>LR994550.1:11670701-14527060 GCA_905187585.1 Cyaniris semiargus
CAATAATAAAGTGGGCACAAATCGTTAAATCAGAATATTTTGCTTTATCAAAGCTTTACAGCCGCTACAACAATTGTAGTAACTGTGAAATAAGTTGATGGTAGTAAAGATTATTTAATCATGGTAGTAATGAGTCCTATTTTGGATTATGGAACGTTTTTATTTATGAATTTAGGTGCTTCAAGTATCTATAACACACCTTATTAACTTCGAATTCCAGAATCAATAGCGTACGAGTTCGGTCCCGGCCGCGGCATAATGACTTTCACGTTCGCGCCGAGCGCCGTCGCCGACACGGAGACGGACCGCGTCGCCGTCGGCTTCGTCACCACCAAGTCCGACGCCGTCATACTGAGAATCGAGTCCTCTAACACGCAGGATTATATGCAGATGGAGATTGTAAGTACTTTTAAAGGCCACAGGTCTAAAATAATTAAGAATTACAGATTGCATCTTTTTTGCCATCATAGTTGTGCAGCTGTTTACACTACACACAATCGACCCCAAATAATAAACAACGGTGTAAACAAATAACTCGTACGTTAAAAGAAATCGTCTAATTTTCTACATGGACTTATATGCAAAGCTGCAATACGCATTAATTTCGACTACGAAACCATTTCCACACACCTCATCACGAGCACAAAAAATAATAATATTGATATCACGTTTCAACAGTATGACAGTGCAAATTAACCAACATATTTATTGCGCGCAAGCACAGAATACATATTAGTTGGCGCAAGTTAGAGATACTCTAGAAAGCATGTAGAAATTTGTGATGATTGATGATAATAATAATATGACGCATACTAGTGATTCATATGACTTTACTTTTTTCAGATCCGCGGCAACTTATTCATGGTGTACAACGTGGGCGACGGCGACCACCCACTCGGCGACGAGACGGCGCGCGTTGACGACGGCGCCTACCACGTCGCGCGGTTCACGCGCAACGGCAGCCGCGCCGCGCTGCAGATCGACAACTACGCCGTCATCATTCGACATCCACAAGGTTGGTTGAAGAGAAAAGTAGTTTTAAAATTAATTATAGATAAACTGTAACATGAGCAAAAGTTCAATTTATTGATTTAATGAAACTCGAGTGTAGAATCGTCATTTGACATTGGCTGACTCCACATCTAGATTTTGAACTCTAACTCTTGTATTGCCGAGGTCTAAATTTTCCCCGGCTTCTGCTCCTAAACAATGCGATGTTTCAGCTCGTACTTCTTAAGCTCATGTTCTCTTGTTAGTCATCACTGCATTCAATTTTTACTATTACATTTATCTAATACACAACTGCTACAAATAATTTTCCTCCCCAGGCGGTCAACAATCAACAGTATTCAACAGCATGGCGCGCATCACTATCGGCGGGGGCGCAGGCGGCGCGCGCTCCTTCAGCGGCGTGCTCGCCGGGCTTGCGGTGAACGGCGCGCGCCCGCTCGACCGCGCCGCCGCCGCCGACCCCGCCCTCGCGTTACGCGGCGACGTGCGGCGCGCGCATGCGCTAGATCCCGACCTAAATAGGATGCAACAGGTAACACACTAAATCCTAGATATGCCTATGTAAACATACATTGAAAATCGGTCAAGTGCAAGTCGGGCTCGCGGTGACCGGCGCGTGCCCGCTCGACCGCGCCGCCGCCGCTGACCCCGCCCTCGCGTACGCGGCGACGTGCGGCGCGCGCATGCGCTGGATCCTGATCTCAATAGGATGCAACAGGTAATACTAGGTCCAGGCCAGGCCCTAAACGTATGGAGAATAAATAGGTATATGTAGTCTGTATGTATTGTGTGTACTGTGATAGAATAATTGTGCAATGAGGGTGTTTGATATGTTTGATATGTTTGATGATATATTATATTTGCTACCAGGTGCCGCTATGTAGCCTTAGAGTCTATCGTGTCAAATAGGCATATTATCGTACCGACCTAAGGGTCAATTCAACGCGACGCATAGATGCATTCCAAAATTTGTACTGAATTGACAGACTTCAATTGCGTGAGACGTCTTGAAAATCTGTCAAATCCATACAAATTTAGAAATGCATCTACACTTTGCGTTGCGGTCTGAATGCGTTGTGGTCTGAATTGACTCTAAGGCTACAAGCGGCACCTGGTGGCAAATAGAATATCAAACACCCTCATTACATATTTCGGGCTGTAGCAAGTTGTATACTTGCTACATGAGGATGCTTAGCGACAGGCAAATACTAAAAGAAAGATTTGGTTATTACGAAATCAGCAGCTTTGCCACTGTACGCGAGGTAAATTAAACATTTTATTTATTTTATTTGCATACGTATTACCCAGAGTAGACAGAACTAACGAGTAGGCCTACTCAGAAGAGATCTCGAAATTTATACGTTATACTACCTGTATGTCATATCGGCCGGTTAGTTAGTTCTGTTTACCCTGGTATTACGTAACCACGTGATAAGAAATGTCACTGCTATAAGACTTTGACATTAAGTTTTTGCATTGTGATTTTCTTCTAGACTCCTCCATCTGGATACGGCGGGCCGGGTGTGCTAGACGAGTTGGTGTACTCAGGCGCGGGTTCCGGCTGTCGTGACGACGACGAGGACGCGTGCGTTTTGCCGGACGCCGGATCAGGGGATGACCTTATCACACCTGTTTATGTACCGTCCACACGACGACCGCCTAAGATGCATAAGGTATTAGGGTGCTGCTACACCTTAGGTATAAGGTATATCATATATGCAAGCTGCATCAGCCTAAGGAGTATTAGGCATACCATTTTTTACGTGGGAGAGCCATGCTTCGGCACGAATGGGCCGGCTCGACCGGAGAAATACCACGTTCTCATAGAAAACTGACGTGAAACAGCGATTGCGCTGTGTTTCGCCGAGTGAGTGAGTTTACCGGAGGCCCAATCCCCTACCCTATTCCCATCCCTACCCTCCCCTATTCCCTTCCCTACCCTCCCCTATTACCCTATTCCCTCTTAAAAGGCCGGCAACGCATTTGCAGCTCTTCTGATGCTGCGAGTGTCCATGGGCGACGGATGTTGCTTTCCATCAGGTGACCCGTTTGCTCGTCTGCCCCCTTATTTCATAAAAAAAAACCACCGCTAATTACGTGAAAATTTAAAAACAATCATTTGCGATTGCCTTTTTCAAATTCCATACATTCTTGTTTTTAAGAGTTCTTGAAGTGTAAAATCTCTAACGGCAACACTGACCGGTTTTGATAATAAAAATGTAATTTTTTAAGTTGACATTAGCTAAACGTACATGCTTTTTTATGTAGGGTGACACAAGCGGCAAGCTGATGAAACCCTGCGATGATGAAGACTGCATAGAAGGCTCAGGCGCTGGTGGTGAAGAAATTATCACAGAGCCTGAACACCCCATGACAAGGTATACTTTACAAGCCAAAAAGCCTGTAAATTCCAAGATATTTTAAGTGTGATTTATATAACAGCTGATTTAATCTTATCATTGGTTTATTTTGATATTGATAATTTATCTGTTACTAACGTCTAACTAGTTACCTTACACCAATTAAGACCGCAACGCGACGCGTAGATGCATTTCTAAATGTGTGCTGAATTGACAGATTTCAATTGCGTGAGACGTCTTGCAAATCTGTCAAATCCATACAAATTTATAAATGCAGCTACGCATCGAGTTGCGGCCTGAATTGACCTTTACATAATAATAATCAAGTTTATTCGCGATATATTGTTTCACGCTTAATTAAATCTGCTTAAATCATAATTGACTATTGACAGGTATAGACAGTCTCATATACCAACTTTTATTTACCCATAGTGCCGGCGTAAGCAGCACGCACAGTATGACGTCACCAACCGCAGCCATATCGACGGAGCACGAGCGCGAGCGGACGAGCCCCACGGAGGCGCGCGCCACCGCCGACACTCGCACCACGCCCCTCGACCACGACAATATACACGCCGCTACCCGTGACACTGCCACCACGCCCGACCGAACCACGCCTATTGAGGGTAAGATTTATTATATTTATTGCTAGATGTGTTATATTATGAGCGCGAGCGCACGAGCCCCACGGAGGCGCGCGCCACCGCCGACACTCGCACCACGCCCCTCGACCACGATAACATACACGCCGCTACCCGTGACACTGCCACCACGCCCGACCGGACCACGCCTACTGAGGGTAAGATTTATTACATTTATTGCTAGATGTATTATATTATGAGCGCGAGCGGACGAGCCCCACGGAGGCGCGCGCCACCGCCGACACTCGCACCACGCCCCTCGACCACGACAATATACACACCGCTACCCGCGACACTGCCACCACGCCCGACCGGACCACGCCTGCTGAGGGTAGCATGATTTATTATTTATTACTAGATGTATAATTATGTTTGTAGTCAGTCACATTAATTATAGTTTACGGGTTCATTAATTATTAAAATGTAACGCCCCAAAGTATTATAAGGGTCAATTCAGACCGCAACGCGACGCGTAGATGCATTTCTAAATTTGTATGGATTTGACAGATTTGCAAGACGTCTCACGCAATTAAAATCTGTCAATTCAGTACTAGAAATGCATCTACGCGTCTCGTTGCGATCTGAATTGAAGTGTTCACAAAAAGGTTTATCTTCTCTTAAAATATATTATCACCTGTTAAGCCATGAACAGGTTTATCATTAATTTTCACTTCATTATTTATAGCTTACTGATAATAATAGTTTGCTGATGAACCTGTAATTTTCTCAATATTTTTAGTGTTTACAGAGCGGACGCACACGAGTCCAGAGTTCACGCCGAGTATACCCAAACACACGGACTCCACACACTACACAGAGAACAACATACCGGACTATGAGGACCATCATCCGGAGAAAGAGACAAGAACACCGACGTTTGAGATGGAAGAGGAGAGGATACCGAGCAGAGGCCACGCCGACTACAACGGCTACGAACATGAAATCACCACGAAATGGTACCATCCGAAGACCACTGACAATCGGGTTGTGCCGCCCGAGTCAGAGTTCTTCGCTACTATTGTTGGTGAGTACTAGGACTTATTTAATAAATATATTTGTCGGTATTGGTTTTGCGAAATCTGTATCATGGCCCAAAGGCCAAAGCAGGTGATAATGAACGTATAGAAGGCATTAACTGCATGTGACATTCTGATGATATTAATAATGATTTTTGAAAATGATTTGCCGTTTACAGGTCGCATTATATTCCTATCTCCCACTCGTTTCTGGTTTTCTAATCTTGTTTTTTTCAGGTATTGTTGCGTCAGTGCTAATAGCAATAATATTAATTGTGATCATCGTCTTGAAATTGGTGTTCAAATTGGACACCTCATACAAAGTGACAGAAGACAAGAATTACCAGCAGAGCGCTAGTGCTGCTCTTTTGGGCAATCAGGTAACCTAGGATTATTATTGATAATCGTTAGTAAAAAGCTTGTTAGTTACGGTTTGCTTAATTTTTTTCCTAATATATGAAAACGTTCCAATCTAGTCTCTTTGTTTGCTTCTGACCAATAACTCTTTTTTATCCGACTACAGCAAAACCAAATTAAATGGCAGGCGAACTCTTCGGCTGTTTATCAACTTCATATGAATGTTCTCTCTTATGACACAAATTACTGATCCTATAAAAATTAATAACTCGTCAATATTTTAATGACATTGTACTGGTTAATATCCTTATTAATTAATATTATAAATGAAAGCGTGGATGTTTGTTACGCTTTCACGCAAAAACTACTTGACGAATCGTCATAAAACTTTGTACACATACTTTTTAGAAGTAACATAGGATACTTTTTATTTAAAAAAAAAATTACAAAAAAAAAATGTTGACGTGGATGCGGACGAAGTCGCGGGCAACAGCTAGTAGACCATAATTTGGGTAGTGAAGTTATACTTTTTTACGTTTTGCCCATTATTTAAAACTAGATGTTCCGCGCGGCTTCGACCGCGTAATTTAGGAATTTCACGGAAACCGTATATTTTTCCGCAAAAAATAGCCTATGTCCCTTCACATGGTCTATTCTTCATGTGTGCCAAATAAAATTAAAATTGCTCCAGTAGTTCTTAAGATAATAAGTAATCTATACTAATATTATAAAGCGGAAGAGTTAGTTAGTTAGTTTGTTTGTTTGAACGCGCTAATCTCAGGAACAATAATTTTCCCCGTTTTTTCCACATTTTCCTCTATTTCTTCGCTCCTATTAGTCTTAGCGTGATAAAATATAAACTATAACCTTCCTCGATAAATAGGATATCTAACACTGAAAGAATTTTTCAAATCGGACAAGTAGTTTCTGAGATTAGCGCGTTCAAACAAACAAACAAACAAACAAACAAACTCTTCCGCTTTATAATATTACTAGACGTTCCGCGCGGCTTCGCCCGCGTTAATTAGATATTTCACAGACAAATTAGTCCACAAAAAATAGCCTATGATCCTTCACGTAGTCTACTTCTTATCTGTGCCAAATAACAGAAAAATTGCTCCAGTATTTCGTGAGATAAGCCCTTTCAAATAATTTCCCCCGTTTTTTCCACATTTTCCTCTATTTCTTCGCTCCTATTAGTCTTAGCGTGATACAATATAGCCTATAGCCTTTCTCGATAAATAGGCTATCTAACACTGAAAGAATTTTTCAAATCGAACCAGTAGTTCCTGAGATTAGCGCGTTCAAATAAGCCCTTTCAAATAATTTCTCCCCGTTTTTTCTACATTTTCCTCTATTTCTTCGCTCCTGTTAGTCTTAGCGTGATAAAAAATAGCCTATAGCCTTCCTCGATAAATGGGCTATCTAACACTGAAATAATTTTTCAAATCGGACCAGTAGTTCCAGAGATTAGCGCGTTCAAACAAACAAACAAACAAACTAACAAACTCTTCCGCTTTATAATATTAGTATAGATATATACTAGACGTTCCGCGCGGCTTCGCCCGCGTAAATTAGATATTTTACAGACAAATCAGTCTACAAAAAATAGCCTATGATCCTTCACGTGGTCTACTTCTTATCTGACAAATAACAGAAAAATTGCTCTAGTAGTTCGTGAGATAAGCCCTTTCAAATAATTTCCCCCGTTTCTTCCACATTTTCTTCTATTTCTTCGCTCCTATTAGTCTTAGCGTGTTAAAATATAGCCTATAGCCTTCCTCGATAAATGGGCTATCTAACAATGAAAGAATTTTTCAAATCGGACCAGTAGTTCCTGAGATTAGCGCGTTCAAACAAACAAACAAATAAACTAACAAACTCTTCCGCTTTATAATATTAGTATAGATAGTATAGACAATACATTTAAGGGTCAATCAACTTTTCGACCCACATTTTGGAGAAGCATTCAGGATTTTTTTATTTATTGTTTACTTTAAGATATTAGACATTGAAGTATACATTCAAATAGCTTCAATACTCTAGCATTATATATGTAAAAGGGCACGACCTTTATTGCACAGTTTTCTTTTTATTCTAAAAAAACTTAAACAACCCCCATAAAAAGTGTCTATCGCGTTACCTGAGAGGAGTATCTTGGTTAACAAGAATAAAACATAGTATTGAATTAGTTTTATATATTCTTTACTTTGGCATGCATAATTAAACAGTTTGGTATATTCAGTCTTAATTTAAGTTACATGCATGAGAACATAATCTCAATAATATGTATTTAGCGTTACCATAGAGATCAAATATTAGCATTTATTTTTAATAATTCTGTATTTAGAATAGCTAACACTTCAAAAGTCTTCGTAAATAATAAATAACTTCTAACGCACCTTAAACTGTTAAATAACAAGTGATACCACTGTAAAAGGTCGTGAAATAACAATATAATCATCGAAAAAAAGAGGACATAAAAGTAACACCAGAGACAATCTGGTAACACCTAAGACACTATAATATTACTCAAAACAAAATAACACCGGATACATTTTAGTGACACGGAAGACACACATTTGAGAAATCGGATGAAGAATCCTAAGGAATGCTTACAATGGAACTGCTTAGAAATTTTAAACTACGCTATTATAAAAAATTTACTTAAGAAACCAAAAATACATTCTTATCATAAACATATTATTAAAAAAATCAACGAATAATTCTCATAATCTTAGCAAGTAATCAACAGTCTTGTATTAGAAGTTGTAATTAGTTATAACTATCATATATAACTACCTAAAAATCAACAGTCACTTTTCAAAAACATCTATAGGATCATCAAATTTGTAATAAACCCGAAGTCCTTTTTTCACAATTGTAGGCATTGGCAGAATTTTGATAATATCATCATATTCTACATAATTGACATCTTGTTCATCCATTCTGAATATCTTCGCATCTTTTTTACCAATTACTCGCAAAAACATAACCTTTACCTCCCCGTCATCTTCGATAGTGGTCAAAGCTTTGCAAACGTAGGAATATTTTTTCTTTTTCAAGTTATCGCTATAAACAACGACATGCAAAAAGTCACCAATTGAAACCTGCATTGAACTAGAGCCTTTATAATTACTGGTTGACGGCTGATGTTCATCCGCTCGTGCACCAAGGTCCTTTGATGTTTTATAGTTTTCTTTATCACCACCAGAGTATAATATATTCTTTGCCCCAGAGGGTACTTGCATTTCATCGTCATCCATATCAGAGGAACTGTCATAAATTGTTCGGTAGATACTGGTGCGGTCGCTGGGCAATGTATTGTGAATATCCTTCAATACGGTAAGTGAACTGAGTGGCACATCATCATCTGATGATAAATCACCACGCGCAGGTTCAATGTTGTCTTCTTCTAGTGATTCTTGTGTAGTCTGTTCGATGGCATTTATGTAATATATCTGAGGGTCGTGGCAGTCACAAAAACCTCTCTTGAGAGATCCGCAAAAACAGGTCAGTGGTCGATATTTTAAGTAATATCTGCTGTCTGTGAATATGTGGTGCACTTTCATAGTTCCAACCAGTCGTGGTATATATTTAGGTAATTTGTCTTGTATATCTTTAATAGCAACCTCTTCAATTAAATATAGTTTTATTTTGCTAGCATTCTTTAAGTGTTCCATGAATTGATTACAATTTGCAATATCTTTCCCATTTGCTACTATTCTGTCAGCAGTTCGCTTAAGAAATCCACCTATTCCATCTGCAGGGCCCTTTCCATGCCCCGCTTCAAAAAATGACCACGTTGTAGCCGCAAAGCCGTAGTCAAAGATTTTGTGACATAGCAAATAAAAATTCTGCTTTTGGCGGTACTGAGTGGACGGGCCGTCAGAAAAGAAATGTACTAAGTTAATAGATTCATACTCACTCCTTATCCATTGCATAATTGGATCCAAATGAGCCCAAATTGCAGCAGGCTGATGACAAGTGGATGAAGAAATTGTGCAAAAAGAGTTTGATTTATACTTCTTTTCCAAGTCGTGAGTATAGACAATGACTGTATGTAGAGATACTTGATTTCTAGAGCCCCCAAAGTGATGTGATTGCACCTCTTCGTTATATTTACAGTTGTAGTTTTCACTAAAGTCAACAACTATGGCGCATTCATTGGATTGTAAGTTGTCCAAGCATTCCCGGAAATTATGGAACTGAACTTTTATATTATACACGTGCTTTTTAAAATTGGTCACATCCTTTTCATATGCCTTCAGAAAGTGTGAGATGTCGTCATTTAATTCTTCTTTAACATTTTTTATACTTTTGAACTTCTTCCCATCTTTCTCATAAACTTCTTCTTTCCTTATCCATTGGCTATATTTGATTGTACCTTGAATTTTTTCTTCGTTATATTTTAAGCTTTTGTTTTTACACGTCTTGCAGTCATTATACATACAATTTTTTGACCGATCATCGCACACTGTTACTTTAATGACATCACATAAGTTGTCGCTTTTAATGATCCCTTGTTTCTTCAGTGCTTGGGTTTTGTAAGCAAAATTGATGTGTGTTTTGCACAAACAAGTTTCACTGCCATCAGCAGAAGGTCTTACAACAAAAAATGGGCGATTTTTCGTAAAATAATAGTAAGAACAGGAAACCCCTGGATTTTCTGCTTTGAAATGTTTGTGCAAACTTTTCATTGTATCGAGCAGGAACCTTTTCTGAAGTTTGATTCCGTTTCGGGTAACGGTCTCTTTCTTACCTGCAGTTGCTCTTGAGATGTCATCTCGCAGAAAAAACCTATGAATTTTCTTTTTTAGCAATATGGCGTTATTGTTAATTGACACCTTGGTTGTATATTGCCGGTTTATTCCAAATACTTCATTTATCAATTCATTTCTCTTTCTATATTTTACTATTCGATCATCCTTTAGTATGCTCTTTAAGAGTAGTTTCTGTTTCATATTTTTAGTTTTATGATATTTGTCTCTAATAGAACTTGTCAGGAGTCTATATTTTTTCTTTACTTGTTCATTTTCGTCTTCACTCTCTGACATATTTTTTTTACTGCGAGATAATCGTTTTCTGAATTTATCACATTTCTTCTTTAAAAACTGTATTTCCTTTTCCATTTTTTTATTTTCTCGATACAATCTACTTCTGTTACTTTTGACCTTACGACGGCCGCGTTCATGTGCTAAATTTGAAGATGGTGATCCACCAGGTAAAGGGTTTACAGGACCTTGAATGTTCTGCACGTCGGGTGTCGGAGAAGTTGGTGGTGTTTCAGTTATAACTGCTTGTAGATTCTTCTTTCTTTGACGATATTCTCTCTGCCTCAGTTTCCAGATAGTATTTGCATTTCTTTTTTCTTTAGGCGTCAAATCTTTAACAAGCCGTTTTGTTTGATGGTAGTGCTGACGGTGTTTTCTTTTAGCCTCTTCATATTTTTCCTTATTTTGTTTCAATCGTTCTCTGTATCTCTTTTGTTTCTCGGCTGGAGTTAACGCCATTTTAAAATGATCCAGAAATCTGGAAAAAAGGGATATACATTTGTTAACAATATAATATGATAAGGCGCAGCGCAGACGACAGACTATCCGTGACGCACTTTTTGTCTGTGGGAAATAGAACCTATACAATTATATGCAGTAACGCACACGATGCGCAAAAAGTCCGCATATAATTGCATAGGTTCTATTTCCACAGACAAAAAGTGCGTCACGGATAGTCTGTCGTCTGCGCTGCGCCTAATCTGAACCTTGAAATTTATATTAATTAGTACTACGCTTCTTGGATAAAGTGACTTGAATTAGACATACACACGCACTAGTTTTTAGTTCTTTTACAACAACCGTAGCAAGTTGGATCGCATTTACGTAAATACGTATTAATATTTTTTAGTTTGCAGCTATTACAAAGATAATTGAGAAAATATTCATGAAATTGTCTCTGGAGTTACCGTTGGCGTCTTTCAAGTTACCACAAAAGTAACTCAGTACACAAGTAACTCAGGTGACATTTGTCAGTATTTTTCAAATAAAATGAATTCTACTCAGTATTAGTTATACTCGTATATACCAATCAAAATGTTTATTCTATGTCCTTGAAATACAATACGATTCAAGAAATAAATATCAGTACTTACCGATAAAATCGTGGTAACTCAGCCGACAGCGATTAAACACACGCACTACCTTCGAGAGCTCGTCGCCGACTGACGGCCTGTCGGCATTGTTAAAGGACTTCGCCACCGCGCCGACCGAGAGGCCACCAATATTTTTACTAGGTGGTGACTAGGGTTGCAAAATTACGTAATTTTACCGAAAACGCTGGTAAAATACGCGTATTTTACGGTAATTTATATAAATTACGGTAAAATTACCGGCTACGTATGTATGCAGAATGGTGGTATGACGGCGGGCGGGGCGAGCGTGTTGCAAGTTGCAAGTTGCGTACGGCGTGCGCGTCGCACGGTGTGAGTTGTGACGTTGCCGATTAGTGCTGTTTGCCATAATATTTTGCGCTGTTGCGACTTGTTGACAGTTGACGACACTCGACAGAGCATACAGCAAGCCGGCAGGCTGGCTATTATGTTGTTTTGACTTACTGCAGTCTAGACTTGCATTAAGTAACCTGTTTAATTGTTTATATCCACATTCTTAATGAAAATTATGCCACGAAATCAAATCTTTTTTTACCCAATTTTACCGTAATTTACCGTAAAATATAATATTTTACGTAAAATATCGTAATTTACCGAATTTTACGAAAGTAATTTTACCGCTTTACATCCCTAGTGGTGACCGAATTATTGTCCTTGTAGGTTTTTACGTCTTCAAGTTTTAAAGGTAACTCAGTAGACTAATATTAAGAAAAAAATATTTGGACAGTAATTCTTGATTTTTTTTCAGAAATGTATATCAACTGGTAGCATTTATTAATTCGAAATACTAAAGTATATACTTTATTTTATAGAATATAAAAAAATTAGACACAGTTTTCAAGGAAAATATGTGATTTTGCGGTGAAGTGTATTGACATCACGCGTTTTGGACAGCAATAATTTGTATGGAAGAAGAATTTGTCAATGGAGTTACCACATAAATTATTTTAATTTGAGGATATTTTTGAATAAAAACGTATAAGTCACAATGATTTACAGTCTAATAATACGCGAGTACCTCACATGATGTTAATTTCAATAGATTTATGGAGTTTTGTTCAAAAACTGCCGAGGACAGCGAAGTGTGGGTCGAAAAGTTGATTGACCCTTAACCGACTGTACAGGCCCACTCGAGCTACCAGACCGGCGCATCGAGCGGTCCCAGCAACGGTAACGCCGGCGCCGTCCGCGGGCTGCAGCCGCTGCCGCTCGGCCGCACCGCGCCGGCCCAGCCCGTCAAACGGGACGGCATCAAGGAGTGGTACGTCTAAACAACGGACGATTGTACGGAAACTATTAAACACTTCAGCATCACTACGTTTGTAATTTTCTAATTTTGTATTGTTTATTTAGATATAATACTACGGGAGCCCTAGAACAATTTTTTTTTTATTACTATCAAGCAAATTTTTGTGAGTAGCTTCATTTTGATAAGACGAACAACATTTTTATCTGCGAAAAATCTTGAAAGTGGTAGCTAACAGAAATAGAAAGGATTTCATACTTTGACTTGATGGTCCTAAAATATTATGGATTGTTCTATTTGTAGGACAATGTTACTCTTAAATTATATAACTATTAACCTATCAATATACAAAAAATCAGCTTGTTAGGGTTCCGTTTTAGGGTTCCGTAGTCAACCAAGTTTTGTTGATTACAGAACTCTATAACGGAACCCTAACGAGCTGATTTTTCTGTATATTGATAGATTAATAGTCATATAATTTAAGAGTAACATTGTCCTACAAATAAAACCGTCCATATTTTAGGACCATCAATTCAAAGTATGAAATACTTTCTATCTCTGTTAGCTACCACTTTCGAGATTTTTCGCAAATAAAAATGTTGTTCGTCTTATCAAATTGAAGCTACTCACAAAAAATTAGCTTGATAGTAATAAAAAAAATGTTCTAGCGCTCCCGTACTATAAATCCTATCTGCAAAATTAATAATTATTATCAGCTGTAGAGGTTTTAAGTTGTTGCGAAGCTTAAGCGGTAAGATTTTTGTAATGTTGTTACAATACAACACACACAAATAAAAATCTAAATGTTAAGTTACACCGCTTCTGAGTTATACAAATCGACATATTCAAAATCCTCTACTGAAAATTCTACATATAGGACTTCATTCTAGAGGTGAGTCGATTTGTTAAATATTTCAACTATCACTTCTGTCCGGTTTCTATGGTCTATCAGTAATTTATCTATTTAACAGCGTTTTTTATTGGTTAAAAACATTTAACCTAAGTGATTTTGTAATTCCTTCTTGTTTATTTTTGATAAAGTTTTGCGTACTCTGTGTAAAAATAATTTTTATTAATATAAATTTGTGAATAAAGCAAAATAAAAATTATATTTAAACCATATTTCTGATGATTTAAAAAAATATCTGAGTCTGTCTAAATTTTGTACACTTACATTTCTGCCTGTTGTGATGCTGAAAACACAGAATAATGACACATTATTTTTAGTGATAAGGGAGTATTTATCGATGTCGATAATTTTACCTAAATTTCTTTTACAAAGCTTAATTTGCTGTCTTTATCAATAAACATTATTTTTATACACCTAAAAATAATATTTTGTTTATTAGTTCTGTGTGATAATTATTATTTTTTCTACGACATCGCTTCTTGACTCCCTCAACTTAAGAACCGCTCATTTTGTAAGCCATTCATCAACTATGTCCATTCATCTATAAAATTATCGTTAATGAGGACATATCAGATTTAGATCAAAATATATACGAGACTTAGATATTCACGTTTGTTAATGTACTTTAAAAACTAGATTCGAAATCTTATAGGGTCAAACTTAAATCTCCTTTTCGAATACGTTTAAAATACGTCCAAAAACTGGAGAAGATCTAGGTTTTAGAGTACATGGTGTCAAATATATCGACCTGTAGTCGCTTCGTTCATTAGCGGGAAGAATGTTGAGTTGCGTAGGGCGTATATCGTGTAAGTGCCGACTGATACACACTGTACATACTCATTAGTGTTACGGCAACGTCGGGTGCGCTACTTTGTGTCTATATCGTGTGGAATTGCTGACGCAGAACGGTTGCTGAGGAACGTAGATCGAACCTTAGCTATAGCCCCACCGTGCCCCTCTTGATTGATCTAAGAATTACGCTATCAGCCTACGATTCAATAAAATGATCTCATAAATCTTTAAGCTTTAAATATTTATCGTATTCAATAATTTTTATCTTATTAAAGGTCTCCGTTTTCTTACAAATATATTTTCTATTAGGAATATTTTCTCGAACTTTTTATCCACCGAGCAGACTAATTAAGTTCGAATCGATAAGGATTTTATAAGTCTAGACGGCTGTCGTTTTAAATTTACTTAATTTTCTAAGCTCTAACCATAATTTTGTTAGATTATATTTGATATCGAAAGTTTTGGATATATTCTCTAGCAGATCATAGCTTATAGAGAAACATGGCGAACGTTCGAGCTGCCGTTGTAAAATGAAGCATATCGTTCAATTGAAGACTACGGTATTTTAATTACCATTTTCTCTTTCCTATATATATTAGATCTTTACAATATTTAGAACGTACGGAAAGCTATCAACATAGAAATGCTTACGGTGGAAAACTGTATCTAAACGCCAAAAGATGAGCTTGTAGAGGAAGGTTTTAGAGTGTGTAACATCCCTATGAATTAATTTAAAAAATGCATCTCCTGAAGTTCGCTTGTTATAAATTTCGAAATAGAGGCCTAACTGAAAACAAATATAATGTAACAAATTCACAATTAATCGGATTTGATGTAAATATTGTCAAAGAAATACGATATTTTATATACCTACTTAGTAAATTCACGATCACATTCGATTAACATTACATCCATAAATATTTTTATGTTACATTAATTCATTTAGTGGCCAGTTATAGTTTGTAACTTTTCCTACATCAGTTGTTACTGACCTTTCTAAAGCTTACCCGAGCGATTCCCTTTTCGAATGTACTAAACATTTATATAATCTCCTGCTTTTTTACGATAAATTTCACCCACCGTCCCGTTTTCCTCTTTCCTAATAAAATTTTCGATTAGCTTTAATCTTAAACGGATAAAGTCATATTTATATAGATTGTAGTGGTGTGTCGGTTTGACATTCGCGAGGGACCAGTCGTCGATGTCGGTGGGGACTGGGACGAAACCGGCACAGCACTATTAGATTGTTACGAAGCACAGGTTTTAGGTACTCGGAGTTGCATTTATTGTATATAGTAAAATAATTTATACGATAAGCGGTACTGTACGGTGTACGTCACACTCGTTTTACGGCACAAAATGTTAGAACGATTTGTTTGTCTGTCAATTTTAGTAGTAATGGTTGTACATGTAACGTATTTAATTATTTATACCGGAGAATTATTTGTACCGAGTTTTAAGCCGAAATGTTATATCCAACAGCATTCGTAGTCAAAATATCGGGGAATAATCCGAGAGCATTGAATCGAGCGTTGTTGGAGAGTTGTTCACGATTACTTTCATCCGAAACTGTTACAGTTGTCGCGCGGCTGTCGCGCGATGGATTTTGTTTGTGTGAATCGAAATCAGATTTGAAATAACAATAAATTATGTAATTAAGATGAATTGTTTTATTTGACAAAGCCCTGCATGTTAAGTATAGATCTACCACGATCTGATGGCAAATTTGGATGGCAGATTTTCAAAAAATATCCATGATCATTGGATAATTTTTAGGGTTCCGTACCCAAAGGGTAAAAACGGGACCCTATTACTAAGACTTCGATGTCTGTCCGTCTGTCTGTCTGTCCGTCTGTCTGTCTGTCCGTCTGTCTGTCTGTCTCCAGGCTGTATCTCAAGAACCGCTATAGCTAGACTTCTGAAATTTTCACAGATTGTATATTTCTAGTGCCACTTTAACAACAAATACTAAAAACAACATAAAGTTGATATTTACGGGGGGCTCCCATTTGATGTGATTTTTTCGGTGTTTTTGGCTCGTAATCCGTAATGGCAACATGTAGACACTTGAAATTTTCACAAAGTCCTCGATTATATGTGTATTTTAATATTTAATTATAAAATAAATAATAAAGGGGGGCTCCCATACAAAAAACACAATTTTTCCCTACTTTCGCTCTATAACGGTACGGAACCCTTAGTGCGCGAGTCCGACTCGCACTTGGCCGACTTTTTATATTTACATGTTTCACACACATAATCAGCCGCTATAAGGAAAAAAAGGATCAAAATGTTTAATTCCTATTACCCTGGTATTGCTAGAGTCAATTTCTTTTCTCACTTTTTGCCATCAGATTCTGGTAGACCTATAATTATTAAATTCAATCACGATGACCTGGCTGTAGAGACTGATCGCTCATCACCGTAGTCTACCATCTTTTACCTACCCAGTATGAAATTGAAGCACACTTTAACACATCGTAGCTGTTATCATTCGATAAAGAATAACACCTCAAGTTAGATATTTCATTACTGATAAAAAAATATAATTACCACAAGAACATGAATTGTGTTTCTGTAAAGTATTAATTACTGTACGTTCTTCAGATATAGGTGTAACAAAACTGAGTGGTAATACCGTGTTTCTTGTAGTGAGTTCACTGTGAAAGTAGCAGCGCTGAAAGACCAACATTTGTTTTGTGATTTGTATCGGCAAGTGTCCCATTGTCACGAGTTTTTTCATACAAAAATGAAAAAAAAATTTGCTCTTTCAGCGCTGCTACTTTTACAGTGAACTCTATACACGGGACTCATACACACCCTAAAGTTTTATCACTTAGTTTTGTTACACCTGTATACCTTTTAACATAACATAACTTAGATTAGAATACTAATTATATAGCTATCTTCTGGGCTGATTAAAACTACTAAGATTGATATTATGCTAAGGTTACCGCATGAAAGGGTAAGAAAATATAATTTTAAAATTGTTGCAATTTGCTACAACCTTGTGTGGGACAATTTTGAAAATGGAGGCGTTTATACGGAGTGCACTAGTTGAAGTTCAGGGAAACTATTATGACTATTAAATAAGGATGCAACATGAAAGCCTTATTTCTCAAATGTCAAAGCCAGTGTATATATGAAATTTTCTTTATAAACAGATATTGTAAACATTTGTTAATATTTTTCTGAATCTTATAACCATAATACCACTAATCTAAAAAGAAAGTTCCATTATTACTTCATTATATTTTTTATTTTTGGGCTCTAATACGAATTGAAGTTAAAATAATGTCTATAAAATTGACTTCAACAGGCTTTTAGCGTATTATCCATAAACGTCGTAGAATTTAAGAGGCTGTCGAAACAAGTGGCGCATTATTTCTAAATATATTTTATAAGTAGAGCACCAATGGTACTATATCGCTGGCACAGAAGTGGGTATATATAAAATTTTCTGACAATATTGGACTTTATTATCAAACTAAATAGCCCCTGAGTAGGACGATTCCTGTTATAAGACGAGAAAGTAAATATGGCTAAATACGTACTATTTTATTTCATACTTTTAAGTTATGTGTGCGTTGGATCCTGTTTCAATGAAAAGTTGCTGACCACGCAAAATTTCCTTCAAATCGAAAAAACTGCAAAATGTGTACTGAAATTATCCGCAAAATATTTTGTGGATAAAAAAGCGCTAAAAGGCAGCATCGTAATCATCAACATAAATTCATACGAGTCAACTACGGAAGGCCTCCTCCTGAGAACAATACACAGCGGTATAAAATATTCTATAATGGTTAAAGATTCACGCTACCCGCACGCCAATGCATCGCATTTCCCCGAAAAGGCAAAGAATTATATGCTCATATTAGAAGATAAATCTGAACTCCCGAGGAATATATTGCAACTGAATAAATTGCCTACTTGGAATCCCCTAGCCAAGGCGATAGTTTACTACGAAATAACCCCGGAAGGTGATGTCGAGGAGACGGCCATTCTTTTCATAAACGAGCTTCGTAAACACAAGCTATTTAAAAATATCATATTTATATACTCCCCTAGGGACGACACAATCGTGACATTCTCTTGGACGCCGTACAGCGACACGAATTGTGCGGGTGAGTGCGACTCCGTCTACGTTTTAGACAAGTGTAAAGATGACGTCATTTACGAAATAGAGCCGCAGAGAGAAATCCTTCCGGTCGATCTAAAGGGCTGTCCTTTAACGACGTTCGCCATAGTATCGGAGCCCTACGTCATGCCTCCGACGAGAAAAGCGGGCAACAAAATGTTTAATGACTCGTACGAGTTCGAAACGGGAAGCGAAATAAATCTCGTGAAAATCATAAGTCAGTTTACAAACACGAGCCTCATAATACGGATGTCGGAGGAGGAGGAAAATTGGGGTAAGATATACTCCAACGGCACCGCGACGGGCGCGTACGGAGTTTTGAAAAATGATTCCGTCGACCTCGTTATAGGCAACATCGAGGTTACGAAAACGATTAGAAAATGGTTTCAACCCACGATAAGTTACACTCAAGACGAAATGACGTGGTGTGTGCCGAAAGCGGGAAAAGCCTCGACGTGGAATAATTTGATTATAATATTTCAGTGGACCACCTGGCTAGCTACCTTCGGAAGTTTAATAGCTATGGGTCTCGTCTTTCACTACTTGTATTATAGGGAGAACAGGGGAGTCACTAAGTGGCCGACTAATTCAATCCTAATGACGCTCAGTATGCTGCTCGGCTGGGGTGCTCTTTTTACACCGAAATCGTCGACATTTCGTATTCTTATATTCGCGTGGCTCTGTTTCAGCATTAACATAAGCATCTCCTACGAGTCATTTCTGCGGATTTTCCTCATGCACCCGCGGTTCGAGAGACAGATAAGTAGCGAGTCGGATCTCATTCAGTCTAGAATTCCTTTGGGAGGCCGAGAGACTTACCGATCCTATTTTGAGACTAATAACGCCAGCGCGTTTTATTTGTATCGCAAATATAACTCGACGACGTTCTCGGAGGGGATAAAGCGCGCGGCTCTCGATAGGAATTTCGCCGTCGTTTCATCTCGAAGGCAAGCCGAATATATCAATCAGAAATTAGGTAAAGGTGCGGGTTTAACCTATTGCTTCCCAGAGAGCCATAACCTTTACAAATACGGCGTTGTTTTGCTAGCCAGGAAATGGTATCCGATGTTGGAAAGGTTCAACAATATTATTCGGGCAGTTTCCGAGAACGGTTTAATAGATAAATGGAATAAGGAGTTGTTTATTCACACCAAGAGTGCAGATAGCACGCAGACTATAGTGCCCCTGAGTGTACATCATCTATCGGGAGCTTTTATTTTAATAGGAACACTCTACACTCTGAGTATAGTAATTTTTATTATCGAGATTACATCTCGCAGGTTTCGAAATAACATTATTAATACTAACTTTAGGAAACTCATGAGTAAATTTTAAAATATTTAGACATGATATTGCACAATTTATATAATAGGTAGGTATCTATAAAATGATTGTTACAAAATGATTTTTAACCGACTTCCAAAAAGGAGGAGGTTATATGTTCGGCTGTGGATTTTTTTTTGTTTTTTTTTTTTTGTATGTTCAACGATTACTCCGCCGTTTGTGAACCGATTTTCAAAACTTTTATTTTGTTCTATTAGGTTTCCCTCTAATTTGGTCCCATTTTCATAAAAGTGGTGATCTGATGATGGGATCCATGAGTAATCAAGGGAACTCCTCAAAATTTATATGGAAACATATGGTGATTTTGTTTTTATGAGAAGTATTCTAAGCATATGCTACCAAAACGCAAGATTTTGCACCAAGGTGCAAATATTATTATTTTATATTATTATTATTGGTTCCGAAGATACTAAGAGAACTCCGGATTCCTTATAGATACAAGTTTGGGGGTTTAGGCGTTGTTTTAAGAACTGAAAGCATATGCTACTATGCAAATTACATTCATCATCATCATCATCATCATCATTACCACGTCAGGGTCACCAGTGTCACATGGTTGTATATGGATACAATATGCCCCCACAACACCATAATTATATCATCACGTTATGTCCTTATAATAATTGGTACTTTTCATAGCGATTTTAATAAAAATATAATGTTGTTTCAAAATAAATGATTCAAGTTCTAAGCGACTTATGTACCACAAAATTGAACATAACAAAGTTAACCTTAACTCCAGAGCGTAAGGCACACATTTGACATTACTTTTGAGATTCGAAAGAAAAAAGAGAAGTAAGTTGCTTCGATAGGTACTACACTAGTTTAACTATTAACCCATCAATCCCCAAGCGGCACCCGGCTGCCGCATAACAATTAAAAATCTATTGCGTCTGCGATTCCCACGATCGAGGTAATAAATTGAACCCTTAGTATGAAAACACTTACATAGGAAAACAATCTACATCGTAATAAGAATAAGAAAAACAATCGAGGTAACTAAAAAGAGTGAAATTATTATTTTGAACAAAAAATTAAAACCGACTTCCAAAGTAAAAACAATAATAAAATCCTTATAATATGAACTAAAAAGTATTAAATAATGTTTCCTATCTAATAGTGCCTTTTTCCGAATTCGGCTAAACCTCAACTATTTCTGTACTCAATCTTCATAATTTTGAAGTCGGTGCCAGTTTCAAAAGTTTCAAATACCTATTCTGTCAGAGAACTGAAGATTCAGCTATATCTGGTACCGACTTCAAAATGATGAAGATTGAGTACAGAAATAGTTGAGGTTTAGCCGAATTCGGAAAAAGGCACTATTAGATAGGAAACATTATTTAATACTTTTTAGTTCATATTATAAGGATTTTATTATTGTTTTTACTTTGGAAGTCGGTTTTAATTTTTTGTTCAAAATAATGTAGCTCTACTTACTATAGATGCATCTTGCAGTAATGAGTCTGTGCACCTGTTGTTACGAAAACTTGTTACTGAATTAATTACAAAGCACGTTATGTCCTGAAGAGCACCGGTGTGCACGCAAATAAGTGCTTAATGAAATGTTTTATTGTTTGACCCCAGCTTTCATTTTATTTCTTTGTTTATTGCACTTTTTATAGTAATGAAAGTAATGTATAGTTATTAAAGTTATAAAATATTATATCTATTGCAATTTATGTGTTATTTCATAAAAATAAAAACTTTATAGACCTGTGCGTTAGCCGTTACCCTAAAAAGTGGTTTTGCATTAAAACCATTGTTGTACCAAAAATTTAAACGTATGTATGAAATATTTTTAAAAGTAGATGTAAATTGTAGTACATTTTGAAGTTACTGAATTAATATTATATTTAGTATCAAGCAACATATTATACTTGAATTTTACAATCTTTATCTTTCTATCCTCGTCTCTGTTCATATTTGAATTGCAAATTTTTAAACTGCATTTGGGGGTACTTATTAAAAAATTTCACAGTTCAATGACCCGCAAATTAATTCCTCATACTCAAATGACGTGAGTCTGAACTTAAAACCGTCAACGTCGCTGTTGCTTTCCATAATAAATGGGCGACATCCTTTGTTAGTCGCGTCAGCTTCAAACGTTAAGATAAATCGTCTTCACAGGACCGATGCAACTCTTAATTCTAGCTTAAACTCCGATTAAGATATCTTCAAGATGTAAATCGTAACTTTTAAGTTAGCTACTTGCATTTCTTTTGTCAAATAATGACTAAAATCATGTTTAAGTAATAAGTTAAACTTGGTGGTGCGTTGAGAGTAAAATTTCGAGCTTCCGTGGTCATGAAAAAGAGGGACGAAATAATAAAAATATTGCGTACGCCGTCACGATTTTGGACAGAACCGTGGCAGAAGTTATACTTCTGGCAATTTTTTAATGAATAAAACTTCTTATATTCTTCGATATCGTATTGTTAATCAATGTCAATCAATGAGTTGTTAAGTATTGTTTAACCAGTTATTGTTAAGTCTCGGAAGTCATTCGGATCGGAACTAAATGAAAATGAGGCAACGACATTATGTATGTACACTCTAAATATAACTTATTTCGGAAGCTTCTTAAGTGTTCACACAACTTAGGAGGAACTGCGTAGGCGAGCTCTAAAAAGGGTAAGGGAAGCCATAGTAGCCCTTTTATATTATCTTATAACACGCATGAAAAACCGAAATAGGGTTGAGTACGAAAATATTTATAATATTACGATGTTGTTATCTAACATACAATTAGGTAATAGAAAAAAATATATTTGGGCTAGATGCTGAAATTGTAAAGAAGGAAATTTGAAAGGCTTTTGTTTCATTTCCTACTTATTTTTTTATCAAGAGATTAGAGAATGTAACTATACTCACTAACCTTCTATATTCAAATATTCTCGCAATCGATCGATACTTATGAACATTCTTGTAAAAGTTTTTATGCCACCAAAATGAACTTTGAAGAGTTTTGGTTCCAGCAAAGCCCCAACGTTGGTGACATTTCTTCAGTTTCCATCTTTCCAGGTGAGTGTTTGTACTTGATTGGGGAATCACAGTTTGGTGAAGCGCAATTTTTAGGTAAATGCAGTTGCCTCTCCATGAGGTCCATACACAGTTTATTATGTTTTGCTTTAAACTATAATTTGCTTATAAATCAAAATTTCAGCACGGAGATGACAAAATACGTTCATTGAGTATCGTACGGTGGTTTCAGAGTATGCCAAGTTATCTTATAGGTCATTTATCTTGGTCTAGATCAGTGCACTGTGCAGCGAGTAAAGGTGTATGCCTGAGTATTTAGGTCCCGATGCGAGAGCAAATAACAAATGGACTTAGCTCTTACATTGACGACTGCAATGTGTATGCTAACTATTTAGCTCTTCAAACAGAAACAAAAATGTTTGTAAGGGACGAAGGTTTAGGTCAAAAATATTTTTAATTTTTAGCAAGTAAGTAGTAGACATGATTAACATTTTAAACATTCTATATTATCACTACTTTTAAACTATGCTGTGTGCGACTATTCCAAATAAATAGTAAAATAATATAGGATTGTCTGAGCAAGATATTGTTTAGTTAATTTTAGCACATGATCGTAATCCGCCATTAAACCGAGGTTAAGTGCCGATGCAGTGGTCGGTGAAGCCGGCTCTGGTATAATGTTGTCAGCATGGCCAGCGTGTGTGGTCCATTACCACAGTATAATATCATACAGTAGACTAACTTGGTTGTGTCCTTGCGTTGCTCCGATTCGCGCAGTCTAAAGCCTGTTGTATATGTCGCAGTCATCTAGTTCAATCTGTGATTCTATTGAATGACTAGCGTATTCATTGAATGACACCATTTTATTAAATGACTGAAGGACAACTAGTCAAGACGTTGACTGTAACCTTTAACGTCTTGACTAAACGTCATCAAATATTGTGACGTTTTTAAAGTATTTGTTGGTGGCGTAATAATAGGTTAATCTAGAAACTGGCTTCAATTAGGAGGTAACGGAGCCCCGCTAAGCGGGGCTCCTACTTCTGGGTGGTTTACAAAAAAATAACCACGATCTAACCTAACCCAATTAAGTCGTATTGGGCCAAGACGGAGTAATACATTGCTATTAATTACCTCAGAATTATTTTGGTGACTACGAGCGCCGCAGTGGGAAAAAATACGTTCAATTACCTGACTGATTTCATGTCCGCTATCTTCAAAGGGCTATGTTACAAATCGCTAACTAGTTGGACGTGAGTGACGATCGTTCAATCGACGTTCAGCCGAGTCATTCAATTGAATGGTGTCATTCAATGAATGCGCTAGTCATTCAATCGAATCGCAGATTTATCTAGATGACTGTGACACATACTTTACGCGAAAAGAAGCGACACTTAAGCATGTGTGCTCGTAAAATCGCTCACGGCTATGTGTACGTGTCTGGATCGGCGCGGGGGCTGTGCGCAGCGCGCGGGGCGCGGAGCGCTCAGTCCGGGAGTTATTCGGCCGAAGGCTGACTAGTATGTGGAGCGAGCGCGCTTCTCCTACACGCATCGCATGATGTGATTCCCGTTGTTCTATTACCCGTTTTTTATGAGCATTTTCCCGCGGTAAAAAGTACCTGTGTTTATAAGGGATAATGTCGGCTTTTAATGGTAAAATAATTTTTCAAATCCGTAATCCGTCTAGTAGTTTCGGAGCTTATTCCTTACAAACAGACAAAAAACTAACAATAAAATCTTTCCTCTTTATAATATATATATCTATATATATATATATATATATATATATATATATATATATATATATATATATATATAGTATATATATATATATATATATATATATATATATATATATATATATATATACATAATATATATATTATTAAAAAATATATAATTATATACATCTTTGCTTTGGCACAAGTCTAAATTCCATTTCGGTGTCAACCCTAGCGGTGTACACGTTCCGTTCAAGGTCACCGGCGCTCGAGCTCTCATGTACACGGAGTATCGCCCCTGTGCCAACGTGTAGAACCCTACTTGGCAATAAGTTTGGAGCGACATTCCGTACTCTACAACTCGGCGGTACGAAGATGGTCTACTGTATACTGTTTATATTGTGCCACTAGTATGTGAGAACAATTCCGCTTGCGAAGCTTTTACTCGACATTTGCCACTACAAGTGTCATAGCAACTTACAGTTATACTGCTCTACATTGTAAAAGGACTCGATGCTAGATAAAGCTGAAAGCGTTGAAAATTTTATGTGTCAATATGAATAATTATAAATAGAAATATTATTTTATTATTTATTTTGATTGAATACTCAAAACTACGAGGCTGTTTCTGATGAAGGCACAATCAAACTATGTTTTTTATCCCGAAAATGTACAGTGTTCCTGTAGGATACTGTATACTGACGCCTTGTAAAAACCTAGTAAAACCTAGTAAAAGTGTACGATAACGTTTTCATTCAATACCACTCAATTATAATTATTATTCTGCTAAGTTACTTAAATGCTTAAACTCAGCAATTTACTTTTCAATTTTATGGACCTTTGAAAACGCCACGCTCCTTGACCCCAGTAACATAATACTGATTATGGCTATTCATTCAAAATCACCGAGGGACCGTTGAGGTGAACCCACCGACGCTCAAACTATTTTCGTAAGGAATTTCTTTTTTTAGCATTTCAAAGGAATATCTTTTAAGGTTTTCGCAGAATTGAAATGTTAATACAACTTATATTAGACTAGACGCACCAAAGATATAAATCTTAATAATCTTATCAGTTATCACGCTATTATCCACAATTAAATCCACATTATGACCTTAAGAGCGGACAACCCGATCATCTTTCCATACAAACGCTCGCACGTGATTATGGCGTTGTAAAGGATCTTTCTTTGGAACTTGTGAACTAATAGGTATCTTCTGCACTATATCTAGGTTTATAAAAAAACGCGAACTCAAAATTTGGAGAAACAAATTCAGTATAAGCCTCCAAAAACTGCTTTTTTGCACAAATTTTATCTGAAATTTAGACGTTTATAATGTACTTACTAATTGTACTAGTAAAGGAAATATTTTATTATAAACCTTGCAAATGTAATGGAGATTCTAAATGTCAAACATTTTTTTTACAAACTTGTAAGGCCTACTAATAAACATGTATTTCTTGAAACAAGTTTTATGAAATTTCCACACACTATTTATCGTGAATACTACTTATTACTAATTGTTAATAACTTATATTAATTACTAATAGTAATTACTAATTCATAATAATTACTAATAGTAATTACTAATTCATAATAATTACTATTAATCGATGAAACAAGAAGCTTTTCGATGACTCCCGCGTTGACGATAGTGGGACTGGGATAGTGGGCGTAATTTACCGTATTTAGAGCCTTATAAACTCGTAATTTGAAAGCTACAAAGTTATAATAAAAATACAGCAATAATCTTCAGTATATCAACATTCCTTTTCCCCGTTTTTAATTTTCTTTTTTTGTTTATTATACTCATGATATTAGCTTCTAAAGTAATACCAATTTATTAAAATTGAAGCATACTTTCAGCATCTCCCTAGTATTTACAAATTACGTTTATTTGAAACACACGACAATAGATAGACAATGTCATTAACTACATATTCCCCGTTTTAAATTTTTTTTAGATCAATTTTGAACTAAGATAAGTAAAAAAATAGGATTTTTGTGCGATCTGTCGTTTGCTCGGGGGACGGCCTTAACCCTTGGTACATACACCTACACGTACATGTAAGTAGTAGGTGTATGTGCCATGTGAGAAATTTATTTATAGGCAGTTGGCAGACCTACCTTATTTGGTTGGATTATATGAAGTCAAAGTTAGTCGTTATCTATCATCATCAAATTACGTAGGTCCGTCATTTGGCCATGAATATTTTTTTGATAGTACCATCGAGGAAATTGATTCCTAGGCAGTCGACAGACTAACGTCATTTGGTCGGATCCTGTCAATACAATGTTAATTGTGATCTGTCGGCTGGGTTTGACGTAACGCGACCAAACTACGTAGGTCCCCCATCTGCCTAGGAATTAACTTCTCTGATAGTACTATACAGTAGTGCCAACGATCCTATTTATAAGGCGAGCCACAAAACTTCATAAAAATGTGAAAACGTGTATTGTAACTTGCCTTTTGATTTTACCTTCATAATACACCTAAGAAAAAAATATCGTCTGTTTATCCTTTAATCATTTGAAGTTTAAAAATAGAAAATGGCGCGTGTAGACTGTTGAGTTAAAAAGATACATCTGCCTGTCAAGGCCCACCTACTGAGCCGTCATCTTCGTGTTCATTTTGCTCAATCAGCGCGGGTACAATCCTGATAGAAAATTTTGGCGCGTGGCCTAAATAGGAACATCTTGTAGAGGTATGGAAGTGAATAGGTTCTTCTCCTTCTTTTATATCAACTATTTCTGGTGCCTATAGCTTAAGAGACATTTATTTCACGCTCATGTCCTTCTATCTGATATTCAACCGTCCTTTCAACCAACCAACAATGAAAGCTATCGCTGGTGTCATTTTCGGCTACTTCGTATCCCTCCGTAATAATATCATCGTGCCAAAGCAACCCTGTATGTGTATAGCTGAAGATACAGTTTTGTTTCTTCTGAGTGACGCTGTGCCACTACAAAGTATACTGGAAGACACGTCCTAATAAAAATTGACACTTTGTATGTTGAAATTTGATTTTTACTTTTAATACAACGTTTACTTACCGATATCCATACTCCGATATACTTTCACAAAATATACTTCCGATCCACTTTGATAGTCTGTAATAAATAATATGGATAATTAATTATTTTTTACTTTTTTTTTTATACATGAATATTGTTTCATTAAATTGACAAATTTTCTGAAGGTTTGTGGAGTGGGTTACATATTATGAGTATGTCGGTAATTTCTTATTAGACTAATATGATTCAATGTATTTCCATACTACCGTCTCTTACCTCTAAAAAATCAAAATCAAATCAAAATCAAAATTGTTTTATTTCTGAATAAATTTAAAATAAATATTTCCAGAATGTCCTACATGTTGCCTACCACCGGTTCGGGAACTAACCCGGCGAGAAGAACCGGCGTAAGAAACTCGCACGGGGCCCACTTTTTACCAAAAAAGTGAGAAAAATTAATCTTTTTAAAATAAAGTTTACAATTTTGTAATTTAATATTATATACAATATCAACATACATAATTGTAAGTTATATACTTAATAATGTAGAAGTAGCCTTGCAAGAAGCCATCCTACTCCCAAGATGGGCCATCGTTTATGAAAGCGTTCTTTGACTACTTTTTTAAATTTATTAATAGAAAGATTTTGAACGTTTTCTGGAATTTTATTGTAAAGGCGTATACATTGACCTTTAAAAGATTTACTGACTTTACTAAGTCTGATCACCGGCATATCTAGCTTGTGCTTATTTCTAGTGTTCCTACAGTGAATGTCACTTTTAACTTTAAATTTACTTATATTTTTTCTAACATTACATTATACAAAATGTATTGAGAAGCAATTACAGTTACAATACCAATTTCTTAAATTTATTTCTCAGAGATTCTAAAGCAGATATTTTATAAATAGAACGTATGGCTCGCTTCTGCAGCACAAATATTGTATTAATGTCGGCAGCGTTTCCCCATAAAAGGATTCCATATGACATCCTACTATGAAAATAACTAAAATATACTAATCGTGCCGTGTCTTCGTCAGAAATTTCTCTAATTTTTCTGACTGCATATGCTGCAGAACTGAGCCTACCTGCAAGATTAGCAATGTGAGGACCCCACTGTAATTTACTATCAAGTGTAATACCTAAGAATACAGTGTTGTCTACCAAATTCATCTTCTCATCATTTAATAGTACATTGGTTTGGACTTACCTAACATTGGGCAAAGTAAACTTTATGCATTTTGTTTTACTAGAATTTAAAAGTAAGTTATTAACATTAAACCAATGTACTATTTTTGAGAGAGCACTGTTTACCTCGTCGTAGTTCGACTTTTGTCGCTTCACTTTTAAAATAAATGAAGTGTTGATCAGCAAAAAGCACTATCTCATTATTATTATCCATCTTCACGCCAAAACCGTGCTGAAATTTAAAAAATGTACGCTTCCCGCGCAATAAACGATTTTTGGCGCAACGGAGTTGCGGGCGTTATGTAGTAAGTTAATAAATAGGATACCAATATAAATAATATTGTAACTTTGTGCAGGAGAATTTTCATAGATCCAAGGTTTTTTTACATCATTTGAAGGTACTTGGCACAGATAGAGAGTACGGAACAGGACCAATAATCCAAAGGCTTCAAACTAATACTTATTGCTAAAATATTATATTATATTTTCGCGTATGAATAACAAAAGGACTGTAAACGTTCACTGAATACGAGAAACTTGACTTATGAATTTTCTCAAATAATTTTCATTAAATATAGCGCCATACAGATATTGCCCAAGTATAAAGATTTTATATATTTTTAACATAGATGGGTATTGGGTAGATATAATTTATATTATTTAAAAAAGTATATTATCTTTAAAAACTTCATGGGAAAAATTACGTTCTAATTAAAAAAATAATATTATGTACTATCAGAGATGTTGATTCCTACGTAGTTTGGTCGCGTGACGTCAAACCCAGCCGACAGATCACAATTAATATTGAATTGACATGATCCGACCAAATGACTTTGGTCTGTCAACTGCCTAGGGATCAATTTCCTCGATGGTACCTATATATTAATATATTTAACTCATCCATACTACAAATAAAAATGTAAAAAGTCTGTCTATTCTACACGCCGCGCTTTAACTACTAAACCGATTTTAATAAGGAAGATAAAGTCTACTGTAAAACCGGCACAGCAGAATTGCGGGAAACATCTATTGATATTGAAAAATTTGTCATAGCCACAATTTCATATTGATAATATTCATGATGAAAGTCGACTTCCTTACACTTGAACCAAACATTTTAATTGTAAATTATATTTGAGTCAAACAATGGCTGAAGTTTACGCGCGTGAGGATTTCAACTTACTTCAAAGTTCAAACTCTTCAAGTGTTATTCTTTTCATATTCTGCTTCTAAGATTTAATATTGTAATATTAAAATGTACCTACTGTCTAACGGTGTTTTATATCCAAATATTATGTTATAGTAACATATTAAAATATTGACACCTATGAATAAAGAATTATTATTTTACTAGATACAGCTTAAACTTTAAGGCCTGTATTCACTTTGACTAGTGACAAATGCAGGTGATTAGTGCAGATGTTTAGTAATCAGGAGATAGTACGTGTGGACAGCGACTGATTAGTGCAAGTCCATTAATTTCTCCTAATCACTAGTTACTTGCACTAATCACCTGCACTCGCACTAATCAAAGTGAATACAGGCCCTAAGGTAAGAATTAGGTAAATATAGAATTATCAAAATTATAACTAGTCATGACCGTAAATTCTGTAAACCATAACGCTGGATTTATATGCATCCGCCCAAACGCACGGTTTGGCGGCTAAACCGCGAGATTATAAATTATATCGTTAGTCGTTAGGGTTAATTCAGACCGCAACGTGACGCGTTGATGCATTTCTAAATATGTATGGATTTGACAGATTTGAAAGACGCCTCGCGCAATTGAAATCTGTCAAATCCATACAGATTTATGCCGCGCCGCGCCTCGCCTCGCCTCGTCGCGTTGCTGTCTGAATTGACCCTTACTCGTTACACATTGCTTGTAATAGTGTAGCGGCCAAACCGTGCGTTCGCGCCGCTGCATATAAATCTAGCCTAAGTGTCTAAACACTCTAGGCCGAAAAAACGCGGCCGAAGTTCGGCATGATTACGCCTGCAATGTATTTTAAATTGCTGATGACACACCATGCCGAAATTACGTCGCGTTATATTGTATGCGTAGCGCATTGCAAGCGTAATCATGCCGAACTTCGGCCGCGTACTACGCCTAGTGTGTTTAGACACTAAGGGTCAATTCAGACGGCAACGCGACGCGTAGATGCATTTCTAAATTGGTCTGGATTTGAGAGATTTACAAGACGTCTCAACGCAATTGAAATCTGTCCATTTAGTACAAGAAATGCATCTACGCGTCGCGTTGCGGTCCGATTGACCCTAAAAAGTTATAATATTAAGTATTTAATAAAATATAAATTTTTAAAATATTATATTTTTAAATCTAATATTTTTGAATTTATTGTGAAGTATCAGAACTCAGAATGTTATGAGTGTGCAATGCTGAATCGAGTGGTACGTAATCAAGCCTCCAATAAATCCAAACAGCTTAACATAATATAATTGTTGTCCATTTGATAAACTCGGGGAGGGCGAGGGACGATCATGATAAGAACGCCCATTTATAAAGTAAACCGTTCATTTAGTTACAGTTCAGAAGCAATAATAATTGTGTGAAGGTGGCGGCGTGGCGGTCGGGTTACGGCGATGGGAATTGAGTTAAAAACCTAATAGTTCCCCTGCGTCAGAAGATAATCATCGTTAGAGAGTATTAACGTTATTAAAACTATGTTATAGTCTATAGAACTTATAAAGATAAGGCCGGGCGCAGAAGCTTGCAGATCTATAATATTTTTTATTTTATATATTAGAATTTTTTTTTTTCTATTTCGGCGTGAATAAACTATTATATTTATGCTTGGGTACTACATACCCAATCTGTAAAATAATTGGTCGAAATTATCGTAAGTTTCATTCAAAATTGGTCATAATCTGTATAAAATTAGCACTGATTGCTTCGTAATGTGTGGTCTTATGGGCTAATCTACCGGATAACCCAAACAAAGATCATTGGCAGCATCTGGCAACAATAGCACGTGGCCTTTATTATTGCCAGCACACTGGAAAATTATGTGCCATATTAATTCGATGTAATTAATGCTAAGTTTACCGACCGTAATAAAACACAATATGATTATAATTGACATGAATTCTGATATTATAATTTATATACAATTATTAATTATTATGAGCATTGTTATTATATTGAGGCAATAATTATTAAAGGCTTTACTTTGATGTTTAGTTCATTTTACGTATTTGAGATATTCAGCGATGGTAAAATTATTTTAGAGTTCAATAGTCATATTTTTAACGGCTGATTTATATAATATTTTTTTATGAAATAAGGGGGCAAACGAGCAAACGGGTCACCTGGTGGAAAGCAACTTCCGTCGCCCATGGACACTCGCAGCATCAGAAGAGCTGCAGGTGCGTTGCCGGCCTTTTAAGAGGGAATAGGGTAATAGGGGAGGGTAGGGATGGGAAGAGAAGGGAATAGGGGAGGGAAAGGAAGGGAATAGGGTAGGGGATTGGGCCTCCGGTAAACTCACTCACTCGGCGAAACACAGCGCAAGCGCTGTTTCACGCCGGTTTTCTGTGAGAACATGGTATTTCTCCGGTCGAGCCGGCTCATTCGTGCCGAAGCATGGCTCTCCCACGTAAATATAATTAATTAAATTTAGACAAAGATTTGGTTTAAAATATTAAAGTTAAATTCCTTTTCAGTAATATTAATTTACTAAATAAATTGCTTAGTATACGGTTAATACAAGTATAATAAGATGTGCTAATCATAATAGACACTCAAATTACCATAAATATCAAAATATAATTTCATATGAAATTGAAAGAAAACAAGTAGAAAGTGTGCGTCTTGCCTTACCAGTGTTTAATTTAAACTTCATACATGGCGCAGTCGGGCCGAGCGATAACACGTGACGCATCGTGTTATCAACTTTCAGCACAAAGAAAATGACAAAATAAAACTAGGATGAATTTGAAAAGAAAATTCACAAACACGTACTTTAGAAAAGTCGATTATGAAATATGAATAACTAACTGATCTAAAGTACGTCACAGAATACATATTAGTACAAGTACGTCTATAAATAAGTTTCTCTTAGCAAATCATAATAATCAGTTTGTGAAAAGGCTAAAAATATCTTAGAATGAGGATCTATGCGGAACGGATGTGACGACGTTGCATTTTTAAAATAACAATTGAAATAGATTTTTCTTAACACAAGAAGATTTTTGTCAGAGTGAAAACTTCGAGATGCGCTAAGCTACATAGCAATTACCAACTTATCATATGCAATAAAACATATTGTATCTTCACCATATTCTTATGACGTGAATAAAAATCATTTTAAAAATACGCGTTGCGTTTTAGCATAAGATGAGCGGTGAGCCGATGCTCATAGTCATAAAGGTTGAAAGTACTGAATAAGGTCACAAATCTACTAGCATTATGGAGGATATTAAAAATTTTATATGACGAAGCTCATGCATAGCTGTAAAATTAAACGATTCACAATAAAGTCAGGCTAAGTCCGGCACATGTGCTCAGCTCAGGTTATAGCCAGTTATTGGCTCCGGTTTTTTATTATTGCCGAATAACCGATCCCGATTTGCGAGGCTTAATACCGCTGGTTTATTTTAGCCATATCTCCTAGCCGGATTATGGCTAACAGTCGGGGCAGTTAATGGATTCTTTCAAAATTAAGTACACGGATTATTGGACATTTTATTCTCCATTTGAATTATCTTCTGATACAGACATGCAATCGTTCTTGCATAATAGAAAAATGTTTATGAAGTTTGAAAATACAGTTGTAAAGGCTTCATAAATATCTTACTATGTCTAACAAAAGGATAGTTGAAATATCAATAGTTATTTATATTCTATGCTAATTCATAATATTATAAACAAGTAAGTGTGTACAGACATATTTAATCAAAGTCGGTTCGCTGAACCTGCTTAGCTTTAGCGTGAAGAGATAACAGACAGCTGTTACCTCTTCACGCTCAGTCGCTGAAATTTGACATAGAGATACTTGGAGTACCCCCCCCATAAGATAGTAATATTATGTAAAGCAACATAATATTTGAAACTTATTACTCGGGACTTAACGCGACTTATTCTAGTAGTAATGCTACTACATACTTTTTTCTCGACGTTTCGGCCGTGTTACAACGGCCGTGGTCACTAGGGGAAAAAGTATGTAGTAGCATTACTACTAGAATAAGTCGCGTTAAGTCCCGAGTAATAAGTTTCAAATATAATGCAACGCGAAAGTTTAAAAGTTCATATTAATAACCGATACGGGCCGGATATTGTAAGAGTCCCCTCGTGACCACGGCCGTTGCAACACGGCCGAAACGTCGAGAAAAAGGTATGTAGTAGCATACTAGAATAAGTCGCGTTAAGTCCCGAGTAATAAGTTTCAAATATAATGCAACGCGAAAGTTTAAAAAAAAACAACATAATATTATAATAATTATCAATAAAAAGCAGGCAGAACTGAAGTAAAATTATAATATTTTTTATGATTATAAACTCTTTCAAGTAACTTCAGAAATTAGGAGAATTCTCTCCTAATTTGACATCTAACAATGTGCCAATATTTAATGTGTGTTTGTTGAGGACCATTCCTAATAATGTATAACAGTCACAATGTGATATATGAATAGGCAGTACTTCGTTTAGTACACCGCATTTTATTTGTAAAGGACTTCATAGTCCCTAAATTCTCAGCTCTATCATTTGACATTCATTAATAATTAATGGGTCAGGCCGCCAATTTTTGCTGATGTGGCTTAGAAGTATTGCGTAGGTAGCGTTGACACTTCTACGCAACGGTGTCGTTGGGTGGCGTAGAATAGTGGCGAATAATTGTAAGGGTAGTAATACACATTTTTTTTTGAAAAATATAATATATTATTATCATTACAAATGTTTTTTTTATGTTAATATAAAAATATATTATTTTTACCACTAGCTGTTGCCCGCGACTTCGTCCGCGTCAACATAGTATAATAACAAAGATGGATAGTCCGCAAACAAATATGAAAAAAGTAAAATGTAACCTCCTCCTTTTTGGAAGTCGGTTAAAAAGTAGCCTTACTGTATCAGCTATCTACAAAAAAGTCCCGGCAAAATAGCTCCAGCCGTTTCAGAGATTAGCCGGAAGAAACAGACAGACAGAGATACAGACAAAAATTGTAAAAAATGTTGTTTTGGTGTATGTATCGTATATAGATTCATATGCATATAGTAAAAAACGGTTCTTTCAATATTACAAACAGACACTCCAATTTTATTTATATGTATAGATAAATTCAATAATATGTAAGTATTAACTTTAATACTTACTTCACCTATACTTAATGTGATAAACATTTATAGCACAATTTTTTTTGTATATATATTTAGGTATTACATTTTCTATTAACAATATTACATTTTCTATTGTTAATAAAAATGTTTTTTAAAAGTTTTCAATAAAATTCTTTATCAAATGTTATGCACGTAGCTGCACTAATAACCAAACATTTAACAATTCATAATATGTACGCCGTGTTTCAATAGTTCTCATAGTTTTTGCTACAGCGACAGTCAAAGTGCACCCTTACCTCGGCGGATTGCCGTTTTTGGGCCATTTCAGCATCTCTCGTCAAGGTTTTTCCGAAAAAACTTTTGGGTTTATAATATAAACCGAATCATTGTGTATGTCCTTCCGAGTCAATTTGTTGCTGAATCCGACATTATAGTCAAAAATTTGATAACTGCAACACTTTTAAAAATATCGAAGGCGGAGAGTTTTTTTTATGAAATCAGCAAAAAACGGCGGCCTCACCCTAATATAAAATATTGTTAATTCGGCACCAATTTTTATATTTAACAAAATAAATACGTCATATTTCATGTAATATTAATAACGGGAAATTTTAATAACATTACTTAGTTTTACTCTAAGCATTAATTAATAAAATGTAAACTACAATTATTTTGAAACACAATACAGGTAGTATACGTTACATGTAGTTATAAAATTAATTAAATTAATAACGCTCATGAAATTTAATTTGCAGTTATAAGCACTAAAGGCATCCATAATTATAAGGCTAAATTACACATGCGGCCCGGGAGAGCAATTGACAAAGTTTTGTGTTTATTAAAAACTAGCGTACCCGCGAGATCACCGCGTACCTGGGCCGCCTACCACAGGCCAAATTAATTAGTATCACCTAGTATGTATTGTAACATATACTTTTAAGTTTTACTAAACTTCTATGTACTATTAGAGTTGATTTATAAGCAGATAGCGGGCCTACGTAACGGTCGTGCTATGTCAAACCCAGCCGACAGATTACGACCAACATTGAATTGACATAAACCAACCAAATAACAGGTCCGTCAACTGCCTATGGGCTATGTATCAATTTATTCGATGGTACATAATACAGGTTGTTTTGTACGTACATTATACGTACATACATTTTATAATATGTATTAGTAGATTTTTAGCTCAAATAAACTTCACGAGGCGTTTTGGAACTGTTAAAACTAAATCATTTTACTCGCGACACTCCATAAATTATTATCAACACCTTGGGCGGGCGGTCCAATAATGTTCATATAGTTACGTAAGCTTGCGGCTTGCTCCATATTAATTCACTATAGTTAAGAGCCTGCTGTCAAAAATATCAAAGCACGCTAGCCCCGCCTACACACCCCGCTATCCTCCAATCGTGATATAATGATTCCATGAATCGTGCCCCCGAGCATTGTGCTTTGCGCTGCAGCTAATAGTGAACAATATCGCGTAACAACGGTTGCCGCATTATTGCACGAAAGTAAAGGTCGTAAGTCCCAAAACTGTTTTTGATGATTACTTAAAAATTAAATTACTAATATTTCCTTTATCCATTATTTTATAAAGTGTGTGATTGTAGTAGTGCAAGTTATTTAATGAAAGTAACTCAATAAGAATAAGTGTAACATATTTGTTAAAAAGCCCAGAAAGATAATAATAATGAATAATAATAAATATTCTTTATTGTGCACACGCTAAGAAGTAAAATTACAACATTTATTCATTACTAATACAGTGTACCACAATGGCGGCCTTATTACTAATTAGTAATTTCTTCCAGGCAACCACAGGTAAAGGACAGTATAGTATTGATATTATAATACTAGACGTTCCGCGCGGCTTCGCCTGCGTAAATTAGACATATTTTCACAGACAAATCAGTCTACAAAAAATAGCCTATGATCCTTCACGTGGTCTACTTCTTATCTGACCCAAATAACAGAAAAATTGCTCTAGTAGTTCGTGAGATAGCCCTTTCAAATAATTTCCCCCGGTTTTTTTTCACATTTTCTTCTATTTCCTCGCTCCTATTAGTCTTAGCGTGAAAAAGTATAGCCTATAGCCTCCCTCGATAAATGGGCTATCTAACACTGAAAGGATTTTTCAAATCGGACCAGTAGTTCCTGAGATTAGCGCGTTCAAATAAGCCCTTTCAAATAATTTCCCCCCGTTTTTTCCAGATTGTCCTCTATTTCTTCGCTCCTATTAGTCTTAGCGTGATAAAATATAGCCTATAGCCTTCCTCGATAAATTGACTATCTAACACTGAAATAATTTTTCAAATCGGACCAGTAGTTCCTGAGATTAGCGCGTTCAAACAAACAAACTAACAAACTCTTCCGCTTTATAATATTACTATAGATGAGTGTGCAATATTATCTTCTATCTTCTATCTATATATATATAAAACTCAAAGGTGACTGACTGATATGGTGATCTATCAACGCACAGCCCAAACCACTGGATCGATCAGGCTGAAATTTTTGTGTTGTTATGACGTAGGCATCCGCTAAGAAAGGATTTTGATCCATTCTACCCCCAAGGGGTTTAAAAAGGGGATGAAAGTTTGTATAAAACTTTGTCAATTTTAAATTGATCGGGCTGAGACTTTGCATGCATAAAGCTACTATGACGTAGGTATCCCCTAAGAAAGGATTTTGATAAATTCCACCCCTAATGGAATAAAATAGGGGATGAAAGATTGTATATAATAATATGTACTTCTTAACGCGAGCGAAGCCGCGGGCAAAAGCTAGTGGTATATAAGATTCATAATTTTTAATAATACATACACAAATACATACATACCTACATTATAATAATACATATATAAATAGGTAACTTTAAAAATGCTAAAACTTTAGAGGTTGAAACTTGAAACTACAATAATAATTTGATGATCAATTTGAATTTTAATTATAGCATGAATGTCAATTTATATGGATTGAGTATAATCATTTATAGAAAGAAAATGTTTTTTACCAGCAACTTAAACCGATAATGTGTCGCCGTTATTCTTACATATAAGAATAACGGCGACACATTATCGGTTTACCATAGGTTGGCAAGGTGGCAGGTTGGCCAACCCATAGGTTGGCAATGAAATCCACAGCCTTATTCCCGTAGCAGCAAAAGAAGAGTTATAATATTTTGTATGTTGTACAGGTACGTCTAAAAGGAAATTTGAAGCAGAACGTAACTCTTTATCTGCTTGTCGAAACGAAAAGTTATCCTTTAAGTAAGATGGCAGATACGGATCATGAATGATGGAGAATACAATTGACAGAATGCGAGCATCACGACGAAGACGAATTGGTAGCCACTTGAGTTTCCTACGGTATTCGGATACATGATCGAACTTTTTAAGGCCGGAAATGAATCGTATGGCAAGATTTTGTAGCCGCTCCAGTTTGTTGAGCTGATCCTCAGTCAGGTTGACAAAGCAAGTATCAGCATAATCGAGGGTAGATAAGAGCAGAGACTCTGATATCCATATTTTGGTCGGTATGGGAAAAACGTAGCGCAATCGGGAAATGGAGTACCAAGTAGCAAACACTTTTCTGCTAATTTATTTAAGATTCATAATTTCGAAAAATATAACTATCGAGTCGAAATAAGTGAATCGTGTTTTCCGTTAGGCAAATATCAGATTGCCTAACGGAAAACACGATGAAAACACGACACATGATCATACAATGATTAAATAAATCTCAATTTCATTTAAGTCAATCGACCGGGATCGTAATACTTATTAGAAAACACAGAAAAATTTGGCAGCCCGCTCTTAAGTCACTTCGGTCGGCGCAATGCAAAATTTTTTCAAGTAAATAATTAAATTAGGTATTCTGCATAATATATCAATTAATTGATTAACAAAAAAAAATCAGTACTAATGGGCCTTGTTACGTCTATCGAGTAGAGTAGCGAGACAGCGCCGAGACAGTGCAAACAGACAATTTGATTGGTCGAGAGCACTGTCTCGCTACTGACTCGCCATGTTACTTGTACGTAATCAAAGACTGTACATTATGATCTATATTCTACTACTACTGAATTTACAACACACTATAAAGTAGTCTACTGCTCAAACTAAGAGGTCTGCGGGGCTAAAATGGTCGCATAGCAATTCCTCTCAATCAATTCACAAAATGAATTGTCAAAACTGTCAAAGTCACGAATGTCAAATTTAGACCAATTCAATTGGTATAAATTCGTACTAAATTGACATTCTTGAGTTTGACCAATTCAATTAGACTAAATTTGTACTAATTTGACATTCGTGACTTTGAGAGTTTTGAAAGTTCATTTTGTGAATTGATTGAGAGGAATTGCTATGTGACCATTTTAGCTCCGCTGAACTTGTATTCTTATCATCTCAGCGTACCTAGACTATAGCCTAGCCTAGAGTCTAAAGTCTAAACCATAAAGGAATAGCAATTAAAACGTAACAAAGAATAGTTAAGGAGATTATGTGTTATTTAAAAACTTTAGCTTTTTAAGCCTGTACTTTATTGCCTGAAGAACACGCTTTAAACTTAAGAACTGGAAGCCCTCTTTAGATAAGTTTACAACTTTAATTAAATCTCTATTTACTCTCGTTGTATGTTTGATAAATTAATTAATAAAATTAATATAATACAGTACCCATAGATGTTTCCCTCAATTTTATGTGCGCTTTCGTAGGAACCGTACAGTTTTCTGTAATAAAAACCATCCTATGTGACTTGAAAGTATCTCTATACTTTTCATATAAATTGGTGGTGGATAGCGCGAACTGCCAAGAGAATAGACAGACAGACAAGTTTTTACTTAATGATATTGTGATAGTATGGATAACAGTATATTGAACTCGTTACAGTTAACTTGTTTTAAGCAAATATATTTGTCTGGTTTTGCTTTACATATCTAGCTGCCTCTATGTAAAGTAAATCAGCCCACATGATTCAATGCATACAAACTTTATTTGTTCGTTTATATTGAGTAAATATATACGCCAAACACACGAATACATATCAAACATTCTCTTATCATATTATGGAAAAAAGTACTACCACCACCTACGTTATTTGGCAGGGTTATGTAAAAGTCAATATAAGTCAAGATCTTATGGCCAGGCTTGACATACCCCAACCAAATTACGTAGGTCCGCCATCTGTATATGAATTAGTTTCTCCGATTGCACCTATCTAAAGGCACAAATATTGCCTGTTTCTTTTATCGACGTTTTTGTGATAATTACAGGCTAACGTCTAGTATAAAAGGAAATCTAACGACAGGGTCAAAAGGAACAATTTTAAAGGAACAATGGAGTATTCGCATCACGCGCCGCGGCTGACCGGTCGAATTTGGCTGGGGTTGCCATACATAAATATTCCGCCGGCCTCGCAGGACCGTGCTGATTGCGCTGCAAACTGAAGCCAATTTCTAAACAACTAATACTTATTCATTGCGTGATAATCTTCCTCTTAATGTGCCGACTTCGCAACAACTAAACGTACGTCTTTTTTATTGTGTGAAAATCTTCTTCTTAATCACTACATAGTATAAAACAAAGTCGCTTTTTTCCCCTATGTCCCTTTGTTCCCTTTAATCTTTAAAGCTACGTATAGTGGAGAAATACTGTTATTTTTGGGATTTCTAATATGATGTCGTAAATAATTACATTTTTTTCCGCTTAAACTGCAAACGCAGGCTGAACCCTACGAGATTTATCAAAATAATGTACTAAGTATTGTACACTATGAAAAGGTCTACACTACAGTCTATCTCTTATGGATATCCCACAATAACATTTTTTTGTCATTTACTTTTAACTTCAAATAATGGCTAATTTTCGAAGCGATTTTAACCAGTACGGCATTAATCCTTATTCAATTAAATACTGTAAATACATTATTGATTTGATATACATATCCATACTAATATTATAAATGCAAAAGTGTGTCTGTCTGTATGTCTGTTACCTCTTCACGCCTAAACCGCTGAACCGATTTTGCTGAAATTTGGTATGGGGATACTTTGAGTCCCGGGAAAGGACATAGGATACTTTTTATCCCGGAAAAACGTACGGTTCCCGCGCGATAAACGAATTTTGGCGCAACGAAGTTGCGGGCGTCATCTAGTAGATCTATATGGCCCTGTACAGCATATGATTTAAATGAATATTTTCGAAGATTCGCAGAAAAACTGCGGGACTTAGCTTTTGGGGCGGTACCGACCAATGCGGGCCACGGGTAGTAATGAATATAAATCAAAACTACTGAATCGATTTTAATCATTTTTTCAGTGAGTGACATAGGCTATATATTTTATACCCGTGCGAAGCCGGGGCGGGCGCTAGTGTGCTATAAATAAAATTGGAGTGTCTGTTTGTAATATTAAAAGAACCGTTTTTAGTGTTCCGTACCCAAAGGGTAAAAACGGGACCCTATTACTGAGACTTCGATGTTTGTCCGTTTGTCTGTCTGTCTCCAGGCTGTATCTCAAGAACCGCTATAGCTAGACTTCTGAAATTTTCACAGATTGTGTATATCTGGTGCCGCTATAACAAAAAATATTAAAAACAAAATAAAATAAATTTAATATTTAAGGGGAGCTCCCATAAAACAAACGTGTTTTTTTTTGGCCTTTTTTACTTCATTTCAATAATGACAACAGGTAGGCACTTCAAATTTTCACAAAATCCTCAATTAAATGTGTACTTGAATAATTAATAATAAAATTAAAATAAAATGATTAATTAAGGGGGGCTCCCATACAAAAAACACAATTTTTGCTCTATAACGGTACGGAACCCTTCGTGAGCGAGTCCTACTCGCACTTGGCCAATTTTTTCTACATGCATATGAATGTATATAAGGTACATACACCAAAACAACATTTTTTACAATTTTTGTATGTATGTCTGTCTGTCTGTTTGTTCCGGCTAATCTCTGAAATGGCTGGAGCGATTTTGACGGGACTTTTTTTGGCAGATAGCTGCTGTAGTAACGAGTAACTTAGGCTACTTTTTAACCGACTTCCAAAAAGGAGGAGGATATATTTTACTTTTTTATATATTTGTTCGCGGACAACTCCGTCATTTGTGGACCGATTTCCAAAATTCTTTTGTTGTTGTATAAGATATAGCCCGAATTTGGTAACATGATCACAAAAGTGATGATGACTGATGATGCAATTCATGAGGAATCGACGGGACTTCTTGAAATTTATATGGAAACATAATATTATAGTGATTTTACGTTTTTCTGAAGGATTTCAAGCTTAAAATAAGAATTTGCGCCGAAGTATACCCTGGTTCCGAAGGTGCTGTACAGAACTCATGAATTCTTATAGATACATGTTCGAGAATTTCGGCGTTGTTTCAACAACTAAACCCATATTATGTCATTGTATCAATTATATTATTAATCATTATCATCATCACAATAATTATTCCATCCATCATCATACTATGACGTTATTAATGGTATTTTTCATGGTCCTTTACATCAAAATAGGTGCCATTGATTATCATTATTCCGTCGTTTGTTGACTGATTATCAAAATTCTTTTGTTGTTGTATGGGCCATAGGGTACAACCCAAAACCATGCTTACGAAAGTGGTGATCTGATAATTACGAAAGTGGATATTATGAGATATCGAGGGAACTTCTTGAATTTTTTTGAGACACTCATAGACACCTCAACTACTTTTGCACTCAATCTTCATAATTTTGAAGTCGGTACCAGATAACTTCGCGTAAGTTCTATGTCAATAAACTCAGAAAGTTGTAAAGTTGGTACCGACTTCTAAATTATGAAGAGTGAGTACATTGTTGAGGTTTAGACAAACTCTGAAAAAGAATAAAAAATATTTAACTTTTTAGTTTGTAGTTTTAGTACCTAATTATTATTTTACTTTTTAGTTCAATTAAAGGAATATTAGTATCTAGTATTGTTTTTACATTGGAAGTCGGTATTACAATTTTTGTTAACCGCATTGTGTCGCAATTTACTGTAATATAAGTAACCAATTTTTTAAAATCTATAATCAGCGTAGCAAGTTTACCTTCAGAGTTAGACATATTATGCTACGGCGAACTTTTTTGGAGATCTAAAAAAGAAGAATATTTTCGCCATACATTGTTTTGTTATGTCTTATCTTATAGGGTCTAGGCAGCGTTTTTTTCGAAAGCTCCCAGATAGGTAATTTTTTTTCCGACACCTCTGACAAATTATATATTATACTCAAATGCACACAGAAACTAAACAAAATATTATATTATGTCTATAATCCTCATCAACCTAAGAATCATTGGTCAAAATCTCATAAAAATCCGTACAGTGGTTTTTGAGTTTACCGCGAACAGAAAGACCGGCAAACGGAACCGAGGACTTTGTTTTATAACATGTAGTAATTATTAAAATATAAATGCAATTGAGAATTTTGTGGTCATATTGTCATGTGTCTACCTGTTGCCATATTATTGATGTTGAGCAAAAAAGGCTAAAACAATAGCGTTTGTTGTATGGAAGCCTCCTTCAAATATTTACTTTATTTTGTTTTCAGTATTTGTTGTTATAGCGGCAACAGAAAAACATAATTTGTGAAAATGTCAACTGTCTAGCTAGCGTGGTTTTTGAGATTTAGCCTGGAGATGGACGGACAGACAGGCAGTGAAGTCTTTGTAATAGAGTCCGGTTTTTACCCTGAAAATTATCCATCTTTGTTATTACATTATGCTGACGCGGACGAAGTCGCGGGTAACAGCTAGTACACAACTAATACAGTTTATTCCTTGCGTGAGCTAAACAACTAATTCTTATTTGGGAGGTTGGTAGTCATTTTGGCTTTTTTAATAGTGGAAATTGCTATTTTAAATAGCGATATGATGTTTTTTACATACCGTTGATTCAGGTTGTCGAGCCAGCAGCTCTGGATTTATGTATAGGCCATGGCCTATGCGCGGCAGCGTCCTATAAATCCGGCCCTGCGAGCTAGGAAAATAATTGAAGAAGTTCAAACTTTTTATGTGCCGATCAGTTTTGCGAAAAATAAGATTCGTGCCTTTATTGGTCATCCTTTTTTTTTTAATTTAAAAAAATCTCTATGTGATCTAAAGTTAACTACTTATTGTTACAAAGAAATTGATGCGAGGAAAACTATCCTACGTGCTTTCCCGAGGCTTAAAGTACATACTTTAAGCCTATTCTGTAGAAAAAATAACATTTCTTCAGTGTTCATGCTACTTGCGTACCGAGAATATTATTACTATAACAATTTGATGGACAATTGTAATTCTCCAGCTTTTACGCCTATAGTACACCGACGCTGCGAAACGCGAAACAACTGAGAAACTGAAATAGAGCGACATGCAATAAAACGCATTGTCGTGTGGCGGATGAGACAGTAAATCGGTTCGCCGCTTGGTACATACCAAGTTTCATAAAAATCAGGTTCAGTTAAGAGGAGACACTAGGGCCGTTTTTCCATACAAACGTTGTCCCTTGTTTCCTCCCTGGATAGTGCCGGTAGAGTTATAATTTTTTTCCTGAATATCTATGGCCACTATTAGCATGTCCCTATGTTTTCTTTCTTTTCATAATTTAATTATTAAAAAAGATATGAACGTTCAAAAACCCAAAAATTTTCCAGATTTTCCGCTGTGTTCAAACATCCAGAAAACAAATTTGACTAGATTATACAAAAAAAAAAACAGGAAAAACACAGCTTAAGCCTTGCTTTAATTTTTATGAAAAAAATTACTTAAATCGGTTAAGTTTTGCAGAAGAAATCAGGGGACAACGAATCGTTGATTTTCTATTCAGAATTTTCAATTCGAAAGCTGTAGTTGTCTCTATCGCGCTCTGCTGGGGGAGGCTTGAGGTTAGGGAGACAGCAATAGATTTTACAAATACTTGTTTTTCATTTCTCTAGCCCTTGGTGTATCCTCTTAAGCGTGAAAATATAAGATACAGAGAGACATAACCAAAACGATCAAGAAAATTCGACAAGTTTCTGCCTAACACTAACAATGTCAGCCTGCGTAAATAAAATGTAATTTAACGTAACTTTATTTTTATGAAGTCACTAACGTCAGTTATCGCACAATTCGAATACCCTAATTCAGGGAAAAATTGGCCCCTTTCCTGCAGCCTGCAAATTATAGCTCCTATTACAGGGGCTAAAGGACGTAGAATTTCAACACGTACGTAAATTCATTCAGACAAATCGAGTCGTACTGATCATGGGAGTAAGGTAAAAAATCGCTTAACAATTATTATGAATGTGAAACAATTTTCATTGAAAAGCGTAAGACTGGAAAATGGCCGTCTATATTCTTTGCTACACGTTTGATTCGTCACGCGTTGATTGAGCCCGTTCTCGCAATTTGACTCCTATTACCTTTGTAACTAAAGAATTACTTCACAAATCGCTGTAGTGGAAATAAGGATATTATTACCATTATTAACAATCTGTATTCTCAACGTTATTAACTTATAATAATATTAAATGTAACAGCAGACCGCTGAATTAACCATGTGTAGATGTAGTTCGTTTTAATTTATCGAGTAATATATTCAAATTAAATCAATTACAAATATTAAAAATATTATTGTTCACAGTCTACAAATGGGATAAAATATATTCGGCCTAATAATTAACTTTATACGCCAATAATTTCCTTTTTTAGGCTTCACAGAAGAAGTTGATGATTAGGCAGTAGCTTATACAGCATTCTAACTCTAATATATCTTCTTAATCAACGACATCTGCTCGGTATAATTTGGTGTTTGGTTTTAATAGTAATAATTTATTTCGTAAACGCGTGCCACCAACGATTTGCAATTCAAAAAAATATGCGACACACGCCTTAACGGTGTCCCCATATGTCTCCCTTTACCCTTATGACGCTTCTGCGAAATCTTAAATTATATACTCTTTGTCATAAAATATTATATTATTTTTATACCCACTGATGTATTCCAATTTTTATGATACTGTGTTAAAAACACGGTTTAAAATGGTTGGCTTAATTATAATTAACAATAAGTTATAAATAAATAATATTTTGGGTTAAATGGAGTAGCTATACGTTAGGAAATTAAAAATTAACCCGTCGATCGTGGGAAAACGAGACACAATAGATATTCTATTGTGTCTCGGCAAATACACTACGTCTCGGTCACCGGTGACCGTATGGGGTTGCTCTAAATTTTCCTGCAGTAAACGGATGATGAAAGCTGATGATTTTGAATTATTATTATGGTCCACCAGTTTGAATGTTACGGTACTATTTGCCACGGACAGACACACGTCAAACTAACATTCCTCTTTTTTACGGGGTTAAAGCGATAGATCAATGGGATTTACTTTTAGCAAGATGGGTCTTATGGTTCTCTCGTAAAGCGAAACTGCCTTTGTATGAAAAAAGGTGGTGGAAGATTCAGAGAATTTTGGCATTGGCGGCCTGAATCGAGGAGGACGTGCCGGAGGCTCGGAGTTGACAAAGAAAAATATTCTACCACGAGTGCCCTCGAAATATGACTCCCCGCCGTACCGGGGTGTACGTGGAGAGGGCTATTTACGCGGAGGCACCGGCTGTACGCTCTATACATAAAGTCACATAAATAAAGCTACAAACTTTGTACGTTTACTTATAAACCTTAAGCACCCCCGGGGCCGGGTTGCTAATGAGAGAGCACTTCAGGGCTCTCGACAGTTTGCAAAAACTTACCTTCAAACTTCTTTTTAACTACTAAAACATCTTAAATGTTCGCTAGTAACTTGTTATGTGCATAGTTTGAGGATGCTTACGGTATTGTAAATTGTTCGAATTGTGTGTAACTTAAGCGCATGCTTAGTATAACGATTTGAAACTATGCTTCCTTCTTCTCCTTACTAATGTTATTATATATGTATGTCTGTCTGATTATTATTGTCGTCTGTGTTTTACTTTTTACGACGCATGAACCGATTTAGATGAATGTTGGTATGGATATACTTTTAGTAGGGGAGCCCTAGAACAAATTTTTTTTTTATTACTATCAAGCAAATTTTTTGTGAGTAGCTTCATTTTAATAAGACGAACAACATTTTTATTTGCGAAAAATCTCGAAAGTGGTAGCTAACAGAGATAGAAAATCAGCTCGTTAGGGTTCCGTTATAGGGTTCCGTTATAGGGTTCTGTAATCAACAAAACTTGGTTGACTACTGAACCCTATAACGGAACCCTAACGAGCTGATTTTTTGTATATTGATAGGTTATTAGTTATATGATTTAAGAGAAACATTGTTCTATAAATAAAACAGTCCATATTTTAGGACCATCAATTCAAAGTATGAAATCCTTTCTATCTCTGTTAGCTACCACTTTCGAGATTTTTCGCAAATAAAAATGTTGTTCGTCTTATCAAAATGAAGCTACTCACAAAAAATTAGCTTGATAGCAATAAAAAAAATGTTCTAGGGCTCTCGTACTAGTTAAAAGACCAGTAAAACTATTACTGCACCCAAAAAATTTTATTGTTTTTAAGCAAAAAATATTAGCGGCACATAAAAATGGTGTTGGTTTATTTTAAAACTATTGCTAATGCTTTCGAAATAAAACAATTCAAATGTAGTGGTAATGAAAACTATTAAATGAATGTGTCAGAATGCATCTGTAAACGTTAAAAATTAAAAAGAAAAAGAATCTTATGAGAACGAAGTTTCGAATATGGCTTGTAATGAGCGCGTAATAATTTTATTACGCCGGCGTTACTCAAAAACTTTGTGTGATTTATGTAACGTTATAAACTGTAGCATGCTGTAACCACATGTTTCAATGTGTTTTATTTACTCTGATTTCTTTAAATGAGTCATAGCAATCTAATATCTATTACTAACGTGGATTTTTTGTTTGTAAGGTTGTCAGACTAGTGCGTATGTGCAGACGATACAGTTAAACTGTGTATTTTTCTTGTCTGATATGCTAGAAAAGTAGTTTGGCAGATTGGTGAAAAACTTGCTAGGACAAGTATGTCTACTTAGCGTAAGTTTATTTAGTTATACCCCCTTAAGCCTAAACCCAGCCCACGGGTTCCCCCTTACAGGCTGTCACAGAACAAGGCCAGGATACTTTAGGGTGTGCATGTGACCCTTACATAGAGTTCACTGTGAAAAAAAAAGCCTCCATGGTCCAGTGGTCTAGACGTCTAGAGCGTCGCTCTTGACTCGGAGGTCATGGGTTCGATTCCCACGTTGGAATCATGTTATTTCCAAGTTTGGTTAGGACAATGCAGGCTGATCACCTGATTGTCTGACAAGTAAGATGATCCATGCGTCGGATGGGCATGTAAAAAGTCGGTCCTGCGCCTGATCTCTCGCCAGTCGTATCGGTCTTCCGTCCCACTGGGTTATGAGAGTAAAGGAATAGAGAGTGCTCTTGTGTACTGCGCACACACCTGAGCACTATAAAATTACTCCTGCGTACCTGGCCTGGTTTCAATGAAACCGGCCACCGTCACCGAAACCGGTGTAGGGAGTATTATATTATACTGTGAAAATAACAACGATGAAAGAACATTTTTTTGTAATTTGTGTGGCTAAGCGACCAGCGTCATGAATTGGCCGATACAAAAGTAATAAAAACTAAAAAGTTACTCTTTCAGTGGTGCTTCTTACACAGTGAACACAATACAGGGGACTCGAAAACAACCTAAAGTATTAAACACTTTGTTTTGTTACACCCTGTTTTTACAGCGTAACATAGAGAAGACAAAAATAATTTAAAACTAAAAAATATGTATTACTTGGCAAATGGACGATGTTAAGCATTTGTGTATCATCCCACAAAAAAAAAAAAACGTATTAAGTTAAAATGCAGTCAAGTTCTTTAGATCATTTAGAACAAGACTGCATTCATAACACAACAAAAAAAATATTATGAATGTCCATAACAAGATGTCTGTCTGTATTGTTCATTCTATGTTCATGTTAATTAAATTCAGAGCGCCGAATAATTGCTTTCTCAGCCCCTAATTTAATCATAATTAAAGAAGTAATAACACAAACAGTAACAATATCAGCGGTTTCGTATCAGATACTATTGTATAATATTATTTATTTAATCGTATAATATTATACAGTAGACGGTGCCCGCAACTCCGTTGCGCCAAAATTCGTTTATCGCGCGAGGACCGTAGATTTTGCCGGGATTAAAAGTATCCTATTCCTTTCCCGGGACACCAAGTATTTCCATACCAAATTTTAGCAAATCGGTTCAACGGTTTGTGCGTGAAGAGGACAGATAGATAAACAGACAGACAGCATTTATAAAATTTGTAGGCATTATTCTTGTTTTTGCTCCAGACTGCTCTGCTGCTGAAAAATAGTATCCCACATGAATCGTACATTTTCCACTAATGAAAAGAATCCTATGTCCTTTCCCATTAAAAAGCGTCTAGTAGCTATTTTTGGAACCTGAGTCAAACAATTTTTTTTAAGGAAAGATAATTAAGATAAGGTCAATGTTTTGAAGTCCGTCTGGGAGGTAAGTCCGTCTAGCGGCAATAACTTCCATATTTGAACGACTAGTTTCATATGGCTCAGTGGATAAAACAATATTGCAGAGTTAGTTTGACCTAAGAAACAAACATGTCGCTACGAACTACCTGTTACGAAAAAAACGTTCTGCCATTTTTCCCGTTTTGTACTCGCAGTCGGAGTGTAAGTCTCTGCCAAAAAAATTAAAAAAAAAGTGGAAATACGAAGGAGTTTTTGGAGTTTCTTGGATTACGTAAGTAATTTAGTGATCCTTTTACTTATTACTGGTGTTCAACTCGTTAATATCGCTTTAATTTTGTTATCATCACCTGCAACATATGTCTTACCTAAAATTGCAATAATCGGGAAGTCCGTCTAGGGAAATATTATTCCATAAGGAAAGGCCGTCATATGCCGGTCTTGCCTCGAATCATATATTGTCAACCTTTTCAAACCTACATGTCTTTATTGTTAATTTGCATTAAAAATAGGACTACTAGATCATAGCATTGCCCAAATTTTACTGCACGAAAAGAGCGTACTCCTTTTTAAAAAGTCGGCAGCGCACTTGTGACACTGACTCCCGTGGTGATACAGGTGTCCAACGGCGACTGTAGTTCACTTACTATCAGGGGATCCGTTTCCTCGTCTGCGCCCTTTATCGTAAACAAAAAAACTTGTAAAAATAACTTTTTTTTGTAATGCCATAATTATTCGTTTCAGATTTATACACGTCATGAAGAGATGCCAGAACGTATGGAATGGATTAAGGTTGGGTTGCCTTGTTAAAACTAGCCGCAAGTACCTCTTATTAAGTTTAATGTACTTAAGAAATTGGCATAATTTGCATCATGTATATTTTTTTCAGTAAATTTTACATCATTTGAAATAAAATGACGTGATAAAATAAAGTATAAATGGTTGCCAGCTCTAAGCCTGCCGCAACCTAGGGTTGCCAGCCCGCAAACAGGTTTACTTCTCTTGAAAAATTGAAGCATCGATTTTTTTAATAATTGTGATACAAAATTAAAGTTTTATGCATATTGTACATGAATATCCATGGTTGCCAGTTGCATGATAGCCACAAACAGGGGTTGCCATGACTTTTGTGAACGACATCGCGTCAAAAACGAAAAAAGCACGTATTGTTACGAGCGATAAATAAGGACATTGCATAGCAGCTGAAAGTAAAAAAAAAACCCGGCCAAGTGCGTGTCGGGCCACGCGCAATGTAGAGTTCCGTTCAGTTCAGTTACGTTCAAAGGAATTTAAACGAAAAGTTAATCTAGACACGCAACGTGTCAAGCCAAGTTCAAGTAAAACAGAACTGGCGAGCAGCACTGTGTGTAAAATTACACGAACCATTTCGAGCCACTTTTGACCCCCTCATAATTAAAAAACTATTTAACATAAACGCTTCAAACTTGGCTAATATAATAAGACTTGCGAGGTAATTATATGCTCTAAATTTCATAAAATCACAACAGTCATTTCATAAAGTTATTGAACATTTTAATTCTGATAAAAACTGGCCAAGTCAAATCTAATCTACTTTAAGATCTCACATTATTTAAATAACAGCAATTGTTATAGATATTCAATAATGCAAAAATAGACTTTGTTGTTTGTTCATAATGTTATTTGGTTTCTATAAATACATATTTAAATTTTCCATAGAACTTGGCACTCATTTAGATCTCCATTCTTTTAACGGCGAAGTCCATAGACAAGCATAATGTTTGTATTGAACTTGGCTCTCCTTTTTACATTTATGTTTTTGGTGGGTTTATACTTCGCCGAATACATTTGTTTTTGTTGATCGACGATTACTCAATAACTTATGAAGTCTTCTTAGCCGTAATAGTTTTCCTTTTAAATTCAGCATAATATTTCCTACTCCCGTGAACTTTTTCACATTTCCAGAAGCAACCGTTTAGCTGGTACAAGAAGGGGACACTGGACTCTAACGATTTTTTCCACTTTAAAACTTCATATTTCACAAAGGGATCCCTAAAACAGAAAATAATCTATGAATTCTCGTAATAGTTTTAAAAAACCTATCCAACGACACCCCACTCGGTGGGATGGACGCGAAAAAATATAATCATCCCCACTTCATGCGTAGGGGAGGTACCATAAGAAAATATATTTTTTTAACATTTAATATACCATTTTGTCGGCATCATTAATATGTGCATTTATGCTTATTTACAGCTTTGTAGGTCCTATAGTCTCTGAGCAAAACCGCCGACAGACAGACGGACAGACGGATAGACGGACGGACAGACCGAAACTATAAGGGTTCCTTGTGGATTACGGAACCCTAAAATGGCCAAGTGTGAGTACGCACACGAAGAGTTCCGTACTGGATATAGGGAAAGTTGGCAAAAAAATGTGTTTTTTATATGGGATTAAATATATATTTTTTAAATTTTATTATTTCTTACTAAAGTGCACATAATATAATTGAGGAAATTTCGAGTGCCTGTGGCCATTATTGATATCATGCAAAAAAGGCCAAATAAAATCAAGTTTGTTGTATGGAAACCAAACTTAAATATTTATTTTAGTATTTATTTTTATAAAACTAGGCCTTTACATCCGTTGTGGATGATTTATACAGTATTTTCAGAGCGAAGTAACCACTCCTCAAATACTGTAGTGCCTAGGACAAGATTTTTAAACATCTCGCAACATAGTCGGCCTAGTCCAGAGGAAAAACTAGTCAATACGTCTGGGACCAACTATGTGCGGGTTTCCTCACGATGTTTTCCTTCGCCGTATGAGTGTCCTATGTACTTGAGATCAGAAAATGTCTCATTGGTACACGCCTCCGCCCGGGATTGTACCTGCACCCTCTACGAGTGCGAACCAAAGGTGTAGACCTTTGGGCCACGGACGCTCTATTTTTATAGTGGCAACAGAAATACACAATCTGTGAAAATTTCAGAAATCTAGCTATAGCAGTTCTTGAGATACAGCCTGGAGACAGACAGACCGACAACGAAGTTTTACTAATAGGGTCCCGTTTTTAGGGTTCCGTCAACATAGAACCCTTATAGTTTCGGTCTGCCGTCTGTCTGTCTGTCTGTCCGTCTGTCTGTCCGCGGTTTTGCTCAGAGACCATAGGGCAATGGTCCTCAACCTTTTTTTCATGCGGGCTACAAACATGTTTTGGTCACGGGCCGCAACAAAATTTTTTAAAGTTAAAAAATGAAAGTTCTTCAAAATTAACGATTTGAAAGTGAAAACTAATTCACGACTTTCACGACGACTTTACATTATTTGGGCGTAAATTTCAAAATTGTTTAACATCTCGCGGGCCACAAATAAAGTCTCGGCGGGCCGCGGGTTGGGGAAAGCTGCTACATGGTCTACAAAGCCGTAATTCGGCATGAATGCGCATATTAATGATGCCGTCAAAATGGTATACATATAAAATCTTTAAATCCACCCCACCGGGTGGATTTAAATTTTTTGGGTATCGTTGGATAGGTTTTATAAAAATATTACGAGTATTCAAAGACCGCTTTCCGATTTAGGGATCCATTTGTGAAATATGAAGTTTTAAAGTGGAAAAAATCGTTAGTAGTCGTACCCCCTTCTACTAGCTACACGGATTCTTCTGGAAATGTGAAAAAATTAATGGGAGTAAAAAATATGCTGAATTTATAAGGAATACTATCACGGCTAAGAAGACACTACATGTTATTGAGTAATAGTCGATCAACTAAAAAAAATATGTTTGGAGAAGTATAAAGGAACTTTTCGTTCAAATTCCTAAGACAAATTCTGTTTTGGACTTTTCCATCCACAAATATTTGTTGACTAGGCTATCAGTGTCGCAACTGCTATGCAATGTCCTTATTTATCGCACGTAACAATGCGTGCTTCTTTTCTCTTGCGTTTCCTTACCTGACGCGATGTCGTTCACAAAAGTTATAGCAACCCCTGTTTGCGGCTATCGTGCAACTGGCAACCATGGATATTCATCTATACATATTATAAAACAAAGTCGCTTTTTTTCCCTCATGTCCTTTGTTCCCTTTAATCTTTAAAACTACGCAACGGATTTTGATGCGGTTTTTTTTAATAGATAGAGTGATTTAAGAGGAAGGTTTTTAAGTAAGTATAATAATATTCATTAAATAGTGGAGAAATACTGTTATTGTCGGGGTTTCTAATGTGATGTCGCAAATAATTACATTTTTTTCCGCTTACATTGCAAATGCAGGCTGACCCCTCGGAGTTTTATCAAAATAATGTACCAAGTATTGTACATATTGAAAAGGTCCACAGAAAACTCCGCGATGGTATATGTCTATCTCTTATGGATATCCCACAATAACATTTTTTTGTCATTTACTTTTTACGACAAATAGTGGCTAATTTTCGAAGCAATTCTAATTCAGCATTAATCCTTATCCAATTAAATACCTTAAATACATTGTTGATTTAATGTAGATTTATATGGCCATTTACAGCATATGATTGAAATGATTATTTTCGAAGATATTACAGATTTAAAAATTGCGGGACGTAGCTTTTGCGGCGCGGTGGTACCGACCAATGCGGGCCACGGGTACTAATGAATAATTATAAATCAAAACTACTGAATCGATTTTAATCATTTTTTCAGTGAGTGACATAGGCTATATATTTTATACCCGTGCGAAGCCGGGGCGGGTCGCTAGTGTACAATATGCATAAAACTTTAATTTTGTCTCAAAATTATTAAAAATATATCGATGCTTCAATTTTTCAAGAGAAATAAACCTGTTCACGGGCTGGCAACCCTAGGTTGCGGCAGACTTAGAGCTGGCAACCGTTTACACCTTAATTTTGGTCACGTCATTTTCTTTCAAATGATGTTGTGGCGGTATTTGCCTAACATTCCTGCATCGCGCTGGTATTCGCCTAACATTCCTGCATCGCGCTATCGAAGTTTTCTGAGGGCGTCAGTATATATACGACAGCTGAAATGTATCACGTGGGCTCCGGCCTGACCGAGCATAACACCTCGCTCGGTCGGAAGATCTTCCTTTACGCCACTACGCTTATCCCACATTGGTGACCCTCGACAGAACACGCCTCCTTCATCATCATCACTTCCCGCCCTTCCACACCGCGCCAGCCAGCATCGCCTCATCGGGTACCTCGTCCACTAGCCGCAATGTACCGCGGCCTGGGCGACGACTCCGCATCGGCATCAACGGGCTTTCTCACTAGACCGACCGGTCAGCAAGCAGAGCACATCTCTCCTGGTCAGCACGTAGCATCGGCCCCGCGCGCGACTATCCGACTCACTGGATCCCGTGCAGCAGCTTACAGTTCCGATTCACTGGGACTCACTGCAACAGTTCTGACTCACTGGAACTCTCTGGCACTGGTGACTTAAGCGACAAGACTTCAAGATTCGACCTCCGGTATTCGGGGGGGAGTGATGTGGCGGTATTCGCCTAACATTCCTGCATCGCGCTATCGAAGTTTTCTGAGCGCGTCAGTATATATACGACAGCTGAAATGTATCACGTGGGCTCCGGCCTGACCGAGCATAGCACCTCGCTCGGTCGGAAGATCTTCCTTTACGCCACTACGCTTATCCCACAATGTAAAATTTACTGAAAAAATATACATGCAAATTATGCCAATTTCTTAAGTAAGTACATTAAACTTAATTAAAGGTACTTGCGGCTAATTTTAACGAGGCAACCCTACCTTAATCCATTCCATACGTTCTAAAGATTACTTAAAAATATATTTCATCGAAAAAAACGATACATGTAGGATTTAACGGTGGGATCTCATACTATTAAGGGTTCTGTCTTTTGCCATTCTGCTACAGAACCCTGAATACAGAAAAGACGAGGACGTGCGTGTGAAATCGTTTGTTTAAAAAAAAATATGCTTTTAAAGATAATAATAATAATAATAATAAGGAGAATCAGGCCCTACCTCTGCCTTGCCTTAACCGGCCGGTCAGAGTGGAGTCGCAAGAGCTTCGGCTCGGAGGGAGGATGTGAAGCGTAAGTGGCGAGTGGGCGACGTGATGGGACCCTCTGAGGGTGCAAATGATCGGCGTTTAAAGTCCAGCGACACCTCTCCTGCCTCAAGCCGCTCTGTCAATGTTGCCGCCTCGGTGTACCGTGCGTGCGACCATTTTGAGGGGCCCATTCAAAGAGTTGGCGAGTCACCGTCTGCCAACTTTATGATACATGTTTCCACGTTGTATCGGCAGACGCCATAGTCCTTCCATAGTCCCAGTTACCCAGTCCACTAGCACCTCACCCCCATAGCCCGGTATCATTTCTAATATCCATTCCCTGTAATAGTCCTACACTGGCCGCTGGCTCTCCTTGGTCGTACTCCCATAGTGCGGACAGGGAGTCGCCGGCCAGTGTCACATAACATTTAGATTAAAACTATGTAACGGGCCTCTACGTGTTGGCTTCGGCCCCACGCATGCCTTCCAAAGGTCCGGGATTTAATTGCCCGTGAGCAAGGAATACCTTACACAAACATAATAATAATATCTATGGACGCTTCACACCACGTCAGTCTGGCCCCGTGCTAAGTACCTGAAGGACTTGTGTTACAGGTACCAGACAACGGAAATATATTCAATACTTTTATACTATACATATATTTAGGATTTTTATTATATCATAAACATATTTATACACATCCAGACCCGGGAACATTGAAAATTTTTTGTTCCGTCGGCGGGATTCGAACCCGCGACCCCCGGCTTGAGCTACTACACACTCAACAAATTGAGCCACAGAGGTCGTCAAAGATGACCATAAATAAAACACCCTTTAATATTATTATCTACTAAGGTAGTTTTAGATTAGTGTTTATTTAATTTTTAATAAAAACATATACAATAATATTATGTAGATGATGTTATCAAAATACATGGACTGGAGACAATAATATTTTACGACCAGAGTATCTTCAGGTCATCATCTATAAATAAATATTAGAGGTATAATTTTGTATGTAATGCTAAGTACCTACTCACATACGGTTTTACTCGATAGTTTTACTACGAGCTATACTCAAGCATGTGAGTTTTGCGGTCCACACGATAATTTTACTCGATTTGGAATAAAACTATCGAGTAATGCTGAATGTGTGGACGAAAGCCCGAGCCGTGGTTTTACTCTACGTGATTGCTCGATCGAGTAAAACTGTATGTGAGTACTTAGCATAAGAAATGTCAATTACAAATAAAGAGTAGGAATTGATGTAATTCAAATCGGCGGGAATCCTTTAAAAGCGTCTCACAAACAGCCCCCAAGTTTATGATTGTCACTGTACATTGTCAGGATAAGTCTCCGTACTTGGATTTGAGATCAAAGAGCGAAATTTAATGAAGCCGCAGGCGCCATATTGTAATATTGAAATTGATTGATCGGGCGTAAGGGGTCTCGCGTCCTTGTTCAAATTAAATTTCTAACTTCGATAGGTATATTTCACTGGCTCGAAATTTTCATTTAAGGGTTATAAATTAATTCATCGTGATTCGCTAATAATACAAAGTGATTTCCGAAATTACCATATTATTTACGTAGTAGAAGGCGGGCTTGTGTGTGATTTAATATCTGTATATTCACTCTGATATAATATGTAACTATTTCTCTGGCCTCCGGAGAATTGTATTCAAATCCATTGTTCACACACCTTTCCATACTAGTGAATGCTCGAGTTCGACATGTAGATCGCTAGTATTACTTAACTTGGCTCATAACGACGGATTAGTAATTTAATTCGAATACAAAAATATCATCAATTCTTCATCTTGAGTAACAAAGAATAAAATTGAATTATTCAAATACGGAGGCAAAGAATTTACATTCCGAATGCAAAGTAACGCCCGTTTGATGTTTCTATCGAATCCAAAATGATAGCCCAGTCTTATTTTAGCATTTAATCATTTAAAACATTAGGCTATTTGTTGATCTGGGGACACGGTAGTGTCCCCGCCGAGACGAGCCAAGCGAAGCGCAAGGGCACTACCTACCTTTTCTCGAAGTGTTTCGCCGTTTTTTTAACCTTCGTAGAATTGCTTTCCGTTGTAGCTGATAGTTCATATTTTCAGAATATGATGTTATCAACGGACTTATTAAGCATACATAGTCTCAATTAAATAGATCTAATACTTAAGATTTTATTGATATCTAAAATACACCGATTTCGTCACTGACACACTGATGATCATCAAAATGTTTGGCTACTTCCTGAAGTGTTAGAAAGCTGAAATTTGGTATGTAATCCAAGTTTAGTATACAACCAACAAATAAATTCATAAACTTATAACTTTTGCCCCCCATCCCCTAAAATGGGGGGGTGGAAGTTTATATGAGACTTTCACCAATTATATGAATTAGGTCATGAAAGTTTACTCGGGACTGTAGACTGTAACTAAAAAACTAAGAACCTGCAAGACCTTCGCCATATTAATCGATTGCGGATTCTTGGATATGCTATTGTATTCTATTGTTGTCGCGATCACCAGTGCTCTTGTGGGGCTTGAAGGATTAAAGTAATTAAAATAATTTTTATCTATTTTTAAGATTCTATGTAATTGATGTACCTACTCTCGGTTCTTGGTGGAAATTCATTTTAAACACAAATAAAACACAATTTAACGTGCACTTTTGTCACTATATTCATGAACATATAGTTACTTAAAATACCCAAGAAGCGCTGTGCACATTTTAAAAATAAACAATAAATATTCAAATTTCAAGCCAAAGTTTTCAGTAGTTTTGGCATGAAAGCGAGACAGATAGACTACAGATACAGACAGCAGACATACTTTCGCATAATATTAGTGTGGAAACGGATTAAAATTATGTTTGCTAATCTTAACATCTACTGTTGGGACTAGGTTGGGACAAAATTTTCGGTCATAGTACGATGTAGCGGCCTCCTCAGCGCCATCGCTTGTCATATATAAAAACTAAAATAATAGATATCGAACTAAATTTAATGCTCTATTGAAAATTGCCTATATAAACTTTTATTGGGTGGAATCTTTGTAATCATGTTTACGTACCTTACATATTTCTATATTTATGTAATTTTATTAAATGTGAACTCTTTTATCCGTATTAAACAACGTTATATTACGAAAAAATAAATAGCGTCATCTGTTGTCAGTTGTCAGTTGTCACATATAAGAATTACTGTAGTTCTAATATGTGACAAATTCATTTTCATCGATATTTCCAGGGAAATAAGATATTTTCCCTCATCAAAACGTAGCCTATGTCATTTTCAAGTAAAACTATTTCACAATCCATGTTTTGCAATGAAATTTTGTACACAAATTGTCTAGACTCGAGTCTAGACTATCTGTGTACAAAATTTCATTACAATCGGTTCAGTAGTTTTGGCGTGAATTGAGAATTAAAATTCTCTCTCAAAAACTACTGAACCGATTTTGATGTTTGCAGTATTCCCTAAGTTGAATAATAATAATGCAACAAAAAAGAATAACTAAAATATAGCATTGTACTTGTACTATTACCTATATATTCTGTGCTTGTAGTTCCGGAGATATGCAAACACAAACATAAAAACATACATACATACATACATGCATGCACTTTTGAAATTTGGCACATTTGTTCAAACACTGATACAGACAAACATAATATAAAAAAAAACTGGGCAGTTCTGTAAAATATATTACAGAGATCTTTGTATCACATACATACGCGTCGAATTGATAACCTCCTTTTTTGAAGTCGGTTAAACATAATATATACTATAGTTACTATTAATATTATAAATGCGAAAGTGTGTCTCTCTGTCTGTCTGTCTGTCTGTCTGTCTGTTACCTCCTCACGCCCAAACCACTAAGCCGATTTTGCTGAAATTTAGTATAGATATACTTTGAATCCCGGAAACATACAAAGTCTCAATTGAATAGGTCTAATACTTTAGATTTTATTGATATCTAAAATACTTAACGCCGAAATTTGGTTACGCCATAAAATAAGTTTAGTAGGGGTAATGGAAGTTTAAATATGAGACTTTCACCAATCTTATGAATTAGGATATAAAAGTTTACACGGGATAGACATAAAAACCTCTTAATTAAAAATTTATTTAAAAAAAAAAAAAAAAAGACTGCCTAGCAAGTAGCAACTTACAAAAAGGACTGAAATCCCACCAAAAACATTTCATGTAAAATGTTACCTCGACGATCACAAAAGGTTTGCCCTGTGAAAAAGACATCAGATCTAATGTGGAGCCAAGCTTCTGAATATACACGGCCTAACTCTATCGACCCTAACTCCAACAAATTCTACATATCAGTAAATATGTATGGCTTGGCTGTTTCGTTACTTACTTTAGATCAGAAACTAAATATTCGTCTCACCTCCACGACGGTAGCGAAACAGCGAAGCCATATATACTTTCTGATATGTAGAATTTGTTGGAGTTAGGGTCGATAGAGTTAGGCCGTATATATATATATATATATATATATATATATATATATATATATATATATATATATATATATATATATATATATATATATATATATATATATATATATATATATATATATATATATATATATATATATATATATATATATATATATATATATATAGACTTTACAGTTTTAAAAGTTTCATTTATGTACCATTGAAAACACTGCACATTTTCGGGCTAAAAGTAACGCATGTTTTTATGCGGAGCCTCAATTTACCATGCCAAATTCAATTAACAGTTGAGTAGTTCTTGCGTGAAGAAGTAACAAACATACATAACTTTCGCTTTTAAAATTAGTGTGAATTTCTGCAGGGCAGAAGAATATAACGGCATTGCTCTCAATACTATATTATGGGTTCGATATATTTGAATAGTAAAAAGCGTCAAAGAAATTGAATATAAGATTTATGGTACTTCCAAAATTCATATGGCATTAGTTTAAGAGTTGGCGACAGTCCAGGTATAAACTTAGGCAGTACGAATTCAAAGTTGGCTATAGAATTGATATGATTACTTAACTGAACTCCTCCATTTATCATCCCCTGTCGTGATGTGATTCATCTAATTTTACGTTTGATAGCTCTAATGTTTATATGTCTCTATCGATGCCCCGTTATTCAAATTTTACAGTTACCAAGATCCTATATAGGTTCTATATTTTTTATCATTTTTTGGTATGTTATACTTTTAAGATACCAAACATATCACTGGATGAATAGATAGATAGATAACAAGATGATAGATTATATGACTAGATGCCGATTTTAGATGAATTCCCAGCTCAGTTTATAATTATCAAATCAAATATTTACTTTAAATAATAAAAAAAACTTTTAAACTCCACGCTTTGTACGAGTGTCCAATACGAAATTATCAGCGTAGTCAGTCGTTATAACAATTATTATGCCATAGACCAGGGCTTCCCAAACTGTGCGTCGCGACGCCCCGGGGCGAATTATGTCATTCATACTTACATCCCGGGCAGTATCCCCGCTTTCAGAAGCTATGCTCAGAAAATCGAGCGCATCCTTCACATTAGCCAGCCTTGCTGGCTTTAATATCTTTCATAAATATCTTTTTTTGAATTTTTATGCTTATGTTTTGATTTGGTCATTATTTCCTCATAAAAATATAAAAATGTCCAAACAGTGTTTTTATGATAACCTATGTAGGCTGGTTCTAAAATTAGAAAGTATTTTTGGGGGGCTGGGTTCAGGGGCGTCGTAAAGAAATGGCAAAGTCCCTAGAGCGTCACAGTACAGATAAGTTTGGGAAGCCCTGCCATAGACGATTAATCTATGTTATAAATTATTTATATTTACTAAAATAAAGGTACCTACTATTAAATGCTCAAATATACTATTAAGCCATAAAATATTGTCTATTAACATATGAAAACATTAGACCCGCGGGAATCATAATATAAAATATACAACAATAATTTAGTGCCTAGTAAATGTTTAAATTTAAATTTCTCTTTAATTAAACATTAAATATACGTTCTATAATAATAATTAAATACCTTTAAATACAAACTCGAAAACGTTATGTTAGGGTCAATTCAGACCGCAACGCGACGAGGCGAGGCGAGGCGCGGCGCGGCCTATATTTGTATGGATTTGACAGATTTCAATTGCGTGAGACGTCTTGCGAATCTGTCAAATCCATATAAATTTAGAAATGCATCTATACGTCGCGTTGCGGTCTGAATTGACCCTTAGAACTTACGTTAGAACCATGTTTGACTGTTGTTTAGGTAAATTGTACTTTTACATCGATATTGCAATAATTATGAAATACCTATGGTCCAAGCTGCACCAAAATTAAGAAATTCCGATACACATTTCGTATCATGGAGAAGTTTTGTGGCTCATCTCGTGGTTGGACCATAGTTCAATAAATCGTGACTTTGACAGTGACGATTCATTCATAACGCTGACACGCTTGTTCCGTTTCAGTTTTCTAAAAATATTCGAAACAATTTGGGTTATGACTTAGGACAGAGCAGGTGGAGTATTTTGTCGAAGTTTACTGGCGGACATGACTCGCCTTAGCGTTTACATTCCATGTGCTTTAGGCCCCTTACACATTGCGACTTTTAACAACGATGCAGTCGCGATACTGTCGCGATGCAGCATCGATGCAGTCGCAAATGGTCCACCTTTACACACTTGCGCTACTAAGTATCGATACAGTCGCGATACAGTAGCGATGCTGTCGCGATTAGGGATGTAAAGCGGTAAAATTACTTTCGTAAAATTCGGTAAATTACGATATTTTACGTAAAATATTATATTTTACGGTAAATTACGGTAAAATTGGGTAAAAAAAGATTTGATTTCGTGGCATAATTTTCATTAAGAATGTGGATATAAACAATTAAACAGGTTACTTAATGCAAGTCTAGACTGCATTAAGTCAAAACAACATAATAGCCAGCCTGCCGGCTTGCTGTATGCTCTGTCGAGTGTCGTCAACTGTCAACAAGTCGCAACAGCGCAAAATATTATGGCAAACAGCACTAATCGGCAACGTCACACGGTGCGACGCGCACGCAGTACACAAATTACAACTTGCAACACGCTCGCCCCGCCCGCCGTCATACCACCATTCTGCATACATACGTAGCCGGTAATTTTACCGTAATTTATATAAATTACCGTAAAATACGCGTATTTTACCAGCGTTTTCGGTAAAATTACGTAATTTTGCAACCCTAGTCGCGATGCAGAAGCTGGCCATTGAACTGTAGCGATGCAGTATTGATGCAATCGCGATGCAGCATCGATGCTGTATCGCGTTAGCATCGCGACTGTATCGATGCTAACGTGAGCCACGACGCGAAACGTATTTTGGTCAGTCATTCGTTGACTGTCACAGCGCGATGAGTTCGATTGAAACTGCTTTAATCACGCTCTCTGTTTTTTTTTTTTTTTTTTTTTTATGAAGTAAGGAGGCAAACGAGCAATCGGGTCACCTGATGGACGTCGCCCATGGACACTCGCAGCATCAGAAGAGCTGCAAGTGCGTTGCCGGCCTTTTAAGAGGGAATAGGGGGTAGGGATGGGAAGGAAAGGGAATAGGGGAGGGTAGGGAAGGGAATAGGGTAGGGGATTGGGCCTCCGGTAAACTCACTCACTCGGCGAAACACAGCGCAAGCGCTGTTTCACGCCGGTTTTCTGTGAGAACGTGGTATTTCTCCGGTCGAGCCGGCCCATTCGTGCCGAAGCATGGCTCTCCCACGTATAAAATTATAATTACTTTAAAAAAAAACATCTAAGTGCGTGTCAGGCCACGCGCAATATAGGGTTCCGTAGTACCACTACCCCGCGTCTGCAATTCTGCATCGATGCTAATGCGCGTCTGCATCGATACTAACGTGCGACAGCATCGATGCAAAAATCTGTTCATTACTGGTGTCGCGCGTGTGTATCGATGCTAACGCGCAACTGTATCGATACTAACGCGCGACAGCATCGATGCAAAAATTACTGGTGTCGCGATGGTATCGCGCGTTTCAAAAACGCGCGACTGCATCGCTGCTAAAAGTCGCAGTGTATAAGGGGCCTTACGATGTGATTATGTATGATTAATGCTAAACTTTTGTCAAAGCCAACTGCCAAAACATTAGGATACAGTGCCTCTAGCCAAGATACTTTTGTTCACTGTTGAAGTGCGAAGTTAAATGAATGTAATTTGATTTTCCTCTAAAGGCACAGCAAATTCAATGTAACTTTAGCGATGAGCTCTATTTTATTAAGGTGATCATAACTTTGTATTCATGCTACATCCACGATAGAAAATAATACCTAAACGAGCCTAACTGCGATATTATACGTCAAAACATTAAGCTCCGCGAAAAAACTTTTGATCGTTAATATGAACGAGTATGGGCACCAGTGTGAAGCGTAGAGCTGGGTGATTAAATATTAAAATGTCAAATATATTTGTGCATGAGCTAAGCTCCGGAAATATTGATTTTTTCATATTTTTAAGAGCGGTCGGAACCCGTTGAAATATTTTGATACGAACACATAAATTCTTTAGTTCACCGCAGTAGTTAGCTTTAAAATATCACCACTGCCCATTTTGTGAAACTAATGTTAGGTAAAATGTTTTACGGCCTTTTACTAATAGGACAGTTTTCATGGGAAAATCAAACATATTACTCAGAAAACTTGCATTCGATTTACTATTTCACTACGTACGGAAAATATTATGAGTCGCTGTGACATGACCTTAGAGGCTTAGATGCTTTATTTCTTACTACGATGTCAAAATCGAATTCAAGTTGTCTGAGTAGGTACCTCGATTGGAACCTGTTAAGCTTATCTTTCCTCTTCGATTTAGGCTGCTACGCCGGGCCTTTCACGAGCCAAGGGAGAATATGCGCTCAATTTCTATAAAATTAGTCCATTAAGCAATTAACACTAAAACATTTGTGTTCGGTACAATAGACCCAGGCCCGTACATTACCACGTTAGTGCGTTATAAATTTCACTAACCGCTAATACAATCGAGGCGGTATAAAAGGATGCATCAATAAATTAGTATTCGTGCAATTACAAATGGCCGCGCGAATGCAAACGAAATTAATGTGGTGATAATACACCGGGACAAAGCCGGGGCTTTGTTACTCCGTGTTTTACTACTAATATTAATAAAAATATCATACAATAATTATATATTTACATACACAGAGAGGAAACGACAAAATAAATCAGAAATATTTTTTGTGAGTGTCTTATACAGAGATGATTTAATCTATGTAAAACATAGACAAAATACAAACGTTGCTATAAATAATTGAGACAGTATGATAATAATTATCATGTACTGGAATCTAGATGTTAAGGTGGCTTTCGGATCTATGCCGCGAGCGACCGCGACCGAAAAAATTCAAACAAAATGCCACTTTATGACATAGGCTATAGGTTTCATTTTACTACGCCACTAGCTTTTACGCCGCTGCCGGCGGCAGCATGAGTCGCCACACAAATGTCAGTAGAAAATGATACCTATAGTGTTTGTCATAGAGTAGCATTTTATTTGAATTTTTATCGGTCGCGGTCGCTCGCGGCAAAGATCCGAAAGCCACCTTCAGTGTCAACTTTCTCGCGATATGAAAGTTAGTGGTAGTAGAAGTTAGTTTATCGCGTGGGAACTGTTACAAAATATTTTTCCGGGTTAAAAATTATTCCATGGACTTTCCTGGGAATCAAAGTATCTGGATATAAGTGGTTTAAGCGTGAGGTGATTATTGATAAATAAACATACACATTTTCGCATTTATAATAATGTAATGATATGGATAGTCATAATAATACTCGCCGTAGTTAATGAATTATATTTCTAGTTTATTAAAGTACTCCTAATTTGTTTAATTGAAAGTAATTACCAGCGCGTGATCTTGTCTTGTGTACCGTAGGCGGATAACTATCGCCTACATTCTAGTAGTTCTAGTACTGATAAGACGATACGTGGACTAATATTGCCAACATTTAGTTAATTAAACGTTATAATGATTGAATTTTCATTAAATACGTACTAGGTACAGATAATTAGGTAGTAGACCAAGTTATGACGTATCCATGTCTACTATAATCAGGGCGAGCGAAACGAGCCTTAGTATATCCCGCAACCTGAACATTTTGTGGTACACCTTTAACTTGTACTAATGAGTATTCTGTGACCTTACGGAAAAACTATCACACCTATTGATTTGTACTGTACATAGTAATTTTTATTTATATTTTAGTTATCATCAGTCAGTCAAGGTGTGACGGCGCGAGCCCTCACTTTTAGCTAGTTAATTATATGATCTTAAACACTTATTAGACGTTGCAAGCACCTTCGTTGCGACGAATTCATTATTACACGATAATTTTGCCATTGCCGCAATGAAAATTATCCTTTGTCCTTTACCGGGACCCAAATGTATACCCAAATGTGCAAACAAAAATTGAAACAAAAAAAAAACAAGTCCAAACACAGTATAAAGTAATTGATTTATAGTTGAATTATCGAGATTGAGAGCACCGTTTGATGGCATGGAATTCAAAACAATATATGGAAATACATACCGGCAAGGACATCAGTCGTCACGCGACAAGCCGTGCCAATAATACCCAGCACCGAGTATACATACTGTGAGTTGTGACTGAGACGGCGGGTTAATGACAAAGAACATGCATGTCGCAGAGGATCCACAAGAATAATACTATAACTTATTAATGCTAACTGCCGTACTAAAAGACCAATATTAATAACTTTACTGTTTTAAAATGAAGATTTTGACGTAAGCCCCATATGTTATCTGTCAAATTCTCAATTAAATCTGAGTCTGAGTCTCTGAGTGCGGCAGTAAGCTATGTTACATTGATCACGTGAACACTATGGATGTTGCAGAGATTCCTCAAAATATTTTAATACATAGTAAGCTATGTGTATCTAATCGCTTTTACTTTTCAGTGGTGCTATCTCTTTTACGTTGTTACGTAGGCTACCAAGGAAAAAATCAATAGCGATTACAAGACACACGATCCACATCGATTGTGTCTGCAATAGACATTAGAGCTAAACAGCTTGCAGCAGCCATGGTGACAATCATAGTTATCTCGCTGACTGCTCTCGGTGCGTAATATCACGAGCCGCGCCGCGCCAGCTCGAGCCACGCACCGTGTGAAGGGGGTGGCTCAAGGTGACACGGGCGCGGGCTGGCTCGAGCAGGCGCGTCCGATCCGATTGAAATCGCGCGGCTCGAGCGGCTCGTGATATTACGCGCCGTGAGAATGGGTAGCGCGGACTTGCCTATTGGCTCGTGCTCGCTCGTACAAATCGGCTCGGCGGCGCGGCGCGGCTCGTGATATTACGCGCCGTGAGAAGCCAGCATAAGATAACTAACCTAACCTGTAAAATCTAAATGTGTCAATGGCAAGTATATGTCAAAATTGACCAAAAGCTTAAACTTAGCTATGTTCACATCAACAATCCAAAGTAATATACATTTTCTTTGTAGCAAACTAATTTAATGGTAATGGACGTAAAGTTTGACAGACTGTCCAATTTCTCGTCTGACTTTCAGGGTGACAGTGATAGTAGTGACTAGTGTAGTATATGAATCAAATCAACGTCTTAATAAAGCTTACCGATGTTGAAACCAGTGGCGGAGCAAGACCTAAATTTGATGTGGGCAACATAATATATTTTTCGAGGCCCTCTGAGGCTCTGATGGATGACGCATGAGAACGGATTTTGTAGAGAGAAAGAATTTTCTGATACTCAAACTTTTATTTATAAAACTTGAAAATATGAGTATCAAAATTCGTAAATCCTTAAAAAAAATTCTCGTGGTCTAAGGGACGCTATATAGGCCTCATGCACCGCGAGGCCGTGGACGGTGGCCCACACCGCCCAAGCCTTACGCCGCCTCTGGTTGAAACAGTATAAAGCTCAGCCTTTACGTAATAGTATGCAAAATCATGCGAAGAATTGCCACCCATCAACGAACGGAAGTTGTCTTGCATATCAGAATTCCTCTTTGAATACTAGTTCCAAAGAATTTAAAAGTACGTAAACGTTCTGCGATGTGGTGCATCTGATAAAATATTCTTTGTTTTGATTTTAAACAGTTCACAAATCAGTCCGTATGGCGTTCGGTACAAAGAAATACCTTTTAGGGCGTTATTTATAAAGGTATTTTCGGATCGAGACGTGAGTTGCTGTGTTTATGTTGGAAGACTTGGGAGAAACGTGGGTACGATTTAAAGCTGAGCGCTTGTGTAAATTAATGTGATTCAGTCAATACATTTAACATATTTCAGATTATTTCAAAATGCTGGAACTTTGATGTTTTAATTTACCTCGCATCAGCTGAATTACTGTTGTTAATAAGGATAAATACACACATATTTTAATTGCAAACATTATAAAGCTGATATTATTTTACCCTGCTATACACATCACCATCGATAGCGAAGTTATAGATAATATCAAATATTATGTAATTTATGTATTTGACTTGACAATTTATACTAATATTATAAAGGTTTGTTTGCTTGTTTATTAGTTAGTCTACTTGAAAATTCCGATTTAAAAAAATATTTGCGGGTTTAGCGCATCAGTGAGGAAGGCTATACTTGCTGCCGCACTCAGAGAAATATTTTAATGATGATTAAATTTCAAATTAAGGAAAGTTTGACAGATAATTTATGGGGTATAAGTAAAAATCATCATTTAATTATTACAGTTAAGTTATAATTTATATTCGTCTCTGAGTGCGGCTGTAAGCAATGCTTTATGTCAAATCCCATGCATTTTTGACATTAAACTTTTTGTCGCAACCTACGAATAATATAGTTCTTATTATTCGTAGGTCGATACAAACAAATGCAATATGACTAAGCACTCTGGTCGAGAACTGGACATTGCTATCTGTCTATCATTCCATTTCTCCGAAAGGGAATACACAATATTATTTATATTGTACTTTTAATTGAACTGCTTATACATCTGATAACTGCTACTATGTTTACCTTCAGTAGCAGCACTTCTAGTTTAATCTCATTGATTTTATTCGCACATCAAACTAATGTAAGTATTTTGTTTATTCGAACACATAAACGGGCCTTTACACGCTACGTTTAAGAGATAGACTTACCACTTGCGCAATTTTATGCTGGCCATGTGTTCGCTCTGTATACATGTGTATTGTATATGTTACGCTCAAAGACCGAAAACGCTCAGTGTGCGGAAAAATAGCTCACAACGCGTTGTGGTCACAGTGAAACAGCCACGACGCGAAATTCGCGTTGAGGCTCTAATGAAAACGGCCACGACGCATTCTGGCAATCACAAAAAGACCATGACGCGTATGGAAGCTATTATTTGGTTACCACCACAGAAATAAATCAAGATAGAACGGCTAAGCGGGTGGAGTACGCGTGTTTCAATCTTGCACAAGCGTGCAAGATTCTTTGAACGTTCATTCAGTCAGCCCGTACGTCTTGACTTGATTACACCGGAGCGGTTGTGCAAAAATGCCTCATTGTGCAGTGTCTAATCGTAAAAACAGAAGTACGAAAGTGAATCGGTCAAAAGGAGGTATTTCTTTCCACGGGTAAGTTATTTGTTCTAACTAAAAGCAAAGCAAAAATTGAAACGAGCGATTCCTTAGCAACGCACGCGCGTCACCGTTCTATCTTGATTTATTTCTGTGGTTACCACGCATACTATAAAATATTTTTCCTTTTACTAAATCACTGCATAACGTGTTTATCATTATTATTTATTAAATATCTATACTTCCATACTATCCGTACTAATATTATTACTGTCTGTCTGTCTGGCACAACGGAGTTGCGGCCATCAACTAGTAGTATTATAATATAATTATATAAATTAAAATAAAACTATATATTTTTAATATTCATTGAGATGAGATTACTTTATATTAAAAAACAACATACATATTATATTATGAAATAACAAATTACTGAACACAAAATAATATTATTAATAATTTGTTAATTACTTATATTTCACTTAAAATAATTAGGGATTTTAATTGTAAGCTATTGCATTTGCATTCCATAACTTAAAAAAACCTAACGCCCCCCATTACGACCAGCACAGCGCACACAACATTGCAAATACAATGCAATAGGTTAAAATTAAAAGCCCTAATCGTTTTAAGTGAATTATATGTATTATTGACAAAATATTTATTAACAATATTATTTTGTGTTCAGCCATATTATGTTGTTTTTTTAATATAAAGTAATGTGATCTCAATTTTAATTAATAAAAGATATAGTTTTATTTTAATTTATATAATTTAAAATATATGGTAACTACTAGTTGATGCCCACAACTCCGTTGCGCCAGACAGACACACAGACAGTAAATAATATTAATACGGATAGTATGGAACTATGGAAATTTAATAAATAATAATGATTACATTTTATAAATAATAATGATTTGAACACGTTATTTATTGTAGTGATTTAGTAAATGAAAAAATATTTTATAGTATGCGTGGAAATCAAATAATCTTCCATACGCGTCATAGTCTTTTTGTGATTGCCAGAACGCGTCGTCGTGGCCGTTTTCATTAGAGCCACAACGTGAAATTCGCGTCGTGGTTGTTTCACTGTGACCACAACGCGTTGTGAGCTATTTTTCCGCTCACTGAGCGTTTTCGGTCTTTGAGCGTAACATATACAGTGATCGCGAAAGTTTATCACAATGCTGATAGACTTAGAATTTGCTTACAAATATTTGCTGTGCTTTTTGATGTTTTTGCTTTGAATGTTAAACAAGAAGTGAGGTGAAAAATTCTGTTTCCATCAGGCTCCTGAGCTTGAGAATATAAAACTGGCTGAGTCTAGTCCGACTAAACCTTCGTTAATATGTTAAACGAAGAGAGATATTTTGAGTAATTATTTGGACTGAACACTGAACAGACTCCAAAAATGCAAGATTGATTTTCATAAATTCTTTACACAGATGAAGTGTGAGAAGAATAATGACTAGCAAAGTAGGGTACAGCAAAATGTACCTAGTATTTAGGGTTCCGTACCCAAAGGGTAAAAACGGGACCCTATTACTGAGACTTCAATGTCTGTCCGTCTGTCTGTCTGTCTGTTTGTCTGTTTGTCTGTCTGTCTTTAGCCTGTATCTCAAGAACCGCTATAGCTAGACTTCTGAAATTTTCACAGATTGTGTATTTCTGTTGCCGCTATAAGTAACAATAAATAACAAGAATAAAATAATCTAAATATTTAAGGGGGCTCCCATACAACAAACGTGTTTTTTGTGTCCTTTTTTGCTCGTAATCAATAATGGCAACAGGTAGGCACTTGAAATGTTCACAAAATACTCATTTATACTTTAATAATGAATAATAATATTTGAATAAAATAAAAATTTAAGGGGGGCTTCCATATAAAAAAAATTTCGCCTATTTTTGCTTTATAACGGTATGGAAACCTTCGTGCGCGAGACCGACTCGCACTTGGCCGATTATTTTTTTTACGCCCATTGAGTGCCATATTATCTATTATGTTAGTCAAAATGAAGTATTTCGAGCATGTCAGCTGCTGTAGTCTGGCGTTTCGTGTTTCTCTATATAACATAGTACCTCAATGCCACAATAAAAATATGTACAGTAGAGTAAATTAGTCGTGTTTTTGAAATCCAATTCGCGCAAGTATTTCTCACAACACATTCTGCTGTCTAGTCTAGATCAGCCCGGTCCATTTCTTACTACTACCAAAAATTTGTGAGAAATTCCATAATTTATATGCTGCCAATTGGTATAATTGTTTAGAAAACAATAATTGTAGTAACCAAAACTTGAAACCTTCCCCTTCATTCCCCACTTATTACTGGCACTTCTATAATATTATCACATAATATGTATGTCGTCATGTATGACGTTAGTCTACTGTATATTAATTGCGCTGTGGTACTGCGTTATCATAAGTCATTAATCCATTGCAGTGATCGGCGCTAATTGAACGCAACTGTACCAACGAGCTGCAACACCCGACACCAGCGCTTATATCACGAACACACTGCCTCTCAAACTATCATAGCATGCTGCATGACGTTTCTCTATAGAGAACGTTAACGTATTATAATTAAATATCATTTAGAGTAAACGCAGTTTTAGATGTTAAAATTGCTATGTGACGATATATTTTTAAACGAATTCAAAATAATAAAAAAATTGAGAGGTGTCAAAGGACACCCGGATGGAACGAGGTTATAAAAAAATAACCGGCTTGCTTTCTACGAGAGAGAGAGAGAGAGAGTGAGAGAGATAGACAGAGAAACACGTGCACGCCGCACGGCTTACAACTAAGTATAGCAAAAAGCACAGACATAGATCAAACTTCGTTCCATCCGGGTGTCCCTTGAATGTCCCGCGAAGTACATACATATACGGTATCTATCTTGATCTATGTCTGTGGCACGGAGCTAATACAAAGGTCTGTGGCCAAAAGTGTCGGTCAAAAAGTGTCGTTACAACTTTTTCCGTCTAGCCCCCTTTCACTACGCGCGATAAGGAACTTCGTTCCAAAAACTTCGTTCCACCAACGTTCTTAACTTCTTTCACTTCGTTCCAACTTCGTTCCAAACAGTTTCAATATTTAGCGTTGGGCCATGGACTATGGTATTAAAAAGCATGGAGAATATTACTAAGCATCGGTTTATGGTATTAAAAAGTGTAGATAATCATTACATGCGCAATTAAACTAAAAATTACAGCTCGTCAAAGGTTATAGCGCGTTTCTCGTTGGGATTGCCAGTCCATACGCTGCGATGTGAAATACTCCAGTTCTCCTCAGGTATTGTGTTCAACGAATAAAGCTTATTTTCAACTGCAATCTAGTTATTCAACTACGTCGTTATTCAACTCACTGTACATCAAATTCTTAGAAACATAATATTATTTTATATCTATTAATTATAAACTATTTTACGTAGAAATCTAATTCTAGGCGGAAAGAGGTTTTTCAAAGAAATGCCCACTTGTTCGAACGTGCGGTTAGATGCTAGATTTTTCTTTGGGTTTGTATTTAGAGTATTAAATCTGACGTAATTTAAAGGTGTCAGTTTAGTAACTATAATCCCTTGTTATTTAGCTATCTCTGTCTGTCGTCCCTCTATAAAACATACTAGTTATTATCAAATCGCTGAATTCTGTTCGTAGCAGTCATTGACCCCCTGTCAAAATACTTGTCTAATAATTTCATATTTTTATTATTAAAAGCTTTTATTTAACTTGCTCCGTATGTATGTAAGTATATTGTATGTTCGGGTGAAATTTTGGAACTCAATTTTGAAGCAGATATATTTAACCAATTGAGCTGAAATTTCGCATACTCGTTAAGTTTGGATGACAATACACGATATGGTATGTGAAATCACTCTCAATCCAATATGGCCGACCATCCAAGATGGCGAAATAGTTATTTTCTATGCAGTCCTACAATATGGATATTAAATGAAAGGGCTTTTTGAGAGTAACTCAAAAAACGAATGCAATGTCATTCTACATCCAATATAGCGGCTCATCCAAGATAGGGGAGTAGTTATTTTTAATGCACTTCTGCAATATGGGTATCATATGAAAGGGCTCATCGAGAGAAACTCGAAAATGAATGTAATGTCAATCTACATCCAATATGGTGGCTCATCCAAGATACGGGAAAAGTTATGGGTACGTACTTCTGCAATATGGGCATCAAATAAAAGGGCTCATTGAGAGTAATTAGAAAAGTAATAGAGTTAAGTCGTGTCGTGTCGTGTCGTGACGTGACGTGTCATGTCGTGTCGTGTCGTGTTGTGTCATGATGTGACGTGACGTGACGTGACGTGACGCGACGTGACGTGACGTGACGTGTCGTATTGTGTCGTGCCGTGTCGTGTCGTGTCGTGTCATGTTAAGTCAAGTCATATCCAGCTGGGTTTTAGAATATGCCCGGTTGAATCCGGTCACTTTTGTTAAGTGAAATTTAACTTTCTAGTCAAGCAGAAATAAACGGAATCTAACAACTCGCTAAATATTGACACGGCTTATCACTGATCAAGTACGATTTCTTAAGGACTTAAGTTAATCAGATTTTAACAAATTCTTGAAACAAAACAAACTACAATCAAACATACTAAGAAATCTAGCCAGAGAATAACTAAAAAACAAAAAATAAATAATAATCAAAAAACTTTTTGAAAAAAAGCTTTTATTTTAAAAAAGAAAAAAATAAATTTCTCCATAAAAAAATTAAGTTTTAACTATTAAGTTATACCCTCAATATATTATACAACTTGCATGATAGTAAAAGCTTGTCGCGAGACTTAATAATCTGTCACTTGTACAGTATTTAATAAATTTATTAAAATAAAAAATATAATATCAATTTACTCAATTAAATTGGTACTAGTTAATTTTTTAATCACGCGACAAGCTATTCTTATCATGCAAATTGTATTATATATTAAGGTTATAACTTTAAAACAATTGTTAAAACTTAAAAAATTTAAGGAGAAATTTATTTTTTCTTTTTAGTGTTTAAATAAACGTTTTTTTTCAAAAAGTTTTTTGATTATAATTTATTCTATACAAACCGTGATTGACAATAAAGTGACAAAATATGTTTCTAGTCTAAGGGCGATATAGTATTTTGCACACTCGATGTGAACTCAGTATGAAGTATATTACTTCGAACTCGTAATAGTTGCAGATTATCATACTAAGAGGTTTTCCGATAAATCTTTAATAGTATGTGTCTTTATAAGAGTTCAGTTTTTTCTTAGTTTACAGAATACAGTGTGAGTAATAAGAGTATTTTTCACACAGCTCTTAGATTAGAAATGTCAATGACCGCTGGTGCCACCTTAAATTATTTTCACTATAGGTTAATTAAAATTACGAATAAAAATTGACGAATTTTTGTATAGCCATTGATTTTTAATGTAAAGACTTAATTTTCGGCATTGCAATATAATTATACTTCTGTATTTTAAGGTTACATGTTAAGATGGCAGTTTTTTATTTATTTATTGTTATGACTTAATATGAGTATTTTCATACAATTTGGTATTTGTCCCTCCTGGAATTTTGGTACAATAAGATAGAAACTACAAATTTTCATGATCTTAGTAAATACTCTTTAGAAAAATTATTTTCAAGGCCACCATAGTGGTATTTTTGAGAATTAAAAATAATGACACTGCACTTCAATTTTCGCCATGGCTGAGGACGTAACGATCGTCAATTGGCAACCCTGGGATTTTTCAGTTGCTCTTATTGGTCGGCGTTCAAATTTTTTTGCGTTTTTCAATGGCGCCGTGTGAAATTGAGGCCAGTTTCATGTATGTATGCACACACCCTCGGTCGCTCGATGCCTGCAACTGTTTGTATTTCTTCGATCGTTATTTAATTTGACTGTGTTTACAATTCGATATTTCACCCCCGCTTTGATATCTGCTTTGATTGAACCGTGAAGAAACAGCCTGTCGCTGGCTCTTGGGTTATAAGACTTAAGTAAAAAGTAGTTCGACATCTGATTGTAGATAGCAAAAAAATTAGTTACACGAATATTATGTTATGTACTGATTGTATTTTTTTTTAATTATAGCATTTATGAGCCTGTATTCCCAGTATCGAACTCCAAGTTTACGTAATTTTAAAATACCGTGCCTTCTCTATCATGATTACGAAAAGAGAGAAAGAAGAAAGACAGTCATACCTGTCTTTCTTCTTTCTCTCTACTCGTAATCAAGGTATTAATTAAGTAGATGTTGTTAATATTGGCACATTATTTATTATTATTTAAAAAATTTACGTAATCACTAATCAATATTAACAAATAGTAGATAGAGGAATAAATAGGAACTGTGAAAGCAATAGTTCCAGATTCATTCACATCTGTACAATTAAAAAGTGTTATAGCGGGGGAACGTCCGTAGTATGAGGCACTGAAACAACAAACGGACAAACATATTACACTGAATGATTCATAGAAAAAAATATTTATATCTCCGTGTGAATCTATTTCAGTACAACTGATGGATAGTAGCAATTCGCTATATTTATTGGTTTACCGGAAAAATTGGGACGATTGGTTAAAATTTAACGGCAATAATTTAACAGTATACAATCCATCCCTGTAGATAAATTCGGCGTTTTTATCTGGCGTTTTATGTGGTTCAGTTTCAAACTTTTAATGATGCTAGACATTAAACAGCGTTTTGCCATAGCTCTACATTGTTCTACATTCATCTATTCAATAAACTATGGACAGTTTTTATGATTGCCACTGGTCCAAATCCATACTAATCTTATAAATGTGTTTATCTGTCTGTCCATTACCTCTTCACGCCAAACCACTGAACGCCGTACTTTGAGTCCTGGGAAAGGGCATAGGATACTTTCAATAGCGGAAAATGTAGGTATTTATTGTCTTTAGAGAGAGAAGTGGTGACTAGCCAGTGTATATTTCTTAGACACTTCATACCCCTTACAACATCGCGGTTATGTATGTAAATAGTAATTTATACTATTCAATCACCAGTCAATTCCTTCGATCGCGGATTATTGGAAATATATTGTTAGTCATTATTATCGCGGCCCACTTGGGCCGTATGGGGCTTGACGGGATATTATTATTATCAAGTATAGGTATTTTATTGCAAATATACCATCAATGAAATTGATTCAAAGGCAGATAGCGGACCTACGTCATTTGGTTGGGTTATGTCAATTCAATGTTAGTTGTGATCTGTCGGCAATGCTTGGCATAGTGCGGCCAAATTACGTAGGTCTGCCATCTGCTAAGAATCAATTTCTCTGATAGTACTTTATTTACATAATATAACATTAGAAATGTTTATCTCGATTTCCTCCGCGCTCCATCTCACAGGTTCCCATTAATATATTTGACTGTTTTATTTGAATTAATTACGTTTATGTACTTTGTTATGTAAACGTGATAATTAGGCTCGTCTTTTGTTTGCAGGGCTGACAAATTATGAAGTTTTATTATTTAATTAACGTAATTGTGATTCTGATTTCTGTATGATATTTATTCAGTGTTTGCTCTTGGCAGCGATATTTATTTGATGAAGAAATTGTAGCTTTTTTTCTTAATTGGCATCAATTTATTTATTATTATTTACTTTTTGAAGCAACAAAAAATTGAAAAGTAACTTATAATTTTATTATATCTTTATGCAATTATGATCTATTTTACTATGCATAGTAAATTAAAGACGTGTGTGGAAGAACCAGATAACAAACATTTTATAACATAAGGATATAAGATAATTGACAGTTGCTCATTTGCTCATTTTTTCCTTATAATTAAAAAAACCCTTGCAAATTACCTACTTCATCATCTGGCTACACATATAAACCTTTTTTTTATTTCAAATCATTTTGCAGGCCCTACAGCCTCCATTTGTGCAAAAAAACGGCAATTTTTTAACCGTTACTAACCTGCTTCTTTCACTCATATCTTCTATTTATTAAGAACTCTTTTACACCACGTCAATCTAGTCGTCTGTTGCTTACGATATCGTGCTTACACGAGCGGTACGGTCTGAGAATCGAACCGAAGATGGCCACGCCACGTGTAAAGTATAACTATGTTTTGATAATTATACTTAATGGTTGTTTAATAGACAAATATTCCATTATTAATTATAATTATTTTTAAGTATTGTATTAAATAATTTATACCAGGTGAAGTAGAAAAGTGAGGTTCATAAAACACCTGCTATGCGTCGTCGTATTATTGCGTCACTTTTTGTTACTGATTCTAGCATTCGCTACTCCTAATGCTAATTAATTCCGAATAGATGAATGATATCGTACTTAATTACATTAATTAGAATGATATATTATTGTATAAAAACCCATGCGAAATGTGGACTTTATATTTTTTATTCAAGGTTTTTAGACTCATATTGATAGTAATATTTTTCTGCAATACATAATTTTTTCTGTTTTAGCTGATGTTAATTTCATAAGATCATGATTAAAATAAAATTCGTAATCTTTTTATATTTAAATTTTTTAATCTCGATTATAAAAACACACATTTACGCAGAATAAGTTGTGGGCAACAGCTAGTTATAATATAAAATTTGATGACGCCCGCAACTCCGTTGCCCCAAAATTCGTTTATCGCGCTGGAACCGTACATTTTTCCTAGAGGAAAAGTATCCTATTGTCCTTTCCCGAGACTCAAATATCTCCATACCAAATTTCAGCAAAATCGGTTTAGTGGTCTGGGCATGAAGATATAACAGACGGACAGACAGACAGACAGGAAAAATTTCGCATTGATAATATTAGTATGGATTCTGTCTTTGTTTACACTGTGTTCAACAGCATACTGTCTTCATAGGTTATATTTTGCTAATAAATGATACCGGCAACTCCGTTGCGCCAAAATTCGTTTATCGCGCGAGATCGGTGAGTACATTTATGCGGGATTTCATGTATGTCTTTTGCTGGGACTCAAAGTATCTCTATATACACTATTTATGCAAAATCGGTTTAGAGGTGCGGGCGTGAAGAGGTAAGAGACAGACAGACACACGGATAGACATATTTTCACATTTATAATATTAATACTAATATTATAAATGTGAAAATATGACAAACGGTGTCTGGATATCCATACGGATATCCCTATCACCTATACTATGGGTTCTACATAAAACAAAATTGTTGTTTCTTTTTACTACCTACTTGGCGCGACTGACGGCTCTGTACGCACAAAATAAAATCCCACGGGATCCGCACTATTTCTGGTTATAATAAAAAGCACACATTTTACCGTAGTATATAAGCTTGCGTGTATCCTCGAGGTTAACCCTTTATGTATGCAAAATTTTATCGGAATAGGTCCAGTAGTTTCTATATTATAGTTTTATATCACTGAGCTAGCCGAAGCATTTGCTATATCAAATATTCGTGGATTACTATTCAACAATACTAGGTATAAAATACGTTGATATTTTAAAATTCATATGCATTTATTCTTTGTTATGCCGTTTTATGTAACTGGTATTATGTTTTGTCGTAACTCAAAGTTAGTTCGCGTTACACAGTGCACAATGCAGAGCTTGTGTCACAGGGAAAAACTAATATGGAAAAAACATTTTTCTCAAACCGTTCTGTTTTACCCGATGGAACCAAAAGGAAGGATAATGATTTTCATACTCTAGTCTCTATGTTTATGTAGAAGTAGATTTGTGAAATCACAAGTGTTAACTCTTATTTGTTTAGGTAATAAAAGTTACTTTTATCAGCATACTTACTTCTACTTCTACTTCTTTCATTCTTAACACTGTCATCGTAATTTCTACCGTATAAGCGTTTTTAGAAAAGCTTTCCTCAGAAGAAGAATCCTTCTTCATTGGTAAGTGCGTACATTTGGGACAATACTAATCCGATTTTAATGAACGAATGTTTTGTGGGTCATAAAACATCCCTTAACAATATTAAAATTGAATAAGGACACTGATAGAGATACAAGTAATAGATACAAGTAAATAGGTCCAAGGAAATCTGTCGGATGACGAGGTAATGTTGATTATGTACGGCTGATATATCCTCGAACCGAACAATTACCTGTCGAAATCACTGACAAGATTTCCAAACAGATTTCAGTTGCTTATTAACATTTCAATGGTAGAATGTACTTTGCTAATGCGCAAATATAGCTTCTATTACGACTCACTAAGGCGCACGATATCAGGCTACTCACTAGTATACAATGTGATTTGCCATGGCGTTATAATGAGTTATCGTTTTAACAGGAACAACCGCAGAATTTTAGTTCCGGAATCGAAATTTAGAGCGAACCTGTTTTACGGTATTTTGATGTTATTTAGAGTGCCCTGTGGTCTACTTGGAGAACGCTCCGCAGGATTATCTCTTCGCGTAGCACGTACCGAGGATAAAAACTATTAGAATAAGAATACTAAAAATACCTTTATTTTGTGAAAATTGTGGTTTATAAGTATTAAACGTGAATTTCTACCAACAATCAACAGTATAATCAATAAGTTTTATAATTGACCTAACACAACACCTACTCTTCCTATCTAATTAAAATTTTGAGTGATTTCACAGCGTAAATAGACGAAATGAATAATTTTTCTCACGATAATATCCACAAATCATCTTCAAAAAGTAGCGTCACGTCATGACGTTTTCATTACGGCAGTAAAATACGTACTTTTAAAACAAACAAGTATTTTATTAATTTGTTTTGAAAACAAATTAACGACAATGTTCGAGAGCTTCTAGCATCGGTAATGTGCCTTATTGTTTAAGCATAATTAAGTAAAGAGGCTAACTTCTTTCTTTTGAATCCTTGGCACAAACGTTAGTGACATTAGCATAACAATAAGAAACTATAATTCTAAACAATATTTATTAATAGAACGTATACTCTGGTTAAAAGTAGGGATTTTACATTGTGCGCGTGGAGTAGTTGTCGTGGGGACTCGGCGCGCGCGCGCGTGTATAGTGGCAAAATGGCGGCGTTCGAATTTTGAAATTTTCATTTCGTCTATGAAAATTACTGTAAAGTAACGGTGATACTGTGAATTTATGAATAACAATGGATTTTTTTGTGCTTTTAGAACGTAAGTCAATAATATTTTTATGCGAAAGTTTTCTTAAAATTAATTTACATTAGTGTATTTGCAAAATCTTTCTTAAAAAATATTTTTCATTTTAAAAACTTTTTATATCAACAATAAAAGTTATCAACAATTAAATTGGTAACTTAAGTGCCTCATGCATTACTTGGTAGCATTAATTTTACTAGGTATTAAAAGTTTTCAAAATTTAAAAGATAAGGATTTAGGAGTAATAAAACCCATAATATTAGTAAGATGGGCGTGCTGTGTATAGCTTCAAGCTTTTATTGACTGTGTGTGCGAGTTGTGACTTAATGTAGAGACTGAAAGCTTGAATACTCGCAGTTAGCCGGCACAGTTTATTAGTAAGTAAGAATATTAGAACTCCTATAAATATTTATCTTAGTTTTATCTAGATATCTAAATAGTCTTTTTTTAAACAAGATAGAGTAGATAACTTACTAGAAATTTAAATTTTATTGGAATTCTGGTTAGTACAGTTTTAGGTTTAATTCATAGAATTCATTATGGGTATCTAATCACAGAACATGCTACCCATGTTATCCTGGAATCTGTATGTTATTTTAGTGTATGACACCATATTATAATGACAGTTATTATTAATTAACTATCTCTAGAGCAAGATGTCTTCCATTTATATGCACTTGCATGCCCTATTTAACAGTTTCTTATATAATATATCTACAATTTGTCTTACGACCGCCCGCGCCAGTCTTAATAAAACAATATTAAGTACGAGTACATTAAGGGCCTTCCCCTACGGAGATTCCGTAATTTACCGTATTTAGAGCCTTATAAACTCATAATTTGAAAGCTACAAAGTTATAATAAAAATACAGCAATAATCTTCAGTATATCAACATTCCTTTCCCCGTTTTAAATTTTCTATTTTTGCTTATTATACTCATGATATTAGCTTCCAAAGTAATACCAATTTATTAAAATTGAAGCATAATTTCAGCATCTCCCTAGTATTTACAAATTACGTTTATTTGAAACACACGACAATAGATAGACAATTTCATTAACTACATATTCCCCGTTTTAATTTTTTTTTAGATCAATTTTGAACTAAGATAAGTAAAAGAAATAGGATTTTTGTGCTATCTCGGCAACGCGTCAAATGTATGGTCAAGGTCGTTTGCTCGGGGGATGGCCTTAATAATGGCGCATTTAAAACACTACTAGTGGGTGTAATTTGGTATTTGCAATTTAAGCTCATATTTTGTCGTGCAAAAATTAAGTTTTTGTTAGAAGCGCATTTATTTCGTGGGAGAGCCATGCTTCGGCATGAATGGGCCGGCTCGACCGGAGAAATACCACGAGCTCACAGAAAACCGGCGTGAAACAGCGCTTGCGCTGTGTTTCGCTGAGTGAGTGAGTTTACCGGAGGCCCAATCCCCTACCCTTTTCCCTTCGCTACCCTCCCCTATTCCCTTCTCTACCCTCCCCTATTACCCTTTTCCCTCTTAAAAGGCTGGCAACGCACCTGCAGCTCTTCTGATGCTGCGAGTGTCCATGGGCGACGGAAGTTGCTTTCCATCAGGTGACCCGTTTGCTCGTTTGCCCCCTTATTTCATAAAAAAAAAATAAGTTTGTCAAAACACAGATAACGCAAATCTTTTTCTGTATAGTACTAATTAAATCATTTTTACGAGAATTTATAAGTAACTCTGTCTGTCTTTTACTTATTTACATACATTAATTATTATGGTCATAGGTGTTGTAAAGGTTATTGTTTAAATTAAAAAAAAAACCTTTACCATATAATTGTTTTTGAATTATCATGAAATCATATTCAAATTATATTATTTAAGACATGATGTCCTTACATTTTTTCTTTGATATGCAAATAATGGAGGTACACCATATTACGACCGGCTTAGTTTATGGGCCGTATAAAATATTTTGTGATCCAATAAAAAATGTTATGTATTGTTCGCAAAAGTCCTGATGCATTAGTTATGTCTACGTGACTTAAAGGTAAGGCGTTATTACTCACGTTTTGAATTTCGTGGTTCTCAACCTTTCTGTTTTAAAATATTTTTATAGAAAAAGTCTTTATAAATATTCGAATAGAATTCGATGCAAAGAAACAAAATAAAGTCTTTAACCGTAATCTTTCAAGGACTATTAAATTTGACATAAAATATGCATAATATTATATTATATTATTATAGTAGGCAGACGTGAAATGGAAATAAACATACATTTTTCCCAATTTTTTTTCAGTTGCATAGTATTTCTGCGGGCGGAGCGGCAATAAAAAGCTAGTACCTTTTTTAATTAATTCAGAATTCCAAGCTGAATGAGAGCTCATATATAATTTTTATTCTCCAACGATTTTATTGCTTAGGATGTCATATCTCATGTGCGACGCATGCACTCTGCGGAAGTAAAAACACTCACTATACTGACTCATAGTCATTTCATTACAGAATATGAATATAGTTATATAGTTTTATTTTAATTCAGTGAATTTATTTAATTTATACGCTAAAATTATAATAAAAACACTATAATTGTAAAAAACTCTGTGAATCCTTGAATACGAAACGTAAATATTTTCAAAGCGTAATAATCCTTGGGAAAATGCTCGTTCCCATAAAATATTATAATTAAATTTTAATTTTTGTGCGTTAATTAAATTATTTATAATGACACTGAAAATGATAAAACCGCGTACGAATGTTTAAGTGGTTCTAGGAAAAAATGCTTTCGAGTGATATAAATATTTTTATAACGTTATTATTTTTATTTTAATCCGGACTCTTTGTTTATTTAAACATTTTGCATTATGTAGAGTATGGAAGTATAAAATGTTCATATATCAGTTCAATATGTAAAACGAGGAAAATACTGAAAATATACATGTCAGTCATACAGCGCTCCATTTAATGCAGTCCTAACAGACTTAAAAAATCATTAAAAATGGGGAAAAATAGGAAAAAGAAAATGCGGTAGCGTTGTGGTTACCCGTATCTGTTCTCCAAAACTTGAGCTAGTGATCCGTGGTGATTCGAAGAATTTACTTTGATCTTCAGTTAATTTTTATATAATCAAAAGCATCATCTGAAAATGCTTTTAAGTCGTCCTCTCAAGTAAATTCTTAATGTTGTTCTTCGAACCGTTGTATTGTAAAAATCGTTGTTGTTTCAAAAAGATAATATTTAGGTATATATAATTAAGTAGCAAGTAATTTACCGTATTTTATTTTTATGACCTTTATTATCTTATATATATAAAATTCTCGTGTCACAATGTTAGTCAGCGAACTCCTCCGAAACGGCTTTACTGATTTTTACAAAATTTTATATGCATATTCAGTAGGTCTGAGAATCGGCTACTGGGTACTTTATATATTGATAAGTGCATTTGTTGAATAAATAATAGTAAATTATTACATCCTGAGACTGACGGCGACCATTGTTTATGCGACGGGATAGCGATCGACGTTGCCATGGCGACATACTTATTTAGTCACTTCAATAAAATAATATGGACGAAATACTTTATACTATGGCAAAGCAACGTTTGCCGGGACAGCTACTATTATATACATTACGTTACATACTCTACATTTCTTAAAAGATGACCGACAACCCACCTCAAATGCGCAAGGGTTCTTCTACTTAAGAACAACGATTTTCTTAATCTAACCCACTTACTATTATCACCACGTAGCTCATAATTTATTGTAGAGGTAAATTACGAGAAGTTGAAACTCAACCTTGTATGTAACGTTACCGGGATACCCGGGTATGCAAAGCATGAACCCGCTACGGTTGAAACATGACGTCATTACCGTGGTTCTTATTCCTCGCGCTTCGAGGTGTTTTACATTAATTGGAGATTAAGATAACTTCCCCATGCACCATTATAATTATTAATAACTAAATGACACACGTATCTCCGTTTTCGTTTATTCGACGAAAATCGTAAATTTTTCGCAACGAAAACTATCCTATTTATTTTCCCGTTTCTAAAAGTATCTCTATAAATATTCATCTTGATCGGCTCAGACGTTTAGCCGTGAAGAGGCAATTAATAATTTGTTGATTAATACATTTAAGTAAAAACACTTTTTAAGATAATCGATTAATAAACCATTAAAACATATTTAACACCGACAAAATTATTTATTAGAGAGTTAATAAAATAAATTATTGGTGTTTAAGACTCCCTGGGGCCCGGCCACCGCTGTACACGTCTCTACTGACCAATATTATATTATAACTTAATGTTATGTACATATTTTGACCGCACCTCGTTCTATAATGCCTCTCACAAGTTTCGGTGGCGGTAGCTGGTTTAATTGAAACCAAACCAGCGAGAAAGGAGTGTTTGATAGTGTTTAAATGTGTACAAAGTACTTAATATTAGGGGTACTTTAACTCTAAGCTAGAGACCTAAAGTAGACCTTTATTTTCGTCAACCAGTAGGATCGACAAACGAAATCCAGCGAGAAGGAAGAAAGGAAGAGTATTTTATAGTGATTGAGTGTGTGGACAGTACATATGAGCACTCTTAGTCGATGAAAATGTAGAAACCTAAGGTTGGATTGATACGACTAGCGTAGACATTTTAAATGCCCACTCGTCGCATGGATGATCTTTAAAAAACTTTCAAATAATAATTTAAGACGCATGCTGCACAGCGTCCAATATTAATAACGATTGTATTTTATCGGGAGGAAATTTATTCCAAGGGGACGCGAACTAACCTTGCATAAAATTTGTTCGATAAATGCGTCCTAGATAAAGTTCATAATAAAACGATCCCTTGGCACTGGTAACATGAGAAACGGTTCTTTTTCATCGTCGGTAGAAGTACGATCGCATCCGTTGGCAGACTTACTTCACGTATTACATCACTACGTGTTTCCACTGACTTCCTTAAAATAAGTCCATAGAAATCGTACTTTTAATCAAAAACAAAATGTGCAATTGTACATCGTACATGTTATGTGTATAGGCTTGGAAATAATTATATCTATAGCGGATAGAGCGTAAAATATTTAGGAATGTTAAATTTAACACAATAATTAAGAAGCTAACATTATTAACATAAGTTAATTTTTTTAGGCTAATAATAAGTATTGATATAGTTCATCTAAAAGTTTACGCGTAAATATTAGTCAAGTTACAAAGAGATAAGTACCATTTAATGCAATAATATTATTGATTTGTTAGCAGAACCTACCAATAATCAAATTATTCGAAACTGACCGCACCATTACCAGAATTAACTATTGACAAACTAAAATGGACTTGTTGCGTGTATTTTATTAACCCCAACTTATAATGAGCGCAAATAAATTAAAAGGAAAATCGATTGCATAAACTAAACCGTCCATTATGCGCGATGAATATTAAACAAAATGTCGTAGCGGTTTATCCCACTAAATAACACGAATATAGTTGTAATGTGATCGTTTGTCACGTTAAATATGACAGTCGCGCTGCTATCGTGATGCACGGCTATATAATATAACAGCTTAATTGACGCTTTGGAGTTAGGTAACGTCAGCAAAGGCCAAAGAGCTTCACACTGTGAGCGATATGCGACTGCGTTTGCTTCATTGTTGAGTTGTTTCAAACATGTAAGGTATTAGTATTAGTCTCAATGTATAATAATCACTAGCTATACGTTTATTTGTAAAAAAACGTCAATAATCAAAACATAATAATTATTACTATACAAAGAATTTTTAAAAAAGGAGATTTTATATTTTATACCTAGTAATTATTGCCAGTAGTTACATAAGTAAGAAAAATATGGATAGCATATTATGGACTTAAAATCCTTTATTTTTATCCATTTTCCTACGTAAAATTCTGAGAATAATTTTAGAAATAGAAAGACAAAATTATTATTAATTTAATAAAATTAATATCTAGTTTGGTTGCACTAAGTGACTAATTGAACGCGTGACCAGTATGAAAGTATGTAACAAGTATGAAAGTTCAGCAAAAGAGCGAAAGAGCTTGCATGGAGTAATGCAAACTACATTGGGGTAAAGTTTATACCTACGTTAACGATTATGGAACTTTACACTATTTTAATATTTATTTCTTTATACAATAGAATCGGTTCAAAGGTTTAAGTATAAAGAAATTACAGACATATAGGCGTACTTTTGCATTTATATTTTTAAGTACTATATATTGACAAGAAACATGCAAAAGGATAGAACATAAATTAGACTGGATTACATTTTATAGGTAAACGGGCACTAGCCCACCACACATTCCACTTACACTCATGTACTTGCTAAAACTATCTTTTAGCAAGTACATGAGTTTTCAAGCAAAGCGGGAGATTGATTTTTCATGATACATTGCTGGTTTTGAAGGTTTTACTTCAATGCTAGTGTAAGTATTTAGCCAACAATGCATGTCACGAGCTGACACGGTGGTCGTGATGCGCAGATTTATCGCTGTAGTTATGACAACAATTATACAATGTATGACATGTCATGTCAATGGAGACGAGAAAGCGGAAACAAACGATAACCGCTCCCGATCATTTCAAATGCTAATGGACCTCACGCTTTGTTGGTATATTTCTGTATGTTGTGACATATTTTTACTAAGTACTCGTAAGTTTCATACGTGGGAGAGCCATGCTTCGGCACGAATGGGCCGGCTCGACCGGAGAAATACCACGTTCTCACAGAAAACCGGCGTGAAACAGCGCTTGCGCTGTGTTTTGCCGAGTGAGTGAGTTTACTGGAGGCCCAATCCCCTACCCTATTCCCTTCCCTACCCTCCCCTATTCCCTTCCCTTCCCTACCCTCCCCTATTCCCTTCCCTTCCCATCCCTACCCTCCCCTATTACCCTATTCCCTCTTAAAAGGCCGGCAACGCATTTGCAGCTCTTCTGATGCTGCGAGTGTCCATGGGCGACGGAAGTTGCTTTCCATCAGGTGACCCGTTTGCTCGTTTGCCCCCTTATTTCATAAAAAAAAGTACCTACGAAGACTTAGAAGTAGAGTACGTAGAGTTCACGTGTCTATTTTTTGTTATATAATATTCTTCTTTATAGCCTTTGCACTAGGTGCTATAATGGTGCGTCACTTTGTTGTCAATTGTCAATGTGCGCAATTTTTAAGGGGACCATTCGCTAATGTTATTATACTTCTTGTTATAACTAATACAACATAATAAATAAATAATTTCTTCCTTTTTAACATTTCGAAAACACAATGTAATGTTGCATAATTCATAATTTTTATTTAACGTCTTAACCTACAGTACTTAGACTGTATATTTTTTAACTTTTTCAGTTAAACATAACGTCATATTATAGTCTAGCACTTAGATAACATCTAGCAGTTATATAACGAATGCGACACACGAGCCTCGCCACTCGTCTAATCTGCGGAGTCAATCCGATCTGTCAATCAGCTGATGAATGATTGTCGGATTCTAGCACCAGCTAACGTACTGCTCCATCCGCATTTACTACGCCGGAGAGTCAGCAGAAACGCGCTGTCATTTTAGTAGAGGCTGCAAAATTTGTAGTAGGCCTTATGTAGTCGTTCTAAAAGTGTTGATTTTATTTTTAACCTATTAATAAAATTCTTTAATTTCGCTTCATCTCATTAGACTCAATATTGAATTTGAATATTGAATAGATAGATCTAAAAATAATAGAGTAATATTATTTCTTAATTAGTTTAATCGGCTTGCAAAATATTAAGGCGTTTAATATTAAATTTTAATTATTATTAATAAAACGTTTATAATAAAATAATTATTTTTTATTATTTTTTTTTTATTTAAGAAGTATTATAATATGTTAGTACATAGTACATAGTTTTCGCTATAAAATCAAAAGGGAAAAATGGTTTTTCAAAATATAATGAGAGAAATAGTACACATTAGCGAAATTGCTTTTTAATTTTAATATTCGGTTCAGTTTTTTAATTATTTGGTTGAGTTATATCAGTCGCAAATTGTGATATCTAAGCTTCTACTTGTATCTGCTTATGAATAAATTTTCTGAATTTATCATAATATATAAGAGCATCCCGATTCGGACTTGACTATTTTTTGAGTTATCCATTATAGTAATAGACGTGACATGACCTGACATATGACACAATGATCGAGATTTATGTTCACAATCAATATCAATGAGGCACGCGTAAAAGCGGAAACAGATATACTCAATAGTGTAATGCAAATTGATGATACCTGATATTTATAGGCACACATAAAACTTTTACTATCATTTTATGACACGTAAATATCATAAATAATACGGGTGATTCATTGTATCTATAAAAATAAACTAGTTTCGGTGGCGAGATGTATGGTGTTTTGGTGTAATTAAAAATCAATTAATAATAATTAGCAAGTTATATGGGTGACCGAGCTTTCAAAGAAAGATCAATCATTATCACACATGAATATCTTCAAAATGCTCGGTGAAACAGAAAAAAGACCTTGCTAGATAACCTATATCTAGGTATAGTCAGTATAATACTATCTTCAGCTAATTGCAAAGGTGTGTATAATACTATTTTTAGCTAATTGCAAAAAGTACAAAGGACATTCCTAAAAGAAGGAAGTAGAGTGGGTCTAAAAACCTCCCAAAAATTACAAGAACGCTACCCTTATTTTCTCCATCTTCTATATTCTACCTGCAATAATTCACGCCTCTGAATATTTTAACAAAAAATAAGTGATTCATCTCAAAAGTCCGAGCTCCAGCGAAATAAAAAGGTGCAAAATGTTTCACTCCATACTATTGAAAAAGTGGTAGGCGTTAAAATACACAAATATTCTTTTCGACCGGATGATCAAAGCCAATTCTGAAATTCCATTAGCATGTGCCGCAGGCCAAAAACAAGTCCTTTACGAATATTCGATTTAAATTTTAGCGCGTGTTAGAATTTTAAATAATGTCGTTTGTACCTGTTTTGAGTGGACCTAGATAATTACTGACACTTTTTTGGTGAAATTAGACGACGCCCGCAACTCGGTTACGCCAAAAAAAAAAATTATCGAGTGGAATCCGTACATTTTTCCGGGATAAAAAGTATCCTATGTCTTTTTCAGGACTCAAAGTATCTCTATATTATTAACTTTCAGCCAAATGGGTTCAGCGTTTGGGCGTGAAGAGGTAACAGACAGATAAGACTGATAGACAGATGGACACACTTTCGCATTTATATAATACTAGCGACCCGCCCCGGCTTCGCATGGATATAAAATATATAGCCACTGAAAAAATGATTAAAATCGATTCAGCAGTTTTGATTTATATATTTATTATTACTACCCGTGGCCCGCATTAGTCGGTACCGCCGCAAAAGCTACGTCTCGCAATTTTTAAATATGTAATATCTTCGAAAATATTCATTTAAATCATATGCTGTAAAGGGCCATATAGATCTATATTAAATCAACAATGTATTTAATGTGTTTAATTGAATAAGGATTAATGCCGTATTGGTTAAAATCGCTTCGAAAATTAGCCATTATTTGTCGTTAAAAGTAAATGACAAAAACCTGTTACTGTGGGATATCCATAAGAGATAGACATAATTATACCATCGCGGAGTTTTCTGTAGACCTTTTCAATGTGTACAATACTTAGTACATTATTTTGATAAATCTCGTAGGGTTAAGCCTGCGTTTGCAATGTAAGCGGACATCAAATTAGAAACCCCAACAATAACAGTATTTCTCCACTATTTAATAATGTTATTATACTTACAAACCTTCCTCTTGAATCACTCTATCTATTAAAGAAAACCGCATCAAAATCCGTTGCGTAGTTTTAAAGATTAAAGGGAACAAAGGGACATGAGGGAAAAAAAGCGACTTTGTTTTATAATATTATGTAGTGACTAGCTGTGCCCCGCTGTGTTACTCGCAGTTTATAAGGGAAAATTAATTGTAATATTTTCCCACATTCAATAGTAGCCTATGTGTTAATACAGGGTATTTTATTATAATCGCTCAAGCCGTGTAGTCGTGAAGAAGTAACAAACTTTCGGCTTTATAATATGAGTGTGATTAGTATGGATGGTAGCATAATTATTGTAAGTATTAGAACTATAACTGGACAAATACTTAATAATATCTATGGACGCTTCACACCACGTCAGTCTGGCCCCGTGTTAAGTACCTGATAGACTTGTGTTACAGGTACCAGACAATGGAAATATATTTAATACTTTTATACTATACATATATTTAAGATTTTTATTATATTATGCACATATTTAATACACATCCATGACCCAGGAACTTTGAAAACTTTTTGTTCCGTCGGCGGGATTCGAACCCGCGACCCCCGGCTTGAGCTACCAACAGCCCACCAACTGAGCCACAGAGGTCGTCAAACCAACGTCGGTTTAATCGTGGAGACATTTAAAAATCTCTGGTAAAGTAAAAAGTAAAATATTGTGTTTGATGGAGATTTTATCAAGTATCGCGACAAAAACACCGGATTATTCGGATTTCATCAAATGATTCCTATGCTCGTTTACCCCCTTATAAAAACACGCCTATATCTGATTTTATAATGCACTTTACCCATATAGGAAACTTCCATGTTGTCTACCTGATAGAGTTTCCTCTAAAACATAAAGGTCTGCTATCTTTCACGCTTATACCAGTAAACTGATGTTGATGAACAGTATTAAGATACTTTAACTCCCATAAAGGACATAGGATTCTACACCATCTGTCATACTCTGACACTACACCACAACATTGCTTACACATTTACACAGGTAATTGGCGAAATTAATTTGCGGTATCACAGCGTCGAGTGGTATATGATATCATTCACACAATTCATCTAAATAGGCTATCAAAGTCACAGCTCATATTCGCGAGCGGGAGGAAGTTTCGAATTGAGCAGGTAGTTGTAGTTGTCGTGTGCGTGCGAATCGGCCTACATAGGGGACCTATTGTACGGTTCGTTTATAGTTTCGGAGATAAACGTGATCCTTGCCTGATGCCGTGATTCTTGTCTGATTCCCTTGGAAGGCGTGATCCTTGCCTGATGCCGTTAAAAGGCATGATCCTTGCCTGATGCCGTTAGAAGGCGCGATCCTTGCCTGATGCCGTTGGAAAGCGTGATCCTTGCCTGATGCCGTTAGAAGGCGTGATCCTTGCCTGATGCCGTTAAAAGGCGTGATCCTTGCCTGATGCCGTGATCGTTGCTTGATACCGTCGGCATGCCGTGTAGTCCAGTGGCGTAAAGCTTGGCTTTCGACTCCAATTGTGGATTTGTATTCCACGTTTATAAAAAAAAAATGCAAAGTTTTAGGTCTAGTGGTTTTGCAGCATAAGAGAAAATAGTACAATAATTATATAAATAACAAAAAAAAAAAAAAATAACGATTATGTCATTTAAAACGAGAATTAGAGGCTTATACAATATATATTATGTATAAATAAAGCAATAACGAAAAAATGGCTACTAAATTGCTACTAATTTTCGTAACATCATACGTAAGGGCGTTAACCGTGGTTACTGTTACAGGTTATTGGGCCTTCATGTGGTTTCCAAATAACATCATGACAATAAAAAACTGTTGTCTTGCTCATTATAAAGTCGTAACTTAGCAGTAACAGATGATAATCGCCATAACTGTCAATTTTAACAAGTTTTTAATACAACAAAATATGACTTAAGTTCTACGTAACTAAAAACAGAAACATAAAATCGAAATACCTTCTAAATTATACATCAAGAAACTGCTGTAGGCATTTTTATTTATATATGTATCTACATTAATGTGAGATGTTTTTTATGTAAATCACGGTATTTTAGTAATTAAGAGAGAACTTTATTTTATTGACACTATAAATTAAGTAGTTACATAAATAGTGTGAGTTTCATATAAATAACGTGATTCTAGTAGTCCGATATTACCAAAGTTATTTGGTTAACTGATCGAAATCAAGATATCGTTCTTATTTAAATATTTTAAAATAGGTCCTAGTGTTGAAATACGCATTCTCACCTGCAGTTTTATACCTAGGTACGTATAATATGGGCAAAAACTAACTAACGAGACCATGGCCAAAAAAGTTTGTCTTGCTCATGACATGACCTGACATTAGCATTGGCAATAACTTATTTATTTATATAATATGTTTATCCTAACTATAACATTACGTAAGCTAACGCTTCCGTAAAAAAGTATATTTAGGTTGTTTTATTTTTACAACTCTATTATTAAATTCTTTTACTAAAGAAATAGACAATTTTATTGTATTATGTTAAATAATATTTGTAAAACAAGTAGAGATAATCAGAAACCGGTTGAAATATTCATGTAATTACAAATTTCTGACCTTTTGTAAGCAAATAATTTTAACATAATTTATGAACCTTTAATATCTGACATTCTGAAGGTATTCGAGAATTTCGCAAACGTCAGAGATATGAGTAAAGAAATAACTATAATCATAGTAGGTACTTACTTTAAATCATTATACCTACCAATACACTTTTGAGAATAGGGATATATTATAAATTTTAGTTTTGTCGCAATGGACATTAAAAATAATCGGCCAAGTGCGAGCCGGACTCGCGCACGAAGGGTTCCGTACGGTTATAGAGCAAAAATAGGCCAAAAATTATGTTTTTTGTATGGGAAATATATTATTAAATATTATTTTTATTTTATTATTAATTATTAAAGTACACATATATTTGAGGATTTTGTGAAAATTTCAAGTGCCTACTTGTTACCATTATAGATATCGAGCAAAAAGACCAAAAAAATCACGTTTGTTGTATGGGAGCCCCCCTTGATTAATAATTTTATTTTGTTTTCAGTATTTGTTGTTATAGCGGCAACAGAAATACACAATCTGTGAAAATTTCAGAAGTCTAGCTATAGCGGTTTTTGAGATACAGCCTGGAGACAGACAGACGGACAGACAGACAGCGAAGTCTTAGTAATAGGGTCCCGTTTTTACCCTTTGGGTGCGGAACCCTAAAAATCACCAAAAGTTATAGCTTGTATTTGCATATACGATAAGACACATGGATATCGTTTTCACTGCTCCTAATTGCGTTGGCGCCAACAAGAATATATTTAAATTGGTCCACACATCCACGATTCCAGGAATCTACTTAATAGCAACAAAAAAGGAAATAGAACGTAAATAAAACGAAAATATCTCCCCTTTGGGAGATCGTTGACTTATAAGGCGATGTCGTTAGTGAGCTTAAAGTACAAATTAGACGGAATTTATTAGTTTTCACAGAGTTTACAAATACGTTAAGATTTAGGAAAGATTACGGAAACTCGACACTGAAATAGTTCTTAGTCGATGTTGGATCGAGGCGATCATTCAAGTCATTGTGATTGTATCGATAACAATATATCGATACTGTGGAAGAAAAACCTGTAATAGATAGTTTCGATTTTATCTCGATGCCAAACTCACCAAAGTTTAGTACAAAATCTATGATGATACTCATGACATTTTATTATACTATGATGATATTTATAGGGTTCTGTACCCAAAGGGTAAAAACGGGACCCTATTACTGAGACTTCGATGTCTGTCCGTCTGTCTGTCCGTCTGTCTGTCTGTCCGTCTGTCTGTTTGTTTCCAGGCTGTATCTCAAGAACCGCTATAGCTAGACTTCTAAAATTTTGACAGATTGTGTATTTCTGGTGCCGCTATAACAACAAACACTAAAAACAAAATAAAATTATTAATTAAGGGGGGCTCCCATATAACAAACGTGATTTTTTTGGTCTTTTTGCTCGATATCTATAATGGTAACAAGTAGGCACTTGACTTGGCAACATGTAGACAATAGAAATTTTCACAAAATCCTCAATTATAATGTGTACTTTAATATTTAATAATAAAATAAAATAAAAATAAATAATTGAGGGGGGCTCCCATACAAAAAACACATTTTTTTTTCCTACTTTCGCTCCATAACGGAACCCTTCGTGCGCGAGCCTGACTCGCACTTGGCCGATTTTTTTAGCTTTGCATGCTTGCTTTATTGTTATTGTTAGTTTTAATATACAATTTACATTTTTGTAATGTAACGATATTAGTCCGGGTTATGTAGAACACATTTTTTTTGATTACTATCAAGAAGCTACTCACAGAAAATTAGCTTAATAGTAATCAAAAAAAAAAAAAAAAATCTACGGAACCCGGACTATATTACCTTACGTCATCTATGTTTTAAGGCTTTCTGTACTTCGTGGAAAACGTAAAAATTGCATGCCTTTATAATTTATGGGTTTCGGTAACCAAGCACAATTTCTCTGGCAAATTAAAAATATTATGTAATCAAAGTAACTAACATAGAAATATTATAAATCTTTTTTTTTCTCAATTAAAAACTCTTAATTCTTGCCAGGCGTACTTAAGTAACAACTAAGTGATAAATGTGCTATTTACATTACTATTACCGGCCATATTCGATACCCATCTGTCTTCATTATCGGTTTTAATTATAGACAATCCATCAAGTTTTTCCCTGTATCCCCGCACGTTTAAAAATACACGTGTTTCTTACACATCATTGAATCTTCGAACTTCTATAATTAGTAAAATCATTGCCATCCGAACCGCATGGCTACTGGCTACCAAAAGCAGCAAATCATTTTTAGTTTACAATATGTCACTCAGATCAAAGGGCTCACTTCAAAAGCTACAATAATGAGTGGCAAAATTAAATTTTCATGCGGATCTACAACATTAACTATTCAGTTCAGTTCACGCTCAATTTCTCCAGCCGCATTTGTAAGTTTGTCAGGATACGCGTGCGTTGAGTTTATGCATTCTTTTTTTATCCCGATGACAAACTTGGTACATTCTTGTCTTTTTAATGACGGGGCTTTAGTTTTTGTTTGAATATATTAAACGCTTCTCACAACTATGACGGTGAGTCACTACTCACGATGTAAGCTAAATTTAAAATTAGAAGTAGATTTTTCATTTAAAAAAAACATTAGGTATCTTCATAGTTAAGAAACTATTTTGCATAGAGCTGAGTTTTATACTAAACAATTTAAGTATGTTAAATTTAATTTTGTAGCAATTATAGTACACAGGGTACCAATGTTAATAACATTAAGTTAAGTTATTTATAATGAAATTACAAATGGCGCCCTTATGCAAGCCCTCATGCGATCGTTATCAAGTTGTGTTATCTAATCAATTTTAATTATGGAAACTACGTTTTGTTAAGTAAATTACTTAATTTTAGAAATAACTGTTGTTTGTAATAATTTTATTATTTGACTAGATGTTGCCCGCAATACGTTTGTTTATCGTACATATTTCGGGATGAGAGATCTCTCAGTTTGTTTTAGAATTCGATCCAATCACATTCCTCTCAATAATTTTCTTTTTTTGATAGGCAAAAAATCCAGCCCAAATTGTGTAGTATGTGATCGTTATGAAGATTTATATCATGTGCTTTTGGGGTGTGATAGGAACGAATCCCTCAGAAACGAATTTATTATGGACACCAAATGTAGCAAATTAGATTTTTATTTTTTTATACATAATATTGTAAGTTCGAATTTCAAAGCTGAACATAGTGATAGGTTAATAAGTTTTGTTATACATTCCCTATTTTTAAGGGAATTAGATAATAATATTATGTATGTCGTCTAACTTTGTAAAATTTTTGTTAAGGCCGGCTTAATCTTAATGATGTATGGCCTTTATAAAATAAAGAAAGAAAAAAAAAAAAAAAACTATACTACGTGCTTTCGCAGGACTCTCATACAAAATTTCATAATAAACGACTCAGCTGTTTTGAGACTAATATAACTGACAGACACACTTTCGCATTTAATGTCTACATGAAAGAATTGAGTTATTTTGTCTTTTCCTCATTTGACTCATTTTCTATGTAGACGACTTTGACTTCAGGATAATACATGGCGTCTTTATTTCCGCTGAGAGAGTACAGATTGCTCCGAGTTACAAGTCAACTAAAATTATATCACCCTAATTTAATTAACGAAGACACATTTGAATCTTTTGATTATTTTCAAGGCAGGGGACACACATCCGTAGGGACGGGATTATTATTGGAGCGGCGGAAATATGACGCACTACATTAACATGACGACCCTTTTAGTACACGTAATTATTAATGGGTAGGGTTTTCTTTGTGTGAACACCCATAAGCTGGTGACTGATAAAGCGACTGATGAAAAGGATGAGCTTAACACACGTGTAAATACCAAAACACGAGTAGCTTACATATACAGATTTCGGAGATTAGCCTCTGACCTTTATGACAATGATATAAGGATCAGCATCGAAATCAGAAATAACTTAATTCTAAATGGGCTATTATCCAGCTGGTTCGACAAATTAGGCCTTTTTTTTTATTTTTTTTTACGAGCCTATACTATCCTTGCCTTATTATCCAGATAAATAATTGTGTCAAGCACGATACAAGTAGGTAGTACCTTCTTTAAGAAAGGCTAGTAAAACGCGTTCTTCATTCATAATTTTCTTACTGCTCAAATAAATATTACAAAAGTTTTTTTGTATATTTTACAGACCCATTTGATAAAATATGAATTTCATGAAACACTCCATTACAAAGAACCTTGTAGGACATAAAGAAACCAGATGTTTAGATAAACCAGAAGTATAATTCATAGAAGTAAATAATAAATCTGCTAAATAAACATTAGTGTTTACTTTCTGAAATATCGTTATTTCTTTTCAGATACCGAGTTCCGGTCGTATATGGAGGGAGTGAAAAAATAGGTTGGCACACATCCAAACATTATGACACTTTGGAATTGATAAAAATAGTATCGGAAGATGAATTTCGAAATACGGGCTGTTAAACTTTAAAGTTTACTCTAAATTCCGATTCGATAATCGAGTGTGCGACGAGTGTTTACGAAGTTATCGATAAATCGTAGTGCTGTAGTGCATAAGATATGTGTGAAAAAATAAATTCCAATAGTGATGTGATATTTATCCGGAAACCGGATATTTACGATGACGAACCGTTCGAGAGTTCTGGTGGTAGTGGTGATGATGCTCATAAGGACAAGCGAGGAGATCATAGAGTCAAGTAAGTATTACCTTATAATTTTTCATTATCTACTTTTCGTAAAGAGTACCTTTTATTAATAAAATATTTTGTTAGGATTTATTAATTTAATATGGATTAAATAATTGTAACTGAATTATCTATTTGGATATAGGCAATGAAAAGCTCTGAAATAGGTACATAACATTATTTTGGGGAATATACTACGAAATCGAGCTCTCATTTCGGCTGATTAAAAATTAAATTTATGTATTCATTACATTAATGTATGAAGCACAATGGCTAAATTAGAGTTTAAGCCGAATTATCTAGCTAGCCCTATGGCTACAATACCGCTTTGGCAAATTAGTTATCAAATGCTGTTGTATGTTCAACGTAATCTGCGAGATGATTAAATCATACTAATTGAGCCATTTGATTAATGCACTACCTACCTATGTCATCATACCATATACCATTGTCATTATAATGTTATAATTGACAATCAACTCCTTTGAACGGACGGCTTAATCCTTTCGATCCGTGTTTGACCCCAATATTATAAGGGTTGAAAAAAAACAAATATTGTGATACGCCTGTAAACTGGATATAGTTAGATAAATCAGAAACATTAAGAACCAGTTGAGAACTGAAAGTTGCACTGCAAGTTAGATTTTGGTACTGTTTTTACAAAAACTGATACACTACCTGATCCATACAATTTTTGAATAATGCAAAAAGCCTCCTTACCGTTATCGAATAAAAATCAATAGGTGCTGAAGTTTAAGAGGTTTGGAGTATGATGCGTTTTTTTCACGTAAGTATTTCAAGATACAGAGTACCACATCGGCCGAATTCTCAAAGACTTGAGGGGAATGCATTGCGACTCTATATAGACTTTTCAAATGGGTTATTTATGGGGGCCTTTTTACGAAACTTACATTGAATTTTAGTATCTATTTCAGCAGGCGTTGTCGCGTTCGACCCGTTTTCTCTATGTCTGGACTAATGCCAAATTGAACGAATATATGCTTAGCGCACGGGTGACTCTGTACGTGGCCTGTCAATGATGGAATTTTGGACCTAATTATTGAGCTATAATATATTATGGCTGTTAACCTAAATCCCAATGCTGGAGGCTTCGCTTATTTATTTGCTTTGCCATATAAACGCCAAATACAGGGAACAGCGCGGACAAATTGCACATCTCTAAATTATAGACGCCTAATAATAAGGTTTATCTGGTGTTTAAATGATTTAACATCTTGAGATCTTTCTCTGGCAAAAAAATATCACGCGGGTGAAAAGTTATTGATAATAGAAAAATAATAACGATTACCACAAAAATTCGATTACCGAAGTCAAAAACCACGATGGCTAATAAAATAATGATTATAGTTGTTCTGATTCAATAATTGGTCGTTCGATACTGTCAGTAGTGTTTGAACAATAAACCGTTTTAAATGTTTAATTTGCACAGCAAAATACACAACGAAATATCCATTGTATTTTATCTGCAATCGGGATCAATATCAGTTAGTTTTACCGTTGAAAAGGTTACAAAATTAAAGGGTTGATCCGGATCCAAAACCAATTTCGCCCGGGCCAAATACCACAATCGACTAGAAAAATCGTTTGCAAAGCTGCACCGTTCTAAACTGAGTCCGAGCCTCGCATTTGTCCAGCTCAAATTAACGGAAATAAGATTACGTTAATCTTGTTTAGGGAATTGTTATTGCGATTTTATATATGAAATTTTTTATAGTTTACCAGCTGATCCGGCAAACGTTGTTTTGCAGTTATGGTTGACGTTGGTTGTGTCACGGCGATGTTAGAATAATCGATTTGCAACTTTATTTTTAAGATGAAAAATATGATTATTTTAGACATACAGAATAAGACCACAAAGATCCAACAAAATTAGTTTTTTCGGAAGAGTGGCTACCAAAATCACGACACCAGAATTTTAAATAAAACATTTTTATTTAGTTAACATATTACGTTAGAATTGGGTAATTTAATTACCTAGTAGTAGAATAGATTAAAATAGAAGTTTGTAAATAAAGATAAGGACTAAGTCATAAACGAAATATATTTGAATAGTAAATACCAAGACAGGCAGCTGCTATCTATTCATTGCCTAATTCTTGCATCTGCTTTTGTTCGACCTTTGATTGTAATTAAATTCCGAATTTTTCTGATCAGAAATTCGGATAATGTGCGGCCGGGCTTAAATGTCAAAAATGTATGGGATTTGATATTATATGATTATAAGATTTTACAAAAAAAGCTTATAATTAAAATTTAATAAAAAGAAGAAAATTAAATTTTAATCATAAGCTTTTTTTGTAAAATCTTATAATCAACCAATATCAAATCCCATACATTTTACATTTGACATTTAAGCCCGGCCGCACATTATCCGAATTTCTGATCAGAACAATTCGGACACCTCGCCCCGCTTATACATTATGACACGTCAGAATTCTGATAGTATGCGGAGTCTACAATAAAATGTATGAACAGAGTGCGTTCCGACGGGCGTCCGAATTTTACTGATTAGAAATTTCGGATAATGTGCAGCCGGGCTAACTTTGCCATCGAAACTGGCAAATGCATTTTGACTAAGCACTCATATTTTATGTCTTAGGGCGTTTTTCCTGTCATGCGTGTTGTCACCTGCGCGCGGATCTGGTCCGCATGCGAGTGACAAGAAGCTGCTGGCCGCACGCATGTTGCCTGCATTACACGAAAATCAAAAAACAATGTGATGTGGTGAACTTTAATGCGGACCAGAGCCGCGCGCGTGCGATGTCACACATGAAAGGAAAAGCGCCTTTAGACGGCGTGGCTACTAGATTTTTTCAAAACGATACCTATATTGTTAGTACATGTGAATAACAGGTGTAGTCTTAATATGGACCAGCTCCAAACCGCAGGTCGTTAGCCCCGATAAGCAAATGGCGGAGTTGGGCCCGACTATTTGTCACTACGCTATTTCTACTAGTAAGGGCAGGCGCAGATTTGAGTTAATTTACAAGTAGATCGTGTAACGTGTTATGAAGGTTTTAACCATGAGTAGCATGGTGATATGAGGCAAGGCAAGTGTCAGGACGCAAAGCGTAAATAGTAAATACACACTGTTGTAATCTCTAGCGCTATTTTCATGATCAACCTTCTGATATTTCACCATAATTATAATCTTCTAGAACTGCGGGTAGTCGTATATTTTTCCGTAATAAAAGTAATATAATATTTTAATGATCTTTCTTGTAGTCGGCTCTGTCTCTATACCAAATTAAACTACAATCGGCCTAGTAGTTTCGGAGTCCATTCGATGAAAACAAATAAACTTTTACTCTTTATATTAAGTAAAGACAATTATTGTAGTTAAAGTTTAATTTGTATCAAAATTATAATTTAAGTTTAATTTCTATCTTTTGCGCGCAGCTTTATTAGTATCTAATGAATCTTTTGGTCTATTTTAGATCAACACCTGGCAAACGCAGACTAAGCAACTAGAAGTAACACTAGCACTTTCGATACTACAAATTACGTGTTAACCACTAATAAAAGTTTTATTTCACACACAATAATTATATTTTGTTACTAATGGCATCTTGAGATTTAAAATAAAAAAATACAGAAGAATTAATTTTGATTTCTAAAATAAAAGAATTTAGAGGCGTTGGGAGTCAATGAAATTTTAATTATCTCATTTATCAATGCTCTACATACATAAATACAGTAATCGGTGAAACATGTAAATACTAAATCTGACCAGTTCTTAACAATGATTTACATATATTATATTTAAAAATAATTTCCATAAATGCATTACAAGCACGATTGATCCATTTTGGGAAATTTTGCCTTAATTGCTTCTTATTTATTAAAATTGTTACCAAGAATTATTTCGTTTTAGGAATTAAACAGTAGCAAAATTTATTATACTATACTACTAGCTTTTGCCCTAGTAATACAATATACTAGGGGGGGGGGGGGTGGGGGGGGGGGGGGTTGTTAAGTTGGAAAACACAATAAATAATATGAAGTAAGTCCATTAAAGAAAAAAGTTTGATACAAAATCTGACCCCCTCTTTTGTCCCCTTAGAGGGGTGGGGGGAAAAAATTTATACACAAGATGTTAAGTTGGAAGAAGACAAATATATCTGCGAAAACCGCATTCAAATCGGATCAGTAGTTTTCGTGTGATGCGGGAACAAACATACAGACAGACAGACAAAAAAGTAATCACATTTTTGAGTAACACCCCCCCCCCCCCCCCCCCCCCCTTATTATTTTTTTAATATCTTTAATATCTTTAACGTACAGAATTTTCATTTCTACAGTTTTATTATATGTATAGATATTACTTAATCATTTACATTATACCTCTTGACTCTTCTTTTTATAGTAGTATAAAATTAAGATTAGATATCTGTCTTCCAAATTAATCTCAATTTTGGAACATGTAAAATGTAAATGCTAGTTATTTGTCATCTTAATTTAATATTATCTTGATTCAGATATAATATCACTTTGGTCAGGCAAAACACTTGTTTAAACAAAAATAGTGGTTACGAAACTTCTATTTATTCACCCTTATTGTACTTTATTATAATTTTACTGTTTTTCACCTATAATTATTATTATGTTTTCACTATCGTTCCACTTTGCAACATGCTCATAACACAGAGTAAGTTACGTCGACTTCCAATATAAAATTGTTTAATATTCATTAGTTTGTTAAAATAAGGTTCTAACCAGAATTTATTATGTCTTATATTTATTGTTAATTAAACCTCCTTTTATAATTTTTGCATTTTTAAGTCACGATTACCTCACGGCTTTTTTCTCCTAAAATACATACTTACTGATGCCAAAAAGGAATATAAAAGAGTATATAAAATTATATTCTTGTAATAAGAGTAATAAAGAGAAATATTTTGTATGTTTTTTCTTTTTTCATCAAAATTAGCTAGTTCAATTTGATGTTATTTTAAGCCGCTTGTATTGTTCGACAGTTCGTATAGCATACTATAGGTCTACCAGAAACTGATGGCAATTTTTGACAGCAGATTTAAAAAAAAATATCCTTGATCATTGGATAAATTTTTATATTTGCATGTCTAACACACATAATCAGCCGCTATAAAAAAAAAAAAAAAACGGATCAAAATGTTTTATTCCAATTACCCCGGTATTATTAGAGTCAATTTATTTTATCACTTTTTGCCATCAGATTCTGGTGGACATATAATAATATTGCTTTTTTAAACAATTTTATTCAGTTAATGTACAAGTAATAAAAATTTTATTACTTTTTTATTTGCTGTGTGAAATTTAATTAGTTTTCCTTTTTATATTAGTCATTCGTAAATTGTATTAAGTACATCTTTTGTTTATTTCTCACGAAGTAAAAACTTCATTACTCGCTCACAAAAGGGAGCCTTTCTTTGTACATCTACTACATACGTTCAACTTTCTTTTTCTGTCTAGGGAAATTTCCAATGTATCAGACAAATATAGCAATATTGTGTTATGACGACCTCTGTGGCTCAATTGGTTGAGTCATGAGTGTGTGGCAGCTCAAGCTGGGTGTCGCGGGTTCGAATCCCGCCGACGGAACAAAAAGTTTTCAATGTTCCCGGGTCTGGATGTGTATTAAATATGTGTATGATATAATAAGAATCTTAAATATATGTATAGTATATAAGTATTAAATATATTTCCGTTGTCTGGTACCTGTAACACTAGTCCTTCAGGTATTTAGCACGGGGCCAGACTGACGTGGTGTGAAGCGTCCATAGATATTATTATATTATTATTATAACTTAAAAGCTATATTTTACGTTAATAATTTTATGTGTAAGAGATTTAGTATACACTCATAATATTGATTTACCTTAAAGTATATTACTTAACTAGCCCAATTAACAAAATTTTAAATTAAAGCTGACACTACCCAGTAACTCTTCAATATAAAATTTTATGGCATATTTTGTTTGCAAGTGACATTTTGCCACAATTCTGCTATTGAGCAGTACATAATCATTATTTTATAAATTTGCCAGTAAATAATAGTCTGTAACTCGAAAGATTAGTAGCAGCATAATAGTTGGAGTTGCACTGAAGATTTGATTATTTAAAGTTTAACCTACATACAACTATGTAATGTATTGCCTCTGGGGAATCTTCTGTATACAAGTATCGCATAGGCACCGTGCGAAATACGTTTTTATTTATTTCTTCCACGTATCTTGTAAAGTAAACTGCCTGATTCTATTAGCTACTGCAGTAATTTCTGGCGATTAAACTTTTTTGCCCTAGGAGTGTTTTTATAGTGGCGCTTAGGAACTCTAATTATACAACTTGGCTGTTATCCAAGAGATGGCGATCTTTAAATATCGTGTGTCGTGCAATTCTGTATTTAGGACAGTTTTGATGGGGGAGAAATGTATTTTTAGTCGATAGTATTTCTGATGTTGGTCGTTGACATTATTTGAGTGGCAACTGCAATATAGTTGCATATTCAGATAGACATAAAACGAGGAATGTGAAACTTTAACTACCATTTAACTGATGCTAAATAACTATGACATAGTACTCTCAGGCACGAGTTATGGGCCTTTAGTGAAGTTGCATTCGATTTTTCGATAGGGAAGTGAAAAATCAAGAATTGATGGGATTTGACTAAATGCGCTGCGGATGGTATTCACAGTTTCCGTTCAATTCGGACTTCAAAATGTATTATGCGGTTATTACTATCTTAATTTGTATAACGTTGACTCGCGATTTAGCGTTGATCAATAACAGTGTGGTGAGTTTCCGAATCAGGGTCTAACCCAGGGGTTCCCAATCTTTTTCAGCCTGCGGGCTGCGGCGCAGTTACACGTTCAATATTTTGTAACGGCGCCCTTCTTTACCTAGCCATTACAAAAAAATACATAAATAAACACCTTTAATGATTATTATAGTTAGGTTAAGCAGGTAAATAATAATAAACAAATATTAAATCATCTCCCTGCATTGTATAATTCATATTATAATTTTATTTTATAATATTTGTGGTTTCGGATAATAATGGAGGATCGACTCACGGCGCCCCTCTTGCCTTTCCACGGCGCACCAGGGAGCCGCGGCGCACAGTTTGGGAACCCCTGGACTCTAACTCATAAAATTGTGTAAAACCTTGCTAATTTAAGCCTAGAAACGAGTCACAATAATTTATACAAAGGATGATGCCAAATCTTAGTCGCCAATAGCAACGTAAATAACGTGTTTTTGAGCTAAGTAAAAGTTAGTATGGCACCAAGTATAGTAAGTGTACGGTTCGTTCACTGCAGTTTAAATCGGAGACATCCAATTTTTTTTTTATGAATTAAGGGGGCAAACTAGCAAACGGGTCACCTGATGGAAAGCAACTTCCGTCGCCCATGGACACTCGCAGTATCAGAAGAGCTGCAGGTGCGTTGCCGGCCTTTTAAGAGGGAATAGGGGAGGGAAAGGAAGGGAATAGGGTAGGGGATTGGGCCTCCGGTAAACTCACTCATTCGGTGAAACACAGCGCAAGCGCTGTTTCACGCCGGTTTTCTGTGAGAACGTGGTATTTCTCCGGTCGAGCCGGCCCATTCGTGCCGAAGCATGGCTCTCCCACGTATAGTATCCCAATGCGAAGCTTTCCATCTCGTCTCGTGGTTTTTACCATAGACTTAGTTTAAAATCGTGTCACAATAAACAGCGGATCAAGTAGTGGCAGAACTTAATTGAAATTGATATAAGCATCTGTCATTTTGAGAATCACAATTGCGACCAATTGAACCCAACGCGGCTACGAGACGAAACAAAGCTCTTAAGAAAATGTCCTTTTAATGGATAATTACTAGGTACAGATACTTTTACGAGGAAGTGAATTAGATATTTATTTGTCTAAGATCTTATCGACATTCAGAAATAGACTTATTATAATTTGGACTAAGAGTTATTTCTTTTAAATGACTGCACTAGTTTTTAATTTTTACATTACATTTCATAACTAATATTATTATAAATAGGAATTTGAGTCTGTCTGTTACCTCTTCGTCTTCAAACGAAGAAGATTTCAGTTTATTTTGCTCGGTTAAAACTTTTTATGGAGCAAAATCTACGGTTCCTGATAATAGGAAAAGTTAATATTTTTCTATTATTATTTGCGAATGAACGCGAAAAATTTCAAGTGTATAAACCTTCATATCTTTTTAATCTGTAATATAATATATTCTTTATTGAATAAGAGTTAAGACATTAAGTTACGATTAACTAAGTGTTATATATAAACTTATTGAATATTTAACAAAAAATTTACATAATAAGTAGATTAATGAAGCCATAACATTACGTTTTCATAGCCATTTTATTAGTGAAATATAAATTAAAATAGCTGACACCTTTAATTATTTTAGATTGTATGATTAGTTTATTAATACCTCTCTATAGGCACAGAATATATATTAGCTATAGGTGTGTATTATGAAATGGTATATCTATAATTATATAACTTTTTATGTATCTTTAAAATAATTTATCCTATTCCATATCCATTGCCTTATTATCAGAGTATAATATACGAGTATGTCACAGTGGGGTTGTATAATCTGTTGTATTACTTAACGGCTAGCTGTTATCAAAAACCGGGCTGTTTTGCGATCTCTTAGGGCGTCGCGTCGGCCCTATATGTATACTAGCTGTGCCCCGCGGTGTTACCCGCGGTTTAAGTGATATATAATAAAAGACTATGAAAAGTACCAATAATAGGGCCAAACGGGATGATACATGGTTCTATAATGGTTTATGGTAGTAATGATGATTATGAATTTGCATAGTAGCATATGCTTTCCGTTCTTAAAACAACGTCGAAACTCCCAAACTTGTATCTATAAAGAGTCAGGAGTTCTCTCAGCACCTTCCGAATCATGGTAAACCTTGGTGCAAAATCTTGCTTGTTGGTAGCATATTCTTAGAATACTGCTCACGAAACCGAAGTCATCACATGTTTCCATATAAATTTTGAGGAGTTCCCTCGATTTCTTATGGATCCTTTCATCAGGTCACCACTTTTGTGAATATGGTACCAAATTGGGATGATAATCTATACACCAAAATAAAATATTTGAAAATCGGTTCACAAACGGCGGAGTAATAGTTGGACATAAAAAAACGAACATAACACCTCCTCCATTTTAAAAGTCGGTTAAAACTGTAGCCTATGTGTCATTCTGATGTATAAGCTTTATTATTGAAAAGTTTCATTAAAATCCGTTCAGTAGCTTTTGCGTGAAAGAGTAACAAACATCCATACATCCATACATACATACGTACCTACATACATCCAAACTTTCGCCTTTATAATATTAGTAGGATTGGGTAGGTAATAGGTATATTATGTCGATATACATGTTATGCTGTATTCGTCTGTCATATTGTGTCTTTTCTAATTGGTATAAAAAGAATCCAAATCTTGTATAATCTGCTATGTAAACACTGTTCTGTAATAAAATATTATATCGAATTAAATCGCGAAAATATGTCTTTTGATTACAACGGCCGTGATATCAAAAGTGTAATTTTAATCATTAATTGAATTTGGCAGGTGTTTACGCAAAAAAAAAAGGTGTTTCAATACAAACCTTATTATTAATGTACGTTATTAAATCTAGCCTAATTATAATACGCTATTATATTATTGAAATTAAGGATATACACTCAAATGCTAAAACAACATACTAGCTACATTTGATAATAATATTTCTAGTCTTTTTTTAGTGAATTACGATTCCCTCTTGTACTTGTATTATTTTTAATACTTTAATGCCTTCTTGCACGGATGCGGGTTAAAATTAACCCTGGATTAAATCATAAATATCACATTATAATACTATTTCATAAAATACGAATAACGAAGAGACAATATTATAACCAACCTAGATCTGCAAAAATAATAGGTCTGTCTAAGACGAAAGAAACATATTATTGTGAAAAGTCCACATATTCATGCAATAACACCATAGAATGACGCGTTTGATCCCCTAGAGGTAAAACTTAAGTCAAACTCGGCGTGCTCAACGCGTTGAAGCGTGGAGTGATAAGAACCCTCCCACACCATTTAGATATCTACCTATGCTGCGACTTCATTCCACTAACAATGCTAGCGACAGGCTAATCGCATATTTTTTATAATAATCCATACTTATTATTATAAATACGAAAGTTTGTCTGTCTGTCTGTTACCTCTTCACGCCTAAACCGCTGAACCGATTTTGCTGAAATTTGGCATGGAGATTCTTTGAGTCCGGGACAGGACATAGGATACTTTATATCCCAAAAAATGTACGGTTTCCGCCTGATATACGTATTTTGGCGCAACGGAGTTGCTGGCGTTATCTAGTAACTAGAATCTAGATAATCCGGTGAACTTCGTATCGCTTTCCTTCGAACATAAACCTTCCCTGGATTTCACAAACATTTTAAGACTAAAATTAACCAAATCGGTTCAATCGTTCTCGAGTTTTAACGGGACTTACAGAATTTAAAATTGATTGTTATTTGTATAGATCTATATAGATATTAGATTTAGATTCCATCAGTTACTATGGGCTTGATGTTTGTACTTTTGTTTACATAATACATCTAAATTCTAATGCTTAACACATAACAATACAATTAATGTTCAATAGTTTTATTAGTTTAATGAAAAGGGCTATTATTAAATTATTCCAATATACTTTTATGTTTGTTAAGAAATCATAATGATTGTGTAGATATTTTATTCAAGGTCTTAAGTAATAAAATATTATTATTTATAATCAGTCTTATTCCAAGAATTTTTCAAATTATTAAAATTGTTTCCTTGAAATGAACCCTTTTGCTCTTGACAGAGGGGAATAATATTATAATAATAATTAACCGAATTAAAATTATAATTATTTTATTACACCGGTCGTTACTTAGAAAACTCTCGCACGACAGACTACGTACCTACCTCAAGACTAAAACACCTTTGTTGTAATGGGGATCACATACAGAATGTGCCATAAGTCATAACCGAGGCTAAAATAAAATAAAAGCGCTAAAGCTAAGAATTGACGAATCCGCCCAAAAGGAAGAATTTAATTATTTTGTAAATAATGGCGAAAAATGTGGCTCTCGCGGCCACATTCTAATCCTCGGCTTCACCGTCGAGGATTAAAGATAATAACTTAAATTAGCGACTGTCACTTTCCTGCAAAGCCGAGACTGATAGGGAAGCCCACGCAGGCAAATTGCAAATGTCAGGGCTTAGACCAGGGGCTGTACCACGAAACCGTTTTGAGACTCAAACAATCGTACAAGAATGCCGCGTCCTACTCTAACAAATGAGAAATTACGTTGTTAGAGCAGGACACGGCATTCTCATCCGATTGTTTGAGTCTCAAAACAGTTTCGTAGTAGGCCTACAGGCCCGCTGAGAAACTCTCCACGTTTTGTTAAAATTGAAGAAAAACTCCCAGGTCCAATGATTTACGTAGGATGTCTCGAAAGTTACTTTGCATACCTAATTTAATATCTCGTCTTACTGCCCTAATAATATACTGATAGGCCCTAATATGTATGTTACATAACATTTGGAATGCAATTCACGACTATGATGATATAATATTATATTTATTATAGAGTATTTTCTCATGGGAAAGCATTATCTCAGGACATGTTATGAAAGACTTGTGCAGACTAGAATTGTGTGGTCGCTGGTGATATCTTCTTCTAGTTAGGCAATATTTTAATGCAAATAATGCAGTTCGTAAATCTCCATTGTTTTTATAAATTTTTACATTATAATATCTGTGTGAAAACTGAATTAAATTTATATCGCAATTCGCATATAGATGGTGCATTCATTCGTTTCAACGAAACAGAATATAATTTAGTTATAACGGGCTCCATAACAAAGGGTTACCTGCACGTCATCTTGGAAATATACGAACATATTATTACAGTAAAGCTTGGTGCATACATAACGTGACCATTTATTTTTTTTGTCAAAACGGGACATCTACGAAGCGAACCCATACAAATGTGAAAATTAATTGCTCTTTCAGCGCCTTTACTTTTACAGTGAACTCTATACACATTACGCGGTACTCATAGACATTACACACCCATAATTAGTATTATCACTTACGTTTGTTACATCCTGTATATCTACCATTATTGATATCGAGAAAAATATGGCCAAATAATCAATCGAATCGAAATTTTCGCGCGGTTTCAGAAAACGGGACAATTTGGCGTCCAACAGATCATTTCGGGGACACCGGGACAGTCCCGTTCAAAACGGGACGTCTGGTCACGTTATGCATACAGCACGTTGCTAGCAGCTGCTTACTGAATACATTTATTACATTTACCTATATAGACTTGTTTAAGTCTTACAGTAGTAAGACTTAAACAAGTCTATAAATTCCACTCTATATTAGATCGATTAATTATATTTATTTAAATAAATACAATATTCGATATCAATGCTATTTAAAAATGTAACAAAATAAATAACTTTAATTATTATTATTAGTTAAGAAATTGTTTAGTAAACTTTCTCTTTGATTACTCAAAACATTAAATGGACATAATTTTAAGTCTCCTCCAGGTTAAAAATCTACTTTTTGTTTCATTTTATTGAAAAATTAAAATAAGTATAAAAAATATTTTGATTTGTTAAACACAATATTATTAACGAATTTTCAAGAATGCAATAACGACTGTACCTGAATGTTTAAATTTACAAATATTTTAACACCAATTCTGTTTAAATCTCGATCTTAATACATAACTTTAAATATTTATGTTGTAACAAAAATTGTGTTTTACATTTTTTTGTTTAAAACATTGACATTCATAATATCTGCACCCAGCTTTAGCTACATACAGCACGTATGTACACGATTGCTTTGCTTCACAGCAATGCGACTGTAAATGGATTTTATGAAATCTTGCGCACGTTTAAATATAATTTCAATGTTATAACATACGTCATAAGGTTTAAACCTTAATTACTTTCTCAATTATATTTTATAACGACGCACCCGCTTAAATCATAATATACAGGTAGTCATGGGCGCCGGCAGAAATTATTTCCAAGGGGTGCAGATTTTAGTTTTCTTTCTTCAGTCACTGTTGTTCGTAAAAAGTAAAAAGAAAAGATTCTTTGTCTGTCTATTTACGTCAACAGTATATTTACGTCAAAACATTTAAGTGCCGAAACATTACGAACTATCTTTGTACGGCATGGTAATTATAGGTTTACAGACGGCTTTTTATTTCAATAATTTCTGTTGATCCCGAGATTCCCAAGGGGTGCGAGTGCACCACCTGGCACCCCCCTGCCGCCCCCTTGCCGCCCCCCTGCCGGCGCCCATGACGGGTACGTATATGTTAATAATGTGTAAAGCAATAATTGTGTAATCGATTGAAAAGCATTGCGTGTACGGAGCAATGTGAAATTCGGCACAGATAAAGTTAGTGGGTGACGATGTGTACCATCAATAATTAAGCTTGCTAGTTTCGGAGAAAAAAAGGACAAACGCATGTTTGTCCTTTTTTGCACTTGACTTTAATTGAGTGTTTGACTCACTTTTGTTACTCATTTTTCATGCGAACTTTGCTATTAATAAGTGTCACATAAAAAGGTGATTGTACCAATTATGTTAATCTATTTTCATGGAAATAACTATGCGTAACTTATCACTTCAGCTGACCGATTCACGATCGTCGGAAAGATCTCACGTGGAATATTTTCACTTTCTGTCAGATACACAGCGATTCACAAACTAGTTTCCGTCGCGGAAATGAATCCGAAACCAAAGAGAATAACTGATTTTTTTTGGCAATAAGTGCTACGGTATATAGCCTTGGATATTCATCGCTGTCAGTATCAAGATAAAAGACCAAAAAATTATTATAATTGTCTCCAAATTTTCCTGCACCTCTTAATTTAATGAACTAAATTTTTAAGACTGATTAGTCTCACCTTACAAAAAGTATATTTCCTGCGTTTATTCATTAAACGCAGCTGAAATATATTTTGAATATTACAAAAATTGCTACGTCTTATTAAAATAATTAAACCAAAAAAATAAGATTGTCTATGTGTAATGTGCCGACTGCCGAGTGACAAATTTGTGACAATTTGTCAAATCTGCGAGATTTGTGCACAGACCTATGATTTGTGTGTGACACAAACCGTCACCGTTGTGTAATATACTAATTTATACCTTCAGCTCTGCTGGAAAAGAGCTTCTGCGTGGATGCACCCTCCAAACAGGCATTAGTTCCCACTTCCCGGACCATTTCCAAAGCTATATCGGGCGTTATGTCGGCACTACTTATAGGCGAACGCGTTGGCCGACGTGTTGGCCGGCGCGTTGGCCCAATGTGTAGAACGGGCGTTCGCGCGTTGGCGGTAGGTATTTAGATGGCCGGCGCGTTTGCGAGCTTGCCGCGCGGTGTCGGAAAGATCAAAGGACATTTGTCGCAAGCTTTGCGCTCCATCCACACAGGCCGCGTGATCAGTTCGCCCGGAGCGGCGATGAAGAGTGCACGTTTCCTTCTTGTGGCGAATTAATATCTAAGTTGAAGAAATGGCGAACAATATGAGTATCGAGAAAACATTTGAATTTATTGAGCTCTATCAGAGTAAAAACTGCCTGTGGAACCAAAAAATCATACCAAAAGTGCTAAAAAAATAAGGTTCTTGGACATGCTATTTTCCTCACGATGTTTTTTAGGTTTCCGTACCCAAAGAGTAAAAACGGGACCCTATTACTAAGACTTCAATGTCTGTCTGCCTTTCTGTCTATCCGTCTGTCTGTCTGTCCGTCTGTCTGTCCGTCTGTCTGTCTCCAGGCTTTATCTCAAGAACCGCTATAGCTAGATTTCTGAAATTTTCACAGATTCTGTATATCTGTTGCCACTATAACAACAAAATATACTAAAAACAAAATAAATTAAATATTTAGTATATAATAAATATATATTAATCATGATGATTACAATAATAATTATATATAATAAATAATAAGTAATAAAATAATTATATTATTTTAATATTATAAATGTAAAAGTCAGTTTATTTCTTTGTTTGTTACGATTTCTCGCCTTTTACTTTATTATTTCGAGAATACCATTTAAAAACTTTTTCTTGTCCACATTTACGAAGTAATTATAAGCTGTGAATAATTATACAGCTGCAGCTGTTAGCGACTCAACATCCATTTTGAATCTGTCCGCACATTGGCGCGATCCAAAGCATACTTAACGAGCTTCCTATGTGTGGATTACTCACAAACGCCGTGGCGAGCGCACCGCCAGCGCGTAGGCCAACGCGCTGGCGGTGCGCTCGCCAATGTGGGGAGGCAGCTTTAGGCGATATGTGCGACTAAAGTTGGCGTCGCGATATGGGTCGCACATATCTCTTATTCTTTTGTTAAATACCAAACTCCTACTTCGCCGGCTTTCCCTTTCCTCATTTTGGGCTCTTCTTTCTAAAAGAATTAAGGCTGCTATGCCCGCCATTGTTGGAACTTATAGTAGAGGAGGTAGTGCTCAATTTGTAAAGTCATTTCATACCGAGCGAAAATTGTAACTATAATAGTATTCTATTAATACATAAGAGTTTTGTTCGTTAGCTACTTCAGTATGAGTAGAATAAAAATTGAGAGTATCTCAAAGTTGTTGTTGGGAGTCATATTGTATTGACATTATAAAGATCCCAATTCGCACCCAATAAAGGTTCATATTTAGATTATAGACATTTGGGTTCGGTAGGTGGTATTTTAGTTTTAGTATGTAACAACAGATGGCGCTTTACAAGTAAATTCTATATAATTCTTCCTCATAAATATTGACTATCGAATTAATTACTTACCAAATAAAATTGGTATGTGAGACAATTTTATAGTTAATTCAAATGAAAATCGCCGTCTGCTGAATGTTTGTAGGTGGAAATGTCGTCTACGCGACGCCCTAGGATACATTGAGCGCGAAGTATGGTTATTTTGGTTATAAGTTATAACTTATATCGCTGGCTGACGGTTTTTCAACCGTCATATTAACGACTGACGGTTTTCTTTATTATTTACAAAGTAGAAACATTCTCCTGTACAAATTTTGTACGGTATAAAATGACTTTTTAATCAAAATATTTATTGTTCAATGAACACTTCCTAAAGCTTTAACCATTGAGATGTACATCTCAATGCCTTTAACACATAATTATTACAGTACTTACGACATTTATTTTAAACAAGACACGACTGACTATTAATAATTATTGCTTTCTTTTATTATTCTTATCATTAAATAATTTCATCTAACAATATCCGCCATGAGTGACATGACCTCGAAGTGAAAAGATTTCACGAGTCTCGGAGGTGGCGGGAACATTCCGCGAAAACGGCTCTAATCTTCGGAAAATTTTCCGCCGTCGGATGTCAAACTCCCATCCGCGGTGAGATCTTCTCGAATCCGTGGCGGAAACTATTTCACTCATACAAAAGAAATGTCACTACTGTCAAAATGACAGCAAAATCGAAAAGTTTTCACTTGTCATTTGCTTGAAAGTGAAAAAGTTTCCGCCATCGAAAACATTCCGCGAGGAATAGCTTAGTGAATCAGGGAGCAGGGATCTCACATCAGAAAACGGTATTTAAATGTTTATTCATAAGTTCCGAAAAATAAGAAAAAAGTTTTAAAAAACTTGATTTATCTAGGGTCTGCCATAATTTAAATAGTCAATCACCAAAAATAGACGAGTAGCAGGTAAAACGTCAACCCCATTAAGATCAACAAAGTTGATAACAAACAAATCACCCCTATTAAATGACCATCCAGTATCTAATGTAAATACGCACATCGCAATTTCCGCCGCTCCTATTAACCCTTTGCAGATTGAGAACCGATTAAAATTAATGGATCGAAATGCACCTCTGTACCGATAGGCGTAAGCTGCAAATTGCGGTGACACGGATGGTGTCGTGTCGATTCAGATTTTACAGACGCTCGGGCTGAAAGCGGTGAGGTCTACTGGATACTAATGCTCTCCTGGAGTATTCATCTTTCAGGCTTAGGGCTAATAGTCATAGCGATGCACGTGTACTGTCAGCATTCTACGTAGTTTCGAAAATTTCGATTTCTGTTAACTTCCGAAATGCTGCACTTTAAAGCGTGTCCCAGACAGACGCGGCATGCGGTGGCGGTAGCGGCGGCGGTCAGTTGGATGACTTGAGAGTTCTAGGAACGACACAGACACACGCGGCCACGCGGCCAAGCCATTCAACTGACCGCCACCGCCACCGCCACCGCAGGCCGCGTCTGTCTGGGAGACGCTTAATGCTACCAATTCAAATGTCATAATATTTACCCAGCACATTAATTTGGTCGAATTATTTTTTTAAAATAGAACTAAATGAATTATAACAAAGTATATAACTTAACTAAACAAATAAATTACTTGGTTTTCGCAGTCAATTTTAAAGATATCAGTTCTTAGATAATAAACACTGATGGTATTATTAGTCGATATGTCTTAACTTGAGGGGCCCATGTCCTATGTCATATACTTCCTTAAAGTACCCACAAATTCATCAATTATAATATTCTGTTCTTGTTTTTCGGTAACTTTGTTGTACCAGGGAATAAGAAGTTTGTTCACTTTAAAACAGAGACAGATTATTTTTCTATAAATAATAATATTTTGTTTTTGAATGAGGAGAAAAACAGAAGAAAAACTTTCGATTTCAACTAATAATTTTTAGAGTTCCGTAGTCAACAAGGAACCCTTATAATTTCGGTCTGTCCGTCCGTCTGTCCGTCTGTCTGTCCGCGGTTTTACTCAGAGACTATAAGACCTACACAACTGTAATTCCGACAAAATGGTATATAAAATCTTGAAAAAAATTTTTTTACGTACCTTCCCTACACATTAAGCGGGGATGATTTTTTTTTCGCGTCCACCCCATCTTGTGTGGTGTCGTTAGATAGGTATTTTTTTAAAATATTACGAGTTTTCAAAGATCATTTTCCGATTTAGGGATCCATTTGTGAAATATGAAGTTTTAACGTGGAAAAAATCGTTAGAGTCCAGTGTCCCGCCCCTTCTACCAGCTAAACGGTTGCTTCTGGAAGTGTGAAAAAATTCATGGGAGTAGGAAATATGCTGAATTTAAAAGGAAAACTATCACAGCTAAGAAGACTTCGTAAGTTATTAAGTAATAGTCGATCAACTAAAAAAATGTACGGTATTCGGAAAAGTATAAAGGAACTTTTCGTTCAAATTCCTTTGAACGTGACTGAGATGATATTGTTAGTAGTGTAAAACACGTTATAAATATGTATATATTCATTGACCATACAAAATAGTTTTATCAATAGTTGTAATACCTCACTTATCCTCCATGGACAGGCCTACTCTAGTTTGGGGAACTGTTAAATTGTTAATTATTATCTGTAAAACAACTTCTTGGTCAATAAAAATATTTTGTATTTGCATTATTTGATTGAAGGTACCTACTGCAAATTAGTATGATACATTATACGATATATGAAGTTGTCTACAGGAGGTTCCGAGGACGACTTCCGAACACGTCGCGCCCCACGTCGCAGACAATACGTGTTTAGCGCTTAGTGTTAGTTTTAGTATAAATGTATGTATGTTAGTCTATAAGGTATATATAATATGGGCCAAGATGCCTGATTTTAAATCTATACTTAATATTATAAAGCGGAAGAGTTTGTTAGTTTGTTTGTTTGTTTGTTTGTTTGAACGCGCTAATCTCAGGAACTACTGGTCCGATTTGAAAAATTCTTTCAGTATTAGATAGTCCATTTATTGAGGAAGGCTATAGGCTATATTTTATCACACTACGACTAATAGGAGCGAAGAAATAGAGGAAAATGTGGAAAAAACGGGGGAAATTATTTGAAAGGGCTAAACTACTAGAGCAATTTTTCTGTTATTTGGGTCAGATAAAAAGTAGACCACGTGAAGGATCATAGGCTATTTTTTGTAGACTGATTTGTCTGTGAAATATCTAATTTACGCGGGCGAAGCCGCGCGGAACGTCTAGTAAATAAATAAATATACAGTTCTGATTTCACATACTATAAATAACAAATACTTAATTTAACTTTAATAAAATATGAGTTACACTCCGGTACATGTAGTTGCACACTACAAGCAGCTTCAGCACAATAAAGCTCACGTGACATAATGTGAATTTTGCATGCAATTTTCTCGTCCCAATTCTCATTATATTATCACTAAGCAAAATTTAATTTCGAAATAACTGTTTTTGTGTAACATCCACGAATTACACTAATAGCCTACTTTGCTTTTCTCTTAATAAGCCATCTACTTATCTACGTAAATAAAAACTTATTTTTAATTTTGGTAGTCTCGAGAAGGGCTGAACCGATTTGCCAAATAAATCTTGAAATTTCGCCAGGTCATCTAGTTTTCAATATAATTAATTACGTAACTGAGAAGGAACGGTAACTTTCTTGGTTTCATAAGTTTCTATGGTAACTAATCTTTTACACAAGTTTCAAACGTTATAATATTAATAACGTAAGTATTACAGATTGCTTTAAAGACTCTGAAATATACAATCTTCTTTATTGTAAAGATAACGAAACGCTCTATCCTCATAACTATGAGATTAAAGTAGATATTATTATCCCTCAGTTTTGTTGCACCCTGGATAACAACTCCGTATTCTTAGACAGAGTCAATCCAGCTTCTTAAAGTAAAAATATATAAATCGATATTAATATCGTCCGGTATAAGAAGTGATATTTCGTCAGCTGTAATTATAGAGAATGGTAGTCATAGAGCAATATCCGGTGAGCTCGGAGCAGATGACGTTCATTCTTATGAAATGAATAAGCTTTGAATATTTCACTTGCTACTAAATAATGTACAGTAGATTGAATTCCTCTATTTACTACTGTAAACAGAGCATAAGTATTAATACTACATGATCGACAAGTGAAACTAAAATAAGAAAGTCCAAAACATGAATATGTTTTTGGTCTTATTCATAAATAAGAAAGTTTTGGTCATTTTGGTCTTATTTACAAAATACTAAGTACAAACACCATAAATGGTGTTTGTACTTTTTATTTTGTAAATGCCTATTTTGGAGTCTTTTATGACTACTGAACCGATTTTGATAAGCACGAGTAGACGAAAAGGAGTGTGTAAGACACCATATAAAAAGCTCAGTGATAAAAACTGGATTACGATTACTCATACATTAGAACATGCTTTAATTACTTATGCTGAACTAACCTTCAAATGTCAACTGTGGGTATAATTTACCCAAAGCCCTCCTATTCCTTTCCTCTGTCGTTTGTGGTGGCCATAACCATTCAGGCCTCTCGTTTAACCCACAAACGTCTTTATTGTTCCAAATTGATATTAAATCTATTAGCGTATCTCATTACTTATCGCTGCGGCACTTTTAGTTAATTGTAAAGGATAATGTCTTGATTAGGCGTTCTCACACTCTTTTAAATGGATTCCACGGTTTCGGGGACAAATTGACCCCATGAAATGAGTCATGGTCAATGTCGGCTCTACAATGTGATGATTAAGATATCATTATGATTAATGATCCCGTATATTGCACTTAATGACGTGCATTTGCGTATGGAGAATCAAGTGCAATGTATGAAATAGACAGAATTTTTACCTTAGTATTTACTGAGTATCTAATTTTCTAATCTAATATAATTATAAAATTCTCGTGTCACGGTGCGCGTGGTTGAACTCGACCGATTTTCGTGAATCTTAGCGAGCATATCGGCTAGGGTGGAGAATCGGACAACATCTAGTTTTTATATTGATTAGTACATTTGTTGAATAAATAATAGTTAATTATTACAACTCGTGACTGACGGCGACCATTATTTGTGCGACGGGATAGCGATGGACGTTGCCATGGTGACATACTTATTTAGTCACTTCAATTAAATAATATGGGCGAAATACTTTATATTATAGCAAAACAACGTTTGCCGGGACAGCTACTATTATAATAAGTATGTTTCAGACGCATAGAATTAACAAATCAAACTATACTTCTAAATTAGGGAAATCAGGAGTATTTTAATATGTATATATTCACAAATCTAACTATATATTAGGAAAACCAAGAGAAGAGATTTAAAATTTGATATCATAGTATTTTTACTAAGTCATACCGAGATGATAGATCACTGTGAATGAGAATCGATAAAATGAATGATGTGCTTCATTTAAGAAACCGCTACGTCTAAGGATTCAAAACTGAGGATGTAATTCGACGTATTTTTGATACCTATAAAAAGTCTTCACACACGGAAAAACGAACGTCAATAATTGCAAATGTTAAAAATACATAAATGTTAAAATGGACCCACAAACATTGAAGTTGCACTATTTTGAGGCCAGCATTTATCGTCTATGTGTAAACCAAACTTTTCTATTGTTCGTCGATGAGCCATGATTTTTACAAACATCAGTAATTTATTGATCTATACATAATACATAATATTATACCTAATACATAATTACATCATTACATAATTCATAATACATAATCTATACATATAATATACTATAATAAAACTGTAGAAATGAAAATTCTGTAGGTACATTAAAGATATTCAAAAAATAATAAGCGGGGGGTGTCACTACATCGCTATAGAAGCCAAAAATGTGGTTAGTTTTTTGTCTGTCTGTCTGTATGTTTGTTCCAGCATCATACGAAAACTACTGATCCGATTTGAATGCGGTTTTCTCAGATATATTTGTCTTCTTCCAACTTAACATCTGGTGTATAAAATCCACCCCCCCCCCCCCCCCCCCCCTCAGCCCTCTAAGGGGACCAAAGGGGGGTCAGATTGTGTATCACTTTTTTCTTTAATGTACCTACTTCATATTATCTGTGTTTTTCAACTTAACATCTGGTGTATAATTTTTTTTCCCCCCATCCCTCTAAGGGGACAAAAGAGGAGGTAAAATTTTGTATCAAACTTTTTTCTTTAACACGAAAACTACTGATCCGATTTGAATACGGATTTCACAGATATATTTGTCTTCTTCTAACTTAACATCTGGTGTACAAAATTCTCTCTCTGTCTGCCTGCTTGCCTGTCCGTCCGTCAGTCCGTCCGTCTGTCTATCTGTCTGGCTGTCTGTCTGTCTGAATCAAATTATTTACTGTGTTTATTTCTTAAGTTACTTAAGTTAGTATATTTTTTTTATTATTTACTGTGTTTATATCTTAAGTTAGTATAATTTTTTATTCCTTTATGATTGCCATGGCTCAGACAATTGCCACGCATATACTTTAAAGTGAATATCGTAACAATACTGTATGGATGGGTTGTGTTTGGTCTTAGGAAAACATCATGATCCCAAAGGAGGCTTACGCGATTTTCGAATTTTACGCGAGCGAAGCCGCGGACAAAAGCTATACATAATATATCGCTATTTACGAGTATAACACTTTTTTGTAAGTTTGTCATTTCGAGAAAATCCTTAAAATATATATTTTTACATATCATAATGCAATCATAATTAAAAAAAAAACTCTAAACATCATACAAATTATAATAAAAATCCGTAGTTACTATCTACTTATTGAGTTTTAATTGGTCCGGATATAATTTTGACACAGGGCTAACCTAAACAAAATAAATGGAGGTCAACACTAATTGAAACAGCTCCAGTGATCTCGTAATTAGTGAAAGGATAAAAGGACATTTAAATAAGACTGGGCCCCAAGCTGGCTAAGGGTTTTGTATTAATTACAATTTTATGTATTCAGTAAATATGTTGAGTTGAAGTATATAAGTAGTTTCCTATCAAAATTATGATTATTAGGTACTATCAGAGAAGTTGATTCCTAGGCAGATGGCGGACCTAAGTAATTTGGTCGAGTTATGTTAAACACAGCCGACATGATCCGACCAAATGATGTTGGTCTGTCAACTGCCTAGAAATCAATTTCATCTATGGTACATGAAGTATGTGTAGGTCTACCAGAATCTGATGGCAATTTTAGACAGCAGATTTTCATAAAATATCCTTGATCATTGGATAAATTTTTATATTTGCATGTTTAACACACAGAATTAGCCGCTAAAAGAAAAATAAAGAATCAAAATGTTTTATTCCAATTACCCCGGTATTGCTAGAGTCAATTTATTTTTTCACTTTTTGCCATCAGATTCTGGTAGACCTATAATATTAGCCATATTTATACCAGAAACAATAATTATGTGCAGTAAATCACGTTAGTCCTAAAACTGCACACCAATGTCTGCACGAAATAACTAAATATGCATACAAAACACAAAACATTATCGCACCAATGATTATGTGTTTGAAGAATAGGTATTTGCCCTAATATGAATAACCGGCAAAACCTTTAATCGCCTTTTCAAATGCCGCAAAGTTCACTACAGTACAACTATCCATCTCTACAAGCGTACTACATCACTTTACAAAAAAAAAAACATCGGAACCCAACCTTGTCTAGGTCACAGACTAAATTAAGCAGACTCAAGTGCCTCCGAGTTAGAACTAGGCAGAAATCACTTGCACCGCGACAATACTGACGAACAATAGAGCAACAAATGGGAGCATTTCAAACAAAGCACAACAAATCGATACGTAGTTTCAACAGCGCTTCATTGAAATGTCCTACTTAAGAGCAAAAATGAGTGTTGCAGTATTGTTGAATGCAAATAGAATGCGCAACTTCGAAGTGCTTGCAACAAGCGTATCGGGAATCTTATACAGACCTTCGATAATAATAGAAACGTCGCACTGACGCGCCGCGCCGCAGTAGAGTTGGGACATTGCATAGAATTGTTCCTCAAAACATTGTGTTATCTTTAATATGTAAAGCCATAAATATAAAAGAAGAAGAAGAAGTAAGTATGTTATGTACAGCTGTAGTATACTAGTAAAAACAAATAAAGATATTTTACTTAGGGCCTGTTTCACCACTTTCCGATAAAGTGCCGAATAGGTTAATCACAGCTTTTTGACAGATTCTCCATACTTCATCTCTCAAGTTAAGTGGTGGATAGCCTATTCGGTACTTATCAGGAAGTGGTGAAACAGGCCCTTAGCGTGTAACTGTTAAGGGCAAGCTGTGTTTGTCTGTCATGTGACTTTTCACTTAAAATGTGCCATACAAAGACAACAAACTTAAATTTTATTATGCAGTATCCATTTATTATTTAATGCCCCAAAAATGTGTTATCAAATCTATTTTATTAAACACTTGTTTGACTTATTTATTACAAACACCATTTTGTTACACTGATTCTTGTCTTTGAGTAGCCATAATCATGCAAATTCAGCTTTTACTTGGAGGTGCTATAAATATCTTGTTTTATATAGCTATAAATTTACACCAATGAAATAAAAAATCTATCCAGTATTATATGTGAATTGTGATGTTCCAATGAATTTTAATTCTGTTAAAAGACATACTTTTGCTTTCATGTTCTTTTTGTGGTCACTGTCAGACGGTCAATTTTGCCACAATTAATAATAACATGATAGTCTACGAATAATAAAAACTAAGGAAACGTAACTCCCATACTATTACCGTTCTAAATTTGGTTTCTTTCGAACTGTCATGTAACGTCAGCCTGATACCGCTGAAGGCCACCAAAATATTGCAAATGTATTGAAAACGTGTACACATTTTTGACAAGTATTGTGGAGCATGTTTTTTGACGGAGTTACTTTTCCTTAGTTTTTATTATTCGTAGATGATAGTACATAAAATAAACAATAAAATTATATTCAAAGCCTGAAACATAATCCAGTCCTATCTATTTGTTTCAAGTATTGTACGAAACAGGACAAAGATATCGACGACCGAGTAAGTTTGAATGCTATCTTCGTAAATGAACCTTCTCATTCATGCATTGCTATACATTAGATGTAGTTTGTTGCAAATAATTCTACTGACGACGTTCAAACGGAAACGAGCTGCGATATCTTCGTCTGCTATTGTGTTTTAAAATAATAGCGAAAGTTTACGTTTCATATGCGATATAGATATAAAAATTTAAAAACAAAAACTCAGAGAAATATAATGTTTTGTATCGGTTCAATAAATAAGTTGAAATATCGTTGAAAACATTTATTTGATGCCCTACATTCAAGCATAATCAAAACCCCAATTATTATAATAGGTCCTGATAGAAATGTGATATGAATGTGACACGGCAGGCAAATGACTTAGCTTCTCCGAAATAGGACTAATAAATGTTAGAGAGATAGTAAAAGGCAATAATTAAACTCGACACAGCAGATTCCCACTGGATATAACTTTGTAAAACCAACCAGCATTAATATCAACTCAAAGCGTTTGCTCCGAACAAATCTCTGATGGCAAACATAATTAAGTTGCGTGCAGATACGTAGAACGTGTCTTACAGTTTTCTGCGGGCCAAATTGCAGCGCCATAAATGGCTTCGCTCCTTTGCAGACTCTGAAAGATTTACTTTCTCAAGCACAAGTTAAAATTATTGTTTTATAACGTTACCTAAAATGAATGAATTTTGGAAAGTTTGAATATCCTACATTATTAAGTTGAATTAGATAATTTAAATTCTAAAGTTAAAATAAAAAGTTCTGGCATAGAAAATAAGTAAAAATATTTCGAAAATAAAAACGTAAGCGAAGCATTCGAGATTTTCATAAAGAGTCATCATAATTCAAGTCACCGTGGAATCGACAAAAATAGTGCCTTTTAGTTAACGGAGGGTAAATAGAGCCGGGTCGCGGAGGCTTTGTTCGTAGTATTATACAATGGTTGATTTATTATTGCACTTAAACACTTAAGCAACAAAACAGAATGGATTCTAGATCCGAAGTTTCCGAGCGAACTGTATCTCCGTTCTCCACTATCTCCCCAATGAGAGGGCAACGCGGAACACACGAAACTGACTGGCTTAATTAGATAAACAACGAAGACGCAGTGTGACACGCGGTCCCTCGGTCTGCTAATTAATCACATTTCCACCATTGTTGGAAGCTGAGCATCTTACGTAAAATATGTTCGTGCTCGTATATCTTTTTGTCCTCGCTGAGATGGGTTTAGAGCTTGAATCCAAGCCTTGGATGTCAAGTAATAAGGGTTCGCTCCTTTGCGAGGGTTTTTGCTGGTGATTAGCTCAACCAATTTCATAACTGAAATATAGTTTTAAATTTCTAATAGAGCTCGTCCAATTTAAAATTAACCGCCCCTCTCTTATATTTACAGTACCAAATTTCTTATTTATGATATAAATGAGAAAATAGTTGATACTAATGAAGTGGTGGGGCGCGTCATTTAAAGTTAAGCTCCACAATAAAGTCAAGGTTTTTGCTTGTGGTCGTAAACTAATTTCATCTCTGAATCGCCAAGTTTTATAGCTAAAGAAGGCCTAAAAACTGTTGTAAAATCAAACGATAACCGTTAATAGAACATTGGCATAACCGTACTAGCTCCCAGCATAATAGTTTCCACTTGGAGTCCATTTTACTTCTAGATATCTGCGAATAACGACCCCGGTGTTCATTATTTCTGGGGATCGATGGAACTCATACATATTCATCGCATGGACGCAATTAGCCCGGTCCATAGTTTTGAAGCGGACCACCAATTATATTTGAGAATCGGCTCAGACTTTTTGCTATGAGATTGGTAATTTGAATACTTAAGTGGATAGTTCGGATGCATGCGGAAGTTTTTATGGTTATCTAACTTATGGTGTCTGATGGAGCTCGTTTAAGTTGTGGCGGAGATATACTGAACGTTTTATAGCAGTTGTTGATGTGACACCACACAGTGTGTGTGGTGTCACATCAACAACTACTTTTTTTAATTCAAATTAACACAGATCAGGTGCAATGTAAAAAACTTGCTAAAAATTGATGATTAATTTTATGTTTTATTTCTTTTATCCATACTTCCGTACTAATATTCATACAGTCTGTTACCTCTTCACGCTTAAACTGCTGAATCGATTTTGCTGAAATTTAGTATGGAGATACTTTGAGTCCCTTTCCGGGATAAAAAGTCTTCCTAGACTTTTTATCCCGGAAAAATGTACGCAATTCTCACGCAATAAACGAATTTTGGCGCAACGGAGTTGCGAACGTCATCTAGTTGTTTATTATTAAGTCTATTTAATTTCAACTTACTACATTTCTTCAGTAGAATTCACATGTGCACTAAATATTTACCTTTATAATATCACTTAATTATTTTAAACATACTTAATACATCTAAGCTAAGCTTCACAACATTACCATAATATTACAAAGCATTCATTAAAAAGCATTTATTCTCTACGGAATTTCGGACACATGAATATTCCTAGAATTTTATATCCTACGAGTCCTTTGTAATCTCCTTTGTTTAAAACATATTTAAAATGAATTAATTATTACTTCAAAAAGACGGAAAAGAAAAAAGAGGCAAAAATCGGATTCCCTCTCGTTAAAAAAGGCTTTGCCGTCCGAACTGCACTGTATTCAGGGGACTTATTTAAAATGTAGAATGTTCTTTTTTGTTTTACATTGACGTTGGCGAGGTCGGATTTAAAAATTCTATCAGTATAAACGAGCAATGTATTTCGGTTGATGTAGAGTTATCGCGACCGGGATGTGCGATAGTAACATAATAACATTCGGGATCAGCTTGCTCGATACAGTGTCATCTATTTGTAGTTAGTACTGTCCACATACAATTTGCATACGACTCGTCTTTCTAATCCCAAACGTTGGGATACAGAGTGGAATCAAAGGATTTATTGTCCATCCACGGAAAATCAATTCAATTTTTATGGCGCACCTGCTTTTAAAAACAAACACTTTTAAAAATATTGTAAGCTGTATGCACGTTTATTAACTTTTCTGGCGCATGATTAAAACTAAGATTTACTTACTTTAGTAGCGATTTAACAACTCGCACACGCACACACATACATTTACTAATGCATAGTTTAAATCCGTGCAAATATATAGTTCAACCAATTCTGCATTAATTGCGGTCACTTTCTTGTGTTCAGGTATTTCGATATAAACCTAAGTTAATAACATAATATTAAAGACAAAGGTATCGTTGTTTAGATTTCAAACGGATATTATACCAGTACATTAATTACTCGATCGATCCCTCAGCTCGCTCCTTTGTCGACGAGGCGACTTCATGGAGCATACCAATTGGACCCGAGACAAAGAAAATATCCTTCCGTCTTATTATAATTAAGTTATCGAATGCGGTTCACTTAAGCCTCATTATGTATTTTCTTATTGGTATTTATTGTTTGATTATTGTTTGAGCTTTCCTTTTTATTTTCGCAAGTTTGATAAGTATGATTTTGAATTAAAATGGGTCAAGTTTTTTTAATTTTACTAGCTTTAAATGATGGTGTTTGATTCCACTATAATTAAATTATTATGTTATCCAAATTTTATAGCTGTGCCAAAAAAAATATCGATAATGCAAAATGTTTAATCACCGATTCATTCCCGGAAAATCCCCAATGAGTGTACTTAAAAGATCCATGATCTATATTATGGCAATTCAAAATAATTATATGATCCTCTGTCACGAAAACAACCCCTATTCGTCAGATGAACGCTTCTGGGGAACCTTGGCCACATATAAACATTATAACGATACGGAGGTAAAGGTATGTCGCAAGTGAGACGTTTAGGCGGACAATCACCGAAGCGGACTATGAAGAATCGACCAACGTCTTTTTCGGATATGAAATCCGAAATAACGTTGAAGCGGACCAAACATCGCATAGTCCAGAATCGCGATATCGATGTTTCCCTGACAGTTAAAGCTTCTGAAAACAGCTGCTGTCATTACAGTATCTGAAACTAGGTACTCATAGGCATATTCGAAAGATCTCCCCTTGGGGATATAAGTACTATATTTTATTGTTGCTCACCAAAATATATTTTTCATTCATACTTCCATACTAATATTATAAATGCGAGAGTGTGTCTGTAAGTCTGATTGTGCTGAAATTTGGTATGGAGATACTTTAGAGTCCCGGGAAAGAATAGGATACTTTTCATACTGGAAAAATGTGCGGCTACCGCGCGATGAACGAATTTTGGTGCAACGGAGTTGCGGGCGTCCTGTAGTAAAATAATAAAGCAAATAAAAACGCTCCCGATTGCCACTTTTACCACAAAACCTCTTAGAACATTCTACGTATGCTATAATTCATTAAGGATAATGTTTTTGGTGAGAACTTTGGATGACTATCTTCTTTGTAAACTTTCATGTCTTTTTACTCCATGTATATTGCTCGTAAATTCAAGTAAAATAATTGTCAAATATAATGAAAAAAAAAACCGATACTCTGATTAATATAATATTAAAATAAAATTGCTCGTTTAAAGTATTTTAAATAGTAATATAAGATAACCCAAACATTTATAAAATCAACAAAATGCATTATTATGTTAAAGCAAAGTGTCGGACGAAATCAAAGGAACGATATTTAAGTAATTCTACATATTTTAAAGCAAAAACAAAGATGAATTTTGATATCTGTTGTTCCCTAAATTTGAGAGAAACTTGAGATCCCTGCAAGTGGCGTATTAATTATTTTCCTTTAGTGAGCGACCGTTTTTGAATAATTTATACCTTTGTTTTATTTCAACAATTTATTGCAAAAGCCTGTATGTGAGTTGTATCTATTTCAATCGTGTTGCTAAATCTACAGTATACATTTTCAAGAGGCTTCATTTTGGTGATTCTTTTAAATACGTCTTTGTAACGAAAAAGTTTTGAAAAAAAAGTTTTATTTTAAATAGTAACTTCCAAAATCAAAAATTAATAGTATTACGGTCATAAGCAAGAAACTCAAATAGTTTACACCTACACTAGACACTTACTCAACAATTTCTTTGCCAAAAAAAGTTGGGCCAAGTGCGAGTCGGTCTCGCGCACCAAGGATCACGAACCATAAAATGGTAAATTTTGTATGGGAGCCGCCCTTAAATATTTATTTTGTTTTGATTTTAGTGTTTGTTATAGCGGCAACAGAATAACATGATTGTGAAAATTTTGCGGTTCTTGAAATACAGCCTGAAGATAGACAGACGGACAGTAATATGGTCCCATTTTTGCCCTTTGGGTACGAAATCCCAAAAAAACTGCTTTAGAAATACTTGTTGATATAATATTGACTCAAACGCGTTACGCGACTGCTCGCTGAAGTAACCGCGTTTTGTAAATTTTATTGACCTAGCTGGTTCAAGTTCAGTCAATGTCAAATTAACGTTATTTTAACATCGTCACTATGTCATAGTGAGTGATGTATGTATGTTTGACGTGAGTATGTTTAAATGTCGTCATTGTATCACATAGCACAATATTGTATTTTTGTCAACGTGATTTCTTGTAAGTACTTTGCTTGAATAATGTTCAAAGGGCATAATAATTATTATCTTTATTAGGGTTCCGTACCCAAAGGGTAAAAACGGGACCCTATTACTAAGACTTTGTTGTCTGTCCGTCTGTCTGTCTGTCTGTCTGTCTCCAGGTTGTATCTCAAGAACCGCTATAGACTTCTGAAAATTTTACAGATTGTGTTTCTGATGCCGCTATAACAACAAATACTAAAATCAAAATAAAATTAATATTTAAGGGGGGCTCCCATACAAGAAATGTGATTTTTTTGGCCTTTTTTGCTCGATATAAATAATGCCAACAGACCGACACTTTAAATTTATACGAAATATTTAATTATATGTGTACTTTAATAATTTATAATAATATTAAAATAAAATAAAAATTTAAGGGGAGCTCCCATAAAAAAACCACAATTTTTGTCCTCCTATTTTCACTCTATAACGGTACGGAATCCTTCGTGCGCTAGTCCGCCTCGCACTTGGCCGATTATTTTAATTTCCTAGCCAAAGGGCATTATATCTATATTTTTACTTTATAATAAAAATCGGCCAAGTGCGAGTCAAACTTGCACACGAAGGGTTCCGTACCGTTATACAGCGAAAATAGGCAAAAAATTGTGTTTTTTTGTATGGGAGCCCCCCTTAAATATTTATTTTATTTTAATTTTATTAATAATTATTAAAGTACAAATACAACTAATGATTTTGTGAAAATTTCAAATGCCTAGCAGTTGTAATTATTGATTACGAAACAAAAAAGGCCAAAAAAGTCACTTTTCTTGTATGGGAGTATTAACTTTATTTTGTTTTTAGTATTTGTTGTTATAGCGGCAACAGATATACACAATCTGTGAAAATTTCAGAAGTCTAGCTATAGCGGTTCTTGAGTTACAGCCTGGAGACAGACAGACAGACAGACAGACAGACGGACAGACAAAGAAGTCTTAGTAATAGGGTCCCGTTTTTACCCTTTGGGTACGGAACCCTAAAAAATACATTTTTAGGTTACGACATAGCGAAAGATCGATATTTAGAGATAGTAATTTATTTTAACGAAAGTTGCGGAGCTACCGTAAAGCCAAGACTCGACCGCCCAAATCTTCAAAGAGAACCCTAAGATCAAAGTTTGAGGCGTGTGAATCGAGTTGTATTTGGTTGGGGAGCAAAGCCTTTGAGGCGTCGTTAAATCTAAGTTTTTTTCTGTATTGTGCTCTGTTTACATTGATATTCTTATATTGTCATTTTTTAACATGAAAATAAGATTTTTATGACTGTATGAATAGAAAAAATCGGCCAAGTGCGTGATGGACTCGCGCACGAAGGGTTCCGTACCACAATAGAGCAAAAATAGGCTGAAAATTGTGTTTTTTGTATAGGAGCCCCCCTTAATTATTTCATTTATTTAAATTTTATTATACATTATTAAAGTACAAATAAAACGAAGTAAAAAGTGAATATTTCAAGTGCCTATGTATTGCCGTTATTGATATCGAGCAAAGAATAGCAAAAAAATCACGTTTGTTGTATGGTAGCTCTTCTTAAATATTTTATTTATTTTATTTTTAGTGTTTGTTGTTATAGCAGCAACAGATATACACAATCTGTGAAAATTTCCGAAGTCTAGCTATAGCGGTTCTTGAGTTACAGCCTGGAGACATTCAGACAGACGGACAGACGGTCAGACGGACATACGGACAGACATCGAAGTCGATTGTTTTTACCCTTTGGGTACGGAACCCAAAAAAGATCATGACGTCTTCTGTTGTATTTTTTCTCTAGTGTACAGGTAACTTTAATACAAGTATTGAATTTTTTTTTATGATTTTGAGAAGCAATTTTAAGAGTATTTAACCGACTTCCAAAAATGAGGAGGTTATATGTTCGGCTGTGGATATTTTTATTTTTATAATTTTTTTGTATGTTCAACGATTACTCCGCCGTTTGTGAACCGATTTTCAAAATTTTTGTTATGTTTTATTAGGTTTCCCTCCAATTTGGTCCTATTTTCACAAAAGTGATCTGATGATGGGATCTATGAGTAATCGAGGGAACTCCTCAAAATTGATATGGAAACATATGGTGATTTTGGTTTTAGGAGAAGTATCCTAAGCATATGCTACCAAAACGCAAGATTTTGCACCAAGGTATACTATGGTTCCGAAGATACTAAGAGAACTCCGGATTCCTTATAGATACAAGTTTGGGGGTTAAAGCGCTGTTTTAAGAAATGAAAGCATATGCTACTTTGCAAATTACATTCATCATCGTCATCATCATCATTATTACCACGTCAGGGTCACCAATGTCACATGTTTGTATATGGATACACATTGTAATAAGATACGTAGAATATACGCGATTGTTTACTAGGTAACTAAAAAGAGTGAAATTATTATTTTTAACAAAAAATTAATACCGACTTCCAAGGTAAAAACAATAATAACATCCTTATAATATGAACTAAAAAGTATTAAATAATTATTCCTATCTAGTAGTGCCTTTTTCCGAATTCGGCTAAACCTCAACTATTTCTGTATTCAATCTTCATAATTTTGAAGTCGGTGCCAGTTCCAAAAGTTTCAAATATTCTGTCAGAGAACTGAAGATTCAGCTATTTGGTAACGACTTCAAAATGATGAAGATTGAATACAGAAATAGTTGGGGTTTAGCCGAATTCGGAAAAAGGCACTACTAGATAGGAAAAATTATTTAATTCGTTTTTAGTTATTTTTATAAGGATGTTATTATTGTTTTTACCTTGGAAGTCGGTTTTAATTTTTTGTTAAAAATAATAATTTAGTACAAGCAGATGTTTGTGCAAAATTTGCTAGTTATGTACGGTATATCACAGTCAGCCCACCCACGATGAATTCGCTCAAATATTATTGTAATAAACATTTCCCACCAACCTATTATTACTGCAATTGTTACAATGTTTACCTTTGTAATAGATAGAAGGTCTCGCAAACAAATATTCACTAAAATTCATACGTTATTTGCTTTATTTGTTAACGTGTGATTTTAAATTAGCTCATTAAATTATTTATTATACTAACTAACATAATTATACCAATTATAAACTCGTAATATTCAAATGATAATAATTTATTAATCAAACTTTGTAACTTAATAACAACTATAACTGAAGTTAGATATTTATGAACAAATAATAATTATAAGGTAATATATTGTAAAAGGTACTTACAAACTTTCTTCTTGCATCGTTAATGCAAGTAACACTTAGCAGTTTAAAATTTCTTATTTCAAGTGAACTTGCACGTTAGAGCGGGACATAAATGGAACGATGGGCATGGACAATGCGACCTGTTTTTCACGCGCGCTGGTGTTTTGCTGCCGCCTCTTGGCTGTTTTCCGACGATTTTTGCTTAAAAATCCTTTGTCTGCTATTTTTTGAATATATGCACGTTTTGCTTACGTAAAATATAGAAACCCGGCGTGCATTTGAATCGTGAGATTAAATTATGAAGTAATAAATTTCTGTTTTGTTTCTTACGCTAGTTCTTTTCGTAGCGTTAGTTCCCAAACCGATGTGACATGATGTAGATATAGCAGATATTATAAAAATATTTTGAAAATCATTAAATAAATTAATTTCTGTATATTAAATTTTGATGCGAGTTTTGAATTTGATTGTGATTGAGACTAAAAAGCTATCACGACCGCGTGTAGAAGAGGTAACTTATTTTTTGTAAGGATACATTTTGTGCAGAGCAGTTTAGCTACTTGATTAACCTATACCTAGTTAACAATAATATAATTCAAGACGTGAGTGAAAGAATAAGGTAAGTAACATGAAAAAACATCCCGTTTTTTTGCTGGAGGATGGAGGATTTAGGGCTGGAAAATTTATTTGAAATAGAAAAACTGTGGATTATATGTGTAGCCAGATATATTAGCTAGGTTATGAAGTAGATAAGTTACAAGTTTTATGAAAATAATAAGGGAAAAAATGAGTTATTGTCCGTATGTTACGAAATGTTACTTGTTCGATTCTTCCACTCACGTCTTCAATTGTATAGAAACCTGAAAATTATGAGCACTCATCTTAACAAAATCTAATATTAGTCTTAATAAACAATTTAAGCTTTGCAGTGAAAATAATAATAATATACACATTTTAAAAGTAGGTAATTAAAACCGATAATCTAGCAATAAGGAAATTGTACTATCAGAGAAGTTGATTCCTAGGCAGATGGGGGGCCTAAGTAGTTTGGTCGCGTCACGTCAAACCCAGCCGACAGATCACAATTAATATTGAATTGACATGATCCGACCAAATGACGTTGATCTGTCAACTGCCTAGGAATCAATTTCCTCGATGGTACATTAGGTAATGTTTATAGTGAAATTTAAAAACTAAATAAATTTAAAACGGAGGTTAACTATAAAAAAAAAAAAAAAAAAAAAAAAAAAACGTTTTTATTTCGGTCTGTGGACCATATAGTGTTAGTAAACATTTAATTAAAGAGCTATGTTAGTAAGAAGACAACGTTTAATAGTAATATTATATTATGGGACAAGCACAATATCACGTATAATATAACTATTATACGTGATATTAGTGTCCTTAACTAGGTGGACGCGAGTCCAGTGCTGCATCATAGCGCTGTCCACATCCAGTCTCTCCGCAACTGTTCTCAAGAGGCGTTGGCGCTGTCCCGAACCCGCTGTATCAGGGATACCACACATTTCCTTATGATAGCTGAGAAACTATCCACTTCAGCTGAAGCTAGCATCCCTGAAGCACTGCAGTGTCGGGGCAGCCCCAGCAGCGCCCTGAAGGCATTATTATACTGGGTGCGCAGGGCTCTATATGTAGTTTGACTATAATTGACCCATAGGCTGCCCGTGTACAGAGACTGACAATAAGCTTAAAAAAGCGTTATTTTCACTCGTCTGGAACATCAGGCGAACCTACGGGACAACATATTAGCTCTAATACATAGAGCTCTGCGCTCCCGTACCATATCGTCGTCATCTTTGAGCGCTTCACCGACCCAGTGCCCCAGATATTTAAAGCTTTTAACCTGTGCAACCGCAGCACCATTAAGTGTCACAGGCGGGACCTTATAGCTCTTGTTACCAGCTTTAAAAATCAGCAACTCACTTTTGGTAGTATTATACCTAAGGCCATGGGCCGTAGCGAAACGCTCACAGATGTCAACGAGCTTCTTAAGAGCGCTTATTGATGGGCACAGCAGGACCATGTCATCTGCGTAGCTAATATTGTTGACAAAGGTACCGTCAATAGAGCATCCGACACCAGCACTGCTGAGCTCATCAATTAATCCATTTATGTACAGATTGAAAAGCGTTGGAGAGCTTACCCCCCCTATCTCACCCCGCATTCCAATCTGAACATGTCAGAATGCGCTCCTGCCCACTTCACGTAATTTCTCTGATTTGCATACCAATACTTCAAGATTGAGATAAATGCATATGGCAGATTTGTATCTTCACGGAGTTTTCTCCAGAGCTATAAAAGTTTAATTCAAACTTAACTGCTTTCTGGTACAATCGGAGAAATAAAGTCATATGCAGATACCTATCTTCACGGAGTTTTCTCCAGAGCTATAAAAGTTTAATTCAAACTTAACTGCTTTCTGGTACAATCGGAGAAATAAAGTCATATGCAGATACCTATGTAATTTGGTAGGGTTGTGTCAAGCCTAGCCAATCACGTCTCATATTGCCTAGACATAACCCGACCAAATAAAGTAGGTCTGAAAGCTGCATTCTCTCATATATATTTTTAAATTCCAGGTGTAATCCAGGTGTGGTCGGCACCTGGCGGGGAGACCAGCCTTCCGTGTGACCTGGTGGCGTCCGTTCACGACGTCGCCATGATGATGTGGTTCAAAGATGGTGACAGGATGCCTATATACACGTTAGTATATAATTTATTGTCATTTATATAATGTAAGAAGGAGAGTGAAAGAAATTGTGTAATCAACAGTGTGCCCGCAGCTTCGATTTGATTTTGATGCTGTTTCGGTGTAACAAAACTGCAAGCAATTGAGAAAATACTATAAAATTTGTTTGACGTTTAAGATATTATTTTGCTGTTTGATAGGATCCGCGCTGCATAGAACCTGTATTAAAAGATCATATGTAATTATGCTTTAAGTTACAATGATACTTCTTGAACAATTTAACCGGATTAAAGTAGCCGAGTCGAGGTTCTGAAAACATATTTATTGCTTATAGAAAATAACTCAAGAAGTGTCTTTGCCAATAAGACAATAATAATAATAATCTATTTTGTTAAAAAAACAACAAAATAGATCTATATTTTGCTTACTCGCATATGGGAAGGGAAGCTAAGTTTAGCCTACATAAATAGATAGCTTACACTAAAAGTACGTATGTATTTTCTACTCTGTGCCAAGCGCACGGGCGTACTTTAATTATCCTGTCACAAGTACTGCCACACCATAGACACCACTCGCGTAGAAACTCTACGGAGTGTACAATTTCAAATATCGAACTACACTAAAGCCACTTCCGCCAATCGAAAGTTAATCAGAGGTTAAGCATATTGTTGTCTCTCTCATTACTCATATTAAAAAACTGAAATGTATTTTAACACAAGTTGTTTAAGCTTAGTTTTACGCATATTGGTCGATTTTGCTTAAAAAAACGCAATGATATGGCTTGTAGGTATTTTGTTACGATGCAATATGGATACATAGATAAAAAATAATCCGCCAAGTGTGAATCGGACTCGCGCACGAAGGGTTCCGTACCGTTATAGAGCAAAAATAGGCCAAAAATTGGTTTTTTTTTGTATGGGAGCCCCCTTAAATTTTTATTTTATTTAAATATTATATTTCATTATTAAAGAATATAAATAATTAAAGGCTTTGTGAAAATTTCAAGTGCCTACCTGTTGCCATTATTGATATCGAGCAAAAAAATCACGTTTGCTGTATGGGAGCTCCCCTTAAATATAAATATTATTTTGTTTTTAGTATTTGTTGTTATAGCGGCAACAGATATACATAATCTGTGAAAAATTCAGAAGTCTAGCTAAAGCGGTTCTTGAGATACAGCCTGGAGACAGACAGACGAACGGACGGACGGACAGACGGACAGACAACGAGGTCGTAGTAATAGGGTCCCGTTTTTACCCTTTGGGTACGGAACCCTAAAAACGTAGGTAACATAAGAAAATCTAAACTATCCTCAAACGCATTGGTCAAAGCTCTACAAAAATTTGAAGATATAGTTTTATTATTCGTAGATATTAAGATATCAAGACTTACTTATACTTCTTAGTGTTTCTTAGTAGAAAATCTTGTATTCAACGAGAAGAATACGAGAATTGTGGCTTTGCATTTTGAATGACACGGGCATTATTAAAACCGAGTTCACACATTTAAAAATGCATTTCAGCATTATTTGAAAGTCATAGCACATTTTCATTAGTTCACACATAATAAAGATTCATGCCAGCTAAAAATTTATTGAACGGAATTCGAATGGAATTGCCATGTGGCATTTTCAAGAGAATGGTTTCATACAAAGCATTGTATCTGGCGTAGGCGTTCATTAATCTAGTCCAGTAATAATTGTAATGCGAACACTCATTTGACGTTATTTCTTAGGTTACTTAGTAGGAAGTTCAATTAATTATAACATAACCATGTCTACTCGTATTATATTTTGCAATCCAATTAAAATGTTACTGTAATATTAATTAATAATTATTATCAAAGCTAATATTACAAGAACGGGATTACATACTATAACTTACTCTCTTTTATAGTACAGGTTCCCTAGAACAATTTTTTTTATTACTATCAAGCTAATTTTTCGTGAGTAGCTTCATTTTGATAAGACAAACAACAGTTTCCTCTGCGAAAAATCTCGAAAGTGGTAGCTAACAGAGATAGAAAGGATTTAATATTTCGATTTGATGGTCCTAAAATATGGATTGTTCTATTTGTAGGACAGTGTTACTCTTAAATTATATAACTATTAACATATCAATATACAAAAAATCAGCTCGTTAAGGTTCCGTTTTTAGGGTTCCGTAGCCAAATGGCAAAAAAACGAAACCCTTATAGATTCGTCATGTCTGTCTGTCTGTCCGTATGTCACAGCCACTTTTCTCCGAAACTATAAGAGCTATACTATTGAAATGTGGTAAGTAGATGTAGTCTGTGAACCGCATTAAGATTTTGATACAATAATGGAAAAATTATTAAAAATTTTAGGGGTCTCCATAGGTACAACTAAATCAAAAAATCTTTTTCATGCATGCGTATGCGTGTGGGGTATCTATGGATAAGTCTTCAAAAATCATATTGAGTTTTGTACTATAATTTTTTTCTAACCTGAATAGTTTGCGAGAGAGACTCTTCCAAAGTGGTAAAATGTGTGTCCCCCCCCCCCCTCTAACTTCTAAAGTAGGGGCATGATAAGTCTAAAAAAAATATATGATGTACTTTACTATAAAAACTACCAACGAAAATTGGTTTGAACGAAATCTAGTTATTAGTTTTTTTATACGTCATAAATGGTAAACTTAATTTAACTTTCATTAAATCAACTGAAATATAAAAATAAAATCAAAAACCTTTTAATTTCATAAAAATAAACCTTATTGCTGCTGCGGAACCCTTCATGGGCGAGTCCAACTCGCACTTGGCCGGTTTATGGTTCTGTATTCAACAAAACTTGGTTGACTACGCAGTACGGAACTCAACAGAAGATGTTTAGTTGATGTTCTAGGGAACCTGTACTATTACAATATAATGCAGGCCAAATTTTTTGGCCCGTCATTAATCAATTAACAAGTAATTAAAGAAGTGTATAGAGGCATATTAATTGTCTATGACTGCCCGTGGTCGTCGTCGATTGTGCATACCTTAGCTTCGCGCTCATGGTACCAATCATGATTTTCCATGCCCCAACGTGTAGACGAATAAAATGAACATTTCAAGGTTCATATTCTCCACTTCCCAACATAATGTACATAAGTGATAAGGGACATTAGCCGCTACATGACATAAGCCGGTGTCACATTTCATGACCATAGCGCAATAAATTGTATGGGCGGCTAATTTACTCGTATTCATAGAGCACGGAGAGTAATCTCCACACGGGAGCCCGTTTCACCGTATTTTAATATAACTACGAGCTCGCTAAAGTAATCTAGGCCCATTTCAGTAGATTAAAAAGGCGGTGGTGTGTCAAAAGTCTACCGCAATCAACGCTCATAATCTCCTCTTTCTATATCTTATATTATAAAGAAGAATAATTCATTTCTTTGCCAAATTATGATTGGCTCCAAAATTACTTTGCTAATTTTCGTTAACATTAGCACAGATATTATAGGGAAGGATAGACCATAGGTTTCACATGTAGGCTTTTACCTCTAATTCATCGTATGTGTATGATCCCTGTGGTATACTTATTAACTGACTTCCAAAAAGGACTCCGTTCTATGTTTGGCTGTGGATATAATAAATATTTTTTATGTATGTTCATCGATTACTCCGCCTTTTGTGAACCGATTTTCAAAATTTTTATTTTGTTGTATAGGGTATGATCATGGATTGGTACCATGTTCATAAAAGTGGTGATATGATGATGGGATCCAGGAGTAATCGAGGGAACTCCTCAAAATTTAAATGAAAACATATGGTAATTTTGGTTTTATATGAAGTATTTCAGACATATGCTACCAAAAAGTAAAATTTTGCACCAAGATATACCATGGTTCGAAGGTGGTGAACAGAACTCCGACCTCCTTGAAGATATATGTTTGGGGGTTTCAGTGTTGTTTTAAGAACTGAAAGCATATGCTACTAAGCATATTAGATTATTTGTCATCATCCTCACTACCCTTACACCACGCATCATCGTATTTTGACCCTATTACTAGTATTAGTACTTTTCATAGTATTTTAGGTCGAGACAGATGCCTTTGATCAGTATACTATCGCTTGATGAGTGATTTTGTGAAAATTCTTTTGTTATTTTAAAATATTATGTAATTGGTACTTGGCGTTATGTTTACCAAGGTAGAAATTTGGTAATGGGATCCATAAGTAATCGAGGGAACTCCTCAAAATTTAAATGAAAACATATTATGCCTATTTTCGTTTTGTATGAAGTATTCCAGGCATAACATATTACCAAAAGTAAGATTTTGCACAAAGATATACCATGGTTTGAAGGAGTTAACAGAACTCCGACCTTCTTATAGATACATGTTTGGGGGTTTCGGCGTTGTTTTAGGAACTGAAAGCATATTTACATTTATTTTACATTATTACCTACCTACAACCTATATTATTAGTACTTTTATAGTCTTTTAGATCGAGACAGATACCTATGATCATTATTCTTTCGTTTGTTGTGAAAATCCTTAAGAGATCAAAATGGTATCCATGAGGTATGTAGGGAACTCCTCGAAATTGATTCGGTATAATATTGTATAACACACGTATAGCGATAACGACTTTGTTTTAAGTAGTTTAAATATATATGTTTTAATGCAAAATTTTATCATAGATCCAAAGTCACTGAGCAGAACTCCCGGGTGTTTAAAGATAGGCGTTTAAAAATTTCAACATTGCTTTAGGAAATCGAAGCATTTACCATAGCCTAAGTTAATGAGTCTACATACGAAGGTTCATCCCAGATCCTAAATTACTGATCAGAACTCCTGAGTCTTTGAAGGAAATTGCTTAATGAGCTGCAAGCATATTATATCACTTTCTGATTTGATGAGTTTTTATACAAAGTTGTATTTTGGTTCCGGGTATCTCATTTAAAAGATCCACGTAATGTGAAATTTTATTGAAACCCGCATAAATAGGTTCTAAGTTGTTAAGAATTATGCTTACATAAAATCTAAAAAGAGAAAAAATATTATTTTTAAACAAAAAATTGTAAAATTGTAATTATTTAACACTTTTTTGTGAGATGGGAGTCCCATCTCACAAAAAAGTGTTAAATAATTTTTATTATTCAAATAGTGGCTTTTTCAGAACTCTCCTATAATAATTCAACGTTTTCTCTACTCAATCTTCACACTTTTGAAGTCGGTGCCAGCCCTAAAAATTGTTAAAATCCTTTGATATAGAATATTTACTCATATTTAAGTTTGCTGGTACCGCCTTCAAAAGTGTGAAGATTGAGTAGAGAAAACGTTGAATTATTATAGGAGAGTTCTGAAAAAGCCCCTCTTTAAATAATAAAAAATATTTAACACTTTTTTGTGAGATGGAAGTCGGTTTATTACGGAGACAATCCTTATAATATATTATACTTTACACCAAACAGGTAAATAAATGGACCTGCATTTTAAACAACTAATCATACATTATTACTTATTTTGTTAAAACAGAGGCACAAATATTCTGGAAACAATATTTTGGCATGGTTGTATAATTAATTATCTCACCTTGCTGGCCCATAGTAAAAGAAGCATCATTCTTCATTCCATGCAGAGTAATGTTTCTCCCAAACTCGTATCAAGTAGAGACTATCTTTACTTTGGGACATAATTTTACAACACTTATAGCGTGATCAATCAATCGTTTGCAATCATAGACGAATATGCCCGTTAATACCTATAGGTCTACCAGAATCTGATGGCAAATTTTGACAGCAGATTTTCAAAAAATATCCTTGATCATTGGATAAATTTATATATTTGCATGTTTCACATACATAATCAGCCGCTATAAGGTAAAAAAAGGATCAAAATGTTTTATTCCAATTACCCCGGTATTGCTAGAGTCAATTTACTTTCTCACATTTTGCCATCAGATTCTGGTAGACCTATAATCGCTTGTCAGTTGTCTATGGTGACTGAGCGAATAAAGTGTTTTGTGGAAACATATATAATATTGTCTGACTAGTAACAGAGTATACAGAACTAAGGAGTACGGTCTTACCCTTTCTGAGTCGGCCTACTCGTTAGTTGTTTACTCTGCCAGTAATCTCATAGGTGACGGATTCATTCATTATGATTGCGTATGATTACTTGCAATCTTGTTGTCACTATAATATTCCTCGGTGGGCGAAGACGTTGTCAAGGCCTAAAAGAAACAATATAATATGAGCCCGCTAGAATTTCCGCTAGGATACATTTTGCATTCATAATAATAATGTTATTGAGAAAATACATAATTTATAATGATAACTGGCTATATGAGAGTTTCAGAAGGAGATTCTATTATCGCGAAACAGTTTGCGCCAACTTCGTAGCTGGAATTCGTTTATCACGCGGTGACCTACATCCGCCATGCTTATTTTTGTGTCTTTTCCCATCACTCAAAATATCTAATTTTATCAAAACCGGTACAGATGTTAAAACGTGAAAAGGTAACAGATACACATACACATTGATCAGTCAGACATTTTTCAGTTTTTACAATTGACAACCAAGTGGACCGATGGCTCATTAATTATTTTATCATTATTACTGGATGACCCCCGCAACTCCATTGCGCCAAAAATCGTTTATCTTACGGGAAACGTAAATTTTTCCGAAAAAAATTTAAATAATATTAGTATGGATCTAATAATTAAAACATTAAAATTTACTTTCAAACAAAAAATAATGATTGCACTAAAAGCACAAGTTTTGAATCAGATTAAGTGTGTGCTTGTTTAAATTTTTGATGGTATTAAAGGGGACTACAATATATAGTTTATCATATTATGCGATGTGTCGTGACACATGTAGGCGACGTTTCACCTATCACTGTGCTGACAAGGAGTTTATTAATTATCGCATAACACAGTACAGTCGCAGGGAACCATTGGCGAATTTTGTAAGGCTGAAGAATTTTTGTGTTTTTTGTAATAAACACAATAATAATAACAATATATTATAATTTGACGGTTTTGACAATAAGATTTTTTCTATAAGTTTAAAATGTTATGTCCTAACGTATGTGAATTAATTACTATTTCATGTATAGATGAGAATATACCTATAAAACAAATTCTATAATTCTACGTTAATTGCTGAAAACATAATACTTACTTAGGAGTTTCAATATTATTATTTATTATGTCAAGTGGGGTAACCATGAGTGTAAGCAATTGTAATATTAATATGTAATACCAAATGTCAAGTGTCTAAAACTTTCTGAGTTCGCATACATTTGTCATATTTGGTATTCAATAACGTAAAGCTCATGTTTATCCTACCAGGATTTGATTTGCTAACCGACTGTACAATATCTGTATTGATAGTAGCTAATAGAGAAATAGGAGATAGTGTCACAAAACTGGATCAATTAATAATGTGACGTCACGTGACTGTGACGGACAGGACAAAACCGAACGCCTGATAATTAAGCATTAATTCCATTAGTTTCAGAATTTCAATTAACAGTAAATTGTTTCTGAAAATTCTGTTGTTCCATAAATGATACACGGAAGTGACGCGAATAATAATAAATACAGTGATTATAATAACGTAATTAACCTACTTTGTATTTCATTACAGTATTCGGTTTGCTTAAAAAATTTAATTTAGTTGTAGTATTCACCTATTTTGGCTGGATTTGAATGCGTCTGCTTGATCGAACGGTTTGGCGGCTACACCGCGAAATCGCAAGCAAATGTTAGTGCTATTTATTTTTATAAATAGCGGTGCGGTCGTGCTGTCTTTACATACAATTGCTTGCAATCTCGCAGTGTAGCCGCCTAACCGCGCGTTCGCGCTGCCGTAATATAGAAATCCAGCCATACATGCTTCTCTTGTTAAAATTTTCACTTAGTTTTCACTTTCACAAATTTTATTCTAGTATATATTCAAGTTTCAACCAATATAGTACAATTATAATCAGATGTCTATTAATCCTTCCATTACGGATTTTTGGAAATCTTTTATTGATCCCAGCGGCTTCGTCCTCGTAATTTAGGAATTTCATGGAAACCGTACATTTTCCCGCAAAAATATCCTATGTCCCTTCACGTGGTCTATTCTTTATGTGTGCCAAAAAACATAAAAATTGCTCCAGTGGTTCTTAAGATAATAAGCAATTTCATATAATTTTCCCCGTTTTTTCCACGTTGTTGCTGTTTCTTCGCTCCAATTGATCTTAATAAAATATAACCTATAGCCTTTCTTGATGAATGGGCTATCTAACACAGAAAGAATTTTTCAAATCGGACCAGTAGTTCCTGAGATTAGCGCGTTCAAACAAACAAACAAACTAACTAACTAACAAACTCTTCCGCTTTATAATATTAAGTATAGATAAAGTATAGATTATATTGTGGTTAACTAACAAAGTCATACCTACTTGAGTAAATAATTTAGGGTTCCTCTCAAACGTAATAAACACAATTGATGTTGCTCATAAAAACACTCATCTAACGGGCGGATGGTCATTTCTTCCAATTTTCTTAATTACTTGATAAAAGAAATAATTACATGGAAAGTTAAATAAGTGATGTCACTTAAATAATAGAGGATATTTTAATTAAAAGAGCTCAGTTTGAAAACCCTTTAAATAAAGCTAGAGGCATTAGGTTTTCATAACAATTTACTTCCACATTATTTTGCTATAAAGAGCTCAAGAGTTTGTTTTGTTTGAACTACTGGGCCGATTTTGAATATAATTTGGCACAGATAATAGAATATTATAAGATATTATAGATGACTACGGGGAAGGTTATAATATAGTGACTTTTTTGCGGGAAGATGTATTATGTTCCCGCGGAAATTATTTTTGTGGCCGGAGCATAACGGAACGTGTAGTAAATACATTAAAAATTAAAAAACGGAGCAAAAATATTTTCGCTTCAATCTAGGTTCTTCAGTATTTCTATTCCCGAGGTAACCTAAACTATTTAGCCTAGCCCAGGCGATCACCTTCGTATCCTCCGACCCTTTGTAAACACCGCTAGACCTCAGACTTTTAAGTATAAAAATTTCATGTTTGCTCATGTTAAATATAACGTATTTAAACGAATCACGAGATTTTATAGAGCGTAATCTTTTATTTTTGAAGGATTAACATAAGTAATATTTCAGGTAACTAATAAATTAATTCACTGTCGTTACGGCCAGGCTTAAGCGTAATTAACTAACTGCTCAAAGTATTCATCTTAAAAAATTATAATATTTCAGAAATGATTGTGATCGAAATGAATTTAAAGAATAATGATAGACATAATATACTATTATTACTTTCGTTATCATCGCTATCAATAACGCATGTAATATTTGAGAGAGTAAATCACAAACTGTAATAAACATACGGCGCATGTAATAAAATGTAGCATACTGTAATATCAGGGTAAAACATAAGTTATTGCACCTTTGAAATTGAGCTCGATGTATGCACCTCGTTACGCTAACACTAATTACACCATGTATGTATGGTGCGCATAAATTTACCGCCTTTGTCCGCGTGGACATCGTTTGTACTCCTCGTAAATTCCTACAGTAATTAAGCAGTGACCGACTAGAATAATATAGTACGAGATTTCGGCGGGAATATCGGATTTCATACGCAAAATACCATTTTACTGGAGGTCACTCTGATCAATCGCTTCTGCGATAGTCCTAATTAAATTTTACTTCGTTACTCCAGAATCAATAGTAATTAAAATAAAATGTTGTTGCTGCATTTTATTCCACATATAGCGGGATAAAATGTAACGAATAATATTGCAGCACTTAGTAAATGAACAAACAAACTCCAAGCTTTAGCGTTTTCAGAAATACCGCAATAGAAAGGCGCCGTTATTTACATATCAATTGGATTTGTTTTTATTCAATGAAAACTTTGCCTCTAGAAATATTTTTAAACAGAAAGCTGAAATTCTAAGTTTTGTGTGTTTTAGAAATATGAGCTGAGGGCATGGAGTCACATTCTAGTTGGCAACAACTCTTTATGTAGCCTAATAATCAAATTGCATTTTTTGTTACTTCGATAATTTAAACTGTAATTTTATTGTTACTTGAACGAAATTATAGTTGCAAGTCTGAGATCGCAACTCAAACAAAAGTTTTTATTTCACACTTGAGTTACTGTTAACTACGCAGAATCATTAATCAATTAAAAACATACCCAGTTTAGCACTTCGAGCTTATATTATGTTCATCCAATCATAATACTACACATAGAATATCAAAACACCTTTAAATAATATTCATTTTAATATTTTGTGTGTTATTTCAATCACGTATAAAAATTTTATTATTTTTGTATGAACGGCTAATGAAACCGAGATAGGACTCGAACAAATCATAATTGATTAATTGATAAACGTTAGAACGAACTGTATCAAAATTTTATTGCTATTTCAAAATAACATTTTCGAAATAAATTTTTCATTTCAACACTACGTCTTATTGGCAAACATAAAAATGCAAGCATAATCTTTATCTCCTACAATTAAGTGAAATGTAAGTAATATCTACAAGATATAAATTTTAGTCAGTCTTTGGAATTAAATAACACTATTTTAAGCGCAAGTAGTGTCACTGAGAAAATAACTTTGTTATATGCACAAGAGAAAACGTTTTATGCAATATTACAAAATATATAATGTGTCCCGACACCGGTGTCCGATCCTTTAATGTCATGATGTATGACATATTTTATCGACAAATTGGCTCTCAATTTTTTTCTGTCTCTCATGGTTGTAAAATGGCAGCCATAGTTTTTCTTGGGCTTTCACACTAATCTGACCAATACTTCTTATGTAAATACCCTATGAAGATAAAAAAGGTCTCATTTGATAGCTAAACTTGTGTACTACGCTCATTTTACAGGCTATACGTTATGAATTTCGTGGAATAAAACAAAGAAAAACCAAAGTTTAAGGAAAAAAAATGTGTATTTTTTTAATAAATGGCTTTTTGTGGAAAGTCTAGCCCATTAAACTGGTTCTTTTTTATTTTAAAAAGATAGAGGAGGTTTTCATGCTTTATAAATTCCTTTACTATTCTCTAAGTCAGATAGTTTAGAAATAATAACGATTTTCTTATGAAGTATATTTTGGTCAGATTAGTATGAAAGCCAGAGAAAAAAAAATCAATGGTTATAGAAAAAAAAATGTTATTATTATTATTTGTGTAACCACACTAGCAGCCATTAAGCTGATGCGTGTGTATCAAATCGTTTGAAGATTTTATCTCCCAATTGGTCCAGTTTATTTTTAAAGCTGTTCACAGAGGTTGCCATTACAACACTTTCAGGAAGTCTGTTCCAGACCACTTCCACTCGGTTAGGTAAAATGTGCCTTCTAGGTAACTTCTTGCTGGGATTTTGGCATAATTTTAAAGGATGTCCTCTTAGGTGCTTATTCGCATTCAGGGTGTATAGTTCTCGGAGACGAGGCACATCATAAATTTCGTTCAGTATCTTATAAGTTTCGATGAGACTTCCCCTCTGTCGACGCTGTTCGAGTGAGGTAAGGCCAAGGATTTCGAGTCGCTGTTCGTAAGACTTATTGCGTAATGTGTTTATCATTTTTGTAGCTTTTCTCTGTACGTTTTCAAGTACCTTGACGTCTTTTTTAAAATAAGGATCCCATATTACATATGCATACTATAAAAGTGGTCTGACATACCCCTTGTACAATTGAAGAAATGTTTTAGGTGTCAGACACTTAAACGCTTTACGAATGACATAGATGATGGAGTTTGTTTTCTTGACAATATTCATTATATGCATTTCCCATTTTAGATCCGAAGTTATTGTTACGCCTAGGTCCTTTTGGGACTCGACATGCATCAATTGTTTAGGTCTAAGGTAGTAGTTTCTACGGGGGTTGTTCTTTCCGATGTGTAACACTGTGCATTTTTCAACATTAAGGGTTAATAGCCATTCTTGGGTCCACTTGTATATAGCATTCAGATCGTTTTGGATATGGTGATATGGTGTTGATAGGCAATTTGTCAATAAAATAATATGCCATTCTTTATAACAACAAAGGATCGGACACCGGTGTTGGGACACATTGTGTAATGTTATTTTCAAAGAATTTATAAAAAATTTAAAACATATTATTATGCAGTTATGACTGTTGTATAGGCCTGTGAGAATTTGATTAGTGTTGGTACTTGGCGGAGGGCCAGCTCTTCACTTTTAACTTCTGTTTATGCTTAAATGAGAGGTTAGTGCTAAATGTCTACTTGTAATAAACTTTACGGACTTGCAAGGGCGTTTTAGTACATTGATGATATCTGGATGCGAAATAGCTGAAACCAGCTTACAATTAACCAAGTGCGTGTCGGGCCACGCGCAATCGAGGGTTCCGTAGTACCGCTAGTTTTTGATTTTTTTAAATGGTCAATGAATGTACATATTTCATAACGTGTTTGACACTACAAACAACATCATCTCAGTTACGTTTAAAGGAATTTGAACGAAAAGTTCCTTTATACTTCTCCGAATACATTTTTTTCAGTTGATCGACTATTACTCAATAACTTGTGAAGTCTTCTTAGCCGTGATAGTTTTCCTTTTAAATTCAGCATATTTCCTACTCCCGTGAATTTTTTCACATTTCCAGAAGCAACCGTTTAGCTGGTAGAAGGGGGGGACACTAACTCCAACGATTTTTTCCACTTTAAAACTTCACAAATGGATCCCTAAATCGGAAAATGATCTTTAAATACTCGTTATATTTTTAAAAACCTATCCAACGACACCCCACACGGTGGAGTGGACGCGAAAAAAAAAATCATCCCCGCTTGATGTGTAGGGGAGGTACCTTAAAAAAATTTTTTTAAGGATCTTATATATACCATTTTGTCGGCATCATTAATATGTGCATTCATGCCGAATTACAGCTTTGTAGGTCCTCTAGTCTCTGAGCAAAACCGCAGACAGACAGACGGACGGACGGACAGACGGACAGACAGACGGACGGACAGACCGAAACTATAAGGGTTCCTTGTTGACTACGGAACCCTAAAAATTGGGCCTCTTCTGAAGTAACGATTTGATGACATTGAAAGGGGGAATGCCCCCCCTGAATTCAGCAGCTGTTTCTGAAATTTAAGAAATAAGCGGTAAATGTGAAAAATTATGTAATTCCTTTAAAGTTTACAAAAATAATTTCCATACAGTTTTTTTTTTTAAGTTGATCAGACAATTGTTGAAAATGACAACGTTTAACAGCGCCGTTAAATCAATCGCACACAGGCATACTGATAATAATTTAAATATAGTTAAAACCACTGACATATAAGTACTACGTACTAGACTTGACACCGCAACGCAATGCTTGGTCACATTCAACAGAATCTATATAGCCGCAGCGCACTTAGTCGGCCGCAAACTCTTCTGCGCACTAGACGTATGACATTTATAAAAAAAACAATTATTATAAATGCGAAATTCTGTCTGTTTGTCTATCCGTCCGTCTGTCGAACTGTCCGTCCATCTGTCTGTCTGTCCGTCTGTCTGACTGTCCGTCTATCTGTCTGTCTCTCTCTGTGTCTGTTACCTCTTCACGCCCAAACCGCTGTAACGGTTTTGCAAAATTTTGGTATGAAATATTTAGGTTTTTGACCTGCTTCAAAAAAAGGAGGTAATACGTTTGGCTGTATGTATGTTTATTTTTATTCTTTTTTGTATGTTCAACGATTACTCAGCCGTTTGTGGTCCGATTTTCGAAATCCTTGGTACGGATTTAACTCGACCGTTTGTAGCTCCAAAACTGGGGGGTTTGTATAAGTATGGCCGCCAGGTACGGAGTTAACTCGACCGAGTTGTGCTCACCTTTGAAATTTTCGGAATTTTGAGGCTACGTCATATTCTATTCTCGGCAATTTGATGATGATGTTTTTTAACCGACTTCCAAAAAGGAGGAGGTTATATATTTTGTATGTTCAACGATCACTTCGCCGTTTGTGGACCGATTATCAAGATTTTTTCGCTATTGTTTCGGGTTTAATCCGAATTTGATACCATTTTCATAAAAAAGGTAACTTGATGATGGGATCCATAAGTAATCGAGGGAATTCCTCGCTATTTATACCAAAACCCCATTTATCTGGATGATATTGTGATTTTGATTCATAATCTGAATTCTGAAGTATTTCAAATGGAAACTTATATTGATTTTGGATAAATAATTAAGTATTCCAAGTAAATCATACAAAAAGTCAGATTTTGCACCAAGATATACCAAGGTTCGAAGGTGGTGAACAGATCTCCGGCCTCCTTATACGTTGTTTTAAGAATTGAAGGCATATGCTAATGGTACATTAGATTAATCAATATCATCGTCAAGACACAAGTCTGTGCGTTCACCACTTAAAAGTAAGGCCAAGTTAGCCTCGAAGAATCTTGGTGTTCTTAATAGAGCGAGACAGTATTTCAGTCCGGACCAACGCCTACAACTCTGTAAGGCGCAGGTTCGGCCTCATATTATGGTGCGCCAAAATACCAACTAATCCCTCTGGATCGTATCCAACGATGTACGCTGCCTAATAAGTGTTATTGTGTATTATTGTACGAGTATTGTATTTGAACGAAGGGCCGCTCGAATTGTTGACTGCTATAGTGTTTTAAACAGGCTGGACCTCTTGGAATTGTGCCGAGATGTAGCTTCGCTCTGCATCCTCTATCAGTTGTATCACGGGGAGTGCTCTGAGGACCATTCCATCACCTTGATAAGTGGCGGTCTTCCACCGTGCATTTTTCGCGTAACTTTCTTCCGCGCACTGCAAAACTGTGGAACGAACTATCGCCAGAAGCATTTTAAGAAGAAGGCATATTCCCACGCATTTGCAGCTCTTCTGACGTTACGAGTGCCCATGGGCGACGGTTGTTGCTTTCCATCAGGTGACCCGTTTGCTCGTTTGCCCCGTTATTTTATATAAAAAATCTAATTAACTTCCATGTCCTTGAGAAATCGTACTTGATGTTGATTAGTGAAAAATCCGTGTCTATATTTAGCGACTTGTTATATTATTATTTCGTTTATTTCTGCATGACTTAAAAGTTGGATTTCACTTAACTATTTTTAACTGAAATCCAATTCTTTAGTCACGCAGAAATAAACGAAACTTTGTTTGTATTCCCCTATCTTAGATGAGCCGCCATATTGGATGTAGAATGACATTACATTCGTTTTCGAGTTATTCTCAAAAAGTTCTTTCATTTAATATCCATACTGTTATTATAGGACAGCATAGAAAATAACTATTCCGCTATCTTAGATGGTCGGCCATTTTATATTTATAGTGATGTCATACTGTATCGTGCATTGTCATTCAAACCAAACGTGTATACAAAATTTCAGCTCAATCGGTTAAAATATTATACGTACATATATAACTACTTCGAAATTGAGTTCAAAAATTGTACATAATATATAATAATGTACATAATAATATACTGAGCAAGTTAAATAAAAGCTTTTAATAATGTTTAGTAAAAATCTTTGTTTTATTTTATCCACTTACTCAAATAGAGTCTGCGTTCATTCGAGTGTAGGCACAAAACTTTGTCACTTCTGCGGTACTGATCTATAGCCATCACCGCCCCGCCTCTCACCCCGCTGATGCCTCAAGTGCGACATGTTTTTTGTTTGCAATGGCGCCTCCAGTACGTAGTATATAATATCTCTATGGTTAAAACTCATCTGCAGTCAAATGGGTCATTTCACCAGAATGTCAATCGTCCTAAACCTAGTGCGAAAGCAAAGTTCGAAACTGGTTAACTAGAACTTTGTCTATGCTTATATTTGTACCTATATCATTTTATAATGGGTAATTCTGTTATTATTACAGACGCATTAGCTAATGGCCTGAAGCGAACTGATAACAATATATCTTAGGGTTTATGTTGATAACTAGCTTTGCCTAAATTACGAGTGCATACCCTTGTCGATGATTTAAATTATATTAATGTAAAATATTATCATTATTAAATATTAAATAATCTCTCTCAATCAATCGTATATGGAGTACGAAATGTAATTGCAAAACAGATAAAGCTGGAATTATTTTTAAGTTAAGTGCCTATTAACAGCGTGACTTTTTGACTTCAGAAATCATTCCTCAATTTTGTTGAGTTTTTTTTAATTTAAATCACAATGAATTATGACACTAAGTATAATATTTAAAATATACCCAGCTTATTAGTAAACATTGAAAAAGTTTTCAATACGGAACAAAATTTAAAATTCAACCCAAACTAATAGTAGGGGTCTGGCAGACGTCCAAAAAACTTACGGAACCCATCTCGATACAGATGATAGCGTTGCTTTTGCGAAATGAATCCGGGCAAAGAGCCGTAATTACTAAAGCAGCTGAATAAATACCGTCTGGGGAAGCTTCATTGAGAGTGACAATGGTAGAGTCTGCAACAAAATCTCCCACTCATAATGCTCTATAACTGAAATACATAATGGTTATATTCATCTCTCTATCCTTATGTTAATTGTTAACTCTTCACGCTTAAGAGGGCGACTAAAGCAAAAAATTAAACATCATCCTTCTCTCTTCACACTCACACCCGTTTTTCACATGCCAGGTGAAAAAGGACGACGCGGAATCATCGCCAAGATAGTTTTAAGGGTTCCGCACCCAAAGGGTAAAAACGGGACCCTATTACTGAGACTTCGATGTTTGTCCGTCTGTCTGTCCGTCTGTCTGTCTGTCTCCAGGCTGTAACTCAAGAACCGCTATAGCTAGACTTCTGAAATTTTCACAGATTGTGTAAGTTTGGTGCCGCTATAACAAAAAATACTAAAAACAAAATAAAGTTACGATTTAAGGGGGGCTCCCATACAACAACTACACTTGAAATTTTTACAAAATCCTCAATTATATGTGTACCTAATTATTTAATAACAAAATTAAAATAAAATAAATAATTAAGGGGGGCTCCCATACAAAAAACACAAATTTTCCCTACTTTCGCTCTATAACGGTACGGAACCCTTCGTGCGCGAGTCCGACTCGCACTTGGACGATTTTTTTCTTTTTCCTGGACTATATAAATAATATAAATTGCCTAGACTTCCATGAATATTTCAAGACTAAAATTACCAAATCGGATCAGCCGTTCTCTAGCGAGACTAAAAAAAGTATATGTTTATTTATATAAATTTAATCAGCACCTAATATTCCGACTGTACATACTCGTAATATATAAAAAAATCAAGCCCATACTAATTATGCAGGTTGGGGCTCTTCGCGATGAGACCTTAAAGGCGCCTTAACAATTACAATGTAAACTTCGTTGTGCTTGAAGTTTTTATATACGCCCACCCGCGTCGTTATACGTAAGAAGTTATTTTCATTTGCTAGGTTAAACCTACCTACTACTGCAGGACTGATTCATAATTTCCACATAACTTACATATTTCTCAGTTATTGGGAAGGGCAGGAGTTTTGAAGCTTCTTAATTTCAATCGAGCGATAAAGGACAAAACTTCACATAGTAGCAGGAGATTTTGAGGTAGACCTAAACTAGGCTTTATGTTACCTTGTAATGAGTTAGGTTAATTTACACTAAGTAGAATATTATTAAACAATCAAAGAACCAACTAAAATCTAAGTCATGTTTTCAATATGGTTTTTCGTATTAACTAAAATAATTCATACATAGCTTTCTTGCTAGGTAGCAAAGTGGAAAACCGAGTAAAAACTATTTCATACAAGTTAAATGAAACTTGAAATCTATTATAGTCATTTCCATAGACTTTCGTCGACGTTTAAGTTATCTGAATAAGGCCGTAAAATTCCTGAACTCAAAGAATTTGTCGACGTCTGAGTTCTGACGGTTTTGACAAGGGTATTGGAGATTTCTTCATGACAAGCAGTGCCCCAGTTCAGCTAAATTCTTTGTGAAAGTTAACACTTTGAATCTATTCAAATTTCAAACGGTATTTTCAAAGTCAGCTGTTTGTAGGTCTCAGTTATTATTTTATATTTTTTCCATCATTCTGATAGGTACAAAAATACATGAAAAATAGGAAATTTTAAATACTTACCATAATATTTCTACAGGCAAATTAATATTCTAGTACAGGGGTCACCAATTAGTTTCGCTCGGAGTCCATTTAAAGAAATGAAATGACCTTCGCGGTCCACAAATTTTATAAAAAAATATTTATTAAACAAAGGTATTTACGAAAATTACTAAAATGTATTCATTTACATATCAATGAAAAAAGTGACAATTTTTTTAGCTAATTATCTATCTGATGTTTGCAGTTTGGGTGAAATTGATGAAAGCTATTGATATTAACTCCTGGAGATGTTCATCAGTAAAACGAGATCTAAATTTATTTTTACGAAGTTAGTCTTCGAAAATGCTTGGTCCGCACACAATGGGTCTGCAGTCCGGATGCGGACCGCGGTCCGCCATTTGGTGACCCCTGTTCTAGTACAATAGAGAATTAATTACCTTTCTCTACCAAAACAAAAACTGAAAGATTAATTTTATTGACAATTTAAATTATAATATTATTATGTAGAAAGCTGGTCAAAACCAAAATCCTAGGGTTAGTGATGTTGCATAAGTACATCACTAACCCTAGGATACTGTAGTACATCCTATATTTTCCAGCGCTGCATTATCTTCATTGCAACGTCGCGCATTAAAGCGACAGGAAAATACACAAGCTTTACGATTGTTACGTCTAGGGCAGTGCGTTTCAAAATGTGTGTCCACTGTCCAGTGTAGACAAATGTAACTTTCATAACATGGATGCTCTATAAGACTAGCACACATAATGACGGGGCGCAGCGGGGCGGGCCGCATTTTTCATATTACATTATGTTTTATTTTTTGAGTGCGCTATCTCCATTACCCGGTGCGCTCCGTCAATATTGCGGTATCCTTACATAAGTGAAATATTTTTTTTTTGGCCTAATTGAGCCTAAAAATAATATTGAGCCTAATTGAGCCTAAAAATAATTATGGTTGCACACGAATCTACATCTTGTAGATTGTGCGTGCTATTATTAGCTTAACCATCATAGCAAAATAACTATTTACTTTTTGCTTTACATTAATTAATTGTATCTACCCAAGTCATTATTATCAACAAAAAGAAAACAATCAATAACAATAAGTATGTAAGTTCAGGCGAATTCAATGAAATTTTCGTTTAAAGTAGGTACCAAAAAATGCGTGTCTAACACGATACTTTATATTATTATGATTTTACACGATATTTTATTGATATTTTATATTGATTATGTGGGAAGTAAGTTTAAGAGCCGCTGGTCGGGGGTCTTATTGCTTTACGTTCGCCCACAATTAAAGTAAAGCTTGTGGACTCATTAAACGAATTAAGTTCATTCTATCGAGGCAATTAAGTCGTTTCGCTTTGTTCTGTCCATTTCTATTTTTGTTTATCCCCTATTTATATCGGTCGTAAAACCCGAGATGAAACGGTAATGGCGTCTTAAACTCAAAAACTAGTTTCATACCATTAGATGTATAAAACAGGTGAGCCTGTTAGTTAGCTAACAGCTAGCAGATAAATAATAAATAATATGCTATTCGTGCGTCATAGCATATAGGAAAAGGGATTCGCTTAGCAGATCAACGCATAGGCCAAGACATTAGAATTTAGAACAAAAAACTTCAAAATTTGCATGTATGCATTTTTGCTAATAAAAGAAAATTATTTCAATATTTAGGAAAACTATTTAACTTTAATATTTAATTAAATTAGATCTGTAAAATCTTCCTTAATACCTAAGTTATGTTGTAGTGTGTGTCTCACCTCCCTGCTATATAAGTTAGCATAATTATTCATAACGAATACAAGTCATCTTTCAATCTTACCCCCGAAGCCTGCACATTGCAATGTTACCTTAGATGCAGCCTGTAGATACAGCTCAACTGTATTTATTATTGTGGTGTAGGTTCTGGATGTGTGAAGATGCAACGCCAGTTGTCTTGGATGGCATCCAGAAGGGGTAAATAAAGAATTCAGCAAGATTTACTGATGCATAAATGAATTTTAAACAGGGTGTCTAGACATATCGAGTGACTCTTAAACTGACTGTTCTATTAAAAACTAAGGAAATTACTTTTATCTTTACGTATTTTGAAGGGGTATAAAATTTTTACACCCTGACTCGTTGCTGGTCGTAACTTTTGGTCATATCCTTTGCTCTCTAAATGCACAGTAATTTAATATAAAAACGACCGTTTTAAAGTTTGCTTGGGAAGTTGGGACTGGTTCTAGGTAGTGTTCAAATTTTAAAAAGTGTAATGTAAGTAAAATTATTAATTTTCTCATTATGGCTATTATGTTATTTAGTTTGATGATTTGATCTAGAATTACACGTGGAATCAGTTCCTAAGGTAATCCTTTCTCTGAATTATAATTAAGCGTAGGTTTAAGTAACATAAATACATAATTGGTTTGATGTGTTTACGACGAACATGGCGCTAAGCGGCTGAATTAGTTTACAATTTGATAAACCAGCATCTAAATAAGGACATCTCTGATAGAATTTAGGCCCCTTACACGCTGCGACTTTTATCAGCGATGCAGTCTCGATGCAGTCGCAAATGGTCCACCTTTACACACTTGCGCTACTTTAAGCATCGATACAGTCGCGATACAGTAGCGATGCTGTCGCGACGCAGAAGCTGGCTATTGAACTGTAGCGATGCAGTATCGATGCAATCGCGATGCAGCATCGATACAATCGCGATACAGTATCGATGCTGTATCGCGTTAGCATCGCGACTGTATCGATGCTAACGTGAGCCACGACGCGAAACGTATTTTGGTCAGTCATTCGTTGACTGCCACAGCGCGATGAGTTCGATTGAAACTGTTTTAATCACGCTCTCTGTATTATTACTTTTAAAAAAACCGGCCAAGTGCGTGTCGGGCCACGCGCAATATAGGGTTCCGTAGCACCACTACCCCGCGTCTGCAATTCTGCATCGATGCTAACGCGCGTCTGCATCGATGCTGTCGCGCGTGTGTATCGATGTTAACGCGCAACTGTATCGATACGTGCGCGCGACAGCATCGATGCAAAAATCTGTTCATTGCTGGTGTCGCGCGTGTGTATCGATGCTAACGCGCAACTGTATCGATACTAACGCGCGACAGCATCGATGCAAAAAATGCTGGAGTCGCGATGCTATCGCGTGTTTCTAAAACGCGCGACTGCATCGCTGTTAAAAGTCGCAGTGTGTAAGGGGCCTTAGAAGTAAATATCAACAAGCAGTATTTCCAACCACAGCATAGAGCTAAACTGTAGTAACTATGCCAGAAAAAAGCTGTAGTAAACTGAAAAGATCAAATTGAAAAACAACGAATCTACAGTTTTATCTTTTTATGATTTTTTATTATTTTATGATGGTAATAAATAGAAAATATTTTAGGAAGGGAATTAAAAATAAGAAATATCATGAAATTATCAAAGTTTTAATAAAATTTACACATTTTAAATAGCATGAGTTCTATATAAAAGCTAGTATTGAAACTCTGTTCCTGCATAAAGCAATATAGCAATAAAACATGCTAATTTAATTTTTCCGGCTTTTGCCATTTGCTGCGGATCCTGTGAAACTATAGCATACCGATATAATGATGGTAAAACGGACATGGATCAAAACAATATACGACTATCCGTCACTAACGCCATCTATTAAATCGATTGATGACCATTAACCTCCGGATCGATTATAGTAAGTTTTACTGAGGGCGTTTGTGCACTACACAGAATTTTACCGTTCAGCGTTCATAACTTTCACGTTTGCCATATCAAAACGTAAGAAATCGGAACGCCGCGCCGCGCCGGATGGTAAAATTCCGTCTAGTGCACAAGTGCCCTGAAGCTGACTTATTACGTTACGATGCAAATAAAATATATGACGCTAGCATCTTCTAAAAAAAAAACTGTAGATTTCGAGGCTTAAACTAAAAACTGAGAGGATTTCCGAAAAACAGTAGATCTACTGTTAAAACTGAGGTGTTGGCTACGCTGTCAACAAGGATGAGAGATTATGTCGCATCGCAATTTGAACCAACAATATGGAGAGCTGTTTCAGAGTCATCAAGGATCATTTTGTATGTGGTTGTAATGAAAACTAAGGCTGGTGCCATTTTGAGCAAACACTGCTTCGCATCCTTTGATAATGACGTCACCCACGTGCTAAAAAATTTTGTAGGTCTGTAATAATGTCAGGTAATTATTGGTTTTCTCATTTAAATTGCACATGGTAATGGTTTGCTCTATCGTTCTTTAGCCGGCCTAAGATGCGCATAACGAGAAAATTTTGTCTACATGTTTTCTCGATGATAACTGGCTTATCTCTTCATCTACATTGACCCTAACATGACATACATTTTTCGTGTCTGTCGTCAAAATTAGAGATAATTGTATTTTTTTTCTTAATCTGTGCTATTTTTAACCCCCGACCAAAAAAGAGGGGTGTTATAAGTTTGACGTATCTTTCTGTCAGTCTGTCTGTCTGTCTGTCTGTCTGTCTGTCTGTCTGTCTGTCTGTCTGTCTGTCTGTCTGTCTGTCTGTCTGTCTGTCTGTCTGTCTGTCTGTCTGTCTGTCTGTCTGTCTGTCTGTCTGTCTGTCTGTCTGTCTGTCTGTCTGTCTGTCTGTCTGTCTGTCTGTCTGTCTGTCTGTCTGTCTGTCTGTCTGTCTGTCTGTCTGTCTGTCTGTCTGTCTGTCTGTCTGTCTGTCTGTCTGTCTGTCTGTCTGTCTGTCTGTCTGTCTGTCTGTCTGTCTGTCTGTCTGTCTGTCTGTCTGTCTGTCTGTCTGTCTGTCTGTCTGTCTGTCTGTCTGTCTGTCTGTCTGTCTGTCTGTCTGTCTGTCTGTCTGTCTGTCTGTCTGTCTGTCTGTCTGTCTGTCTGTCTGTCTGTCTGTCTGTCTGTCTGTCTGTCTGTCTGTCTGTCTGTCTGTCTGTCTGTCTGTCTGTCTGTCTGTCTGTCTGTCTGTCTGTCTGTCTGTCTGTCTGTCTGTCTGTCTGTCTGTCTGTCTGTCTGTCTGTCTGTCTGTCTGTCTGTCTGTCTGTCTGTCTGTCTGTCTGTCTGTCTGTCTGTCTGTCTGTCTGTCTGTCTGTCTGTCTGTCTGTCTGTCTGTCTGTCTGTCTGTCTGTCTGTCTGTCTGTCTGTCTGTCTGTCTGTCTGTCTGTCTGTCTGTCTGTCTGTCTGTCTGTCTGTCTGTCTGTCTGTCTGTCTGTCTGTCTGTCTGTCTGTCTGTCTGTCTGTCTGTCTGTCTGTCTGTCTGTCTGTCTGTCTGTCTGTCTGTCTGTCTGTCTGTCTGTCTGTCTGTCTGTCTGTCTGTCTGTCTGTCTGTCTGTCTGTCTGTCTGTCTGTCTGTCTGTCTGTCTGTCTGTCTGTCTGTCTGTCTGTCTGTCTGTCTGTCTGTCTGTCTGTCTGTCTGTCTGTCTGTCTGTCTGTCTGTCTGTCTGTCTGTCTGTCTGTCTGTCTGTCTGTCTGTCTGTCTGTCTGTCTGTCTGTCTGTCTGTCTGTCTGTCTGTCTGTCTGTCTGTCTGTCTGTCTGTCTGTCTGTCTGTCTGTCTGTCTGTCTGTCTGTCTGTCTGTCTGTCTGTCTGTCTGTCTGTCTGTCTGTCTGTCTGTCTGTCTGTCTGTCTGTCTGTCTGTCTGTCTGTCTGTCTGTCTGTCTGTCTGTCTGTCTGTCTGTCTGTCTGTCTGTCTGTCTGTCTGTCTGTCTGTCTGTCTGTCTGTCTGTCTGTCTGTCTGTCTGTCTGTCTGTCTGTCTGTCTGTCTGTCTGTCTGTCTGTCTGTCTGTCTGTCTGTCTGTCTGTCTGTCTGTCTGTCTGTCTGTCTGTCTGTCTGTCTGTCTGTCTGTCTGTCTGTCTGTCTGTCTGTCTGTCTGTCTGTCTGTCTGTCTGTCTGTCTGTCTGTCTGTCTGTCTGTCTGTCTGTCTGTCTGTCTGTCTGTCTGTCTGTCTGTCTGTCTGTCTGTCTGTCTGTCTGTCTGTCTGTCTGTCTGTCTGTCTGTCTGTCTGTCTGTCTGTCTGTCTGTCTGTCTGTCTGTCTGTCTGTCTGTCTGTCTGTCTGTCTGTCTGTCTGTCTGTCTGTCTGTCTGTCTGTCTGTCTGTCTGTCTGTCTGTCTGTCTGTCTGTCTGTCTGTCTGTCTGTCTGTCTGTCTGTCTGTCTGTCTGTCTGTCTGTCTGTCTGTCTGTCTGTCTGTCTGTCTGTCTGTCTGTCTGTCTGTCTGTCTGTCTGTCTGTCTGTCTGTCTGTCTGTCTGTCTGTCTGTCTGTCTGTCTGTCTGTCTGTCTGTCTGTCTGTCTGTCTGTCTGTCTGTCTGTCTGTCTGTCTGTCTGTCTGTCTGTCTGTCTGTCTGTCTGTCTGTCTGTCTGTCTGTCTGTCTGTCTGTCTGTCTGTCTGTCTGTCTGTCTGTCTGTCTGTCTGTCTGTCTGTCTGTCTGTCTGTCTGTCTGTCTGTCTGTCTGTCTGTCTGTCTGTCTGTCTGTCTGTCTGTCTGTCTGTCTGTCTGTCTGTCTGTCTGTCTGTCTGTCTGTCTGTCTGTCTGTCTGTCTGTCTGTCTGTCTGTCTGTCTGTCTGTCTGTCTGTCTGTCTGTCTGTCTGTCTGTCTGTCTGTCTGTCTGTCTGTCTGTCTGTCTGTCTGTCTGTCTGTCTGTCTGTCTGTCTGTCTGTCTGTCTGTCTGTCTGTCTGTCTGTCTGTCTGTCTGTCTGTCTGTCTGTCTGTCTGTCTGTCTGTCTGTCTGTCTGTCTGTCTGTCTGTCTGTCTGTCTGTCTGTCTGTCTGTCTGTCTGTCTGTCTGTCTGTCTGTCTGTCTGTCTGTCTGTCTGTCTGTCTGTCTGTCTGTCTGTCTGTCTGTCTGTCTGTCTGTCTGTCTGTCTGTCTGTCTGTCTGTCTGTCTGTCTGTCTGTCTGTCTGTCTGTCTGTCTGTCTGTCTGTCTGTCTGTCTGTCTGTCTGTCTGTCTGTCTGTCTGTCTGTCTGTCTGTCTGTCTGTCTGTCTGTCTGTCTGTCTGTCTGTCTGTCTGTCTGTCTGTCTGTCTGTCTGTCTGTCTGTCTGTCTGTCTGTCTGTCTGTCTGTCTGTCTGTCTGTCTGTCTGTCTGTCTGTCTGTCTGTCTGTCTGTCTGTCTGTCTGTCTGTCTGTCTGTCTGTCTGTCTGTCTGTCTGTCTGTCTGTCTGTCTGTCTGTCTGTCTGTCTGTCTGTCTGTCTGTCTGTCTGTCTGTCTGTCTGTCTGTCTGTCTGTCTGTCTGTCTGTCTGTCTGTCTGTCTGTCTGTCTGTCTGTCTGTCTGTCTGTCTGTCTGTCTGTCTGTCTGTCTGTCTGTCTGTCTGTCTGTCTGTCTGTCTGTCTGTCTGTCTGTCTGTCTGTCTGTCTGTCTGTCTGTCTGTCTGTCTGTCTGTCTGTCTGTCTGTCTGTCTGTCTGTCTGTCTGTCTGTCTGTCTGTCTGTCTGTCTGTCTGTCTGTCTGTCTGTCTGTCTGTCTGTCTGTCTGTCTGTCTGTCTGTCTGTCTGTCTGCCTGTCTGTCTGTCTGTGGCATCGTAGCATCCAAACGGGTGGACCGATTTTGATCTAGTTTTTTGTGTTTGAAAGCTGACATGATCGAGAGTGTTCTTAGCTATAGTTCATCATCATCAGCCTGCTCATTGCTGAAAGATCAGGGTTTATCTGGTTCGTGATAGGCCGAGTAGCAACTTGCAGTCGTTTTATGGGTTATATTTTGCATTCTGATTCGTGACACTTATGAATATATACATATTAATGGAAAGTTGACCCTGGTGCTGCAGCACCACCAACTTAGAGCAGAGGTTTCGTGTTTGGGCTCATTTTAATTGCGACAACCAATAAGACGTAGATAAGCAGTAAATATTTGCATGCTGCTGCTGCAGCATCACCTGGATTGTATAGGAGCCGAGCTCCGTATGAGTATGAACCCAGGGTGGAGGTTTCATGTTTGGGCTCATATTGACGGCCTCATCCAAGAGGATATTTATAGATCGTATTCATTGGGATATGATCCTGTTGATAGGAACAATTCTGCACTATAACCAACACAAGTTTAAAAAGCATAAAATTAAATTAAATTAAGAAATTTAAAAAAAACCCCGCCAAACAACTTTAAAAAGTAATGAAATAATATTTACTGACTTTAAGTTGAAATAATTCGTAAGTATAAAGTAATATTTTAGTCCATAATTGTTGTCAAGGTGTGTCGGGGGACCGCTAATGTAGATGTTTTATTTCACATAACATTATAGTTTAAAGATCAGTTCACAGCGAACTGAATCGAGACAATGAGCGATACAAAATGCAAAAGTCGCTGTTGTCGTAGTTAACTTGTCGGTCCCCCGACACACCGTGACAACAATTATGGACTAAAATATTACTTGACACTTACGAATTATTTAAACTTAAAGTCAGTGAATATTATTTCATTACTTTTTAAAGTTGTTTGGCGGGGTTTTTTTAACAGGTATGTTTTTGGTGGGATTTCAATACTTTTTTTCGAGAAATCGTACCTATTTTTTTGTGCCACGCCCGCATCTACTGTTAATCTAAGAAGTCATTCTGCGTTTTAGAGTAACTTTGCTAGCGCCATCTACCGAAAGTAATTTATTAACAATACTTTCGATAGATGGCGCTAGTGGTATTTGTTAAACTACCAATTGAAGCTAAATTTTAAGTAAACAGTATTTATTTAATAAGCTATACAGTATGCATTATACATGACAATATTTTATACCCTTCTCCCACCCTCCTCATCGTATTCACTGGTACATAACAATTTTAAACTAAAATTCGTAGATGAGCTGACTCACGCTTGATCGATTTCTTAAATTTCTCAATTTTTTTGTTAATCTGCATATAACACACAACCTATGTGCCAAATTTAATAAGTAATTTTACAAGAACATATTTCAGGATCTACCGAAGCTATATCTATGAAATTTGGTATACTGCTTAAGTACTAGTTTATAATTACGTACGTATAATTTTATTTTTGCACTTGCAATAGTCACTGAGCTACAGGGGGGTCAAAAGTGCGTCGAAACCGTTCGTGTAGTAAATAGTGCATGGCAAGCGCGCGGCCTATGCTGGAACTTGGCCTGCGCACTTCCGTGCGCTTTGATATACATCGATATCCACAATATAACTACGCTCGAGAGTGAGATATCTCGTTGTGCGCATCTTAGACCGGCTGGTTAATACGATGTTTTAATAGTTATTGAACCAATAATTTTCAGAATCAGTGTGTAATAAAGCAAAAAACTTAAATTACATCGTCTATAGCAAAAGCTCTATAAATTGTGGCCACTGAAACATTACCAGAGATATATTTGGCAGGACGCCAGGCGGGTAGCGGGTTCGATGCCAGGGTGGTTTCATCTACTAACGACCACCTGATCTCGCGAGTTCTAAGCTTTGTTAGATCCTGTTGCATCGTGATAAATGATCTTTGAAGATATTGGATTTATGCGAGCAATAAAGATATTCGGCATTACGTATTCAAAATTCTGTATGCTGGCATATTGGAATCTTGTAGGATTCGTTATTGTAAATCTTTATGCATTAATTCTCTATGCGTATAATACTATTGTAAAAAACTATTTATTGATATTGCTAAATTATTTTCAAAAAAGAAAATAGATTTCAACCGCCAATTTTCTTTGAATTTTAACGTAAAAACTTAAAACATGTTTACACACCATTGCCATGTACCATTGAAGAAATTGATTCATAGGCAGATGGCGGACCTACGTCAATTGGACAAGTTATGTCAATACAGAGTCGTGATTTGTCGACTGTGTTTGACATAACGCGACCAAATTACGCAGGTCCGCCATGTGCCTACGAATCAACTTGTCTGATAGTACATTGTATATCTAAGATGGTTATTACTAAAGGTATACGCCTAAAAAGTTCAAGTTCAAGAATAATACATTAAGTTTTAACACAGAGGTAGGGCGTTGCAGACAATATTCAATATACAATAAACAAGATTTAGTAAGTTACAGCTGATGTTGCAATTCTTAAGCTAATTATTCAAAATCTTTAACGGAACTCAACAAATTTTAACCGAGTTAAAGTCTCGGAGAGTCTAATAAGTCGGACAAATTGCAATTAAGTGGTGCCAGCTTCGCACTCTTCCGATCCAATTTGGGAGCCCGAAGACCTTAAATAATAATCTTACGATTACAATATAAGTGCTATGGTCCAAAACACGAGATGGGAACAAAAGTTCATATAAAAATATGATAAAAGTTGTATGAAATTTTGTAAGTTTAATTTCGTTGTTCGGGAAATAGTTCAGTTTATTTGCCACGCACGCGGCACGGTACTGCACCTTAATAATAATATAATTAAAGAAATTAGGCTTTGGAAGGTAGGCATGGGGCGAAGTCGAAATGCCAATATCTCTTAACTTTACAGGACAGGAAAAAAACGATTAACTTTTTAGGTTTTATTTACAAAATTTTCTTTAATTTCTAATGATATTTTTACAAAAATACTTATTAGTTTATAAACTGCGATTTAAACAATATCACGTATTCTTGTAAAACCGTCATTTAGGATATATTGATCTTGAAATCTATCTCTTCAAAAATGAAGTTAGGAGGTATTGGCACTTCGACGACGATGAATAAAGTTTAGTTCAAATTACTATGTTTGTCAGTATGTGTGATTGGCATACGTTCTGCATTGATCTGCAATAGTAAAAAGTAAAAATAACTGTTGTTTTGAACTCTACCGTAACTGTTTTATAGCTGGATATCTTCCAAGGTGGACGCTTCACAATCGCGTGGAGAGGGTTCAGTGTATTACTTCCTTTCGTAGTTGTTTCAAAATTTGTGAGTTGCTTTAGGAAGTGTGTGCGATTTGGCACCGGTATCGACGGCGAATGTTATATTGCAATATTGCACTTCGTATTTATCACTTTTTATCGTTCGGTTTTTTGTACGTTTTTCCTTCGTTATTGTTTCCTTTGTCGGTTGTATCATGTGGGATATTATTTTTAGATATATTTACGATTTAACTTTTTACTGTTACTTATTGTTTCTTGTGGAGTTTCAGATATCACCCGTATCTTCCCTTGCACATCAATTTGTTTGTATTTAGTGAACCGTAGAATACTTTTTATAACTGTTTACCAATTAACATAAGTTTATATCATTTATTAGGACTTATAGCATCTTAAGACAAATTTAATCATTCAGTAGTTTAAGCCTGAAGAGGACACAGAGAGGAAAAAGCTTTCGCATTCATTCAACTGGAATTCATCCACAACTTTCAATATAAATAAATCTTCACACATTTAAATTGCCGTTCTTACATTAAAACGCCAAGCAGCAATGATCTCACTTAAGTTACACAAAAGTATCTAACCGATACCATACCACAATATACAACGAACCAGTAGGCCGACTTCAAACAAACTGACAAATCGTCCTGGATGCCGCTGGCGCTGTAAGCATCCTATAAACAGCTCAGGAACATAAAATCACGGCGTGCGCCGGCCATTATAACATTCTACGTCAAACGAATTTTCGAGAAGACTAATTCTAAGTCGGCTTCTGGTTCGTTCTGTCTATTGTGACCATTTTGTGGTTGAAACTAACTCAATTCAATAACACGAATAATGTTATAAATATGCATCAAAAGTACTTAACCCCAACCCTTTAACCCACATAACGCAAAGTACACTTAGATCACCTCCGTGGAGACATTAATCTTTGCCGCCAGAGACGTGAAACATTCATAATGATTTTACGACAGTGGGTGGATTATTCATATTCATCTCTTCTACATTATGCACGGATTATTAACTGGTGTTCGAAATTTGAATCGTAAAGTACTTTGGCAGTTTATCAAAATATTAATCATTGTAATGAAATATGTGTGTTGAATTTAAGGACGTCTTCAATATGTTTAATTTTGTAAAACATAAAATGAGGTCCAAGTTGTGCAATGGAGGCAACAAAAGCATTTTATTGGTTATACGTTACTGCCAATATATTCGATACTAGCTGTGCCCCGCGGTGTTACCCGCGGTTTAAGTGATATATAATAAAAGACTATGAAAAGTACCAATAATAGGGTCATAACGGGACGATACATGGTTCTATAATGGTTTATGGTAGTGGTGATGATGATGATGAATGTAATTTGCATAGTAGCAATGCTTTCCGTTCTTAAAACAACGTCAAAACTCCCAAACTTGCATCTATAAAAAGTCAGGAGTTCTCTCAGCACCTTCCGAACCATGGTATACATTGGTGCAAAATCTTGCTTGTTGGTAGCATATTATGCTTAGAATACTGCTCACGAAACCGAAGTCACCACATGTTTCCATATAAATTTTGAGGAGTTCCCTCGATTTCTTATGGATTCCTTCATCAGGTCACCACTTTTATGAATATGGTACCAAATTGGGATGATAACCTATACACCAAAAAAAATTTTGAAAATCGCTTCACAAACGGCGGAGTAATCGTTGAACATAAAAAACGAACATAACACCTCCTCCATTTTGAAAGTCGGTTAAAATTGTAGCCTATGTGTTATTCTGATGTATAAGCTATATTAATGTAAAGTTTCATTAAAATCCGTTCAGTAGTTTTTGCGTGAAAGAGTAACAAACATCCATACATCCATACATATATACATACATCCAAACTTTCGCCTTTATAATATTAGTAGGAAGTAGATAGGATAATATTGAACTAAGAGTGTTGTTTACGTTGTTTACGGTGGTAAGAGTGTTTTTTTTTTGTTATAAAAAAGCTTACTTTTTCACAAAAATACAACATATTATAGAATAAATAAAATAGTAATCTGTGTATTTTGTGGTGTAGGAACCGTAATCATAATACTATCAAACTTCATCCAAATCGCTTCAGCGGCTTAAGTACGAAAAGATAAAAGACAAACAGGCAAATACCGTTTCTTACATGTATATTATATGTATAAGTGACGACCTCTGTGGCTCAATTGGTTGAGTGTGTGGCAACTGGCAGCTCAAGCCGGGGGGTCGCGGGTTCGAATCCCGCCGACGCGCGACGGAACAAAAAGTTTTCAATGTTCTCGGGTCTGGATGTGTAATTAATATGTGTATGGTATAGTAAAAATCTTAAATATAATATTATGTATAGTATAAAAGTATTAAATATATTTCCGTTGTCTGGTACCTGTGAGTTGTAACACAAGTTTTTCAGGTACTTAGCACGGGGCCAGACTGACGTGGTGTGAAGCGTCCATAGATATTATTATTATTATATAAGCAAGTATGGATGCTCGAAATAAGTGTTTCTTATATTTAAGTACGGGTTAATCACGTTAGCAAATCCATAGCTATTTTTGGGGATCGGTAATCCCCATCCCCCGTCATCTTTATCCCGATACGTATTAGGTGTGTCAGAATCAGACGGGATTCTCGTTGTGGGTTTGGCATGTTGATAGAATAATCTCGCGCTAAATACTTTTCTATTTCCAGGATACTTTTATTTATTAGGAATACTTGACCTTGAGTATGTTTGAGTCTCAGACCGATTAAAAGTAGAGTTCTGTGACTAACAAAGTGAAGCCTGTTTTTCATTGTGAGAACTACTAGTAAGCATTTGCAATAATACTTAACTGATTTCGATGAAATCTAGTATGGAGATAATTTGAGTCCTGGGAATCTATGAAGCACAGTTTTTTACAAAAATGCACGGATACCGTGCGATAAAACAATGCCTATACACACAAAGTCATTGGTAGACTTTGGTCGTGTAGAACATTTCTAATTATATTATTATTTTTATTATTGAAATAAAACTCTAAATAACTACAGCTGTTAGTTATGTGTGAGAACTACTAGTAAGCATTTGCAATTAAACTTAATCGATTTTGATGAAGTCTAGTATGGAGATAATTTGAGTCCTGGGAAACTATGAAGCAGTTTTTTACAAGAACACACGGATAAAACCATTTCTGTACACACAAAGTCATTGGTTACCTCTAGTCATGTACAACATATCTGATATATTGTTACTAGCTGACCCGGCATACGTTGTTTTGCCATAAATATAAATTATTTCTAGTATCAATATAAAAAGTAGATAAAAATCTATTCTCAGGTCTCACGAATGCACACACAAAATTTCATTAAAATCGGTTGAGCCGTTTTGAAGAAGTTCGCGCACAAACACTGTGTCACGAGAATTTTATATTATATTAGACTAGCTGACCCGGCAAATGTTGTTTTGCCATATACATTATTTTTAGTATCAATATAAAAAGTAGATGAAAACCTATTATCAGGCCTAACGAATGTACAAATACAAAGTTTCATCAAAATCGGTTGAGCCGTTTTCGAGGAGTTCGCGCACAAACACTGTGACACGAGAATTTTATATACTTTATGTCATTATTTCTTTCAGGGTAGACTTCAGAAACGGTCCACCAGTGCATTGGGCGGTGGCGGGGGAGTTCGGTGCGCGTGCGCACTTTGTACTGAACGAATCGGACCCGTCGTCGGCTCATCTCGCCGTGGAGCAAGTCGCGAGATACGACGAGGGACTGTACCGATGTAGGATAGACTACATCGACTCCCCGACTAGGAATTATAAAGTTAACTTGACTGTTATTGGTAAGTTAGTGAAATCGAGTGGAAATATTCTGTTACAAGTTGATTTCTATTATATTATGTTAATGATTGTACCGTAGGGTGGGAATTTATGTTTAACATTCATATCTTCTTGCATGACTGTCATTATATTTACAAATTACTGAGACTTTATAACGGAAAATGAATCGGGAAAGGACATGACACCGTTTTCATTGCGGTGTGGTGTATCATTCCTACGCGATATATTATTGCGTAGGGAAGTTTCAGACGACATCTAATATTATATAGTAATAGACATAATTTAACGACATCTAATTATTATAAATAATTTAATAAACAACAGATTTTGATTGTCTATTTAGAACGTTTGTTCAAAAAGCTAAGGTCAATGTCAAAAAGCAATGGTCAAATTTCATAAACGATGGCACATCTTGGGAGTAGGATGGCTTCTTGCAAGGCTACTTCTACATTATTATGACTTACGATTATGTATGTTGATATTGTATATAATATTAAGTTACAAAATTGTAAACTTTATTTTAAAAAGATTAATTTTTCTCACATTTTTGGTAAAAAGTGCGCTCCGTGCGAGTTTCTTACGCCGGTTTTTCTCGCCGGGCTAGTTCCCGAACCGGTTCCATGTAGGACATTCTGAAAATATTTATTTTAAATTTATTCAGAATTAAAACAATTTTGATTTGATTTTTGATTTTTTTACAGTCCCACCCGACGCTCCTCGAATATACGACTCCGAGGGGAAGGAAATAGTGGGAGCCGTAGCCGGTCCTTTTCGAGAAGGCCAAGAACTACTTCTCTCCTGCCAAGCCTCTGGCGGTAAGCACAGAGTTTTACACATTATTTCCAGTACGCAAAGCAAATTCTTCTCCGAAATATAATTTTATGTCGAATTTCGCATTCGACTGTTTCAAGTTAGGACTTGCGCACACATAATTTAAGCCGTCGTGACAGTCGATTTTTCATCGTATTTACTGGATAAAAATACGGGTATAACGACCAAAATGATTTCACTCGTTACGCAAACATTCGTTTTCGCATTTATTTTATGTTTCACAGTATTTAGCGTCGTTTACATATATTTCAACTGCGAAACACATGTTTCAAAATAAATCAACGATGTTTCATAAGCGTTTGATCTGTAGATACATTTCATTTTCATATCAATAGCTATCAATTATCAATGAATTTAGACTGAAATTTATTTTAACGTACTGTCAGAGAAGTTGATTCCTAGGCAGATGGCGGACCAACGTAATTTGGTCTATTTATGTAAAACCCAGCCGACAGATCACGCCTAACATTGGGTTGACATTACCCGACCAAATGACGTAGGTCCGTCATCTACCTATGAATCAATTTCTTCGATGGTACTTACAATGTACGTATAATCGCTCGTGAGCGCACAGCCTCAGTTATTGCTTAAGCTCGCTCCCCTCACACGAGCAATTCATTGTTTATTTTCCATTAACAATTCTATTATCAAAATACCGGGTTAAAACGTTCTAAAACGCCGGAGCTCGGGTAAACAATTGTATTTTCAACAGGGAAGCCCCCGCCCGACGTTTCGTGGTATCGGGGCGAGGATCGCCTGGCCGTGACCAAAGATGGATCGGTGTGTCAACTTCATCTGCCTTCGCTATCAAGAGAGATGGCCGGCACGAAGTTACAGTGTAGAGTCCAACCGCCGCTCCTCAGACCGCAGTTCCGAGACGTCACTATTAAATTGTACCGTAAGTTTCAAAGTGGCCACTCGAATAGGAAATTTATTTGGCTGCGGATTTGTAAAGGGACCCGAGCGTCACTGCCGCAGATTAATTTCGCATTACAAAAGGCCTAAACATTACTCTTGGAGTTGCTATAAATAGAAAAGAATTTCACATGTTCGACTCGATTTATATGCGTCCGTGGGATAGAGCGGTTTGACCGCTACACAACGAAATCACAAGCGACCGCGCTGCTGCTTAAATAAATCGTTACATAAAATTGCTTAATGTGACGTCGTCGTGTAGCGGCCAAACTGCTTTGTCACGCGTTGTTTACGCGCTGCAGACGCATATAAATGAAGAGAAGAAGAAGTGTCCTTAGCCTTCATTATTTTCAAATTTGAATTACGAAATCGAAAATGTATGGGATATGACATAATACGTCGCTGAGTGACGTGTCATTTGTAACACCTTGTACCTATACAATATTAATTTGAAACCTCGACGCGAAAATTAACGAAAGCAAAGCTGAGAGCGTTGTTCGTTTTTGTCAACTTATTAAACAATAATTAAAATGGTGATGTAAGATTCGTGGGGTTTCATTCTATTAGTAAAATAATAATCAAAGAAAGCCCTGACACAAGTCAATTTCTTAAAAAATCAAAAGCTTTATCACGAACTTGCTAATTGGGAAAACTTTATTGCTTACTTTCTGTAAACACCCAATTAAAAGTTTTTATTTACTGAATTTTTTATTAGTATCTTGAATGTTATTTTTCATTTACATAAGCATGAATAAGTACGACTTTCCTCATTTAACTTTGTACATTATTATCTTTTTCTTTGTGAGGTGAAAAGTCTTTTTTAAAAAGAAATTCCGCTGTTTTATTCTAACAGTTCTTTCTATCTTCTATAAGTTAGTTAAAACTACGCATGAATAAAAAAAATCAACATTCAATTCTTTAACAGTGGATTAGGCTGCGTCGTTGGAACATTTAACAATGCAGTTTTATTATACAACGAAGTCTGTAATTATATGGATGGTCTAATAGAATCACTGCCCTTAGCAATGTTATACAAATGAAGCTATTGGTTCTCAAAAACACATTCCTTGTATCGCTACTCTGGTGAAAACCGCACCTAGGGCGTTTTCACACTACGTCCGATCCGAATCCTATCCGAACCAGATATTCACAAATAACGGAGAGAAGTGAGGTATCCGAAGCCGGATTTAGCGCGTAAGCTATCATAGAAATAGTTATACTCTGACCGTATTTTCAGGGGTCCTGATCAGGCGGAGTGCGAAAGCGCCCAGCAGGCTTAGCATGGCCACAGTAGAAACACGAAAGAATAGAACGGTGACAGTTTTTGCGGACAAATTGACAAATTTCCTTTGTTAATTCATCACTTTGTCTACTTTCCTGTAAGAATAAACCTTTTTATGGTGGCCAAGCTAAGCCCGCAGTTTCCACCGAAGGTCTGTTGCGAGGAGAGTGATTTTTAACCAATAGAATCGCTTCTTTTGCATGAACTCGCAGAGCACAGTGATTATATTGGATCTTAAATGTATTCTCTTGTATTCCAGTGAAACCACAGTTCGTCCGCGTGTCCGGCGGCGGGGCGACCCGCGCCGGCCACGAGCGGTCGTTCGTCTGTACGACCCGCGGCTCCAAACCGCCCCCCAACATCGACTGGTTCATTAATTCACAACGGATCGACTCCACACTAACGCAGGTATAATTGATTGAAACTAACCCTTCGGGGTACATTGTGGTACGACTGGGCGGTTCCTGGATGTAAAGCCAAATCCCAAACATCCACGCATAAGGGATGATAATATGTCCTCAACCGTGGCTACTAATTTTTTTTTTACTTCACGTTGTCTTAACCTGATGCAAATACGGCAAATTAATTTTGGCAAAATGGCAATATTTGTTATGTACTAGCCTGGTATATCAAATGAAACTAAAACGTACCTACTATTTACCAATTACATTCTAAACTCTTTGAAAAATATAATAGTCGTTTATTTTGTATCTTTAAAGACGCTCGACTGCACTCATCTGAACAGATTCGTAGATCCGCTATCCAGTGAGCTATTTCGGAAAATATGAACTAATCAAAATTCAAGTGTCATGCAGTCATACAGATGTACGGTCGGAGCGCACGTAATCCATATGCAATGGATAAAACTCATTGAATTAGCCCGAGCTCTATAGCCAGTCGACTAGAGATGTCAATAGCGATTGCGCCGCATACCGAATTTGTAGATCAAATATCCAGGTAGAGCTTTCGTCGAATCGAGGTCTTTACACGTATTACTTTTGTTGTGTCCCACAAAATGCATGTAAAATTTACGTGCATCATTATAAGCCTATTGCCGTCCATTGTTAAACGTAGGCTTCCCCCAATGAGCACCAACCATCCCGATCTTGGGCAGCCCTCATCCATCCGCTGCCAGCCACTTTCTTTAAATCGTCGGTCCACCGTGCTACGGGACGTCCTACACTACGTTTGCCTAAGCGTGGTCTCCACTCTAACACTTGTCTGCTCCATCTACCGTCTTCCCGTCTGCAGAGGTGACCAGCCCACTACATAATAATAAAAATTGCATTAATTTTGTTGTATTCTACAAAATGTGAGACAAAATTGCGTTAAGAGAACAATCGATAATATAAAATTATTCCACAAGTTTTTTTGTCAAATGTAAAATTCGCAGTGCTCGTGCTCGTGCTCGTGCACTCGTGTGAGCTCGTGGAATTCAATGAAGTGCTTAAATCAAACTTAGTGCGTGTGACTATAATTACTAGCTTCTTTCGTTAGACCTAATGACAATTCATAGTATGTGCCGCATACAACATGAGGTCAGTACATAGAAAATAGTTTTCGCATAATATCATATTTATTGCCATCTCTACGGTCAACTCTAATGGCACTCCGTTATGCTCTAATATCCTCTAACCTCGCTATTGTATTTGGCCCTGTTAAAAGTTTTTGACGCTCGAAAAATATAGCACGTTTACTAAAAACCGTTACATTGTAGGACCTATTTTTCAATATATTTTAGTTAAAACTATATCCCAATTTACAAAATGAACAATTGTAAAGCAAAAAAAAAAAAGATATTTGCCAGCAATTAACGATAATTTTTGCTGATTGTTTATTGACTTGGTTGACAGGTAGAAGTTGATGGGGAGGTGACGAAGAGTATTCTGACATGGCGCGTCAGGAGAGAAGACAGCGGGAGATCTCTCGTCTGCAGAGTCTCCAACCCGTGGTTTCCAGCTTACACCCTAGAAGACGTACTTACATTGGAAGTTCTCTGTAAGTATATCGATAAAGATAGTAAGTAATTCAGCCAATCTGTAATTTAACTGGAAAATAAAGTTAAGAGTCCTCTAATCACTTTTACCTAAAATCAGGCTGTGTTGTTAGCTAGAATAAACAGCACAGAAAATGACATGATAACCTCTTATTTTAAGAAGTTTTTAACAATTAGCCATTAGAAACAAATAAATAGCTATCAATAAATAGTTATTGATAGCTGTTCATTTGTTTCTAATCGTCCTACAGTAGCATCGAGTCAGCCAATTTCGCATGTCTATGCCAAAAATTTATCCATTCATAGCGTTTATACTATGTTTCCAGCTAGCCAATAAGCAATTGAATAGATTACCACTAAGCGAAAATCTTCAAAAACCAAGCATAAAAGAAGTTTATTCATTAAAGCTCAAGCTTGGTGATATTAGCGCCATCCTTCATGTAGTGTTTTATGCGCCAGCTCGCTATTAAGCCGAGAATGTAAAACTTTGTTAATTTATTGTTCATATATTTTATTTTACACATACGGACGCCGTTCGTTTTAGGAGCAGTAAACAAATTCTAGCAGCGCATAAAACGGAATTATTAAGTTTATGATTTTTTCATTCATAAAGAAAATCTTGAGATTAGCTACGTTAGCTAGATACATTATATGCTATACTTATCATTAAGAGGGCGACTAACCCAAAAAATCAAACATCGTCCTTCTCTCTTCACACTCACGCCCGTCTTTCATATGCCAAGTGAAAAAGGACGACGCGGATTCATCGCCAAATTAGTTTTTTCTCAATAACTCGATAAATATACAATATTTTAAAAACCCGCTAGGTCAGATTCTTAATGATAGAATTTTTTATATAATGTGTTAAAATATTAACTTAGTTTAATGCACGGTTATGGCAATATATGAAAAATTCGTGAAAATTAGATGCATCTTTGTGATTTTTTTCTATCGAGAAAATTTTAAGTTAACGTGTTTTCGCTCAGATCAAATTCTTGGAAATATAATGTAGTATGTATGTTAAGAAATTGAAACAAATCGGGGCTTATTTTCAAGTATAAAAATGAATTATAAAATCGACAATTAGGGTTAGTCGCCCCCTTAAGTTGGAATTTACTTACACCGATGCAACAACTTTTTTTTGTATATCATAGTAAAAATAATATTTTTCTTACGTCAGATGTCAACAGCAATAATATTATTGCTGTTGACATCAGTATTAATTCGACAATAAAATACCCATCATTCCAATTTATGAATAAACTGCCGCATAAAATATGTATTAAAACTATAATTGGTACAATAAGCGAGCGAAAATATGAGCTGAATAAAGTTATCACGTACGGTGATGAAACACCTGGAGATAGAATGTCCGAAGGGATACCTCGTTATTTATTCACTTGCTCGCACAAAGTGAAAAGACACATTGTAATTCTATTTAAAAACGTTTCATCTTGAGAACATGGTGCAAAGTGCAAACTACGCCACAGTATTGCTGAATTTTTATAACGTAATTGCATTTTTTATTGAACTGAAATCAATTTGCATAAGTTAATGTTAATTTATTACTTTAAACATTCATACTAATGTTACTTATAACAAAGTATATCTATCTGTCTGTTGTTTTTACTGCTATTTAGGTGAAACAAAACCGCGCTAATAACAATAGGGAAAAATTTTAGTACTCAGACAGCGATAGATATAAGATAACGCAATACAATCACTAAAAAATCTGATTTAACTACGTAAATAATAATCTACTTTTTGTAGCCATAAATTAAGACCGACGAGATGCACCGACGAAAGAGTAATAAGCTTACCTAAAGTGAACAATTACATAGAGCTTTTTTAAGTTAGACAATACATCAAAAGCTCTGCGAGATAAAACGCGTTCCGCTCGGCAAGCTTGTGCCAACCTCCACGTTATCTATATTAAAATACGTTATGTATTTTGAATACACATTTTTAATTTAATTTTATATTGGAATTACGTCTGAGGAGTTCGGTAAGTACTTTGATACTGTGTTTTACGGCCGAAAACTAGCGGTAAATGAATGTTTTGTAAACTTTTTTGCAAGTAACCATTTTATTGAAAAAGTGCTATTTTGTGAGCCTTGCTAATCTTATAGGTTTGAAGAGTATGTTATAACTGCTTTCGAATACTCAATTTGATTATTATAAAAATAATAATTGAAGACGTGAGATGAACCGGATAACAAACATTTTATAACATAAGGATAATTACTAATTTGAACAAACCTTGTAAATTACATTAGAATTCATCATCTGGCTAATATGTTTGCTTTCAAATCACTTTCCCGGCTCTAAAGCCTGAATTTATGTAAGAAACGGCAATTTTTTAACTGTTATTTACCTGCTTCATCCACTACGTTAAATCGAAGAAAATTATTAATAACGACACAAAAAATTGAACAGTAACATAATATTATAGGAATGTACCAAATCAAATAATATCATTGAACACAGTAGTAAAGTTTTCTTATTGTATTAAGGGAATCTTTTCAAATAATAAATTTTCCAAAACCCTCCAAAAGAGGTCTCCCTCGCGATTTTCTTTATTTAAGTTTATAATATACGCCCATATTAAGCATCCAGTGTATGTGTCGTGAGTTAAATCCTCCGGGCATTATGCGATTTGCTTGGCAAACTTCCGTGTAATTTCCTCCCGGCTTTTTAAAGATTTCGCGGGCGTTTTTTCTATTGTAATTAATTTTCCGCTGTAATAAATTCAGGTTTTCTTGGTATCACGTGAGCCGGCAACATGGAAAAAAAGGATATTTTAAACTTTTGATGGTTTCCTTTGGAATTACTCATCTTTTTTTAACCGACTTCCAAAAAGGAGGAGGTTATACGTTCGGCTGTATGTATTTTTTTTTGTATGTTCAACGATTACTCAGCCGTTTGTGGTCCGATTTTGAAAATTATTTTTTTGTTGTATAGGGTCTAACTCGAATTTGGTACCATGTTCACAAAAGTGGTGACCTGATGATGGGATCCATGAGTAATCGAGGGAACTCCTCAAAATTTATACGGAAACATATTATGGTGATTTTGGTTTTATGAGAAGTATACTAAGAACATGCTACCAAAAAGTAAGATTTTGCGTCAAGGTATATCATGGTTTTGAAGTTGCTGAGAGAACTCCTGACTCCTTATAGATACAAGTATAGGGGTTTCGGTGTTGTTTTAAGAACTGGAAGCATATGCTACTATGCTGATTACATTCATCATCATCATCATCATCATTACCATTACACCATGCATCATCACATTATGGCCCTATTATAAGTACTTTTCATAATCTTTTAGATTGAGTCTCGAGTTTGTCGAGCAATTTTGAAAATTATTTTGTTGTTTTAAAGTACATGATTTCAATTTGTTAATACGGTTACCAAAGTGGCAATTTGAATGGGATCCATGTGGTATGTAGGGAATTCCTCAGAACCTATATGGAAAGTGGAAACATAATATAGTAATTTCGGTTTAATTAGAAGTATTCTAATCGTATGCTATCAAAAAATAAGATTTCACACCAGGTCCCAAAGATGCTGAGAGAACTCCTGACTCCTTATACATACAAGTTTGGGGGTTTCGGCGTTGTTTTAAGAACTGAAAGCATATGCTACTGTGCAAATTACATTTATCATCACCATCATCATCATCACCACCATTACACTAAGCATCTTCACATTATGGCCCTATTATTAGTACTTTTCATAATCATTTAGACTGAGTCTTGAATTTGTCTAGCGATTTTGAAAATTATTATACTTATAATTCTGTTTTGGTGCTATAATATAGGGAACTTCTCAAAAAATATAATATGGAAACAGATAGTGATTTCCGTTTTGTGAGAAGTATTCTAGGCACGGTATACGCTACCAAAAAGTAACATTTTGCACCGGCTATACCTACCATGGTTCCGAAGATGCTGAGAGAACTTCTGACTCTTTATAGATTCAAGTTTGGGGGTTTCATCATTATTTTAAGAACTGAAAGCATATTATGCTACTATGCAAATTCTATTAATCTTATTCAGTAATTATATTTTATATTGTTAATTTATTTATTTATTTATACTTAGTATACAGACAGGTTACAGTCATTGCATGGTTGTAAAAACATAATCTTAAGTTCTAGCCTAGACAGCAACCCAAAAATTGTATACATAACATAATTATTATTAGGTTGCTACTAAAAATAAACTACGAAACATTGAGTACCTATACAATGAGTGACCAATATAAAAATGATTATTATGTGAGTTATTAAAAATACAGAGTCGGAAATGAGATGGCAAATACTTGGCTTTCATAATATTGTTGATCGTTTTCTTATAATTTGAAAATTGACGAAGAATGTCTACGCTCCAACTACCTACTACTAGGTCATTATAAGTACAACACATTCTAACTAGCGGATTGTAATAGGACGTATTGTTTTTGAATGCCTGTGTAGCGAACATTTTCGGTTTACGCGATCTATAGCGAGTGTTAATAGTAATTTGTGATAGAAGATTAGGAGCATCAATAGAGGAATGGAGTATTTTATGCAGGTAAAGAAGATCGTATCTTTCACGACGAGCACTTAATGGTAACACGCTGAATTTGGACAATTGAGTGGTATAGTCTTTTACCACATGACCGAGATTAAGTTTTCGTGTAAGATATTTCAAACACATTTTCTGTACCCTCTCAATGCTCTCGGTGTGTGTTTTGTAAAAAGGGGACCAAACTGGACAGTAATACTCCACCACGCTTCTGACTAAGCTGAAAAATAATGCTAGCACACTATTTGGTTTTCTGAAGTCTTTTGTGGAGCGTGTGACAAACCTTAACATTTTATTACTTTTTTTAATATATGCTCATAGTGCGGGCAAAAAGATAACTGTTCATCAAAAATAACACCAAGATACTTTACTGTCTGCTGTCTTAACAAGACTTTCCCTTGCACATTATAAGAATGATTGTGCATTAACTTCTTACGAGTGAAAGATATCACACAACACTTTTCAACATTAAGCTTCATGTTGTTAGATACGCACCAGTCCGAGATGGCATTGAGATCATTTTGTAACGCAGCAAACTGATCTTTGTTGTTTACCTCAGAAAAGATTTTTAGATCATCTGCGTACAAAAGTGAAGGACAAGTTAGTCGACAAATTAGGTCATTAATAAATATGACAAAAAGCAAAGGACCAAGGTGAGACCCCTGGGGGACCCCAAAGGGAACCGAAACGGGGAGAGAAGAGAAACCCTTCACAGTAACAAACTGACTGCGATTGCGGAGGTATGAGGTATTGTGAAAGCTTGGAAATTAGTAGGGAATGATCCACTTTGTCGAAGGCTTTACTAAAGTCCAGGTAGATGGAATCAGCCTGTCCACCAGAGGCAAACACCTGACAGAGATAATTCTTGTATTCGATTAAGTTAGTGAGAGTGGATCTATTTTTTACAAAGCCGTGTTGCTTAGTTGAGATGTAATTACGAAATTGATTATAAATATGAACATAGACCACTGATTCAAAAAGTTTTGCAATACCGGACAATATACTTATAGGGCGATAGTTCGAACATTGTGATCTTAGACCTGATTTATATATAAGAATTACGTGAGCTACCTTCCATGAAGAAGGAAACATACCACTAGAAATAGATTTATTAAATAAAATTATGAGAGGTTGTGACAGCTCTTCAGCACATTCCTTGAGGAATTTGGATGCTATATTATCAGGACCAGCTCCTTTTCGTATGTCCAGCAACTTCATCTTACGGAGTACGTCTTCACGAGTAATTCTAATACTGTTTAAAGTGCACGGCAGAACCTCCGGCATATTATTGCTTAAATATATATGTGACGTCGATGGAGTGTCGTAGACGGAGCTAAAGTACTCTGAAAAAAGTTCACAAATTCTTTGACCGTCAGAAGAAGTTCTGTCACCAAATGTCATTGTGTGCGAAATCGATACACTACCCTTACGACCATTGACATAGCGCCAAAACATTTTCGGGTCATTCTCTAATGAGTCTTCTATCGTAGACAAGTCATTTTTGTAGCATTCAGTGATGAGAAACTTACATCTAGTACGTAATAGCGAGAAGGAGTCGTAATCTCGGGGATTTCCAAACTTTTTAAAACGCTTGTGGTATGTTAATAGTATATATATGTTAATAAGTATTATAGTAGCATTTTCATCACAGTTAAGTGCTTATTAGATTTACAGGTATGGAATGCCTACTTTGGGTAGTGTCACGGCTTTTAAGACATAGTATAGGTCTACCAGAACCTGATGGCAAAAAGTGAGAAACTAAATTGACTCTAGCAATACCGGGGTAATAGGAATAAAACATTGTGATCCTTTTTTTTTCTTATAGCGGCTGATTCTGTGTGTTAAACATGCAAATATAAAAATTTATCCAATGATCAAGGATATTTTTTGAAAATCTGCGGTCAAAAATTGCCATCAGATTCTGGTAGACCTATATATATGTATAACCATAGACTAAGGAAAATATGTATAACTTTTTTGAAAACCGCCTAAGCACAGTTAATAGTTGTGACTTGTGATAGTTTTATATTAAATCCTATATACCTACAACTGACAGCTTTTGTGTTTACTTTAAGGTTAATAAATTATTATTCGTAGGTTAATAACCAAAAAGAGTGAAATTATTATTTTTAACAAAAAAAAAAATGAAACCGACTTCCAAGGAAAAAACAATATCTAATAAAATGAACTAAAAAGTATTAAATAATGTTATTCGTAGGCTAATAACTAAGGGTAGGTAATGGGTGCACCAGAGGCGTGGTTATAGTTACAGTTATGGTCAAAGTTAAGGTTATAGTTAAGGTTAACTTAACTTTAACCTTAGCTTTGACCACAGAATTTGACAGATGTCTTTTGCGTTTATTTTTATTTTTTTTGTTAAAGCTATAGTTAATGGGGTTGAGAGTATAAAAAATGAATTATCCATAAAAATCGACAGGAAAAATATTTATTATAACAAGACTGTGAGCCATAGTAAATTTTCACGAAAAAATTTTGATATAAGTTTGAGCGGTTATGGTTATCGTTAAATATAGCGTCCATTATTGACTTTTAACCAAATGTTTGACATTTTGTGTTGTAGTTATAGTTAAAGTTATTGTTAAAGTTACAGTCATAGTTATAGTAAGTTGGTGCAACCCACCCTATAAAGAGTGAAATTATTATTTAAAAAAAAATAATTAAACCGAATTCCAAGGTAAAAACAATATCTAATAATATGAACAAAAACATATTAAATAATTCTTACTCTTTAATAGTGCTTTTTTCAGAATTTCACTAAATCTCAACTATTTCTGTACTTAATTATAGTCTTCATTACTTACTTTGAAGTCGGTACCAGTCTCAACCTAGGTATTCTGGCATTGACTGCGAATGCACGATTAAATTAGCTGGTACCGACTTCAAAATAGTGAAGACTAATTAAGTGCAGAAATAGTTCTGATTTAGACGAATTCTGAAAAAGGCACTATTAAAGAGTAAGAATTATTTAATACTTTTTAGTTAATATTATTAGATATTGTTTTTACCTTGGAAGTCGGTTTCATTTTTTTAAATAATAATCAAAGCTTTTATTTTAAGTAGTAGATATTTTAAAATACTTCTATTGTTATTCAAATTGACAATTACAATTAATGAGTAACAATAAAAATGTTTAATTTTACAATAAATAATATAATGTGAAGATTTTAATAGCTCTAGAAGTAACTTATACCTACACCTTAATGTTTACAATGTTGGCTTTTAAAATCGCTTTTATAGATCTTAAACTGAAACCCTAAAGCGGTAAAGCCTAATTTAACTTGCCCTTATTTAACTGGACAACTAAATTGGTCCGGCTTATCTTATCCAATAGGATAAAACCTGCAGGCTAGGTGGCCGTATAAAGCTTAATTAAAAGTAATAAACCGTGATAAAGGAGCCAATAACGTATCATAGTTGCACAATCACACGGGAGATACATTGTTGAGTCGGGAATAAAACGAATAAAACGACCGTTTTAGACCGTGGGAGAGCCATGCTTCGGCAAGAATGGGCCGGCTCGACCGGAGAAATACCACGGGCTCACAGAAAACCGGCGTGAAACAGCACTTGCGCTGTGTTTCGCCGAGTGAGTGAGTTTACCGGAGGCCCAATCCCCTACCCTTTTCCATTTCCTACCCTCCCCTATTCCCTTCCCTACCCTCCCCTACCCTATTACCCTATTCCCTCTTAAAAGGCCGGCAACGCACTTGCAGCTCTTCTGATGCTGCGAGTGTCCATGGGCGACGGAAGTTGCTTTCCATCCGGTGACCCGTTTGCTCGTTTGCCCCCTTATTTCATAAAAAAAAAAAACGCTGGGAACTAATTGACATAATACGTACCGCTTCTTACGATTCATCTGTCGATAACTTTGTATTGTTTACATTACTAGAGATCGCCCAATGGTCGAAATTCGACCTCAAATAAAAAATTAAATTATAAGTTTCAAATTTCAATGCTTTTCTATTGATATTATATTATCAAAATATTGACTTTATTATTTTTTAGACAATTCCTGCCACAGGCTCAAATTAATAATGTCAAATGATGACAGACTAGCCGTGTAGTAATTGTCTAATGCAGTATTTAAGATTCAATAAAAAAACTAAATCTATTTTCAATTTGACAACAGACTTCAACCATAAATAAAAGAATACAATTCGTGTGTATAGGCTTGTCAATTAAAATCTCCTAGTGTGTGTTATGTTTTATTTGTTAAAAAATGTGTGATAAAAGTATAATTTCAAAACAATATTAGCTCGATGCACTCCTTCACCATAATATAAACTATAACTGTGCAAAATTTCAATCACCTACGTTTTCGCATTTTTCGTCAAAAGGGATCCAAAGTTTTTCGCTCGCGTATTAATATATACTTTAGATACAGAATGTAACAAAACTAAGTTATAATTTAGGGTGAGTCTGAGTCCTAATGTGAAAGTAGCATGGCCAAATTCATGACACTGTGGCGTTTGCCCATACAAATCCCAAAAAATTGTTCTTTCAATGCTGTTACTTTCACAGTCAATTCTATATAAGGGTAAAGGGACACATACCCACCCTAAAGTATTATCACTTTGTTTTGTTATACCCTGTATAACGCCTTTACGGTTCAGTGGTTTAGAGCGTGGATGTAGACTCGAAGGTTATGGGTTCATTTGTTTTCAAGTTTAGGTAGGACCGTAGGACAATGCAGGCTGATCATGCAGGCTTTGATTGTCTTATAAGAAGGATGCTCCGTGCATCGAATGTAAAAAATCGGTCCTAGTGGTTATGGCCGATGTAGGCCTTTAGACAAAAAACTAGGCATAACTAAAGGACAGCAGCTCTTATGTAAGTTTTGCTATATCATAGGTTTTGCGTAGATTTTCGAAGATCATTGCGTACATTATAAAAAATATTTTTCTATAGAGGTTTATGACAAATACTGCTTACTGCTACTACATAAAATAGGTCAAATCAAACAAAAGCGTTGCAGTAAAATAAGTACAATACATAAACATTAGGATGCACCGTTAATCTTGTTTGACAAATATTTTAGGCAAATTGAGTTGTACCGTTGAAAACGCACAAAAAACTCAACTGTAAACTTAATGCACGTACTGAACAATAAACAGAAACTTTGTGAACAAACAACGTAATAATCGCACCACTGCATACTTGAAACTAGGGCTGCCACCTGTTGGAAAATATAATTATAATTTACCTAATGATTTAAGAAATACATACGACATAAACTATTTATTTCGTAGAATATATAAGATACTCAAGATAAAGTATTTTTATATTATAGATAAACTAGAGTGATAATATAATATTATCAAATTTCATCGTTGACTTGATGTATTTGGCATTAAATTCAAGAAATACATACTCCAAACAAGAAATTTCCTTGATTGTGTTATCGATTCTTTTTCTAATCTAATCAAATAAATTCATAAATTATAAACTCGAAGAGTAAGCAATAATTCTGGATATTAACATTTTTATAATATTTCAGTAGCCCTACAGGACTGATACAAAATTTGTCAACTCGTGCTCTGAATGAACAATTCGCTGTCTGCTCCGATGGGAACTAGTTTTGAGTTTGCCGAATATTCTGGCGATATTATCTTTTTATCATTCTTTTTGCAAAGCCACTTCGTGACTAGACGCTACCAAGTTATAGGAGAATTTACTTAACGAATATACTTCGACTATCATTTATAAGATATTTACCAGAGATAACCAGATAAAAGTAACTACTCTTTTCTGTTTCAGTCTTTGCTGTTTGCTCATAAACATTACCTCAGTCATGTTAAATATCTCAGTTATTTGTAGAAAGCAAAACTATTTTTATTCAAACATAATATTATAGTACAAGTTCCCTAGAACATTTTTTTTTTATAACTATCAAGCAAATTTTTCGTGAGTAGCTTCATTTTGATAAGACGAACCGTTTTAGGGTTCCGTACTCCGTAGTCAACCAAGTTTTGTTGATTACAGAACCCTAAAACGGAACCTTAACGAGCTGATTTTTTGTATATTGATAGGTTAATAGTTATATAATTTAAGAGTAACGCTGTCCTACAAATAGAACAATCCATATTTTAGTACCATCAAATCGAAATATTAAATCCTTTTTATCTCTGTTAGCTCTACCACTTTCGAGAATTTTTGCAGAGGAAATTGTTGTTCGTCTTATCAAAATGAACCTACTCATTTTGATAAGACTAAAACTACAAATGCTACTCACGAAAAATTAGCTTGATAGTAATAAAAAAAAATCTAGGGAACCCAGACTATTATGGATGTAGATAAATATCATAACGTCCACAGCTATTCCATTTTAAGTCTTCACGTTTAATAAAACTAACAGGAGACATCTGCGAAATAAATTTAAAATAAAACACGCTATTAGATCTAAACGGAAAACTTATTACACGCCGTCGTAGCGACACAAGGACATATAGTTATAACTTTATTCTCACGCAATCTCACATGACACACATACTGGTACGTTTAAACAGTTATATTATGCTGTAAAATCAAAATTCATAACCACGGCACTGTAAAAGTTCTCATGTATACTGTTATTGATTGTATTACTTTCGTTTCCAGCAAATTTTCAAAATGTGGCTGGCAGCTGTTTTATAAATAAACTTTCGTTGTATTTTATGGCACCAAATGGTTTGTATAATATTATACTAGGCCCTGGCTAGCCAGTTCCTTTACTTGAAATTTGAACTTGGCTTGACACGCTGTCGTGTGTCTAGACGGTGAGGGGTATATTTGTTTAGGAACATCGTACTTAAATTCATATCATCAGAACTCGAATAACCTCCGAGCAACATCTTTAAGGAGTAACTAATTAATAAATTAATTAAGAAGATTAGCAACGAAGTATCATCTTGCCAAATTTCTAACCAACTTCTGACTTAAAACTTTTGAGGTACTTGTCAGTCGTTTGTTGAGTGTTCATTACAGTTTGTACAAATTACAAAGATACGTACACGACTTGATATACATTTATTTTTAGAACTGCTTGCTTCTCATCTAAAAGTTTTGCATTCTCCTTCTAGTAGGTATACCTAATAATTATTATTATAAAAAATACTTGTGGCACTCGGTGACTGCGGCGGTAAAGCATGGCATTTTAACAACGAATGCAATTATAATTCGCATACGTCTAGTCGCACGCACATAAACACCATGCCCAAGTCTGGCAATGCCGCACCGCTGTGCCGGTCGGAGTCGGGGGTGTAAGTTTTTTCGTTACGGAATTTCTTGATTCGATCGCCGTGCTCAAAGCCCGCGATAAAAGCTATGCAATACCTTAAAAAAAAACTCCTTGTTAATTAATAATTATACTTTTTGTAAAATAACTTTAGGCTTAACTTTCTTGTAAACTGTTTATTAATTGGCTCTACCTTTCAGTTCCATCTTTCTTTTGTTACAGATGCACCGTTTACTCAGATATCTCTAATAGAACCCAAAGATCCGCACTTGCTGCGAGAGGACGAGGATGCCGAGCTCCTGTGCTCCGCTGATGCTGCTCCGCCGTCATTCAATTTCACCTTTTATAAAGGCATAGAGGTAGGAATTCTTACGAAGCAAGGTTAAGGTAGATAGAGCTTGTTAACTGTCTATAAACAAGTAAATGTTTAGTCGTTCATAACATAACGTTGCATTAAAAATAGTAACTACAATATAATTAATTATTAACAATTGTTATCAAAGCTAATCAAAAGCAATACGGCATAAACACAAGAATAAACGGCCATCGATCATCCAACAGCTTGCATTTCCAACCATTGCAAGCCACGCTCTCGAAACATACAAAATAAATCCAATTATAGTTGGAAAGAAATAGTAAGTCATCTCCTCGCCAAGAAAACTTTATTAAGTTTTGTTTTGATAACTTCTTTTGAATTCAAAGTTTTATACAGTACAATAGTTTACGTCAGAAAATACAACATCAATTAAAACTTTTGATTTAATCAAAATTTTATAGTGATTATATCATTTGTCATGGCGTTTACTTCGTACACGTGATGTAAGTTTTTAGCATGCTAGTAACTTGCAAAGTAACTTGTGTTATAACTGGTAAGTTTAGTATCGTTAGAAGAATAGGAAATAGATCTAAGGAGGTTGAATATTGAAGTCCAAAGGTTAAATAAGAAAACTAGATAAGCCAGATAGGTAGTAAATTAAATGAATAATTGCTACCAGTGTAATTGAAACTTTGCGGCCCGCAGCCTCCGACCTAGACTTAATTTTTTTACTTATTATAGTGTATATTAGTGTTTATATTTTATAAAATAGTTTTATTTTGTATTTTTGTAATGAAAAATTAAACCTTGAACCTTTTAAATTTATGACAAACCTTGTTATTTTTCCTCCAAAAAATCTTACCGGTAGCTCGGTCGTAAACGCACAATTTCTCTGCAAGCAACTGGCGCGTGTACGGGAAGCATTAAGATTCCCTTTCAGTAAGCGTTCTAGTTGAAAAGCTCACGCAAATTGAAAGTTAGCCGTAATACTCGTGTGGCGTGACACGTGACAAGTAATGAGTCTTTAATTTTCGTTGTATGAAAATACCTTTATTGTTGTAATAACTTTATAATAGCTATTGTTTTTTTTATTTTGTAACGTTTTTGGCGGAATAGGAGCACGTGGTTTTTCACGTGCTCCCTGTTCTATATTATCTATCATATTATATTCTATATTTTATCCTTTGATAAATAGAACAGGCGCTTGGTGAAGTTGAGTTTGCAAAATGTGAAGACCGCATTCTCTGAATTGGATTGATGTCGCCATGGCGCCATAGCGTATTGATCAATGTCTTACAAAAAAATATTGGTGTAAAAAACATGGACCAATATGACTCCTGGCAATAGCCAGAAGCATAATCTGCATGAGTTCAACCATTCACAGAATGTGGTCCTCATATTTTGCCTCCACCCAGCACCCGCTCTAAATAGGGCAGAAAAGATTTTTCGTAATAAATCTATTCGACACCTGGTTTTACCTGTCGCACGGACCTGTAGTTTCGTTGTTAATTAGGCTCCATGGATTCAATTACAGAGCGCCAATTAACTTGTTTCGGCTTTGATGATATTACTGAAGCTGTAGTCACAGGATTAAGCTAATTTTAGGGATTTGTATAGTCACATCTAGTATTATGTTACTTCTCCCCTTGTCCTATATTCCTTATTTTTTTTTTAAATGGTAACATTTTAAAAGCTATAAATTATATCAAATAGTGCTAGAAAGTATTTTAATTTGATGATAATAATCCATACTAATATTATAATTGCGACAATGTATCTCTGTCTGCTATCACAATAGGCCACTGAATCGATTTTAATCAAATTTGTATTCTGTATTAAGTAAGTCTCGGGACTGTTAATCGTCAAAAAGCGTGGTTCGTGATAAATGAATTTCTGTGCGAAAAAAATAGCGGGAAACATCTAGTAAAATAAAAATTCATAATATTCCAATTGGCTCATTAGCTTATTTTTCATAGGACCATTTAGTCCGGGACGACCCTATAGGAGGTATATCGGTGGAAGGCAACAAGCTAGTCCTGAAGGGCTTGAGGCGGTACCACTCGGCGAGGTACCGGTGCCGGGCCTGGAACTCGGAGGGCAGCGGCCTGAGCGAGCCCTTGTCCCTTAATATCTTATGTAAGTATCTGAGAATATAAAAAAAACTCACTAATGGTGGCATAGCAGCTAGGCTGGATAGTGGTGGCGCAGTAGTGAGTAAAATTACCTTGGGGGAGGCCTTTGCCTAGAAGTAGCAAAGCGAACAAAAAACTACTATAAGCCGAACTGCTGTCCAGCTAGTTAGTACTTAGTACCGCGACTGACTTACTAATTAGTTTTTTTTTTGTTTTTAATGAGTTTTTTTATTCTAATTTTAGCTACATTAATACACATATTTAGATGAAGTTTCAAGTAAATAATCTTACTAAATTATTATAAAAGTTGAATTATTAGCGTATTAATATAGTATTTCGGAAAGTTCCATCAAAATGTTTTCCTTCAAACTGTTTCGTTTGAACTACAGCTGTTGAATTTCAGTTAAACCAAGCTTCAGTGCTTATTTCGTAGAAATCGAAAGCAAATATTATATTTTATTTTGTAAAAGTTACGATCAATATAACATTAAACCAATATAGAACTTATACGACTTTAGAATATGATTGCGACAGCTACACGACAGGCGTTCGACAGCAAACATTGCACAATATTTTGTGTCGTCTACATCTGACAGACTAGACAGCGTTGCATTGATATCGTAAAGGTGCATCTTTACAATGGTCCATGCTGGCCCACTACAAGCCGTCGCCATTGTGTAGACAATGGCGTATGATGGCCGATGATTTCCAAGTGTGGCGTGCAATCGGCGAGTTGTTGTTGACCTGCAGCAGTGGGCCATCGTGGGTCATTATGTACTGGCTACTTCAAAAATGTCGTCTACATCTGACAGACTAGACAGCAGATATCGTTTTTTTTTTATGAAATAAGGGGGCAAACGAGCAAACGGGTCACCTGATGGAAAGCAACTTCCGTCGCCCATGGACACTCGCAGCATCAGAAGAGCTGCAGGTGCGTTGCCGGCCTTTTAAGAGGGAATAGGGTAATAGGCATATAGAACGGTCAGTACTGAAGCACTTCCTGTCCTGTCGGGTGTTTTGCCTGTAGACTTGGAAATACAGCGCCGAGCTGCTTTATATTACAAAAATAAAAAAATTACGACCCCAGATTTCTTAAGCATGAGAGACAGAAATAAGGTGAATAGATTGTTTGAACCACTAGACATTACACTACAAAATCTTTTACCCGAGTGGCAGGATCGGTAGGATAACTCGATTAAAGGTCGGCACCTGTACAATTTCTTTCCTTCAGTTCGCGAACGACTCCCCATGCATTGGATAGAAATAGATCATAGCGTTGCACAATTCCTAACTGGTCACGGCAATTTTAAAGCTAAACTTCATAGATTCAAGTTAGTTCCATCTCCTCTTTGCGAGTGCTCGACCGAAGACAGCCCGCAAGAACAAACTGCTCATCACATACTCTGGGAGTGCGGTCTCTGGCATGAGGAAAGAACCGATTTATTAAACAGCCTCCAATGTGTCTCTGGAGTCGTATATTACGATGACCTCGTAGGCAGCGCAAAGAATTTCCGTGCTTTCAAACGTTTTTGTCATAAATTCTATTGGAAACAATCGAACACAAGTTTGCCATTATAAATAAATGTCTTTTTTTTATGAAGTAGGCATATTATATTAAGCATAATTTTTTTTTCCCGTGGTGCTTCCCCCTTTTGTTCAGACATCAATGTCATTACAATTTTGGCTGTCTCCCGCTTTGCTTGGGGAGGGAAATTGGATATCTCCTACTCCTCCTACATTTCTTCTGATTAATTTCGTTGCGGGTCCCAAGACAGATTTAGCTTGTCCCTCGGGCATCCCTGAGATCATATCAAAGGGTTTTCGTGGTTGGTTACCACTGTTGATCCTGGCGACACAGGAGTTGCAGTGGTGGGAATGTGTGGTGGGCCTTTTGCCCGTTAAAAAAAAATAGGGTAATAGGGGAGGGTAGGGATGGGAAGAGAAGGGAATAGGGGAGGGAAAGGAAGGGAATAGGGTAGGGGATTGGGCCTCCGGTGAACTCACTCACTCGGCGAAACACAGCGCAAGCGCTGTTTCACGCCGGTTTTCTGTGAGAACGTGGTATTTCTCCGGTCGAGCCGGCCCATTCGTGCCAAAGCATGGCTCTTCCACGTTATTGTTGCATTGATGGCGGAAGATACGTAATCGCGCGCCTTCCCGATATCATCATATTATTGTAATGTATGTTACCATCCTCCATTATTCTTCGTTTCGTCCACAGACATGGATCAAGATAGATACCGCATGTGCATGTACTTCGCGTGCCATATCGCGTTCCCAAACGACAAGCAATGCTCGTCTTTCGAAAGTCTGTTCTTTAGTCTGCTATCGGAATCGGACGTCAATCGGAATTTTAAAAATGCCTAAATGCCTAAAAGTGCTGTATTGAGCTGTAGAAATTGAAATAGAAACGTTGGCCTAGATAATGGACACGTTTCTTATCATTGGTACGTCACAGTAGGTAGGAAAAAAGTGACACGCTCGTTTTTATACAAATGGAGCGACATGCGGTATCTATCTTGATCTATGTCTGTGGTTTCGTCCTATATCTCTTCTTTCGTCCAGCCCGACCTGAGTGCTCAGCCGGTACGGTGGTGCAGCAGCTTGCTGGCGCGCCGGGCGGGGAGGTACGCGCGCGCTGCTCTGTGACAGCGCCCTCTACACGAGACGCCGGCCCGTTGCGCTTCTACTGGACTTATAATGGGACAAAAGATGTGTTGCCTGTGAGTATTCCTAAATCAATGGTCTTCTCTATCCGCTTCTTACTATATCTGTTACAAATTTTCTTTAAAATCGACCCAGCAGGTCATGCGCGGTACTGTGACTAAAAGAAATATATTTTTTTTGTGCAAAAATGGAATGGAATACATTCAGAAAAATGAAAGATACGTGCTACTTCAATATGAAGCGATTTTAGTGTTGGAGGAAACTCGAAAGAAGTATGGTCCTTTAGTTTTTTACGGTACCAACCTAACAAAAACGGTTGCAAAACTTTTTAAATTAAGACAAAACAGTAAGTTGAATTTCTTTATTTTCGAACGTAAAAAATTGCTCTCTGAAGTAGGTATTACAGAAACTCAATTAGTATTAAACAGAAAATTTCTTGTAAGTACATAAAACATAGAAAATAACGAGATATATTGCTCTCAGCGATCTGTTTTAATCAACTACTTTCTCAAGATGCTTGAAGTTAAATATTTATTTTGTAGAAGAAATCTAGGATCTATTTACTGGAAAAGTTATTATAACTTGTAAATCTTTATCAAAGTTCGCAATTTAGAATCTGTGAAAACAATATTGTTTAAGGTTGGTTTTGAGCAGATAAAAGTTTTTGAAACGATCCTTTTCATAAATAATACTGATGAGACAAGATAAGTCGGTCTGACTAATTTTAGTCCGGTATTTTTCTTTTCACTTCGAAAACAAATTCTATTTAACAAATATTTTGTATTATAAATGCGAAAGTTTGTCTGTCTGTCTATTACCTATTCACGCTTAAACGGCTATATCGATTTGGATGAAATTTGGTGTGGACATACTTTGAGAAACAGGAAAGGACATAGAAGAGTTTTTAATGCTGGAAAATAAACGGTTTTTGAGCAATAAACGAATTTACTAGGCTCTAAAACTTTCTCATTTTGTTTCAGATACCAGCGTCGAATGTGACTGTCATGGGGTCTACTAGTACCGTGGTCCATGGTCTGCCGTTTCCTGACAGTGATGATGATGACCTGGGCTGGCTCGCGTGCTGGGCTAGCAACGACATAGGCAACCAGCGAGAGCCATGTTTGTTCAGGATTATGCCCGCGGGTACGATTTTTAATAAGCACCCACGATAAACAAAGTTCATTAAATAGTTTCTTTTTTTTAATGAGAGAAGATAATAATACACTCGGGAACTGCCGCGGCCGCGGTAATGCTATTGCATAGCATTTTTAGGGTTCCGTACCCAAAGGGTAAAAACGGGACCCTATTACTGAGACTTCGTTGTCTGTCTGTCTGTCTGTCTGTCTCCAGGCTGTATCTCAAGAACTATTACAGCTAGACTTCTGAAATTTTCACAGATTGTGTATATCTGTTGCCGCTATAAAACAAATACTAAAAACAAAATAAAATTAATATTTGAGGGGAGCTCCCATACAGCAAAAGTGATTTTTTTGCCCTTTTTTGCTCAATATAAAAATGGCAACAGATAGGTACTTGAAATTTTCACAAAATTCTCAGTTATATGTGTACTTAAATAATTATTAATAAAATTAAAATAAAATTTAAATTTAAAGGGGCTCCCATACAAAAATCATGCCTATTTTTGCGCTATAACGGTACGGAACCCTTCGTGCGCGAGATCGACTCGTACTTGGCCGATTTTTTAACAACTAATGCAATTAGGTATAATTCGCCGCACCGTTGCGCTGTGCCAGTCGGAGTGGGGGGTGTTAGGGTTATTTCGTTACGGAATTTCTTGATTCGTCGCGCTCAAAGCCTGCGATAAAAGCTATGCAATAGCTTAATAATAAATAAATATTATCTCATAGGTGGAAAATTGGTAAAGACTTAAAATATAGCGAAGGAAAGGTACGGTAAATAACATGCATAGTGCGCCAGGCGATGCAGGCGCTTATTAGCTGACTAAAAGTCCCCGAAATATACAACTTTCATTATATAATTTCGATAGGGAGTTAGAAATCAAATAAAAACATTTTTGATTTCTATCTCCGCGGAAATTATCGAATACTTAAGGCCATCTCCCGAGCAAACGACCTTGACCATACTTTTGACGCGTTGCCGAAATCGCACAAAATCCTATTTTTTTTACTTATCTTAGTTCAAAATTGATCTAAAAAAAATTTAAAACGGGGAATATGTAGTTAATGAAATTGTCTTCTATTGTCGTGTATTTCTTCAAATAAACGTAATTTGTCAATACTAGGGAGATGCTGAAAGTATGCTTCAATTTTAATAAATTGCTATTACTTTGGAAGCTAATATCATGAGTATAATAAACAAAAATATAAAATTTAAAACGGGGAAAGGAATGTTGATATACTGAAGATTATTGCTGTATTTTTATTAGAACATTGTAGCTTTCAAATTATGAGTTTATAAGGCTCTAAATACGGTAAATTACGGAATCTCCGTAGGGGAAGGTCCTTAACAGTCCTCTGCTTTACCAACGCACATCCCTGTCAACAGCGCTACCTGAACCGCCCAGCAACTGTATAGTCGAAGAGCAGTACCTGCACTGCGAGCCGGGCCACGACGGAGGTTTGCCCCAACGATTCATCCTCGAGGCGTTGGAGGTACGCCACCTCGACTCCGTGCGAGATGAGTCTACCATGAACGACCAGGTGAGGTGGTGGCGTGGTCGGCTATAGCTAAACTAACAGATTGAGTTTCCAGAAAGAATAATGTAGAGATAGCTATTAACCTTAAATATGGCTATAATACCAGGTGTAACAAAACAAAGTGATAATTATACCTTAGGGTGTGTATGGGTCATAGAGCTCACTGTAAAGTAGCATCGCCGAAAAAGTATTTTTTTAACACGCTTTTATTTGCTTCACTTGTAACTATGTGTGTAAGAAAATCTTGGAATCTTAATTTGACCCACTTCCCGATCTTCGATTAGGATGAAATTTTGCACACGCTCTGAGTTCTGATGACAATACATGACTAACTAAGAAACGTCATTACAAATCCAATATGGCGGCCTCCCCAAGATGGCGAACAGGCTATTTGAAATGCTATGATATCAAATGAAAGAGTTTGCTATCGGGAATACGAAAAAAATAGTCAGGTGACTTAAATCCAACATGGCGGACATACATGATGGCGAATTGTCTAAAGCGGGTTTTTTAGTTTTTTAAACTATTATTTTATTATTACTTTTGTATCCAGGGAGGCTGGGGCACTTGTCCATTCAATCACAAAAAAAATTTGCTCTTTCAGCGCTGCTACTTTCATAGTGAACTCTATATGAGGGACACATAGGTACACACTAATGTATTATCGTTTAGTTTTGTTACACCCTGTATAATTATTATTATGTATGGTTTATGTTGGCCCATGCTAGATTAAAATAATAGTTGCGATAATGACGAATGTGTGAGGTAACCATGATAATCCATCATGGCACTACCGTTTGTACTATTTTCTTTGATATAAAAAATGTTAAAAATGTGTAGTTGATATAAAATAGTAACCGTACCTAGAACATTAGTAGAGTTAATTAATAATTAATTATTTACGTTATATTATAATTTAGGTACCAGTTCACTTATTTACCTAGTACGTATCGAATTCCATATTTTAATAACAATATATTATTTTTGTTTAATAATCAAAGGGTAAATTCTACAAAATAAATTAACATTCCGCGAAAAATAATAATAACGATAGTTGCGAATATACTCATATTATTGTTGAAGATCGCTTTCAACTTGTTTCCAAGAGTGTTTTATATTGCTCATAAATATTAATAAATTAAAATCATCAAAGTAGCATTTGTTCATGCAAGTGAAAATATTTTAATGTTATTTACTGAGTTTAAATTGTTATTTCATCATTTTCGGCATTTATTCCAACAATGTTCCGTTATTTAAAGAATCTTTTAATTGAATTGGCTATACAAAAGTTTGTGCTTTATTATTCGCGATGACCATTTATTATTGCGATGAAATATGTATCGATTTATCGGGAGTTCTTTTGAATACCTATTTGATTAAATTGTTTATGAGATATAATAGGTAATTTTTCAATTGTACATTAAGCCTATTGCGACGTATATTGACCGATGTGTCTCACATAAGCATATATCCAGATATCAGTTCTAAGTCACCAACATTTAATTTCCTCCATCACAATTTTTCTTCTATATTGAATATCCGACATCAGCTGTTTGTGAATATTCTAAACCATTATAATATCTAGGGCATATCCGGGCGAGGCCTGTCGGAGGCGGTGTACAGAGCGAGTAACGACGCAGTTCCTCAGTTCGCTCTAGACGCGTTATCTCCGGGCCGCTACACGTTCCTGGTGTACTCGGAGACGCCGCGCGGAAGGTCGCAGCATCCCGCCGCCTTGCACAGCGTTCCGATACGAACTGTGGACGATATGGATAGACCAGGTAAGCGATTTTGTTTCCAGCCTACTCTAATATTATATAGCAGCCCTATAGTTTACAGCTCATTACTCATAGCACAACAATATCGCGATCACGCACAATATTATAGCTTTTATAGCGTAGTCTAAAAGCAGCTTTATGATACGGAATTACGTTTCAAGACGTATATTCAAAATTTATATTACAGATTCTAAATGTTATCGATAGGTAAGGCGATCAGAAGAAAATAATTTTTGGCTTTAAATACAAAATAATTCATTTTAATCTTGATGTTGAATGAAAATAAAACAATTTTTAGTGTCCTGTCGCCTGTCGAATATTTTCATTTTTTCTCGTGTGAGAGAAAACTCTTTCTAAAACTTTCCAAACTATGGTACTTACTATTAAAAAAATGCAGAGTTAATAATTAGTAATTTCTAGCACAGCAGTTTTATCTTGAAGATTGAGATTTTTAAGGAAATTACGCTTAAGCTAATTTAGCAAAGCTCTAAAAAGGATTTCTTTGCAGGATCCCTTCAGACGATGACGCCGACTCCGCCGTTGCCCGCTGCTAATGACAGCACAACTTTGCTAATAGGAGCAGCTTTATCGCTCGTCTTTTTAACAGTTCTAGCTACATTTTGTATAGCACTCGTTATTATGTGTCGGAAAAGAGGACATTCACACACAGATCCAGATCAAACGTAAGTATTATTGAAATTGTATATTTTAATCCGCGATCAAAAATTATAATGCTCATTTTGGATAATTTGCCAATCCTAATTTAACATTACGTGTTTTTATCAATCCAATTTTAATCGCACCAATGAATTCATTTTATTGGACATTCACCTCGATCCGAAGATCTCTTTGATCAGAAATACAGACCTTTACAAATATTTCCAATTTAGGCACCCGTATTAAAATTACTTGATCTAGAAAATTGTATTCCAAAGTCGGTCCTGCGGAGATTTGATTTAATTTCGATTATTTCGTTTACTCGGTAAATATCGGAGTTACTCTTGCAGGTATTCTGAAAGGAATTTGACTATCGAAAAGTATTAATTTTGAACAGTTCCACATAAAATGCCCTCTATAATAATATTATCTTGTGTTATGATTTAGGCAGCCTTTTTATGTATGTTTGGTCTGTCGCATCTTAGCTATGAATCCGATTTTAGTGAATGTGCTGTCAATAGATTTGTAATGATAGCATGTATGTTTGTTCTGTCGTATTAAAGCTTCGGATCCGATTTAAGCAACGAGGTATCAATATATTGATAGAGTGTGGCTACATATTATTTTCGTTATTATATTATGTTATACTGATTTTCCTCAGGGCAATAATGCGTCGTAACGTGGGCGTGTCGATGTATAGCGGGTCGACGTTGTCTCAGAGCATCATGCCGACCGTCGTGGTGAGGGGTCACCGCGGCTCGCGCGTGCTGGCGGCGCGCTGGTCCGGCGTGCTGGAGGACTCGCCGCTCGCGGTACTGGCGTTGGACACTAGAGCTCATGGTAAGACCTTCCTTAGAGTATACAGGGTGACACTTCTGAGAAAGCATCGTGAGGAAACCCGCACATGGTTGGTCCCAGACGTATTGACCTGCTCATTACTCTGAACTATGCCGTCTATGTTGCGAGAATACCCGCGTATGTGCTTGGGCAACAATACGGACATTTAAAATTCTTGTCCCAGGTACTACAGTATTTGAAGAGTGGTTACTTTGCTCTGAAAATACTGTATAAATCATCCACAATGGATGATTTATGCAGTATTTTCATTATTATTATCGGATTATTTTTGTGTGATCATTAAATTGCAGGTCCATATTTCCCATTTTTATATCCTACAGACACCCTCGGCCTAAAAGGTATTTAGTGTAATCACTTGCATAAGTTATGGTTGCTAAAAGTACAATGTTAAATTTTCTAAGAATAAAACATTTTGTTATGTGCGTAACTGTGTACTTAGTTACATTGAATTTGCTAAAGGGAATGTGAAATCAAAACCGACCAGTCTTTCCTTCTGTTGTTCGAGTATTCAGTATTCTCGGGAACTGATTCTTTTACGGTTTTATTATTATTTGTGTTGTATACTGAATGTTGTTTTCGCAGCTGAGACGGACTGTGGACACAGCGATTTCGAGCAGCAGGAAACTGAACTCACTAGGAACCATGACGAGCTATTGCTGGATACATAAAGGAATTTTTACTCTTTTCAATTTATAAGCCTTTATAAATGGACGGTAAAGACATATTTTTATCTAGTTCAAACTTATTTGGAAAATCATAGAAGGCAAACTTTAACTACAACTTATTTTAATTTAACATTTATACAGCCGTCAGTGGCGTAACTATACCATCCGGGGGCCGTGGAGAATTGACGGGGCCCCTGGAAAATTGACGGGGCCCTATAATAATAATATCTAATAATATCTATGGACGCTTCACACCACGTCAGTCTGGCCCCGTGCTAAGTACCTGAAGGACTTGTGTTACGGGTCCCAGACAACGGAAATATATTTAATACTTTTATGCTATACGTATATTTAAGATTTTTATTATATGATACACATATTTAATACAAATCCATGACCCAGGAACTTTTGAAAACTTTTTGTTCCGTCGGCGGGATTCGAACCCGCGACCCCCGGCTTAAGCTACCAACATGCCCACCAACTGAGCCACAGAGGTCTATCAGTAAAGATCGTCGCGTCAGAATTAAAATAGTTACAATTAATGTATAGAAATATTTTAAATATTTCTGGGCTCGCGGCGTCTTGGACCGGAGCCTTCTTGGGTCGGGGGCTCGTGCCTTTTTGCCAGCCCTGCCACCCTATTTTTACGCCAGTGATAGCCGTGATCCAATCCTGTTCCTATGAAGCAGCAAAATAGTATTCTCATATATGTTAATTATCCCTAGCGGGCCCCTAGACCTACAATAGTATTGAGCAATATTTTATTAAACAACTTATTTGACAATAAGATTGAAAGCGTTGCGTTGCGCGAATGCGTTCAATGTTAACCCTAGACGGTCAATAATATTGCAAAATACGTGATATTGCGCAATCAAATTGATCGTCTAGGAGCCCGCTTAAACATCTGAATTTCGGAGTTATGCTAATCAGAACGTGTTTAAAATTGGTCATATATTTTATAAAATATATGCTTTTTTATACCAAGAGAGCATCAAAACTATAATAAAACTGTATTATTGTAATATTTAACAAAATTGCTTGATATGATTTTCTGTTAATAAAATACGTGATGAAAATGTATACAGTATTACTTTAGTGATAGGTGTGTGTTTAATTTGTAAGGCCAAGGTAGTGAAAAATACTTAACGGCCATTTCGTTTTGCCTATAAATTATAATTTTGTTGTTAGCTGCCAACAATAGTAAATGAAAGTTTACATATCTTCAGTAAAAACATCTTGGTGTTAGTACAGCTATCTTTTTAATGAAAAAAGATACATGCTTTATTGTGTTCACGACCATTCCCCTTAAAAGAGCGTAGGTATATTCTAATTTACAATATTTTTTTCTTCAAGAACGACACCAATAAGACGATACCAATGCTTTATAATAATTTTTATTGCTTAGTAATTAGGGTTCCATAGTCAACAAGGAACCCTTATAGTTTCGGTCTGTCCGTCCGTCTGTCTGTCCGTCTGTCCGTCTGTCCGTTGTCCGTCCATCTGTCCACGGTTTTTCTCAGACACTATAGGGCCTACAAAGCCGTATTTCGGCATGAATGCACATCTTAATGATGCCGACAAAATAGTATATAAAATCTTTAAATTTTTTTTTACGGTACCTCCCCTATACATCAATGCGGGGGTGATTTTTTTGCGTCCACCCCACCGTGTGGGGTGTCGTTGGATAGGTTTTTTAAAAATATTACGAGTATTCAAAGATCATTTTCCGATTTAGGGATCCATTTGTGAAATATGAAGTTTTAAAGTGGAAAAAATCGTTAGAGTCCAGCGTCCCCCCCTTCTACCAGCTAAACGGTTGCTTCTGGAAATGTGAAAAAAATCACGGGAGTAGGAAATATGCTGAATTTAAAAGGAAAACTATCACGACTACGAAGACTTTATAAGTTATTGTATAATAGGCGATTAATTAAAAAAAATGTATTCGTAGAAGTACAAAGGAACTTTTCGTTCAAATTCCTTTGAACGTAACTGAGATAATGTTGTTAGTAGTGTAAAACACGTTATAAATGTGCATTCATTGACCATACAAAAATTATCAAAAACCAGCGGTCTACGGAACCCTATATTGCGCGTGGCACGACACGCACTTGGCCGGTTTTTTTTTAAATAGCATGTTTACAAACTAAACTATAATATAATATCCCCATTCTTAATAATAACATAACATTATCTTATTCCTACTTGCTGTCTTTCTTTTTCAAGGGCTATAATATATCTAACGTTTTAGATTCTATTACCTAAAACGGACGGATTGAAAAATGAGATGAACGCCATTATATTCGCGTTCGTCTCATTTTTTTATCGCCCAAATATTTTATTGCGCATGTCAAAATCATGTCACGTCAGGGCAACGCACTTGACGTGTAACCAAATATAATCACAGGCATTTAATAAATAAACAACTTGTTTGTGACGTTGCCATGACATGATATAATTTTGACATGCGCAATATAAGCTTTGCGCGATAAAAACATGAGACAAACTGACTAAATACAGCATCTACGAAAAGGTTATCAGTTGTGTAAATATTTTTATAATGTGCTCCCTAGACGGTAATTCAGCATGACATGCGCTACGTGCTGTCATGCACGCATGATCGTTTATTGTGTTGATTGATGCGAATGATTGCATGTCATTTTCACGTTTCGCGATCGGCATGTCATGCAACAATGCAACTGAATTACCGTCTCGGGAGCGCTTAAGAAAAGAGGGTTAGTATTTATTTTAGTATAATATAATCTTTAAAAATACAATAGTACCTACTGCTTTGTAATTGCAAGTTATAATAATGAGAATAATAAAAAGGTAAGTACTATCTAATTCTTATTATAAAAATGTATTTAACGTATATATTTGAATTGTAAAAATGTATACTCATTAATCATTATATTTTGATTGGAGCTAAATATGATATTAATACGTTTGTAATGTAAACAATTCGCCTGCAAAATAATAATTTTGAATAATTAATTTTTAACGTGTCTAGTTTAAATTACTTTTTAGGATAACTTTATAAAATACAATTGTTATTTTCCTGCTTCCATTGAATTTCAAAAATACATTACCTAAGTGTTAACTTCAATCTTAGTACACTTGTTTAACAATTGGAGAAGTTTTGTCACTTTTTAACTTTACATCAAGTGATAGAGACAAAAGTTGGGAATGAGCTATCTGGCATTTATCTAGGAATTGTGAAACCGACTTCACTTCGGTGTTTATAGTGGTAGAACTAAGTTTTTAGTTAGCAATTTGTATAATATTAAAAAAACAGAACTAGTGCGTTAAGAAAATTGCACGTATTTGATGATCTGAATAAAAATAAATAAATAATTGAGATTTTTTTATCATTCAGATGAATTAGAGCTTCCAATCGAATTTCTTCAGTTTATTTTTAATCTGAAAGTTTTCTTCTCATTCTTTTTAGACAGTACTTTTTTTTTAATTATCTTGTCTCTTTATTTATTTGTAAATGAATGATGCTATAGGTCTACCAGAATCTGATGGCAATTTTCGACAGCAGATTTTCAAAAAAATATCCTTGATCATTGGATAAATTTTTATATATGCATGTTTAACACACAGAATAAGCCGCTATAAGAAAAAAAAAAGAATCAAAATGTTTTATTCCAATTACCCCGGTATTGCTAGAGTCAATTTATTTTCTCACTTTTTGCCATCAGATTCTGTTAGACCTATAGTAATACTTGTGCTTTAATTGCAATAGCACGTATTTCTGTCTTTAAGTCTGTTTTTGCGTTCTCTTCAAACTTAAGCCGCTGTACTTCATAAATAAATTTGATTTTAAATTTACCAGGAATGTACAAGGGATAGTTTTTATCCACTAAAAGTAAGGTTTTCGCGCAACGAAGTTGCGGGTAAACTCTAGTTTAAAATAAAACATTAATAAAATAAGCCTCTTGTAGATTCTAGCAACCGACGCTACTAGCAATACCTTCTCAATACGGGTAATAATGTAGACATTGTATTTATTTTGTCTGTAGTTCTCTAGTTTATATTCAGCTCACCGATAAATATAGCTTTATAATAGGACTAGGACTGTGAGCAGAACCAATGTCGGAATGAAACTGTTTTGTCTATTAGATATAAGTTGTAATAATATGAGTCAAACTGCGACATAGTGTCTAAGATTATTTAGAGAATTTTTAGGGAGTTTTTTTATTTTTACAATTACATAAATAATGCAGAAATTATAAGCACGAAACATTTTCCTACTTCGGTAAACATTACTTTTTCTTTTGTCAAAGAAATAGTACAATCAAAGGGCTGCCTGAAAGTAACTTTTTAGGATTCCAGTAACTAAAGGGTTAAAGGGACTGTTACTGAGATTTATTCGTCTGCCTGTCATCAGGCGTTATCATAAGCACAGTAATGAAAAATGGTTTAATAATTATGTAGCGCAGAGACGTTGCTGAAAACTTTTGTATTTGGAAATACATGACCCTTAAATACAGTGTGGGGACAGTAATGCTAACTTGGTATAAATGTTTTTGACTTCGATCCCCAATAATCTGAAAGGAAATTGAAATATTATAATGATTATGTACCTATTAAGTCTTATATTTAAGTAGGTTACAATAAATGTACGAACTAAAATATCGGTTGTTGCATGTAACGAGTAATTCTGACATTTTATCCAGAAATGTTTTTTCATCGATACAATATTTTTTTAAATAACTACCACAATAGACATAACAAATTCTGTCTACTCTGTAACTAACCACTGAAATATACCTGTCAAAAACTGACGATCACTAATAGTTTTGATAATGATCATAGTTGGCACTTATATAATATTTTATGAAATAGTAAAATTCAAACCGACTAGTAAATATTTAATTGCATCGATGGAAAACATGTCTCGGGAGTAATTCACAAATGTATACGTTTTAGTATCACATTTACAAATAATAGCTGAATAAATTTATATTTTTAATCATTGATGTTTCATTAAAAATTCAATACTATAAAACCTTTTAATAATATAATGTAATATGAAGTCTAACTGCCGCACTCAGAGTGGAACATTAATTACTTAAATGTAATTAATTCAAAATTTCGACATAAGCCCCATACACTATCATTATCATTATCATTATCTGTCAAACTATTCATTAAGGCCATCCCCCGAGCAAACGACCTTGACCATACATTTGACGCGTTGCCGAGATCGCACAAAAATCCTATTTTTTTTTACTTATCTTCGTTCAAAATTGATCTAAAAAAATTTAAAACGGGGAATATGTAGTTAATGAAATTGTCTATCTATTGCCGTGTGTTTCAAATAAACGCAATTTGTAAATACTAGGGAGATGCTGAAAGTATGCTTCAATTTTAATAAATTGGTATTACTTTGGAAGCTAATATCATGAGTATAATAAACAAAAATAGAAAATTTAAAACGGGGAAAGGAATGTTGATATACTGAAGATTATTGCTGTATTTTTATTATAACTTTGTAGCTTTCAAATTATGAGTTTATAAGGCTCTAAATACGGTAAACTACGGAATCTCCGTAGGGGAAGGCCCTTAAATTGAAGGTTAATCATAATTATATGCATCTGAGTACGGCGGTAAGTTTTATAAAAGAGTAAAAAAATATGGAAGTTTCTGAGACCACGTAAGACTTTTTTACTCAAGACTTTTTTCATACTCGAATGGCAGCAGTTTTGATTTCGAGAGTGTACAAAAGCCTTCTACATTCAAATATTCGCGCGTGCATCCACGCGTTAACCAATCATAAGCGCGAGCGCAATAAAATAGAAATACGAGAGAAATACGATAGAATAGAAGTACGTCTTTGAAAAATAATTCAGAACTTTAATAAGTCTAATAAGTAATAACCTTGCTAAAGGTTTACTGCGTGATTGAATTATGCTCAAATGTGTTCTTGTGCCACCAAGGTGTATCTCGAAGAATTATGTTAGCCGGTCGGCGAAGCTCCGACGTTATTTTTTAAGTACCCACCTTTACAGGTAAGTGCTTTTACTTTTCTACTAAGTTAGAGATTCACTGGGTATCAAAGCGTATGCTTCCGAGAAATGCAGTTCACAGCTGTTGCCTCTCCAGCGAGGAAACAATTACTATTCTTGTGGTTATAAAAATAATGTGATATTACTTTCAAATGTTGAAGAGAGAAAACAAAAATTATGGAAACTGTAATTATATTTTGTTGATCCCATTACAAAGCTTGGGGTCGAAATTGGAAAATATTTTTTCGTACCGTCATCAAGTAAATGAGATTGTAACTTTTGAATCCGTTACGTCAGCCCAAGTATTTTCCCAATAATGCGTATGATACACTACCAACCAATCATAGTACTAGTTTACTAAGACACCGCTTTCTGATAGTTATAATTTATAAATTACAGTTAGTGGAACGTATTAAGTACCTGGGTAACACCTATGAGTGTGAGAATGATTTCCAACATTTCCAAAAGTATTTAGAACATCTTAAAGTCGTTAATAATCGCAATACTTTAAAAGTATTGCGAGCTGTTATTTAGTAACAAGGTATTTTGATTTATAATATCATCTTTCAATCTATACTATAATATTATAAAGCGGAAGAGTTTGTTTGTTTGTTTCAACGCGCTAACCTCAGGAACTACTGGGCCGATTTGAAAAATTCTTTCAGTGTTAAATAGCCCATTTATCGAGGAAGGCTATGGCTATATTTATCACGCTAAGACTAATAGGAGCGAAGAAATAGAGGAAAATACGGGGTAAATTATTTGAAAGGGCTTATCTCACGAACTACTGGAGCAATTTTTATGTTATTTGGCACAGACAAGAAGTAGACCACGTCGTGAAGGATTATAGGCTATTTTTTGTGGACTAATTTGTCTGTGAAATATCCAATTTGCGCGGGCGAAGCCGCGCGGAACGTCTAGTCATAGTATATATCCAGAGTCCAGACCTGCTAATGGTTCGAAATAAACAGTGATGTAAAAGAAGGCAATTAACATATTATTTTGATTTATACGTGTAACCTAACATCTAAAAGCGATTAATAAAATAATACTCTCATGCAACGACATCTAAGCCTCAATGCAAGCTGGCAAGTGTATCAGGAGCATTAATCCAACCCAAGTTTTATCGAGTAAGCATGTTTGATTAAATTTGATCATTCGACGCTACATAAATTTCCATACACGAACTTCATCGAATTATTGGGATCCTTTGAAATTTATTGCTTCAGTAAAAGCATGCGCTTAATTTATTTATTTTGTAACAAGTGTTGCTCGCATTTAGTAACACAGTTACGTCATAGCACTTTGATGCTCTCATGGAGTTTATTACTTAATTAAATTCGACATTATCCAGCTTAACACGTTGTGTAAAGTTTTTAGTTTTAACCGAAAACTTAAAATAACAATTAAATAACAAAATAGAAAATATTTAGGTACTTGTCCTATATTATGTACTCATTTAAAGATTCTCGAAAACTATAACCCTTTACCCAACTTAGAAATTTATATTTAACTAGGTAACCCGTAAACTTCTTTTCACTTAACTCTTAATTTTTCTCAACTTTCAAGCCTTCCCTTGACGTCCACTTATATATTTTCAAGACTAGAATTTGGCAAATCGGTTCAGCGGTTCTCGAGTTTTAGCGAGACTAACAAAAATTAAATTCATTTTTAGGGTTCCGTACCCAAAGGGTAAAAACTGGACCCTATTACTAAGAGTTCGATGTCTGTCCGTCTGTCCTTCTGTTCGTCTGTCTGTCTGTCTCCAGACTGTATCTCAAGAAAAGCTTGACTTATGAAATTTTCACAGATTGTGTATTTCTGTTGCCGATATAATAACAAATACAAAAAACAAAATATAATTAATATTTTAGGGGGGCCTCCCATACAACTAACGTGATTTTTTGGCCTTTTTTGCCCGATATAAATAATGGTAACAGGTAGGCACTTGAAATTTTCACAAAATCCTTGATTATTATGTGTGCTTTGTTAATTAATAAAAATAATAAAATAAAATAAAAAAATAAGGGGTGCTCCCATACAAAAAACGCAATTTTGGCCTATTTTTGTTCTATAACGCTACGGAACCCCTCGTGAGCAAGTCTGACTCGCACTTGGCCGATTATTATATTAGATGATGTCCTTTGTAACTTCTAAAATTATAACCCTTCATTTGGCATCGCCGCGCCGTAGTGACTAGTGAGGTAAAATAGCTTTAAAAATTCACAAGAATTGACCTATATACTATACGAAACTAGCTGTCCCGGCAAACGTTGTTTTGCCATATAAATTATTTCGCCCATATTATTTTATTGAAGTGACTAAATAAGTATGTCACCATGGCAACGTCCATGATTGCTATCCCGTCGCACAAACAATGGTCGCCGTCAGTCTCGAGTTGTAACAATTTACTATTATTTATTCAACAAATGCACTTTATAAAAAGTAGATGTTGTCCGATTCTCCACCCTAGCCGATATGCTCGCTAAGATTCACGAAAATCGGTCGCGCCGTTTCAGAGGAGTTCAACCACGCACACCGTGACACGAGAATTTTATATATTAGATGAATAATTTATAATTTTATTAACATTATAATATTATTGTTCTCAAGACTAGTAATATAAAAAAACGAGCTTTAATTAATGTTTTTAAACGAAAAAATATTGGCGTCATTTTTCGTAGCGTATAAAAATACTTAAAAAAAAATACAAATTCAAAGGACATGCAGAATAAAACCTTGACTAAAATACATGTACGTATCGTATAAAATTTAGTATCTGGCACACATTACAAGTCTATAAATCAGGCTGTAAATCTCTGGCGCACAATGTTGCCAGCTAAGAACGTAGCATTTATTTTCTAACAGCACGCTTTAATGTGGCCACCCATTGGCCGAGCTAAAGCCACGCAACGATTTGATAAATGTTAGAGTCGGTTACTGAAATACTGATTTCAAAGCTTTTTGGTTTATCTCTTTAATTGCTGCTGAATTCTGAACGGAAAGTTTCGACTTGTTTCACGAACTCGAATTGAATTGAATCGCATTTTTACTGTAAAATTTCAGTAATTAAAACCTTTTTGAATAGAATAAAATGCGAGTGTTGTGAAAAGTAAAAAATATACTGGTTAATAGAGCGTTCATTATTTTTTATTTCATTAAATTTGCTTAAGATAATTTGGTGTGCATGATTATGAAGTTGCTTGTTTCTTCCTGTGACTTCGCCCGCATGAGTTATTTTGTTCCCTAGATAGGAATGGATTTTAAAGAACTTCTTATAGTAGAAGCCTACATCATAAGAGGAATATATTTTGTGCGAATTTAATTGAATAATTTTTGTTTAAATTGTTTCGAGTAAATTGTATAGTTTCGCGTTTCTAGCTCTTAGCATTACTATTGTATCAGTCAATCGGCTTTGTCTTTAGATATAGTTTACTATAATATAAATAGTGTTATGGTAAAAAAAAAGCTAGCTGTAAGCTGGCGCCATTTTGTAACCTTAAGAAAATGTATGAAAGTCATGAATTATATAAATGATACCAGGGTTACAACGTCAGCCAGGAGGGTAGGGTACCGTAAAGTTGTTGCAACAAAATGAACGCTTCAACTTAAGTGCATCTGCAATAAAACTACGCCGTAACTGTTTGTTTAGGGCCATCCAGTTACGTTTCATATGGCGCGTGCCAGTTTGCGGTGTAGAGTAGTCAACTGCAGACACTACATCCTTATTAGTATAATAAATAAAAGGCCAGCAACGTTTTTGATCTTGATTTGATAGGAAAATCTCGGTTCCCATGATAAACGAAATTCTCCGTAAATGATGTTGCGAGTGTCATAACAAAATATGCAAAATACACATATGATGGAAATAATATTTCAATGCAGCCGCTTTCGTTATAAGTCAAATCATGCAGTTATATATATTTAGTACACAATCGTAGGAACACATAAAATGAATATAAAATTTTGAATTTCCTCATACCTTATCTGTTTGCCATTCACCATTGAGACGAGTACTTCGGGTGACGATATTTCACTGTGTTAAAAGGTGAAGAACCTACGAGAATGTTCTCTTGTATTGTCACATAATACGTGGGAGGTGAACCGTAAGGAGATTAGCCGTCAGTATTGCGATAAATAAGTTATTTCTCCTTTTTAAAAGTGTCTGTTGTGTCGCGAGAATGGATGTATTGTGTTGCCGCAAAAGCCCGTGTATTGGTCAATTTTAGTTTTTTACAGTCATACTAGTATAGCGGATCCGATAGACGTTGTCCTGCAGCACATTTCTTGTAAACCATCTGTCAAAAATCATTCCGTGACTTTCACATTGTACAGTACAATAATTATAATACAAAGAAGATATAGGTAAGTAATTAAATAAAGGGGATATATATAAATATTTTCTATGGAACGTGACCTATTTTATAATGTTCAATTAAACGATTTTCCTTAGTAAGTCTTACACCTCAATAGACCAACTCAACATTAGACTTTTATACTTAAACTTTGCCTATCTTGTGGAGTCAATTATATAATGCTTCAACAATTTTTATTTAAACTTTCTTCATAGTAATTCCTTGCTCATTTCCTTCAAGTTTTATTAAAAATATATTTTCATAATATTATTTTGGAAATTACAGATTACTCTTAAAAACATTAAGTAATATCTAAAAATAATATACTTTTTTGAACTAATATTTTATTGGTTCAAAATTCATGACCATGTCTTTTATCATTCCAAGTATCGTCTTTTATCATTTAAGTCAATATATCATAAAGATCATTCATATTCTTGACTATACGAGCTACCTTCAAATTAAGAAGATCTTAGTTTTAATGCTCCTCTGTACAGTTCCTCTGTGGTAGAATTTAAACAATGTAAGTTTGTAACTAAATGAAGGATGCGGCGTCGAGTTGTCTTTTCGTGTGCATGTGGCAACTCACGGCAACTCGTGCCAACTCACGGCAACTCATGACAACTTGAGGCAACTCATGTAGAAAATTGCGGGAGCCAGAGGACCAATTAAAATTAACAGCTTGAAACGTTAAAAATTTTATAACAGAATATTAACGCTGTGGTATGCGTGGGTGTTTGTTTTACGGTTTTAAATGAAATGTATACTTTGTTTTGAATTCAAACTTATAAAGTAAAATTTATTCAGTGTTTTAACTCAAAATAATAGCTTTGTTAATAGAAGCATCATTCATTCGCCTAATTAAAATCTAGATGCGATTCTAAAATTTCCATTAGGAAATATAATGAACATGAACAGTTTCTATTAAGATACTGTTCATGTTCATTATAATATTACTCGTAAATACGAGATACTATAAGTCCCATGAGCATAAATATGCTCATGGGACCTATGTCCCATTCACTAGTCACTACATAATGCTAAATAATAAAGCTTTTAATGGCTTCATCAAAGTATTTTTAGTGTGGACAAAATTCCTGCTCTGCCAGTTTTAAAATTTTGCATTTGATGACTTATAACACAAAAAAAAAAAAAACGAAACGACAGTCTGGAGACACTTATTTTCTTTTTGCACTATTGCATGTGTACGAAAAGCTAAACGACTTTCACTATTTGCCTGGTCAAGCCGGAACTTTGTTGATTGTAAATGTACCTAATATCAATATAAATATATAATACTTATAAATATCCAATAGGGGACTGTCTCTACTCCTCCCTACCTTCTAAATGTCAATAAAATCCACTTACGATTCAAACTTATCATTCAGCAAACCCAAATCATCAATGTCCGCCTCAGTACGTAAAATCGGTCATTCATACCTCGTAAAAAGCGAATGTTTCTTGGACCCACTATAAACAATATCAGCAAAGATTTATCTCGACGATATGATGTCCTTATTACGTGTTAAATAAGGTTCGTAATTGCATGATTCATTCGCAAAATTAACATTGTCGGTATCCTCTGCTATGTCTTCTAATTCCCCATAAAGAGTGTGACACTTCAGTTTATTGCAATCTAAAGTTAATAACCCTGGATATGGTCTTGTGGGCCCTTCGATGCGTAATAAGACATTATTTATGTTTCCCTAACCCTATATTTTAGGTGGCGTATTAATAGTCTATTTAAGCATGTGCTAATAACTTTTATAGTAATAATAAATTAAATACATTACGATGATACTCTTAATATTTTATAGTATCGAACAAAAGATACGTACGCGATATATTTAAAAAGATTATACAACTACGGGAAAAAAAAATATCTAGTCCACTATTAAACAGAATATAATATTATTACTATTAAAGTACATACTAATAATTATTATTATTGTTTGAAGTCGCTCATACTCATAATAGGAATTGCAAACGCAGTTTGCGTAGCTCGTAGCAGACGCGTAGCAGGCAACGTTGGACGCTACGGATCTTCTACGCAGCGCAAGCTATATAGTTTCAGTTGAACTAAGTTTATATTATATACCTTTTTATTATTTTACACAAATACTGTACAAAAATACTAACGTTAAATGAATACTTTAATATATTATATTTAGTTTTATTATATTTAGTTGTACGTGAAATACGGATTAAAAATTAGTACAGTAATTTATTTAGAGTAAATTAACCCATAATTCGACGGGAGTTTTTTTTCGCGAATTTTAATTTTTTTTGTTTATATACCTTTCCTTTAGTATCTAAAGATGTACAAAAAAATAGGAAAAAAAATTCCCCATTTGACAATTTTCGAGAAAATGATAGTATAGTATATTCTACATTGCCGGGTTCCTAGAAAACATCATCCCAGTATGTACGTATAGCCCGCTATGCAACTCTGATTTAGAGCACATTACATTTAATATTTTTTTTAGAAATAAACTAAATTAAGAAAAAATAATTGGTCTTTAGGGTAAGTTACGAAAAATAATAGATGTTTCTTTCATTTGTTGTATCGATTTACTTAAACAGTGAAATTTATAGGAGATGAAACATAGTGGTAGTTGTAAGTTTCTGCAAAAGATAATTATGAGTGTCCTTTTTAAGATATTAAATGTCCAGAAAAAGTTGTAACTACATTATAGACTTAATTTCAAACGTAATATTCTACTTTGAGGTTTTCTTTTAGGATTTGAAAATATATCAAAATTTGGCTACTAAGAGCTTTTGCAGAGAGGCTGATTTCAGAAAGCATTTAGAAGATGCTTTTAAGGTCCTGATCTGTAAATACGGAATCCTAAAAAATTGAAATATAGAAGGATATAAATGATAGAAGTACCCTACTTCACCTTTAATTCGTCGAGGTGAAAACCGCTATACATAGAATTTCGTAGGTAGTGTGATTTTAGAGAATGCGGCAATGTATAATCGGCAAAACGTATACTCCAGGCATAATTATTGTAGGTATGATATGCAAGCAGATTTGTCCAATTTATTATCCAGTCGCATGATTAAGATAGTTGCCAATAAATAAGTTCTATTGTTAAAGTATAATTTAGACCGTTATAAATATCTTAAATAACATTATTTAAAAACGTACCCTGCTGACGATTGACTTTGATTGACAAAATAGTATTTTTTATAAAAACTAGCATAGTTTTTTAATAGTATAATACAGAAACCTGTTTAAAATATGGAATATTTTACGAGCTACAATTTTTTAAAGTAAACGTATAGCCCGCTATTTAGGGTTGAATTAAGGGTTAAACAAAATATTTTTATTAGAAACTGTAATCATATTTTTGGAATCCACAAATTTCAGCGCTTTATCAATAACGTGATTTTAAAAGCTTTATAAAAATTTTCCCGTTAGTAAAATATCATGAGGAAATTTTACTAACGGGAAAAACAAGGATCGTGTTTCGGCTGTCGTGACTTGTGTCGTGAATAAACTCACTTGAACAATATAGTTGTCAGTCCGCGTCCCGTCAACACTTATTGGGTAGTACGGCGTGAGATGATTTCGCGTAATTTTCTGCTGTACGGTCCATTTTTGTTGAAATTGTTTTAGGGAGTAGGAAAACATTTGAAAAAGTAATCCTCTGAATGTTATTTTACATTGCAACGTCTCGAGAAGTATGCATTTTTATTCGGATATTCAAATTTGGAATATAAGCAACCAAACCTTCATAAATACTTGTATAATGTTTAGCTAGTAGTCTTTAGCTGTTCATTGTATTCATCTAAGATTGTGGTTTTAATAAAAGTTATGAATAGTAATTATTGTCGAATGAATAATAATTATCCTACTCAACTAGATGGATGAATATCCATACTAATATCAAAATGCGAAGGTGTGTCTGTCTGTTTGTTACCTCTTCACGCCCAAACCAATGAACAGATTTTGCTGAAATTTGGTATGTACTTTAACTCCTGAGAAAAGACTAAGGATACTTTTTATCCCGGAAAAATATACAGTTCCCACGCGATAAACGAATTTTAATAATCATTTAGTACAATTTATTAGACAAATACTTCAAGCGATCGTCTTTCTCCGGAATAATTTTCTTTTATTTTAAATACATGTTTGTAACTCATGCGAGTGCTCACGAGTTGGGATCGAGTTACAAGTGTTTTTGGTAAAGTGGGGATAATAACTTTTATTGGAGGTACGTGTTTGAGCAACGTGATAGCTTCCTACCTCCACTCGGAAACAATTCCCACTCAAATTCCTCGTGTTTTACAAATAATGTATGAATAACATGTCGATTTAAGGGCGCGGGCTTTTTGTTTCGGAGACGATAATGCGAAATTTCATTTTTTGTTTTCCATTACTTCGTCTGATCTTGAAATGTAATAATGCTGCTAATATCTCATGAGATATAGGAAAAATGTATGTTTTATTGAAAGTCATTAAAATTAAATTTATTGTACAGTAAACAGGTTTCTGTGCGATAATTAAATCGAAGCTGTAGGCGGTAGGCAACACCTAGTAATTTAAATGACATACTATAAAGTGTGAAGTATACAAATAATTCTCTAAAGAATGCATCTTAAGCAATATTATAATAAAAAATGTTAATATGTATGTTAAAATATGGACGTGTCTGTATGTTTATGACGTTTACTCTCAAATTTAATAATAAAATCTGCAGAAAGCGGACTAACATAAAATCTTTCATCCTGGACACACTTCCTATATTTTTTTTTTAAACAACTTTTAAGCTATTGCATGGTTTTTATCGCGGGCTTTGAGTGTGGCGACCGAATCAAGAAATTCCGTAACGAAAAACACCTAGCATTCGTGTAACGTCGTTTCAGTTCGGCAGACTTCGGCTCGGTGTGGCTCGGCGTGTGGTGCTCGCCGCACCGACCGCGGACCGGCACAGCGCGACGACGTTGCCAGACTTTGCACGATGCACGATGTTTGTGTGCATGCGACTAACATATGCGAATTAAAATTGCATAAGTTGATAAAAAATGCCATGCAATAGCTTTACCGCGGCAGTCCCCGAGTGCCACGCGTATTACTTTTTTATGTGTTAAGATAAGTGTACCAACTAGCAGCAATTCTTCTACAAGGCTCTTAACAATATGATATTACAATACGGTCCAATATTTGACTATAAGGCGGGTTTCAGTCTCACCCTGACCGCTCGCTGACCGTCGGCGCCGATACCGAAATGTATGAAATATCAGCGCAGACCGCTACGCGTTATTCAAAAACGCTTCCTACAATTTCATACATATCGGGCCGTCAGCGCCGACGGTGCGCGCGCATCAGTCAGCGTGACTCTAAAATCCGCCTAATAAAGCAACATAGAACCTAAGGAAGTAGCCGTTGTCACTCTGAGAGTATAAATTATGAACGCAGGACGTATGAGCCCGGCTCGGATATAGGCGGTCACATAACTATTAGCCGCTATTATACATTCATGATCCCGAGGGAATATTTCTGGAGCGTCGAATACCAGTGGCCAAAATGATTATGTGAGAATGAATTATTACATAAGATTGTTGCCTTAATAAGTTAGAGAACAAGTTGCAAAATAAATACACGGTCATATAAAATGAGACAGAACGGACCGAAAAAGGTCACTAATTTTTTCATAAACAACCTTTAATCATCTACCCCCTTACTAATAAACGTTGTATAAGCTTTGAATAGTTATTCAGTGTTTTGTTCCTGTCACACAAGTGACATTTTTAATTGGATCGAAGAAGACAAAACACTGTATAACTATTCAAAGCTTATAGAGCGTTTATTAGTAAGGGGGTTATTGATCTACCTACTGTGTTTTTATTATTTTCGATATTCTACAAGTATAATATCAGTACTAAAACTATGCTACAAAAAAACTATAAAAGCGTTTGCTTATGTAAAATACTGTGTAGTCGGAGCCTGATTGGAAAAGTTTACAAAGCACGTGCAGCTCAGGGTCAGCCGGCTATTGCTGCGTTAGCTGGACCAAACTTTTTACATCTACCCGCCAACTCGGTCGGGATTCACCTTTGACGCCGGGCCTCATTATAAGGAAACTTTTCAATGCTATTTCGCGTGCACTGAAATTCAGAATGAGATTAAAATATTATGATCGCTGTCCGTACGTCGTAACGTAAAATCGCTCGAACGTGACGAATTTAAAATATTTTTAACGCATGTTCAAAAGCGTGTTATGTGGAAGGGAATTTATATTGCAAAAAAAAAAATGTTTTTAATGAAAAATCTATCAATGTCATGCGAAAGTATCAGTATCTCTCTTTTTAAGTGCAGCCATAAGTAAAGGTGATGAGTAGCGATAAGTCAATGAATCAATTTCTACATGTTCGATGACCAGGCTATATCTTGAATTGCCTACCTACAAATGTTTTAATCCAAGCCTTTGTATGTAAATTATGTTTTTGTAATCCACTCATACTTCAGAGTCTTTAATTCATATAGTTCTGTAACTAGACTTAGCAAGTTAGGCCATGGTTATAATCATTGATTGTATGTTCCAATAAACAGTATACACGTACATCACCATAATATGATAATATTATACATTGTATGCTACGTCACGTGAATGGATGCTCGAGTTTTACGCGGGCCACAAACACAAGCTATACCGCCGTACCCAACTACGCTCGATTTGTTTTATTTTTTTTATAAACGATATCAGCAGCTCAAGCCTTGTAAGGTTTGCCGTAGATGTAGTGTAAGTCACAGATACGGAAAATAACAAAAATTACACCAATCGTATTTGTGAATTGTAAAATATTTCGTACAATATGTATGCGTGAATATTTGAATTTTAGTGAAAAAATTGATATGATATATTTTTCTCTTTTTTCCCATAAAAAAAAACAATCCAATAGAACCTTTGTAACGATTTTATTGTTAATACAAATCTTATGAATGAGGTTGTATATGTATTTTTTTCTATACTGGCTGGGACGCCAAAACTGTTTTTGGTTTTTTTCACGTTGACATTTTGCTTCTGATTTTCTTCTGCTACGAGTTACGAATAGATGAATTTGGGAAAACTTAAATAATTTCTCCACTTTTGCAGTTTATAAATAATAATATAAAATATTATTACCATCCCCACTTGGGATCACCGCGACGGACATCACCGGGACGGTAATCACCGCGACGGGCATCACCGCGACGGGCAACACCGCGACGGGCTCTGCGGTCGTTGCGAGAGCATACCTACCTGCCTGCGTCCTTCCTACATCCTACCCGAATTCTACCTGCCTGCGTCCTTCCTACATCCTACCCGAATTCTTCCTGCCTGCGTCCTGCTTTTCCGCAACCTAACCATCTACAACCTACCTTCCGGGACTCCTCCACCTGCACTCCAGCCACCAGGAAAGTAAAGTACCATTGGTACAACAAGGTACATTCTTTGTGAACGACCGAACCACGATCCATGGTTCCTAAATTCTAATTTTAATTTAATCTATACTTATTGTAATATATTTTTAAGTTACTCACTAATACTTTTATTTAACACCTACTACAAGTGTTACACCTTTTACCCGAATAATGACTTTGTCTGTTCTCTTGCCCTCATAGGGGCATACTATGTTTGGGTAATTGCTATACGGATAGTAATTAACTAAACATAGTCTGTTTTCCTACGTGTGCGCCTACGGCTGCAGTGTGCCTATATAATAAAAGTATCCTATGTCCTTTCCTAATTCCTGGGACTGAAAGTATCTCCATACCTAACTTTAGCAAAATCGGTTCATCGGTTTGGGCGTGAAGAGGTAACAGACAGACAGACAAATAGACTTAGAGATAGAATATAATTTTAGTATGGATCTACGTTAAAACATCGTGGCGGTGTATGATATGTTTTATTATCGAATCCCTCAGATGGGCGAAAGCACTTACGTATCTCCGCCCGATATCTCCCCAATAATTCACAATCGCGTCTTCCTTACACAACAATTCCATCTATTGAACGTAGATGCTGCCGTAAAACTACGACCTACTTTGTATTAAATAAATAATTAGTTAAATACCCAAAATTGGGCTTTAAAAAATTGACCCAAAGATAAGGTTTTGATTATATTATAATTTACAATATTATTATTAGTAGACTGTTATTCAATTGTGTTTCGCCTGAAGTCTTATCCATACTTCCATACTATTTTTTTTAGATTTTGCTGAAATTTGGCATGGAGATACTTTGAGTCCCGGGAAAGGACATAGGATACTTTTTATCCCGGAAAAATGTACGGTTCCCGCGCGATAAACGAATTTTGGCACAACGGAGTTGCGGGCGTCATCTAGTTACATTTATATTTTTAAGACAAACAATTTTTGAATTCTTTTTTTGCTAACCATTTTAACGACAAAATCTTTTTTTTTAATTTACGCTCAAATCACTGGTGAATCGTATTTATTATAAAATAACTATAAACTATATCTATTAATCTTAAACCACATTTATGTCGCGGCACATAGAATATTGTATCGCAAAGTAAAATAGTATAGCATTGTGTATCGTATTTCCCTCCTAATATACACCTTCCCTGGACTCCCACAAATATTTCAAGACTCAAATTAGCCAATTCGCTTCAGCCGTTTTATCCCGTGCAATAAACGAACTTCCGCGCAAACAAAGTTGCGGGCAACATTCAATATACACATTTTATTTTATGCCCGTAACATGTATAGATCACGGAGCCGGTAGGATGTTTATTGCACCCATATTTCAGCGGCTACGTACAACAGCGTCGATTTTGTACGTCTTGATATGGGACCCTGCGAAAAGATGCTTTAGCGTGAGGCGTTTGACCGCTATCGTCCCCTTTTATCATATTTTACAAAGCTCGGCTTTTAGCTAGTAATATTGTATCTTATCAATTCCCTCCTAATATACACCTTCCCTGGACTTCCACAAAAATTTCAAGACTAAAATTAGCCAATTCGCTTCAGCCGTTGTGGAGTTTTATCCCGTGCAATACATGAATTTCCACGCAATAAACGAATTTCCACGCAAACAAAGTTGCGGGCAACATTCTATATACACATTTTCTTTTATGCCCGTAACATGTTTAGATCACGGAGCCGGTAGGATGTTTATTGCACCGATATTTCAGCGGCTACGTACAACAGCGTCGATTTTGTACGTCTTGATATGGGACCCTGCGAAAAGATGCTTTAGCGTGAGGCGTTTGAACGCTATCGTCCTTTTATCATATTATTTCTATAGTTTACCCGCACTCGCAAATAGAACGAAACGGAAGTATGATAATCAAATTGTGGGCGGTAAGGATATTTCACACAATGTGTTTTGATGTTTTTATAAATAAAAATATTTTTGACTAGATGGCGGCTGCAACTCCGTTGCGCTAAAATTCGCTAATCGCGCGGGAACCGTACATTTTTCTGTGATTAAAAGTATACTATGCCCTTTCCCGGAACTCTAAGTATCTTCATACCAAATTTCACCAAAATCGGCTCAGCAGACAAAGACCCTTTCGCATATTTTTAATAATGGATTCTGAAAAAAACATACTTTTATTAATTATCAGCAAAATAAAAAGGCGTTTAGGTAGGAACAATTACGGGGTTTTAAAAATAGACAATGTAGAGGTTTTATGTACTCGTATAAAAATGCTTCCAATGTCTGCCCTTCATAACACAGCTCCCAAACTTAATAAAAGCTTGCTCACTGCTTGATAATAATCAACATTGTCGATAATTAAAACAAAAATGCTTTTAATTAATTTACTATAATACGCACTTGTATCGAGATAAATACGTGCTCACACTCTACTCACTTAGGAATAAAACCAAATAAATTCTCGTGATATTCTCGGAGTGTCAACAGTAATGACGGTGCGATAAATGCTGGAATACGAACAAGGAAAAGCTGTTTGCTGCTCTTATAGCATCTTAGAGCATTATGGAGTATTACTAAACCCTTAGATAGGGATCTGTACGTGGTCGACCAATGTCTGGATACAATGAGCGAAGAAAACTTTTCGGTCTGCTTTTATTTTAATTTATATTTAGCGCATTATACGGTGATGCGATCTCATGTGGAACTCATTATGTTCGTCGTAATATAAATACAAGTACAAAATATACCTAAGTTAATTTAATATGTAAAAAATATTACATTTTGGAAGTAACAACTTATCATGATAGTCGGAAATGTATGTAAATACTTAAAAAGAAAACAAAGATGATAAAACCAAGCTATTATCATTAATTGAAGACATCGAAACTTTGATAAACTTAAGAAATAATGTTACATTCATAGAAGTTATTCAATTGGGCGTCGTTGCTATTATTTTTCAGCAGGCGCTTTTAAAAAATGGAATTGCCGACATTAGTAGCTCATTGTACGTGCATTAGCGTTGAGTTTACGAGTCGCAATGGATACGGAGCAGAGTGCAAGTCTCCGATTTACACCGCATTCGCTTACACATAAATCAGGTAACAAATTTTATGAGATAGGCACCTAAACGCGGCTTACAAATATCGTTACATATTTCACCTAACGTGTGCGGTTTCGTTTATGAATTTATGGTGTTGTGGTTTTGCTCTCCACGTTAATTTCGTATACATATTGATGTTTAAGACGTATTACGTATTCTAATTGGTATACGGTAATACGGTAAATGGTAATGGAGTTTTTAATCTACGATATAAATTAAAATGGAAGGTTGAAACGTTATTTAAGTACTTATACTTACCTAAAAAAAATTTTGAAGGTGTTTTCGAAAAATCGGTACGCCAATTTCCCAAAATAAATAGAGAGTAAGTTTTTCTCCGTAATCACTTCATTCATTCATATTCATACAACTTCTATATAGCTCGAAAGTTTCAAGCGGAAAACGAAAATATGAGAAAGTTTTTTTAACGAAATACCGAATTCCAATTCTAAGCCGACTGACCGATCTACATGAAACTATTCTCTATTACAGACACTACCGCCACAAAAACTGTCAATTCCTATGTTATCAAATACGTTGGGCGTTATGAAGGCATTTTAATTGACAGTTTCATTCGGTATTCCATTTCAAAACTTGGCATTCGATTGCAAACTTTTACATGCAATATTTTGAACTATAGGATGCTTTTACAAATTTTTAGGAGTTCTAACTCGCACTACGTACAAAGACATGACCGCAAGGTCTTGGAGTCCTTGACAACGCATCTGTAATATAATGTAAGTGTGTTAACTATACAGAGTTATTAATACGCCTTCGATCTAGCCTGGATTCTATCAAACTACTCTATCAGACTTCTCATATTATTATTTTATTTATTTATTTATTCACACTTTATGCAATTTACAAAGGCGGGCTTAATGCCTTGTGGCATTCTCTACCAACCAACCTTAGGGTGATACTGAGAATGTATAATACAGGCGCATTCGTGGTAATGAGACACACAGGATTAACGATAAAATAAATGGATTTATATATAAATAATTAATAAACCTATTATATAAATTTAATAACAATAAACATACATAAACAATCAAATACATATAATATTAATACTTAAATAAATATAATATTTTTAAACGATAAAATATAATATACCTACTTACATAAAGTATGTCATTGCAAAGCTAATGTATAAAAAAAAAAAAAGTTATATTGTCAAATATTAATTCAAGTGGAAACAAAAACTAATTATTAATTTTAATATTCATCATAGAGAAAAATAGTACTGATATTCATTCAATTGATTTTAAATATAATTGTCGAACTCTACGTTTAAAAATATTTTTATTAGGGGACATCCTGATTTCTAGGGGGAGGGCGCTCCAAAGGAGAATGGACTGTACATAAAATGAGGAGTGGACAATACTGGAATTATGAGAAGGACAGAGGAGTCGCAATTTTTTAGATGAACGAAGTTCCAGACTGTGGGTGTTAGTGAAAAATTTTAAGTGAGACGTTAAATATGGAGGAGCGCTGGGAGAGTGAAGGAGATCGACGTCGACGAATGGGCAGCCAGTTCAACTTAGATCGGTAATAAGAAACGTGATCAAACTTACGAAGATTAAATATGAATCTAATGCAGTTGTTTAACATACGGTCAAGTTTATTAAGCAGTTCCTCCCGGAGTTCAAAACGCCACACATCACCATAATCGAGTAGTGGCACTATAAGAGCCTGAACCAGCAACAACTTTATATTATGAGGTAAAAAGTTTTTCAGACGGTAAAGAGATCGCAGGGAGCCGGTAACATTACGACAAACGTTGGTAATGTGGGTACGCCAGTCAAGGTTGGTGTCTATGTGTAGCCCGAGATCTTTAACGCTAGAGCTAAATGGGATAACACTGCCAGCAAAGACAATGGATGGTAGTTCTCCAATGTCTACTCGGCTTAACAAACGTGGGCTGCCAATCAAAATGGCTTGACATTTATTAGGGTTTACGTGTAGACCAAAATTAGCAGACCACGTGCATATCGCCTCTAAGTCCCGGTTCATGTTCCTGATAGCGGTAAGTAAATTTTCAACCCTCTCTTGGATGTAAAGCTGCAAGTCATCGGCATAAAGGTGATACGCAGAAAATAGTATAACTAGGGATATAAAATTAATAAATAATGAGAACAAAATAGGAGAGAGAATACCGCCTTGAGGTACGCCAGCTTCCAGATCTACCCAAGTAGAAGAGAAATCATCAACCTTAACACTCTGCTGGCGTCCTCGTATTATGTCAAACGGCTGGTTTTCGGAGTTTTGACTAATAAGTAATTGTAAAATGTTGGTTTGATATTTATTAAATTGACAAAGCTGTAGATAATATTATTAGACTGAAATAGCAGAATTGGAGTAAGTGATAAAAAAAAAGATTTATATAATGAAAAATAATTAAATTTCCGTCCTCTACCAAGCGACCCACAGAGTAGAAATAAAACAATACGATAATATAGTTTGCCACGCTGTTATTTTCGCCAGAAGACTTCAGGCTCGAAATCACTTTGGCGAGTTTCAGCTGGTAATGTTAGTGAGGGTAACAAATTATAAGAAAAAGCGTTTTAAACTATAACAATTTATATTTTTAGAAATTCCGTTCCGTACAAATCCGTTGCCATCTCCATACCAAATTTTCAACAAAATCGGTTCAGCGGTTCAGGCGTGAAAAGGTAACAGACAGACACAATTTCACATTAATAATTTTAGTATGGATTTCTACAAAGAACCCGAAATATGCGTAAAATATTCTAATTTTACTATCGTCATTAGTGCAGTCCATTCCACTGCAATTCACAAATCGCAGCGATTCAAAGCATGTTATTGGCACATTTAAACCGTTTTTATTGCGTGATTGGTTCAAATGCTACAACACCCAAAACAATTGCTGAAAAAAAGCAGCATTCTAAGTTATAATAATATTTCTATCCATCTGTATTAATTCCAATGTTAATTATTTATCCACAAGTTCTGTAAAGCGCCTTTTAAATTTTCTATCATCGGCATGATAAAACATAAACAACGTTTGGCAAAACAACGTTGCCGGATCAGCTACTATTATTAATTGTAGAAATATTATATTTTTAATAAAGTAATGCATTCAATTCATATAATTTCCGTTTTTTCATAAATTTGGCAAATTATCGCTATCTTTACGGTGCCCGAATTAAAACATAATATTTTTGGTATTTAAAAAAATGCCCTGAATTTATGCAAAATAGTCGCTTTACTCTTGTATCTTGGGCTACGAGCTAGCTGTTTCGTTGTGTTATCACAACCTCCGAGACGCTGCGAGCCCAAACCGCTTATTTCTACTTAAAACTTATAACTCTACATTTTGACTGTACTCAGTAACTGTTACAACACATTAAAACACATCATTTGGAACTTTTAGTGGGAGGAACAAAGCGGTAGCCTCGTTTTGCGTAATAACATAAAATTTAACTATTTTTACCTTGCATAGTATTAATATTACAACCGTAGGTAGGCTGCCGAGTATCATTATAATACGTATTGTCTTGTGTGCAGTTTAATTTAATGATTAGTAGTGTCCCAAGAGTTGATAGAAGTTTATAGATGAAATGAAAACAGTTTTATTTTTTAAATTCATAATTTAATTGCTTATCATAAGCTATACGGTATTTTAAGGAATACATAAAATATATTATTATACTGACATGTAATGTTTTGATTGGATGAAAAATACAACTTCTTATTATAAAAGTTAAGAATATATTATCATCGATAAATTTAATGACAAAATATCTGTAAATATTCTGCAACTTAGTTTGTAAAAGATAAAAATAATATTAATAAATAATAATTAGTAAGCCATCAGTGTATTTTTAAGATTTTTGCTAGCTGACTGGAGGAGCATTTAGCATTCTTTGTTACTTTTTCCATGCTTCAGAGTCACATTTCTTGTAGAGAGTTTTTAATTTTCAACCACATGGGAATCTCAGCGCTGAGCGCAATCTTCAGGGAAATGCAGTAGGCTCTCCAGAGGGGATCATGCCTCTATCATTTCTTAATTCATCTAAAATTAACTATCGGATTAAGCATGAACAGATGTCAGACTGGTAGACAGACACTTTCGCATATAATAATGACGATTTACGTATTATTAAGGACGATGCACTTAATAAAATTAAAAGTCAAGACGGTTTCAATACATGCAAATACGCAAGAATTCAGACATAATATTGATTCAATCACGTAAGAAAATCTGACGCTAGTATATTATAAACAAATAATAAATATTTATATCAAAACGGAAACAGGATTATACTGAAGCGTTAGCAACTTTTCTCTTGTCCACGTTTAATCAGGTACCGAAGACACGTTGAGAGAGATCACGTACAATATTGCTTTTGTGCGCTCTAACGACCTTTACCCAGCCTGATCGCTGTTGTTGCTTCCATCTCTTGTTTTTTTATTTGCCATCAAGCTTATGAATTAAAATCGTATATAACATCAAGGAATCATGGTTTTATCGAGTGAATTATTTTCTTTGAATCCGGTACGTTGCATTTTATGTTTAGATGATTAACAAATATGTCTGTCATAAGTTTATCATGTTTATCATAAAAACCGTTTCCAATGTTTTTTGAAGGATTGTCAGGCAACCTGACCCTGGCGTGTTATATTCTTAGGTTCCTGTTCAGTTTATGCCTAGATCAATTTTTATTTGAAACATACCTTTCGAAATCTGCCGACCCCATCTTATAGCGATCGCGTTTTCCACTGAAGTGTCCGCTGCTTTTCGAAATTTCAAACGATAAATGTTTAATTGACGTTTGAATCCAGATTAGAGCGAAGCTATATTAATGTTGGATCAAATACCAGAATACAGATCTCTTTGGGTTTTAAGACTTGACAGCCCTAAGCCTAGTTTTCGTCAGGAGGCCGACAATTAATTCTGAAACATAGTCTAAACTTTCGGTAATTAATTGAGCTTTATCTCCTACCCTGTTATAACTTAAGTGTTCAGCGACTTATCAGTTGGGAATACTTTTATGACTTTAGAAATTATTTGTGATATGACCTCATAATAAATCACGTTGAGTAAGTAAATTTTATTTGTGGGTAAAAGTATGAGACTTATCTTAAACTGACTTTAAAAATGACTTTGGGTGGAGAAAAATGAGATAGAAATAATTAGAAAAATAAAGTTATTTTTATTATTATATTATAGATCTTATGCTAAGAATATAACTACTCCAAAACATTAACAAGTAGATATTGCATGTGTTATAATATAATATTGTGTAGGTAGCACTTTAAGAGCTTAATGATGAATATTAAGTAACCATATTTCGTTTTACAAGAACGCTGTCATTGTACAATATACAATACATTATATATTAAACCATAGAATGTGATAAGGATAAATAACTATTCTGGTATATATTTTATCAATTCAATCTGACCCTTGTTTGTATGGGGTGCGTATACCCAAAATTAGACATCTTATCTAAACCGTAGCGCTTTTCCTCAAGACTTCATCGTGGATCTTGCCCTTATCAAGAAGGCTTGTATTTTTATTTATTACATAAAAGTAATATCGCTTTCGGAGCATGTGAATATTGCAACAGTATTTTACCTCAAATGGATTAATAGTTTGTATTATAATGCACCATATTATGTATATTAAATTGGTAGTATTAATCAGGGCGAGCGAAGCGAGCCCTAGTATATCGACCCATCACATCCTGAACATTTTGTGGTACACTTTATGGAAAAACTATCACACCTATAATTGATTTGTGCTTTAACATAGTAATTTTTATTTATATGTAGATGTGTTATCACCAGTCAGTCAAGGTTTTTTATATGTAGATGTGTCAGTCAGTCAAGGTGTGACGACGCGAGTCCTCACAAAGCTCGGTTTTCAGCTAGTCTTAAATGATTGTAATTTGGAGAATAAAAAATATTCTTATTGTATAATTATAAACAGTTACAACATCGAACAAATAATAATTCATACCAAATATATCATTTGGACAATAATTTAAAACTATTTTGACGATACATCATACAAGTCACAAAAATTAACTTGGCACCTGCTTCCATAGAGTTTTTTCAGAACGAGCTGCTTACTTAACTTCTGCGCGCTAATAACATAAATTACTTCATTTCGCACAAAAATAAAAGATTCTAAAATTGCGTTACCCCATGAAAAAGAAGAAAATTACAAACACCTTTGCATAACATAGTGTATGTTACAAGTATCTAATTTCGGTTTCGTTTCGAGCGAGACTTTTATTTGAATGGAGTGCGAGAACATTCTGCTGCACGAGCGCTTCGCCCTTTTGAACTTGCATATGAATAAGAAAGGGTCCTTATAATTGAATCCCTGAACTTTTGTGTACGGATACCAGATGCTCTTGTTACATATTGTGTCTCATAAGACCAAATTCATTTTGCATGACGGTTATGATTAGTTTTTCTGTATAATAATGTTATAAAAATATTCTATGAGTACTGTGTTATAATACTTCTTTTCTTTAAAAGTTACTGATTTCTTTTGAAATATAATTTTGCTTATAAACATGAAGTTTACTATTTTAATCTATTTTAATTATTATTTCTCTATTTTATCTTTTTAAATAAAAATTTCACGTTAAAAAAGTAAAACAATACGCTACAACATTAAAACTAAATATAATAAATAATTAGCGAAGTAAAATAAACACGAAAACAAAGCACAATATTTAAGTAAAGATAGCAAGTTAACATGCCTATTAATAGATCACGAGTTACAACTAATAATTCACAGAAGAGATTTAATTAAAATAAGTCAATCACCAAACAACGAACATTATTACTTTAGAAGTTGAAGATTCCAAAGCCTCAGGGAATCAGGGAAACAAGACAGGCTCTACCTCAAAGTGCAAATTGAAACCATCCGATGCCAATCTGTATAATAGACTCAGTTTGCAGTACGAACGTTCATTTAATTAACAGATTTTACTAGCTAATATAATTTGACAGACTTACAAAGAGTGATTAGTGCAGTATTTTATTAATTTATAACTTTTGTTCATTCGTTTAGGTTTTTTATCATTGACTGGCGGAATTTAATAGTACTGACTATATTTCTCAATTTTGATTTAAGTTCTTCAGATTCGTAATATTATTTCCTACATCATTTACTCACAATCACCATTTATCGTTGTCAAAATAGAGTTATACTCACGCGCAGAGCACAATGGAGTATCGATTTCATGAATTTCCGATAGCTTTGAAAAGTCCACGTTGTAAATACCCTTTTCGTATGAATAAGTGACCATAGACGAAAATCTATGGCCCCACAAAATATCATTTTCGGTGTAGCTCGTCCTCGCCTGCACCGGCTGTCCAGTCGACTCGATCACACCTTCGAGTACGACTAGGATCTCCAACTCACAGCATAGTAAATCTAGCGCCGAGAGTCCATAGAAGGGACTCGTTTCATCAATGACGTGAATAACGGTGACGGGCCACAGAAAAAATGTGGACTCGCACTCGTCTATCTCAAGTTTTATCTCGATTTGTTCGAAATTCTTTAATTCGTCGTATTCAGTTTTAAATCTTACGATATACGCGTTCGGTTTGATGTTTATTATTTTAGACTTCCTTATATCTCCGACTCGGAAGGTCAAACAGAATCGGTCATTCCTCAAATTTATGACGGCGCTCCTGCTGAATAAGATCGTCTTCGTTCGCCGTATTGGCCTCGTTAGTTTCGCGAATAAAATACCGATCATTATGGACTGGAAAACTGAGCTCACGATACACTGGAAACACATAGATATTATAGTCTCCGGACATTCTAGAGTAACCGATCTCCGGCCATACGCCACGGTAGATTGAATTTCTATGCTAAACAAAAAGGCCGATGTAAAACTATACATGTGTTTGATGCAGGGTGTGAATTCAGTTCCATTTGGACGGATATTTTTCCAATTAAAGTCACCATGGTTGAGAGATATGATCCAGTAGATCACAGCGAAAAACAGCCACACAGAGATGAAGGCGCAAAAAATATTCATTAGCGTCCAACGCCATCTCATTTCGACTAGTCGTAGAAAATAATTGGAAATTTTATGGTTAGTCTTACGTTTTTGCTCGATGTTAAATTCACCATTTTTGTAAACAGTTCTGCGATATTTCTTGTTGATATCGTTTGGATAGGTTATACCTTAAAACATTAAATATTAATTAAAATACATAAACAAAATTATTGTTTATACACAAACATTACAGTAAACAGACATCAAAGAGAAAAAGTTAAGAAAACCGACTGCGTCAATATGTTCCAATTTGTCTGAATCGAATATCTGGAAATATATTACAATCTAACTGATAATATATTATATTTGTTAATTATTGCTTATAAATCAAAAAATACTATCATCATCATCATTATCATTCAAATCTAGATGCAGTTCGATCCTTATATAACTTTTTGCAAGGTCTATTTTATGACAGATCTTGTAATGCATGACAATATGATGAGTAACTACTCACAATTTTTCGGATAATATATCCCAGGCTGGACTGACGTGGTTTGAGTTTTATGAATAAGCTCATGTTTGCTCAATTTCGTAACCGTGTAAAGATAGTTATGCCATTTTTTTTTCTTTTCTGTCATTGTGTTAACTGAAACATTAAAATATCTTTAATAATATGGCTCCTTATTTATAAATTACTATAAAAGTAAAAAAAAAATAATGATTAATGATGATGAATCATTATGCTAATTTATAAATCATTATCTATTATATTACTAAATATTAATAAACGTGAATTTATAGATTTTACCCCTTACTAATAAAATAACCTGTGCTGCTTCTTCAAAACTTGCGGGTATTGATATACTCAATCATCAATTATTTTTTTTCCTCTGATGCGTTGGAAAAACCGCTTGACAGAAAAAAAAAACACAGAGTGTGTTTTTATTATAAATGGTGTAGTTTCAAAAAAAGGAGGTTATGAATTCGACGCGTATGTATGTAATATTTCCAGAACTGCCCAGTTTTTTTATATGTTAGTCTATTTCAGTGTCTGAACAAATGTGCCAAATTTCAAAAGTGTATGTATGTATATATGTTTTTATGTTTGTGTTCGCATATCTCCGGAACTACAAGTCCGATTTAAGTAATTCTTTTTTTTGTACTAGGTATTGTTCAACTTAGGGAACACTACAATTTTCATCAAAATCGGTTCAGTAGTTTTTGAGATAAGGCAATTTTAATTCTCGATTACGTACAATTTTGAAGTCGGTTTTATCTTTTTAAAATACTATTTTAAAAGTAAAATATTTTGGATCAAAGTTAACTTAACTTACCTTTTTCTTTTCAGTATAAACGCAAAATATAATTATAATTGGAACGCACAAACAGTTGCCACGACTTCCAGTTGTTAAGTACAACAAATAGTACAGATTATATTTATTTACATACAGGTTAGATAGTTGGTTTCAGATTAGATAAAATTACTATGTCGCTGTTGTATTTTTGTTTTTACACGGCGAACTGCAATTATTATATGAATATGCATAGTATATTTACAATGAATATTATATTCATGGACCTAAAAAAAAAGTCGGACGGAGTCTCATTAAAACACAGCACTGTGTCTTCAGAGTCGGCCAGGCTGACTGTATATGTACACGGTCCGCACGCACACATTCTTACACTAGTCGGCCATTTGACCGCAAACATGAAGACACTCGAGACGTGTACGCGGAAAGAACATAAATCAAAATTATTTTTAACAAAAAATTAAAACCGACTTCCAAGGTAAAAACAATAATAACATCCTTATAATATGAACAAAAAGTATTAATACTCAATCTTCATCATTTTGAAGTCGGTACCAGATATAGCTGAATCTTCAGTTCTCTGACAGAATAGGTATTTCAAACTTTTGGAACTGGCACCGACTTCAAAATTATGAAGATTGAGTACAGAAATAGTTGAGGTTTAGCCGAATTCGGAAAAAGGCACTATTAGATAGGAAAAATTATTTAATACTTTTTAGTTCATATTATAAGGATGTTATTATTGTTTTTACCTTGGAAGTCAGTTTTAATTTTTTGTTAAAAATAATAATTTCACTCTTTTTAGTTACCTATTGTTTTTCTTATTCCTATTACGATGTAGATTGTTTTCCTATGTAAGTATTTTCATACTAAGGGTTCAATTTATTACCTCGATCGTGGGAATCGCAGACACAATAGATTTTAATGGTTATGCGGCAGCCGGGTGCCGCTTGGGGATTGATGGGTTAATAGTTAAACTAGTGTAGTACCTATCGAAGCAACTTACTTCTCTTTTTTCTTTCGAATCTCAAAAGTAATGTCAAATGTGTGCCTTACGCTCTGGAGTTAAGGTTGACTTTGTTATGTTCAATTTTGTGGTACAGTTCGACAAGGCTGTTTATGAACGTGGCGAGAAAAGGAACTAACGCTTCTATCATACAAAAACGTCATTTTTGACAGTTCTCCTTACCAGCAGCAGCGCCCATTGACAGTTTGACACATTCATTTAAAGCCTTGTCGGACTGTACATAAGTCGCTTAGAACTTGAATCATTTATTTTGAAACAACATTATATTTTATTAAAATCGCTATGAAAAGTACCAATTATTATAAGGACATAAAGTGATGATATAATTATGGTGTTGTGGGGGCATATTGTATCCATATACAACCATGTGACACATTTTATTAACCGACTTCCAAAAAGGAGGAGGTTATATGTTCGGCTGTGGATATTTTTATTTTTTTTGTATGTTCAACGATTACTCCGCCGTTTGTGAACCGATTTTCAAAATTTTTGTTTTTTTCTATTAGGTTTCTCTCCAATTTGGTCCCATTTTCACAAAAGTGGTGATCTGATGATGGGATCCATGAGTAATCGAGGGAACTCCTCAAAATTTATATGGAAACATATGGTGATTTTGGTTTTATGAGAAGTATCCTAAGCATATGCTACCAAAACGCAAGATTTTGCACCAAGGTATGCTATGGTTCCGAAGATACTAAGAGAACTCCGGATTCCTTATAGATACAAGTTTGGGGGTTTAGGTGCTGTTTTAAGAACTGAAAGCATATGCTACTATGCAAATTACATTCATCATCATTATCATCATCATCATCATCATTACCACGTAAGGGTCACCAGTGTCACATGTATATGGATACAATATGCCCCCACAACACCATAATTATATAACCACGTTATGTCCTTATAATAATTGATACTTTTCATAGCGATTTTAATAAAAATATAATGTTGTTTCAAAATAAATGATTCAAGTTCTAAGCGACTTATGTACCACAAAATTGAACATAACAAAGTCAACCTTAACTCCAGAGCGTAAGGCACACATTTGACATTACTTTTGAGATTCGAAAGAAAAAAGAGAAGTAAGTTGCTTCGACAGGTACTACACTAGTTTAACTATTAACCCATCAAGCCCAAGCGGCACCCGGCTGCCGCATAACAATTAAAAATCCATTGTGGCTGCGATTCCCACGATCGAGGTAAGTAATAAATTGAACCCTTAGTATGAAAATACTTACATAGGAAAACAAGCGACATCTTAATAGGAATAAGAAACATAATCGCATTGAGTGTGACTCTTAACAAATTGTATTAATAAGATACGTAGAAAATACGCGATGGTTTACTAGGTAACTAAAAAGAGTGAAATTATTATTTTTAACAAAAAATTAAAACCGACTTCCAAGGTAAAAATAATAATAACATCCTTATAATATGAACTAAAAAGTATTAACTAATGTTTCCTATCTAATAGTGCCTTTCTCCGAATTCGGCTAAACCTCAACTATTTATGTACTCAATCTTCATAATTTTGAAGTCGGTACCAGTTCCAAAAGTTTCAAATACCTACCTATTCTGTCAGAGAACTGAAGATTCAGCTATATCTGGTACCGACTTCAAAATGATGAAGATTGAGTACAGAAATAGTTGAGGTTTAGCCGAATTCGGAGAAAGGCACTATTAGATAGGAAACATTATTTAATACTTTTTAGTTCATATTATAAGGATGTTATTATTATTTTTTCATTTATTGCCATAACCGTGCATACTAAGTTAATATTTTAACACATTGTTTAAAATTCTATCATTGAGACACTGACCTAGCGGATTTTTTAAATGTTGTATATTTATCGAGTTATTAAGAAAAAACTAACTTGGCGGTGACTCCGCGTCGTCCTTTTTCACCTGGCATATGAAAGACGGGCGTGAGTGTGAAGAGAGAAGGACGATGTTTGATTTTTTGCGTTAGTCGCCCTCTTGTATACAACCAAGAAAAAAATTCATAAACTTAAAATTGTCGCCCCCCATTCCCTAAAATAAGTTTATATGAGAATTTCACCAATTTTATGAATTGGTGGAACTTTCATATTCTGAAAATGTGTAAACACACGGGACTATAGACAGTAACTACAAAACCTAAGTAAGTACTTACAAGAACCAACTAACAAAAAGAACCTGATATCCCACCAAAAACATATCATATAAAATGTTGCCAAGACGACCACATAAAGTTAGCCCTGTGAAAATTATATCAGATCTCATGTAGAGCCAAGCTTCTGAATCTAAACGGCCTGACTCTACCGACCCTAACTTCAACAAATTCTACATATCTGATATCAGTAAATATTATGTATGGCTTGGCTGTTTCGTTACTTACTTCAGATCAAAAACTAAATATTCGCATCACCTCCACGACGGTATCGAAGGCAGGTAAGTAATGCATTTTTGGGGACGCATCATGATTTATGACGTACAAGTAAACCAGAATAAAATAACGCTTGAAATTGTTTGCTGTGGGTAAGAGGTAGGTTAAAAAAAAGGAAAGATAAATACATACTCGTGTCACAATGTTATAGTCACCGTACTCCTCCGAAACGGCTTTACTGATTTTTACTAAATTTTATATGCATTATATTCAGTAGGTCTGAGAATCGGCTACTGACTACTTTTTATATTGATAAGTGCATTTGTTGAATAAATAATAGTAAATTATTATTACAACTCGAGACTGACGGCGACCATTGTTTTGTGCGACGGGATAGCAATGGACGTTGCCATGGTGCCGTATTTATAACAGGGGCGAAATACTTTATATGGCAAAACAACGTTTGCCGGGACAGCATATATAAACAAAAAAATATATTACACCAATTTAAACAAGTTAAGACTTCATTTTGTTAAAGTAGACAAATTTAAATATCATTCGAAATTGATGTTTTTAAGAGAAGAGAAGGACCTACTAAACCAAAAACTGTAATAACGCTAGTTCTTCCACAGAAACTTTCAACGAAAAGATAAGAATGTCTTCCAAAGGCAATATTTTCATTCTATGAATGAATAAACGAGAACACTTAAACATTACTGCCTGATTTATTTAAACACCGTTATCGTTCTTGTATAAATACAAACAAGTAAACGTGAGTTTATTAAGTCACGTGAAAATTTGCTGCCATAACTTTACAGAATTTAGTAACGCTTACCGGGGCACGTAACATCATAACTATTATATTTCGTTCCTGTTTCATTTATCATCATAATTTTGTTTTGATGAGGAAAAAGTACTAATTTAAATCACTACAAGCCAAGAAATAATAATATACATTTGCAATTGAAAAGAAATGCTCAAAATAAAGGAAAAAAATTAAGCAAAGAAAGGAATCCAATAGTTAACTTACTAATAGTTTATTCTTATTAATAAGAGAGTTGTCATACTATGTATTTCCTATTTACACTACACATCCTATACTCAGAAAAAAATAATTGTACGAAATATAACAGATATCATTTCCACAAAGCTTGCCCAGACAAATTGTTTGGAAAACATCGGCTTTCAATTAGTAACAAAGTGATATAACTACATTTTTGCAAAACAGTTGTCGAAAAACTATCTCAAAAAATGCAACCATAGTAATTATTATAACACGATCTCTCGAAATTTTGTGAGAAAGTCTTAATAATAATATTAAATACATAAAAAACAATACATCAATTAATACGAAGTATGATGAAAAATATAATTAGATTAAAGTATCTACTCTTGAACTGGTAGGTACAAGCAGAGTACCTAAATATTATTCACTCAGGCATTCATAAAATATTATACATTTTCTACCCTAATTTTCGTCATAGTAAGAAAGCGATTTGTGAAAAAATAATGTGTTTTTACTTACAGCACTTTGCTCGAACACGAAAGCGCCGAGTGAAAAAGGGATCCTGACAGATGACAAGCGATCCCTCCATCGGATGTTTGTCATTCTATTAGCAAAGAAAACATCTTATAGTTTGGTATTCTTTGCTCGAATCAATTTCAGCAGGGCTCAGGGGTTTCTTAATTAAATGGAGTGGCCAAGTTTTATGAAGGTGCGAGTGAGGAGTTGGTATGTGAGGACGATTGATCGTGTGTGCCAATAATTATTTATTATTTTAACTTTGTTCTTTTTTAGGGTTCCGTACCCAAAGGGTAAAAACGGGACCCTATTACTAAGACTTCATTGTCTGTCCGTCTGTCCGTCTGTCTGTCTGTCTGTCTGTATGTCGCCAGGCTGTATCTCAAGAACCGCTATAGCTAGGTTTTTGAAATTTTCACAGATTGTGTATATCTGTTGCCGCTATAATAACAAATACTAAAAACGAAATAATATTCATATTTACGGGGGGCTACCATACAACAAACGTGATTTTTTTGGCCTTTTTTGCTCGATATCAATAATGTCAACAGGTAGGCACTTGAAATTTTCACAAATGCCTTAAATATATGTGTACTTTAATAATTATTAATAATATTTAAATAATATAAAATATTAAGGGGGGCTCCCATACAAAAACACAATTTTTGGCCTAGTTTTGCTCTATTACGGTACGGAACCCTTCGTGCACGAGTCCGACTCGCACTTGGCCGATTTTTTACTTAGAACCAATGATATTATATTATAAAAAAAATTAGAACACACCAAGGAGGTTTTCTAATTTGTTTGTTACTTTATATCTATATCTTATATCTCAAATACCAACTGACATTATGATGTATGTATAATCTATATCTATATTATCTATAATCTATATCATTATATAAAAGGCTTTGTCCTGAATGACATGAAAATGGAATCACGCTACAGCCTAAACCACTGATCATAGAGACTTGAAATTTTGGGGGAGTATTCTCCGTATGACGTAGGCGTGCGATAAGAAGGGATTTTTTGAAATTCCTCTCCTAGGGGGGTGAAAAGGGGGGTTGAAGTTAGTATGGGTATGGGACAACTCGATTCCTCAGTCCGATCTGCTCGAAAATTTGCATAAATATTATTTGATGTATTTTATGGAAGATGTAATTCATAGTTTGTTGAAAATTATCCTTAGAAGTGGTTAAAAAGCATGAACAGTTATTGTGGGACCGATGTAGTTTTAATTTGTTTAAATACTCTTTACTGCTTATGAAATTAAAGCCCCTAGTCACGATAAAGCGATCGTTACATTCTATTTGTAAATTATCTAGATTTGTACATTAAGATTAAGTTATTTACGTTCACGAGTATATTAATTGGGTGAATTTCAACATGTCGATATTTTTTTTCATTTCGGTGAACTTTTATTTTCTGTTTTTTTGAGTTTTTATGGAAGTTTCCTCTCAATTTGATTGTTTTATGACTACAAAAATAATGACATATAAATTAAATAATAAACAAACGAAGCACACACATTTCTATTTTTGCTGTCACCGAGATGAAAAAGTCAGTCACCGAGATGAAAAAAAAAATCACCGAAATACAGCATGATTGTAAAACAAGCACCCCGGTTTGAAAAAAAATAAAACAATCCGTGATTTTATAAATTCGTATCTATTTAATATAATTAACTAGCTGACCCCCCAAACTTTGTTTTGCTATTCTAAGAAAGTCGATCCATGCGTAGACCAAAAATGCAAAGCAGTCGGTCATTCGTCACAAAAATTTGTATGGGCAAAATAATCTCTATTTACGTATTAAGTTACATTTACGGTAAATGCCTGTCACGTTTTGCAGTAGATTTTATATTCTTACTACGCACATTGTACAGTCAAGGAAATTAATGCTTGGCAATGAGTTTTTTTTTCAAACTGTCCAGTTTATTTGTTTTAACGCGCTAATCTCAGGAACTCCTTTTTCGAATTGATAATTATTTTTGTATTGCATATTCCATTAAATAACGAAGGCTTTAGGACTTAGGCTAATTAATGTGATATACACTGCGACTTGGTGAAAGAAATAGTGAAAAATTGTGTAAATATGGAGTCTGTTTGACTGTTTTTTATTATACGTATACTGACGCAGACGAAGTCGCGGGCAACAGCTAGTATGAATACAATAATTAATAACGGATTTCGGTGAATTGCTATAGTAGAAGTTATGCGTCTTTTTAACGTGAGTCTAAACGGGCCCCTAGACCTACCAAAAATATTGAGCAATATTTTATTGAACAACTTATTTGACAAAGATTGAAAGGCGGGCGCGTTCAATATTAACCATAGATGGTCAATAAATATTGCAAAATATGTGATATTGCGCAATAAAATTGATCGGCTAGGGGCCCGCTAAAATTCAAAATAATGGGACGAGTCACCGATAGTAGTAAATTCTGATTGTTACTTTATATTTTAATAAAAAACTATCATCATTATATCATATCATAACAGCAACTACTCACCGAAAGATGTATTAATAATATCGTATTTCAAAAGTTAAAAATGAAATTTTTAAACTACCATTAGAGAACATCCCTCAGAAACTTATACGGACGAGTGTATTGAATAAAATATAGTGTAGCGTGTGTATAGTGTAGATTCTAGAAGCCTTTACAATTACAATTATTGTAAACGAACGTACAATGCGAGATGCCCTCTACGAGCTACGCATCGTGGTACAAAGCGGAAACCTACGTCAATTAAGGCGGGCTGAAACCCCATTTTGTTATTTCTTGATACCCGATTTACCTAGTTCCAATATAATAACGAAATGTAAAAAAATATGAGATATAGAGCACAATATTTAAAAGGGTTTAAATCAAAAATATTTTAAAAAAAAATAATACTTTCGCTGAAATTAATTTATAAACTCACCTCCGACAAAACTCTTTGTCATCGAAATATAAAAATTAACAAGAATAACTTACATTTTATTTTAATAAATTGTTGATGAATCTATTTTAAAAAGGTCTGAAACGAACAATCTTTTTTCTTAATATTTATTTAGAAAGATATTTAAAAAACAGATGAAAAATAGAGAAGATCCGCCCCTAGAAACTACAATTTTAAAATGAATCTTATTGCGATGCGTACACGCTTGGTCTCTGGTTGTGCGCAAGGTTATCGTTTGAAATTGAGATAAGTCCTCGCCTTAAAGTAGTTGAGAAAAAATACTGAGTTTTTAACAGTAATAGAATCTACAGTCACTAGTGAATGGTGGTATTTTTGGTTGCCATGTCTAATGTCTATTCCGTACAATAAACAATATGTTTTTAGAAATTATAACGTTTTCCTAAATTATTCATAATATTATGGTCCAAAAACTTTACAAAAACTCCGTAATTTTACTACAAGGAACAACGCGCAAAAACTTCGTTAAAATAAATAATTGCTTTCACTTTACTTTTATAAACGTGTAATTTTTATAATTATTACTATCCTGATTTCATCTTCATAAAATATATTATTATGAATTTCTTTAAAGATGTTTTTCTTTGTATTTCCTGATTTAACATTCAATTTCCGAGTTGAGAATAATGTGCACGTATGAGTTATAAATATGTTATATCAAGGTAAAATATTTAACAATAAATCTGTACATAATTATTTATTAAAGAGTTTCCAAGGATCCCGTGCGAAGAAAGCTTTTAACCTTAGATAGTCGTCGTACTTTTCAAAGATAGAAGATAATTTATACTGACTAGATAAAAGTAATTATAGTAATAAGTACTAGAAATTATTAAACACTAGACGTTCCGCGCGGCTTCGCCCGCGTAAATTAGATATTTCACAGAATAATTAGTCCACAAAAAAAAGCCTATGATCCTTCACGTGGTCTGCTTCTTATCTGATTCAAATAACAGAAAAAATGCTCTAGAAGTTCGTGAGATAAACCCTTTCAAATAATTTCCCCCGTTTTTTCCACATTTTCCTCTATTTCTTCGCTCCTATTAGTTTAAGCGTGATAAAATATAGCCAATAGCCTTCCTTTATAACTAGACTATCTTACACTGAAATAACTTTTTAAATCGGACCAGTAGTTCCTGAGATTAGCGCGTTCAAATAAGCCCTTTCAAATAATTTCCCCCCGTTTCTTCCACATTTTCCTCTATTTCTTCGCTCCTAATTTAGTCTTAGCGTAATAAAATATAGCTTATAGCCTTTCTCGATAACTGGGCTATCTAACACTGAAAGAATTTTTCAAATCGGACCAGTAGTTCCTGAGATTAGCGCGTTCAAATAAGCCCTTTCAAATAATATCCCCCGTTTTTTCCACATTTTCCTCTATTTCTTCGCTCCTATTAGTTTTAGCCTGATAAAATATAGCCTATAGACTTTCTTGATAACTGGACTATCTAATACTGAAATAATTTTTTAAATCAGACCAGTAGTTCCCGAGATTAGCGCGTTCAAATAAGCCCTTTCAAATAATTTCCCCTCGTTTTTTCCGAATTTTCCTCTATTTCTTCGCTCCTTATTTAGTCTTAGCGTGATCAAATATAGCCTATAGCCTTCCTCGATAAATGGGCTATCTAACACTGAAAGAATTTTTTAAATCGGACTAGTTGTTCCTGAGATTAGCGCGTTCAAACAAACAAACAAACTAACTAACAAACTCTTCCGCTTTATAATATTAGTATAGATTTCTACGATCGCGGGTGCAACATCAAAATTCTCAAATCTCTTAAAGGTGAATTAAATCGTAATTCTCTAACAAATTTTAAAAAAATTCGATATGGAATATATAATTATACTAGTAAGTTTGTAATAAAACTGCACCAAATTGTATTTATTTTTTAATTTTCAGTTGTTTATTGGCCTGACAAAATTAATCGTCTAAATCACTTAAAACGGTTGAATAGTGTAATTTATACAAAAGATTTCGACGTATTGCTGTATAACTATGCTACAACTAACTAAACAATATTTTGAAATATATGCTATTTTAATTTAAAAATATGGGAAAAAACATCGCGTCCCTTAGATGATATTGTTTAAAAATGCTCAAAATTATTCGAATTCGATTTTTTACCGATAAAAGTTGTTTTTCAAAATCTAATGAAATGTTGTATATATTACATCATTTGATATGATGTAGTATATACAACATTATATATACACTTGCGTGCAAAAAAATCTACCCACCCCGCGCATTTCTGTTGAAGTCGCTATATCTTAAAAAATTATAGTTACTAATTATTTATTTTTATTAATAATGTGAGTTAATATGATTGGGAATGGGATATTACGTTTACTCTACATTTTCTAAAACCAACATGCTTGACTACAAACGACACAAATCACTAAGCACCCCCATCAATCAGTTTTTTAATCGTTAATTGAACGGATTTGTTCTGTGGGAAAAATTAGTCAAATTTTATTGTTTCTGTTTTGTCTTGATTTTTATTGATTTATTGTTCATTTAACTTGATTTTGGACGTAATTTCTTTGTGGCAAAATGGATATTACTCCAAATAAAGCCTCTCAAGTAGGGGTTTTGCTAAGAGCTGAATTTAGCCAACGATTTGTGGCTAGAAGTCTAAATTTAAGTAGAACTTCGGTTACAAGAATATACCGAAGTTTTATAGAGACTCTTAACTTTACCATGCGACCATGTTCAGGAAGACATTGGGCTGCATTTGAACGTGATGACCGTTTTAAGGTGTCAACGTCCTTGCAGAATCGACATCTCATTGCAGTTCAAGTGCAGCGACGACCAAGAGAAGTCCGATGAGTTACAGTAATTGAGTAAACTGTACGACGGATACTTGCAGGCAGCTGTCTGACTTCACAAAAACTCGCTAACGGTCCAAAATTAGCCCCAGCACACCGTCAAGCGCAGCTTAGTTTCGCACGTTCTCATGTTCAATGGCGTGTCGTGCTCTTTTCTGATGAATGCTAAATCAGTCTTTATGGTAACGAACGAACGAAAGGGTTCCATTTGGTAGGAGATCGGGGACTGTATGGGGCGATATTTCTTTTGATGCAAAAACCAATCTTGAGTTCGTAACCGGGCCGCGCCTTGGCACTTTAAGTACCCATCGATACATTCAGGGCGTGCTGGGACAACATGCGGTGCTATGCGCTGGTTTTGTTGGTGAAGGTTTCATATTGATGCAGAACAATCCTCGACCGCACGTTGCTGCGATAGTTCGTCAATATCTCTCCGACGTCGAAATTTCGGGTTTGAACTGGCCTGCAAGGAGCCCTAGCCCTAATCCTATTGAGCACCCATAGGGAGAACTCAAAAGGAGGGTCAGGGCCCGGACTCTTGCCGCAGATACCCTCCTTCAGGACCTCCGGGTAGCTGTACAAGAAGATGGGGATGGTATCGCTCAGGAGTTCATCATAACTTTGATAAGGTCAAGGAAAAACCAGATGGAAACCTCAATTAGGGTAATGGGTGGTACTAAGAGGTATTGAAATCGATTTGTTAGTGTTTTTTACAAGAAAGATGTCATTAATCGCCTATTGAAATGTTATGCCACACTGACAGGTTTTTGTTTTAAGGCTGTAGAATTAGTAAACAATTTACAGTTACAATAACTATAGCATTAATTAAATCCTTATTGTACTACCTTTAAAACGATACCAACATTTATTTAATACTAATTATATTTCTTGAGTTATTACCGTTTGAATCGGAGAGAGGTGGGTCGATTTTTTTGCACACAAGTGTATATATACACACACACACACACATATATATATATATATATATATATATATACATACATAAAATTTAAATTTTTGTACTTCAGTCTTGTAAGCCTGAAAGTACATGTTCTGAATGCTTCTTTTTAAATTCAACTAGTTGTCCCGGCAAATGTTATTTTGCCATATAAAGTATTTCCGATTTCGCCCAAATTATTAGATGATATGATATTTGGAAAACAAAAAAAGAAGGCCGCGGGTTGATTATGTAAAGCGTCCCTACATTGTCATCGCTCGTTACTTTCGAATATACTCCGGATATGAGATTCTTTGAGACACAATGAGTTATGCGACAACTCCCCTCCGTCAAATGAAATTCTTAGGCTAATGCCATCAAGTTTTCCTATGTACTTATTCAAATCTTTCTTCGCGAACAAAAACTTTGGTCGTAATACAAAAGAAGGATATTATCGCAGAAAATATACTATTATGCTATTAAGGCCCTGCCCCTACGGAGATGCCGCAATTTACCGTTTTTAGAGTCTTATTAACTCATAATTTGAAAGCTACAAATGTGTAGTAAAAATACAGCAATAATCTACAGCATAATATGAACATTCCTTTCACCGTTATTAATTTCCTATTTTTGTTTATTATACTCATGAAATTATCAGCTTCCAAAGTAATACCAATTTATTTAAATTCAAGCATACATTCAGTATCTCCCTAGTATTTACAAATTACGTTTATTTGAAACACACGCCAATAGATGGACAATTTCATTAACTACTTATTCACCGTTTGAATTTTTTTAGGTCAATTTTGAACTAAGATAAGTAAAAAAATAGGATTATGATGCGATTTCGGCAACGCGGCAAATGTATGGTCAAGGTCGTTTGCTCAGGGGATGGCCTTAAGTGAGGAATGAAATGTTTAATATTAATTTTTTTCTTTGCGTGTTTTCTCGATTTAAAGTTCTTTTTTGTGTTTTGTTGTTAACGAACTAAATGATAATAATGATAATTATCGACGTTAGGATTTAAGGAAACAAGCCTAATAAGTTAAAAAAAACTATAACCCGACTACATAAAATGGAAAAAAAAAATCTATGCCGCCGCATCTTTCCTAATGTATTGACACCTCATTTATTAGAATCCGATCAGTTTTCAACCGCTACGAGCTCAAATACATACTTAAACTGTCAAAATCATTCCCTTTCTGTCGGCTTCGTCGTAGTCACGTAAAAAAGTGAAGTGTGTAACATATTGAATCGCCTTTAAAATAATTATTATAATATCTAAGTATAACATTAGACCAGCATAACATTATATCAAATCGTCAAAAGTTAGGCCCTAAAAGTTTAAAAGGTTGAATGATTCCTTTCGGAACCATTTTGGAGTTTCTGCCTCTTAATCTAGATTAATAAATAATTTTGTCTGGACCTGATGTATCATGAGAACTAGATCCTTATTAAGAATGCACCCTAACTTGACTACATACTTAAACCTAGATCTCAAAATCTGTGAGGTCTAGAAAACAGTTTTTTTTACACAAGTAACTTCAGTTCATGCTCAAGACGAAAACACGATTACTGAAAAAAATGCTCAATAGTTTTTTTTTAGGGTTCCGTACCCAAAGGGTAAAAACGGGACCCTATTACTGAGACTTCGATGTCTGTCCGTCTGTCCGTCTGTCTCCAGGCTGTAACTTAAGAACCGCTATAGCTAGTCTTCTGAAATTTTTACAGATTGTGTATACCCATACAACAAACGTAATTTATTTGGCCTTTTTTGCTCGTCATCAATAATTATTGTAGCAGGTATGCACTTGTTATACTCACAAAATTCTTAATTATATTTGTTCTTTAATAATTAATAAAAAAAAATATATATTTAAGGGGAGGGGGGGAGGGGCTTCTCATACACAAAAACACAATTTTTTGCCAACTTTCGCTCAATAACGGTATGGAACCCTTCGTGCGCGAGTCCGACTCGCACTTGGCCGGTTTTTATTATTTTTTTCAAAAAACCTTGTTTCTACACATTTTTGCTTGGATCTTCGAAGTTTGCTGTCTTTTCTTTAATATTTTTTAATATATAAATAGGCATTGATAAAACCTAAATTTGCTCAAAATACTTTTTTCATAATCATTATAGTTCGTCTTTTATTCATAGTAAAACTAACTTGGCGATGATTCCGCGTCGTCCTTTTTCACCTGCCATATGAAAGACGGGCGTGAGTGTGAAGAGAGAAGGACGATATTTGATTTTTTGGGTCAGGAGCCCTCTTAAATAAACGAACTTATGAATAGGTTATAGCTAACGGTTTTATAGTTTCAGCATTCCCTTGTTGTAGCTTTAAAATAAACAAAATCTATTTATATATCGCTTTTTCTTTAATTAAAAGTTTAATATTTAAAATCTAAACTGTGATACATTTGAATCATAACGTTTTCAAGACAACTTTATTTATGTGGCCTAGAATGTGGATGGCCAAGACAAAATGTCCTCATTGACACATTTTACAATCTGGTACCTATTTGAATATTTTTAATTGCCAAGACGTAAACATAGAAAAGGGTAAACTCTGGGAATTTTTATAGTTTTACGTTTATAAATAAGTTCTCACTATTTACTACTCACTACTTACTTTCTTCTTTTGTGCTTTATCTTTATAATACGGTTAAAGACAACCGTGATATTAAACATCATTTACTATGGTATATATACTATAGTTCTAAAATAAAATATAATATCTCAAATTAATCTATAACTTTATATCAATGTGCACACTACTTAAGTTGCTCCAAAGCTCACCTAATCTGAGCGTCCTTAACGGTTAAACTTGAGAAGATTTTTCACTCAACTTTGTAAATGTCCCATTAAACACAGAAGACCTATACATCAGGTGTTCAGTGTTCTGTGCAGGGCCTTAAATAAAATATAAGCGGGAGTGAAGCATAGCTCTGAATATAAAGGATTCTTTGAATGTGTGAATGGTATTCAAAACACAATTTATTTGCTAACTAGCAGGGATTTCGGCTCGTTTTTCCGGTATTGAAAAATTTTTGGTGGGTTGTTGATGAATATTTTAAATAAATTAAATTATAATCACAGTCCATCTATAGATTAACACGGGAGCGAAAAACTTTGGACCCCTTTTTACGAAAAATGCGGAAACGTAGGAGCATGAAATTTCACACAGAGATAATTTATATGAAGAAGGAGTGCATGGTGCCAATATTGTTTTAAAATTATGCTTTTTTCATACATTTTTTTAACAATTATGTAATAAAACATTACACACACTACAATGTGCACACTACCATCTTTTTAAATGACAAGCCTATACACACGAATTTTACTCTTTGGTTTATGGTTGAAGTCTGTGATCAAATTGACAATGGATAGAATTTTTTTAATTGAATCTCAAACACTGATATATTTTATTACATTAATTATTATCTGTTACACCGACAACGGTTAACATGGTGTCTACTTTGTTTTAAACTAGCGACCCGCCCCGGCTTCGCACGGGGATAAAATATATATATAAAAAAAATATAGCTTATGTCACTCATTGAAAAAAAGATTAAAATCGATACAGTAGTTTTGATTTAATATATTCATTACTGCCCGTGGGCCGCATTGGCCGGTACCGCCGCAAACGCTACGTCCCGCAATTTTTAAATCTGTAATATCTTCGAAAATATACATTTAAATCATATGCTGTAAAGGGCCATATTGATCTATATTAAATCGACAATGTATTTGAAGTATTTAATTGAACAAGGATGAATGCTGTATTGGTTAAAATTGCTTCGAAAATTACCAATTTTTGGCGTAAAAGTAAATGACAAAAAAATTTATTGTGGGATATCCATTAGGGATAGACATATACCGTCGCGGAGTTTTCTGTAGACCTTTTCATTGTGTACAATACTTAGTACATTATTTTGATAAATCTCGTAGGGTTCAGCCTGCGTTTGCAATGTAAGCGAAAAAAAATATAATATGTAATTATTTACGACATCACATTAGAAACCTCAAAAATAACAGTATTTCTCCACTATTTAATGGATGTTATTATACTTATAACCTTCCTCTTCAATCACTCTATCTATTTAAAAAAACGCATCAAAATCCGTTGCGTTGTTTTAAAGATTTAAGGGAACAAAGGGACATAGGGATAGAGAAAGCGACTTTGTTTTATAATAATATTGTATATATTATACTATGTAGTGATATCAATGTAGTGATATCACTTCAATAAATATTATGCTTACGAATATACGACTACATCATTGTGAACTAATAGCGTTCAAACTTATAAATTATAATTTAAATTATTATTGGTCGAATTTCAACCATTGGGTTTGACCTCTAGTTTTAATAATTGCACCTACAAAAATAAACAAGAATATCAAAACACAAGTTACAAAGCTGATGAAAGTAAAAATAATTCTTGAGGATAATCGAAGACTTCATTTGGTCGGACCTTGCCTGGAGCTATGTTGCTATTCGGCCTCAATCTTTTATCCAAAGTACATAAACAACACAAACAAACACCACTCCGAATATCGAGTAAAAACCGATCTATAACTACCGACGAAAGTGCTTGTAGTTCTCGGGGGAGAAAAGCTGTCTTTGTAACAGTTCTTCAAACACCGAATTATTTGTGAGTATTACAGGTATACTACACCTACACAACTTGAATTCGATAATTTTAACAGTTAACTTAGAAATATAAATATTATATACCCTCTTACTAATAAAAACTTCTTAAACATGCGTTCGACGTGTGAATGGTTAAACAGGAGTTTTTAAGTTACACACACGTTACACAGAGTCTATACAGAGAAATTAGTATGGAAATGACAGCATCGTTACACAGGCCTTATGTCAAAAAATTATTATTAGTAGAAAAAATCTTATACTCCCTCTATACACGCTGTGTAACTTTTTATTAGTAAGAGGGATTGAGATTTTGTTTAAGGCCGTTATCATACTAGTGGTTGACAAGCGGATTTCGGGCAGAGCGGGCTCGCAGCAATCACGCCAGTCGCCACGGCTTTTTCCTTTCGGCCGTATTATGCAATACGCACATGCGACTCGATACTGCAATGATCTGAAATCTTGCTAATGTTACATGCACCCGATTTCTAAGGTGGTCTAGTATGAAAATCGTGTTATCGTGTATGTTACAACATTTTCTGTCAATTGGTCTTAACGAAACGTTCTGATTTTTCAATCTGAAACTTATAAAATTGAATAAGTTAGCAATGAAAACCTTTATTATTGTGGGAGATAAGATGGTCTAGGCCGAGCAGACTTTAATAAGACGCTATTTATTAGTACTTAATGAGGTCACCTGCATTCAGCGCCGACCTATTCATCTGCATCACCTAATGAGCTAGTAGATATACCTGAATTACGCTCGTGACATTTTTCTTGACTCTCAGGTGGAAATACAAAATTGTTGTGAAGTATCGGATGCTTATATTTTGCATACTGGAACTCGTATTTGGTTGGTGTAGTATAGTTAGTGTAAGTTACTATTTTTATCTAATTGAGCTTGTTTTGCCATAAGAAACAACTGATTGCACAATAGAAAAGAAACAGCAGAGCAGGCACACATTTTCGTCGAGCGGGAAAAGAGGATATTACTTCCTTCCCTACGCCGTGCCCCGCAGTGAAGGTCCATCCATCTTAAGAATTTTCGATCAGGTCAGGTCACGACATTTTTTATCTATCCCAAAAAAGTTTACATCGCCGCTAAAGAAGTTTTTATTTCGAAATAAGTAATTATAATTAGTAAAGTAAAGTTATTAGTAATATTATGAGGATAGCACGAGATCGGAAAGTTGTCAAGTCATTGCCCAATTACGGCGCGTAAGCCTCACGCTCAAACATAGTTTTCCGATATTTACTTTGGAACTTCACCGGACTCCATTGATGGCCTGACGAGATACGTCACACACTCGTTTATATGAGCAAACATTCATTTTTGTGAAATGTTTTATTATAAATTACTCAATTTGGGGGTTTAAAATGTAAGAGAAAAAACGTACTATCGAAAAATTATAAATTAAGGAATTAAAAAAAAAAAAAACTATTTTTTGCAGCAGCGACTTATGATGAATTATGGCTAAGAACACTCGATCGTGTCAGCTTTCAAACAAAAATCAGCGGATGTGTCATACGGACGGACAGACACAAAGACAGACTCATAGTGAATCCGAAAAACTAGATCAAAATCGGTCCTTGGCTTCGCTGCTAAGATGTCGCGGAAAACCAGACACGTCTTTAAGACAGAGTCGCGCCGCAGCCGCGCGACTCGCTTTAGTATAGAAGTCGCGCGGCTGCCGCACGGCTGCGGCGGTACCCGCGACATAATGTGAAGGCAGCCTAAAACACCTTTCTTTTTCGTCGGGGATAAAAAGTAGCTTTATATATTTTTTCACTTTTAGGCCCTGACCACCTCTTTACCACCACTGACCACCTGAGTTTAGAAGCTAATGGCGCCATAGTTTTAGTTTGTAATCAATATCACTACATGTATAAAACAGTCGCTTTCTCTGTCCCTATGTCGCTTTGTATGCTTAAATCTTTAAAACTAATAGATAGAGTGATTTAAGAGGAAGGTTTATATGTACCGTATAATAACAGCCATTAAATAGTGGAAAAATACAATTTTTTTGAGGTTTCTAATGTGATGTCGTAAATAATTAAATTTTTTCCGCTTACATTGCAAACGCAGGCTGAACCCTACGAGATTTATCAAAATAATGTACTAAGTATTGTACACATCGAAAAGGTCTACAGAAAACTCCGCGATGGTTTATGTCTATCTCTTATGGATATCGAACAACAACATTTTTTGTCATTTACTTTTTACAAGAAATAATGGCAAATTTTCGAAGCGATTTTGGCTAATACAGCATTAATCCTTATCCAATTAAATACCTTAAATACATTGTTGATTTAATATAGATCTATATGGCCCTTTACAGCATTATGATTTAAATGAATATTTTCGAAGATATTATTACATATTTAAAAATTGCGGGACATAGCGTTTGCGGCGGTACCGGCCAATGCGGGCCACGGGCAGTAATGAATAAATCAAAACTACTGGATCGATTTTAATAATTTTTTCAGTTAGTGACATAGGCTATACTATATTTTATACCCGTGCAAAGCCGGAGCGGGCCGCTATGTTTTTATATACAATGTTCACAGTTTTTTTGTAGTGTACTAATAACCGAAGAAACTCGAGTTAATTAATATGACAGCTAACTATGAAATCCATAAAGCTTAGAAACTATAAACTTATTGAACGTCCAACACCGCATGTTTGCAATTCGAGTTCTTGTAAACTTCCTAACCGAATTCTAGACTGGACTTTGACCACATTGCTCTCAATGATATGCTAGGATTCATTAAAATAATATATTCTTAATAATTAAAATATCTCGTCCGTAACGATGAAAACATAAAGCTGTTGTAGTTGTTTTATATGATGGTTTAATAATACTTTATTTAATATTCACTAACGACAAAGTTGCCACTAAACGGCGTAGGTCTATAATTGCTAAGTACGTATTTAACGCTTCTGTACTCCGTAGTCTTTACTGAAACCGACTGAAAAAAAAAGTTTAGTGTCTTGGTGCAAATACAAATATCTGAGAAGTTTGCTCGAGAGTAAACTTTAGTAGCTGTGCATAATTTTATACCTTATTACATAAACTTTAAAATATTTTAGTTATTTTTGAGTCCCAGACAGATGACTTTTAACGATATCTGAAAATATCGTGACTGCTACAGCAGATACAATGCAGTTTCAGAAAGATTAAATTTTTTTGTATAAAAATATACTACAACTGCCGCAATGTTGATTAAAAATTCTAACACCATACACCAAATAGAGAACTAAAACAAAAATGTCGTTAAGTCAAGAAAATATTGCAGTGTTCGCTGCAACGTCGAATTAAATTAAACAAACACGTACGATGAAATTTCTAGAAATTTCTGGAATATCCGGGTATGCGAATGTTCTGACCGGGGCCGGTTTCGTTTTGAACCGTGTGTTAATTAATTGAATCCACAGTGGAGCAACGTAGTCCAAGTTTTCATAAAATAAACATTACATATTTATATTTTGTTTCCTTTGCATATTTTTACAAAAATTATATTTAACTAGAGTTTTTTTTTGACACGCTAAGGGTAGCCATAAAACAGTATTTTGATATTTTTAATTTTAATCTTCACGTAGCTTAGGTACGACTTACGAGTATCTTCTTGTGCTTGCGTTCTACATCTGCGTGAAAAAGCTATAATCAAAAATTTTCTTTATTCGGTATTCAGGAATTTACAAAGAAACTAGAAAATAAATAAATTCGAACAGTTCGTAGATACGGCAAAGGCGTATCGATTCCAGTTACAAAACTATAAAATTACACTTTTATTTATCCCCGGTAGGAATCAAACAGTTTGCCCCGGGGCGATCAATCAGGAGCGGAGTAAAAATACGATATCAGTACGGGGAGGCGTATTGTAGGGGCATTCGAAGAAACTCGACTTTCAGGAAGCCAGCCCGTCCAATTTATTCCGAATGTTTAACATTCGGAAGATTGAGAGGTAACGGAAAATATTTGTGTACCTTCCCGATACCTCCCCGTACGGTTTTGAATATTTACCTTTTGTGTTTGTCCCGGTACGACGGTGCAGAGATAAGTCAGGAATAGCTACCAGGATCTGCTGCTTTGCTGTACTGTGATATGCATTAGTTGCTATGGCAACAACAATTTCATATATAAACAGCAATTACAATCACAGCTGGCACATATGTGTGCTAGCTGTGATTGTAATCCAGGTGATGTTCCTTACCTTGACGTACGGAATTCATACTTTAATTTATGATATTTTTTATAATATAAAATAGTAGATGACGTCTGCAACTCCGTTGCGCCTAAATTTGGTTATCGCACGGGAACCGTACATTTTTGCGGGATAAAATTATTATCTTTGTCCTTTCCCGGAACTCAAAGTATCTCCATACCGAATTTTAGATAAATCGGTTCAGCAGTTTGGGTGCGAAGAGGTAACAGACAGACAGTTTTTCGCATTTTTAATATTAGTATGGATTAGTATTGATGAATCAACTTCCATCACTTTTATATTATACTCATAGCTATATCCACTTATTTTTCCAATATAAACACTATTATGATTCGAGAACTCTTCTGGTAAACAGGGTAACAGAGGGCAACACAATAATTTCGTTCCACCATCCCGTCTTCATAATAATGTTGTAGCGCGAAATGTGTACTTGACAATATCTATTTTATTTCACCAGTTACCGTCTAGTTTTTAGGGTTCCGTACCCAAAGGGTAAAAACGGGACCCTATTACTAAGACTTCGATGTCTGTCCGTTTGTCCGTCTGTCTGTCACCAGGCTGTAACTCAAGAACCGCTATAGCTAGATTTCTGAAATTTACACAGATTATGTATATGTGTTGCCGCTATAACAACAAATATTAAAAATAAAATAAATTAAATATTTAAGGGGGGCTCCCATACAACAACCTGATTTTTTTTTTCAATTTTTTGCTCTTAATCAATAACGGCAACACATAGGCAATTGAAATGTTCTCAAAATACTTAATTGTATTTGTAATTTAATAATTAATTATAAAATTTAAATGAATTAAATAATTCAGGGGGCTCCCATACAAAAAATTCAATTTTTAGCCTATTTTTGCTCTGTAGTGGTACGGAACCCTTCCTGCGCGAGTACAACTCGTACTTGGCCGATTTTTCTATTTACTTACTCTGTTTCGCTTCGCATCCTATTTGTCTCATGATCTAGTTGACATAAGGTAATGTGTAACCTACTGAAGGTGTAAACGACCTTAGGAAATACGTAGCTTGACAATATAATATTAATTGTTACTCTACAAAAAACCCTATGTACTGAGCAAAATGGAAATCAAACAGTGTTATTACATTAGTTAGAACTTAGAAGTATTAGAAGTGTTAGAAGAATTATTATTATTTAAAAATATTTTTGACGTCTGGCACCGTTAAGGATATTCCTTTAAAGTAAAAAGCTCGATGCAATCCTTGCAGCACCATTAATAAAATGTTTTTTAAATCTATAATTGATGGCATTTTCGACATACCAAATAATAACAATAATAATGTTTTTCTGAATTAATCATTTTTCTGAAATCTCCTTTGTCCTCTAGTAGGTAAACCATGCCGCAGTTTCGGCATTGGTATCGAGTAGACTCCTTCTCGAATTTAACGGAAAACTTTTCAAAATTTAAATTCTTCTCTTAAAACATTCAAAAAAAAAACTGTCGACTGCGGTACCCCCAGGCTTTGGTTACTGGATGATAAAAAATTGCGCAGCAAACAAAAGGGTATTTTTATATAATTTCTTACAACAACAAACCAACAGACACGAAAAACTGGCTACGCTTCTTCATAATCCAGTTTACGCTATGCCCGGAAATTAAAATATTGTGTTAAAACTCCACTTATATTAAATAAACTTTTTCACTTTTTCAAAATTTTAAATTGTTATTAAGTACTAGTGAAACTTGAAACCATTTGAGGCTTAAGTGTTTCTCTTTTTTTTTTTATGAAATAAGGGGGCAAACGAGCAAACGGGTCACCTGATGGAAAGCAACTTCCGTCGCCCATGGACACTCGCAGCATCAGAAGAGCTGCAAGTGCGTTGCCGGCCTTTTGAGAGGGAATAGGGTAATAGGGGAGGGTAGGGATGGGAAGGGAAGGGAATAGGGGAGGGTAGGGAAGGGAATAGGGTAGGGGATTGGGCCTCCGGTAAACTCACTCACTCGGCGAAACACAGCGCAAGCGCTGTTTCACGCCGGTTTTCTGTGAGAACGTGGTATTTCTTCGGTCGAGCCGGCCCATTCGTGCCGAAGCATGGCTCTCCCACGTACAAATTGGATTAACTACAAAATAGAGGCTTTAAGGAAATAGGCTGTGATGTCAATAAACTACCATGTAGCTGTAGCTTAGTAGCTATAAAATAATATTTGAAGTTTTATTGTAATGCTCATTTCAATATACAAGTAATAAATACAGTGGATAAAACTAAACATTCAAATAATTTTCTAGTATTTTTATAAGAATATAACTTTTAAAAATATAAATATATACTACGGCGATGGCTTTATTTTTGTTTTCAGTATATTTGCACATGACGGGGTTCATATCTCGCGGGACGGAGGACAGCTCAATATGTATGTGGTTTTTGGTCGGCAAAAGGCATAACAAAAATAGAATATTTCCAAATTTAGTCTTTGCAGCCTGAAATAAATACTCGCTAAAGTTAAATTTTTATCCTTGCTGCTTGGTTGAGTGAGCTCAGGACAATCACACTAATATTATGAAGGCGAAAGTTTGTGTTTTTGTTGTATGTTTGTTACTTCTTCATGTCTAAACGGCTGGAGCAATTTTAATAAAATTTGGTATGGCGTTAGTAGATACCATGGATTAGCACATAGGCTACTCTTTACTGTGGGAAAATATCACGATTCACAATGTATTTTCCCTAATAACCACTGGTAACATCGCGGAGCACAGCTAGTAGTTTATGTTTTACGAACCTATCATTAAATTGTAGGTACTATCAGAGAAGTTGATTCCTAGTCAGATGGGGGACATACGTAAATAGTTTGGTCGCGTTATGTCAAACCCAGTCGACAGATCACAATTAGCATTGAATTGACACGATCCGACCAAATGACGTTGGTCTGTCAACTGCCTAGGAATCAATTTCCTCGATGGTACATCTATCTATATATATATATATATATATATATATATATAAATTAATCCATATTCGCGTGGTCACGACATCACGCGTAAACAGCTGGACCGATTTTGCTGAAATTTGGCATAGATATACTTTGAGTCCCGGAGAAGAACATAGGATACATTTTGTCCAGGAAAAATGAACGGTTACTGCACAATATAATTTTATGATTTGTGCGTAAACTATTCAATCGATTTTGATAAATTTTGGTGTGGAGATACTTTGAGTCTCGGGAAAGGACAAGGGATACTTTTTGTCCCGGAAAATGTACGGTTCCCGTACAATAAACTTTTATGATTTTCGCCTAAACTATTTAATCGATTTTGCTGAAATTTGGCATAGATATACTTTGAGTCCCGGAGAAGAACATAGGATACATTTTGTCCAGGAAAAATGAACGGTTACTGCACAATATACTTTTATGATTTTCGCCTAACCTTTTCAATCTATTGTGATGAAATTTAGTATGGAGATACTTTGAGTCTCAGTAAAGGACAAGGGATACTTTTTGTCCCGGAAAATGTACGGTTCCCACACAATAAACTTTTATGATTTTCGCCTAAACTATTCAATCTATTTTGATGAAATTTGGTTTTTTTTTATGAAATAAGGGGGCAAACGAGCAAACAGGTCACCTGATGGAAAGCAACTTCCGTCGCCCATGGACACTCGCAGCATCAGAAGAGCTGCAAGTACGTTGCCGGCCTTTTAAGAGGGAATAGGGTAATAGGGGAGGGTAGGGAAGGGAATAGGGGAAGGTAGGGATGGGAATAGGGTAGGGGATTGGGCCACCGGTAAACTCACTTACTCAGCGAAACACAGCGCAAGCGCTGTTTCACGCCGGTTTTCTGTGAGCACGTGGTATTTCTCCGGTCGAGCCGGCCCATTCGTGCCGAAGCATGGCTCTCCCACGTAAGACTGGATGGATATGGAGATACTTTGAGTCTCGGGAAAGGACAAGGGATACTATTTGTGCCGGAAAATGTACGGTTCCTGCACAATAAACTTTTATGATTTTCGCCTAAACTATTCAATCTATTGTGATGAAATTTGGTATGGAGATACTTTGAGTCTCGGGAAAGGACAAGGGATACTTTTTGTCCCGGAAAATGTACGGTTTCCGCACAATAAACTTTTATGATTTTTGCCTAAACTTTTTAATCTATTTTGATGTTTGGCATAGAGATACTAATTTTAATCTATCTCTCCACTAGCTGACCCGATAGACGTTGTCCTGTCTTAACGATGATTATTTAATTCAAATTGGAATAATTAATAATAAAAGTGTGTTTATTTTTCCTTCTGTCTGTCCGTCGTCTGTCTGTCTGTCTCCAGGCTGTATCTCAAGAACCGATATAGCTAGACTTCTGAAATTTTCATAGAATGTTTATATATCTGTTGCCGCTATTGCTTAATCAGGTATTGCAGCTACGTCGTTGGATGACGGTCGAACAGCTCATTCCACACTAAAGTTGCCGTTGAACTTGCAAATAAATGAAACACCCACTTGCAACCTTTTGAGAAATTGTGCGATGGCCAAAGTGTTGCAGCAGAGCAATCTAATAGTTTGGGATGAGTTCACGATGACAAGGAAAAATAAACACTTTTTTTTATTAAACCAATTTGAATTAAATAATCATCGTTAAGACAGGACAACGTCTGTCGGGTCAGCTAGTGCTAAATAGTAATATTTAAAGAGGAAAAGTTTGTTTGCATAGACATAGACTAACACAATATTGAGTATACTATGGAAAAGAATATCTAATATATAAAATTCTCGTGTCACAGTCGTGTTTGTGCGCGAATTCCTCCAAAACGGCTCAACTGATTTTAATGAAATTTTGTATGTACATTCGTTAGGCCTGACAATAGGTTTTTATCTACTTTTTATATTTATACTAGAAATAATGTATATGGCAAAACAATGTTTGCCGGGTCAGCTAGTGTATTTATAATATTTTAAGCCGCCATTATAATAACATCATAAATCAAGTTGCTGATTAGTTTATTATACTTTAAAAGAAAAAAGAACCCTTTATTTACAACGAAATAATAAAGAGATCATGTAATTTTGATGTAATAATAAAGATTCGTAACGATTTTAATTACCTATGTCGCACTAAGGCAATGGATGAAATTTGTTTTTCCCGACATTAAAGGAAGATAAGGGACTATTATGGGGGCGCGCGGAACGACCAGTAAAACGCTATCTTTGCCTCTTTTAAGAATATTTGAATATTTAATTCAAAAATGAACGCAGCTTAGATTCATAACGCTTTATCGTCTGAGAGCACACTATGCAAATATGAAAATTCTGTGGTAAACAAAAATAGAAAGCTTAACAGCTGATAGTTTACGAAAAATATTTATTTTGACAACTACGACTGGGAATCCTAAATTTTAAACTGAGCACATTCGGAAGACAAACACTCAGAAAAAATTAAGGGAGTCAATGAACATTTCGTGTTATGCAGTTTACTGTAAATATATTCACCCATACTTTTGACCGCAGTACAAAATTCGACCCGTATCTATATTGAGTGTTCGTGACTGTACTTTCGAACAGTTACTAAAGTAAATAAAACTATTCTCGAAATTACAAACTTCCGGAAAGCAAGATCAATGTTTAATTTCAAACAATTTATAGTTCAACTTTGAAATAGGGCGTTATTTTTTACAGTAACTTTGTTTAGCCTGAAGTTTATTTTAGACTATTCAATTTGGAGCTCTTATTAAAAGTTATCTACTGAGTCCACATTAACTTTTACCCTTTTTAACATGTAGTTTTATACCTATATTTTAGTTACGATTCACAAGGTTTTTTCCCAGAGATTACACAGCTACTGCTACAGATTTCTAGCTGTATACAATTTTTTCCCTAAGATTTTTCAACTTGGCGCTGTGTCCGTCACTTGATCTAATGTATGCAACACTCAGACACCACGATCTTAATGTATGCGACTCTTCGTCCGGATATTTTAAGCCCACGGTCAACATGCGATTAAATTGCATAAGATTCAGTTGCTCGTAGTCTTGAGACTTGTGTTGAGATTTTTAGAGCTACAGCTAGGAGAAACGGATCACCTGATGGAAATCTATCATCCGCAAGGCGCAATATAGAGAAGCCCAGATCACTCTTAGTAAATCATAATATTTTAATAAGAGCCTGCTGCCAAAAATTTCAAAGCACGCTAGCCCCGCCTACACAAACACCCCCGCTATCCTCCAATCGTGATATAATGATTCCATGAATCGTTCTCCCGAGCAATGTGCTTTACGCTGCAGCTAATAGTGAACAATATCGCGTAATAACGGTCGTAAGTCTCAAAACTGTTTTTGATGATTACTTAAAAATTAAATACAATACTAATATTTCCTTTTTCCATTATTTTATAAAGTGTGTGATTATAGTAGTGCAAGTTTTTGTTGCATTGTGTATTTGTTGAAAAGCCCAGAAAGATTCATAATTTCGAAAAATATAACTATCGAGTCAAAATAAGTGAATCGTGTTTTCCGTTTAGCAAATATCAGATAAATATACAATGATTAAATAAATCTTCATTTCATTTAAGTCAATCGTCTTCCGGGATCGTAATACTTATTAGAAAACACGGCAAAATTTGGCAGCCCGCTCTTAATCAATACGTGACGGATAAATTACTTTTATTATTATTTTAAATGACAAAATGTACGATTTCCGAGACATATGTATTTTTCTTTGCTAACTTATTAAGGTGCAACATGAACTAAAATAATAATGTAAAACTGATTTCACAAGTTTTTTGCGAACCTTTGTTTATTTATCGATTACAAGTTTTCAGCGACATTGATAGATCACTGTGACGATCTAAACTAAGCTTTACTTAGTACGTTTACTAAATTTAAAGTATTTTCAAAAAGGGGGAGAACCATACTATGGCATGGATCGACCAGATCAATAATACGGCCCCGCAGAAAACCGGCGTAAAACAACGTTTATATTACGTTTCGGCGAGCTTACCGAAGGATTGGGGCTTTATACAAATGCTCCTAAAGAACAGAAGAACTTATAAAATAAAAGTGTGAAATGATCATAGAGAAAATGTTTATCTACCTACGTAAATTATTCTCTTGTGCATTCTTTACTTAGTTTATTTCAAAATCTGAAAAGATATTTTCATCAACACAATTCTTTACTTCACCTTAAATATTTTATGCGGATATTAAAATTGTTTTTATTAACTTCGGCTAACTTTGTAATTTATCTTATTGAGTTATTACCGAATCCGCATAAATCATAAAAGTGCTGTAAATTTCACATTAAATACTTGGAATTTAAACCAAAAGGCCTCGTCGGAGCTTATCGGACTAAGTTTTGTTAACGAAATGATTCCTTTTCCGCTTAAACTTTTTTTTATCTTTTGTAAATCACTAATGTATTCAGTTTCAACAGGATGTATATTTTGTGAAAACTAATAAAATTTTGAAAATAATATTTAAGTAAGTTTTGTTTTACAAAAATATAGTAGCTTTTAATATAAATATAATAGCTTTTTATATAAAGATTTTGCTACAAAACAAATAAATAATTATTTATTAGTTTTATAGCAAAATCTCATCAAAATCAAGATGTTTTCTTTGCTGTCTTTCAGCAATTTTCAAGCGTCTGTAGCCCAATATATACTTCGCAAAGTCATGTGGTTAAAGTTATTAAATATATTAGGTTTTTAATTTTTATGGAACGAATGTTATGGCTTAGCAAGACAAATTAAGTAAAACCACGTAAATTTCAATCCAGTAAATATTTATTTTATACTAACACATATTATCAGGGCGAGCGAAGCGAGCCCTAGTATATCCCACAACCTGTACATTACATTTTGTGGTACATTTTACGAAAAAACTATCACGCCTATTGATTTGTGCTTTAACATAGTAATTTTTATTTATATGTGGATGTGTTATTATCAGTCAGCCAAGTTTTTTTTATAAGTACATGTGTCATCATCAGTCAGTCAAGGCAAGGTATGACGACGCGAGCCCTCACAAAGCTCGGCTTTTAGCTAGTTATTTAATCCCTAATGTGACCAAGTCACTGCAAATATTTTTATGATACAGATAATATCGTTAGTCTTAAAACATGTGTAATAATAATGTATATTATATTTAAATATAATTACTTACACCTAAAGTCAAAAACACATGTCATTAGCCTTGAGCTCGCCGTTATAATCTGCAACCGGTATTCTCCGCGATCGTCAACATTGTCTAGTCATTCTTCACACACACATTACAATAAACGTTTAATAATAAAATAGGCTGTCTTATAACAATACGCGAGCCTGGATAGCATCCATCCTGAAATAGTATTCAGTATAAATATTTTCATAAGCCCCGTATAATTAAACCGTTTCACAGATTAAACATCTGGTATAAAAGCAGAAATAAAATTAGCTCAACGCCCCGGTATTTTAGTTTTAACGTCTAACCGGAACTAATTTAGAGGCGTTTACTGCATCTGCAGTAAATCAGATCTTACTGCACTGCGTGTGAATTAGGCTGAAAAAAGAATAAAGTTCAGCACGTGGAGACGGAGCTTAAAATCGCTAGTTCTGGGCCCGCGTGTGTGCGTGGGCCGCGTCTGTGTGCGCTCCGCTGCAGGTATCGGCGCTCAGTTCCCGTCAGGCTTTAGCGCTTGAGTCACGTGTAGAGGGTGTCACAGTCGCGCCGTTCGAAATTCGAATACGCTGCGATCTATCGGAATACACGCTGCATTTTAAATTTAGAACGGCTGTTGATTCGATTAAAATGTGGAAATTAAATTCGAACGTCGAACAAACGATTCCGTTTGATAAGTTACTGATATGAATTATTGAATAAACAAAAATGCCGGAATTTGTGCCGATTTTTAGGAAGGTGTTGATTTGAACGAAGTGTTGGAAGTGATTTGAGATTTGAGTGCCTCGTTACTGTGGTGTTAAGTGTATCGTTAAAAAACTTTGAAACACTGTAGATATTTGGATATTTTTGAACCTGACATATTTAATTGGTAAGTGTTTTTTGATTCATTTTTAATAAGATAAAGCCTACACTTACAGTTATAAGAAAACTTAATAAGTTTTTGATATCAAATAATAGTGATTATACCATATTATAGGCATTTACGTTTCTTTGAGACGAAAAAATACAACCATAGTGTTTTTTGTAGAGCGTCCTAAAATGGTAAACAGAATAAACACTACGCCTAGAACAATCATTGATATTCCAAGATTTTTGAAATAAAATAATTAATTTTAGCAACTTTATTTGCGTAAAAATGTTTATTGCGCAAGAACCGTATATTTATTTAAGATTGTAACTATCCAGTGTCCTTTTTCTGAACTCAAACTTTCTTTCTTCTAAATTTCGGCTAAGCGGTTTATACACGGAGACACAATTTTACAATATTTATAATATTATAATGTTTGTATGGATTAGGATTATAATATAAATAAATACTTCTAAGTATTTAAAGATTGTGATAAGGTTAGTGGAAACTTGCGCCGATTAGAAAAGCATTGTGTAGAAGTCTCATAATTTTTTACACCTAATATTATATTTGAATATATATCTAAATATGCAAACAAAACGTGTAAAATGCTAAGACGAGATCACTTGGTTAACTCTGTCAAAAGTTATGAGATCTTATGTAAGCCAAGTTTCTGATTTCATACGCCCTTAATTTGTAGAGCCTGGGCTGCACAAGCCTCTACACTCTACAGTTCGTATCCCAGTCCCAATATCTAAGGTGTACTCGGGGAATCGAGACAGTAGCGGTCATTGACTCCCTGTCAAAAAACTTATCATTTTCTTTATAAACCGCGATTGACAATGAAGTGTCAGATGTTCCTAGTTTAAGGGCGATACCGTATTTTGCATACTCGATGTGAACTGAATATGAAGCATATCACTTCGAACTCATAAAAAGTTGGAGATTATCATTCTAAGAGTTACCAAGAGGTTTTCCGATGAATCTGTGTCTTTATAAGAGGTCAATTTTATTCTTAAATATTCTAAATACAGTGCGAGCATTTTTAATTTAGCGCCTAGACTAAAAAGGTCAATGACCGCTACCGCCTTGTTTCGCCGAGTACAGTATAATATCTAATATAATCTGACTTAGGCCCAGTTTCCTCGGTTTTTGACATGGGTAATCAACCATACGAGGTTTTTTGATCGGTTAACGTTTTGACGTCTGCCAATCGAAAGCACTAATGAATAAATAAGCTCAAGTCCGAATTTCAGAAAACGGGTAGTAGACGTAATATAAGGTGTAATAATTCTTGTTTACTGTATAATACTTTTTATTATAAGAAAACGGTTAAGACTTACAGATTATAGAATTTAGTCAAAATGGGTGGCTTGGCCATTTTGTTATTCGTCATGCTATGGGCTTTGAACTTAATATAATACTTTTCTGCTGTACTTAATAACTTTTATATTAACCGTAACAAAATGGCCAGGCCACCGATTTTGACTAATGTGTAGAGTTTTTAGATTTTTCTCGTGCGGCTGACACAATATTATATCAAGTATTTTGCCGCGACTTAAGTGTAAAATTAAGATACTACACTTTGATCTTAGCCAAAAGGCCGAGAAGCGATAAGTGTAAAATTAAGGTTTTTAGATTTAGGGCTGAGTATGTAAGGTTAGAAACTTGGCTCTACATGAGATCTCACTACTTTTTGACACCACAAACTATAATAATATGTTCTCGTCTTGGCAACATTAAAATTACATGAAAATGTTTTTGGTGGAATATTATTCTCACAAAAACATTATGTAATCAGCGCTTATTTATATATTTTGTTTTAATTAATAAACCGTATAAATCCTCCCTTAAAAAGCGAGTTGTTTTAATTTTTTGCATATTTTATTCCGGGGCAAAAGTTCTTGCGTTATTTTTATGGACAAGATTTTAAAATTCATTGCGAATTGAAAGTATGTTTTTTGAGTTCCACTTACTTCGATAGTTCTGGTTATTTTGTCGTTGAAGATAACGAATTTCCACTTCCATTGTTCGCTGCAGTTCCTCTGGTAATTTTATTTAAATTTTACCGTAATCGGTGTCTCTAGCAGACACAATTATTATATTTTGAAACAATAATAATAATAAGCACATTTTTATAAACTACTAATTTCTAAAAAAAATTAGGGAATACAAAAAGGATTTTATTGGAATCTGGTCGCAAAACCTATATCCGTTTCGAGTAAAAAATATCGAGCAAAAAATAATCATAATATCCAGATATACATATACAATGGACTGTTTTTAATACACATTCTGTTACCATTATACTTATTCTCTATCTTAGATATATAGTATGTAAATTGCTCCATTACCTCTTGGTAATTTATTCAAGACTGACATTTAGCATTTAGTATCCGATTATATTGCTAAGTAATAATCGATATTACCTTTAGTTTTCATGATTGACAGGTGCTGATAACACTTTTTTAACACATGATCAATGCAATAATTGTTATTTACTCAGACGTTTTGCTGTATGTTAAAAATAATTTTACGTTACATTTATAACAGATTCCCTGAGAGTATAATGATTAACTTCTCTAGCATATTTTGATTTTAAATAAGTTATCAAATCAGCTCTTTTATATTTTCAACGTTTTAGTAAAAACTATTTACAAATTGCGTTTCACTTTTAAAGGAAGCACCAGTATTATTAAGACGTCCATAGAATTAAATAAAGTCTGTCGAAATGAACATAATTATAGATTATTTAGTAATGAAAAGTGATTTATAGTTTGAAGTAAATATCTTAATTAAAAGTGACGCAGCGCCGCCACAGCTGGAGTCCCGTGAGACTTCACATCGTCATGTTTTTTTCCTATCGTTTTCTATTAGGACTACCACACGTCAAACTTTATGTAGGTCAGGTACTGTTTGTTCTACAGGCTTTTATGAAAAAGTGTGCATCGATATTGCAGTTCAAATTATATAAACCCCGTATTAAATAAAAACTTTAAAGATGTATATTTATTCGGCGCAAGGTTCGCTGTCACCATCATGTGACTTTTCCTTAGTGATTTGTGATATAGACAAGCAGAATATCTTGTTTAGCTACTCACTATATTCAGTGTGTAAAATGTAAATATTTTTAGTGAGGGGATAATCTTTACAGTGCCGATAGTTTGCCATGACAGATCATAATAATTTTGCTCTTCAAACTTTAGATGCCTTCAAATATTTATACGTGTACGTGACATTTAAGAAGTGTGTGTAAGGGGCGTCCATAAATTGCTTGAGACTTTTTTGACGATTGTTTGATTCCCTCCTGTAGTTGGTGGACGCCCCCTGGTATATTTAATATGTCACGACGTACATATACATTCCGAGAGATTTATCCTAAGACCGGTTACAGACACGCTTATCTGAACGCATCCTAACATTATTATAAAGAATTTCTGTAATCCAAATATTTATCTAGCTTCCTATTTTAACAAGAAATAACTGGCGTAGAATAAAATCTAGGAATAATTGCAAGAGATAACGAAAATTATACAGCGTTTGCTGTAGGCAAAATATTTTATTTAATATAATATCCTATATTTCTGGCGCATTTATTTCGCTCAGACCAATAAACTTCTTTCTTTTCCCGCGGCTGCAGTTCTCAAAATATTTATCTCAATCGGTTCATTAGTTTAACCCCGACAAACATCAGACACATTGAACTTTTTAATAATTGTATGGGTAAATTAATTCAATGTTCAGATTCTCCGTTTCATCGGAGTAAGAGTGTGGAAGTGTTGGGTAGACAGCTGCAAGTGTGGCAACACTTGTTTGCAAACACTTCAAAATTAAAAACTCTACAACCAAGCCTGTCACAGGTATAAAAACAGCGCACTATACAATGACCGACTTTTGTAATTTATTTTACATCCATACTAATACTATAAATCGAAAAGTGTGTCAGTCTGTAACCTTTTCAAGCTTAAACCGCTGAACCGATTCTGATGAAATTTTGGAATGGAGATACTTTTAGTCTCTGGAAAGGACATAGGATACTTTTTATCCCGGAAAATTGTGCGGTACCCGAATATACATACAATAAACGAATCCTAATGCAATGGAGTTGTGGGCGTCATTTGGTTTAATATTATATTAAAAGCAAAAAAAAAAAAAAACTAGGCCTTTACATCCTTTATTGATGATTTATACAATACTAGCCCCCGCGGTGTTACCCGCGGTTTAAGTGATATATAATAAAAGACAATGGAAAGTACCAATAATAGGGTCAGAACTTAGAATGGGACGATACATGGTTATATTATAATGGTTTATGGTAGTGATGATGTTGATGATTATGAATGTAATTTGCATAGTAGCATATGCTTACTGTTCTTAAAACAACGTCGAAACTCCCAAACTTTCGAACCATGGTATACCTCGGTGCAAAATCTTACTTGTTGGTAGCATATGCTTACAATACTTCTCACGAAACCGTAGTCACCACATGGTTCCATATGAATATTGAGGAGTTCCCTCGATTACTTATGGATCCCTTCATCAAGTCACCACTTTTATGAATATGGTACCAAATTGAGATGATACCCTATACACCAAAAGAAAAAATTTGAAAATTGGTTTACAAACGGCGGAGTAATCGTTGAACATAAAAAACCGAACATAACACCTCCTTCATTTTGAAAGTCGGTTAAAATTGTAGCCTATGTGTTATTCTGATGTATAAGCTATATTATTGTAAAGTTTCATTAAAATCCATTTAGTAGTTTTTGCGTGAAAGAGTAACAAACTTCCATACATCCATACATACAAACTTTCGCCTTTATAATATTAGTAGGATATTAGTAGGATTTTCAGAGCGAAGTAACCACTTCTAAAATACTGTAGTGCCTGGGACAAGAATTTTAAATGTCCGCGTATGGTTGCCTAAGCACATACGGCATTCTCGCAACATAGTCAGCCTAGTCCAGAGGAAAGAACTAGTCAATACGTCTGGGAACAACTATGTGCGGGTTTCCTCACGATGTTTTCCTTCACCGTATGAGTGTCCGTATTATGTACTTGAGATCAGAAAATGACTCATTGGTACACGCCTCCACCCGGGATCGAACCTGCACCCTCTACGAGTGCGAATCAAAGGTCTACCCATTAGGCCACGGACGCTCTGCTATAAGCAAAGGTTTAATAATATTTTGGAGAACAACGAATTTACAATGTTGGCCAAGGTTGAAGACAATGGCAACATGAACAGAATACCATGGCTAATTCCAGTAATTACTGTTATTTCATGTTGAACAATAGTACCTACGTACGTTTAGCGGTGTTGTTCTAATTGTTCATGTGTGTGGGTGTGGACAGACTATTATGACTAGATAGTTCTTATGTTAGAACCACAATAAGAACAAGTTTTTCTTCTCATGAGTATATATTTTAAAATACTTTACCTGTACAAAATAAGATTAGGTAAGCATTATTTATTGTGGATAATTATGGGGAAACTGAACTAAATGTTCACTTGCATGAAATATTTCAAGAGTGTGAAATACTTAGTTTAGTTTTAGTAATTAAGCATAGGTTGACTTGAATATAATCGCTAATTTATTTCCATGTAAGCTGTAACGTAACACAATAACAATTAAGTAAATGGCGAGATAAAACGTTGCTATCTTGCTTTGATCTTGACTCATTTTGTAAGTACTTAAGTAATGTTAAATTTTTAAAAACATACATTAAATATAATTTATAATATAATTATACTATAGTCTATGCCTCTTCAGCGTTTAGGTTTAAGATTTTGCCAATTTTTTCGTTGAAGCGAACAGTTCTTTAGCCGCGTTGTGTACTTTTATGTAATGGGTAAAAGTGGTCACTTTATTGATTATTGTATATGCTCAAAACTGTGAGAGAGAAGAAAATGTATGCCTGCTGTTTTGCTTCTGCTCAAAAACCGAACTCACGACTCAGAGTTGAGGGACAACAAAGGCTATAGGGACGTCAACATGATCCAGGGGGGGGGGGGGGGGGGCAGCCCCCCCTGCCCCCCCTGGGTACGCCCATGGCTATTGGATCACACGCTTAAATGATTATAGCGGCTTCTATATTGCAGTATTAAAGCAATGACTACCTACTGTCTCAATACTGCATTATCGTGTGTCGCACACTCACCTCAGGTATCGAGTTTCAGAGATTATCATATCAACAGGGATATATATCTAATTACAATTCCCTTCACTATGCTATTAGGCTAATCTGTAATTAAGCTCGGTGTACTATCTTATGTTCTAACAACTAGGTTGCTTATGGGTCGGTAGGGTTCGAAAATTTTAATAGCTGCGGTAGTGCATTAAATGCGAGTACAGTCGGCGAAAATATTAAATTTAAATTCAATAATATGCATTAAATACGATATTTTTTAGGAATCTCAGGCTTATATTACTTGCTTGCAACTTACCATAATATTATCTTATGTAAATCATCGCTGCATCTTTGTGAGGCTCTACACCACCTTTTAGGCACCGTCTGAGTAAATGAGCGCGAACCATAATATATATATATATATATATATATATTTTCCAGTAGCCTATGTCCTTTCCCGTGGTCAACTCTAAATCTGTGTATAATAATACCATAAAAATCGGTCTAGTGATAGATCAGATTAGAGCGTTCAAACAAATGAACTTTTAGCTCAGTTTTTAAAGTAATTCGGTCTATTTTAGCACACATATTATATTAAGCTATAAATAAACAAAACGTTTATATTGAAAAATTTTCGTATTAAATTCTGTTAGGCTTAAGTCATTTATGCAGTCACGTGGCGTATGTAGTTCGCTAACAGAATTTTCTCTCCGACAGTACACATTTTCACCGCAAAGTATTAAAGGATGCTTAAGTTAGCAAAGTGCTTAGTGTAATGACTTGGGTGCTTAGTAAGACAAGATTTATGAAGCTGGGAGCAAACCTAAGTCGTGTTAAATATGAATGAATTCCTTTGCTGAAACAAATACGACCTTGTCTCGTAGCCCAAAAAGGCTTTTAAGGTCACTTAAAATAGCAACTTAAAATTGGAAGCTTGCTAGGTATTTACACGATGTTCAGTAAATCATAATTAGAATTTTAATTAAGGTGCTTAATTACACTTTAGAACAGGTATTCATTTATTAATGTAGTGCCGTTGATGAAAAAGACTAAAGTGTAGTAGGAAGAGACTAGGATAAGACCCCGGTTACTGGTTAGGTATATCAAACAGCATATCATTCTTCTATTAATCAAATGAACGTAAATCGACGGAGTTTTGAAGTTTTCACCAATTATTGCAGGACACATTATACATTGGTTTGACTTTTCATGAGAATACCATATTTTTGTAGAATTTGGTAAGAAGCAAAGGAAAAGAAGGAACGAACTTAATGTAAACTTCGGATATTGTTTACATGAAAGTTAAAACTTGTCGCGATTGATTAATTAAAAAATTACGACGTTATTTGACTTGAAAAAGTTACCTATATAACATGTATAAAGTTCAATTGTTAAACGATATTCCACCCTCTTTACAATCTATGGAATAACGTGACGCTTGCCTCAAACATTTGTATATGAATTAAGCAGTAAATGAGGTCTCTTAAGATTCATTTTACCCGGAAATTCGAGGTGGTAATAAAAAAGTAATTAGTGACTTCTCAGAGGTAATCTAAGAGATTATTCATTTAAATTTGTGGATTTGCTTATATTTTAGGAGTGCTGGCAAATTTTATTATTGTTTCGTTATTTCCGAATTCCTTTCAACTCTGGTAATTTTATAATTCGTACTCCAGAATTGGAATTATGAGTAAAATTTCTTAGCAGAAAAAGTAAGATTTAATAAATTAGTATTTAGTTTTAATTTAAATTAAAAAAAAACTGTTACTATCAGTATTGGCTAATGATATTGCCAGCGATAATTATAACTATAGCTGGCAATACCATTAGTCAATACTGATAGTACCAATCACTACTCTACCATTTATTTTCTCCATACAAACTCCCTTATAAATATTTTCAAATGAAATAATTTAGAGTCGGCATAACATTCCTCCAACTTTTTGCGTTTTACCTTTTTCATTACTTACAGCTCAATTTTTTACAAGAACGTACAAAATGTTAGACGTTCTAAATTACAGAACACATAAATAACTTTAGGTGAAGAGTTTTTCATATTACTTTGCAAACTTTGTTATTGAGACTAGCATCCCGGGAAAGTTTTTTTCTCTAGTCTGTTTATTAAAAAAGAAAAGACGGAAAAGACACCCAAGTAGTAAAACAAACCCACAGTAAAGTTAAAATTTAATTTGAAAAACGCAAGGTACAAATCTTGGAAAAGTTAATGTAAATAAAAAGAAAATTGGCAGGTATAACTTATTGAAAACAAGCATGTCTTCCTGTTACATTAGATTTTTCTTTAGATTAAAAAAAATAAGTTATATGCCTTGGGAAAAAAATTAACTAAAACACCAGCTACACTACTTTACTGGGTGCACGTACACACTGTAGGTCGATTCTGCTAAACCATCTTACAATAATAATACAGTTTCAAATGGTTTCAATGCTTATTATCGGTATATTAAAATCAGCGGAATGTCCTTTAATTTCATGTAATAGGCTACTTGACCTACTTTTTTTCTTCATGCTAATCGCTTCTTAATCATTCATTTCCACCAAAAAAACTAATATTTTAATATTTTAAACAGTAGAAACCCATAAAAATGTTGATTGAAAAATGTGCCTTTTAAATGGCGCCGAAAACACTGTCCGCCTTAGTGTGACGTCATATTTTTTGTATTTTATACTTTCCTTATTGAAAATTGTTTTATGTGCTAAACGTACGAGTCTAACAGTGCCAAAAAAATAGAAAAGAATTTAGAAATCATTTGTAATGTTGAAAACTTTTAGAGAAAAGTTTTGTACTACAATATTTCCGCACTACAATAAATGGAGATAATATGTAAAACTGATGTTTTATTTAAATTATTTAGGAAAATATATTTTACAAATCTTTCTAGGCTTATTCTTATTATTTATGTACAAATAAACTTACATATAACGAGCGCGATAAATAAAAAATATTAAATTACTAGGGTGATGACGTCACATCCAAATCGGAAGTACCGCAAAAGCGTTTTCGTAAGTACAAATTAAAAAATATAAAATCATATTTTCAAATCGACTTTATTTATCAATCATAAGCTTTTGTTTGACGATAAGGGTGAAATACGGTTTCCTAGGCCAAGTTCTACTAGAAATATGCATTTGTTCAATGAAATTGTATATAGGTCAAGTAGCATATTTAAATTTCAAATATAGAGTAGACCACGGAGAAAAACATCTAAGGCTTGTTGGTAATATATGTAATTGATTGTACTGTCGGTTCTTGATGGAAATTCATTTTAAACACAAATAAAACACAATATTACTTGCACTTTTTCACCTGATGATGATTTATTTCGAAACCGGTCGTATTTAATTAAAAATTGTAGTAATTAATGAATATAGTGGAAAAAGTGCAAGTAATATTGTGTTTTATTTGTGCTTGTTGGTAATAACATGATAACTAACAAAAATCCATTTATAGGGCCATATTTCATTCGCAACCGTATTTATTTAAGGCTAGGTAGTCCCTAAAATTAGCAGGTCGATGTCTGTCAGTACGAATATCGACGTAAAGGACATTAAAATAACATTAATATTAGCGCGCCTTGTACAATGGCGGTGACGACTTACGAGTTACGACGCTCGCCGCGTCCTTGATAGGGCGAAATAGAAGAAAAAAACCTTTTTTTTTAGTATTACACAAATCAAATATATCAAATGGTTTAGGTTATGTTATGAGAAATGTACTACATTTTTTGTTTTTCTAGAAAGTGTGTAATTTAGCCATAAAATGAGTTAATTATGAAAAACAGCGTTAATAATAGTCATCTTTGAGATTTTTTCTATCGAGCAGAATTTTTGAAATTGTGTACTGATATAATATCTATTCGTATAGTAAATTTTCTCAATTTTAAAACGGTACTTTTTTCATACTTAAGTAATGACATTTCCTTTAGAAAAAACATTATTAAAAAAAACCCATTTTACGTAGTTGCAACAACCACTGCACTTTAAGTGCTCTTGTTCACTTATCACGTAAAATCGTATGGAGTTGTAAATACTTTCACAAACATGATTAAAATTGAAATGCAAAGTAATAGGCCGATAATAATGCAATTAATATTCATGAGTTAATTGTTATAGTGATGATTATGTTAATTTACCTCGCTGGTTGACGTTATGGGCGTGCTTATAATACGATTATAAATTAAATGCTTTTATTTCATAATGCATACTGGTTACTGATGTACGACACTTAGCTGTCTAGCTGGTGATAAAGGGAGGGTAAAACAATAAGAATTTTACAGAAAAGTGTCAAACTGACAATAATTGTTCGAAAAATGCTTTATTATTCCATTAGAAACCACCAAAACGACACATTTTATGATAAGTTTATTCGATTCATACAAATCAAATGGGTATCACCCAACAATTTAATATCAAACGCTACCGCCGACAATTACTATTTTTTGTAAAACCCACCAAGGACTTCCATAGAATTAAGTATTCTAACTTAGTAACTTTCGTTTAATGGACGATTCCAATTAATCTTAATAATCCGATATTAACTGATTCATAGGATGTAGTGTCTTGCGCTAGGTAATTATAAAGTCAATTATGGCCAACCCGTATCTATTTATTGCGCTCCCTCAGCGAGCCAATCGCATACTCATTAGAGTATTTAATTGAGATCTACAGCTTGCGCTATTATTACCTTATTGATCAATGCAATTTTATAACGATATTCAGGCACTAATAAACTCGGGTTAGAGAAAAGCAGTAGGTAGTTATATAATAGACCAATTAAAAGTTACTTAGTAGCAGTACTAAGATTCTAAGCTACTGTATTCTCTCTCTATGACAAAGATATAAGTGTTTTCTCCGTGTCAGTAAAAATCCCCATAATTCTGACAGTTGCTAGTTGGAACGATCGGCCTCCACATAATGATTTTGAATGCTCATATAATATTACGCTTTATTCCAGATTTAAAGTTTACTTAGTAATCAAAAAATATGAAATATCTTGCTACCTAGCCTTTTTGTATTAAAAAATAATAATTTGTCGTTGTAATATAAAGAACTAGCGACCCGCTCCGGCTTCGCACGGGTATGAAATGTATAGCCACAGCAGTTTTGATTTATATTCATTATTACTACCCGTGGCCCGCATTGGTCGGTACCGCCGCAAAAACTACGTCTCGCAATTTTTAAATATGTAATATATTCGAAAATATTCATACTTAAATCATATACTGTAAAGGGCCATACAGATCTACATTAAATGAACAATGTATTTAATTGGATAACGATTAATGCTGTATTTATTAAAATTGCTTCGAAAATTAGCCATTATTTGTCGTAAAAAGTAAATGACAAAAAAAATGTTATTGTGGGATATCCATAAGAGATAGACATATACCATCGCGGAATTTTCTGTAGACCTTTTCAATGTGTACAATACTTGGTACATTATTATGATAAATCTCGTAGGGTTCAGCCTGCGTTTGCAATGTAAGCAGAAAAAAATGTAATTATTTACGACATCACATTAGAGACCCCAACAATAACAATATTTCTCCACTATTTAATGAATATTATTATACTTATGAACCTTCCTCTTGAATCATTCTATCTATTAAAGAAAACCGCATCAAAATCCGTTGCGTAGTTTTAAAGATTAAAGGGAAAAAAGCGACTTTGTTTTATAATATGTAGTGATGTCTGTAACAGTGAAAGTTATATGAATAAAAAGGTTCATCGACTAACTGATAGTTAAAAAACCTGTTTAGATTAATTAGCCTTAACCAATCGGCATCTACCATCGAATCTTTTTATTGGATTTTAATATTAACATTCTTGTTTTTGTGATATAATTTTGAGATAAACAGCTTGACAAAATATGTTTATTATAAAATATAATGGATCACCTGTAACACAGGTATACTTACGGCCGATACGCGGGGCGCCCACGATCCAATTATTCGTGGAGATTAATGATTCGAGTAAAAAATGTATTCGCTACCAATTTAGAGACCTTACTGATAACCTTCATGGTTTTTTAGGTGTATTAGAACTTCAAAACATAATATCATTGTATTCTGTTTACTTATAAATTATTTTAAGGCCTCAGTCAGCGCCGGCGGGCAGCGAGACGGCGATGGCGGCGGCGTCGCGGGAGCGGCGAGCGGCGCACTAGACGCTACCGCTCCCGCCCCGCTGCCCGCTGATTTCGAGACTGAGACCTAAGAAACTAATATCATATTAATACAATATGAAAGCATTTTTCATTAGATATTTTGAAAATTATTGACATTCTTGCTGCGTTATTAAACAAAAAACCCTTGCGTCTAATGAATCACTTTTTATTGAAATGGGTTTCTAAATGATATTAATAAAGCGATGATATAAGAGAAGGAATTTAATAAAATGATACGCCGACCCTCGATGAATATTCACACAAACCCATCAACAAGAAAAGGAAAGATAATAATTAAACTGAATAAAGTAATAATATACAGGTCCAAAAAGTTCCACGAGAAGAAAAACACGAAATAATCGGAGTCACATTTTCCTTCCGACGTTGATTCGAAAATACAAAGCAAACAGCCGAAATTATTTTCCAAGTAAATATTGACGGATGACCCCAGTTCGCAATCTAACCCTGGCTTAATCTTTTCTGTGTACTTTAACGTCCCAAGCCAAAGACATCATTTTAACGTTGAAGAATGTAATTTTCCCAATGATCCTTTGACAAAATGAAAGGTAATCTAAAATGTACTGACTTTGGATATATTTATCTATTTTAATTGGAAAAGACGTGGCATGTTTAGCGAAATAAGATTACATTTCGGTAATAAGTCAAACTACGTCTATAGTAATAATATTAAAAATCCGAAAGTGTTCTGTCCTTCTGTTACCTCATCACGCTTAAATTGTTTAACCGGATTTGATTAAATTGAGTATATAGTAGCAGATATTTTAGGTGTATTATGTTTTTATAAACGGTTCCCAAGCGATAAACGAATTTCATCGCAACGAAGGTGCAGGCAACATTTAGTTGTGAAATCTAACGTCACTGGGCAGTGGCTATTCCTAATTTTTTCCACGATTTTTTCATAAAACTATGTAATAAATGTTCCAAATAGAGCAGCCATTTTCGTCAGACTAAAAGATTCTGCAAACTCAACAAATACATTAAGATAAGTTGTGTGGGTATAAGCTGCGTTTCCACGGCTTATGTAAATTTTGGGACCGGATATTTCAAGATCATTTAAAATAATCTACTCTAAGCCGTAGCAAATTTCGCTATAAATAAACACATTTAATATAAACTTTGTTGCTTCTTTTGTGGGCTGGGCCTTGTTTAACATTTTACTCTATTTTCGCCGAGATAAGAAAAACTTTTTTATAAAATCCACCAAAAATCGAATTGCTTGCTTGATAGCAATCCCTGCCAGCTACGACTATAACTGTCTACACCAGCAGAGTGTCACTCACACTTATTTAACTTTTTCGGTCTTATTTACTCATTATTTCCTTTTAAAATTACACTTTTGTATGATTAATGGGAGTTGTTTTGATTTTCTAAGTTAAATTAAAGTAAATTATACAATGATCTTTAAAAGCAGATTTACTATTGATACTTGATGTTGTTACCATTTTTTGTGCAACCTAAAAAAGCAGTCATCCACAACTACATACTGTTTTACTAGTTGGATCTATCTAATTCAAACAGAATTATCAAATCTTTACAGTTGTATGCATATTAGTACAGACGATACTCGATAGCCTATACACTAGTATTTCCAAAAAGGCCTATTTGTTTCTTGTAGGTGCTCAGGCACCAATTTAATTATTTCTTGTTTCGGCTAGATCGAGTTAAGGGCCTTCCCCTACGGAGATTCCGTAATTTACCGTATTTAGAGCCTTATAAACTCATCATTTGAAAGCTACAAAGTTATAATGAAATACAGCAATAATCTTCAGTATATCAACATTCCTTTCTCCGTTTTAAATTTCCTATTTTTGTTTATTATACTCATGATATTAGCTTCCAAAGTAACACCAATTTATTAGAATTGAAGCGTACTTTCAGCATCTCCCTAGTATTCACAAATTACGTTTATTTGAAACACACGACAATAGATAGATAATTTCATTAACTACATATTTCCCGTTTTAAATTTTTTTTAGATCATTTTTGATCTAAAATAAGTAAAAAAATAGGATTTTTGTGCGATCTCGGCAACGCGTCAAATGTATGGTCAAGGTCGTTTGCTCGGGGGATGACCTTAAAACCGAACCGAAACGCATGATGACTTTCTTTTTTTCTTTTTGGTAATTAAAGGATCATTCAAAAGTAGAAACATCGGTGAAAGAATTACTCTATTAGCTTAAAAACTTTCTAAGATATCACAATTCAAAAATCTAATAAAATAGACCTTCCCGAAATGCTCCATACAAAGTGCTTCGAAATTATGACGTCACTATTTTGTAATTTGTACGCATCGGGGGAGAACTTTGTTCGATAGGTATATTAAATATTGCGTTTATGAAAGTGGTTTCATAACAAAAGTTTATTTTAATTGCATAAGCTATCGAATGGTAAATAAATATTTACTTAATTTATGTAAAAAAAAATCGATTTATCTATTTAACTTTGAAGGCTCTGAACAAAAAAAAATACAAAAGTTATCAAGCTGAAATTTTGGAATTACTTATTTTTAACCGTTATATCTTTGTTTTATTACAAAAATCTGCTAATCTTTGACCTTTTCATCATCCCTGTTAGAAGCGTTAGACTTTTTTTAATTAACCGACTTCTAAGAAAGGAGGTTATCAATTCGACCCGTATGTATGTAATATTTCCAGAACTGCCCAGTTTTTGTACAATAATATGTTAGTCTATATCAACGTCTGAACAAATGTGAAAAATTTCAAAAGTGTATAATTATGTATGTATGTATGTACTTACCTATCTATGTATGTTTTACGTTTGTGTTCGCATATCTCCGGAACTGCAAGTCCGATTTAAGTAATTCTTTTTTTGTTGTACTAGTCATTGTTTAACTTAGGAAATGCTGCAAGTTTCATCAAAATTGGTTCAGTGGTTTTTGAGATAGGAAATTTTAATTCTTAATTACGTACAATTTTGCAGTCGGTTTTATATTTTTAAAATACTATTATAATTAAATTTTTCAGTGACTCGAGAATCTAACACTAGATATTATAGCATATTATGCTATGTCAATAAATAATTATTTTTTTAGTGTAGTTAGGAATATTACTTTCTTAGCATCCAAACTACAACCATTTTGCCTTAACATGCAATACAATATGATAATCAGTCTTATTTGCCGAAAGGGATTAGGCAATAATATAAACAATGATTTAGATTAAATTATACGATTATAGGGAAGCGTTTAATTAACAGATAGTCAAGTAGCTGTTAAGGAATTAGCGCGTCCCGAGCGCAATGAAGACCTATAATAATTATCCATTGGCAAACTCATTACAGGAACAAAGGATTTAATTTAAAACCGATAAAAACTTGAGTGTTTGCGCACCGGTTTAATTAAATTCATTGCTGTATTGATGTTCACGTCCTGTTTCGGGAACGTTACACGGATATGATTTTGGACGAGGAATTATATTTTATTGATTGGCGTTTTAGGGGTTCCATACCGAAAGTAATTAGTACCCCTAGTAATTGAGATTACGAAGACTTCGCTGTCTGTCCGTCTTTCTATCTGTCCATCTGCATCTGCTTGTCTTCAGGCTTGAGAACGGCGATAGCATAGTATAATGGCGATAGCCTACTATATATTTGCCTAATTTTGAGCTAAAATGCTACGGAACCCTTCCTGCTCGAGTTTGACTCTTGGCCGATTTTATTGCATTTCGAACTTAAGCGATGGTGACATTCAGTTTTATGGTTAAAACCTTAATACAAGTCATCGATATTCATTCGTATCAAAGTATCAAATTTGTTGGACAAGGCTAAGAAGTACAAACGCACGTTTCAAAAAAATTTTAAGTATAGATCTCATGTGCTCATGAACGCTAGATACTTTTATAATAGTCTCAAACTACCTTAAAACCATGTAAGTCATCTATGTCACTTAAAGTACTTTTAACTTCTATCAGATAAAGGGAACACTAGAGCACTTTAAAATAAGGAAAGCCTTCCTTTGAGACAAAGAAAGTTTCATCGCTTTTTGTTATAAGTAGTAACTTTGTTTCTGAAGGATATACATTCGATTAAAATAATTCAATATAGAAAATACATACACTTATAAGAATTTTTTATGTTATAGTATGAAAGATGACACATAATAATCAATAATATAAGTATGCCTGTGTGTTGTAAAGCTGTCTATACTATCGAGTACGGCAAGTACTTTTGGTTTCAGAGTTCTTCGAGTTTTTTACATTGAGACAAGAATAATACATTTTAAATTAGCCATTCGAAATTGATCTACATCAGCGGTCGGCAACACGCGGCCCGCGAACGTTTTTTTTTTTTTTTTTTTTTTAATATCTGGATTTTGTTCCGTCGGCGGGATTTGAACCCGCGACCCCCGGCTTGAGCTACCAACAGCCCACCAACTGAGCCACGGAGGTCGTCAAACGTTTGACTTGCGGCCCGTGAATGTTTTGTGAATAAGTTATAAGCATCAAAAACAATGTTTTCTATTAGGACCAGTAGTCATCGCAACTTAAAAACGTAGCTGTTTGTGTCATTTTGTAATTAAAACTTTATTTTTCTGAATCCTCTTATAATACTCTCACTTACAAATTTTGTCAGCACACTTTTTACTAATGCCATCCATCAGAGAGGCTGAAACTTTTTTTGAAATTGTGGTCTAGAAAAGCCCTGATTATGCGTAGGTATTGGGCTTCTAGGGTTAATACGAGTATAAGGTCTGCGGCCCGCCTTTAGTTTGTTTTGCCACCTTGTGGCCCTTGCCTGCCAAAAGGTTGCCGACCGCTGATCTACATTATATTTTATTGCACAAGATACAATTAAGGGTCAATTCAGACCGCAACGCGACACTAGATGCATTTCTAAATTCTAAATTTGTATGGATTTGACAGATTTGTAAGATGTCTCACGCTCACGAAATCTGTCTATTCAGCACAAGTTTAGAAATGCATCTACGCGTCGCTTTGCGGTCTGAATTGACCCTAATTGACATAATTTGGACGTTGCACCACGAAGCACTGTGCTTCGACTCTCAAAACACCACGTCGGTCGTGGGCTATGGAGCACTGCTGCGTGATTTAGCGTTGTCAAAGTTGTTAATGTCGTCATGTATCAACTGTCTACTAAGAGCGGCCAACCCGACCATCTTTCCATACAAACGCTCGTACGTGATTATGGCGTTGTAAAGGATCTTTCTTTGAAACTTGTGAACTAATAGGTATCTTCTGCACTATATCTAGGTTTATAAAAAAACGCGAACTCAAAATTTGGAGAAACAAATTCAGTATAAGCCTCCAAAAACTGCTTTTTTGCACAAATTTTATCTGAAATTTAAACGTTTATAATGTACTTACTAATTGTACCAGTAAAGGAAATATTTTTTTATAAACCTTGCAAATGTAATGGAGATTCTAAATGTCAAACATTTTTTTTACAAACTTGTAAGGCCTAATAAACACGTATTTCTTGAAACAAGTTTTATGAAATTTCCACACACTATTTATCGTGAATACTACTTATTACTAATTATTAATAATTTATATTAATTTCTAATAATAATTAATAATTACTAATTAATAAAAATTGCTATTAATCGATGAAACAAGAAGCTTTTCGATGACTCCCGCGTTGACGATACTGGGACTGAGAAGGGGCCTCTTAACACGGCGACACGCGGGGCTGTAAACTAACAGTGGCATCTTTGCATCATCAAGCTTTCACTTTGGTCTACGCCACTAAAAAGCAGCGGCGGTATAGCTATACCGCCGCTGCTTTTTAGTGGCGTAGTCGCTAGACTAATTTCGGTAAAATTAAACCTATAGCTAGTAGCCTAGTCCATAAAGTGGCATTTCATTTGAATTATTGTCGGTCACGGTCACTTGCTGCAAAGATTGGAAAATCACCTTTGACATCTTCTCGTTGCGTTCGTTTTGGTACGAACTGGCCCTTAGAGCCTAGGCCCTAGCCAATAGCCATACTTTATTATGACCGAAATATTTCTCAGCTTGCCTCCTCGGAGACAGTAGCATGAAATCTGCGCGTAATATTCAACTTTATTACTGCTGAAGTAGCGTTTCAATATGTAAATGCACCCGGTGACCTACTACGTAGTTTACAAGTGCCCGTGTGAAAATCGCACTTCGAAGCATCCTGTCCTATGTAGAAAATTTTTGCTCACAAAATGTTATATTTGTTGAACTGTAGAAATTTTTCACCATAGTATAGTAACTTATGTTAGTACACACTAACAATTTTTGAGTTCTACGTTATCTCTCTGCAACTAACTGCTTTTGACACAAAAATGCAAAATAACTGTTAAATTTTATCAATTCCCTCGACAAAAAAATATTTTAAGAAAATAATGAATATAAAAACAAAGTACACTTCTAACAATGTACTAAAACGAAATGCTGAGTTTTGCCAATTAAAATCCATTCTACCCGCTCATTTAGTCTGTAGAACAAAAAGTAAAGTCATTTTCAACGCCATAGACACAGAAGGGTATTAACCAATGAAATGGAATGCTCTAATTGAAGTCGACGCGGAAAAAGCATTGCCTCCCGAGAATGATTTACGAAGGGACTAAATGTATGAATAAACCGGACTTACAGGAGAGTCCTGCCCAACAAATTTATTGTTTCTTCCGTCGTTATCATCATGATCCCAGAAAAAATGATATTTTTTTGCAACAACTATAATATATATATACTGATAAAGCCTTACAGATTTCCTAAGTTGTTATGTGATTCCTTACGAACAAAATATGAATTAACTTCAATAAGTATAATAATTATGTGCATCAGTCATGTATTGTATATTTCAGCGTCCCTTATGATTATGATCTCTTACTATTTTCTCCAGTGTTCCTTGCTAACATCTTAAGGGGTTTAAAAAAATCTCTTAAACATTTATTTCTTTCATTCATTTTATCTTTATTTCAATCGAAAAAGTTTATAAAGCTCGTCAACCGAGTTTACGAGGCATTTTTTGGAACCTAGGATTATCCCTAGGTTAAAGTCTTTACATACATATTTATTTACTATCAAGTTTATAAGTCCCTTACGTCGTCACTTTGTGGGCGTTGATGTCAGATCTGCGTCACATTTCTATTAATATTTTTGTATCACGAGTCACGACGCATAATTTGAGAAAAACATTTCTACTATCGTAGATTATCTATTAGCTTCTGTGACTTCGAATAAATTATTCACGCCAAATACCTATTGTTATTACAGGTCGAATGTCACGATCGAAAGTTTTAACGTCTTCCGCTTCTTTCATTCGATCGATTAACGATATTTAACGTTGTTAGCCGGTCAGAAGTGAAATTTAGGCAATAAACTTGTTAACATAATCATTGACGATACTTCTGATTTATCACGGTGGCACAGTTAAAAACGTTTCAACAGTAAAACATATTTTTACAATATATGGATTTTGAATATTTTACTATCATTTATCATCGAGCTCTCCGCCTCCGTTCGACGATTAATGGCCGCGTTTTTTGGTAAAAATTTGGCCATAAAAGTCGCATTCTGTAAAAAAGAACAATGATTCTGCCTACCACAAAAAATACTTCGTAACGAACTGGACGAACAGCAAAGGCTTCTTATAACAATACTTAACTAGATGTCCCGCGCGGCTTCGCCCGCGTAAATTAGGAGTATTACGGAAACCGTAGATTTTCCCGCAAAAAAATAGCTTATGTCCCTTCACGGGATCTACTCTATATCTGTGCCAAATAACATAAAAATTGCTCCAGTAGTTCGTGAGATAAACCCTTTCTAATCATTTTCCCCGTTTTTTCCACATTTTCCTGTTTCTTCGGTCCTATTAGTCTTAGCCTAGCGTGATAATATATAGCCTATAAGCCTTCCTCGATAAATAGCTATCTAACACTGAAAGATTTTTTTTAAATCGAACCAGTAGTTCCTGACATTAGCATGTTCAATCAAACAAACAGACAAACTGTTCAGGTTTATAATATTAGTATAGATTTTTTTAAATCGCTAGACAAACTTGAGTGTCGATCTAAAAGACTATGAAAAGTACCAATAATAGGGTCATAATAGGCTCATAATCATGGGACGATGCATCATGCATGGTACAATGTGGTAGTGATTATGATGATGATGAATGTAATTTGCATAGTAGCATATGCTTTCCGTTCTTAAAACAACGCCGAAACTCCCAAACTTGTACCTATAAAAAAATGTGGAGATTCTCTCAGCACCTACCGAACCATGGTATACCTCGGTGCAAAATCTTACTTGTTGGAGAAGTATTCTAAGCATATTAGAATACTTCTCACGAAACCGAAGTCACCACATGTTTCCATATAAATTTTGAGGAGTTCCCTCGATTACTTATGGATCCCTTCATCAGGTTACCACTTTTGTGAATATAGTACCAAATTGGGATGATACCCTATACACCAAAAGAAAAATTTTGAAAATCGGTTCACAAACGGCGGAGTAATCGTTGAATATAAAAAAAACGAACATAACACCTCCCCCATTTTGAAAGTCGGTTAAAATTGTAGCCTATGTGTTATTCTGATGTATAAGCTATATTATTGTAAAGTTTCATTAAAATCCATTCAGTAGTTTTTGCGTGAAAGAGTAACAAACATCCATACATATACATCCATACATCCATACTCACAAACTTTCGCCTTTATAATATTAGTAGGATAGCAAATTAATACGTATGAATTAATGTTTGACAAAAGTAATAAAATGTTTAGTTCTTGGAAGAGAAAGCCAATAGAAATTATTTCGGACCTTCCGCCACCGATATACATTAGCTTTTGATCATATCCCCCGGTGATTACATATAAAATATTGCGGTAAATGATAAATATAACCTTTGAAAGGCGTATTTTGATGGTCCCCGTATTGTATCTTGTTTCAAAGTGGGCTTATCCGCTCTTCATAAACGAATATTGTATCAGCTTTGCGGACAACGGCCGGAGGAATTTATAACATTATCCTTCATATTCACTTTATACTAGCTTTGTTTGGCGGAGGTATGATGGACTTCGGGTCCTCCGGTTGAAAGGATTGCTAGGATACGATATCCTAATAATACCCTCTTAAGCTTTCATTATAGTTTATGTTTAACGAGATATTTGACACCAAAGAAACGGACGCGATCCCTGGTTAGACCTTTATGAAAATTGTTGAATATTCGGATATCTGACGTGACGGATTTTGAAATAACAATTTTGTGGCAAATATTCTAGCTAGAAACACGTAGTGGATCCTCGTTAAGGATGCAGATTACGTGTTGCTATTGTAACTCATACGTGTTAATATTGTAACTCAAACAAAAAAAAAATGTTATTTCGATTTATTGTTACAATTTGCAGATTGCAATGTTGTGGTACCTAGGTAATTTTTATCAGGTGTCAAAACATATTTAAGTTTTCATAATCATTTTGGTCCAGATCATAAGGATTGAAGACGGCTTGTCATACAGTATAATACCACATTGTATATGAATAAATTATAAGAAGTGTAGGCCAAATACAATAATATTATGTGGCTATTAGTATTTAGTAAAGGTACAATTCCGTGCATCGCGACAGTCGTAAGCCGCGCGCGGCCTATGACTGTCGTCGGTCGCTCGCGACAATAGTCATTGTATGAAAATGTATGGCACTGCTTCCGAGGCCCGCGACAGACGCGCGCGGCCGACGACTGTCGTGACTCGTGAGCCGCGCGCGGCCGTGTCATAATTATAATTTTGACACGGTAGCGAGGAGCCCGCGACAGTCGCGCGTGGCCTACGACAGTCGTAGGCTGCGCGCGGCCGTCAAGACACGTATTGAACTTCAAGACACGGCCGCGCGCGGCTTACGACAGTCGTCGGCCGCGCGCGTCTGTCGTGGCCTCGCGGGCCTCGGAAGCGGTGCCATACATTTTCATACAATGACTATTGTCGCGAGCGGCCGACGACAGTCGTAGGCCGCGCGCGGCTTCCGACGGTCGCGATGCACGGAATTGTACCTTAAGCGTGGGTTGCACCAACTTACTTTAACTATAACTTTAACTTTAACTATAACAATAATATTATGTCAAATGAACAATAATGGACGCCATATTTGACGATACCCTTAACCGCGCAATTTCGCTCGGTTAAAGTTAAAGTAAAATTTGACATAAGTTTCACAGTGTTCAGTGTTGCCACAGAGAATTATTTTTTTCTGTAAATTTGTATGGATAATTCATTTTTTATACTCTCAACCCCATTAACTTTCGCAACAGACATCTGTCAAATTCTGTGGTCAAAGTTAAGGTTAAAGTTAAGTTAACTTTAACTATAACCTTAACTTTGACTATAACTGTAACTATAACCACGTCTCTGGTGCAACCCACCCTTAATTACTTAAAAATACTTGCAAAATGTAGAGTTAACAGATGTTTCATTTGAATTGTAGGTAGCAGTAGGAAAACAATTCTAAATGTTAGGTTTTTACAATTTACATAACATTGTTTATGAATGTTATTCTGAATAAATAATTCATCAAATTACATTAACGAATAACCAACCCAACAAAAATAAAGTCCTAAAATTTTAGAAAATATGCGTACATTATTTTAAAGGTACGAAGAATTGAAATAAAAACTAAATAATTAAAGGGCGGTTTAAAACAAAACTAATGTTAAGGCCATCCCCCGAGCAAACGACCTTGACCATACATTTGACGCGTTGCCGAGATCGCACAAAAATCCTATTTTTTTACTTATCTTAGTTCAAAATTGATTTAAAAAAAATTAAAACGGGGAATATGTAGTTAATGAAATTGTCTATCTATTGTCGTGTGTTTCAAATAAACGTAATTTGTAAATACTAGGGAGATGCTGAAAGTATGCTTCAATTTTAATAAATTGGTATTACTTTGGAAGCTAATATCATGAGTATAATAGACAAAAATAGAAAATTTAAAGCGGAGAAAGGAATGTTGATATACTGAAGATTATAATTGCTGTATTTTTATTATAACTTTGTAGCTTTCAAATCATAAGTTTATAAGCCTCTAAATACGGTAAATTACGGAATCTCCGTAGGGGAAGGCCCTTAATTCAATTTTAAAAGTAGCTTGGATGGTTTACAATAATTACCCCAACAAAATTGCTTCAATTAAAATCAAGATTTGTTTTCTCAAATTTAATTGCCGTGGTTAATTCGACTGTACTGCAAAAATTATGCCATTGACTGCCTTTTGTCTATTGTTGAATATTAAGAAACATGATTTGAGGTTGATAGGTAAGAATTCGCAGCAAGTGTAGCAGACTCTTTAATCAAGGAGGCCTAGGCCAATGATATAAATTGAATTAAGAAATTTAACAAAACCCCCGGCAAACAACTTGAGGAGTTAGGTATCCTATTGATTACCAGGTATAATATATTATATATATTATACGTGGGAGAGCCAGGCTTCGGCACGAATGGGCCGGCTCGACCGGAGAAATACCACGTTCTCACAGAAAACCGGCGTGAAACAGCGCTTGCGCTGTGTTTCGCCGAGTGAGTGAGTTTACCGGAGGCCCAATCCCCTACCCTATTCCCTTCCCTACCCTCCCCTATTCCCTTCCCTTCCCATCCCTACCCTCCCCTATTATAAAGCCCACCAAACGACTGCAAGTTGCTAATCGGCCCTTCACGAACCAGATGAAAAGCGATTTTCCAGCACTGAGCACTCTGATGATGATGAACTATAGCTAAGAACACTCTCGATCATGTCAGCTTTCAAACAAAAAAAAAACTAGATCAAAATCGGTCCACCCGTTTGGATGCTACGATGCCACAGATAGACAGACAGACAGACACGTCAAACTTATAACACTGGACTCTTTTTTATCGGGGGTTAAAAAAATAGCGGAATCTAACATGACTGAGTCTTAAGTCATAATCCAAATCACAAGTCACGAATAATTATTTTATTTGCAGGTCGATAGTTAAACGTTTTTCGGGACTTATTTAATTAAGGGATGTGGTGTCCTTCAACTTTATGTCACATTAAAAATCAATTAAGCGTAACGCGAAACAAACTTACGAGATGGTCACAGAACAATAAACTCTATCGTGTTTGACATAGAATATAATTTTGTTTAGCTTTCTTATTATTTGTGACGAGTGGCTCAATATACAGTCGGGTATTAAATTGAGCCATGTACTTTTGTTATTTATGTTCGGAGCTATAAAGTACCTAACTACCTTACCTTCTATGTTATTAACTGGCATATATATTTTAGGTACCCTTTATTATGTAGGCACTGAATCTTTTCTATTTTTAACGAGCTAAAATTTAGAACAGAGGCCGTAGCCAAAATCCCTTTCGTTAAAAACGATGACGAAATTCGTTATCAAAGTGTATGGGATTTGACATTAGACTTCGCAAGCGAAATGTCATTTAGCGATGACTTATGTCAAAGTGCATACATTTTGATAACGCATTTCGTCATCGTTTTTAACGAAAGATACTTTGTCTAGGGCCTCTGATCTACGATATAGACAACTATGTATTTTATTACAGTTAGGCATATTTAGGAGACCTACCCGAGTAAATACAGTATTCTATAGAAAGAAATGTTGTTTTGTTGTTTTCTGACTTTATTTAAGGTGTACAGTGTTATTTTGCATTAAAAAGTAATTTTAATTTTTGTTATAGGTAATTTTACTTAAGCATTTTTACTCAACTACAACCAAAATGATGTAACGTATAAGCCCAATATTCTAGGACGGCAGATTATACTTTTAACCTGAAAATTCAATTAACCTTTAACAATATCGGCATCGATCGTAAGAAGCCTTTTTATTAAAGTATCGCGTTACCAAATGTTTTATATAAAAAAGTATCACATCAAAAATTTACATAATATGCCTCGCTTTCATAGGCTTCGAACTCAACGGCGCGGCGGGCCTATGGGACCAGACTAATGCCGTATACATTTACACAGGGGCTATATTTTAGAGATAAAGCCAGTTTACTATATAAATAGTGGGTAATCATATAAATAACAGAGATTATAGTATACTTCTGCTGTCGGATTTAGAAACACTCAGAGATTTTGGTTGGGAACGTTGTTTGGACGTAAGTGAACATAAAGTAGGATCATTGGGCACTCAAAGCTAAAATAAACGGCCAAGTGCGAGTCGGACTCGCGCACGAAGGGTTCTGTACAGTTATAGAGCAAAAAATAGTGTTTTTTGTATGGGAGCCTCCCCTAATTATTTATTTTGTTTTAATTTTATTATTAAATATTAAATTACGAATATAACTAAGGATTTTGTGAATATTTCAAGTGCCTACCTTTTGCCATTATGGAATACGAGCAAAAAAAGCCAAAAAAAAAATCACAATTGTTGTATGGGCGCCCCCCTTTAATATTAACTTTATTTTGTTTTTAGTATTTGTTGTTATAGCGACAACAGATATACACAATCTGTAAAAATTTCAGAAGTCTATCTGTAGCGGTTCTTGAGATACAGCCTGGAGACAGACAGACAGACGGACAGACATCGAAGTCTCAGTAATAGGGTCCCGTTTTGACCCTTTGGGTACGGAACCCTAAAAACATTAGTGTGCGCGCAGACGCAGTGTCAATAGAACTTTTATTTGGTTTATTCCGGCAATTTTAGGTAGAGCTAATATTAGTTCATTCGGGATATTCGCCTAAAATAATTTTATATTGTTATCTTATTATTATTATTTAATTTTATATTACCTAATTATTATTATGTAGCATGTTCATGTAGTATTATGTCGTAATATGTGAGAAGTTAAAATTAATTGAAGTGGAATCATAAGATGTGGTGCCTAAAATATACAAATTGATATTTTGTCAACAGGCCAACACGTCTACAAATAAGTTATTAATTTATTTAATAATAGAATAAACAACATTTTAAATTTAATTTATGCTTAAAATTCAATAAACATCATTGACCTTTCAATCAAAGTAAATAGACAGACGCGTTAAAGATATTACGACAAGCGGTTATAAGTTACACACTCGTAAATTGAGTCAAACGAAAATGTTTCTTATGGTAATAAAGATAAAAGCGTACAAGCCGTTTCTTGTATGGTTTAAATAAACGAGCAGTGATGAGCAAAGAATTGATTGAACATGACGTTTTGTAGGTTTACACAATTAGACATGGTGTCGGCTTTGTCGCGGTAGGTCCTTGTTGGGTGGTGAGCGTTGTTAAGATTGATTAATATTGGCGTAAATGGATATTATATTATCATCAGCATTCTTTTGTTTATTGTTCTTGATTAATCTGTAATGTGTGGGCTCAAATGACCGGACGGCCCATTACAACAATATTAGACACCTCTTAATGCTATACGATTAATTGAATTTCCCTTTCCGAATCGCCGCTGCAAAAGGAAATATCACAGCATTTGGAAGTGTTAGCATTTATAAGAATGTTGTCATTCTAATTATATCCACAACAGGAGACATTAATTTTTAATGAAGGATATATGCACTAAGCATTTTGACGTTGTCAATTAATTTTTTCTCCTAGTCTTCTTTAAATAATAACTAGCTAAAAGCCGAGCTTTGTGAGGGCTCGCGTCGTTACACCTTGACTGACTGACGATAACACATATAAATAAAAATTACTAAGTATGTTTAAGGAAAACAATAGGCGTGATAGTTTTTCCGTAAAGTGTACCACAAAATGTACAGGTTGTGGGATATACTTTATAGGGCTCGCTTCCCTCGCCCTGATTAAAATTTGCTATATCTGAGAGGCCCTTAATCCTTATATGCAACACGAGTCAGCAATCATCGAGAAATAATTATTATGATTTTCCTATATTATGTTAAAGTTTACTGTTTGTTGTAATTACCATTATGAACCGGCACTACAAACTGCTCATTACCGAAGATACTCGTCGTATATTATGTTTCTCGGAAAAGGATATAACTGCCTCTTGTTTACTTAAATTATGTATTACGCGCTTCATGTGCTACAGATTGGTCGGTGCATATTACATTATATACATTATGTAGAGTAAGCTGGGATTACATCGATTGGCACGAATTTCTACGGAAATTTTCACGACTAATAATAATTATAATTTGACTGTAGAATTAGATTTTAGTACTTACACGTGCTTACTTCGTTTGAAAAATACTTTTACTGAGGATGATGATAAAAAGGAGTATAATATATTTTACTACCAAGTAGTATATACGTTACAGTTACTCTTTATAAAATAAAAATAAAAAAAATTTAGCATACCTCGGAATATCGATCAAATATTAGGCCTATGATGAAAAATTAGTAATAAAATAAAATCGATACGGTTTGCACTCCTTAAAACATAACTTGTTAACCTGTGAAGCGGTAAGAACTTTACGCGGGATTCAAAAGTTTAGAGACCCTGTTTGTGTTTCTGATCAGATTGGGAAGACTGATATTTAACTTATAACAAGTGAGGGCGTCTTAAATTAGAGGAATATATTTTATGATAATGTTGTTATAGTTATTGTAATTTATCAATTTAAAAAATTCGTTATTCTTAATAAACTAGACATAGTTCTTAATATCGATCTTTCTGAGATTGCATGTTACTTAAAAATCCACTTGATTCATCAAAGCAAGGATTAAACCATCTCGAAAGTTATTTAAATAACTTCTATGTTTGAAATTAATATAATTATTTTTAAATCTACAATCTACTAGCAAACTATGAAATTCCTAGAGCTAGAGAATCGCACTAGAATTCGTCTTGCAAATACTGTCCGGAGCCATATTGTATAGACCGCATGAAACAGAAGCAATTCACAACACCTTGGTCGTAATAACTTTGTTTCAACCGCATACGGATTACGGAAGGCTCTAGAATAATTTATTATGGACGGTGTTATGACTGCTGAACTAAATTCAGGTCTAAAGAAAATAGTTTATGTTTACTTCAAAGGTAGAAATGCTATTATTGTACGGGTCGAGGCTGAAACTTCAAAAGTTATTTAAACTCGTAGTTAATAGTTTATAAGAATTTCAATATTTCTTTCTTTACGTCTATACTATGTTTTAAGTTTTTAACCAATTAAAAAAACTTTTTTGTCATCTACCTTAAAAGAAACTCGATGTGATTATCGTTCTCGTCATAGTTATGACAATTAACACGATTAATATTAATGGAAAAAGCTTGCAATTCGTAGACTACATGGAGCTGCACCTTATCTACATGCCATACAGTAAAAGTTTTTATAGGCGTTTATTAGTCGCCCTTTTAACCATACAACAATTTATTTCAAAATGGACTGCACAAATTAGTAGAAAACAGTATATAAATGCCTAATTTCCGGCCCAATCAGTAAAACCGCATTGGAATCAAACGTGCTCAAATACGGCCAATTTTAATCAACAGCGCGCGGCGCAAAGTCGGCGTACGCTCTTTTCGCCGCAAGTTTGTACGTAACTTCTGCCGCAGGCTCGCTAACCTTTGTTCCGCGTTTGATTGCTTTGTTCCCGACGGGTCGAGATTTGAATTTATCATTAGAACTTCTTACGTTTGCGTTTACACTGAAATATTCAAAGCTTCGATCCCGTTTTTGAATATCGCCCATGAGAACTTTAAAGGCAACATTGATTTATTAATTTAAATTTTTACTCTTTTAATTTAAGATTAACTGTGCTCGTCACATTTTTTTTAATATTAAGTTGTTGTATCTTTATAATATCTGTAAATTGTGATAGAAAGTTGATACATAAAGAAGTTACTATTACTTAAAACAAAAAAGAAATTTTAATAAAACGTCGAAGATGGGCAAACTAGATAAAAGATAAAAAATGGAGGATGAATTTTCAACACGATATAAAGAACAGCCGATCCAATCTCGGACAGCTTAAAGATTTACCGCGTGGGGATTACGACTGTACGGAGCTATAGCGGGAATTATGGGACCAAATTCACGGGTACAAATTATTTTGGAGCCATAAAGCCACGATCGTCAGCCCTAATATGAAAAATCCTGACACATTACCGAATAATTGCGAGAAGCAGCTGCGGATATTTTGACGTTTCTTGAAGGACCAATTTAACAGAACGTAAAAATGTTTTTGAATCTTTTTTATTTTATAATGTAACTCTCATTGAAGCAAAATTAATGTTCAGTATTTAAAATCTGTACCATGAATAACTGCATTTTATATTTTGTAAATTATGAAACATAAATGTGTAAATTTTTTTTTTTTATGAAATAAGGGGGCAAACGAGCAAACGGGTCACCTGATGGAAAGCAACTTCCGTCGCCCATGGACACTCGCAGCATCAGAAGAGCTGCAGGTGCGTCGCCGGCCTTTTAAGGGGGAATAGGGTAATAGGGGAGGGTAGGGATGTGAAGAGAAGAGAATAGGGGAGGGAAAGGAAGGGAATAGAGGGTAGGGGATTGGGCCTCCGGTAAACTCACTCACTCGGCGAAACACAGCGCAAGCGCTGTTTCACGCCGGTTTTCTGTGAGAACGTGGTATTTCTCCGGTCGAGCTGGCCCATTCGTGCCGAAGCATGGCTCCCCCACGTTAAATTTTTGAATAGGTACTCATTATCAATATCAGGATTTCTCTCAATCTCCTCATTTGGATTAAATGAAATTGTCCTTTATTTTTGTATATATGTATTATTTCGTTTCGTTACATTTTAATACCATCTAATTGAAAACATATATCAATATTCTTGTTCCATATATTTTATATACCCCGTGTATGTATTCGCTATTTTCATGGCCTGATCGACTGGGAAGTACCCAAACGGTTCGTTTAACCTTCGATCTTTGAATGGCGGAGGCATAGCCGCGGGACTTTCCACCTGCAATTCCAGTGCTTTACTCTAAAATATTCGAGATGTTTTATATTCAAAACGTAGGAATATTCTTTTGGCTTTTAGTTGACTTCAAAAAAAGAATGATTATTTTTAAAGTCTTTGAACGACAAGGAAAAAACAGATCAACAAAATCTTATCAAAACAACAAAAAGTGTCAACAAATTCTTATCCGCTTTGTATCAGTGTTCATCTAACATGACTACTAATCACATTTGCATCACGCAGGTGATGCAAATGTGATTAGTAATCGAGATAGTCATCAAAGATAAGATAACTTGTTTTTGGTTTGATCACATTAACGATTGACGCGAGGTGACAAGGTTTTTTTGATAAAATAAATGTCTTTGATGAATATTAAGTATTTAAGTAGTATTTATGTTGAGTCTATTTCGCTATTCAATGATTTAAATAACATTATAATCGGTTTTATTTTTGGGCGTTTTAATGGTTTAATGTGGATCAGTTAATTACAGTTAACTATTTTTTTTTATCAATGCTTTAAAGGCTTTGCATTACTACAATTAACTTTATTGTACTTTTTATTTGAAATTAAATGCGGGTTTTAAATTGAATGTGTATCTAAAACTACAAAAATATTTAGGAAACGATAAAAACAATATTTGTGAGTGTAGTGTTTGAAAAACAATTTTTATTTAATTTATCAGCATTTCAGAACTGACAAAAACATTGTTAGTTAAAATGCTTTTAAAACTGTCACGATATGAGGCTCTCGAGCGTAATCAGAGCAGTACAATTCTATAAAATACACTTCAATAAATATTTTAAATTTTTTATCTTATCAATCCGACTATGATGGTTCATTTATTGCTATTATATTGGGAATGTTCACATATTATATGTTACACCTTTTATGTTAAGTAGGTGTGAACGTGAAGTTTAGATTTCATTTTATTAGTGTAGAGGTATTATTTTAGATACTTTATGTGCCTTGTTCTCGTTCCCTTATTAAAGCGGAACTTATATATTTATGCTTCGATATTTTTGTTTTATTTTCCCTATTTAGGTCTTTATTGGTAACAATAATTTGTTCCTGTGCATTGTAAACTTTGTTTGTAATTTTAACAAAAACATAACATCCGTTGCGCCAAAATTCGTTTATCGCGACGAAACCGTATTTTTTTTGGGATCCCATGTCCTTTCTTGAGGCCGTAGCCAAAGTCCCTTTCGTTATAAACGATGACGAAATTCGTTATCAAAATGTATGGGATTTGACATTAGTCTTCTCAAGCGAAATGTCATTTAGCGATGACTTATGTCAAACCGCATACATTTTGATAACGAATTTCGTCATCGTTTTTAACGAAAGATACTTTGTCTAAGGGGCCTGGGAATCAAAGTATCTCGATACTTCATTTCATCAAAAACGATTCTACCGCTTCGGTGTGCAGAGGTTACACTAAAAGACAGACAGAAACTTCCGCATTTATAATATTAGTAACTAGACGTTTCGCGCGGCTTCGCCCGCGTGAATTAGGAATTTCACGGAAACCGTACATTTTTCCACAAAAACTAGTCCATGTCTCTTCACGTGGTCCTGTCTATATCTGTGCTAAATAACATAAAAATTGCTCCAGTACTTCGTTATATATTATAAGCAATTTCAAATATTTTTCCTGTTTTTTCCACATTTTCTTCTGTTTTTTTTGGTGCTATTGCTATTAGTCTTAGCGTGACAAAATATAGCTTGTAGCCTTCCTCACAAAATGAGCTATCTAACACTGAAATAATTTTTCAAATCGGACCAGTATAAGCTTCTGAGATTAGCGCGTTCAAACAAACAAACAAACTCTTTAGCTTTATAATATTTTCAAATCGGACCAGTAGCTAGCTCCTTAGATTAGCGCGTTCAAACAAACAAACAAACTCTTTAGCTTTATAATATTTTCAAATCGGACCAGTAGCTAGCTCCTTAGATTAGCGCGTTCAAACAAACAAACAAACTAACAAACTCTTCAGCTTTATAATATTTGTAATTACTAATAGATATCATTCACAGATTTTCATCATTCTCAGTTACGTTAATTTAACCTACTTTCATTATTGTGATGCTTTATAAACCATCTGCACTAATATTATAAAGAGGAAAACTTTGTTTGTTTGTTTGTTTAATTGTAATGAATAGGCTCAAAAACTACTGGACCGATTTTAAAAATTCTTTCACCATTCGAAAGCTACATTATTCACGAGTAATATAGGATAAATTTTATTTTGGAAAAAAATAGGGTTCCGTAAGATATTTAGGTTTTTTGTGTAAAAATCAACCAGAAAAGTTACTTATTTTGCGTACGCTGCCTAAACTATAAAAGATAGAACCATAAAATATTCTAATTAATTGTAGATCTTATAAATATCTACAAAAAAGTCCGCGACACACTATACCTATCTATGTCGAGTGAGGCACAACAACCATTTTTTTATTTAAAAATCTTGATTTTTTTTTGGACTTCATTTAAACGCGTTTATTTTATTCATGCTATTAATCCTTATCAAAATAAATTATTTCATCACTAAGCACAGTTTATGTAGATAATATTTGGTCTTTGAATGATTAAAATTGGACGTTTGATTTTGAAGTTATGGCGAAATTAAAATATTACGATTTCTGCTGCACGGCCCGTTGCGAAGTGGGCGTCACCAAGGCAGGGGTGCGCGTGCGGGAGGGAGTTTAGATCTATTAGTAAATGATGATTTAAATAATACTTAATTATTCACTAAGGGCCTGTTTCACCACTTCCTGGTAAGTTCCGGATAGGCTATCCACCACTTAACTTGACAGATAGAGTATGGAGAATCTGTCAAATAAGTTGTGGATAGCCTATCCGGCACTTTATCAGGAAGTGGTGAAACAGGCCCTAAATCTAATCTAATCTAAATTAATATATAAAACTCAAAGGTTACTGATTGACATAGTGATCTATCAACGCACAGCCCAAACCACTGGACGGATCGGGCTGAAATTTGGCATGCAGGTAGATGTTATGATGTAGGCATCCGCTAAGAAAGGATTTTGATCAATTCTACCCCCAAGGGATAAAAAAGAGGATATACCTATCGGGCTGAGACTTTGATACCTAAATAATAATAATACTTCTTAACGCGTGCGAAGCCGCGGGCAAAAGCTAGTAGTATTATAAAGAAGTGATTTGTGCAAAGTTTATTTCTTGCTTTCTTCGTTCGTGGGTTGCCTTACCTACCGCATCGTTAAGAGGTCTACAGAGACATATTGTTTACTTTCGTTTCGGCAAACACTTTAAAAGTTTTATGAGTCGGTAGTCTTTATTCTTTCGATAAAGTTCAGTGTATTTCAACCTCGGACGACCGAAGAGCGTAGCTTTACATTGCGTATTTATTTTACAGTTATGAGTAGCGGTCGCGGGTTCGATTCTCCTTGGTCAAGGTTATTAAAAGTGAAGATCCGCCTGTCATTGAAATTCGCCCATAATAATTACTTATAACACGATTTTATCTTTAAAACATATTTTAAATTTTTGTATTGGTACTCCTGTTCATTATTAGTGCCCATATCTACACACAATTCTTGTAAAACAGTTCATATATTGTTTTTTTTTTTTTTTTTTTTTGAAAGGCAGGTCGCTGTAGCCCTGACCTCACTGCGACCCATGAGGATCTATTGTGACTCCTTCGCACTAGAGTATCATCCCCAACCCAATACTGCTCATAAATTGAACGATATGGTTGGGGTGGGTGCCACGAATTTCCTCTGTGGATGAGTATATATATATATATATATATATATATATATATATATATATATATATATATATATATATATATATATATATATATATATATATATATATATATATATATATTGTACACATGATAAATTAGTGTAACACACACATAATGATTAAGTGTGAATTTTGTAGCTAATATTTTCTGAGACTGTATGCGTCCAAAGCTGAGTCCACATAAATTGCAACTTGTAATCTTTATAATTATTAAAATCTATACAAATATTATAAAGCGGAAGAGTTTGTTAGTTTGTTTGTTTGTTTGAACGCGCTAATCTCAGGAACTACTGGTCCGATTTGAAAAATTCTTTCAATGTTAGGTAGCCCATTTATCGAGAAATTAGGCTATATTTTATTACGCTAAGACTAATAGGAGCGAAGAAATAGAAGAAAATGTGGAAAAAACGGGGGAAATTATTTGAAAGGGCTTATCTCACGAACTATTAGAGCAATTTTTGTGTTATTTGAGTCAGATAAGAAGTAGACCACGTGAAGGATCATAGGCTATTTTTTGTAGACTGATTTGTCTGTGAAATAACTAATTTACGAATATAAAATAAAAAATTTACGAAGCCGCGCGGAACGTCTAGTTTAAAATATTTTTTATTGTACACACGGTTCTTTATAACTAATTACATTTCGAAAAATTATGGGTTAAAATTATTCATGATAGAGGTGTCAAAAATAACGTACAATATATCGTGCTATTTTTTGGGGTTTTCCTTATCAATTAATAATAATTGCTATACATGATACAAGAATATTGTCCAAAGATGTTTTTCGCCCACGAAATATGTTTTTCGTCCGATCCGAGAAATTAATAACAGCAACATTTCCGGCATGGCTTAATTACTGAAGATGGCTTCCGTGACTGTTGTAGCGTAGAAAACGGAACACAATAATTTGTTAATACACCTGCTTGTTTGTGAATAGGTTGTCCTATTTTAATACCTGACGCAAAAAAAAACCACAGCCGAACATAGAACCTCCTCCTTTTTGTAGTCGGTTAAAAGAATATTATGTTCATTTAATCGGGATGATTTGTTTTATTATCAGAATTCGCTGTCACATAAAAACACACACCGACAAGGATGTTTGCGATGCAATTTAGAGGACACAAACGTTGGTTTTTCTTTCGTCTGATACTATGATGACTTTAACGTCATGTAACTTTAACATGTGTAATTCTCGTCATTTCAATATATTATGTACCTACTACGAAGCATACCTACCAAGCATAACATTAAATAAAAATCAATATTTTACTCTGGTTCACAAGTGCCATTTTTTTTCAAAACCTGATCTCATGCACCGAAAATTATGATTTTGGTCTCATTCGATTCGGAATACCATCTAGAACATTCTATCAAAATTCCAAGAGGGGCTGAAAAATAAAATGCAAAAGTTATAAACAATTAAGTAAACAAAAAAAAGAAGGGATTGGTTTTTTTTAATATTTCGAAAACTATTTGAAATAATCAAAATTGGAAAATAGATCCTTAAAGAGCAGGAAATTTCCTGAAAAAAGTTCTACCTCTTGGAACTGTATCAATAATCCTTATTTAAACTTTAATTGAGCGGCGAAAATAACGGTAAAAACGCGTAGTTCGGGTTTCGCGTGATTTGTCGCAATCTGCTATGTAAACTAAAAAAAATATTTTAAGTTATTAATATTAATATTAAGGAATAAAAAAACTTGGGTACCAAGTAGACATATCAATAAACAATAATCCGTCAACAAATATTATAAATTATCACAATTTGTTTAATTGTTATGCTTTTCTTAATATGTTAATAGTCACCATTTTAATGTTAACATAAAACGCTGATTATTTTAAAACAAAAAATCCAGATTTTTTTATTATTCTTTTGAGCTAATCTTAAAAGGGCTTATAAGAGATCCCTTAAAAAATTCTTGGATTTTAATAGAATGTTCTAGATGGTATTCCGAATCGAATGAGACCAAAATCATAATTTTCGGTGCATGAGATCAGGTTTTAAGGAAAATGGCACTTGTGGACCAGACTATTTGTTTCGTACTTCTTATGATTATGAAAATGTCAACCTTAACTTACTTTTGCTGTTGAAATCACGAATGTCGAGTTGTAGTTATTAAAATTAATCTATTTCGACATTGAGTGGTTAAAAGGGAATTAAGGAGTGGTAATAATTTAAAAATTTATACGTTGCTGTAGCTATAAATAGTCATTAAAATAACTTAAAGTTAATTAGTTATAATAATGATACCTGTAACGCGTGCCCTTCGCGTCCTAAATTTCGGTAAATCTTTAATCCACCTGCCAGAATATTTATGGAGTAGAATAATATTATTTTGACTACACATATTATTATTTAACTTTGTTTGCGCAAATTTTGTTCATCATAATTAAGTGGCGTTGTTAATGGAAAAGGTCAAAGAACAGTTTTTGTTTACAAAACTAATCCTATGACCTTTTCCTATAAGTACCTTTGTACCTTATTAATATACATCATATTTAATACCATATTCATTAAGTTTTTGTGTACCTTTCGACTACGAAATACCTATACCTGTTGTAGCTATAAACATAACTATGTTTGTAGCTACAATAGGTACAGAATAATATTAAGGACTGTTCTTATTTAATTTCCTTACGCCTTTTATACTTATAAGTAAATTAACGACCCTTAAAAGGTTATTAAAAGTTTTTAACAAATGGTTATTTTAAATCATCTATTATTATTATTATCGACCGATAAATGTCAGATATGCAACATTATTATTAAAAACTGCCTCCCACGTGCATTATCTTATTATATTCCAGTCTTTTATAAATGTAAAGTTAATCAAGCTATTAATAGCTATCACGAAATTATGTTCCCTTATCCATACTTGTCAGTATCGATTATGCTAATTCAAGTTCAAATTCAATTAGATTAGCTTCGTAATAAAGATAAAGTGATGAAATGTACTGTGAAATAGCCGTTTAATAGATCGGTTACACCGGTCCTTTATCGTCTGCTAATCTATTTTTTATTTAAAAGCTAACGATGAGCTCGATAAGACTGTAAAAACTTCCATCTTGTTGGTCGCTGACGTACCTTATTGGTGCTTAGACGGTTCTTAGGGTTCCGTAGCCAAATGGCAAAAAACGGAACCCTTATAGATTCGTCATGTCTGTCTGTCTGTCTGTCTGTCCGTCCGTATGTCATATCCACTTTTCTCCGAAACTATAAGAGCTATACTATTGAAACTTTGTAAGTGGATGTAGTCTGTGAACCGCATTAAGATTTTGATACAAAAATGGAAAAATTATTAAAAATTTTAGGGATCCCCATAGGTACAACTTACAACTGAAACAAAAAAAAATCATCTAACCTATGCGTGTGGGGTATCTATGGATAGGTCTTCAAAATCATATTGAGGTTTCTAATTTATTTTTTTCTAACCTGAATAGTTTGCGAGAGATACTCTTCCAAAGTGGTAAAATGTGCCCCCCCCCTCTAACTTCTAAAGTTTTAATTTAACTTTCATTAAATCAACTGTTTTATAAAAATAAATCAAAAACCTTTTAATTTCTTAAAAATAAACCTTTTTGCTGCTGCGGAACCCTTCATGGGCGAGTCCAACTCGCACTTGGCCGATTTTTTGTTTATTCCGTTTAAAGTTTTATTTGAATTATACGAATAACGATGAACGTCATCTATGACGTACACGGTACATCACATGAATATTATGTTCGTTACTGTGTGAGAGCCATCAGCTTAGAGCAGTGGGTAGGCAGACCTCCACCACTCTACCTCCTAAAGTAATCGCGACCGAAACTCCATAGCAGCTGCTGGTCGTTCTCACTTCTATAATATATAGGGAACTTGTACAGACATATTTTTAGGTCTGGCCGCCACTAGTTCTTGGGAATTGTAAGTATTATACTGTCCCACCAAAAACATTTCTTGTAAAATGTAGCCGAGACGACCACATAAGGTTTACCCTGTAAAAAAGATATGAGATCTCATGTAGAGCCAAGCTTCTGAATCTACACTGCCTAACTCTACTGACCTTAACTTAAATTATACATATCAGTAAATAAGTATCGCTCGGCTGTTGTGGTCGTCTCGGCTACATTTTACAAGAAATGTTTTTGCACCCAGATTATGCAATCTTTAAATTAGAAGATTTAATTCCTACCATATTTTTCGAACTGGAGAAGAGTATAAGAAAAGATATTAAGTACATTCAATTTAAGCACCAACCTGATTATTACATATTGATTCATAACTATAAAAATAATAATAATAATCAGTAATTATATTAACAAATACGAATAAGTTACACAAGCCAAAAAAGGTCAGCATTACACATAACTTTTTATGCAAATCTTTTAAAAACAGAGTTTCAACGGCCTAAAATCCGTTCGGCCATTTTCGTATAATATTACCAATTCTGTTGAAGTGTATTCTTCATGTTTAAGAATAAAATATTAAATTTAATATTATGACTACTTTTGAGTATATTAAACATAAGGTGTGCCATATTTCTGTATCAAAATAAAAACTTTATTCATAAAAATACAAAACATTTCTTGAATTCACGTGTTAACCAAATGCGTAGAGAACGTATCTATATCCGTTATTTAAATGAGAACCGGAATATTTTTGCCAACTTTGTAAAAAAGCTTATTAGATACCGTTATAGTGTGAAATTATTATTATTATAAGCGAAGATAATAAATTTTAGTTGCTTAACTTTTGTGTTGATGTCAATTACAATTTACGGCCTTAAACTTAAAGTATATTTTTATGTTTTATTACAATAATATTATGTATATGAATGTTGAATAGAAACAACATAAATTAATAAACAATACTATGACTATTTAAATCTTAAATGTTAATACGAAATCACAGTTTATCTATTTATATTAGAGCGTTATCAAAAGTGATTAAAACTTACGTATATAAATACGGCTTTATAAGGCTTTTTTGGTGGGCATAGATACTCTTATTCTTGGATAAGGTACTCTTATTCCCTCCAAGGCGGATTACAAGCATTTTTTCGGCTTAAAAACCCTCTGTGTGTATTGTCGATTATGCGCCTAACGACCACCGTCCAACGGGCCACTACTGTCATTTCAACACTGCATCCGTATTCCGTACTTGCATCCATGAGAAGCGAGAGACCACACAAGGGACTTATCAGACAGAGAGCGGTCACGCGTTCAAGCGTTCTGCGTTCGTATTCTGCGTTCGAGCGGTCAGTCACACAGGAGCAATAGGCTACTTGACCTATATTCAATTTCATTGAACAAATGCATATTTCTAGTCGAACTTGGCCTAGGAAACCGTATTTCACCCTTATCATCAAATAAAAGCTTATGATTGATAAATGAAGTCGATTTGAAAATATGATTTTATATTTTTTAATTTGTACTGACGAAAACGCTTTTGCGGTACTTCCGATTTGGATGTGACGTCATCACACTAGTAATTTAATATCTTTCATTTATAATATGTAAGTTTATTTGTACATAAATAATAAGAATAAGCCTAGAAAGATTTGTAAAATATATTTTCTTGAATAATTCAAATAAAACATCAGTTTTATAATATATTATCTCCATTTATTGTAGTTTTAGGAGGCCGCCGAACGGGTCAGAGAGGCGGATGTGGCCGCAGACCCGGTTCGAAGACGGCGCGGAGGGCGCAGGCGCGCTGAACACTAGCGGCAGCTCCCGCCGTAGATAGGACTCGGGCGACGGATTGGGGTATCCGCCGCCCATTGCACGAGTCTTTCCGGTTATAGAGCTCCCAGTGCCTTGGGCAGCTCTCCCGGAGTAAGCGGCAGCATAATGTCGCGCGGAGAAGCTGCGCTGGAAGCAGACGCCGCTGACCGGGCCGCTGCAGTTTTCGTCTCAGACGGGTCCAGCGGCCCAGCACAAAGCGGAGGAGAAGGCACGGACGGGTTTTAGTGGGTAGAGCTGCGGCCAACTTTCCATATTTTCGGCCGCAGCGAGTCCCACATACCCCGGTGGTCCTTCCCCAGTGCTGCCGGGGATGCTTAAGCGCATTTCCCGTCTTAAAAAAAAAATGTAGTTGGGAAATGAAATGGCCAAAACATTTCTCCAAAAGTTTTCAACATTACAAATGATTTCTAATTTCTTATTTAATTCTTGTCTAATTTTTTTGCACTTTTAGACTCTTACGTATAGCACATAAAATTTTTTTCAATAAAGAAAGTATAAAATACAAAAAATATGACGTCACACTATGGCGGACAGTGTTTTCGGCGCCATTTAAAAGGCATATTCTTCAATCAACATTATTTTGGGTTTCTACTGTTTAAAATATTAAAATATTAGTTTTTTTGGTGAAAATGAATGATTAAGAAGCGATTAGCATGAAGAAAAAAAGTAGGTCAAGTAGCCTATTCTGATGCGTTCAGAACGCCCACTGTGTATCTATACGGAAGAGTTTGTTAGTTAGTTTGTTTGTTTGTTTGTTTGAACGCGCTAATCTCAGGAACTGCTGGTCCGATTTGAAAAAAAAAAAACCGGCCAAGTGCGAGTCGGACTCGCGCACCGAGGGTTCCGTACAAACCTGCAAGGTTTACAAAGTTTGATTTTGTTACAGCTTAAAGGTATTATAGACCTGAGTATTTGGTATGAATTTCAATTTAATACCTCTACGCGTTTATGAGGAAATGGGTAGTAAGTTTAAAATTATTAAAAAAAAATATATTATGTGATGTAACTAAAAATTTATGGTTTTCGTAATTTTTCCTTTATCTATGCTATAAGACGTTGCTTCGTACCAAATTTCAAGATTCTGAGTTCACGGGAAGCACCCTGTAGGTTTTGATTCCCTTGCAAGTGTCGAAAATTTGCGGCATAAACGGCTGTATCTTTTGATTGCGTTGGCTTAGAAGTTTGATTTTTTCACAGCTTCAAGGGACAGTAGACCTGAGTAATTGATATAAATTTCAGCTTCATACCTCCACGCGTTCCTGAGAAAAAGGGTCTTGACAGACGGACGGACAGACGGACAACAAAGTGATCCTATAAGGGTTCCGTTTTTTCCTTTTGAGGTACGGAACCCTAATTATTTCAGTGTTAGATAGCCCATTTATCGAGGAAGGCTATAGGCTATATTTTATCACGCTAAGACTAATAGGAGCGAAGAAATAGAAGAAAATGTGGAAAAAACGGAGGAAATTATTTGAAAGGGCTTATCTCACGAACTACTAGAGCAATTTTTCTGTTATTTGGGTCAGATAAGAAGTAGACCACGTGAAGGATCATAGGCTATTTTTGTAGACTGATTTGTCAGTGAAATATCTAATTTACGCGGGCAAAGCCGCGCGGAACGTCTAGTCTCTATATGACGTAATACAACACAAAGAACGCAAAACTGACCGCTTGAACGCTTGACTGCGTGACCGCTCTCTGTCTGATAGATCCCTAAAAACCGGTTCTGACGCTACAAATACAAATTCCGACTCGGAACTAATAGTTTGATTCGATAGATGCTTTTAAACGTACTATTTTGCTAGTTACTAGTTGTTATAATTTTTTTTTTATTTACATAGCTTTAGCTGTAACCTTTAAAATTACCCAAAATGCAAATGGAATATTCATTTTTTTTATTTAGTTGTTACTTGTTACAAATGGATTTATTTGCATAATATTTTGTTGGAGCAGCAAAATCCGTATAAATTTCGAAGTTAGTAATTATTATCTCTAAAAGTAATGTATTTTTAATTTCCTTAGTCTCACTATAAGAATCGAGGATGGATTAATGTAATTATTGTTAATGTATTTGGCTAATTTTATTCTTAAAATATTCGTGAAAGTCCAGGGAAAGATTATAATATTAGGAGGGAAGTGATACGGAGTTCTCCAGGACATCTAGTGAATAATTATATTATGGACTTATTTCGACCACAGACAGATCCATAAGAAACTATTTAATATCTATAGATATTTGATAAAGCATAAAGTATAATCATAATTTGTAAAATATATTACATTAACTTACTTGTAATAGAAATATTAAAGCCGCAAATCAAATAACCAAAATTGCGGAACTTGCTAATTACTAATTTATATTAAATTAAATAAATTTGCTATTTGACAAATTTTGTCACTATTACAGATTTTACTTATAATAATTAGTCATTCATAATATTAATTATTATTTTATAGGCGTGTGTAAACTGTTATATTTTATAACGTAATTTAAAATTAGTAGTGTGGTAAGTATTTATGTGTGGTTTCAAAACTATAGGTATTAATTTAGTCACTAATCAAATATTATAATGGTGTATTTATAATGTTTTCCTTTTATTGCCATGTATCGGTCACTAAAGTTGTTATTTTTTTTTACAGGTACGTTCATCATAATATCCAACAAGATGATTCCCTGTAATATACTACAGCTCGTAATTACATTATCTTTAAATATATTATAATTTCAAGGTGAAGTATACTTAGACGCACTGATTGATTACTGGTGTCAATTAATGGGAATAATACATTAATATTGAATACATCATATCTATCTAATACATCCAGCTACACACAGAATCTGCATTTTTTGATTTTAAATCATTTTCTCGGTACTAAAGCCTCCCTTTATACAAAAAAAAAAAGTCAGTTAGTGACCCACGTCTCAACTTTCGTGTTCATTTGTTGCTACTTTGGACAATGAGTTTCTTTGATGAAGATGAAGATGAACTTCGTCAAAAATAAATTTCGGTCTCGACTTACTGATGAATCCAGGATTTAATATCAATTAGCTTGCACCAATTTCACGCCAAACATCAGAGAGATAATTAGCTACAAAAATTGTCACTTTTCTCATTGCCATGTAAATAAATAGCTTTGTAATCTCCGTAATTACCTTTGTTTAATAAATATATTTTTTATGAAATGTGTGGACCACGAAGTTCATATCATTTCTTAAAATGGACCTCGAGCGAAACTAATCAGTGATGCTATAAGGGTTGTTTTTTGCCATTTGGCTACGGAACCCTAAAATACCTATTAGTTAAAGATTGTATCCATTTAAACTTTAAAGTTTTATCCATCTATGAAAAAAAAAATAGTCTTACAAATTTATTTCTAGCACTTTTCTATTCGCTCTCTACACTCTCTAGGTTATATGAGTATGACTAAGAGCTTTCAAGAAGAGCGCTATAAGTCTTTAGCAGCGAACTCAGCATTATCTACGAACGTATTATATATCGGTCACGGTCCAGATAAAAGTAAAGGTTGCGTGGAGTTGACAGAACGACCCTTGTTAAAACGAGCCGTAGGATTGCTTATGACAGAATATATTTATATTCTTGAATGTATAATGTTATATGATATTATAATATCAATTTTAGGATTGATGTTTACGTAAACCATTTTATTCTCGAGGCACAAAAGCTAAAGGAAAAGAAAAGCTACGATGAGCATTTTGTATTTTCTGACATATCTTATTTTCATAAGGATTAATTTGACTTATACAGCAAAAACCTGACTATACTTACAGAAGACAAGGTGGTTTTGGCACGTGGATAACGTTGTTATGGGGGCGTGGAAGCGAAACAGCTGTCAATAGAAATGACGCCAGTACTGTTTTAATTCCGATTTCCGGTCTTAAATTAGATCGACTATGAGCTGACGACCAAATTTGGTCGCCAGCTCTCCGTCGAAGAGTTCGATGACATGGTCGAGGATTGGCTTTGTAATATAAAACAGCTGTCTTTCTAGTAACATTAGATGTGACAGTTCAGACCACGCGCCGAAACAGCCTTGTGAGTTGTGTATAGGCTGTAACTTCTACATCAGTTTTATTGAAACTACGACAGTAAATTAATGATTTAGGGTCTGTTTCACCACTTACTAATAAGTGCCGAATAGGCTATCCACAACTTATCTGACAGGTTATCTATACTCTATCTGGTAGATAAGTTGTGGATAGCCTATCCGGCACTTATCAGTAAGTGGTTAAACCAGACCATAATATGTCTAGTTTATCTATTGTCTTGATAAAGTATTGCTATGTAGCTGCTAGAAAAAGCAGGCAGCATCCAAATAATTTTACTTTAATCGTAAAACACATTTGCCAAATACATATTATTGTCAAATGTAATATTATTGCTGCTATTTTACTAAAACTTGTATGGTAAGTTAAAAATTAGAGGACATGTGAACAGAGTTACCTTTGTGACGTCTGGTGATGTCTGACAGTCTCCATGACCCAGATGAGAGTGGACGAGGACAAATGAACCTTCCTACAAGAGTTTTATTTTTGTTGCAATATTTGTTGCGATATTTGTTTCATCGTTGACTACTTTATATTACAATAGATGACGCCCGCAACTCAATTGCGCCAAAGTTCGTTTATCGCACGGGAACCGTACATTTTTCCGGGATAAAAAGTATCCTATGCCATTTCCCGGGACTCAAAGTGTCTATAGATTTTTCTTCATAGATCGTTTATTTTACGAATACATAACATTAATCTTTTACAATGTGCCGTACCGCAAAAACCTCGCAGGGTTTATCTGGGTTCCAGCGAATCGTTACTACATAATAGTATAAGTTTGTTAGTTAATAGCATGAAATTTGGTCTTAAACAGTTAGACATTTTGATAAAATTAGGCGTAACTTTCCCTTAGACTCTTCATCTCTATCTAGAGCAGATCGCACGGGAAGGATTTTGGAAACTTTGAGAAGAATTAAGAGTTTCCGAGTTATTTTTTTGCACGTCACGATTAATATCTATATAAGTCTATATAAGTAAGTCGCTAAAACACGAGAACAGGTGAACCTCCTTGACTAATTTTAGTCTTGAAATGTTGGTGAAAGTCCAGGGAAGGTTTATATTATGAGGAAAGTGATACGAAATTCACCAGGTCATCTAGTCTAGTCACAAATATAAATTAGCTTTGAATTGCGACTGTTAAATGAACAAATTGCAAAAATTTTTTACACATAAAAGTCTCGATAACGCAATTCAAAATATCGGGGTTAAATGAAACTTTTTGCAGTTTGTTCCGAATTAAATCGAACATCCGATAAAAGCCTTTAAAAATATTTCGCTGTCTCATTGCAGTCGAATGCGGAATAAACAGCAACGTGTCAGTTGATAGTCCTTTCAAATGGCGTGCGGGCTGGCTGTCACATCGCGGGCTATTATTGTATTGTTTAATGTTTTTAATGTCAAAAAGGTGAGTTATTACCAACTACAATGCTTGATAAATACAGTTATGGGTTAACTGCTTTAGAAATTAACCACACTATATAATTAGATGTGTGCAGATCTGGGTTAAAGTTAACCTTGGGTAGCATCCCAAGTTCTCTCTCAATTAAAATAAAATGCCGCTCGCCACGTCGAGCCACGAACAATGACCATGATTGCCACGAAGATGGGGAAACTCTCTGCAGTATTTACAAATGACGAAAATCATAGATATTAATAATGAAGACGAATATGAACAAATACGAACGAACATAAACGTGTAAGGCCAAGATGGACAAATACACACTAAACGTTTTTGATCGCCTGTAAATGTCCATCATGGCATTGCGTGGAGAAGGCTCAATGTAAATTACAAATGGCATATTATAATATGATTTTTAACACTTGACCAGATTATTGAATGTACTATAAAATCTTAAAAATGAAAAACCAAAGCTAAAGGTTACTCAATAAAAAATATCAAAAGTGCCATGAAGTCCTTTTAAATCGCAAAGGCTTGTTTGCAAATAAAAGCATCATTTTAGTATAAAAAGATGATTCGTATAAAAGACCTGTAATTTTTCCAGCAAAACGCCCGATCACTGCCAAATAACATGCAATAAAATGTTCCATGTTATTCGAGGGTTTGGCGATGCATATTGTGTAGCCTTTTTTATCATTTTCCGTTTTATTGAGCTGTTTGGTTATTTTAGCACTAGTTTTATGGCGTGAAAATGTGATGTACATCATCGTCTCATTTTAATAAGACAAAAATATTTTATTTTCGTCGAAATTCTAAAAAAATAAAACATTTTGTGTGTAACTCAAACATTATTAAGTGAGCTCTTGAATCCAGATTAAGCCCAATAATTAAATTTGGGAACAAAAGTTTATCTTGTATACAAGGTGCTTGATATTTTATCTAATCAATTAGGTAATTGTTGTCACTGACAAGTAGGGGTCGTCATCTATGGTAAATGTCATTACTTCACACTTTGGTATTAAAAAAATAACATGTGAGCGTCCATTAATCTGTCAGAGGTACACGCTGTTTCAAAACAATACCTGACATTCAACATAGAATTCGCGTGGTCACTTTCACATCCCATTCGTAAGGGTCGAATGGGCGTATTAATAAATTCATGTTTGTATAAGTTTTTGTATTCAATCATACTATATATTTTTATTATCCATCCATACTAATATTATACAATTACAAAGGTGTATATGTCTGTTATCTCTTAACACTTGTACTGGTAAACCGATTTTCGGTAGGGATATAATATTATTTCATCTCAGAAAATGTTATAGTGTGGGAGCCCTAGAACAATTTTTTTTTTATTACTATCAAGCTAATTCTTTGTGAGTAGCTTCATTTTGATAAGACGAACAACATTTTTTTGTATATTGATAGGTTATTAGTTATATAATTTAAGAGTAACATTGTCCTACAAATAAAACTGTCCATATTTTAGGACCATCAATCCAAAGTATGAAATCCTTTCCAGCTCTGTTAGGTACCACTTTCGAGATTTTTCGCAAATAAAATTTTGTTTGTCTTATCAAAATGAAGCTACTCACAAAAAATTAGCTTGATAGTAATAAAAAAAAAAATTGTTCTAGGGCTCCCGTACTATTATGTTGATTTTAGCACAACAAGAAAATGCAGGCAAAATTTAGTAAAATATAATAATTATTGAAACTGAAATGTTTTTTAAAATTCTTAACTTTTATTGTTGGAGCCAAAATAATCTCGCTTTTCCTGTTTGATAATTTTTGCGTAATTAAATTATACACAAAGAAAAATACCAAAATAGGACAAGAAAAGCTCGGCTACTTTTTAAGCTACGCGATTCTGTTCGACAATATAATTAGATATCATTAGCAAGAGCGATGCTAATAATATCTAATTATATTGTCGATGGTACTATCATAAAATATATTTTTAAGTAACAAAGAAAGTAGAGGTCTGATTGTGATTTTTTTATACTAAGAGGTCTACAAATTAAGCTTGAAAATTATTAAAATACGATGTGCCGCTTCTGAAAAATTTATGATACATTTTTACAGGAACGTAAAACGTAAAACTTGCAAAATCAACAAGCATGATAAAATTGTATAAAATGATTCTTCATAAAATATTGCTGCCTAAATATTTTTAAGCACTTATCATATTATATTACTTCGTTATTTATTTTGAATATGTTAATATTATCCTGGCTTCTTTTTTTATATAAAATGAAAACTTGAATTTGGCACCTACCTTGTTTTCGTTTATTGCTCGAAAGCCAATCTTTTGCTCGAAAACGAGTTGCCTGAGGCCGTAGCCAAAGTCCCTTTCGTTAAAAACGATGACGAAATTCGTTATCAAAATGTATGGGATTTGACATTAGTCTTCGCAAGCGAAATGTCATTTAGCGATGAGTTATGTCAAACCGCATACATTTTGATAACGAATTTCGTCATCGTTTTTAACGAAATATACTTTGTCTAAGTGGCCTGACCAGCCTGCCGTTTTCTTAATCAGATCTAGTGACACTCCGGCCCTGCCGGCAGACGGGATAGGGGCGTGCCGTGTGCTGTGTGCTGTATGTATACAAGGTGCAATTAAACGTTCCGACCAAATTTCGATGTATTGATCCTTGTTAAAAATAAAAATATACGTATTTTTTCTTTTATAATCATTCAGTACCAAAATATTAAGAAATAGCTTCCGAAAGTTTTCCTAAAAACACCACAATTAATGGACACTACGCGTCGCCGGCGCGTGCTCCCGCGCCTCCCCCCGCGCCACCTCCCGCGTCACCCCCGCTCTACCCACCGCTGCGAAGTGACCGTTCTGCAATGAGTGGGATAAATTATGTTATTGCAAAAAAATTAACACCCTATTTTTTGGTTACATGGACTCTCCTTATGATACCTAAGCCCTAAAAAAATTTGGCCGGGACGTTTTTAATGGCACCCTGTATATTAATTATTAAGTACATTTTCGGGATAAAGTATCTTATGTTCTTTCCCGGGACTCTTAGTACCTATTATCCATAACAAATTTATTCAAAATTAGTTCAGTCGTTTGAGCTTAAAGTAGTAACAGACAGACAGACATACTTTTGTATTTATTATCAAGTATGTTATTATATATAAATTATAATATAATTTGACGACCTCTGTGGCTCAATTGGTTCAGTGTGTGGCAGCTCAAGCCGGGGGTCGCGGGTTCGAATCTCGCCGTCGGAACAAAAAGTTTTCAATGTTCCCGGGTCTGGATGTGTATTAAATATGTATATGATATAATAAAAATCTTAAATATATGTAGGTATGGTATAAAAGTATTAAATATATTTCCGTTGTCTGGTACCTGTAACACAAGTCCTTCAGGTACTTAGCACGGGGCCAGTCTGACGTGGTGTGAAGCGTCCATAGATATTATTATTATTTTTACGTTCATAGCACTAAAACTTGTGAACATTTAGCTTCTATACACGCCGTGTTTACATCAAGCCGCATTCAGTGACGCGTGTCTAAAGGGTGTTTCAAAATGGCCCGATCCCGGTTAAGCTGCGTTTAAGTAAATCTCAGTTACCATGTGATAGATCCATCACAAAGCCACGCCTCGTGTTCCGATGTATCTAAGTATCACTAAGAGATATCCATCATAAAGCTAATCGGTTGCCCCGGGCCCTGTGAATTCTGCTCGTTTGAAATGCGAAGCTAATGCGTGCTCGGCGATTCTTAAGTTCCCTGAAGATATTTAGACGAAAATTGCTCGTTATCTACTTAGCTCACACTTAACTTTTAACAAGCCTTTGTTCAGTTGACCCATTGTAAAATAATTAACCGTGTTTTTGAAATTTTAAATCCGATTCTAATTAGGTACTTGTGTTTTTTTTTTAATTTGTTGTTATGTTCGAGACGTGGCAATTAGAGATGTCTCGACTAGTCGGTAAAGCCGACTATCCGGCCACTTTCGTAGTCGGCGACTAGTCGGCGAATAGTCGGCAAAAAGCGCCGACTATCTGGCTTTTTATTATTTTACTATTTTTGATATTACATTTAAGAAAAACCTTGATTATTTTGAAAGTAATTGTTTCTGAAATTACTTGCTTGTAAAGAAATATCTATGACATTTACTAAATAAAGTTTCTTAAATACCAAACAGAACAACATAGTAATATCTTCTTCATCCTAAACATCCATACTTATATTATAAATGCGAAAGTGTGTCTGTCGGTCTGTCTGTCTGTTACCTCTTCACGCTCAATTTCAAAAAAAATTCGAAATTTGGTATGAAAGTCTCAGCCGCCATAAAGCTATTGCATAGCATTTTTATCAATTTGCAATAAATCATTATATTCTACTCTTATGCAATTTTTATTCGCATACGTCTAGTCGTACGTACACAAACACCATGCCAAAGTCTGCGAACTGAAACGACGTTAGACGATGCACGGTAATGCTGGTGGTATTATGTTTACTAGAGATCGCCCAATGGTCGAAATTCCACCTTAGTTTCAACGACATTAGGTCTACTACCTATATTTTGTAAAAAAATATTGACTTTATCATATATTTTTTTTTCAACTCTTGTCTCTGGGACTCAGCTGATCTCAGACTGGCCTTGTAAGCATTGTCTAATAGTATCTAAGATTCAATTAAAAAAAAAACTATAATCCATTTTCAATTTGTCAACTTGTTGTCAAGTGTCAACAGACTTCAACCATAAATAAAAGAGTATAATTCGTATGTTACATAGGCTTGTCACTCAAAAATCTGTCATCTTTCCTAGTGTGTGTGTTGTAGTGTGTGTAATGTTTTATAAAACTATACATAACTGTGCAAAATTTCATTCACATAGCTACGTTTCCCCATTTTTCGTCAAAAGGGATACAAAGTTTTTCGCTCGTGTATTAATATAATATAGATTTTTGTTACGGATACGGAATTTCTAGATTCGGTCGCCGCGCTCAAGCCCGCGACAAAAGCTATGCAATAGCTTAAAATTTATTCTTATTTAAATAAAATACTCGGATTTTGTATTAACAAATTAGGTAATTATGTTACACTGTATGATGTAAGACTGTAATTACAGTAAGAAATATATATCCTGAAAACCATCAACTGTATCACGACGTTAACATAACCATAACATGATCCGACACGTTCGCAGGCGACGTATGCGACTTACCCGCGAATCAGCAGTAAACGAAGCGTTACGGAAACATCCGAAACCACGATCGGCTTGGACAACTAGTCGGTCGATTAGTCGGCTTCTTTGCAACCGACTAATCGGCTAGTCGGCTAGTCGGCCAAAGCCATGATCGGAATTACATCTCTAGTGGCAATATATTTTGTTTTTTTTTTTAACTTATATACTATACTTTATGCAACCATAATAGTTTTGACATACAATAGTATAAAGACTCGTTATGCCAATGAAATCACTAACCATATGACTTATGTCTGACAATTTCATATTAATCAACGTTATAGAATTTGCCAAGAACTTTGATCTACTTTCTGCTAGCACAAAGTAATATCGTCACATGCGACCATAAATGAATTCTAGAATAGACCTCACCTTTTCGGGTCAGGCCTAATTCCAAGAAATTACTAAACGGCACGCGAACAAAACTGCTCACGTCCCAAAATTATGGTAATACTTGTATCGTTTCTCATAAACGTTATGCCAGTAAATAAAGAACACAACCCGTAATGAAGCTGCGTCAATCAGTCCGTTTGTCCGTTCGTCACTCGGCCGACACAAATTAGTGACAACGCCGGCGATGCCCGAATCCCTGTTAATAACAAGATTGTCTATAACGATCTGTTATCACCCACCTCATTCGCGCTAATCTCGACCGTAACACCAGGGGCTCACGTTCCAATATTCCGTCACATTTTAATACATGATTGATACTGATTTGAAGACATTTCGTCGCACGTAGCACATAATTGATGACGTGTCACATATTGCTTTATAATTTTCATGGCAAAAAACTAGGCGGCCTCACTACGGGAATGTGATTAACGGGTAAAATGACGAGGATGTTTGCCTGTTTTTGTTAATATTGATTATGATGTCAGGCGCCATTAATTTTTGACAACGTAATAAATTTTTTGTCGACTTATTGAATAATTAATAGAAGTTCGGTTTTCGATTAAACTCTAGAATTAAGATATTAATTAGAACTGTTCTTGAACTGTGTGTAAATTTTAATATATACACATTTACTTAGTAGTTTGATTTCTCACCCATCAGTGTAGGTTTATTATTATGTTATTTACGTAATATAATTTGATTTGTTTGCATTAAATTTAAGGGTAGCAAAAGCTTAGTAAAATCTACATGTTATTCGAATGTTATATTATTGCTACGGTAACTTGAAAGAAAAGCACAGAGAAAACCTTGCCAAACGTCAAACAAGTGGAAATCAAACCAGTTAACAAAATCAAATAGTTATTATAAAAGTATTCAGAGTCACTTAATAAAAGCCAACAAAATTGTGTTGTTCCTAATATTAGGAAAGAAAGTTTGGGATTTGGTTAAAATGACTTTTCTGTTTTTATAGCACGGCCTGTAGGTTATAGGTCCGCCATATTGAAAAGCTTACGCGGGGTTGGGACTTTCGCATGTTATCATAGGGATCCCTATAATCTTCTTACCTTTTGAATATCCTTATAATGGTTTTCCTATATCGAGATAAAGCATCGCTTTATAAATACTAAGTACTGCCTACGGTTTCAGTCTATCTGTTCTCATTATCCACTACTTCCTATACAGGTTTTTCTTTAAAAAAAAAAACAAGTTTTTAATGGTACATTTTAGACTTAAAACCATTAAAGAGTAGAGGTCAGTTTTACCACGTTGCGCGTTGGAATTACGACTATATTGCATTATATATGGATTAAAAAAAAATAGCAATAATAATTTTGGACTCCAAAACTGGGTCCGCTTTAGGAAAAGCGAAGTTGAAAATAAATTAGTTTCCCTTTCATTCTTATGAGTTTTGGCTTAAATGTTTTGTGAAACGAATACTGCTCACGGTTTACTTCATATTTTTATCCTTCCTGTAGCCCTAGCACGGCGACCAGTGGAAATGCGAAAGTATAGACAAACTGTGGAGATAAACTTAAGGTGCCGTTCCGATCTTTTTTCGTTCCGAAAAATTCAATTTAAATGCCACTTTATGACACACTATAGTCACAAACTGTGGAGATAAACTTAAGGTACCGTTCCAATCTTTTTTCGGTCCGAAAAATTCAATTAAAATGCCACTTTTGACAGACTATAGTCCTAAAAATTCAAATTATATCCTACTTTATGACATATACTATAGTCTGTCATAAAGTGGCATTTTAATTGAATTTTTGTCGGTCGCGATTAGCCGCGGTAAAGATCGGAATGGCACCTTAAGTTTATGTCCACAGTTTGTCTATACTTTCGCATTTCCACTGGTCGCCGTGCTAGGGCAGCTGGTGTCAAACATGTCTTTTTGTCGCTTCCCCGCTAAAGCCCTTCATCAAAGCCTGAACCAACATTTCGTGTTAGTCAAATAATTGCACAGGTCTAATATTACATAGAAACTTTGTGCTGGTCACTCTATCAATAATTGCCTTTAATCATTAGCTACGGACTGTGTTTGAACATGTCGCACTCTCTAATTGGCTTTCGGCACACACAGCGCCCATAAAGTAATTACTATTCGATAACTTGGGCTTAGACGTCCGTATGATCTACTAAATATGTATGCATTTACGGAGCGCATTTCACACTGTGTGCGCCCAGATATTGCATTGAGCTTTGTAAATGCTATCTTCAGATTTATCGATGCAAATTCTGATGTTATTAAGCTCAATATTCTGCTAATAATCGCAAATTACGTGATGATTTAGAGACATAAGTAGAACCACGTCGTAGCTCCCAACGATGCACGATGGCAAGTCCTAAGTATCTTCGCTCGTACTTTAACAACAGCTTGTACTTCCTGCGTTTATTTATAGCGGTCACTAGCAAAGGAAAGCACATAATAAGTTTTGGTTTCGCTCTATTAGGGCTTCCTAAAACGATTCGAGGCCGAAACATGGAATTTTATCGCACAAACCCAAGAACCAAGAAACGATTCGTCATCAATCGCCCCATTCTGATTTGAAAACTGATATAGCGAAAACGCCGAAATAAAAGCCTGAAAGCAACTTTAACGGAAGCTTTTTTTCGTCGATACGCGTAAATCGTGCGCGAGTCACGAGAGGTTCTCATTTGTGAGTGTTCCAGCGATATGCGGTCGACCACACCCCAATGGAGAGGCCTCATTTATTTCATGAAAACATGATCAAACAGACCGAAATAGTTCTTTGATATTTACACACTTTTTATCAAAATAAACTACGTATGATAGGGAATAAAAAGAACCGGAGGCAATAGCGGAAAGTGATGAATAACATTAGTAATATCATGATCAATATGACCACGTCCCTCCCAAGAAATTTTACACATTGTCTACTTCATGGTATCTCTTGAAGCAGAAAAGTTGTAACTTGTATTGTACATGTCTCATTATAATAAACTCATAAAATTAAAGCTCAGTAGGCACAATTGCTACGAACATTAATAATCAATGTTTTTTGATGTGTTTAAAAACAAAATCGGCAATGAATAATGCTGGAAGTTGTCAATCAAAGTGTATTGTAATTTGTATCTGCTCTAACTCACGCAGACAATAATTATGTATGAATCAAATCAAGGATCCAGGATCTGTTATTTGATCACACATTAATATCCGTTGATGAGTAATTTTCGCCGGAATTGCCATGAGTCAGAGCTTTTAGCCAAGACGTTTTCTTTATCGCTTCTTTATAGAATCGCCTAACAAAATGTATGGAATTGACATTAGACGAGTCGAATGTCAAATTAATATTATCGAACGCTTATGTCAATTCCATACATTTTGATCGGTGATTCTATAAAGATGCTATAAAGGAAAGGTCTTGGCTAAAGGGCCAGATCTATTATACGTTTGTCACGTCACCGTTGGAAGCTATTTCGCCAAGTTCGCGTGTCTTATCTACCGTTATTATCGTCGCATTATTACTGTTCAATGTAAGCGCTATCGTCACATGGCTATCTCAACGCAAACGGTCACGATAATTGGAGCCGGTCAGACAAACATTAATATGTATTGATGTTAAATCGATTGCAATTGTTCGAATTCTTAGAGGAAGGAAGGCAATTTGTTTGACGCTTTACCAGTCAAGCAAACTTTCCTGACTGCATTATATACAGTGGTACTTTCAAAACTTAAAGGAATATAATATGTACCTCTTAATCTAAAAATATCAGACCCTACAACGTGCCAAACACCTAATATAGGTATATAATACTATAATACTTCATATTCATAACCCGCCGTCTCACGTAGTCAAGTAAATACATATTTTTTAAATGAATCTGAATCAACAAATGTACAAAAGGCTTTTGCAAAATAAATACGCGGGATATTATACCGTGGAATTCTTTTATATTTTAAAAAATCGTAAAATCTAGGACGCGTTTAAATTCACATTATTAAACCTCTTTTAATGAAACTAGGGCACTATTTAACACAATTCCAATCCACGAATAAAGATTGATGGAGGAAGACGTTGGAGTGTCCGAAAAAGTAAAATAAATTAACCCATTTTACAATTCCCATTTCAGAAGCTTTGCATATCTCGCCCTGTAATTTCCTCCCGGGATGGGCCTATAAGAGTAAACAATAAATATTCATAACTACTTTTCCGGTCGGCAAAGCGGAGTGTACATTGTTGAGACAAAATTGCTAATGGTGTCTTACAAAAGATTTAGCTCCGCTGATCTGCTTAAGTCAAATTTATAAAAGGTTACTTTTATGATAATCTACTTAAACGCTAATGTTTTATGGTAATCTTAGTCTATGAAGAAAAGAAATAAATTTATTGAAAAGAAAGCGAGTCAATAGGAATGGCTAAAAAGACAGACTAAAGTAGAAGACAGACCTACGGGTATGGTAAAGTGAAAGGGCTTATTTTCTTTCTTTATAGAATAACTTCTTACAAGTTGTATTCTCATGACCTAATTACCGAAATTCTTATTACAGTTTAGGGCTTTTCTCTCTATTTTGGTCTGCTTAAATGGCTCTTAAAATGTGCAATCAGCAGCCTCAAAGGTGCCAAAGTAACTACAAGATAAAATTTTATAATATTTAGGGGCTTATCCAACTAGTCTCAACATATAAAGTTTAACTTAAATATAAAACATATTTCCGGTTAAGGTATGGATAGTTCAAGCCTTCCTAATAACAAAACAAACTCCAAATATAAATTTAGTTTATGATATACTTTCGTATAAAAAGGGTAAGCGATAATATGTTAGTGTCGACAAATTGTTGGGAAATATTTACGAAACTTTACAATTCAGGGTGTAGCACAAAATCCGAATAACGCAATAAATAATACTCATGTAACAGCTACCCTCTAAGTCCCCGATTGACCTAGCCGCAACCTCCTGACCGGACCGCGGCGCACCGCATTGTGTATTCGACGCCTAATTTATGACCACGTTAATATTTACCCGTTTTCCTCTCAGCTAATAGATATTTAGATTGAATGATTTCGAATAAAGCCATGTGTAGATACGAAATTTTGAGTGGCTTAAAGTTTTTAAGTATGAAATAGCGTTCGAATATTTTTCGCGTTATCAATCTAATTGAAAGATCCTTACTCGTATATTACTAATTAAATAAATATATGATTCCCCATGTAGATCCATTCATCCGTTCACGTATTTTTGTAATATCTACAACGATACCATCTACAAAATGTTAGATTCAATAATGGAGCAGTTTTAGATGTTATCAAAAAGTTTTATAATTACAGTGTGACGGAAGGCGTGGGTGGGGCTCTTGCCTAAGGCGTCCCAGGCCTACACCTCCGAAGTGTGAGACAGTTTGATATATACGACTACAATTTAAATACTCAATAAGAATTTCATCACTGCGGCTACGTCGTATTAGTTCACTAGACCACTATATAAACTAAAGCAAAAAATCAAACATCGTCCATTTCTCTTCACACTCACGCCCGTATTTCATATGCCAGGTGAAAAAGGACGACGCGGAATCATCGCCAAGTTAGTTTTTTCTTAATAACTCGATAAATATACAACATTTAAAAATCCGCTAGGCCAGTCCCTCGGTGATCGAATTTTATACAATGTGTTAAAATATTAACTCAATTTAATGCACGGTTTTGGCAATATATAAAAAAATCGTAAAAATTAGATGCATCTTTGTGATTTTTGTCTATCGAGAAAATTTTAAGATATCGTGTTTTCGCTAGGTCGGACCCTCGGAAATATAAATTTAATATCTATGTTTAAGAAATGAAACAATTCGGGGTTTAATTTTAATTATAAAATGAATTATAAAATCGTCAATTTTGCTTTAGTCGATTTCTTAAATAGTTTTTGAATTTGCAAGGCAGTTGCAGCAATAGTATCTTAAAAGATGCACGTAGCTCCGTCCACGTAAAAGCGGTATCGCGCAAGAAACATGTTTATTTTCCTGCGATGTAAGTTATTCTAAGTTCTTGTCCGTGATCTACACGATATCTGTCTCAATTTTAATCCATGGCTCATAATTTTAAGCCTACGAACAAATAAGCAAACTTTTTTTTCTTGTTTTAATTAATACTCCACTACTACTAGCCTAGTCGCAAATCGCAATAAACTAATTCTGTGCGATTGCAATTCATACAATCCAATTTCAATCATATCTAATAGATTTATATCCACAAAGCTTTGTTTGATCGCTGCGTCCTTCGTTAAAAATCCAATAGCATTTTTCATCGTTAGCAATTTGTTCCCCACAAAGTCTACAGTTCAGATTTCTCTTTAAACTGGTGGTCATTTTTGGACCATGTATCGTCAATAAAGACAATCGAAGCGGCGCGAAAATTTCAAAACACGTTCATTCTAAAAATTCACTCCAAGTTTTAACCTAACGAGTGGCGAACGTGTACGAGAAACATTTGCTCCAATTGAATTTCATTTTACGTTTCGAGAGAGGTTATAAAGAATATAACAGAGATGGAAAATTAATTTTCATCTTACAAAATTGAAGTAAATATTTCGAGGATTAGCGTGAAACGGATCTCGCCATTGTGAACAGAACGAGTCAGAGTAACTGAGTGTCATATGTTTTCTATTTTTATTCTATGACTATTATATTATATATGAGCAATAAACGCTCGTATGAATATAAAGTACTGGATGACGCCCGCAATCCCGGTTGCGCCAAAATTCGTTTAAAGCGACGGAACCGTACATTTTTCCGGGATAAATTGGGACTCAAAGTACCTCCATACCAAGTTTCAGCAAAATCGGTTCAGCGGTTTGGGCGTGGAGAGGTAACAGCCAGACACACTTTCGCGTTTATAAAATTAGTATGGATTACCAGTGTATAGCTTATGGTTATTAAACAATACACCTGCAAACAAGGAAACTCAAACACTGTACTAATGCAGGCGCAATATATTCCAGTTGCATCCGAGTCCGAAATTACAATAGTTTCAGCTAAAGGAATACCGCAAGTCAATGGCTCTCCTTGCAACTTGTAAAGGTGATACAACGGTGATTAGACAGACAATGTGGAGTTTCTATAATATCCGGACTGCCTCTGCGAGCATTGAATAGGAAAATCATATCTGTTTCGGCCGGAGACGCTCAGTTCGGTGGATAACTCACATTGTTTATAACGGACAAAGCAGACAATAGCCTGGATTATAGAATATTATCTTCATTTCTAATGTTTGATATAGAATTGATTTTGATTTGTATTACAGAGAATGGAGCAATATGATTCGGGTATATGTCAAAACTTGTTTTTAGAGTTACAATTATTATATTATTTCAAAATATGAAAAAAATAAATTAAATCACTACAGAAAATTATATTATATATAATATTGATTTCAATTAGTGGGTTGCTGAATTCTAGATAGGTAATAATTTCTTTTTCGCGAATATTATTATTATTATTTTATTTTACGGGCCTGGATTCTAGTCCTTTTAGCCCAGTCAATTTTCGGCATCGTTTCTCTACATCAAGTAAGTCAGGTCAAAAGTCTAGTCAAAGTCGGAATAAAAGTCAATACAGTCAAGGAGTCATGTCGGTCGATTCAGTAAAGTGGTAGGCGCTTTACTGAAACTTTCGTTGGAGTTTTGGAGGGAACACAAAATAGCACGTTTCTGGATGTTGTATCACTTTCCGGCACTTGCATGATAACGAATATGTTTAATGGTTAATATCCTACCAATATTACACATTAAAAACCCAGTCAACACAATTTTAGGAAAATAATACAAAAACACAACATCACTCTTTCACATTCCAGGCAAAAACTCTTTTCGCGAATAACATTTAAATTGTTGCCTGATTAAAATAATTTTCTGGAAATCAAATTTTTGATATTTTTTCTAGATTTCAAGAGGGTTATGTAAATCTTTTTGAATTAAATCTTTCTGAGAACACTTTTGAGGTTAATTTAGCGCATTTAGTTTTTAGGTACTAGCACAAAGTTACATATTTTTGAAAAAAAAAGTTAAAAAATATTCTCTACCTTCCATAATATTTTATTCTACACCGACATATCTATAAAATATTGTGTTGTGATCAAAAACAATAATACGGCATGTGTTTATAAAAGTCGATTGCTTTCTGAGTGGGCTTTAATTTGTCCTAAACAAACCAATAAAAAAAGCAAACAACACGCTTGTTTATAGACGATAATGGAAAGCGGGAATATTGTTCTTTAAAAAAACAATACAAGAAATCATTATTATTGTTCCCTTATTTGGTTCAAATTATTAAAATAAATGTTCGAAATTTAGAGCCGCTTTTCCTAGAATAAAATAAAATTGTAGCCTAAATAGTTTTTATAATATTGTTAATAATACTTATGGAACATTATTTGAACTCTGTAAACTATAGTGTATCACATAGAACGCTGATTACTCTACAAACTTAGGAGACAATGACTGTAATTAAAATAAAAATTTACTTAATCTGCACTTACTTGCATATAATATTTTTAGGTTGTATGTAGAAAGTCACAAATACCATTAATATTATACTTATTTATAAAATATTATAAACTCATAAGAAACTTACACTCAATAAAATCAGTTTATAAAATAAAACGTATAATGTACGTCTCGCTCGTGGAAATACATTTTCAAGATGTTTCTACGGTCTAAGCACTAATCAAGATGACGGTAGTCGTAACTTTTTTATGTAACCTCCTTACGTGAGCTTTCCTCCTTCATATGTTTTATTATCGAAATATAAGGTCCGTAGTTGTGTGCATTCGGTATGGGTCGTAAAATATCGTATAGACTTTGTTTTGAATAAATCATAATGTTAAGCGGACCCAAAACGATCATGCAGCATGACATGCATTTACGTGACAGTATTAATTGTTTCATGACATGCCGATCGCGAAACGATCATGCCTGCATGTCACACATATTGCAGGACGAAAAATTAAACAACTTGTCAATCAATGTACAGTACGTAGTTTGCATTTCATTCGCATCAATCAATACAATAAACGATCATGCGTGCATGACAGCACGTAACGCATGTCATGCTGCATGATCGTCTAGGGTCCAGGGTCAGTTTATCATATTTTTATTGATGATCCATTTTTAATGTTTGCTCTGTGGTTTCTACGTAGTAAATAATAAATAATAAGCGTTCAAACTTCAGAGTCCCAATTCCGGTATACCCATGCGCGCTCTACCTCGTTATATTATGCGCAATATCGTAAGAGGTACAATACGATAGCCCAAGATCAAACTCAGAATCCTTCAAAAAGAAGGATAAAGGAACTAAGTACGTAAGTACGGAGTTGGTTAATTTTTAGGGTTCCGTACCCAAAGGGTAACAACGGGACCCTATTACTAAGACTTCGATGTCTGTCCGTCTGTCTGTCTGTCTTTCTCCAGGCTGTATCTCAAGTACCGCTAAAGCTAGACTTCTAAAATTTTCACTGATTGGTGTACATCTGTTGCCGCTCAAAAAATACTAAAAACAAAATAAATTAAATATTTAAGAGGGGCTCCCATACAACAAATGTGATTTTTTTTGCTATTTTTTACTCGATATCAATAACGGCAACACATAAGCACTTGAAATGTTTACAAAATACTCAGTAGTATTTGTACTTTAGTAATTAATAATAAAATTTAAATAAATAATTAAGGGAGGTTCCCATAAAAAAACACAATTTTTAGCCTACATTTGCTCTGTAGTGGTACGGAACCCTTCGTGCGCGAGTCCAACTCGCTCTTGGCCGATTTTTATTTTAACTAGAAGAGTGTACAAGAAGTCACCGATTAAAAATATGATCAATGTATTCGAAGTAAATGCAAAGTCTGCGCAACAGCAATAATTAATTCCTGCATTTTCACCAACATTAAATGAAAATCGTAGGTCTTAAGACATTGTATAACACTTCAACAAGTCAGAAATTGTAACCAATAAAGAGCAATGCACCAATAAATAGGGATTTACCGCTTTCAGAAAACGTATAAATCGGATAAAGATATTTGAAATCGGTCTAGGAGAAATGCGATGGTAGGAAATTTACTTCTACGCTTCAGTGGAGTTAAAACGCTGAAATGTTCCGCGGTGTAAGGTATTATGGGTTTTCTTTGATGCCTAATAAAATGCTCAAGTTTAAGGTTTGTTTCCTTAGTTTGCTGCCAACCCTTTTTATGTTATCAACGTTTTGTACAGATGTTACGTAGCTGTAGAAGATTATGATGCTTTAGTGCATTATCGGTTGTTGCTTAAGTTTTTTTTATTTTTTTATTATGAAATAAGGGGGCAAACGAGCAAACGGGTCACCTGATGGTAAGCAACTTCCGTCGCCCATGGACACTCGCAGCATCAGAAGAGCTGCAGGTGCGTTGCCGCCCTTGTAAGAGGGAATAGGGTAATAGGGGAGGGTAGGGATGGGAAGAGAAGGGAACAGGGGAGGGAAAGGAAGAGAATAGGGTAGGGGATTGGGCCTCCGGTAAACTCACTCACTCGGCGAAACACAGCGCAAGTGCTGTTTCACGCCGGTTTTCTGTGAGAACGTGGTATTTCTCCGGTCGAGCTGGCCCATTCGTGCCGAAGCATGGCTCTCCCACATATAAAGTACCCGAAATTGTTCATTCTTAAATCAACTATCACATTTATTTAGTCGATTCAATAAGTTGTTAAAATTTCTCAGTTGTGGTGATTATTTTCCATTCCAAACTCTTTTATCCTTTACTTTTCATCCTGTATTTATATAATGGCCCCGCGTTTATTTTCGTATTTTTAGGGTTCCGTACCCAAAGGGTAAAAACGGGACCCTATTACTAAGACTTCGATATCTGTCCGTCTGTCCGTCTATCTGTCATCAGGCTGTAACTCAAGATCCGCTATAGCTAGACTTCTGAAATTTTCACAGATTATATATATGTATTGCCGCTATAACAACAAATACTAAAAATAAAATAAATTAAATATTTAAGGGGGGCTCCCTTACAACAAACGTGATTTTTTTTGCTATTTTTTGCTCTTAATCAATAACGGCAACACATAGGCAATTGAAATGTTCTCAAAATACTTAATTGTATTTGTACTTTGATAATTAATTATAAAATTTAAATAAATTAAATAATTGAGGGGGGCTCCCATACAAAAAATTCAATTTTTAGCCTATTTTTGCTTTGTAGTGGTACGGAACCCATCGTGCGCGAGTACAACTCGCACTTGGCCAATTTTTTATATCTACTGGTTTTAAAAGAGATTTTTATAATAATTATTTTTATATTATGTTATTTACATACCATGATAATGAATAGTAAGTCGTACCAGCTGTACAACAATACAATGGTGCTACTTGTCAAAACTGCGAGCTACGCCGTAGAGCTGCTACGTAAGGCCACAAAAATAATATTATGCTAGAATTTTATAAAGCCCGTTTATGACCCTGTAAATAATTTTAGGGGACAATGTTGGTACCTGATTAATACAAAATACGTGTAGCACTCGGGGACTGCCACGGTGAAGCTATTGCATTGCATTTTTTATCAACTTTTGTAACTATAATTCGCGTGCGCACAAACACCGTGCCGAAGTCTGGCAATGCCAAGAGTGGGGGTGTTAGGTTTTTTCGTTACGGAATTTCTTGATGCGGCCGACGCGCTTAAAAGCTTTTATCGCGCCCACGATAAAAGCTTCACAATAGCTTAATAGTTTGTGTGTGTGTTTTTATATAAAATCAGGGGCCAAACGAGTAAACGGGTCACCTCATGGAAGGCACTACTGTCGCCCATGGACAGTTGAAGGTGCGTTGCCGGACTTTTAACAGGGAATACGCTCTCTTCTTTAAGGTTTGCAGGTCGTATTGGTGTATTGGTCTGGAAATACTGCTGGCAACAGTTCGTTCCAGATTTTAACTGTGCGTGGCAGAAAGTTACGTCAAAAACGCACCCATCAAAGCGATGATTTGATTGCGAGGATGATTTTTTTTCGCGATAAAACTGAAAATAAAAATTAAACATAACTTCTTATAGGTTTTTTTTAAACAAAAGCAATCAAGTAGGTACTTTTGTACCTACTTAGGACCAGGGGTCATAAAAACCAAGATGGTTTATATTATGACCCCGTATCGAAAACCCAGTATAGCATGTAACTTGTTTAGATTTATTCCTCTACTTAAGATGCTATCAAAAGTAATAATATATCTTTATTGGCATCGTATATGAATAGAATTTGATACTAAATGGCTGTGGCTATTGTAACACGGTCATATTAGATAGTATTACCGTGATGGTGATTAGTATCTTAGTTGCTTGTAAAGTGTTTTAAGTTGATACTCATTGTTACTTTTTGTATTTCAGCGATTTTGTTTAGGAAAAAAAGTTAAATATAAAAAATAATAAAAAACAACAAAAACACGTCGATAAAGTTCCTGATGTTAGTAAAATAAAATTACGACACATTTTTTTTTCATTTAAGAAAAGATATCCATATTATTATTATTTAACATAATTCTTTTACATTTCGATTCATTTATTATTTTACGCCAATCAGATACAAGTTACAACAAAATATGCCTATACAAATCCATACTAATATCCATACTTCCATACTAATATTATAAATGCGAAAGTGTGTCTGTCTGTCTGTCTGTCTGTCTGTCTGTCTGTCTGTTACCTCTTCACGCCTAAACCGCTGAACCGATTTTGCTGAAATTTGGTATGGAGATACTTTGAGTCCCGGGAAAGGACATAGGATACTTTTTATCCCGGAAAAATGTACGGTTCCCTCGCGATAAACGATTTTTGGCGCAACGGAGTTGCGGGCGTCATCTAGTTTCATATAAAAGCATAAAAAATTCACTACAATATACAACAAAGAACATACACAGCATAGCGAGGAAACTATGCGTGAATTAAGGAAATGAGTTATACAAATTGCACGTACATTTCGACGAGGGACCACCCCATTTCCTTACTAATTGCCCCCTCACAAAATACCACTCTTCTAAATGCGGTGGGGCACAAAACTTATAATATCAAAAATGTGATTTCATATAATAGTTCGCAAATGTAGGCCATTTGGAATTAATTTCGAATAATCTTAACTAAATATTGTACTAATTATACTGTCTGTAAGTATCCATAATTTTATTCCGTACTAATATTATAAACACGAATCTGTTACCTCTTCAGTTTTATTCGATTTATATGAAATTTTCTGTCCTAGTAAAAAAATATTTTTTTCTTGAGCGATAAACAAAATAAATTATTTCGGTGCAACAAAGCTCTTTAGTTTGCGTTGTAACCTTAATATAATGAAGACAATATTATTACCTACCCTACAGTGCCCTACACTCTAAGGGCCTGTTCCACCATGTGAGTGACGAATAGGCTATCCAACAATTAACTTGACAGTCGACAGATCAAGTATGGAGAATTTGTCAAAAAAGTTGTGAATAGCCTATTCGGCACTTTATCAGAAAGTGGTGAAACAGGCTCTAAGTCGTTGGGATTACTTTAAAATTATCTGTGGTATAAAATTAATAGCACAATATTATTGTACGTAGTAGTGTTTTTGTTGTAGACTTGTAGAGTCTCAGAGCGTCTTATAGTGTACTTTTGCGAGCAAATAATCCGAACTAAGTTTATTGTTAGTGAAATCCTAAGTAAATCTTGATACTTGAAATTATTGAGCGTAGTCGTAATAAACAATAAGATCGGGCTGAAACGTGGCATACATAATTGGCTCATAAAATTTATCTGATCGGGCTACTGTTTAATTCATGTAATCGATTATCGCTCGGGGCCCGATTCTAATCGGGCGGGAAGAACCTTTCTCTGCGACGTGACCACACGCAGATTGAAACACACAAGGTGCCTAATGGAATCCGGCATGGAAATTGTTTTAGCATACGGTCAGATGAGTTGAGAACAAACATTTTGTAATGAGAGGACAATAGTGTTAAAATAACAAAAATACTAACTTTCCCCATAAATAGCTCATTTGAAGATATATTACTGATGGTATTTAGTTTTCTATAATACAATATTTCAGTGAAAAGGTCAAACCAAAAAAGTTTTAAATTGAAAGTTACTTGACTATAAATACATAACATAACATCCAAGCTCTCCAAACTAAAACAAAATAAATTTTGTTAAATAAGTCACGTGCGCCCGTTACACGTGTAAAAATTAATTAATTTTGGCTTTTAATAACACCAATTAAAACGTAATCTATATTATAATACTCGATTGTTATTAAACGAGGTTGTTTTACAAGTAGAAGTTATGTGACCTAGTTGTTGGGCACTAATCAAATTATATGGGACACGCGACAGTCGACCTTCAAATACTAGGAAGTATGATAAAATTTGAATACCAGAACATCAATAGACGATTTATATTTACTAACACAAATCAAATATAATATAATATCGGTCATTGGTATTTCATTACCCGAGGCAGATACTGTGTTTCCACGTAGGTCGTAGGACTCGTACAACTTTTCCGCAACTTATTTACTTATGTGCGAAAAATTTCCAAGGATATATAGGGAACCATACTTGATTTTTAGGGTTCCGTACCCAAAGGGTAAAAACTGGAACCTATTACTAAGAATTCGTTGTCTGTCCGTCTGTCTGTCTCCAGGCTGTATCTCAAGAACCGCTATAGCTAGACTTGTGAATTTTTTACAGATTATGTATATCTGTTGCCGCTACAACAACAAATACTGAAAACAAAATAAAATTAATATTTAAGGGGGGCTCCCATACAACAAACGTGTATTTTTCGGCCTTTTTCGCTCTATATCAATAATGGCAAGATGTAGGCACTTGAATTTTTCACACATTATTTTGTTATATGTGTATTTTAATATTTAATAATAATATTAAAATAAAATAAAAATATAAGGGGGCTCCCATACAAGAAACACAATTTTTAGCCTATTTTTGCTCTGTATCGGTACGGAACCCTTCGTGCGCGAGTCCGACTCGCACTTGGCCGATTTTTTTAATGAAGTTTGTGTACGCTTTTAACGTAATGGTGTATAATAATGTATATCCACAGAGCAGTCTCTTACCATTGACCTAATATTTCAGGATATTTTTTTTAATTTTTCTTTTGTCTGCAAATAAATAAAATATTAAATAATTTTATTACATGATTATTTTAAAATTACTGGTTTTGTAAGATTTGCCTTTGGACGTACCTTTCCAATTTCATGTAAAGCTAGGCTCTCTAAAAAGGGCCTAGCTTTACATGAAATCGAAGTGTCTAAAGACTCATAGAAGGAACCACAGAAGCAAGAAAATCTGTGTTTCACCTATTGAAATTATAAATAATCTAAACAAAATTACAATAAAAAATTTAAATAAAACAAATATGGAATATTTTGTAGCAATCATTAAAAGCAGATCGCGTACACGGATAGCGGAACTGGAAACATAAAATTATGATTCAATACATTAATAACGGTCAGTTTTATTCGTAATTGGTATAGTGGACTGTAATCCACTATACCAATTACTAAAACTTTAATTAATATATATAGAGTTACACTTAACAGGGGTTAAATTTAATCGCTTCCGTTATGAGCTTCTATTTAATCGTTTATCAATAAAACTGGCGCTTCTTTTTAACATATTATATGTATTTACTTTAGATCTTGCTTGAATCTTCTTTGTATGGTTTTCTGAGAATAGTATTAATTTCGTAATAAATTGCTAAAAATAATAATTAGAATATTAATTTTAGGCGTATCTTTATCACTTTCGCTGTTCACACAATTACCTTAAGTAACATGACATACCTATGTTTTTGAAGCTACGGCAACTTATGTATAGCCCTAGGATAATGGTAATACCGCACAACCAGCCAACCAAGAAATATTAATTTTGAATCATCATTGCTGTGCTTGACTTTAATACGTTTCTAAAGTCCATGTTACTAATATTTTTTTATAATACCCAACTTGGGTCTTATAAAAATGTCATCGTCAAGTAGTTTTGCATCAAAGACATCATCATGGATCGGAGAAAGCAAGAAGTAAATATTTTATTAGTAACTTGGATAGAGATTATTAATATTCACGCCATTTTATTGCGCAATATTGTCTTTATAGGTATTAAATATTATTTGCTCACAATTTATAAATTATATTATATTTTGTAGTCAATCCCAAACTAGGTTTGAATTGTTATATATTCGGGTATTTATACTTTGATGAAGAGTTTTGAAGGTTATCTAGGGCCTACTTGTAATAATGATACCTTCGATTTTAACGATTCTCTAGAGTCTAGAGTATCCGATTTTCAAGATCTATTCAATGAAAACCTTTGAATAAGATACTTCACAAAAGCTTCACTAAAATTATTGGGAATTGTGTAATCTAGTTACATAAAGCCGTATAAAATATGTAACTATGATGGTTACAACTTATAAGCAATAGCATGACGTGATTATTATGTTGATTGGATTTCTCGTTCTATCTATCTAAGTGGATAAAACACCCAACGAAAATTAAGATGTTCTGGTAATATTGCGTGGAAAACCTAACTGTGGACGAGGTCGCAAACTTCAGCAGTAAACCTATATTAGATAATAACAACCAAAACAGTGCTAAGTCATAAAACGTAATGAAACCAACGCGAATAATTTGTACATTTATTTCACAAAACCGTAACATGATCCCTAGGATTAACATTAAGAAAGTTTCGTCGCTCCAATTACTTATTTCCATGAAAATCAAGTAGCTGCGATAACAAAGTTAAATCTTCAGCACGTACTCCTAATTTAATCAAAATTTTGAACTGTGCTGCTTTCGAGTGTAAAGTTTCAGCCGAGACATCGGGGTCTTGGCTGCTGTTAGCGGCGTACTAATTCCTGGTGTACATTATCATAGAAATGCTCCAACGGAATAATCCCCGGGACCTTATCTACACCCTCGTTAAGTAGGATTATATGTTTCTGTATTTGTTTGCGTATTTTTTCATCATTGCGATATCTTTTCGCACTTTTACGCATTAAATATTTATTCTCTTTTATGGAAGTGGAAAATTTTGCACGTCGTTTACATTATTCTCAGATAAAAAGAAACTGTTAATTATTTATCTACCCTTAAAATAATATTTATAATTTAGAAATAATCGGTGGCTGTTTAAAAAAGTAAAAACCTCTAACTCTTACATTAGGTATCAACATTAAGTAGGTATATGTATCTTCAAATATATTTAACAGTTTTGCTATTTAAGTATTGCTACAATGTACTTGAAAAGTAATGAAAATGTCTATCTATCCTATATACTGATTAAGAGCTCAATACTATCTCATTTAATTTATCACGATGGCATAGTATCTCCTTAACCCAAAGGCCTAAGGTTATCTGACGAAGATCGCTAGGAGAGATAAAATGCCTTTTGTACTTCGGCTATTTACTTGTAGTTATAATAATTGATGTATGTCTTAATTGTACTACATAATATTATGACAGGCTTTGATCTTATCGTTCACGTTTATTTGTTAGTACATTTGTAGAGCCAATATTTAAGGCCATCCCCCGAGCAAACGACCTTGACCATACATTTGACGCGTTGCCGAGATCGCACAAAAATCCTATTTTTTTACTTATTTTAGTTCAAAATTGATTTAAAAAAATTAAAATGAGGAATATACAGTAGTTAATGAAATTGTCTATCTATTGTCGTGTGTTTCAAATAAACGTAATTTGTAAATACTAGGGAGATGCTGAAAGTATGCTTCAATTTTAATAAATTGGTATTACTTTGGAAGCTAATATCATGAGTATAATAAACAAAAATAGAAAATTTAAAACGGAGCAAGGAATGTTGATATACTGAAGATTATTGCTATATTTTTATTATTACTTTGTAGCTTTCAAATTATGAGTTTATAAGGCTCTAAATACGGCAAATTACGGAATCTTCGTAGGGGAAGGCCCTTAAGGCCTTGCATGATTAATTAGATTTTTGAACAGTTGATGTCTTTGTTCACAAAACATTGTTATAGAATATGACTTTAATAGACCAAAAAACTAAAACTTAATTGACATTATTTTAGGGTTCCGTACCCAAAGGGTAAAAACGGGACCCTATTACTAAGACTTCGTTGACTGTCCGACGTCCTTCTGTCCGTCTGTTTGTCTCCAGGCTTTAACTCAAGAACCGCTATAGCTAGACTTCTGAATTTTTTACAGATTGTGTATATCTGTTGTCGCTATAACAACAAATACTAAAAATAAAATAAAATAAATATTTAAGGGGGGCTCCCATACAACAAACGTGATTTTTTGAGCTTTTTGCTCGTAATCAATAATGGTAACAAGTAGGCACTTGAAATACTCACAAAATTCTTAATTATAATTGCACTTTAATAATTAATAACATATAATCGTAGAGGTAAATAAAATTAATAATAAAATAAATATTTAAGGGAGGCTCCCATACAAAAACACAATTTTTTACCAACTTTCCCTATACCCTTCGTGCGCGAGTCCGACTCGCACTTGGCCGATTATCTACATATCGAACCTGCGTGTTCTAAGATCGAAGCGCTTAGTCAAAAATAAGAAAAATGCTTCATAACACCTTTTTAAAATAATCTAAGGGATGTCAAGTATAAATTTCAATATTGATTCTATAAAATACCGAATAGCGATACGTGAATTGCAAACATGTTAAATCTAACATACATCGATTTTCAGCATGGTGCTTAGAAATTAATATTCATGTGTAAAATCACATTACAACGTTTTGTAATTGTAATTGCATTTGCAGTGTAATTATCAAGTTGGAACTTTGAAACGGGAAATGTCTTCATGGCACAATATGGCGGCGAACGGTACAGTCCGCTAATTGCTGCTTGATGATAATTTATCTCACATGTGTGGACCAAACTGAACAGAAAATAATTGAATTTCCTCAAACATTTAAACCTTGTTATTGAAATCCTGAAACAAGTATAATATCAAACAGATACAATTTATACAACGTTAAGAAAATCCTACTATCGCTCTCTAAAGAAGTTGAGGATTTCGTATTATTTTTTTATGCCAAAATCTTTGCTGAGTAACTCCATAAGGGCAGTTGTTAGTGGTGACAATAAATTACTAAAGAAGATTAAAAATAAAAAAATTTAATATTTATTATTCCTATTATTATTCCCTATAGTTTTTATGCGCTTTGATTTGTGTAGAGAACATGCGAAATGGAAACCTATTGGTTTCTAATAGGTTTCCAATATAATAGGTTACGTGAAACAGCGCTTGCGCTGTGTTTCGCCGAGTGAGTGAGTTTACCGGAGGCCCAATCCCCTACCCTATTCCCTTCCTTTCCCTCCCCTATTCCCTTCTCTTCCCATCCCTACCCTCCCCTATTCCCTCTTAAAAGGCCGGCAACGCACCTGCAGCTCTTCTGATGTTGCGAGTGTCCATGGGCGACGGAAGTTGCTTTCCATCAGGTGACCCGTTTGCTCGTTTTCCCCCTTATTTCATTAAAAAAAAAATGTCCTTTTGGAAGCGATATAGGTACTAAGTTTTTCTAAACCTGACGTTTTATGTACACGGTAGGCTCACGGTTATACTTAGCTTAAGCTGCTCTTGTGCTTGAGTGATAAATTTCCTATTATTATTGATAATATGTTAATACAATAAATAACATAATGTAGCTTTAACAATAGAATAAAAGGCAGTCTGAAAAGAAGATTAATGGGATTACGAAACTAAACGCCCCAATACCTATATCTCTAAGAATGCGATTCTGCGAAATAAATAACAACAAGTGAACGGGTATTCTGAAAAACAGATGACCTGCCCGATATTTCGCGAAGACAGCAAGCAATAATTTTACCCTGTCCTCCCCTCTACAAGGCTTAGAAGGCCCTTCGTAAGTATTTCGTAAATAAAAAAGGAATAAATTCAAAAGGGTCCGGCGAATCGGAGCTCTGGAAAATTTCTTGATAAACGGCAATTACCGAAAGTAGTTCGGCTATTGTAACGCATAAGGCCCTTTTGAAAAATAACTAACAATAAATTATTTGGATCGGCAACATTCTATTAGTAACTTCCTAATGTTTGTTGTGCGAATCTGTTGATAAACGATAATGGTGCCATGAAACGTTTGTAAGTGGAAGTTTTTTGGTAATTACTACGGTCAAATTGTTTCAATACATCAATTAATAATTGTATCTAGGCTTTAAAATCCTTGCTTTATTTTTTACTAGAATACGTAGATTCCTTTTTAACCTAGAGTCCTAGCTAGCTATATCTTTTAAGCTTATAGCGTGTTTAAAACCTTATAATATAACTAGCTGACCCGGCAAAGTTTTTTTGCGTATAAATTATTTCTAGTACCAATATAAAAAAAAAAAAAAACCTATTCTGATACTAAATTTCATTTAAATTGGTTGAGCCATTTTAGAGGAGTTCGCGGACAAACACTGTCACACACACACGCGATTTTTTTATATTAGACACAATATATTTTTTATACATACCTAAAAATATTTTCGGGTATCGTCAAGGTATTTAAATGTTTTGGCTGTGTCATAAATCACAGTCTCTTCCATCCGCACAACGTGCATGCATAATTTATTTGCATACATATTTTGGAAAACAATAAATCATAACCGTGAGTGTGATTACCATTAATAGGATAATCTGCAAGGTTTTAAATTATTGCAAATAACCTTAAATAATAAAAATTATAGGCAAAAAACTTTTTTCAAAAAAGCTTTTATTTAAATAGTCCAAAAATAAGAAAATAAATTTCTCCTCCAAATTTTTAACTATTAAGTTATAAGCTCAATATAAATTATACAATTTGCATGATAATAAAAGCTTGTCGCGAGAGTTTATAATCTGTCAGTATTTAATAAATTTATTAAAATATAAAATATAATATCAATTTACTCAGTTAAATTGGCACAAGTTTATTTACAAATCGCGCGACAAGCTTTTATTATCATGCAAATTGTATAATTTATATTGAGGTTATAACTTAATAGTTAAAATTTTTAAGGAGAAATTTATTTTCTTATTTTTGGACTATTTAAATAAAAGCTTTTTTTCAAAAAGTTTTTTGCCTATAATTTATTTTTTCTCTTTTAGTTATCTCTGGCTAGATTTATTAGTCTATTTGGTTGTAGTTTGTTTTGTTTCAAGAATTTGTTAATATCTGATTAACATAAGTCCTTAAGAAATCGTATTTGATTTTGATCAGTGAAAAAACCGTGTCTATATTTCGATTCGAGTTGTTATATTCCGTTTTTTTCTGCATGACTAAAAAGTTAAATTTCACTTAACAAAAGTGACCGGACTCAACCGGGCATTTTCTAAAACCCGGTTGGATTTGACTTGACATAACATGACACGACACGACACGACACGCCACGACACGCCACGATACAACACGACACGACTCTCAATGAGCCCTTTCATTTGATACCCATATTGCTGAAGTTCATTAAAAATAGTTATTACCCTATATTGGATGAGCCGCCATATTAAATGTAGAATGACATTAAATTTGTGTTCGAGTTACTCTCAATGAGTTCTTTCATTTGATACCCATATTGCAGAAGTGCATTAAAAATAACTATTCGATGTAGAATGAAATTACATTCGTTTTCGAGTTACTCTTTCATTCAAAGCCCTTTCATTTAATATCCATATTGTAGGTCTGCATAGAAAATAATTATTTCGCCATCTTGGATGGTCGGCCATATTGGATTTAGAGTGATGTCACATACTATATCGTGCATTGTCATCCAAACTAAACGCGTATGCAAAATTTCAGCTCAATCGGTTAATTATATCTACTTCAAATTTGAGTTCCAAAATTCCACCGTAACACACATACATACATACAGAGCAAGTTAAATAAAAGCTTTTAATAATAATAGCCGATGGTGTCCCACCATTTAGGCAAATGCCTCCTCTTTTTACTTCCAAACGTCTCTATCCTTTGCTGTATTTGACCACACTTTATCAAAAACATCTAACTTAAATGACCAATAACAATTTTTGTGGTCTCTCAAATTATTGTTTATTAACAATTAAATTAATAATGTTATTTTTATTTGTTGCAGATAATATAGAAACTGGTCAAAACAGAATTCTGATAAATATGTAGAAATGTAAGTACTAGCGTATGAAGGACTTAAGTGAAGAGAGAAAGAAACCGATGTTTGATTTTTTGCTTTATTCGCTCTCTTAACGGACGTATTACGGTAGCGCATTGCTTTTTGATTATAGAAATCATTAAAAGATACGAAAACGACTAACAACAATTATGTATTTAAGTAAAGAGATAAAACAAATTACTTAACTGTTAAAAATACTTATACCGTTCGAATTCTTGGAAGACAAGTCAGGCAATTACGTTATAAATGTGCCAAATTATACGGAATGTCCGCTACGAAATATCGTTTCGATTACGGGATTTTGACGCAATTTTACCATAATAAACAAAATGTAATTAACTTTGTGACTGAAATATTCGCCCTGATTTTATCGCTTGAAGGTAAACTGTGGTTAATCGAACAAAATAAGGAGGACGTGAATGTTATGGCCGTGACCGATAGCATATTGTCATGTGATTTACGTATAAATGTTAATATTTAAATAGTAGGACAATTTTTTCTAATTAATATAATATTTTAATAACCAGTAAACTGCTTTTACACATAAGGGCCCATTGTACATAAGCACACCCCTTAAAGTTTCAATAATAAAAAATGCTAAAAAAGTTTTTTTTTTGTCGAAGAAGGAAATAATAAAATATGTTTAGTAGTTTTTTTTATAATTTTTTTTTTACCTGTAATTACGGCTAATAAAAAATTAATAATAATACCGAAAAATAATAAAATTGGAAGTCTACACTAGTATAGGTAAATACAGGGGTGCAATTAAACCTTCCGGCCAAATTTCGATATATTGATCCTTGTTAAAAATAAAAATACACGTATTTTTTCTTTTATAATCACGCAGTACTAAAATGTTGAGAAATAGCTTCGGAATGTTTTCCTAAAAAACACCACAATTTATGGACACTACGCGTCGCCGGCGCGTGCCTCGGCCGGGCCTCCCGCGCCACCCCCCGCGTGACCCCCGCTCTACACACTGCCGCGAAGTGACCGTTCTGCAACGATTTTAATTAAGTGGGATAAAATATGTTGTTGTAAAAAAATTCACACCGTATTTTTTTTTGATTAAATTGACTCTCTTAATGATACCTTAGCAATAAAAAATTTGGCCGATAGGTTTAATTGCACCTTGAATAGACTAGTTACATTACACGTAAGTACAAAATTACCATAATAATATTATGTACTTTCTCTGTTTCCAAAAATGTATCTCAATTCCAAGTAACCATTATAATAATATTATATTCTTTACGACGTATTATAAGTTGCTAATGCAATGTAAATTCCAGCTTAACACATAAAATAATGCTTATAAATTATTATAACACATACATGATGCAGCAGACAGAAAAAATTGTTAAAGGTTGATTTTTTAAGTACAGAACCTTTTCTAGCATTAAAAAGGTTAAGTTTAATATTGGGCCTATTGTAAGCAGAACCTATTGAACATTGTCAGTAGGCGTTTAATAGGGTCATTGCGTGCATGTGGGTAGTGATGTAGGTGCGAAAAACTGTTGACCCGGAATGATTTCCTACATGGTAGATTTAAAGTTGAAATAATTATAGCCGTATTAGGAAGTTATCTAAAATTGATAGAATATTAATAACGCTATCGAATTAATTTAGCATTTATGTTTCCCTATGTTCGGAGCGTGAAGGCTAAGGTAAAGCTAAGGAAATAGAACGTGACAAAACCATGCATTATCAGTTAGTCAAAGTTGAACTCTATCCTCTACACAAAAAAGCCGTGCAAAGCCTGAATATATCAGTCAAATTGCAATTTCATATTAAAAATATTATTAAGGTGTACTCAGGGAATCGAGACAGCTGTAGCGGTCATTGAATCCGTATAGAACATGTGGTATAATACTATCTTCTTGTTTGTGTTATAAATAAAGTTCAATTTTGAATGGCTAATTATTATAATTCGAATGTCTCATTATGTTTAGATTCGTTTCAGTATGAACGCTATGAAATTTGTTTCTGTTAGCACTTATATGTCCATCTATCACTGATACTGCAGCTCCGTACGACGACATAAGCAGGCTCAAGACAACCATGTTATGTTACTGTGCAATACTGCGTACACTAGTCCCACGTTTGAATGCCTCCGTGGTCCATTGGTTCGATTCCCGCGTTGGAAACGTGTTATTTCCAAGTTTGGTTAGGAATATGCAGGCTGATCACCTGATTGTCTGACAAGTAAGATTCTCCATGGCCCATGCGGCGAATGGGCATGTAAAAAGTCGATCCTGCGCTCGATTGCTCGCCAGTCGTGTCGGCGGTCCGTCCCACTGGGTTATGAGAGTAAAGGAATAAAGAGTGTTATTTGTACTACGCATACACTTGAGATTGATGAGATTATACGCAATTCTCGTTCGAATCCAATTCGGAAGCTCTGTAGGTACACGACTATTAGTCAACGCTGAGCGTGGCTAGCCATTCCAGGCTGTCGCGCAGGGAAGTTGTCGAATTCGAGACGGATAGCGCACTCAGAATCAGACCCCTGGGCCCTATATCAAACCGTTGTATGCTTCACTAGCACCTTTCTTCTAGAAATCATTCGTAACATTATCAACAGAAACAGAATAACGATTAAACTGTAATTTACTTTTAACAAACTGCCAATTACGGCAAGTAACACACATTTTATTATTATAAACACGAAATCCAATTTAGATTATACAAAGGCCAAAGCAAATAGCACGAAAATATAATTATAGATAGAATCTATCACTGTTAAAGTGACTTCAAGCGCTATTGTTGAGCTTTTTATTGTTGTCATGAAAGGTATATCACAATGTGGCTGTGAAGCGATACATTTTAATATTAGGGACTGTTATCACCTAGGATCGAGCGACCGAATATCAAGCGGAGTAGGCACGTTGGGGATATCCCCAAACAGCTGGCTACCGTTCGAAAGAGCGTGGTAGATCCGGGTGTTTTCCTTATATCGCGCCCCACGTTCTATCCCACTTAAACAAGTTATGCCCAACGGACTGAGGACGTTGGACATAACCTATCAATAACCTGTTTGAGAAAAATTATAATATTACTGATATTATTGGGTACATACCCAATCATATCAGTATTATGTATTATCATTACCAGTAAAGAATTAGGATTTTAATGTATATTTTTGTCTTTTTAAACATTTAAAAGACAAAAAATCCATACATTAAAATCCTTATTCTTTACTGCGTTATGTAAACAAAATTGAAATAGGTACTAAGTATAATAGTTATTATTATCGATGAGTAAATTTCGAACTTTTCAACAACGCAATCATCAAAAATTAATAATCTAATTATAGCTTTTTTATTACATTTGATGAGCATCAAAATAAAGATTGAATTATAATAAGGCTTCGTAATAAATCAACATTAATTTTGAACACTACGTTACTTAATGAGGTTAAAATAAAGGTCAGATTTAATGCGAGGTAAGTCAGTCGTGAATTAATTTGACTTTTATTAATAGGCACCAAATTAAAAGACCATCGTCTAAATCAGTTTGGTACGTCATGTTATTATTGGACCTGTCAAATCATTCGTCAATTATGAAAGCCTCTCAAGCGAAGTAGGTACACACGGTAAAGTATCAAATGAGATTTTTGGCTACTACGATCTATGTACCAAGAGAGCTGTAAATATTTTGCTCTACCTCTTATTGTTTAATTGCCATCCGGGGAACAAAACAAAACATTTATTTTTACAACTTTTTTTTTAAGTATCAGTTGGAATTCTGTCTACGAAAGACGTGCTAAAGAATCAGCCTGTAATTTTTTTCACCTCTGATCGTAAACTTTTTACCGGGAACGAAATCAAACATTTATATACAGATTATTTCTTACTAGGAACATGAAATTAAGTGGCAGTAAATATATACTGAAAGTGTATGCAAAAAGTGAAATTTACTTATCCTCAGCCAGCTAGTACTAACGGACTACGGAGTTAATGAGAGAAAGTTAGTCCTAGAGTTTTTACTGAGGAGTTTGATAAAGCGAAATAGGTTTTATCTCGTTAAGTACTTGTAAAACTTATTCACCTAATGTATTTTATTTAATTGGCTGTAAGAGTGAAATTGCGATGAATTAAAGTTTGTGAGCATCAAGTTGTTAGACGACAGAATATTAGAAAAAAGTAATAACTATCCCCGATTACTACTTTAACATATTATAATATGTGATAAGTAATAAAACTATCCCCCTAGAATAAACTAATTCTTCGGGATGTAAAAGTAGCATAAAGGTTCATTTACAGCTCATAGCACTACTACCACTACCACACCAAATATGCATTGAGTAGTTTTTACGTGTAGAAGTAAGGTTAACAAGTCTAAGCGAACAGGCGGTTCGGCCTCTACACCGCGAGATTGCAAGTAATTGTATGTAAATAGGGTCGCGAGTCGCGACCGTGCCATTATTTATATAAATCGTTAGATACAATTGCTTATGTCCTCGGGGTGTAGCGGCCAAACTGCTATTTGGTGTGGACGCCTATAAATCGAGCCTTACAAACATGTATTGCCACAAACTTTACCTTTGTAAGTGTGTACAAAGCCCTCAGTCAACCTTCAGTATCGAATTAGCTTGTTTCACGTCAGCTAGTGTCCAGTTAGCCACGATTCGTTGACTCGATATAACAAGTGACGGTCATACGGCCTGTCCACATCTCCATGTCACGACGTCGTCAACGTGGAACGGTGCGGTAGCGTGGCACGGTAACTTGTCGTGACGTGAAAATTTACGTTAACGTAACGTGGACATGTGGACAGGCCCTTTCCTCTTTTTTTTTTTTTAAATCTCTCTCTCCGTCTTCTTAACAATAGCAGAAGCAGAATACGTATTGTGCGGTTCATATCTAGATAAGTAGTGAAGAATATAGCAGTTTTATAAGGGCCTGTCCACATGTCCACGTTACGACGCCGTCAACGTGGAACGGTGCGGTAACGTGAAACGGTACGTTGTCGTGACGTAAAAATTTACGTCAACGTAACGTAAAAATGCACGCCACGATGTAGCAACATTGTACGTCACCATGCCTTGTTAAACTGCTACATTCTTTACTACTTATCTAGATATGGACCGCACAATACGTATTCTGCTTCCGTGCCACGTTACCGCACCGTTCCACGTTGACGACGTCGTGACGTGGACCTGTGGACAGGAAAGGGCATGTCCACACGTCCACGTCACGACCTCAAAATTTTCAAATTCACTACAACCTAAGGAGGTTGTAGTGAATTTGAAAATTTTGAGGTTCCATCACGCAATCGTCAGTCATTATAAGTAATGAATTAAAAATGTAAACTGAATAATTTACAGTGTACCATCGAAAAAATTGATTCCTAGGCAGTTGGCGGACCTACGTCATTTGGTCGGCTTATGTCAATTCAATGTAAGCTGTGATCGGTCGGATGGGTTTTTAAATTAACGCAACCAAATTATTTAGGTCCACCATCTGCCTAGGAATCAACTTCTCTGATAGTACTATCGAAGAAATATATTGGCAGTTGACGGACCTATTGTTATTCATTTGGTCACATTATAACGTCAATTTAATAAGTCGTCATCTGTCGGCTGGGTTTGATAAAACTCGATCAAAATACGTAGGTCCGCCATATGCCTATGAATTTACTTCTCGGATAGTACATAAATATCAATTTTCAAGTCATCTATCCCGACAACGACAGTCAAAGTCTAAGTCGTTCTACGCTAATCAGGATGCAAACTTTTAATAAATACTTCCTTTATTCAATTAGCATTATAAATAAGAGTATCTATACAAAAAAATATCACAATGTAACGTTTTTGAAATACAAATAATTTTGATACGAGCTTTATTTTTACAGTGTGATATAAAATCTTTAAATTAGGGTTGTATAAATGAAATCGTAAAATATATAATGGCAGAACGTTGCGCGTCGTATGAATATGTCGGTCATAAAATCTTGTTCAAACATCCTAATATCTTCTCTTTTTACTCGTTGCGCGGTTACTCCCAAACAAAGAAAACTAGTTGTTGCAGGAAATTTTTGGTTACTCAAACACATTTTCATAAAACTAAATATTCTTAAGATTAAGATAAAAATAATATTCGCCTTATTTTTGACTCGGCTTAGTCTCTTTGAAACAGTATGCGGGTTTTCATCGTGTAGGTTATCATAAAAGCATAGTACTAAAACTTACCTACAGCCTATATCTAAGCCTTGTATAGTAACAAACGCTAGGTTTAGCAGTTGATGTAGATGTATTTGCATTTGACAATTATTCTAGACCAAATATTTAGCACTAGGATAAATTATTATTGCGTTTAGTCGGAAACTCGTCACATGCTGCTGAATTGGTAATTTACATTCGAATTTACAGTCTGCGGATACGAGCGAGTATTGATATGGTAGAGATGTAATTAATATTATGTCAATTGCGCTTTTGCTACGGGTATCTTCATAAATGCTTCAGCAAAACGTATTTAGTCCGTTTCCTAAATAATTATGTAGCGAATTGGTTTTCTGTTCCCTTTCACGCTTAAAAGCGAGGCTACATTACTGCTGCGGTGTTTCGCCGCAGTTGTGAGTTGTGACGCTCCGAAGTTTCATTTTTTTATTTATTTAAATAAGTACATTTTATAATTCATTTTTTAAAGATTTGTATTTGGTACGACGATGAACGTTGCGTCGTCGGACGCGATTTTAACAGTATTTTAACATACGATAGCATGAATTAATGAGCGCTGCCCTGTCATCATCTTGTGTAGTATAGGGATATCGACAAGGTCAAAGATTAGCTGATTTTTTAAATAAAATAAAGACATAGCGATGAAAAATAGGTATTCCCAAAATTTCAGCTTCATAATTTATTATATTTTTTTTTTGTTTTGAGCCTTCAAAGTTTTTTCGTCAAGTTTAGTCAAGTCGAATATTTTTTTATAAAATTCCTTAATTTTTGTGTACCATTCGATAAGTTATGCAATTTTTAACATTTTTCTTACGAAACCACTTTCATAAACTCAATATTTAACATAGCTATCGAACAAACTAGCTAGGCGTGACGTCACAGTTAGCTGACATTTTGTATGGAGCGTTTTGGGAAGGTCTATTTAATGTGAGTTTTGAATTATGATATCTTGGAGAGTTTTTATGCTATCAGAGTCATTTTTTCACTGATATTTCTATTTTTGAACGATCCTTCACTTACCAACAAGAAAAAAAAAAATTTCATCATGCCTATTGTCAATATAGGATTGCAGTCTGTAGATGAGGTATATGACGCACTATTCCGTTCCAACACACGGCATACTGCAAAGCAACCGAGCGATGTTACTCCTTCCTTCTCCTCTTAAAGAAGGGTATTTGCACACCACACCTGTAAAAAAACGCTCACAGATCTTTGACCTCATAAGTCGAATTGTAATGGGGTGTGTTGCAACTCGCTTCATAATTTCGCTTCTTTTACGCGGTTTGCAGTGTCGGTGTGTAAACGGCCTTATGGATCGAGAGTCGAACGACGGTGTGTAGCCAAAAATATATTCCCATGAAATCGTAGCTAGCAAATTATGTATCTGTGCTGGAGGAGAACCGTTATAATTATTTTCAATGCTTCTCAGGAATTATAAAATAATTATAATATAATAGGCTAAAAAAGTATAGTAGACAGTTTTGTGATTTTTCTTACTTCTTTACCTATAAGTTTTTGATGGTCATAGTGCACTTTAAATAACATCAGCCGATTGTAGATACTATTCATATTATCTTAGATCAATATTCACTATCAGAGCATAGTTAGACAGCCGGACAGTCGGATAGACAGATTTCTAACCAGCTGTCTAGGCACTTCAGAGAAATATTCTAATTAATTATTAACAATTACCACAATAGACAGAATGAACCAGTGGGCCAACTTAGAAGTGTTCTCTAAATTTATACGTTTGGCGTAGTGTGACCTATCTGCCGGCGCGCGGCGTGTCACTGCGTTGCTCAGCCGTTCATAGTATGCCTGCCGCGTACCCGCGGCTACCCTCAGTTTGTTTGAAATCGGCCTACTGGTTCGTTCTGTCTATTATGCTTATTACTCTAAATTATTTAAAGGCTTTTGTAGACGGCAGACTCCTAAATAAAGAAGCCTGGATAATTCTTGGTCGCGAAGCTATTTCATATTAAAACTGAGCCATGGCACAGAATTTCTTGAACTAAGTACAGTTTTCTTATTACGATTTCATCGTTCTTAATAATAAAGAGGCTTCATCCGGTCCGCTTCCAAATGCATTTGTAGGAAGGCAACGTTGGTAAATATTAAATATTTACACGTTTCACGAAGGCGCCCTTCTTACCCTGGATTTACAGCTTATTTTGTGAAAAATGTACTGTACATACCTTAACACACCTTTACTTGGTGTGTTAAGGTACAATTTGGAAGCCCGCTACATGAAGCGGCGGTAGACGACGTGTTGTCGCGACACTACTGGTTTCTATGTATTTCTATGAATTAAAGTGTCGCTAGCTTCGTGTCGCTAGCTGCGCAGGGTATTTCATAGAAGTACATAGAAAGCAGTAGTGTCGCGGCGATACGTCGTCTGCAGTTGTCGCGTGTCGCTCGGTTCCAACTTGTACCCTTAAATCTTATTTTGACATTAGATGTTGCCCGCATATCCGTTTCGCTGAAACTCATTTAGTGTGTAAACACACTAGGCCGAAATTACTCAGCCGAAGTTCGGCATGATTACGCATGTTATGTATTTTTATTACTGATGACACACCATGCCGAAATTACGTCGCGTTATAACTTATAACGTACAGCCGAACTTCGGTCGGGCGTAAGTTTGGCAGCGATTCGGCGACAATATTTTTTGTATGGCGTCAATTCGGCGGCGTTCGAGTCACTGAATACTCGGACAAAGTTACTCAACTGAATTTCCGCCGCGTAATTTCGGGCCATCCGAAGCCGAATGCATCGGAACGTAAAATCGGTCTCGGAAGTTCGGTGGCGTATTTTCAGCCAAGTGTGTTTAGACTTTAGACACACTTTATGCCGTACATTTTACTGTGAAACAAAAATGTTTTTTTATCGAGATTCAAAGCATCTCCATGTCAAATTATTTTAATCGGTTCGTGTTTGGGCGTTAAGAGGTGGGTGCTTAAACAAACAAATATATAGCGCTATATCGAATTAATATAGATTTAACTGGCCAAAATTAACCCTAGAAGAGGCAGGAGGTTCTAACCTTCGAATTGAACAAAATAATACGGGTATATTATTTAGTACTTAAGGCCATCCGCCGAGCAAACGACCTTGACCATACATTTGACGCGTTGTCGAGATCGCACAAAAATCCTATTTTTTTTCCGTATCTTAGTTCAAAATTGATCTAAAAAAATTAAAACGGGGAATAAGTAGTTAATGAAATTGTCTATCTATTGTCGTGTGATTCAAATAAACGTAATTTGTAAATACTAGGGAGATTCTGAAAGTATGCTTCAATTTTAATAAATTGGTATTACTTTGGAAGCTAATATTATGAGTATAATAAACAAAAATAGAAAATTTAAAACGGGGAAAGGAATGTTGATATTCTGAAGATTATTGCTGTATTTTTATTATAACTTTCAAATTATGAGTTTATAAGGCTCTAAATACGGTAAATTACGGAATCTCCGTAGGGGAAGGCCCTTAAAATGAGAATTACATAAGAATTAAAATAGTTACAATGTTTTCGAAAGGATTCGTATTACACTTCATTGATCAAAGTCTACCACTCACAAAGTTGGGATGGTGTTTTGATTAAATTTTCACGTTCTTTACCGCCCCAGCGAACAACTTTCGAGGCATTTCATCAAGAAAATTCTAGAAGACGTTGGCAGTTTTTGTTCACTTATTTTTCGGGCGCTCCTGGAGCCATTACAAATTACACAATTGTGTGTAAAAATATTTAAAATTCATCTAAATGAGACTGATAAAAAGTACTCAAATATTTATTTAATAATACTAAACGTGTTTGAAAAAAAGTACATGTTATCTGGTGTAAAATCTTAAACTTCGACATGAGGGTTAATATAATCATTCAAGTCATCTTTATTTTCGATTATCTGTGTGTGATTAATGAGTGGCTGTACAGTTGTGAAGAAGGTAACAAAGCGGTGGATATACTTAGTCCTAGGACATTAATAAAATGGCCTAGAGTGGCTGCAATCACTGAACTAGGTCACCTGACTTGTGTCCTTGGTTAACTAGAATATAACAACGATTATATTATTAAATATGCAAGTCAATATTACGAATAAGTTTCGTGTTTCGTGACAAAGTTAAGAAAATAAAGTAATAAATCAAAGTCACGTACATAGAAAAATACAAACTTTGTTCAGATTAAAAGATCATTACACGTGAACTATTGGTTAATAATACCATTAAGATATATTATTATACCCAAGCAATATTGATCTTAAGGAGCTTGAGAGAGTCGAGAAGAGAAAAAGCCTAAAGTCGCCTTACTTTTTTGGAAACATTATTTCTGTTTCAAATAATTCATTTTTAATTTAGTTTGGAACACCATTTAATTTAAATTTACTATAGGATAGTTGTAAAACTTTATTTCTAAATCTTTATTTCTTTTATCGTCATATTTTGTGTAACTACCTCTTAACTTAAATTGCCTATCCTAGAGAATAAAATGTGCATATTAAAATGTCCGTAATTAATAATGTTTACTGTTAAAATTAAATATTTTACTCTAATTATAATAATTATTGTCTTAACAACATTATTATGCTAAAACGCAGACGGAGTCGTAGTAAAAAGCCAGTTGAAAAATAATGCCTAAGCTAATATTAACTTTGTGAAAAGCTAATTAAAATATCCCAAAGTAATTTAGTGAAATCGCCTTTTACATCTTAAACTTTTCGCAGCTGTGGTACCTTTCAATGAAATCTAAATTAAACTTGGATAAAACTCTTGTTTGTAAGCCTCAAATTACTTTCAGGTGATAAGCATTTTTTATTTACTCTGAGCTCTATTAAATAGCAATTCTCTCTTCATTCCGTGAAAAGAAAATATTAAAACGAAAAATCTTTCTACATTCTGTTTAGGAACCGCAAAATTATATTTTCACTCATTAGTCATTACAGAAATAACACTTATCTGTAACGTCAAAGAATAAAAATATCATATCAATAATGATTTTAGTAACATTTTTATATAGGTAACATAAAAAGGTTACTTTATAAAAAAAAATTATATGTGTAGTTGTGTACCTCTACCCTCTCATACAAGATCTGTAAATAATTTTCAATTTATCAACAAGACGTTTTAATATGTCTGGCAATCCACATTGCGTTTTTGACATTCATCAGAAGCGTATAAAAGTATAAACCTAAAACGAACGAAGTTTTCTCCCCAAAGTTTCTCAATTTAAACTTTAATTGTGATATTTCAATACGAAGAGAAAAATTCGACACATTTTATTTCCAACTGTCCCCAAATTTGCGGATCCCTTATTTTATATTATTTATATGTAAATTGAAGTAATTCGTGCTGCTATTTGTATGTCTTTGTATATTTTTAGAAGAAGCGAGTTACGCGTGTAGACAGTAACTAAAAAACCTTTAAATAAGTACTTACAAGAACCAACTTACGAAAAGAACTGAAATTCCACCAAAAACATATTTTCTTATAAAATGTTGCCGAGACGACCTCATAAGGTTTACCCTGTGAAGAAGATATGAGATCTCATGTAGAGCCAAGCTTCTAAATCTACACGACCTAACTCTACTGACCCTAACTTAAACAAATTCTACATATCAGTAAATAGGTATATTATGGCTCGGCTGTTTCGTTACTTCAGATCAGAAACTAAATATTCGGGTAAACCTTATGTGGTCGTCTCGGCAACATTTTACAAGAAATGTTTTGGTGGGATTGCGTCTTCTAAAAAATTAAATATCAGACTCTCAAATTGTAACATTTCAATGAACTATAAAGGTGACTGCACATGCAGTGCACGTATACAAATACGTAAATACGAAAGTGGGCAGTGGGCACAAGCCCACTGCCCACTTTCCCTAATTAAGTTGTATGTACAGAACCTGAAATTTTATTGATTCTTTAAATTACAAAAAATAATAATATTATGATTATGTTACGGTGTGTACGCATCACTCACCTGCAGCTGTACACTGTATGTCGCTTGTAGCATACAGTGTAAAGTAGTAAACTAAAATTGAAAGCCTACTATGTAGTTCTTTATCTGTTCCTCTTTACTCTTCTGTGTAAACGGCGATTTTATTTCCAACGGAACGTCTAACCGAGTCCGCAACTGAAAAATCGGTCTCATTCAAAATTTTCGGTCCGAAACTCAAAGAACAAAGACATTGTAACAAAGGCGACCGCGATAACAATAAGGGCTCCCAGATCTTTGGCTCGCCTTTTTATTGTTGCTTTACCTTTTTTGAGTGGGACCACTCTTGTTTAACCTTTAAGTACACGCGTTGTTTTGGGTAACGTTCAGTCACGCGAGGGGTCTAGAAGTATCCCCAATATAAATATACTTACATATAAATTCAGAATTGTTTAATAAAAATTACCCGTTTTGTATTATAAGAAAGGATATTATTTTATTTATGAAAAGCATTTATAAATAATAAACTAACCATTATTTAGACAGTAAAGAACATTTTTATGAACTAACCAATCTCGTGCATAGAATTTTTAGGGCACATGTTTACTGTACCAAAATTCAACAAAAGTGTCTACTTCTGACTAACTTATTATTTTTTTCTAATAAAATAAGACTTAGAAATAAGTAATCAAAAGAAAAATTAACACTAAACATTACAGAAAAAAAATTAACAATCCTTGAAAAGTACTACCATAAACTAAAATTATTCCTTGAGTAGGCAAGGTAAATAATAAATAATTTATTGAATGAGGCTTGCAAATAGTTTTATAGCAAGGCTTACGGACAAAAGTAATTAGTTCTGGGATAATAATAGCATCTTCGCTTCATTTTTGATGCACTAGGTCTAGCTACCTCTAACTCTTCCCAAATGTTTCCAAAAACTTTCAGAGTCATTAAAATTGTATATGATTTGTGCAATTTGATTTTCTGTTATTCGGCAACAATTTTTTCCATTTATACATAGCCAATTCAAAAAAACAAACAAATAAACACATAACCAATGTGAAAAAAGTATAAACGTTAAATCACGGGTGGGGTCTGCAGGTATCCCCACATAAGCAAAAATGTAACTTCACTTAGCAGAGGAGCGACGGACTTTTACTCACTGAAAGACCTCGCGTTGCATTGAGATTAGCGGAAAACGTGCCATCGTAACTTGCCAATTTAAAAAAATACCGTCAAAAAACAGCGCGTGGGGTCTGCGTAGACCCCGCCCGTGACGTTAAAGGTTAATAATCTCTTTTCGATGTAATATTAAAAAGAATTCGCCTTTCTTGGCGAGCTCTTCAAATACCATTAATGTCAAGTAACCGATATAAACAAGTTAGCTGTTTTATGACGAGAAATATATTTTCAATCAACTTTTTTTGCTAATATGAATTATTGTTTGTTTAGAGAGAAATTTATTTTTTACATTTATATATTTTTTAAATACATTTATATTTATTGAAAATAGACTAACAAATCTATTATGACAACTTAGTAATTTATTAAATTGATATTGTATTACAATAAATATAGAGCCTCTAGAACTTTTACAATTACTATTCTCTACGTAAGTTTATACTCAACCCATAATAAATACATCATCCATTCCTGATTCTACCCAATAACATGCAAAGGGAAAACATTGCAACTAAATTATAAAGGTCCAAAGTTACTTGTTAAAATTCAGAAACTAAAAAGGCCCTTATCCGAAATAATCTAAAGTAGAACAACTTGGATGGCGCAATTTAAGTTACACGAACCAAGAAAGGGGTTGATAGGACGCGATAAAATCTAAGGCTTCACGCTTAGTTGGTACTTATAGACTTCCCTATGAAATAAAGCAAGTGTTTATTCACACTTTATATTCAAAAATCCATACTTCCATACTAATACTAGCTGTCCCGGCAAACGTTGTTTTGCCATATAAAGTATTTCGCCCATAATATTATTTTATTGAAGTGACAAAATAAGTTTAAGGCACCATGGCAACGTCCATCGCGTCGCGCAAACAATGGTCGCTGTCTGTCTCAGGTTGTAATAATTTACTATTATTTATTCAACAAATGCACTTATCAATATAAAAAGTAGCCAGTAGCCGATTCTCAGACCTACTGAATATGCATACAAAATTTGGTAAAAATCAGTAAACCCGTTTCGAAGGTGTACGGTAACTAACATATATATAAATGTGAATGTGTGTATGTCTGTCTGTTACCTCTTCACGCCCAAACCGCTTAACATATTTTGCTGAAATTTGGTATGGAGATACTTTGAGTCCCGAGAAAGGACATGGGAACTACTTTTTATCCTGGAAAAATGTGAGGTTCCCGCGTGATAAACGAATTTTGACGAAACGGAGTAACGGGCTTTATCTAGTAAAATTATAAAGCAAGTTTTTATTCACACTTCATATTCCAAAAGTAATAACTGATCCGAAACCACGATTTTTTTTTCTGTGGTGGATTAAGACGTATAATAATAAAATTATTAATGTTTCTGTCATAACGGGCTCTTTCTACGAAAATTTTATTTGAAAATCTTTTTCTGAGATGAACAACCTATTTTTGTTACTAGAGTTCGCCCAGTGGTCGAAATTCGACCTCGAATAAAAAATTAAATTATAAGTTTCAAATTTCAACGCTTTTCTTTTGATATTATATTGTCAAAATATTGACTTTATTATTTTTTAGACATAATTCCTGCGACAGTCTCAGATTAATAAAGTCAAATTTAATGATGACAGACTGGCCATGTAGTAATTGTCTAACAGTATTTAAGATTCAATAAAAAAAAAAAACTAAATCTAGTTTCAATTTGACAACAGACTTTAACCATAAAATTAATAAAAGAGTACAATTCGTGCGTATAGGCTGATCCTAGTGTGTGTGTTGTAGTGTGTGTAATGTTTTATTTGTTAAAAAAATGTATGATAAAAGCATAATTTCAAAATAATATTAGCTCGATGCATTCCTTCACCATATAAACTATAACTGTGCAAAATTTCAATCACCTTCGTTTCCGCATTTTTCGTCAAAAGGGAAAGTTTTTGGCTCGCGTATTAATATATAGATTTTTGTTTTAAATTATTTTGTTTGTTAACTAAGATTTTTGTTTTAAATTATTTTGTTTGCTTTTTTTAAGATAATTATTCCTCACATCTAATATATTATTATATACCAAGAAAAAATATTTTACTCCTTTAACTTAAATTATCATAAACAACGAAATAAGAAGCAAGGCTACTGTTATCCAAGTGATTTACATGAAAATCAGTCAATTCGTCCTGCTCTTGTTGACAAAATCACTGACTTCGACTAAATACAAAGTGATCGTAAACACAAACTAAGCTCGTTCGACCAAGTGACGAACCTAGCATTAGTATCTGAAATTTACGCGCCATTTTATGCGCCACTCGAATTTCAATGAAATTGCGGAACCGTTTTGGCGCGAAGTATCCCTTGCTATAAATGGATTTACGGAAATCCTACCCTTTATACTACTGATTTTTGTGGATATCTCGATTGTTATCGGCTAATGATTTATAAAACATCTCAAGATACTAAAAAAACATGCCTATATAAACCTACCTAATAAATATTATCTAAACTAGAAAATGCCCAATGCCAACTGTGTTATCAGAACGCACACAAATAAATTTCTTTAAAAATAATATTTTAGACGCGTAAACGTTACATTTAGATATAAGGTAGATATAGAAACGAACAATTTAATGAAAAATTCATTATTACATTATCTGATATTCCACTGGTTGATTTATTTGGACGATAAAACATTTAGTGCTAAGGTAAATGTAATTTTCCCCTGACAACCGTTATTCGCGTTGAGATTAAAAAACTTTTCCCCAGCGGCCTGTGACGAGGAAGAAATAATAATGAAATTTTTGGGACAGCCCTGGAGATGATTGTCGCTAACTTCATTAAAATATTAGAACTCTTATCGCTGATTAATTTTTAAACTTCACATCAAGTTTTTTCATTTATAACTTTTAAACTTTGTTTTTACTAGAGTCATCATAAGTTTACACAACATGGAATTTCAGACAAACAATTATAATGTTACAATTTGTCATTCATATCTTCATTTGAAAAGTTTTCTATAGATATCATATTTTCATACGACTTACAAGTCAGTAAGAAACATTGTTATGAATTCCTTCTGCTCTAATAGGACAACGCTTTTGCAAATACAAATAATCTCTCTCACATTCTCAAAACCTAAACAACAGATTTGTATGAAAAACCTTATACATCAATATTATAATTATTTGGTTTATAATTAAATTTGAAATACAAATTACAAACCTTTGTAATCTAAATAGAAATGGAAAATTAAATGTAGTTCGGAAGCACTAGCTGGCGTGTGGCCAACAGAAACTAAGCAGTAAAACCGTCGGTTTATCGGCAAATTAATAAAAGTATACTAGTAAAATACTGACTTATGAATTTTTATATGAATCAACCAAGCCAAAGCGCTTGACGTTTCAATTCAACCTCGGAGGTTCTTTAGTTTTTTTTTTTAAAGCAGAATGATATTTTAACTAAATGCAAACATTTTTAACATGGTTTATCTTTGTTATTTTTAGTTATATTATTGCTATTTATTTTCTTACACTTTGAGTTTTTATTTTAAATGTTAAAAATATAATAATCTGATTATATTTTCAGCTGCAACAACATGCAACATTTCATGGATTATTTGATGCACTAGCAAACCATTACTATATTCATTCATGTACTTTCCAACAAGTTATATTTCTATGACCAAAGTTACAGTATGCACTGACGTATTTTTTAACACTGTTATAAACTGAATTTAAAAAAATATAATAATTAATGTTGTTTCAATCCTTTCGATCATTTAATTGGAATATAATATTTCTGAAGTTATTCAATATTAAATCAATTTACTTCAGGAGTAAGGGAGTCGAAGAATAAATCTGAAAGCGTCCATTACTGTCTCAGGAAATAATATTTCCCGTTGTAATAAACTTTTGTATTTCAGTGAATTTGGTTTTTTGACAATATCATTCCTACCAATAAGGGCTATAATTAAGAAAAATATGATTTATTTCGTTCTGGTCTCCCGTTTTCGGGAGCAGTTAACTAAGCTTATATCCGTAAATTTTCGTCTTTGAAATTGTTTTCTCTCATTTGTTTGGACTTTTTTCGTGACAAAAGAGATTACGCCATCCATCTTCTGTCTCGGGTAAATTAATGTTCGTGATAGAATCTTATTAATTATGCTTGTTTCCTTATCTGTCGCGCTATTTGGAGTGTTAATGGTAACAAAACTTGGTAATTTAGTAGAACGTGCGACCACTTTTTTATTTTATTTGAGGTGCCCCACAAGTTCGTATGCTGTCAAAGAAGTAATTATTGTTATGATTTTAGATATCACTGAAATCAGGTTTTTAAGCCTTTACATATTAGTAACGAGATGATTTCGCGATGTGATAATAATCATTAATTTTGTAATAAGTATTTTAATAAAATATGAAGATAAAACTTACATGTTTTATTTACCATATATTTCGCTTAAAATATAAGTAAAACAAACATATTTTGTTTTATTAAAACAGTAAAGTTTTCTAAATAGAAACGAATTTTTCGCTAACAAAATCTAGTAGTATATTAGTGAAAAAATTCCTAGCTGCAACCGTGAAATAATATACCATAATATCGTATAAATTATGTATGAGCGTGAATACCGAGCACTTTCTTTGTCTGATACCGTTGAAAATGATCCTGGCATTTAAACGCTAGCAAAATAGAGGTAGACTATGTTTATCTAGTACTTTGGCTATGTCACATTCCTAGTTCATTAATGCAAATACCCGTATTATTTAAATTTTCATGAAATTCACTATTGTTGTGGATCAGGCGAATGAAAATTCTCAAGTTTATTCTACGAAGATAAATAAGTATACCTACCCCGTTTTGACTAGGGTAGGACAGTATACAGAGACCAGGTTATTCGTACTACATACTACATTGACCTCAATCCGAAAACAAACGGATGAAAAACATTTAGAACTTAAAAAATATTAATAATCCTCATTTTCAAAGAATGAAATCACATAGCATTTAGCGACAAGAGTCACTAAATGCTAATTGCTAATTAACTAGGTCGCTTGTACTTGGGTCAAAAATAATTTAGTATTTGCTATGCGCACTAAATTAAACCTAAAGTGAAAAGGGTTAGGATGATAAATACTACCAATTTCTCCCTTTCCCTAATTTATATCCTAAGTATGTGTTATTGTTGTAAGAAGCTCCTTACAATCGAGATAGCTGGCATACTCGACTTGTCTTTCTAATCCCTTATAATAATAATTACTCCCACACCGGTTTCGGTGACGGTGGCCGGTTTTATTGAAACCAGGCCAGTTATGCAGGAGTAATTTTATAGTGCTCAAGTGTGTGCGCAGTAAACAAGAGCACTCTCTATTTCTTTAACTCTCATAACCCAGTGGGACGGAAGACCGATACGACTGGCGAGAGATCAGGCGCAGAACCGACTTTTTACATGCCCATCCGACGCATGGATCATCTTACTTGTCAGACAATCAGGTGATCAGCCTGCATTGTCCTAGCCAAACTTGGAAAAAACATGTTTCCAACGCGGGAATCGAACCCACGACCTCCGAGTCAAGAGCCACGCTCTTAACCACTGGACCACGGAGGATAGCTTTTCTCGATAAATGGGCTATCTAACACTGAAATCATTTTTCAAATCGGACCAGTAGTTCCTGAGATTAGCGCGTTCAAATAAGTCCTATCAAATAATTTCCCCCCGTTTTTTCCACATTTTCCTCTATTTCTTCGCTCCTGTTAGTCTTAGTGTGATAAAATATAGCCTATAGCCTTCCTCGATAAATGGACTATCTAACACTCAAAGAATTTTACAAATCGGACCCTACTCGTCCGATTTGTAAAGTTCCTGAGATTAGCGCGTTCAAACAAACAAACAAACTAACTAACAAACTCTTCTGCTTTATAATATTAGTATAGACTATATTATACCTTATACTTACGGAGGTAAGAGATTGGAATAAATATTCTTACCTACAGTTCTTAGACAGGAGGTGTAAGAATGAGTATTTCTTTAAACAAAATAGTGATTTCTGGAAAATATAATTATTGTTACTATTACTGTACTGCCTACAACGTTATAGTCGTACTTTTTACAATTTTATCATCAAACTGTCCAGATCCAAGAAAACTTCAAAAATATTACATATTAAAATATTCAGAGTCCGAGCATACCTGCCTTTCCTTTAAAAGAAAAAAACATTTTATTCGACTAATCTCTATAAATAAGTAAAAGCGGATGAAAAGTTTTTACCTCTCCCTCTTGAGTATTTGAATCTTCGCTAACATTATCTTGTTTTTCAGCAACTTTTCACTAATCCCTCCTCTTTGGATTCTTTTTTTTATGTCGTAATCATAGCGCTTCGTAAGACAAATAGGTACTTAACTTTGTAAATTTTAACATTTTGCAACTTAAACATTTTCTTTTAAAATATTTCCAATAAGTTAAGATTTTACGAGCCGAAGATTGAGCGTACAAACAGCATTAATATTCTTTTTATTTCTTCGTTCGTTCGTGATCTGATGCGCTGTTTTATCCAGCCACTTGGAATAAATCTTTTGCAAATTATTGTTGTGTCCCCGTCGTAATGACATGTCCCTACTTCACCTTATATTTCCCAAATCTCATTATGTTTCGAAATATGTTTATGTAATTCGTGTCACTGAAATTCAGACAATTGGAAGCAACTGAAGTGTTATGCAAGAACTACAGTAGACAATAAAACATAGTATTCCTTGTACGCCCCTCAGTCCGGAACATCGTGGGAATTCGCGATTCAGTACCTGAATACCAATGAAGTTTTTACTCGAATCGCATTATGCTTTAACCGTTGGAACGACTTCCATGATAAAAAGGGAATGTTTAACAATTCACTAATGCTTTAATGGAAAAGTGGAGGAGAGTGGATATTATTCAGTCAAAAAGATCGATTTATTTCTAGCTCTCTTCCACGAACTCGTTGGCTGACTTCAATTTTTATTTCGAGTTTTTTTTTTTGGTTGCTTAATCCTCCTTTTGTGTACTTTTCTTCTCACCACTCAGGATAGGATAGCCTGAGTAGAATACATTATGTTATGGACCTCTTAAAAATGATCTCACAACAATGTAGGATCAAGTGATTTTTTCAATATTTTGCTTAAATTCAATTTTTAGATAAGTTTTATCTTTCAAACGATAGTAGCGAACAAGTTTAAGAATATACAAGCATTTATTTTAGAATATTTGTTGCAGCTCACGTTATACAAATATTCGCAAAGTAGTGACATTCCCGTACAAAATCGATCAGCTATGTTCGAAATTTCTGAAGGTCTTGTGATTTTACGTGATTTTAGTACAGAAACTAAAATGCGACCTAATACTTCGTTTGTAAACAAATATTTTCGCCAAAAACGTAGCCGCTACGCCACATTGTGCTACGCCGTAGCCGAAGCTGTAACGTCTGTGTACTACGATTTTTGGTGATATAAATTGCTAGATTTTTAAGAAGTTTTTCAAGTATTGTGTGACATAATTTTGTAAGCATCTACACTACCTACAGTCTACAGGTATTCAAATATAGTTAAGTTTCTTTTACATAATTCTCACTAACCACGAACACCGATAACCAATAAAAGGCTAAATATACTATTGGGTAATTCTTTTGAGTCAATATGAGCTTATGATAAGGCTTAAGCGTGCCTGTAGGGAATGTTTTTGCAGTAACCCTTAAAAATGGTCGTAACCTCGACTTGACAGATAGACAGCGTGACGAGGGTTCTCTGGACTCGTCGGGGGCCAGAACGTGACTGCGGTAACGGAACTGATGGGTGGATGTCGATTAGGTACCTATTATAAAAATATATTTTTTTTATTAACCAAGCGTTTGGAATGCTCTAAATGATTCATATTAGGTGGCACGTTGCGTAGTTTATTTCTTCCACGTTTTACAAGGGCGATAAGATATAAAAATTGGTGTATAAACAAAAATGAAAGCATAAAAAATATTTGCGTATGCCTGGAAAGCGTCAATTTTTCAGCTGATGATAATTAATTATGGCTAAGAACAATCTCGATCGCGTCAGCTTTAACATAAAAAACCAGCCAAGTGCGTGTCGGCCCACGCCCAATATAGGGTTCCGTAGTACCGCTAGTTTTAATGTTTTATTTTTAAAGATCAATGAATATACATTTATAACGTGTTTTTCACAACATCATCTCAGTTACGCTTAAAGGAATTTGAACGAAAAGTTCCTTTATACTTCTCCGAATACATTTTTTTTAGTTGATCGACTATTACTCAATAATTTATTAAGTCTTCTCAGCCGTGATAGTTTTCCTTTCAAATTCAGCATATTTCCTACTCCCGTGAATTTTTTCACATTTCCAGAAGCAACCGGTTTAGCTGGTAGAAGGGGGGGGGGACTCTAACGATTTTTTCCACTTTAAAACTTCATATTTCACAAATGGATTCCTAAATCGGAAAATGATCTTTGAATACTCGTAATTTTTTTAAAAAACCTATCCAATGACACCTCACACGGTGGGGTGGACGCGAAAAAAAAATTCATCCCCGCTTAATATATAGGGGAGGTAGTAGACGGACAGACAGACGGACGAACAGACCGAAACTATAGGGGTTCCTTGTTGACTACGGAACCCTAAAAACTATATCAAAATCGGTCCACCCGTTTAAATGGCACAATTCCACTTACATAATATAATATACAGACAAGGAGACACGTCAACTTTAAACACCCCAGATTTTTATCATCAGGGGTTTAAAAGATTTACTTACAAACTTATTTTTTTTTTCAGGTATCGACACCCCACAAATGACGCCAATGTGAGCCGGACCCAGTGCAGTGTAGTGTAGTGTGTAGTTATGTTAACGTGAGGCCATGGTGAGGCCACTGTGGGCTCGCGCTCTGGCCTGGCTGGCTACCCTCGTAGCGCTCGGAGGGTCGGCCTACACGGACACGGAGGACTTCCTCAGCGACCTCGATAAACCAGGTAAGTTTGTACACGCTTTTAGCTGGTAAATGGTAATGTTACTACCCGGACTTGAAATACATTTGTATATTTTCGTTGCAAGTTACGTGCAATTAAGCCGTGGTCAATATGGTCCAAGTTTGAGATTTTTGGGGCCAATTTGACAAAGCAAATTGAGGCTCGAGAATGCTCTAGCCTCTAGGTAGCAGAAACAGTATAAAGATTTTGTGTCAAAATTTATGTCACTCAATATTCTGATTACATTCTGAATTAGGTTGTTACTTGTAACATTAAAACTAGAAGTTATGAAATATATACCTACTCTAAAAATACGTAGAGCAGTAATAAATTCAAACAAAGCATAGTTATCATAATTTGATACTGTTTAAGAGTAAAGTAAATTAGCATAAACATTCATGGGTTGAGCAGGCAGCCATGGAAATTGGAAACTATTGTTTTATGAACGAAATCTGAATGAGAGAACCCGTCTCAGCAGGGCATAGGATTTTATGGACGCAGTAAATATTATATTAACAATTGAAGTTAGCTGTTGTTTTCACATTTTATTATTATTTTATGATAATCTGGTACCGTACTCGCTATTGTAACCGCAATAAAACTACTGACTCCTAAGCTTGACGTTATTATAGTCGAGGCCTCTTATAAATTATACTACAAAACCTACAAATAATAAAAACTAAGGAAAAGTAACTCTGTCAAAAAACATGTTCTACAATACTTGTCAAAAATGTGTACCTTAGGTACACATTTCAATACATTTGCAATATTTAGGTGGCCTTGAGCGGTATCAGGCTGACGTTACATGACAGTTCAAAAGGAACCAAATTTAAAACGGTAATAGTATGGGAGTTACGTTTCCTCAACTTTTATTATTCGTAGTACAAAACCAATATTAAAACACATTACGTGCTACTGAAATGACTCGTACCGAGTGTAAAGCCTCAAGTCATTTCAGTAGAAGAGTGTATTTAAGTAAAGTATATAGAGCTACGAATAAATACTTTTAATATCTGCCGGATAGTTTGCAGAAACAGATAAAAAGGTATAAAGCTCTTACCTTATCGTGGTAACTGGTAAAGTTGGTTGGCCTATTGAATCGAGGGAATCTTAATCAAGTATGGTACTCAACTTTTGATGCCACGCAGAGCTAAACTTAAAACAAGACTTTGTTCAAAGTTTAACATGGTTTAATGTCAGTTATTCTACTAAAATATCAGCGAAAGTAATAAACTTCGTTATATGAAATGTACACCGTATGTGTATTTGTGATAAACAACTAACAAGGCTACACGAGTTATCTACATTACACCCGTAAATACAAAACAAAAAAGCCGCGTTGGTATATTTAGCGCAGGGTTCCATAATTTCACCGTCATTATTTTTGACTGATAGCGACGACGATGGGACATGATCATTGCCACGTCTCACCTCAAAAATATATTTGAAGGGTTTCGATGTTATTTTAATACTCATAATATTTGTATATACAGGGTATAACGAAACTAAGTAATAATATTTTAGTGTGTGTATGTGTTCCTGACATAGTGTTCACTGTGAAAGAAGCAGCACTGAAAGACCAATATTTTTTTTCACTTTTATATGGGGAAACTCGTAACGCTGCAGCGCGGCGCTGGGGCGCTTGCCCAATATTTACACACTAAAATTATTTTTAGTGTGTAAATATTTTGTAGTAAATTTTTGTGCAGGAACCTAGATAATTACTATTTTAAGCTGAAAAATAACTCAAACATGTTAAATATTTTCGTATGAGAAAATGATTTTGGTATTACGTATGTATTAGAATTACAATGGAACCCGGCCCATTAACATTATTACACACAGCCAGGGTAAAATTTGAGACGGACATCATTATAATATCAACCTATCTCTCATTTGATATAAAATATATATATTTATCATAAATATCGATCTCAATACACTTCATTATTATTATTATTATTATAATACTGTGACTTGTTCTGTGCCTACTATTGTATTGCATGTTTAATGTTAAAATGATTAATTTAGTTTTTAAACGTCTTTAAAACTTAATCCCAAACACTACGCTGAATTGTTATAGTTGGAAGTTCAACATATTTTTATAACGATCACTTCCTGACGGACGGAACCCTAGAAAATGGAGTTACGACCTGATTTCAAATACAAACTTTTTACGCTCACACAATTTTACTCCGGCTTTTATTTTTTATGTCGGATGCTGCATTTGTTTTGTTTGTTGATAGTTAGTGAGATGGGTAGTAAAAAGTTGAACATTTTATAAGTGGGATTCAAAATTGAGATTGTAGGTTACAAAATTTTCAGGTTACGATTCATAAAAGTCTACAAGTGTTCGCCAAAAAGTTTCTATTCAGTAACAAATATAGGTTAGTGAAGGCAATAAGAACATATAAAATTCGCTTTTTATTATTGCTTCTCGTGCTCCGTGTTGCATGTTTGTAGAGTCATAATAATAACTGTTACTAAATGCTCATACACGATACTAATAATAGCTAAACTATTAGTCCAATGCGACGACCGTACTACTTAATGCATTTATGTGTTATTTTAAACTGTATTTTGTATAATTTAATACTTAAAATGTTTTTACTGATAAAGCTTTAAAGCTTTACGTCAGTCCTTTTTATTTTTATATATTTTAATTGCTTTTTAACCCCCTACAAAAAGCAGGGTGTTATGAGTCGTCATGGCATCCAAACGGGTAGACCGATTTTGATCTATTTTTTTTTTGTTAAAAATATAATACAAAGCTGATAATTATTATGATTAAGAGTGTTCTCAGCTAGTTCATCATCACTAGCCCGTTCCGTGCTGGAATATTTGGGTATAAACCCAACAATTTGTCAGCAACTTTCAGGCTTGATCGCTTTAATAATTTACATTCGGATTCTGACACTTATTAAACTTTTGAATCGGGGGCTGTTTTTATGTTTTTTAATAATTGATGTTATATTTTTATATGAACTTACTAACTGGTACGTAAATTGGATACAATATTGCATCTATAAAACCAAACGAGTCGCTATGTCCTTTGCTTTAAATGCTGAAATTGTACACTGTATATATACAGTATACACATTGCATGTGGTGACAGCAATTCATAAAACATAACAATCCTCCTTGTATAATAAGCACCTGCAATATATTATTAGTATAATACAATTATACCGTCCGTTCCCCAAAAGCAAACTTTGTAACTAGTGCAATATTCTGGAAACATCGTTCCGGTGAAATATTGTTTAAACGTTTGAATAAACAAAAGTTTAATTGTTTCCGTCGACATATGCTTTTGGCTTAACATAAATTCAAATGATAAATGCGTGTTGTCTTAACACTGGTACAGTTTTGTAAATGATAAAAAAAAACTGTTGAAGGCAAAACGGTTTCCGGATGTGAACTAATTTTGGATTCCGAACGAGAAGTGTTGTTTTACGATTTACGCGATTTAAATTATTCAAAGCCTAATGACTGACAGTAAAGAGTTTTATTTGCACTCCGATTTTATAACTAGCGAGTTAAGGATTCCACAAATATACAGTTACTATTGTAATACTACAATATAATATTTTCTTGATGGTAAATTGATACCTTGCAACCATTTTATTTTTTTTATTAATTCTTATCCCCCTAATAGTGTCAGGGCTTGTTGTTATCTATTAACTTTAAAATTATGTACATTTCAAATTCAATTTCAATTTACATTAAAAGATCCTACACATAAAATTCTTATAAAATAACTCCAAGTAAAAAGTAACTAAGTGACGATCAACAATTCAATTATGTTCAATATAAAAATTATAAATGTCAAGATTAAAACCAATAAAAATACGGCACAACATTTAACTACCCTACAACATTTAACTAGCTTAAGAATCACAGTAACATACTCGAATTTCTCTTATTTGTATCACACACTATCGTTTTACAGAAAGAGAGGAACAAATCCCTCTTTTTTCCCCCCAGGATGCAGGCAGATTCTCACCCGTCATCGATGTGCCCAATTTCTGCTCAATATCATATCTATTGCTAGCAAAAATTGGACACTCGAGTAACAGGTGAGGAACCGTCTCCTCAACTCCTGGCTGACACAGGCACGACGGATCCTCCTTCAACTTGAATCTATGCAAGTAGAAGGCGAATCCGCCGTGTCCAGTCAGAACCTGTGTGGTGTGGTGTGTGATGTCTATCTTTCCTTTTACCTTGCAACCATTAGTGACCTTTCTTTTGTTTCTATTTACGTAGGTACTGCAAAAATAACAAGGGATCATGATGATCATATATGCGGTAAATTAGTTAATCTTGAATTGCAAATTGCACGGAGAATTGCAAAGCTAGATTTATCGCATAGCTAATTAGTTGAACGGTAAAGTTCGACAGATTGTCAGTCCAAGGAACACGCATCCCAGGGGTGGAGTTAATATGAATGACATAACTGAGGAAGTTGTGGGGAACATAATATGGACGTAGTTTAGTTCACATCAGAGGTAAATTCTTAGGGCAGAAACGCTTTGACGCACTAACATCAGTTTACAACGCGAACGTTTTGGCGCCAATGTTGACAGTACGATCACGCAACGCAAAAATTATTATATTAGATCCCTTAGAATTTAGAGTTCCTAGGTAAGTTTTTATTAGAATAGTTTACGCTTATCTTACTAAACATAGTCTTACACATTCAGTTCGTATCGTTTGATGTTTATAATTAACGTTTATAACTTTTCTAATTTCATAATTTTCTGTCTGAGTTTGTGTGTTGTGAATAAGCTACTCAGATTAATATATGACTTAAAATACGTGTGGTTTTCATGGTCTCTGTGGCCAATCAAAAGCTGTTTAACCTCAAAGTATGTATATATGAATAAAAAATATTAATAGACTGCGTTTCCTTTGGTTATGTTCCTGTTTAGTTTTTTATAATTAATTTTGTTGTAAAAAGAGTCTTTACTAGCAGGTGTCCCTTGCAAACTTTGTTCCAAACATTAGGTATGTTTGCCATTTCTTTTTGTTTTCTTTTTCCCTTTTCCTCAGGGAAATATAGTTTCATTACCAAACCTTTTTCCCACATTTATTTACAATATTTCCCAACATTACATATTTGCACGTCAGTCGGAAAGATCGTCTAATCGAGTGTAAAGACATGACTGAACATAGACAGAAGATACAATATACGGAACGAGCGGCGGGTATATGTCCCACTGTCATGGCACGCTTACTGTGCTTTATCACGCGCGCCCAACTGACACTGTTTTATGTCGTGGTTCCGTATATTTTCGTTGTATAATAATGTAAGTAAACATTTTTAAGGTAACAATGTCTTCGTCAAAATAGATATATTTACATAGTACCATTTGGCGAAGTAGTACATTAATTAAAAAAAGGATTATATTATTATAATACTTTCGGAGGTTAAAAATTCTTTTACATTTTTATAGTTTATATAAATGAACATTTTTGTAAAAAACTAAAAAGTACAGCTATTTTCTATAATCTTTCTTATGGAACAAAGTTATCTAGGATGCACTTATTGGAGCTCTTACAAACTCTCGGTAACTCTTTGGAAGAAAAGAAAAGTTTGCGACACTGATGTTTCCAACAATATGCGATTAAAGTTAGGTATTTTTTGCCTTAAGCCTAGCTTTTAATATTGCAACTCAGATTTTTAGTACCTAACTAGCTTTTGCCCACGATTCCGCCTAGTAAAAACATTAGGACACTCACTACATTTTCAAGACCAAAATACATTTTAAAATGTAGTGTCTTAGTGGGTTACAGCCCATGTTTTTACTCAAAGCGTTGTTTCTGTGTCTTAGAGTAAATAGCATCCATTCCTATCGTAACAAACCCTAACTTACATGATAGAAGAATTTTTTTACAAATGCGTGGCCTAAACTATTACTTGCTTAGTCAATATTTAATGAAAGCTATCGATTACCACAAAGCTTTTATTTTAAAACTATATAATGACGATATGAAGAAAAAAACTATGTAGGCACTAAAATATAATAATCCAATCCATACTTAGTTTACTTACTTATATTATAAATGCGAAAGTGTGTCTGTCTGTCTGTCTGTTACCTCTTCACGCCCAAACCGCTGAACCAATTTTGCTGAAATTTGGCATGGAGATACTTTGAGTCCCGGGAAAGGACATAGGATACTTTTTATCTCGGAAAATGTACGGTTCCCGCGCGATAAATGAATTTTGGCGCAACGGAGTTACGGGCGTCATCTAGTAATTATAGTAAATGAGTATTGTAATTATATGGAGCCTATACGGAGCTATATGTCCACAAAGTACGCTGTTCATAGATTATGATATTATATTTACTGTAGCAAATTATTTGCGTATACTAATTCTGGTTATGTTATATTTTTAATATTATAATACGTAGAGATAAACTGTCGTCAACTGAAACCAAAACTACAAAGCGCATTGCATGGTAAATATCAAAATTATAAATTAGTTGTCTTGTCAACGTGGCGCTTTTAGAAGATATTAATGCTTCATATCAGGATAATAATAGTATTATTACATATTATGTTAGCGTAATGTTTTATGATATAATTCTATCAAACCAGAAAATTTTTGATTTACATAATCATACTTAATTACTGTAATTAAATAGGGGGTTGAGTAGTATAATGGCAGAAATGAGGTAAATTTTTAGAGCCTTACACACAGAAATACTAAATTAATCTTACGCAGCAACAATGCTAATATTACATGCTCTACATATACTACGATATATTTAATAAAAATCTTATAAATCGTATTCTCATACGCTCTTGGATATTCTATTTAATTTTATCAAAATAATTACATAACAAGCGATACTGAACCCTAAAAGCTTTTCGCTTTCTTACGTATATCGGCCATCATACATCAAACGCTCGTACAACCTCCGGTCGATACAGTTTTATGAGATTATAAAGTATAATTTACGTCGTTATGTTTTATATGACGTTAACATGACATTTGTATATAATATGTTTATTTTCGGAACCTATTAGCGGCTGAATTCGTGTGGCCTAATGAGTTTCCACTGTTTCACAGAACTGTGATTATGGCTGAGGCAATTTTTGTTGATTAAAACTGTTTGAAATTAATAAAAGGATTGCGCAGCTTAAATAGAGTTAAAAGTTCATATCCGTTTATTTTTTACTAAAATATTAATGAAATTTAAGACCGTGACTGGGCTATAAAATGAATCCCATCCGAAAAAATCTGTATAACCAGGCCGAAGCCAAGACGTCCCTCGGATGCCTTCTAAAAGTCCGGGATTTATTTGCTCATGAGCAAGGAATGCTTTACACTGATCTCCTCCTCGCATCGTGTTCCTCATTGCTGAGGGTCGTGATTCCCCTTTTGGAGTTTAGTGACGACCACATTACGCCATCTGTGGCGATCCTTGGCAGAATGGAGAGCATCATGAAGGCCGGTATCTAAAGTTGTGCGCACTTGGTCAGACCATCTAAAAGGAATTTGGCCTCTTGGGCGGCGACCGTCAACTTTGCCTGTAACCACAAGCTGTTCGAGGTTATGGCCATCCTTTCTTGCGATGTGACCGAAGAAATCCAAAACTCTACGTAGGCAAATCGACGACAGTCTTGCTTTACACTGATATAATAACAATAATAATCTATACAAGACATTTTTTATACCTTGCTCATTTATCATTGAACTGGTAACAAAAAACTAATTTACCTACATATCAACCTCATGTTCATTACGTACGAGTTACATAAAGGCCAAACAATTGCTATTATAAATCACCTTAAAGGCCCGAGGCTAGTCGCGAGGCATGATACGTTTTATCTGACCCAATAAATTCGTTCACTAGTCGGGTCTTCCGAAATTATTTGACTTTGATTTTAATAACTCTTCCCTTTATGATATTCATATTTTGTCCTGTAATGAGTTTTGTGTGGTTACCCTCGTTTTGTATATAAATGTTGAAAATTAAATTCTACAAAATATATTGAGAATAAATTATAATGTATCACAAATATTAAATCATTTAATATGACTGTATAAAATAATATATAACATGAAAAGATAATGAACCGGGATGCCATGGCGACGTGGCCAGCGACGTTATCATGGCTACGTCTGGCGTCACTACGTCGCCGCAAAGCGGTGTTTTTTTTTTAATTTTATCAAGATTTAAGAAAATACCCGGAAAAAATGTTTAATTATCTGAGGATATCACTAAAATCAGCGACTGATTGAGTGACGGAGCATGCAAATCTGCAAAGACGTGTAAACAACTGGCAACGTCGCCAGTCGCCGCATGCGTAGCGGTCGATTCTGGCTACGCTGGCTACTTGGCAACGTCGCCAGTCGGTCGCCAGGTGAGTTACCCGTCATACATCTCAATATAACTAGTTGGCGACGTCGCTGGCCACGTCGCCATGGCGCGGCGTCCCGGTAAGGTATGGCCCTAAAACGACGGCTCCGAGTGTAACTATCTGGCTATGGCTAAAACTACAGTTGATCATTCATTCAATTTTCAATTCAATAAACAGTTTTAACATACAAACGAAAAACGTAACTGATTTGCGCATTCAGGTAATTAAAAATCAATCCCTCAAAACGTCACACTACTAAATCGCTTACACGTAATCTATTTTCCGTCGGAAAACGTAGCTGTTATAGCCTGTTGAAAAGGCGTGAAGCGTCTGCAATTAGTAGCCGCATGAAAAACCCGATTCACCTAAAATGAACCCCACAACAAACGGAATTGCATGAAATTAGTTTCATTAGTGTTCAAACCGCAAACTATCGTTGAAGTCTCACCGAGAAAATTACTTTCCTCGGTCTTAAATAGCAATTTTTATATCCCAGCACGCTACGGCGTATCGATAAAGTGCTCTATAAAACGTACGCTGCGGAATAGTGCTTCAATTTTGTGTTATATTATACTAAAGATAATTTGCTAATATTTGAGAAAAAGTTTCAGTCAGCTTTATTTTCGTCACAAAAATATTATGGGAATGAAATAAGTATTTCGTTAGTTTTTAAGACCTATAAATAAACAAGGAGAGAATATTGCTTATATTATACGGTGGCTACTATACTCTACGCGGCGAAACATGGCGCTAGCAATCATCGACTCCCTGTCAAAAACTTGTCATTTTCCATATAAACCGCGATTGACAATGAAGTGTCATATGTTGTCAATCGCGGTTTTATATGGAAAATGACAAGTTTTTGACAGGAAGTCAATGACCTTTTTTTTTTTTTTAATTCGTCCCGGTCGGGACAGGCAAAGGGAGCGTTGCCCATACAGCCATTTCTATGTTTTCTCTATTTAATGAGTGATAGTGAAGGCCGAAGCCAATTCTTTTATATTAACCTCTGAAATAGAGTTTTCATCAGGCCGAAGCCATTTCTCATGTTTTGATAGTATTTTACTGTCCCTTCTTCAATTAGACATATTGTCGTCATTGGTCATTGTCTTCATTGTCTTGACGTGGTCTTGACTCTTGACAGATGCCTAAAAAGTCTGCTAATAAACAGTTCAAAGTTATGAAGCCAATGACCGCTAGCGCCATGTTTCGCCGAGTAGAGTATAGTAGGCGGAAGTTCGAAGTTCGGAAACCATGGAACTGATCCGTATCAATTCTCACACACTTGAACTCAGCTCATTCTAAGTGATACGAATTGAGCCCCGGGAACTTTTTACTTCTTTGCCTACTCCAACTTGAGCTCGTTCGACGACCACGTTTCATAAAACCATGCTTTCATGCAAATATGGAATTAATTTTGATGAAAATTTATCCATTACCCCAAAAATTTACAGCATTTTGTCCGTGACGCGAAATGAAATTTCTGTGTTGGCAAAGAACTTTGTGTTTATGAATGTCGTCCGTAGAGTATGAGGTTTAATAATTTTAATTACATCTTTTGTCGCCAACCTCAAAGTTTTCGTGAATAGGTTTTGTTTAGTATGTTAATTATTAATAGTATTCCTTGTTACTTTTGTAGCTATATTACTATAGTTTTACAGTGTTTGAAGTGGTTTAGACCATTGTTGTTGACTTGTTGCTATTCAAACTTAAAAGGGCTAAGCTAGTTTTGTTAAAATAGAATCGGACCTAATTGTGTACTTTATAAATATAAAAATAATAATAATTGTCAGTATTCTGTGTTCATGGTTTAAATTATAAGTGATTCACGCTTGCTGAATTTCGCTAAATTAAAGCATATACAATTCTCACTGGAACGGTTTTATGTAACATACACGAAGTAGCTAAATCTCATACATATTCAGAGTTTAGACCTAACAATGACATTATTTCCTTTGATAAACGCGGGCACACGCATATTTAATTTGTTTTCTGGCTACCTTATGCATAATGTTACAAATGTTGACAAAGTTCAATCGTTCTTATATCGTGACTCTTAATTGTGATCATTTTTCAACGCCTTTGAAATTACTTTTTTTTTATTAAATAAAGGTACAAGTTGGAAGCCGGCTACATAAAGCGGCAGCAGACGACGTGTCGTCGCGACACTACTGGTTTCTATGTATTTCTATGAAACACCCTCCGCAGCTAGCGACACGAAGCTAGCGACACTTATTCATAGAAATATTACATAGAAACCAGGAGTGTCGCGACGACACGTCGTCTGCAGCTGCCGCTTCATGTAGCCGGCTTGCAACTTGTACCTTAAATCGTAAACAAGCTGGATCACTAGATAGCGATAGAAAGCGATGGAGACCATAAGCTCCACGTAAACTACGCCTTTAGAATTCACCGCACTCCTTTCGAAGTTTTTTTTATTTATTTTTATTTTATGAAATAAGGGGGCAAACGAGCAAACGGGTCACCTGATGGAAAGCAACTTCCGTCGCCCATAGACACTCGCAGCATCAGAAGAGCTGCAAGTGCGTTGCCGGCCTTTTAAGAGGGAATAGGGTAATAGGGAGGGTAGGGATGGGAAGGGAAGGGAATAGGGGAGGGTAGGAAAGGGAATAGGGTAGGGGATTGGGCCTCCGGTAAACTCACTCACTCAGCGAAACACAGCGCAAGCGCTGTTTCACGCCGGTTTTCTGTGAGAACGTGGTATTTCTCCGGTCGAGCCGGCCCATTCGTGCCGAAGCATGGCTCTCCCACGTATCTACACTAATATTATTAAGAGGAAAACTTTTTTGTTTGTTTGTTTAATTGTAATGAATAGGCTCAAAAACTACTGGACGATTTTAAAAATTCTTTCACCATTCGAAAGCTACATTATCCACTAGTAACATAGGCTAAATTTTATTTTGGAAAAAATAGGGTTCCGTAAGATATTTGGGTTTTTCGGACACAAGGTGTAAAAATCAACCAGAAAAGTTACTTATTTTGCGTACGCTGCCTAAACTATAAAAGATAGAACCATAAAATGTTCTAATTAATTGTAGATCTTATAAATATCTACAAAAAAATCCGCTATATCTATCTATGTCGAGTGAGGCACAACAACGATTTTTTTATTTAAAAATCTTGAATTTTTTTTGGACTTCATTTAAACGCGTTTATTTTACTCATGCTATTAATCCTTATCAAAATAAATTATTTCATCACTAAGCACAGCTTATGCAGATAATATTTGGTCTTTGAATGATTAAAATTGGACGTTTGGTTTTGAAGTTATGGCGAAATTAAAATATTACGATTTCTGCTGCACGGCCCGTTGCGAAGTGGGCGTCACCGAGGCGGGGGTGCGCGTGCGGGAGGGAGTTTAGATCTATTAGTAAATGATGATTTAAATAATACTTAATTATTCACTAAATCTAAATAATATATAAAAGTTTAAGGTCAAAGCACAGCCCAAACCACTGGACGGATCGGGCTGAAATTTGGCATGCACGTAGATGTTGTGACGTAGGCATCCGCTAAGAAAGGATTTTAATCAATTCTACCCCCAAGGGATAAAATAGAGGATATACCGATCGGGCTGAGACTTTGATACCTAAATAATAATAATACTTCTTAACGCGAGCGAAGCCGCGGGCAAAAGCTAGTAAATATATAATTTACAATGATGAAATAGAGCTGACACCGTCATTTTTAGGGTTCCGTAGCCAAATGGCAAAAAACGGAACCCTTATAGATATAACCGCATTAAGATTTTGATACAATAATGGAAAAATTATTAAAAATTTTAGGGGTCCCCAGAGGTACAACTGAATCAAAAAATTTTTTTTCATCTAACCTATGCGTTTATTTATGGTCTTCAAAAATCATAGAAAATATAGAAATCATAGGTTTCTAATATCATTTTTTTCTTACCTGAATAGTTTGCGAAAGAGACTCTTCCAAAGTGCTAAAATGTGTGTCCCCCCTCTCAAACTTCTAAAGTAGGGGCATGACAAGTCTAAAAAATATATGATGTACATTACTATAAAAACTACCAACGAAAATTGGTTTGAACGAGATCTAGCACGTAGTTTTTTTTACGTCATAAATGGTAAACTTTGATTAAACTTTCATTAAATCAACTGAAATATAAAAATAAATCAAAAACAAAAACCTTTTAATTTCATAAAAATAAACCTTATTGCTGCTGTGGAACCCTTCATGGGCGTGTCCAACTCGCACTTGGCCGGTTTTTAAATCATATATTTTCACTTGAGTTAGCTGTTTAAACCTACATTTTACGTCATCCATGTCTCATTAACGGCCGTTCCCAATATTTGATCTATCTCTGGTTTTGCCCTACTAGAGATAGGAATAGCTCTCATTAGACATTAGAGACCATATATTTTATGTCAATTCAATGTTAGCTGCGATCGGTCGTATGTCAAACCAGAGATAGATTGAATATTGGGAACGGCCTTTAGCGTGTAGAAAAATTAAATTATGAATTATCGCTATGGGACATTTTGATTGACAGCTGTTTTGACGTATCAAATTAAACGCCTCCTTATGGCAGTGATCCACAGTCCACACCCTCAATATAATGTCGTCCACGCGCCATTACATCATTGTATGTAGACATATAGCCATTAGCCACGTATAGCCTTCATTTGACACAATCTGTCGCAAGTACTATAATATAATGATGTTCCATAACATTTTTGTTGATACATGGACGATTAAAATAAAATTTATAAGCAAGTTATGATTATATCATTATCATATCTGTCAAATTGACGCAAATAATATGAATAATTCTTCGAAAACAACACTTCGATCGGACAGGATCAGGAAATATAGGCACAAAATATTATAATTTGTGATGACAAATAGATTGCTTATGGTATTTAACGGTCCTGACTTCTGATCTTTATGTTTGGTATATTATATAAATTACTAAATGACGCCCGCAACTTCGTTGCGCCAAAATTCGTTTATCGCGCAGGAACCGTACATTTTTCCGGGATAAAAAGTATCCTATGTCCTTTCCCGGGACTCAAAGTATCCCCATACCAAATTTCAGCAAAATCGGTTCAGCGGTTTAGGCGTGAAGAGGTAACAGATAGACAGACAGACAGACAGACACACTTTCGCATTTATAATATTAGTATGGATATTTAAAACTGAGAGACACCCGTAAGACCTATAAAATATAATGAAATGTTAGAACTTAGGGGTAGAACCACCGACATAGATCAAGATAGATACCGCATGTCCCTCCATTTGTATGAAAACGAGCGTGCCACTTTTTTCCTACCTACTGTGACGTACCGATGATAAGAAACGTGTCCATTATCTAGGCCAACGTTTCTATTTGAATTCCTACAGCTCAATACGGCACAATTAGGCATTTAGGCATTTTTAAAATCCCGATTGACGCCCGATTCCGATAGCAGACTAAAGAACAGAATTTCGAAAGACGAGCATATCTCGTCGTTTGGGAACGCGATAATATGGCACGCGAAGTACATACACATGCGGTATCTATCTTTATCTATGTCTGTGGGTAGAACTTATATATTATATGATTTTCATAATAAGCTTTGGCTTTCAATTTATTTGATAGTCCTATCAAGCATGTGCTTAGTATCTTCCAATAGTACAATTATATAATATTTTATTATTATCCATTAATTAATTATTATTACTCGCGCGTAGTCTTAAAAGCCCCAAGCGACATTTGATATAAGCAGAACCTTAAAATTTTCAAACAAAAGCTTGGAAATGTCTGGTGTCTTTCTGACTAATTGACCCTTCGTAACTCAGCAGGACCTACACTATTCTTTAATTTAAAAAAAAAACACGACGTGTAAGCTGTTCGGTACTTTCGACCTCCTGCGACCCAAAAGACAAAAACAAGCGTTATTTAATTACTCTTGTAAAAATCTCATCATACGCCTACACCATAACTTAACTATGTGTTTTATTGTGACCATAAAAATGTGGCATTTACATCCAATCAAAATTTAAATATGATCAGATACGAACGCAAATCAAAATCATAATTTACCATTAGAGCTGTATTTTTTTCACGATATTGTATTCCGAACACTCGCATCGTTCGATGGCAATTATGTCGATCGTTTTCGAATCGATTACGAACTGGACCGAATTGGGATATTAAAATCGATATTATGTTTATTTATGTAATCAACAAATACTTAATCCATGTTGTATGCTGTTGAATATTATATTGCTAATAAATTCTTACTTTTTACGACTACGAATAAATAATTAAGAAGTTAGCTTAGATTATAATATGAAAAGTAGATACCTATGCTACCTACGTGAAAAATTTTAAACTTGTTTGATTGGAAGTAAGCAAATAAAATAAAAACAATATAATAATAATAATATCTATGGACGCTTCACACCACGTAAGTCTGGCCCCGTGGTAAGTACCTGAAGGACTTGTGTGACGGGTACCAGACAACGGAAATATACTTTTATACTATACATATATTTAAGATTTTTATTATATGGTACACATATTTAATACACAACCATGATCCAGGAACTTTTGAAAACTTTTGTTCCGTCGGCGGGATTCGAACCCGCGACCCCCGGCTTGAGCTACCAACGTGCGCGTGCTCACCAACTGAGCCACAGAAGTCGCCAACAATATACGTAATATAATTATTCACTGTGGTAATAATTCAATTCATTCTAATATTATAAATGCGAAAGTGTGTCTTTCTGTCTGTCTGTTACCTCATCACGCCTAAATCGCTAAACCGATTTTGCTAAAGCCTAAAAGTATGGAGATACGCTGAGTCCCGGGAAAGGACATAGGATACTTTTTATCCCGGAAAATGTATGGTTCCCGCGCGATAAATTAATTTTGGCGCAACGGAGATGCGGGTGGGTGTCATCTAGTATTATTATAATAAAGCATAACATTATAGCAAATCTATTATAACCAAAATTAAATAAAGGAGAATATTAAAAAATATATTATATTTCTTCGCTTCATTCTTCGATAAATAATTAACCAGGTAGTCCTTTGCTTATCTGTTAGGCAATCGCGTTTTTTTAAAGACGTATGTGGGTACTTGAAAAAAATTAAATACTGTCGGGCACCCGCTCACCAGCGCGCCTCATTATTTGTTAACGCGAGGCAACGCGAGCACGTATACTTAGTAACCATGCCAAAGAGCAGCTGGTTATTATTAAGATGATTGAGTCAGTGTTGTAAGTAACTAAAGTCAGTGTTATCTTATCGTGTAATAAGAAAATACATGTAAGTACTATTAAATACTTAAATAAGCGGCAGGCACTACCGAGGCCAAGACGAGCCAATTATATTCAATACTAACCGGCATGTACTGCGACCGCGAGTCAATAAACGTACAATGTGTTTGGACTGCGAGTCTTTATACACAATCTATAATATTATGTATGCTTTATCTGTTCTAAAAATAGAATTATACAACTATATGTTTGCCGGATTGAGGGAAACAACTGCAGGTGATTACTGCAATTATTTAATTAACCGGCATGTACTGCGACTGTGAGTCAATAAGTACCTACAGTGTATTTGGACCGCGAGTCCTTTTACACAATATATATTCTATATGCATCGGAATTGATCACGGATCTCTGACGATGTTTTACCTATTCTATAAATAGAACTATATGTTTGCCTGATTGGGGGAAATAACTGCAAGTTAATTACTGCAAGTGTTTAATTATATTAAGTTATTTTATAAACCGCCATAATGTGTGGATTGACTGCGGGTCTCTAAACACAATTTATATGCATCGGAATTGACTGCGAGTCTCTGACGATGTTTTATCTGTTTTATAAATAGAACTATACGTTGGCCGGTTTGGGGATTAACAGCGAGTTATTTTATAAACCGCCATAATGCGTGGATTGACCGCGAGTCTCTAAACACAATCCTTATGCATCGGAATTGACTGCGGGTCTCTGACGATGTTTTATCTAAAAATAGAAGTATAATATTATGTTGGCTGGTTTGAGGGGATTAACTGCGAGTTAATTACTATTTAAATTTAAAATATATTGATATTTTTTAAATCAACATAATTTATGGATTGACTACGAGTCTCCGACAATGTTTAAAAATAAAAATTAGCAACTACCGCGCGTTTTCCCGCGCTTTTTGTTATATAAATAAAACTACATAATTATTATTATAATATTAATATCTTTTCCGTTCTATAGAGAACAGCTATTTCGAGCTAATAACTAGATTGACTGCGAGTCTCATCACTCATCAGTTAACAACCAATGAGGGTCCCGCGCGATCCTTTTGTTCTAAATATAGAACTACGATTATAATTTATTATGTCTGCCGGTATATAATTATTATTAAATAAATTTTGCACCAATGTTGGGATTCGGGATACACCGCGAGTGTATAACAAAACTTACTTATTATCTACGTAACGTGATAACTACTACCCTCAATAATTTTTGTAACATATTTTATCGACAAATAAGTCGATTATAACGAGCAATTAAGCTACCCCAATATTTATTTTTTTAGGTCACTAAGACCAGACAATCGGGGAAATATCACTAGAAGTGACCGATATACGGGTCGATCAGGTTACGAATGAACCCGAAGCTTTCCCACTCCTAAACCAGGTGCCAACGGTCGATTCTGAGTACCGGCACCGATAGAACCGGACCAGATCCGGATAGATCCAGGACTCCTACTGACGTTAAGTGAGCCGTCGTTGGGTTCGCCAGATTATGGTTTTAAATGATCCCAAAAACGATTAAGATAAGCTACTGCTTATAAAACATTACTGATAATAAGTGTTGCAGATCGATTCCATTTCGATCAATTATTATTATCATTACAAATTTCACCTGACAAAGTCTCGATATTATCAGACTTATCAACAGTATCTGACTTATCTCGATATTAATTATTATCAGACTTATCAGATAATATATTATCAGACAAGATAACTTCGTAACGGAAACCTATAACACTCAGACTCGATAAGTCTTGGCTCAATATCAGACCGAGATTATTATTGTTTCGCTGAATAATTCCAGTGTTTGTTCGGAGAAACAAATTAGTACATACCATTAATCGGGTATCTTTCGGGCTCTGGCAAACCCTCCCAGCTACCCGTCAAAAGGAGGGAGGGCGTAGGTAACCGTCGGCTGGCGCCGCTAATACTGTACCGCTACAATCACTCCTTCGAGTTGAAGAGCGTTGAGGGCTGAGGCGACTAAACGCTCAAAACTGCAGCAGTAGTGCTGACAGTTATTTTTATATATATTTTATAGATGTTACTCTTATAATTATTGTGAGCTTAATACAGCTATCCTCAACCCGCGCCCCGCGGGCTGCATGTGGGCCACCGGGACTTTATTTGTAGCCCGCGTGATGTTAAACCATTTTGAAACTTCGTTTCTAAAACAAAAACAGGTTGGGGACCACTGGCTTAATATATTATACATCATGACATCAATAAATTATTGGAATTTAAAACTATATCTTCGTGTACCCCCACCGAAGGTTACCTTATTACAAAGATTTTCTTTTACCCAAACAAAGCGGCGAAAAATATTGTGTTATATTTTAAATACAATTTTTGAATTATTTTAAATTTGAAACCACTAAGTAAGTTTATTTCGAAATTACATGTTAATTTGGAAAATTACCGTACGGCTTTCAAGCCAATACCCAAAAGTGGATATCTAGCAAAAATAGAGTTAAGAGCCTACTTCTTGGTTCCTATTAACTTACTAGTCGATCGAAAGATTTTAATTTACGGATTAAGAGCTTTAAGTCTTGACGTACAGACTATCAGATGCGCTAAAAATTTTTTCACAAAAAATATAAAGAAGGAAACCAGACCAGGCGTAGGCTTTATCACTACTAGACTTACCACGCTTTAACAATATCAGTGTTCTAAGCGACAATTCTTCAGCTTCAGGCGCCCCTTTTTTGTTTACGTTTTATTGTTAATAAGTGCCATGGGTGTATTCAATCCACAACAAATATGTAAATATTTAAATCTTAACGTTTATAATATATATTATTTTAACATAACTAGCTGTCCCGGCAAACGTTGTTTTTGCCATATAAAGTATTTCGCCCATATTATTATTTTATTGAAGTGACTAAATAAGTATGTCACCATGGCAAAGTCCATGATTGCTATCCCGTCGCACAAACAATGGTCGGCGTCAGTCTCGAGTTGTAACAATTTACTATTATTTATTCAACAAATTAATACACTTATCGATATAAAGATAAAAGAGTAGATGTTGTCCGATTCTCAACCCTAGCCGATATGCTCGCTAAGATTCACGAAAATCGGTCGAGCCGTTTCAGAGGAGTTCAACCATGCACACCGTGACAAGCAAGCTCACGCAATTCGTGAGCTAGCTCAACTGATAGGTGTTTTGACACCTTCATATCCTGATTCCTGACTCCCGCCGCGGAATGCGACTGGTTTTCAGCGATTATAATATTTAATACTTAATAAAATATGCAATGATAAATACGATAACAGAATCACACTAATTTTTGAATAATAATTGTTAAAACTTTCAGCCTGGTGGACCGAGAACACAATATTCTCGACTTTCAATCTTATTAATATGCAATAATCACATTATCGACGACTACAGAGCCGGGATCTACTGCTTTAAGCAGTAGACTCCTTAAAATTTATTCTAAAATACTTTACTTCGACTTAGATTTTAGATAAATACTCTCTTCAATCTTATTAGTTAATAGATTTATTACAGAGATCTTCGTCCGCTCCATCGGAACCGTAGCCAAACAATTTGACAATGGCTGTAATACGATATCTTTTACAGCCATCACTGTGCACTGTCATTGTTTATAAACAATGTTGACATTATTGGTTGGTGACATTGGCTCAGATGAATGTGTGAAGCGTCTTTCGAAAAAAGCTCTCCGGTAAAAAATCCTAGCCCATACCTGAGTAGTATAGTACCCGGGATCCACTTATAAATTATTTGTTTTTTCTTGCACTCTGTACCTACTGAATACTGATCATTGACTTTCTGCCTAATAAAACTCGGCAAAATAAAAAAAAATACGGTTTTAAATAGCGGTATCGAAATTTATATTGCAAAGACATCATCTCCCGGGCGTGATCGGATCGGTGATGTTATTAAATTATGTAATTCTTTTTTATTAAAAAAGAAGAAGTTATATTTAAGTTATTACGTCGTGCGATGGTTATGCAAGATTATATTAAATAGGATAATGCTGAGGTGCGGGTTCCTTATTGCTAACGTTTAACGCCCTGCACAGATCATCCACCTCCCAGTCGGTTAGCCCCTGGATAAAACAGGTGCTGTGCGAGAGCGGCGCGGCGTCGACACGGGGACCGAAACTGGACACGATTTGTATGACGATTAGTAAGACGACAGTCGACAGGCAGGACTGGCAACTCCAATACTTTCGCTATTTTCCTTAGCCATAATTTTATCGACGAACAAAGTTTCGCTGAATCAGTTATATAATCACCATGATCTCAGTATGTTATCATTTGAATCACAAACCATAGAGGTCTCTTAAGTTTTGTTTCTCCTGACTATTATTATTATTTATTGGCATTATATTAAATTCTTTCTCGAATTTAATGATTACTATTCATAATGTACACCTATTTTATATTTTGTAAAAAAAAATCTTTCTTTCGTTACTCTGAAAATCTACCTGGTTAATTATATATCGAAGAATGAAGCGAAGAAATATAATAAATGATCAAACGAACTTACCAAGTGAAGTTCGATCATTATTATATGAGTCGCTTCATTCAAAGATATAATCTCCCTCCCACCCAGTCTGCACGAAACTATGTTTGCTGCAGTACCAAAAGAAAGAAAGAATGTTTTTTTGCATTACCTCTCTCTAAACATAATGAGGCGCGCTGGTGAGCGGGTGCCCGACAGTATTATATTTTTTTCAAGTACCCACATACGTCTTTAAAAAAACGCGATTGCCTAACAGATAAGCAAAGGACTACCTGGTTAATTATATATCTTTGAATGAAGCGACTCATATAATAATGATCGAACTTCACTTGGTAAGTTCGTTTGATCATTTATTATATTCTTAACAAAATATATCCCATTTAATATAAAGCTCAAAATTTACTATGAATTACATAGAACCAAAACAAATAAAACATGAAAATAATGTCCAGGAATTTAATGTTTTCGTTATGAAAAAGTTGAATCTAAATATATTTTGCTGAAAAGGTTAAACGTCGAAAAAGTTAATTAACATTTTAAATTGAATGTTTTAAACATTTCCAAAGATTAATATTTTTTTTGTGAGGAAATAAATTTTTACATTACAAACTCGACTTCAAGTTATCGCTATGAAAAATCCATCTAAATCCACTTAGCGGTTCGCGCGTCATGTTAGAATAAATGTTTAGGAGAAAATGCAAGTTAATCTGCGAAATATAATAAAAAGGAAAGAAAGCTAAAGTAACATTAAAGGAAAATTACTTTAAACTTTTTCTTAATACCGATTCAATCGCTACTTTTCCTTCACTATTCAAGTTGATAATTTGAACGTTCACATACATTAATTATAGATAACAAAACAACATTTTTTAGGGTTCCGTACCCAAAGGGTAAAAACGGGACCCTATTACTGAGACTTCGATGACTGTCCGTCTGTCCGTCTGTCTCCAGGCTGTAACTCAAGAACCGCTATAGCTAGACTTCTGAAATTTTCACAGATTATGTATTTCTATTGCCGATATAACAACAAATACTAAAAACGCAATAAAATTAATATTTAAGGGTGGCTCCCATACAACAAACGTGATTTTTTTAGGTTTTTTCGCTCGTAATCAATAATGGTAACAGATAGGCAGTTGAAATTTTCACAAAATCTTTAATTATATTTGTACTTTATTAATTAATAATAAAAATTTAATTAAGTAAATATTTAAGGGGGCTCCCATTCAAGAAACACAATTTTTTGCCTGCTTTCGCTCTATATCGGTACGGAACTACGGAACCCTTCTTGCGACTCGAGTTCGACTCGCACTTGGCCGATTTTTTTAGTACACCTAATGCTATATTATTATATTTTAAAATAAAAATAGAATAAAGTATAGTTCAATGTTAAAAAATTGAAAATTAGCTATGAGTGCTAAGGCTGTCACGACTTACGAGTTAGACGGGTCTTATCAATTTTAATTAGTTAGGTAGGTTTGTCTGCTTGTTTGTTTGAGCGCGATAATCTCAGGAACTACTGGGCCGATTTCAAAAATTATTTCACCAATGTATAGCTAAGATGTCCCTGAGGCTATGTATCTACCACAGGCGGAGCCGGGGCGGACCACTAGTAATTCATAATACTAAAATCATTTAGGAATTATATCTGATCTATGTTATAAAACAATATGGCGGAGGTTTAATTTGGAACTAAAAATGAACTGAACCCGTAACCGCAATGCGTCATAAGCTTAACTCAACTGGGGTCACCATGATAACGTTCATTTCCCACATTCCCGACAAGAAGGGCCCCCCTTGCGGCTTTATAACTTTCTTCCATAATTTTATACCTGTCCTAAATTAAAGTTCCTCCCATCGTAGAATGAAACTAAAATTTTAATAAATTCTTGGCAGTGGTTGGTTGTAAGTACAAGAAGTTTATAACTTTTAGTTGCAGTCTCCGGTATCTATTTCAAAGAGAATTTCATATTTAAATGTAACGAGAGAGTGTTTGGTTCACTTTTGTAAGCTGCTTAATTTCGATGTAACTTCTCTGCGTTCGAGTTTTAAGTCTGTTTTTAATTGTTTTTAAACTTTAATTATTTAAGAGGTATTAATGTTAATATAATATGAGAACCAATAGATGTTTATTAGCGTAATAAATCTTTATCTTGAGAAGAAAAACAGTGATCAATATCGTTTTTGCAAAAATTGTTAACGTTTTTAGGGTTCCGTATCCAAAGGGTGAAAACGGGACCCTATTACTGAGACTTCGATGTCTGTCCGTCTGTCTCCAGGCTGTAACTCAAGAACCGCTATAGCTAAACTTCTAAAATTTTCACAGATTGTGTATTTCTATGGCCGCTATAACAACAAATACTAAAAACAAAATAAAATTAATATTTAAGGGGGGCTCCCATACAACAAACGTGATTTTCTTTTGCCTTTTTTGCTCGTATTCAATAATGGTAACAGCTAGGCACTCACACACACACAATACTCACAATATTATTAATTATGTTTGTTATTTAATAATTAATAGTAAATTAAAATAAAATAAATATTTAAGGGGGGCTCCCATACAAAAAACACAATTTTTTGCCAACTTTCGCTCGGTAATATTGTTATGGATACGGACACGTGGTGCCATCTAGCGTCCAACCAGCGAAACTGATCAGGGAAACACAGAAAACATAAATCCCCTACTGTATACTAGATGGCGTTAGGTGTATGTTTACTTACGCGTATTTTCTAGAAACATCCCACAGTTGTTTACTTGTTTACGTTAATCGGGGAAGAACTTTTTAGAATTCGTCTCGCCATATAAATAGTCGCAGGTAGACGGCCCGGCTATTCAGTTTCATCTGAGCGATCTTCGAGGCGACTTCGAAGTGAAAACAAGTGATCAATAGTGAGTGAACCAGTGAACCTACGACTCGGCTACGACCTAGGACTATCTAGTGCTTAGTGTTTGGACCTGGTGATTTGTGTGGACTAGTGTCAGTGCTAGTAAAGTCTTTATAAGAGTCAGCAGGTCTTTCTCTCCAAATCCTCGAACTCTAGCACGTAACAACTGGTGTCAGAAGTGGGATCTTGGAAGAACGTCGATGGTTCAGCACACGATAGATACCGGAAGCGAGAATCCAATTCGTCAACGAGCAAGACGGATACCCATTGCAAAGGAAAAAGAAGTTGAAGGCCTTTTGGAGGACATGAGAAGGCATAAGATTATTGAACCGTCTGCAAGTCCGTGGTGCTCACCTGTTGTGTTAGTGAAGAAGAAAGATGGTAGCACAAGATTTTGTGTGGACTACAGACGTCTCAATGATGTCACCAAGAAGGATAGTTACCCGTTACCTCGAATCGACGACACTCTGGATACCTTGAATGGCATGAAATGGTTCTCGACCCTGGACCTGAAATCTGGATACTGGCAGGTGGAAATTCATCCAAAAGACAAGGAGAAGACAGCTTTCTCCACTGGTAAAGGTTTATGGCAGTTTAACGTCATGCCCTTTGGATTGTGCAACGCACCTGCCACATTTGAGCGACTCATGGAGTGTGTACTGGCAGGCTTAGTTGGAGAGGCTTGCTTAGTCTACTTGGACGACGTCATCATTGTGGGCCGCGACTTCGAGGACCATTTGCGAAACTTAGAACGAGTTTTCGCCAAAATAGAGGGGGCCAAGTTAAAGTTGAATCCGAAAAAGTGTCGTTTATTCAGGAGTAAGGTAAATTATCTCGGCCATGTTATCTCCAGTGATGGAATCCAGACGGACCCGGAGAAACTGGAAGCAGTTCAAAATTGGCCAACCCCTAAAAACAAAACCGAAGTGCGAGCATTTCTCGGCCTATGCTCCTACTACAGGCGTTTTGTTAAGGGATTTTCAGAGATGGCCAGGCCATTACATCGGCTGACAGAAGATAAACGACAGTTTATTTGGGACGAGACTTCTGAAGATTCTTTTCAGAAATTGAAGAAATATCTGTGTGAAACACCAATCCTGGGGTATCCACAACCTGAAGGTCAGTTTATAGTCGACACGGACGCAAGCAACACGGCCATTGGAGGGGTGTTATCTCAAAAACAGGGCGAAAGAGAAGTTGTAATTGCATATTTCAGCAAATCTTTATCTAAGCCAGAGAGAAACTACTGTGTAACAAGAAGAGACCTCTTGGCTGTTGTAAAGACGCTACAACATTTCAGTAAATATCTCATCGGCAGACAGTTTTTACTGCGAACTGATCACGCAGCCTTACAGTGGCTACTGCAATTCAAGAACCCAGAAGGTCAAGTAGCGCGATGGATTGAACAGCTCCAGGAGTATGACTTCAAGACGGAGCACCGCAGCGGAAAGGCGCATGGGAATGCCGACGCACTTTCACGAAGGCCGTGTTCAGAAGACTGCAAACACTGTGTTAAGCAGGAATCTAATGAAGTAACATTAAAGTTAACGAAAACAAGTCCTTTGGGTCCATGGGAGAATGATGCTATGAGGGAGGCTCAAGAAAGAGATGACGACCTTCGGCACATCATCACATGGAAGAAACGGGGTGACGTGAAACTAATCTGGAGTGAGGTTGCACCCACTGGCGCTGTTACTAAGGCGTACTGGGCGCAATGGGACAGTCTGATTCTTCAGAATGGAATACTCTACCGGAAATGGGAGAAGACTAACGGCAGAGAGTTCCACCTTCAGATAGTGGTCCCGAGAAAGAGAGTACCAGATGTTCTCTGTGAAATACACGATGGCGTATCAGGAGGTCATTTAGGTGTGAAGAGAACGTTAACAAAAGTGCGAGAACGATTCTACTGGTTGCATTGTCGAGATGATGTACAGGATTGGTGCCGCAAATGCACTACTTGCGCTGCAGTGAAGGGACCACAGACCAGGAGCCGTGGGAACCTGCGGTTGTATAACGTTGGCGCACCGTGGGAACGAATTGCAGTTGACGTAGCTGGGCCATTTCCCATAACGGAATCGGGAAACAAGTATTTTATGGTCGTCATGGACTACTTCACCAAATGGCCCGAAGTGTTCGCCATACCAAACCAAGAAGCTACAACAGTCGCTTCTAAGTTAGTCGAAGAAGTGATATCTCGCTTTGGTGTGCCTCTGGAAATCCATTCTGATCAAGGCAGGAATTTCGAATCGCAGGTCTTCCAGGAAGTGTGCAGAATTTTGGGAATGTATAAGACAAGGACCACCGCGTACCATCCACAGTCTGATGGGATGGTTGAGAGATTTAACCAGACCCTTGAGAGGCATTTGGCGAAATTGGTAGATGACAGACAAAAAGATTGGGACAAGTATATACCACTCTTCCTTCTCTCGTACCGTACCGCCGAGCATGAGAGCATAAAAGCTACCCCGGCATATGTCAATTACGGTAGAGAACTACGAGTACCAGTAGACCTCTTGACAGGAGGTTCACCGGGGGAACCAAAGACCGTACGAGACTATGTCTGCGATTTAAGGGAAAAGATGCGCTATATACACGCCATGGTTCGGGAAAATGGGTTACAGTCAAGTGAGAACATGAAGACCAGATACGACCGGAAATCGAACACGAGCGGCTTCGAAGAAGGGTCACTGGTGTGGCTGCATAACCCAACTCGCCGAAAAGGGAAATCTCCAAAGTTGCAGACCAAGTGGGACGGCCCATACAAAGTGATTACCCGATTGAATGATGTGACTTACAGGATTCAAAAGCAACCAAGAGGGTCATTCAAAGTGGTACACATAGACCGTCTGGCGCGTTACCATGGCAGTAACAACGATGCTCGGGACGAGCACCTCTAAGAGGGGAGTGGTGTTATGGATACGGACACGTGGTGCCATCTAGCGTCAAACCAGCGAAACTGATCAGGGAAACACAGAAAACATAAATCCCCTACTGTATACTAGATGGCGTTAGGTGTATGTTTACTTACGCGTATTTTCTAGAAACATCCCACAGTTGTTTACTTGTTTACGTTAATCGGGGAAGAACTTTCTAGAATTCGTCTCGCCGTATAAATAGTCGCAGGTAGACGGCCCGGCTATTCAGTTTCATCTGAGCGATCTTCGAGGCGACTTCGAAGTGAAAACAAGTGATCAATAGTAAGTGAACCAGTGAACCTACGACTCGGCTACGACCTAGGACTATCTAGTGCTTAGTGTTTGGACCTGGTGATTTGTGTGGACTAGTGTCAGTGCTAGTAAAGTCTTTATAAGAGTCAGCAGGTCTTTCTCTCCAAATCCTCGAACTCTAGCACGTAACAATATAAATAACGGTACGGAACCCTTCGTGCACGAGTCCAACTCTTGACCGATTTTTGTTTTACTTAACGTAATACAATTTGTCTAACGGATGTATATCGATAATTAACAGAAAATAATAGTATTTTAAAAAGGTAAACCGACTTCAAAATTGTACGTAATTAAGAATTAAAATTCCCTATCTCAAAAACTACTGAACTGATTTTGACGAAACTTGCAGTATTCCCTGAGTTGAATAATACCTAGTAAAACAAAAAAAAGAATCACTTAAATCGGATTTGTGGTTCCGGAGATATGAGAACACAAACATAAAAACATACATACATACATACACTTTTGAAATTAGTCACATTTGTTCAGACGCTGATATAGAATAACATAATTATACGAAAACTGGGTAGTTCTGGCAATATTACATACATACGGATCGAATTGGAAACCCCCTATTTTTGAAGTCGGTTAATTTAATTTAAAAAAAAAGAAGTCGTGTATTTAAAAAAAAATTAAATACACGACTTCTTTACGCACTGTTCAAATATTTAATTAAATCCGACTAATTACTGTTTTATACCATGTTATACATAAACAAGATTACACGTTCCCCGTTCAAGATTTATGTCAATCACTCTTCTATTATTCAACCATATGTAGATTTATACGAAACGAACCTGGTTCGGATAAAACATATTATAATAGTTAGGAAATGGCCCGGGTTAACGCTAATGATTCGTTAATTAACAGCCTCGGCGGAGTATTTGTGAGGGTTCGCGCTTGTTAAGGTAATTTTACATGTAACTTGATTCATATTGTGATGTTTTGTAGTCGGGTTGAGCTAGAATTTCGCCCTAATTAAATGACTGTTATAAACGATATGGATCATTATAATGAGCGTATCCTTTTGTTATTGCATGCCATTTAGGATAATGAAGTATATTCTGAAATTCTCACAACGCTAGTTCTGAAAACTTGTATTACTATAAACATAGTCGTTGGGACCGTCGCGTCGTTTCTCATCTATATATTAATACGTGAGCGAAAAACTTTGGATCCCTTTTCACGAAAAATGCGGAAACGTAGGTGATTGAAATTTTGCACAGTTATGGTTTATATGGTGAAGGAGTGCATCGAGCTAATATTATTTTGAAATTATGCTTTTATCATACATTTTTTTAACAATACGTGAACGAAAAACTTTGGATCCCTTTTCACGAAAAATGCGGAAACGTAGGTGATTGAAATTTTGCACAGTTATAGTTTATACGGTGAAGGAGTGCATAAAGTCAGTATTTTGACAACAGAATATCAATAGAAAAGCGTTGAAATTTGAAACTTATAATTTAATTTTTTATTTGAGGTCAAGTTTCGACCATTGGGCGATCTCTAGTGCATTTAATTAGGAAAGCGAAGATTACCGAGAACTATTAGCAAATTGGTTTATTGTAGGTATAATATTTGTGCCTACATGTGGTACTCTACGTGTGATGCATTTCAACTTGTTTCAAATTTAATTTCTGCTCCGTTTCGCAACAAGTTCCTTGATTTGTCTGAGAGATCGAGCCTTTGGCGATAGTGAAACATTTTGAAACAGATGTAGGAGACTTGTGGTTTGTGCCCGAACGCTTCAAAAGTGTTAAATATCCTGAGGGGATGCGTAGGTTTATCTTTAAGAAACAGGGCCAAGTCATGTTTGTTCCTCATACTTTAGAACAAAGATTACAACAGCAACTTCTATTCTCATAAATCATCGCAAACGATCACTGAATTGTGTCCGGAAACACAGCTTTAGCCTTCAATTCCTCGTTTCAAATATAAATTATTATAAAGTTTTCCACCCAAATTGGATTCCATATAATTACACTGTTTTAAATTAGTAATTTTATTCGCAACACAATTGTATCTAGATAATGGTCCCTACTTTAAAGGCCCCTATGTAGAGGGATGCCGACCGAAGCGATTGGACTGGTGTCAAGGTGACCCGACCGGACTCATTTTGTGCATTCTCTTGTGAGAGCATGAGTTTAGTCATGTCGGCCTGTGATCAGCCCAATCGTGTTTAATCAGCCTTCCTGTATAATATGAGGGCCCTCATTTATCGGATTGGATCATTTACGTAAAACATCCACTATAAGGTTTTGCAAAAAGTTTTATACCTTAAACGCACAAGAGAGGGTCATCCTACGTTGTATGAATAATTTATTAAAATTAATGTTATTACTTATTATAATTTGTTTCATACATCAACTAATTAAAGTAATTTTGCTATTAGCCGCCCACTTGAAGAGTGGGAGTAATGGGATTCTGCAAGAAAAAAATGTATGTAATAAGTTGATATTATGTCGATTTCCCTCCGACTTCATAATTTTTAAATAATAATATTATGTTCTATATAGTTACAGCTAATGATATTTTGATGAATAGTACAACATAATGTAATGAATATCATGCCAATAAACCAAAAAGGCTTCTTAGTACAAGATGCGTCAAAACGAGATATTCATACCCTCTTACTAATAAAAACTTCTTAAACATGCGTTCAACGTATGAATAGTTAAACAGGAGTTTTTAAGTTACACACACGTTACACAGAGTCTATACAGAGAAATTAGTATGGAAATGACAGCATCGTTGTACAGGCCTTATGTCAAAAAATGATTATTAGTAGAAAAAATCTTATGCACCCTCTATACACGCTGTGTAACTTTTTATTAGTAAGAGGGATAATATTTTAAAGGGAAATATATTTTTTAAAGTCTAAGTTTCTGGTACTTCTTTGTTTTCTTTTTAAGCTTTTGCTTAAAAGATAATTTACATATATAATAATCTATCAATGTAATATTAACTTACTTACGGAATACTTTTTTTTCCAATTTGAGTCAATATGTTTGTACTTCTCTATCCACTCATGGTTCTTTGACCATCGAGTAAAATGGCCAGTCAAGTGTGTCAAAGTGCATTCGCCGGTTTTAATAGCGAAGTTAGATGTCAAAAAATGGGATTTTGGATGGGATTGGGACTAGGAGGCCAGTCCACGATCTAGCACAAATAACTTTAGCCCTTTCCACTGGATGGCCTAATAATTAGGGACGTAAAATTGCACGTTCCAATCTATTCGGACAAATTCATATTATCCATTATTCGCTAGCATTGTTATTAGCTCATAGAATTAGCACTTGATGGACGGGGGCTTATCATAACGATTTGCAAAGCGAAATTTACAGCCGATAAATCAGAACGCGCTAGTGTGCGAATGCAAAATTAATTCCGATACACTAAATCATTCAATTATTAGTAATAAGGAAAAAGTTTGTATGTGTACCTATATTTCTTACTTCTACAAACGATTTTGATTAGCAGAATTAGTTCAGGCTCTGGATTAACATACTTGCTCTACCATTATGTTCCTGTGGTATACTGTAACAACTCGTTATCCACCGAAAAGCCAAAGCTAGTAGTATTAAAAATATATTTTTGTTCATACCTTTCAATACATCATGTTTTTGTTAGAAAGATATGACTTCATGCTGGCTACTTAAATAATGTTGTTGGCCCGAGTTCGCTCAGCCTAAATACTGACTAGAATCATTAATCCGAGCCGTGATATCATATTTCCAAAGAAACATTGAAACTTACTTTTATCATCGGTTCTTTACGATGGAATAGCAGATAACATACATTTTTCACGCATGATCGATGAAAGCCTATTTATTATTCAAGAGTTGAAGAGTATTTGAATAAATTATCGTAACAAACAAGTTTCCGAAGTACGTATTTACGACACGTAATTAATTTCACGTTAACGTCGTAAGCGGCATTCTATGGTGTTTCCAAATTCGATTGATGGAACGACGTGTGACATTTATACACAATGTGGAAGTTACCTCATTATGGGGAAATGTAGTGATACAAGTTTCACACTTTACAGGGTAATATCAGAACAATACACTGTAAGTTGCAGATCTTCAAAGATTGAAAAGAGTAGATTTATACCAACGTTTGCAGCATAACGTCGCAACTCGTTTATAAAAATAAATAGAAACTGTATATCCGATAGAATTTCGAATGTTAACAACCGACAGACATCCAGACAGACAAAAATTGAAGTTTAATTCATGAAGCCCCATACGGTCACCGGTGACCGAGACACAATAGAATATCTATTGTGTCTCGTTTTCCCGCGATCGACGGGTTAAAAGAAAACGGATTAAAAATACTCTATTATTAAGAATTTTAGATGCTGCTAAAGATGTTAGACTTCAAAAGAAACCATAATAATATTTTACATGCATACTTAACTCATAATATTGTTAATTAGGAAACAGGTCGTCGAAAATAAACTAGAGTTTAAACCACGTTTAAACGATTACATTATCTGCAGTCCATTAGTATTATCAATCAAATTGGAGTCGGCGGACAGATACATGACTTTTAAGGCAGCTAGCATTAATTAATTCGTACTCATTACTATAAAGTCCGGAAGTTTGCTTATTTACATGGATTCCCTTATCAATGTTGTACACTAAAATACCTTGTTCTAAATTTACTTTTCTACATGGGTTTCAGAAGCGTAACGTGCCTTAGCGGGGCCCCATATAAAATTTGTTTGGGGGCAAAATGTAAAAAAGGCAACCTTAGGAAAGGTTGCCTTTTTTACATTTCTCATATTTTCTGAATTTAATAAAAGAAATAGAAAGTTTCTATTCACTTTGGGGGCCCTTGTGGCCCGGGGGCCCCGTATAATTGATACGGCATATACGGCGGTAGCTACGCCCCTGATGGGTTTAGACAACGTGATGTACACTGCCTACTGCCTAGTTTATACTATTGCATGTGTGCTTGATAAAGAATTTTAATTTTCTTTTGTTTGAGTAATTTTATACTGCAACTATCAGGTAATAATTTAATCGCATTTATTGATTTTCTTGTTTTTGTATTAGTTACATAGTGACTTTGTAATAATTGATGCTTGTGACGGGAATATAGTAATCAAATTGTAACGATAATATAAGCTTATTTAATTGGGGTAAGCAGAGGGTAAGTCTCAAATTTCTAGAACTATTCTTACATCATTACGACCTCTGTGGCTCAATGGTTAAGAGTGTGTGGCAGCTCAAGCCGGGGGGTCGCGGGTTCGAATCCCGCCGTCGGAACAAAAAGTTTTCAATGTTCCTGGGTCATGGATGTGTATTAAATATGTGTATGATAAAATAAAAATCTAAAATATATGTATAGTATAAAAAGTATTAAATATACATATTACCGTTGTCTGGTACCCGTACAAAAGTCCTTCAGGTACTTAGCACGGGGCCAGACTGACGTGGTGTGAAGCGTCCATAGATATTATTATTATATTATTATTTTTACCTGTGACGGAATGGAGACAATGAGTTTAGTATGGAAGATTTAAACATTTTACGAACGATAATCTTCTGTATACAAAAAGAAACATTTAAAAAACAGAACATAAAAATATTATAAATTATAATAAGTAAAAAAAAAAAAACTAAAAAAACACGCTATTTTATTTTTCAAAATTTTAACATAATATTGTATTGTTATATTTTGTTATTGGCTTTTAAAACGTATGTAAAGTTTAGAATTAATTAGACTACCTACTGGAGATGGTTAAAAATCGTGCTCAGAGAATCCGTTACATTCACACAGCCTAGCTAATAAAAGCGTATGAAAAATAAAATACAATTAACGTATATGTACGTACTTCGTTATGAATACAGCCTTACAACATGTGCGATCATTCTTGTTCTAACTGATAAACTTGATTTATTTCTACTACTGTTTGATTTTATTTATGATCACAATAAATTTTTGCCAGAAGTTTAATGGTTATAGCAATCGCTACCTTTTGATTTGATATGCTACATTCCGAATTTAGTAGTCTTAGAATCCGGTTTTAGAGTAGGCATAAACCATCGTTTATATTTTTTTGTTATGTAATGTATGTTTGTTATGTAACATTTATATTTTTTGTAAGGGTAGATGATAGAAAAATATCTTCTATTAAGTATGGTAAATTATTATGAAAGCATAATAATTTATCCAGTTATTTCCTACGTTGTACTGTGTACAACTTAGGAAATAACTGGATGGTAAAACATATGATACAACTACTAAAAAGTATTAGAAAATTATATATTTTATATCAAATACCTACGTTACAAGTTTGCATGTATCGTGGAAAATTAATTTTCGTCGGAACGTGTTAAGATCTTGTTGGTTACGTAAACAAGATTTTTAATTAATTCCGAATACTATGCTATTCATAAAGCAACATAAATTTCCAAATTATCGTTTACCAGATAATTGCTAGTCAAGGATTTATACCATAGATGTTAATTTTGTGTAAAACATCAAAACCCTTTTAATTATCTTGACAATACCTACAGAATGTTTATAGCAAAACGAAACAGGTTATAAAATAATGTTTTATTAGAAAAATAACATTGAAATTCATATTTTTTAATTTTGTTGTTTTTAATGTGACAACTATTAGGGTGGGTTTCCACTGACGCGGAGCCGGGTGGATAGGAGCTTAGCGGTGCCCGAATTGACCAATCGTGCTGTTCCATTGAAGCGAAGCGAAGATTTCGAGCATGGTGATTGGTCAATTCGGCACCGCTAAGCTCCTCTCCGCCCCGCTCCGCGTCAGTGGAAACGCACCCTTATACTGTACTAGGCGAAACACGGCGGTAGCCGCGAATCGCGATTGACAACATCTGACACTTCATTGTCAATCGCGGTTTATATAGAAAATGACAAGTTTTTGACAGAGAGTCAATGACCGCTACCGCCATGTTTCGCCGAGTACAGTATAAGGGTCAATTCAGACCGCAACGCGACGAGGCGAGGCGAGGCGCGGCGCGGCATAAATTTGTATGGATTTGACAGATTTTAATTGCGTGAGACGTCTTGCGTATCTGTCAAATCCATATAAATTTTGAAATGCATCTACGCGTCGCGTTGCAGTCTGAATTAACCCTAATAACAATTAGGAATTTTGAAGGAATCCAAAGTTCACGCTATTATAGGTGGAAATATGATCTTAAATAATGTCTACCAAAAAACTGAATAGTAAAAATGTATTCCAAAATAGTTTCACACTTCTTAATTACTTAAAGTGCTATAAGTGTTCACTATTTATCCCCAGGTAAATAAATGCCTATTAAGTGGTGAATTATCTAACAAAGTATATACTAGAAGTTTTAAGCATGGCAAAATATAGGCATTATACAAAAATAATCCATAATGGTATGAAACAGCTTCACACAATAATAAAAATACCTAAAGCCTATACTTTTCCTCCTGACATAATCAGTTTTGTGATCTAAAAATGTATTATGTAACGCAAAACACCCTAATGCTGAAAATATTAAAATTTATAGCCGTGACAGTAAGACTGGTAAATCTAACGGTAATTTACCAAGACATGAGGCATTAGCTATACCGTATCTGCTTTGTTTTAGTTATAATGAGAAAATAGAAAAAGGAGTCCTCAACCTCTCTGCGACTTTGTTGATTCTATTTCATTTTTTATTCAACTTAACTGAGTTTTCTCAAGAATAAACGAGCTTTGAAAATAAGAATCAAAAGTGAGTCCGACGCCAATTCAAAGCGTAGCTCAATTAAAAAATAGTTAAAACTCAACAACAAATAAATCAAATATCTACTTTTATTGCATTAATTTCCGTTGTAAAGACTCTAAATTGTTTTAGCTCAGAATTGGTATTATTTTCTTCTATGAAACTTTACGATGATTAAGATATACAATAATATTAACATTGATTATTATTTTCCTTCGTTGAGTGGTAATAAATATATTCAAATATAATAGTTGTAGATTTTTCAACAATGTTTTAAATATTATAATATAATCACTTAGTTCAAAAAAGTTCATTTTGATGGTTATTGAAGCTAATTTTATTGCAATTATTATTCAGCAAAAATTGTCAGTTATCTAAAAATCTCACACAATTCACAAATGTTTGTGAATTTACGTGAAAAACAAAATAAAAATTGGCCATATTTCATCCACGTATAAAGAGCGAGATTATTATGCATTGAAAAATTATTTAATTTCGACGTTAAAAATATCAAAGACGTTAATTTATATGCGACAAAAAAGCGAATTTAAAAAGCTCGGTTATCTTGTAAAGGGTTAACGCTGAAGTAATCGAGTGTCATTACTCGACTATGAATAAATTACACAACTTTCATGTTCCACTCGGAGCGAATGCCGGTCTAAAGTGTGAGCGTAAAGCGATGGAACTTCAGAATTTTTGGTTTATAAAATTGAAGTTCTACTTGCGTTTATATTACAGTATCATTTCGAGTGTAACTCGAAACATTTGTTAACATTATAATTTAATGCGAAATGTTATATTCCAAAGTTAAAACCAAAGTTTTTGGTTCAGGACTTAACTAGGCGAGATGACTGGTGCACTAGCGTAATAATAATAATTATTGATTTAAATCAATTATTTCTAATAATGGATTTAAATCCATACTAATATTGTAAATTGCGAAAGTGTGCCTGTATGTCTGTTACCTCTTCACGCCCAACCGTCGAACCGCTTGTGCTGAAATTCGGTATGGAGATACTTTGTATCCCGGAAAAGGACATAGGATACTTTTAATGCCGAAAAATGTACGGTTCCTGCATGATAAACGAATTTTAGCACGACGGAACTCCGTTGCGGGCGTCATTATCATAAGAGTAGGTAGGTATGATTCGTTCGTTGTGTATTTAGTGACCTAAATGACCAGACCGAATTTTCTCTGAAGGTATTAAAAAACCTCATTTTGAAACTCGCTCTCAACTGTAAATAATCTGTAAATAATAATATTAAGTGACTTAATATTATTATTTCATGCCTTAATACATGGACTCAAAGAGAGCGGGCAAATTCGCCATTATATCGCTGCTCGCCCCGCGCTAAAATTGTCTCGGTCTTCGCCAGAGGCAGAATAACTTTGTAAGGTGTGGTTCGGAGGTGATAAAATTAATGGTATAGCAATATTCGCTGAATGTGCGCCTAATGTCATAATTACTGTAAAATATTATTATGTTTGTTTTTAGAATATTGCGTATAAGAAGCGTATTGTAGAGAAATATTATAGAGCTAGCTTCGAGGAATTAGGGGAAAGGGAAAAGCATACGCTGCACTTTTGGTCACATATGTTTGTCAATAATAGTGATAACTATGTTTTTAATTTTTTATTGTAAACTTAAAGTCTCAACTGGCTTTGTCGATCTCGACACAAGCCGTCGATCGTGGAAAAACGAGACACAATAGCTTATCCATTGTTATCGCGGCCGCATGTAGCCGCTTGGGGCTTGATGAATTAAAATAAAAAAAAAATGTCTTATAGTTATTTATAAATTCGTACAATATTCTATCCAATACCTACCTACTAAAAAGTCCGAACAGTTAGTCGATGAAATACAAATACTTTTCCTTGCAGTACAACCGTTTCCTTGGAAATAACTTTATCTGGGGCTCCAGTTGGCAGAAAATATGATACAATTACACTGGCATGCTCTCCATCACAATTGTGTTAACTCGGTAACGTCTTAAGGAGGATAAATGGTCTCGTTTCGACCGATCTCAACTATCTATTACTCTTCCCGATTCCTCCTTTTGGGACGCTTTGCCTGGTACATTTTTATTCGTAAAATAACCGTTGAAATATACCAGCTTCTCTGGCACTTATTTAATTATATCATCTCGCTTATTTCAGATGAAGCTGCTGAAGTTCGCTGAATTGAATTTTGTGTAGTTAGAAGTGACGGAAAAATGTAGGTACTAAATACTACTTAAAGAGGTATAATTATTATGCCAATAGATACTTCTTTAGGGATATTCTTACTTCCTAATCAGTTGTCTGCTGGAAGCAAAAATTCTAACTGGGCAGCTGCTGGTTTTGCCGGGCGGGTCCAGCGGCACGTTCCTCAGATCGAAACCGAGAAAATTTAACATATTCAGGCTGACCTACTTCATCCGGAATCCATAGAGGGTTTCCCTTAGAAAAAAAGGGAACATTTTATTTTTAATCGATTCACATGTGATCACAGGATCGCGATGTTAGCGGACATCCAATAAAGTTGTATAGGTCTACCAGAATCTGATGGCAAAAAGTGAGAAAATAAATTGACTCTAGCAATACCAGGGTAATTGGAATAAAACATTTTGATCCTTTTTTTTTCTTATAGCGGCTGATTCTGTGTGTTAAACATGCAAATATAAAAATTTATCCAATGATCAAGGATATTTTTTGAAAATCTGCTGTCAAAAATTGCCATCAGATTCTGGTAGACCTATACCTAATATTATTTTGTGGAATCTGTAATCTATTAATAATAATTTAAGAGTTATAATTTAAGGGTTCCAATTAATAACCCATTTTGTTAAAGTATTATTAAACAATTAATGCAAATTACAGCTCGTAGTTTGAGCATGTTTGAAGCCGGGGCTTGATATGCGGGTAAGTAACTGCAGAAGTAAACCCGGAAGGGTGCAAAAGTTGGGATCTCTTAGTTACAACTTTGAAGTATAACTGAATAACTTACATGACAACTAGATGACGCCCGCAACTCCGTTGTGCCAAAAATCGTTTATCGCATGGGAGCCGTACATTTTTTGGGATGAAAAGTATCCTATGTCCTTTTACGGGACTAAAAGTCATACCTTTCGTCAAAATCATTTCAACGGTTTGGGCGTGAAGAGATAACAGACAGACAGACAGACAGACACTCTTTTGCATTTATAATATAAGTAAGTATGGATTTTGGTTTAATAAATATTTTAGAATTTTTGAAGGTATTAAGACATTTTTTTACATTCAGTAAAATATTATTTTTCTCATTATTACTTCAGTATTTTCTAACTTTGCTCTATAACGAGGAAGAAAAGACTTCTAGAACTAATAATATACTCCGCTATGAAATATAAAATTACTTCCGGCGTATAAAATTTAAAATAATATCCTTTATTCACGAAGACTTTTCCGAGTGAGTTAATAAGATATTAGTTATAATAACTTTGTCAAGTGCAGAAACCGTGGCCATTACTTACGCGTCTCTGCAACCAGGCTATTTAATCTAGTAGATGTTAGAAGACATTTAAATATATTATATGGCCGAAGTGGAATTATTATTCAAGTTTTACTGGAACATTTACCGGAATTGAGCGCGAGGCTTTCATTTTGTTTCCCGGGGATTGTTATATTTTACTTATTAAGTTTATCAATATTTTATTGTTAACCTTATCTTTTATTACTTACATATTATGTTGATAATAATTTCAAAAGAACTGGTATATTTTGCCGCATTAAAAAGCAGCCACTATCCTTTTTCCAGATAGGAATATATATGATAATAATAATATGATATTGATGTTGCAGATCACTCATTAAAATTTATGCCATTGATTAAAATCGAATACCTCTCCCGGTTCTATAATAAATGAAGACGTTAGTGGATGAAGCAGGTAAGTAACAGTTAAAAAATTGCTTTTTTTTGTATAATAACTGATTGAGCGAGCAGCCTCGCGAGGCAAATCCTCAGTCGGTCAAGACGTGCCTCGCCCGAGGCAAACGCACGCGCTGCCTCGCCCGAGCGTGCCGCGGCCCGAGCCGAGCGTTGTCGGTTTTTGTCGATGCTCAAATTGGAGGATGGCCGGAAAAATGATTTGAAATAAAAAATAGGCATTTTATGTTATGCCAGATATTATATTATCCAGATGATGAAGTAGGTAAGTTACAAGCTTCATCATCTGGCTAATATTTCTATGTTTGTTCAAATGTGCTAACATTTGAACCAACATGAACCCGATAACTATATCGGGTTCATCCACTCACGTTTTTAAATATAGATAATATTATGGCTCATTACAGACAGAGACATGCATCGAAATGTCTTTAAATCCATCTTTCGTGATTTTAAACGATAGAAAACGATTTTAAACTAGCCCTAACGCTAGTCGTCTGACGTCTCTGTCAGTCGCGCAAAAAACATGACTATATTGGTCTTAACGCTGCCGCCGCGCTGTAGCAACAAGATAGAGTTAAATTCGTACGCGAATGAAAGAGCTAAGTGACGTTGGGGCTTTTTCAACAATTTTATATATTCAAAGACCGTATAAATCTTAAAGTTCATAATAATGAGTGTTCAAATTATTTTTCTTTAAAACTCTCATCTTTATTGTTAAAGAAAACTGTTTGTAACTCTACAAGCGGGTGTTTCATGTTATGAATAAATTACAAGTTCCCACAACACTTCAGATCACGAAGAAATATTATTAACATTAAAAAAAAACTCTTGACCGCGGCTTCATTTATCAAGGACGATAATAGTAATTTTTACAAATTTGCTGCCTTACTCTCGATAGAATAGGAATTGAACCGAGAATCGAATCAGCTCGATCTTTTGCTACTTCCGACATATATACTAGCGCCAAAACATGCTGCTGCTCAATTTGGAACTAATTCGATCTCAACGGCTTTTCCCATTCCTGACATGACAGCTATACTATCAGACGATCGTGCTGCGGCTCAATTTAAAACTAATCAGACTCGTAAATCAAAATCGTATTCGTTTCGGGGGTAAGACTGCAGAATTAATGTCTTCACTCTTAGTAATAAAACTAGGTGCTCAAGATTCATCAGACAGAAATGGAAAACAAATCCTCACATATTATGCGTCAATTAATATTGATGTCACACATCTGCAGAACTTACAAACATTTTCAAAATGTCTACCAGTTTCTAAAATTTTATTTTGCAAACACCAATATGAAAAAAGTTGTTATGCATAGCCAAGTCAGTAAAGTGGCGACAAAGTTTTTGCGAGCAAATGCCTTTATATTCAGTACATTCACCGATTTTCCGCATTACGTAACATAATCGCTCCTAAAACCTCAAACCTCCTGGCTCAACGCCTAACCGGGGCTCGCTAGGCCAAAATATTTTCATGCTATCTTGCCCTCTCAGTTAAATTCTTGGCTGAAAAATTTTACCGATTCAACAACATACCTGCAATAAACTAAATTATGAATTTAATGATCATAAACGAAAGTTAAGGGTTTTATAATAATAATATCTAATGAATGCATAACTAATTGCTTACGTAAAATATTAATAACTAATAAATAAATAAATTATTATTCATCTAGATTTAACATAAAACAATCTACACTTTAAATAAAACGGCTTGTCTGAACTGGTGTACCACGATCTTTAAGAAAATCGGCATAAAATAATAATAATCATGACATCCATCTGGACCCCAAAGTAAATATTTTTTTAAGTGCGCACTTGTACTGTGTTACTTCTCTGTAATTGTTAGGTACTCCGGGCTATCTCATATTATTATCATCAGGGAATCCGTCTGCTCATTCTCCGGTAGCTTCGTAAAAGTCATTACTAAGACTGAGTTTCTTGACAAAGTCCAATAAATATATGCATATTGCATACCAAGTTTTAAATTGCTGATAAATGAACAATAGCCGAAATGGGTCAAACTTCGAGCAACTTTAGGATTTGCTCGGCGAAACCATCGCAACTATCGAACTAACCTGACGATCGCTTAGCGAGAAAATTAAGTCTGTTCGTGTTTTGCAAACATTCTACGTACTTACAAAGGTTAGTGGCTTAATAACATTGTGAAGTTGCATCTAGTTTTATGTAAAAATGTTTTCTAAATTAGGAGCACTCTTAATTAGAAAACATGTAAATTTGTTTGGCTAGTAAGTTAAGCTAATTTCAAAAATCCTTTGAAGAAAAGTACCTAAGGATAAAGAATCCTATACACATGTATACCTACATTTTGCTAACCTTTGTGCTTTCGAGTTTAGACTATAGTAATAATTCACGTCTTTAGCTAAGACACGCTCGATGTTGTTGATCACGACCGTTTCAAGTTTTATAGAGGTAAATGTTATCCTATTTTCGAGGATGCCTTCACAAAATATTGTTTTAATTTTTCAATTAACTGACTTTGCTGATGTTTTATGTGATGCCCGTGTGTATACTTGTGGCTCTGTAGCTATACAATATACATAGTGAAACGGTAGAGTAATAGATCAAAGGGGATTTAGTTCCTCTCGAATTAAGAGACCCGCAAAAATAACTTAACCATTATCGCTTTCGCTGTCACGACCCTAAATGTTTACGTTGATATCACGAATGAGGTAAGGGACATTAAGACTTAGAACCAAGGACACTTCGTTATTATTATTAAGACTTTTTCCCCCTTCTTATTTCTTACCATTTTTCGATTTTTCTTTGTGAAGACTCCAGAAGTTGGTATGCTATTACAGTTCACCATAATTATATCATATCTTGTTAAAAAATTAAATAAGTTAAAATGCAACATGACAATGCATTCTTTGCATTGTCATGTTGCATTTGTATGTGTATGTAGAGCTGCTGAATATATGAGACCTGAGAAAATATCTACACCCCAAAGACTTCAGTCTTTACCTTGAAATCAATTTGATTGCATTTTTAAATCAAAATATGTATAAATTAAAATGCGTCATAATCAAAGCTAATTTTATGCAGAAAACACACACAGATTGTTGTTAAAAATTATCTAGACTCAAAGGCTTCAGTCGCCAATTTGATCAAATAACGTAATATGGTCGCATAAAGCGAGTCTGGGTGCCTTTATCAGGCAATCTCGGAGTAATCCGCAGTTAGATTGCATTTCCTTATGTGCAACGTGTGGAGTACTTGTATAGTCTAGGAGTATATTGGTTTCCTGCAAACATATTCGATGTGTTTCAAACTAGGTTTGACTTTGTCGTAAGTGCTTAACAAAATTTACTTGTTAGCCTTTTAGTATCAAAATGCAGTCAGTAAATAGAAATAGAAGAATAAACTGTTACTAGGTGGAAACGAATCGAAAAGCAAGCATGTAATTGTTAAGTGTAACTACCTCTAATAAATATGTACTAGAGGTAGCTAGCTACACTTAACAATTTATAATATTCACTTAAAACTTATTTTGTTATAAGTATTTACTGTTATGTTTTTGTCTAGGATGTTAGTATTTTAGAAAATATATATTATTATTTATAAAAAAAGTTTGTACGGAATAAAAAAATAGCCAGTTCTTAGTCTAGAATCTTTATGCAGAAAATCCTCTATACAGGGATAAAATAAATTGGTATAGAAGTAGAGCAGTGAGACGTTCCCTCTTCATTTTACTTAAGTTTGTATATAAATTCGAGACAATGCTTTCAAAACTTACTTAGCTTATATTGTGCCCTAAGTGCAGCTTTCAACTTTTATGCATTAAAGTATCAATTGAATCCGCATGACTTCAATATTAAAATACATTTAGCACGAAGTTGTTTTAGTTACAGAAGTATTTTGAAGAGTTATCAGAATATTTCTGTAACTAACTTTCTTACTGGTGTTGATAACTTTTTCATTTACTGTTTTCTTTGTTTCTTCTTACCTATTATTGTTATCATGTAATATGACGACATATCTGGGAATCGTTGTCGTCGGAAATTTAGTTTCAAGATATCTGAAATATAGGCTTTATAGACGTGAATTATTACAAGTAATTCTTACAAGTTGCTTATTAAAGCTACTTACTTACCTGCGTTTTGTTGCTTAGACAATATGATTATGACCTAAATGTTTTTAAATTCATCTTTAGGTTGAATTCAATCTTTAAATTGAATTCAAATTATGAGTTTACATTTTACGTAGTTAAGTTGTATTACAAGTAAATACATTAACAATGCCAAGAAAAACTTAATTTAAGAAGACGCGTCAATATAACATGATAATTAAATAATTCGTTTGTTATAAAACGTGTTAGAGGAATAAAGGAAAATACATTGTTGTAGGAAAATTGGTAATCAAAAACTAAAAATCGAAAACGTAATTGGCACAATATAAAATCAATTACGGCTGGTGTTGCGATTGAAAGGGATGATAATAAAATTCTCGGTAACGAATCTATCGCAACGAGCGATAAAATGGTTTTCAGGTACAATAAACGAATATTGTAATATTTAAACGACAATAAATCTAACTTGTTTGTAAAACAATGATGTTCGATGTAAATTTATAGGTTTATAGGCAGGGTAAACCCTCACCTCTTTTGTCGAGAAAATGCTCATCGACGGGAGTTCGGTAATTAAAATACTCGGGATACAACTTTTGTTTCGTATAAATTATTTAGTTATTTGTGAAATATTCGAAAATTGTATAGCATTTGTTAAGTGGACCTCTAAATTTTAAAGTCAAAATTCGATAAAGGGCTTATTTTAGTAATTCAAGTAAGAGTACGAAGAAACGCTTAATAATAATCATGACAAACGATTTTATACGTTCCTATTATCACAATATAATTTGAAGAGAAAAGCCCTTACATCATCCTAACAAACCGCTCTTAGAACGGGAGCAATCAAATGCTTCGCTGGTCCGAAGTGTGCCGAATATAGATGGGATTCAAGCGTATATAAATTAATTAAGCGGTAGTTTCATGAATAAATCATTTACCTCCCAACTTTTAAAGAGGGTTAACTAAGTAGGTGTTGTATTTACATTTGATTAATTAAGTTCTTTAGGAAATCTACTCGTACATTACATCATTGTAGATAATAGTTATAACTAGATAAGTTTTTTGGAAAAGTTGGTAAATAAATAAAAAATTACACGTCATTTATTTAACTTTAAGGGCCAACCCACACGTACCACAACTACACCACGTGGTCGGGCTTATATATTTCGTATTGTAAATGAATAAGACTGTTCACACGTACCACATTTTGCAGTCGTTGTCGACCGCGTGTGTGATACCGACCACATCGCAAACACAACGTTGCGTCGATGCAACGACAGTGCGCGCACGACACCCGCGCTCTCGCAAGGATAGCAATAATAAAGTTTCCTCTTCGAATGTCATGAGTTTAGTCAACACGTGTTTCCGCTATAAAAGCCGGAGTCGAACTATGTCTGCACATGACATAATCACATCGCAGGTCCGTCAGGGTAGCATAGTCACTTTAGCAGAATTAAAAAAAAATATTACCTGAATTTGTAGCTAATTAGTTGCTAATTAGTTGCCAAAATCTCGATTTTGTTGCTCAAGCCGTTTACGAAATATCGTAAATTATGCTACCTTGATATTATCAAGGTAGCAGGGTAAACGTAGGCACTTTAGCAGAATTAAAAAAAAAATTACCTGAATTTGTAGCTAAATAGTTGCTAATTAGTGCCAAAATCTTGATTTTGTTGCTCAAGCCGTTTACGAAATATCGTAAATTATGCTACCTTGATATCAAGATAGCAGCGTAACTTATTTATTTGCCTGTTTTCAGGTTAATTGTGCGTGTAGATTTTGTTTCTAATTTGTTTCTGTATGTTAAGAGCATCGGATTTTTTTTTTTTTAATTTTTACGCCCATGCTGCCTTGATACTGGTTTTGCGAGGAACCAAGAGTTGTCTGATTTTGTTGCTGACCAGAACAGTACTCGGGCACTGTTGTAGAACCAGCAACAAAATAGATTGAACTGCCCAGGTGGTTTTTTTTTCTTCTTTGCTTATGCTATCTTGATACTGGTTTTGCGAGGGACCAAGAGTTGTCTGATTTTGTTGCTGACCAGAACAGTACTCGGGCACTGTTGTAGAATCAGCAACAAAATATATTGAACCGCCCAGGTGGTTTTATTATTTATCTTCTTTGCTTATGCTATCTAGATACTGGTTTTGCGAGGAACCAAGAGTTGTCTGATTTTGTTGCTGACCAGAACAGTACTCGGGCACTGTTGTAGAACCAGCAACAAAATAGATTGAACCGCCCAGGTGTATTTTTTTTATCTTATTTGCTTATGCTATCTTGATACTGGTTTTGCGAGGAACCAAAAGTTGTCTGATTTTGTTGCTGACCAGATCAGTACTCGGGCACTGTTGTGGAACCAGGAACAAAATACATTGAACCGCCCAGGTGGTTTCTTTTTTAATCTTCTTTGCTTATGCTATCTTGATACTGGTTTTACGAGGAACCAAGAGTTGTCTGATTTTGTTTTATTTAAAATTCAGGTAATATATTTTTTTAATTCTGCTAAAGTGACTATGCTACCCTGACGGACCTTCACATCGCAACTACTGGCGACAACGCAACCACGTCGACATTTTGTCAGTACCACAACGCAACTACAAAAAGCTGCAGCGACGCTATTCACACGTAACCACTGCTTGACGGCATTTTGTCGTTGCGACGTGGTGTGGTTGTGGTACATGTGGGTTTGGTCCTAAAGGTTTTATCCTTTGAGTACCAAAAGACATTAAGTAGGTACGTAGTTTTTTAGGGTTCCGTACCCAAAGGGTAAAAACGGGATCCTATTACTAAGACTTCGATATCTGTCCGTCTGTCTGTCCGTCCGTCCGTCCGTCCGTCCGTCCGTCCGTCCGTCTCCCAAGTAACAAAATTCTCCTATAGTGCACAGTTTATAGGCTTGCAGCACTAGTAACTCGCTTAGTGGTTCCGGTTTTACTACCAAGCTTATAACAGGTTACACGGAGTTTGTTTGGGTTTGTAGTAGACTGTTCTTATAAGATGACTTATAGTCATGTATAGAACGAGATTATAGGCGCAGTAAAGGCTAAGATGGCCTATACGAGTGTTTTAATAAGTCCAACAATAAGTGTATTATTTTTCGGTAAGTCTACTATTAGTGTTTTATTAGCAAAAGTACGCGTATAAAATGGGCCCTTTTCCGTGGTTATAAACGTTTACTAGCCTGTTATAGTCCTGGCCCCGGAACCACTACAAGACCAGATTTTGTTACTTGGGCTGTCTCCAGGCTATATCTCAAGAACCGCTATAGTTAGACTTCTGAAATTTTTACAGATTATGTAATATATCTGTTGCCGCTATAACAGCAAATACTTAAAATAAAATAAACTAAATATTTAAGAGGGGCTCCCATACAATAAACGTGATATTTTTTTGGCTTTTTTTTGCTCGACCTCAATAATGGCAACAGGTAGGCACTTGAAATATTCACAAAAGACTCAGTTGTATTTATAATTTAATAATTAATTGTGTATTAAAATAAACTTAATAATTAAGAGGGGCTCCCATACTAAAAACACAATTTTTGCCTATTTTTGTTCTATTATGGTACGGAACCCTTCGTGCGCGAGTCCAACTCGCACTTGGCCGATTATTTTAATAAGCTGTCATAATAAGGACATAACAATTAATTGGATATACATTATCTCATTAATTGAATATTGAATCTGAAACCTTCTCAAACCCACTCGAATAGACACGAAAATTTTTATCAAAATAGGTCCAGTAGCCTAGGAAGACTTTTATCACTAACACATGAATAGAAGATTTACAATAAAGACTATCATTATATCCTTTGTCACAGCATTTTGCCTCTACACTATTATTTTTTGTGGAAACTAAATGCATACGTCCACATCAATGTCATTTCCTATGACACTCGCCTCAGCGCTTCCAATTTCACGCAGGTCTAGAACATAATAATATACAGACTAAGATTCAAAGCCATCTCAAAACCTTGTCAGCTTGGAATATCTAAGGAGTTATATCGAATAGCAATTACACGCCTGATACGAGTTGGATTTAATCCATACTAATATTACAAACGCGAAAGTGTGTCTGTCTGTTACCTCTTTACGCCCAAACCGCAGAAACGATTTTGCTGGGTAAAGAGATACTTTGAGTCCCGGGTAAGGCTAAGGACACAGGATACTTTTCATGCCGGAAAATGTGCGTTTCCCGCGCGAAAAACGAATTTTGGCGCAACGGAGTTGCGGGCGTCATCAAGTTTTCAATATTCTTTCTGATCCTAAAGCTTCACATTGTCTTGTAACACTGTAAAATCGGTTTTAATTTGAAATACCCATAAAGTTAATATACCTAGCGGAATAGAGCTACAATCTCGAGCTGTCGAACGGAACCGAAATTGGTTTACATCTGTGTGTAAAATATGTGTACGTATACACTTACACAAGCATGATTGAACATGAATTCTATGAGATTAAATTGTCAACGTGCCGATAAGTGCCGACTGGACGTCAAAAAAAGAGTTCCGCTGTCATATATCACACGTCTCTCTTTACCACGCAGTGTTACTGATAGTGACATCTCGCTTGCTCAGGCCTTTGTTTCTCTATTCCGCTAGGTATATTAACTTTATGGAAATACCACAATGTTGAGCTGTCAGTATTTTTTAAATAATTAATTAGATACGTCACTCTGGTTCTTATGGAGAAGCGAGTTTGCGGAATTTTCGGCCAAAATTCCAAAACAATAAAACGCTTCGGTGATTTTAATCCGTTAGGCTTTGTCTTTCGAACCATTTAGGGATGTTTTTGCTTGATTAATCTAATTCCTTGTCGGATCGTAATTGTTCGTGTAATATTAGATGTCCTTTACAGATTCTTCCGGTTATTTCGAATTTCGTTTCTTATTAAAATCTTTAATTATCGTTAATTGTAAATTAATGACTGTTTTATGCTTATAAATGGTTTATATGATTAAATTTGTTTCGTTCTGTATTGTTATATTCTCACCGTTCGTATCTATATATTAATACGCGAGCGAAAAACTTTGGATCCCTTTAGACGAAAAATTCGGAAACGTAGGTGATTGAAATTTTGCACAGCTATAGTTTATATTGTCAAGGAGTGCATCGAGCTAATATTATTTTGAAATTATGCTTTTATCATACATTTTTTTTAACAAATAAAACATTACACACACTACAACACACACACTAGGAGATTTTGATTGACAAGCCTATACGCACGAATTGTACTCTTTTATTTATGGCTGAAGTCTGTTGTCAAATTTAAAATAGATTTAGTTTTTTTTTTATTGAATCTTAAATATTGTTAGACAATTATTACACGGCCAGTCTGTCATTATTTGACTTTATTAATCTGAGACTGTCGCAGGAATTATGTCTAAAAAATAATAAAGTCAATATTTTGACAATATAATATCAATAGCGTGGGAAACTTATAATTTAATTTTTTATTTGAGGTCGAATTTCGACCATTGGGCGATCGCTAGTATGAAATAAAACCGGCCAAGTGCGTGTCGTGCCACGCGTAATATACGGTTCCGTAGTACATTTATAACGTGTTTTACACTACTAACAACATCATTTTAGTTGAACGAAAAGTTCCTTTTGACCTCGCCGAATATTTTTTTTTTTAGTTGATCGACTATTACTCAATAACTTATGAAGTCTTCTTAGCCGTGATAATTTTCCTTTTAAATTCAGCATATTTCCAACTCCCGTGAATTTTTTCACATTTCCAGAAGCAACCGTTTAGCTGGTAAAAGGGGGGGACACTGGACTCTAACGATTTTTTCCGCTTTGAAACTTCATATATCACAAATGGATTACTAAATCGAAAAATGATCTAAGAACTCGTAATATTTTTAAAAAAACCTATCCAACAACACTCCACACGGTGGGGTGGACGCGAAAAAAAAATCATCCCCGCTTGATGTGTAGGGGAGGTACCATAAAAAAATTTTTTTTAAAGATTTTATATACCATTTTGTCGGCATCATTAATATGTGCATTCATGCCGAATTATTACAGATTTGTAGGTCCTATAGTCTCTGAGTAAAACCACGGATAGACAGACGGACGGACAGACCGAAACTATAAGGGTTCCTTGTTGACTACGGAACCCTAAAAAAGGAAGTTTTTTATGTTAACCTTCACTACTTTTGTTTCAGGTAAGAATCTCATTCGGGATTCGACACACATCTTATGGTGAGTGTAAAATTCCCTCGTATCTTATAAGCTCCCACGGAACATTCCGAACATTAGACTGCGAATTCAGCACGATTTGCATAATTTAATCTTATTGGAGGACCCAATTCAAGTAAACTGACAGATGTAAGAACACCAATCTCTTATATCGTTATAGACTGGAGTGTATTTATTACGTTAATTTGCAAGATATTATAGTGTTAACGTACATGACAATTTCTTTCGATTTTTGTATTACTTACATTAAATTGTAATTATCTTTTTGTTTGTAAATGAGTCAAACGGATACTTTGAGTTCAAATCGCATTGTTCTTAGAATTAAATCTTTAAGATCTGTGTCTTTGAAACTTATTGCAAAAATTCTTAGGAGATTATCTGCAAAGAATTTCTTATCCTTTGAAACTTCATTCTGTTGAGTCGTCGATTTATTAAATTTCTCTCTAGTCCTCATCGGCGTCTAGTCATTTAACTGTACTTACAGGTTTAGGGATAGATCCCTATGTAGCATATTGTACTCATTGTATCCCTTTGCAGTATGTATTGCTTTTATATATACTTTATAAACTAAAACAGGTTTTTGTTGTGTCATTTTTTTAAAACTGAAAAAGCAGAGAAAGATATAAATAAATTAAAAAAAAAACCTTTTATTTCTTGCCAATTACAATTTGCTCGATCAAATCACATTCTTCATCTTCAGAGAAATATATAACCGATTAAAATATAAGGTTTCATCTTATTTACTATAATATTATGAATCTACGAAATTATCTGTTTGCCTTTATTATATCTTCACGCTTAAACGCTAAACCGATTTCGATAAAATTTGATATAGAGATACTTTAGGGTTCTGTAAAAGACATATAATGTTTTTTATTGCGGAAAACTGTATTAGATAATAAAATTTGTTATAGGGCTCCCGTACCTGTACGATTCCAGCTCAAAAAACGATTTTCTCTTCACCGGAGCTACGGACCACTTTAGGTCTGCCATAATTGATAAATTTTACATCAAGTCTGCAAAATAATATATTAGTTTTAAATTTGTAAGACAAACATTTTAGTTTCTCAATAAACTTTCTCCGATTAGGGACCGAAACACATTACTGTATTTTGACACGAGTGAATGAGAACATGACATGACGCGGGTATAATGTAACGATACATTATTCGGATGTGGGATACTCACTACATCATTATTATAGAGTACTCTCACTACATCACCATTATTATAGTATAGAGCCTACGCATCTTAGTTAAATATCGTCCGCGTCAACAGAGTATAATAACAAAGATGGATTGCATGGAGATTTCCCCTTTTTAGGGTTCCTTAACTAAAAGGTACCCTATCCTAAAACGGACCCTATTACAATGACTTCGCTGTTTGTCTGTCTCCAGGCTGTATCTCAAGAACCGCGCAGTTAGACAGTTAAAATTTTTACAAATTATGAATTTCTGTTGCCGCTATAACAATAAATACTAAAAACAAAATAAAGCAAATATTTAAGGGGGGCTCCTATACAACAAACGCTACTTTGGCCCTTTTTGCTAGACATAAATAATGGCAAGAAGTAGGCACTTCACAATATGACCACAAAATATCCAATTGTCTTTAAAATACTTTAATTATCACCACATATTATAAAACAAAGTCCCCCGCCACGTCTGTCTGTTTGTCTGTTCGCGTTAAACTTAAAAATCCTTTCACGGATTTTCATGCAGTTTTCACCAATAATTGATAGAATGATTCTTCAAGGTATATAATTTATTTAGTTTATGTGCACATTTAAGTAAAATATAATAAAATAATTTTACACTACTTCTTAGCAAATAACTTTGAATGTTTTTATTTGTACTGGTCTGCCGTTTGACGCATAGCCGGCCACACGGGCGCTGCCTCATCGCAGCGTTATTATGAAGCAGTCTTTACATCAGCACCCCCTTCCGCTTCGTCTCGGGGGCTGCTGTCCGTCATGTGTGCGTTGCGCGCTGCTGACACGACGCAGCGCGCCGTGTGAATACCTTGGTTATTACGTATTTGTATGTAAAACAACGCAACGGCAGCGCTGCGTCGACGCAACGCTGATGCAACGTGCCTTGTGGACTGACTCTAAGGGTCCGATCGTAGAACGATTTCTATGGACGCCAAAAAACTTAGTGACAACTAGTTGATGTCTGCAACTTCGTTGCGCAGAAATAATAGGTCTACCAGAATCTGATGGCAAAAAGTGAGAAAAGTAATTGACTCTAGCAATACCGGGGTAATTGGAATAAAACATTTTGATCCTATTTTTTTCCTTATAGCGGCAGATTCTGTGTTTTAAACATGCAAATGATCAAGGATATTTTTTGAAAGTCTGCCATCAAAATTTGCCATCAGATTCTGGTAGACCTATAGTTTATCGCGCAGGAACCTTAAAGTTTTCCAAGATAAGGAGTATTCTATTTCCTTTCCCGGAACTTAAACTATCTTTATACCCATCAAAATCGGTTTAGCAGTTTAAGCGTGAAGAGGTAACAGACAGACACGCTATTGTATTTATAATAGAAATCTCTAAGTTATGTTTAAGCTATTAATTAACTCTTGTAAGGTTGTTTGCACCTTGAACCAATTATTCCCAAGAGACTTATTAAAACTTAGTATCCTTATCGTTGGCTTGTAGTAGGAAAAAATATATTTCCACTACATGAGAATAAAATTATTAATGTTTGCTACTCGTTTAGCTAATACAATCATATAAGACGTAAAAAACCTTCAGTTGAGATCATACGTGACTGTCATCTCTTGGAAGAAAGCCAACTATAACATAAGTTTTATAGCAACCTTATTATAGCAAATTCCTGCTATCGACTTTATAGTTTTCCGACACGTATGAACGTCTTTTCTTTGTGTGGAAATTGACAATTTGTACTATATGTATTATTTTATCATTATTGTAGCAAATGATAGAATTTCAATTCAATTATTATCCTCATGTTTTAATAAGGCTTACTTATTTATCCGTCCTTCGGAGAGAAATTTAATGGGAAATATTAGATAGGGCGCGCACAGACAAAAATATACCTATGCATTAATATTCATATGCAAAGAGATATCATATAAAATAAGTATACTTTAATATAATAAAAAATATAAACTTAATTTAAATGGATCTTAATTTAAACAACACAACTCTTAACTGTAGGTATAAACGTCAAAATACTGTTAATTAAAAAATATCTTATATAGACCCTACAAATAATAAACACTAAGGAAAAGTATCTCCGTCAAAAAACATGTTCTACAATACTTGTCAAAAATGTGTACCCATTGCAATACATTTTCAATATTTAGGTGGCCTTCAGCGGTATCAGGCTGACGTTACATGACAGTTCGAATGGAACCAAAAAAACGGTAAGAGTATGGGAGTTACGTTTCCTTAGTTTTTATTATTCGTAGTATGGCCCATACCATTAATTTGGTTGAGTTAATAATAGAGACAGAGAAAGATAGCTGGAGATATTTTATTCACATTTGAAACAACTTAAATTGATTCGAAGTAGGTATTATTATGAGTCTGAAAAACTAAGGATGATGTTTTTCATTGCGATAATATTGTGACCTGTTTGTGTGTACCTTCTATTCTACGCAGAATACTATTGACACAACAATGGTTTTAATGGCCATAATTTGCTTCTTCACTGTGGTCAGATGAAGTAGACCATGTCAAGAGGCACTTTTACATACCATGACTTCTGCTCAAACGACAAACTTGTAGGTACATTGTACATAGATTTCACCATAATATTTTAAAATAACATAAACCAGTTGTACATGTAGTTTGCTCTCGTAAGTAATATACGACACTCCACGCCACGAGCGAAGAGCTTTGAAGATGATAGATGATATAACAAAATGACGTTCGGTCCAAGTCATGCACTGCTATCGATCTGCATAGATTATTATGGTCTAATTCAGAACACGATTTACAATGAGTACTAATTGGCCCTACTTATGCATACCAGATCCAACCCACACGATGACAGTTTTGAGAAAAAGCAGTTTTTATTAAAATTTTGTACTCTTTAAAACTGATTGTTATTTTAAGTAAAGTTAATTTACAATAGTATATTTTGTAATTTATTCTATGCGTACAAACATAAATATGTTAAAAATTACTACTATTTCTATCAATAATTAAACAAAAACAGGATGGTTCCTTTTTGCAAAACAATCTTAGTGTGGGATGGACCTTGTTATAGCTTGTCAAAAAAGAGTAGACGCTGTCAAAAAAGAGTAGACATAATTTTAAAATCACATAAAAAATATGAAAACCTTATTAAATAGAGATAAAAATGTGCAAGGTGATAATATTTAAAGTGTTAAGCGTTCTCTGTGGAAACACAAAGAGAAAATCCACCTTTTGAGCGTTTAAGAAATTTTGTACTGCGTCTACTCTTTCTTGACAGACTGTACTTTAATATCCTTCTATTAATTATTTAAGTATAGGAACAAAATATGAAAATAATGAATTTAACATTAATGTGGTCTAAAGTTATATGTTCAACATGGCTTTTAGCATTAAAAACAATTAGTTATGGTCACCACACTAATCCCTACCATAAAATTATTTAACCGACTTCCAAAAAGGAGGAGATTATATGTTCGGCTGTGGATATATATTTTTTTTTGTATGTTCAACGATTACTCCGCCGTTTGTGAACCGATTTTCAAAATTTTTATTTTGTTCTATTAGGTTTCTCTCCAATTGGGTCACATTTTTACAAAAGTGGTGATCTGATGATGGAATCCATGAGTAATCGAGGGAACTAACTCCTCAAAATTTATATGGAAACATATGGTGATTTTGATTTTATGAGAAGTATCCTAAGCATATGCTACCAAAACGCAAGATTTTGCACCAAGGTATACTATGGTTCCGAAGATACTAAGAGAACTCCGGATTCCTTATAGAGACAAGTTTGGGGGTTTAGGCGCTATTTTAAGAACTGAAAGCATATGCTACTATGCAAATTACATTCATCATCATCATCATCATCATCATCATTACCACGTCAGGGTCACCAGTGTCACATGGTTGTATATGGATACAATATGCCCCCACAACACCATAATTATATCATCACGTTATGTCCTTATAATAATTGGTACTTTTCATAGCGATTTTAATAAAAATAATTATAATGTTGTTTCAAATAAATGATTCAAGTTCTAAGCGACTTATGTACCACAAAATTGAACACAACAAAGTCAACCTTAACTCCAGAGTGTAAGGCACACATTTGACATCTATACTTAATATTATAAAGCGAAAGAGTTTGTTAGTTTGTTTGTTTGTTTGTTTGAACGCGCTAATCTCAGGAACTACTGGTCCGATTTGAAAAATTCTTTCAGTGTTAGATAGTCTATTTATTAAGGAAGGCTATAGGCTATATTTTATCACGCTAAGACTAATAGAAGCGAAGAAATAGAGGAAAATGTGGAAAAAACGGGGGGAAATTATTTGAAAGGGTTTATTTGAACGCGCTAATCTCAGGAACTACTGGTCCGATTTGAAAAATTCTTTCAGTGTTAGATAGCCCATTTATCAAGGAAGGCTATAGGCTATATTTTATCACGCCAAGACTAATAGGAGCGAAGAAATAGAACAAAATGTGGAAAAAACGGGAGAAATTATTTGAAAGGGCTTATCTCACGAACTACTAGAGCATTTTTTCTGTTATTTGGGTCAGATAAAAAGTAGACCACGTGAAGGATCATAGGCTATTTTTTGTAGACTGATTTGTCTGTGAAATATCTAATTTACGCGGGCGAAGCCGCGCAGAACGTCTAGTTACTTATATAAATTGAACCCTTAGTATGAAAATACATAGGACAAATAAAATCATATACCGTTTTATATTATTGTTCTGTATACCTAAATGTCCTCCTCTAAAGACTTCCTCTTAATTTAAATATTTCTTCTGTATAATAAAATCAATTTTATTTTTTATTTTTTAATCAAAGTTATTTTGTTACGATTTGAAGTGAAGACGATGTGTACATGTACATGTACATAGATAGAAATAATCACATACATAAACACACACACACCACACACACACACACACACACACACACACACACACACACACACACTATACTATTTTATAAATTATTATTATTATTATTATTATATATAATTGTATTACCGTAATAATTGTGTTAACCTTGCCATTTCTCGTAGTGTTTTATCATCGTGAGGTTTTTTGGCTTAGGACTGTCGCATTCAAACATAATAACCACAAAATTGAACATAACAAAGTTAACCTTAACTCTAGAGCGTAAGGCACACATTTAACATTACATAAATTGAACCCTTAGTATGAAAATACATAGGCAAAATAAAAACATTTTCATTATTTAAGAACATAAGGCAGCTATAATGCTTTCTTTCGCTGATTGTAATTATAACAAATGTCAAATTGTAACAAAACACGATTTACTAGGCAACTAAAAAGAGTGAAATTATTATTATTTTTAACAAAAAATTAAAACCGACTTCCAAGGTAAAAACAATAATAACATCATTATAATATGAACTAAAAAGTATTACAAAATTAACAAAATAAAAACAATAATAAAATCCTTATAATATGAACTAAAAAGTGTTAAATAATGTTTCCTATCTAATAGTGCCCTTTTCCGAATTCGGCTGAACCTCAACTATTTCTGTACTCAATCTTCATCATTTTGAAGTCGGTACCAGATATAGCTGAATCTTCAGTTCTCTGACAGAATAGGTATTTGAAACTTTTGCAACTGGCACCGACTTCAAAATTATGAAGATTGAGTACAGAAATATTTGAGGTTTAGCCGAATTCGGAAAAAGGCACTATTAGATAGGAAGCATTATTTAATACTTTTTAGTTCATATTATAAGGATTTTATTATTGTTTTTACCTTGGAAGTCGGTTTTATTACGTTTCCATCACAGATTTTAGAAAAACAGATTTCGCCCTAAAACGCTCTTTATTAATATACTATTAAGATAATTATAGTCAGGTTTAGATCATATTTTAAATTTTGATTTGATGATGATTACCAATAAAAAATTGTATTCATTTGATTTATGACATTCATTTTTTTAAATAGTTTTTAATATTTCTAGATTTGATTACTTACGAATTATTTTTGGGTTTCGTACCCAATAGGTAAAAACGGGACCCTATAATCATTTTGACTTCGTTGTCTGTCTGTCTGTCCGTCCGTCTGCTTGTCTATCTCCAGCATCGATCTCTAGGCTGTAACCGCTAGGTATAGATAGACTTATGAATTTTTTACAGATTGTGTATTTCTGTTGTCCGTATAGAAAAAATACTAAAAACAAAATATGATTAATATTTAAGAGGGGCTTCCATACAAAAAACTAATGTATTGGCCTATTTTGGCTCTATAACGGTAGGAAACTCTTGGTGCGTGACTTCAACTGGCACTTGGCCTTTTTTTTTTAATAATTAGCAGATACGTTAAGAAATAAGTGGGTTTTTACCTATTTCCATAACAAAAGTAGGATAACAAAAAGAAAAAAAGAACAATCTCAATACTTTTGGAAAAAAAAGCCATCGATATTTTATTTTTTTATTATGGTTAGTAACAGTTATATTTATTTCAAAATAATATTTGTGTACATAGAATATTATACATTGTAATTAAAAAATTAAATAATACTAGGGACCATTGCTGCGTGGATCTTTTTAAAAGAATAAAATCCATTCTATTTTTAAAACATTGGGTGACCATGCAGCTTGGTTCTTGTTTGCATATTAAACATCTGTTAGAATGTGGGTTGGTAACTTTGTTGTGAAAATGTTTTGTTCTGAGAGAATTGTCTGATCAGTGTGATCTTCATAGGGTCGATAGAAGGGTAATTTTGGAATGCTTCTGCATTATTAACTCGTTTTTTTTTTTTTTTTAAATGAAATAAGGGGGCAAACGAGCAAACGGGTCACCTGATGGAAAGCAACTTCCGTTGCCCATGGACACTCGCAGCATCAGAGCTGCAGGTACGTTGCCGGCCTTTTAAGAGGGAATAGGGTAATAGGGGAGGGTAGGGATGGGAAGAGAAGGGAATAGGGGAGGGAAAGGAAGGGAATAGGGTAGGGGATTGGGCCTCCGGTAAACTCACTCACTCGGCGAAACACAACGCAAGCGCTGTTTCACGCCGGTTTTCTGTGAGAACGTGGTATTTCTCCGGTCGAGCCGGCCCATTCGTGCCGAAGCATGGCTCTCCCACGATTTTGGAAAAAGTGTGGATTGGTCCCATTTTGCATAAGTAGGGTCAATTGATACATAATATTATTAAATTAATAAGAAAACTTGCCGCTTTGTGACCTTGCCGCGGTGTAAAGCAAAGTGACAAATTAATTTATTATTATGACAGTGGCAAACAAATTAATTAAAATTAAAAAAAAAAAGAATAAAGGATTATATTTTAATAACTTATTACCATTAAAATAAAAGTAATAAGGAAAACAGTACTTAAAATTATTTTCTATGAAAAGAAAAATAAAGCTATAAGACTGTTAAAATAGAGCTTTAATTAACAAACTAGGCAATGTTAATAGTCACTTGCAAGTATTAAAATAATTAACTTCATTCCATTTGTGACGTTGTGGGTGGCAGCTGTTTTCTATAACTTGGAACACGCGTAAAGTGTTGTCACGCGATATTTACACCGAAATGTCGTGTCGAATATTGAATTTTGAGTTGGTTCGCGCTAAGTAAAGTTGTCAAAGTGTTATCTGAGCGAAACCCATTTGTTGGTGATATCACCAACGCTATCCATGCTTGCTCATGGACGTGGACGCCCGCGCTGACAGATTTTCAAGTCGATAACTATTATACTTTTAGCCTCCACCTGTACTCAGGTGCTTACCTCATATCAATCACTACATAGTATAAAGCAAAGTCGATTCCTGCGTTTACAGGGAAACCAGCTGTATTATGCCTAGATCTTTATAAGTACGCGACGGAATTTGATGCGTTTTTAATAGGTAGAGTTATTCAAGAGGACGGTTTACAAATAATTATAATTCATGCATAATACAGCCTATACGTATGCAGCAAAACATCGCTTGCTGGGCCTGCTAGATAAAATACAAAATAAGCTCTAATCCTACTAATATTATAAAGGCGAAAGTTTGGATGTATGTATGTATGTACGGATGTTTGTTACTCTTTCACGCAAAAACTACTGAACGAATTTTAATGAAACTTTACAATAATATAGCTTATACATCAGAATAACACATAGGCTACAATTTTAACCGACTTTAAAAATGGAGGAGGTGTTATGTTCGTTTTTTTATGTTCAACGATCACTCCGCCGTTTGTGAACCGATTTTCAAAATTTTTCTTTTGGTGTATAGGTTATCATCCCAATTTGGTACCATATTCAGGAAAGTGGTGACCTGATGAAGGGATCCATAAGAAATCGAGGGAACTCCTCAAAATTTATATCGGAACATGTGGTGACTTCGGTTTCGTGAGCAGAATTCTAAGAATATGCTACCAACAAGCGAGATTTTGCACCAAGGTATACCATGGCTCGGAAGGTACTGAAAGAACTCCTGACTTTTTATAGATACAAGTTTGGGAGTTTCGACGTTATTTTAAGAACGGAAAGCATATGCTACTATGCAAATTACATTCATCATCATCTAGGGTTTGCTGGTGTGATGCTACCACATTCGTGCTGAATCTCTACCACGTCACACGTGCAATACACCATATCTATCACCATAAAATAAACAAAATAACGTTACGTGTGAATTGTTTATCCATTAAAGTTATTTATTCGTCGAAACTTTTATCTTAAATTCAAACTGCAAAAGCTAACAGTGAAAAACAAATTGGCTATAGGCGCAGACATCGAAAAATAGAAAAAACACCCGATCCACGCGTCGACTGTCAAGCTAGATAAATTAAATAAAACGGTAGAAAAACTCAGCTATACTGTACACTGTACAGTATATACCAGTAATTCCCAAAGTGGTCCAGGCGGACCCCCAGAGTCCAGGGGAGACTCAACATGGGTCTACGATGTTCGTGGTAAAAACTGGGGGCCAACAATCGTAAGCAAGGTAGGTAAGTGGGGTGCATGAAAATGTTTTTTCTATAGTAACGAAGAAATTTATTTATATAGTAAAGAACTTAAATGTTTGCTTGACTTCTATAAGTACTTAGAGATTTAAGGTTAGGGGGCGTCCACAAATTACGTGAGGTGTTTTTTTTTTTTTTTTTAATTTTCTGACCCTCCCTCACCCCTTGGTGAGATTTTTGAGATTTTATTCAACCCCATCCCCCACCCCCCAATCTCACGTGAGATTTTTCGAAATGTGGGTTTCTCACGTAAACGCGTTGTTTGACAGTCCGTACATGTATTAGCTCTAAGTATGAATTAAATTATTTTCTTTCGAACGAATAAGTGAATAATCTTAATCGTATTACTATTACCATTATAACGCTTACGATTAAATCTTAAGCATAGGTACAATCTGTATGAAATGGACCAAAATAGTATATTTTCTTGTAACAATGAGAAATAAAATTACGTGAGATTTGCCGAGACACCCCCTCTCTCTCGTAAGATTAGATGAGATTCGACTCGACCCCCTCCCCCCCTTAAACACCTCACGTAATTTGTGGAAGCCCCCTTTCGATTAACCTTAGAGATCAATATCTGTCTATATTGATCTCTAAGGTTAATCGTAACATAATATTATGTTAAGAAGCTTAGAGACGTGAAAAAAACTTATGCTTACAATAATTATAGATCATTCTAATTTTTCATTTTTTTAGGAGACGTAGGAATAGTAATAGATCCACTGGATCCAGCAATTTTTTTAAAGTGGTCTATAAAACAAAAGAGTTTGGGAAACTCTGTTATACACGGTAAATTACCGCAGGCCATTTCGAACCCGGTTTCATACAGTTAACCAGCGCTTGAACAAAAGTGTTTTATGGAGTAATTATAATATTCATGATCTCTGCTGCCGTATTTTTAAGTACTTTTAATGGACATATTTTGTGAACATTTGCTTTCGAGTTAATCTACTAAAACGACATTTTAACGGATGATGTGTGATATACGTTTTATGTTCGCTGTTTTAACGTTCGCCATAATATTTGTGTAATTTTAAAACGTATTAAGGTATTACTATGTGATTATCATAGCTTTATGGATAGAAAGTATTAAACATGCAGTAGAAATAGAATATAGGATCCCACCAAAAGCATTTCATGTATAATGTTGACAAGACGACCACATAAGGGTTGCCCTGTGAAAAAGATATCAGATCTCATGTAGAACCAAGCTTTTGAATCTTCACGGCCTAACTCTACAGACCCTAACTTCAACTTATCTACATATCAGTAAATATGTATGGCTTCGATATCTCCACGATGGTGTTGTTGTTTTACATGAAATGTTTTTGGTGGGATCTCAGTTCTTTTTGTAAGTTGGTTCTTGCAAGTACTTAATAATAGGTTTTTTAGGTACTGTCTACAGTCCCGTGTTTTATTCAATAAATTGGTGAAAGTCTCATATATACTTGTACCACCCACTACCTTTTTAATAGATGGGGGGCGAAAGTTATTAGTTTATGATTATTTTGTTGGTTGTATAGTGTATACTAAACTTAGATTAAGTACATATCAAATTTCAGCTTTCTAGCACTTAAGGAAGTAGCCAAACATTTTGATGATCATCAGTGTGTCAGTGACGAAATCGGTGTATTTTACATATCAATAAAATCTAAATTCTAAAGTATTAGAGCTATTCAATTGAGACTTTGTATGTTTAATAAGTCTTTATTGACATTATACCCTGAGAATATGAACTATTTGGCACATCGGAAACCAACTCTATGAGGGTTCAAACAAGGGTTCCGTTTTTTGCCATTTGGCTACGGAACCCTAAAAAACGACAAAACAATTCGAGAAAAGGTCGGTAGTGCCCTTGCGCTTCGCTTCGCTTGGTCTTGGCGGGGGCACGACGAAGATTAGAAATAGAAAAAAGTATCAAATAGGGAGTAGAATAAAATTGCGAACACATCTTGTCTATTAAACTCCTTGTGGTTTTTGCGGCAAGATATTTTGTACCTAATTTTGCATTGTGAATACATATTGATATCTATATATTAATACGCGAGCGAAAAATTTGGATCCCTTTTGACAAAAAATGCGGAAACGTAGGTGATTGAAATTTTGCACAGTTATAGTTTATATGGTGAAGGAGTGCATCGAGCTAATATTATTTTGAAATTATGCTTTTATCATACATTTTTTTAACAAATAAAACATTGCACACACACTAGGAGGTTTTGATTGCCTAGCTTGTAACACACGAATTGTACTCTTTTACTTATGGTTGAAGTCTTTTTTATTGAATGATTTAGTTTTTTTTATTGAATCTTAAATACTGTTAGACAATTATTACACGGCCAGTCTGTCATCATTTGACTTTATTAATCTGTGATTGTTGCAGGAATTATGTCTAAAAAATAATAAAGTCAATATTTTGACAAAAGAATATCAATAGAAAAGCGTGGAAATTTGAAACTCATAATTTAATTTTTTATTTGAGGTCGAATTTCGACCATTGGGCGATCTCTAGTTAAATAAATATTATAATTTGATTTAAATATTCCATGAATAGTACTAAGTTTTTGTAATAAAATACGGACTCTCCGAGCAGTAGCAACCCTTAATATATTCACAACTTTTCAATTTTACCCCATAATAATATGAAGGTACATTTTTGTCTATATAATAATATATCAATCCAGTGGGTGAGACGTGTCAAGTGAGAATGGAGCCGGTGCCGAAATAATGATGGATGATGGAATAAACTTGAAGAGCGTTAAGCCTAAGCAACAAGGACTCAATACAGTCACATTTTATATTTTTCCGCTTTCCCTTGTGTGTTGAAAATATACATGTTAGGATTCTACTCTCAGAGTTTATACAGGTTGTTAGGTTTAACACCGTTATCCTTAAAACCATTAAATGAGCCCGTCAAAATGAAGAACTTTTTCTATGAGAATAATGCTAAAAACTCAAAAAAAAAAAATGCCGTCTTCATACCCATACAAATTGCCCGGATCGGCAATTTGTATGGGTATGAAGATGGTTTTTTTTTTGAATTCCCAGCATTGTCCTCAAAAAAAAAAAAATGCCGTCTTCATACCCATACAAATTGCCTGGATCGGCAATTTGTATGGGTATGAAGACGGATTTTTTTGAGTTCCCAGCATTGTTCTCATAGAATTATAATTTTTAACAAAAAATTAAAACCGACTTCCAAGGTAAAAACAATAATAACATCCTTATAATATGAACTAAAAAGTATTAAATAATTTTTCCTATCTAATAGTGCCTTTTTCCGAATTCGGCTAAACCTCAACTATTTCTGTACTCAATCTTCATCATTTTGAAGTCGGCACCAGATATAGCTGAATCTTCAGTTCTCTGACAGAATAGGTATTTGAAACTTTTGGAACTGGCACCGACTTCAAAATTATGAGTACAGAAATAGTTGAGGTTTAGCCGAATTCGGAAAAAGGCACTATTAGATAGGAAAAATTATTTAATACTTTTTAGTTCATATTATAAGGATGTTATTATTGTTTTTACCTTGGAAGTCGGTTTTAATTTTTTGTTAAAAATAATAATTTCACTCTTTTTAGTTACCTCGATTGTTTTTCTTATTCTTATTACGATGTAGATTGTTTTCCTATGTAAGTATTTTCATACTAAGGGTTCAATTTATTACCTCGATCGTGGGAATCGCAGACGCAATAGATTTTTAAAATCGCTATGAAAAATACCAATTATTATAAGGACATAACGTGATGATATAATTATGGTGTTGTGGGGGCATATTGTATCCATATACAACCATGTGACACTGGTGACCCTGACGTGGTAATGATGATGATGATGATGATGATGATGATGATGATGATGATGATGAATGTAATTTGCATAGTAGCATATGCTTTCAGTTCTTAAAATAGCGCCTAAACCCCCAAACTTGTCTCTATAAGGAATCCGGAGGTCTCTTAGTATCTTCGGAACCATAGTATACCTTGGTGCAAAATCTTGCGTTTTGGTAGCATATGCTTAGGATACTTCCCCACTCCCCGATGATGATGAAGGAGGCGTGTTCTGTCGAGGGTCACCAATGTGGGAAATGCGTGGAGGCCGCAAAGGAAGATCTTCCGACCGAGCGAGGTGTTATGCTCGGTCAGGCCGGAGCCCACATGATACATTTCAGCTGTCCTATATATACCGACGCGCTCAGAAAACTTCGATAGCGCGATGCAGGAATGTTAGGCGAATTGTGGGTACCGCCACATCTTTATGGTTGAAGTCTGTTGTCAAATTGAAAAAAGATTTAGTTTTTTTATTGAATCTTAAATACTGTTAGACTTAGTTTCTTATGTCAATGTGTTAGACACAATTATTACACGGCTAGTCTGTTTTGACTTTATTAATCTGGGTGTGTCGCAGGAATTATGTCTAAAAATAATAAAGTCAATATTTTGACAATAGAATATCAATAGAAAAGCGTTGTTTGAAACTTATAATTTAATTTTTTATTCGAGATCGAATTTCGACCATTGGGCGATCTCTAGTAATATTAATTAAATGTAATCATCTAAAAAGTAAATTGCGAATAAAATATTTTCTTCTATTGATTTATGCTTGGTATTTGGTAAGGTTTATAATTACTAAATTGGTAATCGAGTAATTATTTCCAATATAACTCGATAACCAAGTACATGAACAACATCATGGAAATGTTGATCCCGCTTAGGCCGATATTATTATACTTATAAATTATTAGCAGAGTAGTCTTTTAATAATAATTAAATTGGATACCGTAGGATTCAACTGTTAGGACATGAAAAGTATGATACTTAATATTATTAATTGATTTAAAATACTGACCAGCAAAAATGTTAACATTTTAACCTGTATCTTCAGGATTGAGTCTAAGGGCACATAATATTATTATACCAATATTATGATATTATACCAATATTGCCTATTATATAAATGCCTTCTCAGACACATTCCATTCTTAGGGTTCCGTACCCAAAGGGTAAAAATGGGACCCTATTACTGAGACTTCGATGTCTGTCCGTCTGTCTCCAGGCTGTAACTCAAGAACCGCTATAGCTTCTGAAATTTTCACAGATTTTGTATTTCTGGTGCCGCTATCATAAGAAATACAAAAAACTAAATAAAATAAATATTAAAGGGGGGCTCCCATACAACAATCGTGTTTTTTTTTTGTTTGTTTTTTGCTCGTTATCAATAATGGTAGCAGGAAGGCATTTGAGATACTAACAATATTCTTAATTGTATTTGTACTTGAATAATTAATAATAATATTAAAATAAAATAAATATTTAAGGGGGGCTCCCATACAAAAAACACAATTTTCGCTCAATAACAGTACGGAACCCTTCGTGCGCGAGTCCGACTCGCACTTGGCCGATATTTAAATACTTTTACCTACCTGTACCTTTTTATTAAAATATGCTTTGCTGTGGGTCTATCGTCAATAATAAAATAACTAAAATGTAGCATGGAATTAAAACAGTTACATTATAAATTTCATAGTACGTAACAGGAATCGCAGTAGAGATGAGCTCTAATCCTGTAATTCAAACGTAGCTATTCCCGGCTAAATCGTAATTCTCTTGAAATTAGGGACCAATGCTGTCAGCTAGATTCGTTCATCGCCCGAGTTCTTTGGCAATTTTAATGAGTTCGAGTCTATCCGCTTACCGGGATCGGATTATTATAGACCCGTGTTACTGTTTTAATGAAATCCCTGACCTTACCACGTATGAACAAATTTTAATTTATTTCCGAGCAAAATGTTCTCTATAGATCTAATCTATACATATAATAAAACTGTAGAAATGAAAATTCTGTACATTAAAGATATTCAAAAAATAATAAGCGGGGGGTGTTACTACATCGCTATAGAAGCCAAAAATAAGGTTAGTTTTTTTGTCTGTCTGTCTGTCTGTCTGTCTGTCTGTCTGTCTGTATGTTTGTTCCACTATCACACGAAAACTACTGATCCGATTTGAATGCGGTTTTCGCAGATATATTTGTCTTCTTCCAACTTAACATCTGGTGTATAAAAAAATTTCCCCCCACCCCTCTAATGGGACGAAAGAGGGGGTCAGATTTTGTATAAGACTTGCTTTAACACGAAAACTACTGATCCGATTTGCATACGGTTTTCGCAGATATATTTGTCTTCTTCCAACTCAAAATCTGGTGTATAAAAATCACCCCCCCCCCCTCTAAGGGGAGCAAAGAGGAGGTCAGATTTTGGACTTATCAGATGGACTTACTTCATATTATTAACTGTTTCTTCCAACTTAACATCTGGTGTATAAAAATTTTCCTTCCACCCCTCTTAGGGGACAAAAGAGGGGGTAAGATTTAAATACTTTAAATGGCAAAACAACGTTTGCCGGGACAGCTAGTACTAATTATAAAGGAGTAAGCTTAATACGGTGTTCCGCCCTACTTATAATTAATAGTATGAGTTAATATTAACGGTAAATTTTTAAAGAGGGTCAAACGTAGTATTTTAGCTAGATGTGCCTTATGGTAGAAAAATAGGAGATGAAAAAGAAACGGACTAGGTATGTTGCGGATGGATTTTAATTTAGACAGTGTATTACGGTGTTTGCTGGAAGATATTTGCAGCCCTATACCTCTTATTAAAATTACTTTTTATAATTTTTACGATTCTAGACGCACAGTTGAAACTAAACTAATCGCACGAGACAATAATAACAATAGCGTAAAAGAAGCAATTTAAAAACGAGCATTTCTGTTTCTTCTTTCTGAGCCATGACACAACAAGTGATGTAGGTATTTGTTGGTTAAACACGAGTCTTTGAAAGTCAAGTGTGCCTCGTTTTGGAATCACGGAAGTTAGGGAGAAAACGGAAATAAAGGTGGAAAGAAATGATAAAGACATGAGCATTCCTGTTTCCTTCATACATATTTACTACTATTGAATAGTCTGTTTGACGTAGAGGAAGATTTAATAAAAGTCAGTAGATTAACTTTACGTATCGCTATTGTAATTTAGTATAAGAAATACTATTGGTACCACTTTTAATGGGTAAAGTAACAATAATAATTCGGGTTAAACTACTTTATTCTGTTGAAGAATAAAAATACAAAATGTGTAGCACTAGTTCGGAACAGAACATCGGAAAAATGTTCATATCTAAGAGTTTTGGTTTTTACTGGGTAATTGAGTAGAAAAAAGTCGTCAAACCTTAATGATCCTTCGAGCCTAACTAACTAACTATACATGAAAATTGACTGTGTCTCATGAATACTATTGATCGCACAGTCATCATCATTATGAAAATCAACATTCCCCTACTTCCTCCGCCATTCCAACATAAGAGCCTAATTTAGAAACACACGAGAAAAGTTATGTCGTTTGAATCTCACCCCACAAACAATAAGTCGTGACGAGGTAAGTGTCTCTCAGCCACGCACCACCCTTCATCATTTACCTTCACTCTATCTGGAGCATGTTAGCTCTCTAGACCAGCCTTAGTCTAATGAGGTAGTTTCCAATGTGCTTTGCAGTTTTTAAGTTTGTAGCAGCAACATTTTGTTATTGGTCCTTTTCATTGAGTAGATTTTAAGTTGTTCAAATATTTTAAATAATATTAGATTACAGAATAGAGCAGAGTTTATATTATTAACCTTTTGTCATTTATATTATCAAAGGAAATGTTCATAACACAATTTTAAAAATAATAATACTTTCCAGCATGATTACTTTTTTGTATGAACTCGACAATACTAATAATGACTTACGTCATTACAGCAACGTTAAGCAGATTTTCTAAGAACTATTTAAACACTACTTAACGTGAGTTTACGAAAAATTGAAAAATAATACCTATATTTTATGAAAAAAAAAACAAGGAGAGAATTTATAGCGTCGCGATCATCCCTAAATTTTACTTCTTTCATTCTTCTTCTTCTAACTTGGTTGTGAGTTGAAACTAGCTATCAAATAACATTAATTTGCTAAAACTAACGTCAAATCTGGTCAAATTATCAAATGCTAAAATATTAAGAAATTAATTTGGATTTAACTGATACATCAAACGTTATAGATTAAAACGTCGATGTTCGTATCGCATGAGCTCTCTCAATATTTGATACAACGCGTACAAAGATCACTAGCTTTATTTCAACACTCATTTTATATCTTGGTTTTCATTTCCACCTATGCAGTATTTAATTTTAAAATATTGAGATTGTTTTATTTTATTTTATGCATTAGGTTAGGATTAAGGTTACATTTAACAGATGTTGGTTTTCTTTAATGTGTATTTACATAACATGAATAATTAAGTCAATTATAGTAGGTTTTATGTGCCAAATGACTGCTTAGTGGGTATCGTAAGCGAGAATAAAAACACATTTAGTGGTGAAATCTGTAATTTTACCACCTCTGCATAGCTTATTATGACCTCTTTTGAAGTTTTGCAGCACAGTTCCTATGATGTGGCTGTGTTATTGCCATTAGTTCTGATGTAGTCTTTCTTGGCTCAATAATAGTTTTAATTTTGAAAAGAAAAACCAAAAAATCAAAATGATTAAGTTCCTAGCAGGTATTTAATACGTAAATTAAGGCATCAACTTTTGCATTAAATATAAGTCCCCAATATTTGAGAGAGCCGAGGACGTCAATAATTTATCTTATAATTGGTACTTATTTAAAAATATTTTACATATTAATTTTCCAATTATGTCAGAACGGATGCAAAAACTCTCCGCACGAAAAACCAATTACCAGAACTGAATATTTAAATTCAGTCGAAGAGTCCAAATTAATATCAAGGGTATAATATATGTAAATCATATTATAAGCACTGATGCTTCGTCCGCGGGGCGCGTGTGACTGGTGACGATATGAAAAGCATTATTAATCTTCTTTGCATTCTGGCTGAAATTTGTACCATCGAGGAAATTCATTTCTAGGCAGTTGACGGACCTACGTCATTTGGTCGGCTTATGTCAATTCAACGTTAGCTGTGATCGGTCGGATGGGTTTGACTTAAGACGCTTCCCCTACAGAGATGCGGTAATTTACCGTTTTTAGAGCCTTATTAACTCATAATTTGAAAGCTACAAAATCATAGTAAAAATACAGCAATAATCTTCAGTATATGAACGTTCCTTTCATAGTTATTAATTTCCTATTTTTGTTTTTTATACTCATGATATCAGCTTCCAAAGTAATACCAATTAATTTAAATTCAAGCATACAATCAGTATCTCCCTAGTATTTACAAATTACGGTTATTTGAAACACACGCCAATTAACTACATACTGGACATTTGAAGTTGCCCCCCCCCCCCCCCCTATTGTCAATTTTCCTGGCAAGTGGGAATTAAAAACGTGTTACCTACTCTGCGCAAAATGAAATGTTGGAAACAAAATATCTTTTCAGTCAGATTAATAAAAGCCAATTTCCAATCCTGGGTACGCCCATGGTGATAATAGAAATAAATTGTTTATCATGTGCCAATTTATATGTATAAACAAGAAAATGACCTACCGACCTATTTTAAAAACCATTAACAAATAGGTATCATTATATAACAGAAACATAATATTGTTTCTAATATAAAATGTATTTTTTTCTGAGTGATCGCACCGGCCGCGGCACAAAAGTATGAGGACATTATTTAATTCAAAGCAAACAAGGACACTCTTTGTTCATTAAAATATTTTATGACGTGACTACCGGCACGTCTGCACCTCATTATTCTATGTCGGCCATAAGCGTTTTTCTCGGTTCCACACAATTTTAAAAGAATCCTCGCCAACTTTTTGCCGCGGCCCTGCGTCAGTTGTTTTGTGGCGGGGATAAATGTCCTCTTTTATTTCGTATAAATGTAACGGCGCAAATTTTTAATTTCCAACATAATGTTAAAATAAGTGCTACCGATTCGTGAAATAAGTGTATTTTTTAAACAATATTCCTTTATATTATGTAGGTTTAATGTAGGCGGTTGTTTCCTGAATAATATGTCCGGAAATTAAACCCGCTGCACAAATGTGGGACATTTAACTTTCTGGATATTTTAATTTTGTAAATGATAAGTACATTTATTTCTGAAATACGAGCTGGGATGTTCTGCTGCATGAACAGTTTTATTTTTGCAAAATTGCGTTACAATTTGATATGATATCTGTAATTTCTAGAAAATAACATAATTACAAAACCTCTATGTATAAAGGTAAACTAAATCAATTAATGCAGCTGCTGCAAATATAATATTATGCCCTCATACCACCCTATTTATTTTCAAGGTGCTGCATTTCCTATTAAAAAAGACTTTTTGTGCTGTATTAACGCTTTTATTACGACAAAAGAGCCCGCAAAAGGTCTAAGGATGTTTGAAAATCACGAGCGACTTGTCCGTGTCGGCGTTGTGAGCGTAAAAGCCGAGACTGATTTGTTTAAGGCGGGTAATCGTCTGCGACAACTTGAACAACCGTTGAGAAGCCAGTACATTATCTTGCTCTCAATATTCATATTTGAGCCAGAAAATATAGCGGATTTCACCGTCCTTTTCGGTTGGTTTGCTTTATTTGATTTTGTATACTACAATAATTTTTTTGTAGATCAATATCTTATCTATATAAAAAAATACTTTATCTTTTAATGTAAGTATGTACCTAAAGCCTAAATTAATTAATTTTTAGAGATATTTTTGTCTTGTAATAGCATAGTAAAAGTAACAGGAATAAAAAAAAGAACTGACTAAGTTCAGAAACTTATACCGCACATAAACATCAACAAACTCATTTTTTTTTGTTATAACTAATATTGAAGGTATTATAATACACACGATTGTCTCTTTAAGGTATGCTAATGAAGATTTGGTTTAAAATATCGTTCTTTATAAAAGAGACAATGTGATATTTAACCCAAGGTTAACTTTCACCTTAATCTGTACAAGTAGACTTTAAATTATTATTAATATGTAATATATACTTTAGAATATGTATGAGTCCACTGTATTGAGTTCACTGTGAAAGTAGCGGCGCTGAAAGAATAACTTTTTTTTAACTTTTGTATGAGCAAATTCATGAACCTGGGTCGCTTGCCCATACAAATACTACTACTACAGCTTTCACTGTAAACTCTATATAAGGGACACATACACACCCTAAAGTATTATCACATGGTTTTGTTAGGGCCAACCCACACGTACCACAACCACACGACAACCACAACCACACCACAACCACACCACGTGGTCGGGCGTATAATTCGTATTGTAAATGAACTGGACCATTCACACGTACCACATTTTGCAGTCGTTGTCGACCACTTGTCAGATACCGACCACATCGCAACCATGGCCGACCACATCGCAACCACATCGCAACCACAACGTCGCGTCGATGCAACGACAGTGCGCGCACACCGCCCGCGCTCTTCCCCCCCTCCGTTTCATTGACTTTCATACGTAACCACATCGCAACCACATCGCAACCACTGGGGACAACGCAACCACGTCGGCATTTTGTCGGTACCACAACGCAACTACAAAAAGCTGCAGCGACACCATTCACATGTAACCACTGCTCGACGACATTTTGTCGTTGCGATGTCGTGTGGTTGTGGTACGTCATACGTGTGGTTTGGCCCTTACACCCGGTAGATAGATAACGTTTAAAATCCCTTTGTTTTGTAAATATTTTGATAAAATATACCACACCTTCGAAAGGCTTTATGGAACAAATTCGTATCTGAAAGTTGTCGGGCCTGCACGTCGATGTTCCCGGCTATACAATGAAATAAAGCTAATATGTTCGGGAAACGCATTACCCCTAGACGTGTCCATTAAACCCTAACGAAAATATAATTAGCATAGATTCCAACGTTTTCCATAGCTGTTCTAAATAAACACTCACATAATGAAGTACTATCGTCCCTATTCGTTTATAAACAGAGTCGAAATTCGCTTAGCGATCCGTTCTATTATCCCTGTATAATCTGAAACGTAAGTATGCCACTTATTCGAGTAACGTATTGTGTAGGAGCCTTTACAATAGATTCTAACTAAGCAGAATGTGCAGTAAGATAAGCTGAAAAAGGATTTTCTCTGTTTAGCTGAAAAGCTGCATCAATTTAAAATATATTAGAAACACTAATTACTAATGGGATCGATTTATTTCAGGTAAATTATGTAACTGATACATAACGAGCTTAATATACCACACCTTCGAATCGTATAGTTTGCGCTGCTCTACCAAAGATGCTAGGCCCACCTGAAACTGCAGTAGCTGCTGCTGTGCTAAACGATCGTCATCCTACTAATATTATAAAGGCGAAAGTTTGGATGTATGTATGTAATATGGATGTATGGATGTTTGTTACTCTTTCACGCAAAAACTACTGAACAGATTTTAATGAAACTTTACAATAATATAGCTTATACATCAGAATAACACAAAGGCTACAATTTTAACTGACTTTCAAAATGCGGGAGGTGTTATGTTCGTTTTTTAGGGTTCCGTACCCAAAGGGTAAAAACGGGACCATATTACTAAGACTTCGTTGTCTGTCCGTCTGTCTGTCCGTCTGTCTGTCCGTCTGTCTGTCTCCAGGCTGTATCTCAAGAACCGCTATAGCTAGACTTCTGAAATTTTCACAGATTGTGTATAATAAATGTTGCCGCTATAAAAACAAATACTGAAAACAAAATAAAATTAATATTTAGGGGGGGCTCCCGTACATCAAACGTGATTTTTTCGGCTTTTTTCGCTCTATATCAATAATGGCAAAATGTAGGCACTTGAATTTTTCACACATTCTTTTGTTATATGTATACTTTAATATTTAATAATGATATTAAAATAAAAATATAAGGGGGGCTCACATACAAAAAACACAATTTTTAGCCTATTTTTGCTCTGTATCGGTACGGAACCCTTCGTGCGCGAGTCCGACTCGCACTTGGCCGATTTTTATTTATAATCAACGATTACTCCGCCGTTTGTGAACCAATTTTCAAAATGTTTCTTATGGTGTGATATCATCCTAATTTGGTACTATGTTCACAAAAGTGGTGACCTGATGAAGGGATCCATTAGTAATCGAGGGAACTCCTCAAAATTTATATGGAACCATATGGTGACGTCGGTTTCGTGAGAAGTATTCTAAGCATATGCTACCAACATGTACGATTTTGCACCGAGGTATACCATGGTTCGGAAGGTGCTGAGAGAACTCCTGATTCTTTATAGGTACAAGTTTGGGAGTTTCGGCGTTGTTTTAAGAACGGAAAGCATATGCTGCTATACAAATTACATTCATCATCATCATCACTACTACATTATACCATGCATCATCCCATGATTATGAGCCTTTTATGTACTTTTCATAGTCTTTTAGACCGAAACTCTAGTTTGTCAAGCGATTAAAAAAAATCTATAGTAATATTATAAACCTGAAGAGTTTGTTTGTTTGTTTGATTGAACGCGCTAATCTCAGGAACTATTGGTTCGATTAAAAAAATATTTCAGTGTTAGATAGCTCATTTATCGAGGAAGGCTATAGGATATATATTATCACGCTAAGACTAATAGGACCGAAGAAACAGAGAAAAATGTGGAAAAAACGGGGAAAATTATTAGGAAGGGTTTATATTACGATTCACGAACTACTAGAGCAATTTTTATGTCATTTGGCTCAGATCTAGAGTAGACCACGTGAAGAGACATAAGCTATTTTTTTACGGGAAAATGTACGGTTTCTGTAAAATTCCTAATTTACGCGGACGAAGCCGCGCGGGACATCTAGTTAACTATAATTCAGGTGGGGGCAAATGGATCCTAAGATTTTAACTTGTAATACCGGAGGCCCAATCCCCTACCCTATTCCCTTCCTTTCCCTCCCCTATTCCCTTCTCTTCCCATCCCTACCCTCCCCTATTACCCTATTCCCTCTTAAAAGGCCGGCAACGCACCTGCAGCTCTTCTGATGCTGCGAGTGTCCATGGGCGACGGAAGTTGCTTTCTATCAGGTGACCCGTTTGCTCGTTTGCCCCCTTATTTCATAAAAATAAAATATTTCGTAAAGATTACTACTTTTTTGGATATTTAGGTATAATTCTTACTTTTTAAACTAATCATTTATCAACCTAGGTTGTATGAAACTTATAATTTAGTTAGACGTTGCAAACAATAAGTTAAACACTACATTGCTAATATTCCTTTGTTTACCTCGCGTTTGTTTTTCAGAAGAAAACGCTGTTTTATGTAAAGACAAAAACCGGCCAAGTACGTGTCGGGCCACGCGTAATATAGGGTTCCGTAGTAACGCTAGTTTTTGAAATGTTTTGTATGGTCAATGAATGTACACTTATAACGTGTTTTACACTACTAATAACATCATCTCATTTACTTTCAAAGGAATTTGAACGAAAAGTTCATATAAACTTCGCCCAATACATTTTTTTTAGTTGATCGACTATTACTCAATAACTTATGAAGCCTTCTTAGCCGTGATAGTTTTCCTTTTAAATTCAGCATATTTTCTACTCCCGTGAACTTTTAGATATTTCCAGAAGCAACCGTTTAGGTGGTAGAAGGGGGGATACAGGACAGTAACGATTTTTTCCACTTTAAAACTTCATATTTCACAAATGGATACCTAAATAGAAAAATGATCTAAGAAAAATTGTAATATTTTTTAAAATCATATCCAACGATACCCCACACCGTGGGGTGGACGCGAAAAAACAGACGTGTGTAGGGGAGGTACCATAAATAAATATATTTTTTTAAGTTTTTGTATACCATTTTGTTGGCATCATTAATATGTACATTCATGCTGATTTACAGCTTTGTAGGTCCTATAGACTCTGAGTAAAACCGCGGACAGACGGACGGACAGACCGAAACTATAAGGGTTCCTTGTTGACTACGGAACCCTAAAAACCGTACTGGAACGTACTGTATATAATTATGCATTATAAATACAATGCGCCCATATTGTCGTATTCCAGCAGTAACTCCGAGGCATGTTTATGCCTATTGTGTATTTGGGACTGGTACAAGCCACGAACTTACAATTAACATTCGTTTATCTGCTTTGTTACTTTATTTGGTGCGGTTTTTCAAGAATCGGGAATTTGCCTTTTCAAGGTATTCGATATAGCATCTACTGTCTACATAATAGGTTCGATAGAAAACGTACAAATTCTAATTATTGAAATTAATTAGTTTGTATATTATAGCTAATTAACAATGAAATTTATATTGTACGCAATGATGAAATCACTGAATTTTGGTTTTGACTTTGTTCAAATACAATTTTGTGACACTTGCGCTTGGTCAAAGTTATATTATTATCTTTATAATTAAACTTATTGCCTCTTTTTAATTAATATTAAGAACAAAATCAGATGTTCTATCCACCTATAGATAATGTCATAACCCACACTTGCCCAAAGTTTATTTAAAGAGGAACAAATCAAGCGTTTATAACTTAAACCATAACCTTGGTAATCGTTGTTGGCAAAGTTTTCCATAACATGTAAGTACGTAGCATTTCGGAGGATAATTTAGTGTTTCGTTCGTGTATTATAGACAGGAAGATTCATGTATCTTTGTACATTAAGATCTTGGACGTTTATGGTTTTTTTTTCTGCGCAAAGAAAATGTGTGTAAAGCTAGGTTTTAATGTTCTGACTTCTGTGTTTACAAGTCAAAGACCTTTAGTTTCTTATGTCAATGTTACAAGTATGTACCATCGAGGACATTGATTCCAAGGCAGTTGACAGACCAACGTCATTTGGTCAGTTCATGTCAATTCAATGTTAATTGAGATCTGTCGGCGGGGTTTGACGTAACGCGACCAAACTACGCAGGTCCGGGGTCTTGATAGTACATTGTTTTTATTTTTGTTCATACAAAATACGTTGCCAATTATAAAATTAATAGGGTTTCATCAAAACGTTCCTGGTATATGTTTGGTTTTGGTTATTGCGGATTATATTGTAAGTCTTAAATATACACCGCAGGTACCAAAACTGAACTTTCTTATTTACGATGTATAATTTCTTAATTTGGTCACAACTATAAATTACAAGAAATTAAAAAGTCCTTGTCATACCGTTGATATTCGATACAAAGAAAAATGGAAAAAACGAATAATATTTATCATCCATTAAGAAACGACAAACACTGGATATTTTATTGACATTGTATTTTTGTGATAAACCAACCAAATAAATTTAAGGTGGTTCACAACAGATTTATCAAGGGCCCCATTACATATAAAAACTCCCTATGGAACAAACACATTGCATGGACCCGACCCTAATTTATTGCTCCTACGGGTTCAATCGCTCTAACCGCGTCAGATTACTCAAATATTACACGTTTTTTGGCCCTTTTAACGAGACGATAGCGGTATTTGCCCTTTGAAAGGTTTCATTTGAAGCTAATAGCGTTTTATTGTTATTTAAGTTAATTTACTGTGGATATTTTTATATCGCCTTTAATGTAAAGTCAGGGTCAATTCAGACCGCAATGCGACGCGTAGATTGCATTTCTAAATTAGTATGGATTTGACAGATTTGCAGACGTCTCATGCTCACGAAATCTGTCAATTCAGTACAAATTTAGAAATGCATCTACGCGTCGCTTTGCGGTCTGAATTGACCCTTAGAGCCAGTCCACACGGCGCGTTGCGTTGCGTCGTCGCAATGCAAACATTTTGACGCATAGCCGGCCACACGGGCGCTGCGCCATCGCTGATCGCAGCGTTATTGCGAAGCAGTCTTAACGTCAACACCCCCTCCCGATTCGTCTCGGGGGCTGCTGTCCGTCATGTGTGCGTTGCGACGACGCAGCGCGCCGTGCGAATACCTTGGTTATTTGTATGTAAAACAACGCAACGGCAGCGCTGCGTCGACGCAACTCTGACGCAACGTGCCGTGTGGACTTTCTCTTAGTGTATTGTTGTGAACCTTTTAGGCTTTTAGTATATCCTTTAAAACGTTTAGTATGAAATTACAGGAATTTCAATTTAAGGAGGTAATATAATTTTTAACATATTTTTCTCATTTTTTTTAGGTAATTTGCTGATTATAAGCGGCGTCAATGTCGTCAGTCACCTCTGTTGAGTCATTGAGTGTAAGTCAAAAACTTGCTACAAAACATATTTTTGGCAGCTGTTATGAGACTTATGTGGATTAGGGACTACTATTGACGTATACTTAAGCCATTTACCCCCTCACTCACAAAAAGCTTCACACAGTGTATAATGTGTAGGTACAGCTGTAATAGTTATACATAAAATATCCCTTAATTGGCGCTTGTCAATTAATAATAATAATAGTTTATTGTCTCAGTAAATACATAATAAGAAAATGAAAACAAAAGATAGATACAGGATATTATTACAAAATTAGGTGCACAACCCCTACACTAAGGGGCGATTTCACCAAAGAAATGGAACGCGTTCAATGCGCACTGAACTGGATCTAAACATATAAACGCGATTATAACATCGAATTGCATTTCACCAACATAAACTGAACGCGTTCACAGCAAATCCGAGTTTTATCTTCTGATCGCCCAAAGTCCGAAGTTTAACGTCATAAAACCCGTTCAAGTCATGGCGGAACGAAAAACATAGACAAAATAAATGTCAAGATGACAGTTTTGATACATGCGTTTGGTTAGTTTAAGTATTGTTTCTTGCTATTTTGTAGTTAAATTAACGTGAAAAGTCTTTAAAATGATGAAAACATGTAAAATAATCGAGTGACGTCACGTAAACTTAGATTCAATAATCGCGAACGAAAGTAGTTTGTGAAATCCATTTGAAACAGAACGAGATTTACGTCACCGCGTGAACGCGTTCAATGAGAACTAAGTTTTATAAAACGAAGTTTTGAGTGTGCCTGGTGAAATTCCACCTAAGAGTCTTGTGCTGTAGGGGTTGAATTGTATGACTCTGTATGTACTATCAGAGAAGTTGATTCCTAGGCAGATGCGGGACCTACGTAGTTTGGTCGCGTTACGTCAAATCCAGCCGACAGATCACAATTATTAACATTGAATTGACGGGCCGATCATATGACGTTAGTCTGTCAACTGCCTATGATTCAATTTCCTCGATGGTACAAAGTGTAATCTTTTTATGAATAAGTGTTTAAAATTTTATTTTAAAGATAGTTAACAACTGAGTTTTCATTATTTAATAATGCTTAACATGTATAAAGCCAGGTTGCTTCCCACTGTAAGCCTAAATAATGTGCGAGTTTCTTACGCCGGTTCTTCTCGCCGGGTTAGTTCCCGAACCGGTGGTAGGCACCTTAGTATCGACGTTCGGAAAGAATTTTGTAAAAAAATTACTCTGAATAAAATTATTTTGATTTGATTTGATTTGAATATATAAAACTACGAAAAGGTTTTTTAAGAAGTTTTATATATAAAGGGATTTATGAAACAAGAAGGTTTTATAATAATATTTACAATACATGCACAACACAGTACAAATACATTGGTAATTTTAGAGGTACATATATAGTAGCAGCTTTGCGGGCTTGCGGAGTCGGGAATAAACTGTATTCGAGCCAAATGAGGAGCTAAGTCTATTAAGCTAAGAGCGAGAGAATTATCATAAAGGCAAGTTACATGAGCACCTGTCGCGTAAACGTGCAATCTCTATGCCGCTGCGGCTGTTGAGGATTACACTTCCACCACAGTCTAAATAACATCGCACATAATATGCGTGCGCCAGGGTTGTAACGGAGGCCTTCTTAGCGGAGGCGGAGGCGGATGCGGAGAAGAGGTTCACCTCCGCGGATGCGGAGGTGAACGGAGGCGGAGGCGGAGGTGAAATATGAAGTGGAAAAATATAAATAAATTCATGATTTATTAAAGTCAGAAATATTTATTTAAAATAGGTACATACTACATACATGTACATGGTATGCTTTCAACTAATAACAAAAATAAACCAGTAATCAAAATTGAGAAGAGGCAAATTATATTTTACGAACAACAGCTTTGCGGCTTTGTCGCCATCCAAACGATTTCTTAAGTTAAGACTGTTCACTAGGCACTGAACTTGGCGGCGCCGATAAGTAAATGCGAACTATGGGAGCAAAAACTTTATATTTTATGTTATATCTCCACCACAATAAGGGATCTTCATCTAGTTCGAGTCGGTTTTCTTTATTATATTCATTAATTAGCGTTTTCCATATCACTTGTTTTCGGCTTCATCACGCGATTTAAATAAAATGACTATTAATAATGCACTAAATCACTTAAAACAAATAACAATCACGGCTCAATTATTACAACTACGCGGTGCCGAACGATTCGACAAGTTGATTCCTGTCATTTATTCACGCCCCCACCACCGCTCGCCCGTGTTCCCGCGGCACAAGCAAAATCTTGAGTCTTGACCATTTCGCGCGCAAATACGCAGCCGAGCGGCCCCGTCGCCCAATGTAGCTCCTTGCGCGTTGTAATGTTATCGTAAATAAACCTCCGTTAAAACTCCGCTTCATTTTTGCGGAGGCGGATGCGGAGGCGGAGACTAAAAATTTTGCTGATGTTCCGCAGTAACGGAGGCGGAGGAGGAGTTCCGTTACAACCCTAGCGTGCGCCCAATGTTAGCTCACACTAATGTTAGCGTGATTTCAGTTAGCTTCAAATATTTTTAAAAGAATAATTGGCCCTCCACACATTACCACTACTTCAACTTCTGTGCTGCCTAGATCAAAAATGACCACCACACAAGAAAACTTTTTAAAAATATTTATTTTATTTTATTTTATTAAATATTGTAAATAACTGTCTGAATCGATATTAATTACAATAAAAATGAAAAAAAAAAAATTGTATGACAAAATCACGCTGTACACGTTAAAACTTCTATCTGTGTTAAGCGTGTTTGATTATAAGAACAAGGACTCTACTGTATGATATTTACACTGTGGTTTCACAGTGTGGAGCTGTGAAACTTTATTTTACACCTATGAGGATTGAGTTCGAACTTTTTGTAGCCACTTTGCCTACCACAGAGCTTAAGGCAGTCGGTCTGTTTTTTTTTTTTAATATTTATATACGGTGTATAAAAATATTAAGCATATTATTTTTATGCCAAATGTGATGGAGAAAAGTCAATTCATGGAATAAATACAATGCTCAAAATATTTATAACATTTTAATTATTACATATTACTATGTAAATTCGTTCGATTATATAAGAATCATTCATCATTTCAGTCGAAACAACAGACACAACTTAAAAAAATATACAACATGTTCAATACTCGTATATATTTTATTTAAAGGGAAATTTGGTCAAAAATTAAGTACCTTATTTTATTACATAATTATAATGAGAATCGAGTACCGAGTACTCTCCTTAAGTATCGAACATGTCTCACCAGTCAGGCTGTATATATATAAAAATATGAAATTTAATACTTGATGTGGCTGATACTGCAGATTTCTAGAATCAATCCAATATACGATGAACAAATAAAAACAGCAATGTTTGTGATTGAGAAACCGAACAAAGAAAATTTATGTCGCATCTATAAAATTTTAATAAAAAACCAACAACAATATTATTCCTTTTCATACGAAGTGAGACGGATGCTTCGAGATCTTATTATAATTTCAATTTCCCCTTGAATTCTTTTGGGAATTTCATCCAAAGAGATCAACACTATCACTATCTTTACGACCTACCTCGACGGCAACAGTGTAGGTTATAACTTATAAGCGACAAGGGAAAAAGTTACTAGTTTACTATGTAGTTTAAGGCTACGATAGGGCTCTTGTATAAAAAAGTTTTAAAAATCACTGCCTAAATGACATTTTAATTTTATGAAAGTATTTATGATTAAACAAAATTAGATAATATTTATTCAAGTATTCAAGGAAGCTTAGAAATTGTTATACATTAAAAACTGTAACATGATTTTTTTTTAAATACATTAAAATATGGCTGTTGTATATAACTGTTTTCTGTGTATTTAATTATAAGCTTATAAAAAACTACTTCAATAACTTAATTTATGGGTATTCGAAGCGAGAAATCGCTAAATGTTATCCCTTGTACCATGAGAAAAACATAAAACGGGGTGAACAGTAAAAAAGACATGGCGTGAGATTTCGGACTAGGTGTGAAGTTAGATAGCATATGTGATTATCGTTTACGACATAAGTGATTTATTTAACGGCATAGAGTATCCTTCTGATGAAATGCCACTTCACTTTATTGCTCCTAAATCGTTTTTAAATCTGTTTATTATTCGGATAATGATCTCATTGTAGTTTTATTTCTTTAGTGTGTTAGAAGTTGTAAGCATGCTTTATTGAATTGTACTGTGAATTTCGATATTCTCAGAATGGTAAATGTATTGTGGCAACGTACGCCTACATGAATGGGTATTTACAATAGCGACAATAGGACTGAAATTAATTATCCGCAATCAGTCACTCTAAAGATAACGTGGTGTCCACATGCGATAAGTTAAGTAAATAAGTGGTTAATGCCCAAAGCAGTGTGGTCTCTTTCATCAGTATTAAATATCAAACAATACGTTGTGTAATATTATGACTTCATCTTTTGTGTCCGATTTAATTCATGTACACAGTACAGTTTGGTCCTTGCTTCGTGTTACCAACGATTTTACCCCTTCAATATATTTTTTTTAATTACAGAGTTTCCTTAAATGATCTTTATTAATCGGTTTTTATTAACACTAAGGTTTCCATTGCATCGGTACATACCTTGTAGGCAATAAAATAAAATTACAAATATTTTGTACACATCCAACAAAAGAAAACCAGGGAAAACGTTTTGTCTATTTATATAAATCACGTGTCCCGCTTTTGAATTTTCTATCGAATAAGTCAACGTAATGTTTCTCTCATTTCTGTTTTTGTGATTCTCAAGACTGACAAGTGGAGTCTAATTACGCCTTTGTCGTCGCTGTTCTTCGTTAGGATGGTTAATTGGTTAATTCTTCTGCCTTTTATTTTCTGTTTTCGTTTTCATTAAAACGTTCAAAGTTATAAAGCAAAGAATAGTTGGAAATTGCGATATTATAAGTAGCTATTACTCGCAGCTGCTTTTCTTGTGAAGGATCCTCATTGTAAAAGTCTATTGTTATTGATCTCTGTGGCTCAATTGTTTGAGTGTGTGGCAGCTAAAGCCGGGGGTCGCGGGTTCAAATCCCGCCGACGGAACAAAAAAGTTTTCAATGTTCCCGGGTCTGGATGTGTATTAAGTATGTGTATGATATAATAAAAATCTTAAATATATGTACAGTATAAAAGTATTAAATATATTTCCGTTGTCTGCTACCTGTAACACAAGTCCTTCAGGTACTCAGTTAGCACGGGGCCAGACTGACGTGGTGTGAAGCGTCCATAGATATTTAGAATTTTAGATATTATAATATTATTGATCTGAACTGAAATAAACATCGACAACAAGCGAGTACAATTTGTAAAGCTTAAATATTATAATAGCATAAAATATTGACGATCATAATTACCAACCATAGCTGATATTACTATGTATTATCCTATTTTAGTTTTTAACCGACTTCCAAAAAGGAGGAGGTTATATGTTTGGCTGTGGTTTTTAAAAGCTTTTATTTAATTTGCTCTGTATGTATGTAAGTATGTGTGTTACGGTGGAATTTTGGAACTCAATTTTGAAGTAGATATATTTAACCGATTGAGCTGAAATTTTGCATACGCGTTTAGTTTAAATGACAATGCACGATATGGTATGTGACATCCCTCTAAATCCAATATGGCCGACCATCCAAGATGGTGAAATAATTATTTTCTATGCAGTCCTACAATATAGATATTAAATGAAAGGGCTTTTTGAGAGTAACTCGAAAACGAATGTAATTTCATTCTACATCCAACATGGCGGCTCATCCAAGATAGGGGAATAGTTATTTTTAATGCACTTCTGCAATATGGGTATCAAATGAAAGGGCTCATTGAAAGTAATAATAATAATAATAATATAATATCTATGGACGCTTCACACCACGTCAGTCTGGCCCCGTGCTAAGTACCTGAAGGACTTGTGTTACAGGTACCAGACAACGGAAATATATTTAATACTTTTATACTATACATATATTTAAGATTTTTATTATAATATACACATATTTAATACACATCCATGACCCAGGAACTTTGAAAACTTTTTGTTCCGTCGGCGGGATTCGAACCCGCGACCCCCGGCTTGAGCTACGAACAGCCCACCAACTGAGCCACAGAGGTTGTCTAATAATGAAAGTTACTCGAAAACGAATGTAATGTCTTTCTACATCCAATATGGTGGCTCATCCAAGATAGGGAAATAGTTATTTTTAATGCACTTCTGCAATATGGGTATAAAATGAAAGGGCTTATTGAGAGTAACTCGGAAACGAATGTAATGTCATTCTATATCCAATATGGCAGCTTAGCCAAGAAGGGGAATAGTTTTTTTAAAGCACTTCTGCATTATGGGTATCAAATAAAAGGGCTCATTGAGAGTAAATTGAAAAGTAATAGTCAAGTCGTGTCGTGTCGTGTCATGTCGTGTCGTGTCGTGACGTGACGTGACGTGACGTGTCGTGTCGTATCGTGACGTGACGTGACGTTACGTGACGTGACGTGAAATGACGTGACATGACATCAAGTCAAATTCACCCGGGTTTCAGAAAATGCCCGGTTGAATCCGGTCACTTTTATTAAATGAAATTTAACTTTTTAGACATGCAGAAATAAACGGAATATAACAACTCGCTAAATATGGATTTTTCAATTGTCAAAGTCGAGTACGATTTCTTAAGGACTTAAGTTAATCAGATTTTAACAAATTCTTGAAACAAAACAAATTACTATCAAACAGACTAAAAATCTAGCTAGAGATAACTAAAAAACAAAAAATAAATTACAAACAAAAAACTTTTTGAAAAAAAGCTTTTATTTAAATAGTCTAAAATGACAAAAAATCTCGTCGAGACGAGCCAAGCGAAGCGCAAGGGCACTACCTACCTTTTCTCGAAGTGTTTCGCCGTTTTTTTGAACCTTCGTAGAATTGCTTTCCGTTGTAGCTGATAGTTCATATTTTCAGAATATGATGTTATCCAATGAACTTATTAAGCATACAAAGTCTTAATTGAGACTTTGTATGCTTAATAAGTTCATTGGATAACATCATATTCTGAAATAGATCTAATACTTTAGATTTTATAGATATCTAAAATACGCCGATTTCGTCACTGACACACTGATGGTCATCAAAATGTTTGGCTACTTCCTGAAGTGCTAGAAAGCTGAAATTTGGTATGTAATCTAAGTTTAGTATATAACCGACAAAAAATTCATAAACTTGTAATTTTCTTCCCCCATCCCTTTAAATAGGGGGGTGGAAGTTAACCCTCATATAGTTGGTCTCCAATGTACCAGATAGTTTATATTCTCAAGATATGATGTCAATAATAGGCTTATTAAACATACGAAGTCTCAATTAAATAGGTCTAATACTTAAGATTTTATTGATATCTAAAATACGCCGATTTCGTCACTGACACACTTGATGGTCATCAAAATGTTTGGCTACTTCCTGAAGTGCTAGAAAGCTGAAATTTGGTATGTAATCTAAGTTTAGTATACAACCGACAAAAAAAATCATAAACTTGTAATTTTCTTCCCCCATCCCTTAAAATGGGGGGGTGGAAGTTAACCCTCATAGAGTTGGTCTCCAATGTACCAGATAGTTTATATTCTCAAGATATGATGTCAATAATAGGCTTATTAAACATACAAAGTCTCAATTGAATAGGTCTAATACTTAAGATTTTATTACTATCTAAAATACACCGATTTCGTCACTGACACACTGATGATCATCAAAATGTTTGGCTACTTCCTGAAGTGCTAGAAAGCTGAAATTTGGTATGTAATCCAAGTTTAGTATACAACCAACAAATAAATTCATAAACATATAACTTTTGCCCCCCATCCCCTAAAATAGGGAGGTGGAAGTTTATATGAGACTTTCACCAATTTTATGAATTAGGTCATGAAAGTTTACTCGGGACTGTAGACTGTAACTAAAAAACTAAGAACCTGCAAGACCCTCGCCATATTAATCGATCGCGGATTCTTGGATATGCTATTGTATTATATTGTTGTCGCGATCACCGGTGCTCTTATGGGGCTTGAAGGATTAAAGTAATTAAAATAATTTTATTAATTACATAAGTATCTATGTAATTGATGTACCTACTGTCGGTTCTTGGTGGAAATTCATTATAAACACAAATAAAACACAATTTTACAATCGATTTTGATGTTTGCAGTATTCCCTAAGTTGAATAATAATAATGCAACAAAAAAGAATAACTAAAATGTAGCATTGTACTTGTACTATTTATTACCTATCTATTCTGTGCTTGTAGTTCCGGAGATATGCAAACACAAACATAAAAACATACATACATACATACATGTATGCACTTTTGAAATTTGGCACATTTGTTCAAACACTGATATAGACAAACATATAAAAAAAAACTGGGCAGTTCTGTAAAATATATTACAGAGATATTACATACATACGCGTACATACATACATTGATAACCTCCTTTTTTGAAGTCGTTTAAACATAATCCATACTATAGTTACTATTAATATTATAAATGCGAAAGTGTGTCTCTCTGTCTGTCTGTCTGTTACCTCCTCACGCCCAAACCACTGAGCCGATTTTGCTGAAATTTAGTATAGAATATACTTTGAATCCCGGGAAACATACAAAGTCTCAATTGAATAGGTCTAATACTTTAGATTTTATTGATATCTAAAATACTTACGCCGAAATTTGGTTACGCCGTAAAATAAGTTTAGTAGGGGTAATAGAAGTTTAAATATGAGACTTTCACCAATCTTATGAATTAGGACATAAAAGTTTACACGGGATAGACATTAACTAAAAACCTCTTAATTAAAAATATAAAAAAAAAAAACTAAAAAGACTGCCTAGCAAGTAGCAACTTACAAAAAGGACTGAAATCTCACCAAAACATTTCATGTAAATGTTACCTCGACGACCACAAAAGGTTTGCCCTGTGAAAAAGACATCAGATCTAATGTGGAGCCAAGCTTCTGAATATACACGGCCTAACTCTATCGACCTTAACTCCAACATATTCTACATATCAGTAAGTATGTATGGCTTGGCTGTTTCGTTACTTACTTTAGATCAGAAACTAAATATTCGTCTCACCTCCACGACGGTAGCGAAACAGCGAAGCCATACATACTTACTGATATGTAGAATTTGTTGGAGTTAAGGTCGATAGAGTTAGGCCGTGTATATTCAGAAGCTTGGCTCCACATTAGATCTGATGTCTTTTTCACAGGGCAAACCTTTTGTGGTCGTCGAGGTAACATTTACATGAAATGTTTTTGGTGGGATAAATTTCTCCTTAAAATTTTGAACTATTAAGTTATAATCCTCAATATATTATACAATTTGCATGATAATAAAAGCTTGTCGCCTGATTTGTAAAAAAACTAGTGAGTTTACCAATTTAACTGAGTGAATTGATATTTTTTTTTTTTTTAATAAATCAAGTACTGATAGATTGTTAAGTCTCGCGAGTCGCGACAAGCTTTTATTATCATGCAAATTGTATAATATATTGAGGATTATAACTTAATAGTTAAAAATGTTAAGGAGAAATTTATTTTTTTCTTTTTAGACTATTTAAATAAAAGCTTTTTTTCAAAAAGTTTTTTATTTATAATTTATTATTTTATTTTCTTTTTTTGTATGTTCAACGATTACTCGGCCGTTTGTGAACCGATTTTCAATTTTTTTTTTGAATTAGGTTTCATTTCAATTTGGTACCATGTTTACAAAAGTGGTGACCTGATGATGGGATCCATGAGTAACGGAGGAAACTCCTCAAAATTTATATGGAAACATAATATGGTGATTTTGATTTTATGAGAAGTAATCCCAAGCATATGCTACCAAAAAGTAAGATTTTGCACCAAGATATGCTATGGTTCCGAAGATACTAAGAGAACTCCGGATTTCATATAGTTACAAGTTTGGGGGTTGGGGCGCTGTTTTAAGAACTGAAAGCATATGCTACTATGCAAATTAGGGCTTCACACGAGACGAGAGTAAGCGAGAGTAACAAAAATCTCATCTCGGTCTCGTCAATCCTCAAAAAATTGAGTCTCGTTCAAGTCTCGGTCTCGTCTCGTTACCAATTGTCTCGTCTCTTCTCGCTTAATTGTAAATAATGATCTATTTCTATATTATTAAGAGAATAAGGAATATTTTATGACTAGCGTATTCATATGATAAAATGCATCTGAATTTGCGCCTTTTCAAGGTTTCATTTACAACAAACCGTCCGGTCCTGTCCGTACCGATAAGAGATGGGTTACCATAAGAAGCGTCAACAAGTTGAAGTAAAAATGTGGAAAAATCATACTCGGTTATTGATTTTTTTTTTAAATTTACAAAAAAATATTTCACAGATGGTTATCAGATGTTATATTTTGTAAAATATATTGTTTTCTTAACAGACACTTTCTGATTTTTCAAATAAAATATTCATTAAAAAAAAATTACGAGATCCAAAACGAGACTCTCGGGTCGCCCTGTATGTGGTCTCGGTATTGCCCATAATATTTTCCAAAACGTCTCGTCTAGTCTCGTCTCGAAAAAGCGAGACGAGAACGAGACGAGACGAGAAAAATCTCGCTCTCTCGTGAAGCCCTAATGCAAATTACATTCATCATCATCATCATCACTACCACGTCAGGGTCACTAATGTCACATGGTTGTATTACAATATTATGTCCCCACAACACCGTGTACCATCACGTTATGTCCCTACTATTGGTACTTTTCATAGCGATTTTGAAAATATAATGTTGTTTCAAAATAAATGATTCAAACTTAGGGTCAATCTATACTAGCGCAGTCGAAGCGCATCTAAGCGACTTACCAAAATTGAACATAACAAATTCAACCTTATCTCCAAAGCGTAAGGCACACGTCTGCGGGCGACCAACGCTGATTGGTCTCGCGCAGAATCGCAGAAGTCATGTGTGCGTTACGCTCTGGAGTTAAGGTTGAATTTGTTATGTTCAAACGTACAGCGCCATCTTTTAACAGAAGTTGGAACTAAACTTAATATAATTTAAATGTTGTAATGAATGTTGAAACTAACTTAAACAGTAGTTTTAAGTAGTTTAAGCATATTTTTTTTAATGTTCAGCTGATGTTGCCATACGGAAGTGCTATAATAGAACGAAAGTCACAGAACAGACCTCCTTTAGAGCCTTTATAAGATAGGTGTTTGAACATTTCATTTTCAGCATTGCTTCATAAACTCTAAGCATATTATTATACAGTTATAGGTATATGCTTGGAGTTCTTTAAGAAATTCGGAAGCGGTAGTGAACTCAGAATTCAGATAATGAGTTTTCATATTATGAAGGTGTATCCTGGATCCAAAGTCACTAAGCAGAACACATTAGTCCTTACAGAAAGCTTTATAGATAAGAGTGAAACTATTATTTTTATCAAAAAATTAAAACCGACTTCCAAGTTAAAACAATAACATTACATATTCTTAACCTATCAATCCCCAAGCGGCAGCCGGCTGCTGCATAACAATTGAAAATCTATTGTGTCTGCGATACCCACGATGGAGGTGTTAAATGAACTAAAAAGTATTAAATAATTCTTACTCTTTAGTAGTGCCTCTTTCAGAATTTGCCTAAACTTCAAAATCTTCATAATTTTGAAGTCGGTACCAGTCCCAAAAATTGAAAATATTTTGTCATATAGTTCACGATTCTGAGCTGGACTTCAAAATAACGAAGATTGTATACAGAATTAGTTGAGGTTTAGGCAAATTCTGAAAGAGGCACTACTAAAGAGTAAGAATTATATTTTAATACTTTTTAGTTCATTTAAGAATAAGAAATGTTATTGTTTTCACTTGGAAGTCGGTTTTAATTTTTTATTAATCCTTAAGCATTTTAGTCCCATGGTTAAAAAAAATTAATGACGTCACCAAAGCCGTATTTTTCAATCTACCCTCACTAGCGTACGTGCCGCAAAACTTCTCGTCTCACTGGAGCCTTGACGAGATGGAGACGTTAGCACTAATCCTATAACATTGTAACAACGTTTTAGACAGTGTTCTGTGGTAAACTTTTGTTTTTATTATCCTTCCACTGTCGTTTTACGACCTGCCTGTCTTCGGAGCACGTTTTACATTAACTACTCAAAAAACCCACAAGGTAATTTGTGTTTTCACAAACATTTCAGCATTCCTCGTAACATCCTCAACAACATAATAATTTAAGACCATGCGTTTTTTGCGTACGCTTTTTTGTCTTACTTAGTCATTATTGTTTCAAAGTTTTATTTGTTTACTTACTGGCTTGCGGCAGAAGTAAAGACACAGATTATAATGCTCAGTTAAGGAGGTTTTTTTGACAAGTGTTTAAGTATGTTTTATTCTACCGTTTTATTGGCTTTTTTATTGGACGTGTCATTTTTAACTATTTGACGTTAGCCAATCACAAGATCTATTATAGAACAGAGCAAATCCAGTCAAGAAACATAAAAATATGGCATTGAGTACTAATTTTAGCATCTAGATATTATTGGGTGTTTGGGTTCATAATATGATACCTCATCTGATATGAATTTATTTTATATCAATTTACTTTTCCTTTGTTTTTCAAATTCAACTGATATCAAGGGAAGTTCTGACTGCCTCCCTTGATTTATTTTTATCATCATATATTAATTATATATATATACTATCAATTCCCAATTCCCAGACTTAGACATAAATTAATTAATGAGAATAATTGGCGCTACTGTGGGTGTTCAGATTTATACACACGACCGAAGTGTCCCCACTCAAACGCGAGTTTAATAACATCTTTGTTATCCACTGCGGGACCGGAGCCGTCACCTGCCAATTCATGTATACATTAACCGTCAATGTAATTTATGGCATAGCAATAAATCGGAGTCGGCCGAGCCTTGGCGGGATGGATCCTTCTAAACGTGCTCATATATTGTATCAATTTATATCGCAGCTGGGTCTTAGAATCTATCCAAATATTTATATTTGCATTTGCGTAAAATAAACATTATATTCCGCTTCAACAATTTTATAACTTCATTTTATTCCGCCTTTGAACACGATCCGAGCTATTTCATCGGCACTAAAATATCTTTTGCTTACTATATTTTACTTTGTGTACGACGATAAAGGTGTAAATACAATATTCATAAAGCAATTTTATCGGTAATTACTGTCGCCGTTAATAGCTGTGTCACAAATTTTATGAATGACGTCGATAGTGAAAGTCTATAATTATAGCTTTTGTTTGTATATTATAACAACGTTAATAGTCTTCCATATTAATAGTTTTATGAATGTCATCAAATAATCGGCTTGCAGTGCCCTCATTACTATCTAAAACTTTACGGACAATCCATTATTGTGGCCTTGCCTTTTTAGGCGATGGTAAAGAAAATATATCAATAGATGCATTTTAATTTTTAGTAGAAACAGCTATAATAGGAATACTATGCTTATCACTCAGCTTAACTTTTTGCTGAATACTCAATAGACTTCATTAATGCTCGGCCAGGCTTCTGAATACGTTAGGTTTTTATTTCTTTTGATTCTTTCAAGACCTCATTTTATCAGCTCTTTAAAGTGTATCTGAAGTAGGAGAAGAGGTCACTCTAAATAATTTATGATGTGAATAAACGAAAAATAAGAAAATATGTCTGCTGAGGTGTTAGTTTAAGTGTCGACTAATTAATAAGTATTAAATTTCAATTTTGTTAATATCACTAAAACTCGAGAACGGCTTAACCGATATATCAAATTTAAATCTTGATATAATTGTGGAAGTCTAGACAATGTTTATACGTTGAGAAAATTTAGGAGTTAAGTAAATCACTGGTGATTTAGTAATAAATATAATATACATTCTATATTCGTTAAAAATACATAATATTTTGTGTAAGATAATTAAAATCTGCAAGAACCTAGTTAGCCTTAGTCTGAACTATTTAAACTGAGCCTTACAATACCAGGCTAATCAAAATTTGTCTACAAACATCAGGTGCAAACGAGTGCATCTTCACAATAGGTTGAGGCAATTCGGAAGCTCCATGCTCCGCTCTTTGTGCACAGTGAATGGAACGAAAAAGCTTACGATGAATAAAATTACTACGGAATTGTACCGATTTTTAACCCCCTATTGTTTAGTTACATTGAACAAAAGTAACATAGCTTCAAATGGATTTTACTTTTGTAATAATACTATATTGGTACAGTATTATTATTTATTACAAAAATCGTTATCGAACCGTTGTTAATAAATAATAATTAACAAAACTTACAAGTTATAAACTATTGAACAAGAGACTGTGGTGCTAAATTATTCCTTTTAATATGTTACTATTAAAATATTTAATTGCGTAATATCATTAATAACATGTTCTAATACATGATTTGGTATACTGTAGACTTATATCTTTATTAAGAGCTTGTGGATTTCAGTAACAACATCCGGCATGCTCTCGGCGCAAAGTGTTTCCCTTTACCCCAAATATATCTATAGAAAGACCTTTCCGTATTTTACGCCGAGTAAGTAACAAACCAACCCAATAAACGGTGACGTCGGATTCATTATAAATCTCTTTTAAATAAAAAATTAATTCAACCATTCAACGGAATCAAACAAAGAGGGTTGGGACCAAATTAAAATTTCGGGAAGTCTGTGTTTAACCCGAATCTAATCAATGTCCTGCTGGGATACCCTTTTTAAGGTAAAGGGCGGCACAAAAATTGAGTTTAAATTTGAATTTTTAGGGTTCCGTACCCAAAGGGTAAAAACGGGACCCTGTTACTAAGACTTCTGTCTGTCCGTCTGTCCGTCTGTCCGTCCGTCTGTCTGTCTCCAGGCTGTAACTCAAGAACGGTAATAGCTAAAGAGTTGAAAGATTATGTTCACAGATTATGTATATCTGTTGCCGCTATAACAACAAATACTAAAAATAAAATAAAATTAATATTTAAAGGGGGCTCCCAACTCCCATACAAATAACGTGATTTTTTGGCCTTTTTTGCTCTATATCAATAATGGCAACAGGTAGGTACTTGAATTTTTTTCAAAGTACTTAGTTATATGTGTAATTTAATATTTAATAATAATATTAAAACAAAATAAAAAATTAAGGGGGACTCCAATACAAAAAAACACAATTTTTGGCCTAATTTTGCTCTATAATGGTACGGAACCCTTCATGCGCGAGTCCTACTCGTACTTGGCCGATTTTTAATTAAGATCCTCATAACACGTCAGAGTATAATTTCTAGCTATTCCCTTTTTAGGCATTTTAAAACACAAATTGCTCATGATTGTCTTTAACTGCCCACAATCAGAGTTTATGACGAATGAGTAGAGATATTAAATCCGAGCATCGTCTTCGAAAAAAATATTATTCAACTAATACAGAATCTATTCTAGATATTAGTAGAATATTTCATCCTACTAATATTATAAAGGCGAAAGTTGGTATGTATGGATGTTTGTTACTCTTTCACGCAAAAACTACTGAATGGATTTTAATTAAACTTTACATCAATATAGCCTATACATCAGAATAACACATAGGCTACAATTTTAACCGACTTTCAAAATGGAGGAGGTGTTATGTTCGTTTTTTTATGTTCAACGATTACTCCGCTGTTTGTGAACCGATTTTCAAAATTTTTCTTTTGATGTACAGGGTATCCCTACTTTGTAACATATTCACAAAAGTGGTGACCTGATGAAGGGATCCATAAGTAATGGAGGGAACTCCACAAAATTTATATGAAAACATGTGGTGACTTCGGTTTCGTGAGAAGTAAGTCTAAGCATATTATGCTACCAACACGTAAGATTTTGCACCGATATGGTTACCATTGGTTTGGAAGGTGTTGAGAGAACTCCTGACTCTTCAAAGATACAAGTTTGGGAGTTTCGGCGTTGTTTTAAGAACGGAAAGAATATTATGCTACTATGCAAATTACATTCATCATCATCATCACTACCATAAACCTATTAATTATTATCGTCCCATTTTGACCCTATTATTGGTACTTTTCATGGTCTTTTTAAATTTTATATCACTTACCACAACCGCGGGTAACACCGTAGGGCACAGCTAGTTGTTACATAAAGCGTTAGAAATGATAATATTATTTGTTTCCCAAATCCTACTCCTAATCTAATCTACATAATAATAATATAATTTTTTGTAACTTAAAAATGTATTTCAAATATTAGAAGTGTACTCTTTGATACAGTAAGTAATAAAATAACACGCATAACATTAATCAAAAACTTCACTTTACCAATAAACTTGATAAACTTATTATAGAATTCGGTTCGTTTATAATTTCAATAAATATACCACAAAAACCACCTACACGTAAACTAATAAATACACTTACAACTTCAAAAAAACCATTCTTTCACCACAGGATACTTAAGATCCGGTGAGAAAAATATTTCTACCCGCAGCTGCCCGCGTGGTGAGACAATGATCTGTTTATTTTAATGTAACATATGGTTCTGCATTTGGCCTGTTCCACTTTGATCCGACACAATAACACATTGCACATGGTTTCTTCATTTATCATAAAATGTTTTAAAAATAAAGCAAAGTATTAAAATTTTACATCTCGTTTGGGTTGATAATATAAATTATTATATTTTAATCGTGTATTACAAAAATTTATAGTAATATTTTAGATTTTATTATTGAATTTAATAACGCTCGATTTATCAAGCTGCTTATTAACATAATATAGTCCGGGTTACCTAGAACAATTTTTTTTTTATTACTGTGAAGCTAATTTTTCGTGAGTAGCTTCATTTTGATAAGACGAACAAGAATTTCCGCTGCGAAAATTCTCGAAAGTGGTAACTAACAGAGATAGAAAGGATTTAATATTTCGATTTGATGGTCCTAAAATATGGATTGTTCTATTTGTATATTATATAACTATTAACCTATCAATATACAAAAAATCAGCTCGTTAGGGTTCCGTTTTAGGCTTCTGTAATCAACAAAACTTGGTTGACTACGGAACCCTAAAAAGGAACCCTAACCAGCTGTTTTTTTTGTATATTGATAGGTTATTAGTTATATAATTTAAGAGTAATATTGTCCTACAAATAGAACGATCCATATTTTACGACCATCAAATTAAAGTATGAAATCCTTTCTATATCTGTTAGCTACCACTTTCGAGATTTTTCGCAAATAAAAATGTTGTTCATCTTATCAAAATGAAGCTACTCACAAAAAATTAGCTTGATAGTAATAAAAAAAAAATGTTCTAGGGAACCCTGACTAATATGTATCTGCAGGGTTAGTATTTCAGTGAGTTATACTTACCATGTTTTCTTTGTAACCGTTTCAGTTTTAATTCCATGTAAGTCTGAGCTAACTTCATTTGTTAACTTCATTTAACTTTATTTTTAGGGTTCCGTACTCAAAGGGTAAAAACGGGACCCTATTACTAAGACTTCGATGCCCGTCCGTCTGTCTGTCTCCAGGCTGTAATTCAAGAACCGCTGTAGCTAGTCTTCTATAATTTTTACAGGTTGTGTATTATCTGTTACCGCTATAACAACAAATACTAAAAACAAAATAAATTAAATATTTAAGGGCCATACAACAAACGTGATTTTTTTTATATTTTTTGCTTGATATAAATAATGGCAACACATAGGTACTTGATATGTTCCCAAAATACTCAGTTGTATTTGTACTTTATTAATTAATAATAAAATTTAAATAAATTAAATAACTGAGGGGGGCTCCCATACAAAAAACACAATTCTTAGCCTATTTTTGCTCTGTAGTGGTACGGAACCCTTCGTGCGCGAGTCCAACTCGCACTTGGCAGATTTTTTTATGTTTCTCGTTAATTTACTAAAAGATTTGACGAGGTCAATTTACTAAAATATTTTTCTTTTCGACTCCTTTTCAAAATTTTATGAAAACATAATTTATTTTTATTTTTTATTTTATTTACAAAGTATGTTGTCATAAAATTTTGAAAAGGAGTCCAAAAGAGAAATAAACGAAAGCTGAAAAGGAGCTGCTTATTGCAAAAATAGCTTTCGTTATTTACTCAACACAAATGAAGAAACGTCTTCCATTTGTAGTTGCCAAAAACGTATAAAAGAAACAATTGAGGCGGTCGCAAGTGGAACAAACAGGCTGCAGCTGGCGACTGTCTGTCCATCCCTCCTTGAACTCTGTATACGTTTGTGTAAATAAACTGAACGCTTCTTGGGAAGTGCTCCGAGCGTAATATAAAGTAAGACTATATTTGACACAGCGGGCGTTTGGCCCGCTAAAGGAAACACATTTGAAACTTGAAAAGTATCCTCGAAAGTATATTTATAAGAAAAGACTTTGCTATATTTTCCACGATGGAAATTAGATTTTCACCTTAATCTGGCTTACCCTGTCCTTCATACTAGAACGCGACGTTGCTTTGAGGCGAAATTAATGGATAGAAAAGCGGTAATATACGGACAAGCTTGCACCTTATTACAGCTATCTTTGAAAACATTGTAAATGAAACTCTTACTAGGTTTTTAATTTAATATTATGAAAATGTTGGGCGATGTTATTTTACATAATATTTTGTCCGTGCTAGTTTAGCTTAAAACATAGGACGTATTTGGTTAGACATAATGGTAATATCTGTGTCTAAACGCACAGACTGTGCATTTAGATAATACAAACTGAATGTTACCTATGGAATTGTTATATTTTAGAAGAGTAAATTCTTTATGTCTCTTTGCTAAGACAAGATCCTTGTAACTTTTGACAATAAATAAAGAGTAACCGAGAATCCGACTTCTTACCCTACCCTCAAATAAATTCCTTTCGAGTGTAAATTTAAAGTCGTTAATCACATAAGTAGCTAAAAGCTCTTAAATTTGGTGGTAAATGTGAAGATTTATTATCATTGCAATAATCTCGACTACCCGTAAACTTATTTTTAAATTCCCCAACAGGAAGCTTACTTGAGAAGCTGTAGATTTTTTGTTTGCGTACGTGTACCCACATCAAAGTCTTTAACCTAATCTTCAGCCACTTACTTAGCCGCGCAATTCTCCTTTCAACAGATGAAACTAATATTTTTATAGCTATACTTTCTAACTAGAAATCAAATTGAAAACATAAAATCGAATTTTATGTTTTCAATAACAAAAGCCTCCATCTTGTTCCAAACATAAATATACTATGTTCTTATCAAATCACATTTCTCTGGCACCTTTTCAATAAAATCCAGTTGGAAGTGGAAGCAAAAATAACAGAAAACATACTGAGGCCGTGGGACCTAAAATTGTTGTATTTCATCTCGATTCTCGACGCACTGCGTACTCTTTATTCGATCGCGACAAATACTAAACAATTTGCGTGCTTTTTCCCATACGTACAACAAAATCCGGCCTATTTCGCCAGCCAGCGAATCGTGATGTTTTGAAGTTTATTTTTTTAATGCAAAATTCAATTTTTCGCGGACTCGTAGTTCTTGTGTACATATCAAAAGGAGCTTTCTTTTGTTTTTCTATGTCAATATTGAAATTAGTTTCTCTGTGCAGTACATAACAAAACTATGTATCTGAAATCAATATAGAAAGCCCGTGTAAGGTAATTTTGCTTCTTAGGCCACTTATATTACTATAGGTCTACCAGAATCTGATGGCAAATTTTGACAGCAGCTTTTCAAAAAATATCCTTGATCATTGGAAAAATTTATAATATTTGCATGTTTCACACACAGAATTAGCCGCTATAAGGAAAAAAAAGGATCATAATGTTTTATTTCAATTACCCCGGTATTGATAGAGTCAATTTACTTTCTCACTTTTTGCCATCATATTCTGGTAGACCTATATTTTCGCTAGTAAATAAAATATTATATCCTTATGATTTTTATTTTCAACGTTGACCAGTTGAAATATCTTTTTGGGGTTCTGTAGGTACATTAAAAGCAAATAAAGGTCAGTTAGTTGTCAGTCCGTCCGTCTCCAGATTTTGTATCGGCGTATAAAATCCAAAACATTTTATTTATTTTGTACTGAGCATAATAAATAAGAAATTGCCAGAAGTAACAACACTTCTACTAATATAATATGTTTACTTTGTGAGGACTCGCTCTTGTCCTTTAATATCTAAACCTTTAATATTATATAAAATAAAATATATTACATAATATATGAAATAGTCCTTATCTTGGACATAATCTCTTTCAGCCAAATATTTTATCTGATTAAAGTTTACAGACTTATTTCTAAAGGTCGTATTAGAACAGTATTGTTTTTTATTTATTTATAGACATAAGGTAAAAATCACTATACGATTGCTGAAGGTAGAGAGCTGAAGTGATGTTGAAAAGTTTTTTGATTTAGCCAGCCTTTCGTGAGTTGAATAATTGTAAAAAACTCAGTATTGCTTCTACTTTTTTCAATTTAACAACAAACTCAGGCAACACCATTGTAAAACAACTCAAGGAACTTTTTATATTTCGCCACGACAAATCGCATTATTCTTCATAAAATCGTTCCCAGGATGCCGCTAATTCTAGAAACTTCGCGGCGTACCGTGGCGACACCTGGCGGCCATTCTGAGAAGTTGAGAAATACTTATTTTATATGCCGTTTGTCTCCAATGGCGCTAAGAGCACACTAAAATTTTCAGTACTTTTCCTCACTTAAAATAAGAATTTAAGAAAATTATTTAACATTATCATATATTTTGGTAATTGTGTTATAAAAACTCAGGTTTGTGCCTGATAACTAGCATTATGTTTTTTTTTTCGGGCCATATTTTCAATACAACTATTATTTTTAAACTATTATTTTATTCATGTGCTATAAAATAAAAAATAAAATAAAATACGTTTCTTTCAGGCCATTTTAACCCATATTTTGTTAGTAAACAAAGTACCTAAAAACTATGTTAGTATGAATTACAAAAAAATAATTAACGAATCTTAACAAATTACGGAATAATATTATGTGCATAGCGTATTTGTTGATATAATTTTTAGGGTCCCGTACCCAAAGGGTAAAAACGGGACCCTATTACTAAGACTTCGATGTCTGTCCGTCTGTCTGTCTCCAGGCTGTAACTCAAGAACGGTAACAGCTAGAGAGTTGAAATTTTCACAGATTGTGTACAACAAATACTAAAAACGAAATAAAATAAAAATTTAAGGGGATCTCCCATACAACAAACGTGATTTTTTTGCAATTTTTTGCTCGATGTCAATGAAGGCAACAGGTAGAAACCTGAAATGTTCACAAAATACTCAGTTTTATTTATACTTTAAAAATTAATAATAAAATTGTAATAAAACAAATAATAAAGGGGGGCTCCCATACAAAAAACACAATTTTTGCCTATTTTTGTTCTTTTATGGTACGGAACCCTTCGTGCGCGAGTCCAACTCGCACTTGGCCGATTTTTTAACTGTGCTTTAAGAGTTGGAAAAGGGGCTATGTACGCATTCTTTAGTCTTAAACGGGTAAAATTTAGTTCGTTGCCCGCATGCACTATGACATGTTATCTAAAATATATGGTGTAGCCGTGGGCGGGAATAATTATCTACTTTGTTTATATTAAGGCCGTCCCCCGATCAAACGACCTTGACAATATATTTGACGCGTTGCCGAGTTCGCACAAAAATCCTATTTTTTTTTTTACTTATCTTAGTTCAAAATTTATCTAAGTAAAAAAATTTAAACGGGGAATATGTAGTTAATGAAATTGTCCATCTGTTGTGTGTTTCAAATAAACGTAATTTGTAAATACTAGGGAGACGCTGAGAGTATGCTTCAATTTTTAGGGTTCCGTACCCAAAGAGTAAAAACGACAGACATCGAAGTCTTAGTAATAGGGTCCCTATTACTAAGACTTCGATGTCTGTCCGTCTGTCCGTCTGTCTGTCACCAGGCTGTAACTCAAGAACCGCTATAGCTAGACTTCTGAAATTTTCACAAATTGTGTATATGTGTTGCCGCTATAACAAAAAATAGTAAAAATAAAATAAATTAAATATTTAAGGGGGGCTCCCATATAACAAACGTGCTTTTTTTTTGCTATTTTTTGCTCTTAATCAATAACGGCAACACATAGGCAATTGAAATGTTCTTAAAATACTTAATTGTATTTGTACTTTAATAATTTATTATAAAATTTAAGTAATATAATAATTGAGAGGGGCTCCCATACAAAAAATTCAATTTTTAGCCTATTTTTGCTCTGTACTGGTACGGAACCCTTCGTGCGCGAGTACAACTCGCACTTGGCCGTTTTTAATAAATTGGTATTACTTTGAAAGCTAATATCATGAGTATAATAAACAAAAATAGAAAATTTAAAACGGGGAAAAGAATGTTGATATACTGAAGATTATTGCTGTATTTTTATAGCTTTTAAATTATGAGTTTATAAGGCTCTAAATACGGTAAATTACGGAATCTCCGTAGGGGAAGGCCCTTAACCTCTTCGAACTCACATGGACCGCGCTATCACAAACATGCCAGTTTATTTACCCTTCATCATGTTTTAATCATTTTATTACACCAATTATAAAAAAAATTACAATATTTCCAGTGAAACTAAAGTTCTAGTTGCTAGTGGGTGGATTGGACAGTTGTACACCCACATTTTAATACGCCAAAGTTTTGACGCACGAATAAATAATAACGGAACTACCTACACGTATGATTCAATATTCATATAAATTATACTTGTCAACATATACGTTTTAATAGAAAGTTATGTCAAGATATTAAGATCGTTGGCTGAAACCGTCAAAAACCGAAAACATCTGTCTCTACATTGTAGAGTCCACAAGCTCTAACCGTACAGGAACGAATATTATCATATATATCAATATCAATATTATCGTATACGTGGGAGAGCCATGCTTCAGCACGAATGGGCCGGCTCAACCGGAGAAATACCACGTTTTCACAGAAAACCGGCGTGAAACAGCGCTTGCGCTGTGTTTCGCCGAGTGAGTGAGTTTACCGGAGGCCCAATTCCCTACCCTATTCTCTTCCTTTCCCTCCCCTATTCCTTTCTCTTCCCATCCCTACCCTCCCCTATTACCCTATTCCCTCTTAAAAGGCCGGCAACGCACCTGCAGCTCTTCTGATGCTGCGAGTGTCCATGGGCGACGGAAGTTGCTTTCCATCAGGTGACCCGTTTGCTCGTTTGCCCCCTTATTTCATAAAAAAAAATCACGAACTCTGTATCTTACGGTCGCACTCAGATATATTTAATGATGATTAAACTTCAATTTAATCTCTTTGACGACCTCTGTGGCTCAATGGTTAATAAGAGTGTGTGGCAGCTCAAGCCGGGGATCGCGGGTTCGAATCCCGCCAACGAAACAAAAAAGTTTTCAATGTTCCTGGGTCATGGATATGTATTAAATATGTGTATGATATAATAAAAATCTTACATAGTATGTATATTAGTATAAAAGTATTAAATAATTTCCGATGTCTGGTACCTGTAACACAAGTCCTTCAGGTACTTAGCGCGGGGCCAGACTGAAGTGGTGTTAAGCGTCCATATATAATATTTAAAAAAAAAAGATGAGTTTGACAGATAATGAGGCTTGTGTCAAATCTTCATTTCATTACAGTTAAGTAATTAAAAATCGTCTCTGAGTGCGGCAATTAGTCTAAAATATAAATATGATTATGTGACTTATAGTCGCCTACTAAACAAAAATGAAACACTCAAAATAACTTCCACTCTTTTGTGTGAAGCCGTAAAAATATAAAAACACACATAAAACAGGAGTGCTAACGCATACTATATAAATCAATGTTTGTGTGCAATAAAACAAGCATAAAACGCTAACATAAATAATTTTAAGTCCTATACTTATCAAAGTTGGGACTGTGTGGGAATCGGTTTCACAGATGCTCCAATATTGTTTTTTTTACGCTGGTAACACCGACATACGTTATTTTATAACTTTTGGTACAATGCTCGGTTAATAGTTTTTGTAATCTTTCCCCACTGACATATTAAAAAAAATTAAAATATTGATACGCAGAAGCTACTTTAATAATTAAAGTTTAATTTTAATTTAGTTGTAATGTGATTTTTTTTTAATAAAAACGGCTACATACAAAAACAAAACTTACAATTTTTTTTTATAATATTAAAAGCGTAGGTAGGTACATTTTATATTCGCCTGCGATTTTTACAATTTTTAGTACCAACCTTACAACTAAATCAATTAATCATAATTAAGTTCGGATACTTAAGTGTCAAAACATACAATTAACTTGTATAAATAATGTCGTAAATCGTAACGAGAAGGCTTCACAAAAAACATTTCAGTTGTCGGCTAATAAATAAATCTCTATATACTGTCGATACTAACAAGGTATTTACAACCTCGCTGTCGCTGTCACTTGTAACAAGCAACATACTATGTAAATTACCGCTTAGATATTATCAGAATTAAATGCTAATCATCTTGTAATTTAAATTGGGTAGTTAGAAAATAACACGCTTATTATGTTGTAACAGCATAAAGTGTGATACGCCGCGTTGAGCAGAAAAATTACTTTCGTTTAGTATATTTTTATTGCTAGCAATGCTTAGCAAGGCAAAAGACAGGGAAAGTATTTTGCTTAAAATGAGGCAGCATAATATTACTATGTACCGAGTTTTCTCTACAAAATGAATGTTGATTTTTCGATTTTTCGATTTCTTCTAATATCTTTTCTTTTTCTGCAGAGTCAAAGATACCGTACTTAAATTTGTAAGACTAGTTTGTAAGATCATAATGTATCCCGTGTTATCTTACTATAATTATGATGAACATTGGTAAAAATATTTAGGGCCGAAACACATAACCGCGTTGCGGCGCCGCGTCGCTGAAATCGGTAGTTTGCGTTGCGGTGTCGCGGCGTCGCGAAAAACAGCGTTTTGGCAGGGTAACCAGTTCCTCGTGATTTTTTATTGTGAATGGACGTGTCTCTGGCATGGATCGTCGAAAGAAAGTTATTGCTTATTTGTTATTAATAAGACATTACTCGGTTTTAAATATACGACACAGAAGATACTGGATACATCCATTTAATAAGGCTTAAAGTATTTTTCTCTAAAATACAAAGCATTAAAGATAGACGAAATTTTTTTTCGCCTACTTTAGAATGAGTATATCATAATGTTTTGAAGAGCTAGACTAAGCGGGTTATCAAAATATATACAGGAAAATAATGTAAAAGGAAGGAAACCCGTTACTGCTTTGGAAATGCTGGGCTTGACTATAAGGTAAAGTAAAACAAATACTTTTTATTGATATTTATTAAACTAGGAATCCCAGAAATAAACTGAATCATTATCAACAAGTGTGACGTCATAATGCTGGAATTGGAGCCGCGTTGCGGCATCGCGCCGCTGAAATCGGCAGTGACGCCACTGCCGATTTTAGCGGTGCGGCTATGTATTACGGCCCTTATTCCTTGTTCGCGTGATTGCTAAATGGATTTTAACCCGTCGATCGTGGGAAAACGAGACACAATAGATATTCTGTTATGTCTCGGTCACCGGTGACCGTATGGGGCTTGATGAATTAATGAAATTAGGCTTGGCATTTAGCCTCTGGTTAAACTTTTATACTTATAGGTTATAGGTGACTATCCCAAAAATATAAGGAACTGCGGAAAAAAGCTATTTTTCAGATAAAATTGTATCAACAATAAAAATTCAGATTTAATAAAAATAATTAAATAATCGGCCAAGTGCTAGTCGGACTCGCGCACGAAGGGTTCCGTACCATTATAGAGAAAAATTAGGGCAAAATTTGTGTTTTTTGTATGGGAGCCCCTCTTATTTTTTAATTTATATTAATATTATTATTAAATATTAAATGTAACATACAACTAAAGATTGTGTGAAAAATTCAAGTACATACCTACCTGTTGCTATTGATATAGAGCAAAAAAGGCCAAAAAAATCACGTGTACCTACCTACCTGTTGCTATTATTGATATAGAGCAAAAAAGGCCAAAAAAAAACACGTGTACCTACCTGTTGCTATTATTGATATTATAGAGCAAAAAAGGCCAAAAAAATCACGTTTGTTGTATGGGAGCCCCCCTTAAATATTAATTTTATTTTGTTTTTGTATTTGCTGTTATAGCGGCAACGGATATACACAATCTGTGAAAATTTCAACTCTCGAGCTATTACCGTTCTTGAGTTACAGCCTGATGACATACAGACGGACAGACGGACAGACAACGAAGTCTTAGTAATAGGGTTTTTACCCTTTGGGTACGGAACCCTAAAAAACGTACTCGTAAAAATCAGTTTCACATTCGCAGACAAAAGTAACATTAATTTCTGAATTTTTTGTGGATATAAAATATTCCCAGCGGACAATTGTAATATGTTGTATTTCACGCGGTGTGAAGATATATTGAGGCATAAGTGTAATTATTTTCCTCCCACATGACTCATTATCACCTTGGGAACAATAAAATACTGATCGAAAATAATCAATACGCACACCGCTACCTTATCAATGGAGTTTCATTACAAATGGCTTTTGTGATATGTAGTGACTATCAATAATATTATTGATTCATGATACAAGTTATTGCTTGGTTTTAGTTACGTCATTTATACCGATTTCATAATTGAGAATCAAGTACACTATTTGAAATATCTGTATGTTCACAGTAATACAATATTATAATATTATATTCGAGTAAAGCCTTAATGGTTTCAAAAATTTTACAGCATGTGATCAGGCAGACTATCTAGTACAGCGGTCGTCACACTTTACTGGCCAAGGGCCACACAATATGACGATGTGAGTGCCAGCACCGGGCCGCAGACTATGTGAAGGGCGCTCCAAGAGCGGTTCCACACTAATGCCTTTTTTGCACCTACCGAGGAGAGTGGCGAGACAGTATCTACTCTCGGAAAATTTTATTGATCGAGAACACTGTCTTACCACTCTACTCGGTACCTAGGTGTAATCAGGCCGTAAGAGTGAATTGAAAACAACTGGATTAGGTTATTATTATGACATTTGTTAACTAAACATTAACGATAACCAGCCAAAATTGGCCGGTTACGTTTATCGTCAAATATGGCGTAATTTTAACCATTGTTTATTATAGTTGACCATTTAAATAATTTGCTTTGTCGCGGGCCGCACAAATAACGCCCGGGGGCCGCATGCGGCCCGCGGGCCGCAATTTGACGACCACGGATCTAGTATATCTACGCAATACCTCTTTAAATATCAACCAGTAGGAAACAATACGTACTACTGGGTACCTAAGCAGTATTTTTGAAATCAAAGTATGTAGCTAAATAAAACACAGATCCTTATTAGGTATGTGCGCGCGATGTGATGTTATATTTTTTGCTACTAAAACTATGCATGTGTAATCTGGGTGTTGTAATAATATAGCCCACGTTCTACTGTACATAATGTATTCTGCTTTCTCTGCGCAATTATGTTTTTGTTTTTGTTTGTTCAACAAGAGCCTAAATAACTAGCAAAACTGTAATCTCCGGGATCAAGTCTGTAACAAGCTGCTTTGTCATTTCCATATCCGCAGGTGTTTGACATAAGCTCAAAACTTACCTCGCCGCTTAGTATGCTCCGTAGATGTTGGGAAATGGCTTCGGCAACTTAAGATATTCATGAACTAGGAAGGTAATTGCAAACTTACATCCATTGTACATAGTAATATATAAGTCAATGCTTCCTTCATATTTTGTGTGTCCGTGTGTGTGACAGCTTTTTGACACGACAATTGACATTAAAAATACCATAATATGAATAGCTCCGCTTGGCAGGTGGTAGGATGTGGCGAAAAATTCTTATTGATTGTTAAAGAAAGTTCATCAGGAGGTGCTTCGTGTTTGCTGAAGTTGAAGTGTTCGTGTTTCGTCTGCCCCTAGTAGCAAATGATATATCTAAAACCTATTTTGCTCGGAGTTCCCTTACAGTCCACAGCCTTCTTAGATACCCCGTTAATAGGAATTCACTGTAATTGTTACGAAGAAGGTACTGGAAAACTTAAAATATTATATTTCCAAGCCGACTGACGCTATCGAGACCAAAGATCAATTTCCCATGAACGGCACACTTAAGAAATTTATACCGAGAACGGGCTTTAAGCAAAACGCGGCCTCTAATCAAGGAGGCTTCCGAGATGCGGCTCGTTATGGCATAAGTGGCAGTCGACCGGATCGAAATTGATTGCACATTTCTATTGGAAATTGCCGTAAAATTTATCATTCGTGTTTACTATTAGAGTTTTTTGCTGAGGGGTGAACATGATTTTCTTAATCCTAAACCTAATCGAAGCATTATCGAAAATTTTGTATCAGAATTTTGACATCTCCCATTTCTTTCCGTAACACAAGTCCTTTAAGAGGGAACGCGGGTGCAGTAGAATTCAAACGAAGAAACTATTGCCATCACGCTTTACCCTGCGCCGACACGTGTATTGTGATAGAGACAGATACAGTAAATCGAGGTAACGTGTAGTCCTCTGATTCCTCCTTCAAAATAGAGCCTATCTAATTATTATTTTTATAAATATCTTTAGGAAGAGTGAGTCTATGCCTCTACGTTTTTATTTTGTTTTAAAGATCTTTCAAATTTGTTTTATGGTCGGTGGATTGGCGGGGTACGGGGCATTCATTTTTTGCTATTTTTGAAGGGTCATATTTTTTATTTATTAGTAAATTTAGAAAAATCGAACGTAGAGGCATAGCTTTAACAAATCCCAATATTGTATAAAAATCATTTGTCTAGACGCATTGTCCAGGGAGTAAATTGGGGAATACGTTTGTATGGAAAAACAGTGCTAGCGATAAGACTGACGTGGTGCGAAGTGCTCAATGATTTCAACTAATCGTTTATTTGCTTTAAAAGTGGTACATTAGATGATAACGTATTATAAATGATCACAGATGAAACAGCTACCCAGCTGTCTAAAGAAACTTATGATCATCATCATCCCACATTTTTTTGTGCAAATTGCAAAGTAACAAGCGTGTGAGATACTTGTACTTGATGTACCTACCTAATGGATTACCATAGTCCAGACCAGAATAGCAAAACGCGGCCTTTTAAACCCGACAAAAAAAGCGGCTCAATATAGTTCACCTGCACGCATTGTAAAACAAAAAAAAAAACTTCTGAAATGTTTTTCTGTTAAACTGACCGGCGAGGATATTTCAACTTATCTAAAACTGAATTTTAATTAGATTTTCAAGTATATCGAAGCTTTAATCCGCCATTAAAATTATCTTCCGTCTACAACATATTCCTAGCAAGTAAACCAAAGAACTACGATTAGTTAATACTTAATAGTTTATCGATAAGATAAACAAGGATTTTAATGTATCACAAAATAAGATAAACTTATTCGATCTTATGAGAATTAAATAAATGTTAACTTCTCATACTTATCAACATAATTTACATTTCACACAGTCAAGTAAAAATATGCATTTTTTTTAACATTCCACTTCGCGTGATTACTAAAACCAATTCCATATTCGTCACTGCAAAAGTGTAAATTAAAATGTAAGTTTCAATAAAGTTATGTAGTAAGTGTCAGTGCAATGGCTCGTTGCTTCTGTAGACACAATGAGAAGTGAGTGGGTTGTACGCGGAGGGTGGCCATAAGTCTGGATTTTGGGAGAAAACCTAATATTGTTATGTAGACTATTATCTTGTATATATTTTGAAGAAACAACAGTAAAGTTTCATTGAGATTTGCTGACCTATTATTAGGCTATACCTACAACCTCTTGCTCGCACCGGAGCGTAAAAACATAATCATAATATTTATTTTAATTTTGTTTTTCAACCTTTGAACTTTATAATACACATTCATTTGCTAACGAGAATCAACCCTTCGTTTTAAAATGTATTTCATATTTAATTAATTATACATTTTTCACAAAAATTTACTGCTTTGCTGAAAATTCCTTGTTTATCAAATTCTGAATCTGTTTCATATTTTTTACTGTCCATAAATTATTTTACGCTTGTTACATTGGATCAAAAAATAACCCAATTTAATTTAAACAAATAAAGCATATTTTAAAAAGTATTTAAGACTCCTTTCTAATTTATAACAGTTTTTTTTTTCGTTTTTGCATTCCTTGTGGGACAAATTCAATATTTTTGCCACAAGACGTGGATGTGGTGTCCCTAGTCCGCATGTGTTCAGAGCACGTGTTTGCCGAGCCGTGGTACACCTGCGTTCCCGCCCCCCCCCCGGGAGGGCCACAATTTGCACGTAACATTTTAATTTCTCCACACGTGACATGTTACGAGCTATACTTAAGTATATGCTTTGTTAAAAATTCACCTCCTCCCGGGATGCGAGATTACATTTAGACTAGAATAATTTACATGTTTTAACTAAAATAATGCCGGTAGATGCTTATGCCATTACTTAACGCGGTGTTTTTGGCTTTTTTTAAAACTCAACAATCTAGCGCCAATTCATTTTTGATGCATGTAAAATACATTTAATATGATGACTAAAATTTAGACTGTGTGTCCTGTAAAACCTACTCGGTACAATGTGTATTTAACCACCGCGACCGTTGAAAACATAGGGTTGTTATTTTGGCGTATCTGTATGTTTGTGCGTCCTAGTTCCTATTGTAGTAGAACAAATTTGGATCTAGCCTTTAGTTTGGAAGTTGATGATTTTCTTAGTTGTAAATCATGATCATCACTGCGTTTATTGCTTGTCAATTCCAAAGATTTAATTTTTATAATATTATGTTTTTAATGTCTAGAAATGATGACGAATAAAACGCTTTTAGTATTTACTTCATAATTATAATAATATAGTTTGTTGTTCTTTTCATTGCTCAAATATTTACTTCAGCGTGAGCACTGACCTCCATTATACAAGTACGCTGGACTAATGATACCCTTTGAAATGACAGCTATTTTTTGTGCCTATTTGAAGCGGAATCAGCTCCGCCAATGTGAGTTATAGGAACTAAATTTGACGTAAAAATGATGTTTGAAAGTCGCCATATTGGCGCTGATAGCAGTAGTGGAAGTATTTGGAACTAATAATAGTGATGACAACCAATAACAATTATGCGGCCATTTGCAAGTTACGTCAAATTTAGTTCTCTTCCCTCTCACTGCGGGTGCTGATTCCGCTTCAAATAGGCACAAAAAAAGTGGGTATCATAGGTCCAGCGTACTTGTATAATGGAGGTCAGTGAGCGTGAGTCTTTCCGACTGAATATTTGTTTGAACATCACACTGTATTATATTATGGTTCTTTGAATAGCAGCGGGGAAGTTTTAAAAAGCTTTGTGATTTAAAATAAGACTTGAAACGGAAAGAAAATTTTAGTTTTAAAAGTATTTTATTGTATTTAATCATGTGCATTTACCAGCAAGCTAATGTAGTAAATAATTTCACTTTTAAAATTATTACACCTTTCGTGTGAACACACACACACAATTGAAGACATCAGTGGATGAAGAACTAACATTTTACAACATACGGGCAAATATTCTTTTTTTCCCTTATATTTTAAACAAACCTTGTAACTTACGAGTATCTACTTTATCGTCTGACTAATATATCTGGCTAGACATAAAATCCACTTTCTTTTAATTTCAAATCATTTTTCCGGTCCTAAAGCAACCTTTTTATACAAGAGATGTCAGTGTTCAAATTGTTGATTGGTTACCTAATTCGTCCTTTCACATCAAACAATTAGGTAACTTATACTAATTCATTTTAAGACAAAGTTCGATAATTAAATTCGTATTGCGATAAAGGGAACGACAGTGGAGCCAAGTATTGGAAAAATTCTAAGCTAATTACTCCCGTGGCCTAGTTAACGGTAATTTTCTATAAATCATTATTAAAGAGAAATTTTTCAAGACTTAATACCGTCACTCTAATATCACATTGTCCACCCACTCGGCCGCCTATTATGTTCGGTTTTTTATCGCTAAGCCGACATACGGTTTTAGCATTATATCTTAAGTAATGCCCCAGGAATAATATAGAAGCGGATTATTGAAATAATTTATCGGCAATTTTAGCAACATGTCAGGATAATAATTTTTGATAAGGTAGTAATATATTTTGGGGTTTCCGCGCTTTGCCATCTTTTTATGAGGCTCTTAAGTGTTATTGTGTTTCTGAAATACTTTCTGTACAAAAACTTTGAAGGCGATATGAAACATAATGGTATTACATATTTCTTGTATTCGTAGTTCTCTTCTATTTATATGCGTAAATTAGGAACTTTTTCTTAACCCTTACCATATTGCAAATAACTACCATATAGAATGGTAGTTATTTGCAATTGAAAACCAATTTTATGTACTGGAAAAATATTTTAAATTATAATATAATAGTATTTTAATGTTTGTACAACAAGTTATTAGCTAAGTCCTATGACACTATACTTTTAATGCTTTTGATTATATTATTTTCAATATTCAAGCGTACAGACATAATTAATCTCATTTTGAAAAATTCCAGGGACTTAAACATAATTAGAAAGGTTAGGCGCCATCTTGGTTTTAAGTATTTATCAAGTTACTTATTAGGCGAGTCGCTGCAGCTTCATAAATTAAACCAACAGCCAAGACTAATGCCTGTCAGTGCACAAGAAGAATCGCTTTATATAAATTCTCTGCTGCTATTAATTTCAGCTGTATTGGACGATATCGAAATTTAATTAACCTTAAAAAAATTAGTAAGGTGCAGCTTTTTAATGACATCTTTCTGAACTAATTTGAAAATATTAATAAACCCGCGTTTGTACTATGAGCTGATTAAATTGCCATTCATTTTTTTTTACTTCTTCATAATATCAGGTTTTTTAAAGATTATTTTGGTACGTAGTAATTGTTTTCAAACAGGCTTTATTATGTGGTAGGATTAAAATAAATTTTAATGTGTATTACAAATAGAATATAAATAGAAAGAAAATAATTAAAATATTTTATTATGATTCGTAAAAATATTTATTTTATAAATATTTTTACGAATTACGTACTAAAAATCTCGAAAAAGATTTTTAAACGCTGATTGATGTTAAGACTACGTTCAGCTCTATACTTTAGAAAATATTTCTGAACAGGAGCGTAACGAAACAAAAGTAAAAAGGTAGATAGATTTGTTGGAATAAATCCATTTCGCGGAATATAAGTTGCGATGTCGGGAAAACTAATAAAAGTATAGGATGTATAGATAGCACTCGTGCTTTATCTTATCTTTTTCATCCAATTTCAATATCCAGAGCCTCAATCGCGTTCCTGATATCGGCTTTGCTTTTGTAAATTCTAAAAGAGCAATTATTTTTGCTGCAGAATTCTTCAGGTCAGGTTTTTTGAAAATATTTGCTCTATCCTAAAGATACAATAAAAAAAAACTTAGGTTGGTGTTGCTGCTTTGATTTATTCATATTTTGTTGGTTAAAGTATAACTGTTTTACATCCTTCTGTCTATTGATTTATATTTATGGTCAGTAAGGTACGGATAATGAAGAACAACCATGACTCTAATGAAATGAATGCAGAATGACCAACGAGTAATTGCTCAGACAAGCGTTCTTTGCTCGGAGAGTGAGACTTGCTCATAATGTGCAATATGGTTACCATATGCAATTTACTGTGATGCGACTACCGCAAGGAGAATGCCTCGTTATGCACTTATACATTATAAAGCACAGGAACCCGCGCAATGTAGCTTTTAGATTTTAGTATTTTTAACCATAAATGGTTTCTTGTAAAGTTTCCCTACTTGTAAGGCAATCAATTTATCTTATAGGCCAATAATACTTTCAAGAAAATTCGCCACAGGAACTTTTCATAGAAATTCTGTATCAACTCGTACCTACTTCAAAAGAGCTATAAAATCACGCAGGTAAAATGAGCAAGCTAAAACGATGGCACCTTAAATATTTAAATGAGACCGATATTACATTACAGTATATCGGTTCCTTATAACAATAGTAATAGTCGTAAAGCTAACAGCCCAATTCATAACGTATCAGTGTCGAATTATACGTAATATCCCACGTTTACCACAGAATATTGCTTAGGGCCCTCGGAATTGGGAAACGTGATGAAAATTTTACGTAGATAATGTGTTTTAATGCTTTCTTTCCGGCGGTATTTTAATTACAGATGATAGTGATGGAAAGCAACTTCCGTCGCCCATGGACACTCGCAGCATCAGAAGAGCTGCAGGTGCGTTGCCGGCCTTTTAAGAGGGAATAGAGTAATAGGGGAGGGTAGGGATGGGAAGAGAAGGGAATAGGGGAGGGAAAGGAAGGGAATAGGGTAGGGGATTGGGCCTCCGGTAAACTCACTCACTCGGCGAAACACAGCGCAAACGCTGTTTCACGCCGGTTTTCTGTGAGAACGTGGTATTTCTCCGGTCGAGCCGGCCCATTCGTGCCGAAGCATGGCTCTCTCACGTATGGAATGGAATTGGAAATGGAATTGTTAAGGCTCGGGAGAAGACATAGTATAATACAGAGAAATGTAACAATATGGTTTTCCGCGTGAGAAGTTAGGATTTCACAGACAGACACATTGAGCTTCTTCTTTAAATACACTTTTTGAGCTGTTAAAGCCTGATCAAGAGGTATTAAATATCAATGCGGAGTGCGGACCTAGATGATATAATATTATGTAGGTATGGTGGTGCTTGATGGGCTACAAAATATAATTTTATTATTTTGTTGACAATTATATTATGTACTAGCTGTCTCGGCAAACGTTGTTTTGCCATATAAAGTATTTCTACTTCGACAGTTGATACAAAATCTTACCCCCTCTTTTGTCCCCTAAGAGGTGTGGGGGGGAAAAATTTTATACACCAGATGTTAAGTTGGAAGAAGACAAATATATCTTCCAAAACCGCATCCAAATCGGATCAGTAGTTTTCGTGTGATGCTGGAACAAACATACAGGCAGACAGACAGACAGACAGACAGACAAAAAAACTAACCAAATTTTTGGCTTCTATAGCGATGTCGTGACACCCCCCGCTTATTATTTTTTGAATATCTTTAATGTACAGAATTTTCATTTCTACAGTTTTATTATATGTATAGATAGATATAGATTTGTTACGTTCGGAACAATAAGGCTCCATCTTTTACTACCTTTAAATACTTTAGTATGTAAAGGTAGTAAACCAATAATATACTAGCAAGAGTGGGTCTTGCTGGTTTATTATTGATTTATCGGATGCACTTTTAACGGTCATTAAATGCGTGAGGAACTACGCTTTATCCATAGGCCATAGCCGTGATTATTGCCATATTATGGCATCTAGTACTGCAATTTCAGAGGTTTAATCAATCATCCAACGCTAGTTAGTAGCTATTAGTTGGTAATTAGCTACAGCTGTATATTTGCTATAATTTAGCAAAATATGAACATAACTTATACTGTGCCTGGAACCATAAAATACCTATAACAGTTAACTGAAGGAGAGTTTTGGTATAAATATCCTGACTATTGCCATAATGTGACTAATGCTAGAGAATTATTGGCAAATTTGAATAGTACATTACGCACCTAGGGCAGGAAAATAAGAAATGTCTCAGATCACTTGTAATTGTTGGCCGAGGCGAAACCGAGGTCAACAAACATGTGATCTGAGGCTTTGTTATTTACTACCCATGGTGCGTATACTATTTTTCTCATCGACGGAGGCGGAAAGCGGCAACTTCGTTTTGCACAGCGGGACGAAAGTTGATGCTTTCCGCCCGGAGGTGAGAAAAAACAACCTTAGTTTAATTACAAATGTCTTTCAAATTCAATTCGGAAAATAATAATGACATTTAATTTGTTTTGTTTTATTGACACTATGACTAAATTCTATATTAAAAATGTATCAAATTACATGACAATAAATCTATTCAATAATAAAAAATTGACTTGACTAATGTCATAACTTATGTTTAATTTTAATACTATGATTTATTTAATTTATAATAACTTGATAGGACTATAGTTATGACTTGTTTAATTTTGTAATTATTATTTAATACTATGATTTAATTATAATAATTTGACATGACTATTGTTATGACTTGTTTAATTTTGTAATTATTATTTAAACTAAATTGATTTAATTACCCTATTGCTTATAAATTTAATAATTAGAATGTGATTTGATCGAGCAAATTGTAATTGGCAAGAAATAAAAGGCTTTTTTATTTTATTTTATTTATTTATTTATTGACGCTTAACTGATTTTTATTTCGTAAAGTTCATCGTTGTTTCATCTACAGCAGCCTGGGGACCTTTACACAACGCCCCCATTTTTATTCTGGGACCCAGAATAAAAATGGGGGCGTTGTGTAAAGGCTTCGGGGTAGTGATGAGCAAAATCGGTCTTGCAGCCTCAGTCTTGGTCTTGCAAAAAAGCAATGCCGAGACCAAGACTATCCTAAAACTAAAAAAAAACAAATCCAAGACCGAGGTCAGGCAGATTTGACCAAGTCCAAGACCAATATTGTACTAGAAATACCAAAACCAAGACTGTCTGAGTCTTGTTTTGCTCATCACTACTTGGGGGGTGATTCATTTCATCTGGTTGCATTTTAAATTGAAACAATGGGGGCGCTAAAACATAATTTGTTCATAAAGTGGGCAGTAGACAAAATAAGTTTGGGAACCTCTGATCTACAGTCTAAGAAACAAAGGACAGGCATACGTTGTATTTGATTATGAACAATGGCGCTCAGTAAGGGCAAAGTAATAATAAAAGGCTCCGTATACTTCACCCATTTCTCTACCATTATTATATTAGGGTTCGTCTCTGGTATTCATTTGAAAGCCGGGATTTCATTTCGTTGTATATATTTGCGTCTCATTGTTTCTTCTTTTTTTTAAATTAAGTCTTGCTTCATGCTCATGAAAGTAAAGATTTTTCGTTAAAAAATATTGTTGTCTTTGTTTAATATAAATTTTTAATGAAGGCTATAGTGACGCCTACGTGTATTGAACAATTAAGAGCGAGGCTACAATGTTTTGGTAAAATGCGGTGAGAGCGTCGTTACAAAGAAACATCGCCCTAACAATACACTCAACTGCGTCGCAGTTGCTATGTATGATGTGCGTCAACACAACAAACATTTTGACAGCGGTCACAACTCACAAAATATGTCAGACAAAGCATCATTCACCACTTCGTCTCATGTCTGTCCTCCCGTCAAACGTCGCGATCAACGACACCATGCATCAATGTAATAACAATATGTATCGTATTAAACGTCACAGTGCAGCGGCTGTGAAAACGCACCGTAAAGCAACGAAGTAATGCGGCATTGCTCCTCTGCGTATTCAAAATTGTAAGTAGAAAATATTATGGTAATGTTTAACATGAGCTTAATTACGAGCCTTAAACCGTGTATAGTCGCAGCCGCAAACATCAATCATTAGCTACCTACATTATTGAAGGTGTTCCGGCCCTATATTGAGTGTGGATTAAGTCTCAAGAGTTAGCGTGATAATTTATAATACACTTACGACCGCACTTTAATGATAATAATAATTTAAGTTCTTCTTCTTCTTCTTATTTATGGCTCCTTTGTGAATCGCCAATGTCAGAGTGTGTTGGTGAAATTTAAGTTTAATGACTTTGACAGATAATGTATGGGGCTTATGTCAAAATCTTTATTTGATTACAGAATTAAGTAATTAACATCATTCGTCTCTGAGAGCGGCAGTTAATAATTTATGTCGTTATGTCATTTATACTAATATTATAAAGCGGAAGAGTTTGTTTGTTTGTTTGTTTGAACGCGCTAATCTCAGTAACTACTGGTCCGATTTGAAAAATTATTTCAGTGTTAGATAGTCCATTTATCGAGGAAGGCTATAGGCTATATTTTATCACGCCAAGACTAATAGGAGTGAAGAAATGGAGGAAAATGTGAAAAAACGGGGGAAAATTATTTGAAAGGGCTTATTTGAACGCGCTAATCTCAGGAACTACTGATCCGATTTGAAAAATTCTTTCAGTGTTAGCTAGTCCATTTATTGAGGAAGGCTATAGGCTATATTTTATCACGCTAATACTAACAGGAGCGAAGAAGTAGAAGAAAATGTGGAAAAAACGGGGGAAATTATTTGAAAGGGCTTATCTCACGAACTACTAGAGCAATTTTTCTGTTATTAGGGTCAGATAAGAAGTAGACTACGTGAAGGATCATAGGCTTTTTTTTGTAGACTAATTTGTCTGTGAAATATCTAATTTACGCGGGCGAAGCCGCGCGGAACGTCTAGTAATATTATATTTTTACATTATAATTTTACACAAACAAAAGAGCTATTATAGCCTATAGGCTATAATAGATCCCACCAAAAACATACCTGTTAAAAATGGGGCCAAGTTCCTATTGGCTAATTGTTCGCCTTAAAAAAGAGTTGAAATCCAATCCAATGCCAAGTTTAGATGCACTTCAAAATCGATCATAATCATCTTCCTCAACAGCCTGCTCCGCAATACTTCTAATTTGAACTTGGCAGGTTAACTAAATCACATAAATATCTAATATTTAAATTTAATTATACAATTATTAATCAAGTGCTACGTATAGCCTGAAAAAAACTTGCCAAGTTCAAATATAGAAGTAAGTATTAAGGATCAGGCTGTTGATGAAGATGATTATGATTTATTTATTACCTATCGATTTTGATGTGCATCTAAACTTGACATTGGATTGGATATCATCTCTTTTTTAAGGCGAACAATTAGCCAGTAGGAACTTGGCACCATTTTAACAGGTATGTTTTTGGTGGGATTTCAATACTTTTTTTCGAGAAATCGTACCTATTTTCGTGCCACGCCCGCATCCATTGTTAATCTATATAAGAAGTCATTTTGCCTTCAGAGCAACTTTGCTAGCGTCATCTATCGAAAGTAATTTATAAACAATACTTTCGATAGATGACGCTAGTGGTATTTGTTGAACTATCAATATAAGCCAAATTTTTACGTAAACAGTATTTATTTAATAAACTATACATGACAATATTTTATACCCCCTCTCCTCCCTTCCTCATCGTATTCTCATTGTATCACTGGTACATAAGAATTTTTATATTGTAAAATTCGTAGATAAGCCGACTCACGCTTGACCGATTTCCTAAATTTATTAATTTTTTGTTATTCTACATAATATAACACATGACCTGTGTGCCAAATTTCACAACGCTAGGACAATTGGAAGTGCCTAGAGGCTTTGATTACCGGTCAGTGAGTGAGTAAGTCAGTGCCAAAATTAGCTATTTTTACATGGACATATTTTAGAATCTACCGAAGCTATATGTATGAAATTTGGTATACTGCTTAAGTACTAGTATATAATTACGTAGGTATAATTTTATCTTTGCACTTGCATTAGACACTGAGCTACAGGGGGGTCAAAAGTGCGTCAAAATGGTTCGTGTAATTAGTGCACGGCAAGCGCGCTGCCTATTGCTGGAACTTGGCCTGCGCACTTCCGTGCGCTTAGATAATAATAATAATATTATGTTTAAGAAGAGTACGGGCATTAAACCTTAAAGGAGCCATAAACCGACTAAAATAATCTAGATTCTAGACACTTAAATGAAATATCGTTGGTTGTGAACATTAAAACAAAAATAATATTGTGCAATTTAAAAAAATCCAAAAGTCTACTGAAAGAGATTCCAATAAGAATAAGTATTTTGTACTAAAATGTTTTTATAAATTTAAGTTCTTTACTTGTATAAACTGATAATGTATTCATAAATAATTATAAAATAAATTAATAAATGAAATTAAAATTTGTAGTTTGTACCACATGAGGATCACGTAACAATAATTTTCGCCATAATGATCCTTAGCACAACGCAATAAGGTGTAGGTGTAAATCACGATCTATAATTAGTGAACTATGCGCGAGGTCTACACGCCTCATCTCTCTATATCTATCTTTGACACCGATTTTTAATATCCCTAACTATTGCGTAAAATCACACTGTCCCTTTGATTAATTTCACAAAATAATTATAATTAAGTACCTATCAATCATAAAAATACATGGGTATAAAATAAAATATAGATAAATCTATACTAATCTATATACTTCTATACTTCTATACTAATATTATAAAGCGGAAGAGTTTGTTAGTTTGTTTGTTTGTTTGTTTGAACGCGCTAATCTCAGGAACTACTGGTCCGATTTGAAAAATTCTTTCAGTGTTAGATAGCCCATTTATCGAGGAAGGCTATAGGGTATATTTTATCACGCTAAAACTAGTAAGAGCAAAGAAATAGATGAAAATATGGAAAAAACGGGGGAAAATTATTTGAAAGGGCTTATTTGAACGCGCTAATCTCAGGAACTACTGGTCCGATTTGAAAAATTCTTTCAGTGTTAGATAGCCCATTTATCGTGGAAGGCTATAGGCTATATTTTATCACGCTAAGACTAATAGGAACGAAGAAATAGAGGAAAATGTGTAAAAAAACGGGGAAGATTATTTGAAAGGGCTTATCTCACGAACTACTGGAGCAATTTTTCTGTTATTTGGCACAGATAAGAAGTAGACCACGTGAACTACTGATCCGATTTGAAAAATTCTTTCAGTGTTAGATAGCCCATTTATCGAGGAAGGCTATAGGGTATATTTTATCACGCTAAGACTAGTAAGAGCGAAGAAATAGATGAAAATGTGGAAAAAACGGGCGAAAATTATTTGAAAGGGCTTATTTGAACGCGCTAATCTCAGGAACTACTGGTCCGAATTGAAAAATTCTTTCAGTGTTAGATAGCCCATTTATCGTGGAAGGCTATAGGCTATATTTTATCACGCTAAGACTAACAGGAACGAAGAAATAGAGGAAAATGTGTAAAAAACCGGAAAATTATTTGAAAGGGCTTATCTCACGAACTACTGGAGCAATTTTTCTGTTATTTGGCACAGATAAGAAGTAGACCACGTGAAGGGTCATAAGCTATTTTTTGTTGACTAATTTGTCTGTGAAATATCTAATTTACGCGGGCGAAGCCGCGCGGAACGTCTAGTATATTATAATATTATCTTCTATACTAATATTATAAAGCGGAAGAGTTTGTTTTTTTGTTTGAACGCGCTAATCTCAGGAACTACCGGTCAGATTTAAAAAAATAGTTCAGTGTTAGATAGCCCATTTATAGAGGAAGGCTATAGGCTATAATTAATTACGCTAAGACTAAAAGGAGCGAAGAAATAGAGGAAAATGTGGAGAAAATGAGGGAAATTATTTGAAAGGACTAATTTGAACGCGCTAATCTTAGGAACGACTGGTCCAATTTGAATTTTTTTTCAGTGTTAGATAGCCCATTTATCGAGGAAGGCTATAGGCTATATTTTATCACGCTCAGACCAATAGAAGAGAAGAAATAGAGTTAAATGTGGAAAAAACGGGGAAATTATTTGAAAGGGCTTATCTCACGAACTACTGGAGCAATTTTTATGTTATTTGGCACAGATAAGAAATAGACCACGTGAAGGATCAAAGGCTATTTTTGTGGACTAATTTGTCTGTGAAATATCTAATTTACGCGGGCGAAGCCGCGCGGAACGTCTGGTGTTTTAATAATAATTCACAACACTAATTTGTGTGAAACTGTCTGGTGTACAGAACAATTTAACTAGCCGTTTTGATAGATGACATTAAATTGATAGTGTATAAAATAAATATAGTAGAAATTAATCGTTTTGTCATAATTACTCCTGATTCTTAAGGCGGCCTTGGCCTCATAAATGCCTTGGATGTGAATGTTGATAAGTTTAAAGAATAATAGAGTTCATACACAGCCTTAGGCTATGTCCACATTTGTATCATTTTTGCGTATCAGATGCTACGCGACGGAGATCTGTACGCGAAAATGATACAAATGTGGACAAAGCCTAAGATGCAAATAACGATAAGTTTACAAATTAAAATTATGACAGGCAAGGAAGAGTTCCTATACAAGCTGTACAGGGACTTTCCTCCCCACTCTCAAAAAAGAACATTTCCCTCGAGATACTCTGCAAAGAAAGCCGTGGACAAATCATATACGAGCTGTGGAATATTTTTCTACGTGACTCCGCAGTGAGACGTGTGAAGTAGAGCTAATCACTCCCCGGGCACCGAGCTCGTGCTAATTACTTCAAGGCTTCATGGTGTCGTTTTATCAAACTTTACCCGTTGTACTACCTTATAGTGTAGCTGCTACTCGAGATTTCTATTTTGTAGAGGTCTTCTTGTTAAGGGGATTACTAACCCTAAATTGTCGATTTTATAATTCATTTTTATATATGAATTGTTTCATTTTTTAAACATAGATACTACATTATATTTCCAAGAATTTGATCTGAGCGAAAACACGATATCTTAAAATTTTCTCGATAGAAAAAAAATCACAAAAATGCATCCATTTTCACGAATTTTTTATATATTGCCATAACTGTACATTAATCTAAGTTAACATTTTAACACATTGTATAAAATTCTATCATTGAGATACTGACTTAACGGATTTTTAAAATGTTGTATATTTATCGAGTTATTAAGAAAAAACTAACTTTGCGATGATTCCGCGTCGTCCTTTTTCACCTGGCATATGAAAGACGGGCGTGACTGTGAAGAGAGAAGGACGATGATTAATTTTTTGGGTTAGTCGCCCTCTTAAAGTGGCCTAAACAGATTAGAACGTACGGTGCTCCCAAAGTAGTAATGCGCATGGAAATTTTCGTAATTTTTCGGCAACGGTCGTATTTCCCGAGCGTCGGAAGACGATATGTATATAGAGTGGTTAGTTGTATTTTCTAATTGCATTGCGTTTAAGATATAAGTCAAAGTTCGTCGTAATATTCCTGTAGCTTTTGTAACACGATCCTGAATTTTGTTAAAATAACCATTTCCTTAAAAAAAACATTCGTTTCATTTGAGAAATAAAGGTACACATTAAATATCATTTGTTGCGCTTATGACTTAAGCAGTTTCACACGTTTATAAGTATCAATTCTAGAAGAATTCATCAGAATTTCGTATTTAAAATTTTGTAATATTAAAAAATCGCAAAAAGGTTTGTGTAATCTCCTATTTTACAAAATAAACTATTTTAATAAGATAATTAAAATTAAATTCACCTTTGAAAATAAAACTAAGAAGGGTGTATAATAGTTGCTCTATATAATTCCACACAGAGAGAATCTTTGACGGACCGGTGGCAGCGGACAGCCACCGACTTTAATATAAGATTATGATAATTACTTGTATTTCCTTTGAACAAGGTGCAAAATGCAAGTGCATTGTTTGGGGCTCTTACGTTTCATATATTCAGGTGTTTTCGTGATTACGACAGTTAGCGAAGATTTGCATGCGCATTATTAATTTGGGAGTACTGTATGTCTTCTTTTTGATGTCTTTAATAAAGGAATGCTTTGTGTTACATAACATTATTATTTTTTAGAACCGAATCATCAGTTTCTTTTAAAACGTTATTAAACTGACGAAATTTGGTATGTATTTTATAGTCGACCAAGACGATATATTCCCAAAATTACTACCTGTTTTCAATAAAACAAACAAACAACCAAAAACAGTCCAGTAATTTTATTTAAATTACAATGATATTGGACCTCTGATGGGAAAAATGGTGTGAGGCGTATGTCATATTTCGAATTACCGGGGCGTTTGGCGTAAAGCCCTACCCATATATCCCGGGTTAAGGCTCGATGAATCGAGTTTGTGGGTAGAAGTTATGGTGATGCGATGAAGCCACGTCATTGAATGATAATGCTTTCAAAAATATTATAAAACAAGCCTCTTTTTGTGATCCGCTTCATCCTACTTTATTTACATAATGTTTCCCGCGTTCGTAATATGTTACGGTAGGCTTGAAAGTATAGTTATAGGTGGTTAGGCTTTTTAGGTTTGTTACAGATTACTGGATAGCATGGAAATGAATAATTGCATAATGATTCAAAGTTTTCAATGTCTACATTATTTTTTTGCATCATGCATCAGATTGATTTTTTTGCTCTGCTTTGTTATACAAACATAACAGAAAACTGATATTGGCACTCGCAGGAAACTCTGTTCCTGTCAAACAACACCGGGTCAGGTTAGAGGAAGTGCGCAAAATATACTACAGTTTCCTTCCATAAAATAAGAATCCGCACTTATCGTGGTTATATGGCGCCTTAACGGCTTCATAGAAACCGCAAGCTTCCGGTGTGGGTAGTAATAAATCAAAACTCGTATTGATATACATCGTGTAATCGTTCGTTTGTTTTGGAGTAATCCGTTGTTTTAGATGTAATCGCTTGAGGATATTCATCAAACGAAGAACCGTGTCACAGTAAAATTGATCGTCTTTTTAATGGATCATCTTCCCCCTTACATTTTGATATTTTAAATATGGAACGTGTAATTTGGCTTCAATTTATTACATTGGCTGTAACATATTGTGATCTTTTGTTGGTCATTTAAGTTTTAATTTTCATATAATGTGGTGACTTTTTCATTATGCCATACATTATAGATACTATTTTTTTATAATTTGTATAATTTGATTTCTTACAAAGAATTAGATCAATATTTAACAACAAAGAACACCAAGTAACATCTCTATCATCTATTTAGATAGCCTGCGCTAGCGATCTTATAATATTTTCAGAAAATTGGATCAAATAAGCGGAACCCTACAGTACTGCCTCGTAAATGATATTTAGAGTACGTGATATTGAAGCCCACGATCTCCAGTCAAGCGTCCCACGTTCCGCAAATGTTCGGGGATGATTCACCGAAATGGGTGACGTCAGATTACACTAATGTGCCATTACAGGTCATGTCACCGTGAACCTGGTGATGTCTTCAGTGTCTGTGAACTCTGGGACATGATTTGAACTACTTCCAGCTGGAGATATGAAAACTGTTTTAATATACCGCCGTGGTTCGTAATAATAAGTGATTTAATTTTGTTGATAAGTAAAAATACCAAACGAATTAACCGTGGGAGAGCCATGCTTCGGCATGAAAGGGCCGGCTCGACCGGAGAAATACCACGGGCTCACAGAAAACCGGCGTAAAACAGCGCTTGCGCTGTGTTTCGCCGAGTGAGTGAGTTTACCTGAGGCCCAATCCCCAACCCTATTCCCTTCCCTACCCTCCCCTACCCTATTACCCTATTCCCTCTTAAAAGGCCGGCAACGCACCTGCAGCTCTTCTGTTGTTGCGAGTGTCCATGGACGACGGAAGTTGCTTTCCATCAGGTGACCCATTTGCTCGTTTTCCCCCTTATTTTATAAATAAAAAAAACCCCGCCAAAAACTTTAAAAAGTAATGAAATAATATTTACTGACTTTAAGTTAAAATAATTCCTAAGTGTAAAGTAATATTTAAGTCCATAATTTGTTAATGTCACGGTGTGTCGGGGGACCGCCAAGTAAACTACGACAACAGCGACTTTTGCATTTTGTATCGTCACTGTGAACTGACCCTTAAACTATAATGTTATGTGAAATCAAATATATACATATTTAGCGGTCCCCCGACACACCTTAACAACAATTACTACTAGGCCTTTGCATCCATTGTGGATGATTTATACAGTATTTTCAGAGCGAAGTAACCACTCCTAAAATACTGTAGTGCCTGGGACAAGATTTTTAAATGACCGTATGGTTGCCCAAGCACATACGGCATTCTCGCAACATAGTCGGCCTAGTCCAGAGGAAAGAACTAGTCAATACGTCTGGGACCAACTATATGCGGGTTTCCTCACGATGTGTTCCTTCACCGTACGAGTGTCCGTATTATGTACTTGAGATCAGAAAATGTCTCATTGGTACACGCCTCCACCCGGGATCGAACCTGCATCCTCTAGGAGTGCGAAACAAAGGTCTACCCATTAGGCCACGGACGCTCTGACAACAATTATGGACTAAAATATTACTTTACACTCAAGAATTATTTTAACTTAAGGCCGTCCCCCGAGCAAACGACCTTGACCATACATTTGCCGCGTTGCCGAGATCGCACCAAAACCCAATTTTTTTTACTTATCTTAGTAAAAAATTGACATAAAAAAAATTTAAACGTTGAATATGTAGTTTATGATATTGTCGATCTATTGGCGTGTGTTTCAAATAAAAGTAATTTGTAAATACTAAGGAGATGCTGAATGTATGCTTGAATTTAATAAATTGGTTTTACTTTGGAAGCTTATGAGTATAATAAACAAAAATAGAAAATTTAAAATTTGGAAAGGAATGTTGATATACTGAAGATTATTGCTGTATTTTTATTATAACTTTGTAGCTTTCAAATTATGAGTTTATAAGGCTCTAAATACGGTAAATTACGGAATCTCCGTAGGGGAAGGCCCTTAAAGTCAGTAAATATTATTTCATTACTTTTTAAAGTTCTTTGGCGGGTTTTTTTTTATTTTATTTCTTAATTTTAATTTTATTTCATGATTTTTAATATTGTGTTGGTTATAGTGCAGAATAATTCCTATTATCAAAATCATATCCCCATGAATACCATCTATAATTAATGTCCTTTTCGATGAGGCAGTCAATGTAGCCCAAACATGACGTAACCTCCACTTTGGGTTCATACGAAGCTCGGCTCCTTTAGAATCCAGGTGATGCTGCAGTAGCAGCATGCAAATATTTACTATTTATCTACGTCTTACTGGTTGTCGCATTTAAAATGAGCCCAAACACGAAACCTCTGCTCTAAGTTGGTAAGGGGTTGGGTATCCTATTGATTACCAGGTGATGCTGCAGCACCAGATCAACCTTCCATTAATGTGTAAATATTCATAAATGTCACGAACTAGAATGCAAAATATTAAACCCATCAAACGACTGCAAGTTGCTAACGGCCTTTCACGAACCAGATAAACCGTGATTTTCCAGCACTGAGCATGCTGATGATGATGAACTATAGCTAAGAACACTCTCGATCATGTCATCTTTCAAACAAAAAAAACTAGATCAAAATCGGTCCACCCGTTTGGATGCTACGATGCCACGGACAGACACACACACACAGACAGACAGACACGTCAAACTTATAACACCCCTCTTTTTTGTCGGGGGTTAAAAAAAAAGAATTACATAATTTTGATATTATACTTGCAATAAAATGAAGCTTACAGTTATTAATACTTCTCAGGGTGAAATCTGACCAGCCTAACGGCGAGATTAAGGCAAAAAATCGACCAAGTGCGAGTTGGACTCGCCCATGAAGGGTTCCGCAGCAGTTAAATAAGGTTTATTTTTATGAAATTAAAAGGTTTTTGATTTATTTTTATATTTCAGTTGATTTAATGAAAGTTAAATTAATACATGTATTATGACATGTAAAAAAAACTACTTGCTAGATCTCGTTCAAACCAATTTTCGTTGGTAGTTTTATAGTGATGTACATCATATATTTTTTTAGACTTTTACCAATTTGGAAGAGTCTCACTCGCAAACTATTATATAGGTAAAAAAATGATATTAGAAACCTCAATATGATTTTTGAAGACCTATCCACAGATACCCCACACGCATAGGTTAGATGAAAAAAAAATTTTTTGTTTCAGTTGTACCTGGACCCCTAAAATTTTTAATAATTTTTCCATTTTTGTATCAAAATCTTAATGCGGTTCATAGACGACATCTACTCACCAAGTTTCAATAGTATAGCTCTTATAGTTTCGGAGAAAAGTGGCTGTGACATACGGACGGACAGACAGACAGACAGACAGACAGACATGACGAATCTATAAGGGTTCCGTTTTTTCCCATTTGGCTACGGAACCCTAACAAGGACATAGTAGACAGGTACCCGAAAAACATATTCAATCTCCCACTGTTGGGTATTTAAGTGATAACTTAAGTAGTAATTTGATGAAGACGTTAACAGAAAATGTATGGAGTTTAATATTTACTGATTTTTAGGGTTCCGTAGCCAAATGGCAAAAAACGGAACCCTTATAGATTCGTCATGTCTGTCTGTCTGTCTGTCCATATGTCTTTTACATTTTCTATGCAACTTCTTAATTGGTCATCAATGTCTCTCAGTGCGGCTTGTAAACCCATAAACTTGACATGATAATATTATGAACTACTTTTTTTTCTTGTTAAGTGGTGCTTGCTATGGTTTCCATAATGTTTGGACTTTGGCGTGTCAAAAGCATGTTATATCGGCAATAACAAGACATTTGTGTCTTAGCGCTGGTTGCGGGTAGAACGGTAGTTTCGTGCCCGCGCCACGCCTCGGTAAGTCACACTTCAGTTGCTCAATCACTTTATTATTCAAGTATTTTATCGCCAGTTTCCATGAACAAGCTAATTCCATATTGGCATGCAGAAAATTACTTGATTGTTCCAAACTAAGCATTACTTTAAAGGGTGATTTCGTTTATAAGCTTTAGGGTGATGCATAAAAATCCTTACACGGTTTGAATGTCCCTGTAAATTACGTTACTTAGGTATGCTTTTGCATTTTTAACCCCTTTTTTCATTATAACTTGTAAGGATTTTCTTAGTATTTTGTACCTGTTTATATTTTGTATTCCTTGAAAAAAAAATACATCGTTATATTACAGACATCTAAAATTATATTTCAGAACAAAACATCTTTCGATCCATACTTTAAATTGCAAAAGTCTCTTTGCTGTCACATTAGGGTGTTTGCAATTCTTGTTAGACTTCCATATTTGTCAAAACATCTGATACTAAGCTGGCAAGGAATAGTCGAGAAAATCTATGCACGATTGAGCTATTTAAAGTAGTTCTATAAGTTTTATAGGCTTAAAAAGAATAATACGAGTAATATTGCTTTGTAACTTCAAAGAAAAAACATTGTTCTTGCGAACAAAAACAGTAGCCTGTATATTGAAAGCTGTGTAATAAAAAAAGGTCAACATAATTATTATACAAAATATAATTAGTGTCTACTCATTTATGAATGTAATAAGTATAATATTATGTTTTTATAGAAGTTATTTTACACATGGCATAATTCACATAGTTTAAGTAGTTTTAGTGTCTATAAACAGTGAAATCAATGTTATTCTCTTGTTACAGTGCCAACATCGGACGTCCAGGGCGTGCTGGGGAAAAAGGCATCTCTACCGTGCGACATCCAGCCGCTTCACTCCGACGACGCTGTTGTCATGGTGCTCTGGTTCAAGGAGTCGGATGGGGAGCCGTTATATAGGTAATTGACATAGTGTAAGAAATAATTAATAAGTTTTAGCCTTTTATTGAATCAGTTAATAGTTCTTTAAATGAAGATCTTTATTTGAGATCATATCAAAGGATTGTCGTGGTTGGTAACCACTGATGATCCTGGCGACACAGGAGTTGCAGTGGTAGGAATGTGTGGTGGGCCAATTGCCCGTATAAAAATTAAAAATACTTTCATTTCAAACGTGCAACAGAAATAGTTATTCAAATTCGTAAATGTTTACTCAAAACGAAAGCTATAATTATATAATGTTAAATAAGGTGCGCCAAATTGTACTTTGTTTACTTAATATAGGTACCTCGGTTTATTTTGATCCATGTGTAAAAAGCTCAGTGTTACATTTTGAAGGTACCTCCATTTCAATTTATTTATGTATGTATTTTAAAAAAGCTCAATGTTGGAATCTTTCAAAGGTCAGGCTCAATACAAAGGAAAATTACAGTACGGCTATTAGACTAAAACAGACATTGTTTTTCTCGCAGTTTTTGAACCTCGGGTGGTAGGTCAGCAAGTAGGTCATTTCTGATGACATTCAATTTTTTTTTCATTTATTTATTTAAGGTCGCTTTAACATCAGGGTCATTAGCGACCATAATAAAGAATACTCTGATAACATTCGTTTCAAGTTTATTCCGAAATAAATCAATTTCATATTATCATTGTTGCAGTTACGATATCCGAGGGCGTTTTTAGTTCTGATAAGTTTCAAATTGATTCAGAAATATAACATTTTTTTTTATTGTAACAGCTACGACATTCGAGGGCGATCCTACAACCAGCCGAAGCTGTGGTCTTCCCCGCTGGTGTTCGGCAACCGAGCGTACTTCCGCGGCGGCGCGACGCCCGCTGTGCTCATGATCGATAACGTGATCGCTGCCGACGCCGGCGTCTACCGTTGTAGGGTCGACTTCAAAAACTCGCCCACTAGGAACCTGAAAGTTAATTTTAGTGTAATTAGTAAGTATCTGCTTAGTGCTTATCATCAATTTGTTATAAAATTTTGTCACCGTGGTATTTGTCGCATTATTTATCATGAATGTAGCATCTTTTACTGATCGGCTTCTAGTTTTTTAAGTTGATCTCACTGGCGCCTTCAATTGGCTAGCGTCAAAATTAACCAGGCAGAACGTTTGATATAGGTAAACTCTATAAAAAATTTTAGAAACTGGGTTATGAGTAGTGTATAGTGGATACGTAATGATATCATTAGCGTACTCAAAATCAATTGAAAAGAAATTCATAATCGACTATTCGTAAGCTTCCACATTTGCAGCCAATAGAAACTATAAACCTTGAACTACATGAAAGTTTCAAACTGCATATCGATTCACCTACTGTAAATTGATTCATGATTTTGTTTTTAGTACCACCAAATAGACCTACGATATACGACGCGAAACGAAGAGATAGAACGAAACTCGTGGAGCCATACAACGAAGGTGTTGATGTGGTCCTTATTTGTGAAGTGGAAGGAGGTAAGAAATTGATTAATTTTTTCCTGACTATTATGGTATTATCTCCGGTGTCCGATCCTTTGATGTTATGAATGTTGATTATACTTATTTGTGAATAATAAAATGGCCGTCATTTTGCAACCGTGAGAGAGAAAGAAAAAAAATCGGCCAAGTGTGAGTCGGACGTTAGGTTCCGTACCATTTTAGAGGAAAAATAGGCCAAAAATTGTGTTTTAGTATGGGAGCCCCCCTTAAATTTTTATTTTATTTAAATATTATTATTAATTATTAAAGAAGACATATAACTAAGGCATATTTTTAAAAATTGTAAGTGCGTATCTGTTGTTATTATTGATTACGAGCAAAAAAGCCAAAAAAATAACGTTTGTTGTATGGGAGTCCATGTTGTATTTGTTGTTATAGCGGCAATAGAAATACACAATAATATGTGAAAATTTCAAAAGTCTAGCTGTAGCGGTTATTGAGTTACAGCCTGGAGACAGACAGATGGACAGACATCGAAGTCTCTGTAATAGGGTCCCGTTTTTACCCTTTGGGTACGTAACCCTAAAAAATAAGACCAATTTCGTCGATGAAAAATGCCATATTTCATAGCATTAAAGGATCGGACACCGGTGTTAGGACACATTGTATATACAATACACAAACAATTCAATCTACTCCGAAACAGAACTTGATAGACTAGACAAAAATTGTAAAGCGTATCCATTGTGGAAATACTCTTATTAGTGAGTATCCTGAAGCTCACAAATCACAATTTTGTAGATAAACTAGGTCTACACTAATAGGCTACTTGACCTACTTTTTTTCTTCACGCTAATCGCTTCTTAATCATTTATATTCACCAAAAAACTAATATTTTAATATTTTAAACAGTAGAAACCCATAATATTGATCGAAAAATATGCCTTTTAAATGGCGCCGAAAACACTGTCCGCCATAGTGTGACGTCATATTTCTTGTATTTTATACTTTCTATTGAAAAAAATTTTATGTGCTAAACGTACGAGTCTAACGGCCGTTTCCAATATTCAATCTATCTCTGGTTTGACATACGACCGATCGCAGCTAACATTGAGTTGACATAAAATATTTGTCTCTAATGTCTAATGAGAGCTATTCCTAACTCTAGTAGGGCAAAACCAGAGATAGATCAAATATTGGGAACGGCCGTAAAAGTGCCAAAAAATTAGAAAATAATTAAATAAGAAATGAGAAATAATTTGTAATGTTGAAAACTTTTGGAGAAAAGTTTTGGCCATTTCATTTCCCAACTAAGTAAAGTAAATGGAGATACGGTAACATATAAAACTGATGTGTTATTTGAATTATTCAAGAAAAAATATTTTACAAATCTTTCTAGGCTTATTCTTATTATTTATGTACAGATAAACTTACATATAACGAGCGCGTTAAATAAAAAATATTAAATTATTACTAGTGTGATGACGTCACATCCAAATCGGAAGTACCGCAAAAGCGTTTTCGTCAGTACAAATTAAAAAATATAAAATCATATTTTCAAATCGACTTTATTTATCAATCATAAGCTTTTATTTGATGATAAGGGTGAAATACGGTTTCCTAGGCCAAGTTTTACTAGAAATATGCATTTGTTCAATGAAATTGAATATAGGTCATGTAGCCTATTATGATTGTTACAAAACACTTTTTAAAATTAGATGACTGGTTCGTGCGATCAGACAAAACCCCGAAAGAACAAAATGAGTTGCCCTGTACATTTATTTATTCAAAATGTCGGAATTTCCAACTCGTTTCCTTATAGCCTTTCATTCACCGTGGATGGAAAACACAATCTACAGTAGCATAATGACAGCTTGTCAGCTAGATTGATGAACGGGTAAACGAAAATTACATTAATTACCTCACCGTAAAACCCTGGTCATTATTGATTCGACAGAAACTCAAGTTGACAGTTTTCATTTTGGAGCCAACGGTTTTACCGTTACAGAGGAAAATGAAACACTAGGAATAATTATTTAGCCGGAGAACCAGATGTAAAATATTGGGAAAACGACCAGATTTTTATGAGTATTTAAAAACATAGCAGCAAAATCAACAAATTAAATTGCTCACATTTCCCTGGTTCAGCATTAGATAATAAAGATACGCGTACAACAGTAATTTCTTCCCAATGTTCAATTTTATTGAATTATCAAATTTTATTTGTACTGTCATGAATCAAATGAAAACAACATTATTTTTAACGCCCTCTTATCTAATCTGCATCTCCCATTACCTCGATATCACCGGGCCAGATAGTGTGGGCCTGGAATTGTGATTGTTATCGAATAAATCGAAAAACCCATCGACCACCCATATTTACTACCATTAGTGGGTTTTTTTGTATCGTTTATAGGTCGATTGTGTGACACCTCGTTCTTATTGTTCGCATTCAACCGACTTTTGTTATTTCATTATGTAGGTGTTCCAGTAGCTTGTGTTTTGTCAAATCACTTCAGCGGTCGTAGAATGTTATTATTATTGTTATTATGCAATATCAAGTTAAAATAAAATGCTTATGTGAGCAGTGAGGCATAATGGTTAGTATAATATTAAATTTTATTGCGCATATAATTTTTAGAATTATGCCATAGATATCTATTATTTTGGTAAACTGGTCTTTCTAAAGTTAGAAATATAAATAGGTATAATAATATAATGATGTTATTATAAGCACTAGATATCATATTTCGAATTTAACAGTTTGTAATGAATGTAAAACATAATACTTCTGGAACTTAGGTGTAAAATTCTTCCAAAAATTACGTTTAAACGCTGGAACATTGTTTGTTGTTTTTGAAATGTAACAAGATCCTCTTGACAAGTATTTTCTTGCCATCAATGTTCGTGGACTGAGGTATTATAGCTTCGAGTCGTTATTAAAATAATCGACCAAGTGCGATTCCGACTCGCGCACGAACGGTTCCGTACCGTTATAAAGGAAAAATAGGGCAAAAATTCTGTTTTTGTATGGGAGCCCCCTTAAATTTTTTATTTTTAGGGTTCCGTACCTCAAAAGGAAAAAACGGAACCCTTATAGGATCACTTTGTTGTCCGTCTGTCCGTCCGTCCGTCTGTCAAGACCCTTTTTCTCAGGAACGCGTGGAGGTATGAAGCTGAAATTTATATCAATTACTCAAGTCTACTGTCCCTTGAAGCTGTGAAAAAATCAAACTTCTAAGCCAACGCAATCAAAAGATACAGCCGTTTATGCCGCAAATTTTCGACACTTGCAAGGGAATCAAAACCTACAGGGTGCTTCCCGTGAACTCAGAATCTTGAAATTTGGTACGAAGCAACGTCTTATAGCATAAATAAAGGAAAAATTACGAAAACCATAAATTTTTAGTTACATCACATAATATATTTTTTTTTAATAATTTTAAACTTACTACCCATTTCCTCATAAACGCGTAGAGGTATTAAATTGAAATTCATACCAAATACTCAGGTCTATAATACCTTTAAGCTGTAACAAAATCAAACTTTGTAAACCTTGCAGGTTTGTACGGAACCCTCGGTGCGCGAGTCCGACTCGCACTTGGCCGGTTTTATTTAAATATAATTATTATTATATTAATAAAGTAGACATATAACTAAGGCCTTCATAAAAAATTCAAGTGCCTAGCTGTTGATTACCAGCAAAAAAGACCAAAAAAATTAAGTTTGTTGTATGGGAGCCCCCCTTAAACATAATTTTTATTTTGTTTTTAGTACTTTTTGTTATAGCGGCAACAGAAATACACAATCTGTGAAAATTTCAGAAGTCTAGCTATAGTAGTTATTGAGTTACAGGCTGGAGACAGACAGACAGACAGACAGACGGACAGACAGACGGACAGACATCGTCTCAGTAATAGGGTCCCGTTTTTACCTTTTGGGTACGGAATCCTAAAAACATTCAACCTTTTGTTAGTCTGATTTATTTCCTGTAAAAAATGCTATACCTACAGGACGCAATAAAATATGATGAATCACAATTATAATAATATGATTATTATAATAATTTTAATGTAATAATATTTATTATTTTTTACTGAGGTGCACTAAAATCATATCCCCATCTCGTTGACTTAAGTATTATTAGTAGGTATGCCACACATTAGGACCAATAAAAAAATGTAGTTTATTCATATCCGAGTGCATATTCCAAGGTATATAAAATTCACGTTAATACCTACTACTGCTTAACTATCGAATATTTGAGCACATGCATTGTACCTAAACAAAATTTGTTCTACGTAACTCAGTATGCGATGTTGCATCTGCGCTTTGCTGTGTCTGAGCAAAGAAGACGCTTTGCATACAAATGCATATCTTTGGCAAAATAGATTTTAGTTTTATACCAAAGAAAAAGATTTCTCGGGGCGATAAACTATCGTGATAGTCCCATCAAATGCAAAATGGCAAAAGGTAAATTTCATTGAATCAGTATTCAGTAGAGCTATCTAGTTTTATTGGTTATGAATTGTGATACAGAACAAAAACCAAAAACAGAATTTATTCAAAATACATAAACGTCTACATGCGAAATACTTAATTTACAATTGGAACTTCGAATTTGTAAAAAGGCATTCTTCTAATTATTTTCTATTTCAGGTCGGCCACGGCCCCGAGTCACGTGGTATTTGGAGAACGTGGTCATAGATGACTCGTACGAGCAGAGAGCTGATGGGATCACAGTCAACACCCTCACCTTCCCTAACGTAGGGAGGCAGCATCTCAATGCGAGACTCGTCTGTCAAGCGTCAAACACCAACCTCGCCCCACCTGAAACCAAAGTTTTAATCTTAGATATTAATTGTAAGTATTTTAGTTTTACGTTCCGTATTTGAAATAATATGTAGAGCAATTTATTTTTAAAATATATATTTAAGTAATTCCGGATTGACAATCGATAAAAAAGGAAAAGGAAAATCTGTCTCTCTATCTTCGTAGCTTCTGGTAATATTCCGAAAAGGAATTTCCAATATAATATGGGGCAGGCATTAAGATTATTTCTACGTTTCACGTTTGATTAAACAAGCGATAAATTCTTTGATTTCTTTTGAGCTGGCTGCCTGTCACGTCAATGAGAATTAATATTCTTTTCTCGGAAGGTTTCTGAAAAGACTTTGAAAGTATCATGTTAAAGATAATAATATGACGAACTACTAAAACTAAAAGCTAGCGTGGTATCTTTTTTGCATGTTCGGACCTTTGTGAAACCTAAGATAGCAGTGAAAAATAAAATTATTAAAAAGGAAATTCTTAAAGGCTTTACAATATTTCATACAAAATAAATAAACCTTGAATTTAAGTTTAAAAAAAAAAAAATATTCAGAATTTTTCATAACTTACTAAAACCATAAATATTTGCATATATTTTTGCGACCAAGGTTTTTGTAACATCAAATTAATGTATTTATCACTCATTATAAAAAATCTGACGCACATCCCAACAAAACCCCTGCGGTTTATTGCTGAGGGTGATGGATTAAACAACAAGTATAGTTATTGGAATTGGTGTGATACGACTTGTTGACCAGTATTATTAAATTAAATTAATATTGTAATATACTAGTGATGTTATTGCAAAATATGATATTTTTCTCTATGTTCTCTTTTATCATAATTTTAGCAAAAATCATCTTACGTTCAATAAATTGTGATATTTCCTTCCCAACGGAATAAACATGCACATGGTAGAGGCATGGTGTGACAAATCGTGTTTAATTTACAGTGAAACCGATAACAGTGAACATATTGACCAAAGAAAAGCAAGTGTCAGCTGACAAAAGGTATGAAATCGAGTGTAAGACGACCGGCTCTCGACCTGAAGCATCTGTCACTTGGTGGAAAAATAACAGGCAGCTCAAGCGAATGGCGAAAAATGTAAGAAACTCTCCCTTAATTATTGAACATTCCCTACGCCCTTAATGACGTTCATTATTGTTTTCGTGACATTTTTTTTGTGAACACAAAAGATCTCGATGTTCCCTTTTCTTTTGTTTGTATTGTTTTGTTAATTTCTTGTTAAGAGAGGGTGATTTTTTAATGAATGCCACCAAGACAGTTATAATAATTTTTATCATATTTTATATTTCTTTTAATTGCTTTTTTCTCTTCGATGTCTTTTCAACGTAATTAAGGGTGCTGGCATGCGTAAGAATTATGATCATCATTTTTTTCACGAGTGTAAACCAAAGTATTACGATCCTACGACGATCGCTGATTAGATTTCTTTTCAAAAAGAGTTTTAAGACACTTAAATAAAGCTAAATATCTTTTTAATATCTTGTAATCACCGAGCAAGAAGCTTTTTGAGACATCAATATAAATGTAAGCCGTTTTACCTGAGTCTTACATAAAAATAAATAACATTGTGCAAAGTCGTGTTTCGTGGAACCAAGCATTTTTTGATTTAAGAAAGATAAGATAAAATCAGGAAAAGATTTCGAATCCCTTTTTGTAAAATAAAGGAAATCTGTTTAGGCATATTGCAAAAGCTACAAAATTAAATGTTATGCAATCTTAAATATTAAAGTCATGGTCATTTTCAATTTTTATTATTATCCACGTTTATGACTAGATATAATGTAATTAATTATTCAGGAAAGTGTCAGTGGTAATGATATATTTTTTGTACGGTTTGCCATACATAAAGAAATTTCCAACCAATAGCCTAATTTTTTGACAAAGCCTTTATGTAAAGTAACTAGTTTACCTAAGGGCTTTGTCAAAAAATTAGGCTATTGGTAACTTCTTTTAGGGGTATATTATACTCTTTTCCGTATTTGAACAATAGTCCAAACCTACCAAACGCTAAAATTATGACATAAACATTTTTAATTACAACAAGATAATACACAAGATAGTAAACATTTTTAATACAATAAGAAAATACAGAACAATGTTAGATACAATAAAAGTATAGGATATTTAATTAATTAGATGCATTTTACAGTTCTCTGAAAACAACGAAACGCTGAGCGTACTCAGTCTCGTGCCGGGAGTGGAGGACGACGGAAAATATTTGACGTGCCAAGCTGAGAATAAGCACATACCTGATTCCACTATTGAAGACAAATGGAGGCTAAATGTACACTGTGAGTAGGGGATTCTATGTTTTATTCATGCCTGTATAGAATTCAAAATGCTGTGGATCTGAATTTAAAGCGAGATCATCAAAGGGTTTAGCTCGACCTGAGCTGATGAAGATATATAATCGAGTGCAAAAAGCAAACGTTTCAATGGATTCTCTCTTTCAGTTTATAATGTAGTTTTCAGTGGAAGAAGTTTAATGTCAAGATTAAATTTTCTCTCTTTTTGTTTAGTGTTTGCCTTATAAGTAAAAAAATGTGCGGCACTCGGGGACTGCCGCGGTAAGGCTACTGCGTAGCATTTTTTATCAACTTATGCAATTATAATTCCCATTCGTCTAGTCGCACGCACACGAACACCGTGACAAAGTCTGCCTATCTGAAACGATGTTAGAAGATGCATGGCTTTCAACGCCGTACCAATAATAAGTGCCGGTCGGAGTGGGGGGTGTTAGGTTAATTTTCGTTACGGAATTTCTTGATTCGGTCACCGCACTCAAAGCCCGTGATAAAAGCTATGGAATAGCTTAAAAAAAATTGTTACTAATTAAAAAATTATAATTCAAATCTATACACGGTCTGCTGCCTATGTCTGTCATGGGATTTTTTTATATGCTAGACAAAGACAAGCAGACTTAGTTTAGTTATTCGCAGTATAAATATTTTATTAGTACGTAAAGGGGACGGGGAAATCTATAAGGATAGTAACGTAAATACTAAGTAAAGAAAAAACAAATTAAAATAAAGTTAAATTAGTTTTTTATCAATTGTGCCTTGATTAAGTGATTAAGATAGATCAACTTAATTAACTTCTTAATTAAGTAGATGCAGTTTTTAAACTAAATGTTTTGAAAGGAAACTGTAAAACGGCCTGATTAGATTATTTTATTTTTATGTTTTAATTTAAATATCTGTTGCTTCATAATAATTATAATAAAAATTTATTCAATAGTAATTATTATAATTTGCATATTATATAAAGATTGGTCCAATTTCTTAAAAAGGTGGTGGTGAGTTTTGTCGTATCGAAAATACTAGAGCTCCTGCTCGTAACCCACACGCATTTAAATTTACTGCAAAGCTATGATAAATGTTCAAAATGCAATATTGAACAATAATTTTATTATATTTTCGAACGCCTACAAAATACATACTATACTATAGAAGGGCAAAAGGAAACCATTTATTAAGAGGTTGCTCTCCTCTTTTGTATGCGATGTCGCTTTATTACAGCTGCCGTGCCAGAATGATAAATTGAAAATGATTATATCGACAAAGACGAAATTTAACATATGATCACCTTCAAAGGTAGAGTGTAATATTTTTTGATAGACAGGCTTTCACATTTTCCTTCGTCGTCAGGAGAGTTTATACCTGGAAAAAAGCTCGATAAAAAAGGATCTCGAACCTTTATTACACGAAATAAGCAACCGACTTGTACGTTATATAATAATAATACAATATAGGCTACAAAAATTAATTTTAATTAAGAGTATATTTTGACTAGGTAATTTACTTTCAGCATTAATATATGGAAAAATTTATAACGGTATGTTATAAAACTTCATTGCCCAGATTATTATGTTTATTTTAATCCACAAAAAGCTCGCAAAAAGACAAATGAGGTTAATCCCAATCTGATTTCCAAATCTCTCTGAACTTTTAACTTGCTGATTAGAGGGTTACGGTAGACATTGATAATAAGTAATAAAATTCGGGCAAAAAGTATTTTTATATCAAAATTTTAAGAAGCAGCTGAATAGAAAGATAACATTTGTAACGTATACAAATTGTGAGACTCGTGATATTTTTTTGTAAAAGACGAATATTAGAAATCAAGAAAACACGAGGACAGAAAGATATTTCAAAGGTTTTACTGGAAAAAGAAAACATAATATTATATTATTTTAGTTTTAAGTCCAATTTACTATGTTTTTTTTTTTTCATTATCATAATTATAACTTAAAACCATTATTCAATATATTTTTAATAAGACTGTACTGAATACGTTATAGGACACGTCTGCGACTTTTACATTTTTAATACAAAATATAATTTTGTTTCTGCGCTAGAATATACAGGGAAATATTAATGTTCTTTATGCATGAAATGAACGAATTTGTTTGAATTTCCTTTGTTGGTTTATAACGAATGAAACATAATAACTTACAAAAATTTTTCAAAGTTTTTACAGACATTACTTAATAAATTGTACGTCTCATTATGAACAAGAATTTGATTATTATTCTTGTAGCAAGATTCTATTAGTAAAATCAAGTACCATATTTTAGCGATTCAAACAGTCAACGTTGCTTTATAAAGCTGAAGATGTTTCACTATTTCCATTTGTTTTCAATTTCGACATAATTCGAATGTGCTATTCAAAAGTAACCCAATTAAAACATTTTCAACTTTTGCAAAACACCGAGTCGACAGCAGACAAACCCTTAATCAACTCCAAGTCTTAAGCCGCATTAATTATCACGAAATTAGAAGTGAAAGGCTAAAATTGCCAGAGTTTATTACCTTCAAACTTTATATCCTTCCTATAAAATATTACGATCCGGCCTCCTTGAAATACTTTTTGCACCTTATTAATTATTCCGCACAACGTTTCACAAGACTACCCCATCAACCCTCCGATTTCAAATAGTGTACAAAAAACGTTAATTAATTTTGAAATTCAATTACCACATTTTTGCTCCAGATAGGTCTATAAATAGCAGGCAACACAGCCTTATTTAATATTCTCAGCGGACACAATAACTTTAAGTACATTTAAATAATAAATACTGTAGTGCAGATAAGGGCGTCAATTTGAAATAGTATGTGGTCGATATATGGATGAGAATTAGTTGAATGAGAATATTGTTTACATAGCATGACATTCACAAGACGGCTGCATTATTTCAGATATTCGCCACGCGCCAAAAGAACATTGCAGATTAGTAATTGTATCCTTTGATGACAGACTTTTTATTTTTCAGATGTGCCAGTAGTTGATTTGAAAATGGGCTCCAATTTGAATCCAGACGAAATAAAAGAGGGAGATGATGTGTATTTCGAATGTACCGTGAAAGCTAATCCCAAAACACACAGGCTGGTTTGGTTTCATGATGTAAGTATACCTAGAACTAAAGAATATATCAAAATATATTTCAATAAATCAAAACAATAATAATATGTTCATAATCCATAATATATTATCCATACTTATATTATAAATGCGAACGTGTGTCTGTCTGTCTGTTATCTCTTCACGCCTAAGCCCCTAAACCGATTTTGCTGAAATTTGGTATGGAGATATTTTTAGTCCCGGGAAATCCCGGAAAAATGTGCGGTTCGCGCGCAATAAACGAATTTTGGCGCAAAGAAGTTGCTTGCGTCATCTAGTAGATAAGAAAAATAATAAAAAAAATTTGCAGAACACTGAAATATTTCACAATGAAGCAGCAGGAGTGATATTGAGTGCCCAGAGTCTTGTCCTTCAAAGCGTGACCAGGGCAGCAGCTGGGGACTACACTTGTATGGCAGCGAACAGCGAAGGAAAAGGAACAAGCAACCCGGTGTCACTGCTAGTCCGATGTAAGTCATCTTCCTTCAAGGAATCTCTTAGCAGACGAGCTTACACCTTACAGATCGCACTTCGTCGCACTAAGCTAAGAATTTACTACCGGCTTAAATTTAGTTTGTTCAAATATTTTAGTTACTTGAGTAAACTTTAATTATTTCGAAGGACATTCATTATGTTATTTCCTTTAATACTCCACCCCCCTGACGGAGTCAGGGCTCGTTTTATGCTTTTGTTTTACAATTTTTCTTATAGGCCATTTTGTTACATTTTTTCGTTCTTTTCATTTATCATACAATAGTACACCAATTTGTTTCCTATGTTTAAACAATAGCCTATACATTTATATTTGCCAATAAAAATTTAAAATACAATAATTAAAAATCCAGATATTTAGACAATACAAATAAAAACCAATTTAAATTACAAATAAATAAGTTGTAAGTTCATATAATAATTTCTATTAATAAATTACCCAGTAAAATAAAATACAACAAATACCACATAAATTAAAACAATAACATAAAACCAATTAAAATTACAAATCCAAATTCTTTACAACAAAAGCCAAAATGTCAAGATTAAAATGGTAGAAACTACGGCACAAAACATTCAACTAACCCTAATATCACAGAATAGAATCTAAAAACTAGTATCACACTAGGATACCACAGTTTCTTTTATTCACAGCTAAAACTATATTTGTACTTATTATGTTAGTGATAGAAAAGTCAATAAAAGCGTTGCAGTTTTTAGATTTTCCTTTCAAATTCATAAATATTCTTCGCGTACAGATCTAGCTATATTGAGTTTAGTCGTTATTTATTTGTTTAGTAAATTGGAACATTAAGGCCATCCCCCGAGCAAACGACCTTGACGTACGAAAATCTTATTTTTTTTACTTATCTTAGTTCAAAATTGATCTAAAAAAAATTTAAAACGGGGAATATGTAGTTAATGAAATTGTCTATCTATTGTCGTGTGTTTCAAATAAACGTAATTTGTAAATACTAGGGAGATGCTGAAAGTATGCTTCAATTTTAATAAATTGGTATTACTTTGGAAGCTAATGTCATGAGTATAATAAACAAAAATAGAAAATTTAAAACGGGGAACGGAATGTTGATAAACTGAAGATTATTGCTGTATTTTTATTATAACTTTGTAGCTTTCAAATTATGAGTTTATAAGGCTCTAAATACGGTAAATTACGGAATCTCCGTAGGGGAAGGCCCTTAAGTCTAGGGTTGATATCGGATGCACATCGATCGCGCCACATTCCGTGTTATTAGACTTATTACAGAGAACAAATGTGAAAGATAAAAACAACAGTTTTATTGGTGCTGAACAATGATTGGATTTTATGAATTGTAATTGGATTCTTGTTTTTATTCTTTCCAGCTGTTGCTGAAACAATTTGATATTCTAATTGGATACTTTTTTGTTTGATTCGATTGGTGTCCGAAGAGTATTAAGCGAATGTTTTAGCAATTTAAATAGCGCCATTGGATTTTCAATTACTGGCTCAATGACTAAAAACAACAAAATATACAAAACGTATAAAGTGCTATACGAAACGCGTTAGCATTTTACTGAACAGGTGTACAAATTACAAAATAAACTTTTTGATAATATTAACAACAAAAAAGGCATTTATAACGAATGCGTCCTCATTAATAAAGTAATATTTAACTGTAATATTCAAGAATTATTATAGACGCGAAAAATTTACTAAAAAAAGTTTCTTCTTGACCAAACCATCAAGATTCTTTTTGACCAAAACCTTGTATTAATTATGTATTCTGTACCAAAACTTCAAATTGCCCTAAAAAGAGCCATAATTAATTCACAAAATGGATCTTTTATTATATAATATTAGTCGCCATAATGGTTATAATCTCTGTATAAAACCTAGTTTATACCAAAGCACGGTAATTAATTAAATTTCCATCGTATGACGTAAATAGGATTTTTTCATAAAACTAACTTCAAAACTCCATTCTGATATTATTTCAAAGCTAAGAGCAAAGTCACGGATTCCATAAAGAACATTTCAACTTTTAAAGCGACCGTGCCATAATTATTAGCTAAACTTTCAAAGATTTTCTAGTTTAATATCAATCCTACTTTTAGTAGTTTTCTTTATTTTATCGAACTAACTCTTCCGGCTCTTCCCAGCTGAGTCTCGCGATTTTGTTTTAACGATCTTGTTATTGTCATTTAAGAATTTGTCTTGTTTTATACAGTTTCAATTGTTGTTGAGAACTTTTAATAGAATGTAAAGTGATAGCTTGACTTTTCTCTCGGTAAAGATTTTATATAACGTTTCTTGATTGTGAAACTTTCGCTGCGATGTTTTCATTTTCTTTTTTTTATTTTGAATAAAAATCTTTGTATTTTTTATGAAAAATAGTAGAAACGAGCAACCATATTTTAATGAAACAGCATCTTTTGTTGTTTCATTTAAAGAAGCGCTAAATTTACTACGTAGCCATGACTACATTTTACTTAGTTCTTCATACAAATTTACCCCAAAATTATTTTTGTTTTTCTGGTTTATGTGCCAAAACTTGTAAGATTGCGGTGTTGTATTTATACGGATACCGGACTATATTATTGCATTTGTATTGGTATTTGTTATCACATCGGCTATGATATAAGATGGGAAATCTAGGAAAATATCTAACAGACTATTCTTGTTTAATATTGTACTATCAGAGAAGTTTATTCATAGGCAGATGGCGGACCTACGTATTTTGGTCGCGTTATGTCAAAACTAGCAGACAGATGACGACTTATATTAAGTTGACATAATGCGACCAAATGCTGTAGGTCCGTCAACTGCCTATGAATCAATTTCTTCGATGGTACAAGTCAAAGATGGAACTGTAATAAACCTTGATTAGACTATAGAACATTGTTTGTAAAACTTAACAATATTATAGTTTCAAACATAATTAGGTCAATAATTTCTTGATAGTATATAGAGTATGATATTAATTTCACGCAGATGCACCAGTATGCGCGGAGCGGCGGGACAGCGAGCTCTTTGGTGCCCTCAAACATGAAACCGTCTCTCTCCACTGCTCTGTTGATGCCAATCCAGCACTAGTCTCCTTCCACTGGACCTTCAATAACTCAGGAGAACAAACTGAAATACCTCCTAGGTGATACTTTTAATAATATACCTTTTTGCTGATAATAATAAAAAAGTGCAGCAGCTCATAAAAATACCATAATCGAAAATCTGTCAAATTAGCAAATCTCTTGTACAAAATCAAATTGGTTGAATGTTCTGTTCTTATAAAAGTTCAACCAAACAATTCCTTAATTTGTCAGGGGAGGACATCACTTAAAATCTTGTCTTTTCGGCTAAATCGTTTAATCCTCTTTCCATTAACTAAAGCCAGATTACACGCTTCTGCATAACTTCGGAATTTCGTCTATATTAATAATTAGGTACTTGATTAAACAATTATCAGCTTTGCACTAGGTTCATCAACCGGTATTAATTATAATTATGAGAAAGACCAAAATTCGCATGCAAATTAATGCAAGCTTAACATGGGAAATAGGGATGATGACAAGGTCAAAGATTAGCGAATTTTGTTAATAAAATAAATAAATCACGGTAAAAAATAAGTGTTCCCAAAATTTCAGCTTGATAGCATTTGTATTTTTTTTGTTATGCGCCTTCAAAGTTGGATAATCAAGTCGATTTTTTTTTCAATTAAATTTCTTAATATTTGTATACCATTCGATAACTTATGCAATTGAAAGTAACTTTTGTTATGAAACCACTTTCATAAACACCATATTTAATATACCTACCGAACAAAGTTCTCTCCGGATGCGTACAAACTACGAAAGAGTGACGTCATTCTTTCGTAGCACTTTGTATGAAGCGTTTCGGGCAGGTCTATTTTATGAGATATTTGAATTGTCATATCTTGGTGAATTTTTAAGCTATCAGAGTCATTCTTTCAGCGATGTTTCTATTTTTTAAGGGTCTTTCAATTACCAATAAGAAAAAAATAATAGTTATCATGCCTATTATATTTAACAGATTATACAGCAGCTACGGACACACATCTACATTGAACTATACCCCGACTACTGACATGGAGTATGGAACTTTAGCTTGCTACGGCGAAAATGCGGTGGGACAGCAAAAAGTGCCGTGCCTCTTCCAGTTAGTAGCGGCCGGTAAGTTTACTCGATTTATTCTGGAGGACTTTTAAAGAGAAAAAGGTATTTCAGCATTTCGACCAAGAATTTCGATGCGCTTTGAATATTTAGAATAATGTGGGTTCTTGCAGGTCGTCCTTTCCACCTACAGAACTGTACAGTTGCGAATCAGAGTTTGGACGCGTTGTATGTAGAGTGCGTGGAGAACTTCGACGGTGGTCTTCCCCAGACTTTCCTCATGGAATTATTGGAGCTTCCATCTTTAACTGTAAGTGTTTCGATTTATATTTACGGCCAATAAACTATAATAGTTGATAATATACACTTACATTTTTCCGCTACAGAGTTGCAAATATTATTACGATCTTGAGGAAAACCAATTAGCTTAGTTTAGCTTTATAAATTTGACTCCAAAACAGTATCTTGTATTGACAAACAGAATAATATATTTTCGTCCCATTCACATTATCGCTAGCTTTAATAATTCAATTTATTCAAATGAATTTGCCAGGCGTCATTCTATTGTCTACAATTTAATTATTTAAATCATTAATTAACTTCTCCTCCTCATTACTGCTTGCGAGATAAATCTAAAATAATTTGAGCATATAGTTATGATTTCGCAAACGCATTTGAAATAAGTACTTAAATTATGTATGCTGTTGGAAAATGTTCTTACGTAATACACTGAGCTCATGTTGAATGATTTTAACTTCTATTGAATATTCTATTAAAACTTATTCAGATTACGGATACGTACGTACGTAGAGAGTTTACTGTGGAAGTAGCAGCGCTGAAAGACCAAATTTTTTTCATTTTTGTATGGGCAAGCGCCCCAGCGTCACGAGTTTCCCCATACAAAAGTGAAAAAAATTTTGGTCTTTCAGCGCTGCTACTTTCACAGTGAACTCTCTACAAGGAACACATACACACCCTAAAGTATTATCACTTAGTTTTGTTACACCCTGTATAGTTACATTTGGGCTACGAAATACACAGATATTTCGTATTATATTATTTCGGGTTACATCGATCAAACTCTCTGCAGGTCCGATACAATGTGTCGACGAACAGAACGCCACCATATTTTGAGATCCGAGGGCTGCCACCTGGTGTCAGCTACAGGATCGACCTGTACGCTGTCAATGCCAAAGGCCGCAGTGACGTGTCCACTATCGAGACGGTTACGTTGAGGGGTCAAGCTAAATATACTGGTGAGTTTATACAATATTTTGTACTCAATTATTCTCTAGTTTAACTGAAGTCTCTAGTCTGTAGTCACTTAATTTTTAACAAAAATTTTGTGACTACAGACTAGACTTCAGTTAAAATAACCATTTTAATTATTTGCAAATTGTGCATTTTAGTTTCCCTAGAAAGCATTGTTGATATAATATTAAAAGAGCATAATAGTATTATGTAGTCTTAGAGTGTTCGCGTGTTAAGAGAATCGTTGAGACAATCTTAAAAAGGACGCTTCATGCTTTACAATTTTAACTCGCCTTTTATGAACAAAATGTAAGCCTGTGTACTATAATTTTATTTAAACCTGTAATAAAACTTTAAAAGATTCAGTGAAGTTTATGAATACTGTCAGCTCTGCGATATTTAATTCACGGGGCGCGCTCGTTTAAAGCCAATTTCGCAGACCTCTCTGCTATAAACTTAATGATGTCAATCTTTAATTTACAACAAAATTATTTCGACCCCGGTATAACTCTTTTATTTATGATCTTAAGCTAACATTAAAAATATTATTCTGTGTATCGCAGCACGCCATGTCGCGAAATATACGAACTTAATTTCGACAAGCGTTTCGTTGGAAATAGTCGTATAAACTTGGCTGGTCCCGACATAAATTTTGTTGGGCTTTAATGACAGTTATTTGGGATTCGGTTATGGAAAGTTAGGTTGTTGCTAAGTATTTCGTCTGTGAGGGGCTAAAGTGGGTCGATGTAAATCTACTATGTATGATCATGTGCCTGCCCAACTTCTACGATGTAATTATCCGCAAACATTTTATGAAGTGATTTTTAAATTATTTTAATATTTATATCATATTTTTGGGAACTGTGGAATGTTTTACTAACAACATTTTATTGGTTAGAAATAAAAAAATAAAGACCGGCCAAGTGCGTGTCGGGCAACGCGCGATATAGGGTTCCGTAGTACCGCCAGTTTTTGATAATTTTTGTATGGTCAATGAATGTACATTTAAAACGTGTTTTACACTACTAACAACATAATCTCATTTTCGTTCAAAGGAATTTTCTGAACAAAAAGTTCCTTTATACTTCACCGAAAACATTTTTTTTTAGTTGATCGACTATAAGGCCCTTTTCACATGCATACGGTTGTCGCCCAAACGGCCCGGCGCCGTGCCGTGCTAAGCTTTTCACATGTACACGGTTTTCGCACGGTCACCCAGCAACGCGGCGGGTGGCGGTGCCAGTATTCATGCTGCGGAAAACGTCCGGGCCCCTATGATGTTAGCGATTGAATGGTATTTCTCGCGCTCGCCGTGCCGTGTTGCACTCATGTCATGTGAACAGGTCTATACTTATCCATACATGACTGCAAAGACGGCTACCGCGCCGGAACCGCGTTTGTAGTGGGTAAACACGGGTGACACACTGTCACGGCACGGTCGCCGTGCTATGTGAAAGCTGTCTAAGTAGCTCATACAATTCTACTTTGTACGGCACGGCGACCGTGCCGCAACCGTATGCATGTGAAAAGGGCCTTACTCAATAACTTTTGAAGTCTTCTTAGCCGTGATAGTTTTCCTTTTAAATTTAGCATATTTTCTACTCCCGTGAATTTTTTCACACTTCCAGAAACTACCGTTTAGCTGGTAGAAGGGGGGGACACTGGACTCTAACTAATTTTTCCACTTTAAAACTTCATATTTCACAAATGGATCCCTAAATCGGAAAATGATCTGTGAATACTCATAATATTTTTGAAAAGCCTATCCAACGACACCCCACACGATGGGGTGGACGCGAAAAAAAATATCATCCCCGCTTGATGTGTAGGGGAGGTACCATAAAAAAATATTTTTTTAAGATTTTAATATACCATTTTGTCGGCATTATTAATATGTGCATTCATGCCAAATTACAGCTTTGTAGGTCCTATAGTCTCTGACTATGCGGACATACAGACGGACAGACGGACGGACAAACCGAAACTATAAGGGTTCCTTGTTGACTACGGAACCATAAAAAAACTACATAATATTAGGTTTCATAGGAATTGAATAAATTACACTCATTAAATTCATTTCTATTTCTAAATCTAATAAGTGATTTTCAATTTTGTAATAATGTAAACGTCATAAATAGCTCTACTGTAGTCAATAAAAGCTACCTCTAATACAAGGGTCACAGAGTTCAAATTAAGTATTACGAGCATCGGTATGGCGCATAAATTGTTTCTATCTTCCTACTCCCTAACTATTTTAGCTAATAAATGCAAATACTTAACAGCATCCGTGCTCTACGTCGCATGCATGCTGTTCCAGGATTCTACCAATTACTGGCATAATGAAATGTAAACTGTTACGCCTAACTCGGTCAATGGAGTTGTTTTGCAAATCCCGATGGCTTCAAACTCAATTTATTTCATTTTGTTACTGCATCGTTCCCTACGATTAGTATTAACAATTTTATCACTGTTCGTTTTCATAGATTTATTGCTGATGTTAATGTATATGAAAGTATTGATTCTTTTTACGTCTTATACATTTTCTAGGTTTCTCTGAAATAAATTATGATTAATTGTTTAGATGTAACTATTTGTTGTTTTCATCCATTTTCTTCATGACTTTCCTTTGCTTCAGGTGAAAGCAATTCACTGACAATGTCTCCGATGTTGGCGTGTGTAGCTGCTACTTCGGCACTCTTAGCTGCTGCCGTGTGTGGGGTCTTAGCGGTTTTGTACAGGAGACACGCTGCAAGACATCGACACCTACCCAGCAAACATGCACCTTTAAGGTTCCAAATTCATTAAATTTTCTTGCTGAATTTTCGTTTAAATTGTTTGTGTCGCTCTAAAAAAAACTAGGCCTTTGCATCCGTTGTGGATGATTTTTACAGTATTTTCAGAGCGAAGTAACCTCAAATACTGTAATGCCTGGGACAAGATTTGAATATCAGTATGGTTGCCCAAGCACATATATGACATTCTCGCAACATAGTCAGCCTAGTCCAGAGGAAAGAACTAGTCAATACGTATGGGACCAACTATGTGCGGGTTTCCTCACGATGTTTTCCTTCACCGTACGAGCGTCCGTATTATGTATTTGAGATCAGAAAATGTCTCATTGGTACACGCCTCCACCCGGGATCGAACCTGCACCCTCTACGAGTGTGAACCAAAGGTCTACCCATTAGGCCACGGACGCTCTGTCGCTCTAAAATAAGATCGTAAAATCGATATCACCGTTTGATGGTTACAAAACTGTAGGTTAATAGTTAAGCATATTGCAACATAACATTTTTATTTAACAGTGAAGCAATGTACGCCGATCGTGCGCCGGCCTGTAGCACTCCGGTGAAGACGGAGGCGCGGGCAGCGCCGGAACCTGACCCGGCAGACGATGCGGATCCGGATATCATACCAAATCTATACGGTGAGTAGGACTAAAAACTTGAAACTGTGTTAAACACAGTTACAAATTTCATAGCATATTTTAAAAATCTTTTAATTATTCAATAATACTTCTCATCTATTTCTTTATTTGTGTTGTCGTAAAGTATTTTTGACGTTACAACGTCTTATAATTCGATGAAGCCGGCTGCACGCACGAAAAAATAAGACTCATGCGGCGTTACCTCGCTCTGAGGCGTTCCATTAAAGGCTATGACGTTGTCACGTTCAACCATCGTCAGTAAACCGACTTTACAGACAACCATTTTTTCTTAAATATTATACTTTTTAAAAAAGATCAACAAAAATAGTTAACTCAAGATTTTTTTAAGTCTTCCAGAACCGAAAATAATTTTCAACCCTATTGTCTCATAAACGGTTTTTTGTGAAAGTGTAATAAAAACATCGTTCATTGCTTTTTAATTTTTCCTTAAAAATGTTGTTGGCTTTCATTAACTTTTTTCACTCTTATCGACAGGATTGTTTCGCGCATTGTTGTATCCGGTCCCAATTGTTTCTCAAGTGTTTTCATTTAATGGCACTTTTGTATTGTTACTTCTGATGAAAAATATAATTGAAAGTCACTTTTGGCTTCCATTCTTTTTATTATTACAATTGTTCTTTTGTGTATCGTTAATGAATATATCACGCTTACGACTGCCTTTTCTGAATGAATCAAACTTTAATTATTTTATTGTAACACCGAACACGTTATCATCGTAAAAGGTGATTTCATTTCAAATTTTACGGATTAAATTCGTTGTAAGATTGTGAGGTTAAATGTCTGAAATGAAATTGTTTTCTCAATAGAGAGGAGACCTGTGTCCAACGGATACATGAGCCTACAGAGGCCGCCGTCCAACAGTAAAAACGAAGACGCGCGCTCCGAGCCTGACGGCGGCGGATACTACACCGAGTTTCGGAAGAAGGACTACAGAATACCCTTAACTAGTGTAAGTACTTTAGGCTTCTTTTAATATAATTATAGTTCCTTTTTATAGAATACTAGCTGACCCGGCAAATGTTGTTTTGCCATATAAACTCATTCTAGTATCAATATAAAAAGTAGATCATATTCTCAGACGAATGTACATACAAAATTTCATTAAAATCAGTTGAGCTGTTTTGGAGGAGTTCGCGCACAAACACTGTGACACGAGAATTTTATATAAATAGATTTTAAGATCGGGCTGCCAAAAATATCAAACCACGCTAGCCCCGCCTACACACCCCGATATCCTCTAATCGTGATAATATAATGATTCCATGAATCGTGCCCGCATGAATTGTACCATCGAGGAAATTGATTCCTAGGCAGTTGACGGACCTACGTCATTTGGTCGGCTTATGTCAATTCAATGTTAGCTGTGATCGATCGGATGGGTTTGACTTAACGCGACCAAATTACTTAGGTCCGCCATCTGCATAGGAATCAACTTCTCTGATAGTACTTTGCGCTGCAGCTAATAGTGAACAATATCGCGTAATAACAGTTCCCGCATTATAGCACGAAAGTAAAGGTCGTAAGTCCCAAAATTTTTTTTGATGATTATTTAAAAATTAAATACAATACTAATATTTCCTTTAGCCATTATTTTATAAAGTGTGTGATTGTAGTAGTGCAAGTTATTTAATGATAGTAACTCAATAAGTGTAACAGATATTTGTTGAAAAGCCCAGAAACATTCATAATTTCGAAAGATATAACTATCGAGTCAAAATAAGTGAATCGTGTTTTGCGTTAGGCTAACATCAGATAAATATACAATAAATCTCAATTTCATTTGAGTCAATCGTCTTCCGGGATCGTAATACTTATTAGAAAACACAGCAAAATTTGGCAGCCCGCTCTTAATCGACCTAACTGCTAGGGCCGCATACGTTCATAAAAGTTAACCGGGTGCTAAAGACATATAGCTTCAAAACGACTAACGCAAAACAGTGTCTTAATTTCATATTTTAATGAACACGAAAACATTTTTCATTAAAATATAAAAACCTAACTATAATGCTCGGTTTCCGCAACGCGAAATGTAATTATGCATTTGTGTATGAAAACTTTCTACTTTTCCATCTGGAATAAAATGATCTTTGTAAGACACAATGGGCGTACAGATACAATATATTTCTGCCTCATATTCAGAATGAGAGTAGGTCAACATTCTATTCCAGCGCATTCAGCCTGTAATACGTAAATACTGAGCGTGTTGAGTTAAAACTTAGTATTGGACAAACAAATAAAACTTTAATTGGATGTAAAATACACAAAAGCTTGCTGACTCGTCTGGAGGTGTATTCATTATTCAGACTAAGTTAATTTTGGATTCGCTTGAATGACTATTTATGCATTTTCATTTACAAAACCAAAATCTGTCTGAAATGCGTGTAACTTATACTGCTGCGTTATTCAATTGATTGTGTTCAAAACAAATCTCAATTTTTTTTTATTTTTTTTTTAATGAAATAAAGGGAGCAAACGAGCAAACGGGTCACCTGATGGAAAGCAACTTCCATCGCCCATGGACACTCGCAGCATCAGAAGAGCTGCAAGTGCGTTGCCGACCTTTTAAGAGGGAATACGGTAATAAGGGAGGGTAGGGATGGGAAGAGAAGGGAATAGGGGAGGGTAGGGAAGGGAATAGGGTAGGGGATTGGGCCTCCGGTAAACTCACTCACTCGGCGAAACACAGCGCAAGCGCTGTTTCACGCCGGTTTTCTGTGAGAACGTGGTATTTCTCCGGTCGAGCCGGCCCATTTGTGCCGAAGCATGGCTCTCCCACGTACAATTTATTTCACTTATATCAATTTGCATTATTTATTATCCATTATACCATTGACTTTGTTTATTCTTGGCCCGGGCTGTTTTTGGAAGTTGAATGCTGGGGAGAAACATTTCAAGTTTATCAAATTTTAAATTACACCAAACTTTTATGAAGGGTTGCATCGTCGTGGAATTAAAAATGTATTTTTTAATCAAACTGAAGCTCCAAACTTGGAGAGTTTTTTTGTCTTGTAATAATAGAAATGAAAAATATTTTCTGTTAAAGTTTCATTTTGAAAGTGAAAGGATTTTTTCAGGTATTCTAATTTGTGTCCGAGTATATTTATCTTTCGCTTCCCTTCCAAAAGTATTTTTCGCGTTGTACACACTTTCCTGTAACTTATAAAAATATTTGCTTTGCCAATAAGCCCTTCAGTGAAGGCTTAAAACGTTCAGATATTGCTATCTTGTATTAGTTTATCAACGTTATTTGTAAAAAATATAATAATATTAATCAAATTAATTTACTCGTCAACAAAACAAGCCTACAACATTTTTACGTAATGTATTTATCATGAAACAACACATTAACTATATATAATGTAATGTAACTATATATAATAATATATTATTATCCTGTCATATTCCTGTGTAGCGAAGCTATTAATATTTAAGCAACTCCCACGTAGATAGGTCCTTTACGAAGAACACTATTTTTGCGCCCTAAATCCATCACTGCTTTATCTTTTTCTATTTTGGATCCATGAAATAGTGCCCTCAATATTACTATTCACAGCAATTCTTGTGATTTATTGGATGGCAAACCGATTCTAATGTTCGTAGCCATATGTCCGTTACTAGTCCCTATTTAGTGTGACCGTCACATGTCGGATAGAACGCGGGAAAAATATAGCAAATGTACACTGAAACACAATGTACTGAATAGTGAAATAGATGTATTTATAAAATATCCACTACCAGAAATGCTGTTTTTATTCAATTCTTTTTCTGGTTTTTGGTAACTGATGCCAGACATAGCTTTAAAAAAACTTGAACTCGAATTACCAACCCAAATACTTTGAATGTATTCTAATTTTGAATGTATCTATACATAATATAATAAAACTGTAGAAATGAAAATTCTGTACATTAAAGAATTTCAAAAAATAACAAGCGGGGGGTCTCACTACATCGCTATAGAAGCCAAAAATGTGTTGTCTGTCTGTCTGTATGTTTGTTCCACTATCACACGAAAACTACTGATCCGATTTGTATACGGTTTTCGTAGATATATTTGTCTTCTTCCAACTCAACATCTGGTGTATAAAAATCTCCCCCCCATATAATAAGTGCAGCGAAGTAAATACATTCAAAATATTTGGGTTGGCTCTTAGACTATCTCTGTTGTGATTTTCAGGAAATAACGTAGTCATCTCTTTTCAGTCATATCACAGTCTGGGTCGCGTCAACAAGGGGGTGACGGCGTGCACCGTGGGGACAGGTGTGACGTCATCGCTCACGGCGCACCGCCTGCGCCCCGAGGTCGTGACCACGTCGCACCGCGTGCAGGAGAGCTGTATATAAACGTAGACGTAAAGGATTTGCACTGAAATATGGAACAGTGGGGCTGCATGGGGTACTTAGCGGTACTTAAGGCCAAGGCCCAATATCATCAACGTCTGTTAGTGTTAACAGCTTGTTAAATTGTCATGTCTTCTCTTTCATTTATTTGAAAAACGAAAGAGATAACGTGATACTAATTAGAGCGTTAACTTTAACAGTCGTTGGTGAAATATACGTCGTAATAGTCGTTGGAAAGACGTCCCAACGTGCATGAAATACCTAATAACTTGGCCGGCCAACATCCAAACAAAAGAACGTGCATTTTTTTGTACGTTTTTTGGAATATTGACCGCGGCCATTTGGTTGAATGGACATGCTATCAATACACAGCCAATATCGTTGTTTCGTTAAAGAATTATACTCTGAACCGTAAAGCCCCACCTAGCTCCACAGTTCCCTTAGGAATTATTGAGAAAGGCATGGTATAGGTATAATCTTCTGTAAATGCTCGAATTTTACTTGTTTCAGGTTTTATGGAGTTTTTCGTTCATTAGACGCCCTAAAATAAAAATGATGTCTAACATAACAGGTTGTTAGGTTTAATACCGTTAGTTCCCAGCATTGTTCTCATAGAAAAAGTTGTTCATTTTGACGGGCTCATTTGATGGTTTTAAGGATAACGGTGTTAAACCTAACATCCTGTATAATATATAGATGGCATTTATATATTATGTACAATATTATCATAGATTTATTTTTGAATTATTGAGATTATTAATAAAATAGGAAAATTCTTCAACCTTAATCGATTTGCGTGGTAATAAATTGAGAAACCTTATAACGTAAACTTTCGTTTCGTTTAACGAGCGCATTCACCATAAAACCTCTCCAAACCCATTGGTAAAATAAATTTCAGATACTCTTTTTTATTTGCCTCGTAAAGAGTCACAATAAAAATAAATAAAAACATTAAATTTAGCTATAGTTCTAAATATTATGTGATTCGTGGAAAATAATATTTTATTTCTCTGGAATAATGTCGTAAAGTCGTAACAGTGCAAATGTAATTGTATATAGATGTATCCTGATTATTGTGTTCCTTATTGATTTACAATTACTGTATAGTACTTTTACACCTTACCTAACGCTTATTTAGTTTCTTAAAAGTAATTACCTATTAGATTGATTTAAAGGCTAAAATTTAATATTAGCCTAGATGTACGGAAAGTTAGTTCAAGAGGCTTTCTTAAAATGAGGCAGTATTACTAAATAATATACTTTATGTACCATCGAAGAAATTGATTCATAGGCAGGTGGCGGGCCGACGTCATTTGGTCGGGTTATGTCAAATCAATGTTAGTCGCGATTTGTGGGCTGGGTTTGACGTTTAGTAGCGGCGTTAGGGGGGGCGACGCTGGGCGACCGCACATGGCGCTGGACAAAAGGGGCGCCTCCTTTTTTTAGAACTACCAGTACCATGGGCGCCGAATAAATCTTGCCCAGGGCGCTGGTAGTGCTGAAACCGGCACGATTGACGGTAACACAACCAAGTTACGTAGGTCCACCATCTGCCTATGAATTAACTTCTCCGGTAGTACCTTCTTAATTTACTTTTAATATATTATTTATTTTATTTTATAGTGAATTCGAAACAGGAATTCTTTTACTGAACTTGACTGCTATAACTGGACAATATACTCGTCTTTCCCACCATCTTGAGCCATTTAATCTAGATAATTACTTTATAATGATTCTATTTTTAATAGAAATTATGATTATTATTATTCTGTTTTTAGGGTTCCGTACCCAAAGTGTAAAAACGGGACCCTATTACTAAGACTTCGTTGTCTGTCCGTATGTCCGTCTGTCTCCAGGCTGTATCTCAAGAACCGCTATAGCTAGACTTCTGAAATTTTCACAGATTTTGTATATCTGTTGCCGCTATAACAACTTCTAAAAATAAAATAAAATAAATATTTAAGAGGGGCTCCGATACAACAAACGTGATTTTTTTGCTCTTTTTTGCTCGTTATCAATAATGGCAACAGGTAGGTACTTGAAATTCCCACAAAATCTTCAATTATATCTGTACTTAAATAATTAATAATAAAATTAAAATAATACGAATATTTAAGGGGGGCTCCCATACAAAAAACACAATTTTCGGCCTATTTTTGCTCTATAATGGTACGGAACCCTTCGTGCGCAAGTCCGACTCGCACTTGGCCGATTTTTAGAAGCAGCCACGGCGAAGTAGATCGATACCTATTTTTTATAATATTATTTCTTAACAACATTCTTTAAATACACAGTTTACAAGAGGACAAAATAAAATTACGGTATTCGGTATCAATTTCAATCCCCATGTCAAAGTAAGACGCCATGTTTGAAGATGCCATCAACAATATATGGATCACACAATACCGTGAGTTCTTGACTCGAGAAAATTATCATCTCTTTCTCAAATACGGCACGTCGCGGGCAAATATTTGTAAAGAGGTCCGTATGATTGATACTGGGAATTGTCAGACACGTAAAGGGAACGTTAGTCGATTTAAAAGAAATTTAGTGTGGCCACGAGCGCAGCGAGGCACGTATTTGAAATGAGGTGAACTTTAATAGGGAATATTACGTAAAGGTCGGAGGCTTTCTTAATTATGTATCATCGAAGAAATTGATTCATAGGCATGTGGCGGGCCGACGTCATTTGGTCGGATTATGTCAAATCAATGTTAGTCGCGATTTGTGGGCTGGGTTTGACGTTCAGTAGCGGCGGCCCAGGGCGCCGGATAAATAGGGGCGTCGAACACAAACAAAAGCCTCCACCAGTACCGTGGGCGTCGAATAAATCTTGCCCAGGGCGCTGGTAGTGCTAAAACCGGCACTGTTGACGGTAACACAACCAAGTTACGTAGGTCCGCCATCTGCCTATGAATCAACTTCTGCGAGCAGAGGGTGCTACTTGCACATAAAGTAAATAATACGACGTGTGCACTGTGAAACATGCACACGTCGTATCATAATATTGCCAGAAACGTTGTCAAACGTCGAACAAAACTTTGTTTACTAACTACGCTAGTGCAGCCGTCTAGCGTGAAAAAACTGTAAGGGCCTTCCCCTACGGAGATTCCGTAGTTTACCGTATTTAGAGCCTTATAAACTCATAAATTGAAAGCTACAAAGTTATATTAAAAATACAGCAATAATCTTCAGTATATCAACATTCCTTTCCCCGTTTTAAATTTTCTATTTTTGTTTATTATACTCATGATATTAGCTTCCAAAGTAATACCAATTTATTAAAATTTAAGCATACTTTTAGCATCTCCCTAGTATTTACGAATTACGTTTATTTGAAACACACGACAATAGATAGACAATTTCATTAACTACATATTCCCCGTTTTAATTTTTTTTTAAGATCAATTTTGAACTAAGATAAGTAAAAAAATAGGATTTTTGTGCGATCTCGGCAACGCGTCAAATGTATGGTCAAGGTCGTTTGCTCGGGGGATGGCCTTTCATGCGGTCATTCGTTTAGTATGTGTTACAACAATAAGCTATTCACAAAATATGAAAAATGAGTTAGGACAAAAGCGTAAATTTATAATTATTTACCAAAGTTAAGTGTTTTTAAGTTTGATGCTAGAATTTAGTCATATTATTGCAATGTTTTTAAGAAAACCCGAGATCGAAAGGCAATTCAAAAGATATATAATATGCTTTAAATCTATATTTACAAAGGCGTTGTTACCTATTTAGTAAAATTTTCTATGATACGACTGAATAAAAAGAACATAACTGTGAAAAATTATGACCGAATAACAAAATTGAACTAACAAACTACAAAGTATTTTACTACTACACGGTGTTACAAAGTACTAAGTAGTGTGACATTAACTTTGTGACACTTTATAAAGCGCTATTTGTGACTTTGATTTCTATTTGCGATTACTTAGCACCTAGTTACTAACTAGCTTACCACTATTGTAGCTTAAGGGGCAACAACGTGCCACAACCACACGACATCGCAACGACAAAATGTCGTCGAGCAGTGGTTACGTGTGATTGGTGTCGCTGCTCCTTTTTGTAGTTGCGTTGTGGTACCGACAAAATGCCGACGTGGTTGCGTTGTCGCCAGTGGTTGCGATGTGGTTGCGATGTGGTTACGTACGAAAGTCAATGAAACGGAGGGGGGAAGAGCGCGGGCGGTGTGCGCGCACTGGCGTTGCATCGACGCAACGTTGTGGTTCCGATGTGGTTCCGATGTGGTTGCAATATGGTCGGCCGTGTTTGCGATGTGGTCGGTATCTGACAAGTGGTCGACAACGACTGTACAATGTGGTACGTGTGAATGGTCCAGTTCATTTACAATACGAAATATACGCCCGACCACGTGGTGTGGTTGTGGTGTGGTTGTGGTTGTCGTGTGGTTGTGGTACGTGTGGGTTGGCCCTAACTGCTTTGGACTACACAAATTATATCATTTGACGCCGTAGGGTGACACTCAGGAAAACTTTAAAGTTCCGTTTTGTAGTTATTACAATATTGTTCGTCAAACAAGTTAAATACAGTTATTTTATTATTAACGGTTACTTTTACACCATTTAAGGCTTAGTTAGTAAACTGTTATAAACTAAACAAACAATTATTTATTCCTGAATACGAGATACAAGTGGAATTGTAAATAAAATATCTGGAGCGCTAAAAAGGTCACACGATTTAGTTCAAGTTTCAACTCTAGGGGCCCGATTCTCAAGCGTCGAATGTTGTTTCGATAGCGGGTTATCTCACTCGGATGCGCACGTGCTGTCTCACACGTGAGTGAGATGACCTGCGAGCCTGCGACCGAAACACATTCGAGGCTTGAGAATCGGGCCCCAGGTGTGTATAACGTGATTGTTGATAGGAAACATTAATTAGAAACATAATATGACTACCGCCGTAGAATTATTACACTGGAGTTTATCAAACGATACTCGCAGTACAAATTTTATTTTACAGACCTAAAAGGATTTTATGAATGAATTTAATTTTATGGGGGGCATGGGTAAAATGACATTAGCTTTAGTTTTAGTGGTTGATGAAAGGTAAGTGCTGGTAAGTGTGAAAGACAGTGAAACAGATGTCTTACAGGTTACAACTGACAATTCACAAAATTCTGCTATTATTTTTGATTTGGGCTGTAATAAGAGGCCAGTAGAGCTGCATTAATTAAAATTAAAATGTCTCTCATTTATCAACTTTTTATGCGTAATTGCTTGTCATGGCGTTTTACTTTGGCATTATAATTTCTTATAGTAAAGAAAGATTTGTGCAATTTCTTCGTTATTTCTTTTTAAAAATTAAACGCAGATTGCAAAAGTTGTTCTAGAAATAAGATACTTGCAATATAGTATAATTGATCGTGAACACCGAAATATTTGTAATTATTATGAAGTAGGAAAATAAAAATATTGTTTGTCAAACTCTACAGGTCCCTCAAAAAAATTTATATAATTTGCCTCCTTAGCTGATTTTGGCACAATTGTAAATAAATGTAAATATGTATATAAATATTCTATTTCAGAATAAAATTTCTAGTCTAATTTAGTTATAAAGGTGCTGAACATTGTATAAACTAACGATAAGCGATGACATGGGCTCTCTCTGGTTTTTTTATGAAAAAGTAAATGTTAAAAATAAAATTATTACATTGATTTATTCAATTTGTCCATCATGTTAAATATGTAAGAAATGTCTATTATAACTATATTATTGTATAAAAATATTGTTAATTCAAATAATTTTATAGTTATTAGTTATTACGTTTTCATTAAAATATTTCGACAATCAAATTCTATCGATACTTCGAATCGCGAATAATGTTTTAATATTTTCGATCAGATTCGTAATTGTTTGTAAATTAAATTATTTGATCACTAAAAATGTATTTGATGAATTGTTTAGAAAAGCCAGGAAATATTAATACAGTTGGATGTCTGTTAAAAATCAGAAGTAGTAATGCTTTCTATTTTTACTAATACCTAGTGTGTAGCTAGTAAGTCATTGTCTGATTAAAGTATGCTTTTAAGCTTAGCTTAGGGCACTACCCAGTTAGGATTCATGTCATCTTAGAATAAAATGTCGGTGTTTGCCCACGTCCAGCGCTGGGAAAACTTGTTGAATAAAAAAAACAGATATTGTTTCTTGTAAATGTTTCCAAATAAAATGTCGAGAATTTATGGTTTCTAGTGTTTTATTTCATAACATTTCTCGTACCTGTATCGGTCTCTTAGCGTACCTAGAGGTTAAGAGGTAGTTATATTGAAGTTTGGTAATAATTGCCAATAATTAATCACTGGTTAAGGACATAAGTAGGAATCGCAATTTTGAATTCCTTTCCTTACAAACACTCTTAATTTAATAAAGATTTAACATGGTGGAAAGAAAATGTATGAAAAGTTTCGTCTTATTTAGAGAAGATATTTTTTCGGGTATTTACCAGGTCTATTTCCCAGTAGAAATGAATGTACAGATTGCGTGGCAACTCCGCAGTGTAGCTGTAGGTTTGGCAAATATCGATAAATCCACGCGCACGCCCCGTATACAATAGTAACTGTCGATACTGTTGAACACAAACATGACTTAGCAAACAAACAGGCTAAAGTATGAATGTATGGAGACCAAATTTCGGCGCATTTTATTTCATATTACGTATTTTCCGTAAACTCGAAAAGAAAAGGAAAAGGTTTTTCGTTAGGGGTTAAGAGTTAACATCGCTTGCAATTGAGAAATACGTACACATTACAGACGATAAACTTCAAAGCCACAATTAGATTGAATAAAATAAAAGAACATGCAGCAAAATTCATTTAGTTATGATTTCAAGAAACAATAGAAACGCAAACCATCATCCTCTTTGGCGTTTGGTTTACCAACGTCATCAACAAGGTCCTAAGGCATACATTTTCGTTATTTGGTACGAATAATTTTATAAAAAAGAAAATATTAAGCTGGTATGCTCAATCCTTGTAATATTTTGTACCTTGTACACAGAAGGAAGAAAGCCTTAACCAACTCAAGCTTTGGGTCGGGCTCGGACTCTCGCGTCTAAACAACAAACATCGAGAAGGGTTAAACACCTTCGGTGATCATCATACACATCTGGTCCCGAAAGCTGTCAATACATGACAGCGTGCCTCATGCACTGGAATATTAGGCGTCCATGCCCTGGTCAGTCAATTCCATCAATCATGACTTTCGTTTGACTGTTGGTGAATGTTGAAATTAATTCCACATTACACAGTCATTCCGACTGATTGTCAGTCATACGCAAAACTTCACAAGGAATACACGTGTTCACGCAAGATAATTATGGACGACTGACTGACTGACGCGTGATTAAGGAAATGCCATTAAACGTTTACTCAAAAGTCATGATTGATGGTTGCAGGCGTAAAAACCAAAATATCCAGATAACTGTCAATTAATTTCATGCAACCATCAGTCACTGCATTACACGGCAGGTTATTCAACAGTCACAGCCATGACTGTGGTAAAACTGACAGCAAAACTTACCTTGTAATGGACGCCTTACAGTTTCCACTACATATAGATAATATAGACCTGTGTCTATTAGAATATACACTGACATCGATGGAGACTTTTCAGAATATATTAATAATCTGTGCTTTAACTACCAATTACCATAATAGTTTAAGAGTGGGTTGCACCACAGGCGTTGTTATAGTTACTAGGTTAATTTTAGCAATAACCATGCACCATGCACCATGATTTTATTGTTAACAGTTAAAGTAAATGGGGGTTGAGAGTATAAAAAATGAATTATCTGTAAAAATTGTCAGGCAAAAATAATTTGTTACGACAAAACTGTGAGCCTTATGTCAAATTTATCATTTACGATAGCCGACCAAAATTTTAACGGTTACGGTTATTGTTAAATATGGCGTCATTTTAACCATTGTTAGACAGTTGATTTGAGATTTTGTTATAGTTAAAGTAAGTTGGTGCAACCCACTCTTAGTGTCTAAACACACCATGCCGAAGATACGCGGCCGAAGTTCCGTGGCCGATGTTACGTTCCGCCACATTAGCCTGATATGACACACGATAAGAGCCGAAATTACGCGGCGGAAATTCAGTTGCGTAACTTTGTCCGAGTATTCAGTGTCTGGAACGCCGCCGAATTAAGGCCGAATAAAAACATTACCGCCGAATCGCTGCTGAACTTATGCTCGACCGAAGTTCGGCTGTACGCTATAACGGCATGGTGTGTCATCGGTAATTTAAATTTTAAAATACATTGCAGGCGTAATCTTGCCGAACTTCGGCCGCGTATCTTCGACATGGTGTGTTTAGACACTAAGGTCCACTTGCGTAGATCCAGATTAAAGTTAATACCGGGTTAAATAGTGTGTTATATCTTACAGTCTTTATATATTTTACGAAACAGATAATGTTTAATTCAGGGTTAACTTTAACCCAGATCTGCGCAAGTGGGCCTAAGAGACATAACCACAAGAAAATAACATTTCAAAAACTAAAATTTAAAGAAGGTTAACTAGCATTTAACATGGCCGACAAGACACGCTGACAATATTAAGTTACCACCCACAAGTTATCAATTTTAACGATATCATAAAGCGCGGCATAAATATAGACGCGTCACGACATCGGCGGCTCCTGCTGGGGGGCGGAGCATTCAATGCTCTTATCACACAACGATCTATCACTTCTAGATACACAATGAACAAAATATTCACATGACGGCAGGGTGGGCATGGCGAACTATGGCGCCTACCACCGGTTCGGGAACTAACCCGGCGAGAAGAACCGGCGTAAAAAACTCGCACGGGGCCATCTTTTATAAAAAAAAAAAAACCGGCCAAGTGCGAGTTGGACTCGCCCATGAAGGGTTCCGCAGCAGCAATAAGGTTTATTTTTATGAAATTAAAAGTTTTTTGATTTATTTTTATATTTCAGTTGATTTAATAAAGTTAAATTAAGTTTACCATTTATGACGTATAAAAAATAAATTACTTGTTAGATTTCATTCATACCAATTTTCGTTGGTAGTTTTTATAGTAAAATACATCATATATTTTTTTTAGACTTATCATGCCCCTACTTTAGAAGTTAGAGGGGGGGACACACATTTTACCACTTTGGAAGAGCCTCTCTCGCAAACTATTCAGGTTAGAAAAAAATGATATTAGAAACCTCAATATGATTTTTGAAGACCTATCCATAGATATCCCACACGTATTTTTTCCATTATTATATCAAAATCTTAATGCGGTTCACAGACTACATCTACTTACCAAATTTCAATAGTATAGCTCTTACGACGGACAGACAGACAGACAGACAGACATGACGAATCTATAAGGGTTCCGTTTTTTGCCATTTGGCTACGGAACCCTAAAGAATGGAGAATAGGCCTTTTAAAAATGTAAAACAATGTAATTATGACTAAATAATATCAGAGATATTGATTTATAGGCAGATGGCGGACCTTACATAACGTACCTAGTCGGTTTATGTCAAACCCAGCCTATAATCACGACTAACATTCACTTAACATAACGAAACTGATTAACGCAGGTCCCCCCATCTACCTAAGAGTCAATTTCTTTGATGGTAGCAGATAAACTATGTTTCGTGAAACAAAATATTATATTATAGCATAAGTTTCAGCCTTCCGACGCCCGAAGGCAGCAAGAGGACGAAGACGAGCAGGAATTACAGATGACAGCACATGTCAAGTACACTTTCCCGATCGGCAACATCAGTTTGCAGCACCTCCGTTGACGAGAGGTCCTAAAAGAAATGAAGGACGTCGATGACAAAAGCAGCTTTACTATACACGAACAATATTTCGCTTGAAAATTGTGATAGAAGCTGTAACTACCTTCACTACTCGACTAAGCTATGTCAGCATGATTGTATCTATTACTTATCTCATGTCGATGATTTGTCTCGAGAAGATACAAAATTCATTGTTCCATAGAAAGGTATTGTCCCATGATCCAGCTATACACCAAAATAGCCCATATTACTTCCTCAATAAAGGTTAATTTGTTATGTATTTATGGTTAATTTCGACCTTAAATCATATCCGTAATTGAAATGGTATCGTAAATACGTTTCCGTTTTGTATTTATGATCAATGTTACGAGAGTTGCCGCTATAACGCTGTCGTCTTAAATTACAAATATAGAGTATTATGGCTTTACCACAGCTTAGAGCTGTCCTCATTGTAGGGTTCTAAATAAAATAGATATCAGTAAATATTGGGGCCTGGACCTAATGGTCCAGGCCCCAATATTGGCTAATGCCAAGAAGATTTCGCTAAATACACTATCGAAGTTCGGTGTCAAAATGTAATGTAAATATGACAAAGATTTAAATGTTGTGTTACGATGTCTCATTTCAAATCATAAACTTAATTTTAAACTTTAACTGAAATAAATGAAAGTTAGCTAGGGTCGGTGTCAATAATAATGGTCGTGTTAATTTAATTACAAAAAGAAAATTGGAAGCTTGAACAATAATTGATACTGCATCGATACGCTACTCAATAATGCAATGGAAAATGTTTAAAAAGCATTTCGAACGAGTACTCTTATCTAGTTCTCGGTGTGCTCTCGTCACATTAGTAAGCGTAGCGTTTAGAGTTTAAAGCAAGCGGGCCCATTCGCGAAATATTTCTGTAGGCGGGCGAACGAACGAAAACATTATCATATTATCATTGTCATTGGAAATTACGAGATGTTCGAATTTGAAGTGTATTTTTATGGTGATATTCAAGATTTTTACAGAATCACCATGCCATTTTTTTATATTCTGTTCGGTTATTTTGTTACTTTGTTTCTTTTAAAAATTGATGTAGACTCAACATCAATTTTTGTGTAGGAGAATTCCACATAATTTTGTTCAGACTGGAAGCTTAAAAATCAGTCTTTTCCCCAGATTCCGCGAATTTGTATTAATTTACTAAGTTTACAATATAACAAAGAGGAATTTGTTTCTATGCTTATTTAAACATAATATCAGTGACTGCACTTTAAATCATCTGAACCGATGATCAATCAGGTCACTATCCTACGTTTTACGACGCGTTTTTAGATTTTTGATATTAAAATGAATATGAAAATATTAATAAATCATAAAAAAATAATAAAATACCAAAAAATCTTACTTAAATTTTGACAATCTTTCTGTTATTTTTATCGCCAAAGTAAAATTGTTTGTAGTAAGTAAGTAATAATAATGAGTAATATTATAGTGAACTACATCAGTAAGGAGACATCCCTCCACTTGAGGATCGAGCGTCTGCAGTCTCGAGACAAGGTCAACTTCAGTTCCTTTGTGGTGAGAGTACCGACGCATCTTCTGTCGACCTTTGAAGCGGAGTAATTCTGGCCGACTGATGTAGTCTACCGAAGGTTCCGGGAGAGACTCCGGAATGAAACGCGCGTCACGTCGCCGTTACTTGTGATAAAGTGTAGTTTTTAAGTATATATAATTAATATGTATGTTAGTAATTAAGGTTTATATTGTATGGGCCTACGTAGCCTGAAATAAATAAATAAAAAATAAATAAAATATTGTATTCATAAAAAAATATTGTCATTTTCACTGATGACTCACTAACAGAAGACGTTAAAGCAGCACTGCTTATTCGCTAGGTGCAAAGCAATGGCAGCCCCACTACACAGTCAAGTTCATTTTCTGCTACGATAATTGATCAGTTATTAAAATCAAAATTGTCTTTGTTATCCTTCTGACTCCACGAATGAAACAGAAATTGGTTTTAATGAAAAGCATTTTCGATTCATTCAATCAAATGTAATGAAAATAGTCTATCAATAAAGACTAATTGATACTCAAAATAATATTATTGTTTATTGATAAAAGTAAGGTTAATCGTTACCACTCAACTAATATTGTTTCTTTGAAATTATTTTATGAATAGGTAATTTTATATATTTTAGATAAGCTACAAAGTTTATAGTCAGGTTTCCCTAGAACATTTTTTTTTTATTACTATCAAGCTAATTTTTCGTGAGTAGCTTCATTTTGATAAGACGAACAACAAATTCCTCTGCGGAAATTCTCGCTAGATCTCGTAGCTAACAGAGATCCTTTTGATTTTATTTGATGGTCCTAAAATATGGATTGTTCTACTTGTAGGACAATGTTACTCTTAAATTATATCACTATCAACCTATCAATATACAAAAAATCAGCTGGTTAGGGTTCCGTTTTAGGGTTCCGTAGTCAACCAAGTTTTGTTAGTTACAGAACCCTAAAACAGAACCCAAACGAGCTGATTTTTTGTATATTGATATGTTAATATTGATATAATTTAAGAATAACATTGTCCTACAAATAGAACAATCCATATTAATTGAGGACCATCAAATCAAAATATTAAATCCTTTTTATCAATGTTAGCTTCCACTTTCGAGAATTTTCGCAGTGGAAATTGTTGTTCGTCTTATCAAAATGAAGTTATTCACGAAAAATTAGCTTGAAAGTAATAAAAAAAAATTGTTCTAGGGAACCTGTACAATTGGTATTCAAATAAAATTGTGGCATTTATGATAATATTTTTTTTTACCATTTGCATTTTAATTTGTACCTAACTACTCTACATGGGGCCTAGGCTCTACATGTTTATAAACATAACAAATTTTTATTGCGCAGTACTACCAACTTACGTAATACACAAAGCTATGTCTAGTTGAGTGTTTGACTTGCATTAGTCAGGTTGATCTGTCTATCGACACTTATCGCTTGCTAAAATAAAACAGAGCCATATTCTTATTGGCATAGAGTTATAAATCGCTACAAAATTTTCTTGTCTAGTTATTCGGCGCAATAATTGGTGTATGTTTATCGACAAGAAAAGGTTACGCAAACGTTTCTGTACACATTTGCCGATCCTTTATTTATTTTACTAAAAAATGTTTTATGCATAGGCAAAATTCAAACCATTACAGTTTTTTTCAGTAGGTATTCATGATATCAACCTGTACTTTAATACTAATATTGAATGTAATTAAAATATAAAATTTGTAAGTTTGTGACGTGATAGTAATCTTTAGATAATATACTGAACCGATTTTAACAATCATTCTTTCACCAATAAAAACTCACCCTTTCTGTGAGCACCAGAAAGCTATAAAATTAAAAATAAAGGAACGACATCTCTAAATTTAACTAAGTTCTTCTTAAAAGGAAAGCCCTAGTCGTAGCCTGCATATATAAAGTAGAAATTTGGTTAAGTTTGAATTGGTATATTTAGGTGTTTGAGCTGATTAATTGAAATTTGCAATTATTGCAGTATAAAATACCTATACTCACAATATTAAACATCTTTTTCTTGCAAGCGCCAGTAAATTAATTTTTTACGCTCCTTTTAATACTTAATTCTTTTTGGTACGTTTTGTGAATGATGTAACTTTTATCTTGCATCGAGTTATTAATATTTTATTCCGTTTTCGTAATTAGGTGGAATGTTTAATTTCATTGCCCGTTTTAGAAATTTATAAGGTCGCTTGGAGGTTTAATTAGGACAATAAATTAGTGTTATGAGTTTGTGTTAATATATGAAGGAAATGTGACACGAGACAGACACAGAAATTAATTAAAGTTAAAATAAATCTGTGTTTTTACGCATACAGGTATAAAATAATAAACTAGTGTTTTCTTCTGAGAAACTTAAACTTCTGCATAATATTTTTATTATATACTAAATATTATGTAATAAAATATTTATAACCTTTTATATTTAATATTTGACTGCAACAAAGTGGATTATACTAAAAAATAAGGTTAACTGTTTTAATTCGCCAAAACTTTGAACTAAGCGCAAAATTCTTTACTAACCGAAAAATTTGTAAGTAATAAAATAACATGTTTTATCTGACTACAACGATAAATCGTGATAAAAATATCTACCGTTTTTCCCAATAAAAACTAACAGTAATGTGTCATGTGGGTCACATCGACAATATCGAGCCCTCGCCAAGTTACGAAGTTTCTCCAAAAGACCCAACAATGAACCGTTCACACGATCTGCTAACGAACTTCGGACGAACTATTCGAATCACGTTAGGGAAAATCTGTAGGCATTAACCCCCACAGAATTACATGGGAGAAAAATCTTTATAATGGTAAAACAAGGGAATTGGTAGAGTTTTTGTATTTCCGTGCTCAAAACATTATTATCACGTCTAGAAAACTACAAAAGTGTGCTAAGCTAAAAATCATAAAATGCAATCTTTTTATTATTAACAAACCCGGAACGAACCCGGTAAGAAGAACTGGGCCGCGTCCTAAGTATCTCACACGGGGCATATCTTTAAAAGTTAGAAAACGCTTAGAAGTTACATTTTCTTCTGTCTTAAAGTTATACTATGTTATAGCCATGAGGCCATAGAAATTATGTATACAAAATAAACGTACGCCCCGCAGTCACAATTTTAAGCAGCCGAAATCCTAAAACAGCTTTTTCGTCCCGCACTCAATAAAATACTAATACGGCGTCACAATACATATTAACATTCCGTCAGGGAGATAAAACGTATGTAACAAACGTAGTTTCTGTCGGTACTCACTTGGAAGTTGGAACGTGTTAACACGGACGTCGATTTCAATTCAATCGCTCGACAATAGCTATATGGGAAAATATATTTAAATTCCCGAACCCGCGTAGTTAAAGTTAGCACAAAAATTATAAGGGATAGCTAGAATATTCAACATGATATTCTGTAAATTTTTAAATTTAAAATTATCCTTCAGCGTTCTATGGTTTCGTTGTAAATTCCTTAAAATAACATGATTCTACGATTAATGCCTATTATCTACTATAGTAATTGAGACCTTATCCATAATGTAGCCTGAATTCGCACGCATTGACTTTTAACGCATCCAGGTCTTATTATAAACCCTTTTTTTTGCGTCCTAACTCCAGACGCAAAGGCCAAAGACGGATTCGCTTAGAGACGTGTATTCGATTATAATTTCGAATGTAAAGTTAGAAACAAAAGTGTATGGAAATTTATTATATTAAGAAGTCGATAAGTGACAAATGACAATTATACATTTTTGGAACGAAGTTCCTTATTACGCGTTGCGAAAGGGGGCTAGACGGCAAAAGTTGTAACGACATGACACCAAAGTGTCGGTATATTACAACCAGAGCAAACATGCTATAGTTGTAAGCCATGCGGTAGCGCGTGTTTCTCTCTCTGTCTCTCCCTCTCTCTTTTTTTTTTTTTTTTGAGTGTATACAGGTTTTTTGTACATAAGAAATAATAAACTAGAACTTTGTTCCATCAGGGTGTCCCTTGACACCTCTCAAGTTTTTATCTCTTTCGCTAATTTTAAGAAATTACACGCACATATTTAATGTCAAGTATTAGAGAAAAAAGGAGCGGTACTAAAATACATTTTACTAACCCTACCTATACATGTATGAAAATAACACCGCACCGTCCACCGACCGAACCGAAATTCAATAAAAAATTCCGCATGTCACATCTGACGGCATAATTTCTGTCACAACAATGCCTCCTACTCAATATTTATATCTTGCATGGAATCGTTCATAAAGCAAAGAGTAAAACGATTTTGAGTTCTAGAAACTTAATAATAAGACCATATGTTTTCTTAACGTACATACTCTGTGGCTCAATTGGTTGAGTGTGTGGCAGCTCAAGCCGGGGGTCGCGGGTTCGAATCCCGCCGACGGAACAAAAAGTTTTCAATGTTCCCGGGTCTGGTTGTGTATTAAATATGTGCATTATATAATAAAAATCTTAAATATATGTATAGTATAAAGGTATTAAATATATTTCCGTTGTCTGGTACCCGTAACACAAGTCCTTCAGGTACTTAGCACGGGGCCAGACTGACGTGGTGTGAAGCGTCCATAGATATTATTATTATTATTATACTGATTATGATTAGTAGTCTTTATGAAAATTAAATTAATGCTGGATTACCGATTTGATGACAATAGACATAAGCACGATATAATATTATACATTATACATGCTGTAACATCTATCACCCTTCTACCTCACGACCCTACTTTGGGATGGTTTTGACGATTTTTATGTGTTTTGAAGGTTAAAATCTGGCAAACATTGCACTAAAGATAGGCCAGGATATTCTTTAAGTCTGGTTAATAGCTATAATAACCTACCAAGATAAATATATACACAAAGTTTAAGAACTTCTAATTGTCCAGGTCCAAAAATTTATAGAGAAACAAAATCAGTTTAAAGTTGACAGTAAACAATGCTTATAATTTGTCAACGTCAAGCGGGAAGTTATTGACTTCTTTGGTGATTGATTGCCCGATAAAGTTCTATCAGTGGATGTTTCGATGTCGCAGATCATTTTCGCCAAATTGATCCGGCTTCCTTGACCGTTGACGGATATGAATTTGATAGTTTAATATTAGTTAGGACAAAATAGGGGATTAATCTTTGGATTCAACACTCAATTTACTAACGAATTATTCGACTGTCTGGTATTTAAATACCAGAGTATAATGTATAATATAGACTTTATATATACTTACCAAAGTATAAACTGAACAAACGTTGTTATTAAAATACATGTTTAGCATTAGTGTAGCAATAAAGAGATTAAAACTGTTATTATTATTATGTAATTTTAGGATTTTCATAATGATTTCTTAAGTTTACGCGAGTATCACTCATGATATAACAAGGAAACACTTACGGATTTACTTCGCGGAGCAATTTAACTAATCCCGACGTTTCGGCTGCTTTACAGCTGCCGTGGTCACGGGTGGACTGAGGTGACAGGCGTCCAATTCATTGAAGTTCTTCAACTACCCGAAGACTCATCAATTTTTGTTTGCGTTCCGATCTACGCAGAACGAACTCACAGTGTCATGAAGCCGAGGTGTCCTAGATTTGTGCTTTAGTTTGTTTATCACTGGATCCCAACTAGATGGCAGCACCCAACCATCTTCCCGGTTAAAATTAGGGTGTTTTTTAATTTCTATGGCCTCGCGTATCATTCTTGGGCGGTATCTTGATTCTTTTGCCAGTACTTGTGGCTTATCAAATCTTATGTAATGGCGAGGTTGATCCAGTGTGTGTTCACAAATTGCGGACTTGGTGTTCCTACGGTGTTTGACATCTGCAATGTGTTCCTTGATGCGGGTTTTGATGGCCCTTTTGGTTTGCCCTATATAAGAGAGGCCACAATCACAGTCAAGTTTGTAGATTCCTGCATCTTGAAGGGGTAAGTTGCATTTCACTGATGGTAAAAATTGGCTGATCTTTTTGGGCGGCTTAAAGTATGTTTTTATTGAAGCTTTCCTTAGAATATAGCTAACTTTATCAGTGACTCCCTTTATAAATGGTAACACTGCAGGTAATCTCTCAACTGTTGCCGGCTTCACTCGGTTGCTGCTCTGTTTGCGTGGTACCCGAAGCTTATTGTTGCGTAGAACTTGTGCAACATGATTAAGCTCGGTATCCAAATGCTGTTCATCGCAGATTCCTCGCGCTCTTTGTAATAACGATTTTCCAACAGTACCTAACTGTGCTGGGTGATGATGAGAATCACCATTCAAGTATCTATTTGTGTGTGTAGGTTTGCGATACACTGTATGACCTAATGTGCCATCAGGATTCCTTATCACTAACACATCCAAGAAGGCTAAAGAATTATCCTTCTCCAACTCCACTGTAAACTGTATTTTGGAGTTGAGGCTGTTCAGGTGCTCAAGGAATATGGATACTTTGTCCGATGGTAATATTGTGAAAGTATCATCTACATACCGCTTGTAAAAGGTGGGTTGTATAGGTGAGGACTCAAGGGCTAACTTCTCAAATTCTTCCATAAAAATATCAGCCACAACAGGTGAAACAGGTGAGCCCATCGCTACACCATCTACTTGCCTGTAAAATTCATAATTCCACAACATATAGCCAGATGTAAGGCAATGTTCTAACAGGTCCGCATATTCAACAGGTAGGTCATTCTCTCTGAGCCTTCTTGTAACAATTTCGATACACTGCTGTATTGGTAGGCAAGTGAACAGGGACTGTATATCAAAACTGACCAGTTGTTCATTGTCTCTGAGGCGTAGATGTTTAATCTCATCAACAAAGTGGTAGGAATCCTTTACATGGGTCTTGGTCTGTCCGCGTAGAGGTGAGAGTACGGTAGCCACCAGCTGAGCCAGTTTGTAGGTTGGTGAGTCAATTTGGCTTACAATTGGTCGAAGAGGAGCATTGGCTTTGTGTATCTTTGGCAAACCATACAACTTTGGAGGTTTAGGGCATGAAGGCAACAAGAATTTGGGATCCAGATTCAGTGAGTCGGAGTACTTTTTTATGAGACTTTGAGTTGTCTTCAAAACTTTGTTGGTGGGGTCCGTTTTGACTTTTTTGTACGTGTTCTCGTCCGATAAAAGATGTTGTATTTTGTCACTGTAATCTGTTGTATCCATAATCACCGTGGCATTACCTTTGTCTGCGCGGAGAATAGTAATATCCGATCTGGAGCGTAGGTTTTGCAATGCATTCATTTGTTCCCGGGAGAGATTTGGTTTGGGCACTGAACTACGTCTTAAAAATGACGATATATCTTGTCGTATGGCCTCCGAATCCTCCTTGTTCATATTATTGCTTAATAAACAATCCTCGACGCTGCAGATAATTTCTTCAAACGGTATTTTTCGCGGTGTTATTGCAAAATTCAGGCCCTTTTCTAACAATTCTATTGTATATATGTCAAAAGTTTGTTTTGACAGATTGACAACTGTGCGAGAGACGGTCTTATCTATGGTTGAATTGTCTATGGTTTTTTTGCTGTTAAGTTTGTTGAATTTTAAAATCTGGTTGTTTTTGCAATAATTATATTTGGACATTTCACGATTGTTTAATATTTCTATACAATTTTTAAAATCAGTTAAAGTTAAAACTTTTTCCAGACTGTTGGTTAAAATCGTTATTTGACTTTTTAGGGCGGCGAGATCGGAACGTTTTTGATGAATCATGGCTTTTAGTAACTTCATACTGGCCTGGTGTAGAATCTTTGCGCTGCCTCGTATGTTTTGTTTGGGTGATATTTTGACACACGTAGGGATCAGGTTGTGGTCTCGACATCGTTTCAGAAAATTTAACGATGTTACAAATCTTGCGCACTTTGTTTTGAGATCTTCCAGTCGGCGTATTTGGTTTGCGGTTTCCAGTCCGTACTGGTTCACATAATGATTTCTTAAGTTTACGCGAGTATCACTCATGATATAACAAGGAAACACTTACGGATTTACTTCGCGGAGCAATTTAACTAATCCCGACGTTTCGGCTGCTTTACAGCTGCCGTGGTCACGGGTGGACTGAGGTGACAGGCGTCCAATTCATTGAAGTTCTTCAACTACCCGAAGACTCATCAATTTTTGTTTGCGTTCCGATCTACGCAGAACGAACTCACAGTGTCATGAAGCCGAGGTGTCCTAGATTTGTGCTTTAGTTTGTTTATCACTGGATCCCAACTAGATGGCAGCACCCAACCATCTTCCCGGTTAAAATTAGGGTGTTTTTTAATTTCTATGGCCTCGCGTATCATTCTTGGGCGGTATCTTGATTCTTTTGCCAGTACTTGTGGCTTATCAAATCTTATGTAATGGCGAGGTTGATCCAGTGTGTGTTCACAAATTGCGGACTTGGTGTTCCTACGGTGTTTGACATCTGCAATGTGTTCCTTGATGCGGGTTTTGATGGCCCTTTTGGTTTGCCCTATATAAGAGAGGCCACAATCACAGTCAAGTTTGTAGATTCCTGCATCTTGAAGGGGTAAGTTGCATTTCACTGATGGTAAAAATTGGCTGATCTTTTTGGGCGGCTTAAAGTATGTTTTTATTGAAGCTTTCCTTAGAATATAGCTAACTTTATCAGTGACTCCCTTTATAAATGGTAACACTGCAGGTAATCTCTCAACTGTTGCCGGCTTCACTCGGTTGCTGCTCTGTTTGCGTGGTACCCGAAGCTTATTGTTGCGTAGAACTTGTGCAACATGATTAAGCTCGGTATCCAAATGCTGTTCATCGCAGATTCCTCGCGCTCTTTGTAATAACGATTTTCCAACAGTACCTAACTGTGCTGGGTGATGATGAGAATCACCATTCAAGTATCTATTTGTGTGTGTAGGTTTGCGATACACTGTATGACCTAATGTGCCATCAGGATTCCTTATCACTAACACATCCAAGAAGGCTAAAGAATTATCCTTCTCCAACTCCACTGTAAACTGTATTTTGGAGTTGAGGCTGTTCAGGTGCTCAAGGAATATGGATACTTTGTCCGATGGTAATATTGTGAAAGTATCATCTACATACCGCTTGTAAAAGGTGGGTTGTATAGGTGAGGACTCAAGGGCTAACTTCTCAAATTCTTCCATAAAAATATCAGCCACAACAGGTGAAACAGGTGAGCCCATCGCTACACCATCTACTTGCCTGTAAAATTCATAATTCCACAACATATATTAATTTTAGGATTTTATTAGAAAAATCAACCTTCTTTTTTTTTTTGATTATGAGTTAGGTATATAATTTAATAATAACATGATATTGCGTGCGATACATAATTTTATAATAAAACATTGAAACATCTTTTATTGATAAAGCAAACAAATAAAAATCGGCCAAGTGCAAGTCGAACTCGCGCACGAAGGGTTCCGTACAATTTAAGAGCAAAAATAGGCAAAAAATTGTATTTTTTGTATGTGAGCTGTATTTATTTTATTTAAATGTTGTTATTAATTATTAAAGAAAAAATACTGTTAAGTATTTTGTGAATATTTTAAGTGCCTACGTGTAGCCGTTATTGATATAAAGCAAAAAAGGCCAAAAAAATTACGTTTGTTGTATGAGAGCCCCCCTTAAATATTTGATTTATTTTGTTTTTAGTATGTTTTGTTATGGCGGCAACAGAAATACAATGTAAGCTCTGAAAATTTCAACTCTCTAGCTATCGCCGTTCTTGAGATACAGCCTGGAGACAGACAGACGGACAGACAGACGGACAGACTGACGGACAGACAGACATCGAAGTCTTATAGTAATAGGGTCCCGTTTTTATCCTTTGGGTACGGAACCCTAAAACAGAATGATTATTATTTTCTTACAGGTCGCATTTTTGAATTTAGATTTTACTCAATAAAATGAAGGTATTTATTAATTTCGCTAGAAAACTCCTGTAGATTTTTCTTGACGAGGGTTGAAAGAAGATTTCCGATCTAATTAAACATTGGTTACGGCGGCTGCTTGTATAATTGTATACAGTAGAATCATTGAAGAATCCCCGAACCTCGATACGTTTTGTATAGCCAGCTGAGCTTATTAGTCTGATATGCCATTGAAAATATTCAATGAATACCTAAATATCCGCATCATGAGATTGTATCCGAGTGTTAGTTACGTAGGGAATTAGAAGTCACGTGGATTGTATCTGATTTTATAGACATGTAACTTAATTAAATAATAAATCATAAACCTAAATCAAACTAGGTACCATTTTCGCCCGGTTCAGAATTTACCTCAAAAAGTTTTTATATAAAAAAAAAACTTTGTTCCTTTATATATAACAATGCTTAGTAACGATAAAAATATGTTAGACAACAACTATACAATACTCCATAATAATTATTGGTAAATCATTTTTTCTTACATAATAATATTATTATGCCCAAACAAAAAAAAGGCAAAGGTACACTTATCGTCTCGTTATTACAAATCATAAACCGTTTTTTGTTTTAACTAATTTAAAACAACTTTATCCTAACGTCATAATAACAGTTGAGCCTTTGATTAAGTTCTAGATCATAAACCATTACAGCAATCAATACACGAGGCCCAAGAAACTGTAACCTATACCTAGGCGCGAGTTAAGAGTTTAAGCGTTTAAAGTAAAACCGAAAATATCACTTCCATCTAAATTTAGTTAATCTTATGTAATTAGTATGTTTTAAGAGAAACCGCCTACATTAATTCAATGCATGATTGTTACTGTACTATTATGTTGAGCAAGTCATTTACTTGCATACAAGTTTATACCCCGAATTAAATACCAGAAGAATAAACCAGCAAAAACCTTATTGCTTTTGCTAAAAAAATAGGGAAAGACTTGAGACATTGGAAAAGTCACATGACAAGCGAAGCTGAACTTGAATAGTTAAACGCTGCATAAATATCTTATTTCGTAAGTGGACTATTAAATAACATTGAATATTCCTTCGGGAAATTCTCGTAAATCATATCGCTTCAGCTAGCAACTTGGACCGTTGTCGTTAGTATGTAATATCAACACGCACAGTGGCAATTTGTTCAGTTTTTTGTGCGTGCTTTGGTAATTGTTAGTATTAATTCAACGCTATGTTATATAATGTAGGACACGCTATACCGACGCCTTTATTATACTAAATTTATTGCATAGAGCACATTAAACTTAATATGGCTATATTTATTTACTGTATCCATCATTTTGAACAATAAAACTGAGGTTAGTAGGTAAATATTTTGATTGTAACGGAGACATAAAAACTTTTCTTTCATGTAAAGAAAAGTTTTTATGTCTCCGTTAGAGAAGAAAGAGCGCTACAAGTCATGCTACCTATATAACTAATCTGCTAATAAACCCATATTTTTCCAAATATGTTTATCCAGTGAGTTCCAAATAGTAATTTTGTGGCGTGACCACTAAAGTTGTGTACTCTGCAGTGAGCAGTGCAGTTCGAAAACCGCGTGTTTAGTGGCTCCATACGAATTAGTGGGCTCAATCATTCGGTGTGGTGAATGAATTATTAAGCGCGTTGATAAGGAGCACGAATTCCGAACGAAAGTAATGGCATTTTTAAACGTGTTGGTATTTCGTTCAATTCATGTACACTGATTTAATTAATGTTTTTCATTCGTACCTAAATTTGGTATTCGTTAATTGTTATTTCATGAATAATTTGGATATTGGTACAAACTTTGAAATGCTCTGTAAATTACAATATTATGTGTTTTCTACGGCAATTATTGTTGCTAAACATATTTAATTCAAGAAAAAGGTAATATTCCAAACCGAAGTCCTATATATATCTACCTGATAAGCTTGTGAGTACTTAAGCCATGTGTTAGTAGTATCTGTAAGCCTATTTGTCCTTGCAATAGGCGTATTTATGTGGAAAATATTGCGGCAGCTTTCTAAACCAATTCCAGAAGGATTATCGTCCCGACAAATACCCGGATGGAGGTCGGGCGACGATTGCCGTTAGTTCTCCAGTTCGTTTCCCCTCGTTATACACATAATTTCATTTCGGCCGGAATCAGCTTGTATCATTAGAGCTTTTGTGATCTAAAGACATGTTTTGGCTTTTTGAGGAGCTTTATGACTTATGAGTCTATTCGACTGTTTGGGACCTCTTCACGCTTAAATCACTGAACAAAATAATATTATAAAATTCGGTATGAGAATTGGAAAAGGACATAATATTAAGATAGGTTTTATCACGAAGTTATGTAATGTTTCAATGTTCCATGTAATAATATAAAACTTAGTCGGTATACTGGTAGGTACATAAGTTTAAGTAATATTAAAATAAGGTAACTATTATCACGATAGTAACATCAGCATAATATACTATGATGATTGCTCAAAACAAAAGTAAGTAAAGCAAATATTTTGCAAACTAAAATGTTTGTGTAGCAAAATGCTCGCGTATCAATTTTTACAACCACTAAAGGTTTTGTATCATCCATTTTGCGACGGAGTAAATTTGTCAATAAAATTAAATTATGATATAATTGGACGGCTCGTATACAACTCGATATGCGGTAAACCGCCGCACCGCCATTTTGTTAAAACCGAACAAACTTGTTCAATCAGTATTTTGGAGAGTTCAGGCTTACAAAGGGTGGATCAAAATGTAAGCCGATTATTCATGTATAGATAACTGCGACGGCATTTTAAAATTTTTGTCCGAAAGCCAACTGTGTGTTTGTCAATCTTTCGGATTCGTTTTGAAATTCGGCACGCCTTTTTCCAATTATAAACAGAAAATACTTTTTCTTGTTTTCGTAACCTTTTCACCTTGAGAATTCTAATTTCTAATAACATTTTGTAAGTGTTGACGTTGAGTTCAATTCTTCAAAACATTATTTATAAAGATCCTTAGTTTTAAATTTGTTGCATTTTTAAATTTTTTAAGTACTGTTTTACATAGTCTTGTCTAGCCAAAATTTTGAGAAAGAAAATTTGGAAGTGTTTCGCATGTATTGGCATTTTTAACTTATTTACTAAATGAAGTAATATCTCAGAACAGAGCTGTAAAAGCCGCTATTAGCACACGTGTAGTTGCTCATTAAAACTTGTAGTCATGTTTGAGTCGCAATAACTCGTCTACTCTAACTTCGAAACTGCCGCATAACATAAGCCCGATGGTTGTGACATAAGGACCCTGGACCATGTAAGGCCACTCTAACGGGAAAATACTTTTTATTCGTTAACTAACTAAATAAATTAAGGAAACAAATTATCAAGTAATGCTCTGTTTTATCAGGTATCATATTATAAATCACTTTTTAACCTAGCTTGAATAGCCATAATAACATATCCATCAGTCGTTTAACTTGAAAATAGAGTTACAAGTATTTATTTATCTGCTTTTACTGAAACGATTTTATAATATCTTTCAATTAAGCAACACGTGAAGCGCTCAATATATGTATATCATCTAAAAAACTTTAACGAACTTTGCTTGAACATCATCTTATAACTAAGAATATATTAATGGAAATTCTTTAAAAATAGTAGTAACGAGTATCACATTGACACCTTATAAGTAATTGCCAACGCGTTTTATAATGCAATCAAAAAAAAATTTTAATCTAAAATGGCCTTCTTATGGGCCCGTTCCATCCAAAGCCAAAATGTTCAATATGAGAGTATAAGTTTGATAATCATAATAAGTAAAGAAGTTATATAAAAAATATTTTTTTTTATTATTACGGTACGCATTTATAACTAAAAAATAACTGTTTATATGTTAATGATTTTAAGACTTACCTTGTGAAGTCCATGTACCCTAGCAAGGCTAACCATCAAATCTTTGGTTGGGCCTTATAAGGAACCACCGGCCTGTCTAGAAACATTACCAATATTTTAACTTAAATCGAGGCATAAGTAGATTTTCTTTCATTAGTACCATACTTAATATTTCCTTATACATATTCACTGTAATAAAATGTGAGTTAGATATTGGTTATGTAACTAAAAACTTATGTTTTGCAGTGTAACCTCGACAACCAAAGTCTACAAACAATGAGATCACACAGACACAATTGCGGCGCGATCGACTCGCCGCCGCGTTTGTGGCCTAAGTTTGATGGATCTAAGTGTGTAGCTGAAATAAAATGTCTTACCATGACGATATCTATGACTTTTTAACAGTTGGCCTTCAAAGGAACGTGGCCTTCCATGGTCCATGGTCGTTAGTTTTTGATAATTTCGTGATTATTATCAAGACAGTACTGCCGCACTCAGAGATAAATATTAATTACATAATAGTGTAATTAAATGTAGATTTCGACATAAGCCCCATACATTATTTGTAAAACTCTTAATTAAATTGAATCAAAATGTCTTGGAGTGCGGTGGTTACTAATTAGTTATTAGTTACAAAACTCGTCTACTTTAACACTACATTTTTGCACGTTATTACACGAATTATGCAGAAAATAATAATTTTATCTGCATTCTGCATAATTCGTTTTATTTTCGTCTCCGATTAGTTACTCTCACTTGCTCTATATATTTTTTTGTTATTGTTGATTTTAGCGAGAATATTAATATTAGTAAGGTAGATTATTTTTTAAATTATTTGGATACTACCATAAACGCCACGTAGGTATATTCTTTAAAAAATTTGTATACTTTTTAGTGGCGGTTTTTTGGAAAAAATCTGCTATAAAATGTAACCAAGAAGGCTGAACATAAGTCACCAATTGACCGGAAATATTGTGAAAGGGTAAAAGTAAATGATCCGAATTAATTATACAAACCAAAAGGACCCCGCTTTATTTTGCCAATCGATAAGTCAACAAACCTTTGTCTACTATAATAATATATTGTTAGAAGTTATAAGATCTATAAGCTTACTAAAACTTTTTTGTAATATTATTTTAACTCTTTATCACTTATATGTATGTGGTCGTCCAAATCAAAAGGGACCTTATGGCGGTAACTAGTTTCCGAGATATTAATAAATTTGTAAAATACCTCAAAAAGAATCGTTTTTTTATTAACTGTATTTTCAAAAAGATGATTGTATTTACTACATGTAGATGTGTTCAACTTTTCGAAACGCCAATTAAAAAATGTTTTGTATCCATCTAAAGTTTAGTAAAAAAGGGACCTTATCCCGGCAAGACCTAACAAATCGGTTTTTTTTGTAATTCAAACCATATTTATCGACATTTTATTATTGCAAAGCAGGTATAAACTAAACTATTCATCGTATAGCCGCTATTAGACACAAAATAAAATGAATATATTACCGCAAAGAGTAGTTAAAATCATAAAAAAATGTACGCCTTAAGGTCTACGATTTACCGCCTTAAGGTCTTAGGTCCCACTATTGTAGTCCATATTTTGTTTAGGTACTTTTAATAGAGGTACTAAACAATATTGTTATGTTTTATATCAAAAAATATATTTTTAAAATAGTGTAAGGTTAATTAATTCTAACAAATGATTAAATAGCAAAAGTAATTCATTATAACGTCTGTTATTTCATTTTGTTCCATCTTGTACCTAATTGGGATGATGACAAGGTCAAATTTCGGGAAGGTCTATTTTACTAGATTTTCGAATTGTGATTTAGATATCTTGGAAAGTTTTTAAGCTATGTAGTCCATTGAAATGTTACATGAGCTTTGCATTTTTTTTTTAATTTTTATAAAAAAAAATCATACTTTTTTGCTTACTTATAACTTTTTTAATTTTTAATTTAGGGTAAAAAGTTATATAAACTTATTTGTAGGCAAAATAATTTGCAACAAATTATGATTTCACAATTTTTTTGTAAATTTCCGAGATATCGCGAAAATAGTGTTGTCAGCCCTTTTTTCAAGATGGCGGCCGGGGGACATGGGTGGCGACCCCACAAACTTGAGGTTATGCTTCTATAGATCCCCCCACATTTCCCAAAAATAAAATTGCATCCTCTAATAAATGCAATATTCGGTTCTAAATTTGTAACATTTCAATGGACTAATTAGAGCAATTCTTTCACCGATGTTTCTACTTTTGAATGGTCCTTTAATTACCAAGAAGAAAAAAATAGCCATCACGCCTAATAATATTAACTATAGTAAGACCCTTGCAGTCTGCTGAGTGTCAGCACTCAGCAGACTGCAAGGGCCGTTTTTAGGGTTTTGTAGTCAACAAGAAACCCTTATAGTTTCGGTCTGTCCGTCCGTCTATCTGTTTGTCCGTCTGTCTGTCTGTCCGTCTGTCTGTCCGCGGTTTTACTCAGAAACTATAAGACCTACAAAGCTGTAATTCAGCACGAATGCAGATATTAATAATGCTGACAAAATGGTATATAAAATCTTTAAAAAAAAAATTAATGGTACCTCCCCTACACCTCAAGAGGGGATGATATTTTTTTTGCGTCCACTCCACTGTGTGGGGTGTCGTTGGATAGGTTTTTTTAAAAATATTACGAGTATTCATAGATCACTTTCCGATTTAGGGATCCATTTGTGAAATATGAAGTTTCAAAGCGGAAAAAATCGTTAGAGTCCAGTGTCCTCCCCTTCTATCAGCTAAACGGTTGCTTCTGGAAATGTGAAAAAATTCACGGGAGTAGGTAATATGCTGAATTTAAAAGGAAAATTATCACGGCTAAGAAGACTTCATAAGTTATTGACTATTAGTCGATCAAGTAAAAAAAAATTCGGCGAAGTATAAAGGAACTTTTCGTTCAAATTCCTTTGAACATAACAGCTGAGGTGATGTTGTTAGAAGTGTAAAACACGTTATAAATGTACATTCATTGACCATATAAAAATTAACAAAAAATAGCGGTACTACGGAACCCTATATTGCGCGTAGCCCGACACGCACTTGGCCGGTTTTTTACGTATTATACTTGTTACAAAAATGTATATCTATATTTGTTAACTAACAAACATTTCCATACCTTGTTGTGATAATAAAAAAAAGAAAATTTAAGTTATATTGAATGTTGCACTAAAATATTGATTTTGCATTCTAAAAATAAAAAAAATTGTTTAGTGCCTACCATTAGGGCCCTTTTCAGTTTGTTTGAAGAAATTTTTCAGGTCTCTATGTAACTTTACAAGATCATAACCGACAGTTATCATTGATCTCTTAGCTTTATTAGCATCTGAACCAATTAAGTATAACCTATTTAGTGATTATGTGTTGATTTTGTTATTGTCAGATCTCAAAGTTTATAAAAATAAGAATTCTTGCTAGTAAAGGTCTACCAGAATCTGATGGCAAAAAGTGAGAAAATAAATTGACTCTAGCAATACCGGGGTAATTGGAATAAAACATTTTGATTCTTTTTTTTTCTTATAGCGGCTGATTCTGTGTGTTAAACATGCAAATATAAAAATTTATCCAATGATCAAGGATATTTTTTGAAAATCTGCTGTCAAAAATTGCCACCAGATTCTGGTAGACCTATAAATAAAAACTATTTTTTTAATTACTGTTGTTTTTATTTACTTACATCTAAGGCCTTTCGCAAATCTATGTAATTAGTAGCAATATAAAAACGATAAAAGTTTTGTGAGAAACAGGCGGTTTACTTACTTTTAATACTATTATCAATACTTTGCACCTTATTGATAATAATGCATTATGTTGACGGGTCTAGTTCCAATAACAGACAAGCTTATGCACGGATTGTAAGAATTTTCATTAGTAATAATCATAGTATACTATATCAGTCACATAACTTCACACTAAGGGTGGGTTGCACCAACTTACTTTAACTATAACTGTAACTCTAACTATAACTACAATGTAAAATGTCAAATCTTTGGTTAAGGACGCCATATTTAACGAGAACCATAACCGCTCATACTTATAACAAATTTTTTTCGAGAAAATTTACAATGGCTCAAAGTGTTGTTATAACAAATATTTTTCCTGTCGATTTTTACGGATACTTCAATTTTTTACACTCTCAATCCCATTAACTGTAGCTTTAATAAAAAAATAAACGCAACAGACATCTGTCAAATTCTGTGGTCAAAGTTAAGGTTAAAGTTAAGTTAGCCTTAACTATAACCATAACTTTGACCATAACTGTAACTATGACCACGCCTCTGCTGCAAGCCACTCTTAAACATAACTTTTTTGTACGGCAAACTTAAACTGCGATTTTCTCGAAACTTATAATTTCGATCAGTGAACTTCAAACTTCAAAAACTTCAAAAAAGGTTGGTTTTTGGGTCTATAGTTAGCTACGTTTATGTAGTTTCCAGTTCTGTAGGTAACTCATTTCCGCCATAAGGTCCCTTTTGATTTGGACGACCACATAATATTATAATGATTGTAAAAGATTGAAGATTGAAGATTGAAGAGCGTCCGTGGCCTAATGGGTAGAACTTTGGTTCGCACTCGTAGAGGGTGCGGGTTCGATCCCGGGTGGAGGCGTGTACCAATGAGACATTTTCTGATCTCAAGTATATAATACGGACGCTCGTACGGTGAAGGAAAACATCGTGAGGAAACCCGCACATAGTTGGTCCCAGACGTATTGACTAGTTCTTTCCTCTGGACTAGGCCGACTATGTTGCGAGAATGTCGTATGTGCTTGGGCAACCATACTGACATTTAAATCTTGTCCCAGGCACTACAGTATTTGAGGAGTGGTTACTTCGCTCTGAAAATACTGTATAAATCATCCACAACGGATGCAAAGGCCTAGTTTAGTTTTTGTAAAAGAAATAATTATGGTAATAATTTACATTGTTGCGTCTCAGCTATAGAGGGTGTAACAAAATTATACTTTAGGCTGTGTACTGTGTAATGTGTATGTGTCCCTTACTCAGAGTTCACACTGAAAGATATAATGTTTGTTTTATGATTTGTATTAGCATTCGCCCCAGCGCGCAGCGTCATGATTGTCATTTGCCCTTACAAGTTAAAAGTTAAAAGTTAAAAAAATACTCTTTCAGTGCTGCTACTTTCACAGTGAACTCTATACAGAGAACTCATACACACCCTAAAGTATTATCACTTTGTTTTGCTATACCCGGTATAAAAAAAAAAAAAAACTTTTTTGATTGTGTTTTCAATTATGTAAACTAAGACGTCTTTTACACCATAAATATTAACCGTAGAATACAATAATGAATGGTCCTAAAACTCGACCCGCAATACTTTAAAGTCACAACCTGACCGTGAACTCTGGGAAAAGGGTAAAAGTAAATGGTCTGTATTAATTATACAAAACCATAAGGGGCCCGCTTATCTTGTCAATCGATAGCCGCTGTAAGTCTGAACCACAACACTAATTGCTTCCAATCCAATTGAATTCACCTGACAGTGGTTCGGTCACGCAATATTTTATTCTATTCCCTCCTGGCTACGGTTTCGGTTGTCGTATTAAGTTTATTTAATTAATTAATGCACATAAAATGTTATTGGTTGATTAACGACTTTGCGGTAAATGTAATTTATTTGAACACTACGCGATAAGATGTGGACTACGTCTATAAACGTCATAACTCATAGCATCTATAAAATCTATATTATTTTGACGACTCGTCAAACATACTTGTAGGGGTCGGATCAGGTCCTAAGTTTATACTTACAAGGCTTTTTGACGAGTGGTCAAATCAGAACTAACACCGCCGTACACATACCAAAGTATAATTTTGTACGTGGTCAAAATGAAAACTAACGCTGGCGGCATCGCAGCTCAGCTCCGCTCTCACGACAATGTCATCGACGCGTAAAAAAAATCCTTGCATTTCTAGAATCTAGATAATAATATGAATACGATCACAGTATTTATCAGTACTATATTATTATCGTATTTCGTAATATTATATTTGTGAAAATGGAAATCACATAAACCAAATTGGACCAATTTAAACAAAAACGATCCAAACCACAAAAACATAATTCCGAGATATTTGAAGTTTAAGTTTAATTTGGAATTTAACTGTCTTTTAATGCAAAATGTTGATTATTTTAAATTTGATGTAATTGTATGTTCACTAATCTAATAATCCATTACTTACGTAGTGAAACAATTGTTACAGTTTATTAGATATTCAAGACAACTTGTTCTTGGATCATTATTGCAATATACATTTTATATGGACAAAGCTGTACAGGTTGCTAAAATAAAATCGCAAAAACGTTCCAAACTCTTTTACTCAAAAATGTAACGTCTATCAACTCTTAACAAATTGTAATAAGATACGTAGAATATACGCGATGGTTTACTAGGTAACTAAAAAGAGTGAAATTATTATTTTTAACAAAAAAATAAAACCGACTTCCAAGGTAAAACAATAATAAAATCCTTATAATATGAACAAAAAAGTATTAAATAATGTTTCCTATCTAATAGTGCCTATTTTCGAATTCGGCTAAACCTCAACTATTTCTGTACTGAATCTTCATCATTTTGAAGTCGGTACCAGATATAGCTGAATCTTCAGTTCTCTGATAGAATAGGTATTTGAAACTTTTGGAACTGGCACCGACTTCAAAATTATGACGATTGAGTACAGAAATAGTTGAGGTTTAGCCAAATTCGGAAAAAGGCATTATTAGATAGGAAACATTATTTAATACTTTTTAGTTCATATTATAAGGATTTTATTATTGTTTTTACCTTGGAAGTCGGTTTTTATTTTTTGTTAAAAATAATAATTTCACTCTTTTTAGTTACCTCGATTGTTTTTCTTATTCCTATTACGATGTAGATTGTTTTCCTATGTAAGTATTTTCATACTAAGGGTTCAATTTATTACCTCGATCGTGGGAATCGCAGACACAATAGATTTTTAATTGTTATGCGGCAGCCGGGTGCCGCTTGGGCTTGATGGGTTAATAGTTAAACTAGTGTAGTACCTATCGAAGCAACTTACTTCTCTTTTTTCTTTCGAATCTCAAAAGTAATGTCAAATGTGTGCCTTACGATCTGGAGTTAAGGTTGACTTTGTTATGTTCAATTTTGTGGTACATAAGTCGCTTAGAACTTGAATCATTTATTTTGAAACAACATTATATTTTTATTAAAATCGCTATGAAAAGTACCAATTATTATAAGGACATAACGTGATGATATAATTATGGTGTTGTGGGGGCATATTGTATCCATATACAACCATGTGACACTGGTGACCCTGACGTGGTAATGATGATGATGATGATGAATGTAATTTGCATAGTAGCATATGCTTTCAGTTCTTAAAACAGCGCCTAAACCCACGAACTTGTATCTATAAGGAATCCGGAGTTCTCTTAGTATCTTCGGAACCATAGTATACCTTGGTGCAAAATCTTGCGTTTTGGTAGCATATGCTTAGGATACTTCTCATAAAACCAAAATCACCATATGTTTCCATATTTAATTTTGAGGAGTTCCCTCGATTACTCATGGATCCCATCATCAGATCACCACTTTTGTGAAAATGAGACCAACTTGGAAAGAAACCTAATAGAACAAAATAAAAATTTTGAAAATCGGTTCACAAACGGCGGAGTTTTCGTTGAATATAAAAAAATAATAATTAATAAGTAAATAATAGGCTACTTGACATATATTCAATTTCATTGAACAAATGCATATTTCTAGTAGAACTTGGCCTAGGAAACCGTATTTCACCCTTATCGTCAAATAAAAGCTTATGATTGATAAATAAAGTCGATTTGAAAATATGATTTTTATTTTTTAATTTGTACTGACGAAAACGCTTTTGCGGTACTTCCGATTTGGATGTGACGTCATCACACTAGTAATTTAATATATTTTATTTATCGCGCTCGTTATATGTAAGTTTATTTGTACATAAATAATACGAATAAGCCTAGAAAGATTTGTAAAATATATTTTCTTGAATAATTCAAATAAAACATCAGTTTTATATATTACGTATCTCCATTTATTGTAGTTGGGAAATGAAATGGCCAAAACTTTTCTCTAAAAGTTTTCAACATTTAAAATGATTTCTAAATTCTTTTCTATTTTTTTGCCACTGTTAGACTCGTACGTTTAGCACATATTTTTTTTTTCAATAAAGAAAGTATAAAATACAAATAATATGACGTCACACTATGGCGGACAGTTTTTTCGGCGCCATTTAAAAGGCATATTTTTCAATCAATATTTTTATGGGTTTCTACTGTTTGAAATATTTAATTTTTAGAAGTTTTTTTGGTGAAAATGAATGATTAAGAAGCGATTATCAAGTATTTTTACGTAAGTAGTAGATCCTTTTTGATTCGTTAATTTAATAGTACCTACCTACTTAAGACTTGTCTGTTGTTATTAATTATTTACTTACATTAAAATTAGTTGTTTTATTTCATTTTAAATATGCAAAAAATGATTCAAGTGCTGAGATTCGGATCGGTAATATTTAAATCAAGAAATTTTGTTGCAAAGCTATATTGCAAAAAAATTAAATTCACTGCTCTTAATTTTACAAAAACGATCCACACCTCATGAATCGTTATTGCAATGATGTAAAGAAGTATTAGCAAAAAAACGTAACTGTTCCAGACAGCTTGGAGCATTACAACAAAATACAAATTTGTATATGCTAGGGCAACCAAGAAATTGCTTAAATGTTTCAAATGACATGGAACACTTTTGCATTTCAAAAAGAGTCTTTGACATGACTACTGTGGGTTGGATTACTGCGTTTTTCGCTCATTTGTCAACATAGAGTAATGAGTCTTTGATATGTTAAAATATACCTTATTTGGAGTACATACGTGTCAAAATCTAAAAAAGGAGGAGGTTGTGGTTTGGGTCGTTTTTGCTTAAATTGGTCCAATTAGCCTCTAGATCGGCTTCTTTGTTATATCGTATATAATATTCCAACATAATATAATAACACCCATTTTATTAGCAACGTAGAATATAAAGTACTCCAGAACGTAAAAAATAGCACTAAAAGTATTCAGGTTGTCGGAGATAATGAAAAAAGTTGTTTAAATGATCATTCGCTTTCGTGGGCGAGGCGTTGAAAGTCTAAAAACTCTATCCAGAATATTTTATCAACAAACTTTGACAGTAACGGTATAGTTTTGCATGTCGTTGTTATTATGTAGAGAACTGTAGAGAACTCGGAGTTAGGGCTTATGGCCTAGAGCGAACGTTAAAAGGCTGTCATGTCCTCATGTATACTTCGAGCCCGATTTCGTGACGTTGGAATAATGACTTTATAGTATTAAAGATAAATGACTTTTAAAATTAGCAGCAATAGTAATTTTGGACTCTTAAATTGGTGGAACCATGGGAAAAACCGAAGCAGCAAATATACCTTTCTCTTGCCCCCTTATAAATGTTTATGTTTTGTGAAGCAAATATCTGCTTGTTACGGGCTTTAGTAGCTTTTATCTTAAGTTAGTAAGTAAGTATTTTATCCTTCTTCTGTGTTTGAAATTTGACGTCGATGAGGTTGAACAATAAATATTGTAACTCTCCTAAAATTAAAGGTTGAACAATCGTATTCATGAGTTATTTTATGAAATGGACTAGCGAATGTAGACGGAATGTCTGCAGTTAGTCACCTATTGCTACCGCCCATGGACGAAGGAATTCCGCGAGAACGTGAATGAATGACAAAATACTTTATTGCACCAAAACAAACATGATACACAGAACATAGAAACTAAGTGTAAAAAGTATAAAAGGCGATTATATCGCTAAAACGATTTCTACCAGACAACCTTTATAATAAAATTTCACCGTATTATTTTTCCGGTTGAACTAGTACTAGCGCATTCTTAAAAATATCCGTTTTCATATCACTTGGTAAAAAAATAATAAACGACTCCTTAAACGCCAACAGTGGATTTTTTTAGGAAACTATTAAAAAACTACAATAATATTAGCTATTTAAAGTTCCTGGGCCCCGTAAAGATATAAGCTCAGATCTTTTGTTCTCGCAAGCGGAATTTTGCAACTGCTCTTATAATGTGTGAAACTTATAGGAAATGGTAGTTCTAAGAATATTACAAAAGATTTTTCAACTAAATGTTAAATGTTATTAACTAAAGAATATAGTTAAGTAAACAAAAAATAATATTACGACACGAACTGTCTGATTAAGCTTGTTGATTAATACTAGATAGACATAATTAATTGACGTGAATATTCATTTTATTCTGTAGTTGTAATTTTAAAAATATTACAATTTATAAAATAGGACCAGAAATAATTTAACTAAGTATTATAACAGAAATCGCCATGAGCAAGATTCAAAAATAGGCTCAAATAAATAAATGGTCATTTCGAAGCACAGATATTCAACAAAACGAAACTGAACGTGAATAAAAATGAACACGGGCGGGTTGTAAAAAATAGAGGCATGACAGAGATAGGGAAAACATCCAAATACTTACCCTATCTAAACAATGATGCGAACAAAATAAATCGAGGAAAAACCGGACGCTCCTAGATGTTTTAGTGCCAAATTCAGTTGGGTGTACGTCGGGAAATTGTGTGGAAACTCTAGGACAGTTATTGGATGGTTCCTTTGAATTGGACCGGCTTTCGTATGGCTGGGCTGCATAAAATGTGGTCTTGATTTAAATTAAAATATTAAGTATTATAATATGGAATTCGGGACTAAAATACTTTGTTGTGACTTGTTTTCTTACCTTCGTAAAATTGTATGATCACACAATATCTTCTAGGACTATCGAAATGCACACAACGTTGGTAAAGTTGGTGCGTTTTTTATATTATTAAACGTAGATTTACAAAATAGGTAAGAACACAGAATTTGAACAAATTACAAGATCAAGTACATAAAAAGTCGAAACGTACTCGAGATGTATAAAACAAAACGACGTACGAAATAATAGCGGAAGTACTCTCCATTCCCGCCAAATGGGGGAATCCACTTCCGGTGAATGGAGGCTTCGACGGAAGTTTACTTAGCCGCTGCGATCCTACGGCGACCCGGTCCACCTCCGGTTATGGCGGCCTATAGCCATTTCGGATTCGGTGCTGTTGTCTTAATAAAATATTATCTAAACAACCCCTGGAAACGTTACATTTCAATACCCGTTTATTATATTTAGGGATACGAGGGACAAAGACAAAAAGTGATTTGCAAAACCTTTATGATTTAATAATAGCTTCATGCAAAGTTTACTGATCAAGAATAAAATTGATAGCTGCGTAATTATTGCGGCTATAATTTGGCGCTGTATCTGTTAAATCTTTTGTCATAATAAATAATGAAGTTTCGCGACACATTTCTCGCTAAGTGGCTCACGTCAAGTTTAATTATAAAATGTAATTCCACTTAATTTACTCAGCCGCTCAAAGGTTCTAATTATGTGCTGTAAATATTCTATACTTGATAAACCTCGTAGTGTAAGAGTCAACGAATACGTTTCTAATCAAATTTTGTGACTACCAAGATTTTAGCAATATTGGTTAAGCTCCTATCAAACAAACTAGCTATATAACTAACAATATTTGGTATTGTCAATAGATTGGAAATGGGCAATTTAAGCAATATCAATTGTCGTCCATAGTCGTAACTTCCCATAAGCTAAGGGTAAGCCTAGAGAGGATTACATGCTAACGACATTGCTAGTATTAGACGTAGGTAGGTGCAAAATTAATGTTTATGCATAGTATCTCCGTAATTGTTTAATGCCATGCAGGTAAGACCCCAAATACACGGTTTTGGTGTAAACATTATGTAGGCAGGTAAAAAAATATTTTAGCCATGTTAAAATTATCTGTTTATAAACATTGAATTGAAAAGTTGACTGATAGTTTTATCTACATTTTACTTATTATAATATCAATAAAGAGTGGAACTGGACGGACCATACCTGCCGCATGCATCCTGACTGTTGGCAAAGGTCACCACAGAGTTGGTACTAGAAGATGGACGGCGTCGCCGTGGTTGGCCTCGAAAAAGATGGCGAGATGAACTAGGTGGCTACAAGCCAGGCTGGCCAACGGTGGTGTTGGAACGAGACAGATGGAAAACTTTGAGGGAGGCCTTTGCCCTGCAGTGGGATAGGATAGATTGTTAAAAAAGGGAAAAAAAATATCAAGTAAGATTAATAATAATCGGAAAAAACAGTAAATAATTACTGTCTAGTTATACGGCATTGGCTCCTCGTGTATAAGGTATAAAACGGAACGCTTAAACACGCGAAATTACCGACGCAATATCCGTCAGATCAGAAAAGGTGCGATGGTGGTAATTATGCCTTCGGGCTTCAGCACTAATGATAACGTGATATTACTTGCTATTACCATATTATCGCGCCGAGAAAAAGTTAAGTGTTTGTTGGTTCAATGTAATATTTCGCCGTAGGGTGGCATTATGTCCAAATCAGCGCATCTCCGCAAATGGTTCTGGATTTATAGAAATTTATGGATTAATGGTCAATGGTGATCATACTTATATTTTTACACAGAATTTTCCTCGTTTTGTAATTATTTCAATTTATATGCAAGCAATAAATATTCCAGAACTTTTAATTTAAATTAGGTATCTCAAAGAGCGTCTCTATTCTCTTAATTCTAGTTTGTTTTTCGGATTGAATCCTTTTTTAAGCGTCGCCTTTTTACAAGTGCAATCAAAGAAGAATTAGCACGGACCGCCTTTCCAGAATCACAAATGGTAAAGTTTACAAGACGTTGGCCTCGGGGATCCACTCGGATTAATTAAAGACTACCGATGCTGATCACCGACTCCCCCGTGGAAAATTAAATTACTAGACCAGGTTTGAAACCTTAATTTTTGGCGAACACGTGAAATTATTTCTCAGACGTATTTAAGTGTACGTATTTAAGTGACTCAGATGTATTTAAGTGTATAATTATGTGCTTAAAAAACTTTTATGTAAAACTATTGAGTAAAAATTAAAATACAACAATTAAATTGACATTAATGATTACATTTTTAGGGTTCCGTAGCCAAATGGTAAAAAACGGAACCCTTATAGATTCGTCATGTCTGTCTGTCTATCCGTCCGTATGTCACAGCCACTTTTCTCCAAAACTATAAGAGATATACTATTGAAACTTGGTAAGTAGATGTAGTCTGTGAACCACATTAAGATTTTGATACAATAATGGAAAAGTTATTAAACATTTTAGGGGTCCCCATAGGTACAACTGAATCATTTTTTTTTTTCATCTAACCTATGTGCGTGGTGTATCTATGGATAGGTCTTCAAAAATCATATTGAGGTTTCTAATATCATTTTTTCCTAACCTGAATAGTTTGCGAGAGAGACTCTTCCAAAGTGGTAAAATGTGTGTCCCCCCCCTCTATTTTCTAAAGTATGCACAATGACAAGTCTAAAAAAAATATGATGTACATTACTATAAAAACTACCAACGAAAATTGGTTTGAACGAGATCTAGCAAGTAGTTTTTTTTATACGTCATAAATGGTAAACCTTAATTTAACTTTCATTAAATCAACTGAAATATAAAATTTCAAAATAAATCAAAAACCTTTTAATTTCATAGAACCCTTCATGGGCGTGTCCAACTCGCACTTGGCCTATTACAAAATATGAGTATTGCAAAGCCCGCTGTATACATTGGGCCAACGCTTTGAGCCAGCGCATTGGGCCAACATGACGTAGAAGCCTACTTGGCTATAAGTTGGGAGCGACATTCTGCACTCTAACGTTGGCTCAATGCGCTGACTCAATGCGTGGCGCAATGTATACAGCCGGCTTAGGGTCAATTCAGACCGCAACGCGACGCGTAGATGCATTTCTAAATTTGTACTGAATTGACAGATTTGCATGATGTCTCACGCAATTGAAATCTGTCAATTCAATACAAATTTAGGAATGCATCTACGCGTCGCGTTGCGTTCCGAATTGACACTTACGCACATTTGTGAACATTACATCACAATTAATGAGCTACGGAATGCGCAATTTCCCGCAATACATAAAATGCACACGTCCAGTACTCCATTTCTGAGCTAAATGCGAGTAATCTCGATATAGCATCATTAAAAACTAATAAACAAGTCAGTATTAGCGGGTTCGGATTGCACAACTTGGAACTGCGAAACTTGGCCGTAATTGGAAACATATTGAGTTTGTTTGTAACGAGCCCGTGCCTCAGTTGTGAGATCGATAAATCTACTCACGTATTGTTCCCAATTGACTGCTCATTTTAACTGATTATAAAAAAATACAAATAGCATTATTGTTGAAAAATCTGGCTTTACAAAACTCTGTAAATCTGTTTGAAAATACAAATAAAGGTAAACGCAATTGAAAGCACGCATGACGCATCGCACTAGCAGAAATACCTGAAGCAGATAAAAATAAGCGAATGACAATCATGGAGGAGCTGGCGAAGAGAACCGGATTAGTCCGCGAGAAAAATATTTACACAGTGGCTAAAAAACTAGTATCAACTACTGCTACTGAAATACCGATTAGTTTTGTTTGAAAATGGACTTTTTAAAGCCTTTTTAACCAGTTTTGATTGAAAATATTAACAGGGATTGACGCAGATGGGTCAAGAGAAGACGATTCGAAAAAAAAAATACTTTCGCACTCCGGTGGACTTAACCGGTTTTGTTCGCCAGCTCCTCAATGGAGACTGTAGCAGATTGTGTGGCGGCAGATGCGCTCATTCATTATTATTATTATAAGAGGAACTAATTACAAAAACTAAAATATGGAAATAGCAATTAGCTACATATATTATACAGTAATGTAATATATCACACAGGCGTTAGGCAATACAGAGTAGCTCCTGTAGGAAAAAGAAAATACTATTTCTTGCAATAATTATGATGAATTGTGACAATTCAATCACGGACTCGATCCCACCTCGCGCTTAGGACAGTGACAAATGACTTCAAACGCTATTTAATCTTATTTTTATCTCATTTCGCACATTGACCTAATACATACGGTAAAACAGAGAGCAAAATATGGGCGTAGAAAATAACCAGATATTACATTAGCCAAAAAAACTGCGTATTGGGTAAATAAAAGAAACGTTAGTAAGAAAGGGTCCATGATTAATATGTACGGGGGCCTTAATGTTCGCGTTTTGTTTTATTGTACAAAGCAGTCTTGACGTGGCCCATTAACCGCTCCGCCCATTCATTCGTCCGTTCATTCGTTCAGTCATTCGTTCCACGATCACCTGGGGACTGGGTTTCGTACCATTTGGCTTAATATTATTTTCCCTTTTTATTTACTGTATGCCTGAGTGAATATAGTCATGAACTGTGTTCCTATTTCGTCCAACTACGTACCCACGTATTTTAGTACATTCAACTTTGCCTTTACTCAATTATTTTATTTTGAGTACACACATTTTCTTCTATTTCCACCTCATATTAAACTTTACCTGTTAGTTCCTAAAGTTAGAGTCGCATCTTGCAACCGAATTGTGAAAACGTTCCTCCAAACCGATTTCGTTTAAATTTCGCACACGTTTATAGTTTTGATGACAATGCAATATTGAATATCTGAGCAGTGCAATATTGCAAAGTTTTAAAATTGCGATCACTTCTCCTAACTGCTAGGAGAAAAGTAGTAGTAGGAAACTTAACTCATACTATATTCTAATTTTAAACTATTTAACCTTCCAAAAAGAAGGAGGTTTCTCAATTCGACCGTAAATATTCTGTTTTTTTTTATGTTTGCGGAAAACTCCGCCGTGTTTGAAAGACAAATAAATTGATAAAGAATAATGAAAATTTGTATAACAAATTACTTCTCACGATCACGATATTTTATTTTAGGCCTTTGTAATATGTTTTAATCCTATTTATTTGAAACAAAGAAAAAATGTGAAAATGGCTTTACCTTAAGTGCTTTCCGAAGACGAATAAAAGTAATAGGATTTACTCAAGAACTCAAAGTCGATTGGCCTGCAAAAGAAATACGGTAACACTTGACATTAAGAGCGGGCTGTCAAATTTTGCTGTGTTTTCTAATAAGTATTACGATCCCGGAAGACGATTGACTCAAATGAAATTGAGATTTATTTAATCATTGTATATTTCTCTAATATTTGGCTAACCAAAAACACGATTCACTTATTTTGACTCGATAGTTTTATTTTTTGAAATTATGAATCTTTCTTGGCTTTTCAAGAAATACCTATTACACTTATTGAGTTACTATCATTAAATAACTTGCACTACTACAATCACACACTTTATAAAATAATAGCTAAAGGAAATATTCGTATTGTATTTAATTTTTAAGTAATCATCAAAAACATTTTTAGGACTTACGACCTTTACTTTCGTGCTATAATGCGGGAACCGTTGTTACGCGATATTGTTCACTATTAGCTGCATCGTAAAGCATATTGCCCGGGAGCACGATTCATGGAATCATTGTATCACGATTGGAGGATAGCGGTGTGTGTAGGCGGGGCTAGCGTTTTGACAGTAGGCTCTTAATTTGGTAATAGAGTAATATATTTGTTAAGGTGACGCCTTGATAATTTGGCTGCAGCGATAACGATTTTTCTCAACAATGACTAAACCTAAGAAATTAAAGTTCATGGTCAATATTCATCATGTCTTTATCTTTGAATTACCCATAGCATAATACGATTGGTCAACTTTTATAACACAGAATAATTAATCAAAGAGACCTCTATAAAAATAGGGATTCTAATTTTGCCAACAGAGGAAAGTGATTTAAGCTTCCAAAATTTGTACATAGATTAGCTCAAGCAAACAGTATAATTTGCCCATAGCTTATATGAAATACCTATATGTATTTATGGTTTTTAAATTACGCGACAAAAAACCATTTTGTCGCTTACGCCCTTTCCATTTCTTGCTGTTCCATTTCTTGTTTTCTATGAGAGGCCGGCCCTGCCTCTCATAGAAAACAAGCGATCTAAAACATATCCAAAACGATTTTTTACTTTAACGGGGCGTCACCTTAACTGTGTCATTCAATTTACGGTTTTGATAATGAAAAGGTAAAGAAAGCTTTTTAGAGTTCCGTACCCAAAGGGTAAAAACGGGACCCTATTACTGAGACTTCGATGTCTGTCCGTCTGTCTCCAGGCTGTAACTCAGGAACCGCAATAGCTAGACTTCTGAAATTTTCACAGATTGTGTATTTCTGTTGCCGCTATAACAAAAAATACTAAAAACAAAATAAAATAAATATTTAAGGGGGGCTCCCATACAACAAACGTGATTTTTTTGGCCTTTTTTGCTCGTAATCAATTATGGTAGCAGGTAGGCACTTGAAATATTCACAATGTTCTTAATTATATTTGAATTTTAATAATTAATAATGAAATTAAAATAAAATAAATATTAAAGGGGGGCTCCCATACAAAAAACACAATTTTTTGCCAACTTTCGCTCAATAACGGTACGGAACCCTTCGTGCGCGAGTCCGACTAGCACTTGACCGCGTATGCGAATTATAATTGCATAAGTTGATAAAAAATTATATGTACCTAATAGCTTTACCGCGGCAGTCCTCGAGTGCTAATCTTTTTATGTAATTAATATTTTAAATGGTATGTAGGTACTTTTAGTAAAGGACACCTCGTAATAAACGCGGTAATACTATCTAATATTACCGTGGTATAAATATTGAAACAAGTAACAAGTGTATGTTAATTTGTTATGTAATTAGTACACCGCACTTGGAGGATGCAATAATTACAGCACCCTAATAAATTGTGGACTTAGGACCAATCCTAATGAGGTAATCCGCGTAATTCTGGACACAATCACAATTGTGGTAAACTGTATCTATGCTAAATTATTACTTAAACACTTCATTTGTTATATTGATCATTATATCCGACTAATATCATTGATATGATATCAAAAAAATTTCAGATTTGATCAGTCAGATATTAATATTATACAGTAAGATTTGTATTTTTGTCAAAAGTTTTAATTATTTCATAAGATTTTTTATACAAAAATTAAAATAAATTATTTTTAAATGAAAAGGCGCAAATTATTCCATTATAGCATGCGAGACTATTATTCTAATTGTTGTGTTGTTGTGAATTTTTTAAGTTTTGATAACGTTTTTTGCAAGTTTTTATTTTTTCGAGTGTCTCAATTATTCTGAGGCTTGTTCAAACAATATTACTGGAAACAATGTCGGAATTAAGTTAACCAAGGACCGCCAGATGGCGTGCAAAAGTTATAATAATTTTTATTCGCTAATAGGAGATTCTGATGGCTGTGGCCTAATCAGCTAATTGCCCGATGTTACTTTTATAACTTCGATAATAATAGAACGGTCTAAATGAGAAGCTGAAGGTTATTAGATGCCCGGCCGCACATTATCCGAATTTCTGATCAGAAAAATTCGGACGCCCCGCCCTGCTCATACATTTTGATACGTTAGAATTCTGAGACAAATTGTATTTATAGACAAATAGAAAATAAACAGCCCTGATACATAATGTTAGGGGGACGAATTTTAAGAAAAAAAAAGTATGCGGGGTCCAGAACAGAGTGCGTTCCGGCGAGACGTCCTAATTTTTTTTAATCAGAAATTTCGGATAATGTGCGGCCAGGCCGCCAGGGTAATACTCGGTTTCTAAGGTTTTTGACATGAATTTGTCTATAAAACCTCAAAAATATGGCATAAACGTTGAAATTGATTAATATCGTCACACGTCAGATGACAATGATTCACTCATTCTGTAATTAACAGCTGCAACGTCTTTTAGATACGGAAGTTATTGTTTTGACTTAATCGGTCAAGGAACTTTTGTTAAGTTTCATAAAATGTGGATGGATTTTATAAGCTTTTATTTAACTTGCTTTGTATGTATGTAAGTATGTATGTTCGGGTGAAATTTAATTGGAACTTAATTTTGAAGCAGATATATTCAACCGATTGAGCTGAAATTTTGCATACACGTTTAGTTTGGATGACAATGCACGATATGGTATGTGACATCACTCTAAATCCAATATGGCCGACCATCCAAGATGGCGAAATATTTATATATATTATATTAGATTATATTAGATATTAAATGAAAGGGCTTTTTGAGAGTAACTCGAAAACGAATGTAATATCATTCTACATCCAAAATGGCGGCTCATCTAAGATAGCGGAATAGTTATTTTTAATACACTTCTGCAATATGGGTATCAAATAAAAGGGCTCATTGAGAGTAACTCTAAAACGAATGTAATGTAACTACAATCTAGAAATATTTTACTTCAATAATACTTTTAAATATCTAGTAAGCTTATGGCTTAATCCGCAGCCGAGGAGCCAATTCTTTTCAAATTAAGCTCTCGCAATTTCGATATTGCTTGTTAATGAACCAGCCGATCGTGAAGGGTTCCATTTACAAGTATGATAATTTTCTGCTGCCGTTCCCTTGGACTCTTAACGATTATTATGTCCTTAAATCCCAATTAGGCTGTTCTAGTATATAATATAATTCCTTTTCAAATGATTTGAATAATACTCAATCGAATTCGACTTTATCGAAAAATTTAATAATGAAAAATGGATTGATTTTTAATTTTTAACCGACTTCAAAAAAAGGAGGTTATCAATTCGACAGTATGTATTTAATACATATTTCCAGAACTGCCCAATTTTCGTATATTATGTTAGTCTATATATCAGCGTCTGAACAAATGTGCCAAATTTCAAAAGTGTATGTATGTATGTTTTTATTTTTGTGTTCGCATATCTCTGGAACTACCTTTCCGATGTCAGTAATTCTTTTTTTGATGTACTAGGTATTGTTCAACTAAGGGAATAGTGCAAGTATCATCGAAATCGGTACAGTAGTTTTGGAGATAGGGAGTTTTAATTCTCAATTACGTACAATTTTGAAGTTGGTTTTATTTTCTTAAAATAATTTATTTATTAATTCAAAAATATAAATTGATAGTCATTAAATAATTAAAACAAAGCTTAGGTGTTGTTTCACCACTTACTGAAAAGTTCCAGATAGGCTATCTACAACTTATCAACCAGATACTCCTTACTTCATCTGTCAGAAAAGCTGTGAATAGCCTATCCAGCACTTATCAGGAAGTGGTGAAACAGGTCCTTAGACTTTTGTTACTACGAGAGCGATTTTGCTAAAAATTTTCGTCGTTATTTAAAAGAGGACCGCCGGAAATAGGCCAATTTTTATATTGTACGTACGAATTACGAAGTCGCGGGGAACTGATAGAACATAATAATATTTAGCATCATGTCAACTAAGCTAGAGCTTCTACACAGCACTAAGTGATATATTAAGTGCGTCATCAATTTCAATCAGACCATGTTAGAGACTATCTCCAGGAATCGGGTCAAACTTATGAGGAAGTTTTTAAGCAATCTATTTCCGTCAGACAGATGGCGCCTGTGGGATCGTTACGGCAGACGCCTTACCTTAATTAGTTAATTGACATATATTGAGAAACACTGGTTGTCAAGCCGCGCTGAGATTTTAATTACTTATTAACTATTAATAATTTCATTAACTCTAAGATCTATTACGTCGCCCAAGTTTATCAGACTACTGGGTATTGTCTTATTATTTGCTAATCATTTTGATATCTACTCTGAAAGTAAAACATTATCCCCCTTACTAATAAACGTGGTATAAGCTTTGAATAGTTATACAGTGTTTTGTTCCTGTCACACAAGTGACATTTTTAATTGGATTGAAGAAGACAAAACACTGTATAACTATTCAAAGCTTATACAGCGTTTATTAGTTAGGGGGTTTAATAATTGTAATATTTTCATTTCTTTATTTATTCTTCGTGTTACATAATTTATGCTCCATTTGCTCGCAACTTTGTTCGCGCTATAAAGAACAAACATATAGATGTACTTGCACATTTATATATTTAAGACGTGAGTGGAAGAACCAGATAACTAAATTTCATTGCATATGGACCATTACTAATTTTTTTTCTTATAATTTAAACAAATCTTGTAACTTACCTACTTCGTCATTTGGCTTAAATATCTGGCTATATATAAAATCCACATTTTTTATTTTAAATCTTTTTCCCGGCCCTAGAGCCTCCATCTACGCAAAAAAAAGAACTGAATTTTTAATTAATTCAGGTTTTTTGCTTAAATGGAGGCTAAATCTGTTACCTGCTTCTCCAACTCATGTCTTCAATTATCAGGGCGAACGAAGCGAGCCCTAGTAGGTATATCCCATAACTGGAACATTTTGTGGTACACTGCGGAAAAACTATCACGCCTATTGATTTGTGCTTTAACATAATATGTTAAATAGTAATTTTTATTTATATGTAGATGTGTCAGTCAATGTGTGACGACGCGAGCCCTCACAAAGCTCGGCTTTTAGCTAGTTAATACTAGTTGGCTTTTAGCTAGTTATTTACTGTATTATAATGGATATTTTGGCAAGATGGTAGATGGTAGGAAGCTGAATCAGAGAAAATCAACATACTCTATTCTCCGCTACAGCAGTCTCTAGAATATTTTTCAAGCCTCGTCAAGGTCACTTAATATCTGCTAGGTATTTTAATTAAGAGTTACCAAGGTTCCATTGCGGCCATAAGAATTAATTCAATGCGGTATCGTAGCTTTAGTGCTCTTTTTGCTGGCGACAGATAAGTCCCTCGAGGAATTTAGGTCGGATGAATAGGTTAATACGCCTATTTGTTTCATTATCTCCGCCTGCCTGCTAATTAGTCTCATTTCAAATTTGGTTGCCTTTAAGGGGGTTATAGGGTGACATTTTTATAGAATTACTGTTATACAATTTATTTTATAGGTACATATGAACATTGTTTCGTTAAATCCAATAAATTATAATCTTACTAGTAAAGATTTACTCGTATAATTTTTTTAAGGTCCCAACTTTGTCTGTCATACTATTATGACAACTTTCGATGCTCTAGACCAGGGGTTGGAAGGAGGTTGTCTTGGAGAGTGCTACTCCACCGGGGCCACTTGACATCGACGTAGACACGATGGGACCGGACGATTTGATCCGTGCCGCTGAGAGCAATCTACAGGAGATTCTCGGCATCACGAACAAATCGTCCAACTTGAAAGGTGGGTTCGCTAATAAAATAAAGCGTGCCACCTCGGCGGTCAGGATGGTGATCGACGCGCTTGGGGCGCGTACAGAAGCAGAGGAGACTCGCCGTCTCAAAGCCGACAACAAGAGGCTTCAACGAGAACTGGCGAATCTCCGTGAAGAAGTGCGCGCCTACAAGCGGGACTTCGAGAGGAGCAAGAACGAAGCGGCGAAGGAGAGACATTCTCCGATGTCCAGCGAACAGCTGGGCATCTTGGAAAAGAGTATCGCCCGCCTTGTTGGGAATTTGGTGGATGGACGGCTCGCGGCTATTGAAGATCGTCAGCTGCCTCGGCCTGTTTTTCGCCCGCCGCTGGCGGCCGATAAGAAGAAAGCGGCCCCCGAAAAGAGAGTTCTTGAAGTCGGTCCTCCAGTCGTGGTGTCAAGGTCTCGTGACGCTTCGCCAGTGTTGGCGTCCTCTGCGACGCGTCCTGCAAACCGCGAGGAGTTTCCGGCTTTTCCGGTACGTCCCGGAGTGCGTGCAGCTCCTCCTTTAAAGGTCAAGAAGGGGAAGGGGGCGAAGTCAGCAGAGTGGTCGAGCTTTGGCCCATCTACTTCGAAGCAAGCGCCTCCTCTATCAACAGGTGCGAGGGAGATGGTTGAGGTTTTGGAGGGGCCTTCGTCAGAATGGACCGAGGTTGTCCGCCGGAAGGCCCCTAAAAATAAGGCGCCTAAAGTGCCTGTTAAACCGGCAAAGAAGATGCCAAAGCTACCTCGCTCTACAGCTGAGGTGGTCAAGCTGAAGCCGGAGGCCGTCCTTAACGGTACGACGTACAGCTCCGCCTTGCAAAAGGCGGAGGACGTTATTAATTTGGAGGAGTTAGGGATTGGCCCCCTCCGCATTAGGCAGGTGGCCACTGGAGCTAGGGTTATCGAAGTTCCTGGCTCCACTAGTCATGAGAAGGCCAACTCATTGGCGGCTCGTTTGATGGTGGTCCTTGGGGAACAGGCGGATATTTCCAGGCCCGTGAAATGTTGTGACTTCAAAATCACGGGTCTGTCCGATGCTGCGACCGTGGAGTCGGTTAAGTCTGCGGTCGCTAAGGCGGGTGGGTGGGTCAAATCAACCGGGGGCTGGTGGGCACGGGCTTTGCTCGCATGAGCTGCCCAGTGACTGCTGCTAAAACATTGGTGTCACTGGGCAGTATTGCTGTTGGTTGGAGCAAAGCCACGCTCCACTTATTTAATGCGCGCCCCAAGCATTGCTTCCGGTGTTTGGGGATGGGGCACTTTGCCGCTTTGTGCCCCCCTGCAATGAAGGACCGCAGCGGTCTTTGTTATCGCTGCGGTGAATCCGGGCATTATGCATCGGAGTGCAAGGCAGTCCGTCCAAGGTGTGCAGTATGCACGGATGCAGGTCGTCCAGCGGAGCATGTGATGGGGGTAGGTCCTGCAACCCCCCACCAGTTCGTGGGTTAATTCGCTCCTCCATAATAGAGGGGAGGAGATCGGCGTCGCCTGAGGCCCAAATATCCGACTAATGCCTGGACATCTGGGTTTCCTACAGGGAAATGTTAACCACTGCGCCGCGGCTCAGGACCTCTTCCTGCAGTCTATAGCGGAGTGGAACATCGACGTGGCGGTGTTGGCGGAGCCCTATTATGTCCCTCCTCAGCCTCATTGGGCTGGGGATGATCAGGGTTCCGTCGCCATATTGGTGAGTCCAGGCGCTGCCCCCCCCCCCCCCCCCCCCCCCCTCATACCCAGAATGAGGGGTCCCGGGTACGTGGTGGCGGTTTGGGGAGAATACGCTATAATCGGAGTCTACTTCTCCCCGAACCGCAACTTAGCCGCCCTAGAGCAGTTCCTCGATGCTCTAGGGCCGCTGATCAGGAGACTAGCCCCTCTCCCCGTCATAGTGGCAGGGGACTTCAACGCCAAGTCCTCGGCGTGGGGTTCCCCTGTCACTGATCCGAAGGGAAGGGAAGTTGAGGAGTGGGCTTTAGCCTCGGGACTGTCCCTATTGAACACAGGGACAGTCCAGACCTGCGTGCGGCGGACGGGCGGTTCAGTGGTGGACTTGTCGTTCGCCACTCCCGCCGTCGCGCGCAGGGTGGAGAGGTGGAGGGTGGTGACGGAGGTGGAGACATTCTCGGACCATCGCTACATACAGTTCGAGGTGTCTTCGGCCTCCGTATCGAGTCCAGCATCGCGCTTCGGGGGACGTAGTGTATTCCCGCGTTGGGCTCTCTCAAAGCTTAACCGGGAACTGGCGGAGGAGGCGGCCATCGTCGGCCGCTGGAGACTTCCGTCTTCTGAGACAATGGGGGTGGACGACTAGCGTTTGCCGAGCGGCCATGCCTAGAGTGTGAGGTTCCCCCCCGCCTCGGAGGGCTGTCTACTGGTGGTCGACGGAGTTGGCCGACCTTCGCGCCGCCTGCAATGCTGCGCGTCAAAGTCGCAAGCCCCAAAGTCGTGCGGCCAGCGGCCGCATGCGGCTGGTGACTAAAATCGACCGTGCAAACGCTCAGTCGCAAGCGATCGCTTGCTGCGAATACTACTGTAGCGAGTGACTTGCCGGGTGACTAAAATCGACCCGTTAGTCACCCGTGTAAATGGGGTGGCGATTCGACTTGGACAGGCGATTCGACTGGTGACTTGCCGGGTGACTAAAATCGACCCGTTAGTCACCCGTGTAAATCGGCCATAAGGCCGAAGTGGGCCGCGAGAACAAAAGGTTTCCAAGAATCCGCGATCGAAGGATTAAAAACAGGAACACAGATAATGCTTACGTATCACTATGTTATTTTTTATCCATTCAAAATTACCTTCAATATTATTCTATATTTAATATCGTCTTTTGAGTATGGTTAGAACAAAATATGAATACGTGTACGTATTATGGTTTATACTTATTAATCTTAGGGTTAGCTTGTATTTACAAAAGCGGGATACCTATAGAAATTGCTCGTGTATCCAATAATATTGCCGGACCACCCAAGATGCACGATTCGCGATAAATTCCCTCTATAAGTTTGCGAATAGTCATTAGTTTCGTGTCATGAAATTTAATATGACGCCCCCTTAAGTGATATCTGCAATGAGGAGATAAGTTATTGCTCCTATATTTTATTTATGCCGCCCCGTTAAAATCTGCACACCCTGTCCACGCCTCCTTCGTAGTAAGTGTAGCATGTGCGATGATAGTAAAAGCTTTTGAATTGTTAAGTATCTGATTTGTAATATGTACAAAATTACTGCAAGTGGTTTCCTATTAACAATACACACGAGAAAAGAAATGGGCTCTAAATCCTGGTGTCTTTAAAGGTTTTAAGTGCAGCGGTTATTTTTTAAGATGATCGCAAAAAGTATGTAAATAAAATAAATTAATCAACTCTTATTAAATTTTACTTTGTAAGTATTTTTTTTTTTTTTTTTTTTATCTGTATTTATTTGGGGATTTTTATCCGAAGATATGTCAATCCCATTATACCCTTTACATAAATTTACACTTATAATTAAAATTTACACTGTATAATCGATATTGGCAAAAATACGGAAAAACGAACTGGCTTCTTCAGAAGTTGGTTCCGAAAGAATGGACTGCACGAGCCCCATCGCATAAAGATTAAAATTAAATTTTTCAAAAACTGTCAATCTTTGGGCCTGATACTTGACACATTCCATCAACAAGTGTTGAACGTCTTCGACTTGACCACAAGTTTCACAATTCGGTGAGTCAGCCTTATTCATTAAAAATGCGAACTTTCTTGTTGGAATGTGTCCAGATCGCAGTCTAAACGCTAATTTAACTACATTACGACTCAGCTCAGGCTTTATAAACCACGGTATACGAGGAGGCATCGATTGCATTGTTTTATACCAAATACCTTTTGATTTTGAATGTTCATCGAAATATTCTCGCCAGTGTTCGTAATTGCAGGTTTTGAATAAAGTTAAAATTTCGGAATAATCTTGTCTACAGTTAATCAACCTACCTTGTAGTATACCTAATTTTGCCAATCGATCCGCCTCCTCGTTACCTCTAATACCAACATGTCCAGGAACCCATTGCATTCTCAGAGTCCAACTGTACTCTTGAAGATTAATTATCTTCTTACTAATTTCGTAGGCTACCGGAACACCTCTTTGTCCAGAGGCGCACCGAGCCAAATGTTGAAGAGCGGTTTTGCTATCCGAAATGATCACAACTTTCTTTTGTATATTGCTACTGTTCCTCAACAAATAAGACAGTGCCTCCGAAATAGCAAAAAGTAAGTTTGTAAGTATTAAGTTTCAAATATTTTATATAGCATTCAATTCAAAATATAATCTTCAAGAGCCTATCATTTGCCCCAGACACCAGTTACGTCCGACTAGTGCAAAGTGTTACTTGAGTGACGGCTGTTTCACACCCACACCTCCTCCTGTCAGTGTCATCCTAGTATGATTTTGTATGTGGCTGGTGTTATGCCTCCATGACAAGGCTTTCCATGTGCCAAAACTGTAGCCTGTGCGTGCCATACCTTGTCGCAGTAAATTTTGTGCGTAATAAAATTATATCTCTACCAAACAGTAGTTAAACAATCCCCTATTTCCAGGGTGAAAGACGCTTATCAAGAGCTGTAATATTTTTACGACGGTGGTCTAACCATCCGTATGTTTCACGCCACATCCGGTGCGACAGCCTCTACCGGAAACCGGAAGCGGCGCCGCCCGTCTAATGGATCGAGAACCTCTGATAAATAACTGATATTAATATATGTATTCGCAACACTTGTATTTTATTGGACTTGGTATAGTAATAGTTGTAAAGGAAAAATGTTTTCGCTTTTTATTTTTAGGAAACTTTCAATACAAATAGATAATAATTTATAGCATGATGAAAGCTGAAAATGAGTATTATGATTTATTTAATTCCAAATAGAAACTACTCTTATCCCTGAATTTGCTTCCTGTTTACGTTGTCTCACTGACCAAGATGACCTTGTACAGTATAATTCACTATGATGGACGTCAATTATTGAGCATGCTATTGACATTGAAATTCGCATCATGGTGGTAATCATGGTTAATATTTTATCGTATAACAACGTGGCGCCTACAGACCCCTCGGTTGTCTCGTTTCTGCAAGTCCAAAGTCTCTTTCTGATCAAATTCTGTTTAAGCAAAAGAATGTCTCTCTCTCGGTATTTATAAATTCTTCAATAAGACCAAAGGCAAAAAACAAACGAATTGTGAAGTAATATCGAACTATGGTAAGTTATATTGCGCGCGTGCTAAGGAAGTTTACCGATAGCGAGTGGAGGCGAGGCTCGCATGCGAAATTGTTGCTCCACAATAACTAGATACTTCCAAGTGCCCTATGTTTTCTGACACAATTTCTGCAAAAAAATTGTATGCATTTTAATGTCAAGGCCCTTTTTTCATGGGCAGTCTGACCTTCAGATGTTTATTACATAATTAAGAGGGGCCTTACACAGTGAGGTGGAGATTTAAAAAAATTGGATGAAAAAATATCAAATAGTAGATAAATAGGTACATTATAATCTAACATATTATTATAATAAAGAAAATAATAGTAGATAAGTAATGAAAAGACTTATGGATACGGAGAGCCTCTTCTAGAAGCAGTTGGAGCTATTAGCAATACCAATTGCTAATAGCTCTTTTATTGCTTATTTTTCACGTCCTTTGCGCCCAAAAACTTCAATTAGGTATCAGTAAAGTTTAATGAGGCCCTTCCACTTTAGACTTTGATAGAAAAAAAATATGAAGGCAATTACAATATACTTGCCTATAATTGACCACGATCGACGTCTATTGTGCATACTGTGCTTTGTGCAATCATGATGGCTAACATATTAATCCATACCAACGTGAAGCCTTATCATAAAAGATTTGCATTCACAACAATAATTAAATTTATCTTGACTTTAATCTCGGCGTGCGGCGTTAGGGAGACCTGTAAAATGAAATCGTTAAAACTTCTTGAAAAACTTTCTTTATCAGTGTTTCCAAGAGTTATTAAAAGTTGAGCGATTGTACAATTAAATAAAACTATGATTGATCCTTTAAGGACTATTTCCGTTATAAAGTCACGTGCATAATAAATGGTACGCCCGCGGACTTGTTCTTTTCTCTCACTTAATTTTCATTTGTTACTTCATCATAATTCGTCTTTATTAATTCCGTAATTTCTTCGGCGTCTTAATTTAAAGTGATATTGTTCACTTCCTGTGCTATTTTTAAAAATATTTACTAGCTTTAAATTTTTTTGGTCATTCAAAATATTAGAAGTAATGTTTATAAATTATAGGAATAAAAATCCTATATTACTACTATTAACATTATGGTTAGTTTGATCGTAAAACTAAACGTTTACTTGGTAAAATTAATAAAAGTAATAACGAACTGAATGACTGAAGTTTTTGTAAAATTTAGGACAAGGAGTTTAAATTTTTTGAATAATTTCAGGTTTGAAAATTTTCAAACAGTAGGTACATGTAAGTAAGATTTTTTGTGGATCTATAGGAAGAAAATCAACAACATAATATATTTGTAATATAATAATAATAGCTCCCACATCGGTTTCGATGACGGTGGCCGCGCGGTTTCATTGAAATTGGGCACTATAAAATTACTAACGTAACTGCAGGCCAGTTACGCAGGAGTAATTTTATAGTGCCGAAGTGTGTGCGCAGTACACAAGAGCACTCTCTATTCCTTTACTCTCACAAGCCAGTGGGACGGATCACGGAAGACCGACACGACTGGCGAGAGATCAGGCGCAGGACCGACTTTTTACATGCCCATCCGACGCATGGATCATTTTACTTGTCAGACAATCAGCCTGCATTGTCCTAAATAAAACTTGGAAATAACATGTTTCCAACGCGGGAATCGAACCCACGACCTCCGAGTCAAGAGCCGCGCTCTAAACCACTGTAATAATTTATTATGCATATCAGGTTCTATTCATATAAAATAACACTAAGGCAACCGGTCATCATCATATTAAACTCGTTAAACAATTAGCAAGAGTTAACTGAATTCCCAAATTGCTAAACACCGCACAACTTATGCTAAACTTGGTTTCATACACCAACTATAATTTCATGTACACTCAAAACTATGAACATATTGAAACAGTAGCAAGTCCTCCGAATATTGATACTTTGGTCCTACATTATTTCATAATGACGTCAGATATTTCGATGTAATTCCAAAATAGATTCTACCACAGCAGACCAGAATTCAAATTGGATTAACGCAAAGGGTTCTTAGTACATTTTGTGTATGACGGGCTATTATGAACTTCAAGCAAGATGTTTCTCCTTAATTCAGGTTTATCAAGTAAATCAACCCGATCAAAATGTACTTAAACATGTTTCGTACAAGTTGTATCCCGAAGTCCGTTAGATTAGAACAGAAAATTAATATAAGTACATAATAATTAATTATTATTTTTTCACAGGCACAAAAACTATTTTTCTATTCGTTTGTAGATTTGAGTTAATCAAAAACAAATCATATATTCGAATTTTTATTGAAATTTTTAAAATCCAGTTTTGATCGTTACCTAATGATGATTTTTTTTTCTTTCAGGAACTTGCGTGTAATAAGATTTTCTAAAGCAAAGGCATACAAGAGATAGGTTCTATTCACCTTTTTATGCTTATGGCTCTCGTGTTGTCGCCGCATCTAATTGGCTTTGAGGTATCTTCAAAAGACTTCAACACGATACAGGCGCTTGTCCAATGTCGCCGACACTGTAAGGTTTTCTTAAACGCTAGAACTAAATATATACTTAGTTTCGACCTGACTAATAATTTCTTGATAAGCTTTAACGGGGATGGATGTTTAATAAAGTTGTTGTAGTTTGTAACTCTTAGTTATAAATATTATAGCTAGTACCAATTATAATATTTATAACTAAGAGTTACAAACTAATAATAAATACTAAAATAATAATACCAATCGTATAAAATCCGTTGTCAATTGAAGAAGCTTCAGCAAAGTTTACAGCTGTTACCAATAACAGTGATAAGCTGATTTACCAAAAGATCACTTAATCATATTTCCCGATTTCTTTAACAGCTTATATCGATACGTTTTCCAATTCATAATATTGTGTATTGTAACTATTTCATCAAGTGCGAGCAATAATATGTGGTCTTGGCGAAATAATAAGGTAGTAAATATTTGATATAGAGATACAAAGTTATGTAAATATAATTATTATAAATCACAAGTAGTACATTTAAAGCATATTATTCAAATTATATTTTTATTCAAATTCTGCCACGCACGTTTTTAAACTAGAAAAATGTTTTGTCAATTACATTAATGCTTATAATAGTCCTAGTGTAATAACTAATAATTATAATTAGCATTAATTGCGTATCTTACGAGTTTTTTTATTGTTTAATATTATATTTTAATAATTCTTAATACTTACTTTCATGTAAAATAATATTTTTCTTACTTGTTATGTACAAATATGTAATCAGAATATTCCCAAATATAATAATTAAATTATATTAAATTATTTTAATAAATAAAAAAAATGTGCTTATTTTGGTATGGTACGTGATTATAATTAAACTTATTCTATTTAATTTGCACTTAAGTAATTTTCTTGAATGCTAAATATTTTGTTTATAAAATTGAATACATTAAATATTTGCTTTGTTCAGTAATAATACTTTGTTAATGATACCTTAGGAATAACTTAAAAATTAGTAATAAAAATATTAGTAATAAAAAAAATATGTGTCGACACGGTAAGTCGTAATTGGACCTCCTCCGCACACACTTAAGCCTTCATTGACATCTACTAGGGGTCCATTCATACCGCTCAAAATATTGACAACCCCTTTCACCGCGGTGAAAAGAACTCGCAAAGAAAGAAGCCCGATTTTTCTTACTTACCTCAATGGAACGCATATGGAGCCCCAAATAACGCTTTGCTCTCGCATCTCAAGGACTGTTTTCGTCAGTTGAAACATACTTTGTGAGCTCTTGAAAAATCAAGAATTCTAGATCAAAGATAACCCTTCCAGTGCTGTGTCTATACTCGAGTACGCTTTTTGAATAGTTTGAGCCCATGCCCAATGGCATGACATATTTTGTATGGGTGTTGTTAGCCCAATTTGAAAGGAGGGGCTTTTGAATTCAACTGGTTTTGAAAAATATTTTCGTGGGTTTAGAAATTTGCATAGTCAAATTACCTACATAAATAACAAAATATTATAAAAAAGGGTCGACATTAAAATATTTGTGCTATGAAAATTTTAAAAATAATTCAATATTATAGATAAAAATTATATTATGCTTTCTTATAATACTAATTGCCGAAAGATTCTTCAGTTTTCTAGTTAATAGATAAATATAAATTAGATTGATTTAATGTAGACATTATAGATAGAACTAATAGGATACTTGAAATATATTTTGAAAATATCATAATCTATATATTATTATATTATTAATACGCGAGCGAAAAACTTTGGACCCCTTTTTACGAAAAATGCGGAAACGTAGGTGCATGAAATTTTCCACAGTTATAGTTTATATGGAGAAGGAGTGCATCGAGCCAATATTGTTTTAAAATTATTATGCTTTTAGCGTACATAATTTTAATAAACAAAACATTACACACATTACAGTATGCACTCTACCATCTTTTTGAATGACAAGCCTATACACACGAATTATACTCTTTTGTTTATGGTTGAAGTCTGTGATCAAATTGACAATAGATCATAGTAGTTTTTTTCGTATAGATGCCTACATTAAATATCCCATCTTCTTTCGTCTATCCTCTGTCTCCGTCACATGTTCCTGGCCCCTGTTGTCCACACCAAGCGGTCTTCGAAGAAAGGATTTTTCAAAACGATATCTGTGGTTAAAGCCCCGCCGACGAAAGTTACTTAAAAGAGCTTTCAATGTTCCTGGGTCTTTGATGTAAATTAAAAATTTCGAGTGTATTGTACCTAATATTAATCCTTATCCAAATAAAATAGTTTTTGATGGGTATTAAATTTTTTAAATCTCGATTATAATAAATAACACACATTCACGCGGACGAAGTTGCGGGCAACAGCTAGTTTATTATATTATCTGTGACACCGATCTCTCACTTCAATCAATATTTTTATTTTTATTTTAACGAATATATTACGACTACATCATTTATAGGTCTACCAGAATCTGATGGCAATTTTTGACAGCAGATTTTCAAAAAATATCCTTGATCATTAATTTTTATATTTGCACGTTTAACACACAGAATCAACCGCTATAAGAAAAAAAAAGGATCAAAATGTTTTATTCCAGTTACCCCGGTATTGCTACAGTCAATTTATTTTCTCACTTTTTGCCATCAGATTCTGGTAGACCTATAACTATTGTACTTTACATTACAATGTTAGCCATGATTTTAAGTAAGAATCTTAATAGCGTTCAAACTTATAATTTTAATTATTATTATTTCGACCACAGGGCGACCTCTAATATATAATAAGCGAAAAACTTTGGATTCCTTTTGACGAAAAATGCGGAAACGTAGGTGAATGAAATTTTGCACAGTTATAGTTTAAATATGGTGAAGGAGTGCATCGAGCTAATATTATTTTGAAATTATGCTCTTATCTTACATTTTTTAACAAATAAAACAATACAAACACTACAATGTGCACACTACCATCTTTTTGAATGACAAGCCTATACATGCGAATTATACTCTTTTGTTTATAGTTGAAGTCTGTTGTCAAATAAAAATGGATTGTTGTTTTATTTTATTATTAAATCTGAAATAGTCAATACTTTAAACGGGGAGCCAAAAGAAGAAGATAATTAAATTTAAGGTCGAATTTCGACCATTGGGCGATCTCTAGTAGGTATTTATAATTGTATGGTGCGCAATCCACGTGTCGTTGTGCGTTAAATATTTAGTCTTTAAGGTTCCACCTACTGGCTACTACATTATGGGTAATAAATAATTATAATTATTTTGTCTAGTTATGAAAATAATAATTTTCAAATATATTAAAGAAAATATTATCATAGTGTAATATAATATCTAACTAAACCCATCAATCCCCAAGCGGCACCCGGCTGCCGCATAACAATTGAAAATCTATTGTGTCTGCGATTCCCACGATCGAGGTATTGAGAAGTAATAACCTCTTTATATTTGCTCAATTAAACCGAAGATTATTTCAATATTTTAATATAATGTTCAATAGCGAAAACTGTGGGGTTCCTAGGCCTTTAGCCGAGACGTTTTCTTTCTCGCTTCTTTATAGAATTGCCGATCAAAATATTGTATGGTCTATGGAATTGTAGTGAAAAAGTTACAAAATAAAATGCACTGCGTCACATTTCGTTTTATTTTTAAACTGACCCTGGCTCCGCTCAATCTTGTAGCCCATAACAATTTTATATACGACAGTTATGCTGCGAACCGACGCCATTCTTCAAGTTGCAAATAAAATTAAACGTGATTGTCGGCTCCGGCCTCCGGGGCCGATTAAGATGTCACGTACAGACCGTTTTTCTTCAACGAGACAGGCTAAGTGACGTCTGAAAACAAAATACGCTACGGACAATTTATGGCTAGGTAGAAATTAGATTATTACATAGCACGTTATCAGTATTGATTTCTTATTCTAAAATTAATGAAATGGTGTACGAAAAATGAGACAATATTTAATGTATTTCTAAAATATCTCTATTAAAATGGGTTTTTTTCGAAAGCGATTTAAAGGGACATAGGAGAGAAAATGAACCATCTAAATTCTAATAGGTTGCTTTCTAGGAAAATGCATTTATTTATTTTTTTTGTTTTTAAGGTCAAGAACAATTTCGCTAAAAAGTGTTTAGTGAGGAAGAGCATATATTTTAGGCAATAAATACTTGTTACTTTTACCGTGGATTAACCCAAAGTGTTACTTATACGCGTAACACTTCCTTTTTACAGGCAGCAGCGATTTTTAACTGTATCGCCTAGACAGGGTAGTAATTTTACACCCTAGATGCAATCTAGGGGATAGTGAATGCGCTTCCGGCAGCGCAGGTGCCTTATTGATTATACCCACAGATTATCTCCATGAAATGTGCACAGCGGAAATGGAAACTTTATAACTATGTTTTATCTTAGTTTATAACAGTGTTTAGTGTTTTAATGCATGCTACCTCGCTACCTTTCAGATGAATTAGGCAAGTGCCTGTAATATTTTTGCCTCCCTCTTTATTAGAGAAAGAAGTTAGAGATACTGGAGATACCAAGGATATGAGACGATTATTTCGCCTTCTCTCGCTGCAGCGTCTGATAGGTCCGTTTTAGCACGGCTTGAGCGCGGGTTAAGCGCCGATCAAGCTTGTACCCAACGGTTGGAAGCGTTAAATATAAATATAACCTAAAACTCAGATACAAAATTGTTTAAGATTTCCTAGCACCTGTGCGTACTTAACCGACTTTATACTATTCTGAACTATAAAACGATTTCATTTCCACCTTTATATGTAATAACTCCTGTGCTGCCATAAAACTGGATTGGACGAGAAATGCTTTGAGAATCATAACTTTTACAGCATCTCATATTATTATAAAACGATCACATTAATTTTCTGACTTTCCAACATTCAAAAGTTTACGCAAAATACTTCGGTGAATATCTAAATAATCTCTAAAAAAAATTTGCAAAAAATAAATATCATTGTTACTCTTGTAAATCTCAAACAAAAAATTTGCGAAAAATTCGGCATGCAAATAGAAACTGTCGAACGAAACATTTTTAGATAAGCCAATTCCGCTATAGAACCCTTACTTTGCATCTAGCCTAATAGATTTCCCTTTTGGGCTATCGAGGGTAGCAATTGGGCTTCGATTGTTTCCTTACGGGATGCGAATAGATTGCCGAATAGGACTCAATCCGTTGCCTTGCGCAATGCAACCAAAAAAAATCTATATTAATTTTTAATTTGCACCGTCAATAATAATAATTAATGGCGTAGTACATACTAATTCCAAAAAAAGAAATATTATTAAAACCTTTTTAGGACGATGACCACGATCTGCCTGAGTATCTATCTACATGACGTTTTGGTCTCCACGTAAAATAGGTACATACGTAATAAGTATACGATTAGCAAACGTGCGTTAAAATCTATAAAAACTCGATCCAATCTACCAAAGAATTTCCAACATACTGCACATAGATATAATATTATGCTATGATGATAAAAATCAATAGTGCCAGGTGTTGTACAACAAAATCCCTGGCTCCCTATCGGCTACTCACGTGTCAGCAGTAAATGTAGCCCAAGTTATAAGCGGCTGCAGTTCGTCCTTTTGAATGATTGTAGTAGATAAGAGTTTAGACTTTACAGTAATATTAAAGTTTTAACGCGATATAATGAAGTAACGTTATATATTACAATATTATTTTACAAATATTATCGTAATTATTATTCAAAAAAAATTGAAACCGACCTCCAGGGTAAAAACAATCACTACCTAGTATCTAGTATAAAACAAAGTCGCTTTCTCTGTCCCTATGTACCTTTGTACGCTTAAATCTTTAAAACTACGCAACGGATTTTGATGCGGTTTTTTTAACAGATAGAATGATTAAGGAGAAAGGTTCATAATATGTATAAAAACATCCATTAAATAGAAAAATACTATTATTTACGACATCAAATGTGATGTCGTAAATAATTGAAAAAATGTAATTATTTACGACATCACATTTGATGTCGTAAATAATTACATTTTTTCCACTTACATTACAAACGCAGCTTGCTGAACCCTACAAGATTTATCAAAATAATGTACTAAGTATTGTACTCATTGAAAAGGTCTACGGAAAACTCCGCGATGGTATATGTCTATCTCTTATGGATATCCCACAATAACATTTTTTGTCATTTACTTTTTTTTTTACTACAAATAATATCAAATATTCGAAGCGATTTTAGCCAATCCTTATCAAATCCTTGCACTCTAGACCAAAAATAAATGAAGTAATGATGTTAAGTTACTTAACAAAAATAAAGGGAACAAAAATCGCTGGATATTATAACTTGGAGTTCATGAAAAGTCCTAGCAAATTGAATCTTTTGACGCTGATGGTCAGAGAAAGGATCGATTTCTATTTTATTTGCTATTTGATTTTGACACTCGAGAGACATCGTTACCAGCAATGTGATTTCAATTACGCGTAGTAACGAATTCTTACGTAGAATAGAAATACAGCCCATTTTTGAAACAAATTTTCAAAAAAATGTATACAATAAATTAAAGACATAAATAAGGCCTCTCTAAGTTGACACATGATGGCCAGGAGATTACGAACATGTATAGGGGAGATATTTGACTATGATTGCCTATGATCGACGTCGATTGTGTATGCTGATGGAAATCATAATATATTATATTATCCATCATAGCCCAACATGATAACACTAAAAATATTTTGCGAGTTTTTTACGCCGGTTCTTCTTGCGAGTTTCTTACGCTGGTTTTTCACGCCCGGGATAGTTCCCGAATCGGCAACATACAGAACGTTCTGAAAATATTTGTTTCAATTTATTCAGAAATAAAACAATTATTTTTATTTTATAACTAGCTGTTGCCCGCAACTTCGTCCGCGTGAATGTGTATTATTATAATCGAGATTAAGAAATTAAATAGTCTTAATCAACAACGTATTTATTTGGATGAGGATTAATATTATATTATACGCATATTTACATATTTAATACACATCAAAGACCCAGGAACATCGAAGGCTATTAAGTAGGTTCCGACGGCGGGATTCAAGCCACAGATATCCTTAAAAAATGTCCTTTCTCAGTAAATGACTTGGCGTGGACAGAGTATAGGGGGCACAGGACAGGAGACAGGGGATACAGTATTAATTACTGTACTAAGGTGGTTTTAAAAAAGTCATACTATGTCTTATATCTTAAAAGCCATACACTACCCTAAATATGCATTACAGACCTACTATGATATGTTATTTATTACATATAGACAGTATAAAATATTGTTGTTGAATTATGATGAAAATAATTTGCATAGTAACATAACATGCTTTCCGTTTTTAAAACAACGCCGAGACCCCCAAACTTGTATCTATCTATAAGGAGTCAGGAGTTCTCTCAGCATCTTTGGGACCATGGTATACCTGGTGCAAAATCTTACTTTTTGATAGCATAATATGCTTAGAATACTTCAAATAAAACCAAAATCACTATATTTTTCCGTATAAATTTAAAAGAATTCCCTACATACCACATGGATCCTATTATCAAATTGCCACCTTGGTAACCGTAGCACCAAATTGGAATCATGTACTTTAACACAACAAAATAATTTTCAAAATCGCTAGTCAAACGCGAGACTCGATCTAAAAGTACTTATAATAGGGCCATAATGTGATGATGAATATAATTTACACAGTAGCATAATATATGCTTTCCGTTCTTAAAACAACGCTGAAACCCCCAAACTTGTATCTATGAGAGTTCCGTCAACACCTTCGCAACCATGGTATATAGGGCCATAATGTGATGATGATGATGAATATAATTTACCAAATTCGAGTCAGACCCTATACAACAAAAAAACAATTATGACAATCGAACCACAAACAGCAAAGTCAACATGAAGTCCTCCTTTTTTGGAAGTCGGTTATTTTTTTTATCTAAAATGTTGACCAGGGATGTAAGGTATCACCATGCCAAATTTAATTAAAATCGGTTCAGCGGATTCAGAGATTAGCCTGTACAAACAGACAAACAGACAAACCGACAAACAGACAGAGAAACAAAAATTTCAAAAACAGTTAAGATGTGTTCTATTACTCTTTTAAAATGCCCCTGACTTGTTTTTTTAAGTTTTTATTCAATGTACAAAAATTTTACCTCTACGATTTTATTATATGTATAGATATTAGAACCACAAAATAATACCTACTGTAAACGCTACCTCTATCCTCTTTTATTCCTCAAATTGGACACATCTAATATTGTATTAACCGCTCCTTTTTAGGGTTCCGTAGTCAACAAGAAACCCTTATAGTTTCGGTCTGTCCGTCCGTCTTTCTGTCCGCGGTTTTGCTTAGAGACTATAGGACCTACAAAGCTGTAATTTGGCATGAAATGCACATATATTAATAATGCCGACAAAATGGTACATAAAATCTTAAAAAAATATTTTTTATGGTACCTCCTACCTCTCCTACACATCAAGTGGGGATGAATTTTTTTTTCGCGCCCACCCCATCGTGTGGGGTGTCGTTGGATAGGTTTTTTAAAAATATTATGATTATTAATAGATCATTTTCCGATTTAGGGATCCTTTTGTGAAATATTAAGTTTTAAAGTGGAAAAAATCGTTAGAGTCCAGTGTCCCCCCCTTCTACCAGCTAAACGGTTGTTTCTGGAAACGTAAAAAATTCACGGGAGTAGGAAATATGCTGCATTTAAAAGGAAAACTATCACGGCTAAGAAGACTTTATAAGTTATTGAGTAATAGTCGATCAACTAAAAAAGTGTATTCGGCGAAGTATAAAGGAACTTTTCGTTCAAATTCCTTTGAAAGTAACTGAGATAATATTGTTAGTAGTGTAAAACACGTTATAAATGTACATAATACATTCATTGACCATACAAAAATTTTCAAAAACTAGCGGTACTACGGAACCCTATATTGCGCGTGGCCCGACACGCACTTGGCCGGTTTTTAAGCCTTATCTCTCTCCTGGAGTGTGATAGGTCGACAGTGGCAACCGCAGTTGACATGATGAGGGAATTGTCAAGGGATATGATAATACTTTTCACAACCGAACATAAATTTAGTTAGAACCGCAATATTGTGAACAAAATAAAATTATTACGGTGAAAAAGTACACTGAAACAACGCGTAACAAACTTAGAGACTCGTTTCTAACTCATATCATGCAAATTCAGTTCGCTCACAAAAAGCTCGTCTTAATGAAATATTCAGAGGGTTATGAACGAATTCAAAAGTTTTTAAGAACATCACTAAAATATATGAGTTCGTATGTATGAAAATATTAGAAATAATAGGACTACTGAGCAGCACATAAATATCAAACTTTAAACAGTATAGAAAAAAATGTTTTATTTAGGGCCTGTTTCACCACCTTCTGATAAAGTTCCGAATAGGCTATTCACAGCTTTTTTGACAGATTCTCCATACTTCATCTGTCAAGCTAAGTGGTGGATAGCCTATTCGGCACTTATCAGGAAATGGTGAAACAAGCCCTTAGGGTTGTTAAATTCACAAAATATATACTTTAACAACTTGGGAGTTTACGGCGAAATGACACGGAATCGCGATTTCTTGTTTTCTCGAATTTACACCTTATGCAACAAGTTCGTTAGGAATTTTAAACCTCATAAAGGAGTCCGGTCATGTTCCCATGCGAATGTGTTCTGGAAAGTTCTGTGCCATTGCTCACGAGTGTCGCGAACTTCCACTGTTATCAGTTGTCATACAGTCCGACGGAGTTCCACCAAGTTTTTCTTCGAGAGTATTTTAGAAACTTCTAACGCACTTCCCCCGAGCCAAGTAATGGTTTAAGTACGAATATTTATCAAGATTTCTCCCCTATCTCGCCATTCGAGAGTTTTAGTTCGAAGTTAATTTAAATGGAGTGAAATGTAAAGCTATTTGACACGTGAAAAGGTTAAAAGTCTTTGCTTGAGGAAAATATAAATATCAGCCAAGTGCAAGTCGGACTCGCGAACGTAGAGTTCCGTACCGTTATAGAGCAAGAATAGGCCAAATTTTGTATGCCCCCCTTAAAATTTTATTTTATTATTAATTATTTTATAGTTCACAAATAATTGAGGATTTCGCGAAAATTTCAAGTGCCTACTTCTTGCCATTATTAATATCGAGCAAAAAAGGCCAAAAAAATACGTTTATTGTATGGGAGCCCCTTTTAAATATTTATTTTATTTTAACGGTTAACGAATAGCAGTTCATAAGATACAGCCTGGAACGAAGTCTTAGGAATAGTGTCCCGTTTCTATCCTTTGGATACGGTACCTAAAAATGAATAATGATTTTTCTAAAATAAAAAACAATGGTCCTGTCGTTACATACAGGAACATTGTTTTCTATTTTCAGAGTCACGTTAGTTACAATATACATAATGCATTTCTGTTCACAACACGTTTTGTAATCTCATAACAACAAATCAAATGGAAATCCACAAAAAGGCCGCATCAGTAAACCACTGGATCCATATTCATTCACAGTATTACGTTGAACGAGTGGTGACATAAAAATACTGAAAACAGAATGAAAAAAAAAAGCAAAATGGCGTAGCCAAGGCGGATTTGCCGCGCCATTAATTCGCGTTCCATTTTAAAAAGCGAATTAACATTTAATATGTTTAAACGTATCTCTGGTTGGATTGTAGGGCTATGAATATTAATATTTATCGATCATTATAACCGACATGTACATCACACCGTACTGTAACACTATAATGATTTACTGATATTAAAAAAAAATAAGGTAACATCTGATTAAAAAATATTATATTGTGTTGACTAGTAATTATCATTCTACTGATAACCTAAGTTATAAATTACTTTAAGGCCATCCCCCGAGCAAACGACCTTGAGCATACATTTGCCGCGTTGCCGATATCGCACCAAAATCCTATTTTTTTACTTACCTTAGTTCAAAATTGACCTAAAAAAATTCAAACGGGGAATATGTAGTTAATGAAATTGTCGATCTATTAGCGTGTGTTTCAAATAAAAGTAATTTGTAAATGAGTGGATTTCAACAACTTGCATTTTTTATATAATTTTGGTGGAAAATTTTTGTTTCCACCAAAATTAGAGATTAGGTGTTTACGGGAAACTGGTACGAGAACCACCACCTAGACGAGTTAGCTTGTGACAGAATGAAGTGAATGGCGTATTTTTTATGCTTTAAGAATCAATGGTATTTTGTAAAAATAATGTTTTACACACCCTCTTACCCACCAAAATTAACCCACCAAAATTGGAATTTGCGAGAAAAATAATCTTTAAAAAAAACTACGTGCACTAAAGTTATAACAATTAGTAGTTTTGGTTTGTTTATAATTAACTTAATTATAAACAAACCAAAACTCTACCGATATTCAAAATAACAACATGATATTATTGCCACAAGTAGGATAATTTAAGTACACTAAAATTGCATAAAATCGGGGGTTTTGTGATAAAACGGTTTTCTTTCATTTCTGGCTGGAAACGGGTACAACCCAGCCTACAGCCACCTCCTAAACGGGTTAGCGTGTGGCTGAATGAAGTAAATGGCGCATTTTTTTTTGTTTAAGGGTTCAATGGTATTTTGTAGAAACAACGTTTCGTAAATGACACCAAAATTCGTAAAATCTCCGCGACAGACCTAAACTGTGTCATAAAAACTCAACTACAGAACTTAGTACAGTAAAATTTATATATTATCAAGAGTCAACTATATTAAACGACTACATAAAGATAAAAATCCAATCCAGTATCAAGTTTTTTGTAAATCGGTCTAGATTTTGAGTAAAATAGGTCGACGACAAGCCACCAAAATTGGAAATCACCTATTTATGTTTATTATCTTGGAAAATAAAAATAATTTTTAAAAAATAACGACGTGGCCAAATTATAAGCATTATGTTTTACTTTGAAAATCAAAAATGAAAACCTTATCTTAAAAATAAAGGATAGTTTTCAGCATTGCCGCGCAAAAAAGCGGTTTGGGAAATCCAGTGAAATACTAGGAAGATACTGAAAGTATGCTTGAATTTTAATAAATTGGTATTACTTTGGAAGCTGATACCATGAGTATAATAAACAAAAATAGTGAATTAATAAAGGGGAAAGGAATGTTCATATACTGAAGATTATTGCTGTATTTTATTATAATTTTGTAGCTTTTAAATTATGAGTTAAAGGCTCTAAAAAACGGTAAATTACGGCATCTCCGTACTTTATGTCTCTTAGTTAAGGCGCTCCGCCTTAACTAAGAGACATAAAGTAACGATAAACGTAGTTTATTAAATCACCAAGTAATTTTGAGGATATCAGAAGTTCGACTGCAGCTAACTAAATAATTGTGTATTCTAATAACTCGTTAGCTACGGTATAATTGCAGCCAACTCCTGCCTGATAAATATTATGATAATATCTTACGCATATCTTTATAGCAAAGTGTGAGACTTACTAATAACACTTTGTCACTTTCAAGTTCCTGTTCAGATATATTTACCTCGCAATTTAGAGTCACCTGTGTAAAGACAAATAGATGTATTTTTTTAAATGAAATAAGGAGGCAAACGAGCTAACGGGTCACCTGATGGAATGCAACTTCCGTCGCCCATGGACACTCGTAGCATCAGAAGAGCTGCAGGTGCGTTGCCGGCCTTTTAAGAGGGAATAGGGTAATAGGGTAGGGTAGGGTAGGGAAGGGAATAGGGGAGGGTAGAGAAGGAAATAGGGGAGGGTAGGGAAGGGAAAAGGGTAGGGGATTGGGCATCCGGTAAACTCACTCACTCGGCGAAACACAGCACAAGCGCTATTTCACGCCGGTTTTCTGTGAGCCCGTGGTATTTCTCCGGTCGAGCCGGCCCCTTCGTGCCAAAGCATGGCTCTCCCACGTACAATCTTACGCAGTTACTAATACTTTCCTACACTTTATATAAAATCGATCTTTCAAAATGCAATTAAGCTCTCGCAATTCCAGTTCTTATATAAATAGACATGGATATGCGTAAATCGTGAAGATAATCACTAAGTTATATCATACACAAGTTGACAGCGTTGAACGTAAATGGCAGTAATAGGATGTTGATGTGGCTATCTTTGTAAATTGCCATCCATAATGGTTACCGTCAACAGGTGATGGATAGATGATGATTGCGTTGTTATTCGCGTCTGAGCTTACACGTTGTTTACACTTCGCATTATCTTGATCGTGTTACGGATAATTTTAATGAGTTCTTTATCTAAATGTTACGATCAGATACAGCGTATATTTTTTTAAAGTTAAGGTGGAATTTTAGTACCTCATAGTAGGTAAATTATATCTAAATACCTAATTCTAAACCTCTATCCAAGTAGATGACAAAAAATAGTTTACCTAATAGAATAGAAAGACCTAAGACAGCATGGGAAGTGCTAATTTTGCGTATGACTAATATTCGGTCTGTTTAGTATCTAATATTAGCGTTTAGCTCACTTCGGAATATACCGAAACTATTAATAACACGATGTGTACTAACTTACATGCTGAAGTCTAAAATATTTGAATTTAACTTAGTACTTGTGTGTAGTACAACGCTTATTAAGCCCTACATTATTTACCTTTACATAAAGAGTTTTGATTTAACTTTGTGGTCATGATTTTGAACGTTTTAAGTACGTTCGGCTTTATTTCGGCTGAACATAATTTGAAAATGTTAATGATAACGATCTTTAAATAATTAGATACCTACTAGCTGTCCCGGCAAACGTTTCTTTGCCATATTATTAAACTACGAATAATAAAAACTAAGGAATCGTAACTCCCATACTATTACCGTTTTAAATTTGGTTCCTTTCGATCTGTCACGTAACGTCATCCTAGTACCGCTCAAGGCCTTGCGATAGGTTCTATCGTACCCGCAACTCTGCCTTAAGCGAGGAGTGGACCACCATGGGGTTTTAGTGGGTAGACTACGCAGGAGTCCCACATACCCCGGCCGATATCCCCAGTACCGCTCAAGGCCACCTAAATATTGCAAATGTATTGAAATGTGTACCTAAGGTACACTTTTTTGACAAGTATTGTGGAGCATGTTTTTTTGACGGAGTTACTTTCCTTAGTTTTTATTATTCGTAGTTATAAAGTATATCGCCCGTATTATTTTATTGAAGTGACTAAATAAGTATGTCACCATGGCAACGTCAATCGCGTCCGCGTCGCGCAAACAATGGTCGTCGTCAGTCTCGAGTTGTAATAATTTACTATTATTTATTCAACAAATGCACTTATCAATATAATAAGTACCCAGTAGCCGATTCTCAGACCCACTGAATATGCATATAAAATTTGGTTAAAATCAGTAAAGCCGTTTCGGAAGAGTACGCGGCCTAACATTGTGACACGAGAATTTTTTTATATATAAGAAGGATAACAATTTTATTAATAACATAATTTCAATTATGCTTAAAATGCGACGTAGAAGTTTCATAATAAAGATTATATTTTAGTATAAAAATTTAAAAATAACAAGGAATTATCTACAAATTACTATTATAATTTTATTCTTGTTAAGTCGTGGTGTAAAATGCCACAAACCGGACACATGTCTTTTTCCATCTGTGTAGGTGAAAATTCTGGTGAATACTTTATAAGTATATCAGTGACTGTGTAAGATTAACGTGTAGAAAATTTTAAATAAAAATAAAGTTTTGTTTATTATCTATTCTCTAACTAAACTCTACATTGCCAGGAAATATTGGCAAGAAGTTCCTATTTCAAAAGTTTTGAACTCACCAAACCATTTGCCAAAGTACTTAAGCTACAACTCGTGTATGTTGTCGATGCAATCCTCTCAAATTTTAGTAACTGAAAAGCTGATAAGGAAAATTGGTCCGAACAAGATCCTGGGAAGTGATTGAAAAAGATGGCGCTTAGCCGCATTGCCGATTTTTCGAAGTTTCTGTTTTATAAGGATAGTACCTGTCAATTTGTGGGTAAAATTTAATCTATTGTATTATAATATTATTATCGAAATCATGAGGCGACTTACAAACTCTTACTACTTACATAATATAATTAATGAACTTTATATTTAAACTTTATATTAATTTGGATAAAGTTTTGTGACAAGCCTCGTGCAAACCAGGGTTTACCAAAAATTTCAACGGTGGAGCATGTTATTTTAAGAGTGAATTAAGGCCAGTTCACAATTGAACGTCTTGTTTTAGTTTGTATAATGCGGCTTCTGTGCCTTGGATATTGGTGGAGTACTAACATAAGCGATTAGAGGAGCATTATATTCATCTTTGTTTGCCCATTAATGGATATCAATTTTTATGCGTTAAAAGTTTATTACTTCGCAATCATGGTTATTCCCCTGACTTTAATATCTATGACAAATAATATTATCAAACATTGATATAGAGCAGTTTCATTCAGATTGGTCAATCCATTCAGTTTCCGTAATCCATACTAATATTATAAACGCGAAAGTGTGAACCATTTTTGATGAAATTTCGTCCCGGGAAAGGACATACGGTTCCCGCGTGATAACGAATGTTGAAGCAACAGAGTTGCGGGCGTCATCTAGTCTAGTACTATTATAATTTACTATCTCACGTCGAAGTTCGAGAGTTCATAGTTAACGCTAAGACAGCACAGAGACAGTTTCATTTGCGTCGGTACAGCGAAGCGCCAGCTGTGGATCATCGGGCGCCTGATTGTATTAGCCCAATACTGGTTAGCAGTGAAATTCCAGATTTATTGATATGTACTCAGTTCACTCCTAATGCAATATTAAGTTGTTGGAAATCGGGCAGTTATGGAAACCAATTAATAGATAACACATTAAATTTCACTATTTCTAATGGTGACTATGCGATCTTTGCCGCAAGCGACCGCGACCGACATAAATTCAAATAAAATGCCACTTTATGACATAGGATAGAAGGTTTCATTTTCTACCGACATTGGTCTAGCGACCCATGGGTCGCTAACTACAAAGCAGCGGCATGCTAGTGGCGTAGGGCAAAATGAAACTTATAGCCTACGTCACATAGTAGAGGAAAGTAACCAAATATGGGCTACCATTTTGTTTTTGCCTAATAAATAAAAAACTATTAAAAAATTAGCTATTTTTGGTGTCGAAATAATCACGCATTTATTTTTAAAGCCCTCAATAACCATCTTTTGGTCTCATTTTTATCATATTTTATTATATTGAGCATTAACCAAAAAATAAAAATGGACGCTAAATATGGACATGGTACTCAAATATGGGCTACAAATAGAAACTTATAATATATTGTACGAAAATAACAATTATAGGTGTCAGGAGCCTCTTTTACTTTAGGGGCATCCGGATAAGTATCTGAATCAAATTGGATATCTTCTTCACCTTTACTTTCCCATCATCCCTGGGCTTGGCTTTCATATTTTATATACTTCTTTTTTCTTTCTTGTGTTTCTCATATTTTATATTAATTATCTATTTTATTTTTTTCTTATTTAGTCAGAGGCGAAGTTATAACCTAGGCTACAGCAACTTTAATGGATTTATTAGATGTGTTTCTATAGGACACAGACATAGTAGTAATAATAATAATAATAATAATAAGCGTTTATTCAGCACATACACATTACACCACATTACAATAAACATTTCACAAAAAAAGACAGTAAGTATATAGAAAACATAGATAACACAGAAACAAAAATAACATAAAAAAGAACATTAATAAGCAGACGGACATAATATAGGTTAGTGTCTATTTGGGTACAAATTACAAAATACAATGCAGTGTAATGCGAATTCCACCGAAAAGGACCCCACTCAGGTGATGATCACGGTATAATACCTATACCGCGATCCCTGGTGTTATGTGAGGCCTTATTGTCAATCGCTCGACAGATGCACACTGGCGTCAGCACAAACTGAATAATAAGATATATAAAAACTTTAAAAATACATAATAATTAAAAAAATAATAGTAGATAAGCCTAAAAATGATGTGATATATATATAATATATAGGCAAAATGGCATATAATATAGGCAAATTATGTTGTGAGAATGATTTTATAGTGTAAAAATAAAATATTATATAATAGCATTAGAGTTCCCTCTCATCCCAACTGCAATAAGATGTCACGTCATAGATCAAAACAGGTGGCGCCCAGCTGACGACTGACCTACATAGCGACGAGATAAGGGCGTTAAGGGCGACGCGCGCGCAGCATACCGTGAACGAAGCTTGACCAAGGCAGTCCGTACACCTGTTATTTACATAGCCCATATTCGAAACTTTCTTCCAAAATTATCATGATCGTGTATATTATAAATCATGTAAAGCAAACAATAAATCGACTTAAAATCATAAAATTAAACTCATGGTCTACAACAAAACACGCAGTTACAGTATTCACACCAAATTTTTATTAATTAAATAACTCATTTATTTATACCACCGAAAGTTTTTCGACAGCAGCAAAATAACTTGTATGGCTAAAACTGGCAACAGCTCGCGAGCTACTTACGAAAATGAGTGATTGCGGTGTTAAAGAGAATAAGTGCGATAGACAATCGTCGCTTTTTGCGTCTTTTGTTTGTAGGTTTTCGAGAATTTTCGCTAGCCCATAATAAAGCACTAGCCCACATTTGCTCACTTTCCTCTAGCATTTCTCTCGGTCTTCTCTTCTCTTCTTCGGTCATTCGGTCATCTTTTGTCGGTCGCGGTCGCTTGTCGCGTTGATCGGAACGGTACTTTAATGACAAGTTTCTGAGATCTAAGGGAGTTAGGGTGCGTTTCCACTGACGCGGAGCTGGGCGGAGAGGAGCTTAGCGGTGCCGAATTGACCAATCACCATGCTCGAAATCTTCGCTCCGCTTCAATGGAACAGCACGATTGGTCAATTCGGGCACCGCTAAGCTCCTCTCCGCCCGGCTCCGCGTCAGTGGAAACCCACCCTGAATCCTTTAAATAGTAGTGATGAACGATTGTTTGACGCTGGTCCATCAAAAGCTTGTGAACAGAATATAAGCGCCTGTCAAAAACTGGACCGCATACATTTTTAGATAATTATATCTTGTTTAATCTAAGATGTCGTATTTGTATAGTATTAACCTTATTTACAGCACAATATATTATTGGATCGAATACTATTAATGAAATAAACCAAATTTTTAGGGTTCCGTAGTCACCAAGGAACCCTTATAGTTCCGGTCTGTCCGTCCGTCTGTCCGTCTGTCTGTCTGTCTGTCCGCGGTTTTGCTCAGAGACTATAGGACCTACAAAGCTGTAATTTGGCATGAATGCACATATTAATGATGCCGACAAAATGGTACATGAAATCTTAAAAAAATATTTTTTTATGGTACCTTCCCTACACATCAAGCGGGGAAGATTTTCCACCCCATCGTGTGGGGTTTCGTTGGATAGGTTTTTTAAAAATATTATGAGTATTCATAGATCATTTTCCGATTTAGGGATCAGTTTGTGAAATATTAAGTTTTAAAGTGGAAAATATCGTTAGAGTCCAGTGTCCCCACTTTCTACCAGCTAAACGGTTGCTTCTGGAAATGTGAAAAAATTCACGGGAGTAGGAAATATGCTGAATTTAAAAGGAAAACTATCACGGCTAAGAAGACTTCATAAGTTATTGAGTAATAGTCGATCAACTAAAAAAAAGTTTTCGGTGAAGTATAAAGGAACTTTTCGTTTAAATTCCTTTGAAAGTAGGTTACTTAGATGATGCTGTTAGAAGTGTACAATACGTTATAAATGTACATTCAACGACCATACAAAAATTAAAAAAAAACTAGCGGTACTACGGAACCCTATATTGCGCGTGGCCCGACACGCACTTGGCCGGTTTTTTAAGTATAATTATTCCAAAAGTAAGTAGCTGGTATGTAACGACGTACATATATACTACAAAAAACAAGGACAAAACTTGGTGGATGTTAGTATTTACATAATTGCATGGTGCGAGTCACGGTTTTTCATAAAAATATATTAAAGGACACCTGCCAGCTTAGTCCTGCCCCTAAAAATCATCTCAACTTCTTTCATAAATCTGACTAAACTTGTTTATAAAGTAATATTGTGAAATACATTTTCATGCATATTTTGGTGTTCTTTGCGGTTTGTTTTTGATGAATATTAACAGGTGGGCCCAAGTTAAAGTTATTATGAATTTTTGTTTCCGAGATATGAAAATATGTTTCTGTGTACTATAAATAAATATTATTAAAAAAAAAAACTGAAATCGGGATTTCATGCAGTAATTTTAAATTATGTAACATACAATGAGGTACAATAGATTAATGAATCTATAGAATAGGTGTTACCTACAAAATATCATTTTATGAAATAAAATTACAAATTCACACGTCTACAAGCTATCGTGATTAACCTAAAGTATTCACAGAATTTACTTGATCATGGATGTCCATTATTATGGACTAGATGACGCCCGCAACTCCGTTGCGCCAAAATTCATTTATCGCGCGGGAACCGTACATTTTTCCCGGATAAAAAGTATTCTATGTCCTTTACCGGGACTCAAATCCATACCCAGCAAAATCGGTTTAGCGGTACACGGTACGGTACCGGTACACTTTCACATTTATAATATTAATATGGATATTCAAGAATTTGTGGCCCAAGACAGCGTTTTCTATTTTTTTTTTTTATTATTTCTTGTCCCGCTAACGGTGTCAGGGCTTGTTGTTATCTTATTAATTTATTTATACATTAAAATGTTCTTTTAAATTTATACACCATAAAAAATCCAATTATTGTACTACATTATTAAAAGTTCTTTTACATAAAAATTCTAATAAATTGACTTCAGCTTCAAAACAAAATATAACCGTTCCGTTCCGATTAAAATTACAAATTACAAATATCAAAATTAAAACAATAAAAATACGCACAACGTTCAACTACCCTAATATCACAACTTAACAATCACAATAATATACTAGAATTTCTCTTGTTCGTAACACACACTATCATCTTACAAAAAGAGAAGCGTTTTCTATTCAGTTCCGGGTTCCGACGAAAAAAAACAATCATTTTTACATGGATATTTTCCCGAAATTTTCAGCCGTTAACAGAAAGGAGGCCGTAAAAATTCTAATTTAAAGAAAAATTCACGCAATATAATATTCAGAAGGGCTATTTTCATCTTAAAATTTACGATTATTTTTGAAGTAAGCAGTTATAATATTATTATAAACCCTTGAAAGTTTAAGGGGCGATTTTACCAGATTTTATTAAAGAAATGGAACGCGTTCAATGCACACTGAATCAGCTCAAAACGTATAAACGCGATTATAACATCGAATTGCATTTCACCAACATAAACTGAACGCGTTCACAGCAAATCCAAGTTTTATCTTCTGAACGCCCAAAGTCCGAAGTTTAACGTCATAAAACCCGTTCAAGCCCATTGCGGAACGAAATACATAAACAAAAGAAATGTCAAGATGACAGTTTTAACACATGCGTTTGGTTAGTTTATGTATTGTTTCTTGCTATTTTGTAGTTAAATTAACGTGAAAAGGCTTTACAATGATGAAAACATGTAAAATAATCGCGTGACGTCATGTAAACTTAGATATAAGTACTTAATAATCGCGATCAAAATAAGTTTGTGAAATCCATTTGAAACAGAACGAGATTTATGTCACCGCGTAAACGCGTTCAATGAGAACTAAGTTTTATAAAACGAAGTTTTGAGTATGCCTGGTGAAATCCCACCTAAGTGTGTATCAGCACTACGGGGTTCGAAATATGCTGAACATTTTAATTTATTATGCTAAATAATACAAGGTACAGTAATGTTACTTGGAGCTGTGTAAAACTAAAAAATTTTGCTGTGTGCAATGTGCATGTTAAAATAGATGATATAAATAAACTATCAAAAAGCGATACTAAAACTTATTTTAAATTGTGAAATCTAAACGTATTATGAACTATTCTCTTTTTTTAGGATTCCGTACCCAAAGGATAAAAACGTGACCCTATTCCTGAGACTTCGATGTCTGTCCGTCTGTCTGTCTGTGTGTCTCCAGGCTGTAACTCAAGAACGGCAATAGCTAGAAAGTTGAAATTTTTGCAGATTGTGTATTTCGGTTGCCGCTATAACAATAAATACTAAAATCAGAATAAATTAAATATTAAAGGGGGGCTCCCATACAACAAACGTGATTTTTTTGCCAGTTTTTGCTCGATATCAATGATGGCAGCAGGTAGGCAATTGAAAAGTTCATAATATACTTAATTTTATTTATACTTCAATAATGAATAATAAAATTAAAATAAAATAAATAAATGAGGATAAAGCCCGGAACCCTTCGTGCGCGAGTCCAACTTGCACTTGGCCGATTTTTTTTTAAATTTATCTTTTATTTTATTTCAAAAATTATAATACGAATCTCATATTGTGACTGGTGCCGCCAAGAAAATATATTTTTGTGAAAAGGAAAAAGAAACTTACTCAATGGCTTAATCATAGTCGGATAGAACATAATAATTTTACGTGCATTTTAATAATATGATACGAGAATGTTTATGTAACGAGATGTAGCCCGCAACTTCGCCAAAGTTCGTTTATCGCCCGGAAATCGTTCATTTTTCCGGGATAAAAAGTATTCTAACTCAAAGTATCTCCATACCGAAATTCAGCAAAATCGGTTAAGGTGACGCCGCGTTAAAGTAAAAAACCGTGTTGGATATGTTTTAGATTGCTTCTATGAGAGGCCGACAAAATGGTTTTTGTCGCGTAATTTAAAAACCATAAATATGTTTCATGTAAGCTATGTTCAAATTAAAGTGTATGCTTGAACCAATCTATGTACAAATTTTGGAAGCTTAAATAACTCTCCTCTGTTGGTAAAATTAGAATCCCTTTTTACAGAGGACTTTTTGATTGATTATTCTGTGTTATAAAAGTTGACCAATCGTGTTATGCTATGGGTAATTCAAAGACAAAGACATGATGAATACTGACAATGAACTTTAATTTCTTAGCTTTAGTCATTGCTGAGAAAAATCGATATAGCTACAGCCAAATTATCAAGGCGTCGCATGAAGAGGTAACAGACAGACACACTTTCGCATTTATAATTATATGGATCTTCCGCAGTGCGCGTGTGTATAATCCCGTATATCCCATGAGTATAACATTTTATTGCGAATTACAAAAGTTGAGGCAGGAGTACTTGACAAGGAGTTAGGTTGAAAGTTACACTCACGACTACGTCTCCCGACATGTTATGATTAAAGTGATTAACTTTTTCTATGTTAATCATAATAAGTATAAACTTAACTTTTGCTCTAGTCTAATAATAAAAAAGCTGTCATTTTTTATGGAACTATTGGTTACAGTGGGATTGGGCGGATCACGTTGGCCGTATGCATTCCGACTGCCGCACTGGGCGAGAATCTCAACAGAGGGGCACCCGAAGACGGACGCCGCCGCCGAGGCCGGTCTAGAAAAACGTGGCGTGATGAGCTGGAGGCATATCAGCCAGGCTGGCCAGCGGTGGCGCAGGAGAGAGAAAGATTTAAGTCTGTGGGGGAGGCTTTTGCCCAGCACTGTACACAAAATATTACGTGTTATACATTTGATACAATATATTATACAAGGAGTAAATGACATTATACTGAGTTATACATTATAATTGATGACAATGTGTGCAAAAATTAGATTCTATTTATGGAACAAATACATATTATTTGTCCTAAAATATTATAACTTTGTTTTATTACACCACAGTATAGTAAAGTATTTTTAACAGACTACCTACGCCTAGTGTCGTTTTAATTAAACGCAAAAGCGGACACAACTTAAAACCACACTTCCTGCTGGCAATTCGAATGCCAAGTTCCAGGGAGTTTTTAAATTAAACAATTTCTTAAAGCTTCCCTTCCCAGCAGTGCATTCTAAAGGCAAACTTATAAGTGTTCGGAGCTTTATAGTAGCGTATCTTTCTACGTTTATGTTCGCATTTATAGCTGTTTTTAAGATACTTGTACAGCTTTGTGAATGTAATGTTTATTTCTATTGAGCGTGAAACTATAGAGTTGAAACGCCAACATTTGCTTTGTTGAGGTCATCAGCTGCTGAAGTTTTAAAAAAAACTCCAAGTATACTGCATAAAGTTAGTATCTCTTAGTGTTTTAAATATGAATGAATAGTTTTATGTTTTTTTTATAAAAATAGAGCTAAGTACATAATTATTATTATTTTAAAATTCATCATTTTTTTGCATGTTATTCAGTAATGTGAATCTAATCAGTATTTTTAGAAGACAGATATTAATATTATAAAACGAAGACTGCAATGCGTAATGCAGGTTATTTGAATAGAATCTTGATGTAAAAGATTAAAAACAGCTTGACTAGTTGCAATGTCGAAAAAATCTAGAGCTGAAGCAGAATGTAGGCAAATAAAATTTTCCGGTAGTGCAGGTGCAATTTCTACGAGTCTCTAGATTAGCTACGACGAGTAGAAACGCAACGCAAGAGATACGGAATAAAAATAGGCATTAGCATATTCACCTTAATGTTTAATTTTTTTATTTATCTTTTCTACACTGTATTCGTAGTGGTACGTTGTATACAGGTGTCCAAACATATTACTTTATCCACCAAAATCAAAACTTACTTGGCGGAGTTGCAAAATTGTCACTTGAAAGAACTTGAGAGTTTTTTTACACTAGTTACGTTAAAATGTCATTAGCATAAATTTATAATTTTGATGTGGCTTAAATTAGACCTAATTTTGAGTGCCATCCAAATTACGATAGCTTAAGTATCCAATATCCATAACCTTTAATAATTCTATCATAGAAGTGCTTAAGATTAAGTGCGCCAGAAGGACTTTATTAAATATTGCTAAATTATAATAATTTTAAAATAACTAATTTTATGTTGCAAATTATTATTTTATGGCATACTAGCGACCCGCCCCGGCTTCGCACGGGTATAAAATATATAATATAGCCTATGTCACTCACTGAAAAAATGATTAAAATCGATTCAGTAGTTTTGATTTACATTCATTACTACCCGTAGCCCGCATTGGCCCGTGGCCGGTACCGCCGCAAAAGCTACTTCCCGCAATTTTGAAATCTGTAATATCTTCGAAAATAATCATTTAAATCATATGCTGTAAAGGGCCACATAGGTCTATATTAAATTAACAATATATTTGAAGTATTTAAAGTATTTAATTGAATAAGTATTAATGCCGTATTGGTTAAAATCGCTTCGAAAATTAGCCATTATTTGTAGTAAAAAGTTAATGACAAAAAAATTTTATTGTGGGATATCCATAAGAGAAAGACATAATATTATACCATCGCGGAGTTTTCTGTAGACCTTTTCATTGTGTACAATACTTAGTACATTATTTTGATAAATCTCGTAGGGTTCAGCCTGCGTTTGCAATGTTAGCGGAAAAATGTAATTATTTACGACATCAGATTAGAAACCTCAAAAATAACAGTATTTCTCCACTATTTAATTAATGTTATTATACTTATAAACCTTCCTCTTCAATCACTCTATCTATTAAAGAAAAACGCATCAAAATCCGTTGCGTAGTTTTAAAGATTAAAGGGAACAAAGGGACATAGGGACAGAAAAAGCGACTTTGTTTGATACTATGTAGTGATTAAAGTAACATTCCGTAGGTCAATTTACTTACTGCAAATACAGATAATACAAGCCGTTATTACCGTTCATATTTTGTGTTGGCTATCCCTTCTATTTATTTCTTACTCTATGACTCCGGTGGTCTCACGCTCGATTTGAATTTATCCTCACTATGGTAGTGTTACCAAACTTCAGTGAATTTCAAAGTTTGCAATCCCCTAATGTTTGTGGAGCCCCTGTCAGGCGGCAGGCCCGGTCACAACTTGCTAACCGCGTGGTGCATGCTAACTGTACTTTAGCTCGTACGCAGCGGGCTGAGTAATGTTTGTTCATTGCGCTGTTATTTTGTCTAATGGCAATTAAAAGTTGGAGTACTGTTTTCTTAGACTACATCATAATTTTATAGTAAATGATTCGAAACGGCTTTTTTTCCGTTGATAAAAGCATCATTAATGAGGGACGATTGGCGCTATGTAGCCGTAGGTTCTGCTTAAAATCTAGTTCAAGTCTTTAGATCAAAACAAACACAAGCAGTTTGTAGTGCCCAATTAGGAAAAACGCATCGTTAAAATAATTAACGTTTTGCTAAGAGTTGAGACATTGCGCGAAAATAAAATGGCGTAAGTGTCAACAGTGCGAACAATGAGGAGGGCCCTCCGCGGTAACCACTGCGTTTGGAGACCACTTGACACCAGCCAGTTATGTGGCGAATTTAAACGCTATACCTACAAAATATTTACCAACGTACAGAGTGCTCTTATTTTAGGTATTTTTTTATGTGAATAATTTACATTCAATTAATAATAAAATTAATAATTTAATATTTTTTATGCATTTGTCTTGTGTGTGTAGACACCTCTACACAGTTCGTAGGAGTAAGTTAATTATTTTATATAAGAAAAGTTACAAATATCTTTAAAAGATGTATAATACTCTATAATTTATGTTTGTAACTTGTTAACCCTCGAGAGATCGCGTGGGGTCTTTAAAAGCCCGGAGTTTGCGAAAATGAGAATAACCTATATTTAAATTAATCGTAGCATCTCCGTTCTTTGGGTAGCTTCCTAAAAAGAATTATATTTCCATATAATCGCAACTACTTTGAGCTCGCGTGCATGTGTTGTGTGTTATAGATGTGCTTATTCGTGCTGGGGTCTCTAAAGACCTCAGGTGATCAACCGCGTTACTAAATTTGCTTTGATATTTTCATACAGTTTTCACACCGAAATGGATTTCTTTTGAAATTTTTATTGTATTTTAATAATAAATTAATAAAAAAGTTCGTGTGTTGGTTCTTATTGTTTTATATATAACATTTAAGGGCGGCCAACCCGACCATCTTTCCATACAAACGCTCGTACGTGATTATGGCGTTGTAAAGGATCTTTCTTTGAAACTTGTGAACCAATAGGTATCTTCTGCACTATATCTAGGTTTATAAAAAAACGCGAACTCAAAATTTGGAGAAACAAATTCAGTATAAGCCTCCAAAAACTGTTTTTTGCACAAATTTTATCTGAAATTTAGACGTTTATAATGTACTTACTAATTTTATCAGTAAAGGAAATATTTTTTTTATAAACCTTGCAAATGTAATGGAGATTCTAAATGTCAAACATTTTTTTACAAACTTGTAAGGCCTACTAATAAACACGTATTTCTTGAAACAAGTTTCATAAAATTTCCACACACTATTTATCGTGAATACTACTTATCACTAATTATTAATAATTTATATTAATTACTACTTAATTGATAAATAATAATTACTAATTAATAATAATTACTATTAATCGATGAAACAAGAAGCTTTTCGATGACTCCCGCGTTGACGTTAGTGGGACTGGGAAGGGGCCTCTTAAAAAGCTTTAGACGCATTTTTCCAAAAATGCATATTTTGATACATAGACGAAGATGATGATGATTTATTTTAGGTGATGAGGACGTTATTTTAGGTATATTTACAGTACGTCTAAAGTATTGAAACAGGAAATATATAAAATATAGTAGGTTTTGGTGATGACAATATGCCAATGTTTAACATTCAATAGTTTATTATGTTATTTGAACTTCGGTTTTTAAATTTCAGTTTTCAATATAGTAAATTTAACTATAATTACAGTTATCTTTAAGCTTTACCACAATTTTAAAATTGTGTTATTTTTTTTTTGTATTTTCCTATCTTACGTTCTCCAGTTGAAATTTTTGAATAAAAAATAAAAAATTTGACTTCTATTTTTAAATAAAAAGTTTGGGTTATAAATGTTATTAATTTTTAATTGAATCTGATTGACATTGAATAATCACATACATAAAACAGATAAGAAATATATAAATTTATGACATTTTTACGGCTTTAAATTTTCGGGCTTTCAAAGCCGTGCTAGCAATTAGCATACGCCAACGAGAAAATTTTGTCTACACGTTTTCTCGATGTTAACTGGTTTATCTCTTCATCTCTATTGACCCTAACATGACATACATTTTTTCTCGTACGTCTGTCGTCAAAATTAGAGATAATTTTGTTTTTTTATATGTGCTATTTTTGTCTATATACTAACGAACTATATACGAACGAGAAATTTATCTCTCGAGTCTCGACGTACGCATGTTAGCGAAAAAGAGATATATGTTGATATCGACAATATAACTACACTCGAGAGTGAGATATCCACGAGATATCTCGTTGGCATATGCTAGGGGCAGGGGCAGGTGACCAAGTGCGTTATTTTAAAAGCGCGACTAACCGAGAGTTAATATTACACATGCTGTCACACGCACACACCTACATTATGTAATATTAAGTATGTAAATATTGTTTTTATTAATATTATGTCATTTTATTTAAATTCAATACTTACTTTAAAAAATAAATAGAAATTGACACGTAATTTTTGGATCACCATGTATAAAGCTCCTGAATAACGATAACGAATACAACAAATGAGCGCTGTAATGAAGTGTGGAGTTCACTTTGACTGAAAATACGTTTTTGAATGCATTTTATATCTTCCGCATTTGCATTTGCAAATGCGGAAGATATAAAATGCATTAAAAACATATTTTCAAAAAAAAAGGTTGAGTACCATTGCTTTAGACCCTTAAAACAATGGTACTCAACCTTTTTTTTATTTGGGCATAAAACACGTTTTGGTCGTGGGCCGCAACCAAATTATTTGGATTATTACGTTCTTCAAAATTAGCGGTTTTAAACCGTTGTGTTATAAGTAGAAAAAAATTTGCCGGTGGTCGTGAATTTCAAAATGGTTTAACTTCACATGGGCCACTCATAAAGTCCTGGCGGGCCGCAGGTTGAGTATAGCTGGTCTTAAGTCTGAACTTTTTATTAACACGCGAAGTGAACATGGTAATGAAGCAAAAAAATGTCAAGAGGTCGGCATAATAAAGATGAATACCCACCCACGTACAATGAAGCGCCCAACAAACTTTTGGGTAGCGTAACTTATAGCGTTTAGATTTCACGTTTCGTTAATTTCAGTTTTCGCTATATTTTATTGAAAAACTTCGTGATATAATGGCATCATACTTTTCAGGAATAGTATGAAATGAAAATCACGTCTGGCAAACAAATATTATTGGTTGGATATCGATTGCCTATAATGAAAAAACTGATTAACCATAAAAAAATTACGGGAAAACTAAGCAGCAGTAGACATAAAGTACGATCGTAGAATAGAGAAAAATTGGTCAATGGACAACTCTAACATACTAGTAATTAGTATCCGGCTCACATATTTTTCTGTGTATAGAATATAGACTAACGAGAACGGCTCAATGACCGAATTTGCGCTCTACCCAACGATTAGTCCATAATGTATGCTTAGTATAAACTGTATAAAAATAATGTAAAGCTTCGTACACAACATAGAAGCGCGACTAATTGTTACATTTGAAAAATGGTTCAAGCCGCCCGCGCCTCGAGCTGTGGGTCAACAGTACAAAACAATGACGCCTCTCCAAACAAAATGGCTAACGAACGAACTACTTGAGACCATAATAGAACTTTAACTTAAATATTAGGTTTTATTCACAAGATGCTCTATTTTCATTTAAACTGGTTTTGCTAAATAGTTTTGTATGTGGCTTTTGTTTTCTACTGTGGACATGTAGCGTTAGCTGCATATTATTTATGTAATATAAAGTTTATTCTACCTACAAGATGACGTAACGCCGTTGCGCCAAAATTCGTTAGTCGCGCGGGACCCGTAATTTTTCCAGAATAAAAAGTATCCTGTGTCCTTTTCCGAGACTCAAAGTATCTTCATACCAAATTTCAACAAAATCGGTTTAGCGATGAGGTAACAGACAAACATACACACTTTTGCACTTATGATATGAGTATAGATTTTAATATAATATATATAAAAGCGAGAATATTATTTTAAGTGGTATGAAGTTGACGGAGTCGACTAGAGGCAATCAAAAAGCTTCAAACTTTAAAGCCGCAAATAGCACAGGTCAATGGGATCACAAAAACTTGAGACTGACTTAATGAAACTTAAACGTGACTTCGAAATATGTTTCAAGTTAGAACTACTTCGAAAATGTTGAAGTAATTTGAGTAGACATTTACTTAAAGTTTTTTTTTTTCACTATATAATATAAGACTATAGAGAATTTTATTTATTGGGTTAAGTAGCTCTGTCTTCCATTTTTTCTTTCCCTCTTTTAAATGTAGCAGTAAGTCTATTGCAAGAAAATCATTTCACACTATATTAATCAAGGTTCACTTAGATAAATTACTGTTATTTTACCTCCGTGTCATTTAATTTTACTTAGAACCATTCGCATCTATTTTATGCTGCACATAAAACTTTTTTCTTCGTTTTGTGCGAATGTCTCCACTAACAAGAAGCTGGTGAGTTTAGAAGCAATTAAATAAAACATCGGGTTAGCGGAGAACTATCTCAGTTGTCAGGGCAGGCAGACACGCGTCAGGAAATTACAGAGTAACACAACATAGACTCACTGTGCTGGAGAAAAGTATTTACCTATTTGGAAAAAGTAAAATTAAAACGAAACATGTTTTGTTTCCGAAATAACCACATTTAAAACGAAAAATGTTTTGTTTTCACGAGATTAACACTTTAGGAATTGTTATGCATGATAACTACTACTGTTTCAAGAACTACCCCGGCAAGAAGAATCGGTGTAATAAACTCGCAATCGGTAGTAATATTATCTTTCCGCGTTGACCGATAATGGACCGATAAAAGCGATTACGAATATAGAGGCATTCGTCTATGATCAACATCAATTGTGCTTGCAATTAAAACCTTCACAATAATTATGGTAATTGGTAGTAATCATCGGTATCCATCATTTCCTAATGTAGAGAGGGGTTTTAAAATATTAAAAAATACAATTATAATCGCTATAGAGTTGATTTTTAAATAAAAAAATACGAATAATGTTTGTGATATTTATAAAGCTATACCAGAGAACCCCTCCAGGTAGAATACTTACATAATATTATGTATTATATACATATTACGTAAGATAAGTGTTTATTGTGTTTAATTAAAAAATATATTTAATAACATATTTTTAAGCGATAATAATCAGCAACTGTAAACTAATTGATATTTTATTTCATTATTTTTACCATCTATTAAGTATTTCCAGATATCATCTCAGCCCAGGAAATCGCTATCTATCAGAGGTGTCTGTACTTAATTACACTGTGCACGTAGCTCAAGGGTTGCCTAATAAGGGATATAGTCGTACGTGTTTGGGGTGTTGTACAAGACAGTTTTATTAATACCGCCTGATATACGCCCTCGCCCCACCGACTTTGACAGCCCAACTTCGGAATTACTCTGTTATTCGGTATAAATTATTATGACATTACATCCTGGTCAATGATCAGAAGTCGATAATAAATGACTTTTAATGAGTCTTTGCCAACTATTGAACATTAGGTTTTTCTTATATTTTTATATTAACTATAGATCGCCCAATGGTCGAAATTCGACCTCAACTAAAAAATTAAATTATAAGTTTCAAATTTCAACGCTTTTACTATTGATATTCTATAGTCAAAATATTGACTTTATTATTTTTAGACATAATTCCTGCGACAGTCTCTGATTTTTCTACCAGTATTTTTTAAATTGTCTTACAGTATTTAAGATTCAATAAAAAAAAACTATCTATTTTCAATTTGACAACAGACTTCAACCATAAATAAAAGAGTACAATTCGTGTGTATAGGCTTGTCAATCAAAATCTCCTAGTGTGTGTTGTAGTGTGTGTAATGTTTTATTTCTTAAAAAAAATGTATGATAAAAGCATAACTTCAAAATAATATTAGCTCGATGCACTCGACCTTCACTATAATATAAACGATAACTGTGCAAAATTTCAATCACCTACGTTTCCGCATTTTTCGTCAAAAGGGATCCAAAGTTTTTCGCTCGCGTATTAATATATAGATATTAATGAATAATGATATATGCGTGTTAGAGTCGCTTATACTTAATTAAGTCGTACCCTTAACGTTAGACCAAATTTTTGGTACTTTGTTTTCTATTTATCTGGTCATCAGTGAAACCAGACCTTTTCTCCCTAAAAGCCAGAAATATGTTTTTGGCATAATATTTATATTATATAAATAAAGTATCATATAACCAACGTAACGTCGTAGTCGGTTTTTAAAAGACTAACTAAAACAAAGCAAAACAGTAAACACAATTTTGTAACTAAAGAAACGACAAAACGAATAACATCACGGGCAATTTAAAAATCATACGTTACTTTGTTTAGTCCGATTCCCATGCTGTCCACGTCTGGCGGCAATCTTCAAACGGCAAATGAAACCATCTCGCCCACCCCCATAATCCCTCCATTCGTTTGAATCCGAAAGGTGTACCTTAATCGTTGTATTGGAATTTATTTGTTTCTCCAATAAAACAAATCGTGGATTGTGTGAGACCTATGTAAAAAGAGGTAGCATTGTTGACGAATAGGGTTGCCACTTGTCAGCATTTTTTTTTCATTATAGTTAATTACAGTGAATACTACGAGTATGCTAGCATTAGCTTCAGCCTACGGCTTCACCCACGTGCTATTATACCCTCTAGGCTGTGAAAAAAAAAACATAACTCATATTCCTACCTTATACCATACGATACCGTGTACCTAAGATAATTTAAGTTGCTTCATCAAAAAGTTGGAACTGATTCTATTAGTCCTAGATAGATAAATAGTAAAATTGGACCAAAAAGTGATTAAACCTATGTATTTTAAACTATTACGTGTTATTGTCATCGTGGTATTGCTATAATACCTAATAACATTTAATCTAGAGGCCTTATTAAAACTACTATTATCTTATGCTTTATTCCTACTATAAGAACAAGATTCCTCAAAGTTCGAAGAGCAAAACCTTAACAATCAAGTACTTAAAGGAGTAAACAAGAAGTAAATTAATTCATTAATCATTCATGCAATTTAATTTTCTATGCAATTTGACATTTAAATTGCATACTTAATAGATTGTTTCGTAACACTGGTCTTGTATCCGTCATAGTCCCATTACGAAAAACCAATCAAACAGTAAGTTTTATTGCTATTGTTAACCGACTTTCAAAAAGGAGGAGGTTATAATATGTCCGTCTTTATATTAATATTTTTTTTTTATCCTTGAACAATGGACCTAGCTAGGTACATATTATATTTTGTAAGTCAGGGCTACTTACCTAGGCTATTACAAAACTAGTAAAATGCGCTTACTTGAACGACTTTGTTGTGTTGTATTGGTTTAATTTTACAGAACCTTTAGAAGTTTGGCGTAAGGACACATCTGCCGAACGTACGGCGCCGAAAGTTCCGCCCACGGAACGTTACGCGCTAACTGAACGCGGCGTATTGATCGTATTGAGCCGATCGTTCGGCTCAATACGCTCGTAATGTATTTCAAGTTCTCTATGACACATCAGCGTAAATTACGCCGCGTTCAGTTAGCGCGTAACCTTCCGTCGGCGGAACTTTCGGCGCCGTACGTTCGGCAGATGTGTCCTTACGCTGAGAGCCATACCTTTCCGGGATGCCACGGCGATGTGGCCAGTAACGTTACCATGGCAACATCTCGCGTCTCTACGTCGCCGCAAAGCGGTGTTTTTCTTAAAGTTAAATTTAAAAACACCGCTTTGCGGCGACGTAGAGACGCCAGACGTTGCCATGGTAACGTCACTGGCCACGTCGCCGTGGCATCCCGGTGAGGTAAGGCACTAATGCTTGACTTTGATTTGCATTTTGATTCTGTTGTTACTATTTTTTTTTCTCATTTGGTATTCTGATATTGAAAAAAAACCCCAATCCAGATGAATTGTTTTGATATAATTATTATTTTATATTAAACAGTTTTTTTTTTTTTTATACCATTTGAACATTTTGTATTTTTAAAACTTCAAAATGTTGCAGTCGTAGATCTTGATAATATTAATATCAAGACCTACGACTGCATCGGATCTATTATAATTTATATCAAAACTTTATTATTGTAAGATTACCCACATATACCAGAATCATTCGACGGATCTGTCGCTATCGTACTACGTAATAACCTCGGAGCAGGGATTTAAGCGAGGGCATTTACTTTGCAAATCTATTTTCAATCGAACGAGGTTAAATAGATATACCCGGAAAAAGTACTCTACATTGGGCTTAACACCATGTAATTACTATTTTAAGCTCTCCACTTTTTATACGTCTGCTCGGAAAAAATATTGCTATACTATAATAAGTTTTAGAATATCATATTATAATTGTAGATAGGTAAGATAGTAAAAATTAAATTGAGCAAATGCAATATAGCACTATTTTCCCACATTTTACTAGTGCGAAAGAAATTAAAGCTACGCGAAATTTAAATATCTATTCATCACGTTAAATGATTAAAAGAGGGTATTTTTCATAAATCTTGGAGGTTGACTTTAAAATATAACGTTATAAATTGGCAACACTAATTTAACTTCCTCACCGGAAATGAGCCGCTTCGGGGAGATTTAAAATAAAAGGGTTCGAAACGCTAGGTTCCGGTTCCGAAAACTTTGTCTTTCAAGGCGTCCAATATATTATCTTTCTCCTAAAGTTAATTATTTTTAACAGACACAAAGTTTTAGAACTACCCAACGTTCATAAAAGTGGTTGTATATATAGAGTATATAGAGAGTATATAGAGAGTATATTACAACGCGACGTAAAAACTCTTGACTCTACTGAAAAATCATAAATAAAAATCCGTCAATTGCAAATCAAACTCGCCCACGAAGGGTTCCGTACCGTTATAGAGCGAAACTAGGAAAAAAATGAGTTTTTTGTATTGGACTTAACTATTTATTTCATTTTAATTTTATTATTAATTATTAAATTACAAATATAATAATTAAGGATGTTGTGAAAATTTCAAGTGCCTAGCTGTTACCATTATTGATTACGAGCAAAAAAGGCTAAAAAAATAATGTTTGTTGTATGGGAGCCCCCCTTAAATATTAATTTTATTTTATTTTTAGTATTTGTTGTTATCAAGCGGCAACAGAAATAAACAATCTGTGAAAATTTCAGAAGTCTAGCTATAGCGGTTCTTGAGAAACAGCCTGGAGACAGACAGACAGACAGACGAACAGACATCGAAGTCTCAGTAATAGGGTCCCGTTTTTACCCTTTAGGTACGGAACCCTAAACATGATATTGTCAACTATTGAATTGATTTGACTAAGGTTAGTACGTAGAAATTTACTTTTATTTATCTTTAAATAAGTCTATCACGTATTCTATTCTTATCTAAATATACTATTCTGTAACTTTTCGCCATTAGGTATATACAATAGAAAGTTACAGTACAGCTGCTGCTGCTAGTGATATTAAACTACTGCTACGTTTCATCTGAGTCTAGCGAGCGGTAACAAATGAAAACTGACCACAATCAGAAATGCAACCTTTGTGTTCGAGCGCTAGATTAACCTTTGGAAGGCGGACGAATGGAAAATTTTAATCGTTTTCATCGGAAAAGGAATTGAAAATAGAAAACTTTTGTCGAGATTTTTACATGCGACTGTTTTGTGTGCAGGTTAAAAATTCCCACTGACACAATAGTAGCAGCAGCTATAGTCCTTTTTAATAGCATCAATTATTACAACCTACAAGTCCATCAGGTACTTAGCACGGGGCCAGACTGACGTGGTGTGAAGCGTCCATAGATATTATTATTATTAACCTACGTCCTTTAAATTAATGTTTTGAAAAGAAACTTTCTGCTATACCTGTAAGCTGTTTGAACTTTGAACCATATGGGACACACACTTTCACATTAATTTGTTACATCCTGCATAAGAATTACTTACTGAAAGTCAAAATACAGTAGGTGAATTAATCAGTTTCAAGTTGTTTGCTGACAAATGCGTCTCAGCAGTTGTAATGCAGGCAGCAGGCAGCAGGCAGCAGGTGTCGCGCAATTAATAAATCAATCTGTCAACAGTCAGCCGGCCGGAAAACAATTTCAGCGCAGATGGCCGTAATGTAAAGCGCTTAAGATTTTTGAGCCATAATGATGTTATTAATGGCCGTATTTTTCGACTCAAAGTATTGAGGAAATGAATAAGGCTTAGGTTAGGTTATAGAGGGTGGTTTGTTACAATATCGAGATTGGTAAAACGTACCAAAACTGTCGAAGTTGGCGCTCTCGATTTGAATAAAAACTAAAATTACGATATTAGTTTTTTGAAAAATCAATTTTCTGGCCAAATATTGCACGTGTAATTTAAAAAAGAAAACATTACTTACAATTGTAAGATAATAAAGTCACGTCATACAGTGCTATGATTTTTTACACAAAAAAGTTATTACACCATTCGACATTGTTACTAAGAAGATAGCATAGTACTTATATTTATTTTTTGTTATATAATTAATATTATTATGAAAGACATTTTTATGTATAAACAACAAGTCATTGTAATTTACAACGTATATACAAGTCAGAAATTTTCGTTATGACTATTTACATATGTTTTGGTGTTATAAACTTTTTATACAAATAACCAATATATAATATAATATAAAAAAATAAGATTTTATTCTTGTCTTTATTATTTTAATTATATCTAATATCTAATGCCCTTAATTTTTTAAGCAATTTCGTCGCGCAATATAATAATAATACTTCCATACCATTCTATACACTTAGCCAACGTCACAATAATTAAGGGCCTTCCTCTACGGAGATTCCGTAATTTACCGTATTTAGAGCCTTATAAACTCATAATTTGAAAGCTACAAAGTTATAATAAAACTAGACGTTCCGCGCGGCTTCGCCCGCGTAAATTATATATTTCACAGACAAATCAGTCTACAAAAAATAGCCTATGATCCTTCACGTGGTCTACTTCTTATCTGACCCAAATAACAGAAAAATTGCTCTAGTAGTTCGTGAGATAAGCCCTTTCAAATAATTTCCCCCGTTTTTTCCACATTTTCCTCTATTTCTTCGCTCCTGTTAGTCTTAGCGTGATAAAATATAGCCTATAGCCTTCCTCGATAAATGGACTAACTAAAGAATTTACTAATAAAGAATTTACACTGAAAGAATTTTTCAAATCGGACCAACAGTTCCTGAGATTAGCGCGTTCAAACAAACAAACAAACCAACAAACAAACAAACTAACAAAGTCTTATTTTTGTTTATTATACTCATGATATTAGCTTCCAAAGTAATACCAATTTATTAAATTGGAAGCATACTATCAGCATCTCTCTAGTATTTACAAATTACGTTTATTTGAAACACACGACAATAGATAGATAATTTCATTAACTACATATTCCCCGTTTTAAATTTTTTTTAGATCAATTTTGAACTGAGATAAGTAAAACAAATATGATTTTGTGCGATCTCGGCAACGCGTCAAATGTATGGTCAAGGTCGTTCGCTCGGGGGATGGCCTTAAGACAGTGTTTAAGAATACTTCGATTGGAAAATTCATACTTACATAAAATATCCATATCCATACTTCCATACTAATATTATAAATGCGAAAGTGTGTCTCTCTGTCGGTCTGTCTCCCGGGTAAGGACATAGGATATTTTCTATCCCGGAAAATGTATGGTTTCCACGCGATAAACGAATTGTCGCAACCGAGTTGTGGGTGTTATGTAGTATTATATTATTACTAGCTTTTGCCCGCGGCTTCGCTCGCGTGGAATTCAAAAATCGCGTAAAATACGAATATTCTTGTAAACCTCCTTTGAAAACATGATGTTTTTCCAAGACCAAAAGTAGACTATATTACTCTCCATCCTTTCAACTAAGTATATGCCAAAAATCAAGTCGATTGGTTGCTTCGTTAGGCCGTGAAGGAAGGACAAACAAACAAACACCTTTGCATTTATAATATTAGTATGGATAATATTAGTATGGATAATCATGAAAGGTTTATAACCAGCAGTGGACGGTAGATATACAGGTAGTATAGTAATAAATACTGTATACTAATCAAACGACGAAAAAGTGTAGGTTAAGTTAAGGTTAGAATAATTTCACTTTTAATTATTAACTTAGTTTGTTCCTAAAGAGGAGGATTGAAACTCAACACTAACGACGCGACACCATTTTTATATATTAAGTTACTATTCCAGGAGGGAGGGGGGTTGTTAAGTTGGGAAATACAATAACCTTTTTTCTTTAATGGACGTACTTCATATTATGAAGTAAATCCATTAAAGAAAAAAGTTTAATACAAAATCTGACGCCCTCTTTGGTCCCCTTAGAGGGGTGGGGGGAAATTTTTATGCACCAGATGTTACGTTAAAAAAAGACAAATATATCTGCGAAAACCGTATGCAAATCGGATCAGTAGTTAACGTGTTAAAGAAAAAGTTTGATACAAAATCTGACCCCCTCTTTTATCTCCTCAGAGGGGTGGAGGAAAAAATGTATACACCAGATGTTAAGTTGGAAGAAGACAAATTTATCTGCGAAAACCGCATTCAAATCGGATCAGTATTACGTGTTAAAGAAAAAAGTTTGATACAAAATCTGACCCCCTTTTGTCCCCTTAGGTGGGGGGAAAAAAATTTGTAAACCAGATGTTAAGTTGGAAGAAGACAAATATATCTGCGAAAACCGTCTGCAAATCGGATCAGTATTAACCTGTTAAGACACATAGACATAATGTTATCTACACTAATATTATAATCTACACTAATATATATTATAATAAAGAGGAAAACTTTGTTTGTTTGTTTGTTTAATTGTAATGATAGGCTCAAAAACTACTGCACCGATTTTAAAAATGATTTCACCATTCGAAAGCTACATTATCCACGAGTAATATAGGATAAGTTTTATTTTGGAAAAAAAATAGGGTTCCGTAAGATATTTGGGTTTTTCGGACACAAGGTGTAAAAATCAACCAGAAAAGTTACCTATTTTGCGTACGCTGCCTAAACTATAAAAGATAGAACCATAAAATGTTCTAATTAATTGTAGATCTTATAAATATCTACAAAAAAGTCCGCGACACACTTTACTTATCTATGTCGAGTGAAGCACAACAACCATTTTTTTTATTTAAAAATCTTGAATTTTTTTGGACTTCATTTAAACGCGTTTATTTTACTCATGCTATTAGTCCTTATCAAAATAAATTATTTCATCACTAAGTACAGTTTATGTAGATAATATTTGGTCTTTGAATGATTAAAATTGGACGTTTGATTTTGAAGTTATGGCGAAATTAAAATATTACGATTTCTGCTGCACGGCCCGTTGCGAAGTGGGCGTCACCAAGGCGGGGGTGCGCGTGCGGGAGGGAGTTTAGATCTATTAGTAAATGATGATTTAAATAATACTTAATTATTCACTAAATCTAAATAATATATAAAACTCAAAGGTGACCAATTGACATAGTGATCTATCAACGCACAGCCCAAACCACTGGACGGATCGGGCTGAACTTTGGCATGCAGGTAGTTATGATGTAGGCATCCGCTAAGAAAGGATTTTGATCAATTCTACCCCCAAGAGATAAAATAGAGGATATACCGATCGGGCTGAGACTTTGATACCTAAATAATAATAATACTTCTTAACGCGAGCGAAGCCGCGGGCAAAAGCTAGTGATATAATATAATGAATATCCCAACATAAAATGCGAAAACTCGTAATGAATTTTTATAACTTAAGCCACAAGTTAAAGTATTAGATAATTACTTATGGTTTAAGGATTTTATGAATTAATATTAGTATTTCATTTACCTCTATTTTTTTAATACATACATTTTAATTTTATTTTATTTTATGGTTTACTAAAAATTTGCAAAAAATTACTTTTATTTATTTATTTATTAAGTACACAGACTTATTATGACCATTTTCCAGTTTTTTTTTTCAGGAGTTTGTCTAATAACGTCAAAAAACTCTATTAAAAAGATATAAAATCCTATAAAAATAACTGATCTACCCTATTTAGTTAAAAACACATATTTATTAGAGAAATTAAATTTTAGTACATATCCCTACCAAGTATTTTAGAAATTTCGTTCCAATAGATATGTATCTACCTTTAATACTTACTATCGCATATAATTAGTTTTTATAAAGGGCTAGTTCTCAACTAAATGAGTTTTTGAGAACAAACCATGCCTTTGACGTATTTTCTACTAAGCCTTATAAGATTAGACAGTCGCGTAACAAGCTCATTTTTAGGGTTCCGTATCCAAAGGGTTAAAACGGGACCCAGCTATTACTTAGACTTCGATGACTATGTAATAGGGTCCCGTATAGTTTAGTCCTTAGCTATAACCATAAACTAAGTTTTTATAAACATTTTACTTACACTAGTATGCTCTTTTTAATCAATTATTATTTTTAACCAAAAATTAAATTCGACTTCCAAGTGGAAACAATAACATTACTTATTCTTCAATAAACTAAAAAGTATTAAATATTCTTTATTCCTTAAAAGTGTCTTTTTCAGAATTTTCCTAAACCTCAACTATTTCTGTAAACAATGTCCATAATTATTTTGAAGTCTATTTCACGTGTAAAGTTATCAGATAGAATTATTTTATATTTTTAAAATAATTCTCTTTTTTTTTTTTAAATGTGGACAGTGATAATATTACTTTTTTGTTGCTAAGAAAATTATTACTATAAAATTATTTAAAAAATTCTCTGCATTATTCAACATTTTGCGTATGAAACGCGAAACATTTTTTGGTATATAAACTCAAACAATTTTCATGAATTGCATTCTTAGCAAAGGTCTTGATTATAATTACCTGCTGGTCTCCAATATCAACAAGATGTTTCGTATATTCGTTCTTGCATTCCTTTATACAGTTTCCGCAAAAGTTTTCATAAAAGGTCCCTGTCCTAGCGTGAAAGCCGTAGACAACTTTAATATTACTGCGGTGAGTATTCCGAATAAAAACAGCAGATACTTCTTGGTCTGCTTGAGACTAAAGTCTAAATAGTAACTAAATTATGTATAGCCTGTACACTGTTTTTTCTTGCCGATTTAATTTCTTAAACGGTGGTCGGCATCATGTTAGACAAAAGTGTCAATTTTTAACTAATTTAAAATCATTTTTGTTTTAATTACTGAGTACACAATTACAATGTTATTATTAAAGTTAGTTAAATTATTGTTATATATTAAAAAGTTATTAATACGCTTGACCAATCATATTTCTAGGTTACTCCTGTTGTTTTACCTATTAGATCTATTAAATTTTTCCCTTCTAGTATGCTTCTGGCAAGTGGTTTGAGCTGGCTCGGTACCCAAATGACTGGGAGAATCGAGGCAACTGCGTCTCAAAGGTTTTCACGCTAGAGGGAACCACTTACAAATTTAGGCTAACCGACGTAGTGGATCACTCTCAGACTTATTACGAAGGACGAATCGAAATGGCCCCTGAGGCTAAGAACACCGGACTTCTGAATTATATATCAAACGCTTACAAAGGTATGTGCTGTTGGACACAGATTATAAAAGGATAAGAAACTTAGTCAAATCTTTATACTTTATATACGATAATCTTGTTGGTTATTATTAGTTTCTAGGAAACGGCTGCATGTGTTTTTATCAAATTTAAATTAAAACTATTATAAAGTATTATTGCGAAAGCGCGCATTTTTGAGGCGCACTTAAGTACATAATATCTTTTTTAGAAAAAAAAAAAAACAGAAGCAGTTTAGCCTTTTAGACACTTACTCAGATTTAAGTTGATCATTATTATTACTGAAAATAATTAATTATAAATTATTGTAAAGCAATTTTTGTGTTATTTCCAATAGGTTCGGAAGGTGAAAACAAAGTTCCCGTGTACATCCTGGATATCGACTATGACAACTACAGCATTGGCTACGAATGCAAGTATGACCCAGCTCAGGATATGCGTCACGGTAAGATATTATTTTAATCTCTACAGCGTAAACACACTAAAATAAAAATATATTATGTTATATAATCATATATTATAATTTATCGTTTTAACGAAAATAAACTAAAGCTTCAATATTATCAAAGAAAACTATAAAAGTTATCGTCTAAAATTACTACTAGAAATATAAAACTATTCACGGTATTAGTTTAAATTTCCATCAAAATAAAATATCCAATAAAATAATATTTTTTAAAATATTAAAAGTTAAAAAAAGTAAAAATACACGAATTTTCCGTTTTTTTTTTTTCAAAATTTTTTAACAAATGATGGCATTGTCATTTGCTCTTAATACGTATGCAAAGTTTCGAATTAATTAGACTATATATACTTAGATTAGACTAGAGATAGACAAAAATCGTGCTCAAAGATTCGGTTACATTACATACATACATTAGTTCCCGAACCGGTGGTAGGCCTCATGTAGACATTCTAAAAGTGTTATCTTTGTTAACCTATTTAGAAATAAATATTTTGATTTTTGATTTTTGATTTTTGACAGCCCAAGCTAATAAAAGCGTGTTAAAAACTTAACAAGTGTGTCTAATTCTTATATTCTTACAGACTTCGCGTGGGTCATGTCCAGATCAAAAACTCTACAGGGCAAGGCAAAAGAAAAAGTGGACAGCTTCCTGAAATCTTCAAAGCTCATCGATTCCAGTAAATTAATCTGGATTCAGTTCAGTGACGACGCCTGCAAATAATCTAAATTCTGTGCCTATTTTTTTGTTTCTCGTAAAATCGGAAAGGTATTTACATAATATAGATAAAATAATATACAGAGTGTAACAAAACTAGGTGATAACACTTTAGAGTATGTATGTGTCTCTTATATAGAGTTCTCTATCAAAGTAGCAGCGCTGAAAGAGTTTTTTTTTTTTGCGATTTGTATGGTCAAGAACCCCAGAGCGTCATGCATTTGTCCACACAAAAGTAAATAACAAAAATGGCATTTTTCAGCGCTGCTACTTTTACAGTAAACTCTATACAGGGGACCCATACACACCCTAAAACATTATCACTTGTTTTGTTACAACCTGTATATAAGGTGTACATAATAGACAAGTCTAGACTAAGCAATTGATGGGTAGATGAATAATTAACAAAAACTTGTACAAAAACGAAAATTATGTTACAATCATAATAATATACATCATGGTTTTCTTAGCTTATCTAAATTACATTGTTTCAAAATATACAAGCTTGATAATTTTATTCAATTTTACAGTTTAAAACTTAACAAATTTTAGAATCGCATTCACAAATTGAGATGATTTATTCTTTAATTATTTAGTTTTTAGACTAGGAAGTTTTAAAATTTCTGGCCAGTTGTGTAATGTGTATTATATTTAATTTAATCGTAATGTTTACCTATTTCAAAAATAAACATGGTAGTTTTAAAAAATATTTTCATTGCAATCCTGATGGCTCTTTTCCATAGCAAATAAGTTAATAGTTAAGTTTACTGTTATCCGTCCTTTAAGTCCAAAATAAGTTGTGCATGTGTGAACTAAAACTAATTAATTAAGTATAGTAAAATATGTGGGCTACAAGTAAGCTTACGTCAGGTTGGAAAATGAAATTTTTAAATGTCGAACATCTAAAGGTAGAAAAAACACAAATTAACATTGTTCATTAATATTATCCGAATATTTATTTCTTCAATCTTGCGTGTTTTTCTTGTATAATATGTATTAACATTTCTAAATACCATAGAATTTTTATTTTAAAAGCTTTTATTTGACTTGCTCAGTATGTATGTAAGTATGTATGTTGCGGTGGAATTTTGTAACTCAATTTTGAAGTAGATATATTTAACCGATTGAGCAGAAATTTTGCAAATGCCTTTAGTTTGGATGACAATGCTCGATATGGTATGTGACATCACTCTAAATCCAATATGGCCGACCATACAAGATGGCGAAATAATTATTTTCTATGCAGTTCTACAACAGGGCTTTTTGAGAGTAACTCGAAAACAAATGTAATTTCATTCTACATCCAACATGGCGGCTCATCCAAGATAGGGGAATATTTATTTTGAATGCACTTCTGCAATATGGGTATCAAATGAAAGGGCTTATTGAGAGCAACTCGGAAACGAATGTAATGTCATTCTATATCCAATATGGCAGCTTAGCCAAGATAGGGGAATAGTTATTTTTAAGCACTTCTGCAATATGGGTAGCAAATAAAAGGGCTCATTGAGAGTAAATTGAAAAGTAATAGTCAAGTCGGGTCGTGTCGTATCCTGACGTGTCATGTCGTATCGTGTAGTGTCGTGTCGTATCGTGTCGTGTCGTGTTGTGTCGTGTCGTGTCGTAACGTGACGTGCCGTGACGTGTCGTGTCGTGTCGTGTCGTGACGTGACGTTACATGACGTGACGTGACGTGATGTTACATGACGTGACGTGACGTGACGTTACGTGACATGACATGACGTGACGTGACGTTACGTGTCGTGTCGTGACTTTACATGAATTTAGGTGTCGTGTCGTGACTTCACGTGACGTCACGTGACGTGAAATGACGTGACGTGACTAGTCAAATCCAGTCGGGTTTCAGAATGTATCCGGTTGAATCCGGTCACTTTTGTTCAATAAAATTTAACTTTTTAGTCATGCTGAAATAAACGGAATATAACAATTAACAACTCGCTAAATATAGATTTTTCACTGGTCAAAGTCGAGTACGATTTCTATAAAGGACTTAAGTTAATCAGATTTTAACAAATTCTTAAAACAAATTACTATCAAACAGACTAAGAAATCTAGCCAGAGATAACTAAAAAACAAAAAATCCTACTAATATTATAAAGGCGAAAGTTTGGATGTATGTATGTATGGATGTATGGATGTTTGTTACTCTTTCACGCAAAAACTACTGCACGGATTTTAATGAAACTTTACAATAATATAGCTTATACATCAGAATAACACATACCCTCTTACTAATAAAAACTTCTTAAACATGCGTTCAACGTGTGAATAGTTAAACGGGTTATTAAGTTACACACACGTTACACAGAGTCTATACAGAGAAATTAGTATGGAAATGACAGCATCGTTATACGGGCCTTAAGTCAAAAAATGATTATTAGTAAAAAAAAATCTTATGCACCCTCTATACACGCTGTGTAACTTTTTATTAGTAAGAGGGCATAAGAGGGTAAGGGTATAATTTTAACCGATTTTCAAAATGGAGGAGGTGTTATGTTCGTTTTTTTATATTCATCGATTACTCCGCCGTTTGTGAACCAATTTTCAAAATTTTTCTTTTGGTGTATAGATTATCATCCCAATTTGGTACCGTATTCATAAAAATGGTGACTTGATGAAGGGATCCATTAGAAATCGAGGGAACTCCTCAAAATTTATTTGGAAACATGTGGTGACTTCGGTTTCGTGAGCAGTATTCTAAGCATATGCTACCAACAAGCAAGATTTTGCACCAAGGTATACCATGGTTCGGAAGGTGCTGAGAGAACTCCTGACTCTTTATAGATACAAGTTTGGGAGTTTCGACGTTGTTTTAAGAACGGAAAGCATATGCTACAATGCAAATTACATTCATCATCATCATCATCACTACCATAAACCATTATAGAGCCATGTATCGTCCCGTTTTGACCCTATTATTGGTACTTACTTTTCATAGTCTTTTATTATATATCACCTAAACCGCGGGTAACACCGCGGGGCACAGCTAGTAAATTATAAACAAAAACTTTTTGAAAAATAGCTTTTATTTAAATAGTCTAAAAAGAAGAAAATAAATTTCTCATAAAAAAAATAACTATTAAGCTATAATCCTCAATATATTATTCTACAATTTGCATGATAATAAAAGCTTGTCGCGCGATTTGTAAATAAACTAGTACCAATTTAACTGAGTAAATTATTGATATTATATTTTTATTTTAATAAATTTATCAAGTACTGATAGATTGTTAAGTCTCGCGAGTCGTGACAAGCTTTTATTACCATGCAAATTGTATAACATATTGAGGATTATAACTTAATAGTTAAAATTTATAATGAGAAATTTATTTTCTTCTCTTTAGACTATTTAAATAAAAGCTTTTTTTTAAAAAGTTTTTTGTTTACAATTTAATTTTCATTATTATCTGGTTAGCCATACTTACATAATATACGTGGTGTGAAGCGTCCATAGATATAATATAATAATTAATGAGGCATTTTCTTATTATTTTTTTAATTTGATTGTCAAGCAGTTTTCATTTTAGTAACTAGATGGCGTATGGTATTGGTAGACAACTATCAGTGATACCATCACTGATTGCCACAAAATAGGGGAAAAGAATATAAAACATGATACATTTAAATTTGAAAAAGACGCAATAATATTCCAATGAATAGTGTAATAAAGTTATTATAACTATGTTTTAGTTGAAACTCATGTAATAGCCCTATTTATCGTCATTCACACCAAAAGTCACAGAAGTTTCAAATTTTGATTTTAACAACATCTTTCCTGCACGATAACGAATATTCGATGGCTAATATTTTACCAATATTGCACATCCAAAACCCAAATAACAAAATTTGGGGAAAAAAAATAAAAACCACACCATCAATAAAAAGTAGAAGAACTGTCAAAGTGACATGCCCGCCAAAACCCCTTCAGTTGTCAGTTTTCAATTTGACAGGTATTTATGTCAATATATGTAATGTATATATTTAGTCAGGGTCTTCCTAAACTGTTACCAGTATACTGGCCTAAGCGATTTATGTTCTTCGTGAAATTTAAACTAGAGAGACGAAGCAAAAAGCAACATAGAAATATATGGAAATGTATAAATACGTACATTTTTATGTTAATTTTATGGTAACTTGATTTGATTTATGTCACACTTGACAGTACACTGATATTTTTTAGAAACACAACTAATATTAAGTCAGTGATGCGAACCTGCAAATAATAAATCCACCAACCAACTAATAGAAAATATAGAAATGTCTATCATCGCGCCATCTGGTGCAGATTCTAAAAAGAAAACAACCCATTATTAAAACGTAGTGATTAAATTCTCTTTGATTAACACCACTATAGGCTGACGTAAGCAAGCACGCGGCTGTTCAAGTTCCATTGCTTATTACAATCAATTTAATATGTATAATTCAATCCTTAGATTAAACTTTTTGCCTGGGAAAAATCATTGAGCGTAACAATTCTTGCTATATATTAGGTTGTAGAAATACATTGTTGTCTTAATTTGTATTTGATTCCTATTGAACAAAAATGTTTCTTATATTTATGCTAGCATTTGTTTCATCAGTGTCAGCGACCATTTTTATAAAAGGTCCTTGTCCTAACGTCAAAGGTGTGGATAATTTTAACATTACGGCGGTACGTACTAAATAAATAAATCAATAGAAGTAAATTAAACGTTAATAGTGCGCTAACGCTCGTAGTTGTAGATTCTGCCACGTCAGGAACTCTGATAGTGATTCTCTCAAATTGCATAGAATACAGAGATCAATCGTGAATTCGCCATTTACGTAGTGTCAACCAAGAACGTTTAAGGCCACCATACACGGGGAGGCCGTTCGAGTCCGTTCGTAATGATCGCACATAGATCGGCTGAACTTGAGCACACACACGGGCACAGAATGACTCAGCCCAGTCAGTACGGCGTGCGTAAGACCGACCTGATCGGAGTGGTCTCCTCGTATATGACCTTTTCATTATTCATTGCCCTTTAAAATTCACCATCTATTGCAGTACGCTTCCGGAAAATGGTTCGAGATAGCCAGATATCCTAATGACTGGGAAAATCGAGGGAACTGTGTGTCGAAGGTATTCATCCCCGAAGGAACTAATTATAAATTTAGACTCACTGATGTGGTAGACCACTCTCAAACGTATTATGACGGACGGATCGAACTTGCCCCTGAAGCTGGGAACACTGGATTGCTGAATTATATATCTACTGCTTACGAGGGTATGTACCATCGAAGAAATTAATTCATAAGCAGATGGCGGACCTGCTTCATTTGGTGGGGTTATGTCAACTTAAAGTAAGGTAGAATTTCACCATTCGCACTTAAAACTTCGTTTTATAAAACTTAGTTCTCATTGAACGTGTTCACACGGCGATGTAAATCTCGTTTTGTCTCAAATGGATTTCATAATCTTCTTTTGATCGCGATCAATAAATCTAAGTTTACGTGACGACACGCGATGATTTTACATGTTTTTATCAGATTGGAGCTATGTCACGTTATTTTAACAACAAAATAGCATGAAACGATACATAAACTAACCAAACGCTTCTGTCAAAACTGTCATCTTGAGATTTTTTCGCCTATATTTTTTGATCCGCCATGACACTATACTGACAGGACTTGAACGGGTTTTATGAAGTAAATCTCGAACACTAGGCGTTCAGAAGATAAAACTCGGATTTGCTGTGAACGCGTTTAGTTTATATTGGTGAAATGCAATTCGGTGTTATAAACGCGTTTAGAACCGGTTCAGTATGCAATGAACGCCTTCCATTTCTTTGGTGAAATCGCCCCTAAGTCGCGATCCGTCGGCTGGGTTTAACATAACGCGACCGAATTACGTAGGTCCGCCAACCGTCTATGAATCAACTTCTCCGATAGTACTATGTAGAATCTTAAGTTACTTATAATGTGATCTGATTGAAAAGTTGAAATACATGTATCTTTATATTACAATATGTTACTCATAGTTGTAGCGCGCAAAAATTGCTTCAGGCGCAGAAGTGGTTTCATTTATTTATTTTAAGGTCACTTGGAAGTACAAGTTTAGTTAAAGACTTCAAAATTTAAATTATTAATATAAGATTATAATTTTACGATTATATTTTAGGAATCAAAAGTCCATAGTGATATAATCTTATTCAATTAATATAACATAGTATTATCAACCATTGGTTAAGTTAGGGCAGGATCTTTCATCTAGCCGTTACTATAAAAAAGCTTGTAATTAAAAATTACAACAATTTTTGAGAGTGTATGTGTTGTTAATAGGTTCAGAAGGTGAAAACATAGTCCCTGTATATATCCTGGATATAGACTATGACAACTACAGCATTGGCTACGAATGCAAGTATGACCCAACCAAGGATATGCGCCATGGTAAGTGTTTTGTTAACAATCCATACTAATATTATAAATGCAAAAGTGTGTCTGTCTGTCCGTCTGTCTGCTTGTCTGTCTGTCTGTCTGTTACCTCTTGAACCTCCTCTTCCTCTTGAATCTCGGGAAAGGACATAGGATAATTTTTGTCCCGGAAAAATGTACGGTTTATCTCGATAAAAGTGATGCAACGGAGTTGCGGACGACATCTAGCATTATAATTTATAATATTTAAAGTTTGGAATATACAAAAGTCTCGACTTAAAAACATTGAAATAAAGAAAGGAAGTCAATTCATATTATGTTTTAAAATTGATAACATTATATTTTTCAGACTTTGCTTGGGTTATGTCCAGATCAAAATCACTACAGGGAAAGACGAAAGCAAAAGTGGATAATTTCATCAAATCCTCCAACCTCATTGACTCCAGTAAATTAATCTCGGTGGAATTTACTGAAGACGCTTGCAAGTGAAAAGGAAATATGTCTTAACCCTCCGTGCACCACATGGATAAAAGTTACACCGTGAACGACGTGGGGTTTCTCAAACCCCGAGACATATCTGGGGCAAGGAATACGTAACTTGTTTCGTAATTCGTTTATTTTATTTTAAGTAACTATTTTTTTGTATATTTTAAAGTTATATAAAACGATACCAAGTGAAATAATAATTTTTAATACTTTACAGCCAAAAATAAAAATATAGTAATATTTTACCAAGTAAAACATAGACTCCTCTATGGGTTCACTCCCATGAATAAAAAGTTATCTATAATTATTTTTTTTTACAAATACAAATACAAAAATCTTTATTCACAAACTTAAAATACAATATAATAACAGTGTTTGAGACCCCCTTTTAAGTAAAGTTTACCTGTGTTAGGGGATATTATTGTTATCCCATATTGCTTAAAATTTTAAAACTTACTTTATAAGGCATACAAATTTAATAATATTATAAACTTAATATCGTCAGTCTACATTATATTCAGGCAGGCTGAAATCAGTGCATTTTTTACAATGAATGTGAGCACGATTTTTGTGAGCAAATAGGTATATTATTGTGTTCACAACCGTATTTGAGTTTTCAATTTATCTTCCTGTTACAATTCGAGCACCTCTTTATAGATCTTGGTAATTGTTCTGGTGGTCCAGGGGCTGCTTCGCCAAGAAATTTGTGAATCCGTAGATCATCTTTGAGATTTTTCAAATTTTCTTCTATCAAAATCATACTTAATTTGTCTTTTAACCTGTCCACGAATGCTAGTGAAATCGAAACGAATTCAAACATCAGTCGAAAATAGATTTTTTCACATTTCTCAATAGTATGTCTATACAACTTTTCGATGACGTCCTGAACTACGCGGGGTTTGTGAGACCCCAGCGCACTTTGTGCTCGTCTGTTCGTTGCATCGATGACGTAAATGCTAAACCACTGCTGCCAAACGGTAGGACAACGTCGTTACTCCAGCTACTTAAAGCGTCCAAAAAAACTACACGAAATTATAAAAAAGTAATGACGATTTTCGTACGTCTGGGGCTTGTGAAACCCAACGTGGTGCACGGAGAGTTAAAATAGATTTAAAAAGTTTTATAACTGACGAAATTTTTTAAAGTCTGACTGACGGACATGTTATGGTTACATGGTGAATACTGTATTTGGTACTGTATACGGTGATTTTTTTAATGAAATAAGAGGGCAAACGAGCAAACGGGTCACCTGATGGTAAGCAACTACCGTCGCCCATGGACACTCGCAACATCAGAAGAGCTGCAGGTGCGTTGCCGGCCTTTTAAGAGGGAATACGCTCTCTTCTTGAAGGTTTGTAGGTCGTATAGGTCCGGAAATACTGCTGGTGACAGTTCGTTCCAGAGTTTTACAGTGCGCGGCAGAAAGTTACGCGAAAACTGCACGGTGGAAGACTGCCACTCATCAAGGTGATGAGGATGGTATATTTTTCGCGTGGGGCGATGGCGAAAAGTTGCAGGAGGTATGATTCCGAACAATTCCTCAGAGCACTCCCCGTGATACAACCGATAGAGGATGCAGAGTGAAGCTACATCTCGGCGTAATTCCAAGGGGTCCAAGCTGTTTGAAACACTATGGCAGTCAAAAATTCGAGCGGCCCTTCGTTGGATACGATCTAGAGGGAGCAGTTGGTATTTTGGCGCCCCTGCCCAGAGATGAGAACAGTATTTCATATGAGGCCGAACCTGCGCCTTGTAGAGTTGTAGGCGCTGGTCCGGACTGAAATAATGTCTTGCTCTGTTAAGAACACCAAGCTTCTTCGAGGATATCCGCACCTTGTTGTAATAAATAAAATAAACATGGTAATTCCCAACGCTGTATTTTCTTCTAAGCTAGGATAATCTGTGCCGTCTTGATGACCTACCTATATAAGCTCGGTAAGCCCCGGAGACAAATTAATGGTATAACAACTTTCTTACAACATAAACTTTATATTCAATCTCAAATTTAGAAGGATTACTTGCCTAATTTTAAACATAAGTACTTGTAGTTTCGACTGAGATAGAGCTTCGATCGATATGAAGTTTCCAATAGATGTTCCAATAGATTCTCCAAATAGGCCTTAAAATAGCAGGGATTATGAAATTATAGATACAATTGACATATTATTATGTACTATAGCATTCTGCCTGCTGAGGCAAAAACTGTGTCACCTAAAGGCCCCACTTTGCAGTTAATTTAGAGCTTTAACTTTAAATCAACTGCAAGTTCACATCTTGAACCCTTCAGTCGAAATATAAGGGTGCGTTCAGATTGGCGTGATGAGTCTGTGGCCGAGACACACTGTCTTAAGATTCATGGGAAATGGTATATCGTGACATTAACTATAATAATCAGAGAGAGACATTAACTATAATAATTAGAGCGTGGCTCTTGACTCGGAGGTCGTGGGTTCGATTCCCGCGTTGGAAACATGTTATTTTCAAGTTTGGTTGTGATAATGCAAGCTGATCACCTGATTGTCTGACAAGTAAGATGATCCAAGCGTCGGATGGGCATGTAAAAAGTCGGTGCCGCCTGCGCCTGATCTCTCGCCAGTCGTGTTGATCGTCCGACCCACTGGGTTATGAAAGTAAAAGGAATAGAGAGTGCTCTTGTGTACTGCGCACACACTTGGGCACTATAAAATTACTCCTGCGTAACTGGCCTGGTTTCAATTAGCCGGCCACCGGTAAAATCGTAGAGGTAAATTTTTTGTACATTGAAAATAAACTTGAAAAAAACGAGTCAGGGGTATGTTAGAAGTGTAATAGAACACATCTTAACTGTTTTTGAAATTTTTGTTTCTCAGTCTGTTTGTCTGTTTGAACCTACAGGCTATTCTCTGAATCCGCTGGACCGATTTCAATGAAGTTTGGCATGGTGATACCTTACATACCGGTCAACATTTTAGATACTTTTTTAACTGACTTTAAAAAAAGGAGGAGTTAGTGTTTACTTTGCTGTTTGTGGTCCGATTGTCAAAATTCTTTTTTTGTTGTATAGATTGCAAACCCGAATTTGATACCAATGTTTACAAAAACGGTGACTTGATAATGATTCTCTCGGCATCCTCAAGGTATCGACGGAACTCCTTTATAACAAAAACAGTAATTTTCACTTTTTTTTAAGTAAAATCAACATGCTACCAAAAAGTAAGATTTGCACCAAGGCATATCCCAGGGTATAGGGCTTCCGAAGGTTCCGCGTTGCTGAACGGAACTCCTGACTTCTTATAGATATAAATATTATGTAGGGGTTTCAGCGTTGTTTAAAATACTGGAAGCACATGCCACTATCTCAATTATATTAATCATCATGATCACCACCATCATTACACCATCTATAACCACATTTTAAGGCTTTAATTGTTTTTTTTTTGTATTCTTTTGCATTTAAAGGATCAGAATCGAAATTGATAATTAATTCGCCGTCTCTGTGCAAATTCTTTGTAAAATTCTTTTATCAATTTAAGGGCTATAATTTGTGTTTGATAGTATGGTCGCGAAGGTAGAAATTTCATAATGGGATCTATGAGGTATTGAAGGAACTCCTCGAAATTTAGAAAGTGTGACTTTCGCAGTCATGATCGCGAAGATGGAAATTTCATAATGGGATCTATGAGTAATGGAATTGAAGGAACTCCTCGAAATTTACATCGACACACAAAGTGATTATCAATTCCAGCGAAGGTCGATATATTTATAACTTTTCCCTAATATTCGTGAACTTTTAATAATAATAAAAATAATTCGTCGATTATCCAAACACTGGATGGTTATTGACTACTGCGTATCTCAATTCCTTACCGGCCATAGAAATTTTAAAGTCTAACTTTACGGATCTAAATTAATAGCATCACCTATGTGCTCGATCGAAGGCAGTATATTTGAACAAACCACTCATCATGTTCTCTGGGAGTGTTTTTTCTGGCAAGACGAAAGAACTACAATGCTAGACAACCTACATTGTAAATCTGATGTCGCATACAACGGTGATATCGTGGACAGCGCTAGGAACTTCAGTGCATTCAAGCGTTTTTGTCACAATAATTATTAGCAACAGTCTAACACAACAAATTCCAATATTAATTTAGCTATAGCTTAGTAATCACAATTATTATGGTTTATTTTCGTGGTGCTCCCCCTTAAGTTTTTTGACATTCGGTCGCTGCAACTTTGTGCTGTCTCCGCTTTGAATGGAAAGAGGAATTAGAATTCATGTTTCTAATTTCTTCTGATTAATTTCATTTGAGCATGTCCTTTGGGCTCCCTGATTTCATATCAAAAGGTTTTCGTGATTGGACACCGCTGTCGATCCTGGCGACACAGGAGATACAGTGGTGGGAATGTGTGGTGGCCGGCCGGCCCGTACAGAAAAAAGTATTTATAATGTAGTTTTAAGTAGCGCATATTATGTCGAGTTGATAAGTTTCAGATGTAGGGTAATCCTGGATCCAATGAACATAACTCCTGAGTCTTTAAATATAAAAGTTTGAAATTTTTGGCATTGCTTAAAGAACTGTAAACATATTATACCAATTTATGTTATTGTATGATCGTAATTAAAAAATTTAATACTTTTTATTTTAATACTTTTTATTAATAATAGCCTTGTTAATAAGGCTTTTATTTGGATAGGGACTAATATTTTTCATATTGTCATTTTATAGACAGTTATTCATAATATAGTTAATTGTTTATTAGACTTATAGATATGTAGTGTATTTTAGGGAAGCATCACGATTCCTGACCTACAAGTAAACCAGAATAAAATAACGCTTAAACAACTTCAAACGTTAATTTATTCTGGTTTAATTATAGGTCAGGAATCTGAGAGTAAGGGGTAGGTTAAAGTGGGATAGATGCCTGCATTAAAATATATCCCGTCTTCTGTCGTCAATTCTCTATCTCCGTCATATGTTCCTGTCCCCTGTCCTGGTGCCCCTCTCCCCTGTCCACGCCAAGTGGTCTTCGAAAAAAAGATATTTCAAAACGATATCTGTGGTTCAAGCCCCTCCGACGAAAGGTACTTAAGTGCTTTCAATGTTCCTGGGTCTTTGGAGTAAATTAAAAATTTCATGTGTAATATAATATTAAACCTTATATCCAAATAAAATAGTTGTTGATGGGTATTCAATTTTCTAAATCTCGATTATAATAACACACATTCACGCGGACGAAGTTGCGGGCAACAGTTAGTTATTAATAATCATAGTACGCACTTAAACAACAGTACTTTTCACTACACACACTTCTGAAATATCACTGCCATAGTCTAATCTGGACTGGCCTTTAGCGTAGTGACATACAGCATCAACAGAGGCAGGTGTGTCCGAGACCGCGGTCATGAAATTAATCGGTCTAATCCTAGGCTTTGGCCGGCCCGAATTCTAGTCCTCATTTGCTAAGATCACGTTTTAGATTGCAAATGTTTTAGTTCCAAATTAAAGATCAAACGAATATATATAATAATTATTGTAATTTAAATAAATTGCAATGTAAATATTTTTTCAGTCTAATTGATAAAATATCTATCTTGCGTAGGATTTGTAAAATGTTAAGGTTAGATACTTTGTATGAAAATAGTAAGTATCTGTATATTTAATTAGGTTTCGAAAATGTGCATTTTTAACCCCCGAACAAAAAGAGGGGTGTTATAAGTTTGACGTGTCTGTCTGTCTGTTTGTCTGTCTGTCTGTCTGTGTGTGTGTGTGTGTGTGTCTGTCTGTGGCATCATAGCATCCAAACGGGTGGACCGATTTTGATCTAGTTTTTTTGTTAAAAGCTGACATGATCGAGAGTGTTCTTAGCTATAGTTCATTATCATCAGCCTGCTCATTGTTGAAAAATCATGGTTTATATGGTTCGTGATAGGCCGATTAGCAACTTGCAGTCGTTTAATGGGTTTTATATTTTGCATTCTGGTTCTTGACACTTATGAATATATACACATTAATGGAAAGTTGACCTGGTGCTGCAGCATCACCTGGTAATCAATAGGATACCCAACTCCTCACCAACTTAGAGCAGAGGTTTCGTATTTGGGCTCATTTTAATTGCGACAACTAGTAAGACGTAGATAAACGGTAAATATTTGCATGCTGCTGCAGCATCACCTAGATTCTATAGGAGCCGAGCTCCGTATGAACCCAAAGTGGAGGTTTCATGTTTGGGCTCATATTGACGGCCTCATCCAAGAGGACATAATATTTTATAGATAGTATTCATTGGGATATGATCCTGTTGATAGGAATTTTTCTGCACTATAACCAACGCAAGTTTAAAAAGCATAAAATAAAATTAAATTAAGAAATTGAAAAAAACCCGCGCCAAACAACTTTAAAAAGTAATGAAATAATATTTACTGACTTTAAGTTTAAATAATTCACACACCGTGACAACAATTATGGACTAAAATATTACTTTACACTTAGGAATTATTTAATTTAAGTTTAAATATTATTTCATTACTTTTTAAAGTTGTTTGGCGGTTTTTTTTTTTAATTTCTTAATTCAATATTAATAAGAAACGTTACGAACGTTAGGTGCATTGATGGTTTTTTACAGTTTAAATAATATTATGTTTGTATTTCCGATACGTATAGCCATTTAAAATAGTACATTTTCAGCTAAATCAAAAAATCCAATGCATAAAGTAAGAACAATGCAGTGAGCTTGTTGCATACGGGGCAGGAGGTGTCGCTGGTAATTTGGCTATTTATCACGGGCCCGTGGTCGACGCCATGTGCGAGTGTACTGCATCATAAATACTAGGAGCTTTACAGTCTACGACACCGATACGATTTGTCGCACCGATGAATGAACGATACGATTTGTTTGACTAAAGTAGTTAAGTGTTCTATTATACGTAAGTCGTAAGTATTTAAACATTTAAAAATACCAACAATAGAAAATATTACAATATTGTCAAGCAAAGACTTTTTTCATCAAAGAATATATTTTATAGTGACAACTTCAACCTTAAGTCCATCTAGAGTGTAAGGTAAGGTTATGGTTTGATAACACAAAAAATATTAATTTCGAACAAATAAACTAACTACACAGAATCACTCAGGCTGTTATTACTCAAAACCAGGTCAGCTATTATACGTATCATGAAATAATTATTTCAATAAGGAAAAACTCTTCATATTAAGGATAAAGTTAAAAATAAACAGACTGAATTAAATTAAAATTATAATTACGTGGTTTGTTTTTGATTAAGTGTTTTACTGTAGATTTTATCTCAAATATTTATTTTAAGCTAATTCGCAACGTTGAATTGAATATTTTTATAATTAGGTACCAAAAGATTAAAAGATAGTGTAAAAATTGGTTCTTAGGCTTAGAAAAAACTACATAAATTATATTGTGTTCGTTATTTCAAGATGTTCATCTTGTTACGTGTAATAAAATGTATTAGGTTAACAAAAATGAATCAGTTGATTATAAATAATTTAAATTATCTTTTTTAAATAACACAAAACATTTGACGGTGATCTTGTCATAATTGGTTTGTTGTTGAAATCATATTCCTGTTACAAAATAGTCCTCATCCGGGTAAAATGGGTCTGTAGATGGACCGACAGACATAACAAATTTATAAGCGGTTTTATGACAATACCTTACATTATCCGCCCTCACTTCAAACCATTGCAATGTTTTAGTATATTATATTATCCTAGAAAGCCGAAATGATTTTTTTTGTCTTAATAAAACATTAACTGCCGCACTCAGAGAGGAACTTAATTCAAAATTTTGACATAAGCCCCATACATTATCTGTCAAACTCTTCATTAAATTGAAGGTTAATCATAATTAAATGTATCTGAGTACGGCGGTGAGTAAATTTCAATACAATAAATATGTATAGCACAATATAATACGTTTAAATTTTTTTATTACGATTAACTATGTATATTGTGTAATGCAGTTATCATAATAATTATTGAATGTCACAAAACATAATGTAAAATGCGACAAGTAATTCAAGGTATTGTAGTCATAAAAGCAATAATAATATTACTTATTACTAGAGACTGGATTATATACAACATAAAAAGCTTGTTATATGCATGCAAATATGCATGAAAAATGCTTGAAATATGCACGAAAATTAGGAGAATATGCAAAATTAAATGACAAATTTTAGGAATCCCCAAAAAGAAAAAAAATAAGTATTCATTTATTTATTTCAAAATACATATCATAGTACGTACAGTAACATTATATGACATTAAAATTAATTAAAAATTTTGAAAACGTAAGCAATCAATTATTTTTCAAAATTTTCAGTGGTAAGATTGTGTCTACGAATACGATCATTTTTTTTTTTTTAATGAAATAAGGGGGCAAACGAGCAAACGGGTCACCTGATGGAAAGCAACTTCCGTCGCCCATAGACACTCGCAGCATCAGAAGAGCTGCAGGTGCATTGCCGGCCTTTTAAGAGGGAATAGGGTAATAGGGGAGGGTAGGGATGGGAAGAGAAGGGAATAGGGGAGGGAAGGGAAGGGAATAGGGTAGGGGATTGGGCCTCCGGTAAACTCACTCACTCGGCGAAACACAGCGCAAGCGCTGTTTCACGCCGGTTTTCTGTGAGAACGTGGTATTTCTCCGGTCGAGCCGGTCCATTCGTGCCGAAGCATGGCTCTCCCACGTGTAATATTATTGTAAATAGAAAAGGTTCGTTCCACATAGGTGGAACGACTTTGTAGTAAGCGAGCGCGACGTTCTTCTATCTCTTTCATATCTATACTAATATTATAAAGCGGAAGAGTTTGTTAGTTTGTTTGTTTGTTTGAACCTATAGCGTGATAAAATATAGCCTATAGGCTATATTTTATCACGTGATAAGACTAATAGGAGCGAAGAAATAGAGGAAAATATGGAAAATCGGGGGAAATTATTTGAAATTGCTTTTTATCTTAAGAAAACTACTAGATCAATTTTTATGTTATTTGGCACACATGAAGAATAGACCACGTGAAGGGACATAGGCTATTTTTTTCGGAAAAATGTACGATTTCCGTGAAATTCCTAAATTACGCGGGCGAAGCCGTTCGGAACATCTAGATTCTAGTCTATACTAATATTATAAAGCGGAAGAGTTTGTAAGTTTGTTTGTTTATTGTTTATTTAAACGCGCTAATATCAGGAACTACTGGTCCGATTTGAAAAATTCTTTCAGTGTTAAATAGTCCATTTATCGAGGAAGGCTATAGGCTATATTTTATCAAGCTAAGACTAATAGGAGCGAAGAAATAGAAGAAAATGTGGAAAAAACGGGGGAAATTATTTGAAAGGGCTTATCTCACGAACTGCTAGAGCAATTTTTCTGTTATTTGGGTCAGATAAGAAGTAGACCACGTGAAGGATCATAGGCTATTTTTTGTAGATTGATTTGTCTGTGAAATATCTAATTTACGCGGGCGAAGCCGCGCGGAACGTCTAGTAATATATAATTACTATAAATTCGTATTTCGTAACTATCAAAACAAAAGACGCGCACGGCTACTAACTGCATTGGAAATGCAGTGAAAAGTCACAACTATTACTCAATTATAGCACTTATGTTTTTTATCTGTTGTTGTTATTAAATTTGATCGCATTTCGGAACGCAGGGTGAGTGAAAAATGTTGTGAATGTACCGATAATAATATGCATCATAACTAGATCTTAGGTAAAATATGCTATTACCGCTGAGAATGGCTAAAATATGCAAATGCATATGCAAATATGCAAACGCATATAATCCGGTCCCTACTTATTACAAATCATAAAAAAGAAAAATGAGCACAACATAGTCCTCATTTTTCAAGCGCATGCATAGTTTATGTTAGAAATATTAGAAGGAAATATGTTCTGAAGTTATTTATTTCAGTGCCCTATCTTGGAAAGGGACGGTGAAATATATCAGATACTTTCTCTTCTTGAGCAACCTTATATTATTTTAGGGTTATACCTATCTCTTTGAACCCTTTCAGGTCTATAATATTTTGTCAATCCATCATTAATGTTATCTGATCTATTCTTAGAATGTGAAAGTTATTAAAGTTTGCGGTCCTAATTTTAAAATCAACGATATTATAATAAACCATTGATAATAATAATAATCAACACAAAAAAAAGGTAACGGCACGGAACCCATAAAACTTGGCATTGTTTCTTTTTGATAAAATTAACAATTGAATACCTAGCAATATCTTATTGTTTTTATAGCGGTTAAAGAAAGAAATCAAACTCTCCAAAATGATTAATTAATAGTTTTATTAACGTAGTTGATAGACAGATACAGCCCGTTGATAGACTGAAAGACAAGGAATCATTTTTTTACGTTTTTAGTCTTTAACTTTCTTTTATCATTCTAAAAATCATGAAAATCTTAGTTTTGCAGCATCAACGATTCCGATTTCCGATTGCATTGCATTAGGGATTGCAAGTGAAAGATCTAATGTGATTGCATTCTGCCTTCAATAAAAGATTGCATCAGCTGATAATAAATAGACTGTAGCCGCTAACTTTTGAAAAGTACCATCGAAGAAATTGACTCATAGACAGTTGACGGATCTACGTCATTTGGTCGATATATATTAATATGTCAACTGTCAATTCCGGTCTGAATTCGACGCGACGACGACGCGAGGCGACGCGTAGATGCATTTTTAAATTTGTACTGATTTGACAGATTACATGAGCGCGAGACGTCTTGCAAATCTGTAAAATCCATACAAATTTAGAAATCTACGCGTCGTGTTGCCTATTTATATTAGGGTTAATTCAGACCGCAACGCGACGCGTAGATGCATTTCTAAATTTGTATGGATTTGACAGATTTGCAAGACGTTTCACGCAATTGAAATCTGTCAATTCAGTACAAATTTAGAAATGCATCTACGCGTCGCGTTGCGGTCTGAATTGACCCTTAGTCCTACAAGCGTATAGAGATAAAAGATAAATAAATAAAATAAAAATAAAATATATTTTTATTCAAAATGGGTATCACGAATACACTTTAGATAGATAAACGCACTGTCAAAATATAACATACATGATAAATATTATCATGTTCCACTTACCTAAAACTACAACGTTCAAACTTATAAGTTTATAAGTTTCTGAAAAATAAGCTGCATAATTATATTATGTATAGTTAACGTTTCGTATGAATTTAGTAAGTATCGCCTGTACGGTAAGGTTACTTTGACTACTTTTTTCTTAATTTTTTATAAATCTATCTGGTATAGAGGCGCTGGATGACTTATAAGTTTGATATTGATTTTATTTGGTTAATAAGGATATATGCTAATTATAAATAAATGATATATTTAATAAATCTTTATCAGTATACAATTATTATTATTTTTAAATTGAGCCAAAGTTGATCTGTAAGAAGGGTGACTTTGTCTCTCAGATTATTTTTAGCATAAAACTTTTATTTATCCTGACACAGAGCTAAAGAAACTCGCTTAAATAACAGGTTTAACAATAATAGACATTTCGACATCAAAAATTCTATATTTTTTCCAAAAAATTTATTAATTTTAACAAAAACTTACATTAATCAACAGTCTTATTGATGAAAATCATCTTAAGTAGGTTTTTTAAAATAATAACATTTTACTTACAAACAAAATATTAACTTTGAATATATATCTATCAAAAGTATTAACTTTTTGAATAATGTAGTAACTATAAATGCTTACAAAATAATCATATTATGGCGTTTATGATTGTACAGCCTTCTTATTGAGATCAATCAACATCAGTCATCGATTCTTAAATTTACTTAATCTAGCTCAGGCACTGAGAAACAACCTTTTTTTTTTTAATTCGAGAACATTAATCTTACAGATAATTATCATCCTAAGCATAGATCTGCTCGTCCTTGCAGACTGGCCATCGCCAAAAAAGTTTACCTATTTTCATACAGCTCACAATGTACAACAGAATTAGTAACTTGGCCAGGATATTTTTGGGAATTCCACATTATTAAATCATAGTCTCCTTTAGAAATATCATTTTTAACCTGATTTCTGGTGGATTCTGGTGAATCTTTTGATTGAGTTACAGATGAGTTATGATATTTAACGTCATTATTAAAATCAGAAAGTTCTGCGATTCTGACATTATTAAATAATGTCTGAATCGCAGAACTTTTGTAGGGTTTGAATTTTCTGGCGGAATATGAGGAGAATCAAGAAGGCATGGACTGTTTGAGACTGACAACTTCATTACATACCCTCCACCATTCAAGCATTCTTCAAGTTCTTCATCTGTATAATCGATATAGCGACGACTACCTGGTTTATGGCGATGTTTTGATGGCATTGTGAGATCTGAAATGTAATGAATTTAATTACTAATACGGCCGGGCAACTTTGGCTCGAGAGCCAATGTTACCCGAATTTACGAGGCAAAATATCCCCACACTTTGTAACTAAAGTTTATCAATTAAATCTCGTAAAAAAGTAATCGGTTCTATAATCTTTCTAGTCCTTAATATACTTCTGACCCGATTTAGTATAATATTAAACGAAACTCACCGTAATATTTCAGTTTCACTATAAAGTTTGCACACGTAAATTAGGCACATTATTACATGTCCGAACTCCGACATAAAAATGGCCGTTTCATACCTCGCAAACAAGTTCCCAACCAATTGAAAACTAGCGCTACTTACCATCCAATGAATCCCGCTTGAACGAAATCGAGTGCTGCTTTAGCAGCAACGTGGCGGGAAGTTTAAACATTTTTCCGATTTGTGTCAAAGTTGCCCGCAGGAGCTAAAGAAACCCGGCCTTACCGGTACCTCTTTCGAAAATGATTTGAGATATTAAAATTCTTATTTGCTGTTTAAAATTCGAATAGTCAGAAATTCAATTAGCCCTCCAAATAGTGGATGCCGACGACAGTTTAAGACAATTGCTAGTCAGACTAATTAAGAAATTAGGTTGAAGGCGGATGGCGAAGAAATTCGATGAATAGTGTCGAGGCATTTTGATTTCTTTTCAATTTATTAATTACTAGACGTTCCGCGCGGCTTCGCCCGCGTACAACGTAAATTAGATATTTCACAGACAAATTAGTCCACAAAAATAGCCATACGTTTCTTTACGTGGACTACTTCTTACGTGTGCCAAATAACATAAAAATTGCTCCAGTAGTTCGTGAGATAAGCCCTTTCAAATAATTTCCCCCGTTTTTTCCACATTTTTCTATATTTCTTCGCTCCTATTAGTTTTAACGTGATAAAATATAGCATATAGCCTTCCTCGATGAATGGGCTATCTAACACTGAAATAATTTTTCAAATCGGACCAGTAGTTACTGAGATTAGTGTAAAATAAATGATTTTTATTTAACTAATGTAGCCTGAATTTAATAATGACATCAGATGTTTTAACATGTAGCAGCCTCTTTTCTCCTGTAAACAAGTTATTTTACTAACTTTGATTTCTATTGGAGGGGACCGTAACCACAATGATATCCCGAGAAATTACTTTCGTATGTAATTCACAGATTTTACCACCGTACGTCGCACAAAGAGACCAAGTTCCAAGGAAAATCTCCCAACCGAACGTGGAAAGAAACGAGATTGGTAACTTTTTAAGATTTTCTCAAGGAAAATTGTGTTTTGAAGTTAAAAGTTTGCGTGTAACAAGTTTCTTTGCTAATTAACTTTGAAACCATTAGACTTGCTCTAATTATTTTGTTTTATATAATTTTGTCGTAGAATAATTTTATTTCCGAGCACTACCTATACATTTTACTATAAGTATACAATTCTTTTTTGTGATTTGTATGGGCAAGCGCCTGATCGTCATGAATTTTCTCATACAAAAGTAAAAAAAAAGTTACTATTTCAGCGCTGCTACTTTCACAGTGAACTTTACATAAGGGACACATACACACCCTAAAGTATTATTACTTAGTTTTATTACATCCTTTATAGTATATATTATGTTACGCTCAAAGACCGAAAACGCTCAGTGAGCGAAAAAATGGCTCACAACGCGTTGTGGTCATAGTGAAACGGCCACGACGCGTTCCGGTAATCGAGAAAGCCATGACGCGTTCTGAGCATTTAAAAACAGCCACGACGCGAATTCGCGTTGTGGCCCTAATGAAAACGGCCACGACGCGTTCTGAATCTTTCTGTGCTTCTGGTCAGTGATCCTTAGATCACTGACCAGAAGCACAGAATATATATTAGTAGTACCAACAGAATGCCCACTCGCGAAACCCGTTTAAAGAAATAACGACTCATGCTACGATACTATAAAGTTCAAATTCCGACCGCGCAGTGCTAGGTGCCTACAATTATATTTACCTACATGTGCGCTCTCTTTCTATCGCGTAAGAGGTACCCTTTCTAACGAAATCAAGATTGTCACCTTTTAGAAAATAAAATAATCTTCTTTTAATTACTATAGCTACTAATAGCAAAGTTTTTTATAATAATAATCAAATTTTAGTAACCCAACCTATATTTTATAATAGTTTTATATTTGATTATAGTGCAGGAGCTGGTCTGGATTTTTTGACAACTTAAACATAGTAACTTGTGTTTATTTCTGTGTAGTATGTGGTTTGTTTGTAACAAATTGGTTTATTTGATATGTTTTTGTATTTTTTTATCTTTTTTTTGTATTTTAAAGTCTTAAATTACCTTATTGAAATATTTCTTTGACCTTTTTTCAATTGTTCATATTTATCAGATTAATAACGATTCTGTCACAGCGGTTAAATCAGTACGTAGATATTATATGCGACGAAAAAATCTTGCGCGTGCATCACCGCTCGCTTGTGAGTCCCTAGTGATCTGCCCCTTTAAAGGGGTACTTACATTTCGATACCTACACGCGCGAGTGGGACAGGCCTGCCAGAAGGGGAAGCTAAATGTTTGATTTTGAACAATTAAAATTAAACATTCAATTATGAAGTCTTTATTTGGGATGAATGAGTGATCGCAAAAATAAGTAAACATTCTGCACATGCGCCGATTGCCAGTGTCGTCGAGTGATCTTAAGACGCTCCCCCTACGGAGATGCCGTAATTTACCGTTTTTAGAGCCTTATTAACTCATAATTTGAAAGCTACAAAATTATAATAAAAATACAGCAATAATCTTCAGTATACGAACGTTCCTTTCATAGTTATTAGTCTCTTTTTGTTGTTTATACTCATGATATCAGCTTCCAAAGTAATACCAATTTACTTAAATTCAAGCATACATTCAGTATCTCCCTAGTATTTACAAATAACGGTTATTTGAAACACGCCAATAGATCGACAATTTCATTAACTACATACAGGACGTTTGAATTTTTTTAAGTCAATTTTGAACTAAGATAAGTAAAAAAAAAATAGGATTTTGGCGCGATATCGGCAACGCGGCCAATGTCTGGTCAAGATCGTCTGGCGACCGCAACCGACATAAATTTAAATAAAATTCCACTTACCGTGGGAGAGCCATGCTTCGGCACGAATGAGCCGGCTCGACCGGAGAAATACCACGGCCTCACAGAAAACCGGCGTGAAACAGCGCTTGCGCTGTGTTTCGCCGAGTGAGTGAGTTTACCGGAGGCCCAATCCCTTACCCCCCTAGAAATGCCGCAGTTGAAAAACAAGTTGTTACCCCAGGAGGGTACCAACTGCGTTGGAGAATCCCTCTCTGGACGTCTATACTCAGGAACCCCTGGAACTGAACGTGGACGTCCAGGCTGCCCCTCGTATTCTGGGGAGGGCAAAACTGCGCTCCAATCTGCTCGGGGCAAGAGCAAACACACAAAGGCACCCCCCTCGATATTAAACATGGACTTCTGTAATATCAGGGGATTACACTCCAACCTTAATGCCGTCCATTACCACCTTGAGACGGCAAAGCCGGCTTTGCTCTTTTTAACCGAGACGCAGATATCATCTCCGAGTGACACATCATACCTTTCCCACCCAGGGTATTATCTCGAGCACTCCTTTCTACCCAAAGCTGGAGTGTGTGTGTACATCAGAGATGATATCAGCTCTCGCCGCCTCAGCAATCTTGAGGTCATGGACCTGTCCATCTTATGGCTCCGCATAGATTGCGACGACCACCCTCGCGTCTATGCATGCCTATATAGGTCCCATAGTGGTGACCCCGAGACGGACCGACTCTTGGAGCACCTGCAAGCTGCTTCAGATTTTGTGCAGCAGCAGATCCCATCCGCAGAGATCATAATACTTGGCGACTTTAATGCCCACCACGCTGACTGGCTCAATTCCAGTAAAACTGATCATGCGGGGAGATCTGTCTGCAACTTTGCCCTTGCGAATGACTTGACACAACTGGTTACTACGCCTACGCGAATCCCAGATGTGGATGGTCAGAATCCTTCCTTGTTGGACCTCTTGCTGACTTCAAATCCTAACGGCTACCAAATATCCGTAACCGCACCACTTGGTTCATCGGATCATTGCTTTGTTAGGAGTTCTGTGCCACTTACGACGGTATTAAGGCAGCGTGCTGTTAAATACTGTCGTGTGTGGCACTACAAGTCAGCAGACTGGGATGGGATGCGGTCGTTTTTTGCATCCAATCCTTGGGGGCACGTGTGCTTCTCGCCGGATGATCCCGACAACACTGCCAACTCTGTTGCCGATGTGGTGATGCAGGGGATGGAACTTTTTATTCCGTCCTCTGTAGTCCCAACTGGCGGCAGATTTCGTCCCTGGTTTGGTTCATCCCCCAAAAAAGCTTCTCGCCGGAAGCAGGAGGCTTACCAATCCTGGGCCAACGCAGTGTCTGCTCGGGATTTAAATACCAGCACATATAAAAAGGAGTACAACCTTGCCTCTATGTCCCTCAAGAAAGAGATTACTCGGGCAAAGCAACAGCACGTCAATAGAATTGGCAAGAGACTTGAGCGCCTCCCCTCGGGAACCCGTGCATTCTGGTCTCTGGCCAAAGCTATTGAAGGAAATTTCTGCAAGCCAACCCTACCATCCCTACACGTAGGAAATGGATCGTTGGCCCAGGACGCAAAAGACAAAGCCGATCTTCTGGGCAAGCTCTTTGCGTCAAACTCGACCCTGGATGACGGGGGACAGAAACCACCGACCATACCGCGATGCACGAGCATCATGTCGGATATTCGGTTTCATCAGCGCTCAGTGCGAAACGCCCTCCGTTCCCTTGTTATCCGAAAGTCGAGTGGGCCTGACGGAATCCCGCCTATTGTGTTGAAAAGGTGTGCTCCAGAGTTGGCTCCGGTCTTGACGCGTCTTTTTCAGCTCTCCTATTCCACTGGCATCGTCCCGGCTTCCTGGAAGACAGCCTTGGTGCACCCGATCCCCAAAAAAGGTGATCGCTCAAATCCTTCAAACTACAGACCAATCGCTATAACCTCTCTCTTCTCGGAGGTAATGGAATCCATTATCAATAGCCAGCTTCTTCGATACTTGGACGGCCAGGGATTACTAAGCGACAAACAATACGGGTTCCGTAAGGGTCGCTCGGCTGGTGATCTCTTGGCGTACCTGACTCATCGTTGGGCTCAGGCAATTGAGTCGAAGGGAGAGGCATTGGCTGTTAGTTTGGACATTGCGAAGGCCTTTGATCGGGTTTGGCATAAAGCGCTGCTATCAAAGCTTCCATCATACGGGCTGCCCGAGAAATTATGTAAGTGGGTCACTAGTTTCTTAGCAGACAGAAGCATAAAGGTCGTAGTTGACGGTGAATGCTCGGAAACTCAGTCTGTTGATGCTGGTGTCCCTCAGGGCTGTGTGCTATCGCCTACTCTATTCATACTGCATATCAATGACATGTTACAGACCAACGGCATTCATTGCTATGGCGGATGATAGTACAGGTGATGCTGTATATACCGGCTCCCCCAATATTTCTCGGCAAAATGTCACTGAGAGTCGAAATGAACTTGTTTCTAAGGTGGAGAATTCATTGGAGAAGGTCTCTGAATGGGGCAGACGTAACTTGGTCCAATTCAACCCCGCCAAGACACAAGTCTGCGCGTTCACCACTAAAAAGTCACCAATGGTCGTATATCCTCGTTTCGAGGGCACATCATTAACCATCTCCCCTAGCATTGAGATACTTGGCGTCAACATATCGAGCGAAGTCCAGTTCCGATATCATCTAGAGGGTAAGGCCAAATTAGCCTCGAAGAAGCTTGGTGTTCTTAACAGAGCGAGACAGTACTTCAGTCCGGACCAACGCCTACAACTCTACAAGGCGCAGGTTCGGCCTCATCTCTGGGCAGGGGCGCCAAAATACCAACTGCTCCCTCTGGATCGTATCCAACGAAGGGCCGCTCGAATTGCTGACTGCCATAGTGTTTCAAACAGCTTGGACCCCTTGGAATTACGCCGAGATGTAGCTTCACTCTGCATCCTCTATCGTTTGTATCACGGGGAGTGCTCTGAGGAATTGTTCGGAATCATACCACCTGCAACTTTTCGCCATCGTCCCACGCGAAAAATATACCATCCTCATCACCTTGATGAGTGGCAGTCTTCTACAGTGCGTTTTTCGCGTAACTTTCTGCCACGCACTGTAAAACTCTGGAACGAACTGTCACCAGCAGTATTTCCGGACCTATACGACCTGCAAACCTTCAAGAAAAGAGCGTATTCCCTCTTAAAAGGCCGGCAACGCACCTGCAGCTCTTCTGATGTTGCGAGTGTCCATGGGCGACGGTAGTTGCTTACCATCAGGTGACCCGTTTGCTCGTTTGTCCCCTTATTTAATAATAATAATAATAATAAAAAAACTTTATAACCCAGGCTATAGGTTCCATTTTGCTCTACGCCACTACAAATCAGCGGCGGAAAAAATCTGAAAGTCACCTTTAGATCACTCACCAGAACTGGAAGCTAAATGTTTGATTTTTTGTGCAGTAGTGTGGGATGAAGAGTTATCGAAAATAAGTAAATATTCTACATATCCGCCGATTGCTTGCTTCTGAGTCGTCGGCGATCTTAAACTTACGCGAGGCGAACTTTGATACAAATGCTACGCTATTAATTAAGTCTATTTTTAATAAACACTGCTGTTACTCTTTTAACTGAGTAAGATTTACCAGATATTAAACAGCCTTTTAAAGCAATATTTACATTTATGCAAGTATTACAGAACAATTTCCGATTCCGACAATTCGACCATCTACCTGCAGACAAGATTTATTTTACTTAGGGCCTGTTTCACCACTTCTTGAATCCTGATAAGTGCCGAATAGGCTATCCAGCACTTAACTTGACAGATGAAGTATGGAGAATCTGTCAAAAAAGCTGTGAATAGCCTATTCGGCACTTTATCAGAAAGTGGTGAAACAGGCCCTTAGTGAAGTTAGTGTACACTAAGCTTTATTGGCCGAGTGTCTGTTTGACTCCACTTGATGTCGAGTTTAACCTACTTCGCTTGAGGGTAGTTGGCTAATTCAATAACTATCCGTCGCTCGAGGAGAAAGAAAATTAAGTAGACCAAATTAATTCGAGCCTGGCTATTTTGAATCTCCTACTGTATTTTGTTTATTCTGTTTATTTTATTCGTTATAGCTCGACTGTACCGTAAAATAAGGTTTAAATTAGTCTGTATAATTCTAACGTCTATCTAAGCAGTGTGGATATTTTATGTGTAAGTGTCGGTCGGTCTGTCGGTACCTCTTTTGAAAATTATTTGAGATATTAAAATTCTTATTTGCAAACAATAGTTTAAAATTCGAATAGTCAGAAATTCAATTAGCCCTCCAAATAGTGGATGCCGACGACAGTTTAAGACAATTGCTAGTCAGACTAATTAAGAAATTAGGTTGAAGGCGGATGGCGAAAAAATTCGATGAATATTATGTCGAGGCATTTTGATTTCTTTTCAATTTATTAATTACTAGACGTTCCGCGCGGCTTCGCCCGCGTACAACGTAAATTAGATATTGCACAGACAAATTAGTCCACAAAAATAGCCTATGTTTCTTTACGTGGACTACTTCTTACGTGTGCCAAATAACATAAAAATTGCTCCAGTAGTTCGTGAGATAAGCCCTTTCAAATAATTACCCCCGTTTTTTCCACATTTTTCTATATTTCTTCGCTCCTATTAGTTTTAACGTGATAAAATATAGCCTATAGCCTTCCTCGATGAATGGTCTATCTAACACTGAAATAATTTTTCAAATCGGACCAGTACTTACTGAGATTATCGCGTTCAAATAAGCCCTTTCAAATAATTTCCCCCCGTTTTTTCCACATTTTCCTCTATTTTTTCGCTCCTATTAGTCTTAGCGTAATAAAATAAAACCTATAGCCTTCCTCGATAAATGGACTATCTAATACTGAAAGAATTTTTCAAATCGGACCAGTAGTTCCTGAGATTAGCGCGTTCAAACAAACTAACAAACTCTTCCGTTTTATAATATTAGTATAGATGATAAAATATAGCCTATAACCTTCCTCGATAAATGGACTATCTAACACTGAAAGAATTTTTCAAATCGGACCAGTAGTTCCTGAGATTAGCGCGTTCAAACAAACAAACAAACTAACAAACTCTTGCGCTTTATAATATTAGTATAGATTGTAAGTCAATGCTTAAATTATGAACTACTATTATAATTATTTTCATATAATGATTCATTATTAAGACATTTTGTCCATCATGTAAAAATAAATGATTTTTATTTAACTAATGAAGCCTGAATTTAATAATGACATCAGATGTTTTAACATGTAGCAGCCTCTTTTCTCCTGTAAACAAGTTATTTTACTAACTTTGATTTCTATTGGAGGGGACCGTAACCACAATATCCCGAGAAATTACTTTCGTATGTAATTCACAGATTTTACCGCCGTACGTCGCACAAAGAGACCAAGTTCCAAGGAAAATCTCCCAACCGAACGTGGAAAGAAACGAGATTGGTAACTTTTTAAGATTTTCTCAAGGAAAATTGTGTTTTGAAGTTAAAAGTTTGCGTGTAACAAGTTTCTTTGCTAATTAACTTTGAAACCATTAGACTTGCTCTAATTATTTTGTTTTATATAATTTTGTCGTAGAATAATTTTATTTCGAGCACTACCTATACATTTTACTATATACAATTCTTTTTTGTGATTTGTATGGGCAAGCGCCTGATCGTCATGAATTTTCTCATACAAAAGTAAAAAAAGTTACTCTTTCAGCGCTGCTACTTTCACAGTGAACTTTACATAAGGGACACATACACACCCTAAAGTATTATTACTTAGTTTTTTTACATCCTTTATAGTATATATTTTTAGGAATCAGAAGTGATAAAACATAAAAAAATAACAATTTTAATTGACCTTAAATTAACAATTTACTAATTAATCAAAATTTGTTACAATAGACAATCGTTAATTATTACACACAGATCACTATATCACAATAATCACTTGAACACTTTTAAAATAAAGCACTGATACAAATAGACCAAATATAACAATAAGAGACTAACCTCCAGAACGCGTAACACCGAAAACAACTACCTTACCGGTCGACGAACGGGCAGCAAAGAGACCCTTGCCTGGTTATGCTTCTGCTTATATAGGAGGTAGTGGGGATCGGTGTAACCTGTTCTGGGGTACTAGTTTTAGCTAATACGGCCTATCCTGATCGTGCACCGTCCTCGGCTGCACCAGCAATATCTTTTGGGGAGCTGCTTGGACTTGAACTCATGGGAGTATCTTATTCGCCTTGTTCGCCCGTACGTGACTCTTCAATTCTCGGGAGGGTAGCAGGGTCAGCGCGGGCACTCGTCGATGCACCGGAATCCTCGGGGTCATCGTCACAGTCATCTGCAATGTTAAACATACGAATGTTAGTTAACCATAACATGCACGACAGTGCCTAGTCTTCCATTCATCACTCTTACAAGGCCCTCGTTCATCAAACTAACAACATTAGCTAAGACACTTCTCTTTCAACACACGTGCATACATCTCATGCGAAGTGTCCCAATCATAAACACTTTAACTTGTACAAGTTTTCCTTGTGAAAGTAAACCAGCACTGCGGCTGCCAGGTTTGCGCCTGATACGCGTTCAGGGAACACGTTTACTGGGACTGCGCCCACCAGCGCTGCGGCTGCCAGGTCTGCGCCTGATACGCGTTCAGGGAACACGTTTACTGGGACTGCGCCCACCAGCGCTGCGGCTGCCAGGTCTGCGCCTGATACGCGTTCAGGGAACACGTTTACTGGGACTGCGCCCACCAGCGCTGCGGCTGTCAGGTCTGCGCCTGATACGCGTTCAGGGAACACGTTTACTGGGACTGCGCCCACCAGCGCTGCGGCTGCAAATCTGTCGAAACCCGACTCAGTCTACTGTGACAAGTAGCCGAAACCCGTTTCCAATGCACTAAAACAAAAATTAACACATTAGACGTTTCAAATCAGGCTCACTTTCAAAAAATGAAGCACAACTCTCGGGACACCATTCGCCTTTCCATGGGATCATGTATTGAGCTGCGGCTTGAGTCGTCTTGCCTCTCGCCCCACTCAGTAACTTCAGCTCGTACCGGTCACTTGGTAAGATCTTGATGATGCGGTACGGGCCCCTCATTCCAGGGTCGAGTTTTCCAGTGGATTGGGTGTACTTGACCACGAAAACTTGATCATTGACCTGGAACTTTCTTGGCGGGTGTCTCTGACGATTTACCCTGGAATCCTGAGCACCTTGATTCCTATCGAGTGATGCCTTGGCTGCGCTCCTGCTAAGTTCTCTCATGGCTTCACGGTTGGGACTGGAGCTCTTGGCGGCAACGTCTCGGATCAGTGCACGAATCACAGGAGTGGTCGCATTAGTACCGATCAATAAATATAAAGCAGAATATTGTGTGGTCTTTTGCTTAGTAATATTTAAAACTAACTGTATTTTACACAAAGTATCAGACCAATTTAAAGTTTTACAATTTACTTCGACACGAAGTAAGTTAAGAACGGTTCTTACATAACGCTCGGCCTGCCCATTGGAATGATGCATTTCGGGCGTTATGTAGTGAATATCACTACCCATATCGGATATCCAATTTGTGAAAGCAGAGGACTCAAACATACGGCCACGGTCGCAAACTATCAATTTAGGGACTCCAAACAAAGAAATGGAACTATTAAATACTCGTTTTAATTCATTAGTGTCTTGTTTGTACATGGGATAAAGTAAACAAAATTTTGTAAAGGAGTCAACCAAAACTAGTACAAACTTATAGCCATTAGACTCTGGTAGTGGACCTAAAACATCCACATGAATAACCTCGAATGGAACATCAGATTTTTCCCATGACGTAATAGGCTGACGTGGGGCTCTTGGGACTCGTTTCTTTGAAATGCAAACCAAACAATGTGAAGTATATTTTTGAACAAATTGCTTTAAGCCTGGAAACCAGAAATGTTTTAAAATTAGGTCGTAAGTTTTATCAGCCCCGACGTGCTCATGCTCGTCATGAAAGACTCGCAATAAGCTCAACCTATGTCCCTTAGGGATAAAACATAATAAACGAGATTCTTCACCGACAGGTGAATATCGATAATAAAGGATATCGTTTTTACACACGTATCGGTTGGAGTCTAAATTACCGTCTCTGAGTTTTTGTATGAGATCAAGTGTTTCAGAGTCAGCTGACTGAGCTATTTGAGCCCAATTTAGAGGTCGGTCTATGTTGTTGACTTGCAACGCTGGTGGATTCCTGCTCAAGTAGTCTGCATGACTCATCATTACACCTTTACGATAATGCATTTCGAAATTAAAATCCTGCATGTAAATCCACCAGCGTGCAACTCTTGGAAGCAGATCCTTTTTACGCTCGGTGGCCTTCAAGGCGTTGCAGTCAGTTATTATTTTAAAATGTATGCCAATAAGATAGTGGCGAAAATGTTGCAATGCCTTGACGACCGCCAGCGTTTCCAATTCATATGAATGGTATTTGGGTTCTGCACCTTGAGTCACTTTACTAAAGTAAGCTACAACCCGTTTATTACCACTCACATGGACCTGCATGAGCACTGCACCATACCCTGAACTACTAGCATCGGTGTGTAGTTCTGTGGGAAGACTCGGGTCAAAAATTGCTAGTATTGGCTCGCTGGTTAGAAGCTGTATAAGTTCTTGCCGAACTCGATTTTGTTCGGGTCCCCACTCAAATTTAACATCTTTTTTTGTAAGACGCGAGATACAAGCAGTTTTTGTCGCGTAGCCTTCGATATAACGTCGGAAATATCCCGCGAGTCCTAAAAATTGGCGTACTTGTTTGACGTTAGTGGGTACAGGTGAATTAACTAAAGCCTCAACTTTAACGGAGCTCGGCCTAACCTGACCGTGACTAATTACGCGCCCTAGGTACTCTATTTTAGTGGTAAGGAAGGAACACTTTTTTATGTTAATAGAAAATCCGGCCTCCGTTAAAGTTTTTAAAACGTTACGTAACAAAGAAACGCCTTCCTCGATAGACATGCTTAGAATAAGCACATCATCAATATATACAAGAACATTTCCCGAATCTATGAATTTACGCAAAGTATTATTGATAATGCGTTGATAAACGGTTGGAGAGTTACACAAACCATAAGGCATTTTTAGGTATTCGTAATGAGCTTCGGGAGTTACGAAACCGGTTTTATGAATAGAACTCTCCTCGATCGGGATCTGGTGAAATCCCGAAGCCATATCCAAGGATGAGAAGAATTTCGAGCCCCCAAGCCGATCAATGTGGTCGTCAATCAAGGGTAGGGGATACCTATCCCTAACAGTGATGCGGTTCAGTGCCCTGAAATCCACACACATTCGGTCTGAACCGTCTTTCTTCTTGACCAAAATGATCGGACTTGCGTACTCGGAATTAGACTCCCTAATAATGTTCTTATCTAACAAATCCTGACAAATCTCGCGCACCTTCAATTTTTCCGGGTATGATAAGCGATACGGGTGATATGCGACAGGTATGTCGCTTGTCAGGCTGATGTGCATTTTGCCTGTCTTCACAGTCGTAGTGGCTGTGCCGGAAATTAAAAAGGAAGAAAACTCGTTTATGACAGTCATCAGCTTGGCAAGCTCCACGCCTTCGAGAGGCGTATTTACTGCACCGGGCTCGTTAGCATCAACTACATTAACTTCTAATATTCTATTAGGTGTGTAAGTAAGGTAATGCTTATCTTTTGTACGAATAAACGTTAAGCCATCACGATTCAGAACGTCCGTCCCTATTATAATCGGCGTGTTCATATAAGAGGCGGGCACAATCACAAAATCTACTTCGAGTGCAATATTATCAAGCTCAACCGTCAAAGTGATGTATTCTCGAGCTAAAAATTCCTTGTCACCTATTCCTTTCAAGGCGAAGTTAATTGGCTTACGCTGACCAGAAAAATAGTGCACTACTGCAGAAGATATCAAGGACACATTGAGGGCGCCGCTGTCTATTAAAATGTCCACCGGAATGCCCTGAATTACGCCTGTACTTATATCACGGTTGTTGTTTATAGACAAACGTTCGTTACACAAATTGACCGTACGCTTTTTGTCATTAATGTTTTGAGCCTCAGATCTAGCTTTAGCAAAACACTCAGTTTCCTTATGCCCCCGTTTTTTGCAAAAAGAACAAGTTGGTTTTATAGTGTTCTCGGTAACATTACGCTTTTTTGGACACTTATCTTTAAAATGGCCAACTTCACCACAAATAAAGCACTTATTTTCAAACCTGCTAGAATTACTTACAAAACTACGTTTTCTGTTTGTGTTGAAATTATGAGACATCTTAGCTTTATCCGAGATACGATTATTTACGTCAGACTTGCGGGTAGGTTTAACGTACGTAGCTAAAAATGAAACTAAGTTTTCTGTTGTTAGGTCAGCATTCGTAGCTGCCGCACGAACTTGTACGTCACTGATACCGTATATCACTATTTGCACAATAAGATCGTCGCTTAGCCCTCTCACCGTACGTAACCGTCGGACGCGCGTATTCTGCATATGACAAAAACTTTTCAGACGATGAATTTAACACTTCATGAAGTATTTGCGCGTAATTAACTTTTTGTGGACACAAAGACTTAAATTCTTTAACGAAATTTGACCACGAACGGTCATTGGTAGCCCATTCGTTCAGCCAAGTCCTTGCGTCCCCTTTTAAGCAATTCGCCACCCGAGAAAAACACTCATAATCATCCCAATGATTCGCCCTTATAGCCCGTTCTACCTCATTACACCACACTTCAAAGTTATTTATAGCCGGATCAAAGTTTGACACATAATAATTAGAACACTTAGGTTTTACGCACGTATCTAACGCTTTTACAAAAGCTTGCGTCATCGAAGTTTCATTTTTATTCAAAGGAGGTGTATTACCACGATCGGACGACGGAACATGCGAACCATTAATCGTGTTTTCCTCAATAGCACTTAGTCGAGACATTATTAATCCTAAAGTGTCTTTTACGGACTTATCTCGAGGGTAGTATTGAGATTTATTTGAATTTCGACGCGAATGATCTGAACGAGACCTCGAACTTTTACGTGAGCGGTTACTATCACTAGAATAAGATCTAACTCGTCGCGATGCCGAACGATTCCTACGACGCGGGCGACGTGAATGCGATCTATCACGGTACGGACGCGCACGGGAGCGCGCTCGGCTACAACTCGTACTACGATGTCGTGACGGGGAACGAGTTTTGCTATCGCCTGAAGTCGAGCGCAGCCTATTTCGACGTGATCGTTGACTAATATTTCGGGATGTTTTAACCGTCCGTTCACGTGAAACGTGTGGCATAGTAAGAATCAACGATTGTCTACGCTGGCAAGGCTAATATGTGGACGAAATTCTATCCCACTTCTGATTTTAGGAATCAGAAGTGATAAAACATAAAAAAATAACAATTTTAATTGACCTTAAATTAACAATTTACTAATTAATCAAAATTTGTTACAATAGACAATCGTTAATTATTACACACAGATCACTATATCACAATAATCACTTGAACACTTTTAAAATAAAGCACTGATACAAATAGACCAAATATAACAATAAGAGACTAACCTCCAGAACGCGTAACACCGAAAACAACTACCTTACCGGTCGACGAACGGGCAGCAAAGAGACCCTTGCCTGGTTATGCTTCTGCTTATATAGGAGGTAGTGGGGATCGGTGTAACCTGTTCTGGGGTACTAGTTTTAGCTAATAATATTATTTTACGCTCAAAGACCGAAAACGCTCAGTGAGCGAAAAAATGGCTCACAACGCGTTGTGGTCATAGTGAAACGGCCACGACGCGTTCTGGTAATCGAGAAAAGCCATGACGCGTTCTGAGCATTTAAAAACAGCCACGACGCGAATTCGCGTTGTGGCCCTAATGAAAACGGCCACGACGCGTTCTGAAACCAGGTCAGTTACGCAGGAGTAATTTTATAGCGCCCAAGTGTGTGCGCAATACACAAGAACACTGGTTTCAATGAAACCAGTCCAGTTACGCAGGAGTTATTTTATAGTGCCCAAGTGTGTGCGCAATACACAAGAGCACTCTGGTTTCAATGAAACCAGTCCAGTTGGCTGTTTTCGTTAGGGCCACAACACTAATTCGCGTCGCGGCTGTTTTTAAATGCTCAGAACGCGTCATGGCTTTTCTCGATTAACAGAACGCGTCGTGGCCGTTTCACTACGACCACAACGCGTTGTGAGCCATTTTTTCGCTCACTGAGCGTTTTCGGTCTTTGAGCGTAACATATATACCCCGTGTGGATCACGGTTCCTCAGAACTCACGCACTGAGTTACCTTAGATCACTGACCAGAAGCACAGAATATATATTAGTAATACCAACAGAATGCCCACTCGCGAAACCCGTTTAAAGAAATAACGACTCATGCTACGATACTATAAAGTTCAAATTCCGACCGCGCAGTGCTAGGTGCCTACAATTATATTTACCTACATGTGCGCTCTCTTTCTATCGCGTAAGAGGTACCCTTTCTAACGAAATCAAGATTGTCACCTTTTAGAAAATAAAACAATCTTCTTTTAATTACTTTGGCTACTAGTTTGCTAACTTTTTTATAGTAATAATCAAATTTTAGTAACCCAACCTATATTTTATAATAGTTTTATATTCGATTATAGCGCAGGAGCTGGTCTGGATTTTTTTACAACTTAAAAATAGTAACTTGTGTTTATTTCTGTGTAGTATGTGGTTTGTTTGTAACAAATTGGTTTATTTGCTATGTTTTTGTATTTTTTTATCTTTTTTTTTTGTATTTTAAAGTCTTAAATTACCTTATTGAAATATTTCTTTGACCTTTTTTCAATTCTTCACATTTATCAGATTAATAACGATTCTGTCACAGCGGTTAAATCAGTACGTAGATATATGCGACGAAAAAATCTTGCGCGTGCATCACCGCTCGCTTGTGAGTCCCTAGTGATCTGCCCCTTTAAAGGGGTACTTACATTTCGATACCTACACGCGCGAGTGGGACAGGCCTGCCAGAAGGGGAAGCTAAATGTTTGATTTTGAACAATTAAAATTAAACATTCAATTATGAAGTCTTTATTTGGGATGAATGAGTGATCGCAAAAATAAGTAAACATTCTACACATGCGCCGATTGCCAGTGTCGTCGAGTGATCTTAAGACGCTCCCCCTACGGAGATGCCGTAATTTACTGTTTTTAGAGCCTTATTAACTCATAATTTGAAAGCTACAAAATTATAATAAAAATACAGCAATAATCTTCAGTATACGAACGTTCCTTTCATAGTTATTAATTTCCTATTTTTGTTTTTTATACTCATGATATCAGCTTCCAAAGTAATACCAATTTACTTAAATTCAAGCATACATTCAGTATCTCCCTAGTATTTACAAATAACGGTTATTTGAAACACGCCAATAGATCGACAATTTCATTAACTACATACAGGACGTTTGAATTTTTTTAAGGCTACTAAGATAAGTAAAAAAAAAATAGGATTTTGGCGCGATATCGGCAACGCGGCCAATGTCTGGTCAAGATCATTTACTCAGGGCATAGCCTTAAGGTGGCTGTCTGAACCTCGCGGCAAGCGACCGCAACCGACATAAATTTAAATAAAATTCCACTTTATAACCCAGGCTATAGGTTTCATTTTGCTCTACGCCACTACAAATCAGCGGCGGAAAAAATCTGAAAGTCACCTTTAGATCACTCACCAGAACTGGAAGCTAAATGTTTGATTTTTTGTGCAGTAGTGTGGGATGAAGAGTGATCGAAAATAAGTAAATATTCTACATATCCGCCGATTGCTTGCTTCTGAGTCGTCGGCGATCTTAAACTTACGCGAGGCGAACTTTGATACAAATGCTACGCTATTAATTAAGTCTATTTTTAATAAACACTGCTGTTACTCTTTTAACTGAGTAAGATTTACCAGATATTAAACAGCCTTTTAAAGCAATATTTACATTTATGCAAGTATTACAGAACAATTTCCGATTCCGACAATTCGACCATCTACCTGCAGACAAGATTTATTTTACTTAGGGCCTGTTTCACCACTTCTTGAATCCTGATAAGTGCCGAATAGGCTATCCAGCACTTAACTTGACAGATGAAGTATGGAGAATCTGTCAAAAAAGCTGTGAATAGCCTATTCGGCACTTTATCAGAAAGTGGTGAAACAGGCCCTTAGTGAAGTTAGTGTACACTAAGCTTTATTGGCCGAGTGTCTGTTTGACTCCACTTGATGTCGAGTTTAACCTACTTCGCTTGAGGGTAGTTGGCTAATTCAATAACTATCCGTCGCTCGAGGAGAAAGAAAATTAAGTAGACCAAATTAATTCGAACCTGGCTATTTTGAATCTCCTACTGTATTTTGTTCGTGAAATTTTATTATTAATTCTGTTTATTTTATTCGTTATAGCTCGACTGTACCGTAAAATAAGGTTTAAATTAGTCTGTATAATTCTAACGTCTATCTAAGCAGTGTGGATATTTTATTTGTAAGTGGGTATGAAGTAGGATGATATTATTATTTTATATGTACTATGGTACCTATGGAGGGGAATTCTGTAAATTGGATAGTTGAAAATCTCAGATCACAAAGATTGGAAATGATAGTTTGTAGAAAGCTTTTTTTATTTAATGATAAATATTTTATTTGTTAATTCATATTAAACTTCTACATCTAGCGTAAAAACTCTGATATTCAAATAAAAGCAATTCCATTCCTCTGGTGCTAGTAAAATCTCAGTACATTACCCTAAATACTCTCAGAAGTGCCCTGGAAACAGACATAAAAACGAGAAAATCGTAATTACGTTTAGATAGTTAGTCGTTTACTGAAGTTAAAAGTTGTTTTTTGTGACGGACAGTCTAATCCAGGGGTCACCAATTAGTTTCGCTCGGGGTCCATTTTAAGAAATGTAATGACCTTCGCGGTCCACACATTTCATTAAAAAAAATATTTAATAAACAAAAGTAATTACGGAAATTACAAAGGTTTATTTTATTTACATATCAATGAGAAAAGGGACAATTTTTGTTGCTTGTTTGGAGTGAAATTGGTGCAAGCTATTTACATTAAATACTGGGAATGTTCATCAGTTAGTCGAGACCGAAATTTATTTTTAACGAAGTTCATCTTCGAACATGCCTAGTCCGCACACAATGGGTCGGCGGTCCGGTTGCGGACCGCGGTCCGCCATTTAGTGACCCCTGGTCTAATCTAATGCAATAATACTAAATGAGTTTACAAAGTCTGTCTTATTTTTTCTAGCTTCTAGTTTTATATACATTGTTTAATATAAATTGAATAAAATATATAGGTAACAATAATAATATGATGGCGGATGTCGGATGTTGTTTGGTGGAGCTATATCAATTGACTTGATATAGCTCCATTAAATAATATGCTTGTGTGATATGTACGTTAATAAGTACCCTTAGGTATAGGTAAGTTATACGGTATATCTAGAAGTTAGAGCCCTTAGCATAATTTTTATCACGGATTATATAATTATGAGCAAATATTTTGTAATTTAACCATGATTATATTATAATTATTAAAACTAAATAAATCTCTATCTCAATATTATATTTAAAATAGCAATATACAATTAAGACATTGCGACTTGCGAGTATAATCATTTTTTTATGAATTTGTAATTTTACACTTGTCTTTCAAGTTTCAACCAACACAATACTTCAAAGCTTTATTTTGAAATTGTTGTGTTGGTAGGTAATTGACACAATATATATAATTTTTGGGAAACCCTATCCGTCAGGCTCAACTCACACTTCGACGCTTCCAAATGTTCATATCAAAAATTGGTAATTAAATAATAATTAAACAATTAGAGATAAATATTAATTAATATGCTTTGGCGAAAATATGACGCGTCGCTTCGACTCTGCCCCTGTGTGAGTGACAAGCCTTTAGCCTTATGAACCTAGCCTAGCACAAGAACGATACCCGTAGCGCCATCTATACGTTACTCTTAGAATTAGGTCGTGAAAGCTTCTGAAGGTTTAGGTAACAGAATAGCGCTGTCGATTTAAGCTCCACCTTTAATTAATTATAGAACTCCCCAAGTCTGTTTCATAATAACGATTCACAAATTATAATTATTTCGATTTCATGACAATAATTATGATTTCAATCATTGTGAAACAGAAATAATTTTGCTCATTTGTAGCAATAAAATTAGACATACTTTTATGAACTATTTTGCTCTAGTTGTTACGCAATTAAAACAAATTTTTCCAGTTTTCATTATACATATTCCAGGTAGCGTTTAATTGCAGCATAAAATGACGGCAAGCGTTTAGTGTGGATTTTGACAGGCAATTTACATTTTCTCGTATAAATGTTAAGTGCCTTGAGTTCGAAGTGTAATATCCAGTTCTCTACTAGCGTTTACTGGCTGGAGCGATGCTGATGTTCGCAATTTATTTTCTATGGTGCTCGATCAACCGGTCCAGTTTGTGACAGTTTTTGCAGCTGAAATTTCGACTTCGTGTTAAGGAATTTGATAACGAAAAGGAAACATTTAAGTAACACAAACTCGTTTGAAAACAGGTGTTAGCTAGTGAATATGATGTAATGAATATCCTTTTAACTAACTTTTAAAATTTTTGTAGTATCTCCTGATTTAGACCATTATTATAATATATTTTGGATGTTGTGTTTAACTAGATACCACTATTTTAAAAGTCTAACTTCATTAGCCCTGATTAGATATATCACATTAATAAGTAACAACTATACTTACTGTAAGGCACTTGCAGATTTTTGTCATCAAGACATTTTTATTCCCGACGTTCCGGCTATACTTACTTGTGGTTGTGGTCATATGTGCCTTAAAGTGTCTCTTCACACTGGTCCATGCTGGCCCACTAAAGGCCATCGCCATTGTGTAGATACACGATACTGACATGACCATCGTCCGCCATCATACACCACCACCCTGTCTTCACAATGGCGATGGCTTGTAGTGGGCCAGCATCGACCATTGTGAAGAGGCACCTTATAAGTTTTAACAATATTCGCGTAAACCTTAGAATTTGTAAAAAATATACCTACTTTAAACCATGCCAATACTTAGAGCCTGTCCAGATGAGGCGTTTTAGTGCCTATCCAGATGAGGCGTTCGTTTTACGCGCGAAGTCGATGCGCGCGTTTCAATTTCTATTGCATCCAGATACCGCGTTTTACGCGCGTTTTTACGCTACAAACATGGACTCGAAGTTATCACGCTCCAATATATATGTAGCTCTAGTATTTTGGGTACGCGCCTAAAACGCGCGAGTGGCTCACTCGCGCGCAAGATCCTGTCCAGATGAGGCGTTTTACGCGCGTACCCGAGATACTAGAGCTACATATATTGCGTCCAGATGCCTACGCACGTTTTCTAACTCGCGCGTAAAACGCTTGCAATGAGCGGGACTCTCGACTCGCCCGTAAAACGCGCGAGTCGCTATACTTGGGTGCCATTACAGCGTCCACTAACTACGCGCGAGTCCGTTGCGAATGGACGTATTTGATTGGAGCATGATAACTTCGAGTCCGTGTTTGTAGCGTAAAAACGCGCGTAAAACGCCTCATCTGGACAGGCACTTATTCTATTACCATTCGGCAGACTTGAAACAGACTACTCAGCCGTATACGTAATGTCTCGAACAAAGAAAACACGATTGCACTGCGGCAAATCCAATTTTTAGTGTTACACGAACTGACGCGTAACAAAATCGCATTTGCCGGTTGTTGGTTGAGAGACGTTATTCCATCTCGGTCACACGTTATACGCTCTTTAGCTAGTTGGTAACACAGTTAGCAAGTTTACAGTACGACATGATTCGCTGCAAACTCGCCCGCGTTGCTTCACTGAAGTCGAGCTCCGATTCGAATTTGACGCGTATTGTCAGGACGCAAGGATCAATTTTACTCGCTGTGTTGTCATTCTCCATGTCTGCTTTGTTTTGTTTGTCGGTCTGGTAATAGAGAACTTGTACCTTGTTGGTGAGAAAGTTTAGTATTTGGACATTATAAGGGAAATGAAGGGAGAACGGTGGCAAAAGTTTGCTAACTCGCTAATAGTCTCATGTGCTACTTTATTACAGTTTTAATAAATTTCTTCGTTAAGGGTTAAGTTTTCCTAACCCTTACAGCATGTTGAACTCAATAGAAACGAATCCTGTGAATCAGCTACAAATCTAATCCGGAAGTCATGGCGATAGATCATAAAAACACATCACGCATTTATCAATGTACGAAACACCCACTAAGCCTATTCAAAATAAATTTTATTGTGTAGTATCCATCGACACGGGCCGGCTGACATATCCGTCACTCGCGGCTCGCTGGACAGCGCGACACTGCACATTAATCTTCCCCTCTGGGCTCTGACACACTGTTATGACTGATAATGAAATTAAGTACCATTTTGGCCTGCCAATTACTTATTAAGCTGCTGCATTCAGACAAATTGTAATGGGTAATTAACTTAAACTTAATTAAGATATTGAGATTATTGTCTTTTTTTCAATAAATGATAGTTAAGTAAAATATAATATTAAATCTCACTCGTATCCCGGAGTTTCTCCTTTTTACAGATTGTAGTTTATTGCTGTGGAAGTAGCAACATTGAAAGGGTTTCTTTTGACTTACATGTTTTTGTGAGAGACGCTCCAACGTCATATTATACAGGTAGAACATTTTTTTTTATTACTATCAAACTAATTTTTTGTGAGTAGCTTCATTTTGATAAGACGAACAACAATTTTATCTGCGAAAAATCTCGAAAGTGGTACTAGCTAACAGATATAGAGAGGATTTCATACTTTGATTTGATGGTCCCAAAATATGGATTTGTGGCGGTACCCACGATTCGCCTAACATTCCTGCATCGCGCTATCGAAGTTTTCTGAGCGCGTCGGTATATATACGACAGCTGAAATGTATCACGTGGGCTCCGGCCTGACCGAGCATAACACCTCGCTCGGTCGGAAGATCTTCCTTTGCGGCCTCCACGCTTTATCCCACAGATTGTTCTATTTGTATGACAATCCATATTTTAGGACCATCAAATCAAAGTATGAAATCCTTTCTATCTCTGTTAGCTAGTACCACTTTCGAGATTTTTCGCAGATAAAATTGTTGTTCGTCTTATCAAAATGAAGCTACTCACAAAACATTTGCTTTGATAGTAATAAAAAAAAAAGTTCTAGGGATCCCTGACTATCATGGATCTGCTCATTTAAGCAATATACTATCAGAGAAGTTGATTCATATTATAGGCAGGTGGCGGGTCTACGTAATTTGATCACGTTATATCAAACCCAGCCGACAGATTACGATTAACATTAAATTGGCATAATCCGGCCAAATGACGTAGGTCCGTCAACTGGCTATGAATCAATTTCTTCGATAGTACATACATTTAAAGATAGTTTCGTTGCATGTACTTAAATCATTCTAATTCGAAACAGCCAAGAGATCAATCACACACGAACTTCCAACTCGGATGTCAGATCTCTCACCAGTCCCGCCCGAGGATGCGAGTTGCTCGAAATACTTCGTACTTCGTGGAAGCAATAAACTTCGCTACACTGTAAACTGTTTAAGACAATTCAGCTATTCGAGCTGTTTAACTCGGGAACAAGCGGACATGAGGGTAGTAATTGTTAATGTCGGGCGAACACTCTATCTGGTTAGCAGAATTTGGTTGAGATGTTATCAAGTAAAACAATATGAATTAATGTAATGTATCCTAACTTCCTTAGTAATATTATAAATACGAAAGTGTGTATATATATATATATATATATATATATATATATATATATATATATATATATATATATATATATATATATATATATATATATATATATATATATATATATATATATATATATATGTCTTCACGCTTCACGATTTTAAGCGGCTGGATCTATTTAGATGAAATTTGGTACGGAGATATTACTTTGAAGTACGAGAAACAAGCCCTTTAGCCAAAACGTTGTCCTAATCGCTTATTTATAAAATCGCCGATCAATATAATATATGAAATTGACATAAGCGTTCGATAAATTAAAGTCGACTTACGACCCACGTTTATGTCAATTCCATAGTCCATACGGTTGGATCGGCGCTTCTATAAAGAAGCGATAAAGAAAACGTCTTAGCTAGGGGCTCTGCAGAGTTTTTGTTCGCAAAAATGTACGGTTGCCGAGGGAGAAACTAATTTTAGCGCAACGGAGTTGTGAGCGTCATCTAGATGAAACTTATCGTAAGATGTACGGCAGGAATAAATAACAATGTTGTGTAATTTTTAAATAAAATAAAGTTAAAAATAATATGATTTACAAATAAATAACCGTAATAGTCAGGGTTCCCTAGAACATTTTTTTTTATTACTATTAAGCTGATTTGAGTAGCTTCATTTTGATAAGACGAACAACATTTTTATCTGCGAAAAATCTTGAATGTGGTAGATAACAGAGATAGAAAGGATTTCATAATTTGATTTGATGGTCCTAAAATATGGATTGTTCTATTTGTAGGACAATTTTACTCTTAAATTACATAACTATTAACCTATTAATGTACAAAAAATCAGCTGGTTAGGGTTCCGTTTTAGGGTTCCGTAGTCAACCAAGTTTTGTTGATTACAGAACCCTAAAACGGAACCTATAAACCAGCTGATTTTTTTGTTCCAGGGAACCCTGACTAAAATATTATTATCTTTATTAATATAAAGGGATTTGGCTATTATCAGGATAGGTTTTCATCGTAAAGTGCTGCTTCAAGAGTCAAGACAATGGCGTGGGAGAACGGGCGAAGAGAATATTGTGTAGTTCGAATTGATACCACCTTATAATATCTCTACTATAATTGTTATTGAGTTTCTACTAATAGAGATTATGAAACAACGACAGTTAGTCGTAATAATTTCCAATTGAAACTATGGCGTCCGCCAAACACTTGAATTGCGAGCGCGTTCAACACCGGACTCATGTCCCTACCATTTTCTTCTTCTCCTTCTTTTTTTTTTATCCACAGACAATAAATTATAGTTTTGCCATATTCGGCCAGTATAATTTTAATTGGCCGCCTATTCAGTGTTTAGCGTTACGTCAGAGCGATAACTCTATTTCGTTTGGAAATTACCAATTACAATATTAATTTACCAAAAACTCATATTTGAAGTAAAACTATTTCGGCAGCGCCGTCAAATATTTATTCCTCACCGAAAATCATATTATCTTTTTGAATATCGCAAATGTCATAATTCGCCGTCGATCCTTGTATGATTGAGAAATTTAATTCAAGTTTGCTCCACACTTAGTCTGATTTACAAGTATCTTCGTTGATATGCATCCATATGAACTTATTCATATTAATTACTTTGGAGTTTTCCACTGCCTTTTCAATGGCTTCCTTAATCTTCGGCTGTAAAGTTGCTGATCTTGACATTATCCAAGCAAAATCTGTAAAGGTAGACGTATTAACCGAAAACTATATTTACAGTTTTAAAATTTGTTGACTGTGGTTTTCGCTACCATAGGCAAAACTAACCATGCTTAGCCAAAACGGCTGTGATTTAAATTTTCAGGCCAGAAACTGAAGACTCGTGAAAAGTTTATTTCCTACAAAACAATTTAGAATGTAATCTTTTAAAGATTCCTACGGGTAAAACATCGACTTCGACCGAGGGTTGTGGTAACGGCTTCGACTTTGGCTAAAGACAGCCGACCGATGGTCGATTTTTTTACACTAATACAATATTTTGAATTTTTATTAACAAAACGTTTAGTTTCCGCAACTACAAAATTAAATTTAAATAAACAAAAATTATTATTAATTATCTAAGTGTGACGCTATTAAAATCTACTAGTTAAGGCGAGGACTTATCTCAATTCCAAACGATAACCTTGCACACAACCAAAGACCAAGCGTGTACGCATCGCAATAAGATTCATTTTAGCTTAGCATAAAATTGTAGTTTCTAGGGGCGGATCTTGTCTATTTTTCATGTGTTTTTTAAATAATATATTCTTTCTAAATAAATATTAAGAAAAAAGATTATTTGTTTCAGACCTTTTTAAAATAGATTCATTAACAATTTATTTAAATAAAATGTAAGTTATTCTTGTTAATACTTATATTTCGATGACAAAGAGTTTTGTCGGAGGTGAGTTTGTAAATTAATTACAGCGAAAGTATTATTTTTTATTAAAATGTTTTTGATTGAAACCCTTTTAAATATTGTGCTCTATATATATCTCATATTTTTTTACATTTCGTTATTATATTGGAACTAGGTAAATCGGGTATCAAGAAATAACAAAATGGGGTTTCAGCCCGCCTTAACATCCAGTACTTAAACTTTCTAATTCAATAATTAAAACTAGAATAGAGAACGAGAAGCTTACCATGATGCACGTTATTTTCCTTGTCGTACTTGCAATTGTGTGCAACTAAATAATTAGTATAATCCGTGTCCACCATCGTCACTGGCACAACACTAGTTCCCTCAGATTCTGAACCAAGAAAAAAAAAACTCACATATTTGTATATTTTTTTATACGTAAGTAATGTGACTTGTGTGTACGTCACATAATATTTAAACAAATAATACGAGCCGCGATTACGATGCATAAAAGCAATATTAAGAGTGGGTTGCACCGCAGGCATTGTTATAGCTACAGTTAAGGTTAATTTTAGCAGTAACTATAAAAATGACCACAGAACTGGACAAATGTCATTTTTACCATGTTTTATCGTTATTAACAGTTAAGGAGTTGAGAGTATAAAAAATTAATATTCATAAAAATTGGCAGGAAAAAATAATTTGTTATGACAACACTGTGAGCCTTATGTCAAATTTAACAATAACTTTAACCGACGAAAATTGAGCGGTTACGGTTATCGTTAAATATGGCGTCATTTTAACCATTGTTAAAATGGTGCAATCCATTATTGACTAAACCCATAAAGTTAATATACCTAGCGGAATAGAGCAACAATCTCGAGCTGTCAAACGAAACCGAAATATGGTTTACATCTGTGTGTAAAATATGTGTACGTACACACTTACACAAGCATGATTGAACATGAATTCTATGAGATTAAATTGTCAACGTGCCGATAAGTGCCGACTGGACGTCAATAAAATAGTTCTGCTGTCATGTATCACACGTCTCTTTTTACCACGTAGTGTTACTGATAGTGACATCTCGCTTGCTCAGGCCTTTGTTTCTCTATTCCGCTAGGTATATTAACTTTATGGACTAAACCAGAGATTTGACAGTTGATTTGGCAATTTGTTATAGTTAAAGTAAGTGGTGCAACTCACTCTTAATTGAAATGTCAAAATATAACGTGACGCGATCTGACATTTCCATATCGGTGTGAACTGACATTAAGTTTAAATTTTCTTGGACCACCTTCGTAAGCTGTAGAAAAGAAATTAACAGTCCCAGTGTTGCCAACGTCTTTGGCCATCTCTATGTAACCTTGGTGACCATACAGATGGTGTTCCACGACATCTGAAAGTTTGAAATTCAAAACGCCGTCCTTTGGATAGAACGCTTGTATCACGCAGTCGCCTCGGTACTCCCAGTCGGTCGGGTATCTGGCAATCTCAAACCATTTACCGGTTGCGTACTGCGAATAAAAAAAAACCGAATTAAAAAACAGACTTCCGAACCGACTTCAAAATTATGAAGATTGAATACAGAGATAATTGAGGTTTAGCCGAATTCGGAAAAAGGCACTACTAGATAGGTAAAATTATTTAATACTTTTTAGCTGATATTATAAGGATGTTATTATTGTTTTTACCTTGGAAGTCGGTTTTAATTTTTTGTTAAAAATAATAATTTCACTCTTTTTACTTACCTAGTAAACCATCGCGTATATTCTACGTATCTTATTACAATTTGTATCCATATACAACCATGTGACATTGAGATACAACCATGTGACATTGGTGACCCTGACGTGGTAATGATGATGATGATGATGAATATAATTTTCATAGTAGCATATGCTTTCAGTTCTTAAAACAGCGCCTTAACCCCCAAACTTGTATCCATAAGGAATCCGGAGTTCTCTTAGTATCTTGGGAACCATAGTATACCTTGGTGCAAAATCTTGCGTTTTGGTAGCATATTCTTAGGATACTTCTCATAAAACCAAAATCACCATATAAATTTTGAGGAGTTCCCTCGATTTCACTTTTGTGAAAATGGGACCAAATTGGAGTGAAACCTAATATAACAAAACTAAAACTTTGAAAATCGGTTCAAAACGGCGGAGTAATCGTTGAACATACAAAAATAAAAAAAAAGCCGAACATAGAACCTCCTCCTTTTTGGAAATCGGTTAAAAATAGAACTTTGTCTTTTACAATTTCAAGTTTCTAAGGTTTTCAGGTCGAGTTTATTTAGTACTTATTTTCATTTGCTAACGTTTAACAGAAAACAAAATTATAATGCAACTGAAAAGATAAGCTCCTATAAAAAAAACTCCGTCGCGTTTGTGTGTAAAACAAATCAAAAACGCCAACCCCCCTTATTATTATATTATTGAAAAATAGGCTTATAATCTTATACTTATCTATATGTATTTTATTATAAACTTATATTTATAACGTAATGTACCATCGAGGAAATTGATTCCTAGGCAGTCGACAGACCAACGTCATTTGGTCGGAACATGTCAATTCAATGTTAATTGTGTTCTGTCGGCTGGGTTTCACGTAACGCGACCAAACTACATAGGTCCCCCATCTGCCTAGGAATCAACTTCTCTGATAGTACCATCAAAGATATTGATTCATTGCCACTTGACGGTCCTACGTCATGTGCATGTGGTCGGATTAAGTCAATTCAATTTATGTTGGTTCTGTCGGATCTGTCGGCTGGGTCTGATATTATTACGCGACTAAACTAAGTAGATCCACCATCAGCCAATGAATCAACTTCTCTGGTAGTCACTACTTAGACTCGCGGCACGTAAAAGGAATTAATAGAATAGGAAGGAAGGAATTAATAGAAGGAATATATAAAAAAGTGAAAAAATATTTAAATACACTTACCGCAGTAATATTGAAATTGTCCATAGCCTTTTCCACTGGGCATGGCCCCACGGAATATATCGCCGCGGAACCCATAGAAACGCAGGCCACAAAATATAATATGAAACTAAAGTCAAACATTTTTTGAAACTGCTACAGCTACTGAGTTAACCGTACAGAATGTTTAAAATAAATCCTGCTTGTTTATATTTATACGAATCCTTTGGAGTATATTAATATTTAAATTGATATAATTATAATGTTTACTTTAACTAGGGATTAATTAATTTTATGTCATTTTTATACATAATTAATTTTACAAATAACAACATTTTGGTAAGACTATGCTAATTAATTTTTATTATGTTTTATCCATGGCCATTGTAGTTAAATATACGCAACGAGGGTGCTGCGAAGTTTCAGATTGGAGACACTAGGTCTCCATTTCGGTACATAAGTTGTATTATTTACTTGACATAATATTTTGCTGCCTTCTATAGTTCCTGCATAATAAAACAATAATTAAATACAAAGTTTTTTTATTTATGAATTTATAATCGGTGCCGTATTTATTATACGTTATAGCGCCTCCACTGGCTTCATTACACTCTACGGGCAAAAGCCTCGATGCCTCTACGGCGTAGAGGCGTAGAGTCTACGCTACGAAATATGGCCCTGGTAATCTGGTTGACCTATTCTATTGATAAGCCTTAGCATAACACTGGTACAAATTGTATGTTACTGATCCTTGATTCAAAGTCTTATGCTGTATAAAAATTGAGACGGATATTATTAATGGATGAAGGAGGCTGAGTCAACTATTTGCCACAAGATAAAGCGGTATATCATTTTTTACCCCAGTCGTACACACATTATCTCCACGCCTGAATGCCCGTGTGAGATGACGGCAAACTCAAGAGTCATGGCTTCTGAAGCTGAGAGAACTGCCGAATACTCCCTTAAAATTAAATTTTAAACGATAACAGTAAAGAAATACAAAGGTACGAGTATTTTATTTTGGTCGGGCCAAAATTTTAAGCCCGACCAAAATAATGTAAGTCTTTATCTTTCTTTGCTGTGTCGTGTCATTTTAATTTTTAATTACTATACGCCTAGGATCTAGATTTTTATCTTAATAATAGTTCTGATTTAAGGGTACAATAACACAGGTAGTAGATCTGTAATTTATCGTAAGTTATCATAGCGTTTCATTAAATTACGTAAAAATTTAAATTAATTGGGAAATTGGAAAAAAACGTAACATTAAATTATTACTTTGCAGATAGTGTACGGACTGGCTTTATAATTATTTGTGAGTCGGTCGGGAGATGAGGAAATAGGGTGTGAGGGCAATTTGTATGGAAATAGCTATGAGTAGGATCGAGAAGAGGACAGGAGCTCGGACTTAAGTGATAACCATCTAGCGATAGCGTTAGCGTTTTGTCGAAACCATGTGATGCGCAAAGCTTCAGTATAATATTATAAGATTCTTGCTATAGTATGTTATAGCCCACTCGAGAGAATGAGCGCACGAGCGAAGCGAGCAAACTTCGCTCTCGTGGGCAATCGATAACTTATCGCACTAGTTGCACATACTTTTTTTTTATTACGAATGTACAAGTTTACTTGTCGCAATTAAACTGATATGATGGGCAAACAGCGTCTTTTCGACCCAAACAGCGAGCGCAAAGATACCACTTATCCCGTATGAATAATAAAAAAATATTATAATATTATTGTCTGTTCTTTTTATAGTACGGTAAAGTTTAAAATAGTTTAAGTTCACACTGGGACCACACTGGGACCACACCGTTCAAAACATGAATATTATAATTATGTAATTTATAAAACAATAAATATATATTTATTTATTATATGTATATATTATAATCTATTATAAAAAAAGTCCATGGCGTGATGGACTACAATTAAGTAATTAAAATTAATAATATTATGATATTGAATGTACTGTCACTTCTTGGTGGAAATTCATGTTCAATTAAATAATTATACACTTTCCTTGCACTTATTCCACTTTATTTTAATAGATTTATTACAAAATTATTATATTCACGACCGGTTTCGAAAAACCATGACACCTGATGATGATTTTTTCGAAACCGGTCGTGAATATAATAATTTTGTAATAAATCTATTAAAATAAAGTGGAATAAGTGCAAGGAAAGTGTATAATTATTTAATTAATAATATTATTTCAATTATCTTTGGTGCGAAAAATCTAAATAATAAAATAACAAAAAAAGGATATGGGCGAACAGCCCATAGACGGCCCAAATTTTTTTATAAAAAAAAAAATTAAAAAAAAATAGTTTAACTGATTACTTATGCGGGACGTCAAAGGCTCATTTGTATAATTATAGTTAAAAAAAAAACTATGCTACTGATGTTGTAAAAAATATATAATTACATTAATTTATTTGAAGGACGACATTATAATGGATACGTAGGCGGTAGGTATAGCCATGGTCGCCGCTGCTGATAAAAATATAATTGTATGTAGGTATTTCATATTAGTTATTATTATTATTAACTGTACAGTTAATATTGGGCAGCAAAACTATAATACGAAAATAATTCTGAAGAATTCAAAACGATTTTATCTTATTAGGTATATTTAATCTACTTTTGAATTATGCACTCTATATTATAGTTCAGTTTTGTAATTCCCCACAAAAAGTGCTTTGTTAACTTATAAATTTAACAAAGCATTTTTTGTTAATTGTTATTTATTAATTCATTGTTATTTGTTAATTAATTTTGTATTAAATATATTAAAATCTCTTTTACTTGCACCATTGTCTATCAAGATAAACTTTGTTCACTGGTCATATATTTCAGGACTGAGTTATTGCGTTTGCCGATTTCAATTTAAAAAATAACGCTTCACAACAGACACAAACAATATTATATATCCTACTAATATTATAAAGGCGAAAGTTTGGATGTATGTATGTATGGATATATATGTATGGATGTTTGTTACTCTTTCACGCAAAAACTACTGAATGGATTTTAATGAAACTTAACAGTAATATAGCTTATACATCAGAATAACACACAGGCTACAATTTTAACCGACTTTCAAAATCGAGGAGGTGTTATGTTCGTTTTTTTATGTTCAACGATTACTCCGCCGTTTGTGAACCGATTTTCAAAATTTTTCTTTTGGTGTATAGGTTATCATCCCAATTTGGTACCACATTCATAAAAGTGGTGACCTGATGAAGGGATCTATAAGAAATCGAGGGAACTCACCAAATTTTATATGGAAACATGTGGTGACTTCAGTTTCGTGAGCAGTAATCTAAGCATATGCTACCAACAAGTAAGATTTTGCACCAAGGTATACGATGGTTCGGAAGGCGCTGAGAGAACTACTGACTCTTTATAGATAGAAGTTTGGGAGTTCCGACGTTGTTTTAAGAACGGAAAGCATATGCTACTATGCAAATTACATTCATCATCATCATCACTACCATAAACCATTATAGAACCATTTATCGTCCCGTTTTGACCCTATTATTGGTACTTTTCATAGTCTTTTATTATATATCACTTTAACCGCGGGTAACACCGCGGAGCACAGCTAGTAATATCATAATAATATTATTACTTGTAGGTAAGCATGAAATTCCTATAATAAACTCATACCTACCAATCAATGCCTTTATGAAATAATACCAACTGTACAAATGGTACTATATTCAAAGAAAAAGATGGTACTATTTTTAAATAAAATTAAAAGTATTGTGTATAAAATTATGTGAATTATACTTTATTACAATAGTAGTCAAAAAAGTAAGAACGGAATATTTTCTTGATTGGCTAATCAACATAAATTGTAATATATTTTTTTTACTTACTTATAAATATTTTTTTAAAATTAAAATAAACAATCAATAACATTTACAGTTGTTACTTAAAAACTGACTTAAAAACCAGTCTAAGAACTATAAATACGTTAAGTAATTCAGTAACATTATATTATTATTCAAAATACACTGAAAGCTAAAATATTTTTGTATATCTAGACACGCGGTAGCGTGTCAAGCCAAGTTCAAGTAAAACAGAACTGGCGAGCAGCACCGTGTGTAAAATTACATACTTAAAACACAAACTTTCACTTTGTCACATTGCCTTATTTAATTAGTCCCTACTAGTGTACCCCAGCAGTTTTTCAACTGATCCCAAGACAATTATAGTCGTAGGGCTGGGGTGTAGGGTATTAACTTAATACACATACTGAATAATAATAATATATTACATTACACACACACACACACACACACACACACACACACACACACACACACACACACACACACACATCATACACGTCTTAGAAGATGCTCTCACAAATATCTAAATGATGTTAAACACGATTCCAAATTAATGTAATTAATTACCTTCTGAGGGTGGGCCTGGTAACCCCTTAATACAGGGCAACCTAGGTAGGGCACCAGTCTCCTGCTATAATTTGTAACTACATCATAATAATTTTATATGTGTTTTTTGTATTGTGGGAGAAATTAATAAAGATTTTTGATTTTGATTTTAACAATTTAACATAAACGTGTCAAATTTGGCTCATATAATGAGACTTGCGAGGTAAATATATGCTCTAAATTTCATAAACACATCTCAAACGGTTATTTAGATAATCACGTCCGAAAATCGACATTTTTATCACTGACTAACTGACTGACCTATAGATAAAAATTCTAACCCTCTTCCAGATGACCTAGAAGGCTAAAATTTGAAATCCACCTCAGTAATTGTGTGTAAGCTCAGGGAAAAATCAAAAAAAAAAATCGACCAAGTGCGAATCGGACAGAGTGAAAGTAGGAAAAAATTGTGATTTTTGTATGGGAGCTCCCTTAAATATTTATTTGATTTTAATTTTATTATAAATTATGGAAGTAAAAATATAATTAAAGATTTCGTGAATATTCCAAGTGTCTATCGGCTGCCATTATTGATTATGAGCAAAAAAGACCAAAAAAATCACGTTTGTTGTATAGGAGCCCCCCTTAAATATTAATTTCATTTTATTTTCAGTATATGTTGTTATAGCGGTAACAGAAATACACAAATTGTAAAAACTTTAGAACTCTATCTACAGCGGGTCTTGAGATACAGTCTGGAGACACACAGAGGGACGGACATACAGAAGGACAGACATCGAAGTCTCAGTAATGGGGTATCGTTTTTACCGTTTGGGTATAAAATCCTTTAAAAAAGCCCAAAAACAAGTTGTGTCCCCAATTCCCATACAATACGGAACCCTACAAAACCTTGTAATACAACCTTAGCAACCGGTAATAACATTATGAATAAATAATAAACTCTATTTCTTTACTTTATTGAATATCTATAACAATTGCTGTTAATCTAATCTACTTTAAGATCTCACATTATTTAAATAACAGCAATTGTTATAGATATTCAATAAAGAAATAGACTTTATTATTTGTTCATAATGTTATTTGGTTCCTATAAATACATATTTCGATTTTTCATAGAACTTGACACTAATTTAGATCTCCATTCTTTTTACGGCGAAGTCCATAGACCAGCATAATGTTTGTATTGAACTTGGCTCTCCTTTTTTACATATTTTATGTTTTTGGTGGGATTCAATACCACACGACATATAAGATGAATTAAGGTTATTGGAGTCTACATTCTTTTGTATATTTAATATTTATATTACACCTTAAAAATTATGTGAGACTACTGTTAAAATATCGTCGTTTTAGAAAAGTACCTTCTGTTTGCCCACATATGGAGACTTACAACCTTTTTCATTGCACAAAACACCTACATCAAAAACATGCAACAAATTCGCACTCTTCTGATTTTATACTACTAGCTGTTGTCCGTGACTTCGTCCGCGTCAACATAATAATAATAAAGATGATTTTCCCTTTTTAGGGTCCTCTACCCAAAGGGTAAAAACGGGACCCTATTACAATGACTTCGCTGTTGGTCTCTTTCCAGGCTGTATCTCAAGAACTGCGCTATCTAGACATTTGAAATTTTCACAAATTATGTATTTCTGTTGCCGCTTTAACGACAAATACTATAAAACAAAATAAAACAAATATTTAAGGGGGGCTCCCTTACAACAATCGCTATTACTTTGGCCTTTAGGGTTTCGTATCCAAAGGGTAAAAAACCGGCCAAGTGCGTGTCGGGCCACGCGCAATATAGGGTCCCGTAGTACCGCTAGTTTTTGATAATGTTTGTATTGTCAATGAATGTACATTTAGAACGTGTTTTACATTACTAACAACATCATCTCAGTTACTTTCAAAGGAATTTGAACGAAAAGTTCCTTTATACTTCGCCGAATACATTTTTTTTAGTTGATCGACTATTACTCAATAACTTATGAAGTCTTCTTAGCCGTGATAGTTTTCCTTTTAAATTCAGCATATTTCCTACTCCCGTGAATTTTTTCACATTTCCAGAAACAACCGTTTAGCTGGTAGAAGGGGGGGACACTGGACTCTAACGATTTTTTCCACTTTAAAACGTCAAATTTCACAAATGGATCCCTAAATCGGAAAGTGATCTATGAATACTCCTAATATTTTTAAAAAACCTATTCAACGACACCCCACACGATGGGGTGGTGTAGGGGAGGTACCATCAAAAAATATCTTTTAAAATTTTATGTACATACAATTTTATCGGCATCATTAATATGTGCATTCTTGCCAAATTACAGCTTTGTAGGTCCTATAGTATCTGAGAAAAACCGCGGACAGACATACGGACAGACAGACAGACAGACAGACAGACAGACAGACAGACGGACAGACGGACAGACGGACGGACAGACCGAAACTATAAGGGTTCCTTGTTGACTGCGGAACCCTAAAAACGGGACCCTATTACTGAGACTTCGATGTCTGTCCGTCTGTCCGTCTGTCTGTATGTCTCCAGGCTCTAACTTAAGAACCGCTATAGCTAGAGTTCTGTAATTTTCACAGATTGTGTATTTCTGTTGCAGCTAACAACAAAATATACTAAAAACAAAATAAAATTAATATTTAAGGGAGGCTCCCATACAACAAACGTATTTTTTTTGGCCTTTTTTGCTCGTAATCAATAATGGTGGCAGGTAGGCACTTTAAATATTCACAAAATTCCTAATTATATTTGTACTTTAATAATTAATAATAAAATTAGAATAAAATAAAGATTTAAGGGGGGCTCCCATACAAATAACACAATTTTTTGCCAAGTTTCGCTTAATAGCGGTACAGAACCCTTCGTGCGCGAGTCCAACTCGCACTTAGCCGATTTTTTGCTTGACATCAATAATGGCAGCAGGTAGCCACTTAATGACAAAGTACTCAATTGTCTTTCTAATTTAATAATCACTATATTATGACGACCTCTGTGGCTCAGTGGATGAGCGCGTTGGTAGCTCAAGCCGGGGAAGACAGACAGACAGACATACAGACAGAAAAACATTTTAAAAAATGTTGTTTTGGTGTATGTCTAATATATAAAAATAAGTCGGGTTTTCCTTCCTGACGCTATAACAACGCACGAACCGATTTCCACGGTTTTGCATTCGTTGGAAAGGTCTCGGGCTCCGTGAGGTTTATAGAAAAAAAATAAAAAAAAAAAACTTCAAGAGAAAAGCAGGAAAACAGGGAAAAAGGCAAAACAACGTTTGCCGGGACAGCTAGTACTGTATATATATATTCATATTCATTTAGTAAAAAACAGTTCCTTCAATATTACAAACACACACTCCAATTTTATTAATATGTATATGTATATGTATAGATTTAGTGTTTATAGCAGATTTGTGATCCTCCCCAATTTTATTGACTAGCATATTGCTATCAATAAATTTTCAGCACAGTGTTAGAGGCACATACACCCTTGGCGAGACTCGTATATCGGCTATCTCACCAATTTCTTGACCGAAAAATTTATAACGGTCTTCCGCCAACTGATTTATATAGAGCATAAAGAAGTGTTATATGCTGCTTCTTGCCGTTACTCTTAAAATATGTGTATGCGAATATTATGCTATTTACGGGCCTCTTCGGGTAACGATGAGACAGTATATTAGCAGGAGCAATTAAAGTATCTGATTTTCTAAATTTTTATAAGTACAATGACTGCTATGAAATACGAGTCATAAGAATGTGAAACAATTATAATAATAGTAATAATAATATCTATGGACGCTTCACACCACGTCAGTCTGGCCCCGTGCTAAGTACCTGAAGGACTTGTGTTACGGGTACCAGACAACGGAAATATATTTAATACTTTTATACTATACATAATATGTATATTCAAGATTTTTATAATAAATATATATAAGGACCCGCGAACCCCTTATTTATTTTTGAATGCCACTAATTTCATTGTATATTACAGTACTACCTGTCCCGGCAAAAGTTATTTTGCCATATAAAGTATTCCGTCTATTTCATCAAAATAGATTAAAATAGTTTAGGCGAAAATCATATAAAAGTTTATTGTGCGGGAACCGTACATTTTCCGGGACAAAAAGTATCCCTTGGTCTTTCCCGAGGCTCAAAGTATCTCCATTCCAAATTTCATCACAATAGATTGAATAGTGTAGTCGAAAATCATAAAAGTTTATTTTGCGGGAACCGTACATTTTCCGAGACAAAAAATATGCCTTATACTTTCCGGAGACTCAAAGTATCTCCATACCAAATTTCCGTTGTCTGGTACCTGTAACACAAGTCCTTCAGGTACTTAGCACGGGGCCAGACTGACGTGGTGTGAAGCGTCCATAGATATTATTATTATTAAAGACAAAGACAAAGAAATATTTATTGCTTGAAAAAAACTGTTGGTTTTCAACAGTTTACTCGTTCGAGCATGCAATATTTGTATGAAAAGTAAATGCTGAGAAAACATAGAGCACACATCCAAGTGATTTCATTTTACAATAATTGATAAAAAATACATATTGGATCCTAATAATAATACATAATTTTTAAAAGTCATTTCATTTCATAAACTTATACAATAAATTATGGTTAATATTTTAAACAATCAAACAAATGAAATACAATTATTGTCATTTACTCCTTTTAAAATTATACTTACATAATAATATATTAGGCACAATTTATTACTGGTTAGTCATTTTTCTTTAAAAAATTGGTCCAAATTATAGAATACTTTTTAATTGCTTTAACCATTTTTTGAGTTTATTTTTGAATTTAAGTCCATTTAATTCTTTTATTTCTGTAGGTAAATGATTGAAAACTCGTATAGCAGAAATGTAAGCACTTTTGTAGAAAATCATATTATTAATTTTTGGCAGAGTTATGTTGTATTTATATTTATCGCGTAAGATTCTGTTTGTTTTCGATTTGAAGCTAAAGTATTCTATATTATTTTTTTACAAATAGACTTATTTCAAAAATGTAAATAAATGCCGGTCAGTGTAAGGTAATTTTTTGTTCTAAATAAGGCCCTTAGATATTCTGTGCTATGCATGTTGTATATCGTTCGAAGGCATTTTTTGGAGTGTAAATGTGGACCTGACGTTTGTTGAATTACCCCAGTATATAATGCCATAAAGCAGCAATGGGTACACGTTTTCAAAGTAGGCACTTCTTGTGACATCTGTATTTGTTGTCTCGGCAAGGATTGTGAGGCCATAGCAGGCACTTGAATTTTTTTTGTTTATATTGTTAATATGTGCGTTCCAGCCTAAATGCTGGTCTATTGTGACGCCAAGAAAACGTAGTTAGTTCACTTCTTCAATGGCAAGTGGCAACGTTCGAGACTTCAACGTTAAGCGTGACGCAAGCGAAACGAAGGTTTACTTTGGTATATTTTAAATTGCATGATATTGGTTTTTGAGAGGTTGACTTTTAAATTTAGCGATTTGAGCCAGTTAGTGATAGTTGTTAAGATTTCATTTAATTCCTTTCTGAAGTCTTCCTCTGTTGCATATTCATTTTTTATAAATATTGTCATTTTGTTCTACGAATTTAATATTATCTAGGTGTTGTTATCTGATTCTTCGGGAATGCTTTGTTAAAATACAAAGACATCGCAGCGTTCCAGTTGAAAGGTTGTAATTGATCAGTTCAGTTATTGAAAGCTGCTTCAATTTCCACCATTACAGCTTTCAGCTGGATGCTGTGATGTATGTAACAGTCAGATGGTACAAATATTATTTTATTTTTATATTATTATTTTATATTATATTATTATTTTGTTGTGTTTCATCGTACTGTTTTAAATTTAAATTTAAATTTATAATTATAATTGAAGACACAAATCGTATCTACTGAAATATTATTGAAATTGGAGTTTATAAACTCTATCCTTCTCTGTAACTACCTACTTATAAGAAGAAAATGATTGTATTGCTGTATGTTTGTTTCTACATGAAGCAAAAAATATGGCTCAGTCTTTATTTTTTTACTTTTAAAAAGTTGAAATATTTTCATTACTTACATTTAGGCAAATTTCCATTATCATCTTCAGTAGTAAAATGTTTTAAATGTTTTAAAAAATGTTTTAAATTAAAACAAAAAATTAAATTCTACCAAAAAATTTGGTTGAGACTTGAGTCGTATTAATCATTCAGAAATATATTAATATTTATTAATATATTTGTAACAGAAACAAATTAAAAATGCTGCTACTTTCACAGTGAATTCTATATAAGGGACACATTAACACTTTATTTTCTACACCCTGTTTAATAATAATTTATTGAAGATAGTTACCGGTTACATACCATACCGCATCAGTCTGGACGAAGAGTTATCGAAAGTTTAATTAAAGCGAAACGAATAAGGTGTAATATTTCTCGCTAGCGATATCGTTCAACACTTCAATTATAGAACAGTATATAAAACCTTATTTTAAATTGATATTTAGGTTTCATTAAAATCAAACTACACGTTTACCTATATCAATAAGTATCTTATATATAAGGTATTATATCAAGATGTAGATGCTACTATTATGATTTATAAAGATTGAAAATAATAACGCAGTTAAAATATTTAAGTTTAGTTATGATGTTATTGAGTCAATTTCTCTATTAAAAGAAGACAACCTTGTACCTCAGTTTCTCGGCAACGACTGCAGATTTCCAGGAAGTATTGGGATTTGGGAAAAAAGATTGAGATAGGTGTTGTTCCTGGAAAAAATCGCATTTTGTGTTATTTACGTTAATAAGTCTTTGAACTTCGAAACTATAGGTGCATACTTTTATTAATGTATTGTATTAAAAATTAAAGATAAAAAACGTCATTTAAAGCTTTTTGAAAATGATATTGTAAACTTAATCTGACATTTATCTTTTTTATACTTTTAACTGTTTCTTTGAAGGCATTTACATTTTTCCTGTAACATTTGAATTTCAAATTAAGAACAAATCCTGTTCCACGGTTATTCGAATTTATATTCAGTTGTGGACCGATGGCTGCAAAATATGAGTGTAATATTTCATTGTGGTGCGGTCTTAAAATAATTTTTTAATCAAAAAGTTAATTTTAATACCGATAAGTAATTTAGAAGTTGTAGTGACTTTATTAGTTACTTTTCGATGAAATTAGTTTGTAAATTTTTTTATATACATTCTAGAACATCTATACTAATATTATAAAGAGGTAAACTTTGTTTGTTTGTTTGTTAATTGTAATGAATAGGCTCTAAAACTACTAGACCGATTTTAAAAATTCTTTCACCATTCAAAAGCTACATTATCCACGAGTAACATAGGATAAATTTTATTTTGGAAAAAATAGGGTTCCGTAAGATATTTGGGTTTATCGGACACAAGGTGTAAAAATCAACCAGAAAAGTTACTTATTTTGCGTACGCTGCCTAAACTATAAAAGATAGAACCATAAAATGTTGTAATTAATTGTAGATCTTATAAATATCTACAAAAAAGTCCGCGACACACTATACCTATCTATGTCGAGTGAGGCACAACAACCATTTTTTTATTTTCAAAATCTTGATTTTTTTTTTTTTGGATTTCATTTAAACGCGTTTATTTTACTCATGCTATTAATCCTTATCAAAATAAATTATTTCATCACTAAGCACAGTTTACGTAGATAATATTTGGTCTTTGAATGATTAAAATTGGACGTTTGATTTTGAAGTTATGGCGAAATTAAAATATTACGATTTCTGCTGCACGGCCTGTTGCGAAGTGGGCGTCACCAAGGCGGGGGGTGCGCGTGCGGGAGGGAGTTTAGATCTATTAGTAAATGATGATTTAAATAATACTTAATTATTCACTAAATCTAAATAATATATAAAACTCAAAGGTGACTGATTGACATAGTGATCTATCAACGCACAGCCCAAACCACTGGACGGATCGGGCTGAAATTTAGCATGCAGGTAGATGTTATGATGTAGGCATGCGCTAAGAAAGGATTTTGATCAATTCTACCCCCAAGGGATAAAATAGAGGATATACCGATCGGGCTGAGACTTTTATACCTAAATAATAATAATACTTCTTAACGCGAGCGAAGCCGCGGGCAAAAGCTAGTAAATTATAAAATTGTATAGCTTTACAGCCCGAACGGCAAATAATGTTTTAAATAATTCATAATTTAATATTGTAAGTTTGTAACAAAAATGTTTTCGGGAGCGGTCAAGTATTGCCTAATTTTTATAGAAGTTCTGTTAGAATACGTTTCAAGGATAAAGTGTTTTTAATACAGAACAATAAAATTATTGCTGCAAAATAAATAGAGAGGGTACATACAAAATAATGCGATGGTCTTATTTACGAAGGAACGCAGTTTTTTATGTATTAAACTTCATAAAAATTGCGCGTGATATATTTTGGACGCTCACCGACGCTCCCATAGCAGGTAATAAGTTCTATTTTTTACCTGCATTGCTGTTATTACATAAATTAATATAAAAACATTTGCATTCCTGCTTTCTCTGAAAGATATTGTTATTACACAAAACTGAATTATTTATGTAACAACGTATAATTACAAGCAAATTTATTAAGGCTGTAATCAGATATTTAGTTCTTATTTTTATAATTTTATGGTGTATTTCATGTGAATTACACATACGTAATTAATACCTACATAATTCAATGTGTAGTTGAAAAATAAAATATGGATATTTTTAAAAAAAAACTTCATTGCTTACACGTCATATTGTTCGTATCTAATATACTGTAATTTATGCACAACTCAAAGCGTCCATGGCCTAATGGGTAGACTTTTGATTCGCACTCGTAGAGGGTGCAGGTTCGATCCCAGGTGGAGGCGTGTACTAATGAGACATTTTCTGATCTCTAGTACATAATACGGACGCTCGTACGGTGAAGGAAAACATCTTGACTACTAGTTCTTTCCTCTGGACTAGGCTATGTTGCGAGAATGTCGTATATGTGCTTGGGTAACCATACGGACATTAAAATCTTGTCCCAGGCATTACAGTATTTGAGGAGTGGTTACTTCGCTCTGAAAATACTGTATAAATCATCCACAACGGAAAAGGCCTTGTTATGCATAACTCACAAGGTTTGATGGTTCAATCAATTCGTCAAAAAGTGTTCTGCAAGCTGAATAAATGCAATCGAGCCCTAAATCACGTAAAGCTCGAACTCGCTATTAACAAATTTATTTTATTAAGCAATAAACGAAAATGGTCATTTGTCGCGAAATACGTTTATCGGCTCGCAACTTCTGCTTCGTTTATTTTTATCGATAGTGGCGACTGGCGATCATTTGCTCCGCCATCTTGTTTCGCTCGTGTTTATGCAAATGGCGGCGTCAAGCGATTTAGCCGGTTTATGGAGTGTCACAGCCCGTTGTGGGACACCTGTGATACTGTGATACTATTCAACCATATTTTTATCGTTGGAACTTCAAAATAAACTTTTTTATAAGAGTTCACATTGCAACGATCACATCGTTTCAGTGCATTTTAGGATATTCATTCAAAAGTAAAGTTATATTATATTCGCATCAATTCAGTGCATTTTAGGATATTCATTCAAAAGTAAAATTTAAAATATATAACACAATAAGATACACATTGAAAGACTTTCTATTTGCAGTGTCGCGCTTCCTGTTCCAGAATGTAAATAGCTCGCGATGTTGCAATTAACTCTAAGAAATAAATTTAATCATAAACTTTTCATCTGAATTTATAATATCATGACCAAAACTAGAATAAACAATGAGATTGTATATCGTTATTATTTGCGATTCATTACTTAAATAACGAACAGCAATTCTCTGAGTCGCTGATGCATATCACTCTTCAATTACAGACAGGAAAAGGCACACAAAAAAGAGAGCAAAAATTGTTATCAGTTTAACTTTGTCAAAAAATAATACTTATTGTTTTTGTAAATTTGAATAATGCTGCTGTTTTGAATTTCGTATTTAAAATAAAATTTCCTTATTTCAGCCGCGGAATACTAGGGTGACAATGTCTGAAGCGCTCGGAGGATACTTTAAATCTTCTCATGGACTTATCAAATAACAATAATAATTATTACTTGTTGTTTATCACATTAATTATTCCAATCAGATTCTCACTAAAAACTTGATCATTAAACTATTCATTAAAAGACACAAATTTTTATTGCATTTAAAAATTATTCACAAAATGAGTGTAAAAAAAATAACTACCAAAATTATCTTACAACTTTTTAATGTATCCTTTTAATATATGCATGTAACTTTTTAATATATTATATGTAAAAACGTTTTATTGTGGAAAAAACTTATTTAGTGTCGTTGTGCGCTTTATTTGGATGGGTAAAACTTGCGTCAAGTCGTGTCACCTGGGCCCTCAATTACAATGTGTAATTTGACTCGGATTCGAAAACTCCATCGAGCACTCAATAAAACTCGCCACGTTAGGCATTGACCAGTGACCGCAGGGTAAAGTTTTCGAATCCGTGTCGAACGGAAATCATGAATCGCCCTGCTGATCGAAAATTCATAAGGTGGAGGGAGAATAAACCGCTAACTCGGCGTAGGATAGGAAATAATATCCTTCTCTATCTATACCGCACAGCGAACGCCTACTACTGCAGCTGCATTTTTAGTTTTTACTTCTGCCAGTACTCCTTGTCTACTTACGCTCATTTGAAATTAGTGCGCTTTTGAAACTGGAACAGATTAAAAACTACTACAGTACTTAGCTTAGTACTTAGGCTTCTTACAGACGAACAGCACTTGTCAACGGCACGCGTCGACGGCAGTCGTTGGATATTTTTTTTATAATTTTTTTTTACACTTGTTGACGGCAGCCACCAACTGCCGTCGACAAGTGCCGTTGGTCTGTAAGCGCTCTTAGTAATAATTATAATTGTTCTTACAAGTATCCCAATATGGAACTAAAATATGGAATCCTTAATTTTACGCTTCGCTGGCTTGACTAAAGCCAACATCTGCACAGTGTTTACGAGGGTATTCCCAGCCTTAATAATACAGTAGCAGACATGCTGAAATGCGTTAATGTTTTATTTTGTATGAAATAGTTTCACTTCTACTTAATGATGTAGAAGAGATAGAACTGCACAAAACTTTAAGACCGTTGTCTGATTCTTTTTGCTTAGTTTTTTTTTAAATATACGGTGTTTGATAGGATAAAATATAATTTTATCCCTAAAATATAGTCTGATTCTATTTTTAGTTAGCGCAGTTTAGAGACAGCGTATATTTTAAAACGTGTGTCAGACTATAGTCTGATTCTATTTTTGGAAGTCTCAATCATTGTTTAGAAGCAATATTTTACAATATCAAAGCAGCATTATGTTTCCTTAGTTAAATCTAATACCATTATGGTTACTGCATGCACTTATAAGTAGTAATTTACTAGAACTGAAAAATATAAATTTTACGCTTCGCGTTTTTGCAAATTACTTTATTCCCTTATAAAAAAGGTCACCAAATTATCGTATAATATGATAGTAAAACGCATCAGCAGTAACAAAAATAAATTACTTTGTGGTCACAAAAATAATTAAGTGGCTGTCTACAAAGTTGTGTGTGGTTTTATATGCGGTGTAATGTTGGTTAATGAGTAATGCCCATCACACACGGTAATGCGGCAAAGTACACTATAGGGTTTCAATTTGCGCGATGGTGTTATAACTTACCTTTATACAGCAGTATAAAAGATTCATTCATACGAAATAATAATAAAAAAAAAACACATTTTTATATACTGTCTGTCAGCACTGTAGGAGTGCCGATAGAAGTCAAAACGAAATAACGGGAGAAATCATAATTTTTCGCGACAAAAAGAAATTTGATATTTCTTGCTCTCCTACGCCATGCTGGTGGTTGCCAAATTTATAAGATTAAAAATCAGCGAGTTTAATATTTTTACCCATCCCAAAAAAGTGCACAACGCCGCCAAGGAAGTTTTCACTTCAATTATTATAAGTACCATAATAGTACAGTAAGACTTAAAATATTATTAAAAAAAAACGATATATAAAGGAATATAAAAAGCTAAAAGAGTTTTTAAAGCTCAAACCGATTATTAGTAATCAGGTTTTGTACAAAAAGCTTCTTGTATTTGAAATACGCCGACCGTTTCATTCTTACAATTCCCTCGAGCTTAAATGAGGACTAACTTTATTATATAATTTAGTCAATTTAGTAATTTAACTGGGAGGAAGGTGACTACATTAAAATAAGCTTCGTAATAAAACAGAAATTGGCCATCACTTACTTTATAGCGTTCTTAATAAGCGCGACATTAAAGATTATGCGCCGTACCAATTAAGTGCTTACTTTCCACTCGATTTAGTTTATTTTCAATTTGGCGTTTCTTTTGCTGACTAAAAATAAAGTCAGTATTCCATTTCTAGGAGAAATAATCGTAATTCACTTTTTTTTTATAATTAATCAAATGGTTTTTTAGGAATGTAAGTGGAGGCCGCAAAAATATCTTCCAATCGTGCGAGATCTTATGCTCGGTCAAGCCGAAGCCTACTTCAAAATCTTCGATAGCGCGATGCAGGATCGCAGACCAACTTCTAGCGCTACATCGCCAGATGATTCGCCGCAGTTATATTATAACAAATTCTTTAAAAAAATCTATTCCATGTATTCCGAATAAATACAAAATTCATAATTTTGTACTTGGATAATATCATTACGAATCATTAAGAACCTACTTAATGATTCGTAATGATTCGAACTATTAAGAAGCCACTAAGACCTCCTAATCACTACATGAAGCTAGCTCTGATACAATAGCCAAAGAGCATGCTATGCATGATCGTGAAAGCGCTCATGTAACGTAACCAAATTCTTCGAAGCCGAAATTGTTTTAATTAAGTCGTTAGATGTTGTTTATGAGCCCCATTACACGGAAAGTGCACCGTTTATAGACATTCGATGTGAAAACGTTACCGTCTCAAAGATGGGGGTAATCTGAAATTCAAATTGAACTCACGAGCCTCTACAAAAACATAATTAACATTTATATGATAGGGCGGCGATTTCATTTCATGAATTTATACGCTGCTATAAATACCTCTTACGTAAAGCGAATTTTGCTTTACTTGTGATAAGAGCAGAATTTTCAAAGTTAATGCTAATTAAATAGCTTTTGATCGACAAATGATACGATGATTATCGTTTTAAATGTATATGTATGATGAATAATTTTTTATTTCGCGTAAAAAGGAACACTAAATAAAATGTTACTTTACAATTTAAAAAATGTTTTAATCGGACTGTGATTTTTCATACTAGCACTTTGTTTTAAAAGCTTTTAATAATTCCAACGTTGGTCCGAAATCCGAATTATTTAATACTTTAACTTTTTTATCTGAAGAAGATAGCATTAATAAAATATATATTAATGCGAAAAGCTATGTCATGTGTAAAGGCAAGTAAATGGCAGACTTTTAATATAAATGAACATAATTGTTCCGCTTGCGAAATTATCGTCACTTAAATTAACAATCATAAATGTTTACTGTCGAAACATTGTCGGGCCCGTCAACGAACACGTATGCTCAATCACGGTTTACTTGTGTTATTGTTACATTTACATCCCACGATAAGTCGTCTGTCGTGAGGTTGAGTCGTTGAAAGCTGCTAAAATATGTTAATAAATATTGGGCGTATTTTCTAGTTTTTCCTTTTTCTATATTTAATAATATGTACTTCTTTAATATTCGAGTAATATTTTAAAAATATTTCCTTTGTGTTATGTCAGATACTTATAACTTTTTTTCACCTACACTTATTACTGAACTAGCACCAATACTAGGATATTAAAATTGTGTCAAATAACCTTTATCTCTCACCAGTCGTGACTCATGTCTCTCTTTAGTTCTCCTGGTATTTAGTTCTATACTATTTCTTTGCCGGTTATAAAAAAGGAAAGAATTCTCTTTTGTTGGTAACACATTATTGATCACTTTAAAATTATTACTATAAGTCTGGTCGCAACCAGCCACTGCCACCGAAACCGACATGGGATAAATTACATTCTTAATTAGCTTGAAAACAAAATACCATCATGCCAATTATAACTAATTATACCGTTCTAGTAGAGTCAATTGATCTAAATAAAATAACAAAAGATTGTGTAGTTCTATGAAGCCACGATAAAATTTTTACTTTAAAGATTGGTTGTCTGTAAAGTCGGTTTACGAATGGTAGTTTGACGTGACAACGTCAAACATTACAGTCGCTCGAGCCGATCATGCCTCTCTCTCGTTCGTGCTTGCGGAACGCGACAATGAGCGTAACGGGACAATGACGTCATCTTTTTCGTACATGCAGCCCGTAGTATCACGTCAAAAATTGTATTGAAAAAACTAAAGACGACATATTAAGATCATAATATAGGGTCTCCGCATCCCCCTACGTCGTCTTGTTGATACGTACAACAAGTAATTTACTAATATTGATATTTTTGCCTTATTTGATGGTAAAAAATTTAAAAAACAAGCCATGGAAACATTGATCAAATTAGCGTCTGAACATGAACTCTAACTTATTTATTGAATATTTTGTTTTTTTATAATGTAGTTTGTAGTTTTTATTTTTTATAATGTAGATTTTAATCCTCTGTTATACTCTTTTTAACTTTACATTGTAAATGTCCTTTGTTTTAATTATTTTTATTAACTCTTTATTTATTTCAGTTCTATAATATGCTATTGTTGTTTTGTATCTAGTCTTACTGTCATATATTTTTTATCCATTTTAATACGCTGTACTTTCCGTTTTTAATCTGTGAACAATGGTGTGGGTTATGTGTTTACCACTTCTATATAAGTAATTGTAATAATTAAGTTTTAACATATAACTGTTTATTGTTCCTAATAAAGAAAAATAAAGAAAAAAAAAATTATTGTCCAAGTTCACAAGCAATTGAGTAAAGTCAAATTATAATATTATTATGTCGTATCGTATCCGTGCCCTGTAAAGAGAGTATCAATACGCTGAGCTGGTTCGCAGAGGCGTGTGCTTTACGAGTCCCCACAAAATATCGTCCCTTTATTTGAATCGCAATGTTATCATTCGTAACGATTGCCGACATCTTCTAGGGCCCTCGGTGAAAATACGTTTTTCAGCTCTGGGACTGCGAGTGACAATGAGAATATTTTATCGTGTCGCGGATTTTTTATTCAATCTAAGTGGATGTGATGTATTAAAATAAATTATAAAGATTTAACTTAACCAGGTAGTAGTGGGTAAATACTATTTACGAACTACCTAGTTAACTTACTTAATACTTACTTAATATTTACTAAATAGTTAGGAGTAAGTGTGTCTAAAATTCTTAAATTAAAGTTAAATAAGAATTGAAGACATGAATCGGGTAACTAACATTTTACAACATAAAAGCAAATACTCATTTTTTCCCTTAGTTATAAAATTAATTAGTATTTAGCTACGAAGAATAAAAACTAGTATTTATCATCAAATTGTAAACTTGAATGCTGCGTAGACAACTCGTAGCGTCGCAGCAGCTCGTAGCAGTCGCCTCCCGTAGCGCGTAGCACCGAAGAAAAAGTATAATAAATTATTATTTTTCTTTGATTTTCTCACAATTTTGTATATTATTAATTGGCTGCTGTTTAGCATTCGTGTTCTATTCCACATAAAATCGGGTTTCGAGTTAATAATGCAGTTTTATTCTTTAGAACATAAGGTTTACGACAGTGAAATCCATTTTTTTGAAAACCCACTGTAGCATATTCTAGAGTACAAAAATGGTTATTGCTTTTTCCTCTAAGTGAGGTTTTGTATTTAGCATTTATGTACTATGTTTCTAAAATGATTTGCGCTTAAACCGCTGAACCGATTTTGATAAAATTTTGTATGCAGATACTTTGAGTCACTTAAAATCACATTAGCAACTTTTTGTCCCGGAAAATGTACGGTTCCCGCGCAGTCAACAAAAATGATTTTGGCTTATGATATCGATGATATTTAGTATATAGATATTACGTTAGGTCTTGGAGAAGGATATAGGATAAATTTTTTATCATGAAAAATGTACGGTTTTCACGCAACAAACTTTAATAATTTGCGTTTAAGCTGCTGAACCTTTAATTAAATTTAGTTAATGTAGAAATTATATTTATCACGTGTGAATCGTTAATTTTACCGCATTATAAATTATACATATAATTGCGCACACACATTGGGCACTATAAAATTACTCCTGCGTAACTGGCCTGGTTTCATTGAAACCAGAGCGCTCTTGTGTATTGCGCACACACTTGGGCACAATGAAATTACTCCTGCTCAACTGGCCTGGTTTCATTGATAAAAAGGGTCCATTTTTCCGTGATAAAAAGGGTCCTATGGCCTTTTCCGAGACTCAAAGTATCTCCATACCAAGTTTCATCAAATCGGATCAGCGGTTTAGGCGCAAAATAAGAAACTTTATAATGCGGTAACCGTACATTTTTCAAGATAATAATTATCTTATGTCCTTTCACGAGAAACAAAGTACGTACACAGTGATTTTCATCAAAATCGGTTCAGCGGTTTAGACGCAAATCATTTTTGTTTATTACACTGGTACCGTACCTTTTTCCCGGATGTTAAGTATCCTATGTCCTTTCCCGAGACATAACGTACCTGCATACCAAATATCATCGAAATCCACATAGCGGTATAAGCAGAAATAATTTTTATTTAATGCCTGGGAACCGTACATTTTTTCGGAATAAAAAGGATCCTATGTCCTTCCCGGGACTCAAAGTATCTCCATACCAAATTTCATAAAAATCGGTTCAGCGGTGTGGGCGTGACGAGGTAATTTTAAAATATTTTGTTAAAATAAGCACTCAAATTTGTATTGAAAGAACAAATTAGATTTTTGCATTAAAGTGTTAAATCACATAGGACATTAATGCTAAATGTAATAAGCCCTATAGCAATTTAGCATTAACCATTTTTATTCTTTTTCTCTTAAAACTGAATGTAAAATTAAAATGTTTTTCCATAATCATAATAGGTATTCTTTTTAAAAAAAAATAATACCGCACGATAACATTTTTTTGCTTAAAATAAGCAGAAAATAAAGATTATTCCAAAAAAACTTAAAACGCCGATTACTCAAAACTAGTTCGATATGGGATAGTACACCAATGCTTAACAGCATCCAATTATATTTTGTATTAATTATAATACATTTAAAATTATTAATATAATTGTAATACAAAAATTTTAATTTTCCAGTTTTATTAAAAATTGTAAATTATAATTTTGTGTTACATATTGTAATTGAATTTATATTTTGTTTCATTATAATTAATTTTAAATTAATAATTGTTATAGTAGTACAAAATTTCATCATGGGTCTAGGAAAAATGTGCGGGTCCCGAGGGATAAGCTGATATCGACGCAACAAAGCGGGCAAGATCTATATTATATTATAATTTCTTTAAACCCAATTAAAGAGTCATATAAAAAGTAAATTACCTGCATCGAACTCATCATTCTTGCAAGTTAATTTCGAAGGAAAATAAGAGATTTGTTCAAATTTCCTCGCCGTCTCGTAGATAACATTTTCCGTACAATATACATGTCCGGGAAAATTGTGTAAAATTTGCAGCGTATATTATTATTAGTCACAACATGAGTTATACTGCGGTCGCGCTGCTCCCCATTACCCGCTGAGAGCCTCGCCTGTTTAGACACACTTTATAGAGGCTGCGGCTTTTAACGTATCGTCATTATCTCCAACTCCTACTAGTTACAAAAATTGTCAAACAAAAGTTAAGAACTCAAATGGAATTAATTGTAATGTAATTGTACTATCAAAGAAATTGATTCATAAGCAGATGGCGGACTTGCATAAATTAGTGGGACTATGTCAGTCAATGTTAGTCGTGATCTGTCAGCTGGGTTTGACATGACGTGGCCAAATTACGTAGCTCCGCCATCAGCCTATTAATTAATTTCTCTGATAGCACTTTTTCCAATTCATTTTAATTTTAATAAAAGCTGGAATTCATTTGTTAACATCTATAGCTCTGATACGTTAACATTAGTAGGTATATATAATTAAATGGTATAAAATATAAAAACGTTTTTTTTCTACCGTCCATTCTTTTAAGATGAGGCAAGGTAACTATTTCATACTTTTATAATATAAGCCACATTTTACGTCACGTGAATTATAAATACTCACTTCGGTACAAGTTTTAATACTGAATAATAGTCAAGAAGAGAATCTTAACTGCACTTAAGCGGCTACGCGACGGTCATTCGAATCCAGAAAATAAACGTAAAAAGTTGTAATATACTGAAACTTTACATAAATTAACCCTAAAACAGAGCTTTAATTAATTCTGAGGTGTGTTCTAACTAATTAACAGGGTTATTATAACAGTAAATATCCCAGTGTTTATTAAGTTTGCAAATTAATATTTAATTACTAACACATGTACGAAACTCTGTCATGTATTAACTAACCCCATTTGCCTCGTTCACGTTTAAGTAGCATACATTATTAACAGGGTAAGATGTAATATTTACGTGCCGTGCCTAAGATATACTCCAGTAATTTGGCAGTGCTTAAGATATACAATTTTACAGCTACAATTTTCGTGTACGTGAAATATGACGAAATGAAAACGAGTTACATCTTATTTCTAAAGAAGTTACGTAAGCAACTGTTTCAGCAGCTGCGAGCACTTAAATATTGACAGGCATTACATTTTAATACATCATTTACATAATATCGGCTCGATGCGAGCGGGGCTTTATAAAAAATCCAATTTCGAAGATTATTACGCCGTCTAATGCTAACCGGGGCGTCCTACACGATCCCTAGATGCCACCGACATATCTGTGATTGGTAAATCGAAAAACTTTAAATGGTTCCAATTTCCAGCCCCTCCCCTCGACGCCCGCCCCCGCTCGCCCTCGCCCTCGCCCCGCTGAGACGTGGGGCAATTAAAAGAATTGCTTCGCAACGATCCAGTTCGATGAATGCGGAGACGTACGGGTGGATATTCGTCTTGGGCATGTAAACAATGTAGTTTTGCCGTTTTGGAAGGGATGTACTACAATTATTATGATAAACAAAAGTTTAATTTTGTTGACAAGTTTTCAAAAACATTTTACTTTTAATAAATAATATAATAAAAGGAAACTAAATAAAGTTGTTACGACATTTCGCTTTATTTTTAATAACATGAACCGGGTTCCCTAGAACAAATTGTTTTTATTACTATCTAGCTAATTTTTGTGAGTAGCTTCATTTTCATACGACGAACAATATTTTTATTTGCGAAAAATCTTGAAAGTGGTAGCTAACAGAGATAGAAAGGAGGATTACAGAACCCTAAAACAGAACCCTAACCAGCTGATTTTTTGTATATTGATAGGTTAATAGTTATATAATTTAATAGTAACATTGTCCTACAAATACAACAATCCATATTTAGGACCATCAAATCAAAGTATGAAATCCTTTCTATCTCTGTTAGCTACCACTTTCAAGATTTTTCGCAGATAAAAATGTTGTTCGTCTTATCAAAATGAAGCTATTCACAAAAAATAAGCTTGATGGTAATAAAAAAAATGTTGTAGGGAACCCTGACTATTATTAGTATTTTGGAAACATGACATTTTGGGTACAAAATATATATTTCTTTTATATTGTGTATTCTTGCAAATATTGTCCAGTATATTTCAAGGAATCGTTCTGTTCGCTTCTTGTTGAACATCGTTACGCTAAGAATTAAGTCTTAACGGCTCAGTTAAAACGCCTTCAGTGGTATAAAATAAACAATGTATCGGAAACACGTAATCACTATAATTTGTAACCAATGTTGGATTGGATAAATGAACGATTTAATACAACAAATTGGTCACTAACCCGTCGATCGTGGGAAAACGAGACAATAGATATTCTATTGTATCTCGGTCTCCGGTGACCGTATGGGTCTTGATGAATTAGTGATATCTATAAGATTCCTTATGAATGAATGAATGAATGAATGAATATACTTTATTGTGCACACAGTTACAGTAACAATAAACAAATGACAAAAACACATAAAATGACGAGTACACAAAGGCGGTCTTATTACTAAATAGCAATTTCTTCCAGACAACCTTTGGACGTTAAGGACACAAAAAGTGCTGGAGAAAGGGCGTTGTGCTTAAAGTATATTATCTAATTACAATTAAAAGTAAAGCTTAAAGACCTAACATTAATACATTATAGTTACATTACATATAAATACTATCCTATGAAATAAATACACACATAAAACATATTATGCAATACTACATACAAAATACAATAAAATAAATATTTTATCAACAATATATATTTTATTTAATAATATAAATATAATACATATAATATTGTGATTATAGGATACAATTTTTTATTTGTAGAGTTGTAACTTGTAACATTCAATTCATATTATTAGTATGTTGATTTTTTTAGGATATACTCAAGGATGAAGATTTCAAAAATCATTTCGAATCCATCAAGGCGATATATTTTAGAACACAATATGCCCTCTTATCACAAAAGACATTTACACAGCCTATAACTGTACAAAGTCTGCAAAGATATTTGTGTGACTTATCCATAAGAATAATATAGATGACGATAAGAATAATATAGATGACGCCAGCTACTTGGTTGTGCCAAAATTCGTTTATCGCGCGTAAAACGTACATTCTTCCGGGATAAAAAGTAGCCTATGTCCTTTCCCGGGACTCACAGTATCTTCAAACCAAATTCAAGCAAAATTATTCAGTTCAGCGGTTTGGCCGCTAGAAGGTAATGGCCAGACATACTTTCGCATTTATAATATTAGTATGGATGTGCCAAAGATAAGCTGACCTTGATCACAGTATAAATTTTTATTAGTAAGGGATATAGTAATCACAGTCTTATTACATTGTACAAATAAATAAGAGTAGTTGCTTACTTAGTAGCTATTTTTCCACAATAGCTGCAACATTCAGCAATTGTCGATCAGCGGAACAATTAGCACTCACGTACTCATTACCGAGTGGCATTGTGAGTGACGCATTCGCTCCACCGCCCGGGATTTGATGGAGTGATTGCTAGTTTTATGAATAGATTGCTAGTTTGGGAATTACGTACATTTTTTCGGAATAAAAAGTATCATTATCAGAGTATTTTGTGAACATTTCAAATGCCTACTATGGCCATTATTCATATCGGGCAAAAAATAGAAAAAAAATTAAGTTAGTTGTACGAGATCCCTTCTTAAAAATTTATTTTATTTGGTTTTTAGTATTCGTGGTTATAGCGGCAACAGAAATTACACAATCTGTGAAAATTTCAGATGTCTATAGCTATAGCTATAGCGGGATATATATCTAATTCTTGAGATACAGCCTGGAGACGGACGGACATCAAAGTCTTAGTAATAGGATCCCGTTTTTACCCTTTGGGTACGGAACCCTAAAAACAATAAAATTAAAAGAAAAAGTAATAGAAGCAGTAGCAAACAAAATATAATCCCATAGTGTCAGACATAATATGGCTAAGGAGTGATCATGTTAATCTGCTTTATGGACAAGCCTGCAAAAGGCCGCACGTAAATTTTCGTATTTTTTTTTTCTAAATATCATATACCACTCGAACTTTATCTGTCTCAAAAATGAACCAGAACACGCCAGTAGTTTTTGCAAAAAATAAATTTATAGATTCTTTCCCATACATCATTTTCGTTTTTTTTTTTTCACCTTTAAAATACATTTTTGTAGAAAATTTATTATTTTTGCTCTTTAAAAAACCTATCGGATGGTATTTTTTCCACAACAAAATCCAACTTTTTTGCGAATGTCCACTATTTAGCGATTTCGGACCACTGTGCGTCGTGCGCGTTTTTATTAGAGCCATAACACGAATTTCGCGATGGTGATATTTTAGTGTGACCACAACGCGTTGTGAGCTATTTTTCCGCTCACTGAGCGTTTTCGATCTTTGAGCGTAACTTATATACATATATACTATATCTAGTTATTTTGGGGTACGATCAATTGAAAGGGTATATTTTTTATGATAATCCAAGACTTATTAAACGAATTTATTTGGAAAAGCTATTTTGCAACAAGACCTATAAAAATTTATATTAATCGAAATATTATTTGTATTTACTTTAATAAATAAAACAGTTATACATCAAAGGAGAAACTCGGAAGACTATAAACAACTTTTTCAATCAAATACTAACATTGACTGTCTAAAGATATAAGCAACAAGTTCGCGATTCACTGTCCTCGGGGACGAATAGACAGTAATAGGGCACTTTACTAAATGACACCCTCCCTGACTGTTCACTTGAGACGTATGTCGAAATGATTTGTTTTGGCATCCAAGAATATTTTGAAAATATTGTTATAAGCTATAGAATATGACCCATGGGTTAAAACAAAACCCTTATACCTAATATTATAAAATCCATCATCAAATCAATCAGACTTCTGATATTGGACACGGTGTCATTTTTTTCTAATATTATGACGATTTTAAATTGATAGGCTGAGCCTCAAAACATTAAGAGGAAATGCTTACTTGTATCAAATAGGTTTCAAAATCACATGATCGAATTTGGTAGAGCTGATATAGAGAAGATTATAGGACGGAGGATACTTTCTATAACAGGAAAATATTTTTCGACATACATTTTAAGCATACAAAGTACCGGAAAACATCAAGTATTCAAATAACATATTAGTAGGTTTTACTTTATTATAATTAGACCAAATTTTTAATTATTAAAAACTATGCAAATGTTCGACGTACAATATCGCAAAAGCGCCATCTCTTAAAGTTTCACTGAACTAATTTACATCTCGTAGCACTTGTAACTAGTGTATGGACCTTCGTGAACCCACGTTTTGGTACACAATATACCTGTACGACAAAGTTTGCCCCAATTTTATGGTTAACATGGTATTATTTTTAAATTATAATGAAATACCTAAAGTTTTCAACACCTATCGTGTTTCAATATCATATTATATTCAAATAGTAATTCTGTAAAAGAAGTTCTAAAAAATTAACCTATGATTATAAAATATCTTACTGTTATACTAGTTACGCATTATTATTTAGTAAATTGCTACTTTGTCTCCGCATTCGCCATTGTGGTTCTCAGCAGTGTCTTTGATTTGTAATCGTTTGAAAATTTTGAAAATCCGAAAACAGTATAAAATAGGAAGATTTAAATTCCTGTAGACTGTAAGAGGACCTTAATTTTGTCGACAATTACTGCAGTCACAAGGGCGCCTAAAGAGCGACTTACTTGAATTTAATAGTCTTAAGTTATAAGCTGAAGCGTATTTGGCAAAAACTATAAGACTTGAACCAATTTTTCCTAAAAAATTCAAAAGTAAAAATATTAAGGAACTAAAAACTTAAGTATTGATCAACAAGGAAAGTAGATTAACACCAGGAAAATTTTCTTGCTGTTCTCATAAATCTATAAAAAAAAAAAAATTTTGTCAGTCTCGCAATAACTCGAGATGCACGAACTGCTGATCCGATGTCGCTAATTTTAGTCTTGAAATAAATTTGGAAGCTCAGAAAAGATTTATAATATAAGTGATACGAATTTCACGAGGTCATCTAGTTTATATATATATTTTTTTATTTATATATTCACCAAAAAAAAAAACCAATGAGGTTTGTGCAATGCTGTGATAGTCTTATTCGCAGTGGTTATAAAATAACACAAATACAATGTATAAGTTGGCATTACATAGTTATTTCATACATTAATAAGGAGATTTATACGTGGGAGAGCCATGCTTCGGCACGTATGGGCCGGCTCGACCGGAGAAATCCACGTTCTCACAGAAAACCGGCGTGAAACAGCGCTTGCGCTGTGTTTCGCCGAGTGAGTGAGTTTATCGGAGGCCCAATCCCCTACCCTATTCCCTTCCTTTCCCTCCCCTATTCCCTTCTCTTTCCATCCTTACCCTCCCCTATTACCCTATTCCCTCTTAAAAGGCCGGCAACGCACCTGCAGCTCTTCTGATGCTGCGAGTGTCCATGAGCGACGGAAGTTGCTTTCCATCAGGTGACCCGTTTGCTCGTTTGCCCCCTCATTTCATAAAAAAAAAAAACTACATAGATAATAATTAGGTACTTAAATATCGTTTATTGAAAGAAAATAGGTTTTTAGTTTGTATTTAATGTTATTCTCAGTAATGTTATTCATTACAATATCTTTAGGTAACTCATTGATAAGGCGCGGAACGATATAACTAGTAGTTCGCTCGCCGTACCTATAATTGCAGGCTCGAGTCGTCAGGAGCCGGTTTTGTGTGACTGCTCGAATTTATTAAGCTGCATAGCTTTTATAGCGCGCTTTGAACGCGGCGACCGAATCAAGAAATTCCGTAACGAAAAAACCTAACACCCCCCTGCCGCGGTAAAGCTATTGCATAGCATAAAAAATGCTATGCAATAGCTTTACCGCGGCAGTCCCCGAGTGCCACACATATTTTTCTGATAAGTTGGACCATACATAACTAGTAACTACGTTAACTAACTCAATTGAACTCTTTACTTAGTTTGCATCCAAACTCGAATCTGTTCCTGGAACCTCCTATATGACGATGTTTTTAATTACTTTGTTGCTTAGGAATTCACAATATTAAGCAACTTTACTAGGAAATGATATTCTGACAACGGAATTTAATTAACTTCAGTCACAGTAATATTGCTAGTAGAATGTGTTTACCAATATTGTTTACTAGCCGTGCCCCGTATTAATAGTAGAATATGATTTTTCGCAAATTCATTTTCATTGATTTTACCTATAGGAATAAGACATTTTGCCGAAGTATAATGTAGCCTATGTGTTAGTTCAGGATGTCAGCTAATTCCATGTCAAATTTTATCAAAATCGCTCTTATAGCCATTTAAGCGTGAAGAAGTAACAAACATACACACTCACAAACTTTCGTGTTTCTAAATATATAGTCTGTTTCTGTAAAATCTATTTGGCACTGTGGAAAAAGATAAACAACGTAATACCTACTTTGTAGCGCGCATTAAATAAAGCATAGGACTTTGATTTCCGTGGTACCTAATGTAAGAATATAATCTGTTGTAAATTCATTATTGGAAAAGAAATCGCGAGCTCAATGATTAAAATTAACATTTTTTATGAATTAAAGCATAGTTCATTTTTTATTTGGTTAATACTTTTCACACTAGTATATATTTAATTTTTAAAAGTTAAATAACGATGCATAATATTATTATCGTTATCCTAAATAGGTATCATAACAACGACTTTGTTATGGCAAACATTTGAAAGCTGAACAAACAAGGTATAACCGCGTTTATATTATTAGCCAGGATTAAAGCACAGTGTTACCAACATTAAAGTATCATCTGACGGGCGCTGAAAATGTTGAACAATTGAAACGAGGCTAGTTCACGAATTAAACACACATTATGTTAATGTTTTGCCGTGGGCGTGCCCGCGCTTTTTGATTTATTTCTTTCCGTATTCAACTAACATATTTTTAGGGTCCCATTCCCCTTTAAAAGCTACATGTCTAAACCGAATCTAGAGGTATTATAGTGATTGTGGATGTACAGAAGTTTACAGGAAAGCCATGGCATAAACCTTCATTGATTTAGAAGTTATAGTGGTACAACTACTATGTGATGAGCTATTAATTAGTGCGCACATAAGAAACCTAATCTAAGGAAGTGTATGTGAAATTCATGACTAAAACATACAAGAAACAGCATATAAACTCCCTTAAACTACTTAAAAACTAACAACCTATAGGTAGTCATAATCTTATAATTGTTTAAGTTTAATACTCGTATAAACAATGTACCTACCCAGTCTTAGTGCGGAAAGAGTACATAGCAGACGGTGGTACATATTTTATGCACACACCAGATACCACACACAAGACGCACATTATGCAGATTTCCCATAAGGGCAGGGAGAGATAGTAAACTACTTTATGGTGCTATCTTGAAATATTATTTCCATACATTTTGAACCTTTCACAGCAGCCATTATTCCATGAATCTCTATAACAATATATGTATAGAAGACTATTTTTTACTCTTTAGAGTTTTTGGAACACGACTAAGTAAACTTCTTTATGGTGCTATCTTGACATATTATTTCTATACATTTCGAACCTTTCATAGCAGCCATTATTTCATGAATATCTCTATAACAATATATAGAAGATTCCAGACGATTTTTTACACTTTACAATTTTTGGAACACGAATAGTTAATTTCTGTCTTGATTTACAGATTTTAAGCTCTACTTCGCACGAATTGGTCCATTGAAATAAAATCTCATCCATCCATACATTTTTGATTGGCATTAAAATAAATATAAATGAACGAAGTATGGGAAGAATAATTAATATTCTAAAGGCATAGCGGAGCCTTTTACTGCTGCTTTTAAAATTTTCAGCTGAAGTGTCACAGATTTGCATCAGAAAGAGCTCGCTGTTTATCCGTCTGTTTGTCCACCATCTTGTTATTCCATTTTTAGAGTTCCGTACCCAAAGGGTAAAAACGGGACCCTATTACTGAGACTTCGATGTCTGTCCGTCTGTCCGTCTGTCTCCAGGCTGTAACGCAAGAACGGTAATAGCTAGAGAGTTCAAATTTTCACAGATTATGTATTTTTGTTGCCGCTATAACAATAAATACTAAAAATAAAATAAATTTAATATTTAAAGGGGGCTCCCATACAACAAACGCTTTTTTTTACATTTTTTGTTCGGTATCAATGATTACAACAGGTAGCCTCATGTGGTTATACCTTCAACCTGAAATATTCACAAAATACTCAGTTTTATTTATACTTTATTAATTCATAATAAAATTTAAATAAAATTAAAAATTAAGGGGGACTCCCGTACAAAAAACACGTTATTTTTCTTATTTTTGCTCTATAGTGGTACGGAACTCTTCGTGCGTAAGTCCAACTCGCACTTGGCCGATTTTTAAACAGCTTACCGCAATTTTGTCGCTTTTTCAATTGATATTTCATGCGATGTCCGTTTTTATAACAAAGTTGTACATTATTTTATTCTATGCAATATGATCAAAAGTTGTGTGTCTTTACAACACATTTAAGTTTCTCCATCGCTCAATCATTCATTATTTTATTACGCTCCCAAAAGTGAATTTAACAACTAAAATTTTATCAAAAGTTTACGACTCCGAAACGCTTTTCTTTATTGTGAAGACTGTAATAAGTCGTGAACTGGGTCGACCGCATAATAACTGCGAACTCACAAAATAAAAGATCTAAGTGGCCAAATGAGCTAGAGGAATTAAAGTTTTATTTCACTTTTTATGGAAATGTAAATGGATGTGGTGTTTCATATTTAATATTAAACACTTTTGTTCGCTATAATTCAGTTTCGCAGCGCCAGCGTTTGTGAAAATGTTTACGTAACTGAAGTAACACTCTTTCTCACACTTAAACGACAGCTTTATTTTTTGTAGTCGAATTTAATAATTTCATTATAAAAATATTTTTAAAGATCATAACACTATTACAATATACTATTTTAATAACAAAAACAATGTAATGTAGTAAAATCTTTAATATTATAAATTGAACCTACTTTGTAATCAAAAAACTTGATAGGTACCTACTAGCAAGAATAACTTTTTTTAAATAAATAGGATACATTATATAGGTAACTTGAAATCATAGAAAAATGTTGAAAAATAATAATCTACAATCTTAAACTCCTCTACAGCTTTAAACGGTTCAGCTTAGAAAGCTTTAAAAATGTTCCGCTGAATTAAGTTTAGAACTGCGCCTTTGAGCGGTCCTTCACTAGTTTCTTATGTAAAATTAAGGCTTTTCAGGTTAAAATTGCAGGGTACCGCGGCCCGACCGGATAGCGACTGAAATTTAATCACGGGTAATGGGAAAGCTTTTGACGTGCACGCGGTCGTGTCGTGTCGTCACGGTCCGCTTTAGAGCGTACGACTTTTGTTGTTAAAGATTAATTTAAAACTTTTTTTACATTCAGAGCATGAAAAGAATAAGATTAAGGAGGATTTATACGTCATATTATAATTAAAAGAATAATATTATAGATACAACAAAAACTTGGAATGCTAGTTTTAATTTGTTTCAGAAATTTTAAAAAACTTAAATTTTTAATTCTTTTATTTTATATTTCTGTGGCGTGCATTTTCATTTTTATTTCTTGCAAGTTTATTTTTCTATATTTATTTACATAGAAAAAGTAAGACACGTCAAATAACGATCAAAATATTTTTGCATTTAATAATTTTAAAATACTATAATATCAATGTTCGGTATTTTTGTGTAGTAAAGCAGTTTGAAATATTATATGACGTCATAAGTTTTTAATTAGTTAGATGTAAAACATATTAATAGATATTGAATATTATGTTATTACTAGATGACCCCCGCAATTCCGTTGCGCCAAAATTCGTTTATCACGCGTTTATCCTTATCCTTTCCCGGGAAAACACGTGCTATAATTTACTCAACTGAGGTAAGTAATAAAGTTATCATTTGATGATAAACAAAATGTAGATAGGTTAACTTCTATCACACTAAGTACATAACAATCAGAAACATTTTTTTTTTATTTGTATAAAAACATGAACATCGTATCGGATCCGTCGAGTATAAATTTAACTCAATTTAAAGTTTCCAGTGTCGAAAATAATAACGTCTCTTCGGTCGGGGCATAAACGAAATTGATTTAAATTCTGACCGTGCCTCTATTAATGTAGTATGATTGTAGATGTAATTATAGCCTTCGGATAATTACACAATTTGTATTACAAAACGGTGCAAATAAGTTAGGGTAAGTTCATATTTCAATGTGACAAGGCTATACGATGCATTTTAAACGAATAATACAAAATTGGAATATGTAGCCCAATACCGCAAGTAGCAAGCCTATTTAATATGTGACTTTTTGTGAAATAAATAAACTTCAGTGTTAAATGGTGACTTGAATGGTTATTTAATATTATGTATTTCCGATAGATGTCAAATCCCATACATTTTTGAAAACTCACTTTGCTATAATCGAAACTAGTGAATACATTTTGACTAAGGACTCTGATTGTGACGTTGTTTGATTTCTATAACCATATTTGTATGAATTATATTGTGCCGAGACTTTCAACCAAAAATAATATCAGTTGAGACAAAATCCAAATTAACGTAATCTATCATTTAAATTGATTCCAAATGATAACAATAAGGGCGTGGATTTAATAGGGAAACATAATCATTGTAATAACGAAATTGAACATTAATGACAATTTAATTAGAAAGCCCTTTTGATACTATTTAATCAGAAGTAGAAAACGACCCGTAGCTTATTCAAACAATTATTACAAATTAATACAGACGCTTTGAAGACTCGAGTTCAAAATTAATTAATTAATTATGAGTCAAACGTTGTACAAACTACAGCATATAATTTTTATGCAACACCTATTCTGCATAAACCGTGCTTACTTAATTATGAGCAAAAAGTTAAAAATTTTGTGTCACGTTATTTTCTTCGCGGCTTCCTCTGTTTTCTGCTACAGTTTATTCCGCTATTTTTTTCTTCGCATTGACACTATCGAGAGCGGTTACATGGAGTACATAAAGCAGTTTCAGCTTATTGTAACAGCTGAAGTAGTGTACATTAGTGTACTAAGTGTGCTAAGAGTTAACACGTTCGATGCATTTAAGAGGTTAGACGAAAAATGCTATGTTTACGGGGACAAGTTAGAAATTGGGACCACTGTGCACGTTCTAGTTACTATTGTGTCCATTCTTTTGGATGTAATAGGAATGGTCCTATTAGGTCTACCTGGGAGTTCCATTTACGTTCTCTCGACAGCATTTGCGGCGCATGACTCCGAGTGTTTGCTTTATTCGATGCTCATTTCCATTTTGAACAAAAGACTGGAGAGCCTGTCTACTATAAGCTTTCAGGGAAAGACGAGAGTTTATAAGTACACGTTGCTAGCAGCGTCACATTTTAATGAAGAGTACAAGTTTGGGGTAAGTTTTTACCTTTAGAATTTCTTATAAATTCAATGGTAAGTAACGAAGTAACGAAGTTTTGGGTACTTCACTTAGTACATAAGTACGAAATGGCTTTCCTTCCTTTGTTTCAAATGAAAATTTTCGACCTATGTTTATATACTGTATTGAGAAAAGGTGGTAATGTGGCCCCTGCATATATATTGGCCCCCTTCAATATTTTAATGTTCTAACAACGCTATCTAATATAATTTTGGTGCAACATGATGCTCGCGGCATGCTGCTAATTTAGTGCCGTACAAATCCAACAGTCACGTTCGATTGTCATTTGATCGAGTTCAAAGTTGCGACCGGCGAAACTTTTAAGTGTGTGTGATTTTATTTCGATAGTTGTTAAAAAATATAAAGATTTGGCTTTTGAGTTCGAACAACGGATACATCAAACTCTTCTCCTACGGAATTTAAAAGGTAAATATAAAATTACACGTTTAATAAATATTTTTGGAACGTTTGTTTAAATATTAGCAATAATTGTAATTTGGCCCTCTCACATTGGTCGTAGGTAATGTGGCCCCGGGGGTCACATTACATGTAAGAGAGTTTCATGACGTGGAAGACGTAACCACTATGGAGAAGGCGGCTCTGGTAGGAATGCCGTTTGAGGCCAGACACTACAATATTCAGCAGTAGCTCTGAAAGTGACGAAGATCCCGTAAATACCGATTATGACGACTCATATACAAATATGATTCCTGAAAACGCGGACGTGCCATGTATGTTCTGCGACACAATTTATTCCAATGAGCTGGAAAGCCATGGGTACAGTGTCAAAGTTGTGACTATGGGCTCATGTAAACTGTATACTGTCTTTATACTGTATAGGCTCTAAAGGTGGCTACTACATTTATGATTTTTGCCGTTTTATTTCTGCAATATATTTAATGTGACCTCCCGGGAGGTCACATTACCACCACTAGATCTAAAGATACCAAATGTGATTAGTTAAAAATAAAACTCTCACCTCCGGGCGGAAAACGTCAACTTTCTTCCCGCTGCGCTTACCGATGTTGCCGTTTTCCGCCTTCGTCGATGAGAAAAATAGTATACGCACCATGGGCAGTAAATAAGAAAGCCTCAGATCACATGCTACACTAGGTGCGTAATGTACTATTTCGATTATTCTGTACGAGTTCTATTTATTCCCTAATAAGACAATATTATGTTTAAACAAATGAATAAGAAGTCCCATAATGTAATTTTTAGGCTTCTGACTCCTAATACAGGTATTATTTTGATTAAGCTTGATAAACAAACTGGGGAGCCACATTACCACCTAGTCCTATAATATTTTCAATGGATTGCCTATATAAAAATTTTGGGATAGCAAGTACTCAATTAGCCGATGAGGATGGTGAAAAAAATATTTCAACATCCATATCCATTTCCATACATACAAATATTATAAACGCGAAAGTGTGCCTGTCTGTCTGTTATCTCTTCATGCCCAAACCCCTAAACCGATTTTGCTGAAATTTGGTTTGAGTCCCGGGAAAGAACATAGGATAATTTTTATTCCGGAAACATATACCCACGCGATAAACGAATTTTGGCGCAACGGAGTTGCAGGCGTCATCTAGTTTACGATAAATTATTAAGTTTTTAAATAGCAGGTATTTCAATTTCGGCCTTTCATCCTTCCAGATATCTGTAATGGTGTTCGTCACGATGGTGTCCTGTTTAATTTACTCCGGAGTAATCTTGATGTCCAATGGATTTGCGGTAATTTTCCGTTTATTTTTTATTCTATGCTATGGCCCAATTTCACCAACGCCTGTTAGTGTAAACAGCTTATTAAAATATCATGTCTTCTCTTTCATTCATACGAAAAGCGAAAGAGGTAATGTGGTATTAATTCGAGCATTAAATTGAACAGTCGTCGGTGAAATTGGGTCTTAACTTAACAATTTTCCATATATTTCTGTAAGGTATAACTAGATACCGAAATATTAATGAACCACTAACATCACAACTTGTATCGTGGTACCAAAGATAAAATTTATTAATATCACTATTATGATAGGCTGTGTTCATCAATTCTCCTCTTAATGATCATTACCAGCTGTCATCTATTACACAGACGTAAAGCACCTTATTTTATTGCCACATCGGGAGATAGACTATAGTGGTAATAGAAATTACCAAAATAATAATGACAGGGAATAGGAATAATGGTTTGATTGTAGTACATGCATGTATAATGTATATGGTAGGTATAATACCTAGGTAGCTCTAGAGGCTCTTTTCGCTGATTGAAAAACAATCGTAGTCCTAGGCCAAGGCAAAAGAATATTACATTTTGTGCATAATTTGTTAAAATTTGGATTTCCTATGATGTGACTGTGAGTCAAGTCACTCTGAAATCTGAATACACCTTTGTAACTTACTAATACATTAGCTTTTGAGCGTAAATTCGTCCGTGTCATCACATAACATGAAAAATAATTTTCCCAATTTTTCACATGTTCCATTGGATACTGGCTCCTATTATGTCTTATGCCTATATGGCCTTAAGCGTTCGCCAATAAAAAGAATATCTATTACTTTTTTGTACTTTAAACCAGTTGAGATCAAAGAAACAAACTCTTCAGCTTTAGTATTGATTTTAAGGTCTCAAGGTTGGAAAGTGGTAAAATAACAGTATACACTGTATCTGGGGGCACAGCAGTGCCCCCGCAAAGACGAGCCAAGCGAAGCGCACCTACCTACCTTTTCTGGAAACGTTTCGTCGTATTTTTGAACCCTCGTAACTTTGGTTTGGATAGTGCCAGATAGTTAAATTTTTTAAAATATAATAACATGAGTATAATAATTAAATGCGCAAAGTTTGAATATCATAGCTATTATACTTTGGAGTGCTACGAGTCAGGGAATCCAGTGTCGCCAAGCTGGTCTAAATTTGCGCCGATTAGATGTTTCCCACTTAAAACGATTGAATGGACACCGATAGACCACAATCGAACCGAGCACATGTCCAAGAGTACATGTTCACCAAGACTTTAGATTTTATAGGTGTCCAAAAACCCACAATTTTGTCACTGACTCACCGATCATCAAAACTATAAGGGTAGGTACTTCCTGAAGTCTTAGAAAGCTGAAATTTGGTACGTAACATAATATTAGTACAGAAACAACAAAAAATTATCAAACCCAACCTAACCTATCCCATCTCCTTGTTATAGAGGGTGGATATTAGTATGAGATACCACCGTTCCTTGTGCTAGATACAAAATTAAAAATAGTATAAAATACTTCTTGTGACAAATAATACGGCCAAGTGCGAGTCGGACTCGTGCACGAAGGGTTCCGTACCATTATAGAGCAAAATTATGCCAAAAATTGTGTTTTTTGTATGGGAGCCCCCCTTTATTTTTACTTTATTTTAATATTATTATTAAATATTAAAATACACATATAATTGAGGACTTTGAGAACAATTCAAGTACCTAACTGTTGTCATTATTGATATAGAGCAAAAAAGGCCAAAAAATCACGTTTGTTGTATGGGAGCCCCCCTTGTATATTAATTTTATTTTGTTTTTAATATTTGTTGTTATAGCAGAAACAGATATACACAATCTGTGAAAATTTCAACTCTCTAGCTATTACCGTTCTTGGGTTACAGCCTGGAGACACACAGACAGGCAGACAGACGGACAGACAACGAAGTCTGAGTAATAGGGTCCCGTTTTTACCCTTTGGGTACGGAACCCTAAAAAATACGTGTTAGCCTTGAGAGACCACAGACTCTTAGAAAACCGCTAAACTCTGAGTGAGTTTCGTCTACTCATTCAGAGTTTAGCGGAGGCCCGACTGCACCCTATACCTTATTCCCTATCCCTATTCTCTTCTGCTTATTCCCTTAGCCTATTCCTTCATAAAAAGGCCGGAAAGGCACTTGCAACTCTTCTGATGTTACAGTGTCCATGGGTGACGGCAGTTGCTTTCCGTCAGGTGACCCGTCTGCTTGTTTGCCCCCTAACTTCATAAAAAAGGGAAAGAGAAAAGGGGAATAGGGATGCCCCTTTTCCCTATTCCACTTTCCCTATACCCTCACTTAAGCCTTTTCTCTCTATAAAGCTGGGAACTCGGCGACGGTAGTTACTTTCTATCAGGTGACCTGTTTGTTCGTTTGTCCTCTAATTTTATATAACCGATCCCCTCTTAAAAAGGCTGGCAAAGCACTTCCAACTTTTCTAATATTGCGAGTGCACATGCTCGTTTGCCCCTTAATTTCATAAAAACGCACGTGGTAAAACTTACAAAAAGAAATGAAATCCCACCAAAAACATTTTCATGTAAAAATGTTGCCAAGACGAGAAAATAATATAGTTCGTGGTGTCAAAAAGTAGTGAGATCTCATGTAGAGCCAAGTTTCTAACCTTACATACTCAGCCCTAAATCTAAAAACCTTAATTTTACACTTAAGTCGCGGCAAAATACTTGATGTTATAATGTATCAGCCGCACGAAAATAATCTAAAAATTCTACACAGTCAAAATGGGTGGGATACACTGAACGCTTATTCTGTAACTCAGTCCCGCGCCGGCTGTTACGAAGTTTAACCACACGAGGTGGAAAGTCGGACTGTTCACATCGAAATCTTTGAGCTTATGTAGCTTTTCCGCTAGGGTACAATAGAAATAGGAATGTTGTTTTAACACGAGGAAATTCAAAACAAAAGTAATTTATATGGGTTACCTGTAGGTATAATAATAAAATAATTCATTGTATGTAAACTACAAAAATAATTCAAATGTTATGTAATTATAACGTAATATTTAAAATTGCAAAATATCGTTTTTACTTCGATTACAAACTGCACTTTTTTACCTTTTGCTTAACAGTAAGCAAACTAGAACTTACCTATTGCAAATTAACTGGGTTCAAATCTTAATAACATTATATTCTTAATTGATTATAATTTTTGGGTTCCATGGGGTATTCATCTTTCCAATGTAAAGTATTGGTATGCAGTCAATAAAATTTTAATGTAGATTGTAATGAACAGCAAACATGTCGTTTGCGCTGGGGAAAAAAAAAAATATATATATATTTCTTGGAAAATACTGCTAAATACTTATGATTCCCCAGAATCACTTTGCAGGCTTGATGCAGTACAAAGAAAAACAAAATATTTGTTTTAATATAATTTTATCAAATAAAATAACGTTTATTTTAAAATGCATAAAATATTAAAGTATTGTTTTATTTCAGACGACGACGTTGCTAATTTTTTTGGTGTGGAGGGAGACTAAAGTTTTGTACACACTTTGGTTTCTATGTTCTGCTACTTATAAGTGTGAAATAATTTCGAAAAAGCTAATTTTTGACTTGGCTAAGCAGGTGGCAATCGAGAAAGATTCAAACGGTAATATTTTACATTCCTGTAAAAGAAGTTTTTGTGTTATCTTTTTGTTTAATATTCTTAAAAGTAAGGAAGATACAGGAGAATAAAATAGCAAAATAGAAGGAAAATTCATTGGAAGTCATTCTATGATTGGCACCTTTTATTGAAATGCTAATAAAGTCATTTTCGGTGTTTTAAAGTGCCAATAATAGGGAGGTTCACCTATTATTGGCACTTTAAGGGCTGTTCCACATGTACCACAACAACACCACGACCACAACCACACCACGTGGTCGGGCGTATACTTTGTATTGAAAATGAATAGGAATATTCACACGTACCACATTTTGCAGTCGTTATCGACCGCGTGTGTGACACAGTCTACAAGATGATTACATTTTGTCGCGACGGTGTGGTGTGGTTGTGGTATCTGTGGGTCAACCCTTACAGTTTATACTTCAGAATTGAATATTCCAGGTCCCAGCCACGATATCACCCAACGATGGTTCACCAGCGTGAAGATCCTGCAGCCGCGGTATGGGAACGGCGCCGTAGGAATGAGCACGCCTCTTATTATACTCGATCTCACATTTAATTATCTTCTCATAATCCTGCAGGTAATAATTTGCATTTGAAGACGTGAGTAGATAAAGTAGAAAACTAACATCGTTGCACCTCCATCGTGGGTATCGCAGACACAATAGATTTTCAATGGTTATGCGGCAGCCGGCTGCCGCTTGGAGATTGATGGTTAAAGGGTAATTACTCATTTTTCCGCTCACAATTTGAACAAACTTTCCAACTAACCTACTTTATCATTTACTTAGCTAATATATCTGGATATACATAACAATCCATTTTTTTTATTTCAAATCAAAATAAATTGAAAAGCCTCCATTTATTTAGAAAAAGGAAAAATTTCAAATTGTTAGTTACTCACTTCATCCCCTTACGTCTTCATTTATTTATTCGTAAAAGTTATTAGAATATAACGATTACTTTGAGATAAGGGTCTGAAATAAGACTAGGCGGGGTGCGATTATAGGGAACGTGTGCAACCACAAAGTGGTGCCGGTTCGAAACCAGAAATTGATTATTATTATTAATGACTTGACATGCCCTGCCACCAATAGTTCCTTCACGTTCTCTTATTTAAAGAAAGATGACAAATGGCGTAACAAAACTTCAAATTGATTATTTTCTAGGCACATGCTGCCACCTAGTTCCGGAACTAACATTTCATTTTCAATGTTTTGAAAAAGTTTCTAGTACTTACTTTTTTCTAGTAATGCATTGAGTTTAATAATCTTGTTTTTAGGGTTCCGTAGCCAAATGGCAAAAAACGGAACCCTTATAGATTCGTCATGTCTGTCTGTCTGTCTGTCTGTAGATTCCTGGTCGATTACCTAAAACATAAACATACATTGTACCTTGTCGCTCTCAAAGCTCGTTTAATATGAAATGTATTTTCGTTTCAGATCCACGCCGAATTTATATCAAACAAGGCGTAGACACCGGATATATTGAATGCTCATCTTTTATTGCATTTTATTCGAATCGAACTTTTATATTTGTTATGTAACCGTAGATTGGTTTGAAAATTTATTAAATTCTATACCCTCTGTGCCTAGTTTTAATATCCGCATTCCTACACTATTTTTAATTTCGTCAGTTTGTACTTTGTATTCATAATTACCGATATGAAGATTGGATGGACGGACAGGGTAATTAATATAAGTTATTTTTATGTATTTAATAACCCTTCATTAGGCGCATCAAAAAAGTCACACAAGTAGTCGCTGACCCCAAATAAAAAAATGAAAATTAAGTTGAAGAAATGTATAAGACGAAGTATTAATCATGCGAATTGTTAGAATGCTTTATGATAATTAATCTTCAAAAGCAGAAACCTTAATTTGCCTCTATACAACTAAAAAAAATCAATCAACTACTGCTCTGTCTCGAAATCTCATAAATATCACTATGATTGAGATCGAGATTTAAAAAATATATTATTCACTTTGATGACCAGATTTTTTTGCAGCCCCGAAGGAAATGTAGGTCCTGAGCTAATGCTGACAAACATATTTTCCTCGTTTGTATGATTTGTTACGCACTTCTGGTCATCACCCCCTCATCATCAACATCATCACCATCCAGTGGTCAGGGATTATTTTAGGCATCTCTGGGCTATAAAATATTGTCTACCGATTCATGCCCGTCACAAATTGGTGCATAGTTTTGAAGTTCGGAGGCTAGGCTCGCAAAATCTCTTTTATCTTCAGAAACCTTACAGCCGCCAGCGTATTTCACTATCTTGATCTATACTGTCATTTTTACAGAGCAATTATATAAAAAAATGTTGTCAATAGAATTACATACTCATATATTTTTATAAATCATCCTAAATTATATCAAAAATAATTTAACAATTAAACATAATACTACAGAAATGGAAACTTGTCTTGTGACAAAAAAGTCACGTAAGTGGTCACATGGGGTCAGCGCTCAAGAGAGTAGCGACACATGCACCATCATAAGCTGACCGGCTACCACTTATTAGGATACCATTTTTTTTCGGTTTGAAAGTGATTTGACCCCATGCGACCAATTAAGGGTTAAAAAGACCACTAGTTCTAAACTTTTTACTTTGATACAAGAACATCCAAAATCCACTAATATTATAAATGCGAAAGTGTGTTTCTCTGTCTGTCTGTTACGTCTTCTCGCCTCGTAACCACTAAACCGATTTTGCTGAAGACATAATTTGAATCGCGGAAAAGGACATATTAAGATATTTTTTATCCCGGAAAAATGTATGGCTCCCGTAGTTGCGGTCGTCATCTAGTTTAAAATATTTTAACACACATAAGAAATGTCTGCAGGCGCGGATAAACTACATAATATTTATTTGTGAGTGTGTGCGTGGGTCCATTTCAACCGTTAAATGTTTAACATTGTATTTCTGGTCCAGCAGAAATTTTGCTGTACATAATGTGATAAATGAGTCATAAAAACCACTACTCGATCAAAACGCTTTATTATAATACTTACACGATTACAACGCTCAGGAATCCGCTAAATCGCATTAAAAGCTTATTCAATTGTTCTTGATTTCCAGCAATATATTATTTTAGCGTCGTGACGGTGCACTACGTAGTCATTTGTCATTTGATCGTTCGGTGGGGGGAATTTATAACCACGAATCGAACTGAAATGGTGTCATATATAACGTGTGGCTTTAATGTAGGTCTTTTATTATGTTTTATCTATCAGAGATTCTTTGATATGGATTTCTGCGTTTGTTCGAGAAACGGGTGGAATTTGTTCTGTCATTTCCTGTGCATAGTTTGCAGCTAAAGGAAAATCACCAATTCGGCAAACGTTGTTTTGCCACTTCCGTTATTTCGTTTATGAAAATTAGATGTAGGCCGATTCTCTTTAGAATTTCGCTCTGGGCGGAGCAGTTACAAGAACCGCTGGTAAGCGTCGCCCTGATAGAGGCAATCCGGCCACTATTTAAAGAGTGGGTGAACCGGAAACACGGAGCACTCTCCCTCCATCTGACGCAGATGCTCACCGGGCACGGCTGCTTCAGTCAGTATTTGTATCAGATGGCTAGGAGAGAAAGTTACACAAGGTGTCACCATTGCCTTGACGAAAGGGACACGGCCGAGCACACAATGACGACGTGCCCTTCCTGGACGGAGCAACGTACGGCCCTTACGGCCGTCATTGAAATGGACCTCTCGCTGCCAGCGATAATCCGGGCAATGCTGAGCAGTGAGATCGCATGGCAGGCAGTAAATGACTTTGCCCAGGAAGTCATCACCGCAAAAGAGGAGGCTGAGCGCAGGAGAGAACGGGAGGCCCTTTGAGACGGCCGAGGAGAAGACGCACGCGACGGAGTGGCCGCGGCGACTTACATTAGCCGGGTACTCGGGGCGGCGGTGTCCCCACACCACCGCCCCGAGTGCCCGCATCACGGCTACGTGATGCGCAAGGTGTTCCTGCGCATCGCGGCCCCCCGAGTAGCGGGGTGGTGTCGGGTCTGCAAATGTAGATGACCGCTGGTAGAGTTGCGGTAGGTTGTATCGTACCCGCAACTCTGCCTTAAGCGAGGAGTGGAGCACCATGAAGTTTTAGTGGGTAGACTACGCAGGAGTCCCACATACCCCGGCCGATATCCCCAATTTGCCGGGGATGCGTAAAGCATTTCCCCATGTTAAAAAAAACGGCCGATTCTCTTACCTACTTACAAAGGTAAGTACAGAAAATTCCATCTAAGTCGGTCCAGCCGTTTCGTAGAGGTTTGGTTAAAAATCTACAGCGACATTAGAATTATAATATGTATATAAAAGACTAAGATAATTTAATATTCATTCAAAGTATGAAATATATCTTTTAAAAACTCTTTTCTTTTTTAATTTCATGACATTTCTATTTCGTATAGAATCCCAATATTACATTTCGCGATTGTCTATCGCCAAAACGTTCCCCAAATGTAATTTTGGTGCGGAAATGACTCGTTAGGCTGGCAACCCTTCCTCAATCGCGGAGATGACGCCCTGAGGTGACAGTCGACTGAAAATTAACTCTTGATTGCAACACTGGAAAAATTAATGGGATATTGTGGATACAACGTTTTGATTTTATGTGATACTGCAAAATCTTACATTACTGAATACTACGTTATATTATCTCACTCTATAAAACATTCTGTAATTGCTAAGATTGCAAAGCTGTTTGAAAGACTGCAGACACAATCTAAATCGAACATTAGCAATCATAAAGGAGAATGCATCTTTATACGATTGTCTATCATGGCCAATTGAAAAGGCTGCAGATGATATATAAACTTTGTTCACCTACCAGTACGTTCATAAGTTAGCCTAGCTCTAACCACAGCAATGGTCAATAGGGCACTTCCCTTTTATTAAAAAAAGTGAGTATAAATCATACAGAATTTTCGAAAATATCTAGACTCAGTAAAGTCTTACCTACTATTTTTCTACATCAATATAGATTATTATACGATAATATTAGTATACTACTATATACTGGATATATCCAGGCAGGCAGTCCATAGCCATTAAATGAATTTCTTATCCACATGACACTTACGTATTTTATAACGTTAATTTTTGCATTTACCAAATGAACGCTTAATGACAGTCTTTGTTGGGTCGCGCAGGTGCCGTTTAATTGTGGAGAGACTGAAAATACGCAACATACAATTTAAACTAACTGTAACTTAGCATAATTAATTTCACTAATGATGCTGGTATAAATAACTAGACAGCATCTTGTTTTATTGATGTCTAGACAGTTCTAGATAGGCAGACAGAGAGACAGACAGACAGACAGACAGCTGGTTAGTAAATTACCTATATTGATTTTCTCAAAAGAAAATGTTTTAATGCAAAAATACAAGATTTTAATAAATATTTGATGTTACACACAATATGATGTCACTACTTCATGTTAAAAACTTTTAACATATTGTGTTAAAAGATGAAAACAGTTTTTAACATTAACCAAATTTTTGTTTGGGTCTTAATACTGCTACTTGATTATTTGTAAATAACGTATTTGGACCAGAAATAACAGCTTTTGCACGAGTGATTACTTAAAGGTAAATAATACGAACTCTTGTTTGCATGCAAAGGAAATGAGAGGTAGAATTTCTTTACGTAATCAATCATTCGTAATGGCTTTGTGTGATACTCGCACTTTGGTTGATTCATGATCACTGTACTGTACTCACGACCTTGTTATTTCACTCGGACATATTTCTATGGACACAATTACCAATGACACTATCAACAAGATCCTTGCTAAGCGTTCTATTCAAATTAAAATGCAGATAACAGCAGTATACCTATATTCATCGAATATTACAATTTATAAAAACATGTTGTCTTGTTCGTTTATAGATGCCGAAAAATAATTTCTTATGAAGCGTCTTGATGCGTGTCTTTCGCGTTTCCTTTTAGAATATGCTATAAATCGAGTTGCCCGTGGATAACGTCACGAGATCTCGTAGGCCACGCTTCTTCTTGATTTTCTACATGATCATGGTTTTTTATATCATGAGTGAAAGAAATGGATGGAGCGATATAATTGAAACGTATTAACAATTATTCTGTTTATTGTTTTATTACCTTTGGTACCTTTCCTTTGCAAATAAATTCCTCAATTATATTTTAATGCAACACTGATACAGATACGTTTCTTGTTTCAGTGCATTTCCTATCGATATTATTAGGTATTATTAAACTTAGGTACATTTTTAGTCCTTTCTACTGTCCTATCAGAATATTATGATAAAACCTTGGACTGTGCCTGTTACATTGTTAAATGTCAACCCTGGCACCTCGTTCAGTTAACATAAAATAACTTGTCTAACTGCCGCACTCAGAGACATTTAATTACGATTAACTTCAATTTAATGAAGAGTTTGACAGATAATGTATGGAGCTTACGTCAAGATTTTCATTTATTCGACTCTGAGTACAGCGGTTAGATCCTGTCGAATATTACTTATATTCGACAGGCTCTAACCGCTATTATTACACACTTCATCTTCTTATATATAAAATTCTCGTGTCACAATGATAGACCCCGTACTCCTCCGAAACGGCTTTACTGATTTTAACCAAATTTTATATGCATATTCAGTGGGTCTGAGAATCGGCTACTGGGTACTTATTATATTGATAAGTGCATTTGTTGAATAAATAATAGTAAATTATTACAACTCGAGACTGACGACGACCATTGTTTGTGCGACGCGGGTCACAGGATAGTGATGGACGTTACCATGGTGACATACTTATTTAGTCACTTCAATAAAATAGTATGGGCGATATACTTTATAATATGGCAAAGAAACGTTTGCCGGGACAGCTTGTATTTGTATAAAATGCCCTTGACCAAAATTTTACTACACATGTAAATAATAAAACGAAGCACAAAATTTTAAATTTTATTAAAACATTCACAATCATCATTATCACTAATTTTGTTATCAGTCTATGTTCAACTTAATCAATAATTTTAACAACAACCACTTCTAAGCGGGTACAAATAAATATTTAATAACTTGTGCAAAGGGAGTCTTTTAATATTTTGTACAATTATATGCCGAAAACAATTACGTGTATGTGTTATATTATTTTATTGTGATAACAATATTATTATAACGTAATATTTTACATGATATTAACAATTATTTTAAGTTTAAGTGCCTATAATTAAGGTAAGCAATAAGCATAATATACTTGTAGATAGCATAGCTAGTTCTAAAAGTCAAACATATTAAGCGTACGCGGCAGTAACTCAGGTTCAGTTGTTCGTTACAGGTTATTAGGTTATTAAGTTAAGTTTTAGTAAGTACAGTACGTTAACTAAAATAATGTATTAAAATCTATTACACATAATAGACTAACTGCCACACTCAAAGACTATTCGTCTTTGAGTGCGTCTTATTAAATACTTATATATAAGTTATATCATATTATAATCAAATTAAGATTTTGACGTAGGCGTCAATATAATATTATCTATCAAACTCTTCATTAAATTGAACTTAAATCATCATTGAATGTATCTGAGTGGGACCGGAGCTGTAGTAATGACTTTTCTTGGAATAAATATATGCAATTTTCAATCTCAAAGTCAATACTTCACCGGCTATCGAAAGAAACAACTTTGAAGAATAGCATTGAAGAGCAAAAACTAGTTTCGAATTGTGATATCAAATTGCGCAGTTTCTAAAATGTTTAAATGGCGCCGTTCATACAAAATGAAGCTGAATTCAAACGGCAAAAGTTTTTTTTTTGTAAAATTAGGGGGCAAGCGAGCAAATGGGTCACCTGATGGAAAGCAACTACCGTCGCTCGTGGACACTCGTAGGTGCGTTACCGGCCTTTTATGGGCGAATACGCTCTCTTCTTGAAGGTTTGCAGGTCATATTGGTTGGTGGTTTAAGGCTTTCCATAAATAAATTTAATGAGACCTTATTAAAATAAAAATAAAAAATCATAGAAGTGTCATAGATGTTTAACACAAGAATCAATAGTCAAGAAATAAACAAAATATTTGTTATAATAATAAATTATCTTAAGCGATTACAAAAAATTTAATAACTGAGTACGACGGAGTAAAAAATTAATGCTGTATTCAATGAAATCTATATACAAGTAGAATTATATGGGTTATTAAATTATATATTATAACCAACTTGAATTTAGAGTTATCCAATTCGTAAGCGTAGCAAGTGTAAAATGAAACAACATGAGCTGTAAAACAAGCAATTGACAATGAATAATTAATAAGGTACAAATGGATAATTATTTTAATTGTACTGTTCAAGACATGACAGTTATATACAATTGAAATTACTTATTCACTTAAAAATTGCAGTACCTATAATTTGTAAATAGGAATTACAATAATTATAACGCTTACATTAATTGTTTAAAGATACTTCAACCTCAATTAAAAAGTGTTATGCTAATTTATATTTGTTTACGTTCGAATGAAGTTCATTGGAAATGCAGTGTTGCGAATCGAAAGGAAAAAGGCTAAATTCAAGGAAATACGCTGTAAGAAGTTACATATTATTATTATGAAATTTAAAGTTCATCAAGAATATCATAACATTAAACATGACGCCCGTAACTCTGTTGCGCCAAAATTCGTTTATCGCGCGGGAACCGTACATTTTTTTCGGGATAAAAAGTATCGTATGTCCTTTCCCGGGACACAAAGTATCTCCATGCCAAATTTCAGCAAAATCGGTTTAGCGGTTTGGGCGTGAAGAGGTAACAGACAGACAGACAGACACACTTTCGCACTTATAATATTAGTATGGATATCTAGGCTCTGCTACGATACGATAATAATATGTCCTCCGGTGACAGGGTTATACAATCTACATACATTGTGTTTACTATCAACTAAATATTTGACATTTCTGACAGGAAAATTGATGTGAGCGATGTGCATTTGACGCTACATTATTATTGTAAATGTATTGTGACAGAATAATAGTCATTTTGTACAGAATTTTAGAACACAATTAAATTATAATATTCAATTTAGTACACATGGTTTTAAATAATAATATTAATGTTTTATAATACCTAAGTATGCAATAATATACATTTATAAAGTTGTTAAAAGTGTTTAGGCGCCATTTTTGGAGCAGCTCTCAATTTACATTCAGCCTCCTAGCGTTATGATAGTAATAATTAAGACAACAGAAAGTGTACGCAGAGCGAAAAATGTTTTAAACAGAAACAACGTAGTACTTAAGCGAAGGGTGGACTGCACAATAAAAAGGCTGTTATACTTAATCGCTGTAACCTGAGGACTTCAAGGGCTCTACAGGTGAAATAGTAGAACCTACGGTATAATTTTATTAAGCGATTTCTGCCACTGCAAATAAGTAAAAATCCCCAAACAAATATTTTATTTGATTCAGGAGTCACAATTAATGTAATTGAAGCAAACATTCGCGTTGAAAGAAAATTGTGTTTCGGGAATAATTTTAAGTTAATATTTGAATGGTTAGTAATAATATATTTGGTACGGAATTATTTGTTTTAGATATGAATTGTGATGAGCGTTAAATCATTTAGTATTTTAATATATGTTTAATATCTGATGCTAGACAAGTTGAGATTCGGTAAAGATGGAGCTCTAGCTTTTTATTACATTACTCCTGGACCCGTCATAAGTTGTCCTGTACACACCTAGTGTACATGACGTCAGACGGGGTCTAGTTTACCGAATTAAAATCTAAATCAGTCTTAAACCCACCCATACATGAAAAAAAACTTTAAAATTGTTTATTCATCCTCGAAAACCCTGTATAATTATACATTGTCGGTTAATCGTTGTTCGTCTTACAAGTAATTGTCTTTATAGTATAATTTAAATCGTGATGAAGAAGGATGCATAATATAGTTCTAAATCTTTATTTATTTAATAACAATATAATATCTATAAAAAAAAAAAGATTTAAGCATAGTAATTAAATTATTACTAAAACTGGACTTTCCAAGCAGCTAGTAATTAAATTAAAACCTAGATTCAGGAACACACGTAATAACTTCAGCATAGTAATATTAAATTAAACCAGCAACAGTCTGAACTTAATCTCACCTAAAGTCTTGTTAAACTAAATAGAGATTTAAGCTTGTTTAAGTCTTACTTTAAAATTGGGTTTAACAATAAATTGCCCCGCGAAATAATTAAAACGTTACAACAAAGGTGTACTGTAGTTTCTATACAATTAGAAATTAAGGTCAGTACACATTGTAACCTGACGAAGCAATGCGATGTATTTATTTTAAACGAGCCAATTCGAAAATGGAAGAGGCAGCAGAAAATTGCTACGTTGCAAGGTAAACTGAACCTATGATTTAAAAATTCACATTTTTACAAGTGAGATTTGAAAACTTAGCGTTTAAGAATATAAAATATAAATCATTTTAGTAAAATATAATGTAATGACTAAAATAAGCAATTAATAATTGTTACGTTATAATTAATAATAAAAACAATTTCTAGCTAATACTTATTCAACTTTCTAAACATTAAAATTTACCTAAACGATTTCAAATATGACAAACTTACAAACAATATTAATAACTTATCAACTAGCTTTCCTATCTACAGCGTATTATAACTATCATTGGCCAAAAGTATGAACAACACTATCGAATACATTTTTGGACGATTATGATTTAATGTTTTTAAGTATGAAAGGGTGAAAATATCCCAATATTATTGAGACTTCGATAACTGTCCGTCCGTCTGTCTGTCACAAGCCCATATCTCGTAAGTCGTGATAGCTGGCAAACTGAAAATTTCACAGAATATGTATTTTTTACAGCCGCTTAATCCAAAAACTGTAGAATATTACATCATATTATATAATTTGGCCGGCGTTTTTTATGAGAAAAAAATTTCAATCTCCTAATCAAAATGTGTGTATCCGATACGACATCAAAATCACAAATAAAAAGTTTAATGTAATTGGCAATCAAATAATGAATTTGTATAAAATATTAAGCTGTAACTTTTTGCGGGATTAAAATTTTAATGTATGTAACTTTAAAATTTTAATCCAGCAAAAAGTTACAGCTTGTGCGAGTGTTGTTATTATAATTAATTTAATTACTTTGATATAATATTATAATGCGTTTATATTCTAAGTATCTTAGTCTTCGTTACAACTCTGTACAACAAAATATATGATTATTATTATAATACGAACGTCAAGTCACAATATACAAATATTTATTTATACGAATCCACGAATCCAATAGATAACATTTACAGACATATAATAATTATTATATTACATTATTATTATCTTATTACATATTAAGAGTGACTTTAAACTTTAATTGACATTTAACTTTACTAAAAATTAAAAAGACGTAACTTTCAAATGAATGGCAAAACCAACTATGATATTTTATTATTATATTACCAATTTTATGAATTAAAATCGAACAGATTCAAGTCTTAAATCCGATTCAATAAAATTAGTTGTATCATTTTCACCTCTCACACGCATTGCTATGAACAAATTTAATTCCTTTTAAAGTGAGAAGTAACTGAAAGAATTATTACACAATACTTTACCCACCTAACATTTTATCGTATCGATCTAAATCCGATCAATCAAACACGAGTTCAAAGTTGTTACAATATATCGTGACGACAAAAAAATCGTTACGATAATCGTTAGGTGTGTAGCGGGTTCTGACAATTGACATACCACCTATATACAACTCTCGCGCACCTGTCTCGCGGCGGTGACGACCTCGAGCGGGCGCGCGGCCGCGATGTCGGCACTCCGCGCTGTCACGCCGCGGTTCACGAACGGCGTGCTCTACGTGACAGAACGTTGATGGACCATCAGACTGTTTTGACACAATAGACAGAACTAACCAGTAGGCCGATTTCACACAAGCTGACGAATCAGTGCGAGTAAGTGCTGTAAGCAATTAGGCATACCGATACTTATATAATATATAAGCCGAGCATATTATGCTCGGCTCAGCAACGCAGAGTCACGGCGCGCGCCGGCCGATACGTAAAAATTTCGAAAACATTTTTAAGTCGGCCTACTGGTTCGTTCTGCCTATTGTGCTTATCCGTTTTCAATGCAAGAAAAAAATAAAGCGAGATGAGACTAAACGCATTGTCTACTAGACGTATGAGGTAGAAGATCTGATTTGCGTTTAATGCGGCAATCCCAGTATCGAATTTGCCTTGCCAATCATGCCTTGATGATATTAGAAACTCCTAGTTTCGATGTTTTTTTTTAGTTTACAATAAAATATACATCCATTTTACTGTCAATTACTAAGATGAATGGTATCAATAATTGGTAGCAATAAGAATATTCAGCTGGAAACTTCAGTCAATCAACTGTCTGATATAATATAAATAATTTAACTAAAATATGTTTTATATTTTATTCAAAATATACGAAGTCTCATGTTTTGGTATGTCTATGGTGACCAATGTCAGCGTGTTAGCCCTGACTTTATAAGTATGACAACAAGCGTCCAGTGAAATATGTATAAAAGATATTATTTATAACGCTACGACACAAAAATTGTTAAAATATTATTATAACGTTCATATTAAATCGTAATAATATTAACTGAAACAAAAAGGCACCTACGTTGTGCACGATTATAATATTATACATAAAATATGTTTTCATTGTTGTTATAAATATTTTTTTTAGATATTGCCCGCAACTCCGTTGCGATGAAATTCAGCAGTTCAAGCGTAAATACACATACAGATATACTTTCACGTATTTTATAATGTGAGTACCTAATTACGTACATGAAGCTCACTTAATCATATAAACTTTCTACCCTAGTAAGCTTTTCTGATCAATACTTACTTCTCTATTAGGTGTTGTTGTCATCTCGCTGTACATTCTTATTGTATCACCCTCTGCCCTCGTGTGGGAATACACCTCATCGACTTTTTTGTCTGTAACAAATAATAAACATTTCTTTTAGTCCATTGAAATGTTACATGAGCTTTGGATTTATCAGAAGACGCAACTTTATTTTTGAGATATGTTGGGGGGGGGGGGGGGTCAATCGAAGCTTAACTTCAAGTTTGTGGGGTCGCCACCCTTGTCCCCCGGCCGCCATCTTGAAAAAAGGAGTGACAACAATATTTTCGCGATATCTCGGAATCTATACGACTCACAAAAAATTTGTGAAATGATAATTTGCCTACAAATATGTTTCTATAACTTTTTACCCTAAATTAAAAAATAAAAAAGTTAGAAGCAAAAATGTGAGATATATTTTTTTTTAATTTTCTTTTTGCTTTTTAGCTTTGTTCAATACATTTTACAAAAAAAATACCTCAAACTAATCTTCTACATGATCTTTTGAGAAAATGATCCCCCGATCGCCCCCGATCTCATGAAATTAATTTTATGCAAATACAAAGGAAACTGTGGAAGCATGCATTCAGGCCTGCTTCTCTGCAGCCACACATGCTTCCACAGTTTCCTTGCATCTGCAAAAATTTTTTGTAAAATGTATTGAACAAAGCTAAAAAGCAAAAAGAAAATAAAAAAAAAATCACACTTTTTTGCTTCTAACTTTTTTGATTTTTACAAATTGTACAAATTTTTTGTAAGACGTATAGTTTCCGATATATTGCGAAAATAGTGTTGTCACTCCTTTTTTCAAGATGGCAGCCGGGGGGGGACAAGGGTGGCGACCCCACAAACTTGATGTTAAGCTTCTATTGACCTCCCCAACATATCTCAAAAATAAAATTGCGTCCTCTAATATATGCAATATTCTGTCCTTAAATTGTAACATTTCAATGGACTATTTACTTTGTCAACATAAGACGTATAATATAAAAACAATAGTTGTGTTTTCTAAAGTGAAGTATTGAGCTGAACTCATAAGCGACCAATATGTCACGGCGCTTACGACCATTCCAACGAGCTCATTCCGTCTTAGGGTCACGTGATTTTGACGTAAGTTTACCTGTACCAATATAATCGCTTGTAAGTATACGTTTCTCTTTATTTATAGACAAGGATAGGCTTACTGTTAAAGGTTCTAATACAAAAACTCTCACGTATTAACAAAATTACGCGTTTCGGTGAAAGAAAGTATATCCGATTTGAACATAAAACTAAATACAAAAGAAACTTAATTTCCTTTTAGTAGAGCTTTTTTTTCAGTTTATCTAAAATTTATTTTCCTTTTATTAGACTTCTAAAATAAAGATGTCTTTGGTGCTGAATACAGAATAATACAAATTAGTTTCCTATTTAGATGCGGCTTGAAATATTTTGTGAATGAAAACTTTCGTAGCAGTTAAGAATTCTCAATTTACAAGAAAAAAAAACATAACACTATCACATACATGCAATATTTTGTAGAATTAATAATATTACTAGATGACGCCCGCAACTACGTTGCACCGAAATTCATTAATCACGTGGGAGCCGTACATTTTTCCGGGATAAAAAGTATCCTATGTCTTTTCCCGGGACTCAAAGTATCTCTATACCAAAAAGCAAAATCGGTTCAGCGGTTTCAGTGTCAAAAGGTAATAGACAGACAGACAGACAGACACTTCACATTTATAATATTAGTATGGATAACTGACAAAATCATACCATTTCATGTTCAAACATATTTTGTAATGAACATTAATCAAGATTCGATTGGCATTCATAATATTTGGAATAGATCTTTAACCAAGAGTCCAACTGAGTTGATATAAATATTGTTATATAAATTACACATTTTATTAATTATTGTACTTAAAAAAATATAACAGGACTGCCTGAACTTGCTATTATAAATGCTGAGTTACCTACTAAGGTACACGCATCAGCTCTTGTTTACTATTTATGATCATTTCTATAAGTTTTTAATGTATGTACTGTTTGTTGTCCTTACAACAATAAATAAATTAGGCTTTCCCTAGGGCTTCTTTTTTTATTTATGTAATGGAATGTCTTTATTACACTTTGAAATACAAGTTGTACTTTGACTTTATTTTACAAAGAAAGTAGGTCAAATCTGTAAACATAATTAAAAGAATTCAATAACCTCTTGTTATTTCGCGGTCCAGTTATACTTGTACCATCAATTGAAGTGTCGTCTCAGGTAACACAGATATTCGATCGCACTTATAATTAGACCTTACCTATATTATGTAATATTTCTCCATTTAGAAAACATCTCACTGTCCACAGTTAGAAATAAGTAAACACCTAATTGATTTATAAATACACTTTCAAAATAAAGTGTATTTATAAATAAATACACTGTATTTTATGAATTGAAAAAAATTCAAGACGTATTCTTTTACACTGGCAATTTACGGCCGTTCCCAATATTTGATCTATCTCTGGTTTTGCCCTACTAGAGATAGGAATAGCTCTCATTAGACATTAGAGACATATATTTTATGTCAATTCAATGTTAGCTGCGATCGGTCGTATGTCAAACCAGAGATAGATTGAATATTGGGAACGGCCGTTAGAGTTTTTGATGACGTCAAATAGACTTAGGTGTTATTATTTATATATACACTTATTTATTTATTTAATAATTAATGTACACATAACCAACATAGAAAAACTTAAAACTAGAGATACATTTTAGTTTTTTCGTTTACACTTAATATTTTTCGTTCGTATTCTAATTATGTAATATTTTTTTATTCGGTTAAAACTTATAGTACGGGAGAGCCCTAGAACATTTTTTTTTATTACTATCAAGCAAATTTTTTGTGAGTAGCTTTATTTTGATAAGACGAACAACATTTTTATCTGCGAAAAATCTTGAAAGTGGTAGCTAACAGAAATAGAAAGGATTTTATACTTTGATTTGATGGTCCTAAAATATGGATTGTTCTATTTGTAGGACAATGTTACTTTAAATTATATAACTATTAACATATCAATATACAAAAAGTGAGCTTGTTAGGGTTCCGTTTTAGGGTTCAGTAGTCAACCAAGTTTTGTTGATTACAAAATCCTATAACGGAACCCTAACGAGCTGATTTTTTGTATATATAGGTTATTAGTTATATAATTTAAAAGTAACATTGTCCTACAAATAAAACAGTCCATATTTTAGGACCATCAATCAATTCAAAGTATGAAATCCTTTCTATCTCTGTTAGCTACCACTTTCGAGATTTTTCGCAAATAAAAATGTTGTTCATCTTACCAAAATGAAGCTACTCACAAAAAATTAGCTTGATAGTAATAAAAAAAAATATTGTTCTAGGGCTCCCATACAAATAGATAAATTACAACAAAACAAAATTCGATGTCGCACTTGCTACGAATCGACATATCGGTCTACGTCGTAGCACATCTACGAGCGTAGAACGTGACCTACGAGCTTCATACGTCTTGTTAGCAATTATTTCATTGTTTGCTGTATTTATTGCTTGATTGTTATCCAGTGCTATTGTTATTGTACTGTTATTTATTTTATAGCAAAGAATCGTGAATTCTTTTGCTGAACTACATAAATGTAATAAAGCGTAAAGTCTTAAAATTATTTTATTTAATCTACAAAACAGTATGTATTTGTTTTTCATTCAATACCATTTATAATTATCTGCTTGTTAAGGTGACCTCATAGGCTTAAACAATATATATATATTAGCCTCCGTGGTCCAGTGGTTTAGAGCATGGCTCTTGACTCGGAGGTCGTGGGTTCGATTCCCGCGTTGGAAACATGCTATTTCCAAGTTTGGTTAGGACGATGTAGGCTGATCACCTGATTTTCTGTAAAATGATCCATGCGTCGAAGGATCATGTAAAAAAGTCGGTTCTGCGCCTGATCTCACCAGTCGTGTCGGTCTTCCGTCCCACTGGGTTATGAGAGTATAGTAATAGAGAGTGCTCTTGTGTACTGCGCACACACTTGGGTACTATAAAATTACTCCTGCGTAACTGGCATGGTTTCAATGAAACCGGCCACCGTCACCGAAACCGGTGTGGGGGTTATTATTATTATTTAATAAATTTTAGCAATTGTTTCACAATCATAAAATTATTCGTACAAAATACATGACTACCATCGTAGTAGTTAACTGGAGTGCGAATTTCCTCAATTCCGAGATGCACTCATTAAGCTCTCGTAAGTGCAAAAAATAAGCAATAAGAAGTTATACGAGGGCGAGGATCTAAAACATTACGATAATACATTACGACGGACTTCTCGTGGGTTTTTATATTTTTTTATAATCTGACACACGTTTTTAATAAGGAACATATTATCCATACTAATATTATAAATGCAAAAGTGTGTCTGTCTGTTACCTCTCCACGCCCAAATCGCTGAACCGATTTTGATGAAATTTGGTATATAGATACTTTGAGGAAAGGACATGGGATACTTTTTATCCCGGGAAAATGTTTTCGGGCATCATCTATATACATATCCTTAATTATTATCACTTTGTTTTGTTACATCATACATAGCGAAGAACTAAACTGAGACTTTAGATTGTCTTTAAACTGGTACGTCATTTGAATAACAAAGACAGCAAAGCTTGAGTAGTTTAACTATAGAATTAACTATAACATTACTAGATGACGCCCGCAACTCCGTTGCGCTAAAATTAATGTATCGCGCGGAAACCGTAATTTTTTCCGGGATGAAAAGTATCCTATGTCCTTTCCCGGGACTTAAAGTATCTCCGTACCAAATTTCAGCAAAATAGGTTGAGCAGTTTGGGCGTTAAGAGGTGACAAACAGACACACTTTCGCATTTATAATATATGTATGGATAGTATATAGTACGGAAGTATGGATTCTGTTTGATGGTAGAGAGTAATAATTATTATTTGGCCATCGTATTTGATACACAATAACACGATTGATAGATTGTATTTAATATCAGTGAATTATTCATACCCTAATATAGTATTAATCATTTGGTTGAAATTCAGCTCATAATTATTGCATCCAGCCATTTTGTTAAGTCACAAAGGCGTCATTCGGATTCACAAGTTGCTTAATTAGACGCCCATACTGATTGCGTTAGGTTCGTCAAAAGAAACGCCAAAAGAGGCTGAGTTAACGCGCAATAAAGTTTTTAATTTCGGAATATTTTCCCGAATAAATCACTGTTTTAGCCCAAAAATGGGGAGAGAAATTAATTAAACGTAGCATTAGAATTTTAGATTTCGGTTTTGTTGAGGTTTGCGTTTGAATGCCAATTGCCAGGTCTCGTAGGAGAGAATCTGTTATATTGGGTTATACTATTAAAAGTCAAGATGTTGTATGAAATTACGTGACCTGACTCAACCAGACGTTGATTTTTATAGGCTTTGACACAAAAATATTGAAATTACAGTATAATAATATCAATATTTTACTAAATATGTATGTATCTCTAAGACATATATTATACGCGATATACTTTACTTTACACGCCTCCGTGGTCCAGTGGTTAAGAGCGTGGCTCTTGACTCGGAGGTCGTGGGTTTGATTCCTGCGTTGGAAACATGTTATTTCCAAGTTTAGTTAGGACAATGCAGGCTGATCACCTGATTGTCTGACAAGTAACATGATCCATGCGTCGGATGGGCATGTAAAAAGTCGGCCCTGCGCCTGATCTCTCGCCAGTCATGTCGGTCATCCGTCCCACTAGGTTATGAGAGTAAAGGAATAGAGTGCTCTTGTGTACTGCGCACACACTTGGGCACTATAAAATAACTCCTGCGTAACTGGCCTGATTTCAATGAAACCGGCCACCGTCACCGAAACCAGTGTGGGAGTTATATTATTGTCATATTTAATTCTAATGTAGGAGACATAAAATAAACTTAAACCGAAAATAAAGGAAATGTTTGATATTTTATCACTATTTTTTAACTCCCGACATAAAAGAGCTTCCATATTTTTTGTCGGGTGTTAAATTTTAGGTCTGATGTGTCTGTCTGACTTTATGTTTGTGTGTGCGTGTGTATGTTCGTCTATGGTATTGTAGCGTCCAAAAGGATGGACTATATATATGGTTTGATCTATATTTTTTGCTTGAAAGCTGACATGATGATGAATTATTATAACTTAGAACACTCTCGAGTGTTTAAGTTATAATAATTCATCACCGGGTTTGTCTATTACATAAAAGTTTGTAAGCAATTTCCAGTGATTTGATCAGTTCAATATTGTGTATTCTGATTCCTGATGCTTATAAGAGTTTTAAATCGGGGGATGTATATAAATCTCTTAATTTAAAATTATTGATCTATTCAAAAAGAAATAATCTAGATGGTAAATAGTAAATTAAGGGTTCTACAAATAGCAAACCTCTCACCGTATCGCACAGGTATAATGTCCGGATCTTCCTCCATTTCGGCGTCCATTTTCAGCTCGAATTGTCCACTATAGTCGACTTTCGGCGAAGCGGTATAAGTGTTCATGTGCCTTTTCGTATATGACTCCATACTGTCTTCCAGATAGAGAACGTTACTGAAAAGATACGCATTCATTTAGCAATGAATAGCGAGGGGAAAAATAGGGATTTTGTATACTCAGACAGATAAGCAAATATACAAATAATACGCCAAGAAAACTATGAGAGTAAAATATGATAGAAAATGTTATTTGTGTAATAAAATAAACGAAAGTTAACAGTTTAATAATAAGTAGTGTACACAATTTTGTTGCTATTCTTTTGTCAACCGATCCTTGTATTATACAGGTATTCTGAAGTTATACCGAGTATGGATTAATAAAAAAATATTTTTGTAAGCAATTTTATCATACATTGATTAATTGTTACTTAACAATTAACAATGTACTTATCTTTACACGTCTAATAATAATAATAACTCCCACACCGGTTTCGGTGACGGTGGCCGGTTTCATTGAAACCAGGCCAGTTAGGCAGGAGTAATTTTATAGTGCCCAAGTGTGTGCGCAGTACACAAGAGCACTCTCTATTCCTTTTACTCTCATAACCCAGTGGGACGGAAGACCGACACGACTGGCAAGAGATCAGGCGCAGGGCCGACTTTTTACATACCCATCCGACGCATGGATCATCTTACTTGACAGACAATCAGGTGATCAGCCTGCATTATCCTAACCAAACTTGGAAATAACATGTTTCCAACGCGGGAATCGAACCCACGACTTCAGAGTCAAGAGCCACGCTCTAAACCACTGGACCACGGAGGCTTATTACCCTTCTAAATTACTAATGATAAGTAAGTATTTTGTTTATAACTAGATGCCCGCAATTCCTTTAAACCAAAATTCGTTTGTCACGCGGGACCTGTTAATTTGTTCATGATTTAAATTATCATATTATTATGTCCTTTCTCGGGGCTCAAAATATCTCCATTGCAAATTTCAGCAAAATCGGTTTGAGCGTGAAGAGGTAACAGACAGACAGACACACTTTCGCATTTATAATGTTATCTAGTAAGGTATGGATTTCTGGTATTTTCAATTTTATGTTGGATTTTGTTCTTAAATAACAATAATGAAAGAATGTAACAACGGCCGTAAGATTTTTTCAAGAATCTCATCAGAATTACCCCGGAGTCGCCGGAAGCTTTTTCGGCGAAATGTTGCTAATTAAGAATGCTAAAAAGTGCCCCGAATTTTCTCAGAACGTCCCTTTTTATATCTTATTATATCATTCGACAATAGCTGGGATTACTTTAAGTGGAGTATTTCAGAGGATTTACGACTATAATAGCATTTAATGAAAGTTTTAAATAGTAAAAACCTGTAACTAGTTAAAAAAAATCTATATCCCGGCTACGTATAATATCTACATATTTGAAATGTGCTAACAAATCTCCACACGATACCGTTAAGATTTTTAGTTAATTTAACACACGTCATGTAGCCTATAACCAGTAGATAAACAAGATGCTTCCAATGACGCCTCATTTGTCGAATTAAAATACATAACTAGTTTAGATGTTATGAGGGAACAGATGAACATCCATACCTACGAACATACATACAGGTCAAAATTAGGGCATCGAAACCCGGACCCAATTTTCAAAACCCGGGTTTCGGGTTTTTTGTTTGATGAAAACCGGGTACCCGGGTTTTTCGGGTTTTTTCGGGTTTTTTAACAATTCAAAAATTAACAATGCGAAAATACTTTACACATGATTTTTCTGCGATTGCCATCACCTATCGAGTAAAATACTACTCTTGTACTATACTACCATTGTCTAAGGTCGCAGCAGTGCCCAACCAATACTCGAGTAAGCTGGCACGGCCGTATCATACTTTTATCGATGCGACTATTTTACCTCTCCTATATTTTGGATCTTATCAAAGCTAGGGATTAAGATTTTCCGGCCAAGATTAAATATTACAACAAGCTTCACCTCCAAATTACATATATTATTTAATGTATTTGTATTTTATGAAATATATAAAAATGTATCCAGAATTTTTGAAAACATTAAATGGATGAATAACCTTAAATATAAAACGTATGCCAACAAATCTTTATTTAATCTTTTACATTTTTATTGCTGATTGTCAAATTATTAATAATCATTTATTCCTATTTGATGTTGGCATACTTTATACCTGTAATTAAATTTTTGTGCCTAGTTTTTACCTGAAATTGCCTTTTGTCTGCCTACGGTATGAAGCCGAATGTTCTTTGCAATTTAAGAGATTTTTTCGCTGTCATCTAACTTACTGGAAAATCTTACATTACTAAAAAATCTTACATTACACTACACCTCAAAGCTTTTTGTAGTTATTAGTTCTAGTCACAATAGACAGAATTCATGTCAGATAACCATGTAATTGATCAGAACAGACCACGTAGCAAATGCGGAAGGTTGCTTTTAATGAGTTTGGAAGATTAACCATGGTAGCATGGTGTTACACACAAGAAATTGTCTGGCGCTGGTGCTGATAAAAACTCGGTTTATATTTCATCTGGGTTCACTAAAATCACGTGTTTTAATAATTCCGCAGTGAGTATGACATCCACGGACGGCTAAGGAAAGCCATCATTTGTCCTATTATGTGTTACCAACATCAGTCTCTCAAGCAATGAAAAGCAATCTGCCGCATTTGCCAGACTGCAATACTGGAATACAAAATGGTTTCACATCATACTTGATGGAAACTCCTCTGCATGGTTTTGTCAGTTTCTAGGGGCTCTCTTGGAACATTTTTACTGGTTGCATTGTCTTAATATTGTCGTTATTTTTTATATTGTGAATATAACAAATAATGACAAAAAGCATAACGACAAATAAAAATCTCTTTTAAGGTTTTTAGTAAGTTAGACGACTGGAAATAATGACTTTAAATTGCAAAAAAGACTGGGCGTCATACCGCAGCTGGGCACAAAAAATATTTTTTTGTAAAAATACTGTATGCCAAACATCGATCAGTATAAATTATTACTATTTATTTGACAATCAGCAATAAAAATATCTCATTCAAATGAAAATTTCAGTTTATAAAACGAAATAAAGATTTGTTGACTTATCATTGATTTTTTATGATTGTAGAATTCCGAATTTTATCGTTTCTAAAACAATAATAGATATATGATTGTTTTAGAAACGATAAAATTCGGAAAAGTGTTTTAATAATATGTCTTATTAAATACCAAAAAATAAGCTATCATTGTTCCATACACACTGACTTCGAAAATTCCTGACAGGTTTTCAGATATTCCAAAAATACAAATATACCTAAGACTTTGTTGATGGGTGTATTTTATCAGCAACGGTCCATACAAGTTCCAACGTTTTGTCACTAACTAGTGACTTGCCCATCATCAAAAGTCTACGGACTCTACGGTACTTTCAGCAGACTTAGAACCCTTTGAAGCTGTCCACACTTTATTTTGCTAGCCTTTGATGACATAATAAAGAAAACTGTGGTCAATCACTGAATGTTGATTGAAAACTATAAAATAAGTTTAACAAGACTTGCTTCTATGAAATTTGAAAACTTTTTGCGATGGATGGATTGTTTGAAGAGACTTGTCTTTTTTTACATTGAATAGTTTTGGTAAGATTTTCAAAATATTATTATTAATAAATATTTTTGTGACAATTAGTCTTTAATGCTCTTGAAACGAAACTTTTAGGTACTTTAAAATATTATATTTTGTTTAATTATGACCAATAGAAATAATTAAACCTATACTTATATTATAAAAATAAAGAATTTGTATGTTACTTTGTTATAAATACCTTAAATCAGGTCTTGCCTTTAATAATTACCAAAAAAACGAAAAACCCGAAAAGCTCGGAAAACCCGGGTTCCATTTTTGAAACCCGGGTTTTTTTGTGATCCCCAAAACCCGGGTTTTCCCGGGTTTTCGGGTTTCGGGAAAACCCGGTCTCGATGCCCTAGTCAAAATCATACCCTCCTTTTGTTTCCCCGTAGTCAAATATTAATGTACATATCACATTAATATTGTACCAAAATATTAAATTGAAATGCATTTAATCAATTATGATATTAATATTATGCTGAATCAATTTCTTTTTGCTAAACAAATTAGAACGAAATTATTCATTAGGTACTGGATAAAACTACACCCAAAACAAACGATATTTTAATCCAATTAAAATGTTTGCGTTGAATGCTACTATGAATATCATACGTAAAATATGAGGAAACTTGATCTTTATAACTGGTAAAGCGCAAAAGTGATAAATGACGCTTTCTAAAGAGGAGTTAGACCGTGCACTACCCAATTTATATTTAGATTGCAAACAGTATTTTAAAACTAGAAGAGGTTAGGAGAATTTGGTTTTGCTTTCAAATATTTTGGTTTGTAGTTGAAACCTGTCACTCTAAAGAATACTTTAGGGTCTTCGGATAGTAATCCTACAGAATATTACCTAATATGGGTGTACACAATGAGTGTCTTACTAGTTAAATAAGTTTAAGTAAGTAATTTTACCCTTACCTTTTTACAACATACGTATATACCAAGAGTAATAAGGAATTTCGAATAATTTTTAATCATTGCATACTTAAATCCTAACAAATGGGCATCAGCTTCGGTAACAAATACCTGCTCTTTTTAAAGTTTTTTAGCGTGCGCTTTTCAGCAAAGTGATAGCAATTTTATTTAAAAGTAAGCAACAACAAAACAAACAAACTAGTGGCAGAGCAACCGACAGGCGACAGCAAACAGCAAATATTTGAATCCATTTCAGTTACGTAATACTTTTTAAATTATGTTTAACCGAGAAAATTAATTTCCTGCTGTTAAACTTGAATCGCTTCTTTCTAATAGTTTTTATTATTCATGTTTAAACAGTATTTTTCCGGGATAAATGGGACGGTATAAATACTTATCCACTTTAATTAAGTATCCAATAATCTTGGATGGAAATAGATGAACGCACCGTCAATGTACCATTAATTTATTATTCTCATAAATCACACATGTAATTAAAAATATACTCTCCATAAACCACGAAATTAAAAATATACTCCCCATAAACGTCTTGTCCGGAGTGTATTGAGTATTACAATTCTATACTCACTAAAAAAATTATCAGTTGTTATAAAACATTACTATAATTTCAGAATTATTTCCTTGGTTATATTATTATTATTTGTTTCTGCACATTAATGTTCTTGCTAAAAGTAAGATGAATACATTACAGATAGAAACTTTTCTTTTTTTAAGTAATTAGAAATTTTTCTTTGATTAGGTAATAATGATACTTATTCAGCAGGACTACTGCTACACTAATTGTAGATCAATCGATTTTCTATGGAGAATTCCGATACCATAAATTTAATATATTATCCAATACACAACATTGCCAAACAATACCAAGAAACCTTTAACGCAAAAAATTCTTCGTTATCGTTTCATTTATGTTTATTCGTAATTTCGCGTTGTAAACGTTTCAGCTCGACAATTATTGGTATAAAATTATTTTAGCCTGTATTCTGTATGTACTCGGCTTACAAATCGACAGGTTTTATTATTTGTATCCTGTATTCAAGCGCCCGGAGTAACGAAATATTGGAAACAATAAGTTTTTTGTAATATTTGAAAAATACAGATTTTTGTTTTTGTCTTTTGTACCAAAACAATGAAAAAAATATAGTTCTGTAAGATATTATTTAATTGCCACGACAAAGCTTATTTTTGGTATGAAAGAACCGACTTTTCCGTAGGTATTAGTATTGTGATCGTTAAAAAAAATCGATGGACATTAACAGTTGCGTTTTGTCAAGTTTAATATTATCGAAGGCCCGAGTTGGGTATAGTACTGGGCAGTAATAACGTCTTGTATACCATAAATTTTTCGATATTGCGAATTTGATCACAAAAGTTTATTTAGAAGGACAGAACAAACCGACATCTTGTTGCACTCCCATAAAACTTATTTCTAGCGCGACTTAGCTGTGCCCTTGAAGTCGAATAGACTTCAAGGGCTAGCTGTGCCCTTGAAGTATATTCGAGTCGCGCTACCGTTAGTAGGGGAGCCCAGAGTGCTATTTGGACGCTGTTAAGCATTTGTGTATCATCCCACAAAAAAAAATGTAGGTATTGAGTTATGAATGCAGTTATGTTCTTTAGGTAATTTAGAACAAGACTGCATTCATAAACTCAACATATTTTTTGTGGGTTAATACACAAAAGCTTATCAGCGACCATATAGTAATATTAGATGACCCCCGCAATTTCGTTACGCCAAAATTTATATACTGCGCGGGTGCCGTTCATTCTTAAAAAATAAAAAATATTCTATGTCCTTTCCTTGAACTAAAAATATCTCCATACCAAATTACAGCGAAAGCGGTTTAGCGTTTCGGCGTGAGGAGGTAACAGACAGACACACTTTCGTATTTATAATATTAGTATGGATATGGATTTGACTTACGTGGAAGGCGGTTGTTTCCGGTTGTTCCTGGCGAAGTGTCGTCGGTACACCGCCGCGATGATCGCGCAGACTGACGCGCTGAGCAACGCGATGGTCGCCAGGAGAGACGCTATCATCGGAGACAGAGAGAACGGCCCGACTATACCTGTAGAAATGCAAGATAGATCAGTTTTCCACTCGCAACTCCACGAACGACACTACAGACGAACGGCACTTGTCGATGGCACGCGTCAACGGCAGTCGACGGCTGCCGTTGACGTTGGAGTGTAAAAAGAAAAATCAATGTAAAAAATCCAGCGACTGCCGTTGATTGCCGTTGAAAAGTGCCGTAGTAGCCTTACGCCGAAATTCGTTTACCGCGCTGGAACCGTACATTTTTCCAGGATAAAAAGTATCCTATGTCCTTTCCCGGGACTCAAAGTATCTTCATACCAAATTTCAGCAATATCGCGGCTTGGGCGAGAAGAGGTACCTAACAGATAACAGACAGACCCACTTTCGAATTTATAATGTTATAACGGATTATTATGGATGTTGACATTTTGATTATGACAGGTTTGTGTGGATTTTAGAGGCAAATCTTGCTGACTCTTAGATTTTGAATATTATTTTTTTCATTTTATTAAAAGCTTTTATTTAACTTGCTCTGTATGTATGTAAGTATGTATGTTCGGGTGGAATTTTGGAACTCAATTTTGAAGTAGATATATTCAACCGATTGAGCTGAAATTTTGCATACACGTTTAGTTTGGATGACAATGCACGATATGGTATGTGACATCACTCTAAATCCAATATGGCCGACCATCCAAGATGGCGATAGTTATTTTCTATACAGTCCTACAATATGGATATTAAATGAAAGGGCTTTTAGAGAGTAGCTTGAAAACGAATATAATGTCATTCTACATCCAATATGGCGGCTCATCCAAGATAGGGGAATAGTTATTTTTAATGCACTTCTGCAATATGGGTATGAAATGAAAGGTCTCATTGAGAGTAACTTGAAAACGAATGTAATGTCATTCTACATGCAATATGGCGGCTCATACAAGATACGGGAATAGTTATTTTCAATACACTTCTGCAATATGGGTATCAAATTAAAGGGCTCATTGAGAGTAACTCGGAAACGAATGTAATGTTATTCTACATCCGATATGGCGGATCATCCAAGATAGGGGAATAGTTATTTTTCAAGCACTTCTGCAATACGGGTATCAAATCGACTGCCCCTAAGTATACTGAGTCAACTAACAAATTTTCCAAATTACACTTTTTAGTATATTTACAGTAATTAGATCAAATTCTACCTGCTGGCTTTAAAAAAAAGTTTGTATCTTTATTAATACCGGAAATAAAATGACGTATACAGGGTCAAGTGCATGACTTACTTATCTTTGCACATGGAACACTGAGTCAAGTTATATTCTACCAGTATACGCGCGGGCATTTTGGTTCAAATTGAAAGTTGACTCAATATTCGTCTGGTCACCGCGGAGTGAAAAGACCAAAATACCACTCATTTAAGGTAGTTAGGGAGCCCAAACTGCTCTTTATGAAGTTAGTCGAGTATTTTGTAGGCATAGTAAGTTTTGTAGACTAGGTAAAATGGATAAAAAAATATATTCATTTATTATTTCTTAATTTTGATGATGTTAAATATATGACTTTTTGTTCTTTCTAACGCTCTCCTGTAAAGTTTACAATTTGTTAGTATACTTAGGGGCAGTCGAAATAAAAAGGCTCATTGAAAGTAAATTGAAAAGTAATAGAGTCAAGTCAAGTCAAGTCGTGTCGTGTCGTGTCGTGTTGTGTTGTATCATGACGTGACGTGACGTGACGGGACGTGACGTGACGTGACGTGACGGGACGGGACGGGACGGGACGGGACGGGACGGGACGGGACGGGACGGGACGTGACGTGACGTGACGTGACGTGACGTGTCATGTCATGTTATGTCAAGTCAAATCCAGCCAGGTTTTAGAAAAAGCCCGGTTGAATCCGGTCACTTTTGTTTAGTGAAATTTAACTTTTTAGTCATGCAGAAATAAACTGAATATAACAACTTGCTAAATATATACATGGTTTTTTCACTGATCAAAATCAAGTACGATTTCTTAAGGACTTAAGATTTTAAGAAAGTTAATCAGATTTTAACAAATTCTTGAAACCAAACAAACTACAATCAAACAGACTAAAAATCTAGCCAGAGATAAAAACAAAAAATAATTTATAATCAAAAAACTTTTTGAAAAAATATTTTATTTAAATACTCTAAAAAGAAGAAAATTAATTTCTCCTTAAATTTTTTAACTAAGTATTAAGTTATAACCTCAATATATTATACTAAGCTCGTCGCGAGACTTAACAATCTGTCAGTATTTAATAAATTTATTGAAATAAAAAATATAAAATCAATTTACTCAGTTAAATTGGTACTAGTTTGTCTACAAATTGTGCGACAAACTTTTAGTATCATGCAAATTGTATAATATATTGAGGTTTTAACATAATAGTTAAAATTTTAAGGAGAAATTTATTTTCTTCTTTTTATAGTATCTAAGAAAAGCTTTTTTTCAAAAAGTTTTTTGATTATAAATTATTTAGTAAGCAAAAAGCGATGCATAAATATTTTGTGCATGATTAGCTATAAACCAGCTGATGTCGCATGTCACAGCACAAAGTAAATAATCGGTACACATATCAAAATTTCGGATTTCGATTATACAATATAAACAATAAGATGTTCACTACATCTCATTCAAATTTAATGTAAGAAACAAACACAACCTACGTATTAAATAAGTCGCATACTGAGTACAACCTGAAATCGTATTTTCAAATAACATAACAGGCTTCAAAATTGTAGGTAGGCCTGAGTTTACCCATTATTCTGGCGCTCAAAATACGACGTATATTCAAACCTAAATGGTTCAAAGCGCAGCATAGAAGAGGCCTTACCTCTTAACGAATTCCTAAAATAAATCGCATTTTCCTATTTAATTAAATAGACAAAACAACTGGGGTGGATGAACCGTCCTATAAGTAAATAAAACCTTCAGTATTTTTAGCTCCAGTTGAAAATTCGGTAAAAAATAAACGTGCCAAAATATAAGTTGAGAATGACTAATGCTGAGTCAGCAAAATACCAAGAATCCTTGATGATGACGGCGATGACTCGCGGGAAATTTGTGTTTTGCATTCAGAATAAATTATGACCGAGAAGTGTTTAATTAGACATTGTTTTTGTACTTAATGGTGGACCCTTGTCATAATTTCCACAAGAGGTCTCCTTTGAATCAGATAAAAATATAATTATTATACTTATGTTGAGTGGGTCATTGGATAAGGTGCCGTGATTAAGCAAAATCAAATCCTGAAATTCGTTAAAAATAATTGTTATGGTAATCTGAGACTTTATTAACTATAGCCTTTTACTCGAGGTAGAAGGTGAAGCAAAAAGTGATATTTTTGATACAATAACGTACATCATGCAAACAAATAAAGTTACAGAAAAAACTAGCGAAGGTACGAACAACCCCATTTTAAGATTAAAATAACTAACACAGGATATTAGGCTCATAATTATAGAGGTAATACCCTCACAAGTTCATACATAAAACGCTCTTAAAGCAAAAGTAAAATAATTAAAACCTGCGAGCACTGATATTTTTGTCCGTCAGTTTGTGAAACATTGCAATGCACATGAATAAAGTATAATATTGGTACTAGATGTCCCGCGCGGCTTCGCCCACGTAAATAAAGGTAACAATAATAGGGTCATAATAGGTTCGACATAATCATGGGACGATGTGTGGTATAATATGGTAGTCCGTAGTGATGATGATGATGATGAATGTAATTTGCGTAGTAGCGTATGCTTTCCGTTCTTAAAACAACGCCGAACTTGTATATATAAAGAATCAGGAGTTCTCTCAGCACCTTCCAAACCATGGTATACCTGGGTGCAAAATCTTACTTGTTAGTAGCATATGCTTAGAATACTTCTCGCGAAACCGAAGTCACCACATGTTTCCATATAAATTTTGCGGAATTCCCTCGATTACTTATGGATCCCTTCATCAGGTCACTACTTTTGTGAATATAGTACCAAATTGGGATGATACCCTAAACACCAAAAGAAACATTTTGAAAATCGGTTAACAAACGGCGGAGTAATCGCGTTGAACATAAAAAACGAACATAACACCTCCCCCATTTTGAAAGTCAGTTAAAATTGTAACCTATGTGTTATTCTGATGTATAAGCTATATTATTGTAAAGTTTCATTAAAATCCATTCAGTAGTTTTTGCGTGAAAGAGTAACAAACATCCATACATACATACATCCATACATACATACATCCATACAAACTTTCGGCTTTAAAATATTAGTAGGAAGGATGCAAACAGAGCGACACTGAATAAGAGCTAACTGAGGCCGTATCTCTTTCCACTGCTGCTAGCTGAAGTCATAAATAATTTTATGGTGTAAACTCTAAAGCCAGAAATAGGTCACAACATTTTATACTTTCACATTTATTTATTTTTTAGGATTTGGTAAAATTTATCGTAGTAAAAAGTATTTTCTAAGGTCCAAAGATGGGTATCTTTGGACATTAGAAAATACTTTTTATTACGATAAATTTTGCATAATCAACTTTTTTAATTTAAGTAAAAACATTACAGATGCAAGGCGAATGATAAAAAATCTTAGGTATTTTATAGTGCTGCAATTATTTTGCGAAACAAAATAGAAAACGTGGTGAATTCGTTTGGTTTTAAAGTATATAAGAAATAGTCTGCAACGCTTGAAATACAATTAAGAAAATGCGCGAATGCTTTTAATATAAAACTTAAAAGTAATTCCGGAGCACTCGACCTCAATCACTATTAACCTCCTTCGAAACAGAAAACCTTTAGCCGCGACTATTTTTAGCGAAAGTAAAACTTGTTTCTATTGGATATAGCAAGAACATTTTATTACTCCTTTAAACCGAAACCTAAGAAAATTGTTACATTTTACTCACTTTTTCTTATATGATACTTTTATTTTAAAATTATTTATTTGCATATAAACAATATTACAAAACAATAACAATAACAACACAAGGCGAGGAATATAGCAAATAGGCGGCCTTACTTATTCCTATTTATATTTTTCTAATTTGCATTAAGGACACAGTCAAAAATATACTTCAGGTTTGTATGTTACTTTATCATATGAGCACAGATTCGACGATGTTTTCTTAAATTAAAAATACAATCTGCCAGCCCTAGCACGGATAACACGCACGCTCCCTGCAATATTATACTCGAACTGAGCCAAGACAAACAATAATTGACACAACTAAAACAAAGGCGTATTATAACAGACTCAATTACTCCGTAATATGACCAACCTAATTCATAACGAGTTTCGGTTTGTGTTGTACCTACTGTATTTGTACCAGACCGGGAACATTCGTATAATGAAATGCCGTAGCAAATAACTAAGTTTGTTTATTTGTATTTCGCAATTTCGTGCTCGCATTACGGTAACAATCTTATTGACATTGCTTGTTTTGACGTTTATGTGATTAAGGGCCTGTTTCACCGCTTCCTGATAAGGTGCCGGATAGGCTATCCACAACTTATTTGACAGATGCTCCATACTCTGTCAAGTTAAGTGATGGATAGCCTATCCGGCACTTATCAGGAAGTGGTTATTATCGTTAAATTTCAATGTTTTTGTTTTAATTGGGCCCATACAGTCTTCCCGAATAAACTTGATGTAATTACTAATTACGAGTTTTTAACGATCAGTAAAAAGTTGTTGGGCGGTAATTTAGTGAAATGAGACAAATTTTATATTTAATTAAAAAGTTATGTGATAAGTTCCAAGCTATTAAATAATTTTATGTAATTAAGTAAGTGACAAAATGCAAGTAATAATAAATTAATGAGCTCATGAATAATTATTATATTTCTTTTTAGTAGTAGTTATTAGTTTATATATTAAGGTCTTTGGTATATAATTGGGATCAAATAAATACTTAGCGCTCGATACTTACCAAGTAAAAATAAAACTTTATAAATGATATTATATCAAGGCTAAGAAAACCCTAACCATTCTTCCAGTAACGAGTATCTATTAAATAACTTCCACATGACTGCACTTATGAGTTGTACGAATCGGCGATTTGGACCTCTCAAACGTTTACATGCCCAATTTAACGATATTATGTATGCGTTTAATACAGAAGTAGACCGATCGTTTCCAGGAAATATTGGATATCTCCAAATACTACGAAAAATGTGTACTTACATATTAAGCTCCGACTAGAGAAATAAACTGCTGCCTTACTCCCGACAGAATCAGAATCGAATCGAGAATCGAATCATCTCGATCTCAACAGGTTTTGCTACTTCCAACATACTAGTGCTCTTGGCTCAGTTGGTGAGCTGTTGGTAGCTCAAGCCGGGGATCGCGGGTTCGAATCCCGCCGACGGAACAAAAAGTTTAAAAAAAAAAGTTCTTAGGTCATGGATGTGTATTAAATATGTGTATGATATAATAAAAATCTTAAATATATGTATAGTAGTAAAGTATTAAATATATTTCCGTTGTCTGGTACCTGTAACACAAGTCCTTCAGGTACTTACCACGGGGCCAGACTGACGTGGTGTGAAGCGTCCATAGATATTATTATTAGTGCAAAATCGTACTGCGGCTGAATTTGAAACTAATGTGATCTCAATAACTTTTCTCACTCCTGACAGTTATACTAGCGCACGATCGTGCTGCGGCTCAATTTAGAACTAATCAGACTCGTAAATCAAAATCGTATAAATTTGGGGGGTAAGGCTGCTGTTCTACTTTCGACACGTTCAGAAAAAAGTTTTATCATGATTGAAAACCAATGACGACGCAGTAAAAGGTTGGGGATTTCTGGTTTCAGCACGATAAAGAGCTAAGCTACTCGGGCTTTCACACAACTCCCACTAAACATATGTTCAGTTCTCATTAAAGCGTCAATAGATAGTGGACGCAATTCAAATCGATATCGTGAATCTAAACCTTCAAACCTTTGAGCACATCTGCCTATAGAGTATAGCTTATTCAGAGTATTTAGTCCACAATTTATTCGTAATGAAATATGGAAACAACAATTAAGCGATTCCGAATTGCCATTGAATTATTTACTATTATAACAAAACAATCGCTAAATCCATAATTCAAATAAAAGTGATCATATCTCCCCAGTGATATTGTAAGCACCAATTAAAAATTACGAATTATCACCAACTTGTAATTGAAATTAGAAGAACGGGCGTCTGTTTATTATCTGCTTTTCAAAGTGTTTACAACTTAATTTTACCTCGAAATTCCTTGGGAAAACATTAAGGAAACACCTCGTGGAAATTAATTTTAACTCGCCTGCATTGTAGGTTCTCGCCTGTTGGGAGAAAATATAGAAGGAATAAGGTGAAGATAGGCTACGTCATAGTGAAGTTATAAATACCACCAATGTCATATGGTAATATATACACATGTTTTTGCTTGCGTAATTTAATAATTAATAATAAAATTTAAATAAATTAAATAATTAAGGAGGGCTCCCATACAAAAAACACAATTTTCAGCCTATTTTTGATCTATTGTACGGAACCCTTCGTGCGCGAGTCTAACTTGCACTTGGCCGATTTTTTTATGTTACTGCATGTTTTTCCAGGACAACGGAGGCATACTGTAGAGCATTTCAGGTCTGCTTTTCTGCAGCCGCACAAGCTTCCACAGTTTCCTTTGCATCTGCAGAAAATTAATTTCATGAGATCGGGGGGTGCTGGAGGTTTGGAAGTTTGTATTGGCATCCAAATGTTTGCATGCTTTTTCCAGCCCCAATCTTCAGGATTTTGATATCTTCCGAGCCACGACTGGACCTGGTGATATACTCGGAGACTGTGAAAACGAGCAGCATCTTGCATGGGCGTACCCAGGTAGGGACGGGGGGGGGGGGGGGGGGGGGGGGGTTGTGGGTGTTACCTACTCTGTGCAAAATGAAGTGTTGGAAACAAAATATCTTTTCAGTCAGATTAATAAAAGTCAATTTTCATGATTTTTTTGTTTCAATATACCAGACCGACCATCTTCTCGAATCAGGCATGCATGATGCCCTCTTCTCGAATCAGCTAGGGGGGGCCCTAGCTAAAATCCTGGGTACGCCCTTGGCATCTTGCGTTGGAGGCAGCGATGATAAATTAAATGAATTTTTAGTCACTGTCTTGGCAAATATTTTGTATCGCAAGCCGTCTAGTGAGTCGTCTTTATTACCGCCGTATAAAGCTATGAAACAACGTTCACCTACAAGAGTGAGCAAAGATGGATCGACTTCCTCACTCAGGAATAGCGCGGTTAGCGGTACCACTAGCCAATTCAGGTCTGAGGTATTTTTTTTTTAAATATTTATTAAAAAAGTTAAAGAGCAAAAAAGAAAAAAAAATCTTACTTTTTTGCTTATAACTTTTTTAATTTCTAATGTTATATGAATATATTTGTAGGCAAAATAATTTACAACAAATTATGATTTCACAATTTTTTCGTAAGACGTATAGTTTCCGAGATATCGCGAAAATAGTGTTGTCACCCCTTTTTTCAAGATGGCGGCCGGGGGACAAGGGTGGCGATCCCACAAACTCAAGGTTAAGCTTCTATTGACCCCCCCCCCCCCCCTCCCCACATGTCCCAAAAATAAAATTGCGTCCTCTAAAAAATGCAAAGCTTATGTAACATTTCAATGGACTATACGTAGTTTGGTCGAGCTATGTCAAACCCAGCCGACAGATCACAACTTACATTGAATTGACATAATCCGTCTAAATGACATAGGCCCGTCAACTGCATATGAATCAATTTCTTCGATGGTATATTACGAGTTTTAATATACTAATAAACATATTCTTGCTTGTACGTAACTATATTTTTTAATGAAAGTATAATATTTACTTGCCTGTATATTTATCTGGTGGTCTAATAGCCGCTGTAGAGAGGGTTGTTTCTTCACTCCGCCCTTTAGCGTTCGCCGCGTATATGTTGAGCAAATATCTGAAGCCAGCATCGAGAGCATGAACTGCGAAACTTGGGGTAGAGTTAGAGGAGATGTTAGCTCGAACCTACAAACAAAGTGTTACATCTTAGGGTCAATTCAGACCGCAACGCGACGCGCAGATGCATTTCTAAATTTGTATGGATTTGACAGACTTCAATTGCGTGAGATGTCATGCAAATCTGTTAGTACAAATTTAGAAATGCATGTACGCGTCGCGTTGCGGTTAAAATTTACCCTTATTATTTACATCAAAATTATTTTAAAAACCTAAAAGTGTAAGCTGAATTAAAAAAAATCTCTTAAAGTAAATAAACATGCTAGCAAAGTGGAATTACACGTAGCGACTTTTATATTTACTTAAACTAATCTTAACTCTACAATAATATTTCCTTATACTATTATATTTTGATGTTCGAACCTCATACAATTTATCAATAAAGAAAATTTGATACCGGGAATCATCTTACTCAATTATACTTACAATCATTGAGGGTAATTCAATAACTTCCATGTGGAACCTTTGAGGGAGACCTCCATCGTAGCCCTCGAGGCAGTCTACTACTATACCCTCATCACTTTGGTTCACTGTACAATTTCTTAATGAAGACGGCGAGCCTATTAACAAAAGGTATAGAAATCATACTCTAATAAACGATATTTTACAATAAATTTTACAACATAAATAAAATCGCATCTAAGAGCAAATATCAACTAAAAGTTGATCAATTAAAAATATTCAAATAATTTTTCACGAACGATTAAATATTCGCATTTTAAATTCGGAAAATTTACACATGTTATGAAATCGAAACTACATATTGTTAAACACGTTTTGTAAATTTGTATAAATATATGTTAAATAAACGTTTGAATTTTATGTAACTTCGCGCCGACTATGTACAAAGTTATTAAATATATAAACGAAACGAAATTTCCACCCTCGCACAAATTAAAGTTCATATTTACGAGCGTACATAGTATTTTCGTAGAGTGGCGGTTTCGTTCATAATTTTCCGTTTGTTTAATGCAAGTTTAATTATGAAAGAATTTGTAAACAGAAGGCTTTATTAAAACTCGTATTAGCCAACTAAACCCAAGCAAAACTGTATATACATCAACACGTAACATCGAGCATATAAATTGTCCAATATATTTGTGCCTTTGAAGTGTTACACCTTGAGGTATATCCTTTACAACATTTCATGATGGTCTGCGTGACAAAGCCCTGTAAGTTTGGCAGGCGTTTGTTCGGATTAGGGTCACAACGTAACAATTTGGCATGGCATTCCACTGACATTACCTACTGACACGCTATTGACATGGTTACATTCTTGTGTACGCATGTGAATGCGACTTCAGCTAGGGTCAGATTTATCTGGTCGGTACTAAGTTTGCGGACGTTTATTAAATGTGGTAACGATGATAAATATGATGTTATAAAAAATGTGAAACGAAACATGTAGTATTTTCTTGTCGAGATGATAAAGTTTAGACATACAAAACAATGTTTTACGAGAGTAGACAGAACTAAGGAGTACCTCGACTTCAATGGGCGAATATATTATGCGAGTTGGGCGCGAGTGTCACTTTCGACATGTTTCACAATGCTGATAACGTATTATACAGCACGTAGTTTGCATGTCATTCGCATCATTCACTACAGCAAACGATCATGCGTGCATTACAGCACGTAACTCATGTCATGCTGAAAAATTAAAGAAGTTGTAAATCAATGTACAGCACGTTGTACAGCACGTAGTTTGCATGTCATTCGCATCATTCACTACAATACACGATAATGCGTGCATGACAGCACGTAATGCATGTAATGCAAGAATTACGGTCTAGCGAGCGCATTAGTACGGCGCACGCCGACCGATCTGACATACTACATCAAACGTATAAACGAGATATCTTCTGAGTCGGCCTACTTAGTTCTGTTTACTCTGGTTTTACTTTATTAGCTGTCCACTTAGCCTAAATGCCTCATTACCTACACTAATAATATCAACTGTCAAATTCGAAATCAAAATTGTATGAAAAGCAATATCCTATCTCATCGCTTAGTTAATATTATGCGAAGCATTGTGTCAAATCCCATTTGGTACTTTGACAGTTAAATTAACGAACATCTTGTCTAAGGGTCCTTTTGATGAAATTTAATAGTTTCGTGTACAACACAAATATCCTCAACAAAGATAGAAAAGAGTAAATTATTTACCTGCCGCCACAAGTTTATAAACACACGGTGTTTCTTGTTTGCCCACAGAGTTCGAGGCATAACAAGATAGTTCGCCGAAATCTCTGTCCTCAGTCGGAGTAAACTTTACCACCGACTTGTGTCCTGACGTCTCGAATGAGCTAAAAATAAAAACAACTTTACAAGATCCAAATAGAGCGGCCAAGTTTGCGCCAATTTATTTCGAACTCAGGAACATTTCGATAAATTTAATCATATTAATGTATCCGAGCTCGAAGTTTGTAAGTATATTGGTGAATCCTCCTTTTACACAGATCTTATCGATACACCTACGGAAGGCGGGACGTGTATAAAATGTAGGTAGTTTGAAGTCTTTCCAATATTTGTAGATGGGTGTCAAACTATAATGTTTATTATTGTAGGACAGGATTTTTTTCGTATGATAATTGGAATTAATGCTACGTCTGATATATGGTCAAACACCCAATCTTATTATTATTGTCACTTTAAGATGTCATTCGATAATTCCTAGTATTTTCAATTAAAATTCTATGATATCATAGGATTACCACTTATTAGATCTGCTGCTGATGAATAAACAAAAGGTGCTCGAATGACGGCTTGAAACAGTATACTTTTGAGGGATATATTTGCACTTACAAAAATTACAGCGGCATCAGTCGAGCGTGGCCTCATTAATTCACCCTCACAGCCACATGTATCATGTACCATACATGATCACGGCATAATATTGTTATGACAAAATAAATGGAAGCCGTCAGATACAAGTAAAAATATAAATACGGGTGATTTATATTTTAAACTAGCAACGCTTGGAATAATATGGAATCATGTAAACTGATCCGCGAAACCGAAACTTAAATTATATCGTATTTACGAAAATTGTTGGTACGGAGAGGTAAGCCTGTTAATTGTATTTTTGGAACAAAATTTGAAATTGTGTAGGTACAGTATTCTCACTTTATTACTTACACTGCAATGGAAATTCCTGTAACTTTGTGACAATAATACATTTAGATAATCTTTCCTTATGACTACGGTTACACGGTCAGTCTGGCATCAGTCCAGTCCATCAGTTTAATAGTGACGCCGGAATGTTGGTCGAAAGGTACATATATAAAATACCCGGACAAAATATGATTATTACCTGGGTGGCAAAACAATGTCTTCGCCGGATCGATTTAAAATCCATTCAAAGCTGGATGGCTCGGGGTTTGAGTCGATATCGCATGTAAATTCCAACGTACTATCCTTCATCGCGCCGTGTACTTGAGCATCTTCCTCCGACCTGCATTGGGGCACATCTGCAAAAATAAATTATTTAAATCTATGTTTCAACGTTATGTTTTTTCATAATAGCTAGTTGTTAATGTCCTCGACTTCATGCAAATATGCATTAATAATAACGGCCTTAATTCTTTTCAACTCAATTTTTGTGCATCTTTATCAAAATCTGTTGAGCACTTTCTTCGCCTCTTTGGAACAAAAAAAAAAACAAGCAGTTCCATTTAGTTTGATTTTACAATTCATTAATAATTTAAAGGTAAAATGTAAATAATAAAATAGAATTAATATAAATAATCTATACGCAGTTTTAGACGGCCTGTAACTATTTTCTCAAGCGTACACTATGCATAAAAGAAACAATTCCAGAAAACAGTAGCTTAAATACGTACGGCCATTTATAATAAGACTTCTCTAACTTGCACTATTAGTTAGAGCCAGACGTTGCACCTTACGTCCATTAACCCAATGTAGGCTATCAGAGTAATGCATGCAGTTAAATGTGTAATAACTTTTCTTGATTCATGACATGGTAACTACTTATTATAATAATGAGGGCCTGTTTTCATGATACTTCCTTGTTTTCTTCTTCATATTTCTAGAATAATGTATTGTAGGATGTTTTCGCAAGCTTTATTTTCATTTCGAGTGAAAGAGACAAAATATGGGAAATGATCAAAAATATTCCTTGTTTTGTTATCAGTATATTGTTAAAAAGACCGTAAAAGCAATATCTGGAGGTAATCAATTTAAAATTGGAAAGATGAAAATCCGCCAAAACAACATTCGATGTTTGGCACTGCAGTCAGGTACTCAATTTTATTACGTAACACGATGGAATTATGCGATCGACCAATTAGGAAGTGTCATAAAAGGCTGATTAAAAACTCACAGGGATGCCATGCTACTTGAGAGTAATTTATTGATTAAGTGTGCCCGACAGTGGCCAGCGTAAAATATTTTTCCAGTGCATTTCACGGGATGTCAGCGCAATTTCCTAAGTCCTAGTTTTTATGAGCTTAAGCGCTAAGATTAAGTCCTGACAAATCTTTTAGTCTTAAGCCGTACTGTAAAACTTTATTTAAAGAGATGTTTTAAAATGCAGTTACAGAGAGACGAAAAAGAAGTAATGAAAGCAAATATGCCAATGCGAGATACATTTTCGCGGGAATTGTAGGAGACAGGTAATGCTGTGCTTTCTGTCACAATTTACAGTGCAGAGCGAAAGTTTAGAATGAAGGTTGCCGAAAAGATTTTCTTTGCGTTTCGTACATTCAGGTCTCGTTTTACTTTTTATCTAAATTTTACTAAATATAAACTGCTTAGAGTTTGTACTATCGAAGAAATTGATTCATAGGCAGATAGCGTACCTACGTCATTTGGTCAAATTATGGTAATTTAATGTTGGCCATGAACGTGATCTGTCGGTTGAACTTGACATAAAGCGACCAAATTAACAAGAACCATCAACCTATGAATCAACGTATCTGATAGAACAATGATTATCATGTTATTATCACATGACATTCAAAAAAGAGTTATTGTTATGAAATCGAGATCAAATCATACCGGGCACGAGCAATGAACTTTTCTTGTCTGTAGTCCACGTTTTTATTAATTAAAAACATATTATTTACATGCAATCAGACGTCTCCCTAAACTTGGCCGTAAAAGAAAACGACCATGTGAAGTAAAGTATTCCACTTTCCTTTCAGAAATTTAGATGCGTTTAAGTCAATGACAAATATACAATGGAGATAACATTATATTCGGTACATAGCTATGTTATAAGCTTATTAGTATCAAACAGCATTACTACAAAACAGTTTTAATCAACGTAATACTTACACCGTACTTGCAGCGTAAGTGCATTAGAGGAAGCGGCACCTTCGCTATTTTGCGCGAGGCAGCTGTAATCCCCCGCAGCCTTTCTAGTCACGTTGCGGAGAACTAGGGTCAGATCGCTGATCAACACACCGGCACTTGAGTTCTGGTGTATCTCCTTCGACTGCGGAATAAAGAGAGTATATCGCATCGTATCGGGAGTATACAGGGTGTAACAAAACTAAGTAATAATACTTAAGGGTGTGTACGTGTTGTAGAGAGTTTAGTGTGAAAGTAACAGCGCTGAAAGACCAAATCTTTTTTTCTCTTTTGTATGGGCAAGCGCCCCAGTGTCGCGAGTTACCCCATACAAAAGTGAAAATAAATATTTGTCATTCAGCGCTGCTACTTTCACACTGAACTCTTTACAAGGAATACGTACTCACCCTTAAGTATTATTACTTTTTTTTTGTTACACCTTGTATACTCCCTATATCGTGTCAGAAGAAAAAATAAGTAGTAGTTGTTACATGCTTTTTAGGGTATACACAATCTGTGAAATTTTCACAGATTGTGTATATCTTTTGCCGCTATAATAAAAAGTACTAAAAACAAAATAAATGGGGGCTCCCATACAACAAACGTGATTTTTTGCTATTTTTTGCACGATATCAATAATGACAACAGGTAGGCACTTGAAATGTTCATAAAATACTCAGTTGTATTTTATGAACATTTTTGCTCTATAATGGTACGGAACCCTTCGTGCTTCGTGTTTATCCTCCTTGTTGAGTTATCTTATTATTTAAAATTTATCCTTATTTCTCTTGATCACGACATCGCGTAAGAACAGCTGGAGCGATTTTGATAAAGTTTTGTGCTACTTTCACAGCAAACTCTACAATTATCACTTAGTTTTTTTACACCCAGTGGGGTGATGAAGTGTTTTGTTGCTAAAGTCAGTTAAAAATAGAGTCACATTTTAGCACATTTTAGTGAAAATTATTATTAGTTCCCTAACGAGTTTTGGATAAGACATTTTACATCAAGTTAATATAAATTATACGCTTCTCAAGTTGAAGTTAAAATGTGAAGTTAGGACAACTTTATATCTTAAACGAGCTTCGTTATAATTAACTTCTGGTGGCACATAATTTTAACATTGATTTACTTAAATATTATAATTAATCGCCCATTCCTTATTTCTGGTTAAAGCAACCACGCATTAGCCGGAACCTTTTCGTAAAAAAAAATTACGTTTTTCTTTTTATGACATAAAGTAAGTACATAATAAGTAATAATATTTCCGGACCAATACGACCTGCAAACCTTCAATAAGAGAGCGTATTCCCTCTTAAAAGGCCGGTAACGCACCTGCAGCTCTTCTAATGTAGCGAGTGTTCATTGGCGACGGTAATTCCATCATGTGACCCGTTTGCTCGTTTGCCTCCTTATTTTATATATCACTACATAGTATAAAACAAAGTCGCTTTCTCTGTCCCTTTGTTCCCTTTAATCTTTAAAACTACGCAACGGATTTTGAGGCGGTTTTCTTTAATAGATAGAGTGATTGAAGAGGAAGGTTTATAAGTATAATAACATTCATTAAATAGTGGAAAAATACTGTTATATATAGAAATGTATATGTCTATGTATATATAAAGGTTTCTATATATAATGTATATATATATATATAGAAACCTTCGCGATGGTATATATGTCTATCTCTTATGAATATCCGACAATAACCTTTTTTTTGTCATTCACTTTTTACTACAAATAATGGCTAATTTTTTAATCGATTTTGACCAATACGGCACTAATCCTTATTAAATTAAATACTTTAAATACATCGCTGATTTAATGTAGATCTATATGGCCCTTTACAGCATATGATTTAAATGAATATTTTCGAAGATATTACAGATTTAAAAATTGCGGGATGTAGCTTTTGCGGCGGTACCGGCCACGGGCCAATGCGGGCCACAGGTAGTAATGAATGTAAATCAAAATTCAAAACTACTGAATCGTTTTTAATTATTTTTAGGCTATATATTTTATACCCGTGCGAAGATGGGCCGGGTCGCTAGTATTTTTAGCAACATTGCTGCATATAAAAATATTGTTTATCTTAAAAACAATACAGCGGTAGGTAATTATTATCTCTGAAAAACAGAGGCCATAGAAATACGACAAAAAGGTAACGTGCCTTTTTCCTCGTGGCAGTTGATCCACCTTAAGCTCTACATTGAACGATCCAGTGAGGCTAAGCGTCAGGGAATCACATCTTTATTATCGCGGTGTGGAGATTGTGGGAGCAATCTTATCGCGATCTAGGCGATAGCATCGAGCCAATATGGGGAGGCCTTTACTTTTCTACCGCTAAGATAATGAAAGTAAACTAGTGTTTTGTTGAAGTTTTTTTATGAAATAAGGGGGCAAACGAGCAAACGGGTCACCTGATTGAAAGCAACTACCGTCGCCCATGGACACTCGCAACATCAGAAGAGCTGCAGGTGCGTTGCCGGCCTTTTAAGAGGGAATACTCTCTCTTATTGAAGGTTTGCAGGTCGTATAGGTCGGGAAATACTGCTGGTGACAATTCGTTCCAGAGTTTTACAGTGCGCGGCAGAAAGTTACGCTATTATTTCTTAATTACTTTGATATGTTTGATTATAATCTTCAATTTGATTCAGGTATATAATATTTGCATTCCACATACCTATAGCACTACAAGGATATTTTAGCACGTGGCCAATCTGAACTAACACCGGCACAAAGTGTGCTTGACAGAATTTCTCACATTAACGTCGTCTCATCAATATTATGCATGTAATATTTTGTACTAGATGACGCCCGCTCCGTTGCACAAAAATTCGTTTATAGCGCGGAAACCGTAAATTTAAACGGGATAAAAAGTCCTTTCCCGGGACTCAAAGCATCTCCATACCAAATTTCTGCAAAATCGGTTTAGCGATTTGGGCGTGAAGAGGTAACAGATAGACAGATTAGCATTTATAATATTAGTATTAGTATGGATGGATGTGGTAATAATGAAAACGAAATATTTTTAAGTTTGAGTGACAGACGCTTTGTTTGCACGCCCATGACAATATTATCATCCACGCTTCGCCAGATCCTTGTAGGTCTGTAGTTTCAAAATAAAATTTATAATGATGATGACGATATTTGTGATAAAATATGATGAACAAAACATCTCGATAGGTCCCTTGGTCCCAAACGTGACGGTAAGTTTCAACTACTCCACACAATGGACATAGCGAGCGATAAATTTCATACCCGGAGGGTTTATGTTATCTTAATATAACTATCAATATCGTATGATACGACAGCTTTATTTTATTTTCTTAATATAATATACGGTTATATTATATCACAGAAGATAATAATATTTATATTTAAATATTTATTATTATACAGAGTGCTACAAAACAGTGATAATACTGTAGGGTTTGTATGTTTCCCTTACATTGCGGACTCATACACTTAGTTTTTGTTACACCTTGTATATTTTGAAAGTAAATTATTTTAGTTCAAAGAAAAAATCTGGTAAATTTAAATATAGGATTATAATATTATGTTATAGTCAGGGTTCCCATAACAATTTTATTTTTTTTATTACTATCAAGCTGATTTTTCGTGAGTAGCTTCATTTTGATAAGACGAACAACAATTTTCTCTGCGAAAATTCTCGGAAGTGGTAGCTAACAGAGATAGAAAGGATTTAATATTTTGATTCCTACAATATGAATTGTTATTACTTAAATTATATAACTTTTAACCTATCAATATACAAAAAATCTGCTGGTTAGGGTTCCTTTTTATGGTTCCGTAGTCAACCAAGTTTTGTTGATTACAGAACCCTAAAACGGAACCCTAACGAGCTGTTTTTTTTTTGTATATTGATAGGTTAATAGTTATACAATGTGTCCCGACACCGGTGTCCGATCCTTTAATGTCATGATATTTTATGGCATATTTTAGTGACAAATTGGCTTTCAAAATTTTTTTTTCTCAAACTTTTGAAAAAAAAAAATTTCTCTGGCTTCATGCTAATTTGAACAATACTTACTTCATAAGAAAATCGTTATAACTTCTAAACTATCTGACGTAGAGCATAGAAATAAAGGAATTTATTTAAGATGAAAACCTCCTCTATCTTTTTAAAATAAAAAAGAACCAGTTTGATGCACTAGATTTTTCACAAAAAGCAATTAATTAAAAAATTCACATTTTTTGTCCTTAAACTTTGGTTTTTCTATATTTAATTTCTCGAAATTTATAATATATTGCCTGTGTAAGCGTAGCTCACAAGTTTAGCTATCAAATGAGACCTTTTTTACCTTCATAAGATATTTACATTAGAAGTACTGGTCAGATTAGTGTGAAAGCCTGAGAAAAACTAAAATGGCTGCTATTTTACAACCGTGAGAGAGAGAACTTTGAGAGCCAATTTGTCGATAAAATATGCCATAGATCATGACATTAAAGAATCGGACACCGGTGTCGGGACACATTGTATAATTTAAGAGTAACATTGTCCTACAAATAGAACAATCCATAATTTAGGACCATCAAATCGAAATATTCAACCTTTCTATCTCTGTTAGCTACCACTTTCGAGAATTTTCGCAGAGGAAATTTTTGTAAGTCTTATCAAAATGAAGCTACTCACGAAAAATTAGCTTGATAGTAATCAAAAAAAATTGTTCTAGGGAACCCGGACTATTAGGTTTATAAAGTTAAGGCTAATATAGGGTAAGTACGGCAGTACCTGTCACTACGGTGCTGTGCGCCATTTAGTTGGGCCACAGTGTACTGTAGTGCTTACTGAAGGAGTTAAATAATATAATGACCACCATAAAATGCTTTGCTACCCTTAGTTCGTTTACCAAAAAGAAATACTTGACACCAAAAAAATAAAGTCTATAAATAGTACTAGTTATTTTAGTCACGACTGCACTACTAATTGTATTCGAACAAATCATCATCATCAATGAATGATCACCAAATCTTAGCGAGCAAATTAATATACTATTTCTGCCTCAATAAATCACTACGATTGGCTTAAAATGTAGGCTATTTAACAAAAAAGTATAATAATGCCATATTAAGCTATGTCTCCGGCTTGCCATCCCCTCCCACCGCAACCCAAGCGCCGCGCTTGCCCGAACACGATCCTCTTTTTTATGATTTTTTAATTAAAATGTGGTTAGAAATTTGGTTTTCATTTATTATTTTTCGGTTAACAATGATTTTTTTGGAGAAAGTTTGCTTTAATAGGATAGAAAAATGAAAACACTTTGGTTATCATTTTACATTAAAATGCTGTTTTAATTTAAACATTACACACACTGCAATGTGCACACTACCATCTTAATAATAATAATAATATCTATGGACGCTTCACACCACGTCAGTCTGGCCCCGTGCTAAGTACCTGAAGGACTTGTGTTACGGGTACCAGACAACGGAAATATATTTAATACTTTTATACTATGCATATATTTAAGATTTTTATTATATTATGATACACATATTTAATACAAATCCATGACCCAGGAACTTTTGAAAACTCTTTGTTCCGTCGGCGGGATTCGAACCCCCGGCTTGAGCTACCAACCAACTGAGCCACAGAGGTCGTCAATTTTGGTGATCATTGTTATAATTTCACATTAAAATGCGGATTTAAATTTGATTATTTACTATTTTTATTTGTTATATTATATTAGTATACCTAGTGGTAAGTTAAACATAAGCCCTCACTGAATACTCGCTGATTTAAGGTTAGCATAAATTATCTGGACTTACCCTGTACCAGAACTGACCCTGATTACTCCTACATCTTAATTCAGAACAAAAATCAACAAAATGCAGATTTTATGCACTTACCCCTTTATACCATGTCAGTTTAGTAGCAGCGGGGTTGGCCTGGACGCTGCACTCGAAGTAAACGTCATCGCCTTCTTTTATGTGGTTTGAATTCAAATTAGATCCCATTTTAAGAGTCAGTATAGGAACATCTGAAATAAAGTCTTTATTTAACCACTTGCGCCTATAGAAAAGTAACGTAAAGCCCATTTGCACCAGTCAAGATTACGGTTAGCCCTGGGTTAAAGATTATTTTACTTTTCTCGTTCCACGAATTTATAAATGGAAAGGCATGATGCCTAAGCACAGGGTTATCACAGGCGTATCATTAAAACCAAGTTATTGCATGCCTACGTCACATTTATTTTCTGAGTCAATTCCGAATTGTCAGTACATTGGAAAATGAATGAGTCAATTCTTATGTACCGAAAGATGAATAACAAAATCACAATGCTTTTGATGATGACAAATACGAAAACGATACGTCTGGTTCCGAACGATACGCTCGGAATATTGTTAGCAAGCAGATATCGAACACACTTCCATGTCGTCACATTAATTAACGAGTAGATTACATAGTTACAGACAGCCAGACAGAATAAATACAATTAGACATGATATCCTTTGTATTAGTAAGGATTGTTTTGATCAACGGGATTCGGATTCGCTTATTTCATGATTGATATTCTGTTTTTGTTTACTTGTTTTGAAGGTACCTTGAAGTTTTATGATTACGATTAGTCTTATTTATCCATTTATTATGTCTTACAGAAATTCCACCCATATAAATGAAAAGATTAATGCAAATCACCTCAATTTATATTTCGTTTGCGTCTTTCATCTAATTCTAACTTCGTCTATTCTTAGAATATACGAGATTTGGAATAACAGAATGTCTATAGAAATGTAGTTGTAATACGATCTTCATACCTTTATTTGTAGGGTCCACTGCAATAATGATGAATGTCCAAATAATTAAAAGCTTTTGTTATGTATTATATTTATAACTACTAATATTTATAAAATTTACAAACTTAGTAATATCGCTCGTTGTTTCCCGATAAATATGTTTTTAATGATTTTGATACACGGCTAAAACACTCAACGTCACGTCTGGTGATTGCCTTTTAATAATCTTTAAGTGTGAAGATTATTTTGATATTCTTTAAGTGTGAGTTTTGTTACACCTGCACCATTCTAAATCATCACCAAACTAACGACTGAGGACATTCATCATTATTGCAGTGGACCCTTTAGTTGAAAATTGTACAAGGAAACAATCCGGATAATTTTCTCTATTTATAAACAATTGAAATAAATGACAAATATGTCAAAGCTTTTCTAATACACAAAAATATTCACACTTTAAGATATTTTTCATCATAATATAATTATTAATATAATTTTTAGGAACCACAATTATAAATATTTTATTTAAAAGAACTTTATTACTACGAGTAATCATGACACGCAAAACTAAGAATTCCAAGCAACTCTAATTGTAATATATTTTAAAAAACTGTAGACTGCAGAAGATATTATGCTGTTTGTTTTCCACTCATTTGATAAAAGAAACATGTGTTTCATACTGTCACCTTCCTGGTAATGTTGTTTAATTATCAATTTGCACGTGACCAAAATAGAAAGCGTCATCTAATCTCACAACAATGCCCTCCACGTGCCAACACCCTCTCGTATTTCTATACTTTTATTATAATATAAACATAAACATATTGCAAATCATTTCTATCGCAGCCCGCCATCGCTTTGAGCTCTTTACATTAGAGTTAAGCGGTAATGAAATAATCTTCCATAACGTGCCGAACCCACGTCGATAATCAACGTGTATTGACAAACATTCCCGAACTGTGTGTTTAGTGTAAGCCTCGTTTGATTATATTTCGGAGGTGTCAATACAATTTCGGATTAATAACTACGAGATGACTTTGTGATATTAAAATCAAATGTTATCTAAGTTAGTTAAACATAATTTCACCAACGTAAACATAACTTTAGCCATTCTAGTTGCGCGTTCCGGATAAGGGAAGAAGTGTAAAGAGTTTACACAGAATAACATGATTAGAAAAGTCACGTGTGGGAACTTTCTTCGCGATACGAACGGGAAGGTAAATGGAAAAAATACATGTTATTATACACGATTTAGGTAAATGCCTTATAAGGCGGAGTTTTGCAACAAAACTTAATATAATAATATGTTATACAAGCCACATTACTTTTCTAAGTCAAAAATAGTGAATTGGCTGAAATATATGGCCGATAAGGCTAATAATACGGTGATCGCACATTTATCAGCATGCAGAATTCGTTCTATGGAATGATGTGAAACCTCACACATTCGTCCGCACCGTACGCGCCGCATTTCGTGTACTATGCGGTGCGTTCGACGCGTACGGCGTGTACGGTGCTGACAAAATATGTGCGATTAGCTTAAATTGATTGCTAATAAGATTCATGAGTCATGATACTTTTCTTATACTAAGATATACTTACAATGTACATTCAGTTGCCATGAATCTTCAAGTACTGAGTTGGGTATTCTGGGGTTTTCGGCCCGGCACAGCAGCTGACCCTCGTGGTCCTCAGCTTCAGGGATGAAGGTCAGTATGCTAGTCGTAGAATTGGTGTCCGAGAACTGCAACATATTGTATATTTTTAGTTGCGTTAAAAGTAAAGGTTACAAAATATTTGATTATGCACTATGAGGTAAAATAATATCTAAACTATGAGGACATAATTAGTACCAGTAGTTTAGGAGTTATCGAAGATGAGCCTAATAAAATTAACGCTAGTAACATAACGAACATAATCCTAGAAAACGATGTAGTTTAGACTTTAGAGCAAGACTATAAATGACATTTTTATAGCTATAAAATGAAACAAAGTCTTTCAGTGCCTTCACTTATGTACTAAACTGGTTCTGTTTTATTTTACCCCTTCGTTCCGGTAGCCCAAAAACGCCAACGTTATTTTCTATTCGAGTATAACCATTTCACACTCTGCCGAGTCGAGCGTAATAAAAACATAAATGAAATTACAAGGTGCCGCGTTCGCACACTTCAAAAACTTTATCTTCATGAATTCCTAAGTATCTAGTTATTTCTAAGAAAATTTATTTGAATTTTCATTTTGTTAGTTTATTTCATGTTTTCCAAGTAGTAATAATTATGAACAATGCTGCAATAATATACAACAAAATTGTTTCATATTGTGTAAACCCAATGATAGTTATTATTTTAGAATTATAAAAGAACAGTAAAATACAATAAAATTAAATAAAAAAGAAGGAAATAAATAACAAAGCTCGACACAGCGTACTCAAGTAACAAAACAATACATAATATTTCAGCAATATTTTCACCACTTTTCTCTTACCACACGCACCTTAACCCATTAACCGCCAAAATGAAACTAATAGTATTTTTTTAATAAAACTTGCATTTATCTGCACTTTATATGTGAAATAAACGAAAAATAAAAGAAAAATTTAAAAAAAAATCTCCCCAGTTGGGTACAACGGCGTCTTACGAGCAACTTAGGTGTGATAAGGTTTAGAACTAACTTTTTTTAATACATAATGTTACTTTCTCATTTTCTCAGCACTCCTAAAATGGTAGTTCACAAACTTGGCCGCAGAACTGCCGTACTTAGATTTGCAAGTGGTAAATTGTCGTGAAGCATAAATCAAGTATTCTGAATTGCTCCTATGCGCCAAGTAATTCATTTTTATGGTCGACTCATGCAGAACTCTTCAGTGCATATATGCATTTATTTGCATTCATAGCTGTGCCACGGCCGGTTGGATATTTTAAATTAATTTCTGTTGAGGTAATTTATGGACTGGGATATAGGTTAATGAATTTAAGTAGGATTTTGTCTTAGTAAGATATTAGTAGAACTTGATGTAAGTATGTACTTTTTTCCGAGACAAAAATATGTATATTTGTAAAAGGTAAAAGATCTCTACAAGTCTCATAAAAATCAATGCAGGCTTAAACACATGAAGAGTTAAAGTTGACATCGATGCAGAATGACATTTTAGCATTCATGATAATAATCAATAATGCATGTATTCCTACTTAAATTAATATTCCCTTGTATGGACGATGGTTACATCAATAGGTTATCTTTCTGTATTCGTTAACTGCATTCAACAAAATATACAGATGAAGAACACAGATTAAGGCCAAGTTACTCCTCTGATAAAGGTAATATACATGTTTAATGCCTATACTACGAAACGATCTGCTTCTAAATTTAAATTTAAATTCCGAACCAGCAGGAAACTAAGGCGGTGAGTCCGCGAGTGTTGTTCGCTATTGTCGGCGCTGTATTTGTTTCAGCTTCTGTTTAAACTTAATCTTGCTTCTGTAAATTATGAGTAACAATCTAACATGGAAGTAAATTTAATTTCGCTCATCACGGATGCTAAGCAACATCACGGATCATAACATAGAATTATAATTATTCTCGAGTATTCACTTCGTAAATTTCATGTCAAAAATGAAAATTACGCGATGATTAAATATTATTTTGACTCGGATTTGTTTGCGATGCCAATAATTAATTGTTGTTTGAACTTCATCCGAGCGGACTCTTCACGCGCATTAATTTAACCATCAAAGAAGTAGGACTTTACATTAATTTCGAGAAATTGTGGATGTAAAAAGGTAATGAGAATGACGAGTGCCATTTGCGTATTTAATTTGAGACTTCAAAATTAATTTCCCGAAATCATAATGAAGGAAATTCCAACAATTATTACCCATCGCTTTGCTCTATGGTAAGAAATTTGTGTGGTTTCCAATATGCAAAATGGCGATTTTACCCCTTTAAAACTACCTTCCATGGCATAGATTTTTCAAGTTTAAAAAGCACTATTCGAAATCAACTTTGAAATGTAGTATTGTACAATTTATTTTTTCCTCCTCAATAAACTAATACCGTAACTGGATGATTTCTTTTTAACTGATATTTCATCAATTATTTCGGGAGAGGCAATATTTTCCCCAATTTAATAAACGTGTAGCACATGGTCTTTTCAATATTTATGTAATGGCTAGTATAAAAATTTATCACTAGCTAGCTTCTGCTGATATATTAAAAGTCAATGGGACTAGGACGCCTTTTATTTGCACAGGATAAGAGACCGTTGAATATTTCTATTCGATATTTTCATTTCTGTTTGTTTATATCTTTTGATGTAGGTACAAATAAAGGATATTGATATATCTCTAGCATTTCATATCTCTACTGCCATAGCTTATAACTTTTTATTAGAATTGTTTCATGCTATATGAAAGTGTGGTATCCTGACAAAATTCAGAAATAGGCAGATTCTTAGTGTAATGTGTAATCTACTAGCAAACAAAATAGCTTAGCGTTGCCTTAAAAGTCATAAATGAAAACATGTAATAATAGCCAGCTGGCCAATTATAGTAAAATAACGTAATTCCATACTAATATTATAAAATATAAATGCAAAAGTGTGTCTAACTGTATATGTGTCTGTGACCTCTTCATGCTTAAGCCGCTGAACTGATTTTGATGAAATTTGGTATGGAGATAGTTTGAGTCCCAGAAAGGACGTAGGATAGTTTTTAACCCGGAAAAATGTAGGATTCCCTCACGATAAATGAATTCCTGCGCAACGGAGTTTCGGGCGTTATCTAGTGATATATTTTTACAAATAAAAATCGGCCAAGTGCGAGTCGGACTCGCGCACGAAGGGTTTCGTACCGTTATAGAGCAAAAATAGCCCAAAAAAAATGTGATTTTTGTATGGGAGCCCCCTTTAAATATTTATTTTATTTTAATTTTATTATGAATTTTTAAAGTACAAATATAATTAAGGATTTTGTAGAAATTTCAAGTGCCTAGCTATAGCCATTATTGATACCAAGCAAAAAATAGCAAAAAAATCACGTTTGTTGTATGGGAGCCCCCCTTAAATATTTATTTTATTTTATTTTTAGTATTTGTTATATCGGCAACAGATGTACACATTCTATGAACATTTCAGAAGTCTAGCTATAGCTGTTCTTGAGATACAGCCTGGAGACAGACAGACGGACAGACAGACATCGAAGTCTTAGTAATAGGGTCCCGTTTTTACCCTTTGGGTACGGAACCCTAAAAACAACGTCATTCAATTTATAAGAAAAACATAAATAGTAGCATTTTCTCCGTGTATTGAACTACCATTAAGTATACCACTGGAATATTTACAATACCACCATCTGATTGAAAACAAATATACATCGGCGAGAAAGAAGCGTTTTAAAATTAACATATAAATGTAGACAGAAATTGTTTGTTTTCACTAATGGTATTGTGATCCATTCAAACTAAAACTAACAAGGTGTTCGATTTCGACATTTTCAATTTTTTTTAATGAAAACAAATATTTAATTTCTTTAATGTGTCTGAAACACGCTCGACAATAAGCTGCAAATGACAATATATTTTTTTGTTATAAATAAATCAAAACTTCTTTTCTTTGTTTTTGCTAAGCGCCTAACTTTAAATACTAATTAATATTTTTGCTTATAAAACAGTTGCGAAATGGATAAAATATACAATACTTTGTTCTTGCTTGACAAGCGGTTTTTCAAACATATCAAACAAGAAAAAAAAAATTATACAGCATTTTGACTGTAAAAATATTGTATCAACTTCTTATTTTGTTTCGATACAATCATTATTATTTTAAGTAAGTAATAAAAGGTTTCTTGTCACAAGCGACTTTAAAAAACAATAAAATTATTCTTCGAATCAAATTAAAGTAGCTATCAAAATATCAGTTCTTAGTACTTACAGTTTTCGCTTTTCGTCTCAATGGCTTCGTTCCTTTCAACCACGTGATTTGGGCCTCTGGCCTGGACCCTGTGGCCCTACACTCCACCTCGTAACTTCTGTCCGCTGATAGCTGCCGGTTTTTATTGACAATCTGAACCGTAAGTGGTCTTACTGCAACAAACTGCTATGTATGTATTTGATGTTAGAAATTAGTCTACAAAGTATATTTTATGTCCACCGACGATAAACGTAAAAAGGTATCGTAGTTCTGAATTAATTCTAAGCTTTCAGGGTCACTTTACATTTAAGATGCAGTTCAATCGCTTTAGTGTAAATAATGTTTTATGGGGTTTAGTTACACTTCAAGACTATAACATTGTTTTAAACATCTTATAATTACTGTTTTAAAAGCGACATACATAATATTTAGACAATAATAATTGTGCTTCTGCATGGGAATCGTATTCAAATGAGTATGATAGTTTTGGGATTGTAAGTGCAATCACTTATGTAAATAGATATTAGTGATTGCACTTACAATCTCAAAAGTCAAAACTATCTACCAAACCGTCTACAATCAATACAAAAGAAATCAAGAAACAAACACTATTATATTAGATTTTACTCACGGTTAATATCCAATATAAGAAGCTTCGTCAGTGGTTGGGCCAGATTGGTATTCGACGCCTGGCATATGAGCCGCGCATTCAGATGCTGTCGACCAATGCTGGGGAACTTCAGCGTGTTCACAGTCACCCCATTGGATCCTCGCTCGAAGGAGTCGTCGATAACTGTATTCTCCAAATACCAGATCACAGTTGGTCGCGGGTCACCTGAAAAGAAGTTAAGCTTAAGGCATGCTATACACAATATTGGGTCAGCGCTTTGAGCCAACGCAATGGACCAACACGTTGATTACGAAATGCCGCTACCTGTAACTTACCGCCAAGTAGGCCTCACAGTCTGCACGTTGGCCAAATGCGCTGGCTCAATGCGTGGGCCTATAATAATTGTACAGCTTATGCCACTACCGTGACACTTTTGACACCTTGTACCATCTGAGAAATTTATTCAGAGCCAGATGGCGGACATACGTGCGTACTTGTTACTTCTTTGTTGCGTCTTTGTTAACTATCTGTCTGTTCACCCTTAAATTTCTGAACCGATTCCGATGAATTTTAGTATGAATTTACTTTGTTTTTGGTTTTAACTTATTTGTCTATCAACAATTCCCGTGTGATAGAAAAATAAGTTTCTATAAGTTTAGAGTAAGCACATAATGATGTTATATCGAGAACTCACTTTTAGTTCAAATAGAAACTAAATCTTTTAATATTCTTAGGTACCTATTCAAGCCATACAAAACGGAATCACAATACTATGTTTTATAAAACTGTAAGTAGCGAGACCTATTTTCGCAAAACTACTTTTGTGTAGAGCCAAAAGATATATTTATCATTCCTTGTTCATTTCATTCAATTTTCTATTTTATCTTAGAGCCTGGGGGAATAATATTCGACGAGACTATAATACTTGAGACAACATATAATTGAAAAGGGAGTCGCCCTTTGCGTATTGACCGCTGAATCTGAGGAATATTTCTTTTTATGGCCCTACTAAAATGAGTACCTCTTTATTTCGTCGGAAGTTGGGGGCTTTAGAGAAATAAATAATAGACTTAATCAAATAATATGGAATGAAAGGTCACGGGAAGAATTTCGAAAAAATTTAGTGGAAAAGAAAAAGAATAGAAATACTGAAAGGTTATAAGTAACAAACTTCTTTAGGAATATAACAGGTTGGCAACTAGGTAATTGCGGATTTTTTAAGGAAAACCAAAGACATTTTTTTCATGGAACTAAATAACTTTATTCTGTAATGTATTGACTATTTTGATCAATGACCTTTTTGCCTTCTTTCAGGCAGTATCATAATACCCCGTTCATAAAAATCAGGTACGATTTGATATCATCATCATTACTGAATTTTTTACCACTCAAGGAGTTTTATAAAGGTCGAAACAAAAAGTAATCGGATGGTGCAAGACTATCTTATGGTGGATGTGGCAAAACATCCCAACCAAGCTCCAATAATTATTTTTGCCGACTGACCAAAGATGTGTGTGGCTTTGCACAGTCATGATGGAATACAAACTTTTTCGATTTGCCAATTTGGGCCGCTTTTCTTTAACTGCATTGTTTAATTTTGTGAGTTGTTCAATGTATACATCAGAATTGATCGTTCGGTTGGGTATTCCGAGTTCAAAATAGACAACTCTACCACCAAAATGAAATTTAGCAAACCATTTTGACACTGCCGTTCTTTTAAGGCTTCGTCACTATATAAGTAAATAAACAGCACATAAGTTTTTATGAGCTTGCGATGCGTTGGACTCTAACGATTTTTTCCAATTTAAAACTTTATATTTCACAAATGGATCCCTAAATCGTAATATTTTTTAAAAAACCCATCCAACGACTCCCCACACGGTTGGGTTGACGCGGAAAAAAAAATCAAGCCCGCTTGATGTGTAGGGGAGGTACCTTAAAAAAATATTTAAGATCTTATATACCATTTTGTCGGCATCATTAACATGTGCATTCATGCCGAATTTCAGCTTTGTAGGTCCTATAGTATCTGAGCAAAACTGCGGACAGACAGACGGACGGACGGACAGACGGACAGACGGACAGACAGACGGAGGGACAGACCGAAATTATAAGGGTTCCTTATTGACTACGGAACCCTAAAAATTCAACTGAAGCTATCTATGAGTGAAATCTGCAATTACTTAGTTGCCAACCCAATAGATCGGTGTCATTCTGTAACTTGTACAATCAGACAAGTTGATTTATACGTTGAGGTAGTAGGGAGACCTACGTTATTTGGTCGCGTTATGTCATTTTAATGTTAGTTGTGGGCTGGGTGTAACATAACGTGACCAAATTACGTAGGTGAGTGGATTTCAACAACTTGCATTTTTTATATAATTTTGGTGGAAATTTTTGTTTCCACCAAAATTATTAGAGATTAGCCCCCTTACTAATAAAAACTTCTTACACATCCGTGTAACGCATGAATAGTTAAACACGGTGGTTGTGTTTACATAGGGTTTATACAGAACTCTACTAATAATCAAATGATAATGACATTTATGACTTGTGTAACTAAAATCGTGTTATATACAATAGACTGTAGACTCAAAGGAAAACGTTCAGGAATTAAGTTACACGCTATCTGATGTTCGGGTGTTGATGACAAAAATTGATATAAACGTTATGTTTTTATGAACCTGGTAATTATAATTGGACACAAGATTGATATTTAAACATTTTTAGTTAATATTAATCAGTAGAGTACGTGAACTTTGTAAATAATATAATGTTCGACTATGAAATTTACTTTCAAAGTTTTTGAACGCAACGCTAATGTCAAAGTTAGTAAAATTTGAAATTGTCAAAATATTATTTTGTCACTTATGACGTGTTAGGGGCGCATTCCACTAAGCGCTCAAACGCTGAAAATACTCCTTCAGCCGTTTTTGATCGCGGCAGATTGTTGTGATCGCGGCAAAAGCGTCACTCATGACGTATATTTTCACTAATGCAAAGCTAAAAACGACCCATCTTAAAGGTGGGTCGAAGTGGACGTTTTAATAAAACCGCCATCTTTTTATATGCAAAATAAGCGGTTTAATTTAAATTTATAATAAAAGAATAATAATAAAGTTAGTAAAATAGGTAAAAAAGGTAACTTAATTCCTGAACTTATACGTGGGAGAGCCATGCTTCGGAACGAATGGGCCGGCTCGACCGGAGAAATACCACGATCTCACAGAAAACCGGCGTGAAACAGCGCTTGCGCTGTGTTTCGCCGAGTGAGTGAGTTTACCGGAGGCCCAATCCCCTACCCTATTCCCTTCCCTACCCTTCCATATTCCCTTCCCTTCCCTACCCTCCCCTATTCCCTTCCCTTCCCATCCCAACCCTCCCCTATTACCCTATTCCCCCTTAAAAGGCCGGCAACGCACTTGCAGCTCTTCTGATGCTGCGAGTGTCCATGGGCGACGGAATTTGCTTTCCATCAGGTGACCCGTTTGCTCGTTTGCCCCTTTATTTCATAAAAAAAAAAAGGAATAAGAATGACAATGATAATATCAAAACTAAATAAATATACATAATTTATAAAATAAATGTAACAATAAACAATTATGACTTAAGAGGAAAATAAAACTATACGATAATATCTTGAAAAAAGGCTATAAAACGAGAAACTATTGAAAGCCGTTCCTAGACAAAAACAATATAAAATGCGATAAAATTATAATTTGAAATGAACGCTAGAAACTCTCAACAATCCATTCCACTTGAGTTTGTATCATTGACGCGATTTGTATCATGCGAGTGGACCGTCAAAAACCACGGTCGTGACTCGTGAGCGTTATCGTTGTAGGTGCTTAGTGGAACGTACCCTAAATAAAACGATCGCGATGTATGTTATATTTCGTTTACATTGAAAATCTATTTCATTCAATTGATTAAAGAAATAAAACATATTAAATAGTTCTTTTTATGTTTCTTTGCTAATAAGATGGTAGAAATCAGCAAACGCACTCAAAACTACATATTCAAAATAAAATATAATCAGCTGATCCATTAAAAATCCGCCATCTTGATCTTATTCACACTCTATACAAGGGTGATGCCTTGTGTAAGCGTTGGGTAAATTTGTATGGAAGTTACAACAGCATTATACAGGCCATATGTCAAAAAAATTATTATTAGTAGAAAAAAAATTACGCAGCCTCTATACACCTGTGTAACTTTTTATTAGTAAGAGTGTTTACAGGAAACTGTTACGACAACCACCACTTAGACGAGTTAGCTTGTGACAGAATGAAGTGAATGGCGTATTTTTTATGCTTTAAGAATCAATGGTATTTTGTAAAAATAATGTTTTACACGCCCTCTTACCCACCAAAATTTACCCACCAAAATTGGAATTTGCGAGAAAAATAATCTTTAAAAAAAACTACGTGCACTAAAGTTATAACACACTAACTTAATTATAAACAAACCAAAACTCTACCGATATTCAAAATAACAACATGATATTATTGCCACAAGTAGGATAATTTTAGTACACAAAAATTGCATAAAATCGGTGGTTTTGTAATAAAACGGTTATCTTTCATTTCTGGCTGGAAACTGGTACGAGCCAGCCCACAGCCACCTCCTAAACGGGTTAGCGTGTGGCTGAATGAAGTAAATGGCGTATTTTTTATGCTTAAGGGATCAATGGTATTTTGTAGAAACAACGTTTCGTAAATGACACCAAAATTGGTAAAATCTCCGCGACAGACCTAAACTGTGTCATAAAAACTCAACTACAGAACTTAGTACAATAAAATTCATATATTATCAAGAGTCAACTATATTAAACGACTACATAAAGATAAAAATCCAATCCAGTATCAAGTTTTTTGTAAATCGGTCTAGATATTGAGTAAAATATGTCGACGACAAGCCACCAAAATTGGAAATCACCTATTTATGTTTATTATCTTGGAAAATAAACATATTTAAAAAAATAATAACGACGGGGCCAAATTATAAGCATTATATTTTACTTTGAAAATCAAAAATGAAAACCTTATCTTAAAAATATAGGATAGTTTTCAGCCTTGCCGCGCAAAAAAGCGGTTTGGGAAATCCAGTCAGGTCCGTCAACTGCCTATGAACATTGGTTTGGTTCTTCGATGGTATATATATCAAAGAAGAAAACCCTTAAGTAAGGGCCGACCAAAACATGTCTACCAAAGATGGTCGACATGTTTTGGTCTTATTCTTATTAGATTGCTGGATGCTGATAGTCTGTATGTTGGAATAAAACGCTAAGTACAAGTACCTTTAGTAGAAATAATATTTATTCAAGTCTTACAAATTAAAAAAAAAATCTTTTACTCTTAATATACTTAAAAAATAAATAATTAAACCGCGTTGTTTAAAATAAACTAGAGATAGTCCAATGGTCGAAATTCGACCTTAAATAAAAAAATAATTAATTATAAGTTTCAAACAACGCTTCAAGTCAAAATATTGACTTTATTATTTTTTAATACATAATTCCTGCTCAGATTAATAAAGTCAAATGATGACAGACTGGCCGTGTAATAATTGTCTAATAGTATTTAATAAAAAAAAACTAAATCTATTTTCAACATTTTCAATTTCACAACAGACTTCAACCATAAATAAAAGAGTACAATTCGTGTGTATAGGCTTGTCAATCAAAATCTCCTAGTGTGTGTGTGTTGCAGTGTGTGTAATGTTTTATTTGTTAAAAAAATGTGTGATAAAAGCATAATTTCAAAATAATATTAGTTCGATGCACTCCTTCACCATATAAACTATAACTGTGCAAAATTTCAATCACCTTTCCGTATTCCGTGTCCGCATTTTTCGTCAAAGGGATCCAAAGTTTTTCGCTCGCGTATTAGTATATAGATGAGTAATTAATTTCACATTTTTAGGGTTCTGTTATATTAGATACCTGAAGGGACCCGAATCCGTCTGTTCGTCTGTCACTAGTTTGTAACCTCGATGTATGAACGTCGAGGGCGAGAGGAGGAGGATATGGTTGATGAGACAACAAAAACCTAATTTGAATTTCAAAAAAATCAAAAACTTTTTTTTTTTATGACATTAAAAATGAGGCATTCCCATACAATAAACACTAATTTTCCCTTTGGCACGGAACCCTTCGTGCGAAGTTCGGTACTTGACCAGTTTTATAACACAATTAAGTATCTGAAATTTAATCACACCACCTCAAAATAACTTTCACATTGACGTCTGATAAAGGTATATTGATTATTGACTTCGAAGAGCTCGTTTTTAAATAAGACTTAATTAAATTGAATCCTTTGTTCTTATGTAAATAATTTATGGTTAAACGAACTTACCTGAAGTGAAGTTAAACCAAAATTTTGTGAGATGCTGCATCTGAGAGACTTCATAATAACCATGTAGTCCGTTTTACGACCTACAACATCGCCACACGATTTTTAGATAAGTATTTAAAAATATTTAAAAACTACTCGTTCACTCACTCACCGCTCGACCGATCCCGAACCCTCGCTCGGCTTCATTTGTTTCAGAGAAGTAGGACTCGAGGCTTTTATTCTGCTTCCTGGGGTCCTCACGCAGCATGCGCCATCTGCATGCCTCGTGTTAGGGTTTGGGAGGGAGTGAAGTCTCTCAGATGCAGCATCTCACAAAATTTTGGTTGAACTTCACTTCAGGTAAGTTCGTTTAACCATAAATTTTATTTCGATGTTGCATCTGAGAGACTTCTTAATAACCATGTAGATGTTTAGCGTTTATAGCAGAATAAAACAGTCATAATAATCATTACAACAGTCGTGTTTATTCATAATAATATAACATACCTACAGAAATAACAAGTTGATAAGTATATTATTAAGTTTTACATTAATATCAGTCTTTAATTTATTAAAGTGTATTCTTATCAAATACAGCTTGAGCAAAAGCGTTATCATCTTCTGAATTTATCAGAGGTTGATTATAAAAGCGCGCAAAACAAAGCGAGTTGCCTGACCAGCCTGCCGTTTTCTTAATCAGATCTAGTGACACTCCGGCCCTGCCGGCAGACGAGGTAGCGGCGTGCCGTGTGCTGTGTGCTGTAAATATGCTCACGTCCACGCCGCTACTGCTCAGAGTCTGTTTGATCCAGCGGCTTATGGTCTGGGAACTCGCGTTGTGAACGGGCTTCTTAAAAGTAAGAATTAATTTTTCTGTATTTACATGATTTCGATATTTATTAGTTATTTCCAAATACGATAGCACCGCGAGTGCAGGACAAATTGAGGGCTTGTCTCTAAAGAATCGTATAATAAGCCTTGGGTTTTGCCTATTCGGCATTGAAGTCTTAATTATATCTTTAATAGTGATAACAATACGTGAATTTTCAGAATGAACGTCTTCTGTTCTTATGAGTGATAACGTCTGCACCCGTTGTCCCGTGGACAACGCCATGTGAGTTACCATCTTTTTTGGTAAAGTTTCTAATGATATAGAATCATACGGATAAAATGTAGATAAGTACTCCAAAACCTTATTAGGATCCCATATAGAAGAATACTTTGGGAAGCTGGGCTTACTCCTAAATACTCCTTTAAAAAATCTTAGTATACAATCGTCATTGCAACGGGATTTACCAATGACTAGAGATAAACTAGACCTATAACAATTTAACGTCCCGTAACTTGCATTTTCATTAAATTTTTCTGTTAAGAATCGTAATATATCAGCTACGGATCCATCGTACAAATCAATATTATTAATTTGACAGAAATTAAACCAATGTTTTAATCCTGTATTATACTGATTCGACTCCTCCGGTATTCCACGTCTTAGGTAGGCTTGCCGCACAATACTGCGCACGCCAGGGTAAGACTGGGCCACAGCGGATGGCACTCCCTGGAAGGGGACAGAAGAAGGTTTTTATTTGGCCTAAAATAAATCACGTCGGATTTGAGAAGCGATCGAAACAGTGGAAACCACGGCCGAGACGGCCAGTACGGGACGACTAATATACCGGTCGCTTCCTCTTCTATAATTTTCCTAAGACTTTTCAGTATGAGCGCGAATGGCGGGAAGGCATAGAAAAAATACTCGTGCCATGAAATTGTAAAAGCGTCGATATCGAAGGCACCTGGGTCTTGTTTCCAAGAGACATATCTGTCACACTTATTATTTAAGCGCGAAGCGATTAAGTCTATATCAGGATGACCGAAGCGATATGTAAGATCTTTTGAAAGTTTCTATCGTTAAATTCCCATTCGGTATCGACGTTAGTATACCTAGAAGCCTGATCAGCATCTGGGTTTTCTCGCGATTTTATATAAGAAGCAAAAATATGTATGCGTTATTTCTCGCACCAATGCCATAATATATCTCTCGTGATTTCATTGAGATGAGGGAACTGAATACCTCCCATTCTATTAATATAAGATATTATGGCAATAGTATTATCTATTCTTAGTAACACGATTCTTGCAAAATGATTTCTTTTTTGGATTCGAGATAATTGATATGATTACGAGCTTCATCAGCTGACCAATGGCCTCTAGTTACCACTCCGTCGCACGCGGCGCCCCAGCCGGTGAGTGAGGAGTCTGTGAAGATCTCCAGCTCGTATAAATTTGTGTTTATTCTATTGAAAGGCTTGGGCTCAATATCGCATCACCATCCAAAATCATGGTACAAATAAGGTTTGTGTGGCATGATGGAATCAAAAATATTATTACATTTTTGTAAAGCTAAAAACTTCTCTCGTTCAAAGTATTTAGTACGCGGCCAGCTGTATGCTATTGCCGGACATGCTGAAGTTAAAGTGCCAATGAACTTCGCGAAATCACGTATGCTAATTTGGACTTTATTACGGATTTCTTTGGCTAGTTTAGATTTTTTTTGTAGTTTTTCAGAAGGTAATTGTAACTGCATGACTTGAGTATTTATGTTAAAGCCAAAAAATCTAAAAAGTTAGGTAGGCATCATACTACTTTTCTCAAAGTTGATAATAAAACCTAATTGTTCCAATTTTAACCTTAATATATGCATCGTGTTTTTACACGTAGCATTATAATCTTTACCCATACAAAGAAGATCATTAAGGTAAGCGACCACTAGATGGCCCTGTTTTCTTAACCATCTGAGAAGAGGCTTTAGAAGCTTTGTAAATACAAATGGTGCGGAACTTAACCCGTACGTAAAATTCATAAAGATTATTGTCAAATCGAAATCTCAAAACATTTTTATGTGATGCATGAATCGGCACAAGAAAGTATGCTTCCTTGAGGTCGATTGAGGCCATATTATAGGCATTTGGAGAGACAAATTTTATAGCAGTGCGAATATCTTCCCATTTTAAAATGTTGATTACGTACAAATTTATTAAGTAATTTTAAGTTGAGTATAAATCTGAACCCACCGTTACTTTTCGGTGTAAGAAAAATGGATGAAATAAATTGATCGGGCAAATTTTCATTATATACTGAAATAGCAGCAAATTGTTTGAGTTTACTTATAGCTTTGCTCATCTGACTCTTTGAAAACGGTGGATTACTCGATTCCACGCGTTGGTAAGGTAGTTTACAAAAGGGTATTTTATATCCTTTAACATACGATAGCACAGTGCTGTCGGAGGTAATCAAAAGCCAATTGCGTAAAAAGAATTGAATACGGCCAGCGTGAGGTACCTCTAGTAGCGGCGTCTCCTGTCGTTACCCGGTCTGGCGCTCCCGTAGGGGCGGTCGCGGCGCGGGGGCTGCTGGGCCCTCCTCGCCAACGTGGACGGCTGCGGCTCGTGCGGGCGGGCCGGCGCTACTGGCGCTGGCCTCGCGTACTGCTGACGAGGAGGAGCTCGGGAGTTGCCCGGCGGTACTTGTTGCTTGCGCTGCGAGAAAGCTTGTTGAGTGAAAGGTTTCTTTATTTGAAGACCAGATCTTTCGATATCCTTGGTACTTTTAATATTCTCACCGAGCTTTTCACCGAAAAGGTAGACGTCCCTTTTTACGCCTTGGATTGTTTTCCAAAATTTTTTATCTAAGCTGGGCAATATAAGCTTTTTTCGATTGACCGATTCCTCGTAATGCAAATCTAGGAGAATCTGATCTGTTTCTGAAATCTGTTTAATTATTTCGAGTTTCGGAAGGTCTCCTTGGATAAGTTGTCGCGTTAAATTCGCGAGGCTGGCTATTCCTAGGCCCAGTTGATTCTGCGCATTCTCTAACCACTTATCCCGGTTTTTTGCAGCCTCCTGTAGAACTGCGGCTACCTCTTGATTGAGTTTAGGCGCTTGTGTCAGCGAAAAGTTAGTCGGTATAAGAATCTTCGCCACAAGCGACTCCTTATATTCCTTAGCCAAACCATCGACCAGGATTTTACCCCAACGTTCAGAGAGTTCAGTGGGTATGCATTCGCCTAGGGCTTTCTCTGTTTTATTGGCCTCGCCAAGAATATTTAATATTTCAAGTGGTAATGTGGGGGTAGATTCTTGATTAGGATCTACCGGCACGGTGGCTTCTGGTTGGCTCAGCGGAGCTGATGTCGGCGGTGCAGCCTGCGGCGACGCCGGTGCAGGCGCAGGCGACTCCATATAATCCACGTCTTCGACGTCGGCTAAAGGATATGGAGTTCCACAGCGAGATTCAGCCTCTCGCGCGTCGATATCTTCATCGCGCCAATTGTCATCGGATGAGTGATCGTAATCGCGGCGGCCTTCCCGGGAGGAGGGCGCTTGACGACTCGGATCTTCTCCGGTCTGAATAAACAAAAGCATAAAGTTACTTTCAGGATGATATCACGTATCATCACGTTAAGAAAGAACTCAGTTTGCAACCAGGGTAACATCACGTATTACCACATTAAGGTACAAATAATTGACTATCTGGATAATATTACATATTAACACGTTAAGATAGTCGTTTTGTAACGTATCATAGCTTTACCTTAGCTGAGAACAAAGAAAAAATTCATAAAATTTTTAAAAATGAATGTGGGTAGTTTGGTACCTTTTCCCTTGTTGCGGCGTAATTTACTTTCCAATCGCCGTATTTTGCGCCGAATATGTTCGTAATCATCCTTATTCTTCCTTTTTCCCATGGTATTCGGCGATTTACACTAATTATAATACTTCAACACTATAGAAATTAATTTAAAAACAGTAACGTGTTGACGATGTCGCACACGAAAAACGAATGAAGCCGAGCGAGGGTTCGGGATCGGTCAAGCGGTGAGTGAGTGAACGAGTAGTTTTTAAATCTTTTTAAATACTTATCTAAAAATCGTGTGGCGATGTTGTAGGTCGTAAAACGGACTACATGGTTATTATGAAGTCTCTCAGATGCAACATCGAAATAAAATAGCAAATTACAATCACTTCTTATAGATAATAGCTTGATGTCGATATTCAAATTTGATATATTAGAATTTAGATTGTTAATTAAGTTTTCATACTTGGTCAAAGCGCACGGAAGTGCGCAGGCCAAGTTCCAGCAATAGGCCGCGCGCTTGCCGTGCACTATTTACACGAACGGTTTCGACGCACTTTTGACCCCCTGTAGCTCAGTGACTATTGCAAGTGCAAACATAAAATTATACCTACGTAATTATATACTAGTACTTAAACAGTATACCCAATTTCATAGATATAGCTTCGGTAGATCCTGAAATATGTCCCTGTAAAAATAGCTAATTTTGGCACTCACTCACCCACTCACTCATTCACTCAATGACTGACCGGTAATCAAAACCTCTAGGCCACTTCCAATTGTCCTAGCGTTATGAAATTTGGCACACAGGTCGTGTTATATTATGTAGATTAACAAAAAATTGAGAAATTCAAGAAATCGGTCAAGCGTGAGTCGGTTCATCTACGAATTTTAGAGGCCACTTCCAATTGTCCTAGCATTATGAAATTTGGCACACAGGTCATGTGTTATAATATTAATATGTAGATTAACAGAAAATTGAGAAATTTAAGAAATCGGTCAAGCGTGAGTCGGTTCATCTACGAACTTTAGAGGCCACTTCCAATTGTCCTAGCGTTATGAAATTTGGCACACAGGTCGTATGTTATAATATGTAGATTAACAAAAAATTGATGAATTTAAGAAATCGGTCAAGCGTGAGTCGGTTCATCTATAAACTTCAGAGGCCAATTTCAACTGTCCTAGCGTTATGAAATTTGGCACACAGATCGTGTGTTATATTATGTAGATTAACAAAAAATTGAGAGATTCAAGAAATCGATCAAGCGTGAGTCGGCTTATCTACGAAATTTAGAGGCTACTTCCAATTGTCCTAGTGTATTACGTGGGAGAGCCATGCTTCGGCACAAATGGGCCGGCTCGACCGGAGAAATACCACGTTCTCACAGAAAACCGGCGTGAAACAGCGCTTGCGCTGTGTTTCGCCGAGTGAGTGAGTTTACCGGAGGCCCAATCCCCTACCCTATTCCCTTCCCTACCCTCCCCTATTCCCTTCCCTTCCCTACCCTCCCCTATTCCCTTCCCTTCCCATCCCTACCCTCCCCTATTACCTTATTCCCTCTTAAAAGGCCGGCAACGCACTTGCAGCTCTTCTGATGCTGCGAGTGTCCATGGGCGACGGAAGTTGCTTTCCATCAGGTGACCCGTTTGCTCGTTTGCCCCCTTATTTCATAAAAAAAAATGAAATTTGGCACACAGATCATGTGTTATAATATTATGTAGATTAACAGAAAATTGAGAAATTTAAGAAATCGGTCAAGCGTGAGTCGGTTCATCTACGAACTCTAGAGGCCACTTCCAATTGTCCTAGCGTTATGAAATTTGGCACACAGGTTGTATGTTATATGTAGATTAACAAAAAATTGATGAATTTAAGAAATCGGTCAAGCGTAAGTCGGTTCATCTATAAACTTCAGAGGCCACTTTCAATTGTCCTAGCGTTATGAAATTTGGCACACAGATCGTGTGTTATATTATGTAGATTAACAAAAAAATTTGAAATTTAAGAAATCGGTTAAGCGTGAGTCGACTCGTCTACGAACTTTAGATAAAAATTCTTATGTACCAGTGATAGAATGAGAATACGATGAGGAGGGTTGGAGGAGACGAGCGGGGGTATAAAATATTGTCATGTATAATGCACACTATATAGCTTATTAAATAAATACTGTTAACTTACAAATTTGGATTCTTTTGACAGTTTAACAAATACCATTAGCGCCAACTATCGAAAGTATTGTTTATATCGGGCGTGGCACAAAAAGACAAAAATAAGTATAATTTCTTGAAAAAAAGTATTGAAATCCCACCAAAACCATACCTGTTAAAATAAGGCCAAGTTCCTATCGGCTAATTTTTGGCCTAAAACAAGAATTGAAATCCAATCCAATGCCAAGTTTAGATGAACTTCAGCGATCGTAATCATCTTCATCAACAGCCTGATCCATAATACTTCTAAATTTGAACTTGGCAGGTTTTCATGCTATACGTAACACTTGATTAATAATTGTATAATTAGATAATAATATTTATTTAACTAAATTAACCTGCCAAGTTCAAATTAGAAGTATTATGGATCAGGCTGTTGATGAAGATGATTACGATCGCTGAAGTTCATCTAAAGTTGGCATTGGATTGGATTTCAACTCTTGTTTTAGGCCAAAAATTTGCCGATAGGAACTTGGCCCCATTTTAACAGGTATGTTTTTGGTGGGATACTATTGTTTACTAAAATATCAAATTTATTTTCTTTAATTTCAAAGGGATCAGAAGAGTTACAAAATATAATAACTAATTTAGTAATACTAACTAAATTAAATACCAGAATCAATTAAAACGTATATATGATAATTCAGAGCCTATAAACTACTACCATTCCAAATTTCATTCAAAGCCCAGTAGTTTTTGAAAAATATATATTCACACTGTGGCCGAGTTAAATATTTCATGTATATAGTAGGTTCTTCGATTATATTATCTATTACTAGATAATCCAGTGAACTTGATAATATCACTTCCCTCCTAATATAAACCTTCTCTGTACTTTCGAGTTCCAAGATAATGAGCCCAATCAGTTCAGTCGTTTTCAAGTTTTAGCGAGACTAACAATATTAAAAGCTCATTTTTATTTATATAGATCGCGTGGGAACTGTACATTTTTCCGAGATAAAAAGTATCATATGGCCTTTCTCAGGACTCAAAGTATCTCCTTACCAAATTTCAGCAAAATCGATTCAGTGGTTTGGGCGTGAAGAGGTAACAGACAGACAGACAGATAGATAGATGGACAGACAGACACACTTTCGCATTTATAATATTATTATGGATCTTAATTCAATTATAACTGCTTCTATTCCTTATTTTATAGCGGCATTTTTCTGTTTCCTAAATAATTAAATTAAATCTTGACTACGAATATTAGATTTGACCATCCGAATCACTAACTTGAAATCATCCAGGCCAATTATAGGGACATTTGGAGACGGATTACAAAGATCAAATTCGGAAAATCCGTTTACTTGATGTAAGGATCAAAGATTTTCGATACACGATAAAGCCTGCTCAAGGGCGCACTTTGTGAAAAAATCGGCCATGTGCGAGTTAAACTCGCGCACGAAGGGATCCGTACCGTTATAGAGTGAAAATAGGCAAAAAAGTTTGTTTTTTGTATGGGAGCCCCCCCTTATTTTTATTTTTTTAATTTTAGTAATAATTATTAAAGTTTAAATATATTTAAGGATTTAATTATTGATTACGAGCAAAAAAGGCCAAAAAAATCACGTTTCTTGTATGGGAGCCACCCTTAAATATTAACTTCATTTTGTTTTTAGTATTTGGTGTTATAGCAGCAATAGATATACACAATGTGTGAAAATTTCAGAAGTCTAGCTATAGCGGTTGTTGAATTACAGCCTGGAGACAGACGGACAGACAACGAAGTCTTAGTAATAGGGTCCCGTTTTTACCCTTTGGGTACGGAAGCCCAAGCGCGCCCGCTAAAACTCGCGCGGGCGCACGCTCGCGTGTGTATAAATGAAAAATAGTATGGGGCCCGCGTCCGCGCTCCGTCGCACGCGCCTGCGCTGGCCATACTATTTTTCGTTTATACACACGCGAGCGTGCGCCCGCGCGAGTTTTAGCGTTGGCCCTAAAAACGAATTTCAATACTGACAGCGAGCAGTCTTCTGCTCGCTGTCAGTATTGAAATTCGTTTTGAAATTCGTTTACTCTTGTAAACATCTCTTTATTTAGTATTTATTATATGTATAGATATCGTTTCTTGCTTTTGCTTTTTCGAAGTGTACGCAGCTCTAGAGGTATAAATATAAAAGTTATCCCTCTTACTAATAAAAAGTTACACAGGTGTATAGAGGCTGCGTAAATTTTTTTCTACTAATAATCATTTTTTTGACATATGGCCTGTATAATGCTGTTGTAATTCCATACAAATTTACCCAACGCTTACACTAGGCATCACTCTGTATCAAGATGGCGGATTTTCAATAGATCAGCTGATTATATTTTATTTTGAATATTATGTAGTTTTGAGTGCGTTTGCTGATTTCTACCATCTTATTAGCAAAGAAACATAAAAAGAACTATTTAATATGTTTTATTTCTTTAATCAATTGAATGAAATAGATTTTCAATGTAAACGAAATATAACATACATCGCGATCGTTTTATTTAGGGTGCGTTCCATTAAGCACCTACAACGATAACGCTCACGAGTCACGGCCGTGGTTTTTGCCGTTCCACTCGCATGATACAAATCGCGTCAATGATACAAACTCAAGTGGAATGGATTATTGAGAGTTTGTAGCGTTCATTTCAAATTATAATTTTATCGCATTTTATATTGTTTTTGTCTAGGAACGGCTTTTAATAGTTTCTCGTTTTATAGCTTTTTTCAAGATATTATCGTATATTTTTATTTTCCTCTTAAGTCATAATTGTTTATTGTTACATTTATTTTATAAAATATGTATATTTATTTAGTTTTAATATTATCATTGTCATTCTTATTCCTTTTTTACTAACTTTATTATTATTATTCTATTATAATTTTTAAAATTTAAATTAAACCGCTTATTTTGCATATACAAAGATGGCGGTTTTATTAAAACGTCCACTTCGACCCACCTTTAAGATGGGTCGTTTTTAGCTTTGCATTAGCGAAAATATACGTCATGAGTGACGCTTTTGCCGCGATCACAACGATCGCGGTCGACATGTGAAACGGCTGAAGGAGTATTTTCAGCGTTTGAGCGCTTAGTGGAACGTGCCCCTAACACGTCATAAGTGACAAAATATGACAATTTCAAATTTTATTAACTTTGACATTAGCGTTGCGTTCAAAAACTTTGAAAGTAAATGTCATAGTCGAACATTATATTATTTACAAAATTCACGTACTCTACTGATTAATATTAACTAAAAATGTTTAAATATCAATCTTGTGTCCAATTATAATTACCAGGTTCATAAAAACATAACTTTTATATTAATTTTTCATCAACACCCGAACATCAGATAGCGTGTTACTTAATTCCTGAACGTTTTCCTTTGAGTCTACAGTCTATGGTATATAACACGATTTTAGTTACACAAGTCATACATGTCATTATCATTTGATTATTAGTAGAGTTCTGTATCAACCCTGTGTAACGTATGGGTAACACAACCACCGTGTTTAAGTATTCATGCGTTACACGGATGTGTAAGAAATTTTCATTAGTAAGGGGGTATATGTATTGTATAAAATGCAAGGATTTTATAACACGTTTTTAGTCAATGTTTTTTGATCACTCTATGCTAAATACCAAGCTACTCTAATACTTATAGTCAATCGTAAAACTTATAAGCTTGCAAGTCACGCAGAAGTATGTTAGGCTGAGAACTTTTCAAACAGCCCTCGTATGCATTAGTACTAGAAGTAACGCTCCGCCCGTGTTAATTGTGAATTTCACGGAAACCGAAAATTTTTATACATTTTTTCCAGAAAAAAAATAGCCTATGTCCCTCCACGTGGTCTACTCTATATCTGTGCCGAATAACATAAAATATATAGCTTCAGCAGTTCGTCAGATAAGCCTTTTAAAATAATTTTCCCCGTTTTTTCCACATTTTCATGTGTTTCTTCGCTACTATTGGTCGCAACGTGATGTTATAGAGCCTAAATACTTCCTCGATAAATAATAATATCAAACACAAAAAAAAAATTCAATTCGAACCAGTTGTTCCACAAATTATTCAGCTTTATAATAAACAAGTTTATAGATAATATGATTTTCCCAAAAAATGGTAAGTCCTAGGAAAAAAAGTGTTTTGATATTTTTTGTAGAGAATTCTATGATCTACAATCTACCTATTTTTATCTATTATATTTTTATGATAAAATGTACCGTTAAAAAAACCGGCCAAGTGCGTGTCAGGCCACGCGCAATATAGGGTTCCGTAGTACCGCTAGTTTTTTTTAAATTTTGGTATGATCAATGAATGTACATTTATAACGTGTTTTACACTACTAACAACATCATCTCAGTTACTTTCAAAGGAATTTGAACGAAAAGTTCCTTTATACTTTGCCGAATACATTTTTTTTAGTTGATCGACTATTACTCAATCACTTATAAAGACTTCTTAGCCGTGATAGTTTTCCTTTTAAATTTAGCATATTTCCTACTCCCGTGAATTTTTTCACATTTCCAGAAGCAACTGTTTAGCTGGTCGAAGGTCGGGACACTGGACTCTAACGATTTTTCCCACTTTAAAACTTAATATTTCACTGATCTATGAATACTCATAATATTTTTTAAAAAATTATCCAACGACACCCCACACAATGGGGTGGACGCGAAAAAAAATTCATCTCCGCTTGATGTGTAGGGAAGGTACCATAAAAAATATTTTTTTAAGATTTCATGTACCATTTTGTCGGCATCATTAATATGTGCATTCATGCCAAATTACAACTTTGTAGGTCTATAGTCTCTGAGCAAAACCGCGGACAGACAGACAGACAGACAGACGGACAGACGGACAGACGGACGGACAGACCGAAACTATAAGGGTTCCTTGTTGACTACGGAACCCTAAAAATGGGAAAAACCTAATTTTCGTACATTTGACCTTGAATGAAATTTTTAACGCAAGGAGGATCGCCGGGGACTTTTGAGGTTTTATTTATAATACACCATTATAAATAAAACCTCAAAAGTTTAACGTCTCTACAAATTTTCAGCTCTATGCGAATCAATCCTAGGTCGAAAGTTTTGATTTTCCTGGGCTATAATATTGTCATGTGTACGCGTAGATTCCATTTTAAGTCATTTAATAATTTTACGAGATTGACCCATATGTCGTCAGCATAAAGCTGCTTCCAGAGGTAAAATAAGCCTGTACAATTATGCCAGTGACGTCACTCCACCCAATGCTATTGGATTACGACATCCCGGCAACTGACGAGCCTCTGGTGCATGACAGGTGAAATATTAGTTACCCGGATGAGGCAAGCACCTTCATCAGGTGAAATGTTAGATGATAGGATGAAATACTAGAAGACATTGTTTAAATTTTAAACCTAAAAAAATTGCTTATTACTAGTAAAGTGTGTGTTTGAGATACTGTTTTAATTTAATAAAATTAAATCTCATGAGTACCTAACGCCTCGTCTTATGCTAAGTACTCACATACGGTTTTATAATAATAATAATAATAAACGTGATTGCTCGATCGAGCAATCACGTTGAGTAAAAACCACGGCTCGAGCTTTCGTCCACACACTCAGAATTACTCGATAGTTTTACTCCAAATCGTATCGCTTGAGTATGGCTTTAGTAAAGCTCGACGGCTCGCGTCGAGTAAGTTTGAAGGAAATAAATTCCTTCGAGCCGGCTCGATGGGAGCCTTCGAGCTGTGAGTTTTGCAGTCCACACGGTAATTTTTACTCGATTTGGAGTAAAACTATCGAGTAAAACCGAGGGAATTAACTTCTGCCTCATCAGCCTCTAGTAATACTATTGAGTTTGTGTGTGTTATTGTATTGCATGAGTTGTTTCTGGTTTTGTTTTTATTGTTTGTATTATTAATAATTTTGTGTGCTAGTTTTTTACCAACGTTAGAAAAATAGTTATTTATGTAGTTAATGGAGTCAGTAGCGTTATTTTTAAGCCGAAGCAGGTGGTCATTATGAAATTGTTGCTTGTTTGTATGTGTAACATTTTTTTATTATTTCCCAGGTTTTTTTCGCGTTTCCTTTGTTTTTTTTCTAATTGTAATTTATAATATTCGTCCTTAAGTTTTTTAACTAAGTAGGTTCAGAAATTTCTATATCGTTTGTATGAAGTCTTAAGAACTTCATTGTCAGGGGAACTTTTTAAGCAGAGATGCATCTTATCTCGTGTTTTTAAACATCCTAGAATTTCAGGTGTTATCCATGGCTTGATGGGGCATTTATCATGAGACAGTTTGTACGTTTTGAGTTGCATTTTATTATATATTGAAGTTTTTGGGTTAGTAATTCTGTTGCTACGTTAGGGTCTTGGGAACTTAGTATCTCGTGAAAACTGGAATTTTTAATTTCTAAAGCAATTTTTTATAGTCTAATTTGGTACCAACTCTATGTGTGGCAAAGTAATCAGATATCTTATACTTAATATTGAAGAGAACAAGGCGATGATCGGTAAGATAGGTGTTTAAAACATAGGTTGAATATTGATATTTCGATTTTATCATAAAATGATCGAGGCAACTATTACTTCGTGTATATGTAGGAGTATTATAGCTGGGTAATAAACAATGGCTGGCTAATAAGTCTAGGTATTGAGAGGCGTTTTTGTCTGTCTGTGTCATTTGTGAAATTATATTAATATTTATGTCGCCCGTATAATAGGTACATATTTTCAAAATTCAATTCAATAATAACATAACATTATTAAATTGTCGTTCTGTTTTACATTGTTATGATTTTTATTGGCTTTTATTATAGAAACCATTTAACTTAAGTTTTCAATTTCGCTACCGGAACATATAAGGACACACGGATAATAATTTATACATCGCAAAGATAAATTTATTGAAATATAGTAACGAATTGATGTATTCATAAAAATTGTTCATGATTTTCATCTCCTTTTTACTGAATGCTGAGTTCGTTAATGAAGCTATGATGAAAGCATAACGAAGTTGCAATGATCAAATTTTTGATGATTTTTCTGTCCTATTATGACCGTCATCAGATGTTTTCTGGTCACCATCTAAATTTAGCCTTATAATACAGGTTATTGAGACTATAAGCTGATATTGTATTATTTATCTAATTAAAAGTGTTAGTTGCAATGATCAAATTTTTGATGATTTTTCTTTCCTATTATGACGTCATCAGATGTTTTCTGGTCACCATCTAAATTTAGGCTTATAATACAAGTTATTGAGACTATAAGTTGATATTGTATTATTTATCTAATTAAAAGTGTTAATAACCAAGATCAATTATTAAACATGTTAAGATAGCATTCCGATATTCGCAGCACGCGATGACAACCGACAAAAATTAAAATAAAATGCCACTTTATGAACAAGGCAATATGCTTCAGTTTCTACCTACATTGGTCTAGCAACCAAAGCAGACGCTGCTTTGTAGTGGCGTACACCAAAATGAAACCTAAAACCTAGTTCATAAAGTCGCATTTTATTTGAATTTTTCGCTGCTAAGATCGAAATTCTATCTATACATTTTTAATTACAAAATCTGATGCTGTATACAGGCTAAATTATTATTAAAATGAGCATGGTAGGCAAATCTAAAACCATATTATGATAAAGTAATAACCCTCCTTTTTTCTTTGCCGTAGTCGGTTAAAAATGCAGAAAAAAATTTCAAGCCCGATTTTGATGTAAGTATGCTCCACTTCAGAAATCCACCTGTACGTGGAGTTAGTAATATACTTTTGAAGGCTTCAATATGTACGCATCTCTGGGAATGAGGTGGGCCATTATCCGCTCCAGCCACCGCCGGATCAAGATTCAATCGGTTCGAAATTACTTAATCTCAATGGAAAATGAACTCATTTTTTCTCGTCTGAGGCTCTTCGAAAATTTAATCGAATGTTCGTTAACAGTATGGTTTCGTTAATCTTATTACTGATCTACAAAAAAAGATTGAATTTTAATGGGCTCGCATGTTATATCGGATTTAAACGATGGTTACGAAGGTTATAATATACCAATTATATTAATCTATTATTTAAATTTTGATAAAAATATATTCGAAACTATATCGTGATTTCAAATTCTTTCAGTTATCAGTTACCTGATATAGAGCAAACGCTACGTGGAGTTGAGTATGCAAAATATGAGAACCGCATTCTGTAAATCGGGTTGAACTCAGAAAAGCATGCAGATCATGATACAACCCTAGAGCAGGCGCGCTATGAGCATTTTGCCGCCCGTGCTGAAAAAACATTAATAATTCGTAAAACAATGGCACGTTAGTCTTGCGCTTTATAGTAGCTGTCACAACACTCGTTAGCAACGCATACTGAAAAGCTGGATGCTCTCAAAGCACGGGGGGCCGCTTAAAATATAGGTTCTTACCATCAGGTGTCGCCGGGAGGCAAATTGCTCACCGCACGCCCACTGACGTAGGTAATAATTTTGTCATTTATTGTTTGCAAATTTGCAAAACTGACTTTATTTTATGGTGGATTGATTGTGAAAATGATTTTAATTTAAAATCTAGTGATGATGACATAGTATTTGAAGGATTTTTTTCATATAAATATATTTGCTATGGCGCTAGTCAAATCATTATATATGACCACAAGATATTCTATAGACACATCAAATATTTTTTCGAGTAGTCCAATTGCTAACTTTGCACCAGAAAAACAAGCATGATCTTTCAAGAGGCCTCCCTCTTGAAAGATCATCAATCTTCCATCGCCTATTTTTCTTTGAAAATAAAATATAATCTGTAAAAATAAGGTCACGAAAAAGGGTGTTGCAGATGCCCAAAGTTACTGTGCAATGAACGTCACTCATACCATTTTCAGAACTGTTTGTATAAAGCATATCCTATAGATTTAGAAAATATATAATTTTCTACCTTTTTACTTACCTTTTTTAGTATTATAGGATAAGCTATAATACTAAAAAAGGTAATATAAAGTATAAGCTAAAAAAAAGTCAACTAAAATATTTAGTTTTGGCAAAATGCTCACCACGCGCCCTCTGACGTTTCACGGAATAACGTGCCCACTCTAGGGTTAAAGTTGCCAGGATTCGTATAATTGATCCATTTTTATACCCCACCCGGAAGAAAAAAAAAACAAATAGACCAATGCCAACCAATTTAAAATCATAATCTGCATGATTTTCTGAGTTTCTTGAACCCCATTCACAGAATGCGGTCATTATATTTTGCAAACTCAACTCCACCCAGCAACCGCTCTGTCGCGTATGTAAACTCGTGAACTGACCATAAAATAAATATAACTTATAAAATATGTACCATCGAAGAAATAGATTTATAGGCAGTTGACGAACCTATTTCAGTTGGTCGGGCTACGTCAATTCAATGTTAGCTGCGATGTGTCGGATGGTTTTGACATAACGCGACCAAATTACGAACGCCATCCGTTTACCAATTAACTTCTCTAATAGAAACTACAAAAATAATCCTTAATAAAATGTAATGATGACACAGGAAATTCCGCTATATTAACAGTGAAAATCCTAATGCTTTTTCTATCAGCAGGTTCCAAAGTTACACCGTTTCCCAGTAAAAGTCTCGAAAGTTCAAAGTGATTACTCGCTTGATTAAATGCGAGAGTAAATTTTCTAAGCTCGCATTTATCTGGATTTAAGCCAAAATATATATATTTTTTTTAAATATGTACACTCTTTTCCAAACACAATTATAAAGCATAAACAAAACTTGCGTTAAAAAAACGTAATGAGAATTTCAGCGAAGCAATTATTTTCTTTTATGAAACCCTGTAAATATTTATTAATTATAAAATATTTTCGAAGCATTTTTTACGATACGTTCACAATTATTAAAAATATAAAAGGTGTTTAGTGTTGTTATGATCTATATTCATTTTATATTATAATGTACAAAATTTTACAAACACGAAAGATAACAGAAAATTTTCAGGATGTGTAAATCACAATCAATTTAATATTAGATAATCATTTCTCGATTGCGTAATAACCTTCATTAAGTTTAAATGTTTAATACATCACGGCAAAATTTCATTAAATCTGCTACATTCAGCCGTGTTAAATTATTTTAAAATTACCAGTTATCAATTCGATTAAAAATAGATTTGGGAGTTAATTTATTTTATGGTCGCTTTGTGTCCATATCATTATTTGTAATTGAAAACAGTTGTAATTTATTGGATATTCTATTGGACTTGTAAACCTACTAGTGCCAGATTCGCTATCATCCAATATCTTTATTACAGCTTTACTGACCAGTTTTTTAAGTACGGATTTTTTCTTGCTCGTTACTTCTCGACGCCTTCTTGTTAACAGCTATTATTTGAAGTTAGCACATTGAAAATCATTTCATTGCTATCTGCTATCGACTCTGGGTTTTATTTCAATAACATTTCGACTAACAGCTATTTTTACAGCTTCTTTATTACTTCAAAATGACTTACCACCATATACTTCACACAGCAGCTCCAAAGTGTCTCCCTCATCGTAGGGCTCCAACAGGCGCGTCTGGTCTCTCGTCCTAGCATCCATTATGATCGGTCGATCCGGCGGGGCTTGAAAAAGAAATTGAGAATAAGCGTGTATTCCAGTATGCAAACATTCAATTTTAAATGTAAATAATATGAAAATCTCGTATGAATACAGAGCTGAGAATATCAAAGCCCTAACAAGACTTTGCTTCACCTTAATTCCTACTTCTCGGGTACCTAGCAAAAATATAGTAAAATTGCAGCCACATATTTGCGATCGATCGTCACGATCCAACGCAAAATATGATTTGGCATGAACTAGTTTTTCAGATAAGAAGCCTCTACAAATGTCTGCCTGTAATTAGATTTGCAGCTTTAATAAGTTTTGTGTTTGTAATATTAGTTAAATAATTTTTTACAAGATGTAGACCTGTTGGCAGACCTTATAAATAAATAAATAAATGAATTTTCCTCTTATAAACCAGTTAATTTTTTATCTATGATGAAAACGGTCGATCTGCAAATGAGTAGGTGCCTTTAGTTTTACATAAAAAAGTACGTCATTTTATAAAGCCAGGTGCATACCGTCGCATACACATTCTGCATACCGTGCGAAACAATTCGGAGAAAACTAATTTCCTGGCATTGTGCGAGGTATCGATACGCTGGCCGCTGCCAAACCACGAACCGACAGAATTATGGTCACGTCCACACTAGCGCTCCTGTCACCTTCTAGTAATAGCCGTACAATTTCATATCGTGGATAGAAAGGTAATTGTTTTCCCATACTATAACATACAGGGTATTAGAATAAAAATTATAATACTTTAGGGTGTTTAAGTGGCCCTTATAATATATGGTTCACTGTGAAAGTAGCAGCGCTGCTTTTTTTAACTTTTTTTTTTGTAATTTGTATAATATTATGGGCAAGCGCCCCAGCGTCATGAGTTTGCCAATGCAGAAGTTTAAAAAAAACTCTTTCAGCGCTGCTACTGTCACAGTGAACTCTATGCAAGGGACACATGCACAACCTGAAGTATTATCCCTATATTATTCTGATACCCTGTCTGCGATAATTATGCTATTATATGATACCTGCGCCCGATCTCTTTTCGGTCCGTTTGGTTTTTTCCGTCCTACGACGGGTTTAAGGATAAAGGCACAGAGAGTCTAGTATACAAGTAGGCTGTATTAGACACTCACAATATCCTTGTTTTTGAAAACAAATATACTAGGGCTACTAAATATCTTATTCTGTATTAAAACTTAATCCGATCTATATTTAATTTTAATAGCGATACTTTATCGAAATACCCTGCATTAAAACTAAAACATTTTTGAGTCTGTTCTTTGCTAGAATTCGTTCGCGAAATTACTATCGAATGATCAATTTCCGTACTATCATGACAATTATTACATTCCGCAAATACCAAACTTACTTAGTCCAAAGGCAACAGATTCCAACGTCGAATTAAATTAAATTACATCTATTATGAAAATCCGTCAATTTAAAGCTGTGAATTTCTTACTCGGTCCAAATTAATTTCGATCCAGGAAAAACGAAAATTTTGTAATATTCACTAATTAGGATTATTGATTACTGAGCCATTACAATCGACGGGTTCGTAAGGATTTCTCGGTAAACGAAATTATTAATATCTGCCTATTTTGGAATGACAATTACGTAATTTAAATCATAACGTTATTTACGATTTCAACCCCTTACAAATATTTAAAGATGAAGATTTACTGTCTAGCATAATTTAAGTATACTCGGCATCTGGCAGGTATATAATACTAAGAGTGTCAAATTACAGGCTTTGGACAGCTATATCCCTTATACAAGTTATGTTTTTACAAAAAAAATAATATCTATAATATCTATGATAGGCATAATAATATCTATGGACGCTTCACACCACATCAGTTGGCCCCGTGCTAAGTACCTGAAGGACTTGTGTTACAGGTACCAGAAAACGGAAATATATTTAATACTTTTATATTATACATATATTTAAGATTTTTATCCTACTTCCTACTAATATTATAAAGGCTAAAGTTTGTGAGGATGTATGGATGTATGTATGGACGTTTGTTACTCTTTCACGCAAAAAGTACTGAATCGATTTTAATGAAACTTTACAATAATATAGCTTATACATAAGAATAACACATAGCTACAATTTTAACCGACTTTCAAAATGGGGGAGGTGTTATGTTTGTTTTTTATGTTCAACGATTACTCCGCCGTTTGTGAACAGGTTTTCAAAATTTTTCTTTTGGTGTATAGGGTATCATCCCAATTTGGTATTATATTCACAAAAGTGGTGACTTGATGAAGGGATCACTAAGTAATTGAGGGAATTCCTCAAAATTTACATGGAAACATGTGGTGACTTCGGTTTCGTGAGAACTATTCTAAGCATATGCTACCTAAGATTTTGCACCGAGATATACCTGGTTCGGAAGGTGCGGAGAGAACTCCTGATTCTTTATAGATACAAGTTTGGGAGTTTCGGCTTTGTTTTAAGAATGGAAAGCATATGCTACTATACAAATTACATTCATCATCATCATCACTACCATAGTATACCTTGCATCGTCCCATGATTTTGAGCCTATTATGACCCTATTTATTGATATGTGGATATGATAATGGCACAGATAAGTATAGAGTAGATCACGTGAAGAGACGAGTTCCCGTAAAATTCCTAATTTACGCGGGCGAAGTCGCGCGGGACATCTAGTAATATTATAAAGGCGAAAATTTGTTTGGATGTATGGATGTTTGTTACTCTTTCACGCAAAAACTAAAGAATGGATTTTAATGAAACTTAACAATAATATAGCTTATACATCAGAATAACACATGGGCTACAATTTTAACCGACTTTCAAAATGGAGGAGGTGTTATGATAGTTTTTTATGTTCAACGATTACTTCGCCGTTTGTGAACCGATTTTCAATATTTTTCTTTTGGTGTATAGGGTATCATCCCAATTTGGTTCCATGCTCACAAAAGTGCTGACCTGATGAAGGGTTCCATGAGTAATCGAGGGAACTCCTCAAAATTTATATGGAAACATGTGGTGACATCGGTTTTGTGCGAAGTATTCTGAGCATATGCTACCAACAAGTAAGATTTTGTACCAAGGTATACCATGGTTTGGAAGGTGCTGAGAGAACTCCTGATTCTATAGATACAAGTTTGATAGTTTCGGCGTTGTTTTAAAAACGGAAAGCATATTATGCTACTACGCAAATTACATCCATCATCATCATCATCATCACTACCATAAATATCATCGTCCATTATCACCATGCATCGTCCATTATGATCCCATTATTGGTACCTTTCATAGTCTTTTAGATCGAGATTTGAATTTGTCAAGCGATTTGAAAAATTATAGATATAGTTGTTTTAAAGTATGTATATTATTGAAGCCTGGTGCTACGATTACCAAGGTAGCAATTTGATCATGGGATCTATGAGGTATGCAGGAAACTTCTTAAATTCATTGAAACTACATATATATCTTTCTAAAATTATAATAGTTAATGAGAATGGCTGAACGGATTTGGCTAATTTGAGTCTCGAAATAATTGTTTGTGGAAGTCCAGGGAAGGTTCATAAATTAGGAGGGAAATGATACAAAGTTCTCCGGGTCATCTAGTTATACCATACATATATTTAATACACATTAAGACCCAGGAACATTGAAAACTTTTTGTTCCGTCGGCGGGATTCGAACCCGCGACTACCAACGCGCTCACCAACTGAGCTACAGAGGTCGTCAAGTGTCTATGATAGGTATAGCCTGTATAGGAGTAAATTTTATGAGTTTTTTCAACAGTAATATCTGTAAGCCAAGGCTTTCTTTACAGAATTATATTATGGTAGAGTTATATCTCTATGATATCAAAATCTGTTTAGCAGTTGAGGCGTAAAAAAGCAACAGACGTACAGCCAGACATACTTTCGAAATTATAAGTAGTATGAATAATGTAGTACTGTTTCAACGCTAATTATTTTAGCACTCGGAAAGACGTGTGAAAGGTTTCAACCACAAGGTCTGCGCGAGGCGTCTGAACTTCACAATAAAGAGTGGGAGATACGCTATGCGTCGTGAATAGTAAATCAAGTCGAAAGTCGAATCCTTTGTGGCGGGCTATGAAATAGCAATACTTGATTCTGGGAACTACTGAGCGCACTTTACCGCTACACATCCTTTCACAGATGTGTGTGTGCAAAAATAGGATTTATTAGTCAGTAAAATGTAGTAAAAAGTTAGCGTAGTTTAGTTTAAACGCTGCGTTTTAGCTTTTTTGTTTAATCGATTACAAATTGGTATACTCAAGTATACATAGGTACTAAACAATTGAAAACTATTCGTCTCTTATGAAACATGTCGTGTATTTAACTGGTACTCGAATGCTTCTAAAATACACCAAAGGTATTTGACGAATTTTTACTAAAATTCTTCTAACATTAAGACACTAATTCATAGTCGTAGGTTACATGCTCAGTTTCTCATCAGTTCAGTCCATCAATCTGGTAAGATTGACGCGAAACTGATCATCTAACGGCTAACCAGTTGATTGACAGACTATCATTTCTTTATTATGTACTTTTTAGCCATCAATCTGTCATCAATTCTGGTAGACCTATAGCTGTTGTCATTTGGCCAATCAGCTGATATTCAAATAATTATTATCATAATAATCAGATGTAAAACAAGCTACTTACTTATGACTGTGAAATTGATCCTCAGATTCCTCGTAGGCGAGTTTTTGAAGTCGACCCTGCAGCGATAGACGCCGGCATCGGCGGTGCTGACGCTGTCGATGAGCAGCGTCGCCGGCGCGGCCGTAGCGCGGAAGTAGGCCCGGGTGCCGAAACCCGTGGGGGACGACCACAGCTTCGGCTGAGTGGCGATACGGCCTCTGACGTCATAGCTGCAATATGGATATTACATCATTTTAATATAAAATACCTGATGGAAAGCAAGTACAAGCCCATAGACACTCGCAACATTGGAAGAGCTGTAGGTGCGTTGCCGGAAAGCGACTCGAATGTTGTTTTACGATTTTTTTATTTTTTTTAAACATGGATACCACGTTATATTTGCGCGGATCTTTAGTAGCGAAAACACGATATCTTAAAACTATCTCAATAGAAAAAAAAAACACAAAGATACTTTGTAATATTCACTTTTTTTTTTATTTTTTGTCTAAAACGAATGCATCGTTTCGTTCATTGTTCAACTGAGTTTGTTAATACATAGTGTAAAATTCTAATACTGTCTGACTGTACTAACGAATTTTATATAATATCGTACAAATTTTATTGAGTTATTAAGAAAAAACTACTTGGACACCGATTCCATGTGTCGTACAAGCGTAAACGTGCTAAGAGAGAAGGACTGTTTTTCTCTGTCATTATTCGTCCTCTTTAAGTAGAAGCAAGCAGAACCTTTACCTATAAAGTGGTTCCCAGTCAGCCTCCTTGAACCACAGCACCATGGCCACCTTGTCATCTCCAGACAGCGGCTGCGTGTCGCACGGCAGAGCAGCTTTCTTCCCAAACACACCCGCCACGTGGGCTGTGGGGACTGAAACAAAGGCACTCTTTAGTATAAGGAATGTCGATACATAGCATAGGTACGGAGCAAAAGTGCACATGACAAGAATATTATACATATTATACAGGCATCACTTTCTTGGTATAAGAAAACATGTAGAATACGTTCCAGCACCATATGGTCAAGTGAATAAGAGGGTACATGTTTCAGATTGGCAGCAACAGTTTGCAGCGTGGTTCGTTTATCAGAAGGAATTATTAGGGAACAGTATATTTTTCGCAAACTTTTACAGCAGTTTGCATTAATTTCGTATAATTTATACTTTTAGCTATACTTATATAATACTTGTACCTATCTATTAAGTCCACTAAAACAAGGTAAACCAACTTTCGCCTATAGAAAAAAAGTTGATCCTGGCCTTAACCTCGCCGTGACAATCAACAGGCTAATTCAATTTGTGGAGCGCGAGCTGTATGATTAAGGCGAAGTCTGATTAAGTTTCTTGTCAGTCGCTTGTAGATCAAAGAAACTTATGATATAGGGTGCTATGTTCGCTGAAATTTCCTTGTACAAGAATGACAGATGTGAATACAATTATACTTGTCCTCCATACTAACTTACCTTTTATTATAAACATTATATCTACAATAACTGCCGCAATTATATATTTAATAGGTAATATCTTGATTTTGATATTTTTATAATGTAGAGTTTATAAAAAAATGTTACTTTATTAAAAGTCAAAATCTACATTAAATTAAGTCAAAATATTAAACCGACCGTTCAGCGCAAATTCGTCCATTTAAAGTAATTTTTTATGCATCTATTTAGGTACTGTAAATAATATTCTTCTGCCTCGTCAATATTTAAGGAGTAGATCCCACTGTAGTTGATTCTACCACACCGTACTATAATATGGAAGCCTTCTATGAGATGTTTGAAAAAGTTTACATTCATAGGTAGCACAATATTGAAAGTACATAGTACTTTTGACAATACACTCGTGTCGGATTCACCAAACGATTGACGGAGTAGAGTAACAAAAATATTGATTCATAGAATTCCATATTTTTGGTCACCTGACATAGGCATTCGGATATCGAAATAAAATATTTTCGCTCAGCAATTTTAAAGGCTTTCAAAGAGTTATATTTTACTAGCTAGTTTGATATTGAAGCATATCGGCCGTACGAGGATTTTATTATTATTTTTATAGTCATAACCCACATCCCGTATAAAATATAGGTCTATTTACTCTCGTGTACATTGATAAAAGTAAATAAAGAGTATAACATAAAATATGTAGTTTACATTGTTATAGCAATTCACAGAAAAAGTTTTTTTTTTTTAATTTAAAAATACAGGTTAACCAGTTAGAGTGCAGATTAACAAGGTATTCTGCAGATCATCTAGCTGAAATAGTTAAAATGAAAAAAAAATGAAATTAGTATAATTTAAAATATATTTTGGTATAGGTACTCGAAACAGAAACTAAGCTAACTGTGTAGTAAGATAGGTTTCTTTTCGATATGTGAAAGCGTTCTGCGTGGATCGGAATTCGAATCACAAATGAAAATTAACAAATATTCGGGTAGTTTTAAATAGCTAGGTACATCAAATTGGACATCTGTCATCAGTCCACACGTGACTCTACTTTTTAGCTACCACGCTACGGCCGCTAAAAAGTAGCCGAAACGTCGGAAACAAGAAGGTGTTACTGACTTCTAGTTAGTAAATCAAGACAGTAAATTAATACGTCTGACGTCATAGTCGAATTATACAGAGATACTGCAGGGCAAACACCTGATACTGCGCGAGTGAGTGCCCCACTCGATGAAGCATACAGAGCGCTGGACCGAGACTCTCAGGGTGTAATGTGACCACGGGAAGTAATGCATTGCAATATTGTGTTTCTGTTCGAGATTTATAAACTGTTATAGACTTGGTTTGGATTACTTTTTATTTGAAAAAGCATGGAGTTTATCTTTAAAATCGTTATGCATTGAAATTTCAGTTATCATTAAGGCTCTCTAATTGCCGTTAGACGTAGACTGTTTCCAGTGAATCATCAATAAACATGTCGAAATTGAATAATATTTAATTCTGTTGAATGTAAAGTATTGATTGCTGAAAGTTTTACAATTAGAAGAATTCAGGGCAGACGGACTACAAAAATACACTTAAATCTGTTGACAGGGCTTGACACAGTCCGACCAAATTACCACGCCATAATAATAATTATATTGTGGTGGTCCTACGCATTTTGGTTGGACTGTTATAAATATGAATTAAATTCTCTGATAGAATATTGTAATTGTAAAGCATAATATTGATGTGGCATGATGAATGTGCGATAGGTAGATCCAGAGGCTCTATAAATTCCAAGCAAACACATTTACTGCCGAAGGCTACGCCAGGAATTGTGGGGTCATTCACATAATATATTAAAGGTATCGTTTACAAATAGTTTGAGTTCTAGTGAACAGCTAAAACTTTAGGCTAGATAACATGGAACGTTATACGTTAGGTGAGTTCCAAATTAAAACCCAGTATACTGACATACTGGATTTTAATAAAACCGGGGATGTCAGTGTACTGGGTTTTATTTGGGAAGCTATATTATGTCTTATTCAATGTTTATTCAAATTAACATTTAAACACTGAGTGATTGTTATTAGCTTCGATATCGGTATTAATTTCATTGAAAGCAACTACGCAGGAGTCATCTTTATATTGCCCAAGTGCGTGCGAAATATACAGTGGACAGTATCTGTTGTTACGCAGAGAGACGGAAAATGCTAGTCCACGTATGGTTCATCTTTCTTGTGAATCGGTCAGCACTGTCATAACTAAACATGAAAGCGTTTTTGTTGGTTCCGCCGCAAGAATCGTGCCCACGACCTCCAAGATCCTAACCAATAGGCCACAAAGACTTTTTTTCACACATTGATCGGTCATTGATTAATTTAGTATTTAACCCTAGATTACTAAAGTATCGTAAAAATTACGACGGCTAAATTATGATTCCTGGAAAAAACAAAGTTCGCGTCATTTCCTCGTACCCCGCTATTCTGTACCTTCCTAATTTCGTTGTCGGTTTGCTACGCCCTGTCATTGTGATCGGATGTGATTTCTGTATTGAGTTATAACTAACGTGTTGTAAAATTTACGAAAGTTTAGTGTTTACGTGTGAGTTTTGAGCAAAGGTAAGTGTACTTATTTTTATCACTTTTTACAAAGATTTTAGTTGATTTTAGTATATTTACAATATATTTACAATAAAATATATATGGTTTTAGATGTCCCTAATTCTTGGAGATAATGAAATTCGTCAGTTATTACTTATTAGAGGCGGCTGACGATGACGATGAGAACGAGATTTATAACAATATGATAAATATCGTAATTATGAACTTATACGTCATTTATGTTAGTAACAATTGCAGAAACCAAAAGAAAAGTAAATCCAACTTTGTCTTCGAAATGGCTGCTGCTCTTATGGAATCTCACCTAAAAGAACGAATAAATACTCCAACATTGCGACGAGATGTCAATGAGCTCATAAAGGGTATTTTAGGTATTGAAGCTGTTCCTGGAGCGGCAATTATGCAAGCATCAAATACTAGAAAAACATGTGCCCTGTGTCCGTCTAAGACTAGAAAAATGACAACAAACTTTTGCATGAAATGTAAAAGAGCCATAAGTAAGGCGCACAACATAAATATGTGTTCAAATAGTGTAGAGTAAAAAAAATTAAACTATTTTCATTAATATGTGATCTCTAAAGCCCAAAGAATAAATAATTGTAGTTTCTTAAATAATTAGTTTATGATTCGTTGATTTACATTGTTTTATTTATCCTGTAATATTTTTTACGAATGTTTAGTAACAACTTCACTTGTAGGATAGTTTAGTAATCTAGAATTAATATAATATTACATCAAAAGATAAACTTTATACAAGTACTTTGGAATTTTAATTATATTATGTCCGTTCATAATTTAACCAACCTAATCGATGTTATATTATTAATAAACATCAAACATCACGTAATTGGCTAATTTTAATGTGTACTCTGTTCACGATGACCAATTAATGATTAACGGTAAATATTTGCTATGTTATATACTAAAAGATACAAAGAAAGACTATAAATATACTAAAAGAACTACTATAGGCAATTTTTATATTTGACAGAGAGTCACCATTATGTACTTTCAGAGAAATTGGTTTATAGCAATTTCGAAATTCGAAGATAACGATTCTACGCAACGATTTTGAAGTGAAACTTCTTTAGATGCGTTAAGAATGAAATTTCAAGGTCGCGTCTTGAAAAAGAGGGTCAAAATAAAAATTCACGGTCACGATTTCGGACAGAAGTTTTATTTCTAACACACACTCTATACGTTCTTTTTTTATAGACTGTACATCGTAACAGGCCTTGTACCATGAAACTGTTTTGAGACTCAAACGATCGGACGAGAATGCCGCGTCCTACTCTAACAAACGTGAAATGACGTTGTTAGAGCAGGACGCGGCATTCTCGTCCGATTGTTTGAGTCTCAAAACAGTTTCCTAGTAGGCCTACAGAACTCGTTATCGTAAGTCGTCCATTATTACCGATAGACACCTTATACAGCGAAATTCCGAAATACAAGTTTGTTATTATCCAACGAACTCGGAAACTTGGAACAGGTATCACGGTCATATCACATACTAAACTTTTCCACTATCTTTGTTGTAAGTCGTTCCAATGATTCAATATTTCACACTAAAACAATAAGGTACCGGTGAAGTTTAAACAAATTCCGGGAATAAATAACCTGAAACTAATAAATCAATGTTATTTAGTTCGCCGTTCTCTTAAAATAACGCAATGTTCACATGATGCGTTTAGTTAATGAGGAAATCATCTTTAAGATAGAGAATCGTTCTTAAAATACAGCCTGGACACAGACAGACGGACAGACATCGAAGTCGTAGTAATAGGGTCCCGTTTTTCCCCTTTGGCACGGAACCCTAAAAACTATAGAGCTGTTCAAAATATTTGCAAAAGTTTCAACCAAACTTTTGAGAACATAAGTGAATAAATTCAATGAGAATACCAAAATAAAACAACATTATTGTAATGAAAAGTTGTCTAAAAATGTCTCGAAACCCTTGTAATATATTGCGATTTGCTAAAATTTCATATTATCATGTGAGACGTGACTTCATATCAAAAAGTAATTAAAATTACACAACTGAGCGTAAACTTTCAGAACGTTATCAATATAAAATGAATAATGTATTTTTTGTGTTCGGCAAAGTAGAAAACTTCTCACAATATGCTACGTTTCTTAGTAATTTATAACAGCGCGTTCATTAAGAAAAAATATTGAAGTCTTCATCATTATGACGCTGATAACTGCGAATGACCTGCAGCAGTGGCGGGGCAAGACCTTAATTTGATTTGGGCAAGATATATCTTGCGAGGCCCCCTGAAATATATTTTGCGAGGCCCCCTCATGGATGATGCAAGAGGACGGATTTGTTGAGAGAAAGATTTTTTGATACTCAAACTTTTATTCATAAAACTTTTTATTTATGAATATTTGAGTGTCTAAACTAGTAAATCCTTAAAAAAAACCTCGTGGTCCAAGGGGCGCGAGGCCGCGGCCCACGTCGCCTACGCCTTACGCTGCCTCTGACCTTGAGGATTCACATTAATTCTCGCATCACTCTCGCATCACTGTCGATTGTTCTCGACAATCGAGAGAGATGGGAAATGTGCACTCGGTAGCGTGGATACATTTTTCGTTTGTTAGAGGAAAAAATAAATATTATGGGAAATTTAGATGTCAGAACCGAAAATTAAATCTTACAAGCTTTGGATTTTTGTAAAAGGTATCAAATAAACTTTTTTTTAAAGCATAGCTTGTATGTTATTTTAGTTAGAACTGTTTAAAGTTCCTGGAAGATGTGACTGGTATTTTTTTCATCTAGTAGGAGTAATTTATTTCATTATTTAAAATAAACAAGCTTTTCCAAATATAATCAAAAATCACATTAATTTTTTTTGTGCCAATCAATGAAATACATACGTCTAGAAAACTGCACAAAGATGTCAAATTGGCAGCTGTCTTCGCCTTATCGAGTATTTGCTAAATACCGCACTCAAAGACATTTTAATGATGACTTAACTTTACTTTAATGAACAATTTGGCAGAAAATGTATAGAGCATTAAGCAAAAGGTATCTTACAAGAGTCCCGGGACAGGTCGAAACATCTCTATAAGTAAAAAGCATCATCATCTAAACAAGTTCAGTGGCTTGAAGAGAATAGATATATATTTTTTGCATTTATAAAAAACTAGCGACCCGCCCCAGCTTCGCACGGGTTTAAAATATATAGCCCATATGTCACTCACTGAAAACATGATTAAAATCGATTCAGTAGTTTTGATTTATATTCATTACTACCCGTGGCCCGCATTGGTCGGTACCGCCGCAAAAGCTACGACCCGCAATTATTAAATCTGTAATACATAATATTATGTCTTCGAAAATATTCATTTAAATCATAATATTATGCTGTAAAGGGCGATATAGATCTATATTAAATCAATAATGTATTTAATTGAATATGGATTAATGCCGTATTGGTTAAAATCGCTTCGAAAATTAGCCATTATAAATCGTCGCTGCATCCTCGAGACTTTATAATTAACATGGTAGTCCGCCCCTAGCTTCCGGCATCGAACACTTTTCAGAGCTTCCTGAAAAAATAAAATAGGTGGCGCGGCAATGGCGCCATTTCCGGGGCGGGATTTTTACCCCACCACCACCGGTTTCTCCCCACCAGTTTACCTCGGAGGTTCACTGCAGATCGGTCCTCATTTCGTTTCTAGTGTTCGGGCATCGAAACATCCCTAACTAGGTTATATTGCTTTAATTGTGTGAAGTGAACAGTGAAATAACTGAATAATTTATTAAAGTGTTTTTAAGTGAATATAAGTTCATGGTAATTTTAAATATCGAGGGTGAGCGAAAACTCCGTAATTCGGAGGAAGAAATGAGGAGGATTCGTTGCTTGGAACGTCGTTTGAAAAAATGAATGGATCGGAAGTTGGTGAAGAAAGTTGGTCACTTATTTTTTCAGATCTGTTTTTTTTTTGTACAGTTTATTTTTAGGATGTCAATTGGAAATTATCCTGAATATTAAAGTGAATATGGGCAATCTTTCGAAAATATCATAAACTGGAATACTAAATAACATAAAATAAAAACAAAATATGTACGAGTATGTTTAGAGAGTCATGATGCGATCATGGCCACACATACTCTTTTCAAAGGTATGTTTAGAGAATCATGATGCGATCATGGCCACACATACTCTTTTCAAAGGTATATTTAAAGAGTCTTGATGCGATCTTGACCATATATACCAATTGGTTACCCCTTTTTAGGGGCTGATGAAAGTTTTATTGTTCAGTCTTTCAGACTGATGGTGAATGCGAGTATTTAATTTCATCCGTACGGAGTGTTCGATCCGTTGTGCGTATGCCTTTTGAGGCTGATGCAACCGGAAGTGATTTAATTAACATGACGCTCTACCGGAGCTACTAAATAATAATTTGTCTGTCTCGACCTCTCAAGGTGACAGACTCAGTGCCCAATGCGGTCGAACCCATCCCATCTTTATCAAATGATATTTTAGAAGCTTTGGGTTCTTTGAAAAACAAAGTGGAGGTTTTTGGCGCCGAAGATTAGGGATGAGATCTCTGAAAGTTGGGGACCAATTTGTTGTGGACTCCTAAGTAAGGAGTGTATGTTAAAATGAATGGAAAACATCCATATACCTGAAAATTTAACCCTATTGGAAGCTCCAGTTCTTAATCCGGAACTAGCTTGAGTTTTAACAGATTCAGTTTAAAATAGACAAATGATTGAAAAAAAGCACAATTATTTTGGGCAGTGTATTGCGGCAATTGCTGCTAAAATGGCAGAACGTTCGGATCTACAGATTAAGTTTAAAAAGTCTTATGATCCACAGCAGCCTTCTACATCGTAATATCAGCATAATCAACCGCTGCCTAACAGGCCGGTAAACTCTCGGGGCCCACCCAAATAAGAGGCAGAAAGAGTGGGCCCAGGAATACGGAACCAGCTCAGACGCACAAACGGCCACGCACTACGACGACGCACACCGATCGGAACGAGCCATACGGACAGAACTACAGGAACTAGAGGTGACTGCTTTAGCAAAACTGCCACATCATTGTAATAACTGGAAAGTTATCACTAACGATCCTGTCGTTCTCGAATATGTATCTGTATATATATAATTCCTTTTTCTCATTGGAACTGCGAGCCACATCAATCTTTTTTGGCCAATGAAATAGTAGTTCACATGAATAGTGAAATCACTGGATTATTGCAATTAGGCGCTATTGCTGAATGTCAGGATGTTCCTGGACAATTTATTTCTATAATCTTTCTCATTCCTAAGGATGATGGAAGTTACAGATTATTCAGAATTTTAAAAAAAGCTACATTTATTTATAAAAACTAGTCCCCTAAAATGGAGGATATTACCACTGCTATCAAGTTGGTATCGAAACTAGACGTTACAAATATTGATTTAAAGCTTATTTTTGTATTCCCATAAACAAATCAAGCAGAAAGTTTTTGAGATTTAAATTTATTGACCTAAGAATTTCAATACTTGCCCTTTGGTCTCTGCAGATTTATTCTGCACCATTCGTGTTTACAGATCTTATGAAACCTGTCATAACTAACTTAAGAGTATACTATAGTATATATAGTATATTATTTAGATGACATATTATGTGTAGACAATTTTCACAATTATTTCTGCAGTGATAACATTAATGAACTTATAATTAAAAAAAATAAAAAAAAAATTGTGTTTGTAATCAATGAACAGAAAAGTGACATATTTCTGAGTACAAGAAAAAGATTTTTAGGTTTCAAAATAAATACAGCTAAAATGACTTTGGAATTGGGTACCCCATAATAAAAGACTTAAAATTTTAAGCTTAATTAGTATAAAAATATATATATACAATATAAATTCGATATTTATTAGAGACTGCAAAGTTTTTAGGCCTACTGACTTATTATAGTTGACGGATTATGGATAACTAAGTGTACAAGTATTCAGGAAGCGGTTTGGAGGAGAGAAGTTGTTAGAACATCAAATAATAATTATTACTATAATGAAAAAGTAATGTCATTAATACCTGTTTTGAAGTTAGACTTTTTTTGGTGGCAAAACAATATTACTTATATTGACTACTTTCAAACATCTTCGCTGTGAGCAATATTATTGAAGATCAAACGAACTTACCTTAAGTGAAGTTCGATCACAATTATATGAGCGACTTCATTCTTAGCGATTTATGCTTACTTGTTGTATAGTGGCGCTCCCATGCGTCACCCTTGCACGTATTTTAGAGATATGTAAAAAAAAAATGTCACTGTCACTAAGTCACCTGTCATGATTCATGACTAGGGTTGCAAAATTACGTAATTTTACCGAAAACGCTGGTAAAATACGCGTATTTTACGGTAATTTATATAAATTACGGTAAAATTACCGGCTACGTATGTATGCAGAATGGTGATATAACGGCGGGCGGGGCGAGCGTGTTGCAAGTTGCAACTTGCGTACTGCGTGCGCGTCGCACGGTGTGACGTTGCCGATTAGTGCTGTTTGCCATAGTATTTTGCGCTGTTGCGACTTGTTTACAGTTGACGACACTCGACAGAGCATACAGCAAGCCGGCAGGCTGGCTATTATGTTGTTTTAACTTACTGCACTAGACTTGCATTAAGTAACCTGTTTAATTGTTTATATCCCCATTCTTAATGAAAATTATGCCACGAAATCAAATCTTTTTTTACCCAATTTTACCGTAATTTACCGTAAAATATAATATTTTACGTAAAATATCGTAATTTACCGAATTTTACGAAAGTAATTTTACCGCTTTACATCCCTAGCTCCGACAGGCGACAGCCCCTATAATGGGGCATTTTCTTATTTTTTAAATTTGATTGTCAAACAGTTTCCATTTTAGTAACTAGATGGCGTATGGGTAGACAACTATCGGAAATACCAGGTAATATCATCAATAATTGCTACAAAACTGGGCAAAATAATGTAAAGCTTGATAGATTTCAATTTGAAAAAGACACAATGATATTCCAACGAATAGAATAATAAAGTTATTATAACGATGTTTTAGTTAAAACTCACGGAAGAAATAGCCCTATTTATCGTCATTCACACCAAATGTCACAGGAATTATAAATTTTGGTTTTGACAACATCTTACCCGCACTTGTGCACGATAACGGATATTTAATGGCCAATATTTTACCAATAATGAACATCAAAAACCCAAATAACACAATTTGGGAAAAAATAATAAAAACCACACCAACAATAAAAAGTAGAAGAAGTTTCAAAGTAACATGGCCGCCAAAACTTTTTCAGTTGTCAGTAGGGATGTAAAGCGGTAAAATTACTTTCGTAAAATTCGGTAAATTACGATATTTTACGTAAAATATTATATTTTACGGTAAATTACGGTAAAATTGGGTAAAAAAAGATTTGATTTCGTGGCATAATTTTCATTAAGAATGGGGATATAAACAATTAAACAGGTTACTTAATGCAAGTCTAGTGCAGTAAGTTAAAACAACATAATAGCCAGCCTGCCGGCTTGCTGTATGCTCTGTCGAGTGTCGTCAACTGTAAACAAGTCGCAACAGCGCAAAATACTATGGCAAACAGCACTAATCGGCAACGTCACACCGTGCGACGCGCACGCAGTACGCAAGTTGCAACTTGCAACACGCTCGCCCCGCCCGCCGTCATATCACCATTCTGCATACATACGTAGCCGGTAATTTTACCGTAATTTATATAAATTACCGTAAAATACGCGTATTTTACCAGCGTTTTCGGTAAAATTACGTAATTTTGCAACCCTATTCATGACTTTTCCGGCGCTTAGACTCGAGCTACTCATTTTGTTTAGAGCAAATATAACTTACCTGCGGTGTTCATTTTATATTTGTAACTTGGGTAGGGAGAGACTGGTCACAGTCAAAGTATTAGTCGACTCACCTGTAATATGGGGTGGGTTTGGATAAATCGCTAAGAATGAAGTCGCTCATATAATTGTGATCGAACTTCACTTAAGGTAAGTTCGTTTGATCTTCAATTATATTTCGCGACTTCATTCTTAGCGATTTATGCTTACTTGTTGTATGATGTTTAGAGTAAAACAAATATAAAATGTTTAAGTAATTATTCTCTATTTTTATTTAAGGTTTTAAATTACAAAAAATGTGTGATAATTATTATAATATTATCATTGGTAAATGGAAATACTTACTTAATAAATAATTATCAATATTACAAAATATAAGTAATATTCCTTCATATTACAAATATTCTTTAAGTACTCCTTATTATGATCTTAGATAACATTTGAAGTAACTGACTAAAATAAATACATTTCTTTCTTATAACATAAATTATAATATTTACGAAATTTTATTCTGTCTAGATTGGGGAAAAATATTTCCTTATTATAGAATTTAGCGAATATAATAGAGGTAGGCATTAACTATTACTCCATCCTAGAGATTCTTTGATTGGTTCTATGTTGACTCCCAGTTTATTAGCTTTCGTCGTAGCTGTATAGCGAGTGCTATATGGACCAAAAATTGAAGTATCAATACCCCTTTTACCTAATAGTAATGTCTTTGATCCAGTTACTTAAAGTTTGAGTACAATTGTTATTTGTTATTATATGATTTACGAAAACGAATAAAAAGGGTAATCTCATTTACGATAATTTTTCCTTTTATTTAAATATTCTAAGAGGTATAATAATGCAGGACAAATCTTATGGTCCTGTGAATAGTAAGGAAGTTTAAGCACCGGTTGAAAACTATAAAGCTTAGAAGTTTTTATCATAAAAAGTTTTCACCTTTAAGTTTCCACCAATAACTTACAGTAATTATATGAATCAATCACATATTATATTTTGTTTTTATAATATCCGGTAAGCAATACCTACGTAGATTAAAACCTCATCTTTTTTAGTAAAATAAATACTACATATTTTATTAGTTATTACACCTAATTTTTTGTACCCTATGCACTGCAACAAGTGCAAGTAAAGTGGCAGTTTGCTTAGCAAGAACTTTCAGAACCATTTTCGTTGGGCCACTGCAGAGATATAAACGATAGGGCATTATTAGTATCCCAATTCACTTCTTATTATTCGGCTTAATAAGTCTCATTCTGTAAGTTCCTTTCATATACCTCTTGAGTTGATATCATTTTCTAAATTAGTACATAATAATGATTGGGCAGGTTTAAAACTATTTTATAATTTAATGTGCTATATTTAGCACATTGGCTCAGTTTATCTGACAGAAAAGCTATTACCCTATCGACTGGCAAATTATATAAATCGTAGTTATGTGTTCTCCAAAACATTATCCATTGTTTTATACCACTATAGTATTGGATTTAATATGTATTATCGGATAAAGAATTTAGTATTATTTCAACACATTCCTCAGACAGTGGTGACCTCCAGTATGTACTCCCGGATAACCTCACGACTCGCGGCAACTATAGGCGTAGCGAGCGATGAAGATGTTACAGGACTTTATAAGTAGATTTAACAAGTTAATATCAGGCTTACGAATAATAATATGCTTATGATTCTTAGATAATTCCTTAAACCATGGGAACTACGACTGTACGGCTATGTCAATCATCAGGGTCTTTGTACCACGTAACTACGTACTATGGCACTAAACTATAATAGTAAATGAATCTACGTCGAATTCACCACCTTCGTTACTTATTTTCTTATCTTCACACCATTGCTAAATTTTCCCTGGTTATATAGATCAAATAACTATAATTGGACGCTACCCATTCTGTTTATACGCAAAATAGCGATCGTATATTATCGATCGACTAAAAAAAAAAATTCACTACTACTAAGATACCTAGCAAAAAAGGCTGCCTTGTATTTCAATAAGTGATCTCATTTCATTGCTATTACAATGTCCATGGTATCTTTGTTCATTACAAAAATAAAGTTTTAGAAGCATCTGAGAAAATTTAAATTATTTTATTTCACATTTTCTTAGCTCAGCTTTTTGGCTTATAACATCTTTTGAAGAGATTATTGACTGATTGTAACTAGGATCTTGGAAAGGTTATAAAAAATTAAGTTACATTTCCTAATTATTTCTATTCATAAATGTTTTTTTTTTTTTTTTTTTTGTGGTATTTAATATTTTCCTGTGGTAGTTCCAGAATTATAGACGCAGAATTAAAAACGAAACAATTTACATTTAATATTAGGTAGTACCCTAATCTTCGATTCATTTATAATAATAAAACCCATTTTTTCAAATGTACATTACGAGAGGAAAGTATAACTATTAACTATATACATTCCTGACAACCTTTAAAAGTTTCACCTAGGAATATAAACCTAATTATGTAAATATAATATACATACTAGCACCAATTTACTTTCTTAATTCTTTTTACATCGTTAATAACTGGTTCCAAAATCTTAGTAAAGATATATGGAGCAGTACGTATTATTATGGCGAATGGTATATAATATATTATATACTATAATATTATCTACGAGATTAATGAATCGGTATCGAAGAATATGCGTCCTTTAATTGAATCGATCTTGGTCATATTATAACAATTACTTATTAGGTGATAAAAAATTGTTTGAGACAGTGCCGTTATCCTTAATTTTAACGTTTTTAAATTGACACAATACCTTTCTAGTGTCCACAGCTTTAGAGTTTAAATTTTCAATTTTAGTATGAATATTTTGTCACCGATCTAGGTTTCGGTATTATCTAAGAACATAGCTTAGGAGTCAAAAAATAATCTGCAAGGGGAGTAGGTACACCTCTCGATTGCTTTGGTCTCAATCAAGCTACTAATATCAATAACAGACACTAATAATTATTATTATAGCACGGGGTTACATTTTTTACAGGTTTCGATTTAAACGGTATCTTATACCGGATAGTAAAAGTGTAATACACCACTTGTCATAGAATAACGTAATCGGCCTGCGTAGTAGGGTACCTCAATAAATAATTAACGAAAGGCTGGCTTGCGCGTCTGCGCTCGAGTTGTCTGCGGCGCGGCGGCCCGGCGCGGCGGGGCGGCTGAGACGCAGGCCGGTGGGCTTCCGAGGCGCTCGCTCGTGGCGGCGTGTCGGCGCTGCGGCAGGCGGGACGGCGCTCGTGCTGGTGTCCCGTCATTCGTCTGTTCCTGCGGCTGATCGCCATCACGCCCCGTAGATGGTGCCGATTTCAACGACGTTGGGGCGACCGCAGGTGTGAGATTCAGCACCGGCGCGGATTCCTCCAGGAGTAAGGGCCATATGGTCTGCGCGTGATCAACTTCTTGAACAGGATCATCACGATCTGTCAAAAACCACAATATTTGTAGTTGTATTATCATATTATTTGAACAGCAAAAGCCCTGATATTTGCAGTTACGTATTCGTAATGTAGGTATATCAAGTGTCGGTAGATGTTGAAAAAATAATATTATATTCTATAGCAGCAAGGAACCCCAGTTTCGATAGTTGTGCGTCCGTTTTCAAACAGAAAAAATCCTGATGTTGGCAGTTACGTGTCTGTTTCCAAACAGCAAAAGCCCTGAATTATTTGCAATTATTCGTAATGTACATGAAAACATGTAGGTAGGTGTAAAAAAAAAAATTATATATTCTTTAATAGCAAAAACCCCGATTTCGCTAGTTGCGTGTTTGTTTTCGAACAGCAAAAGCCCCGACCTTGGCCGTTGCGTATTCGTAATTTACATCAAAATATGACAGCAAAAACCCTGAGGTTGGTAGTTGCGTGTCTGTTTTCGAACAGCAAAAGCCCTGACCTTGGCAGTTGCGTATTCGTAATTTGCATCAAAATATGACAGCAAAAATCCTGAGGTTGGTAGTTGCGTGTCTGTTTTCGAACAGCAAAAGCCCCGACCTTGGCCGTTGCGTATTCGTAATTTACATCAAAATATGACAGCAAAAACCCTGAGGTTGGTAGTTGCGTGTCTGTTTTCGAACAGCAAAAGCCCTGACCTTGGCAGTTGCGTATTCGTAATTTGCATCAAAATATGACAGCAAAAATCCTGAGGTTGGTAGTTGCGTGTCTGTTTTCGAACAGCAAAATCCCCGACCTTGGCAGTTGCGTATTCGTAATTATTCTACATTAAAATATGTAGGTAGATGAAAAATAAATTTCGACGGTACATCTTTATTGCGTAACAGAAAACCATTACGTGACAAAATTATAATTATGCGTTATCTATTGATATATCCCTTGGTATTATTAAATTATAATATAAAATAAGTATAATTATAGCTATTCCCCCTGAGTTAACACTTACTTGGTCTGATATCTGACGAGGATGAATCGATTTGTCGTCCCATTTTTCTTCGAATATTTTCTCCGCTATCCGGACTCCAACGCTTCTTCCCCATGTTGAAAGCTCCACACCGTTGACCGTAGGTAAGTTGCGAACGTGCGAAGGGTTCGGCACGAAAACACGGAATGAGTAGCTCGAGTCTAAGCGCCGGAAAAGTCATGAATCATGACAGGTGACTTAGTGACAGTGACATTTTTTTTTTACATATCTCTAAAATACGTGCAAGGGTGACGCATGGGAGCGCCACTATACAACAAGTAAGCATAAATCGCTAAGAATGAAGTCGCGAAATATAATATTGAAATATTCTCGGATTCTTCCCTCACAGGATGGGGAATAGCTTGCGATGGAGAAACATTTAGTTTTGGAACGAAGAAGAGTCAATGTGTTACATTAATTTATAAAAGTTACGTGCAACCTTAAAATGATTAAAAATTAAAATGTTTTGCAAATTCCTTGTATAATAAAGAAATTCTCTTGAGAATTCATAATAATATGGACTGCAATCTCCTACATCAACAGAATGGGAGGAGTGTAGTACGAACATCTTAATGATAAAGCACAGCTAATTTTAAAATGGCTAATGGTGCGAGTAACTCCACTTTTTTATTTTTGCATCATGTATCAATTCTAAAGAGAAAATTGACGTAGACAGGGAGTCAATATGCAGTAATATAGATACTGAATGGAGTTTGTCCATTGAAGTCTACAACAAGTTTACTGACAAATTTGGTCTTCCAGACATTGATTTTGCCTCCCATATTAATGCCAAATGTTATAAGTATGTTTCTTGGAAAAGACATCCTAACGCATAGAATATTGACACCTTTACAATAAATTACTGGAGTAGTTACTTCTACTGTTTTCCCCCATTTTCTTTAATATTAAAATTTTTAGGTACGTGAAATAATCGGCGATCAGGCATCTGGCATTATCGTCTTCCCTTTCTGACCTAGTCAGGCGTGGTATCCATTATTTTTAAAACTTAACGAGGATATCTATTTTAGACCAGAATATGATCTTTATTATCACCTTTCAGAAACGCACACCCCTTGTGGTGAGGCCTTACCCTGGTGTCGTGCCGTTTATCAGGGAAGCGTTTTCGCATGAATCGTGCAATCTAGAGACAATTGATCTAATGATTTCGTCTTTATCTAGTAACACGCTTAAGCAATACGATACGACATAAAAACAAATTTGGAAATTTTGTACTGAAAATAAGCTTGCTGATTGTTTCAATGTTTCAAATCAAATAGCAGTACAATTTATAACTGAACAATTAAGATTAGGAATTTAGGATCTAGCTATTCAGGAGTGAATACCATACGCTCGGCGCTTTCTTTCATGTTGGGTAAAAGGTTTGGCACAGATTGTAATGTCAGTAGATTACTTAAGGGTGTCTTCAAATCCTTACCATGTTTTCCTAAACATCAGAACACTTGGGACGCTAATATAGTTCTTGATTTTGTGAGTAATTGGTATCCAAATGAAATTTTATCATTTACAATAACAATATATATATCATAGCAATAATAATATATAATAATTAAAAAAAAATAGTAAAGCTACTCGCACTCGCACTCAATTATAAATAAATGCAACTCCGCTTTTCAAATACCTATCCAGGACGAATTATTGATTAAACCTCTAATCCTAAAAAAAATCAACCTTACTTAATCGTTTCTTTTTATAATCATAAAAAAGAAATTTGTCCAGCCTTTCTACTTACAAAAAACACAATCGCTTAGAAATAGAGATAAAGCTGATAGACTAATATTGATAAAAAGAAAAAAAAAAAAAGAAAAAAGGCACCCGACAGTTTTCGGCACATTGCACAGTGCACTCGTCATGCCTCTACATCGGCGGATTATCGTGGCGGCATTTCCACTGAGACCATGAATAGAGTCATAGGGTGGTCAGGTAGATCTCTCGTTGTTGATAAATTCTATAATAGACCTCTTTTACCTATGTTTTACCTATAAATGTTAAATGCTTTTGCTAATACAATTTTGACTAACTAATTACTATTAGTTAACAGTTAATACTATTATAAAATATACATCTCAGACTTAAGTATATCATAGAGAAATTATTTTCCTTAGTGTATGGTTCTATACACTGTTATATTTAGGTACAAATAATTAATATAAAAATTTGATTTCTACAATATAATATATATTTAATATTACAGTATTAAAGATTTGAATGACGATTTTCCATAAGAACTCTGAACATCTACCATGTTAATTATAAAGTCTCGAGGATGCAGCGACGATTTATAATTAGTGGTTAAACAAACTTACCTTAAGTGAAGTTTGACTATAATTATGAGAGTCGCTGCATCCGAAGAGACTTTATTACCCTCCCACCCAAAAACCCTAAAAAGTCTTTGGAAAGTCGTAATTTATTTAATTGTACCTTCTCTAAAAAGAATGAGGACCGATCTGCAGTGAACCTCCGAGGTAAACTGGTGGGGAGAAACCGGTAGTGGTGGGGTAAAAATCCCGCCCCGGAAATGGCGCCATTGCCGCGCCACCTATTTTATTTTTTCAGGAAGCTCTGACAAGTGTTCGATGCCGGAAGCTAGGGGCGGACTACCATGTTAATTATAAAGTCTCTTCGGATGCAGCGACTCTCATAATTATGGTCAAACTTCACTTAAGGTAAATTTGTTTAACCACTAATTATTTGAAGTTAAAAGTAAATGACAAAAAAAATGTTATTGTGGTATATCCATAAGATATAGACATATTATACCATCGCGAAGTTTTCTGTAGACCTTTTCATAGTGTACAATACTTAGTACATTATTTTGATAAATCTCGTAGGGTTCAGCCTGCGTTTGCAATGTAAGCGGAAAAAAATTTAATTATTTACGACATCACATTAGAAACCCCAAACATAACAGTATTTCTCCACTATTTAATGATTATTATTATATATACTTATACACCTTCCTCTTTAATCACTCTATCTATTAAAGAAAACCGCATCAAAATCCGTTGCGTAGTTTTAAAGATTAAAGGGAACAAAGGGACATAGGGACAGAGAAAGCGACTTTGTTTTATACTATATATAGTGACAAACGAATTTCGTCCGGGCATCATTAAAATAAAATATATTTTTTGGTAACTATATTTTATTTACTAATAATATAATATTAGTATTATATCTATATCTATAGAAACAGCGAAAGTATCTCTGTCTGTCTGTCTGTCTGTCTGTCTCGCTTTCACGCCAAAACTACTGAACCGATGTAATGAAATTTTGTACACAGATAGTCTAAAGCCTGAGAAAGGACATAGGCTACTTTTTAACTGGAAAAATGGGTTGTAAGGGGGTGTTTATGCGTAAATTTGTTCAAATTAAGTTAGTTCTATAAATTCATAATAGGTGGCGCTGTACGTCACCTACATCGCACAAGCGCTAACTCAAACGTGTTTCTATAAGAGGTGGTAAGGGTGAAGGAACGAACGCGAACACGAACATAAAAGTTTCAACAAGTTCCTAAAAAAGGTTTCACGAGAATCCCATTTCCATTTAGTCGGAAGAGCTATTAATTTTGTTGTCTGATCGAATCCCGAATACTTTGTTTGTACACGACTTTTACGAGCGATCTTATGTATCTTATGTATCAAGGGCACAGTCAAATTAACTTCGTGGAGTTTTTTATCAATAATAAATCTGTATTTTCCTTAATATAAATACTACTTAGACTTTGACTCTCTGCTAAGCTGATCTATCTGTTTGTAGCTATATTTGCTGCTTGATATTTAAATATCGAAGCTACCACAAATATTGTTCGTAAGAAGCACGTTTGTATTACTCCAAATAACCTCAAAATAAAAATTTTATATTATTACCCACTTTTCTTAGTGTAGTTACACGACCAAACGCGCAACGTTATATAATTCAATACAATTGGCTAAGCGTATAAATCTTCGCATCACTGATATAATAATCTATCTCATCAAAGTTTTACTCCCAATACATCTCAATGATTCAAAACAAACTTGATTTATTACTTTCGATGTTGGAACTTGTAGAATCGAACAAATCAAAATGTTCATGAATAAATTGTGTGTGTGCAAACAGCGCCTGGAACACAACTATAAATATTATAATGGCGCAGAATTTAGATCCTTTGTCAAGAGGTCCTTATAAGATAACGGCGGCTATGAAACCTAAGATTCTCTCAGATATTGTTTTGTCTTAGAAATGCGATCCTATTTACGTTTAGGTATCACTGTATTGACTTAATTAAGTGTAACTAAAATCATCAACACTTTACAATATATTTTACAATAGGTACGACCAGCGACCTGTATTTAAACTCATAAATGTTTTTAAATTCTACTAATATTACACTTAAAAGGCCAGTTAACCCATCACGCGTCTATGCAATGTGAGTTGTCCCGTAGTCCTAACAGAATTGAGGCATAAGTTCCTAGATTTTAAGCATTATGGCTCTGTTTCAATTGTTGTGGTTTTTAGTTAGTCAAGAATTTAACAACCTTGTTATAATTAAAGTAGTTACGTTAAAAACTGGCTAGTTTTTAAAGTACCCACAATTTTAAAGAATCTTCTAAAGTTTTCAGATTCTTCGATCTTCCTCGCTGAAGCTATAAAATAGCTAGATGCCAAAGAAAATAAGAGTTTTATTTTAGGAGTGCATATTTTATTGAGTACAAATCTTTTTAAAATGTATATTTTACGATCATGATGGTTTGAAAATATATATTTTTGTGTACTTTGGTATCCAAAACATATACTATCAGGGAAATTAATTCATAACCCAATGGAGGAGCTTATTTGGTTGCGTAAATATGTCAGGATCAGTAAGTTGCAATATTATGTCTGTTGGGCTTGACATAACCAAACCAAATTAAGTCGAGCCGTCGTCTGTCTATGTACATATTTTTCCGACATTACGATATAATATTTAATGCGGAATTTTATAACTTTTCGCTTCAAAAACGTTACGTATCGGGAGAACAATTTCTAAACAAAAAATTGTTTCGAAATAAACGATCATCTCGAGGCCCAATATGTTAAGGCAAGATAAAGTACTCGCGATGTGTGCAGAATTATAATTTCCCGGGAGGCTCGCTTCAAACTTTTTCCCATACACGCATCTACTTTAAATATGGACTAGAGCTACTGCCCACAACTTTGTTCTATGGACATCTGATATACTACCCATATCCTAGTGTTTCTGGATTATATATCCAAATTTCATATAATAAGGTTTTTTTTTTCGTATTACAATTTACAAACTATATAAACAGTCGATCTCTCAATAACATGTTATTTTCTCTTCAATTTTAGACCATTACTTAATGCCAATCTCATGTCGAATATCAAGTAACATTAATCCAAGATTAGGTCTGGATTATTTAGTTAATGTTTGGATGAGTTACAAATCGGGGTATACGGCATTAATAATAAATGCCTTTGAATAATGGCTACAGTTTCTAACCTTACATAATACATCACCTGTGGAGGGGTAGCTTGAAAAATGTGCGCTCAACAAGTTAATACGATTGAACGTAATAGGGCGATGCGTTCTCTGCGAAAATCTGTACGCTCAATATAAAGCCACTTTGTTATTTTGGAACTTAAAATACGTACGTTAATTACAGTAATAAATATGCAGGCAAAATGCTTAATGTTGCTTATAGAAGGTAGACGTAAAATAGCAAAGTTAAAATGTAATATACAAAATACAAAAATATATTGTAAGCATGTTAAATACCTACTCAGTAGATTAAAAATATAATTTTTTAAATTATGTTTAAAATAATAATCATCATAAATCCAGAATTAAGGAATTGCTCAAGAATAGGATTTAAGACGAAATTAATTTAGGACAATTCTAATGAAATGCTTTTACAAAGTTTTATGAATTTTGTTTAATGTTACAACACGTGGCAAAATTCTCATACGTGTAGGAAAAGTTTTGAAGGATGTTTCTAAGATAAGCCCCCAGCACTTAAAATTCACGTGTTTGTTAAAAATTTAATCATTGTTTCCTCTTTTCGCTGCCAAACACTCGTTTAGCGAGATTTAAAATTAAATATTAGGTATAGGTACTATTAAAATTCTTAACATAATAAATACATAATATTATTAAAGTAAACTATTTAATATCTATGTCATATGTGACAGACGACAGTAGTATTTTTAACACCATAGGAGCCGTGTATATTTTTATCCGAATGTCCACATGAACATTTTTTGATGATAACTGCTTAAAAGCACTCTTAGGCCCTGTTTCACCACTTCCTGATAAAGTGCCGGATAGGCTATCCACAACTTTTTTGACAGATTCTCCATACTCTATCTGTCAAGTTAAGTCAAGTTAAGTGGTGGATAGCCTATCCGGCACTTATCAGGAAGTGGTGAAACAGGCCCTTAATATCTCCACTCGCGCTTCGTTATACACCTAGCTTAGCCAACTTGAAATAGTTTTAAGGCCACGTTTCCACTGACGCGGAGCGGAGTGGAGGGGTGCTTAGCGGTGCCGAATAGACCAATCACCATGCTCGAAATCTTCGCTCCGCTTCGCTGTCATTCCGCTGGAATAGCACGATTGGTCAATTCGGGCACCGCTAAGCTCCTCTCCGCCCGCTCCGCGTCAGTGGAAACGCACCCTAAGTGTCACGTACCTCCTGCTGGCCTGAGTACTTTAAAGGCTACTAAATATGTTGTTTATATTTTTAGAACGCAACTAATCACGTTTTGAGTAGGTAGGCGCCCGTTTTTTTGCCTGTATGCAAATAATGGACTAAATGACGCCCGCAACTACGCGTACTACTAAAATTTGTTTATCGCTGGTAACCGTATATTTTTCTGAGATAAAAAGTATCTTGTGTCCTTTCCCAGGACTCGAAAGTACCTCCATACCAAATTTTAGCAAAATCGGTTGAACGATTTGGGCGTGAAGAGGTAACAGACAGACAGACAGACAGACAGTCAGACACACGTTCGCATTCATAATATTAGTATGGATACACGTGTTCTTTAATTTTGTCACAAGAACCTCGGATATCAAAGAAAGACGTCGACGAGGGGATTGTAAAATTGTATTCACATTCGAGCGAATTACAGAAATAGAAATGTCTCTAAATCATTCTCGGATTAAATTGGAATCGCAAATTAATTTTAATTATAATTTGTAATTAAAAGGTATTAATTTGTGCCCAGCCGCGTGTGAAAATGAGCCTAAGTTCTGCCTTGCTCAGGGATCAAAGTAAAGTAGTTTGATAAACATTGTACTATCAGAGAAGTTGATTCATAGGCAGATGGCGGACCAACGTTATTTGGTCGCGTTATCCCCTGGATCTTGACAAAAATCTAGGCAAAAATCTTGGCAGACCTGCGCCAAAACAAAATGGCGCCCGGCCTACCCTCTTTGTACAAATAATATTATTACTTTACAACCTAACTATATTTTATGTTTTTGTTAAGAATTTAATAATAGCTAATAAATTTCCTATCTATCAAGCCATCATAATATAGTATTTAGTCTGATTTAATATTCGTTTCACAAGTATAAACTTAGGAAACTATATCGTTGACGGTTTCACAAGAAATAAATGAATTCTTTATTATTATCCCACTAACAAAGGTTTATATTAACTGATTATGTAAACAATTCGAAGAAAGAAGTTGAGATGTATAAAAACAAAGTACTTGAAATGGGACACTCCTCCGTAAGAAAAAAATGATCCACAATCAAACTTCGACCTTAGTGCTATACAAATAAAGTTCAAAATGGCCGCGGCCGGCAGAAAGCCCTTGAACATTGTCAAATGTAAACCGGTTTCCTGCCGGTCTGTGTGATATATTGTACAACAATTTGATATTGTACGACAATAAATCGTATTCTACACTAGTTATCTTTACTTCTATAAGCTTTTTACGTCATTTTTTTACAAATATCGCGTCCAAATCACTTATATAGAAACCAACTTTTCGAGTGTAACCTAGAAGTTATTACGATGTATTTCTTTCAAATGATTATCTAAAAATATTTATAATTAGGAAAAAAAAGTATTTAAAATACAAAACATAACTTACATTCGTGAATATAATAAATAACACACAAAAAACAGTCACAACACGCGCGCCGCAAACACGATTTTCAATAGACTGAAATCAGATGTTCGCCCACAGAGTAACATATATTTTTTTCATTGAGAATGTTGCCAATGTATTATTCATAAAAACAGGATCCTATTACTAAGACTTCGTTGTCTGTCCGTCTGTCCGTCCGTCCGTCCGTCCGTCTGTCTGTCTCCAGGCTGTATCTCAAGAACCGCTATAGCTAGACTTCTGAAATTTAACATATTGTGTATATCTGTTGCCGCTTTAACAACAAATACTAAAAGTAAAATAAAATTAATATCTAAGAGAGGGCTCTCATACAACAAAAGTGATTTTTTGGCTTTTTTTGCTCGTTATCAATAACGGCAACAAGTAGGCACTTGGAATTTTCACAGAGGCCTTAATTATATGTGTACTTTAATAATTATTGATAATATTAAATTAAAATAATCTATAACGATACGGAACCCTTCGTGCGCGAGTCCGACTCGCACTTGGCCGATTATTAAATATAAACATATGATTTCAATACTAAGCGACAAAACATAATATTCGGGCAGCATCAAAGAATATTTGAATACAAAGTAATAGGAAGTTTGAACTGGTCCGTATAGATGACAATCGAACATTATAAGAGGTTATCCAACTATTGTCAGCTGAAATGGGATGTCACTGGTCTTTTATTAGTTTCTACGAAACGGAGCCGGATAATAACTTTTTTAATAAATCTCGTTGGAATCTTATATTTTAAGATTTTCTAGTTATCGCATTTTTGTAGATATTGCTGGTGTGAAATGGAGTTTGTTCTCCGTTGTTTGATCAAAGGCTTTTTAGACTCGCTTATGACTGCGTTTATTTTAGCTTGAATATAAAAGAAAATTTTAGTGTGTATTTTTTATCCAACAAAAAGTTCCTATAATTCATGGAAAACATAGGCCTAAAGTACATCTAACATGTAAAAGTTCAAATATTTTGTGTTTTGAAAACCGCAACAGTATCTTACAATATTGTTACATATTCATACGTGGGAGAGCCATGCTTCGGCACGAATGGGCCGGCTCGACCGGAGAAATACCACGTTCTCACAGAAAACCGGCGTGAAACAGCGCTTGCGCTGTGTTTCGCCGAGTGAGTGAGTTTATCAGAGGCCCAATCCCCTACCCTATTCCCTTCCCTTCCCTCCCCTATTCCCTTCTCTTCCCATCCCTACCCTCCCCTATTGCCCTATTCCCTCTTAAAAGGCCGGCAACGCACCTGCAGCTCTTCTTATGCTGCGAGTGTCCATGGGCGACGGAAGTTGCTTTCCATCAGGTGACCCGTTTGCTCGTTTGCTCCCTTATTTCATAAAAATATATATATATATATATATATATATATATATATATATATATATATATATATATATATATATATATATATATATATATATATATATATATATATATATATATATATATATATATATATATATATATATATATTCAATTTCTTAAAACTCTTGTAATTAAAGCTTTACAGGGTTTAGTCGTTAAATTTAATTGCTGTCTTCATGTCTGTTGTTGAGATAACGCTATCTATACGCACAATAAAGTTGTAATGGGCTTAATGTCTGCGAGATATTTAGTATAATTGTGTCAAGGTAGGCAGACTTTTATCAAAGGTTACCAAAGAAAATCTAATTTAGGCTCAGAATTTAAAAATAATTAGTTTTTATTTTGATCCTTTTATGCTTCATAGTGAGATTATAATAAAGATTTAAGATTTCTACAACTATAACGGTTAGGCATTTTTTTTATTCATGCTATCTGATAGGCATTTTATATGAAACTAGCTTTTGCCCGCGGCTTCGCCCGCAGAATTCTGAGAACAACATACTTTCAGGAAAAAAAAATTATTATGTAGGTCCTAATCTAAGTCATAGTCTACCAATATACCAAACATCCAGTGTTTAAGGAATATATGAATTTATTCCTTATACCCCAAGAATAAACGGAAACGTAATTTTGAAATAAAATATAGCCTATGTGACTCAGGAACACACCAGTTTTCTATCGGTATTAAAATTTTTGCGACCGGACCAGTAGTTTCAGAGATTACTTCCTACAAACAAAAAAAAACAAACTTTACTTACCTCTTTATTATGATATTAGTGTAGAATGTAGATGATGTCGGATGAACATTTTGAAATGGTTGATAAGGTTTATAAGTTGAAGCCTGTGTATTATCTGTCGGATACAATACTTACTGTTTCTACGTTAGCTTTCGCGCCATTCTTGTCTCAGCGTATAAGCCACGCTGAGAGGGCGACTAACCTAAAAAATCAAAAATCGTCCTTCTCTCTTCAGACTCACGCCCGTCTTTCATATGCCAGGTGAAAAAGGACGACGCGGAATCATCGCCAAGTTAGTTTTTTTCTTAATAACTCGATAAATATACAACATTTTAAAAATCCGCCAAGTCAGTGTATCAATGATAGAATTTTATACAATTTGTTAAAATATTAACTTAGTTTAATGCACGGTTATGGCAATATATGAAAATTCGTGAAAATTAGATGCATTTTTGTGATTTTTTTCTTTCGAGAAAATTTTAAGATATCGTGTTTTCGCTCAGATTAAATTCTTGGAAATATAATGTAGTATCTATGTTTAGAAAAGGAAACAATACGGGGCTTATTTTCAAGTAAAAAAATGAATTATAAAATCGTCGATTTTGGGTTAGTCGCCCCGTTAAAATGATTTCTAACTTCTAATTTAATTTCTTTTCATACAAAAATGAACATTTTGAAATATCACCTCACACCCGGAAGTTACATCTTGAATCATAATGCTGAGGTTAAGTCCCAGTAGAAACATTTATTTGCATAATAAAAACCAAGTTACGTTTTAATTTGTCGTAAAAACAGTATGGCCTTTTGGGAAACGCGCGATATGAATTCATAATTCTACAGTTATCTAAACACCAAGGATTGATCGTAAAAGTTGAACAGTAAAGATTTAAGAGTGAGGCTACACTGTTCTGATACGCTGCGGTACGTCGCGTCGTTGATACGTTGTGCGTTGCGACAACAAACGTACTATCAGAGAAGTTGAATTATAGGCAGATGGCGAACCTACGTAATTTGGCCGCATTTTATCATACCCCGCTGACAGATTAAGTATCACATAGAATTGACATAATCCGACCAAATTACGTAGGTCTGTCAACTGCCTATGAATTAATTCAGCGGTCGGCAACACGCGGCCCGCGGGCCGCATGCAGCCCGCGAACGTCTTACTTGCGGCCCGTGAATGTTTTGTGAATTAAAGTTATATGTATCAAAAACAATGTTTTCTAATACCTATTGCCAGTCGCCACTTAAGAACCTAGCCGTTTGTGTCATTTTATAACAAACACTTATTTCCCCTCATTATGTGTAGGTATATTGAGCTTCCAGGGTTAATACGAGTATGAGGTCTGCGGCCCGCCTTTGGTTTATTTTGCCACCTTGTGGCCCTTCCCTGCGAAAAGGTTGCCGACCGCTGAATTAATTTATTCGGTGGTACATACTACATAAAACGGTAAAGCAACCTGCGTAACATCAGGCCTCCCACATCTTCTGGGTATGTTCCGAAATAGAGAACTAAACTGGCACTAGCCAGTTTAGTGGTATTAACGTATGTATTGCCAGTGAATTGACGTATAATATTAATATTATAATTAGTTGTAATATCATTTTAATACGCCAAACGTCGTGTCACATCGAATATGTCGAGTACTTAACAGAATACTGTGCTGGAACCTATGGACCTGGATCCCAGAAGGATAAGACATAACTTACTCTCTGATGGATGAAACCATAGGTTCTTAGTAGTGCCTCGTGTACTTAGAATACCTGCGTGTTTGTGGAGCTCTACGTGTGACACCTGGGCAGGTGCCAGGTAACAAAGTTGACTAAAAATTTGTCTTACTTTATTTATTTTGTCATGGCTAATATTTATATATAATTTGTAGATTATTGTTCTGAACTAGTATCATGTAGTGTAAGACACTTTTCAGTGACCAAAACTTTTATCAGCCGCTTTAAAAATAACTTCGTTGATAATTTTTTTAAAGGCATTATTTTTATTTTATAAATTAATAAAACACCTTAGAAAACAATATTGCAAGAATTTATTTTCTACTAGCTGTTGCCTGCGACTTCGTCCGTGTCAGCATAGTATAATAACAAAGATGGATAATTTTCCCTACCTGTTAAACCCAGATCCTAAAGCGATAAGACATAACTTACTTTCACAAAATGGATGAAACCTTAGGTTCTCAGTAGTTCCTTATGTACTTAGAATACCTGCGAATTTGTGAAGCTCTACATGGAGCTATACTCTCACTACTTTCATTGCAAAATTTTTGCATCCTTATTTTAATAATGTGTAAAAATGTCTGTTGGTCTGTCTGTCTGTAATCTCTTCACGCCCAAACCGTTAAACCGATTTTGCTGAAATTTGGTACGGATATACTTTGAGCCCCGGGGACGGACATAGAATACTTTATATCCCGGATTTTTTTTTGGGCAACGAAGTTGCGAACGTTATCAGTAATTAATAAATGGACAGACAGACAGAAGGACATGCTGAAATATCTTTGTGATCGGGTCCCGTTTTTACCCTTTGGGTAAGTAACCATAAAAGGGGAAAATTAACTTTCTTTGTTATTATACTATGCTGACACGGAAGAAGTCGCGGGCAACGGCTAGTAGAAAATAAATTCTTGCAATATTGTTTTCTAAGGTGTTAAGTATATTTATTTATAAAATAAACAAACATAACGCCTTAAAAATACTGATAAAAGTTTTGTCAATGAAAAGTGTCTTGCACTACATGATACTAGTTCAGAATAATATTCTACTAATTATAAAAATAAATAAATATTAGCCACGACAAAATAAGTAAAGTAAGACTAATTTTAGTCAACTTTGTTACCTGGTACCTGCCCAGGTGTCACACGTAGAGCTCCACAAACACGCAGGTATTCTAAGTATACGAGGCACTACTAAGAACCTATGGTTTCATCCATCAGAGAGTAAGTTACGTCTTATCCTTCTGGGATCCAGGTCTACTAGGCATCGACACAAGCCATTAATTTGACATAATATTACAAAATATTATGTATGCAAAACGTCGGAGCGCTTAAATTTTAATAATTATTATAACTTGCTGACCCGACAGACGTTGCCCTGTCGCTTAAATTTTAATAATTATTATAACTTGCTGACCCGACAGACGTTGCCCTGTCTTAACAATGATCATTTAATTCGAATTGGTATAATTAATAAAAAAGTGTTTATTTTTGTTTGCCATCGTGCATTCATCCCAAACTATTAGTTTGCTCTGCTGCAACACACACCAAAGAATAACATTTCCCGAGACTCATAGTATCTATCTACCATACCAAATTTCATCAAAATAGATTGAATAGTTTAGGTAAAAATCATAGAAAATTATTGTGCGGGAACCCTACATTTTCTGGGACAAAAAGTATCTCTTGTCCTTTCCCGAGACTCAAACTATCTCCATACCAAAATTCATCAAAATCGATTGAATAGTTTACGCGCAAATCATAAAAGTATATTGTGCAGTAACTGTACATTTTTCCGGGACAAAATGTATCCTTTGTTCTTTTTCGGGACTCAAAGTATCTCTATACCAAACAGCAAAATAGGTCCAGCCGTTTACGCGTGGTGTCGTGACCTGTCTGTCTGTCCGTCTGTCTGTCCATCTGTCTATCCGTCTGTCGATCTCGGCTGTATCTCAAGCACCGCTATAGCTAGATTTCTGAAATTTTCACAGATTGTGTATATCTATTGCCACTATAACAAAAAATACTAAACACAAAATAAATTAAATATTTAAGGGGGGCTCCCATACAATAAACCTATTTTTTTGCTATTTTTTGCTCGATATAAATATATATATGGCAATAGGTAGGCACTTGAAATATTCACAAAATACTCAGTTATACTTTAAAAATTAATAATAAAATTTAAATAAATTAAATACTTAATTAAGGGGTAATTCCCATACAAAAAAATACCTATTTTTGCTCTATAATGGTACGAAACCCTTCGTGCGCGAGTCCAACTCGCACTTGGCCGATTTTTATTAGATGATTCAAACCAATAACCAATATTTTAATAAAAATCGACTAAAGTATTTTTATATAATATCATATCTAACATAATAATTAATGAAACAAAACTACAAAGGATAGTTCGTTTGCATATTTTACGTTTGATATCATATTGTTTCATATAGTTCCCAAATTGAGGGGCCATATAAATTACATCAAGGGTCTCTCGTATCTACAATTTGTCCCAATCAGGAAAAACTTGTTTAGATTTGTTGAATCGAGACTTTAAATCGAACCGTTTGGATCCAACTGTTCATTGAATTCTCTTTTTTAAATCAAGGTTTGAAGCTTTCCTCGCGATATTTTCTTTCACTGCTCAACAAACGATGTTGATACAGTCGAGCGAACGTAAAAATTGAGCATTTTCAACGCCGGCTCCTAATGTTTAATGTCCTTGAAGTAGAATCCAGATTTTTACAATAGAAGTAGATGATTTCAATTGAATTCAATCAATGAATATTAAATTTCATGTAAAAGACACATTTTACGCCGAAACGAGGCACAACGCGACGCTGATATGGCGGTACAAATAAATGGCACGCTAGCAGCATCACGCTATTCTATATTCTATGGTTTTGCTTTTTTTTTTTGCTTTAGTAATGCACCAAATATATTAATACGTCACAATATTTGTTTCACATCATATTACACACTTATCGCAAAAACTTAATAAATAATTATTATAAACAGAATATCGTTACAGCTAATTAGTTACATAATATTGTACAAAATTATAAAGTTGTTATAATAATTACTTTACTTTTGCTTTTGTACATCGCAAAATTACTCTAAGTTTTGATAAGTTACCTTTGTAGACAATGATATTCTATTTATACAGCCAGTTACGTACATACTATTTTCCGGCTTAAATCTCTTCCGAACAATTTTCAAATTCAAAATTGCAAACATTGACAAATTTAATAGATAAGTGGAACAAAAGATACGAAAAACCATAAGAGACAGTTCTATTTTTAAACGTCGAATCGTATCGCTGCCTCTTTCTTCGCCTGAGCTATGATGAAAATTCGATTTTTTCCAGATTGTTCGAAAAAATAATTGAAAATGTAAATAATCGAGGTATTTATTGCAATCAAGACATGTGGTAAGAGATTCCGTGTGTTTTGTTTTCTTTTGAGTCATAATTGGTACATTTTCGGAACACGCACGACGTCATTTTCAATTTATTTAGGTAAGACAAGACGCGGCACGTTCGTAACTGCGCTCGATGCAGATTAAATAACAGACGACCCAATTGGGCCGTATTTGAATCTTCACAACGCGCGCGGTAGTAACATATCTGCTTTGAGTTTTTCATCATTGTTTTTAGAGATATTTTTATTTTAAATCAAACCCATTAATAAACAGATGGAATAAATATGTTTTTCAGTCTTTTGCTGCACCAATAATGATTATGAACGCTAAACTCTTTTCTAATGAAGTTGCCAATTAGATAAAAATTACGAAAAGAATTAAAATTTCTCTTTTTATACCAATGCATTTTATGGGTCTAGATTCCAGAAAAAGGAAATAGAAAACGAGTAAAGCATTTAAAACAACACTGGTTTTACAGTAGAAAGTTTAGAAACGCAATAAAAATGGAGCAAAACGTACGCGGCTGAGCACAAGCTCTAAGTGTGCGCGAAAAATGCTGCCAATACGTGTTTTTACTATGCTCCATTCAAGAGCACTTTAATGGTCTCCGAGTTTATTTTAAGCTGCAGTATCCTATCTAAACAATCACTGTATAAAGTCTGGCGGAATATTGATATTGCGTTATTAAGGTATCTAAAGCTGTGTAAGTAGCGTTTTTGCTGCACTCAATATGAGACTGAATAAATATCAAATTTGATGACCAAATATTCAGCGTGTTAGCGTAATTGCGTTGCAATGTGATGATGCAATTCAATGCGATGTATTATTAAAGGGTCATGCGAAATTGAACTTTATTTACATTATAAGAAAAACACATTATATTAACGTAATATTGGTGTAACACCGCCTTTGGCTTCCTATTTCAATTTTCGCATAGCATTGCCTCACTTGTTCTGGCACTATCTTTTGTATTTACAGTTATTATAAACAACGATCCCTCGCTTGGGGTTACTTTGGGAGTCCAGCAGGTAAATAATAGCCTGATGATGATTCATATGGAAACCGCTCACGCTTCGCATTGCCTGACGTGATATGCGAAATATATCACGATTTCCCGTTAGCTATAAATACCGATACGTTTGTAGTGCGTGATTTGTCGCGGCACTAACAGATTTAGATGAAATCGCTGCTGCGGATTAAATAGAATTGAATAAAATACATTATTTGTTTGTTAAAGGCGCAGAAAATAATATAAGTTTAACAGTAGCTCGTAAAAAATTGACTGTAAAAAGTAAAAATTAGAGATGTGCCGATCATGACATTGGCCGACTAGCCAGCTAGCCGATTAATCGGGTCCAAAGAAGCCGACTAATCGGCCAGGCCGATCATGGTTTCGTAAGTTTCCGTAACGCTTTTTTACTGCTGTTTCGCGGGTAAGTCGCACACGCCGCCTGCAAACGTGTCGAATCGTGTTATGTTTACTTCGTTTACATGGACATGAAATCTCGATTTAATTAATTAATAATACACTTAATTTGTTGTTAAAATTATATTTACAAGAATCGGTAATTTATTTACTAGCAAGTTATTTCAGAAACACTTCATTTAATTTTAAAATATGTAACACTGATTGAGTGTGATATGAACAAAATATTATAAATAATAATCAAGGTTTTTCTTTAATGTAATTTCAGTAATAGCAAAAAAGTAAAAAGCCGATTAGTCGGCGCTTTTTGCCGACTATTCGCCGACTAGTCGCCGACTACAAAAGTGGCCGGATAGTCGGCTTTACCGACTAGTCGGCGACTAGTCGGCACATCTCTACTAAAAATGTAACATAAGTAATATTATTGTCAAAGGAAATGTAATGTAATTGCGCATACTACCCGAAGATTTATATAATCTAAGCCGATCTGACAAGCGTTGTTTTGCAATGCGTTATTTCATATGGCATATTCTCAGGTTCAATATTTTATCGAAATCGATCCAGCCGATCCATCTGAGAAGATTTTGACCTTGAATGAGACCTAATGACCTTTAAAAAAATTATTCGAGAACCTTTTCGACCGTGTTTTCCAGTTACTATTGTTAGAAGTACACAATGATTTAACCTAAATATGGAAATTAACTTTAAGCGTCGAAATTATCGTACAATATTTTGCTCTCAAACATTATAGTCTTAATCTTAATACTACGCTTATAATTATTACATTTATCATTTGTATATTCAGAACACTTCAACGGGCATTACGAATAATTTCTCAACTTCTTATTCGATTAGAGATACTTACAGAGATTATTACTCAGGTACATTTGAAAGCGTCTAGGAGCACCTAGATAGCTAATATAGATACGGGAAGAGCCATCATTGATTGCATATTCTTAATGTGGAAAATAAAATTAAGTTATTATTTTACGCTTAGTCCAAAATCCAGAGAGAATTTCTATTGCATTATGTTCTCATCATCTTTCATCATCATTGACTACCGTGTAGAGATTTTCCTTGAAGTCTGTTGTGTCCCTAGACGAATGAACTACATTGTTAAATTTATCTAAAATGAAATCAAGTTATATTGGAAAGTAATGAATATTTTAGGTTGCAAATCTGGGTACTTTATGTTAATATGGGAATCTTGTATTAAATTTTAGTATTTTATCTTTGGTGATCACAATATGCACTCTGAATTTCAACCTTAATAAAAAGATAATAACAAGTGACACGCTATTTTAAAGTTTTAACAATATTATAAAACTTAAACCTACTTATACTGTAAACCACAAACGAGTACAAAGTAAAAGAGAATTTCCATTTTCATTCTTTTGTTATATTGTTGTATTGGCTTCGTCATGTTTGCCGACAGCAAATAAACAGCGTTCAGGAGTCGCGGCGCGTTCGCTTGTTACTTGTCACACGCCGAATATTCCAGACGTTTATGTGGAAAACACCCCGACATTGTTATTTGAAATTCTAAACCGAAGACATACGTAACACCCGCCCGCATACCGAATCAAAATGGGTTATAACATCTACGACTTGCAAATTTCAAAAATGCTACGTCGGTTTGTGTAAATAAAGAAACCATTTTAAGCCACCTTGTGTTACAATGTTGTTTACGGCTGACAATGTTAGTTTGTAAAATAAATATGTTTCGGATCCGACGAGAGATATGAAGTTTTTTATTTTCTTAAAATGTCTGTTTATTATGATTAACATTTGAAAATTTATCAATTTTGATCTGTTGTTATATTGAATAGGAGTATACAGAATATACCGGTAGTCAATATATTATCACGTACATTAAAGTTTATGAATCTTTAAAACTAGAACATAATATCCACGTTCCACGTAAGAAGGAATGTAATATATTAGAACATTTATAATTTACATCTTTGTATATTATTGTATTGCTTTCCTACGCTGAACGTTAAATTAAATTTAAAATAATTTTAATTAAGTATTTACGACATCTTATAATTTTACATTATTTTGTATTGCATCATAATTCATTGAGACATTGAACATGCTAGGGAGGAACAACGACATCCGCCTAGTATGGGTTCCGGGCCACAGTGACGTCCCCGGCAACGAAACCGCTGAGGAACTGGCTAGACTTGGGGCCGAGTGTCCACAGATCCACAGATCCCAGAACCGGTCTGTGGAATATCTCCCAGTACTTGTGGCACTGGGAGATATTCCACAGACCGGACAGAGCACAGAGCAAGTGCTCGAGGAATGGGGTCGCAAACAAAGCAGAAAGAAATTTGTTGAGACCCCTGGCCTTGAATACTCCAAGGCACTAATTGCTGGCTTTATTAAAAACTCCAAGGCATCCTGGCTTTAACAAAAATAGTCAGAATTAATGCTCACCATGGGTAGGAATCAATTAAAAATCCTTACCAAAAGCCTAACTGGGCACTGCAAGCTCAATAAACACCTTTACAGAATAGGTGTTAGTGTGCAGTAGTGCGACGACTTGCAGATTCTGCGAGGAAGAGGACGAGACACCTATACACCTTCTCCTTGACTGTCCTGCTCGACTACAGAGCAGAAACAGGCACCTTGATCGCTACGAATACTCATCGACAAAGGAAATTCATGGCACCAACCCCAACCTCATCGTTCAATTTATGAGCAGCATTGGGTTGGGGACATGCGAAGGAGTCACGATAGATCCTCAAGGGTCGCAGTGGCTTCAGGGCTACAATACAACAAGTAATAGAAGACCTTGGGCGAGGTCTATAACTAGTCGTATAGGGTTTTAAACAAAATACCATTAAAAAATACAAAATATCGGAATTTTATTACAACGTACCGTACCGTAGACGGAGACGTTGAATCTAATTTTATGAGGTATCTCTAGCTAACAACTCCACCAGTGTGGAAATTATTTTCAAAAACCCACACAAATAACGCGATAAAGCTTATGCCACAGAGAAATTAAACTCGTGTATTTTCGACCTAAAGGCGACAGTATCTGAGCGTGAAACGTAAGGAAATACTTCAGCTATGGCGCCGAGATAATAGTCTCGAGACGGCAGCTGTGTTGACGCTTCTTTGACAATGGATTCATTACTCGATATCATTTAAACATAAGTCTATCAGGAACATTGTATATTGTAGATAAAGTCCTTTGAGTGTTAAGCCTCAGATATTAAATTCGGTTCGCTATAAACGTGAAAGTGTTTGTGGTTAATAGGTGACGACGCTCGTTAAGGAAGCCAAGCAAATAGAGATAACTTGTATATTATAAAATCGAAAATAAACAATAATTATTTTTATATTATATTACATATTTTTTGTTAATCATTGGTGATTAGCATTACCCTTCTTTGATTTATATTTAAATCTCGTAGAAAAAGTGATTTAAGGCAGAAGTAAAACTTAAGTTTTCGCAGCTCGGTAGAAAGAGAGGGGAATATTATTTCCTCTCCTACGCTGCGCTGGCAGTCTACTCTCCCTCTGTCACGATCTTCAGTCAAATAACGTACATTGACGTAATTTAAACGTTTTCATTCATCCCATCCATAGAATACCCAAAAATGCATCCGCTAAATTTTCCACATAAAAAATCTATTGACGTACTCTCATTTAACATAAGAGTCACCGAAACATACTAAAATCCAAGAGCCATCTAATAAGCCATAACCGAGTCCGTTTCAAACATGTATGACCTAATTTAATTTTTCCATCGCTTCGGAGTCGGTACTGTTTAGTTCAGGTGGTTCAGGTGAGGTGATGATATCGCTTTTGTTCTGCTGAGCCTAGGCTCTGCCGCTGCTGACATTCTACGCCGCTGACACTCTGCTGTATACAGCAGAGTGTCAGCTACTGTGCTAGCACAGTATACAGCAGAGTGTCAGCGGCGTCCTTGCTCAATAAATAATAATAATAATAAATACGTGTGGCACTCGGGGACTGCCGCGGTAAAGCTATTGCATAGCATTATTTATCAACTTATGCAATTATAATTCGCATACGTCTAGTCGCACGCACTCAAACACCGTGCTTATGCACGGCAACGCCGCACCGCTAAGCCGGTCGGGGTGGAGGGTGTTAGGTTTGTTTTCGTTACGGAATTTCTTGATTCGGTCACCGCGCTCAAACCGCGCGCTAAAAGCTATGCAATGCTCAATAACAATATTAATATCTATGGACGCTTTACACCACGTCAGTCTGGCCTCGTGCTAAGTACCTGAAGAACTTGAACAGACAACGGAAATATATTTAATACTCGTATACTATACATATATAAGATTTTTAGTATACGATACACATATTAAATACACATCTATGACCCAGGAACATCGAAAACTTTAATGTTTCGTCGGCGGGATTCGAACTCGCGACTCCCGGCTTGAGCCACTACGTGTGCAACAAAACACTTCGTTCAATATTTAACAAGTAAAGAATAAGTACGCTGGCGTAAATATTTCTTTAGAAACAAGCAATTCTTTTGAGTAATTTTGAATATCAATTGTAATTTAATGAGTGTATCTTTACTTGTATAATATAAATTGTACAGTAAATTAGATTAATGCGAGTGCGACGTGTGCGTGCTTCCGACCCAGGAGTTCTAGTATTATAATCTACTGTGTATCCATACTTATATTATAAATGCGAAAGTGTATCTGTCTGTCTGTTTGTTACCTCTTCACGCCCAAACCTCTAAACCGATTTTGCTGAAATTTGGCATGGAGATACTTTGAGTCCCGGGAAAGGACATAGTTCTTATCCCGGAAAAACGTACTGTTTCCACGCGATAAACGAATTTTGGTGCAACGGAGTTGCGGGCGTCCTCTAATTACTTAAAACTAGCTGTGTCCCGCGGTGTTACCCGCGGTTTAAGTGATATATAATAAAAGACTATGAGAAGTACCAATAATAGGGTCAAAACGGGACGATACATGGTTCTATAATGGTAGTGATGATGATGATGATGAATGTAATTTGCATAGTAGCATATGCTTTCCGTTCTTAAAACAACGTCGAAACTCCCAAACTTGTATCTATAAAGAGTCAGGAGTTCTCTCAGCACCTTCCGAACCATGGTATACCTTGGTGCAAAATCTTGCTTGTTGGTAGCATTTGCTTAGAATACTGCTCACGAAACCGAAATCACCACATGTTTCCATATAAATTTTGAGGAGTTCCCTCGATTTCTTATAGATTCCTTCATCAGGTCACCATTTTTATGAATATGGTACCAAATTGGAATGATAGCCTATACACCAAAAGAAAATTTTTGAAAATCGGTGCAGAAACGGCGGAGTAATCGTTGAACATAAAAAAAACGAACATAACACCTCCTCCATTTTGAAAGTCGGTTAAAATTGTAGCCTATGTGTTATTCTGATGTATAAGCTATATTACTGTAAAGTTTCATTAAAATCCGTTTAGTAGTTTTTGCGTGAAAGAGTAACAAACATCCATACATCCATACATCCATACATCCATACATACATACATACATCCAAACTTTCGCCTTTATAATATTAGTAGGATATTTTGTTTAAAGCGCTGAATACCATGGGTATATTAAGCTGAGAGTTTTAGAGATTACGTAAACAAATAACGTTAATAAAGTAGATTGAACCATTCTACTTGTTCAGTCCTAAATTCTAGCTGTAGCTGTAAGTACTTTTTACATGTTCCAAGTACAATTAATACCAAAAATGTATGTGGAAGAAAGTTTATACTTTACAAGTTCATACTTCCGTAAGAAAGTTTTTTCTATGTTCAATTTCTATTGCAAATCGAAAAAAATAATAATTGTGGCTGCATTGAAAATATTCTACGAGCTGTACAATGTGCGGCAGTGTTCATAGATTTTTAAATGCGCGTCTGCGGCAAACGAACGGCGCCGTCGGAAGACTATTCGATTCGTTTGCCTACGGGTTTTGAAAAATCATAAAACGTAAATGGCTTAAAATGTTCACTTTTGTCTGTACATTTTAATGCATGGATTTAATGCATAGTGCTTAACACCCTTTGGAGCACTTATCGTTAATCAAAACAGGATAACACTCCATAGTAAGCTTAAAAAGTTTGATAACTAAATAATAAAAAATCGGCCAAGTGCGAGTCGGACTCGCGCACGAAGGGTTCCGTACCGTTATAGAGAAAAAATTGCCCAAAAGTTGTATTTTTGTATGGGAGCCCCCCTTAAATTTTTATTTTATTTTAAATTTTAATAATAATTATTAAAGTACACAGGATTCTGTGAAAATTTCAACTGCCTGCCTGTAGTCATTATTGATATCGAGCAAAAAAGGCCAAAAATCACGTTTGTTCTATGGGAGCCCCCCTTAAATATTAATTTTATTTAGTTTTCAGTATTTGTTGTTATAGCGGCAACAGATATACACAATCTGTGAAAATTTCAGAACTCTAGCTATAGCGGTTCTTGAGATACAGCCTGGAGACAGACAGACGGACAGACAACGAAGTGTTAGTAATAGGGTCCCGTTTTTACCTTTTGGGTACGGAACCCTAAAAAGCGAAGTATAAAACTAAAGTGCTACCGCGGGCTGTAATATAGTATAGTAAAGTTTAATAAACTGCTACGCAACAATCGCGTAGCATCTGGCAAGCTAATTTCGTAGGCTCGTAGCTAGCCTCTACGCCGTAGCCTCTACGCTCGTAGCATCTACGCCCGGAGCATCACTACGATGAAGTTAATTTACTTTGTATACAGTTTGGCTATATTTACCTATGTGTGGACGTCTGGGATCCTCATCGTTTCATCAATCTGAAGTTTCGTAGATTTGATAGCGAGAGACCGCCTAGAGTTTGCGCTAACTTGGTCTACTAATTAATAAGACCTCACCTAATCAAATTTAATCGAGGGAGCGATCATTATCATGTGCGTCTGTTTATGGAGTTTATTTTACAAGAAATCGATGTGTTTATTACACGAATAATATTTTAACATGTGTTTTATCTTCTTTTCCACGTGTGATTTCCTTACGTACTTAGATCGCATAAGTCAAAAAAATCATGACTTATTTTTTTTTATAACCATAACTAACTTTTTCGTTTTAAAGCACATACTAAAAAGCCTTTTACTCCAGGAACCCTTATTATCTCACTAACGAAGGATTATAATAATGTTGCATAAGAAGTTGGCGAGTGAAATGAAAAAGCAAAGCTGTGAATATACGGCAAGTGGCAACACGGACCTTTCGTTGGCCGCAACACATTTTCGCGCGCCTATTGTCACCATATTGCGAACCAGCCTCGTTACTTGCGGCACGCTTCGAAATTCAACCCTAAATACAGTGCAACAAGATTCGAATTCGCTCGAGAGTAGGTGACGAAAAATTATTGCAAAGACAACGTTGCGCTGTAACAGTTGCGAGTATTTTGCGAGTGAAAATAAGAATATTTGTCATTGCGTCAGATGGAATAATGGGGCCTCTGTGGTTAATATTTGAACAAAAAAATCAGCCAAGTGCGAGTTGGAGCCGCGCACGTAGGGTTCCGTACCATTATAGAGCAAAAATATGTATAAAATGTGTTTTTTTTGTATGGGAGCCCCTCTTAATTATTTATTTTATTTAAATATTATTATTAAATTATAATTATAAATACAACTGAGTATTTTGTGAACATTTCAAGTGCCTACCTATTGCCATTATTGATATCGAACAAAAAATAGCAAAAAAATTACGTTTGTTGTATGGGAGCCCCCCTTAAATATTTAATTTATTTTGTTTTTAGTATTTGTTGTTATAGCGGCAACAGATATACACAATCATTGAAAATTTCAGTAATCTATCTATAGCCGTTCTTGAGATACAGCCTGGAGACAGACAGACGGACAGACAGACAGACGGACAGACAGACATCGAAGTCTTAGTAATAGGGTCCCGTTTTTACCCTTTGGGTACGGAACCCTAAAAAGTGTCAAAGTACCTCAATTCATATTATTGAAAACCTTTCTCTGACTATTAATAATATTTACAGATCACCTTTATAAGGTCTGCCGTGTTTGTCTGATACATTATATTGAAAAGAACAACAAGACTTAAACAGATATTAGCTCTGTTTTATTTTTATAGTTGTGGAATAAATTTTCACATTGAATTATAATAGATAATAATTAAAGCATGGATAGATTTTATTATCATTTTAACAAAACCTTTAACTATCTACTGGGTAAATAATTCAATTTTGTTTTGCTTGTTTCAAGTTTAAGATCTGCTACTACTCTCAAGTGAATTCTTCTGAGCTATAAAGATAACATGGTTCCTGCTAAAGTGGTCGTACCACTCTTAAAGCCACGGTCAGTTACTACCCATAAAGACTTAAGTAAGTGAGCCATCGATAAAGAAACGGAATGTTTGTTTTTTAGCGAAAAAACAACAACGGAAAATCTTTACTAATATTATAATTTACTTAAAAGGAAAGGTTTTTAGCATTCCGTACCCAAAGGGCAAAAACGGGATCCTATTACTGAGACTTCGATGTCTGTCCGTCTGTCTCCAGGCTGTATCTCAAAAACTGCTATAGCTAGACTTCTGAAAATTTCACAGATTGTGTATATTTGTTGCCGCTATAACAACAAATACTAAAAACAAAATAAAGTTTATATTTAAGGGGGGCTCCCATACAACAAACGTGTGATTCTTTTGGCCTTTTTTGGCCTTTTAACCCGTCGATCGTGGGAAAACGAGACACAATAGATATTCTATTGTGTCTCGGACACCGGTGAGCGTTTGGGGCTTGATGAATTAATCAATAATGGCAACAGGTTGGTACTTTAAATACTCACAAAATTCTAAATTATATTTTGTACTTTAATAATAATTAATAATAAAAATAAAATAAATATTTAATGGGGGGCTCCCATTCAACAAACAAATGTTTTTTACCACAGACATAGATCAAGATAGATACCGCATGTCGCTCCTTTTGTATGAAAACGAGCGTGTCATTTTTTTCCTACCACTGTGACGTACCGATGATAAGAAACGTGTCCATTATCAAGGCCAACGTTTCTATTTGAATTTCTAGAGCTCAATAAGGCACTTTTAGGCATTTAGGCATTTTTAAAATTCCGATTGACGTGCGATTCCGATAGGAGACTAAAGAACAGACTTTCGAAAGACGAGCATTGCTCGTCGTTTGGGAACGCGATATGGCACGCGAATTACATACACATGCGGTATCTATCTTGATCTACGTCTGTGGTTTTTACCAAGTTTCACTCTATAACGGTACGGAACCCTTCGTGCGTGAGTCCGACTCGCACTTGGCCGATTATTTTTTAATAATCTTCAAAGTTGCTGGAACGAATTGGATAATGATGAAAGCTGAATACAAAGAAAAAGTGTGTCTATCGCTTACTATCGGATCTACAGGTTTTTTTTTTTTCATAGGAAAAGTCATGGTCAACATCTGTTTGCCCTAAATCGTACTTAGACTATACTTCAAAGCAAAGCAATCTTAACAAAACATTAAGTTACAAGTTCCGTATACATGTACTTAAAGTAATAAAATATAACTTTAAACATTAGTATCAATCGTATAAGTAATTAAGGGAAGTCTGAACTATGCCGCAGTATGTGACTTTAAAGATGAATTGTTCACAAAGTCGTATAGACGTATCACATTAAAGGGTGCGTCCCTTAAGGAGACACCCGAAAGTACAAGTGAATTCCGTCCTTTATATTTCACGCATTTATATTTTGGTGTCGAGTTTAACATTCCTCACGTTTTCCGAGAATCAGTAATGTATGACTTGTGTAAAGTAATAAAAGTATGAATTTCCCATTCAAGATATCTCACTGTGCATTTTAAAAATTAATCCTTCTAAATACTTACTAAATCAATTTAAAAGATAACTATACTTTAAAGTATGACACAAGAATTAAATTCATATAGATAACTATATGAATTTCACATAGTAACATAACCTTGACTTAGTTAAAATAATAGTTTATATTAAGAGAACTCCTATCTATACAGGGTGTAACAAAACTGAGTGATAATACTTTAGGGTGTGTATGTGTTAAATTATTATCACTTAGTTTTGTTACACCTTGTATATATAATAGCCTAATATAATTTACGCTGTAGATGCCGTAAAAAGCAAGTAAATAAACGTACTACAGCTTAAAAGTCTCGCAACTATACCTGAGCCTAATTGTTATAGATACCCAATTAAATATCTATTTAAAGACTGAAAAAGACTGATTTTTGTCAAGAATCTGGAGCAAAGTTGTTTACAATATAGAGAGGCAGTTTTTTAAATTCCTCGAAGCTGGGGGCGTATGCGCCTTTCAATAAAAGCCCCACAAAAACATTTTAATTAAATTATAAACATCTTATTATTAACTTGATTTCCGGGTAACCTCGGAGCCGTTATTGCAAATTTTATCAACTTATTGCTCGAAAAATGTGTATTCCAAAAATGCTCAAGCCGATTCGATGAAAAGGATTTGCGAAAATCTCGTTTATTATAAAAATCTTTAACGCATTTTTTAAAACATATTTAAAATATTCTTTTCAATTATATTATTGTATTCGTTTCATAAACATCGCTAACGTTGTTTTAGCGCGCGTTTCGCTGCGCTCACTTTGACAAAATACGTTATTGAATTCTACTGAATATAAAAATATTTCAAAAGTCCAACACGACCTCGGTCCGCTACCATTATTTATATTGCAAGATTTGCTTTTAAATCGACAAAAATAAATCATATAAAAATATGAGCGCACTGTTGATGTGTAGTTTAATCCAAGATATTTAATTATTGGGGGCTTACAACGTAGTTTACTTAACGAGATCAGTATGAACAAACATTGTTGTCCCATTTTCACTCATTGTTACAGTAAACAATGCCAGTAGTGCTATTGAAATCCAAGGAATTCTTTTGATCTCATAGTCGCATTGACGTACAAATTAAATCTATACTATTGTTGTAAATAGGTAAGGTATTTGCGTGTAATAGGTTTTTAAATTGATGGTCTAATTTCGATAAGCAAAGCTATAGACGGCCTCTTTTCATCGTTAAAATATAGATCTACAGTTCTTGTAGGATTTCCTTTTGAATGTCCGAAGATGACGAATATAATAACATCTAATTATATTATTAATCTAGTAGTACCCAGATAATAATATAAGTAAAGGTACATATACAATATTCAAAGATTAATGAAACATCCGCGTTGAACATGGGTCCTTAAATATTTATTTTCATACTAACTGAGCTCCGAGCTTCAAAACTTGCCTCTACCTTTTTCTGTTTGTCAGTCTCACCCACTTTGCAACTCGGCGAAGTTTGTACTGAGATTAAGTACTTTAACCATGCTTATATGACATTTAGTATTCGCGCTCGAGACGTGAAATACCGCGTTTAATTTCAACATATTATGGAAGATAAAAATAAATCGAATAAGAAGCCGATTTGAAAACAAAAACAGGTCACAAAGAGCTCGAAACCAGAAATAGTAGGAGCAAAAAAACTTCTTTAAAACAAAGAAATACTCACTAGGCATATCCAGATCGCTAATAAATTCCTCGGTCTCCACAAAGCCCCGTCCAAGCGTTGTCATGGCGACGAGAATCACAAGAATCCGCATATGCACGCCCCCCGGTTCCACCCGGGTGTACAGAGTCCGTATTCCCTCCATTAACTACCACAAACTTTTAACGTCCTGGTACATAACTATTTACAATCGAGTCCCAATCAAATTAATTAAATGCTCCCAAAAATATTAAAAAAACTCTTTTGTCTTTTTGTAATATTTCCCCCTAAAATTATAATTTACACAAATTGAATTAATCACTTGATAAGATTAAATATTAATTGGGACAAAGTTAATACACTTAAGTGCGGAGCTTGAGTGCGTACCGGGGTTCTCTGGCGGGAGAGACGTGCGTACTTGCTAGCGGCCCGCATTACACTGATCGAAATCCGATAGAGAGGCTATATCATATGCCACGTGCTAAGCTAGATTACAGCTTTAATGTGACTTCCAATGGGAGCTGAATATTAAATACTAGGAGCGGACCCGACTTCGTCCGAGCTCCATTACACAATGGTCTCTCGCCGCACGATTTGCGTTTCATTCTCTCTATAAAACTTTACGGTTGGCGCTGAAGATTTGAAATAAGTTTGGTGATTTAAATTTCTGAGAAGGGTTGAAATAATTCCCAAAAAAGTAGTTTTAATAGTGGGAGAGTTTCGAAAATTAATTAAGATTTAAAATTCGATATTATTGCTAAAGAAATGGTGACACATAAATGTGTAAAATATTCGATTATGTGCGTTTAAGAGCTTTAGACTTGACTTACACACAGAACGTCATTTAAGAGCGAAAACGCGACGTAGACGCGACCGACATATTGCATTAGCTACATTTTCATAATCTATGATATTATGTTACCTCCTCTTTTTACCCTTTGGGTAAAAATTCAAAAGTATATAAGCATGACTAAATAGTACATTACGCACCTAGGGCAGGAAAATAAGAAATGTTTCAGATCACTTGTAATTGTTGGCCGAGGCGAAGCCGAGCTCAACAAACATGTGATCTGAGGCTTTCTTATTTACTGCCCATTTTTTTTTATTTTTTTTTAAACGGGCAAAAGGCCCACCACACATTCCCACCACTGCAACTCCTGTGTCGCCAGGATCAACAGTGGTAACCAACCACGAAAACCCTTTGATATGATCTCAGGGATGCCCGAGGGACAAGCTAAATCTGTCTTGGGACCCGCAACGAAATTAATCAGAAGAAATGTAGGAGGAGTAGGAGATATCCAATTTCCCTCCCCAAGCAAAGCGGGAGACAGCCAAAATTGTAATGACATTGATGTCCGAACAAAAGGGGGAAGCACCACGGGAAAAATAAATAATTATGCTTAATATAATATGCCTACTTCATAAAAAAAAAAAGACATTTATTTATAATGGCAAACTTGTGTTCGATTGTTTCCAATAGAATTTATGACAAAAACGTTTGAAAGCACGGAAATTCTTTGCGCTGCCTACGAGGTCATCGTAATATACGACTCCAGAGACACATTGGAGGCTGTTTAATAAATCGGTTCTTTCCTCATGCCAGAGACCGCACTCCCAGAGTATGTGATGAGCAGTTTGTTCTTGCGGGCTGTCTTCGGTCGAGCACTCGCAAAGAGAATAAGAATAAGAATAAGAATATATTTATTTTGTCAACACACAACATACACAAAACAGAAGAAGAAATAATAATAATGAAAAAAGGACTTAAGCTACATTTGTATATATTATGTGATGTCAAAATTGGCCCCAACTCAGCTATACGCAGCAAGCAAGCCCGCTGCACTGGTATTCTGCAAGGGCCAAAGAGTGAAGAGGAGATGGAACTAACTTGAATCTATGAAGTTTAGCTTTAAAATTGCCGTGACCAGTTAGGAATTGTGCAACGCAATGATCTATTTCTATCCAATGCATGGCGAGACGTTCGCGAACTGAAGGAAAGAAATTGTACAGGTGCCGACCTTTAATAGATTTATCCCACCGATCCTGCCACTCGGATAAAAGATTTTGTAGTGTAATGTCTAGTGGTTCAAACAATCTATTCACCTTATTTCTGTCTCTCATGCTTAAGAAATCTGGGGTCGTAATTTTTTTATTTTTGTAATATAAAGCAGCTCGGCGCTGTATTTCCAAGTCTACAGGCAAAACACCCGACAGGACAGGAAGTGCTTCAGTACTGACCGTTCTATATGCCTTACATAGGAATATTAATGCGAGACGTTGGCTTTGTAAAAGTTTACGCCGGGCTGCGCCAATCGTAGCCCTATTTACTGCCCATGGTGCGTATACTATTTTTCTCATCGACGGAAGCGGAAAACGGCAACATCGGTAAGCGCAGCGGGAAGAAAGTTGACGTTTTCCGCCCGGAGGTGAGAAAAATACTTATGTAATTAGATTGATGGTGATGGAAGAGCCAGAGTAAAGTTGTTACAACTTGTATCATATGAACCTAAAAATAAATAATCAATTACAATATCGATAAAGGCGTTTGGTAAACCAGTTAAAAATCTTGATTTGATATAATTTAGGAGATCTTGCTCTTTTAATAATTTAGGTTTAACTAGGTGACCCGGTAAATTTCGTCTTTTTTTTTTGTTATATAAACCTTTCCTGGACTTCCATATTTCAAGACCAAAGTTAGCCAAATCGATTGACGGTTCAACTGTTCTCGGGTTTTAGCGAAATTAACAAAAATTGAAATGCATTTTTATTTATAAACATAATTCCAAAAATATAGCAATATCTAAATATTCTGACGCGTAAACTATCTATTTCTGCTAAATTAAAAAATTATCTGTTAGTACTAATAGTATAGGAGGTAGCAACGTTTCCGAGAAAGTATTTCAGGTCGGCTGATTTTGTGATATGTCGTCATTCGTGCTCTTCTGGTTAGAGTCCGGGCGGTCTGGCTGCCGGTAGTTCTCTCGCTTCTGGCTCTTGTCATGTTAAAGGCCAGGCTTTAACAATTATTATTATTATTTTCATAATTATTACGTTTGTGTTAAGCACTCCTTGCTCACTAAAATGATTTTTAAAATCATTTAAAATCACTTAAAATCATTTAAAATAATTTTAGTATACAATATGTATACTAAAATGATTTTAAAATCCAGGATTATAACCTGGACAAAAAGGTCGCGCACTAATGAACGCAACCACTACCGGCAGCCAGACTAGGCGGCCTGGCTGCCGGTAGTGGTTGCGTTTAGAGTGTAACCAGAAGAGCAAGAATGATGACATATCACAAAATCAGCCGACCTGAAATACTTTTTTTTCAAACGTTGCTACCTCCCGTACCATAAAATTTTTCTTTGCGTATTGATATTTATATTATTTCTACATAAACATATTACTATTAATTAGAGGAAATTTTTTAGTGTGAGTTTATTTATTTTATTCAAATATAGTTTCATTACGTAGGTATAATGAAGCTAGAGTTAATTAATTATGTCAGCGACTGGACTAATTTACCCCGGGGTGCTTCCAAACGAAACTGTTGTTCTAAAGCGTTTATGTTTACTTAATAAGTAGAATTTAGTTGTCATCATTTACCAGTCCATTTTAACAATAGCAGACTTATTATAATTATTCATAATCAGAAACTAAGTATGATCAAAAATACTTTTTATCAAACAACACCAACACAACAATAAGTGTCATCAAAAAAAATGTTTTTATTAAAAACTATATTAATATTTTTTTTTTGTTTTCAAAAATAAATGTCTTTCTGTAACCTCTCGGTTACCTCGCTTTTATCGCTCAACTAATTTTGATAAAATATCAATAGTTTTAATCCAAGACGAAAGTACGGTTCCAGCATGATAAACGAATTTCATCGAAACGAAGTTGCGGGCAACAACAATAATTATGTTTAAAAACTATAATGATTATAATTTAAGATAGTCGTTGATACCTATGTTGGTATGTTGGTATTATTTTAATTTATGAGCGTGCTGTAATTTTGTCTCTCCGTAGTCTCCGTGGCACGTATTAAATACAAAGAGTATTAACACACCAGCTTTATTAATGATAGGTTATTTATAATTAAAAAAAGAAAAAAAATGTAATTAATTGCTTTAGGACCCGCACTCTCGTCTAGGGTATCATCTCTCAGAATAATTAAGCTTCATAGGGTTGTTTATTTGCGCAGATTTTTTCGCTACAAAACTTTTGCTCTTACATCAGCAATTAAAGTCATACAAGATTCAGGATTCTCGTAACACAAACGTTAACTTTAAATTGTTTTGAGTGTGCTCATTATCTATACTATAAAGAGGAGTTATTTGTTTGTACCAAACAGGTTTTTTGAAACTAGGTTTTATGGTAGTTTTGACTACTAGGCTTCACGCACACACGGGGAAAAACAAAAGTTTTTTTTTTCGCGGAAAAGTGTATGGTTTTCAACGGATTCCATGTTTATATTTTATAATATGAATATATTAATATAAGTCATTTTACGCCTTCGAAGTCAGGGTGGGTATTAAATAATTCAGAGATTTATTAAATCATTTAAAATAGTTCTTTTAACATGAATTTTTAATAATAATACGAGGCTATGATGCAATGTCGAGTCCTTGTGAGAGACATTGCATCATAGCCTCAAGTGCATGTTTTGTAGCAAATTATTATCGAAGTAAATGTTCATATTTTTAATATTTGATTCAGTTATTTAAATTTATTTCCAAACTGAGCGCTAGGCTAATAAATTCCTTTGATAATAATAATTACAACTCAGTATTACCAACTTGGCCGAATTAATTCTAACTTATTATGTCATAATATCTAGTCAATAAAATCCAACATACGAAATACGAATATATTCGGCCAATGTAAAAAAATGTTTTATGTCAAGATAATGAGTACAAGAAAAATACAATTTTGTAAGCTAATAGGGAATTGGGGATGAAACTAATTTGTACCGATATAAAAACAAGAATAAATTGCCTACTCCCAGCCTTACTTGATTGGGACTGTATTATTATAATCAAGGCTGCCAGCCCTTTGGTTGTAATAAAAGAAGTTTTCCACATATTATGTAACCATGAGTTCATTAGTGGATTTCATTATTTTTAGTTTCGTTTTGACTAACCGCGTTACAGAGTTTTCAGCAACTGTAAAAAGTTGTGATGAGGCTATAATATGACCTATAAAGATTAAAAATTAAGGGCATCAACGTACTATATCTATATAAATAAAGATGAATTACAAATTTCGTTTGTCTGGCTAAAACTCCAGAACAAATGAACCAATTTGCCAAATTTTTGTCTTGAAATAATCGTGGAAGTCCAAGGAAGGTTTAAACAGTGAGAAAATTTAGGAGTTAAGTAATACGCAGTTCATGGCTCATCTAGTTTAATTATAAAAATTATGCCATCATAATTGAGATCCATATCCATACTTAATATTATAAATGCGAAAGTGTGTCTGTCTGTCCGTCCGTCTGTCTGTCTGTCTGTCACCTCTTCACGCCCAAACCACTGAACCGATTTTGCTGAAATTTGGTATGGAGATACATTGAGTCCTGGAAAAGGACATAGGATACTTTTTGTCCCGGAAAAATGTACGGTTCCCGCGCGATAAACGAATATTGGTGCAACGGAGTTGCGGGCATCGACTAGTTACAAAATAACTTAGGTAGGGACGTGTAAATAATATATAGATACCTCGTACATTATATTTTCTGTAACTTGAACGATAAAATTCCGTATCATGGTACACGTTAATGCCTAAAGTCCCATCCTCGGAACGGAACACGCAAAGTATTCGTATACGGAAAAGATAGTAGGAAGTTTCAGATTGGTGATAAAATATTAACTAAACCTTAGCCATTGGCGCAGACGGACTGAGAATTGGGGCCGAGGCTGAAAAGGCCTGGTCAACATCACTTAAGTAGGAAATATGGCCGCCATGTTGGACCGTTAATTTCCACTAAATATTTTGCTGGCTTTTTTCGCAAATAAAACCCGATAGTTTTAAGAAAAAATCTTTTGAGCAATAAAAAACCTGTGTCGTTTATTTTGCTGGGAATATGAAAATTCTGTCATGACAGGTGTTTGTGACGAAACGAAGGATAGACAAACAATGTTTGAGTTACATCAAGTAGCAGCTTGGCTTTTTTTGCTTCGGCCTCTTTTACCTGTTTATACTGGAGCCAAAAAGATATCATTCATTTTGGCTATGGCATATAACAGTGTTTTTGCTAAAAAATTATAAATTTCAATTGAATTCATTTTGTATTCTAGCTAAATAATGAGGAGAGAGAACAAAATAAATCTAATGGAAACTTCAGGTTTCGTGCTAACAAAAGATACTTTTTAAGATATAATATTTGCCTAACGACTGCTATTTCTATGCTTAGCATTCAGATATTCTATACAGCAAAAACATTGTTTCTGCAAAATGGTTCTACAAGCATTCAGTCTCATCTTTTATTCTTTAGATGATATTTTTCACTCGGAGCAGCTTATAACAAGCTTTTAAGCACATTAAAAGAAAATTTTCTCCTTACAGTATTGTTTGATATGGTATTTCTCTAGTATCTTTTATATCTAGCATTTACCAATACAGTATATAAAGATTTTGAGTTTATCTACTAAATTATAGCATTCCTAACTTTATCAGGGTAGTATAACCCACAACCTGAGCACGTATGTGGTACACTTTACGGAAAAACTATCACGCCTATTGATTTGTGCTTTAACATGGTGATTTTTATTTATATGAAGATGTGTTATCATCGGTAAGTCAAGGTTTGGTTACTATTAAAATATAAAAAAACTGTACCACGCAGAAAAACGACGCAAGCCCTCCTCACAAAGCTCGGCTTTTAGCTAGTATATTATTATAACTTATTTATTATCTACTAGACTAGTAGACATTGGCTACAACTTCGTTCACTTGAAAGTTAGTCAGTGATAAAAAAAATCGGCTAAGTGCGAGTTGGACTCGCCCATGAAGGGTTCCGTACCATTATAGAGCAAAAATAGGCAAAATTTTTTTTTTGTATGGGAGCCCCCCTTAAGTATTTATGTTATTTAAATTTTATTATTACTTATTATTATTAAAGTATAAATACAACTAAGTATTTTGTGAACATTTCAAGTGCCTACCTGTTGCCATTATTGTTATCTAGCAGAAAATAGCAAAAAAATCACGTTTGTTGTATGGGAGCCCCCATAACTATTAAATTTATACTTGATGTTATAGCGGCAATAGATATACACAATCTGTGAAATTTTTTAGAAGTCTAGCTATAGCAGGTCTTGAGATACAGCCTGGAGACAGACAGACGGACAGATTTTCATTTTACCTTTGGTACGGATCCCTAAAAATATAGCAGGTCTTGTCTAACTTAAAATGACGCGCCCCTCCCTCGTATTCACAGTACATTTTTTTTTCTTTTAATGAAATAAGGGAGCAAACGAGCAAACGGGTCACCTGATGGAAAGCAACTTCCGTTGCCCATGGACACTCGCAGCATCAGAAGAGCTGCAAGTGCGTTGCCGGCCTTTTAAGAGGGAATAGGGTAATAGGGGAGGGTAGGGATGGGAAGAAAAGGGAATAGGGGAGGGTAGGGAAGGGAATAGGGTAGGGAATTGGGCCTCCGGTAAACTCACTCACTCGGCGAAACACAGCGCAAGCGCTGTTTCACGCCGGTTTTCTGTGAGAACGTGGTATTTCTCCGGTCGCGCCGGCCCATTCGTGCCGAAGCATGGCTCTCCCACGTATAAAATTTTATGTATATCAACTAGTGAAGTGGTGGGGTGCGTCTTTTCAAATTAGACAAGCTCTAATACGTAAATTCCTCAGACTTAAAGTATTTTGATTCCGAATTCTAGCAAATTTTTTCATCGGTTTATACGTGACAAGTTAACAAATTTACATCTTGACCGGTTCTCAATTCAAATATTAGGATTTTTATGTATTTCAAAATTAAGGTTTATCGATACAATTTTTGATAGTATTACAAGATTTTATTAGTCGTATAAAGTATAGCTTATAGTGATGTATATAAAATATAGCTTATAGTAATAATCGCGTCGATGTCGATGGGAGACGCATTGTCTGGGTGTCGCGACGAACCAGCTTTTACTTACAGTATAAACAAATAGCATCTGTTCCCTATCTTTAGTGTTAACATAAATAAAAAGTCGTGTGTGTTCCATACAAATAATAAATCTTCTACAGATGTTTATTGACATGTTTTATTTATACAGACCGCAGGACCAAAACAATGCAGTTGTAGGAGGGAATCCTTATAAGCATAGCTTTCATAGAATTAAAGCAAATGAAGAATTATATTTTGTCTTTTGGATGGTTGCTAGTGCTAGTGCTAATGGATGCTAGTAAAAAAACTCGTAAAATAAATTACAGTGACATCAGAAATGAAAACGAAACAGCAGGAATACATTTTTGGCGTGCGGTAGAAAGATCCCACTTCCTTTCCTACGCCACGCCAGCGTGTTACGTGTCCTGACGCGAATGTAATTTTTTTTTATCTAATCCAAAAAGTGCACGAAGTCTTAAAAAAGTTTTCATATCAATAATATTATAGAATTTATTACTGCATTGTTTTCACGCTAGAATGATGGCAAAAAAAACGCACAACATGTCCGATTTTGGTCAGATTATTTACTGTATGTGCTAGTAGCCCTCTGCTGCGACAATTGCGTAATATTTTATAAGAATACGATACAGTGGACAGGTCAGAGGTACCTAATTGTTATAGCAATACTAAATAAATAAAAACAAATTCGCTATAAGTTTCTTGAACTCTATGAAAACCATAAATTAAATAAAGAAAAGATTTATGTGTTCCACACTAGCGACCACAAAAAGATTACTATCAAATCTCATAGAAGGCTTCTCACTACAATATTTTATAAAATATTTTGTGTATGTTTATGTGTTATGTTAATTTAAATATATTAGATTAAAAAAATATCATCTTGTTTGTCTGACAATCAGGTTATCGGCCTGCATTGTTTCCAACGCGGGAACCGAACCCACGAGTCAGGAGCCACGCTCTAAGCCCCTGTACCACGGAGTCGTTTAATAAAAGTGATGATATGATATCGTATAAGATTGAGCGACTAATAATTCCAATAAAATTGCATAATCGGTGGGCCACCGGGCCAATTCTCCGCAAAAGCAGGTCAAGCGGACTTCATTCACAATTCACATGCAACGTCTAATCGTCCGACTTTGTTAGAACTCTCTAGAACATTCCCACTTTGACGGCAAAGATAAGAATGTTATGAAAGATCCTTATGCATTTAATGAAATCCGTAGCTTTGTTACTTTGAGCGTCGTCTGGATAAGCGATTATTTTAATTTGCTATCTGGTTACATTTCAAAACAGGTCTGTTTTAATAGAGTACTGCAAGCTTTTGACTAAGAATAAGAAAAAAAAATCATAGCTTTACGGAAGTTTAAATTTTTGGATCTTGTCTTCTATTTTGTTCCAAGTAGAAGCTATTTAAAGAAAGGAACTAAAGCTCGCATGCACGACCATTTCCTTCATCCCATACTTTGGAGATAATATAATAAAACTCCACTTAGCTGATTGAATCGTCAAAAACATATGAAACATAGTAACCCAAAAGTACTATGAAACCACCGAAATTGTATGTATATCCGTATGAAATTCAAACGTACTGAAATACATATAACTAGACGTTCCGCGCGGCTTCGCCAGCGTAAATTAGATATTTCACAGACAAATCAGTCTACAAAAAATAGCCTATGATCCTTCACGTGGTCTACTTCTTATCTGACCCAAATAACAGAAAAATTGCTCTAGTAGTTCGTGAGATAAGCCCTTTCAAATAATTTCCCCCGTTTTTTCCACATTTTCTTCTATTTTTTCGCTCCTATTAGTCTTAGCGTGATAAAATATAGCCTTCCTCGATAAATGTGCTATCTAGCACTGAAAGAAATTTTCAAATCGGACCAGTAGTTCTTGGGATTAGCGCGTTCAAATAAGCCCATTCAAATAATTTTCCCCCGTTTTTTCCACATTTTCCTCTATTTCTTCGCTCCTATTAGTCTTAGCGTGATAAAATATAGCCTATAGCCTTCCTCGATAAATGGACTATCTAACACTGAAAGAATTTTTCAAATCGGACCAGTAGTTCCTGAGATTAGCGTGTTCAAACAAACAAACAAACTAACAAACTCTTCCGCTTTATAATATTAGTATAGATATCAAAGAAATTTATTTATAGGCAGGTAGTGCACTACGTAATTTTTTCGGGTGTGTCAAACTCAGCCCACAGATCACTATTAACATTGACTTGACATAACCCGACCTACACCGACGATAGTGTCTGTCTGTCTGTTACCTCTTCACGCTAAAACCGCTGAACCGATTTTGATGAAATTTAGTATTGAGATACTTTGGGTCCCGGGAAAGGAATACTTTAATCTCAGAAAAATGCACGGTTCCCGCGCGGGTGCAACGGGGTTGCGGGCGTCATCTAGTAATTAATAATTTTGACTATTCGCACATTGGAATTTGGAAAGCACTTCCACTTAAGTTTGAAGTATGCTTTAGTATGTACTTATCAAAGCTTCTGAAATTAGGTATGTCCTCTGGGATTATGACTTAAAATACTTGATCAATAGCCGGGAGAAATGTACAAACTACGAACCACCATATTTCGGTGACAAACAAAAAATATAGCCGAAAAGCGTTGTAAATTATGCGAAATATTGCATAATTAATTTATAAAGTAATTTGTAAAATTCATAAACGAATTTAAATTTAAATATTCATTATTCGTTTATATTGACGTTATACGTGGACAGTTGCACTTGTCTCATATTATCACGAAAACCTTTGACTTCCTTGTTGAGAGAAATTAAATAATACTAGAGGTCGCCCGGTGGTCGAAATTCGACCAATAATAATTTAAATTTTAGTTTGAACCATGTTTGAACGCTATAAGTTCGCAATGATGTAGTCGTATATTCGTAAGGAAAATATTTATTGAAGTGATATTTAAAACAAAGTATAGGTCTACCAGAATCTGATGGCAAAAAGTGAGAAAAGAAATTCTAGCAATACCGGGGTAATTGGAATAAAATATTTTGATCCTTTTTTTTTTCCTTATAGCGGCGGATTCTGTGTGTGAAACATGCAAATATAAAAATTTATCCAATGATCAAGGATATTTTTTGAAAATCGGCCATCAAAATTTGCCATCAGATTCTGGTAGACCTATAGACACCATGGTAACCGTTGTCGGTGTCACAGATAATTAATGTAATAAAATATGTAACAGTGTTTGAGATTCAATAAATAAATTTCTATCCATTGTCAATTTGATCACAGACTTCAACCATAAACCAAAGAGTAAAATTCGTGTGTATAGGCTTGTCATTAAAAAAGATGGTAGTGTGCACATCATCGTAGTGTGTGTAATGTTTTATTTATTAAAAAAATGTATGAAAAAAGCATAATTTTAAAACAATATTGGCTCGTTGCACTCCTTCTCCATATTTAAACTGTCTCTGTGCGAAAATTCATGCTCCTACGTTTCCGCATTTTTCGTAAAAAGGGGTCCAAAGTTTTTCGCTCGCGTATTAATATATATGATGATGATGATGATTCCACTTAAAGTTAATGGCACAGGACATGTACAATGCACATAAATATAATTAAAATAACATACAAACTTTGTGTATTTTAAATCCAAGGAATTTATATTTATTTGCTCGTCGTAATGTCAATTAACCAAATATAAATACATTGTATTTGGTTAATATACATGCTGACAGGATATTTATTATCTACTATCTACCTTTGTAGATATGTACTGGATAATTATATAATGTAGCCTACAATAAAATATATGAGTCTCCAAAATAGTATATGTATAATAATTAAATTAATAAATGCATTATTAGGTACATTTACTCTGTGGTAAGAAAACGTTGTTACATGAAAGTATAAAGCTACTTAACATGCCAAAGTATACAGTGCCTAGGGGATTTTCCTTTACGCACTAATTCTCATAAGGCAATATCTATATTATGACTTTCTCAGTTATGAACATTCTCAACCAAAAGCCGTTAAGTCTGGAGCCCAAAAGCTATATCATGGCCTCAAACAACTCTGAATGTAGTTAAATTATTTAGCACTGTGTAGTCCCAAACATTTAGCTGCTATGTAAAGTTCGTAATCCTCTTCTAGAATACTAATAGAGAGGCGAAGTTTAATAAAGTTTTAACCCGCTCTTGAAACTAAGAAGAGGCCACTCGCAGGGTGTCATAAAAACCTGAAGCGCGACTTTACGACAAACACTCTTGTACCTGAGTAGTAGAGGTGTAGTATTATGCAAATAATAAATCTTATTTAAGGTGAAAATTCTTTCCCTGCGTTGAGATTTTTTGGGATAGGTAAAAATATTAAGCACGTGATTGAATTCGTAAAATAAAGGGAGAGGACCGCCGCGGCGCGGCGTGATAATAGGCAAGCAAGTAATATAATATTATACTCTCATTATAGTGCGCGGCGAAAATGTATATCTGCTATTTTGTTTTCGTCGCAGTGCAATTAATTATATTTTAGATATTTAGAATATCACCTATAAAATACCTTTAATGCTTTCTTTGTGTTCGCATAAATCAATAATAAATACCAATGAATAATTTTAAAACCTTTACAACTAGGCCTTTGCATCCGTTGTGGATGATTTATACAGTATTTTCAGAGCGAAGTAACCACTCCTCAAATACTGTAGTGCCTGGGATAAGATTTTTAAATGACCGTATGGTTGCCCAAGCACATACGACATTCTCTCAACATAGTCGGCCTAGTCCAGAGGAAAGAACTAGTCAATACGTCTGGGACCAACCATGTGCGGGTTTCCTCACGATGTTTTCCTTCACCGTATGAGTCCGTATTATGTACTTGAGATCAGAAAATGTCTCATTGGTACACGCCTCCACCCGGGATCGAACCTGCACCCTCTAGGAGTGCGAACCAAAGGTCTACCCATTAGGCCACGGACGCTCAGTAACCTTTACAACATGTATACACATTTACTGTTGGCTGCCGAAACAAATATTATTAACTTCAAACCCGTGAAATTCACTGCTGTATTTGTTTCGTCGGAAAGTTGAGAGACTGTAACAGGTAGCTGTCCCGGGCAATTTCCGTGCGTAAAATATACATTTACCAGACTGCACTTCACTCTTTGTGCACCTGCAGCTATTAAGTGGGATTTATTTATTATTGGAACGAAGTTCCTTATGGCGCGTTCGGCGTTGCGAAAGGAGGCTAGACAGAACGATATTTGACATCGACACTTTTTTATGAGTACCTGTATAGTAGGGGCAGGGGGCGTTGATAATATCCCTGTGCGTCAACTAGATGGCGTTTTTTGAGAATAAACAGCGACGCGTTGTTAGTATTTATGGGCGTCAATAGATGGTGTTTTTAATATTTTTTTTGAGTGTATAATATGTATACACGTTTTTTGAACATAAGAAATAACTTCGTTCCATTCGAGTGTCCCTCTTGACACCTCTCAAGTTTTTTACTAGATGACGCCCGAAACTCCGTAGCGCCATTTTCTGTTTCGCGTGGGAACTGTACTTTTTCAGCGATAAAAAGTGTCATAATATGTCCTTTTCCAGGACTCAAAGTATGTATCTCCATACCAAATTTCATCAAAATCGGTTCAGCGGTTTGGGTGTGAAGAAGTAACATACAGACAGACAGATACACTTTCACATTTATAATATAAGTATAGATTTGAAAATATAAAAAAGTAATCTTGTTAAAATATTAAAATATATTTAATGATAATTAAAACCAAAACAAAAGATTAATATCTCCAAATACATAAAATTTAGGACCAATAATAATTATGTAATATATTATCACAGCTAAGCATCACTCGCAGCTTAATCACGAAATCTCAGCAACTTATAATACAGCTACAACGAGGATGCTTCGTACTAAGAATGGATTTCACGAGACTCCAATCCTAGGGACTATCTCAGTAGGCTAGATTTAAAATTCATATGAATTTTTTATGTTATATTGTCAACTTTAACCGATCGGGCTGAGATTTTGTATGCATAAAGCTGCTATGACGTAGGCATCCCCTAAGAAAGAGTTTTAATAAATTCCACCCCTAAGAGGATGAAATAGGGGATGAAAGTTTTTATAAATTTTCTTAGACTTTCGACTGATTGAACTGAAATTATTAAAGATTTGAGCTTCTGTGATGAAGATAGGATTTTGATAAATTCAACCCCCATGGGGATAAAATAAGGGATGATGGAGGAGTATTAGTTTGAACCTATCAGTGCCTAATGGAACGAATAAATTAAGACGAACAAATAATTGAGTATTTTGTACCTGTTGCCAATATTTATGTCGAGCAAAAAAGGCCAAAGTAGCGTTTGTTGTATGAATTTATATATTTGCTTTATTTTGTTTTATATGTATTTGTTGTTATAGCGGCAACAGAAATATATAATTTGTAAAAATTTCAACTATTTAGCTAGCGAAGTTTTGCAATAGGGTCCCGTTTTTACCCTTTGTATAAGGAACCACAAAAAGGGGAAAACTATCCATCTTTGTTATTATACTATGTTAACGCGGACGAAGTCGCGGGCAACAGCTAGTAATTCTATATTCCGTACTAAAGGCATAACATTATATATCTGGATCTGAAACTTCATACCTGAGCATCCCTGGGGGATTACAGACGCAAGTTCCCGGAGACGAGTAATTTCATAACGATATCAGAAGGAGACCAACCACAAGTTCATAAGTGCGAGCTGGACAGAAACAGGAAATAGAGCATGGTGTTTTAAATGTTTTAATCAAATTAAACTTCCTTCGTTTTGGAGGTAGCTTTTGTTTTTTAAATTCGCATGTTTATAAGGTAAAAAAATTACAAAAAAAAAACTTGTGAGCAACAATTAATAATTTATGACACTAAGGGCCTGTTTCACCACTTCCTGATAAAGTGTCAGATAGGCTATCCACAACTTATTTGACAGATTCTCCATACTCTATCTGTCAAGTTAAGTGGTGGAAAGCCTATCCGGCACTTATCAGGAAGCGGTGAAACAGGCCCTAAGTGCCTGTTTCACCACTTCCTGATAAGTGTCGGATAGACTATCCACAACTTATCTGACAGATACTCTATACTCTATCTGTCAGATAAGTTGCGGATAGCCTGGCCGACACTTATCTGGAAGAGATGAAACAGGCCCTAAGTTTTGTATTAAATAATTATTTTATTTTTTATTTTTCTACACGTTCTAACTTAACCTAACACTGCCCTAACACATTAAAAAGATCAGTCACCAAATATGGGTTAACGTATCCCGTAATAAAGGTAATAAAACATAATAAACCAAGCCCTTCGCAGTAGATAATATTATATAAGAGCGTTGTAAAATTTTAATTATTATTATACAGTATACAGCCTGGCTGTGGAACCATTATTCGGGGGAGAATTATTATAATATCCAGAGTTCCCGCGCAAATCATCGTATTAATTTGATTTCTCCCTAGCAACTGATAGAATTCACAGAAGCATAATTACGAGTAATTACAGTCCCTACCCGAATTTTCATAATTGAAGTCATAGTAAAAGATTATCCAATTTGTCAAAACAGATCCACGGCGTTAATCCAATCATTATACGAAATTGATTTAATTCAATACTTAAAGTTTTAATGGGATTGAATCTGTCTGACAATGTAATCGAATTTGAAGCCATTTGAATATCAATTTCCGATTTTTGATAACACAATTTGTGTATGTATGTACGTCAGGACTAAAACGAAATTAGAATTTTCATTTTGTCGCAACAGTTTCCACACTTAAATACTATGTTGTTAGACATATTAACCAATATCCATACTAATATTGTAAACACGAAACGTCCGTCTTTAAAATTAGATCTCTCTGTTAATTCTGCACACTTAATTAATCACTGAACCGATTTAGATGGAAAGGCAGTGGAAATTACACATTATTAAGGCCAGGATTAACTTTAACCCAGACTGGTGCAAGTGAGCCCTAAGCAGTCATTTAGGGTATTTAAAAAAATCCGTTAGGGTGAGTAGAGGTAATTTGTGAGTTGTGAGTCGCAGAATTTCTGCCGCGTAAATATCTTTTCATACAAATCATGACTCACAAAATTACGCTCGTGTGAATCAAACAGGACTTTTGTATGAAACTGAATGCAGCAGAATTCTGCCGGACTGAAATTCTGCGACTCACAACTCACAAATTACGCTCGTTTGGCTTCGTATAGAGCAAAAAAGGCCAAAAATTGTGTATTTTGTATGGGAGCCCTTAGATTTTTATTACATTTTATTAATTTTGTGACTTTGTGAAAATATCAAGTGCCTACTTGTTGCAATTATTGAGGTCGAGCAAAAAATCATTTGTTATATGGGAGGCCCCCCTTAAATATAAATTTTATTTTGTTTTTGGTATTTGTTGTTACACAATTTGTAAAAAATTCAGAAGTCAAGCTATAGCGATTTCTGAGATACAACCTGTAGATAGACAGACAGACAGACAGACGGACAGACAACGAAGTCTCAGTAATAGGGTCCCGTTTTTACCTTTTTGGGACGGAACCATTAAAAGAAGCAAAAAAAGTTACCTCTCCATTATAAAGCTGTGTTTACATGATAGTGGAAAGGAGTTCGCAAATTGAGTAGCAGCTGCGGATCGGGCAGTAGGTCAGCCGCCCAGTCCGATAATTAATCCTGTCCAGTGTATTCTATTTTATCGCAGCCCCAAATCTAATTTACAACTTGTCATTACTAGATACACATGCCTCATAGGATTTGGTCAATTGATTCTGGAATATCTTTTTGGTTAGCTTATTTTTGTCGTTTTGTTTCGTTTTATTGCTTAGTAATTTATTTCTTACAAAAAATTACCTATCCATACTCATATTATGAATGCTAAAGTATGTTTGCCTATTTGACTATCCATCTGTCTGTTACCTCTTCAAAACCCCTGAACCGATTTTGCTGAAAGGATACTTTGAGTCCCGGGAAAGGACACAGGATACTTTTTATCACGGTTCCCGCGCGATAAATGAATTTTGGCGCAACGTAGTTGCGGACCTCATTTTTTATAGAAAATTTCGTTTTCACGTGAATTAAAATGTATATCGTGTAAGGAATGTGGTTCATTGAAACATCTTTGAAATTTTAAAATAATATTTTTAATCACTACATTGTGATTCTTGCATATTTTCTAATCAAACGATCTACAATGAGTTTTACAGACATTATCATTTATCATTCCAAAAAATTGTGCTACTAAAACGAGCAGTGTAGATCATTTTGTTAGTAGATTAAGGGCCTTTCGCCACTTCCTGATAATGTGCCGGATAGGCTATCCACAATTTATTTGACATCTCCATACTTTACCTGTCAAGTTAAGTTGTGGATAGCCTATCCGGCACCTTATCAGAAAGTGGTGAAACAGCCCCTAAGTAATTAGTAATTGTACATTTGTAGACTGAAGAGACTCAATGATATTATGTGTGGTTTACTTGCAAACATTTAATTAAGTACTAATGAAGTCCAAGATTGGTCTCTCAGAGACCAAGGTTCAAACACTAGTTGATGTTTGCCAAGTCCAAATTGTCACTGCAAAGTTAGGGATAAATTAGCTGACCTCAACAAAATGGAGTATATCTCGATGTCCTTGGGATTTTCCTCATTATTCTGTTTAATTGTAACTCATGTTATAAATACAGTGAATTTCTTTAATAATTAATATTATGGCATATTCAGAACGTTTATGAACTCAACAATGGTATTAAAAAGATATGAATCCCTCTTTCATTCAAAAAATATAAATGTAGGCAAGTGCACACACATAAAAGTAAAATTATTGGAATGTAAGTATTGGAATTTCGGTGCTATTTCAGTTTTGGAACTGGGGTTATGAGAAAAATTTTGTTCCCGAAATCTATTGGAATATCAGAACCACAAACAACCATTTCCCGGTAAAGGATTTGAAGTTAATGAAACGTGAAAGCCGATGTGTGTAGAGGACCAGAATTCTTTAATGGTATCAGAAGCCACAGATGTTGATCGGCTTTTATCAGTCAAAATTAATTCACTATCAAGAATTAGGAATAAGAAAAGCCCGCTATATGCACGTCTGCTACTTCCACACGACGTTTTTTTACGCTCGTTTGTATCGATACAAACGCAAGTTGAACGCTCAGCAAACGCAAGGAAGCCGACACGTTTTAAACTTTATATCTGCCAAAACGCGATGAAAATACGCAGAAGACGAGCGCATCAGAAACGCGCGTCGTCGTCAGGGTTTAAAAAAATACGTCGTGTGGAAAGGCCCTAAATCCTACTATCTCTTAACTCTTTCCTTACGGCTGCTGGAAGAGTTTTCTTATTAGAAATAAGCAATTATTTGTCTTACTGTGTAAATTGTAATATTGTAAACTATGTAGATGACCTCCGCAACTCCGTTGCGCCAAAATTCTTTTATCGCGCGGGAACCGTACATTTTTCCGGGATAAAAAGTAATCCTATGTCCTTTCCTCGGACTTAAAGTATCCCCATACCAAATTTCATTAAAATCGTTTCAGCGGTTTAGGTGTAAAGAGGTTACTGACAGACAGACACACTTTGGATAATATTAGTATGGATATGGATAATAGTTCTTGTGTAACCAGTTGTTTATCGTTAGCACTTCACAAAAATTATTGTATAATTAACAACAAAAGTGCATGCAATGAATAAAGTAATTATCAGATTCGAGTATTGTTTGAATAAATGACATTATTATGTCCTCTACTATTGAATATTACGTAATAACACAGTTCCCGCCAGCAAACAATTAGGATTCTACTGAAAACACCACCTACACACGAAAAATTTATTATTTAACGGAAATTTTCGTTAATTATATAAAATTTTATTGAGTAGAGTATGCTAAAGAGTACAATGTTTTATTTGCAATTGGACTAACTGCTGGACGAAGACCATTGCCAGCTATTTGATGCCAGAAAATCTACGACAGATACATTTACAATAACAAAGGAGTTATGAGTCTTGAAGTCTGTTAAAATCCATACTAATATTATAAATGCGAAAGTGTGCCTGGCTGTCTGTCTGTCTGTTACCTCTTCACGCCCTAACCGCTGAACCGATTTTGCTGAATTTTAGTATGGAAATACTTTGAGTCCTGGGAAAGGACATAAGATACTTTTTAACCCATCTTCAAAACATCTCGTTCACAAAAGTGTTTTACTCCATTCATGTTGACATAGAAGCAATACATTATCAAGGAGATATCTTCATAGTTTTCTCTGATGTTTCTCATGCATTATAATTTCTCGGTTTATGCAAAATGCAAGCCCGCAAATAGGTTTTTACCCTTTTCCAGTGGGGAAAATATTCAACTTACAAGGACTTTTATGTAAAAGCGTCAAGGTATTCTTTTTACCGAGATTAAACAATTTATCCACTAAATTATTCTCGGATTTAAATTATGAGTATAGTTAACTTTATAAATTGTCAAGGCATGACTAAACTTTTACACTTTTTTCTCATTCAATAGAGTTTTTTAGCGTTAACCAGATACGAAATTTAAAATATACTTTTAAGGGCGATCCAACTTTACCAAAGGAATAAAAAGTTTCGATCAACCACGCCACAAATAACTAGATACTAAGTTTCGTTTTTAATAACCACGGTAATTATATTTTAGTGTCTTTTAGCGCACTGTCAACAGTTGACGTTTTAAAGAACTCTATCGAAATCAATCAGCACGTCCGTACCGCTCGCTACTAAATAATACAATATTACTCATTTGAAACTCGAACTTATAATGCATTAAAGATAAATATACTTTTTATAAGATATTACTTTAGCACTATAATAGTGCAATTTATCAGATAAAAAAAGTCTACGTGAAATATATTTCGAGTAATAATATTTTACAGCTCCTTACATAAAGTCCTTTCGGTACGTTCTGGCTCTTTGCATTTATCAGTTTATTTCAAACATCCAGTACATTTCGTGCCCGGAATAAATTTGGCTCGGAAAAAGTAGACGGGAATTTTACACAACATTTTAACACCTCCATGATTATTACGTAATTAAGTAAATAATTATTTTCAGCCAACAGAATTTGTGTTTTATTTTTCTTTACGTTTTCAATCTCACATACAATGAATGGAAAATAAATACTTATATGATTAGATACCACAATAAATAGTAAGATACTACTACTCAATAGTACTACTAAATAGTAAAATACTAAATAAATAATCAAAAATAAAAATATTCTAACCTATTAATTAAGGTCAAACCAATCATGATTTGACGTTAATTAATAGCCTAGATTATTACCCAGCCACTTTATCTTTTAAACAAAACTAATTTTAATCAGACCATTCGTTAGGATTATCAATGTCATGGACAGATATTATGTTATAACTTTGTTATAAACCCATGTTTTGTCAATAGTTCATGTAAAAATGTCGCAAGGAGTTGAAGCATGCCGCAAGTGATCGGACATGAAAATGTGGAAAAGGGCAATATCCTGAAAGAGGTCTATATCCTGGTAGTGTCCTGCAACTCGGTTCCCACCTTAACGCCTTCATGAACGCTATTCCCTACCAAGGTACTTATTAGTTAATAATAATAATCGAAACGATCAAAGTAGCATTACTTGATGGTTTCGAGAACGCTATTTCTCTATCAGGATACTTAGATAACTTGCATTAGATGATTACATTACAGTATGTTTTGCCGTGGTGATGATCAGAAGCGAAGATCTACAAATTCTACTTATATTATAAAGGCGAAAGTTTGCATGTATGTATGTATGTATGGATGTATGGATGTTTGTTACTCTTTCACGCAAAAACTACTGAACAGATTTTAATAAAACTTTACAATATATAGCTTATACATCATAATTACACATAGGCTACAATTTTAACCGACTTTCAAAATGGAGGAGGTGTTATGTTCGTTTTTTTATGTTCAACGATTACTCCGCCGTTTATGAACCGATTTTCAAAATTTTTCTTTTGGTGTATAGGTTATCATCCCAATTTGGTTCCATATTCATAAAAGTGGTGACCTGATGAAGGGATCCATAAGAAATCGAGGGAACTCCTCAAAATTTATATGGAAACATGTGGTGACTTCGGTTTCGTGAGCAGTATTCTAAGCATATGCTACCAACAAGCAAGAATTTGCACCAAGGTATACCATGGTTCGGAATGTGCTAAGAGAACACTTGACTCTTTATAGATACAAGTTTGGGAGTTTCGACGTTGTTTTAAGATCGGAAAGCATATGCTACTATCCAAATTACATTCATCATCATCATCATCATCACTACCTTAAACCATTATAGAACCATGTATCGTCCTGTTTTGACCCTATTATTGGTACTTTTCATAGTCTTTATTATATATTATCACTTAAACCGCGGTTAACACCGCGGGGCACAGCTAGTATCTAATATTGCACTCAATTTTATTATAATTAACATCGGTGCAGCTAAAATCGATACGTGGCGTACGTCACACGTTACATAACCAATGACTTGGACAGCGAGATGTGATGACGCGACAAATTATGGACTGCAGAGGGTAGATGGACAGCTGCTAGGGATGCGCCTAAACGTATCGACATTTTTGAAGTAAACACTTTGGCATTGTAAAAAAAAGCATTGTGCCCTTTTTGGGATAATCTGATCGAAAATTCGTAAGATAGAAGTTCGGTAAAACTGATCGAAAAAAGCAGACCGCCGGTGCGACGTAAGAGATAAAGTAAAATGAGAGGTATTTCCCGTGCAGCCAAAATATAATATGTCCATTCTCCAGGCTGGCTGTTCTGTTTTTACTTCTTCTGGTACTCCTGAAGTGCTTGCTACGCGTTGTTATTTTTAATTTGCTGCATCAAATTAATAAATTCGATGTAATATTTCAAATATTATTTTAAATGCGTTAGTAACATTGGAGCTATTTCGAAGACAAACGACAAGAGTCAGAGTGGTGCTGACAATTTATCATTTAAAGATTCCAAATTTAGGTAATTACTACCTCGTTACAGCAACCATGTTTATATTGATTGGTATTGAAATGGACATCCGATCCGTCAACTCCGTCAAGTGTATCGAATACTCAGGGATATCGCAGGAACGAAGCATTCCAAATCGCCTGAGGGCTGGCACCAGCTAGTAGATCTTGATTGGCAAATAAAAAGATTTAACTTGTAAGTAAAGAAACTACATTACGTTATGATTCTTTTTTTTTTTTTTTAGATTGCCTAATAAAAGAATATGTGATTCTTATCCTTATCAGCTTATTAAAGATTGTTAGGTAAATAAAAAAGTGAGTAAATAGAGTTAAGAACTTTCTAGTGTTGTGGCAGCCCTAATCAGTAGTCGAGCAGAATAGTACCGGATGGAAAAGTTTTGTATTGAAATATTTGATCCATTTTAAATAGCACCGAATTGGATGGGTTTCGGAGAAGCAATAGAAGCCGAGAATGTATACGCAATTTGTATGGCTTTATTTATTCTGTCTGTTCAATGTTTTGTTCGATGTATTTGTGGTAACAAATGAAGGTTTAATATTTATTTTTTAAGAGAACGGTAACGCTGTAACCCCATACATTTGTATGGGTATTTACACAGAACAAAACGTGAAAATGACAAAAGATGATACGGAAATGAAATAATTTGTGTAACAATACAAAATATAATACAGTTTGTTACATCAAGAAGTACTGTGTACGAAGTAAGATTACTGTGAAAGTAACATTGCTGAAAGAGTTTTTTACTGTATGTAATATGAGCATGATGTGCATTTGACATAAAAATATAGAAATCATAATCCTCCCTTTTTGCTTCGCCGTAGTCGGGTAAATGAAACAGATTCATTGCTGAAATTTTCATAGTGAGCTCTATACAAGGTACACATATACACCCTGAAATATTTTTATTTTTCAATCATTTATGTTACAACTTTTATTATTAAAAACTTTTATTTAACTTGCTCTGTATGTATGTAAGTTTGTGTGTTACGGTGGAATTTTGGAACTCAATTTTGAAGTAGATTGAGCTAACCGATTGAGCTGAAATTTTGCATACACGTTTAGCTTAGATGACAATGCACGATATGGTATGTGACATCACTCTAAATCCAATATGGCCGACCATCCAAGATGGCCAAATAGTTATTTTCTATGCAGTCCTACAATATGGATATTAAATGAAAGGGCTTTTTGAGAGTTACTCGAAAACGAATGTAATATCATTCTACATCCAATATGGCGGCTCATCCAAGATAGTGAAATAGTTATTTTTAATACACTTCTGCAATATGGCTATCAAATGAAAGGGCACATCGAGAGTGACTCGAAAACGAATGTAATGTCATTCTACATCCAATATGGCGGCTCATCCAAGATACGGGAATAGTCATTTTTAATGCACTTCTGCAGTAGGGGTATCAAATGAAAGGGCTCATTGAGAGTAACTCGGAAACGAATGTAATGTCAGTCTACATACAATATGGTGGCTCATCCAAGATAGGGGAATAGTTATTTTTAAAGCACTTCTGCAATATGGGTATCAAATAAAAGGTCTCATTGAGAGTAAATTGAAAATTAATAGTCAAGTCAAGTCATGTCGTGTCGTGTCGTGTCGTGTCGTGTCGTGTCGTGTCGTGACGTGACGTGTCATGTCGTGTCTTGTCATGTCGTGTCGTGTCGTGTCGTGTCGTGTCATGACGTGACGTGACGTGTCGTGTCGTGAAGTATCGTGAAGTATCGTGTCGTGTCGTGTCGTGTCGTGTCGTGACGTGACGTGTCGTGTCGTGTCGTGTCGTGTCGTGTCGTGTCGTGTCATGACGTGACGTGACGTGTCGTGTCGTGAAGTGTCGTGAAGTATCGTGTCGTGTCGTGTCGTGTCGTGTCGTGACGTGACGTGACGTGTCGGGTCGTGTCGTGACGTGTCACGTGACGTGTCACGTGACGTGACGTGTCGTGCCGTGTCGTATCGTGTCGTTTCATATTATATCAAGTCATATCCAACCGGGTTTTAGAAAATGCCCGTTTGAATCCGGTTACTTTTGTAAAGTTAAATTTAACTTTTTAGTCACGCAGAAATAAACGGAATATAGTATTTCACTGATCAAAATCAAGTACGATTTCTTAAGGACTTAAGTTAATCAGATTTTTACAAATTCTTGAAACAAAACAAACTACAATCAAACAGACTAAGAAATCTAGCCAGAGAATAACTAAAATCAAAAAATAAATAATAATCAAAAAACTTTTTGAAAAAAAGCTTTTATTTAAATACTCCAAAAATAAAAAAATTAATTTCTCCTTAAAAATTTTAACTATTAAGTTATAACCTCAATATAAATTATACAAATTGCATGATAATAAAAGCTTGTCGCGCGATTTGTAAATAAACTAGTACCAATGTAACTGAGTAAATTGATGTTATATTTTATATTTTAATAAATGTATTAAATACTGACAGATTGTTAAGTCTCGCGACAAGCTTTTATTATCATGCAATTTGTATAATTTATATTGAGGTTATAACTTAATAGTTAAAATTATTAAGGAGAAATTTATTTTTTTATTTTTGGAGTATTTAAATAAAAGCTTTTTTTCAAAAAGGTTTTTGATTATTATTTATTATAAATTCTGCTGACCATAGTCTAAAGATTGCAGTTGTATTAAGTGAATAAACGATGATATTATGCGCTTTAAAACAAATTCCGTGAGTTGAAAACCGCACAATTTACATCTATGTATGCATGTTTCGAAATGAGCACTAACCTTTATTTACTTTGCTAATATTATGTTAATATTATAATAATGAAATGAGCTTCCGACATGTTAAGCTTCCAACATATTAAATATAGCTGAAATTATCGAAATGTTTGGTTTTTGATAGGTTGATTAAATAATTTTCATTGTTTTCATATTGTATATATATATATATATATATATATATATATATATAAATATATATATATATATATATATATATATATATATATATATATATATTAGTGACGTCAACAAATTTTTTTAAGATTCCTCGCACCTGGGGGTATCCGAAAATACCCTATGTATGTTCAACGAATGTGTATATATACATATATATATATATATATATATATATATATATATATATATATATATATATATATATATATATATATATATATATATACATATATAAGCCGAAATATAAAGACTATAATATCATTAAACTCAAATGTATGGAATTGATATTAGCGTATTAGCGACTTGTCTAATGTCAATTCCATACAATTTTATCAGCGATTCTATAAAGAAGCGATAAAGACGTCTCGACTACAGGCCCTGGCCAGCTACGCAAGTGATTTTGATTTTTGCACTCTCTCTCTCTCTTCGATTCGCAAGAATTCTCTACGACTACCAAGTTACCGATACCTCCACCACATCACTACGTGTCTAACGATGATTACCGGATCGCTTGTCAGTTGTCAACCGCTCGTCCGGACCGCCGGCGACACACGGCTGACGAGTCAGAATCTACCGCATGATAATGCTGCACTATGCAGCTTGTTATATTTTCCAAAAGATCAGAATATATTGACGATAATCAGATAAATCATACATATTATTAGCACATAGCTTAACCTAACTTATTTTATACCTTACTGTCTTTTGTCATGGCGTCTTCTTAATACATGAATTCCAATTATTTACTCTTCTTTCTTGGACGACTTGACAGTCGTTTCACTTGTTGACACAAGTGCGCACACGCAACCCTTCGTTTTTGTTAAAACGAAGAGTTCAGAAGTCTTTTTCCATAAAAATAACATTTATTTACCGTTTAACCCAAACATTTTACAGATTAACTACGTTTCAAAATACACGTTACTTTTCAAGCGATAGAATTATTCGGAGGAAAGCCCTAGCTGGGATTATAATTTTGATGACGATCTTTAAAATGGAGAGAATGAAGCACATAATACCACTGCTTGAGAGTAATTCCGAAAGCAATTTTTGCAATGATTCAATTTTGATAAAATTTGTTTTGAATATAAGATAAATCCTAGCTTAGGACATAGGAAATTTTTTATACCAGAATAATCTACGGTTACTACTATTTGATCGCGAAAAATTCTTAAGTTCGTACGAATTTCGGCGCAACGAAGTTGTAAGATACTACTGTTTAAGAGGGCGACTAACCCAAAAAATCAAACATTGTCCTTCTCTCTTCACACTCTCGCCCGTCTTTCATATGCCGTGAAAAAGGACGACGCGGAATCATCGCCAAGTTAGTTTTTTCTTAATAACTCGATAAATATACAACATTTTAAAAATCCGCTCAGGTCAGTGTCTCAATGATAGAATTTTATACAATGTGTTAAAATATTAACTTAGTTTAATGCACGGTTATGGCAATATATGAAAAATACGTGAAAATTAGATGCATCCTCGTGATTTTTTTCTATCGAAAAATTTTTAAGATATCATGTTTTTGCTCAGATCGAATTCTTGGAAATATAATGTAGTATCTATATTTTAATAGTTAGTTAGTGTCAATTTTAGGTTAGTCGCCCCCTTAAGTGAAACACTCGACCGTGCAATAACCGTTTAAATGTAGGTCATTTAAACCAAGGGAGGTTCTAGCATGAAAATAGTTTGCAGCTAAGATTACGTGAGCGCTAAATGGCCCTCTACCCGTAAGCACTTAGATAGGTAAACACCAGTAAGGCCTGATAGACTCGTTCGGAGCTTCGCAAATGTTTGAACTCAACACACTTGTGCTACCGTCTAATATTAATTTTAAAGATTCGCTAACGAATGTTTAAACTTTATTTTATAGTTGGTAGTTTAAAGATACGTCTGAGAAGAGACTAGACAAGAGACAAATTTTGCTATGCAGTAAGGCTACTTAAAGATGAAAAATATACATACAGACGAATATAGAACCTCCTCGTTTTTGGAGTCGGTTAAAAACAAAGATAAGGTTTTAAGACAATTTAACAATAATTTATTAACACGTGAAATTACAGTTTCTATAAAAACGGTCACCAAATCACTCTCGTCTATTACTTTCACAAAATACTCTTGCACGAGTCAAGACAGAGATAAGCGATAGGTCAATGGCCGAATATGTGCGTGTTTGGTGACCGGGCTCTAACATTTCACTAAGTTTTCAATAAAATATTTATTATTCTTTGAGCAATAAAATTATCAACGAGTAACGAAGTTAAGGTAAATCAAAAGTTAGGTATATGCATTTGATTTTCGAACGCCACTACACCTGGAGTATACAACAAAATATCAATTAACATGTCAATATGTATTTAACCTAAAAGCACTCACCGCAGTATTCTCATTATCAATAATACAAATATTAACATAAAATCGATGCCCGATAATTGAATACACCTAAGCCTGTTAGGATGTTAAACAATAATAACATAGTTAACAATATGAACAATATTCAATTTGTTCTCATAACAATCTATCTAAAATAGCAAATCTAGTTTTGCTTCAAACTAAATAATAATGAACCACTTGTAATCTCGTTACGATTCTATTGTGATTTGTGATCCTTAATGACGTGTTTTAGGACTATATTGTGATTCTGAATTACTAGTAGCTTTATAAAATGTGACCATTTAAATCAAAGTTCCATTCGTAATATGACTACAAAATTTTAATCAAAATCAGTTGATTTGTATTATGGGGAACATAAAACTTTTAAAATGAGAAAGGTAGCATAAAGTCGGTTGCAGCGACTAATCGCAATGCAAATAGTCGCAGAGGTGGATACCCAAAGAAGAGCCTGTAATAGTAGGGGAGCCCAGAGTGCTATTCGTGTAGTTACTCGAGCGTCATGGAGACCTAGTAGGTTTTTTAGATTAGGTAAGACTAGTGAAAAAATATTAAAAGCGTTTTTTATTTTAGCGGTGAGTTCAGAAACTGCAGCCATTTAAAAGTTATGAAAAAGAAAATATATTCAAAAGTTTGTGTATTCAGGTAAATTATAACAAGATTTTAGACAACAAGGACTAAATCATTTAGTTCAGTGCACATGAAATATCTGCGAAGCTTAGTTAGGAAAATATGAAGCTTTATTATTTTTTTTAAATATCTCTACAGGCTTACTTACCTTTGAACCATCAGTGCTTTATGTGGAAGCATCTTTGGGGTATGCTAAACAATATCTTATAATTTGAATGATCCGATGATATTTCAACACTTAAAAATTACTTTTTTTAAATCCACCACGTGAGAAATCTGATTTCTATACCATGATAACTAGACACATGTCGGAAGTCTATACAAGCTTAATCTGACAAGCTCGAGCAGGTCGCGAAATCCCTTCTTGGGCACCCTTACTATAAAGAACGATTTATTATGAGGAAATAGTGGCGAAAAGACGACAAAAAGTATCATTATGTATTTTTAACTTCACGCTGGTTTTGCTTTTTCCTCTACCTCCTACCTCTCATGCATACTAATATTATAAATGCGAACGTGTGTCTGTCTGTTACCTCTTCACACTCAAAACGCTGAACCGATTTTAATGAAAGGTATGGAGATACTTTGAGTCCCGGGAAAGGACGTAGAATACTTTTTATCCTAAAAAAGTACGGCTCTTGCTATAATTTCTGCACAACGGGGTTGCGAGCATCAACTAGTTTTCGATATAATTATGTAGACAGTGTATATAAAAAACTGTTTAGCCCCAATAAGGTAACGTAATATTTGCTTTTGCATACATTTCTAACACCTGTAGGGTATCATCTGGATGCTTAGTTTAGTCTCATCAATCAGTATAGTTATTTTCAGCGTATGACAAGTTACAACCAATTATAACGTAGCGACTCCTGTTTAAATGACTAGAAATTCTAATAATTTCATTTGCAACAAACTATAAACTACCAACAAACTTAGTGAAATACAACTCGGAAATGAATAAATGAATCCCAAAGGATAAAATTTGTTCAATTTGAAGTTTGATTTCCGTAGAGTAGGAACAAAATATTTTATCAAATTGAATAATGATTTTTAACGTTTTATGTTTAAAATTAGACTTGCAGCATCAAACTTACTTATTACTGATGTCCAGAATCCAAACCACGAAAATTTTATAAAAGTATTGACATTTAGTATTAAATATAACTTGCCTCGTGGTTTGCACTTAAGGTATTTCCAAACCTTCCGAGTTAGATAATCCTAATATAAATTCCCCTAATTTGTACTCATGAGGCGTACCTAAATCATGTCATCAGCTCATTTTCCTAGAACATATTCAATTTAACCCTAAGTTGAAACTAACACGGCAAATTACTGGTAATATGCTACAGCGCCCACATAACCTATTAGTTAAAAATTATATATAAAGCATTAAAAATTATTTTATCTATTTTTTATCGTTGTTATGGTAAATTAAACTTAAAAATGTAATTTTAAATTAAATTACATTTTTTATTTTAAATTAAATTATGTATTCAGGTTGGAGGAAGGAGTTTTGAAAATGTATTGTAATAAATAGTTATTTTTCAGTAATTTGTGCTTTTAATTTGTTATCAAACAACAAGTAATTTCTCAAGTAGCATTTTTATTCTTGCTTACATTTTAAATCTTAGACCTTAGTGGTGAACCAAAATTATTAAATTACACGTCATGCTACAGTTATTTTACAGGGACTTCAATAAAATTTAATTTAAAATTACATTTTTAAGTTTAATTTGCCATAACAACGATAAAAAATAGATAAAATAATTTTTAATGCTTTAATCTTGTTTCAATGATTTTTAGCCTATCCGCCTTCGAAGGCCAATTACAACAAAAATAGGCCGATAAAGTATTATTTTTTTAACGATTTTTGTAGTTTAGAAGCATGCGGAGTTTTTAAACTTAACCAGAAGCACTGGAAACTCCTTTTTGTATTTTTAAATTGAAGTTGAAGGTTTGAGTAAATCCTACTAAAAACTAAACTTCTGACTTTCAAGCCTTTTTTGAGTAACTTTAAGTAAGTTCAGGAAGTTGAGTTATTTTTTTTTAATTAAAACAGCATTCAAGACAAATCGTGTCACAAAAAAGACTGCAAAATACCTACTACAAAAAATGATATAATTTTTTGAAACCTCGCTGGCAGGAATCATTAAAAATACACAAAAAAATTATAACTCGAAAACTAAGAAAAATCGCTGAACATACATAGGGTATTTTCGGATACCCCCAGGTGCGAGGAATCTAAAAAAAATTTGTTGACGTCACTAATTAGACCACCCTGTATACACATACTATAATATAATTTACGTCATGAAATTATATACCTACAGTTCCAAATAAATTAATGTCATGCCATACCTACTATGAACATATATTGAGGTAGTATTTCTTAAGGGAGGACTTAAATGTATTTAAAGATTTAGAGAGTCTCATCCTGGTACAGAGAGAGTGTTATAAATGCGATTGTATCTGTTGGTAACGCCTTAAATAAAAAGCAGCATAATTATACTTTAAGATCGCTAAAAGACAGAATATCTGGCAGTAAACAACACGCTATAAATGGAAAGGAATGAAATAGAAGGCAAAATCTTATTAATTTGTTTAAGATGGATTTTCTCATTAATAGGACTTTTGTATTGAATATTCCTACAAAATATACGGTCGCTAACATGTTTTTCCCTTGTCAGCCCTATACCTACAGAGATAGGGTTCATAATGTTTTTACATTCGACCCATCGACGACCGTTTTGCTTGTATTATTTTCTTCTAGAGACGCGTACAGGATGTGAAATATAACACCTGCAGCGCTATTTCGTATTGATGCATTCTACCGAGAAGATCTCGTAATACAAGTTTGAATAGTATTGTAAAACCTAAATATCTTTTAAATATTTACCCCTTGTCCAATCTTAAAGAAAGCTAAATAATGCTATATCCTTTTCTTTTTAATGGGCATCGCCCACCACATACTCCCATTAATGTATGAAATACGTGGAATTCTGAGAACGACATGATTTCAGAAAAAAAACATAACTTTTGATACATAAAATATAGCCTATCTCACTCAGGAACCCACCAGCTTTCTATTGGTGTTAAAATTTTTGAACTCGTACCAGTGGTTTCAGATATTACCTCCTACAAACAAAAAAACAAACTTTACCTCTTTATTATACATATTAGTGTAGATAGATTGGCCAAGATTCCATCAAGGGAATTTCGTTGACTATAATAATTGATTCGTTTTGTAACTTGCTCGCTAAAATTAAAACCCTGCAGTCCAGTATCCATTTTTTTTATAATGATGTAAAATAAATCAAAAGTGAATTAATTACAAATATTTTTTTGGAATTTCAGGCTACGGGTAGAGTGAATAATAATTTAACATGCGTACCTGTGGGCCTAAATATAGAACATAGATGGAAGTTGAAACAGGAGGTCCCTAGACAAAACTCCAGGTAGGTACAGTGTAAAGAAGAATGCTCACAGACCACAGTGTCATGGTTATGTTAGCAATTTTAATCAGTATGGATTAATAATAATAATTTAAATATTATATAAGCTTTACCCTCTTGCACTTTTGATATATCCAAGTCGCAGACTGTAATATAAAATTTTGCTTATTGACTATTACGTCGATAGTCTATGTCACTATTTTTCAACCTTTTTAAGATGCGATGGTATTAAAAAATATTTCGCGACCCCCCAACTTTGCTTGTTTGTCGTGTTGGTTTATGAATATTATGCCCCAGGGGTTGCGACCCTCAGGTTGAAAAACACTGGTCTACGTGTTCCGCTACCGTGCTATAGTTAAGAACGTTATAACTTTACAGAAAATAAAAAGTATATCTTACAATACTAGAAAAGCTGGCTTTCTTTTAATTTAAGATTACACTTTTTGTATAAAAACAATATTCTCTCTGAGCTTTTCATAATTACAACGAATTATATAATATTATCAACGCTTCATCGTGAAAATATTTTATTAACATGTAAGTATATTATGATAATAATTAAATTCCTTCTTTTTAGGGTTCCGTATCCAAAGGGTAAAAACGGAACCCTATTACTGAGACTTCGATGTCTGTCCGTCTGTCTGCCCGTCTGTCCGTCTGTCTGTCTGTCTCCAGGCTATAACACAAGAACCGCTATAGCTAGACTTCTGAAATTTTCACAGATTGTGTATATCTGTTGCCGCTATAACAACAAATACTAAAAATAAAATAAAATAAATATTTAAGGGGGGCTCCCATACAACAAACGTTATTATTTTGGCCTTTTTTGCTTGTGATCAATAATGGCAACAGCTAGGAACTTGCAATTTTTATAAAGGCCTTAGTTTTATGTCTTCTTTAATAATCCATAATAATATAAAAAAAACTTGAAGGGGGCTCCCATACAAAAACACAATTTTTGGCCTATTTTTCGTCTATAACGGTACGGAACCCTTCTTGCGCGAGTCCGACTCGCACTTGGCCGATTATTTACTTCAAATCTACTTGAATTTGAACATGCTCCTTTACACCAAACGTAAACTAATATTCAAGTATGATGTATCACCTTATCGCGTCATGACTCATGTTACATAATGTAATCAATACAATGTTACCATATTATATGCACAGCATAATATATCATATCACATGTGTATCTACCCTCCGCATTGTGGTCAACATAATATCTATACAGTAATCTATTACAATTTGGCATCATAATTATTAATATTATAGTGGTTATATCTCCGCCCCGGCTTCGCACGGGTATAAAATGTATAGCCTATGTCACTCACTGAAAAAATGATTAAAATCGATTCAGTAGTTTTGATTTACATTCATTACTACCCGTGGCCCGCATTGGTCGGTATCGCCGCAAAAGCTACGTCCCGCATTTTTAAATCTGTAATATCTTCGAAAATATTCATTTAATTTTTAAATCATATGCTGTAAAGGGCCATATAGATCTATATTAAATCAACAATGCATTTAAAGTATTAATTGAATAAGGATTAATGCCGTATTGGTTAAAATCGCTTCGAAAATTAGCCATTATTTGTAGTAAAAAGTAAATGACAAAAAACTGTTATAGTGGGATATCCATAAGAGATAGACATTAGACATATACCATCGCGAAGTTATCTATAGACCTTTTCATTGTGTACAATACTTAGTACATTATTTTGATAAATCTCGTAGGGTTCAGCCTGCGTTTGCAATGTAAGCAGAAATAAATGTAATTATTAACGATATCATATTAGAAACCTAAAAAATAACAGTATTTCTCCACTATTTAATTAATGTTATTGTACTTATAAACCTTCCTTTTCAATCACTCTATCTATTAAAGAAAACCGCGTCAAAATCCGTTGCGTAGTTTTAACGATTAAAAGGAACAAAGGGGCAGACGACATAGGGGCAGAAAAAGCGACTTTGTTTTATAATATGTAGCTATGATACACACTATAGATACACACAATGTAACTAGATGCAGAGAAGACCCGCATACTGGTATTTTGCCGGGCAAATACTATCTACAATAATTTAACTAATTACCTAGTTAGTGAAACAGAGTTATGTAATTACAATAATTGAAACATAGTCTGCTTACCTACGAATACTAATATTGAAATGTTTAATTCGTCTGTATGTCGTATGTATATTATCAAAACCGGACCTTTTTGAAATTTTTTAAACGAATCATAAACATTGAGTTTTACTTGAGTTATTAAAAATAATTTAAGACCTTAACTTCTCACAGGCATTAAGAGGCGCAAACGTCTTACACGGGTACCGTACAGTTAAATTTTACACACTGGGAAAAGCTTGTTAAGTCTAATGAAACATAAAGCGCTAACTTCGCCAGTATAAGAGGAGCGCGAAAACCACAATTATTTTCGCTCAAACGCCTCCTTGCTTGGTGTTTTCTACAAATCTGTGTACTTGATTGCGTCGAAATTTTCGCACTTCTACTTCGCAAAGTAATTGACGTCTATATAGACTTAATATGGTATTTATTATTCGTAGTTATGACCGGACCTTATGATCGGTCAACTTTCTTACGATTGTTTTGTGGTAGTGTCACAAGTGTTATTGCAGAAGTATAATATGCCATAATTTCTTTGGGATCGTAAAAAAGATAACACATTCGGGTCTCGTACATTTTGCCTCATCTCTAGTAACAATAACCACGTTTATTTCCAATTCGCCACCAGAGCATTAAAAATTAATGTAAGAAGTACACGTTTATTACAATATATTACGGAGTCTTTAAAAAGTATAAGAGTTTACTGCACAGATTTTGTGAAAATAAACAGTCCAGCTGGTAAATTATACAGCTATTTCTATACATGAGCGCAACAAAAGGGTAGGAGCTGTACAATACGGGATCGGTCTGGAGACGCACGACACAATACTATATCGAGTCCGCCATAGATTTGTTACTACGAGAATTGCTTTTGAATTGGTAAGAGCCCCGAAAGATGATAGTAATAATGATGATAAGTTAAAACCACTTATGATTAAGATAGATTTAAAAAATTATATCAAAATTAATTTATACGTGGGAAAGCCGTGCTTCAGCACGAATGGGCCGGCTCGACCGGAGAAATACCACGTTCTCACAGAAAACCAGCGTGAAACAGCGCTTGCGCTGTGTTTCACCGAGTGAGTGAGTTTACCGGAGGCTCAATCCCCTACCCTATTCCCTTCCCTCCCCTATTCCTTTCTCTTCCCATCCCTTCCCTCCCCTATTACCCTATTCCCTCTTAAAAGGCCGGCAACGCACCTGCAGCTCTTCTGATGCTGCGAGTGTCCATGGGCGACGGAAGTTGCTTTCCATCAGGTGACCCGTTTGCTCGTTTGCCCCCTTATTTCATAAAAAAGAATGATATGATAAACAGACACGTCACATATTCATTTTTGATTATTATTATTTCTGTATCACCAATTTTTATCGTAGCAGGATATTTAATTTTGATACAATGTTTCGAGTATTTTCACAATTAATAAATAGCTTACAATTATTTATTGGAAACCATTTAAAATGTTATGTTTACAACTGTTATCCTAATTTCAGAAATACGAAAGCCTCTTTGAATCAAAAATCAATTCTCTACAATAGAGACCCTGCATGAACGACTTTGAGAAACTGGACATCCCACAAAAATCAGAGCCTATTGTGTCTAGTTTTCGAACATCAACGTTGGAAAACGTAAACGGTATATTCCGTTACTGCGACCACTGGAGTTCGCTAGAAATTTTAAAGCACTGTTTCAGTTTTCAAACAATACTGCGCCTACAAGTGACCAAGGTTTTTTTTATAAAGTGAACCACGAAACACAGATCAACTCATGGTAAGAATAAAATGACGCTAATGGAATTACAAGTATCTAGTAATTTCGCTGGCATTTTGACGACTACTACTACAGTACTCAGCAACAGAACAACTAAAATCCATACTTATTATTATAAATGCGAAACTGTGTCGGTCTGTCTGTCTGTCCTCTTAAGACCCAAGCCGCTGAACCGATTATTCTGAAATTTGCTATGGAGATACTTTGAGTCCCGGGGAAGGACATAATAAATTATTATGATACTCTTTGTCCCGGAAAAATGTACAGTTCCCGCGCGATAAACTAGTTTTGGCGCAACGGAGTAGCGGGCGTTATCTAGTAGGTAAAATGACAATATTTTGAAAACAACACACATCTTCTGTAAATATTACAGCTACAGTATACAGCTGTAACTCATTTGATATTCGCGATACGATGGTCGTATGTGCCGCATATGGCACACAAAGCTCTGATATTAACTGCTAACTTCCTCACTCCTAATGTTATTCATCTCACACAAGTCTCGAATTTTCCTTTTTGAGAAATGGTTTAGCGCTGTCAGCACTTGTCGTGGGCATTACGTTTTTGTTGAACTTGACCTTCATACTCGTTTATTACGTTTTTCCTAAGAGAAACACCAAAACGAAACTAGACGCCATGCGACCATGTGCTATTATAAAAAAATATTTGTAGGCAAACAGCAGACCTACGGGACCTATCAGACAAAAAGCGGTCATGTGGTCAAACGTTTTGCGTTGTTTGTGTAGTATTAAGGACCATGAACCATGTAAGGCCACTCTAACGGAAAAATGCTTTTTATTCGTTTATTACCTAAATAAATTAAGAAAACAAATTATCAAGTAATGATCTATTAATATAAGGTATCATATTATAAAATATATCTTTTTAACCTAGCTTCAATAGCCATTTAATAAACTTAAGTTTTGTTAAGCTCTTCCAAATGGCCTTGCAAGGAACACAACTCCAAACAAGGCCAATATTATACATCAATCGTTAAACTTGAAAATAGAGTTACATACAAGTATTTATTTATCTGGTTTTACTAAAACGACATTATAATTTCTTTCAATTAAGCAACACATTAAATGCTCAATATATTTTTATCATATAAAAAAATCATAATGAACATTGCTTGAACATCATCTTATAACTAAGAATATATTAATGGAAATTCTTTAAAATAGTAGTATTAGTATCACATTGACACCTTATAACTATTTGCCAATGCATTTTATAATGCATTCAAATTTTTTTAAAATCTAAAATGGCCTTCTTATAGGCCCTTTCTTTATAAGGTCAAAATGTTCAATAATATGCGTGTATAAGTTTAATAATCCTAATAAGTAAAGATGTTATAAAAAACAACATTATTTTAATTGTTACGGTACACATTTATAACTAAAAAATAACTGTTTATATGTTAATGATTTTTAGATGTTCCTGGTAAAGTTCATATTCCCAAGCAAGGCCAACTATCAAATCTTTGGTTGAGCCTTATAAGAAACCACCGGCCTTCCTAGGAACATTTCCAATATTTTAACTTAAATCGAGGCATAAGTAGATTTTCTTTTATTAGTACCATACATATATCCCTATACAACAATGCCCTGTAATAATATGTGAGATAGATATAGGTTATGTAACTAGAAACTAAAGTTTTTCAGGATGCGTAAATAACAATTGTAGCCTCGACAACCAAAGTCTACAAACAGTGAGATCGCACTGCCATAATTGCGGCGCGATCGACTCGCCGCCGCGTTTGTGGCCTAAAGTTTGATGGATCTAAGTGTGCAGTAAACGGAATATGTCTTACCATGACGATAACTACGACTTTTTAATTTTTAATAGTTGGCCATCAAAGGAGCGTGGCCTTCTATGGTGCATGGTCGTTACGTTAAATAGATTATATTATTATATAATATACTCATTACTCACACAGGGGGCGTTCTGACCGCGTCAGAATTGCTCCTGTTTGAGTATATCTATGTAACGTATAAAACACAAAGAACGCAAAACTGACCGCTTGAACGCTTGGCCGCTTAATCCCTCTCTTTTTTTTATGAAATAAGGGGGCAAACGAGCAAACGGGTCACCTGATGGAAAGCAACTTCCGTCGCCCATAGACACTCGCAGCATCAGAAGAGCAGCTCTTCTGATGCTGCGAGTGTCTATGGGCGGTGCGTTGCCGGCCTTTTAAGAGGGAATAGGGTAATAGGGGAGGGTAGGGATGGGAAGAGAAGGGAATAGGGGAGGGAAGGGAAGGGAATAGGGTAGGGGATTGGGCCTCCGGTAAACTCACTCACTCGGCGAAACACAACGCAAGCGCTGTTTCACGCCGGTTTTCTGTGAGAACGTGGTATTTCGCTGGTCGAGCCGACCCATTCGTGCCGAAGCATGGCTCTCCCACGTTAGATCTTTCTGATAAGTCCCTTCTTTATTAACGGCCGTTCTCAATATTCAATCTATCTCTGGTTTGACATACGACCGATCGCAGCTAACATTGAATTGACATAAAATATATGTCTCTAATGTCTAATGAGAGCTATTCCTATCTCTAGTAGGGCAAAACCAGAGATAGATCAAATATTGGGAACGGCCATTAGTCGCAACATGTCAAACCTCTTCGACAGATCACGACTAAAATTGACTTGACTAACGGCCGTTCCCAATATTTGATCTATCTTTGGTTTTGCCCTACTAGAGATAGGAATAGCTCTCATTAGACATTAGATACATATATTTTTTGTCAATTCAATGTTAGCTGCGATCGGTCGTATGTCAAACCAGAGATAGATTGAATATTGGGAACGGCCGTTAACCAACCAAATAACATAGGTCCATCAGGTGATTATGAATCAATTTCTCTGGTTGTACAAAAGCGAAACAAAATCGGAATATTGTAGGTCACGCAATTTAACATTTTATTCTTGTTTCAGTATTAACTGGCCTCTAATAACGATTAGCGACAAAAGAACCAGAAATAGAACAAAAATAACGTTTATAAACTTGAGTTATGGGACGGTTAGGGAACTTTCGAATTCATAAATTTCGCATTTTTCATTATTGTAGAGTAGACTTTATAGCTTTGACTATCCATAAAACAATAATAAAAGAATTCGTATTTCAACTTCGTTTTATGGCAATAAAGAACCGTAAATCTTTCTTAATAAATGGCCTCTTAAAACATTTTTGTTATATTTTAAATTGTTCTCATAGCCCACAGTAAAATTTTTGCCCCAAATTCTGATATAGAATACTTAGAGAACAAGTTCTAACAATATTTCGATGTTAACATAATATCAATATTTATTTGAAATTATGATCTACATTCTACTACATGACGCCTGCAACTCCGTTGCGCCAAAACTCGTTTATCGCGCGGGAACTTTACATTATTCCGGGACAAAAAGTATCCTATGTCCTTTACCGGGACTTAAAGTATCTCCATGCCAAATTTCAGCAAAATCGGTTCAGCGGTTTGGGCGTGAAGAGGTTACAGACAGACAGACAGACACACTTTCGCATTTATAATATTATTATGAAAGTATGGATGTAATTTACTTAATATAAAATTAGATAATATCCCTACCTATTACAGAAAAGAGTATTTATATAAATATTGAGCAAGATTTTATTTATAGCTGCGAAACCTATGAAGTACGAAAAGTTCATTTAATATAAGTTGTGTAAACATCTAAGATGTTTTTTCATACTTATTACAAAACTGTAGATGAAATGACGTCATAAATAGCTTCTGGCGTTTCACACGAGAAACGCTCAAGGGGAATCAGAATAAATATTGTATAATCAACACATATCGAACACAAAGCCAATTATACTTTTATACTTATATAACTTATATTATAAAAAGTTTCTTTGTTATTGTTCGTTTGTTTGAACTTGCTAATCTCAGATAATACTGTTTCGAATTAAAAATGGTTGGATAGTCTACTTATCGACGAAGGCTGGGTATATAACATCACGGTGCGAGTTGCGAGTTGCGACCAATAGGTTCGAAGAAACAGAGGAAACTGTAACAAAAACGGGAAAATTTATTTGAACGCGCTAATCTCATGAACTATTCAAGCAAAATATTTGTGTTATTTGGCACAGATATATAATTATAGTAGAAGGGACATAGGCTACTTTTTTGCGGGATACAATTTCCCGTGCAGTTTTTTTTTTAATCTTTATTTAGGACTTGGTTCATAAACAGAACTCATAAGGCTACCAAATTACAATTTAACAATTTCTTACATCTAAACCAAACTTAACTAATTTGTACAGACATAAAGCATCACTAGACAAAGGTTTCCCGTGCACGGTGCAGTTGATGTGTAGCCTTATTTACGCGGACGAAGCCGCCCATGCCGTCTTTTTTTTTTAATGAAATAAAGGGGGCAAACGAGCAAACGGGTCACCTGATGGAAAGCAACTTCCGTCGCCCATGGACACTCGCAGCATCAAAAGAGCTGCAAGTGCGTTGCCGGCCTTTTAAGAGGAAATAGGGTAATAGGGGAGGGTAGGGAAGGGAATAGGGTAGGGGATTGGGCCTCCGGTAAACTCACTCACTCGGCGAAACACAGCGCAAGCGCTGTTACACGCCGGTTTTCTGTGAGAATGTGGTATTTCTCCGGTCGAGCCGGCCCATTCGTGCCGAAGCATGGCTCTCACACGTCTTATCATTGTAATTATCATTTTGCATTGTTTTGAGCATTTATTAGTATGTAAATTTTCATAAAACAAGGGACAGCTTATTTTGTACTAAATATCTCTCTCAACAGGTTCCAATAAGTACAGTATCGGAAAACAACGCACGAGCAACATTTCTGCGCGGCGCAACGCATCAAGTGTCAAAGGCCACTGATTAAATACAGACTAGCTTTCTTTCTAACAGCACACTCACTCCTTTGTGTTCTTGTCTCGTTATGAAAATGATTCACAAAGCTTTTCGAGCGACACTTGATGGTGACAAACGAGGAAGAAGCGCTTTAAAGCGCTCCCAGGGTCGGTAAAAAGGCACGTACGATATAACGAGCAACACTAATTATACGCCGCATGCAATTAGTCATTCTAACGACTGTACTTACATCGCCTTTACAGATTGGGGGGTTTTCAAGGTTATAGTCCAGGCGGTGAACTCTAGCATTTCAGGCTAATACAGGCAATAAAAACATAAACACAAGTCCGTCATATTACGTGAGAAACTGCCTACTTTGGGTGATTTAAGGTTATGTTTTTGTCACGGATATTGAGTAAAAACCACTGACCTCCATTATACAAGTACGCTTGACTAATAAAACCCTTTGAAATGACAGATTTTTTGTGCCTATTTGAAGCGGAATCAGCTCCCCCAATGTGAGTGATAGGAACTAAATTTGACGTAAAAATGACATTTGAAAGTCGCCATATTGGCGCTGATAGCAGTAGTGGGAGTATTTGGAACTAATACTAGTGATGACAACCAATAACGATTAAGCGGCCATTTGCAAGTTACGTCAAATTTAGTTCTCTTCACACTTACTGGGGGCGCTGATTCCGCTTTTAATAGGCACAAAAAAGTGGGTATCATAGGTCCAGCGTACTTGTATAATGGAGGTCAGTGGTAAAAACGGAATTATATTTATAACTATTGTGAAAACCATGGAGATAGGCTATTGGAGAGAGCCTTATATCGGTGTATAAGCGTGAAAAACTTGTAAAGTTGCGACAGAGTTAGTAGGTCATAAGTTATAACAAAGGAGTCGGTCTGCATATTTCATGTGATAAAAGTGTTAATAAAAGTGTTTAGTAAACGTTTCATGCAAGATCTTGTTGAGTTTTGTGGTTCCGCTAAATAATAAAGCATAAGAACGGCCAAAGAATGCCTCAAACACGTGGATTTAACATTAAATACGTAAGTTGTGAACAACGTTTTTTGGGCTTTTCAATCGGTATTTTTGTAAGCTAACAAGATAATTTATAAGTCTAATAATCTCTTAATCGTGCTATATAAGGCATTAGTCATAAAAATGACACATCAAGTAATAATTTGGCTACAAACATTGCATAGATTTTTACGTGTGTTTTAGGGATGCACATTACTTGAACTATAGTTTATCGATATCATGAACTAAATGACTTTCTTCTCAGGGTGATAATATGCTTCGAAATGAACGACAAATATAAATATTCAAGAAGATACACGCACATTACGGCAATGCACACAAGCATAAAGTGGCCACGCGATAGCGGGCTAAGACTATCTATAATTATATAATATTTTATCTATGGTCAAAACATTAGGTAAGTGGTAACTTAAATATAAATTGTCAATATCATGAAAGTTAATTTGTATCTCGACCGTCGCGTCGGCCACGGTTTTAAAGGCTACAGTAATAATATGCTATACACACGACCTAAATTTGTTCTAACTTCAAAAACAAAAACAAACCTATTGCACTAGAACAAGACAAGACCAAACAATAACAATATAATAAAAGGCATTGGCTAAAATGATCTTCGTGGCCGCCCACTATAATATTCAATTACCTCCTCAACGTACTGAAATTTTATCTGAAGATACAAATAAGACATATTATGACGTCACGTCTGAACCCCTTGTTCCGAACATTCGATTACATGCTAGTTATGCGGCCCGGGGTATGTTTGACCAATACCCCCTGGGATTTGTGCGAAGGCCGGTAATATTTGCGAAAATAACATTATTTGCCTTACCCTTGTCAATTCTTTATTTATTACATGCGTTATATTAAACTGTGTATCGCATAAACATATTTTATTACTTGATGAATGACTGTAGGACGAGCGTGGTTTACGAAAATAGTGACTGGAGAAATTCTATAACGAGAAATCTTTAAGGTGCTCCCTCACTAGGCGCATTCGCGTGTAATGTTACGTTACAGATTTGAGCATTACATTAGTGAAGGAGGAGAACCGAGCATTACAATGCGCACCTTGTAATGATACAATGTGTATATTGATACAACTTGTAACATCAATGCGCTCCACTTCCCCCCGCCCGCTTAGTAGCCTACGTGAGAGAGGACAGTGAAGTGAATGCACGTTGTCATATTATTTTGACTTGCAATGGAATGCTCAAAGTCGAATATCTATAATATTACATTACACGCGAATGCTCGTCAGTCAGGGAGGTATTATAGTAATGTAATGCTCAAAGACGAATCTATAACGTTACAACTTACAGTACACGTGAATGCTACCGGTGAAGGAGCACCTTTAAGGTGGGTACTGACCAACGTTACGAGGGGTAATATAACTTATTAGTTATTACATAGCGAGCATTCGTTCTCGCTGTATAATAACCGTGCCCGTAGTACCACGATTTAAATCTATAGTAGTACCCGTAACACGACGTACTTACTGACTGCACGAATGTTCGCTGTGTAATAAGTTAAGTTACACTACACCTCGTAACCTTGGTCAGCCTTTAAGAGGGAACGCGGGTACAGTAGAATTTAAACGAAGAAACTATTGCCATCACGCTTCACCCTGTGCCGGCACGTGTATTGTGATTTGTGATAGAGACAGATACAGTAAAACGAGGCTACGTATTCCTCTGATTCCTCCTTCAAAATAGAGCCTACCTAATTATTATTATTTTTAAATATCTTCAGGAAGAGTGAGTCTATGCCTCTACGTTTTTATTTTATCTTAAATATCTTTCAAAATTGTTTTATGGTCGGTGGATTGGCGGGGTACGGGGCATTCATTTTTTGCGATTTTTGAAGGGTCATATTTTTTATAAATATTAGTAAATTTAGAAAAAATCGGACGTAGAGGCATAGTTTTAACAGATCCCAATATTGCATAAAAAATCATTTGTCTAGACGCATTGTCCTGGGTGTAAATTGGGGAATACGTTTGTATGGAAAATCAGTGTTAGCGTATCCTCTTAAGCTCCTTGTATACGCGAAGGCCGATCGTTCTGGTCGGATTCATGATCGTGCTAATTGGAAAAAAGTGTGTCGTGGTCGTGGTCGGCCTGCGAACTGTACGACCGATTCAAACCACCCCCCTATATAATATGGGACACCAAATCAATAACTAAAATATAACTTGAAGTTGCCAACAATATTAAAAGCACATTCACGTCGCACGTGCGTAAATCTTCTGCTATGTGTCGCATTAGTTTGATATCAAGGACACAGATGAATAGCTCATCTGAGAACATAATATCATATTGTTATTTGTTGAGTAACTTTTACCCTACAAATAACAACATGATATGTTCTTTAGCCTATGATTTTTAGGGTTTCGTACCCAAAGGGTAAAAACGGGACCCTATTACTAAGACTTCGATGTCTGTCCGTCTGTCTGTCCGTTTGTCTGTATCCAGGCTGTATCTCAAGAACCGCTATAGCTAGACTTCTGAAATTTTCATAAAATGTGCATATCTGTTGCCGCTTTAACAACAAATACTAAAAACAAAATAAAATAAATATTTTAGGGGGGCTCCCATACAAGAAAAGTTATTTTTTTGCCCTTTTTTGCTCCTAATCAATAATGGCAATAGCTAGGCACTTGAAATTTTCATAAAATCTTTAATTTATTTGTACTTTAATAATTGATAATAAAATTAAAATAAAATAACATATTTAAGGGGGGCTCCCATACAAAAAACACAATTTTTTGCCTACTTACGCTCTATAACGGTACGGAACACTTCGTGCGCGAGTCCGACTCGCACTTGGCCGATTTTATTTTAAATGCAGTGAGAAAATAAAGTTCTTCAGCCTATGATTTTCGTAAAGAAAAGAATTCTGTTCTCCCTTGTCATTTTTTATCTACGAGTATTTGTAAGTTAATTATACTTTTTTGATAAACTTAAACCCTAAAGAACTCCGATTTATAAAATTCGAAAATTGTTTTCAATGACAATAAATAACGCTATACAATTCATAATAATATTTATTTCGCAATTGTGCTAATAAGAAGGCAAAATTCCTTCCGAACTCAATTCTCCATAACAAAATCTCGCAAAAATGCTTTTTCCCTATTTATATAATGTAAATCGTGATGATCCAACGTAAGCCGAGGTCTGAAACGTTGAATTTATTTTTTCTATATTATGGGACATTTTTGTCTTATTTAACTCGTTAACTTTTTTGTAGTTGAAAAAAAAATATAGGTCCTACAATAGGACACAATATGTAGGTTGTCATAAAATTAAGAAAGTACTATCAGAGGAGTTGATTCATAGATCTACATTATTTGGTCGGGTTAATCAAATCAATTTTGTAATTATGTGATGATTCGGCCAAATAAAATTAAGATCAACTTAAGAAGTCCGCCATGAGCCTATGCATCAAAGATTTGAATCGTTTAAATATTTGCAATGCATTTCTCTGATAGCACTATGTTTGATAGTAGACAATCAATGGATTTGTTTACCTGTGGAAGTTGGAACGTAAATTAGGATATTGCACTAATAATATAATAGGACTGCTTCCGTGCACTATCAAATGGAATTATATTTCTTCGCTTCATTCTTCGATATATAATTAACCAGATAGTCCTTTGCTTATCTGCTAGGCAATCGCGTTTTTTTTAAAGACGTATGTGGGTACTTGAAAAATATATAATACTGTCGGGCACTCGCTCACCAGCGCGCCTCATTTCTTTGTTAACGCGAGGCAACGCGAGCACGTATACTTAGTAACCATGCCAAAGCGCAGCTAGGTATTATTATTAAGATGATTGAGTCAGTGTTGTAAGTAACTAAAGTCATCAGTTATCTTATCGTGTAATAAGAAAATACATGTAAGTACTATTAAATACTTAAATAAACGGCAGGCACTACCGAGGCCAAGACGAGCCAATTATATTCAATACTGACCGGCATGTACTGCGACCGCGAGTCAATAAACGTACAATGTGTATGGACTGCGAGTCTTTATACACAATCTATAATATTATGTATGCTTTATCTGTTCTATAAATATAATTATACAACTATATGTTTGCCGGATTGAGGGAAACAACTGCAGGTGATTACTGCAATTATTTAATTAACCGGAATGTACTGCGACTGTGAGTCAATACGTATCTACAGTGTGTTTGGACCGCGAGTCCCTTTACACAATCTATATTCTATATGCATTGGAATTGATTGCGGATCTCTGACGATGTTTTACCTATTCTATAAATAGAACTATATGTTTTCCCGATTGGGGGAAATAACTGCAAGTTAATTACTGCAAGTGTTTAATTATATTAAGTTATTTTATAAACCGCCATAATGTGTGGATTGACTGCGGGTCTCTAAACACAATTTATATGCATCGGAATTGACTGCGAGTCTCTGACGATGTTTTATCTGTTCTATACATAGAACTATACGTTGGCCGGTTTGGGGATTAACAGCGAGTTATTTTATAAACCGCCATAATATGTGGATTGACCGCGAGTCTCTAAACACAATCCTTATGCATCGGAATTGACTGCGGGTCTCTGACGATGTTTTATCTAAAAATAGAAGTATAATATTATGTTGGCTGGTTTGAGAGGATTAACTGCGAGTTAATTACTATTCAAATTTAAAATATATTGATATTTTTTAAATCAACATAATGTATGGATTGACTACGAGTCTCCGACAATGTTTAAAAATAAAAATTAGCAACTATCGCGCGTTTTCCCGCGCTCTTTGTACTATAAATAAAACTACATAATTATTATTATAATATTAATATCTTTTCCGTTTTATAGAGAACAGCTATTTCGAGCTAATAACTAGATTGACTGCGAGTCTCATCAGTTAACAACCAATGCGCGTCCCGCGCGATTCTTTTGATCTAAATATAGAACTACGATTATAATTTATTATGTCTGCCGGTATATTATTATTTTTATTAAATAAATTTTGCACCAATGTTAGGATTCGGGATACACCGCGAGTGTATAACGAAACTTACTTATTATCTACGTAACGTGATAACTTCTACCCTCAATAATTTTTGTAACATATTTTATCGACAAATAAGTCGATTATAACGAGCAATTAAGCTACCCCAATATTTATTATTTTAGGTCACTAAGACCAGACAATCGGGGAAATATCACTAGAAGTAACCGATATACGGGTCGATCAGGTTACGAATGAGCCCCAAGCTTTCCCACTCCTAAACCAGGTGTCAACGGTCGATTCTGAGTACCGGCACCGATAGAACCGGACCAGATCCGGATAGATCCAGGGCTCCTACTGACGTTAGGTGAGCCCTCGTTGGATTCGCCAGATTATTGTTTTAAATGATCCCAAAAACGATTAAGATAAGCTACTGCTTATAAAACATTACTGATAATAAGTGTTGCAGATCGATTCCATTTCGATCAATTATTATTATCATTATAAATTTCACCTGACAAAGTCTCGATATTATCAGACTTATCAACAGTATCTAACTTATCTCGATATTAATTATTATCAGACTTATCAGATAATATATTATCAGACAAGACAACTTCGTAACGGAAACCTATAACACTCAGACTCGATAAGTCTTGTCTCAATATCAGACCGAGATTAATATTGTTTCGCTGAATAATTCCAGTGTTTGTTCGGAGAAACAAATTAGTACATACCATTAATCGGGTACCTTTCGGGCTCTGGCAAACCCTCCCAGCTACCCGTCAAAAAGAGGGGGGGCGTAGGTAACCGTCGGCTGGCGCCGCTAATACTGTACCGCTACAATCACTCCTCTTCGAGTTCGAAGAGCGTTGAGGGCTGAGGCGACTAAACGCTCAAAACCGCAGCAGTAGTGCTGACAGTTATTTTTATATATATTTTATAGATGTTACTATTATAATTATTGTGATGTGAGCTTAATACAGCTATCCTCAACCCGCGCCCCGCGGGCCGCATGCGGGCCACCGGGACTTTATTTGTAGCCCGCGTGATGTTAAACCATTTTGAAATTTCGTTTCTAAAACAAAAACAGGTTGGAGACCACTGGCTTAATATATTATACATCATGACATCAATAAATTATTACAATTTAAAACTATATCTTCGTGTACCCCCACCGAAGGTTACCCTATTATATATGATTATATTTATTATATAAGATTTTCTTTCCCCAAACAAAGCGGCGGAAAATATTGTATTATATTTTAAATACAATTTTTGAATTATTTTAAATTTGAAACCACTAAGTAAGTTTATTTCGAAATTACATGTTAATTTGTAAAATTACCGTACGGCTTTCAAGCCAATACCCAAAAGTGGATATCTAGCAAAAATAGAGTTAAGAGCCTACTTCTTGGTTCCTATTAACTCACTAGTCGATCGAAAGATTTTAATTTACGGATTAAGAGCCTTAAGTCTTGACGTACAGACTATCGGATGCGCTAACATTTTTTTCACAAAAAATTATAAAGAAGGAAACCAGACCAGGCGTAGGCTTTCTACTAGACTACTAGACTTACCACGCTTTAACAATATCAGTGTTCTAAGCGACAATTCCTCAGCCTCAGGCGCCCCTTTTTTGTTTACGTTTTATTGTTAATAAGTGCCATGGGTGTATTAAATCCACAACAAATATGTAAATATTTAAGTCTTAACGTTTATAATATATATTATTTTAACATAACTATCTGTCCCGGCAAACGTTGTTTTTGCCATATAAAGTATTTCGCCCATATTATTATTTTATTGAAGTGACTAAATAAGTATGTCACCATGGCAAAGTCCATGATTGCTATCCCGTCGTACAAATAATGGTCGGCGTCAGTCTCGAGTTGTAACAATTCACTATTATTTATTCAACAAATTAATACACTTGTCAATATAAAGATAAAAGAGTAGATGTTGTCCGATTCTCAACCCTAGCCGATATGCTCGCTAAGATTTACGAAAATCGGTCGAGCCGTTTCAGAGGAGTTCAACCACGCACACCGTGACAAACAAGCTCACGCAATTCGTGAGCTAGCTCAATTGATAGGTGTTTTGACACATTCATATCCTGATTCCTGACTCCCGCCGCGGAATGCGACTGGTTTTCAGCGATTAAAATATTTAATATCAAATAAAATATGCAATGATAAATACGAGTTATCGTATCGTAAAGAATCACACTTATTTTTGAATAATAATTGTTAAAATATTCAGCCTGGTGGACCGAGAACACAATATTCTCGACTTTCAATCATATTAATATGCAATAATCAAACTATCGACGACCACAGAGCCGGACTCAGTTAAAGCAGTAGACTCCTTAAAATTTATTCTAAAATACTTTACTTCGACTTAGATTTTAGATAAATACTCTCTTCAATCTTATTAGTTAATAGACTTATTACAGAGATCTTCGTCCGCTCCATCGGAACCTTAGCCAAACAATTTGAAAATGGCTGTAATACGATATCTTCTACAGCCATCACTGTGCACTGTCATTGTTTATGAACAATGTTGACATTATTGGTTGGTGACATTGGCTCAGATGAATGTGTGAAGCGTTTTTCAAAAGAAGCTCTCCGGTAAAAAAACCTAGCCCATACCTGAGTAGTATAGTACCCGGGATCCACTTATAAATTATTTGTTTTTTCTTGCACTCTGTACCTACTGAATACTGTTCATTGACTTAAAACTTTCTGCCTAATAAAACTCGGCAAAATAAAAAATACGGTTTTAAATAGCGGTATCGAAATTTATATTACAAAGACATCAACTCCCGGGCGTGATCGGATCGGTGATGTTATTAAATTAAGTAATTCTTTTTTATTAAAAAAAGAAGAAGTTACATTTAAGTTATTACGCCGTGCGATGGTTATGCAAGATTATATTAAATAGGATATTGCTAAGGTACGGGTTCCTTATTGCTAACGTTTAACGCCCTGTACAGAACAGCCACCTCCCAGTCGGTTAGCCGCTGGATAAAGCAGGTGCTGTGCGAGAGCAGCGCGGCGTTGACACGGGGACCGAAACTGGACACGATTTGTATGACGATTAGTAAGACGAAAGTTGACAAGCAGGACTGGCAACTCCAATACTTTCGCTATTTTCCTTAGTGAGCGAGTGCCCGACAGTATTATATATTTTTCAAGTACCCACATACGTCTTTAAAAAAAACGCGATTGCCTAGCAGATAAGCAAAGGACTATCTGGTTAATTATATATCTTTGAATGAAGCGACTCATATAATAATGATCGAACTTCACTTGGTAAGTTCGTTTGATCATTTATAAAAAACGATCTGCCTCTATACATTTAACATAAAACCTCACCTTAAAAGTAAATACACTGAAATATCTACATTTGCGTCGAGTTAAAATGCCACAGTCTAAAAGTATGGTACAATAATAAATATTTTTAGATGCAAACAAAATTGTTACTCCTTTCTGTTACGAATAGCAAAGCTAGGCAATAATTATTATTGGTTATATTCACTCAAAATGTTGTGTATTTTGTTATCTATGTGAAAGATTACTTCAGATCTATATAGTGCATCAGGGTAAGTTCGGATACAGGGAAAGGTCGGATAATTCGAATAACTTCTAAACCTGTGCGTATTTAAATTCGTCAACACAGCGCGAAACTGGCGAAACGCCCGGGCACCGCGGCGCACGCTGTGCACGGCCACGCGGCGCACGGATTTATTAGTTTGACTACGTGGATCAACGTTTCCACTGCAGTCTGCAGCACACGCTATGCACACGGCCACGACTATGTACAACTGTACCGCAGCACAGTTTTGAATACTATGTACACGCTTACGTGTATCCCGTGCACAGTATGCGTAGCGTGGCCAGCGTTAAGCTACGTGTGCACCGTATTCGAGCAAACTACGTGAGTCAATTCGTGCGTAGCGTGTCCGTGGGTTGCAGTTGACACAGTCACATATATTTTCTTACAAAGCGAAGCTTGACGCACGTGCCTAGTCTCTCCGTGCGCTGCGGTGGATTGGCGGCTTTATACGGTACCTAATTATTGCCAAATAATGAAAATACTTGCTTAGTTTTAAAAGTATGATTTGTTCTGTAAAACTGTTTAAAATGTAACTAAGAATGTTAATAACATTTTCATTATAATATAAGTATTTACTTTTTAAGTCAGTTCTTTTTTATCTACCCTATCCTCATAGTGAATGTGAACAACGTAATTAATTTTATTAGACCAACAACAATTTAATTCGATACCTTAAATCGAATTTTGGGATCAAAATCTTTAGCTACTTTAGGTACATATAAATTATAATACATATTCGCTAGGCGCATGTAGATCTGGAATAAAAAAGACTCTCAGACCAAAGATCTATTATGAAAAGTTTGAAAATCACACATTTTTTGCCTACACTAATATAGGGTAAGATCGGACTATAAAAATATGAAAAATATGAAAAAAACAAAAATAGCTTCCCACCTAGTTAATCAAAATGAGTAGAAAATTGAAAGTTTTTTTTCGCATAAAAGGTAAATTTCGGATATATTTATAAATTCAACCTAAAGATATCGGCTATATAGAATCAGTATTATAAAGTAATCCGAACTTACCCTACTATGGGCCGATCTTATCGTCATGTTTAAAAATTAATGTTGAATTTTTACGAAGTTGTAATTTAGGAATAAAATTAAAGGTATGAAAAAAACATAGTGATAGTAAATTTAAACTTCGGTCAAACCTACGCGTCAGCGATGCGGGAGCGTCTGCAACGCGGAACTGGGCGTGCACACCTGCGCGACTGACTACGGTGCGAACCGTGAACTTCATTTGTAAATGTACAGTCACTGAAGACGCGCGACTTTATCTGGTGTAAATGCTAAATTGTTGTGTTAATGACATCCTCGTACTTAACATCAGAGTCGGACGGGTCGGACGGACGGACATGAGCGTTGCGAGGTGCTAAGCTTGCTTTTGATTTGGAAGGTGGAGAGGAATAAAACACGTCCACAATGGTCAAGTCGAATTAATTTAATATCATGACATAATCTACCAAAACGTTAACAAATCAAAATATCCTAAACTAAAGAGTTGTACAAAATAATATAAAAAAGGTTTTAAAAAAGAAGTCTAGTTATGTACACTACAAAACACACTTCTGACAACTTGACGCGCACGTCCCGCTTTGCCGACGCAAACATCCCGCGTTGCGGTCGCGCAGGTGTGCACAGCGCCGTAAGATTACATGGGCAGCGTCCGCCGCGCGATAGACGTTCCCGATTCGCAGTCGCTTTGGTCGCGTATGTTTGTTCGAAGCCTTACGCATTAACGACGCGACGTTTGCATTATTATTTATTTTTGTCTTAATAAGAAAACCGAAAAAAAATATATTTACTAAACCCTTTCCAATTCATCAAAAAACTGTCCGAACTTACCCTTATATACCTTAATGATCTCGAGGAAATAACATGTCAATTAAGTACATTGTGAAACAAATATTAATTGTACAACAAATATTAATATAATAGTACGGGAGCCCTAGAACAATTTTTTTTTATTACTATCAAGCTAATTTTTTGTGAGTAGCTTCATTTTGATAAGACGAACAACATTTTTATTTGCGAAAAATCTCGAAAGTGTTAGCTAACAGAGATAGAAAGGATTTCATACTTTGATTTGATGGTCCTAAAATATGGATTGTTCTATTTGTAGGACAATGTTACTCTTAAATTATATAACTATTAACCTATAAATATACAAAAAATCAGCTTGTTAGGGTTTCATTTTAGGGTTCAGTAGTCAACCAAGTTTTGTTGATTACAGAACCCTATAACGGAACCCTAACGAGCTGATTTTTTTGTATATTGACAGGTTTAGTTATATAATTTAACAGTCACATTGTCCTACAAATAAAACTATCCATATTTTAGGACCATCAATTCAAAGTATGAAATCCTTTCTACCTCTGCTAGCTACCACTTTCGAGATTTTTCGCAAATAAAAATGTTGTTCGTCTTATCAAAATGAAGCTACTCACAAAAAATTTGCTTGATAGTAATCAAAATAAAATTTGTTTTAGGGCTCCCGTACTATAATTATTATTATCAATTAATTGATTTCGGTAATATGAAAGCAAAAATTGTTATTACAATGACACCAGGATATGTTTTTCATTTCGCTCATATGTAAAATATATTCGGTATTTAATATTTTATTATTTAATCACACCTACTGTTCTTCTACTCTATGGATGGATATTAAAAATGCATGTTTTAACCAACTGCAAGCGACCGACATGTCCAAATCCGCGAGTCTGGCCAAATCCACAATAACCTGCAGTCTGCACTGCGGGAGCCGGCAATTGTTTTAGATCGGTTTGATATATACAATAAAGATAGCAATATACTCCCTGGCCCCAAGGGCTATAAGCTTTTCATTACCTATCAAGAATGTATAGACGATATTATGTCCAAGACTCCAAGAAAAAAAAAAGGAAAAATAATAATTACATTATTATGTTGTAGGTACATGGTTTTGTGTACCGTAAATACTAAATCGCAGTATTTCTACGAGTCTCACGCGAAGAAAAACTCACGGTCTAGTTTCCCTTTTTAACCCGACTTCCAAAGAAGGAGGTTCTATTTTCGGATGTATTCATTTTACTAGCCGAGGAGCAGACTGGCATTTTGACAAATAAACTCCCAAATTCCCAAAAAAAATATTCCCATTTTTAAAACATAACACAACCGGTAAAATTGTTTGGTGTTTAATTTATTTAACATATAAAAAAGAAAAAAAAACATTTACAAAAGAAACTTTAAACTAAAAATAGAGTATTTACAATATAATAATTAATGGCAGTGCCATGCCAAAAAATGAGGAAAAGGTGACCACTCAGATAATAACAACGACAAACGCTGTCCCTGGTCTTCCACTTGTGGCCTTTTCGCCCGTAACATTTGCATGACGAACGCGCAACAAATAAATATTTGGTGGGCATCGACGGCCCGCATAAATCGCCTTTATGGGGACACATTTGTCAGTGGATAATGCGGTGAGAAGCAATATTCATGGGCCGCCGATTTTCTGCCAAGAATTGGCCCAACCGCCATACAAAAATACAGCCGCTAAGCGTTTTTCTTGAAATAGTGTATGGTAATGTAATAAAACCTCTCCAGTTTATTACGATCTTACCTAATCTATTGCAGTCGTGTAATGTTTGTAGTCTTTTGTTTTATTCGGCCATTTTGCTTATTGCTCACCGCATATTTCGAAAGCCAAAAATTCTGCAGATGCAGTTTTGTATCCATATTCCACACTAATATTGTGAATGCGAAAGTGTGTCTGTCTGTTTATCTCTCAGATGTATAGTCTGTTACCTACACGCCCAGACCGCTTAACCGATTTTGCTGAAATTTTGTATGGAGATAATTTGAGTTCCGGGAAAGAAGATAGAATACTCTTTATCCCGGAAAAATTTACGGTTCCCGCACGGTAAACGAAATTTGGCCCAACAGAGTTACAATTAAAAAATTGGTTAGGGCTAAATAGTAATAAGTAATAGGTAGGTAAACTAATAGGTAAGGGCTAAGGAGTAGACCAAGATGTACAAAATATAAATACGAAGGTCCCGCACTCCCTCTGCAACGTTTTTGACTATCTGCGTGAGAGCACGGAGAGTAATGTTTTTTGTAAAAAAAACCTCACACTAACTTTATTCAGCTCATGAACAAGTTTTTCACATTGGCCCATAATAAGGTGGTTCAGTACAAAAAAGAGATGAAGTTGCTTTGTACAGCTGTGTAGTTACAATAATAACAACAGAACGTTCTAAAATGTTGTAGTAACTGCCAATTTAATACGTTAACAATCAAATTAATTTTTATATTTATTGATTTTAAGCATTTTCTGTCTTCAGGGTGTTTTTATTCCTTCAACAAAGCTCTTTAACTATAAAAGAATGAATATGAATTGATAGACTTTAAAACATTTTATATAGAAAATTAGTTGATTCATAAAGCCTACTTTAATCTAGATTTAGAAATAGAAGTCTTTACTAAATCCCTAAAGTACATTTTTTACCAAACGGCCAAAAATAAAAATACTTAAGAATAAAGCAGATAACAAAAGGTTAATGAAGTGCCCAGGGCGACATTATTCAAATATTAAAATAAAATTACCTCTGCAGTGTAAAAGAGATATTAAAGTTTAGAATTCTCTGTACGGACTTGTTTCATTTTAAGTCTCTATAAAATGTTGATTAAATCTGCAGCGATCTAGCTGTTTATTAATTACCTTGTACTAGAGCGATTTAATTTAACGTTAAGTAAGTAAATAACTATCACAAGATGTCAAAAAAGGTTTTTAAAAAGGATAATCATTTCGTACTTTTAAAAATCTAAATATTTTTAATACTAATTGGCCCGAAAAACGAGGCGAGTCACAAATCCGTCCCATCCGGTCCGTAGTTTACAATTTCATAATATTACCTATTTTATTTGATTAGGTATAATAATAGTTGTTCGCAATTTGAAACTTTATTTTGAACTTAGAATTCTTGATTTAAATAAAATATCAATTATTAATTGAATTTATAGTGACTTATTTATAGATATTTGGTTTCAGAGAAACCCCGAAGAGTAAAAGAAAAGTTGTTGAAAGCAACGATTTATCACCAGTAAAGTCTTACGATATTATTTCGTAAATATATAATAAATAAATCGAGACGCCAAACTGTTCGCAAGATGACGTTTAACTTAAACAATTATTCCTTTGCTCACAGCGATGTTTCTCGGCCGAGAGTTACTCAACAGGTTTTCTTGCTTTCCACTCCAACAATCCTTTCCTTTAAAACTTTGTTATTGATATCAGTATTTTCACCCAAGCGGAGAATCGAGTCACAAAACTCCATAATATGACTAGATGACGCCCGCAATTCCGTTGCGCCTAAATTCATTTATCGCGCGGGAATCGTACGTTTTTTCGGGATAAAAAGTATCCTATGTCCTTTTCCGGGTATCAATGTATCTCCATGTCAAATTTCATTAAAATCGGTTCAACGGTTTAAGCGTGAAGAGGTAACAGACAGACATACACACTTTCGCGTTTATAAGTAGGGATGTCAAAATGAGTGAAAATTTGTGCCTCACTATCTTACTTTATAGCAAAGATCTCATACCTAAACCACCATAAATACACATACTAACATTTTTTTTTTAAATTTGAGAATATTTTCGTTGAAATTCAGCGCTCCGTCGCGCTAAAGGAGTTTATGAAGGCATAAACTACAATATAAGGGCCGTCTTCACACGCACCTCGAGTCCATAAACATGCTTCATATCTCGGTAATTCCGCAGCTCATTATTTTCGTTCAAATCCCCGCTCCGTTTAATCCCGGATTAACATGCCGCTCAAATGAAGCGAAAATTTCTTTCTGGAATCATCTGTAGGTTCGTGAAAGCTTGTTAGCTATCAATTTACATGATTCATGAGGCCGCATAGCTGTTTTACGACTGTTTTCTTCCATTGAATGAGCAGATTGGTCTTTTATATTCCCTGTTCGGTTATTGATATATCTTTGATACTTTTTATGCGTATGATTTCGTGTTATAAACAATAACACGAAATCATACGCATAAAAAGTATTTCCTTGTCGCTTGTGATAAAATTTTTGTTGCGTTTGTGTTAGTTTTCTTAGCCTATTACCATAATAATATTATATAGATAGTCCAGTTTACTACATTTCGTACCTACTATGTTATTTCAAAATTAGAAAGACGACCACAGATGCAATATAATATTTAATTATTATGATATAATAGGTTCTATGTAACTATATATATAATAATTATATTTTATGTCAAATTAATAAAATTTATTTTATGGTAACCGCTACGGTTTTATCCTGGGCACAGGGCAGCGGGCAGGTAATGTAGTAAAATCGGCCAAGTGCGTGTCGGGCCACGCGCAATATAGGGTTCCGTAGCACCGCTAGTATTTCATATTTTTTGTATGGTCAATGAATGTACATTTATAACGTGTTTTACACTACTAACAACATCATCTCAGTTCCGTTCAAAGGAATTTGAACGAAAAATTCCTTTATACTTCGCCGAAAACATTTTTTTTTTGTTAATCGACTATTACACAATAACTTTTGAAGTCTTCTTAACCGTGATAGTTTTCCTTTTAAATTCAGCATATTTCCTACTCCCGTGAATTTTTTCACATTTCCAGAAGCAACCGTTTAGCTGGACTCTTCCTTGTTGACTACGGAACCCTACAAACTGCGGTGTTACTGCAAATTGCTTCGTGGTTATTATCAATAAAGTTTCGTATCAATATCTTCATCTATCTAATATTAAATTCTTGGTCTTAATTATAAAATTCTTGGTCCAAAACGGCTCAACCGATTTAAATTTTGTATATTATGTACATTCGTTAGGCCTGAGAATAAGTTTTTATCTACTTTTTATATTGATTGACAAAACAACATTTGCTGGGTCAGCTAGTCTTTTATAAATAACATGATTTTAAAACAACCCAACCGAATTAAATTATTTTCCTCCATTAATATGAGCTTGCAATTCTTAATTTAATACCGTTAAAATATGGTTACGAAAGCATTTACCAGATTTTCATAACATCATTGATTTAAAAAAATCATAAAATTATCTGTATTTAATATAATTTTCAGTTGTATTAGATAAATAAAAATAAATTACTTAATATCAAAATAGAATCAATAAACCGTCAAAGGCACTCCGTATATACACACAGCAATAAATAAAAACTCATTACTTTATGAAATCAGCTTCCAATTTAATATTCTATTTATATTACAAAAAATCACAAACACTTAATTTATTTGATATACCCATTGTCTAAACCTAATACCTAATACTACTTAGATTATAATAGGAAAACTTGCTATAAAATATATACTTAAATATCAACAAATGTCTCAAAGCTCAAACGTAAGACAAATCTCAATTATTAAACAATCAAAAAGTCTGTAACAAACTAATCAGTCCAGTCACAACAGGCATCGTTAAAATCAAGTAATTAATATTATTCATATTAAATAATCAAAATTATACAGGGTATTAGGTTTAACACCGTTATCCTTAAAACCAACCAGGATAACGGTGTTAAACCTAACAACCTGTATATTTATATACATGTACAAAGTAACTGACAGTTTCGTAATTAGTTAATGTATTTGTAAATTGTTAATGAATATCTCAGTATTATTGTAGTAATTATTCTGTGTTTGCTATTAAATATTTTGTATTATTACTAGTACTTTATTCGCGTGAAAAGGACAGCTTAGAAATCTTAATAATTATGGTATGTCTTTGTCATGGCTCGGTAATTCCATAGTATGGTATTTCGATGGATGTTCCATCGAAGAAATTGATTCCTAGGCAGTTACCAACGTCATTTGGTCGGATTCGTGTCAATTTAACGTTAATTGTGTTCTGTCGGCTGGGTTTGACATAACGCGACCAAACTACGTAGGTCCCCCATCTGCCTTGGAATCAACTTCTCTGATAGTACAATGTATAGATTATTATTATAAGGACTCTGGACCACTCCGCAAAGTAGGACTTTTGGAAGACTTTATAAAGTTAATCCTTGGCTCTATTAGTGACAGTGGCGTCTCTGTACAGATTAACTCCTCTCAGCATCCAACCACGACCCGGCTGGGCTTTTTCCCCACCGATGGGCTTGTCGTGGGCATCATACACCTGGGCTAGGAACATCCTCCGTGGGCGGTCGGAGGCGTTCTGTGTGCTGCCGTGGATGAGGAGGTAGGAGAAGATGACCACGTCACCGGCTTCCGCGATCACTGGAGTCGCCCGCTCGATTGGGAACTTTGTCTGCAAGAAAATTTTCGTAGTAGAAACAATCTTGCATAAAAACGCTCTAAACATTAAAGATTTATGGGCATAAGCTAGACGTAGAAAATGTAAAGTAGTCTAGTTACAACAAACCCAGCCAGAATAACTTGACTTGATATAACCAAACAAATAACGTAAGTTTGGCTATGAATATTTTTTGTCATGGTAAAAAATCTCATCAGTAAAAAATATCATGGCTTCGAAGATCAGCATGATTAACTTGTAAAATATAGTACGCACCTGGTCCACATAATGGAAAGCACTGCCTTCCTTTGGACCAAAATCTTCCAAAGGACCAAGCTTGTGTGAGCCTGGGTACACAAAGAGCCCACCATTCTCAGGGTTGGCAGCGTCCAGATGGATGAAAGCAGCTGTCATTGAATCCTTCTCGTAAGGGAAATAAGGGTAGTCCTGAAATGGGAAAAATGTCAGTCAGAACATAACGATTGGAACGTATGTTTCCATATTTTCCCTCTGCATTTGAGTGAGGCAGTTGTGTTTTAGTAGAAAACTAAGGACTTACAACAACCAGCGCGAAAAGTAACGTCGACTTATTTTTAAGAATTAGAACGAAGTTCCTTATCGCGCGTTGCGAAAGGGTTAAGGGGGCTAGACGGAAAAAGTTGTAAAGACACATTTTTATAAGTTCCTGCGCTGTAGGGGCAGAGGGCGTTGATAGCTGTATTCCTGGGCGTCAACTATATGGCGTTTTTGAGAATAAACAGCAAAATCTACCGGACGTTTAAATAAATTTTATTACAATTCCACAAAAGTGTCGTTAGTATTCCTGGGCGTCCACTAGATGGCGTTTTTTTATAACTTCGTCGGAGTACTATTATATATTCTGTGACTTCGTTCCAACCGGGTGTCCCTTGACAGCTTGACCTCTCAAGTTTTTTTTTCGTCGGTTGTAAGAAAATTCATCGTACGTCAGTGAAAAATGTAAAATATAGACGAATTTCTACCTGATCGGTGACCAACATATTGATGGTGTATAAATGATACAATATTGGCGTCCACCTACCTGGTGCATTGGGTACGATGCTCCTTTCTCTGGTGGTTTGTAATGGGCTTTGGTGTGATGCAACGCTATGTTCTTGGTACCCATACAATCCTCCAGAGCATCTAGAAGATCATCATCATACAACAGCTTGCCGAACACAGCATGGTTCATTTGAAGATTGTGAATTCCTTTTACCTAGAATATGAATATGATAAATTAAACATCTTTATTAAACACACAAGGGACAAAACACAGCCAGAATTTATAACAACAATAATTGTATTTTTAAAAGATAAAACCGACTTCAAAATTGTACGTAATTGAGAATTAAAATTGCCTTATGTCAAAAACTACTGAACCGAACAATACCTAGTACAACAAAAAAAGAATTACTTAAATCAGACTTGTAGTTCCGGAGATATGCGAACACAAACATAAAAATATACATACATACATACATACATACATACATAAAAACATACATACAAACATACATACACTTTTGAAATTTGGCAGATTTTTTTCTGAACAGTGTTGTTTCTGAACAATCAGTGTCTGTACTAAAATAGACTAACATATACAAAAACTGGGCAGTTCTGGAAATATTACATACATTCCTACTTACTCCTTTTTTTTAAGTCGGTTAAAAAAGAATAACAAAAACAACTTAACATGACGCACTACATACAACATTTACTACGTAACAAACTTAAAAGGTTAGGTTAGTTACTTACGGGGCGTCCATTTATTACGTGAGGTCTTCTAGGGGGGAAGGGGTCAAGCTAAATCTTTCCAAATCTCACTTAGGGGAGAGGAGGGTCGTAGTAAATATCACGAAATTTTTTTCCCGCAAAAAACTGTGTAAAATTGTGTGAAAAATGATTTTTTCAAGAGTCTTGTAAAAATTATTGTCTTAAATGAAAGTCATAAAACAAATGAAGTTTTTTTCAATAATCAACACATTTACAGCCAAAACATAGATTTGCAATCTCGCGTGAGATTGGGGAAAATCTTACGATATCTCACCAAGGGGGGAGAGGGGGTCAAAAATCCTCCAAAAAGCCTCACGTAATTAATGGAAGCCCCCATAGGTAACCGGCTATGGCTTTGCAATGCCCACACCGCATGTTTAAAGGGCAAGCCACTCAGGCTTCGACCTCGGCAAGCCGTGGCGCCTAATCTTCCGTGGCCCCCTGTCAGTAAGCCACAAACGGCACGCTAGTACAATTATTTATAATAAACATGACAACACACAAAAACATAAAATGGATCGTAAATTAAAGTGCTACATTTCGTAGGCAATTACCATTAAATAAGATTTTAGAATTTAGATATAATACATTTTCGCCCACACATACCTACGTTTGTTGTACATAATTAAACATAAAATTTAAAATAAACGTAATAAACGTTAAATTGGAAGCAATTTCCTATAATAATCAGTTATAGTTTTGATATTTTTTTTGATACGAATATGAATAAAGTAATTAATTATTAATTAAGGCCCCCCCATCAAACGACATCAACATCCCCCGAGCAAACGACCTTGACCATACATTTGCCGCGTTGCCGAAATCGCACCAAAATCCTATTTTATTTTACTTTTCAAAATTGACCTAAAAATCAAACGGGGAATTTATGTAGTTAATGAAATTGTCGATCTATTGGCGTGTGTTTCAAATAAAAGTAATTTGTAAATACTAGGAAGATACTGAAAGTATGCTTGAATTTTAATAAATTGGTATTACTTTGGAAGCTCATATCATGAGTATAATAAACAAAAATAGGAAATTAATAACGGGGAAAGGAATGTTCATATACTGAAGATTATTGCTGTATTTTTATTATAATTTTGTAGCTTTCAAATTATGAGTTATAAGGCTCTAAAAACGGTAAATTACGACATCTCCGTAGGGGGAGCGCCTTAAGCTATAAGTTGTCCATTACTATAAAACACATTACTCAAATAGAATAAACAAAAACTTACGGTATAAGGACTGTTGCTGACTCTATGCGTTTCCTCGGATCCGACCCAGGAACTCTCAGTTTTGTCTTCATTTTTCCTCCTAAACAAATCGTCGTACTCCCTAGACACGTCCTCAAGCAGCTTGCCTTTTATGACTTTCTTCAAGTGAATATAACCGTTCTCTTTGTAGAACTGTTGCTGCTCTTTAGTTAGCCTCATCTTGACGACTGATGCAGACGACTACGATCATCCGTATTTATATTGTAATTTGCGTCATGTCACCGATAAGCCCACGGTGGCGTAATCAATCGAAAAATAAATTTTCATAGTTTAATATCAGCTATGGTGTTATTCTACATAAGATTTGCGTGGTAGAAGACAAAGGTTATCTATTTATCAGAATGGGTTGTGGTGATAGCTCTAGAAATTTCCATGGCCATGTTTTTCTTATTTGTATTAATAGCATTCAAGGTTATTTGTATGTTAAGATTCTTCAAAGCTTTGTCTACAATATAATATTGCGTAACTTTGGCCCATATAGATTTTAGAACGCAAAGAAAACAACTCTATACATCGAACAAACAGATGGCGAAGATAGTGATTAACTAGTGAATATTAGCAATCAATCGTTGATTTTTATCAATAACAATATTTATACAAAGTAGGTATAAATATACAGGGTGCAATTAAACCTTCCTGCCAAATTTTGATACATTGGTCCTTGTTAAAAATAAAAATACACGTATTTTTTCTTTTATAGTCACTCAGTACTAAATTATTAAGAAATGTCTTCCGAAAGTTATCCTAAAAAACACTACAATTAATGGACATGATGCGTCGGCCGCGCGTGACGTGCCCCCGCGCGCGCGCCTCATCCCGGCGTCACCCCCTCTCATTCCCCCGCGCCGCGGCCCGCGAGTGACCGTTCAGCAACGATATTAAATGGGATAATTATGTCATTGAAAAAAAATAACACCCAATTTTTTTTTTGTTAAATGGACTCTCCTAATCATACCTAAGCCATGGAAAAAATTTGGCAGGAAGGTTTAATTGCACCCTGTATACTACTCTTGTAATTGAACATCGAAACTATAGTGGTGCTTACCACCGGTTCGGGAACTAACCCGTTACCCGGCGAGAAGTACCGGCGTAAGAAACAATAGAAACTCGCAAGTCGCACGATCCTCGTTTTACCAAAAAGGTTAAGTTTAAGAAATATATTATAATTTAGTTACATCGTAAGTCTTTTTTTAAAGCAGGATTATAGTCACACTTTTCGTGAACTTTAACAACACTCAATAAATCAAGTTCAGAAATAACAATTTCAGTATAAACAAGATGATCTTCAGAAAGCTTAAAGCAAAAATAATACATTATTTGGTTTTACACTCAATTAAACCGCGTGCTTACTTATACATAAATAAATAATTAACAATCGTTATTTATTACGGCCGAAGTAAAATCAGTGCAAAATTAATTCCGCTCGGCTGAACATTTGTACCAATTTTCATTAAAGGAATATTTAATTAATTGCTTATTTACATCACAATAGGTTGTTTCGTTATATTTTCATAAAATATGTATTGAAAACATTAAAATAACGGTGTGCTAATATTATTACATTAATTAGCGTCTCATATAATAATGATCGAACTTCACTTGGTAAGTTCGTTTGATCATTTATTATATTTCTTCGCTTCACTCTTCGATATATAATTAACCAGGTAGATTTTCAGAGTAACGAAAGAAAGATTATTTTTTTTTACAAAATATAATATAGGCGTACATTATGATTAGTAATCATTAAATTCGAGAAAGAATTTAATATAAAAACTTAAGAGACCTCTATGGTTTGTGATTCAAATGATAACACTGAGATCATGGTGATTATATAACTGATTCAGCGAAACTTTGTTCGTCGATAAAATTATGCCTGTCGACTGTCGTCTTACTAATCGTCACACAAATCGTGTCCAGTTTCGGACCCCGTGTCGACGCCGCGCCGCTCTCGCACAGCACCTGCTTTATCCAGCGGCTAACCAACTGGGAGGTGGCTGTTCTGTGCAGGGCGTTAAACGTTAGCAATAAGGAACCCGTACCTTAGCATTATCATATTTAATATAATCTTGCATAACCATCGCACGGCGTAATAACTTAAATATAACTTCTTCTTTTTTAATAAAAAAGAATTACATCATTTAATAAAATTATGTAATTCTTTTCACATCATTTTATTTTTGTAATTCTTTCAACATCACCGATCCGATCACGCCCGGGAGTTGATGTCTTTGTAATATAAATTTCGATACCGCTATTTAAAACCGTATTCTTTATTTTGCCGAGTTTTATAAGGCAGAACGTTTTAAGTCAATGATCAGTATTCAGTAGGTACAGAGTGCAAGAAAAAACAAATAATTTATAAGTGGATCCCGGGTACTATACCACTCAGGTATGGGCTAGGATTTTTACCGGAGAGCTTCTTTCGAAAGATGCTTCACACATTCATCTGAGCCAATGTCACCAACCAATAATGTCAACATTGTTCATAAACAATGACAGTGCACAGTGATGGATGTAGAAGATATCGTATTACAGCCATTGTCAAATTGTTTGGCTAAGGTTCCGATGGAGCGGACGAAGATCTCTGTAATAAGTCTATTAACTAATAAGATTGAAGAGAGTATTTATCTAAAATCTAAGTCGAAGTAAAGTATTTTAGAATAAATTTTAAGGAGTCTTCTGCTTTAACTGAGTCCGGCTCTGTGGTCGTCGATAATGCATATTAATATGATTGAAAGTCGAGAATATTGTGTTCTCGGTCCACCAGGCTGAATATTTTAACAATTATTATTCAAAAATAAGTGTGATTCTGTTATCGTATTTATCATTGCATATTTAATTTAGTATTAAATATTTTAATCGCTGAAAACCAGTCGCATTTCGTGGCGGGAGTCAGGAATCAGGATATGAAGGTGTCAAAACACCTATCAGTTGAGCTAGCTCACGAATTGCGTGAGCTTGTTTGTCACGGTGTGCGTGGTTGAACTCCTCTGAAACGGCTCGACCGATTTTCGTGAATCTTAGCGAGCATATCGGCTAGGATTGAGAATCGGACAACATCTACTCTTTTATCTTTATATTGATAAGTGTATTAATTTGTTGAATAAATAATAGTAAATTGTTACAACTCAAGACTGACGTCGACCATTGTTTGTACGACGGGACAGTAATCATGGACTTTGCCATGGTGACATACTTATTTAGTCACTTCAATAAAATAATAATATGGGCGAAATACTTTATATTGCAAAAACAACATTTGCCGTTACAGCTAGTTATGTTAAAATAATATATATTATAAACGATAAGACTTAAATATTTACATATTTGTTGTGGATTTAATACACCCATGGCACTTATTAACAATCAAACGTAAACAAAAAAGGGGCGCCTGAGGCTGAAGAATTGTCGCTTAGAACACTGATATTGTTAAAGCGTGGTAAGTCTAGTAGTGATAAAGCCTACGCCTGGTCTGGTTTCCTTCTTTATATTTTTTGTGAAAAAAATGTTAGCGCATCTGATAGTCTGTACGTCAAGACTTAAGGCTCTTCGATCGCGGATTCTTGGAAATGCTATTGTATTCTATTGTTGTCGCGACCACCGGTGCCCGTATGGGGCTTGATGAGTTAATCCGTAAATTAAAATATTTCGATCGACTAGTGAGTTAATAGGAACCGAGAAGTAGGCTCTTAACTCTATTTTTGCTAGATATCCACTTTTGGGTATTGGCTTGAAAGCCGTACGGTAATTATCCAAATTAACATGTAATTTCGAAATAAACTTACTTAGTGGTTTCAAATTTAAAATAATTCAAAAATTGTATTTAAAATATAATACAATATTTTCCGCCGCTTTGTTTGGGGAAAAGAAAATCTTTGTAATAAGGTAACCTTCGGTGGGGGTACACGAAGATATAGTTTTAAATTCAAATAATTTATTGATGTCATGATGTATAATATATAAAGCCAGTGGTCCCCAACCTGTTTTTGTTTTAGAAACGAAGTTTCAAAATGGTTTAACATCACGCGGGCTACAAATAAAGTCCCGGTGGCCCGCATGCGGCCCGCGGGGCGCGGGTTGAGGATAGCTGTATTAAGCTCACAATAATTATAATAGTAACATCTATAAAATCAAGCCCGAAAGGTACCCGATTAATGGTATGTACTAATTTGTTTCTCCGAACAAACACTGGAATTATTCAGCGAAACAATAATAATCTCGATCTGATATTGAGACAAGACTTATCGAGTCTGAGTGTTATAGAACGTCCGTTACGAAGTTGTCTTGTCTGATAATATATTATCTGATAAGTCTGATAATAATTAATATCGAGATAAGTCAGTTACTGTTGATAAGTCTGATAATATCGAGACTTTGTCAGGTGAAATTTATAATGATAATAATAATTGATCGAAATGGAATCGATCTGCAACACTTATTATCAGTAATGTTTTATAAGCAGTAGCTTATTTTAATCGTTTTTGGGATCATTTAAAACCATAATCTGGCGAATCCAACGAGGGCTCACCTAACGTCAGTAGGAGCCCTGGATCTATCCGGATCTGGTCCGGTTCTATCGGTGCCGGTACTCAGAATCGACCGTTGGCACCTGGTTTAGGAGTGAGAAAGCTTCGGGTTCATTCGTAACCTGATCGACCCGTATATCGGTCACTTCTAGTGATATTTCCCCGATTGTCGGTCTTAGTGACCTAAAAAAATAAATATTGGGGTAGCTTAATTGCTCGTTATAATCGACTTATTTGTCGATAAAATATGTTACAAAAATTATTGAGGGCAGTAGTTATCACGTTACGTAGACAATAAGTAAGTTTCGTTACATACTCGCGGTGTATCCCGAATCCCGACATTGGTGCAAAATTTATTTAATAATAATAATTATATACCGGCAGACATAATAAATTATAATCGTAGTTCTATATTTAGAACAAAAGGATCGCGCGGGACGTGCATTGGTTGTTAACTGATGAAACTCGCAGTCAATCTAGTTATTAGCCCGAAATAGCTGTTCTCTATAAAACGGAAAAGATATTAATATTATAATAATAATTATGTAGTTTTATTTATAGAACAAAGAGCGCGGGTAAACGCGCGGTAGTTGCTAATTTTTATTTTTGAACATTGTCGGAGACTCGTAGTCAATCCATACATTATGTTGATTTAAAAAACATCAATATATTTTAAATTTAAATAGTAATTAACTCGCAGTTAATCCCCTCAAACCAGCCAACATATTATACTTCTATTTTTAGATAAAACATCGTCAGAGACCCGCAGTCAATTCCGATGCATAAGGATTGTGTTTAGAGACTCGCGGTCAATCCACACATTATCGCGGTTTATAAAATAACTCGCTGTTAATCCCCAAACCGGCCAACGTATAGTTCTATTTATAGAACAGATAAAACATCGTCAGAGACTCGCAGTCAATTCCGATGCATATAAATTGTGTTTAGAGACCCGCAGTCAATCCACACATTATGGCGGTTTATAAAATAACTTAATATAATTAAACACTTGCAGTAATTAACTTGCAGTTATTTCCCCCAATCGGGCAAACATATAGTTCTATTTATAGAATAGGTAAAACATCGTCAGAGATCCGCGATCAATTCCGATGCGTATAGAATATAGATTGTGTAAAAGGACTCGCGGTCCAAACACACTGTAGGTACTTATTGACTCACAGTCGCAGTACATGCCGGTTAATTAAATAATTGCAGTAATCACCTGCAGTTGTTTCCCTCAATCCGGCAAACATATAGTTCTATAATTCTATTTATAGAACAGATAAAGCATACATAATATTATAGATTGTGTATAAAGACTCGCAGTCCAAACACATTGTACGTTTATTGACTCGCGGTCGCAGTACATGCCGGTTAGTATTGAATATAATTGGCTCGTCTTGGCCTGTAGTGCCTGCCGTTTATTTAAGTATTTAATAGTACTTACATGTATTTTCTTATTAGACGATAAGATAACACTGACTTTAGTTACTTACAACACTGACTCTATCAGCTTAATAATAATACCCAGCTGCGCTTTGGCATGGTTACTAAGTATACGTGCTCGCGTTGCCTCTCGTTAACAAAGAATGAGGCGCGCAGGTGAGCGAGTGACCGACAGTATTATATTTTTTTCAAGTACCCACATACGTCTTTAAAAAAAACGCGATTGCCTAGCAGATAAGCAAAGGACTACCTGGTTAATTATATATCGAAGAATGAAGCGAAGAAATATAATTGTCAGTGGCTCTTAATACGTATGAAAAGTTCAGAATTAATTATTAGACTGCTACAGTGCTACCTACTGGAGATAGGTAAAAATCGTACTCAAAGATTCCGTTACATACATACAGCCCAAGCTAGTAAAAACGTGTTAAAAATATTATCATATTATTTATATTTTGCATTAATATTAATGGCAAATACTACAGTTTGAATAATAAATACTTATTGCCACGAAAATAATGGTTAAAAACGACTTCAAAATTTTTGCTCTTATGAAAAAATACAATGAAAATTAAAAATGTTAGACAAGGAGGGTATATTATATCATAAGTCGGTTTATTAAAATAATTCCCATTCTCATAGTCATTGTCATTTTTTGTTTCTTTCAAGTTCCAGCCATTTGGAAGTTTAAATTGTTTCCCTCGCTGGAATAGAAAAGAAAATGTTATTTTCCCTGGCTATTTTCATTTATGACCTTTCAAAATTTTTTCAACTCCTAAAATTGCTTTAGTCTTTATTATAATATTGCATTAAAACATACAGGAATTTTATGTTTTGAATAAAGTTTAAGGAAATGTTTAAAACTTAACATTAACTTCTATATTTTATTTTTGAAAATGTACCACAATTTTGGCTTTAGTATAAGACAAGAAAATCTTTTAATTTCCAAAAATACAAAAATCTTTAATTATTTCCCAAAATGGCGAACAGAGATGTACTAAATAAGTACCATCGAGGAAATTGATTCATAGGCCTACGTCATTTGGTCGAGTTATGTCAATTCAACATAAGTGATATAAGTCATGATCTGTCATGTCGTCTGGGTTTGACATAACACATAATCAAATAACGTCGTACGTCTGCCATCTTTCTATGAATCAACTTCTCTGATAGCTAGTCGCAGGTTAGAGCCAGTCCACACGGCGCGTTGCGTCAGCGTTGCGTCGACGCAGCGCTGCCGTTGCGTTGTTTTACATACAAATAACCAAGGTGTTCACATGGCGCGATGCGTCGTCGCAACGCAAACAATACACATGACGGACAGCAGCCCCCGAGACGAAGCGGGAGGGGGTGTTGACGTTAAGACTGCTTCGTAATAACGCTGCGATGGCGCAGAGCCTGTGTGGCCGGCTATACGTCAAAATATTTGCGTTGCCACGACGCAACGCAACTCAACGGGCCGTGTGGACTGGCTCTTATACGTTCAGTTTCTCATAAATCTGATCCATCAATCTGGTAAAGATTGACGCGAAACCGAACGTGTAACCCACGGATTGATGGACTGATCATTTTTTTATTATGTACTTTTTAGCCATCAATCTGGCGTCAACCTCAGATTGATGGACTGAACTGATGCCTGATTGAGCGTGTAACCTACGACTATATGAATCAACTTCTCTGGTAGTCTCAAAATGATCAATAATAATAATCATAAGCGTGCCGTTGAAACATAATCCACCACAAAGCGGCTGGCAGCTACATAAATCGGGAATCGATCTGTCTGAGACTCGACAGTACTTGACATCTAGCGTGGCAGCCTCAAGACTTCACCATAATTAAAGACATTAGTGGATGAGGGGGATAAGTAAAAATTTGAAAACAGACGTTTTTTGCATAAATGAAGACTTTAGGATTTTACCCTCGATTTTGACTTAGACGATGACGCAAATTAATTTGCGCGCAATAAATTGAAGACGTGAGTGGAAAAATCGAACAAGTAACATTTCGTAACATACGGACAATACCTAATTTTTTCCCTAATTATTTTAATAAAACTTGTAACTTATCTACTTCATATCCTAGCTAATATATCTGGATACACATATACTTCATAGTTTTTCTATTTCTAATAATTTTTCCGGTCCTAATGCCTTCATTTAAGCAAAAAAACGGGAAGTTTTTTCATGTTACCTTATTCTTCCACTCACGTCTTGAATTCTTGCGTGGTTTTTAATGTTTTTAAATTTTAATAAGGTTTCTTTTGTGTGTATTTAAAAGTTTAATTATCAAGGTTGATAAATACATAACTTTTTATTAATTTAACTTCTTTTATTTTTTTTATCACTTATTTTCCAGTCTAAAGGTACTTATGAGTTCATTCTGAGAAATAAATAAAAAATACCTGTCCCTACAAAGTTGAGAATATTAGCAAGGACTCAACCCACATTTCACTTAATATCTTGAAATTTATTGCAAAATATACAAAAAATAATTGACAGACCAGTAAAGCGTGAACTATTCTTTAAATTAAGCAATTACTTTTTTGTTAATGTAACTTTTTGATAAAGAAATTCAAGCTGAAACTTCAAACGCCAATATCTCAAAAGTGACTTTGTGTGGGTTGAGTCCATTCAGCTTAACTACGTCCAATTTGTGATCTCATTGAATTATTGCATTTATTTCATTTAAGTCACTAAAATGTTGATTGTTTCTTGTTCATTTTTAAAATAAACGTTGATTATTGTCTTTGTATTGTGTTCATACAATGTTGTTTAATTTGAAAAATATACTTAATTATATTACATAATATTAAAATACTGGTTACTATCAATTTGCGGCAAAAATCGCATTTTTTTCAATTATTCTGCTCAATCTCGAAAATCCCGAAAATCTTGATTCGCGACCAAGATCTCGACCCGAATCTCAACAAGATCTCGAACTGACCAATCTTGATTCAGAAAAAAGACGCCAAGATCTTGAATAGTCAATCTTGGTCCAAGATTGCATTCCCTAGTTACAAGGCTTGTTCAAATTATAAAAGAAGAAATGAGTAATTGCTCTTATGTTGTAAAATGTTAGTTGCTTGGTTCATCCATTTATGTCTTCAATTGATAACAGTACAAGTAGACACCAGATACTCTTGATGTTGTGTAAAGCTCATATTTCCCAAAATTTGCTTGTGCCGAGTTTATAACTATGAGATTAAACGCTGAGGGTTAACTGTTAACCTTTTAGTGCCACGTGCCGCTTTTAAGGCGATGGTGCCTTTATGGCCCGTCCCCGCTGAAGTGTTAACTATTTTAAAGTTACGCTTTTTACGTGAAAATAAAAAGGTTATGAGATATAAAATAAACAAAAGATGACCATATAGTAATCTTCCCTCCTAATACAAACCATCCCTAGACTTCCACGAATAGTTCAAGACTAAAATTAGCCAAATCGGTTCAGCCGTTCTGGAGTATTAGCGAAACTAACAAAATTTAAAATTAATTTTTATTTATACAGTAGTTTCCTGCGATTTCGTTGTATATTTTACCGGGATTATAACTATCCCGTGTCGTTTCCCGGGAGTCGGGACTCAAAGTATCTCTAAGCTTTGGTAGGCATCTTGTATCAAAATCGTTCTACGGCTGACGTAAATAGTTAAGAGCGGGCTGTGCAATTTTGCTGTGTTTTCTAATAAGTATTACGATCCCGGAAGACGATTGACTCAAATGAAATTGAGATTTATTTAATCATTCTATATTTATCTGATATTTAGCTAACGGAAAACACGATTCATTTATTTTGACTCGATAGTTTTATTTTTCGAAATTATGAATCTTTTTGGGCATTTCAACAAATATCTGTTACACTTATTGAGTTACTATCATTAAATAACTTGCACTACTATAATCACACACTTTATAAAATAATAGCTAAAGGAAATATTAGTATTGTATTTAGTTTTTAAGTAATCATCAAAAAACAGTTTTGGGACTTACGACCTTTACTTTACTTGCTATAATGCGGGAACCGTTGTTACGCGATATTGTTCACTATTAGCTGCAGCCTAAAGTACATTGCCCGGGAGCACGATTCATGGAATCATTAATGTATCACGATTGGAGGATAGCGTTGTGTGTAGGCGGGGCTAGCGTTTTCACAGCGCGCTCTTAACAGACAACTGACAGAGACTACCGCACATTTATTATTATTGGTATTAATTAAAGTACTGTAGTAAAATTATGATTTTGTAGTTCATGATTAATTAGCATTTAGTTTAAATATTCTGAATCATAAAGTCTTACATAAACTCTACCCACTATGACGGTAGTGATCCTGCTTGATTATAATTTTAGGTTCCTTATCCAAATATTAATTTTTATAAATAGAGGAAAAATATCAAATGACATTAATATATTATACTAAGATAAGAATTATGTAATAGAACAAGATGAATTTATTTATTTTGATCAATTTATCGCAATGGCCGCTTCGATATGATAGCGGTTAAAGGTTAAAGACAACGTCATAATCCCACCAAAAACATTTCTTGTAAAATATTGCCGAGATGACCACATAAGGTTTACCCTGTGAAAAACATATCAGATCTCATGTAGAACCAACTTTTGAATCTACACGGCCTAACTTTACCGACCCTAACTTCAAGTTGAGTAGTGTGTCAGTGACGAAATCGGTTTTATAAATCTATTGTTGATATCATATCATGAGAATATGAACTATCTGGTACATTGAAAACCAACTCTATGAGGGTTCAAAAAAACAACGAAACACTTCGAGAAAAGGTAGGTAGTGCCCTTGCGCTTCGCTTGGCTCGTCTCGGCGGGGGCACGATCGTGCCCCCAGATAATTGACATTGTAAACAAAAAAATATCCTCAACCACTTTGATAAAACATCTAAAGAATAAAAGATTTTTGTTATTGTTTTTTGACAAGGAATAAAAACATGCAAAACATAAAATAAATCTTCTGAAATCCTAGAAGAAAAAAATACGTGTGGCGCTCGGGGACTGCCGCGGTAAATCTATTGCATAGCAATTTTTATTAACTTATGCAATTATAATTCGCAAACGTCTAGTCGCAAGCACATAAACACCGTGCTGAAGTCTGCCTAACTGAAACGACGTTAGATGACGCACCTGCCGCACCGCTGTGATGGTCGGTTGGGGGGGGTGTTAGGTTTATTTTCGTTATGGAATTTCTTGATTCAGTCCCCGCGCTCAAAGCCCGCGATAAAAGCTTAGCAATAACTTAAGATATTTAAAAATTAATGTATTTAATCACCTTATTACTCACTATTCATGCCGAAAGTGATGTACTGAAAAGAGAGTGGGACCCCACTAGATTTAACTTTGTGTCAAGCGACGATGCATTTCACGGACTCTGCGTATTACCGTCACCGGCACAACATTGTAACGCTACTACAGCATCATACAACAATAAGTTGTATCGCAAAGAGTAAAAGACTATTTTCGTGTGGAATCGCTGGGTGGATGGGCTATTTTGCAGCAGCGCTGACCTCTTTGCTAGTCTTTCGCTCTCCGGACAGGTTGCTCTTCGCATATATCAACGCGCGGCAAATTGCTCGACACTGCACTGGTTTCGTATAGGAATAGAAATTCCACATCATTTTATTCAAATTATAAGTATTTTTATGCCTCAGGGTGCCGTCCTAGTTTACAATTGCATTACTTACAGCTCTTAATTAAAATCCGAGATTCGCAGACTTTTCTCGCATAAAATTGTTGCGTACGAGCTTATAGTCTGCTTCATTAATTGTAGGATTTTAGTAATTAGTGGCTGTGAGGAGTATTGTTATGCGGTGAAATATTTTTTATGAAAAGATACTTTAGTATATTATTACGGATAGATATAAATGTATCAAGTACGTTTGCGGAGGAAATGTGAAAATATCTGATTGCATACATGTTAATAATTAATAATTAATTTAATATTTATTGTCAGATCAGATAAGATAAAATTATTTTTGGACGGTACATTAAAAAACCCACTTTGACTTTACAAGCTGAAAGTTAAAACATAGCATCAAAAACAGTACATGCTTCTGTTTATACAAGTACCAACCTAACAAGGCGTCGTTTCAGTTAAATACAATTAGTAAAATGAACTCTCTATTTCAGTTGTCAGCACTAACTACATTGAGGTATGCTGTAATCAGACGACAAAGTATCGGGAATTAGCTCATTAGGCTGGGACCGCGCCGGAACTGAGCGGGATTGGCCGGGACTGAGCGGGACTGGCCGGGACTAAGTGGTCGGTGACGGCACAACACTAATTAGATGTGTTGCTAATTGTCACACCTCACACTAGTGGCGAAGTAATAATATAGAAAGATTAAAAATCTATAAAAAAAATATTATGCTTTTTTAATACGCTTTTTATTAGCTCCATCTGTATGTAGGTTTGTAACTCTCCGTTTTAGAAGCGTGTTTTTGGAACAAAGTTCCTTATCGCGCGTTGCAAAAGGGGGCTAGACAGAAAAAATTAAGATGAAAAGTTGTAACGACACGACACAAAAGTGTCGTTACAACGTCAAAATATTTGACTATTGGCAAAACTAAGTCAAAATATAATATAATCATTTTGATCCTTATTTATTCTCCCAAGCAAGTAGTGACAGCACCAGACTTGGCTTGACCGATCAGGATGTTACGTAATAGTTATTGAAATTGCCGTTATAACTTATGTAACATAGTAAATATTTATTCCGTTTCGCGACTTTCCAAGATGAGCATATAATATACCTACCTTACTTAATTTACATAAGCACCATAGAGTTATTATGTACTACGTACTAGAGCCGCTATTGCAAACAAAAAACATGTCGCACTTGAGGCATGAGCGGGGTGGGACTAGGGATGTAAAGCGGTAAAATTACTTTCGTAAAATTCGGTAAATTACGATATTTTACGTAAAATATTATATTTTACGGTAAATTACGGTAAAATTGGGTAAAAAAAGATTTGATTTCGTGGCATAATTTTCATTAAGAATGTGGATATAAACAATTAAACAGGTTACATAATGTAAGTCTAGACTGCAGTAAGTCAAAACAACATAATAGCCAGCCTGCCGGCTTGCTGTATGCTCTGTCGAGTGTCGTCAACTGTCAACAAGTCGCAACAGCGCAAAATATTATGGCAAACAGCACTAATCGGCAACGTCACAGCTCACACCGTGCGACGCGCACGCAGTACACAAATTACAACTTGCAACACGCTCACCCCGCCCGCCGTCATACCACCATTCTGCATACATACGTAGCCGGTAATTTTACTGTAATTTATATAAATTACCGTAAAATACGCGTATTTTACCAGCGTTTTCGGTAAAATTACGTAATTTTGCAACCCTAGGTGGGACTCCGTGGGAGGCGGGGCGGTGATTGCTATAGATCAGTACCGCAGAAGTGACAAAGTTTTGTGCGTACACTCGAATGAACGCAGACTATTTGAGTAAGTGGATAAAATAAAACAAAGATTTTTACTAAACATTATTAAAAGCTTTTATTTAACTTGCTCTGTGTATGTAAGTATAGGTCTACCAGAATCTCATGGCAATTTTAGACAGCAGATTTTCAAAAAATATTCTTGATCATTGGATAAATTTTTATATTTGCATGTTTAACACACAGAATCAGCCGCTATAAGAAAAAAAAAGGATCAAAATGTTTTATCCCAACTACCCCGGTATTGCTAGAGTCAATTTATTTTCTCACTTTTTGCCATCAGATTAGAGCCTATACATAATATTATTATGTAAGTTCGGGTGGAATTTTTGAACTCAATTTCGAAGTATGTATGTACATAATTATTATATTTTAACCGATTGAGCTGAAATTTTGTAAACACGTTTGGTTTGAATGACAATGCACGATACAGTATGTGACATCACTATAAATACAAAATGGCCGACTATCCAAGATAGCGGAATAGTTATTTTCTATGCCGTTCTACAACATGGATATTGGATATTAAATGAAAGAACTTTTTGAGAGTAACTCGAAAACGAATGTAATTTGTCATTCTACATCCAATATGGCGGCTCATCTAAAATAGGGGAACACAAACAAAGTTTAGTTTATTTCTGCATGACTAAAAAATTGGATTGCAGTTAAGAATAGTTAAGTGAAATCCAACTTTTTAGTCATGCAGAAATAAACGAAATAATATAACAAGTCGCTAAATATAGACACGCTTTTTTCACTGATCAAATCAAGTACATGATGTAATTGATTGTACTGTCGGTTTTTGGTGGAACTTGGTGTACAGCCAAACGTACTACCTCCTCTTTTTTTGGAAGTCGGTCAAAAACCAAAATATTACATACCAAAATTTAGCAAAACCGGTACAGCGGCTTGGGCGTGAAGAGGTAACAGACACAGAGAGAGACAGACAGACAGACAGACGGATGGTCAGACGGACGGACAGACAGACAGACACACTTTCGCATTTATAATATATTATAATAATTAATAACTATGGATCCACAGTCCGCTAGATACTTACCTTATTTAAATTACTTAAATATTTTTAAATACAATTATAATGTACGCATGTATAATGTACACGTAATATTTATATTACCAAAATACCAACTCGTCTACATGAGTACTTCATTCATCGTCGTCTCATCATAGATATCTGTATTCTGCCTACTTTTCTCTCTGAATCTACTACTCTATGACAATTCAAAATGGCGCGCGTCTTTGCGTAGTAATATTGAATGTTCGTATTTTATTTGAAAATAATTACATAAGAATACTTACCGATGAAATGTTATTCCGTCGCATTTGGAAGTGTTTCTGGAATTATTTTTGCAGTATCTTAACACACAGCAAGGCATTCTTGTGACTTTTTTTACTGTCGTAACTCGTACGTCTAGTGCGCAGAAGAGCTCGCGGGCGACTAAGTGCGCTATGGCGCGCGCACCACAGTTGAACGGGACAAAGCATTGCGTTGCGGTGTCGACTCCAGTAGTACATAATAACTCTTTATGATAAGCACCCATTTTTTTTATTTATCATTTATTTATTTCTATGGACGCAAGTCACAAACTTTCTACTTGAAAATCTACGAATAATATTTTATTATTCGTAGTTGAAAATCCAAAAAAAAAGGCATACTATAGCGACGCAAAGTCTTTAGCACTTTTATCTGAACGTATTTTTTTATTTTCAATAGCAATTAAAAAGTTTTACTTATTCAATTTTGAAACTTTGCGGAATGCACACATTTCCATGTATTCATTCTGCGTTCCAAAATTGAATCGATATTCACCCTGTATTTTTAAAAAGGGACTCTAAAAACCGCAAATAAAAAAATCGATGATGTTTGAAACGGCTTTTTACGTGGAATAACTTTCAGGAATAGCGAACTATGCTGAGTTTTATGGACGCGGTGTATCTTGTTTGTTTGCGTTCTTTGATTTCAGAATTTAAAGCTGGTCAAAAATTTTGTTATGATTTCACGAAAACTTCGAGAAATATACTTCTAGTTCTTGTTTTATCTATTTGTGTGACTCTCGTATAAGAGAAGAAATATATCCCAATTTTATTACTTGCTCGCTACCTGGTTATGACCAGGTACATACAAACAGTAACGCATATTTTCAATACCAGAAAAATACCAATTTTGACCAGCAAATAAGCTTCTTTGAGCACTTATATATTCTTAGCCTGCTCGGAAATATGGAAGCAAATAAACACATCGAGATTTGAGCACGATTAGATATATGAGTTTTCTTTGTCAGACACAAAGGCGAGCCCAGAGTCGATCATGAGGGCCTGGATAAAGAGGGGATGTATGACCCCTATTAGTTCCTTTCATTACCCAACAAAAGACGAATTATTTTAAATGATATTCCTGCCAACTTTCTCGGTAATGTTTTGGAATGGATCCTTTGTGCGGTAACGTAAAATATCTGGACTCAAATTTTCGACCTAGATTTGAAAAAATAAAGCTTTTAAACTGAAACCAGCTTTGCAGTGAACACAGACGTACTTAGTACATCACGCGTACACACTTATCAGACAAAGAGCGGTCACGCGTTCAAGCGTTCTGCGTTCGCATTTTGCGTTCGAGCGGTCAGTCACACAGGAGGAATTTTGACGCGATCAGAACGCCCTCTGTGTGAGTATCTCTACAGGGTGTAACAAAACTAAGTGAAATGGAGAAACTCGTGACGCTGGGGCGCTTGCCTATACAAAAGTGAAAAAAAATTTGGTCTCTCTACAAGGAACACATACACACCCTAAAGTATTATCACTTAGTTTTGTTACACCCTGTATATAACGTAATACAACACAAAGAACGCAAAACTGACCGCTTGCACGCTTGACCGCGTGACTGCTCTCTGTCTGATAGGTCCCTAAAATTTGAAGCGACGAAACGAGTCGACAAAAATTAGCTGTATGGTGTCTGTGTATCTCTTAAAAACTGATAAGAAATATGTAAATTTCAAAGTAAATCATACAAAAGTTTGTAAATTGTCCAACAACATTATACAGTAAAGTAAAAAAAAAAAGATTTTATTATACAGACCAGATGAAACCCACAAGTCCGTGGCGCCAAAATTCGTTTATCGCGCGGAAACCGTAAATTTTTCCGGGATAAAAAGTATCCTTTGTCCTTTTTTAGGAACTCAAAGTACTTCGATACTAAATTTCAGCAAAACCGATTTTGCTTAACACATTCAGTGCCTTTAACACACCATGTGTGTCCACACATCTTTATCGCCATGCCGCTGGCACGCCGGGCGTGCTCTCCGTTTTTCATCAATATCTGAAAGATAAGACAGTTTTTTTCACCGAAACTCTCAGAGCATAAACTATGTGCCGTAAGCTAATGAATTCTTAAGTGGTTCCATGATCTGATTTTTTTTTTTATGGTATCGAAAATAATTTCTTATGTAATGCCGCGAACATGCCAGGTGTGTTCATCTACACGAGTTCTCAACCTTTTATATCTGGGTGCACGGTATCTATATTGTTTGGTCAATTTACTTTAAGAAAGAGGGGCATTTCGTACCCACTTATGTAGCACTTTAAGACATACCAAATGAATGGGCTTGAAAAGTTGAACATGTTATTGCATGACGAAAAATCTTTAATAGTTAGGGAGGGGAAGATGGCATTTCGCGACAAGACAATTTTGTCAGATTAAGCTTGTATAGGCTTCCGACATGTGTCGGACACAAGTTCCGACAAATTATCATGGTATAGAAATTAGATTTCTTGTGAGAAATCTAATTTCTATATTAAAAACATTTCAACAATTCATTATTAAAAACATTTTTTTAACCCACGCACCCACCATGTGTGGTGGGACCGTGGGTTAAAAAAATGTTTTTAACCGACTTCCAAAAAGGAGGAGGTTATAGGTTCGGCTGTATAAATTTATTTTTTTGTATGTTCAACGATTACTCAGCCGTTTGTGGTCCGATTTTCAAAATTCTTTTTTTGTTGTATAGGGTCTAACTCGAATTTGGTAGCATTTCACAAAAGTGGTGACCTGATGATGGAATCCATGAGTAATCAAGACACTCCTCAAAATTTATATGGAAACATATTATGGTGATTTTGGTTTTATGTGAAGTATACTAAGCATATACTACCAAAAAGTAAGATTTTGTATCAAGGTATACCATTGTTGCAAAGATGCTGACGGAACTCCTGACTCCTTATATTTACAAGTTTACAAGGTTTGGCTCACCTTCTACTTGTGGACGTTTATTTGATGGGGGACTATCTGCTTGCGTCGCATCATCATCATAATATTCCCCTGTTTCTAGCTCATATTTTTTATGCTCTAAAAATAATAAATAATACTAATAGGTGTACAAAATGATATACAATTCATCACTAATCCACCATGCCACAATAAGTGCACTAAAAATTAAAAAAAAAATTAGATAAGAAATAATATGAGTTATCGGCTCACATTCTACTTTTGGACGTTTATTTGATGGGGGACTATCTGCTTACGTCGCATCATCATCATATTCCCCTGTTTCCAGCTCATATTTTGTATTGTCTAAAAAAATCATAAATAAGTAACCAAAGGTTGACAGTCACTGATCAAATTACGATAAATACTTACCTCGGAATCTATTTAGTGCCATAATTAAACCTTTAAGACCACAAACACTTCAGAAAACAAAATATATCTTCAGTAACTCAAGAAGGACTAATGAATAAGCACGTTTGAAGTCGAAATAACGTATTTTATGATTTTACCTCTTTACAGTGCCAGTGAACACACCTAGTGTGCCATGTAATTTCATCCTGCAATGCCGAGAGCACACCTTTCATAGTTTGAGTTTTTAATAGGGCGGCATCGCTGGAAACTTTTAGAAAATCGTGGTGGCATTGAATGTGTTAAGCGTTTTGGGCATGAAGAGGTAACAGACAGATACATTTACGTCTTACGCATAAATTATAATATTAGTATGGATTGCCAATTAAAAAGTAGTGCTACAGCAGTAAGGCCGCAAATTCGACCAGCTTATAATTTTGTGTAGAAATAAAGCCTTTTTACCTTTTTTTTTTTATTTTACAAACCTTTCTAACCAATGCGTGTTATTCATCGTCACATAAAGTAACCCAGGCTGGCAATGATTGTGGGGATTAATCACCTGGGGGTGGATGAGAGGAGGCTGCTTCCAAATCGCCTCACGTACCCTATTTTACCTTTCGCGTTAGTATCCTTATCTTATACTTTGTTATTAGATACCTGAAGCGGTGTTGTCGAATATATTGCCATAAATAAGTATGCCTTTACTCCTATATTATTTTTGTTTTTTTTTTATAATAATGAACTGAATGACATTGGCTATTATAGGTTTAATTTTGAATACGCCACTACAAAACAGCGACGGCATGGGTCGCTAGACCAATGTCGCTAGAAAATGAAACCACAAATGAAACCACCTATATCCTATGTCATTTAATTCGAATTTTGAATTTTTGTCGGTCGCGGTCGCTTGTGGCAAATATTGGGTCACCTTTAGAGTTTCCATGGGAACTCTATCAAACAACTTCCGCAGCTTTTTCCTGTGCATTTATAACCTACTAAAACTAACTTTATTATACGTACTTGTAAAATGTTTAAACGTATAGTTTTATACAAGCCCATATGGGCCATATATATATATATATATATATATATATATATATATATATATATATATATATATATATATATATATATATATATATTACGTTTGACTACCACTGTCTACTACTATAAGATGTTAAGGAAAGCTCATTTACCCCACAGAAACATTTCAAGAAGGAAATATAAAAGTACACTAGATTACAGGTAGTGCATGTTGAGTTTGTACAAATAAACAGTGACGGATTAACCCTTAATCATATTAAGCAATTGCCGAGGGCACCACGTCTGAGGGGGCACCAGAAGAAGCACAAAAAAGATCCGTCCTTCGGGCATCACGTCTCACTCTCACGTCGCGCGTTTTAAGTTGACATAGAGTCCGACCTAGAGTCATAACTCCTAATCCCACTCCCGCTTGCCCACTCGCTGCCCGCTTGTGCACTCGACAATTCGAATGCCCCAAAATTGCGATCAGCCAAACACAAACTGCTCCTTCCCCGCGGGCCGTATTTTTCAGAATCAGAAATCATTTATTTCCAGAATGAAGTTACTCTATTGATTATAATAATTGGAGAGATAATAATAAATTTCTGAGTTAAAAAGTATCCTATGTCCTTTCCCGGGCCTCATAGTATCTCCATACCAAATTTTAGCAAAAGCGGTTCAGCAGTTTGGGCATGAAGCGGTAGCAGACAGACAGACAAACACACTTCCGCATTTATAATATTAGTATGGATATTATTTTTACCAAGTTTTGCAAATAGAACTGGCTCTATCACTGTTCATCAATAAAACAAATTTTGTTCTGCATCTATTACTTACATAAAATATAATACTGTTGTTTTAACTTTTTTTCATATAAATATCGATACATGTAGCCCGCAGGCCGCAATAGCAGCGGATTAAAGCTCGAATAGCCCGTTCAGTATTGTTATAACTCGGAGTTTCTCTGAATGTAAACTGTGTAGTCGGCATAGGGACTTTTCAAAAAATAAATTAAAAATAATTCTAAACCTTGTTTTTTGGTGTCACACCGTGTATGGCCAAGTTGCAAAAACATTTTAGCCTGTCGAATATACATTGCAGATTTGAAAGAGCATCGGTACAAGTTGGAAGCCGGCTACATGAAGCGGCAGCAGACGACGTGTCGTCACGACACTACTGTCGCTTACCGAAACGAGATGCGACGAGAGGCAATAATAAATAATGGCTTGATCACACTTACCGAGTGCCGAGACAGCGCTCTCGGCCGAGCGCCGAGATTTGCTGAGAGCACTGTCTCGCCACTGTCTTGCCACTCTACTCAGTAGGTATGCAGATCAAGCCCTAAGTACACTAATGCCTGTTTTTACCAACCGCCTCCTTACGCTAAGTGTTCCCTAGCAGCTATTAAGAGTACATACCTATCCTTTAAAATTTCATTAATTTTTGTGTGTCACCTAGGTACTTAGGGCGTAAAAACACTCCTTTAACAGCGCTACCACTTTTACGGGAAACTGTAAGCAAAGAACACATACACACCCTAAAGTATTTATTATCACTCGTTACACCCCATACAGCGTAAATTGGTTTGAACGTCCTACTAATATTATAAATACGAATGTCCGTTTGTTTGTTACCTATTCACGCCCAAACCATGTATGGCGATACTATTTGAGTCCCGGGAAAGGACATAGGATACATTTTATCCCAGAAAAATGTACGGTTCCCGCGCGAATAAATGAATTTTGGCGCAACGGAGTTGCGTGCGTCATCTAATAGTCACATACCCTCAAGTAATATCACTGCTTTATGGAACACCACCTTTACCAGAGTAAATCGGCTATTTCATAAAAGTTATAATGGAAGTTTTGTCATAATGATCGCAATAATTCCGGCCAAACTGTAGTTTTGTCGTGCGGTCGGGTGCGTTCATCAGTTTTATTAAACACGTCGTTAATTACAGTTAATTTATTGTTAGTGTCGAAATTAGTGGTCGCCGGTCGCTGCTGTTATTAAATTTATATACTTTATAATATTATGTTTATATTATTCTGATTCATAGGCCTCAGTTACGCAGTGGCCTTGGAATCGAGGTCATAGTCTAGAATTTTCAGTCCCCAAATAATCCAACTTCAACACAGCTTCGTTTCTTGTTCGATTCAGTCCGGATCCTCGTACAGCAAAAAGGTTATTATAAGTGAATAATTCTAATGTACAGGATTATGGTCAGAAACATTGTTTATAAATTTTGGATTAAGAGAGGTAACCGAATACTTTAAATTATTAATCATAAAATAAGTTAAAATCAAAAATCTTATACAAACCACAACGAAACTTTCAAAATTTTCGGCTTTTACATTATTCAAGAACGAGTAATTTCCGTGAAGTTTTTACTTAGATTGAGGGTAATATTAAACGTTCGCTGTATCAAATTATTCATAACTAGGCCAATAACTGTACAAAATTGATGCGGTATTTTAATGAAGAGTTAATCAAAAATAAAATAGGCCTACGGTATGATTTCTTACGAAATTGTTGTTAAATAATTATAATTATAGGTAAAGTATTAATAGGTAAATATTTTTAACTCAAAAGAGCCAGAAAACAGAGGACGGTTCATCTGATGGCAAGCGATAGCCGCCACCCATGGACACGCCCAAGAGACACGTATACTTATCTGCAGAACATATTTTTTTAAATGACTATCAAGCCAAATTTTCGTGAGTAGCTTCATTTTGATGAGACGAACAACAATTTCCTCTGCGAAAATTCTTGAAAGTGGTAGCTCACAAGTCTTCGTTGACTACGGAACCCTAAACCGGAACCCTAACCAGCAGATTTTTTGTATATTGATAGGTTAATAGTTATATAATTCAAGAGTAACATTGTCCTACAAATAAAACAATCCATATTTTAGGACCATCAAATCCTTTCTATCTCTGTTAGCTACCACTTTCGAGATTTTTCGCAGAGGAAATTGTTGTTCGTGCAAAATGAAGCTACTCACGAAAAATAAGCTTGATAGTAAAATAAATTATAAACAAAAAACTTTTTGAAAAAAAGCTTTTATTTAAATAGTCTAAAAGAAAAAAATTAATTTCTCCTTAAAATTTTTAACTATTAAGTTATAATCCTCAATATATTATGCAATTTGCATGATAATAAAAGCTTGTCGCGACTCGAGAGACTTAACAATCTATCAGTACTTGATAAATTTATTAAAATAAAAATATAATATCAATTTACTCAGTTAAATTGGTACTTACTAGTTTATTTACAAATCACGCGATTTGTGGAACCCAAACCAGCAGACTTTTTGTATATTGATAGGTTAATAGTTATATAATTCAAGAGTAACATTGTCCTACAAATAGAACAATCCATATTTTAGGACCATCAAATCGAAATATTAAATCCTTTCTATCTCTGTTGGCTACCACTTTCGAGATTTTTCGCAAAGGAAATTGTTTTTCGTGTTATCAAAATGAAGCTACTCACGAAAAATTAGCTTGATAGTAATAAAAAAAATGGTTCTAGGGAACCTGTGCCAACTGTAGTTTCATGGATAAAAGATCTTGCTTCTAATTAAATAAGGTTATTTTATTTTTAAAGTGCATTTTTTTAACTGTTTTTATTACCTATTGTTTAGCGTGCGAAAATCGATAATTCCACCCTCGATGCCTATCTACATCGCCAAAGTGCTAGACATGTTTAACATTTTATAAAAATATTGTTTATAAATCCGAGCTAAACAATAGGTCGTAAAAGATGCTCGAAAAACTTACATTAAAAATAATTTCTATTGTCGATGAATCTATGACCTTATTTACTTTGAGGCAGGAACTTTTATCCAAGAAACTAAAGTTATTTCTTCTGTACGAAGATCGGAAACAAATCTTAATCGCCATGCTAATGAGGCTGGGGTTGCAAATTGCGTTTCAGTTCGCAAAATCGCAATCCCCCCTACGCCGGCTTTCTATGGCATTGATCTGGTAGAGTGGATCCATTCGTGCTGATGGATTCCAAAACCAAACTTTGAATTTATTGCTATACCATAGCAGAAATCGAACACACGACCTCGGAGTCGAGAACCAAGCTGTAAACCACAAGACCTCCGAGGTGTTCAATGTTCATACTAGACAGAGTAAAAAATAATTCATGAGATCTGCATCGCAGTCGCTAAAATTATATTTTCATAACATTCAACGCAAATCGAAACCAAACGTGCAATAAAATCATAAAGCAAATTGGAATTATGTATTCAATCAATTTTGTAGTTATGTAAAGTTGAACATTTGCGCTTCTAAATGTGATTGAATATATAATAGTGTAGCGTTAAACTTAAATATATTTTGTTAACATGTACATAACGTATGTATCTTTCTCGTTTTTACTTTGTAAGTATTTTTCGTCTTATTTCACTCAGGAAATATTTAAAAGGCTACAATATGACAATTATCGCGCGCGACGAGCATATCTAATAATCTAATGATGCCCTTGAATTCAAAGTTTAACTATTGTAGTTGAGGTAAGTTGTAAGAACTAGGATGAAAAAAATACAATGTTTCAAATTATACGTTATTAAAAACTACTGCGTTATAAGAATAAACAATTTATTTTCAGTGCTCTCGATCTTTCAGACTTTTTCTCAACTTTTTACAGAAGATAGCACTATCAAAATTTCTTCAAGAAATGTGGTGCTTAATAATTCAATGTTTAACGATTCCTTAAATCTGACAAATAGAAGGTAATAACAAAAAACCCAGAATATATATACTCGTATATAGCAAAATGTTTCAATATGATATTCAAAAGAAGCAGAGAAATATTATTCATAAAAACATTGACTGGGGTCAAATTCTGATACCTCGAATCCCAGTTCGACTCTGAGACTGTTCTTACATAGAACAATCCTTACAGTTTTCATTTCATTATCAAGAAGAATAACTTACAAAATAATGAAAGCCTCAGTTTCTTAGAGCGCTTACAGACGAACGGCACTTGTCGACGAGTGTCAAAAAAAGCAATGAAAAAAAATCCAGCGACTGCCGTCGACAAGTGCCGTTCGTCTGTAAGAAGCCTTAGGTGCTAACTCTTTCTTCACCAGACAAATATTCCAGCCTGAAAGAAGCGAGTTCTATGACCCCAACTGGGGCTACGAGCCGTATTGGATCCATGGTGACTACTACTTCAATATCACCAACACCACCATCATCGATCCGAAGCTCAACATAAGCACCATCTGCGGAGGACCTTGCCCATATATCTTCACTATGTATGTCATTGAATACTTAGCTTACTAAATAGTCCGGCCTTCGTGGTCCAGTGGTTTAGAGCTTGGCTTACGATTTTCCTGGTACAAAGCGAGGTCGTTGGTTAGATTATTATCAAACACATAGCAAAAATTTTGGTCCCAAGGTTGATCAAGGCAATGCAAGCTGAATATCTGTCTGACAAGAAATCCATGTAAAAAGTCATATTATACCAAATTTAAAATTACGGAGTTCCCCCATTTGCTTATTATTAGTTTGTTTCAGCTACGGAGTAATTTGCGCAAGGAACAACAATATGACCCACAGAACATTCAAGAACTATTGTGAGCTGGTCGACATAGACTGCAATAATCGAATGAGTTTCGATCCCATTTATCACATTATCCTTAGAAAAAAAAACTTAGAATGGTCAAAGTTTTCTAAACTCCTTAAATTTAGTATATACTATGGCAACTCAAATATTTAACACCTTAAATCCCCAAGCGGCAGCCGGCTGCCGCATAACAATTGAAAATCTATTTTGTCTGCCATACCCACGATGGAGGTGTTAAATAATGATCGCCTGATGATGACGCCACAAATTACAACATTATAACACGCAGAACTTGACGACAATTAAACAGCCTTACAGCCAGTCCACTGTCCACACGGCGCGTTGCGTCGACGCAGCGCTGCCGTTCCGTTGTTTTACATAGAAAAAACCAACTGTTCACACGGCGCGCTGCCTCGTCGCAACGCACACATGACGGACAGCAGCCCCCGAGACGAAGCGGGAGGGGGTGTTGACGTTAAGACTGCTTTGTAATAACGCTAGTGATACGCTACGATGGCGCAGCGCCCGTGTGGCCGGCTATGCGTCAAACGGCAGCGCTGCGTCGACCGCGACGCAACGCTAACGCAACGCGCCGTGTGGACTGGCTCTTACATATTGTCCTAACTGAACATACCGTTACACTTTTAGAATGGACCATCATATACCGAGGAGAATGTCACGACGCTCTTAAGCCGTATCCGCTCTGGTTGGCCAACGCCGAAGCCGACATCCCGAAGCGAGCCGTACAATATGTCGAGGATTTCGAAAAGGCATACCCGAAGACATCGACATTATCCGTGTTACAGCAAGAGATGATGGAAAGAGGAAAAGAATAAACAGATTTTGTAATACTTTGTTTTAATAAGTGAAAAATCTGTAAACGCACGAAATCGAATTGGACGGTTCATAGGGTTCTTGGATGACACATCATCAAGATGACTGAAAAATGAAAATAATAAGCAGCTTATTGGAAGTTGTAGTGTCTATTTAGTGACACATAACATAACGGTGGCTTTAAATCTAATCCACGCGCCATGATTCTTGTAGGAGTTTAAATGGTTTTACTATTCTTTAGATATTTCGCGTGAAAATTGTATACCCTCTACGTAGTACATATTAAACACACGTAGACGACTTCATTTGCGTGAGAATCGCTAGAACATGTGCATTAACGAGATATTGTTACGATTTCAGCTCCGATGAACTCTAAGAAAATCCGGCCAAGTGCGTGTCGGGCCACGCGCAATATAGGGTTCCGTAGTACCGCTAGTTTTGATAATTTTTGTATGGTCAATGAATGTACATTTATAACCTGTTTTAAACTACTAACAACATCATTTCAGTTACGTTTAAAGGAATTTGAACGAAAAGTTCCTTTATATTTCGCGGAATATTTTTTTTTTTAGTTGATCGACTATTACTTAATAACTTGTGAAGTCTTCTTAGCCGTGATAGTTTTCCTTTTAAATTCAGCATATTTCCAACTCCCGTGAATTTTTTCACATTTCCAGAAGCAACCGTTTAGATAGTAGAAGGCGGACACTGGACTCTTAACGATTATTTCCGCTTTGAAACTTCATATTTCACAAATGGATCCCTAAATCGAAAAATGATCTATGAATACTCGTAATATTTTTAAAATACCTATCCAACGACACCCCACACGGTGGGCTGGACGCGAAAAAAAAATATCATCCCCGCTTGATGTGTAGGGGAGGTACCGTAAAAAATATATATTTTTAGATTTTATATACCATTTTGCCGGCATCATTAATATCTGCATTCATGTCGAATTACAGCTTTGTTTAGTCCTACAGTCTCTGAGTAAAACCGCAGACAGACAGACAGACGGACAGACAAACGGACAGACGAACGGGCAGACCGAAACTATAAGGGTTCCTTGTTGACTACGGAACCCAAAAAATACTACAAAAGATCATAAAGTTCGAATAGCTTCTCAAACTTCACGCTCTGCTCCCCGTTTTTAATTAGTTTCTGATATAACGCGGAGAATGGAAATAACTTTAACAATTTTGTGTATGTGCAATATGTTTTATTTATTATATTTTAGTGGGGTGAAATTCATCAGATAATAGAGGAATGAATAATGAGAATTAAAACATACTGTATTATTTACAAGGGGGTTAGGCCACCAAAATTTCTTATATTCTGCCCATTATGAATTTAAAATCTGTACCTAATACCTATACAAGATGAAACAAAACAAAGTAATAATACTTTAAGGTGTGTATGTGTTCCTTACATAGAGTTCACTGTGAAAGTAGCAGCGCTAAAAAAGCAAAAAAAAATTGTGATTTGTTAACTTAGTTTTGTTACAGCCCTGTATAACTTTGTAAATATATTTCAGACCTTTTGCTGCGTGCTCTCGAAGTGATTTCTCAAAATATTAGCCCAGCGGACAAGAAGAAACTTGAGTACCGTACTTAAAACATTTTTTTCAATTTTTTACAGACGTTACCGAACCAATTCTCTTTGCTCATTTTTTTATTTCAGGATGTACCTAAATTACGAAAAAGAGAAAAATGAGGCATGGGATAAAGAATACAACCCGAAGCATGGTTACGAACCCTATTGGATAGACGGTCACTGGGTGTTCCAGACACCCACAGTGAAGGAAGACGAGACCACAACCCCAATGCCACAAGTCTGCGGAGATGAGTGCAGTTATCTATACCAACCGTATGTCATTGTCAAGTATATTAAGCGGTGTCTCCACATTGGCTCACGATGAACAAACATACGAACATGTGAAAATGCATATTTGCGATTGCGAGGATGGATTTATTGTACTCGTTGTAGAGAGCTTCCATCATGACCTAACGTTGAGTAGTGTCAAAAAGTTTTTTTAACACGCTTTTATAAGCTTATGGGCTGTATATGTATGTAACGGAATCTTGGAGCACGATTTTTACCTATCTCCAGTAGTCTAATTAATTCGAAACTTTGCATACGTATTAAGAGCCAATGATAATGCAATAATTAGTTTTTTTTTTTTGCAAAAAAAAAAAAACAAAATAGCACGCTTTGTTTAATGAAAAAAGCGTGTTATTTAAGTGTTTTTTAACTATTATTATTAATTATTATTGTATAGACAAAAGTCATGACGTTGCGGCTCTTTCAGCGCTGCAATGCTACTTTCTAAGAGAACTGTATATTACACAGGACACATACACACCCTACAGAAGGGGTCACTAAATGGCGGACCGCGGTCCGCATCCGGACCGCCCACCCATTGTTTGCGGACCAAGCATTTTCGAAGATGAACTTCGTTAAAAATTAATTTCAGTCTCGAGTCTCGACTAAGGGCTCCCACACAAAACATTTGCGGATTCGCATCGCATCGCAAATATTTGCGACAAAACTTATGATAAAAATGACATTGCGATGCGAATTCACACGAATTCGCAGTTATGTGTGGGAGCTTACTAATGAACAGCTCCAGGATTTAATGTCATTAGCTTGCACCAATTTCACTCCAAACTTCAGACAGTCGACAGATAATAATAAGCAACAAAACTTGACACTTTTCTCATTGATATGTAAATAAATACCCTTGTAATTTCCGTAATTACCTTTCTTTAATAAAATATGTTTTTTGTATAAAACGTGTGGACCGCAAAGGTCATTTCATTTTTTTAATGGACCCCGAGCGAACTAATTGGTGACCCCTGCCCTATAGCATTAATCACTTTGTTTTGTTGCATCCTGTATTGATATAGTGATACTACATTCTGTCTCCAGGACATAAATCTTTATACTCTATAGACCTAGACAGTCTACGGCTGCATGAATATTTATAGGTCTACCAGAATCTGATGGCAATTTTTGACAGCAGATTTTCATAAAATATCCTTGATCATTGGATAAATTTTTATATTTGCATGTTTATGTTGTAATAGGAACTCCTTAGTTAGTAATCTAAAATATTACTTATGAAGTATGATGTCAATCATAGAATAATGTCTTCTTATTAAAATTTTCTTATGCACAACACGTTTTTCCTTCAACCCGTATTTCCTTATACACAACACGTTATCAGCACGAAGCTGTAGGTTTAATAATAGATTAGTAGATTAAAGGGAATGTGTTGAAATGGCAAGCTCTAGTGGAGATGGTGCAATCAGAAGATCCTCAGGTACTACTTTACCTAGTATATCGACACCGGAAATATCACTTAACGTAAGGGACATTTTGGCGAAAATGAGTTATATATATCATTGGATTCAGAATTTCGAGCTCTATCGTTTGGCATACTTGAAATTCCGCTATCGTTAAAAAAATGTCCCTTACAGTACACATTTTTGAAAGTCTAGACAGGTTTTTTCCTAAAAAAATTAATTTAAGGGACGTAAATATTTTAACGTGTTAAAAAAAATAACGTAAATGCTTCTAAAATACAATTCAGTCCCTTACGTTAACCTTTAGCTTAATGCAATTCTCTTAACATATCCTTTACGTTAAGAATTGAGACATAATTATTGTCATAGCTTCACTAAAATTTGTCCCTTACCTTAATCTTAAATATCATTTTTCAAGTAAGAAGATAATTTTTGGCACCTTCTCAAAAAGTATTATCCGTAAAAGTTTAAGGTTTTCTATAAAGTTCAAGTGTTTTAGCTATACCTTTAGCCTTTAGGTATACACATGTAAAGCGATCAATTGTAGATAGCTAGCATTAAGGATGACAATACTCTCCTAGCTGTAAATGAAGTCGAGATGCAAGAACTGTCTTAGAGAATTAAGCAAATGATCGATTACTTGGGCCTCTCAATTAATAAAGGGAAAGCCAAAAACATGGTCATAGACAGAAGCAACACTCTACCTTTGACTGGCGCGCTAAAATTGGAAGTGGTTAGCAAATTCGTCTTTGCAAATCCATAATTTCACAGAAAGAGGCCGCAGAGCGGAACAGGGAGGAATATCCTCCTTCCATTCGGCTCAGGATACAGATTTCGGTAAGACAAAAGAGCAGAGACGTGGTTTTGCAAAGTTCCACCTTGTCTAAAAGGGCTCTGGGTGTAGATGGGAACAGTCCCGGTGCCAAGGGAAATGCTTCAGTCTGCCAAAGTTCCCTTATTTTGCTGGAAATCCTATCCCTTACGTGGTAGACCAGCCAGTCGTGGTGGGTTTATTGTGTTAGATAGTTTCAGGAATCTCTCCGCTATACGACTGATGGTAAATGGTTTTAGTGGGTCAGCTGGCGCTACTCGTCGTCTATTCCCCCATATCCTCAGGTTGCTTTATGTAAACTTAATTAACAATCAACTGTTATATACTTAATATTAAAAACATAAGGTCCAAAATTATATAAAAGTTGTTCTTAACAGTTTATCATACATCAAACTTCCTCCAAAGCATAGTATTTTTATGTCCTTTACAGTGGATTTGTGTCATAGTTTCATATTAAACTTGGTGCTTACTTTAATATGGCATAGTTTACATTGAAAAATTCAGTGCCGTAAGGGACAAATAAGCAATTTTTTTTAATGTAAGGGACATGCTATTTTCTAAACGCGTAAATTTACGAAAATATTTTTTTTATAGTTATATAGCCGGCAAAATTCTAAGAAACTTTGCCATAAACACCTTTAAGATCGGACTAAATGAAAAAAAGTTACAGACAAATTTGTGAAAAAAAAGTTGTTTTTTCGCTCTCCTGAAAAGTCGTGTTTTGTCCCTTACATTAAGTGATATTTCCGGTGTCGATATGCATTCAATTGTGTGGCTGCGAGGGCTACACGGCATGGAAGTTTAAAATGAGGAATTACCTTGTGCACGAGGACCTGTGGGAGACAATAATAGGGTATCCGGAAGGAGATACAACTCCCGAAACAACTAAAAAACGTTGTGATCAGAAGGCGTTGGCAAAAATATGCCTTAGTTTAGATGGTCCGGCCATCACACATGTCCGAAGTTGCCAAAGTGCAAAAGAGGCTTGGGATTCCCTCAAAAACGCATATGAAGACCGCGGAATGGGACGGAGACTTGCCCTAGAACGAAGATTATACAGAATGAGTCTCTCTGATTACGATAATATGGAAACATATATTAATGGTATAATGAGTACTGTACAAGACCTGAATGATATTGGCAAAAAGATTGAAGATGCTTCAGTAGCAGCTATATTATTAGGCGGACTCACAGAAAAGTATAATCCGATGATTATGGGTCTCGAAAATAGCAACATCGAGATAACCACTGTTTTGGTTAAAACTAAACTTTTAAACGAAATGTCACGCAGTGAAGAGCCAGAAGCTGCTTTAAAGGCAAGTAAATTTCGAAAGGCATTTACGAAAAGGAAGCCTAATATAGTATGCTATGACTGCAAAGAGCCTGGACATAAGAGACCAGAGTGTCCACTTCGTAAGAAAAAAGAAAAAGGCAAAGAAAATACTGCTCTTACGGCCCTGGCTGTCTCTGAAAACAAGAAAGATGTTTGGTTTATTGACTCTGGTGCGTCAACACATTTAACTTCGAGGTTGGACTGGCTATCTGACGTAAAAAACGTGAATTTCGGTAAAGTTACTGTTGCTAATGGAGATGAGATCCAATGTCAAGCTATTGGTAATGTTAATATTAATACTAAATCTAATATTATAAATAGTATAAATGATGTCACATATATACCTAAGTTAAGTGTTAACTTGCTTTCTGTTAAAAAGATAGTAGATAAAGGTTTTACTGTTTTGTTTGATAACAATGGGTGTAACTTTTTTAATGCTAAAACTTTTTCTTACACAGGCAAATCTCTTTTACATGGTTTAGTTTGTGATGGTTTGTACAAATTAGACTGTACAGTTAATAAACCTCATAATGCCTATGATGTGCACTCTGACTCGACTTCTAAATTTCTATTATGGCATAGAAGGCTAGGTCATTTGTGTCGTATAGGTATGAACCAGTTGAAGAATAGCAACGTCGGTATCGACTATACTATTGTCGATAAGACAAGCTGTATTGCTTGTGTAGAAGGTAAGCAAGCCCGTAAACCTTTTAAGCAAGTTCCTTACGAAAAAGGTACAAAGATTTTGGAGTTGGTTCACTCGGACATTTGTGGACCCATGAGTGCAACATCATTTCAAGGTAATAAATACGTATTATTATTCATTGATGATTATTCTCGTATGATTTTTGCTTACTTTATCTCTTCGAAGACTGAGGTTAAGGATAAGTTCTGCTCGTTGCAATCGCTGGTTGAAAGGCAGACAGGTGCTCAAATCAAAGTTTTAAGAACTGATAATGGGACAGAATATGTAAATAAAGACTTTCTGGAACATTTAACGGTAAAGGGTATAATTCATCAGACAACTGTGCCTTATAGTCCACAGCAAAATGGCGTTGCAGAACGCACAAATAGGTCTATTGTGGAAAAAGCACGTTCAATGTTGGCTGAGAGTTCACTTCCGAAATCTTATTGGGAAGACGCGTTTAATGTAGCTGTTTATCTTAAGAATAGAAGCCCTCACAGAGCTTTTAGTTGTGGCACGCCTTATCAAAGGTGGTTTAATACTAAGCCTGACTTGAGTCATTTGAAGGTTTTTGGTTGTAGAGCACTTGTAAATATTCCATCCTGTCATAGAAGTAAGTTAGATAGTAAAGCTAGTGAACATATATTTGTAGGATATTCAAATGATCCTCATTCCTATTTTCTGCGTGACGCTGCGAATCCTAGAAGATTAGTAAAATCTAGAGATGTAGTATTTTTTGAAGATTGCTTCACTGGGTTGAAGACTAATAAATCTGTAGATTTTTCGCCTGTACATAGTTAAGACAGTAGTTTTAAAGGGGTGATTGTACCAGATATAGAACTTGAAAGTTCTACTGCTATGAATTATAATTATATGCCTGTGTATAGTGAAACTGATGTAGCTGAACCAGAAGCAATTGATGTTAATACTCCTGATGTTCCAGCTACTATTCACGAGGATGTACTTGTCCGTAATGAATCAGATGTATCGAAATCAGAAGCAGTTGTTGCTGTTGTTCCTGAGGACGGACCAGCACAGATAGACAGGCGTTACCCGGAACGTGTACGTAAGAAAACTAAGTTTTTTGGTTTTGACTTCATGTCTTGGTTAACTAACTCAGTTGATAGTATATCGGACGAACCTAAGAGCTATCAAGAAGCTATTGATTCTGTAGATAGCTGCAAATGGCGTTCCGCTATGGAGGATGAATTTAAATCTCTACAGTTACGTAAAACATGGACTTTGGTCGATAGACCTGAAAAGAAAATAGTTCCATGTAAATGGGTATTTAAACTCAAAAAGGATGCCTATGGCAATGTAAAGAAATACAAGGCTCGTCTTGTCGCAAAAGGTTACGCACAACAAGCGGGGATTGATTATAACGAAACGTTTGCCCCGGTTGTACGAAATTCTTCCTTTCGTACCCTTTTGGCTTTGGCGGCGGAGATGGACCTGAGCATGCAACATCTCGATGTGGATACTGCATTTCTTTACGGAGATCTTGAAGAGGAGGTTTATATGGAACAGCCTCAAGGTTTCATTGAAAAAGGAGAAAATAACAAAGTTTGTCTTTTAAAGAAGTCACTTTATGGTCTGAAGCAAGCGCCAAGGGCTTGGAACAAAAAATTAAAGGACACCTTAGTTTCTTTGAACTTTATACAAACTCCTTCGGAGCCGTGTGTGTTCACCAAAAAGTTTGCTAATGAGGTTATCATTCTGGCCGTATACGTCGATGACATTATAGTTCTGTACAAAGACAAGAGTCATTTTGACATTGTCAAATCGGACTTGGATAAATATTTTTCTCTTAAAAGTCTAGGTGAATTGAATTTTTACCTCGGCTTAAATATCTCTAAGAAAAATGGTGTTATTCGTGTAAATCAAAAGACAATGATTAATTCGTTGCTAGAGAAGTATAACTTGTGTGAAGGTAAAGTCGCTAGTACTCCTTTAGCTGTAGAAAAGTTGAGTTTGAACGAAACGGAACCATTTGAAGATTGTCATATCAAGCATTAATAGGTTCTCTAATGTACATTGCTATAAATACACGACCAGACATATCGTATGCTATGAGCTTTCTAAGCCAATTTAATGCGAATCCAGGAAAGTCACACTGGGAAGCCAGTAAAAGAGTTTTAAAGTATCTAAAAGGTACAATAGACTACGGCATTACATACAGAAAAACTGGTGAGTATTTGTCTGGATTTGTAGATGCAGACTGGGCGAATGATCCTGACGATCGTCGTTCTTATACAGGATGTGTATTTATATTAGGTGGTGGTCCTGTATCCTGGGAGGCAAAGAAGCAACCTACGGTTGCGTTGTCTTCTACAGAAGCGGAATACATGGCTTTGTGCTCTGCTGCTAAAGAAGCTGTGTTTCTTAGACGCTTTATTTATGAGGTAAGTGGAAGGATAGATACTGTTTCTCTTTTTGGTGACAGTCAGAGTGCACAAAAGTTAGCACATAATCCAATCCACCACGGACGGAGTAAGCACATTGATACGAAATTCCATTTCGTAAGAGAGAAAGTTGCCGAAAATATTATTTCTTTAAATTTTATTCCGTCAGAAAATCTTATGGCAGATGTCTTCACGAAAGTTTTAAGGCGTACATCGCATTTAAGATGTGTTAAAGGTTTAGGGTTGATAACCTAGAATTTTATAGATATTTGAATTTTTCTAGGGTTGTCAATTTAAACTTTTAGTTTATTTTTCTATGAATGTTACTTATTTTAATGTAATATGTTTAGATTATGGAGGCATGTTGTAATAGGAACTCCTTAGTTAGTAATCTAAAATATTACTTATGAAGTATGATGTCAATCATAGAATAATGTCTTCTTATTAAAATTTTCTTATGCACAACACGTTTTTCCTTCAACCCGTATTTCCTTATACACAACAGTTTAACACACAGAATCAGCCGCTATAAGAAAAAAAAAGGATCAAAATGTTTTATTCCAATTACCTCGGTATTGCTAGAGTCAATTTATTTTCTCACTTTTTGCCATCAGATTCTGGTAGACCTATAATATTTTAGTCTCTACTGCCCATCTTAAATTGAACTCATTACCTGAACAGAATCCGCGAGGTCTGCGGGCGTGACATAGCCGATACATCGGTGTCCGGTTGCCTCTACATGGGTTTCCTGAAACGCTGTGACAACGCCGAAATGGACGACCACATGGCGTACGGCTACAAAACCTTCAGAACCTACTGCGAGTTCCTCGACGTCAAGTGTAAAGATGCCGAGAAGGATAAACGTAAGCTCTTTGGACCTGATTACACCTACCGAGTAGAGTGGTAAGACAGTGCCCTCGGCCGAGCACAATTATGATATACATACAGAGTGCTCGGCCTAGGACACTCTACTCGGTAGATGTAATCAGCCTTTAGATTAAGCGATGAAGAAGATTAATACGACTTGCGACGGTTAATTGATAGAACTCGAATTTTTTCGTTGTAATTATAACAAGGGGAGTTAGTTATATTTTGACAATCGATTAGCAATAACCCGCAAAAGGATTACTGATTTACCGACAGCAATGCAACATGCATAAATTGAACAATATCTGCTTTCAAACTGCGAAGAATTTGAATTGATAGGGCAATTTATTAAATGCGGGAAAGGTGCTGCAGTTTACATCTTTCTATTAACTATCCGTCGAATGCTTACAGCGGCAACTCATTTAAAGATCCATCGCAAATGATTAATACTAGTGGTCCTTTATAACCGTGCCTATGTAAGTTACATTGTGTTGTTCAAAGTTTAATCAATTTCAGATTGGATGTTCGTCCACGTAGGCGCTTGTACCAAGGACCAGGATACGGTGATAAGGGAAATCCGCGAACCAAGCAAACTCCAAAGCCGATTGAACCAATACCTACCACAAATAGAACAGACTGCTAATGAAAGAAATCTTACGGCGTTTGTGTAGATTAAACCGTTTGAAAAAGAAAAAAAAATTTACTAATTACTATAGAGTACCTACCGTCTACATCTTAAAACGAACTAGATGACGCCCGCAACTCCGTTGCGCCAAAATTCGTTTATCGCTCGGGAACCGTACATTTTTCCGGGATAAAAGGTATCCTATGTCCTTTCCCGGACTCAAAGTGTCTCCATGCCAAATTTCAGCAAAATCGGTTCAGCGGTTTGGGCGTGAAGAGGTAACAGACAGACAGACAGACACACACTTTTCGAGTTTGTAGATGTTCTAGTTTCTGAGATTACGATTTACGTGATTAACTAATTAGTGACACAAAGTATCTTAGATTAACTTTTTAGACCTTATTAGGGTTCCGTAGCCAAATGGCAAAAAACGGAACCCTATAGATTCGTCATGTCTGTCTGTCTGTCTGTCCGTATGTCACAGCCACTTTTCTCCGAAAGTATAAGAGCTATACTATTGAAATTTGGTAAGTAGATGTAGTCTGTGAACCGCATTAAGATTTTGATACAATAATGGAAAAATTATTAAAAATTTTAGGGGTCCCCATAGGTACAACTAAATCAAAAAAAATATTATATTTAAAAAAAAAATTTTTTTCATCTAACCTATGCGTGTGGGGTATCTATGGATAGGTCTTCAAAAATCATATTGAGGTTTCTAATATCATTTTTTTCTAACCTGAATAGTTTGCGAGAGAGACTCTTCCAAAGTGGTAAAAGGTGTCTTCCCCCCCCCCCCCCCCCCCCTCTAACTTCTAAAGTAGGGGCATGATAAGTCTAAAAAAAATATATGATGTACTTTACTATAAAAACTACCAACGAAAATTGGTTTGAACGAAATCTAGCTAGTTTTTTAGACGTCATAAATGGTAAACTTAATTTAACTTTCATTAAATCAACTGAAATACCTTTTAATTTCATAAAAATAAACCTTATTGCTGCTGCGAAACCCTTCATGGGCGAGTCCAACTCGCCGGTTTTTTTTTTTTTTTTTCAAATACTCGCCTTAACATCTCCTTTACAGGCTTGGCTAGAAACTATCGCTTCTAAAACTTTCGGAATAGTATTTTATCGTTTTAAACATTTCGAGGATAGGAGTGTTCGCCCGTCTTGTTCTGACGAATACAAATGACTGGGGAGCGTTCACTGAGAACATAGAGCTTATTTCAGTTCTTACACACCATAAATATTATACAGAAGAGTAACTCTTCTCTCTACAAAAGAAGGTAGACGTGTTCTTGAAATTTCGCTCAACACAGCAACAACTTCATTTTTGTACTAGATGACGCCCGCAACTCCGTTGCGCCAAAATTCCTTTCATCACGCGGAAACCGTCCATTTTTCCGGGGTTAAAAGTATCCTATATCCGTTCCCGGGACTCAAAGTATCTCGAATCTTCATACCAAATTTCAGCAAAATCGGTTCAGCGGTTTGGGCGTAAAGAGGTAACAGACAGACAGACAGACAAACTTTCGCATCTATATATATATATATATAAAAATGGATTTCCAATTGTGTTAGTAACGCTATTACTCGATAACGGCTGAACCGATTTTGCTAATTTTAGTCTTAAAATAATCCTTGAAGTCCAGGGAAGGTTTTTAAATGACACGAAGTTCACCGGGATAGCTCGTTTATAACATAAGTATGGATTCTTCTTGTGTAGCAGCCAAACCGGTCGTTCGCGCGGACGCATGTAATCGAGCCACACACGCTCGTTACTTCAGTGCTTTGCAACTCTAAGGTCCCCTTGCGCAGATCCAGGTTAAAGTTAATACCGGGTTAAATAGTGTGTTATCTCTTACATTCTCCATATATTTTACGAAAGAGATAATGTTTAATCCGGGGTTAACTTTAACCCACATCTGCGCAAGTGGGCCTAAGTTATCTAAATCGCTTTGTACCAGATTCGGGTGGTTCAATACGAATATGGACTACTGTTTATTATTTGTGGTTGTAAGTAAGGTAGTAAGCAATATTCTTCAGATAAGGACAAATAGAAAAGGAACGATCATCTTTCAACAATTAATAATTGAGAGATTTCACTTTATTATCGCCAAATGCAAATAAAAATATTGATACGGACACGTAGTGCCATCTAGCGTCAAACCGGCGAAACTGATCAGGGAAACACAGAAAACATAAATCCCCTACTTAATACTAGATGGCGTTAGGTGTATGTTTACTTACGCGTATTTGCTAGAAAGTTCCCACACTTGTTTACTTGTTTACTTGTTTACATGAATCGGAACTTTCTGGAATTCGTCTCGCCATATAAATAGCCGCAGGTAGACGGCCCGGCAATTCAGTTTCATCTGAGCGATCTTCGAGGCGACTTCGGAGCGAAAACAAGTGATCAATAGTGCATAGTGAGTGAACCAGTGAACCTACGACTCGGCTACGACCTAGGACTACTTAGTGCTTAGTGTTTGGACTTAGTGCTTAGTGTTTGGACTTAGTGAATTGTGTGAGCTAGTAAAGTCTTTTTAAGAGTCAGCAGGTCTTTTTCTCCAAATCCTTCGAACCCTAGCACGTAACAACTGGTGTCAGAAGTGGGATTTGGAGATGCCATTGACTCCGAGAGAGGACTTCAAGGGGAGTGTCAGGACAAGGGCGCAGCGAGCTGCTGCCATTGACTCCGAGAGAGGAATTCAAGGGGAGTGTGAGGACAAGGGCGCAGTGCCATCGACTCCGAGAGAAGACTTCGAGGGAAGTGTCAGGACAAGGGCGCGACGGGCTGCGGAGGCCACACCCACTGGGGACCAAGCTCCGCCCACGGCGGGGCAGGCCCCACCCTCTGGCCCCGCCCACCAGGCTCCGCCCACCGACCACGCCCACCAGGCTCCACCCACTTTGGATGAAGCCACGCCCACTGGCCCCGCCCACCGGGACCCACCCACTGACCACGCCCCTCAGGCCCCGCCCACTCTGGACATGGCCACGCCCACTGGCTCCGCCCACCAGGCCACGCCCACTCAGGCCACGCCCACTCAGGCCACGCCCACAGGCCCCGCCCACTGGGCTCCGTCGACTAGCTCCATCCATCCTGCCACGCCCGTAGTTTCTACGGCCCATCAAATGGCTCCTCAATTGGAAAGCATAATTGAGTTAATTCAGGCTTTGCAGGAGTCTCAAAGAGCTGAAAGTCAGGCTTTGCAAAATTCGCAAAGGGCAATGATGGAGTCACAAGACCGCAAGCTCGGCGCTTTACAGGAGTCTCAAGAGCAACAAAAGGACCTCCAAGAAAAAGCGCTATTGGCTATAAAGGATGTTAGTGACGCGGTGACTAAGCTTCGAAAAGATGTCGACGTAGTAAAAGAACGAGTATCCGGGTTAGAGTTGGTTGTGGAAAATTTGAAGACCGGCTTCACTGAACTGCAGAAGAGAGTAGTGCGCCTTGAAACTACGGGAGTTGCGGTGTCTAGTGGAGCCACGGGAGTGACGCAAGGGCCAAGAGTCAAGGTACCGCCGTACGACGGCACTACTTCATGGAACGCATATCGTCGGCAATTTCAGGCTGTTGCTACCGCCAACGGATGGACGGAAGAACAATGCCTGACCGCCCTCATTGTTGCGCTTAGAGGGCAAGCTTTGTCGATCCTGGAAGCACATACAGGAAATGGGTTCCAAGACCTGATGGAGGCACTTGAATCCAGATACGGGGAGCGACACCTGGAGCACGTGTTTCGTGCCCAACTGCGTGACAGAGTCCAACGCTCAGAAGAAGGACTTCAACAATGGGCGTTGGAAATTGAAAAACTCGTCAGGAAGGCATATCCAGGAGCCGACACCAAGATGGTCGACACAAATATTGTTCAAGGATTTGTCGACGGAATCAGGGACCTGGAAGTCAGAGCTGCAGTGAGGCTACGTCACCACACCTCGTTAAAGGAAGCGTTGGCGCATGCTTTAGAGGTCGAGGCTGTTCGGCGTGACATACGGCAGACCTATGAAATCCGCAAGGTCTCTGAGAAAGTCAAAGAAGTTAAGGCTCCTGCAAGGAAAAGATTTGAAGCCATGTGCTATAAGTGCGGGGAGAGGGGCCACCTCCAGCTCAACTGCCCGCAGAAGAAGACCCAGATGGCAAGGATGGAAAGGATCGAGGAGCAAATAGAGGAGCTGAGGAAGCAAGCAGTTTCGTCCCCTGCCCGGAATAAGGGGAAACGAATAGAATCCAGGAATAGATAGCGAGTATTGGACAATGATGCTATGAGGAAGGCTCAAGAAAGAGATGACGACCTTCGGCACATCATCACATGGAAGAAAAGGGGTGACAAGAAACCAATCTGGAGTGAGGTTGCATCCACTGGCGCTGTCACTAAGGCGTACTGGGAGCAATGGGAGAGTCTGATACTTCAGGACGGAATACTCTACCGGAAATGGAAGAAGGCTAACGGCAGAGAGTTCTACTTTCAGATAATCGTCCCAAGGGCGAAAGTACCAGATGTTCTCCGCGAGGTACATGAGGGCGTATCAGGGAGTCATCTAGGTGTCAAGAGGACACTAAGAAAAGTGCGAGAACGATTCTTCTGGTTGCATTGGCGAGATGATGTGCAGGATTGGTGCCTCAAATGTACTACTTGCGTGGCCGTGACGGAACCACACAGCAGGAGTCGTGGGGACAGCGTGACGCGTTACCATGGCAGTAACAACGATGCTCGGGACGAGCATCTCTAAGAGGGGAGTAGTGATACGGACACGTAGTGCCATCTAGCGTCAAACCGGCGAAACTGATCAGGGAAACACAGAAAACATAAATCCCCTACTTAATACTAGATGGCGTTAGGTGTATGTTTACTTACGCGTATTTGCTAGAAAGTTCCCACACTTGTTTACTTGTTTACTTGTTTACATGAATCGGAACTTTCTGGAATTCGTCTCGCCATATAAATAGCCGCAGGTAGACGGCCCGGCAATTCAGTTTCATCTGAGCGATCTTCGAGGCGACTTCGGAGCGAAAACAAGTGATCAATAGTGCTTAGTGTTTGGACTTAGTGCTTAGTGTTTGGACTTAGTGCTTAGTGTTTGGACTTAGTGCTTAGTGTTTGGACTTAGTGAATTGTGTGAGCTAGTAAAGTCTTTTTAAGAGTCAGCAGGTCTTTTTCTCCAAATCCTTCGAACCCTAGCACGTAACAATATGTTAAAAGGGATTGCTTATATGATTAGTAAAATATAATCAAACTAGACGTTCCGCGCGGCTTCGCCCGTGTAAATTAGGTATTTCACAGACAAATTAGTCTACAAAAAAAGCCTGTGATCCTTCACGTGGTCTACTTCTTATCTGATCTGAGAAAAATTGCTCTAGTAGTTCGTGAGATAAGCCCTTTCAAATAATTTCCCCCGTTTTTTCCACATTTTCAGCTATTTCTTCGCTCCTATTAGACTTAGCGTGATAAAATATAGCCTTATAGCCTTCCTCGATAAATGGGCTATCTAACACTGAAAGAATTTTTCAAATCGGACCAGTAGTTCCTGAGATTAGCGCGTTCAAATAAGCTTTTTCAAATAATTTCCCCTCGTTTTTTCCACATTTTCCTCTATTTCTTCGCTCCTATTAGTCTTAGCGTGATAAAATATAGCCTATAGCCTTCCTAGATAACTGGACTATCTAACACTGAAATAATTGTTCAAATCGGACCAGTAGTTCCTGAGATAAGCGCGTTCAAACAAACAAACAAACTAACAAACTCTTCCGCTTTATAATATTAGTATAGATAAACAGTCTCTTTTTCTTAGAAAAAGAGACTGCTTTGGATTTTGCGGAATTTCAAATTCTGCGTAGTAAACGCAGATTTTTTTAAGGGTCAGATCACAGCGAAGCTGGACGTAACTAGACTGAATAGGTGCGATACAAAATAGAAGTAATACGCTTTTTAAAAAAAACGCTTTCGCAGGCAAGTTTACTGTTTACAAACGAACATTAAAATATTTTAACATTTAAATATTACTTTCAAGTGAATTCCAAATTTTGTACTAATTTTAATAAGACTTGTACAAAAAAATGTTAATTTCAATTACAATTTAATGGAGGTCTCATAAATTATAAGACTTTAATCTTCGTTTTTAAGTACTTCGCCCGTAAAATATATCTTTGTGTAATGTATAATTTTCGTGTCGCGGTGTTTGTTGCCATACTCCGATTTTGACAAAATTTTGTGTGCTTATCAAGTTGGTCCAACTTCTGAGAATTATATCAACCACTCCTCATAACATCCTTGTTGGATTGTTATCAGGGACTAATAGTAAGTGAACTTATATCATGGTTGTGTACTGTCAAGCCTAGCCGAGAGTTAATTGTGCAGCTTGAAATTAAAAGACCAAATAATTAAAAATGTAATTCTATTTAGAATAGTCATTTATTATACCCTTATTTATATGGAAACACACGAAATTAAAAATCCGGTATAATGACAAACGACCGAAACCGGAAAAAGAAGTATCGGCTAGTGGTTTGTCAGAATTAGTGGTTATCATTAGAATGCGGGCGGCGGCCGCGTCTGAGGCCCCATTTGTCAGGATCACCTTAGCCTGGCCCTTATTTATAGCCTGGGTCAGGATTAAGCTGCCCTTTGATTGGTAAAATTAATTGAATGCTCAATGGAAAGTCACATCGACGATAGTAAGAAGCAAAAGTGCCTTGCATTTGATACCATTATTGCTTGTGTGGTGGTGGTGTTTGAACGTTCTTACTTCTTGTGAGTGTGCGCATAGGCAGTGTGGGAAGGGAAGAAAGTGCTACGCATGCCTATGCGTACACTTACTGATTTCTGAGGTTCTCGTTAATGTTGCGGAATTAATTGATAGAAATAATAGCATTCTAAAAAGAAGGTAATTAGTAATCTTAGAGTCAAACTCCCGGTTCTTAGAAATTCTTTGGCATCTGATACTCATCACTATTACTTATGATCGATTTTTGACCTCCATTTTTGGGTATCTGACCAACTGCGTTAAAAAAAGTAAAGAACGAGAAGCTCTTGTACTATCAGAGAAGTTGATTTATAGGCAGATGGCGGACCTTTTTTTGCGTTGGGGGAGTGCGTTTACGCATCCCCGGGGCCTGGGGAGGACCACCAACTACCGAGGTATGTGGGACTCCCCGGGGCGGACGGAAGACGCACCCTGGACTACTCACTAAAACTTCAACGGTGTTCCTGCTCCTGAAGGTGGGACTACGGAAAACGCGTATTACACGACCGCAGCCCCACCACCTCTGCCTCTTCAGGCTCAACTCGTGGATACACCATTCCACATTACTCCGCGACGATGCGCTGGAACACCTAGTGCATTGTGGCCTACCCGGGACTCGATGTCATGGGCGACGGCAGCCCCATACCGACGCCCCGAGCTCCCCTGCTAAGGCGAGATGTCGTGACCACGTCTGGCCCTTGGTCTCCGCCTCGGCCTTCTCCGAGGATCGAGCGCCTCCGCCTCTCGCCTGCGCTCCGCCTTCTCTTTCGACGACATTACCACTTCGCCGAATGTCTCGACTGCAAGAGGGTTGGCTATTCAGCGTCGCACGAACGATGGCCGGCAGCGTGATGTCGGGTCTAAATCCCGGTCTCGTGCTGCTGTTCTCCATCACCGTATCTGGTCTGGCGATGGGATCCGTCCTTCGACCTCACGTTCCTCCTGGCATAGCCAAAATATTTCGGCCAGTGACTCGGATTCAATGTCCCACGGGATACTGCCGGCAAAGACACACGCGGCAATTTTAGAGACGGTGCGGTATCCCCTTATCGCCCTAATTGCCATCGTCCGTTGTAACCCAGTTAGGATCCTCCTGGTCCTGATTGTCAGTCGCTCGGCCCATATCGGCGCTCCGTACATACACATGGAGCGGATTACTCCCATGTACAGGCGCCGACATCTCAAACTGGGTCCCCCCAGATTCGGGAGAAGGCCCGCCAGTCCACCGGCAGCCTTGGAGACTTTCGCCGTTAAACGGCAGACAAAACCGCGGACAGACAGACGGACGGACAAACCGAAACTATAAGGGTTCCATGTTGACTACGGAACTCTAAAAATTGGTCTTACCACTTGACTTCCTTGCAACGAAACCGGCCAACGTCACCAAAACTGGTGTGTGCATTACGAACGATTTACCCAGCAATGGTCGCTAATGCCTGGAGACTGAGAGCAGCTGTAATGGCTCATTAAATTCAGATCACTAACAGATTATACGGACTCTTGGACTTTTTATGTTCTCAGAAAAACTTTTACTTTATACTTTAATAAATATCTTTAACTTTTTCTCCGTGGTTTCTTTGAAAGAGAACTCGCTACCCGAAGACACAGTAAAATATATTTCAAGTAAAACATATTTTTGACGCATGCTCATAAAAAATTAAGGTCCCTTTTCATCGGGCTATGGTGGGAAATCATGATCGTTTTGAAGACCAGCTGGCTTTAGCATGCACAACGACGTTTTCTAATGGGTATATAAGGACATAGACGAATATGCCTCTCTACACTTTCGCAATCGCTTGTATTTGTCTAATATGGGCCAACGTCGAGAAGCCTCTCATGAGAAATAAAAAATACGTGCGACACTTGGGGTCTGCTGCGAACTAGCATTTTTATCAACTCATGCAATTATAATTCGCATACGTCTAGTCGCATGCACACAAACACCGTGCCGAAGTCTGGCAACGCCGCACCGACGTCGGACCGTCGGAAAGGGGTGTGTTAGGTGTTAGTTTTTAAAAGCTTTTATTTAACTTGCTCTGTTATGTATGTAAGTATGTGTGTTACGGTGGAATTTTGGAACTCAATTTTGAAGTAGATTGAGTTAACCGATTGAGCTGAAATTTTGCATACGCGTTTAGTTTGGATGACAATGCACGATATGGTATGTGACATCACTCTTAACTCCAATATGGCCGACCATCTAAGATGGCGAAATAATTATATTCTATGCAGTCCTGCAATATGGATATTAAATGAAGCTTTTTGAGAGTAACTCGAAAACCAATGTAATTTCATTCTACATCCAACATGGCGGTTCATCCAAGATAGGGGAATAGTTATTTTTAATGCATTTCTGCAATATGGGTATCAAATGAAAGGGCTTATTGAAAGTAACTCGAAAACGAATGTAATGTCATTCTACATGCAATATGGCGGCTCATCCAAAATACGGAAATAGTTATTTTTAATGCACTTCTGCAATATGGGTATCAAATGAAAGGGCTTATTGAGAGTAACTCGGAAACGAATGTAATGTCATTCTATATCCAATATGGCAGCTTAGACAAGATAGGGAAATAATTTTTTTAAAGCACTTCTGAAAAATGGGTATCAAATAAAAGGGCTCATTGAGAGTAAATTGAAAAGTAATAGTCAAGTCGTGTCGTGTCGTGTCGTGACGTGTCATGTCATATCGTGTCGTGTCGTGACGTGACGTGACGTGTCGTGTCGTGTCGTGACGTGACGTTACGGGACGTGACGTGACGTAAGGTGAAGTGACGTGACGTGGCAAGACGTGACGTGACGTTACGTGTCGTGTCGTGACTTTACGTGACGTCACGTGACGTCACGTGACGTGACGTGAAATGACGTGACGTGCCTTCAATTTAAATCCACCCGGGTTTCAGAAAATGCCCGGTTGAATCCGGTCACTTTTGTTAAATGAAATTTAACTTTTTAGTCATGCAGAAATAAACGGAATATAACAACTCGCTAAATATAGATTTTTCAATGGTCAAAGTCGAGTACGATTTCTTAAGGACTTAAGTTAATCATATTTTAACAAATTCTTGAAACAAAACAAATTACTATCAGACTAAGAAATCTAGCCAAAAAACTTTTTGAAAAAAAGCTTTTATTTAAATAGTCTAAAAAGAAAAAATAAATTCTCCTTAAATTTTTTAACTATTAAGTTATAATCCTCAATATATTATACAATTTGTATGATAATAAAAGGTTGTCGCGTGATTTGTAAATAAACTAGTAAGTACCAATTTAACTGAGTAAATTCATATTATATTTTTATTTTAATAAATTTATCAAGTACTGATAGATTGTTAAGTCTCGCGAGTCGCGACAAGCTTTTATTATCATGCAAATTGTATAATATATTGAGGATTATAACTTAATAGTTAAAAATTTTAATGACAAATTTATTTTTTTCTTTTTAGACTATTTAAATAAAAGCTTTTTTGTTTATAATTTATTTCCGTTACGGAATTTTTTGATTCGGTCGCCGTGCTCAAAGCCCGCGATAAAAGCTATGCAATAGCATAAATGGTGCATAGTTTTGAAAAAGCTACGTACGCTTTTCGCCTTTATTGAATATAAAGTCAGTCGGACTTAATATGGTACATAAATAAGCTTTCTTTTATTTTGTATGCAAACTTGCGTATTTCAAATAATATAAAAATACATCTGTTTAATAGGAATTCTTTAATTTTTTTATTCAAATGTAGATCCTATGTCAAAAGCCATATGAAGTATTTTAAAACGAGTGTGAATATCTTCGCTAACGAGGATAGTGTTGCTATCTCTTTATATCTCTTTTTAAATATTTTCCTCACATTTTTAAAGCCTTTGGCTAGGTACTAAGGTGCATATTAAAATAGTGTGCTAGTTTTAATTTCTGTTATTATCTAGTTTAGTAGTTAGTATAGTAGTAAAGTTTAGTATAAAAAGTATTCGGAAGAAAACTATGATTGATTTTTTAAATATCTTTACATTTCCAAAATTAGTATAATTTTTTATATAATAGGGGGCAAACGAGCGAACGGGTCACCTGATGGAATTAAGCAACTACCGTCGCCAATGGATACTCGCAACATCAGAAGAGCTGCAGATGCGTTGGTAACCTTTTAAGAGAATACATATACGCTCTCTTCTTGAAGGTTTGCAAATCGTTTTGTTATTAGTCTGCCTGCTTAGCAACAAAATTCAATAACGTTTGATATTATTTATAACAGTACATCTCCTAAAATCGTAAGAATAGAAAAATCATGGCCGATCATTAGAGCCTTGACAGTGACGGAGGTACAATAAAATGTTTACAGGTAAATATCCCACATTTAGGGGAAATTACGTATATCTAATAAATTGGCAACAAAGTGGGCGGGCTAGTGTAATTTGTCTATGTGCGGAGCCGGCCCGCACAAAAGAGGAGGAATGGTGGAAATTTGAAAAGGCAGCGGAAAAATTATCCTCACATACACTCGTACGAAATAAAATTACGGTACGGATTCGTCGAGAATTATGAGGGTCGCATATTTTTTATGACTCCTTTTGATTGATGGCGATGAGATAGGAGAAGTTAATTGCGATTTCTTTGTATTCGGCGAGAAATGAGTGTATTGTAAATGTTTATTAAAAATAATTGAACGACTTCTCCTCTTTGTTTGCTCGAACAATGGTCCTTGCTGAAAATGCCGCTTTTTATTGTTATATCACACGTTTTTTATAAGGTTTTAAAATAAAATCGACGGCTGGCATCATAACCTCATTTTCTAAAGATGGGCTTCCAAAGTCTTTATTATACCTTATCTTTGTAATATCTAGGCTTATAAAGTTACTTATATCAACATTAAATATCTCTATACTGAGTGTATTAATTCCAACTTCATCTATTAACTATTATAATAATAATTAATAAGCATAACATTAATCACAGTAATTAGTTGAAATGTAATAGCTACATAAACATTAAATACATTTTAACGAAAAACAGTTTTTAACACAAACAGGAATGCGAAATGAAAACTACCCTAGGGTCCGACCAGATCTAGTCATATTTAAAATCTAATCAAGATTTCAGCTTTAAATACAGTGCAGCCAGAACGTTTGAGTAAATGAAGCCATTAAACCACATCTAACTATGCCCCAGAGAAACCTTAAAATTAAATAAGGTTGGCAGAAAACTTGGCTGGAATAAAGTGTTTCAAAAGACTGTTTACAAATGTGTAAAGCTTGGGTACACTTGCATTCGCGAGAGAAATAAATGTTCAACATATTATAATATTACTTGTTGAATGATGATATTATTAAGGGGCCGGATGCCATCGAAATTCTCTTTGGTATTACGTAGAAAAATTATACGTAATACCAAAATCATTTTCTCATACGAAAATATTTAAAATCTTTGAGTTATTTTTCAGCTTAAAATAGTAATTACCTAGGTTCCTGCACAAAAATTTACTACAAAATATTTACACACTAAAAAATATTTTTTTGTAAGTAAATATTTTGTAGTAAATTTTTGTGCAGGAACCTAGGTAGCTGAAAAATAACTCAAACATGTTAAATATTTTCGTATGAGAAAATGATTTTTGTATTACGTATGTATGAGAATTTCGATGGCACCCGGCCTTTTAAGTACCGTTAAGTGCCGGTGACCCGGCAACGTTGTTTTGCCAAATACGTTGTTTGGCTATATACTTTATTTTGGCGATGATGTCGGCCAATTTTCAGGCTTACCCACTTGTTAGACAAAAAAACGACCCAGCAGCTGAAGCTGGATCGATTTTGTTGAAATTTTATGGCTGGTCTGAAGCCGTTTCGGACGAGTTTACCAACGATACCGATTTTTCATCACGCAGAAAAAGTTGGAAGGTTGTATTCAATTTATAATTTGAATATATTGGCCAGAAAGTTAACAAACGTGCCAATAATATTAAGGCTTTATTTTAGGCTGATTAAGGTACTCTATAGACACTTATGACGAAATTATAGCACGACACTGGAGAATTTTACGAAGCATTTGAATTAATAGCCATTGTAAAATTCAGGTTTATTGTGCATATAACGAGTATAACTTTTATGTCGAACCTTAAAACTTGACAAAATATACTAAATAGACGCCTACATTTATATTAACTATAAAATACGTTATCTAGAGAGGCGTCATAGGAAGCCCTCTACTAGAACGAACAACTACCCCAAAAAATAAGACTGAACTTGCAAGTCGCCACACTAGAGGCCCCCTAGTCGCGAGTTGTGTTTTTGGGTCCGTTTCTCATACCTGGAATATCGTTTCGATCGTAGGCTACACACTCACATAAACACAATATGCGGTCGCTTATCTCACGCGCGAGTAATAAATAATAATTTAATAAAAAATAGATGAAATAAATAAGGAAAGAAATAGAAGTTATAAAAATTGGGCTCATGTTCCTTATTATATGACTTTACTTTTACGACTCAGAATACCTCACTTACTGGCAAAATGCAACATAACCGTTGTTTCACGCCGATATTGTGGCCGTGGTAGTGATTGAGGTAGTGGTCAGCTCATTCGTGCCAAAGCATTTCTTTTCCATGAGCAAAGTTAAACATAGAAGATACCAACAAGGTAATGGCTTCGCTACCTTGGACTCCTTGGAGTAAAGGACCTATCAGACAGAGCGGTCACGCGGTCAAGCGTGCAAGCGGTGTTGCGTTCTTTGTGTTGTATTACGTTATATAGAGATACTCTCACTGGGGGCGTTCTGACTGCGTCAGAATTCCTCCTGTGTGACTGACCGCTCGAACGCAAAATGCGAACGCAGAACGCTTGAACGCGTGACCGCTATCTGTCTGATTGGTCCCTCAGTGTTATATTACATTACATAGATATACTCACACAGGGGCGCTCTGACCGCGTCAGAATTGCTCCTGTGTGACTGACCTCTCGAACGTAGAATGCGAACGTAGAATGCGAACGCAGAATGCGAACGCAGAATGCTTGAACGCGTGTCAGCGGCTACGCACGATTGTGGTAAAAGGAATATGTAACAAACATTTTTCCAAGCCGCCGCTTAGTTTCAGAACAATACTACCAAACTATATTGGAACTTTTTAACTCGTTTCTTTAAGAATTTCCAAACACCTCACAACTATAACTACCTCTTGAGAAATATATGTATAGTGGTCCAATTTTCTGCATAATAAAACAGTATATCTAGCGGTCTTGTATTGCAGATATTAAAGCGTCGAATAGTAAAAGTTTTATTTCCCAGGAGCGGGACGGCGACTTATGACGAAACGTATCCTCGTAATAGAATTCCCAACGACGTGAGTGATGTTTTATGTTTCGTTGTGCATCTTATTTTATACTCCTACTGGGACGCCGAGTGACGGCATGCATAATTAATTTTAAAAATTGTTTAAGGGAATAACTTACTTAAAGTTATCACCATCAAAGAAATTGGATCATAGGTTGTCGGCGAACCTAGGTAATTTGGTCACGTTATAACAAACCCAATCGAAATATCACGACTAACATTAAATTCACATAACTCAACCAAAAAGAGGCAAGCCCGCCATTTGCCTATGAATCAACTTCTGTAGTAGTAAGTACATAAATGAAGACATGAGTTGAAGAACACTAACAGTAAAAAAATTGCCGTTTTTTGCATAAATAGAGGCTTTAGGGCCGGAAAAATGATTTTAAATAAAAAAACTGTGCATTTTATGTGTAGCCAGATATATTAGCCAGGTGATGAAGTACAAAAATACTAGGTTTGTTTAAATTATAAGGGAAAAATGAGTAAATTTCCGCATATACGAAATGTTAGTTATCGTGTTCATCCACTCACGTCTTCAAATTTCCCCTCAAAAACATAAAATATGTAAAAATGAGAGTCACTGACTGAGCCAGTCAGAACCAGCCCCGGATTTATCTATAGGCCGCTGTACGCCACGGCCTAGGAGCGGCAGCGTCCATAGAGGCCCTACAGATTACGTACCTACATGGGGCGGCGGAAAAAAAGCGGCCTACTCTCATAAAAAAATATAAATTCGGCACTGAGTAGAATTTATAAATTCTAGGAATATAGGATTGGACAATAGACAGGATACGAATCCAATAACTTACTTGAAGTTAGTACATAACGTGACTTCACAGCATAAGGAGGGGTTATATTATTATGTTCTGGAGATAGGCATTAGTAGTAGATAGTAGGATAGTTAGTGAATTAAGTAATAAAACGATAAAATTGCAGTATTACAAAATACTTTTATTTACAATTATTCATAAAATCGAAAAATATGCTATGACATTATGTATAACTTAAAGTACGTACTTATCAATTAACAATCAATGGTTCAACTAACCTTGTAAAAAATAAGTTACTTTACGAAGGCATAGCAAAAATACGTACGAGAATTGTTCTGGAAAGTTCTATCACCGTCGCGAGTTCACCGTCCGCTGTACCGAGGACATGCCGTCAACGAACTTGGTACGAAACAGTACATTAGCGTTGTTGAACATACCGTCCTTCAGTGACACGATTATGAACTGTAAAGACACGATATCTCATTAGTAGAAAAATCAAACAAAAGGTTAACAACAAAAGTAAAAAATCGCCAAATTCATAATATTACGAACCATTATTTTAATACTAACCATATTTTTTTTATTATTACGTAACAATAAACAAATCGTTTATTTATATCGGTTCAGTAACTTAGGCGCTTCAGAAACATACCCACATACATACGCTCGCACGCACACACATATGCAACTACGTACGCACACGCAGACACGTGGTTTTTTCTTTACCATGATCAAATAAAAACAAATAAAAGCGTTCAGCGCCATCTCTCAACAAAACTAAAAGCTTCATACCTGCGAATGCTTGAAATGCTCCTTCAACATCTGGCCAATATTCTGCGTGTGGGACAGATCGAGTGCGGCGTCCACTTCATCCAGAATATACAGGGGCGCGGGCTTAAACAGCAACATGGCGAGTACTAGCGACAGTGCCACTAGGGACCGCTGACCACCGGATAATTCGCCCAGCGAATCCTTCCATGTCCCGTTAAAGCCGACTTTGACCTGTGTAGATAAATGTTATAATGTATCAATGCTTAACGGGTATAAAGTGAATGTCTAGTCGATACAGATGTTGAACTCACACTCCTAGACTACAGTGATCCGGTGCATTGCATTGCATTATGTCGTCAATCAATTAATCAATCATGTTTTATTTGGTGAAAATATAGTTACAATACAGGTGTTACAGAATATGTCAGAACGAAATAACATATTGTATCATGTATGCCACACAGCCGCGTTGCGTGCGTTGCCGCGAAATTAAAAATGAATACACATTAAAACGGTGACAAGGCAACGCGACATTCATCTTCCCGCTTAATTTTTAGCCCGCTTAGCATGCCGATCTCATGTCTGTTCTACTAGGATATCTAGACGATCCTTTGTAAGATAATAGTTTATTGTAAGGCAGGTTTTAACACCGCGTCTGACGAAACAACACAGCAATTGTGGCATAAGATATGTAAGTAGCGGCACCGCTGTCCAAACGGAGCGCCGTTACATCGCTCTCCCACACGCAAGCTACGGTTATAATAGTAGAAAATATATCCCATGAAATCTTACCTCCAACCCGTCCAGCACGCCCTTCCCCGGCGGCGGCTGCAGCTGCGCCTGCGCGCCCGGCAGCAGCGAACTGAATATGGAGCCGAAGTCGCGCGTCACCTGCTCGCACGCTGTCGTCAGCGTGCGACGCTTCTTCTCGTCCAATTCCGCCATAACTTGAACGAGTTTCGCCCGGTCCGCTTCCACGATCTTCTTCTTTCGCATCACGTCTTGGTACTAATAAATAAATAAAGTTTTTACTTTATCTTTTTATTTAAAATAGGTATCATAATTTATACACTTTTTGAACGTCGTAGGAATAACGTAGAAACTAAGATGCCTACCACCGGTTCGGGAACTAACCCGGCGAGAAGAATCGGCGCAATAAACTCGCACAAACTGAAAGAGTATATCGCTATGGCTATACTGAAAAGTGCATCTATATAGTCTATTCGCGTTATGGTAAGAGTAGTTACATTAGTATACGGCGTGTGCGGCATTTATATTCGCATAAGAGTGAATTGTATTGCGTGGCTAAATAATTCAAACTAATTTGAAATATCAACATTACGTTGCAATTCCGTCTCGACAAAATGCACGGTGATATCAATACATTCTTTATTTCTTTTAAACTTTTTATTTAACTAACTTACGTAAGAGGTACAGTCACTGACCTCCATTATACAAGTACGCTGGACTAATGATACCCTTTGAAATGACAGTTATTTTTTGTGCCTATTTGAAGCGGAATCAGCTCCCCCAATGTGAGGGATAGGAACTAAATTTGACGTAAAAATGATGTTTGAAAGTCGCCATATTGGCGCTGATAGCAGTAGTGGGAGTATTTGGAACTAATACTAGTGATGACAACCAATAACGATTAAGCGGCCATTTGCAAGTTACGTCAAATTTAGTTCTCTTCCCTCTTACTGAGGGCGCTGATTCCGCTTCAAATAGGTACAAAAAAGTGGTTATCATAGTTCCAGCGTACTTGTATAATGGAGGTCAGTGGATACAGTGCTCCCAAAGTGATTAATGCGCATAGAAATTTTCATAATTTTTCGGCAACGGTCGTATTTCCCGAGCGTCGCAAGACGTCGCTGCAAAGCGCTGTTTTTAAACTTAACTTTAAGAAAAACACCGCTTTGCGGCGACGAAGAGGCGCCAGACGTTGCTTGGACATTAACATGGTAACGTCACTGGCCACGTCGCGACTGAATGAAACATGAATGAAACATGAAGAATGTTTGGAGTGTTTTAGTAAATTTATAGACTCCAATCTTCTTCAAGAGTATTAATGTTGTAAAAAATAAATAAAAACAAGATTTTTAAAAATATTCATTTTTATTTTTTTTCAAGTAAAAAGTATTGCACGTATTTTTGTCACTGTTTTTAATGTAACATTTAAATATTAAAGCAGCAATATGTTTGCACTTGCCACTCTGGTTATAAACGCAGCAGTATTTTACTCCAGCAACAACCCGAGCATTATTATCTATCTGTAAGAATGAATAAAAATGTTTAGACTTTATCTAAATTTTTAGTCACGTTTTTTGGTTGGTTCAGTACTTACGTTTGAACTTGTTTTATAGGGTGCTAAAGTCACCGATTAAATAACTATTGCCATTAGTTCTTAGCTCTTCTACATGCCTTACATGTCCTGCTAAGACCAATTTATTTCCTTTTAGCATAGATTGGGCCTTGAAACTTATTGAGTGTTTTACACTTTCAAACCCATTTTTTTTCCACAAGTAGTTTTTAACTAAATCTAACCCAAATACCATTAATTAAAAGCTTTTATTTAACTTGCTCTGTATGTATGTAAGTATGTGTGTTACGGTGGAATTTTAGAACTCAATTTTGAAGTAGATATATTTAGCCGATTGAGCTGAAATTTTGCATACGCGTTTAGTTTGGATGACAATGCACGATATGGTATGTGACATCACTCTAAATCCAATATGGCCGACCATCTAAGATGGCGAAATAATGATTTTCTATGCAGTCCTACAATATGGATATTAAATGAATGGGCTTTTTGAGAGTAACTCGAAAACGAATGTAATTTCATTTTACATCCAACATAGCAGCTCATCCAAGATAGGGGAATAGTTATTTTTAATGCACTTCTGCAATATGGGTATCAAATGAAAGGGCTCATTGAAAGTAACTCGAAAACAAATGTAATGTCATTCTACATCCAATATGGCGGCTCATCCAAGATACGGAAATAGTTATTTTTAATGCACTTCTGCAATATGGGTATCAAATGAAAGGGCTTATTGAGAGTAAATCGGAAACGAATGTAATGTCATTCTATATCCAATATAGCAGCTTAGCCAAGATAGGGGAATAGTTTTTTTAAAGCACTTCTGCAATATGGGTATCAAATAAAAGGGCTCATTGAGAGTAAATTGAAAAGTAATAGTCAAGTCGTGTCGTGTCGTGTCGTGACGTGTCATGTCGTGTCGTGACGTGACGTGACGTGTCGTGTCGTGTCGTGACGTGACGTTACGTGACGTGACGTGCCGTGAAGTGATGTGTCGTGACGTGACGGTACGTGACGTGACGTGGCATGACGTGACGTGACGTGACGTTACGTGTCGTGTCGTGACTTTACGTGACGTTACGAGAAATGACGTGACGTGACTTCAAGTCAAATCCAGCCGGGTTTCAGAAAATGCCCGGTTGAATCCGGTCACTTTTGTGAAATGAAATTTAACTTTTTAGTCATGCAGAAATAAACGGAATATAACAACTCGCTAAATATAGATTTTTCAATGGTCAAAGTCGAGTACGATTTCTTAAGGATTCAAGTTAATCAGATTTTAACAAATTCTTGAAACAAAACAAATTACTATCAAACAGACTAAGAAATCTAGCCAGAGATAACTAAAAAACACAAAATAAATTATAAACAAAAAACTTTTTGAACAAAAGCTTTTATTTAAATAGTCTAAAAAGAAGAAAATAAATTTCTCCTTCAAATTTTTAACTATTAAATTATAATCCTCAATATATTATACAATTTGCATGATAATAAAAGCTTGTCGCGCGATTTATATATAAAAAAATAGTAAAATAGTAAAAAATAGTAAGTACCAATTTAACTGAGTAAATTGATATTATATTTTTATTTTAATAAATTTATCAAGTACTGATAGATTGTTAATAAGTCTCGCGAGTCGCGACAAGCTTTAATTATCATGCAAATTGTATAATATATTGAGGATTATAACTTAATAGTTAAAAAATTTAAGGAGAAATTTATTTCTTCTTATTAGACTATTTAAGTAAAAGCTTTTTTTCAAAAAGTTTTTTGTTTATAATTTTTATTGTTCTAAATATATTTTATTTGCTATAATCTTTACAAAATAAACAAACTCTTGTTGTTTATTTTTTGACACATGCCCTACGAATAATAAAAAGTAAGGAAACGTAACTCCCATACTATTATGGGAGTTATGTTTCCTTAGTTTTATTAAAATATATTTAGAACAATAATTAATGGTATTTGGGTTAGATTTAGTTAAACGTTACATGACAGTTCGAAAGGAACCAACGTCAGCCTGATACCGCTGAAGGCACTGACCTCCATTATACAAGTACGCTGGACTAAATATGATACCCTTCGAAATGACAGCTATTTTTTGTGCCTATTTGAAGCGGAATCAGCTCCCCCAATGTGAGTGATAGGAACTAAATTTGACGTAAAAAGACGTTTGAAAGTCGCCATATTGGCGCTGATAGCAGTAGTGGGAGTATTTGGAACTAATACTAGTGATGACAACCAATAACGATTATTATTATTATTTTTTTATGAAATAAGGGGGCAAACGAGCAATCGGGTCACCTGATGGAAAGCAACTTCCGTCGCCCATGGACACTCGCAGCATCAGAAGAGCTGCAGGTGCGTTGCCGGCCTTTTAAGAGGGAATAGGGTAATAGGGGAGGGTAGGGATGGGAAGAGAAGGGAATAGGGGAGGGAAAGGAAGGGAATAGGGGAGGGAAAGGAAGGGAATAGGTAGGGGATTGGGCCTCCGGTAAACTCACTCACTCAGCGAAACACAGCGCAAGCGCTGTTTCACGCCGGTTTTCTGTGAGAACGTGGTATTTCTCCGGTCGAGCCGGCCCATTCGTGCCGAAGCATGGCTCTCCCACGTATAGCATGATAGATTAAGCGGCCATTTGCAAGTTACGTCAAATTTAGTTCTCTTCCCTCTCACCGGGGGCGCTGATTCCGCTGCAAATAGGCACAAAAAAAGTGGGTATCCTAGGTCCAGCGTACTTGTATAATGGAGGTCAGTGGCTGAAGGCCACCTAAATGTTGCAAATGTATTGAAATGTGTACCTAAGGTACACATTTTTGACAAGTATTGTAGAACATGTTTATTGACGGAGTTACTTTACCTTAGTTTTTATTATTCGTAGCACATGCCCCTAAAACTTCGTTTGAAATATGTCGCTACTGTCGTGCACGTTCCGAATAGCACTTATTGACGGACCGGCGACAGCGGACAGCCACCGGCTATATGATATTTACTTCTATTTCTTTTGAGCAAGGTGCAAAATGCAAGTGCATTGTTTGGGGCTCTTACGTTTCATATATTCGGGTGTTTTCGTGATTACGACAATTAGCGAAGATTTCCATGTGCATTATCAATTTGGGAGTACTGTACTTTTGTATTCACAGCGAACTCTGTACAGGGAACCCATACACACAGAAATAACAACTCTTTGAACCAACCTGTTCCTCCTCCTTCCCTAGCAACGCGTGTGCCCGAGCGTTTAACCCGCGCGCGAGCTTATCCCGCCTCTCTCGGAGCTGGGCGAGCCGGGAGCCGGCAACCGCCGCCTGCCGCCCTGCGAAGTCGTACAGCCCGCCCGCCGCGCCGAAGTACTGCCGCTCGCCCGGTATCCAGGGATACTCGGTTTCGAGATTATTTATCTGTAATAGGAGTAAATGATTTATTATTATCCGGGAAAATAATGATAGTGTTTCTTTAACGGAAATAAAGTAGGAAACACAGACATAGATCATGATAGATACCGCATCCCTCCATTTGTATGAAAACGAGCGTGCCACTTTTTTCCTACCTACTGTGACGTACCGATGATAAGAAACGTGTCCATTATCTAGGCCAACGTTTCTATTCGAATTTCTACAGCTCAATATGGCACAATAAGGCATTTTTAAAATTCTGTGACGTCCGATTTCGATAACGGAGGAGCGCAGACTAAAGAACAGACTTTCGAAAGACGAGTATTGCTCGTCGTTTGGGAACGCGCGATGGCACGCGAAGTACATACACATGCGATATCTATCTTGAGTAGGAAAGAAGCAGTTGTTCATAGCTATTAGCTATATAGACTCTTGTCACATTTTGAATAATAATGTGTGTCTGGTTTCAATGAGGTTATAACGATATCTCGTATGTCAGCCATGCCAAAGCATGAGCGACAACTATTATATTAATCGTTACTGTTTGTAGGCAAATTTATTTATGATGCCTCTTGCATGTATACAGTATATCTTAAATTAAGTGTAAAACATTTTGTGTGTGTCATGTGTAGTGATGTCACATCACTACATATTATAAAAAGTCGCTTTTTTTCCTTCATGTGCCTTTGTTCCCTTTAATCTTTCAAACTACGCGACGGATTTTGATGCGGTTTTCTTCAAGAGGAAGGTTTATAAGTATAATAACATTCATTAAATAATGGAGAAATACTGTTATTGTTGGGGTTTCTAATGTGATGTCGTAAATAATTACATTTTTTTCCGCTTACATTGCAAACGCAGGCTGAACCCTACGAGATTTATCAAAATAATGTATCAAGTATTGTACACATTGAAAAGGTCTACAGAAAACTCCGCGATGGTATATGTCTATCTCTTATGGATATCCCACAATAACATTTTTTGTCATTTACTTTTTACGACAAATAATGGCTAATTTTCGAAGCAATTTTAATAAATACAGAATTAATCCTTATCCAATTAAATACCTTAAATACATTGTTGATTTAATGTAGATCTATATAAATTTAATGTAAATTAAAATATAAATAGTAATGAATACAAATCAAAACTACTGAATCGATTTTAATCATTTTTTCAGTAAGTGACATAGGCTATATAATTTATATCCGTGCGAAACCGGGGCGGGTCGCTAGTCATTCATATAAGGAAACTAGACAAATATTAAGATATACGTTACCCTCTTCTCACACTCCGATGCCTCAGTCTGCAGCTCCTTCACTTTGTAGTCTAACTCTTTGAGCTTTAGTTCAAGGTCAGCGTTGTTCTTGCCAAGTTTCTCCTTTTGCTGCTGTAACCGCGCGATGTCACCGTTCCTACTAGCAATCTCCGCTTTTTGCTTCTTAATCCGACTCTGGATTTCTTTAACTTTTTCCTGCAGGTATAATAAGATTATTAAAATCTTAATTGTTAGTTTGTTATGTCGCTTAACGCGTCTAGTCCACCGACGCTGCGAACTGCGAAACAGCGGCAAACCGATTTACTGTCTCATCCGCCACACGACAATGCGTTATATTGCCTCTCGCTCTATTTCAGTTTCGCAGTTGTTTCGCGTTTCGCAGCGTCGGTGTACTATTCGCACTGACCTCTATAATACATGTATTATAGAGGTCAGTGACTATTCGGAACGTGCACGACAGTAGTGACATATTTCAAACGAAGTTTTAGGGGCATGTGTCAAAAAATAAACAACAAGAATTTGTTTATTTTGTAAAGATTATAGCAAATAAAATATATGTAGGACAAGAATTAATGGCATTTGGGTTAGATTTAGTTGAAAACTACTTGTGGTTTTGAGAGTGTAAAATACTCAATAAGTTTCAAAGGCCAATTTATGCTAAAAGGAAATAAATTGGTCTTAGCAGGACATTTAAGGGATGTAGAAGAGCTAAGAACTAATGGAAATAGTTATTTAATATGAGCCAATATTATTCGCCAAACATCGGTGACTTTAGCACGCTATAAAACAAGTTCAAACGTAAGTACTGAACCAACCAAAAAACGTGACTAAAAATTTAGATAAAGCAAGTCCAAACATTTTTATTCATTCTTACAGATAGATAATGCTCGGGTTGTTGCTGGAGTAAAATGCTGAGCTGCGTTTATAACCAGAGTGGCAAGGGCAAACATGTTGCTGCTTTAATCTTATATATAAGTAAATTAAATGTTTAATTAACAACAGTAACAAAAATTATAAACAAAAAACTTTTTGAAAAAAGCTTTTATTTAAATAGTCTAAAAAGAAAAAAATAAATTTCTCCCTAAAATGTTTAACTATTAAGTTATAATCCTCAATATATTATACAACTAGACGTTCCGCGCGGCTTAGTTAATTAGACATTTCACAGACAAATCAGTCGATAAAAAATAGCCTATGATCCTTCACGTGGTCTACTTCTTATCTGACCCAAATAACAGAAAAATTGCTCTAGTAGTTCGTGAGATAAGCCCTTTCAAATAATTTCCTCCGTTTTTTCCACATTTTCCTCTATTTCTTCGCTCCTATTAGTCTTAGCGTGATAAAATATAGCCTATAGCCTTCCTCGATAAATAGACTATCTAACACTGAAAGAATTTTTCAAATCGGACCAGTAGTTCCTGAGATTAGCGCGTTCAAACAAACAAACAAACTAATAAACTCTTCCGCTTTATAATATTAGTATAGATTTGCATGATAATAAAAGCTTGTCGCCACTCGCGAGACTTAACAATCTATCAGTACTTGATAAATTTATTAAAATAAAAATATAATATCAATTTACTCAGTTAAATTGTTACTTACTAGTTTATTTACAAATCACGCAACAAGCTTTTATTATCATGCAAATTGTATAATATTTTGAGTATTATAACTTAATAGTTATAAATTTTAAGGAGAAATTAATTTTTTTCTTTTTAGACTATTTAAATAAAAGCTTTTTTTCAAAAAGTTTTTTGTTTATAATTTATTTTTTGTTTTTTATTTTTCTCTGACTAGATTTCTTAGTCTGTTTGATAGTAATTTGTTTTGTTTCAAGAATTTGTTAAAATCTGATTAACTTTAGTCCTAAAGAAATCGTACTCGAGTTTGACAATTGAAAAATCTATATTTAGCGAGTTGTTATATTCCGTTTATTTCTGCATGACTAGAAAGTTAAATTTTATTTAACAAAATGACCGGATTCAACCGGGCATTTTCTGAAACCCGGGTGGATTTGACTTGATATCACGACACGACACTACACGTAACGTCACGTCACGTCATGCCACGTCACGTCACGTCACGACACGTCACTTCACGTCACGTCACTTCACGTTACGTCACGTAACGTCACGTCACGACAACACGACACGTCACGTCACGTCACGACACGACATGACACGTCACGTCACGACACGACACGACACGACACGACACGACACGACACGACTTGACTATTACTTTTCAATTTACTCTCAATGAGCCCTTTTATTTGATACCCATATTGAAGAAGTGCTTTAAAAAAACTATTCCCCTATCTTGGCTAAGCTGCCATATTGGATATAGAATGACATTACATTCGTTTCCGAGTTACTCTCAATAAGCCCTTTCATTTGATACCCATATTGCAGAAGTACATTAAAAATAACTATTTCCGTATCTTGGATGAGCCGCCATATTGGGTGTAGAATGACATTACGTTCGTTTTCGAGTTACTTTCAATGAGCCCTTTCATTTGATACCCATATTGCAGAAGCGGATTAAAAATAACTATTCCCCTATCTTGGATGAGCCGCCATGTTGGATGTAGAATGAAATTACATTCGTTTTCGAGTTACTCTCAAAAAGCCCTTTCATTTAATATCCATATTGTAGGACTGCATAGAAAATAATTATTTCGCCATCTTGGATGGTCGGCCATATTGGATTTAGAGTGATGTCACATACCATATCGTGCATTGTCATCCAAACTAAACGCGTATGCAAAATTTCAGCTCTATTTCAAAATTGAGTTCCAAAATTCCACCGTAACACACATACTTACATACATACAGAGCAAGTTAAAAATAAAAGCTTTTAAAAAGCTTTTAAAAATACGTGCAATACTTTTTACTTCCATAAAATAAAAAGGACTGTTTTTAAAAATCTTGTTTTTTTAACCCCCGACCAAAAAGAGGGGTGGTATAAGTTTGACGTGTCTGTCTGTCTGTCTGTCTGTCTGTCTGTCTGTCTGTCTGTCTGTCTGTCAGTCTGTCTGTCTGTCTGTCTGTCCGTCCGTCTGTCGGTCTGTCTGTCTGTCTGTCTGTGGCATCGTAGCATCCAAACGGGTGGACCGATTATGATCTATTTTTTTTTGTTTGAAAGCTGACATGATCGAGAGTGTTCTTAGCTATAGTTCATCATCATCAGCCTGCTCATTGCTGAAATATCACGGTTTATCTGGTTCGTGATAGGTCGATTAGCAACTTGCAGTCGTTTGATGGGTTTTATATTTTGCATTCTGGTTCGTGACACTTATGAATATATACATATTAATGGAAAGTTGACCTGGTGCTGCAGTACCACCTGGTAATCAATAGGATACCCAACTCTTCACCAACTTAGAGCAGAGGTTTCGTGTTTGGGCTCATTTTAATTGCGACAGCCAATAAGACGTAGATAAGCAGTAAATATTTGCATGCTGCTGCTGCAGCATCACCTGGATTGTATAGGAGCCGAGTTCCGTATGAACCCAGGGTGGAGGTTTCATGTTTGGGCTCATATTGACGGCCTCATCCAAGAGGATATTTATATTTATAGATCGTATTCATTGGGATATGAATTATGATCCTGTTGATAGCAACAATTATGCACTATAACTAACACAAGTTTAAAAAACATAAAATTAAATTAAATTAAGAAATTTAAAAAAACCCCCGCCAAACAACTTTAAAAAGTAATGAAATAATATTTACTGACTTTAAGTTTAAATAATTCCTAAGTGTAAAGTAATATTTTAGTCCATAATTGTTGTCAAGGTGTGTCGGGGGACCGCTAATGTAGATGTTTGATTTCACATAACATTATAGTTTAAAGGTCAGTTCACAGCGAACTGAATCGAGACAATCAGCGATACAAAATGCAAAAGTCGCTGTTTTCGTAGTTACTCTTGGCGGTCCCCCGACACACCGTTATACAAAAATAATTAGGACCAATTTATAAAAATTTCAAAACAACATTGACAAGTTTGTTTGACTACGGACTAATCCCCTTTTGTTTCATATTTTTGCCACGGCAAGTGCAGCGATCGCTTTCTTTACCCCCTCCACCCACTTCGCACGCTCCGAATAGGCGTAAAAGCTGGAGAATTACAATTGTCCATCAAATTATTAATAATATTCTCGGTACGCAAGTAGCATGAATACAGAAGAAATGTTATTTTTTCTACAGAATAGACACACTCTTGTGTATGTAAAATGACAAATTTTCTTAATAGGCTGTCATTTTATCTATTGCTTTGTGAATAGAAACAATTGTATTACGTTTGCAGCTTAGACCATAGATTTTCAAATATTACTAGTACTATCAGAGAAGTTGATTCCTAGGCAGTTGGCGGACCTAAGTAATTTGGTCGCGTTAAGTCAAACCCATCCGACCGATCACAGCTACTCGTAACATTAAATTGACATAAGCCGACCACATGACGTAGGTCCGTCAACTGCCTAGGAATCAATTTCCTCGATGGTACATGTAAATTATACTATTCAAGTATAGTTTACATGTTAAAGCCGTCAAAAGTTTTTCTCACCGTAGCAGCAGCATGTTTCCTCTGCGCCTCAACCAACTCCTCCTGCAAACCAGCTGACGCGTCCTCTGTACTCTGTAACTGCGTCTCGCCCGCCGCCACCGCCCGCTTCAATTCCTCCACCTCGAGTTTCAACGTCTCGAACTCTTGCTCGCGTTGCTTCCACGAGCTGCTGTGCTTTTCAGCGTCTTTTTTTGCCTTCTTCAAATTGTCCTCGGCTTTCTTGAATTCTCTAAAAAATAACATGCCAAAATTATAATTAAATGCTTGTGAAGTATTGATGCAAGTAAACAACAATTTTTTGGTTCAAATTCAAGAATATATTTTTGAATTTTTTCGATAATCCATTTATGAGTTTAATTCTTGTACTTTAATTACATAACAATATAAATAAATGCATAAAGCAATGTTACACACCTTTCACGATGACCTTTGATGTCCTTCACTTTATCTTCCAGTTCTCGCGCTCGCGCAGCCGTCTCGCTCTGGGTCCTTTTGTCCTGCTCTACAGCCTTTGTCAATTCTTCGACCTGCCAAAATTTGATGAATTAAATTCGCCTTAAGTTAGCACAGAATCAATGACGACCTCTGTGGCTCAGTTGGTGGGCTGTTGGTAGCTCAAGCCGGGGGTCGCGGATTCGAATCCCGCCGTCGGAACAAAAAGTTTTCAAAAGTTCATGGGTCATAGATGTGTATTAAATGTGTATCATATAATAAAAATCCTAAATATATGTATAGTATAAAAGTATTAAATATATTTCCGTTGTCTGGTACCCGTAACACAAGTCCTTCAGGTACTTAGCACGGGGCCAGACTGACGTTGTGTGAAGCGTCCATAGGTATTAATCACCAGCGCAATAAGCGAAGTAAGCCATCAATCAATACAGACAATCTTATTTAATCAGTTTTGAAATTTGATTGGAGTGCAACATTACGCACGCACTACACGCTAAACGGCTCAAGCCTAACAAACCTCATTGATTATATTACCTGTTTTCGTAGCGACTGTATCTCAGCGTGCAATTGTGCCGTGGCGGTGGCTTCAACGCGCGCCCGCGCAACCGACAACGCATGAGTGCTGACTTCTAGTCTAGAAACAAACATAAGCATTAATATTGTGAGGAAAGAGATCGAACAAAATAAATAAATTTTGTTAATTTACTTTCACATAGCGAATTTGAGTCTGTAGCATCCATTACACGGTTGGTTTTGCTGTCAGTTTTACCACAGTCATGACTGTGACTGATGCATAACCTGTCGTGTAATGCAGTGACTGATTGTTGCATGAAATTGATTGACCGTTATCTGGATATTTTGGTTTTCTGACATGCAACCATCAATCATGACTTTTGAGTGAGTTTTGTCACATCTGACAAAATTGGAAAAAAATTAGAAACGTACACCTTTGAAAATTTTGGCTTTGACTGACATAAAACTGAAGAGAATTGAGTGACCGTCATTAGACGAATAGTATTATACCATTCGTCAGTCCATCAGTCACCATCAGTCAAACATAATTCATGACTGACGGAATTGACTGACGCTTGCATGCGCGTATAATGGATGCCTATTATTTGAAAGAACTTAAAAGTAAACTGCAAAACTTCAATAATTATTTTTAGGTGTTTAGGATGTGTAAAGATATTCATACATTTAAGTTTCAATTGAGTCAGAATAATCTTTACAGCCAGGCATCTACGAAAGCGCATTGTTACGTACTTATGTTGCAGTGCCGCATGTCCGTCCGACGCGCCCTGCGCGGACGCAAGCTCTCGGTTACACTGCGCTAACTCTGCCTCTAGCTCTTGTATCTCCTGCTCGAGTTGTTTCAGCTCAGCCAACTGCAGTAGCAGAGAACCACCCTGTGGACAACGAATAAAAGAGAAGTACTTATAAGTCAACCATATTATTAATGAAGGTTTTGATTTTTATTCTCGGACATTAAATATGAATTATGAAGATTAACATTTTCATACACATATTCCAGTGTCACTCTTACAAAGATGGTCCTTAAGTCTTAACGAGTAAGCCAATTCCCTGCTAAAATAGTATTTCTATGCATATCATTAGCATATAGCAGGTCAATTCTTCTTACCCCTAACTAAAAAAAATACCTAGTGGATAGCTAACGCAATGTCTTGTCCTTGGAAAGTTACAAATATACATGGAAAATTGCTTCATAGACCAAGACAAAATTGTGCTATCCAGTATGTATATTAATTAATAAGAGAGCTCAATATACCTTAGCTCTCGCTCCTCCGGACAGCGTACCAGCGGGATCGAACACGTCGCCGTCTAGCGTGACGCAGCGCGTGCGCACTTGCGGGTGGAACGTCACGCGCTTGGCCACACTGAGGTCGGAGCAGACGAGCGTCCCGCCGAGCACCCACGCCATAGCCGGTCGCAGACGCGCGTCAAACGATACCAGGTCTAACGCCAGTTGAACCTTGTCAGGACCGCCTCCCTGGAAACAATAAAATTGTTTACTTATGTAGCGGACCAAACAGCGCACATTCCTGAATAGCTCTATCGGAGTTTTTGAGATCGGCGAACTCGACGATGAACATTTATCATCGTCGGTCGTGGGTTCGATTCCCGCGTTTGAAACATGTTATTTCCAAGTTTGGATAGGACAATGCAGGATGATCACCTGATTGTCTGATAAGTAAGATGATCCATGCGTCGGATGGGCATGTAAAAAGTCGGTCCTGCGCCTGATCTCTCGCCAGTCGTGTCGGTCTTCCGTCCCACTGGGTCATGAGAGTAAAGGAATAGAGAGTGTTCTTGTGTACTGCGCACACACTTGGGCACTATAAAATTACTCCTGCGTAACTGGCCTGATTTCAATGAAACTGGCCACCGTCACCGAAACCGGTGTGGGAGTTATTATTATTATTATAATTCAGAGACAGCAGTCTTTGTCTGATATATATGATAGATATGAAAAATCACTTGACAGACAATGACAGCTACATAGTAATCTGTGTAGCTATGTACAGCTTGGCAAAAAAGAGTATGACGCGGTGACAGCTGGAACTAAAAAAAAATATTTATGGCAACCTTACAGTACTTGTCAACACCAGTACATTATGTGTCAAAAGTACGTTCAAGCGTAGCGTAGGGTTGCCTGCAATATAAGAAAAGCGCCCTCATTTAATCCACACTCTTTTTTGCCAAGCTGTAGATAGCTAGGTGCCGTGTATCTGACGCTAATGCGTAAGAATTAACATTTTTATTCATACGAAATTGTATGTTACGTTGCTGTACGTCAATAATATTGGTTAATGTTAGCAAATACTTACGATTTTCTGTGCCGTTCTCACAATCTCAGGATCTAGCGCGCGGCCGGAGATCTTGTTGAGTGGTATGATTGTAGTACGCGTCTGCAGCTGTCCCTTCTGCAGCAGTAGCTTGCTCGTAACCTCCGAGTCCACTACCACATTGTACAGCTGTAACGAAATACGTTCAATAAGTTCAATAAGATGAGAATTTATACTAATACTAGCTTTTGGACACGGCTTCGTTCACGGGTATATTACCTGACATATAAATAAATAAAAATAAAAAAGCCTTTATTCCTTACAAATTTACAGTTTTTTAGGTTAACGTTACACATAATATTATCTAATGTAGAAGAATAAACCAGACAAAATAACAATTCTAACATGTACATTTTTAAAATATCATTTATTATAAAGTAAGTTTGAGTCTAGCATCTAGTTCTCTCTTGTTTGGTTTGCAAGGACCCCTCCGCAGGTGAAGGCCTCCTCCAAGGAATGCCACTTTTCTCTATCTTTAGCTATTTCCATCCAGTTTGGTCCAGCCGTTTTTACCAACTCGTCCGTCCATCTTGTTAGTGGTCTCCCCCTGTGTTGTTTACCACTTGGACCGTTCCACTTTGTCACTCTTACTGTCCAGCGATCGTCTTTTAATCTTGCTACGTGTCCCGCCCATTTCCACTTTTGTTTTTGAGCATGTAATAGAGCATCAGGAGCTTTATTTATGCTTCTAATTTTCGTATGACGAACTCTTTTAGTTTTTCTGATATTGAGCATACTCCGTGCTAGTCCTCGTTGACAAGTAATAATTTTTCTTTTTATTCTACTTGTGTACTTCCATGTCTGGCAGCCGTAGGTAAGACATGGTAGGAGACAACTTGACATGACTTTAGTTTTTAAATTTGTTGGCATATTACTTTTAAATATTTCTTTTAAGCTCCAGTATTTATTCCAAGTATTTTGAATTCTCCTCTCTACTTCAGAATAGTTACTATCTTTATCGAAGCTAATCTCTTTACCTAAATATATGTACTTGTTTGTATATTTTAATGGTTCATCATCTATTGAAATAGTCTTTTTTATGCTGTTAGTCATTATCATTGTTTTTGTGAGATTCATCTCGAGTCCTACATTTTTACTGGCCACGTTAAGCGATTGAATCATTTCTTGTAACTGTGAGCATGATTCAGACAAGAGCACCAAGTCGTCAGCAAATCGGAAATGACTGATAAAGTTGCCATTTATGCACAAGCCACAAGTTTTCCAGTCTAACTCTCTAATTATAGATTCTAAGATGGCTATGAACAGCTTTGGGGAGGTCGGGTCCCCTTGTCTCACCCCTCTTTCGATAGGGAAGCTGGGTCCGACTCTATCTAGTTTAACTCTGCCCGTATTGCTGCTATAAATGCTTCTTAATACCTGGATGTATTCGTTCCCTACTCCTTGCTCTTGTAGCGCCCTCCAGATGCTCGAATGTGAGACAGTGTCGAATGCTTTTTTGTAGTCGATGTAGGCTATATATAGAGCTCTTTGTTTTTCATGATATTTTTTCAATCAGCAATTCTAAAGTGTGAATATGATCGACCGTCGAGAAACTCTTCCTAAACCCTTCCTTGTTCTATTGGTTGTTCTTTTTCCAATGTGGTGCTAATTCTTTGGTTTAGTAGGGACGAGAATAGTTTGTAGAGACAGGGCAGTAAACTGATTGGTCTATAATTAGCAATGTCGTAAGGATCGCCTTTCTTATAAATTAAAATAATATTTGATTCCGACCACTGTTTAGGTGTCTGTGAAGTTTCTAGGATGCGGTTAAATAAATGAGCTAATGGTAGAGCCAGTAGAGTTTGTACTGATTTTATACATTCATTTGTGATGTTGTCTGAGCCCGGGCTTTTGTTGATTTTTAATCTTTTTATTGCTTGTATTACCTCTGATGCAGTGAAAGGTATATAGTTTCTTATTTGTGTATCGTCTGGCAGGTGTTTGTTTTCGATGAACTTTCCGTGCTCATGGGAGTTATATAGTTTTTTGTAGAAGTCTGTGGCCGCATCTATAATATATTTACGGTTATTAAGTGTAATCCCATCAGCCTTCAGCGCGTCAATCCACGACTTATGTGTCCTCAGCTCTTTATATGCTCTTTTTGAACTTCCTGAGTGAGTAAGATATTTCTTAGTGTTTCTGATCTGTATTGTGTATAGTCGTTTTTTATGTATTTCTTTACTAGCTTATAAAGCGCTGCAAGCTCGTTTTTCAATTCTCTAGTTTTTCCTTTAATGTTTTTTTACCAAATCGCACCTATTTGCGACTGATGTAAGTACGACCGAATTGCGATTTGGAACTGAATTGCGATCGATTCGCAACTTTACATAATATACTTACCCTTCCACCAGCAGCCGTCTCGAGGGCAGTGCAGTAGATTGGATCGCAAACATTGATAAGACGGCACACGGTACCTGCAAAAATGTTTAAAAGAATTTTAGTATAATTTACGTGACTATAATAATTTGTATTTTTGCATTAAATAAAATATTAACTACCTAACAACAATATGTAAAGTTTTGTTGTCTTTTCTGTTGGACGTGACATTTTTGAAGTATCTATCATGTATTTTGTATTCTGCAGTTCACGATACTGCAACATTATCGATAAAGTTTCTACCAACTCAATGATCTCATACTCTACTAACCATAAACTCTCCTCGCGTCGAAGTCCCTCTGCGGTGGTGTGTATTTAAAGTCAGTGCGCTGTAGCGTCGCTGTCAGTCCGTCCGCTCTGTCGCGTTTCTGTCGTAGGGTGCCGTGTATCTGACGTACACGCTGCTGTAACTCGGCGGTGCGCTCTTCACTGAAGTTTGATCCAGCGAGTTGCGCCTGAGAGTTTCAAATCATGATATTCATACTTTAGACCGGTTGAGATAAGCTTGAAGTGAGTTACCAAAAATTAACCAACAATGTCTCATTTAAGTCCAACAAATCTTAAAATATCTTACCAAGGGGAGTGGAATAGGTAACCAAAGCTGCAAGAACGCACAAAAAGTGCAAAATTGCCTAAAACATATTATAACATAACTTATGCTATACCTTACGGCAAGACATTTAATGATTATTATTATTTAGCTTTAATTTAATAAAATGTAATGTCAATGAGTACGGCCGTTTTGTATTAAATTAACATACCTTTAGCTGTTCGACCTCAGCTTCATGCTTGTCTATACTGGCGCGGTCGCGTTCATACTGAGCGCTACTGCTTTTGAACTCTTTCTCGAGTGTTTTGAGTCTCTCTTCTGCGTGTTTTTTCTCCATAGTACTCTGTGATATTCTAGTAGACGCCTCCGATGCTTCTTGTTTAGCCGCTAGGAAAAAAAATTTTGCAATGTGGTTATTATAGAATAAGATGAAAGTATACACATTATTCTACCGACTTGGTATGGACCGTAGTATTATAGCATGGTGTTGTTTTGAAAGCTTACTAGACATGCCATAATATAAGCAATCACTGTAAAGTTGACATCATCTGATCATTCTGCGGTTGACAATCTTGGTTTTTCTATGAAATAATAGATGTTTGAATAACGACGATTGCTGAGAATTCTAAACAGGATAGCCAGTATATACAGTCTGTCAAAAAACGAGTTGACGCTGAACTAAATTTTCTAATCGTAATCAGTATCGAATTGTGTATTACACACACTCTTTAAAATTTACACTTTAAATATTATCATTCTGGTACATTTTATATTTGGTTTAATAAAGTTTTTCAATATTTTGTGTTATTTAATAATTGTATTCGGCGTCTACTCTTTTTACTTTTGACAAGCTATACTTGCATTTACTTACACTTATACATACATACTTAAATAATGTCGATAATTATTACCAATCAGTTGATCCTGCAAAGACTCCGACGCTCCTTCTAAGCCTGAACTGACTGCTAGAAAACGTTGCTGCGCTTCCGCCAGGGCTGCTTCGCTCGACTCACTCGCCGACTTCAAACTCTCAAATGTTGATGACACCTGATTAAACAAAAGAAGAATTGAACAAAATATTAATATTGGTGAGTAAAGACATAATTAGAATTATCTATTATTGTTCGACTTTGCTGTATGGACAATGGAACTGACCTACAGGCATCATTTCTCAACTTTACCAAGTTCCATCTCAATACAAATGATGACGTTACTCACTTCCTTACTCCTTACACGACGATTCGCTATGCTGCATCCTATCCCTTTTTTGCAGATATTTCGCGGTTCTTACACCATACAATACTACATTCGTACCTGTTGCAATTGCGCGTTCTTGTCCGCAAGCGCGGCACGGTCGTCCGCCAACGCGCGCCGCAACAACCGTGCCCGCGCGTCGCCCGCCGTCGCTGCGTCCTTAGCACCGCGCGCCGCACTCGACATCGCCGCTTCCGTTTTTTCCGCTTCTTGAAATTCTTCTTCGAGTTCGCGAAGTACACTACCACTTTCCTGTAGTCATTTTCATATACTTAATTCATAGTATTTTATCTCAATTGCATTTAAAACATTTACATAGTTATTTAGACAGAGTAATAATCAAACAACAATAATTAGAAAATTAAATTATTATTTTATTATTAAATCAAATATGTTTTCTTTTCAATGAAAATGGAAATGAAGTGTTTTAAGAACAAACCCAATTAGGATTTGGTATCTGCTACAAAATAATAAAAAATATACGTAATAAAAAGTACTTATACAATTTTTACTACCTCATCTAACTTCTTGTGTAACTCAGATATCTTCTTATCAAACTCTTTAGCCTCTTTCTCATTGTTTTTAATATTTTCTTTCTTATTTTTTACTTCTTCTTGTACTTCTGTTACTTTTTTCTCTACTTCTTTTACACTTTCTTCGGCTGACACATACCTAAAATAAATAATTTCAAATTTTCAATAAATCCACAGTTAAAATATGACTTTAATTTACCAAGAGAGAGAAAGAGTATAAACTTACTTCCAAGCAACATGTAATCTAGTTAGATTCTCAAGTTCTCTAACAACTTTCTGATGTTCTTGAAATTGTGATCTTTCATCTTGCAACTTCTGTAGTTTTGGTGCTATATCCTCTCTTATTATCTAAAAAATAGATTTTTATTATAGAAGGTAATACTTCTATACAATTTATACATATTATGTCGGAAATAAATCATATTAGTCACCAGCGCCATCCAAGAGATGGCGCTGGTGACTAATAATTGTTTGATATAGTAAGTGCACCGCGCACACGCCTAGAGTCAGCGACAGTTAAAACTCGCTTCTATGATCAGTATAATATTATGCTAAATAATTACTCACATCATTTAATTCCCTTAGTTTAGCATCCTTTTTCTCTATGGTTTTCTGTGCAGCTTGTTTTTTAGCTTCATACATCCTGGTACCTGCTGCTTCTTCTACCATTGACAAGATCTACAAAAAATATGGAATCGTAGTCTATTATATATATACTAATACGCGAGCGAAAAACTTTCATCCCTTTTGATCCCAAAAAAAATCGCTTTTGACGAAAAATGCGGAAACGTAGGTGAATGAAATTTTGCACAGTTATGGTTTATATGTGATTGAGTGCATCAAGCTAATATTATTTTGAAATTATGCTTTTATCATACATTTTTTTAACAAATAAAACATTACACACACTACAATGTGCACACTACCATCTTTTTGAATGACAAGCCTATACATACGAATTATACTCTTTTGTTTATGGTTGAAGTCTGTTGTCAAATTAAAAATGGATTGAAACTTATTATTCGGGACTTAACGCTACTTATTCTAGTAGTAATGCTACTACATACTTTTCACGAGGGGACTGACTAGTCCCCTAGTGACCACGGCCGTTGCAACACGGCCGAAACGTCAAGAAAAAAGTATGTAGTAGCATTACTACTAGAATAAGTCGCGTTAAGTCCCGAATAATAAGTTTCAATTATAATGCAACGCGAAAGTTTAAAAGTTCATAAAAATGGATTGTTGTTTTTTTTTTATTAAATCTGAAATATATTACACACTTATCGCAAAAACTTAATAAATAATTATTATAAATAGAATATCGTTACAGCTAATTAGTTATATAATATTGTACAAAATTATAAAGTTGTTGTAATAGTTACTATAAATATCTGTAATCTGAAAAAGTCAATACTTTAAACGGGGAGCCAAAAGAAGAAGAAAATTAAATTTAAGGTCAAATTTCGAGTATAATCTCTAGTATACTTTTATTAATAATAAAGAAAGATAGTAGATAGAAATGTTGACATTATGAATAGATGTTGCCCACAACTATGTTTATGCAGAAAAATGAGAACATTTTTTTTATTAAATAACTAATAAAAAATTCAGCAGTTTGCGTTATGGTCTATTTCTGTTAGTAGCCTCTTCACATCTAAATTTCTGTACAAATTCTGTCATTTTTCAGGATTGTTAGGGTTCCGTACCTAAAGGGTAAAAACGGGACCCTATTACTAATACTTTGTTGTCTGTCCGTCTGTCTGTCCGTCTGTCTGTCCGTCTGTCTGTCCATCTGTCTGTCTCCAGGCTGTATCTCAAGAACCGCTATAGCTAGACTTCTGAAATTTTTACAGATTGTGTATATCTGTTGCCGCTATAACAACAAATACTGAAAACAAAATAAAATTAATATTTAGGGGGGGCTCCTATACAAAAAACGTGTATTTTTCGGCCTTTTTCGCTCTATATCAATAGTGGCAAGAGGTAGGCACTTGAATTTTCACACATTCTTTTGTTATATGTGTATTTAAATATTTAATAATAATATTAAAATAAAATAATAATTTAAGGGGGGCTCCCATACAAAATACACAATTTTTAGCCTATTTTTGTTCTGTATCGGTACGGAACCCTTCATGCGCGAGTCCGACTCGCACTTGGCCGATTTTTGTATAGAGACATTTAGCCCAGTGTAAGGAATTTGGGTGAGTATAGTTTCCATGCTATAAGCCTATATTAATTGACCAACAAAGTTATGGGTTACTACTTAATAAACTTTTATCTAATATTTACCTCTGGTGGTTTCATATTCAGCACTTTAGTAATTCTCCCTTGCATAATAAGAAAATGTGGATTATTGACATTCAGTTGAACTGAGCAGAACAAATCGCTCACTCTTTTATTTTGAACATTTATTCCATTTATGAGGTATTTGTTCTTACCACCCATAACAACCTGTAATAAACATGATAATTAATAAGTTTTTAAAATTTGCAAACACATACACTAGTAAGTTAAATCTATATATAACTAGCTGTCCCGGCAAACGTTGCTTTGCCGGGACAGCTAGTTATATAAAGTATTTCGCCACTGACATATAAGTACTACGTACTAGACTTGACACCGCAACGCAATGCTTGGTCACATTCAACAGAATCTATATAGCCGCAGTGCACTTAGTCAGCCGCGAGCTCTTCTGCGCACTAGACGTATGACAATTATAAAAAAAACAAAATAAAAGTCACAAAAATGCCTTGGTGTGTCTTAAGATACTGTAAAAATAATTCCAAAAACACTTACAAATGCGACGAAATAACATTTCATCGGTTAGTGTTCTTATTTAATTATTTTAAATTAAAATACGAACATTCAATTACTAGGCGAAGACGCGCGCCATTTCGCATTGTCATAGAGTAGTAGATTCAGAGGGGAATGTAGGCAGAATACAGATATCTATGATGAGACGACGATGAATGAAGTATTCACGTAGACGAGTTTGTATTTTGGTAATAATATAAATACTGTATTACGTGTACGTTATATATGCGTACATTATAATTGTATTTATAAATATTTAAGTAATTTAAATAAGGTAAATATGTAGTGGACTTTGGATCCATACTTATTATAATATAATTATTATAAATGCGAAAGTGTGTCTGTCTGTCTGTCTATCCGTCCGTCTGTCGGCCTGTCCGTCCATCTGTTTGTCTGTCCGTCTGTCTGACCGTCCATCTATCTGACCGTCCATCTATCTGTCTGTCTCTCTCTGTGTCTGTTACCTCTTCACGCCCAAGCCGCTGTAACGGTTTTGCAAAATTTTGGTATGTAATATTTTGGTTTTTGACCGACTTCCAAAAAAGGAGGTAATACGTTTGGCTGTATGTATGTTTATTTTTATTATTTTTGTATGTTCAACGATTACTCAGCCGTTTGTAGTCCGATTTTCGAAATCCTTGGTTCGGAGTTAACTCGACCGTTTGTAGCTCCAAAACTGGGGAGTTTGTAGCTCCAAAACTAGTAGAGCTAACTCCGTACCTGGTGGCCATACTATAAGTATGGCAAGTAAATCATACCAAAATGTCAGATTTTGCACCAAGATATACCAAGGTTCGAAGGTGGTGAACGATCTACGGCCTCCTTATAGATACATGTTTGGGGGTTTCTACGTTATTTTAAGAATTGAAGGCATATGCTAATGGTACATTCGATTAATGATTATCATCGTCAAGACACAAGTCTGTGCGTTCACCACTTAAAGTAAGGCCAAGTTAGCCTCGAAGAATCTTGGTGTTCTTAATAGAGCGAGACACTATTTCAGTCCGGACCAACGCCTACAACTCTGTAAGGCGCAGGTTCGGCCTCATATTATGGTGCGCCAAAATATCAACTACTCCCTCTGGATCGTATCCAACGATGTACGCTGCCTAATAAGTACTGAATTTGAACGAAGGGCCGCTCGAATTGTTGACTGCCATAGTATTTTAAACAGGCTGGACCTCTTGGAATTGTGCCGAGATGTAGCTTCGCTCTGCATCCTCTATCAGTTGTATCACGGGGAGTGCTCTGAGGACCATCCCATCACCTTAATAAGTGGCGGTCTTCCACCATGCATTTTTCACGTAACTTTCTTCCGCGCACAGCAAAACTGTCGAAAAAACGAACTATCGCCAGAAACATTTTAAGAAGAAGGCATATTCCCACGCATCTGCAGCTCTTCTGACGTTACGAGTGCCCATGGGCGACGGTTGTTGCTTTCCATCAGGTGACCCGTTTGCTCGTTTGCCCCGTTATCTTATATAAAAAATCTAATTAACTTCTATGTCCTTGAGAAATCGTACTTGATGTTGATTAGTGAAAAAACCGTGTCTATATTTAGCGACTTGTTATATTATTATCTCGTTTATTTCTGCATGACTTAAAAGTTGGATTTCACTTAACAATTTTTAACTGAAATCCAATTCTTTAGTCATGCAGAAATAAACGAAACTTTGTTTGTATTCCCCTATCTTAGATGAGCCGCCATATTGGATGTAGAATGACATTACATTCGTTTTCGAATTATTCTCAAAAAGTTCTTTCATTTAATATCCATACTGTTATTAAGGACGGCATAGAAAATAACTATTCCGCTTTCTTGTATGGTCGGCCATTTTATATTTATAGTGATGTCATACTGTATCATGCATTGTCATCAAACGTGTATACAAAATTTCAGCTCAATCGGTTAAAATATTATATGTACATACTTTTAGAGAGTAGTAAAAGTCTTGAATTATACATTGAGCGGTATTTATTCGAGCAGAGTTTCACCTTACACGTCTCAAAGACCAAAGTTAATTACAGAATAATAATAATATAATAATAATATAATAATAATATAATAATAATATAATAATAATATAATAATATCTATGGACGCTTCACACCACGTCAGTCTGGCCCCGTGGTAAGTACCTGAAGGACTTGTGTTACGGGTACCAGACAACGGAAATATATTTAATACTTTTATACTATACACATATTTAAGATTTTTATTATATGATACACATATTTAATACACATCCATGACCCAGGAACTTTGAAAACTTTTTTGTTCCGTCAGCGGGATTCGAACCCGCGACCCCCGGCTTGAGCTACCAACAGCCCACCAACTGAGCCACAGAGGTCGTCAAAGAAGTAGAATGAATCAATCAATGCAATATGGCTGGCTTTTATACCATTTTACACAAAAGAAACGAACTTCCGTTGACAATTCAAATATAGTAAAATCATAAAAAAACACATTAAAAAATTAAGAATGACTAAGAATAAGTTAAGTACATAATTCTAAATATTAATTAATGTACTTCCCATATTTAAGATAATTATTTACTTAAATATGAGAAGAGGAAGTTATAACGGAAGTAAATAATCCTCCCGCCCATTTATAACTATTTGTCAAAATCAAGTACCTTACTTATTAATATTTAAAATATAATAATCACTTATGAAAATTATATATAGTGACTAACATAATATACCGATTTAAATAAATATGATGTCCATTGACATCCGCTAACAATACATACTTCGAAATTGAGTTCAAAAATTCCACCTGAACTTACATAATAATATGTACTAATATATTTAATAATATGTACATAATAATAATATAACTGCTGGAAGGATTTAGGAGAGGCCTACGCCGTAGAGGCGACTACTACTTAAAATTGAATATTACTACTTTATAATTGTTAATTAATCATGCTTGTAAAACTGTAGTAGAAAATAAAGGCTATTTTTATTTATTTATTTATTTATTTACATAATAATATACAGAGCAAGTTAAATAAAAGCTTTTAATTATGTTTAGTAAAAATCTTTGTTTTATTTTATCCACTCAAATAGAGTCTGCGTTCATTCGAGTGTAGGCACAAAACTTTGTCACTTCTGCGGTACTGATCTATAGCCATCACCACCCCGCCTCTCACCCCGCTCATGCCTCAAGTGTGACATATTTTTTGTTTGCAATGGCGCCTCTAGTACGTAGTACATAATATCTCTATGTATTTCGCCCATATTATTTTATTGATGTGACTAAATAAGTATGTCGCCATGGCAACGTCGATCGCTATCCCGTCGCACCACTGACCTCCATTCACTGACCTCCATTATACAAGTATATAATGGAGGTCAGTACCTCCATTATACATTGTATAATGGGAGGCCAGTGCATCGCACAAACAATGGTCGCCGTCAGTCTCAGGTTGTAATAATTTACTATTATTTATTCAACAAATGCACTTATCAATATATAAAGTTCCCAGTAGCTGATTCTCAGACCTACTGAATATGCATATAAAATTTGGTAAAAATCAGTAAAGCCGTTTCGGAGGAGTTTGCTGACTAACATTGTGACACAAAAATTTTATATATATAAGATTAGCTAGGTTTTTAATTACATTTTTAACAAGCTTTATAATAGGTATTTCTAGCAGTTCTTAATCTTATCAACTAATTTCAAGAGTACAAAAAAGAACCTTGTGGTACACCAGAGCGATAAAAAATATAATAATTCTAATTGATTATTAATAACAACTAACCTGTCGAGTGACAGTAATTTCGTCATGATTTTCATATCCAATAGGGCACTGCTTCTTGTCCCTATTATCAAAGGTGATGCTAACCGTAGCTTTTGTAATACCCGCCTGTCCGTGTTTGTAAATGAGCTCCTGTAAGCTCCCCGCCCGTACCTGTAAATCGAGAAAAATGTATTAAACAGTATTTTTAAGTAGGTTTCTTTGTAATTTGAGTGATTATTAGTTTTAGTAACCTCAATGCAATCAATTGATATTGAAATATTCCAACTAACACCAAAATTAATTTACCTGTTATTTATTAAAATGTTAAATTAATAAATTATAAAATATTCAGTTGACGGAAATAAAGAGGGCTAGTTACTCTAGTAAACAATTATCTTGATGGCGGGAAAACGAAAAGTTATCAATTCATAACTAAGCAGTACTTACATTGGATAAATTTGTTATTCCTAGAACAAAACATATAGAATCTAAAATATTCGATTTCCCTGTTCCATTTAAACCAGTAATAGCATTAAATTCAGGATCGAAGCCGGTGACTTCGACTCTGTTTCCATAAGACTTAAAACCGTCAAGAACTATAGATTTAATGTACATTTTTAATACACAAAAGAATACTAATTATAAGCCTCATTAAATCACATCAGTTTTGCTTTATTCGTATAATTTTAAATACATTTTCTTCTCAAAATAAGAAATCAAACCGTTGAAACAATTTGTTTGAACTTTGAAATAACAAAAATTTGACTTTGACATTTTTGACAATAAAATATTACTTTTTTTTTTCTTATTCGGCTATTTAACCATGGCCAGTGTCGAGTATAAATATGGCGGGAAAACAAATAACAATATTCTCATAGATAAAGTAATATATTATAGGTCTACCAGAATCTGATGGCAGTGTCACAGTGTCATGCCCGCCAAAACTCTTTCAGTTGTCAGTTTTCAGTTTGACAAGTATTATATTATGTCAGCGTGTTCCTAAACTGTTACCAGTATACTGGCCTAAGCGCTTAGGCCAATGATCGCTTAGGCGTATGTTCTACGTGAAATTTAAACTAGAGGGACGAAGCAAAAAAACCTAGTAATATATGGAAATATATAAATACATACAGATTTATGTTAATATTATGCTAATGGAAACTAGGATCAAGATATTTTGAATTATGTCACACTTGACAGGACACTGAGATTTCTTAGAAACACAACCCATATGTAGTCAGTGATGCCAAACTGCAGATAATTTCAGATCGGTGGGGAACCAATAGAAAATCTAGAAGTGTCTATCGTCACGCTGTCTGGTGGAGATCAAAAAAAAGAAAACAACCCATTGGAATAAAACATTTTGATCCTTTTTTTTCTTATAGCGGCTGATTCTGTGTGTTAAACATGCAAATATAAAAATTTATCCAATGATCAAGGATATTTTATGAAAAACTGTTGTCAAAAATTGCCATCAGATTCTGGTAGACCTATAGTTCATGATATCGATAAACTATAGTTCAAGTAATGAGAATCCGTAAACACACGTAAAAAGCTATGCAATTTTTGTAGCCAAATTATTAATTGATGTGACATTTTTAGCACTAATGCCTTATATAGCACAAATAAGGGATTATTAAACTTATAAATTAGCATTTTAGCTTACAAAAATACCGATTGAAAAGCCCAAAAAACGTTGTTCAAAACTTACGTAATTAATGTTAAATCCACGTGTTTGAGGCATTCTTTGGCCATTCTTATGGTTTATTATTTAGCGGAACCACAAAACTCAACAATATCTAGCATAAAATGTTCACTAAAAACCTTTATTAACTCTTTTATTACATGAAATATGCAGACCGACTCCTTTGTTATATCCTGGTAAGTAGGACATAACATTACACGCTTTTGACGCTTATACACCGATATAAGGCTCTCTCCTAGTCTTAAATACCTAGTATCTCAATGAATATTCTACACTGACCTCCATTAAACAAGTACGCTGGACCTATGATACCCACTTTTTTTGTGCCTATTTGAAGCGGAATCAGCGCCCCCAGCGAGCGGGAAGAGAACTAAATTTGACGTAACTTGCAAATGGCCGCTTAATCGTTATTGGTTGTCATCACTAGTATTAATTCCAAATACTCCCACTACTGCTATCAGCGCCAATATGACGACTTTCAAACGTCATTTTTACGTCAAATCATAGACAAATATATTTGGTCAATGGTCAAATTTAGTTCTTATCCCTCCCATCGGGGGAGCTGATTTGGAGCTGATTCCGCTTCAAATAGGCACAAAAAATAGCTATCATTTCAAAGGGTATCATTAGTTTAGCGTACTTGTATAATGGAGGTCAGTGCTTTTAGAGCGACCGCACACTTACAATTTCAAGTTGGCCAACTAAATCGTATAGTATCCTATTAGCTATGGCGGCTTATGAGAGCTCGCACATTGTATCCAACTAAATTGTACAACTAAATAATTGGACACCAATCGGATCAGAACGGCGATTCCTTTCCGATTACCTACAATTAACACGTTCATTCCCACTACGATTTTCATGATGTCTTCTTGTATGCCGCCTACATTGTACGGCGGACTCGCCAGGTGAGTCGCCGGCACTGCAATATAAATTGAATCGACTCACCACGTGAGTTCACTGGCACTACGTAAGGTTAAATTCAATTTTTTGTTATTTCTGTGGTCGTTACAGTGTAACTAAGGTGTTTAACGCAATTAAAAAATGTTAGGTGTTGTTGTAGGACTATTCAGCTTGAAAAAATGGCAAAAAACCTTTTGGATAAAATAAAAGGTAAGTTTGTTTCGTAATTTAAGCAGTGGTTGTCAATCTTTTAAAACTTGGTTATTGTTAAGGATATATTTTGAATTTCTAATACTTGTGAATAGTCAATTTTACCCTGAAATATTTTAATACGGGCTTTAGATTAAAATGTATTATTTTTATTGTGGATACGACGAATTCAATTGATAATAATCAAAAAAGAAACCTTTTTTAAATAGTTTAAAATCTGCCGAATTAAAATTAAATGATAACTGTAGCGCGTGTTAGTTAGTAATTGTTATTTTTTGTATGTGTGCGTAATACTATTAGTAACGACTAACGACGCCCGCCAAACCGAACCGATCTTTTGCATCGGAGCTCGAGGTAAAAGGGGCACCGCGGGGTGGCGGGGTTCTGAAATACACCGGTGACCGCGACACCCCCGCGCCAGTCGGGACGTGTGAGCGTAAGCTGCACTACTTGATTGTACACCTTGTTGTTATTGTGCGTAATTATAGTGTTCAGTGAGCCACACCTGTATTTTAGTGCATAGGTAAAGACTGAATAAAGATATTGTGCATTAAATAACTTATTAATATGCAACAATAATAATGTCTATACGTGATACAACATTTTATTACGTTCGAAATTTGTTAAGAAGTGCCTGATCTTTTGTGTGTGACAACTAATAAAATACATGAAAAAACTAATACAAAATAATGATATCATGTTCGTTTCCTTGGATGCTAATTTTTTTTCATTTTTATTATCCTATTCCCGACGAAGACAAATCCGAAAACACAAAAATCATAAAAATCTGTTCAGCCGTTCTTCAGTTATAATAAGTGTAACTAACACGACTTTATTTTATATGTAATATAGAATAGATAGATTCTAATGAAACTAGTTTGTTGTATATTAGTTCCATATCACAAGTATGTAGGTCGTCCATGCTATTACGTTGACGTCGTTTTCTAACATGTGCATATTTACAGTTTGAGGATCTATGTCCGGGAACTCACCTGGTGAGTTCAAGGCATTGCAGAATAGTTTTTTGCCTTTCAAAAATAAACGGGATCTCCACGCCCAGCCCACCGCATAAATCTTTAGTTTAGCATATATTTAGTCTAATCTATAATTTAAAGCAGAAAATACGGATGCATTTTGGAAATATTAGTGAAAAACACTGAACTCACCAGGTGAGTCGTCGGCACTGGAATCAAATTTACGTGAACTCTCCAGGCACTGAACGTGTTAAAAAGTTGTCCAATTAAATTGTGATACTACGTAATTTAGTTGTACGATAGTCGGCCAACTTGAAATTGTATATGTGCGGTGACCCTTAGTGCTCTACAGACTTTGCCTTCTGGCAACACTGCTTTATGCTGTCAACGCTTGCCGCGAATGAAGTAAATCAATCGAATAAAAGTAGGTACCATTTATTTTCATGTTCAACAAATTAATAAATTACACAAATAATGGAGTTCAGTAACACAGGTGGAATGAGAAGCCCATTTTCTCCACGAGTAAAATCAGTTGCAGGTCGTAGACCTATTGGACTAAATTCTTCCAAAAAGAATCAGAGGTACGGATAACCTATAACTTATGCGGTGTTGACTTTTTATTATAATGTAAATAATACTACTGTACTAATTTTTCTTTTTAAAGTAGTCTTCTGCAGTCAACAGAACAGCAATCTGGTGATGTTATTTATAAGAGTCCGTCAATGACCATAGAAACTTATGGAGCGCCGTTACCTGTTATGGTCACAGAAACTCTTGCCTTTGGTATGTTTTATTATATAGAAATGTATTTACGAGCATTTAACGAGTTAAATTTACCATTGCAATTAGTTGATATTGTTGGTTATATTTTTTTTATTTTGCAGCTAGTGGTGATGTCAGTGTCCGTATGTCACCCTGCGGTTGGTGTTGGTTAGTAGCTGGAAGGCGTATCCTGGCTTGGCCCAGAGAAACTTCTACACCAGGGGTGCCTACAGCAGCCAGGGAACTTACACTTCCACAGACAGATTTAGCTCACAAAGCTGATCTTGTTATGCTCTTCTATGAAGATGATGCTCAGGTACTAACACAACCATATTCTACTTTATCTGTTGGCTAATATTGATTAGTTTTAATGAAAATATTATCATAACGCTTTGAAGTTTAGATTTACATATCAGAGGATATTAATAAAAGTTGCTTATTTCTATATTTTACAATAGTTCAGTAAATGATTTATCATGTTTTAGAATTGGCAAGAAAGTAGGAAAAAAATGTCATACAAAGTACTAAGTATTAAATTCTTATTTTTTTCTTTTAGATGCCATCATGTGTTGGTGTGTCACCTGAGGGGGTTGTACGTTACTGGGCCTCTGTAGGCGTCGAGGGAACATACTCGGATTCTGTATGTGAACTTGCTGGACAGGAGTGCGAGCGACTTGTGCTGGCAAGACCGTGTATGTTACTACTTGCCACTACGACATGTACGCTTGTGCGCATTACCACCAGTCGTGGTAAGTCTCTTAAATCTATTGTTGATCTATATTAGTTTTTTTAGGGTTCCGTAGCCAACTGGCAAAAACGGAACCCTTATAGATTCGTCATGTCTGTCTGTCTGTCTGACCGTATGTCACAGCCACTTTTCTCCGAAACTATAAGAGCTATACTATTGAAATTTGGTAAGTAGATGTAGTCTGTGAACCGCATTAAGATTTTGATACAATAATGGAAAAAAAATTAAAAATTTTAGGGGTCCCCATAGGTACAACTAAATCAAAAAAATTTTTTTTTCATCTAACCTATGCGTGTAGGGTATCTATGGATAGGTCTTTAAAAATCATATTGAGGTTTCTAATATCATTTTTTTCTAACCTGAATAGTTTGCGAGAGAGACTCTCCCAAAGTGCTAAAATGTTTGTCCCCCCCCTCTAACTTCTGAACTAGGGGCATAAGTTAAAAAAAAAAAAAAAAAAAACAAAAATTGAACGAAATCTAGCAAGTAGTTTTTTTTTTTTATTTAAAAAAATTTTTTTTTTCATCTAACCTATGCGTGTGGGGTATTTATGGATAGGTCTTTAAAAATCATATTGAGGTTTCTAATATAATTTTTTTCTAACCTGAATAGTTTGCGAGAGAGACTCTCCCAAAGTGCTAAAATGTGTGTCCCCCCCCTCTAACTTCTAAATTAGGGGCATGATAAGTTTAAAAAATATATATGATGTACTTTACTATAAAAACTACCAACGAAAATTGGTTTTAACGAAATCTAGCAAGTAGTTTTTTTTTATGCGTCATAAATGGTAAACCTAATTAAACTTTCATTAAATCAACTGAAATATAAAAATAACTCAAAAACCTTTTAATTTCATAGAAATAAACCTTATTGCTGCTGCGGACCCTTCATGGGCGAGTCCAACTCGCACTTGGCCGGTTTTTTTAAGTATTTTAGAGAGAAAAGGTTTAATTGTAGATTGTTTGCATTACATAAAAGCTCTGAAAACAATGCAGTCCAAAAAGACATAGGCAACTTTTTTCATTTAAAATGTATAGTTTCTGTTGGATGCTCAATGCATGCAATGTCATGAAACATAATAATAATTATTATTAACCCTCTTCCTAATAAAAAAGTTACACTATGAATAAGTTATAAAATGTTTTGTCTTTGAGTTTTGTGCCACTTTTCCAATGTATTAGTCAAGGATGAAATATTGCTATTCCATTGTGTTAATAATTATATCACAAAGGATATTGCATAAAGTAGTTTTATACATATCCTTTATAATAAAAATATGCCTATTAAATAAATACTGTATTGTAATTATTATAGATGGGCGCGTGGGCGCGCGTTGTCAAGTGTTGAGACCGGCGGGTGGCTGGCTAGGAGGCATCGGTCGTCGTGTGTCACTGCTTTTCTTTGGAAACATGCCTGCACATCCTGATACAGTAAGTTTTCAACTAATTTTATTTGATTAGGTGACTCAAAGAGTGTCAAACCTTGGCCACAAAAACAAGTCAAGTGACACTACTATTATATACGTATATCTCATCGTCAAATCAAAAAATTACCGACCGATATTGATTTTGTGGCACTTCTATAAGATTTACAAGATGGCCATGCGGTAAAAGGTTTTCATATATCTTAATTCTTGACAATCTTCTATGGAAATGACAGCAAAACTTTTTATTAGCAGAAACTCGTTGGCGTGGTAGTCCTAGAGGGGGTGACAGATCTGCCACCTGTCAGTGCAGAGGAGGCTGAGGAATGTGGCAATGAGGTGGTAGCGTTGGTGGCCAGCGGTCCAGTGCTGCAGCTGTGGCGGGGATCCCACGTGCAAGAACACCAGTTGAGACGACCGCTGACTGAGGCGTTGGCCCGCGCCCATTTAGCACAAGGTAAAGCAAAAAATAGGCTACTTGACCTACTTTTTTTCTTCATGCTAATCGCTTCTTAATCATTCATTTTCACCAAAAAAACTAATTTAATATTTTAAACAGTAGAAACCCATAAAAATGTTCACCGGTGACCAAGACACAATAGAATATCTATTGTGTCTCGTTTTCCCACGATCGACGGGCTAAATGGCGCCGAAAACACTGTCCGCCACAGTGTGACGTCATATTTTTTATATTTTATACTTTATTTTATTGAAATTTTTTATGTGCTAAACGTACGAGTCTAAAAGTGCCAAAAAATTAGAAGAGAATTAAATAAGAAATGAAAAATCTTTGTAATGTTGAAAACTTTTGAATCATATTTTCAAATCGACTTTATTTATCAATCATAAGCTTTTATTTGATGATAAGGGTGAAATACGGTTTCCTAGGCCAAGTTTTTTTTTTTTATCCAATTTAATCTGCAATCAGTATGTAAAACTATAAGCAGGTGAGATGTAGGTTTTGGCAGGTAGAGTGCTTCCACCACCGTGGACAGCTTACTCAATATCCATATCAAAGAACATTAAAAAATCTCCTTCCTTTTCAGGCGTTTAGTATAATTTCGACTAGACAGAGAGGATGCCAATGATATTCGGGTGGACCTCCAGTCGTTTTTTGTACTTCTCTGTGTTTGCGTGAATTTCTTCCTTTATTGTAGGTATATTTAGATTGTTATGAATCTCAGTGTTTGTGACAAGCCATGGGGATTTGGCGATTGTTCTGAGTATCATGTTTTGCATTCTTTGGAGTGTTAAGATGTATGAGTTACTTGTACTCCCCCATAGTTGTATGCCGTACATCCATATTGGTTTCAGAATTGATTTATAGATTATCAGTTTATTTTCCATTGACAATTTGCTGTTACGGCCCAAGGCCCAGAGAAGATTTTTGAATTTGATGTTCAGTTCGTCCCTCTTGCTTTTTATATGTTTTTGCCATGTTAGGCGCCAGGTATTTAACGCTGTTTAGGTGAGGGAGAACAGTGTTCTCTAGGGAGACGGGGAGTCCTCTCTGCGCAGCGTGAAGGTGACTTGTACAGATTTTGTAGTGCTGGCTTTTATTCTCCACTTTTGGAGCCATTTGGTGACTGAATTTAGTCCATTTTGTAGTTTCACAGTAATAATATACACTTTTCATGCACTTTTTCCACTTTTATTAATTTAATTTATTACAATTATGTTTCACACGACCGGTTTCGATAAAATCATCATCAGGTGTGACACCTGAAAAAGAAAAAGTGCATGAAAAGTGTATATTATTACTGTGAAACATGAATTTCCACCAAGAAGTTACGGTACATTCAATATCATACATTTTGTAGTTGTTCAGATGTCGTGACGGGGTTTTCGTTCGTCGCTAGAATTGCTGTGTCATCAGCGTAAGTAGCAGTCTCAGCTTCAAGGGATGTTGGGAGGTCATAGGTGTATATATTGTAGAGTATAGGACCTAACACAGAGCCTTGAGGTACTCCTGCGTTTATTTTGTAGAATTTCGAGGTGGAATCCGACTCTACGACTTGAAAAATTCGTTCCATAATATATGATTCTAGTAGAAGGTAATAGCTATTGGGTAGACACTGCTTAATTTTGCAGAGTAAGCCATCGTGCCATACCTTGTCGAAGGCCTGTTTGATGTCCAGAAACACTGAGGAGACATATTCCTTATTTTCTAGCGATTTTCTAATTATCTGAGCTACCCGATGGACTTGTTCAATTGTTGAGTGCTTCTGTCGAAATCCGAATTGATGATTTGGGATGGTGTTGTTATTTTCTAATAGGGCTAAGATCCGTTTTGAGAGTAGTTTTTCAAAAACCTTAGACAGGATGGGCAGAAGACTTATCGGTCTATAAGACGTCACCTCGTTTGATGGTTTTCCGGCTTTATGTATCATAAGTATCCGGGAGACCTTCCAGTCGGATGGAAAATGTTGTACTCTGAGGATACCATTGAATAATGAGGTCAGGAACACGATTGCTTTTCTTGCCAGTTCCTTTAGGACTTCAGCTGTAATTAGATCATATCCAGGTGCCTTTTTAGTTGTCAGTCCTTTGATAGTGCTCCATACCTCTCGCACTGATATAGGTCTAGGGGGTAGTGACACTTGGAGAGGCTGTGCCAGGTAAGATTCTACTTCAGCTACCGTTTCTGTATCAGTAACCTCATTTGGGTGGTCCTAGGTCCAAGTTCTACTAGAAATATGCATTTGTTCAATGAAATTGAATATAGGTCAAGTAGCCTATTATGTATGTGTAGGGCACGGACTCCCAAAGTTAAAGTAAAGAGTTTGTTATAATATTATATTATGTTCCGTAGAATAGGTGTTACTTTCATGTTCCAGTATCTTAAAAGTTGGAAAAGGTAGATAGGTTTTACAGAAAACGAGATTAAGATACATAATAAAGAGCTGTAGCCGTCAATTTCTCAGTCACAAGTTACATTTTTCTACTAGTATGTTAAAGGGACTTCAAAATCAGTAAAACAAATAAAGTATGCTGTTTACCATTCTTTCGTCGTAGCACTAAAACTACTAATAAGAAAAATGTTTACCAATGAGTTGTCAATAGCTGATATTGTATACGTAGTCGGTTCTTTATGGTTCCTAACCTTGTGATGTTTGCAGGTGACCTCAGCAGTCTAGAGTTGACGGCGTTGGACGTTCACGCGTATGGACCTAGTGCGCTGCTACTACTCGTGGCCATTGGCTCACGAACACCGGACACACGTCTGGCACTCGGTGAGTACAGAGAACATTAATTTGAAGTGTCAATATTCTGTTATGACCAGGGCTCGGGGTTAGGTAGTGTGATTTCGGGATTTGAACGAGATTGAAATTGAAACACGAAAAATTAATATGGACATTCCCTCTCGCGGGATTCACATAATTGTTTTTTTTAGACCTCAAATAAAATACGGGATGTTAAAATGTATTAAATAAACATTAATATTGTCAGAAAAGAACACTACTACTACGATTAGGTCCTGCAAAATTAAACTTTGGTCATAGATTATATAATACAATACTCTAAAATCGATAAATCCATCTCTAAAACAAGGCTAACATAATGCCTAGTTTTACTTTATTTTCAAAGCCTCTATTAACGAATATAATGTAAACTATCACTGACTTACATAATTTCGGGTACTTATATGCCCTCTTGCTATCTTTGTGCACTGTTTTCAAACTAGATGATTTTGGGCTAGGACATAGGAAAATTACCGATCGGAAACCGACCACTTGCATTATTAAAAGTTGATTAAATGAACTATTAACTCAAAATAAGTTATATAAAATATTGAGAACTGTTAATCAGTAGGTATAGCGAGGAGAGACAGAAAGGACGAATACTTTGCGCAGATCGAAGAGCAAAAAAGAACGTGGCTTTTTTCCAAGATCGTAAAAACGACAGTGGTCGGCGGGATGGTCGGCGCGGAGGGCGGGCACTTGATGACTCGTATCGCTCCGGGCATACCCGAGTGAATACGATCGTGGTGATTTTGACTCGTGCATTGCGCCCGAGTAGATTGAAATTTCCAAAATATTATTATTATTTTGTTTTAAAAATTTATTAGTAAATAAGTATTTCAAACTACTTCGATTTTTTTAATATGTACCCTTCCTCTTTTTTATTATTTCAAATCAAATCAATTTAATTGTCAGAATACATCACATTATTCATTCAATTACCATCCTCGTAATATATGCATATAAAATGAATACATTAACAAAAATATAATATTTGCAATCACACAATGCCTTTTGAGCGTTCAATTGATTTTTTAGGGTTCCGTAGCCAAATGGCAAAAATCGGAACCCTTATAAATTCGTTATGTCTGTCTGTCTGTCCGTCCGTATGCACAGCCACTTTTCTCCGAAACTATAAGAGCTATACTATTGAAATTTGGTAAGTAGATGTAGTCTGTGAACCGCATTAAGATTTTGATACAATAATGGAAAAATTATTAAAAATTTCAGGTCCTCATAGGTACAACGAAATCAAAAAAAATTTTTTTTCATCTAACCTATGCGCGTGGGGTATCTATGGATAGGTCTTCAAAAATCATATTGAGGTTTCTAATATCATTTTTTTCTAACCTGAATAGTTTGCGAGAGAGACTCATCCAAAGTGCTAAAATGTGTGTCCCCCCCCCCCTCTAATTTCTAAAGTAGGGGCATGATAAGTCTAAAAAAAATATATGATGTACTTTACTATAAAAACTACCAACGAAAATTGGTTTGAACGAAATCTAGCAAGTAGTTTTTTTTATACGTCATAAATGGTAAACTTAATTTAACTTTCATTAAATCAACTGAAATATAAAAATAAATCAAAAATCTTTTAATTTCATAAAAATAAACCTTATTGCTGCTGCGGAACCCTTAATGGGCGAGTCCAACTCGCACTTGGCCGGTTTTTTTTAAAAAGAGGGCATCACTGTGCACCTTAAAAAACAAGCCTAAATTGTGCAGAAGTAGTTCTAAGTAGGAAGCAAAATTAATAATCAACAAATCAGATCGACAATCGGGATTCGGGATTTATCCCGGGGGTATGTCCATATTAATCTTTACATTTTGCCACAAGTACCAAAATCACACTACCTAACCCCGAGCCCTGGTTATGACGTGTGCAACATGTCGGATTTTGGTTGGATTATTTACTGTATGTGCTAATATCGCCCTCTGCTCCGATCTTTGCGTAACATTCCCTATTGAAATCATTTTTAGGGTTCCGTACCCAAAGGGTAAAAACGGGACCCTATTACTAAGACTCCGTCCGTCCGTCTGTCTGTCTCCAGGCTGTAACTCAAAAACTGCTATAGCTAGACTTCTGAAATTTTTACAAATTGTGTATTTCTGTTGCCGCTTTAACAACAAATACTAAAAACAAAATAAAATTAATATTAAATTTAAAAACAAAATAAAATTAATAATTAATATTTAATAATACTAAAAACAAAATAAAATTAATATTTAAGGGGGCTCCCATGCAAAAATTACAATTTTTGGCCTATTTTTGCTCTGTAACGGTACGGAACCCTTCGTGCGCGAGTCCGACTCGCACTTGGCCGATTTTATTTATCATTATTTATTTTCAACTATGGGCTGCCAATGTATAGTAATAGGTATAGTAATAAGTAATTTCGCTTTGTGATGACTGGTTTCGTCAACGTTGAACTTATTTTCATCAAAATAGATTATAGGACTAAGGTTATATAAATAATTCTATCTACGCAGCTCACATAAGCATCGAGGGCGCGGACGCTCGTGTGACGTCACTGTGCCCGCTGCGCGCGCCCGTATCGCGCGAGGACGAACCACCGCGCTGCCTGCCGCTGTCGGCCGCGCCGCTACTCTACTGCTCCTCATACGTTTCGCTGTCTACACCGCCATGTAAGATATTATTATAAAAACTCAATTTATGAGAAAGAAAGAAAGCAATGGTCGTACTTTGAGTGAAATAAGTACCTAATAAAATTACTATCTCTGCATTTACTCTACACAATGCTAAACGAATTAAACTTCTCGAACCTAGGTCAAAGCCAAAAGAAATGGTAACCCATTTGGCAGACTATTTTTTGTTTTCAAAGTGTCCTTAAATATTGATAGATTCGTGAGTGTAGTTTGGTTATAATTTTATATTAATCCCTTAATTATTATAGCGGGCGGTGGGGAGTCGGAAGTGATAGAAGTGAGAGGGGAAGGTGATCGCATCCTCGGGGCAGCGCTGGTGGCAGCCGCGCCGCTGCTGTTCAGCCGCAAACACGGAGTGCTGTTACTGAGACCGCATCTACGCGCGCACAAGTGCGTACTGCACGCAATTTTTTTTAACTTCAAAAAATAAATCTATCATTCCAGGACTTTAGATACTATTTTCAGACATTAAAGTTACTCTTTTCGTTATTTTGTTCTAAATATCAAGTTAGTTTTGGTGTAAAATGTTTGAAAGTAACTTTTACTAACGCATATTAGAGCTTTTGAGTGTAGGTTTAATAAGTAAATAAATTTCAGGACCGTCATTGACAGCCCACTGGATTCTCCATGTCCGTCTGATATGTATGAAGGAAACCTATCTTTATATGAGATTGATCCTCATGAGGTTAGTTTAAATATTATTTTGAATGTATTTTTAAGTTTAATATTTTAAAGGAATCATTTCGAAAACAAGAAACTTAAAATGAAATGTTTCATAAAACCAACTGTAGTATTTAGTTTGCCAGAATATATTTTTTCAAGTTGTTAACCATAAATTACCAAATAAATGCCTACGCATAAATCTGAACAAGTAATCAATTATTACATTTTTATTATCAATCTAGCAGTGCTTATAGATAAACCATTAATCGATTATTGGATAAAATTCCCCTTTTAATTTCCAGGTGAGCGCCCTAGCAACAGATCTGTGCGGACGGTTGAAGACGGCGTTCCTATTTCACGTGCGTCGCGACCCGGCGGTGGGACGGGCGCTCGCTGAGCTGCTGCCGCGTGCGGACACCGATGTCGACGCGGCTATCGACCGAGCCGTGCTCAGCGTGGCGGAGGACATGCTGGATGATGTGCCGGCTGGTGATCCGAGGTATTGATACAGTCTGGGGGTGAGGCACGTAGAAGTGCGTGTACTACATGGTTAAAAAAAATAATTAAATTTAAGGACTATGATGTTACAAAGATTATACGAATTTTTTTAACTAGTTATTAGTCGATTGGAATATTTCAATCCACTTTACCATGGAGTTAGAATCAGAAGGTCTACAACGAAACTGTTTTGAGACTCAAACGATCGAATTAGAATGCCGCGTCATACTCTAACAACGTCATTTCAAGTTTGTTATACTAGGACTAGGCATTCGGATTCGTTCGTTTGAGTCTCAAAACGGTTTCGTTGCACGGCCCTAGTCTCGAAATGGCGACTGACAAATTATAATATAAATGTTTCTTGGAATTCTTGTATAGTATTTACTTTTAGTAACAAATGATTATAAAAATTCCAGATGGCGTGTACGTGGCAGCGCAGTACGCGTTGCGCTTGGTAGCTCTGCAGCACTACAGGCGTCCGCGCAATTACGAGACAAACAGCGCGCTTTCTCGCTCTTTCTTGACTTTTTACGAGCGCATGGTCTACTGCGTCGATTCGGCAAAATAACTAGAGGTAAAGCATAATAAGCAGAATTTATTAAAAGGCTATAGTAATATTATGACTTGAAAATTTTACGTCTTATATCTCTACATAGGGTGAAGCCAAACGAGCGTAATTTGTGAGTTGTGAGTCGCAGAATTTCTGCCGCGTAAATATCTTTTCATACAAATCATGACTCACAAAATTACGCTCGTGTGAATCAAACAGGACTTTTGTATGAAACTGAATGCAGCAGAATTCTGCCGAACCGAAATTCTGCGACTCACAACTCACAAATTACGCTCGTTTGGCTTCGCCCATAATGTGCCTAATTTTCTATTCAAATACAAGTATCACTACGAATTATTTTATACATATAGTATTATACTTTGATCACAGATGACGGTAGCACCGAGTGCACGTTGTCAGCGTTATGCGGTCTCGGCGCTCGCTTGGCGGGCATGCGTGCGTTGCAGCGTCGCCACACTGCGGGCGCGCCGCTACTTGACGCCGCTCTACAGGTAATGATTTTTTTATCTGACCTTTTATAAGGCCGGCAATGCACCTGCAGCTCTTCTGAAGTTGCGAGTGTCCATGGGCGACGGTAGTTGCTTTCCATCAGGTGACCCGTTTGCTCGTATGCCCCCTTATTTTATAAAAAAAAAAGTTTCTCAAACCTTAGCATATAATATGAAATCTTGAATATTTAACCCGTTATTGGTACAATTATTTATAAAAATAATATATCTTATCTAGCCGTCTTTATCTGTTTAGTTACTGCATTAACGATGTTTGTGTAAATATTTTTAATACAAAAACCCACGTGCAGTAGTCTGGGTTTAATTAGATTGTTAACAAATATAATGTCTCTTTCGTTCTTCATTTTTAAGAACCCCCCTGAAAAATAATAATTTTATGTATTCAACTACAGGCATCCGCTGCCGACGACGCAGAAGATGATCCCGAGTTGTCCGAGGCTCTGGCGTCCGGGGCGTTATCCGCAGCGGACGTGTGCTGGCGTCGCGTGACCCGCCTACCGCAGTTGCTCGCTGCGTTAGCGCGTCTACCCCCCTCGGCCGATCCCCGCGCAGCTGCGTCGAACGCTCAACAAGCGCTCGATATTCTTGTGGTAAGTTTGTATTAAATTGAAATATATGTTGTACAGTGAGGATATTTATTTGTTTGTGGGCAGAAGATCTGTTTTCTTTTATTTTCTAGCAGTTAGTTTTAAAAATAATATGTCAAATATCCAAACCAAATGTTAATTTTGATTTAAAACTGTTTTTGGTTCTCAATAACTAAATAAGAAGCTGAAGTATAAACAATTTAAATAAGCTACTCAATGTTTCTGTCTGTCGAGTGAGTTGTCCAACGTCTAAGACAAAAATGCATTTTCTATTTTGCAGAATGTGATGAGCGAAATGCACTCTTGGGCGGGGCAATGGACGGCGTGGGCGGGGCCAGTACCACGCCCCGCCCCGTCGCTAGGAGCGCACGCGTTACTCCCAGCGCTTATACAGTTACACACGCGCGCTGTTACGTACGTAATAATATTATTTGTAAATTCGACCCTTAAAAACAGAATTTAATTTTGTGTTGCTGTTCTATCTGCATTCTATCTGGAGTTAAAGTTGTAAAATAATGTTTAATAGGTCTTGTAATAAATACGCTGTGCATGTCGCTGCTACATCTCCAGCCTTACCTGTTTTGATTATTTATTGGCCCCAATAATAAAAAAAAAGTTAAGAAATACATATACTCTTTTATTACAGGCAATGTGCTCGTAACTGCCCTGACGCGGCACTGCGAGCTCAGGTGTTAGAAGGCGCGGCGGCTTTGGCCGATCTAGCTCTTGTGGAGGCGGAGCCACTGCGGATAGGCGCACGGACGGGACGTCTCTATGAGAAGATGCGCAATGATTTACTACAACCATACGGTTTGTTGAGATTAATTTATCGATTCTTGAATGTGGAAAAATACTTAAATGTAGACGTGGAGAAATGTAGAATTTCGCATATTATAAGGTTCGTGCGTGAAAAAAAATGTAATATCCTATTGCAAATCTATCGCTTACAATATATTGTGTAAACGCAATGGCAACAGAATTTTGTATTGAATCTATTCTCAAATCGCGGAATTCTGTCTGTAGCGGTTATTGACTTCCTGTCAAAAAACTTGTCATATTTCGTCGTTTTCTATACAAACCGCGATTGAAAATGAAGTGACAGATGTTTCTAGTGTAAGGGCAAAATCATATTTTATATACCTACACGATGTGAACAGAGTATGAATTATGTCACTTGAAACTCATAAATAATTGGAGATTATCATACGAATAGTTACTAAGACGTTTTCCGATGAAACTATAATAGTCTGTTTCTTTACAAGAATTCAATTTTATTCTTAAGTTAACATAATGCAGTGCGAGTATTTTTACATAGCTCCTAGACTAGAAAGGTCAATGACCGCTGGTGCTACCTTAAATTGTCCTGACTATAGATCAATTATACGTATTCTTATACTATTTGTTGAATTATAGTGGACGAAGGACAAATTGAACGCGCTCTGGTATTGGCCGAAAAGTTTCGACATCTGCAACTTTTAGTCGACGTATGCGTTGAACGAGATCTGCCTCGCTTGTATGCCTACATAGACAAATTCCTTGAAGAGGTATGTATTATTAAAGAAAAATACGATGATTTGTGTGATGTTACAAAATTTTACTAAAATCTATTTTCAATATCTATTAATAAAGACCGTTAAATTTTGATAGAGGGTTTACGCTACTGGTCTATTTTACTCGCGCACGATTACATTGTTAGCTCTCTGTATTTTCATGAACACGACGAAACTAGATATACTGAAACAGTGTTTCACTTTACACAGTATAAAGCGGTTTTAAACATTTGTCACAAAACAATTTATTACTCCAGGGAATGGCAGAAATCGCTTTCGACCGGCTACTATCGGCTGGCGGGCCGAAAGCCGCGCTCGCGATACGTGAACTGGGCGGGCGGCAGAGCGCTAGACTGAGCGCGTGGTTATCGGCGCGATCGGATCGCGGGCTGCTCGCTCTGCACCAACTGTCCCGTATCCGCGAACGCACGACCGACGCTGCCGCACGCTCGCTCGCGAACGCGGCCGCACACGAGCGGTCTTCGCTGCGGCGTTTACGGGTATGTATTTACGGCATTTTAGAATATTTTAAGTAACACGGACCTGGGCGAGCGGCAGAGCGCTAGACTGAGCGCGTGGTTATCGGCGCGGTCGGATCGCGGACTGCTCGTTCTGCTCCAACTGTCCCGTATCCGCGAACGCACGACCGACGCCGCCGCACGCTCGCTCGCGAACGCGGCCGCACACGAGCGGTCTTCGCTGCGGGGTTTACGGGTATGTATTTACGGCATTTTAGAATATTTTAAGTAACACGGACCTGGGCGAGCGGCAGAGCGCTAGACTGAGCGCGTGGTTATCGGCGCGGTCGGATCGCGGACTGCTCGTTCTGCACCAACTGTCCCGTATCCGCGAACGCACGACCGACGCCGCCGCACGCTCGCTCGCGAACGCGGCCGCACACGAGCGGTCTTCGCTGCGGGGCTTACGGGTATGTATTTACGGCATTTTAGAATATTTTAAGTAACACGGACCTGGGCGAGCGGCAGAGCGCTAGACTGAGCGCGTGGTTATCGGCGCGGTCGGATCGCGGACTGCTCGTTCTGCACCAACTGTCCCGTATCCGCGAACGCACGACCGACGCCGCCGCACGCTCGCTCGCGAACGCGGCCGTCTTCGCTGCGGCGGCGGCGGCGGGTATGTTTTCATGGCATTTAAGAATATTTGAAGTGAACAATTAAAGATTTTATAGGTCTACCAGAATCTGATGGCAAAAAGTGAGAAAATAAATTGACTCTAGCAATACCAGGGTAATTGGAATAAAACATTTTGATCCTTTTTTTTCTTATAGCGGCTGATTATGTGTGTTAAACATGCAAATATAAAAATTTATCCAATGATCAAGGATATTTTATGAAAATCTGCTGTCAAAAATTGCCATCAGATTCTGGTAGACCTATAATTATTAAGATAAGAATACTCAGTGTTGTCGTGTCGGTGCTACAATATTAGAATTACGATGATAAGTATAGGTCTACCAGAATCTGTAGGCAAAAAGTGAGAAAGTAAATTGACTAGCAATACCGGGGTAATTGGAATAAAACATTTTGATCTTTTTTTTACTTAAACTGGCTGATTCTGTATGTGAAACATGCAAATATATAAATTTATCCAATGATCAAGGATATTTTTTGAAAATCTGCTGTCAAAATTTGCCTGGTACAGGTACAAAAAAAATACACAAGTAGTAACTACCAGTACTAACTGGTAGTTACTACTTGTGTATTTTTTTTTTTTTCAAATATCGCTACGGATACCATAACAGCATTTCAGTGAAAAAAAATGTGTCCTTTATCTACAGTTCATATCCTTTATTTCGTCCTACCTAATCCTCTAAAACATAAAATTGGAGCTGGCAACCCTAGTTGTAGACAATAGTTGTGTCTATAAACTTACATGGATAAATAGTTTAATAATTTTATTTGATGTCTGCCTAAAATAATGACATATTCGCGGTTATATATTAATAGTAATATTTTTGTGGTTTTCTAATGAGTGATAACAATTACAGACACTGGCGTCCCTCTCCAAACTGTGTATCCTCGCCGGCGACGACGATCCCACGAGCGCGGAGACGCGGCGCCAGGTGGAGGAGAGACTGACCCTGGCGGAGCTGCACGACGCCATGCCACGTGAACTGCGCGCACACCACGGCATCAGCGACACTGAGGACTGCCGTGTGCTCGACCCGGAGGAGCTGGTTCAGGTAGGCAGACTAATAAAAACTTAATCAAATAACTGAACAAAGGCTAGCAATGTCAAGCAACCTGCATTAGTCAATACAATGAAAGAATTAACGTATGATCGTGATCTAGTTCATTAATTGTGATTCACTTCAAGTTCTTGAAAATAGTATAAAAATTTAAAAGTGGTCACAAAACGAAACTTTAAAACTTGGTGCATGAGTGTTATTTATTTTAATTCTAGTAGGCTGGGTACAAAAACATAGTTTTTGTAATATTATTTGCTGCATAAGATTTTATAAATAAATACGTGTGGTATAGAATAAATCTATTGCATAGAGTTTTTATCATCTTATGCAATTATAATTCACAATACGTCTAGTCGCACGAAAACAAACACCGGTCGGTGCGGCGATCACCACACCCCGAGCTACTCCGAGCCGATGTCTGCCGAACTGAAACGACGTTAGACGGATGTTAGGTGTTTTTCGTTACGGAATTTCTTGATTCTGTCACCACGCTCAAAGCCCGCGATAAAAGCTATTCAATAGCTTAAAAAGTTAATGCGTTAATATGCAAACAGATGTATATCGACGCGCCAATGCCGCTCAACGAGTTGGACTACAAGCAGGCGCTAGACCTCACAGAACTGGTACCCGACATGGAACGCAGGGATGAACTACGCCTTCGTGTAAGTATAATATTAACTAGACGACTTTATAATTCGTGGCGAAACTGCGGAACTAATAGTTATCACCCTTCAACTTCGATAAGGCCCACTTGGGCCGCGAGAACAATAGATTTACAATAGATTTCCAAGAATCCGCGATCGAAGGATTAAATAAAATAAGTAACAGTGCTATTATAATCTTTCCGCGCTGCTACTTTCACTGTCAGCTCTATACGGGGGACTCATACACATCCTAAAGTTTTATCACTTAGTTTTGTTACATCCTGTATAAAAAAATATATTTTGACGGTTCGCAACTATAGATGCATTAGATACTTAGCATATTCCATGTTGTATCAGGTGTGGTGCGCGTGTATACGCCAGGACGACTGGAGCAGCCCGCAGATGGACGCGCCGGACCGCGAGCTCTCGCAGAAGATATTCTTCCGATTAGTCGACCTCGTGCATATCATGGGTAAGTCATATTCTCCCACGGTTAACAATTTGGGCTACTTTTGCGGTAATTACTAAAAGTTAAAGTCGAGTCATCGAAAAGGAAATGATACGTCTAACGCTACAGCTGTTTATTTCAGTCGCGCCACAGAATATATATTATTAGTACCAACTCGCGCATGAAAATATTGCTATCCCGGTCTTGAGAACTTGCGGAAAAAAGATAATGATAAAAAGTGACAGAGACAGGCAGCGTTAGGTTTCAATAAACCTACTTGACCAAACCGACTTTTTATCAATATACCATTTTAACATTTCGGTATTTTTGGTATTAATAACATTATACGCGGAAGCGTCGCCATAAACGCCTTGCTTTAGAATCTAGTGTCACTTAAAATTGTATGTGAATAAAGGTTGATTACATTGTATTTTTTCCAAACATTGTTAAAGAAGATAAACCTTTTCGTTATCAGGTGGGGACTTAGAGCTGCTACTGCCACCGGTGGAAGACATCCTGACGGCGCCAGAATTGGCAGAGCTGGTGTCAGACCCCCGCTTTCACTACCTCCTGAAATACGGCTACGAGTGCGTCGATACTGATCGTGATATGCAGGAGTAGATTTAAGTAGTTTTAAGGGCTGTTTCATAACTTACTGATAAGTGCCGGATAGCCAGAATTGGCAGAGCTGGTGTCAGACCCCCGCTTTCACTACCTCCTGAGATACGGCTACGAGTGCGTCGATACTGATGGTGATATGCAGTAGATTTAAGTAGTTTTAAGGACTGTTTCATCACTTACTGATAAGTGCCGGATAGCAGCTCTGGATTAATGTATACGCAGTATAGGCCTCATTTTAAGGTTCAGTTATTATTATTATTGTTTGTTAATCAAACGCTATTTCAATTCAGTGGCACTCGATTGCATTTGTCATTGTGCCAAGTGATAATGCAAAACGGTGTCAAAAAAATTCTGTATCTGCCGCGGAAGGATTATATTCTGTAAACTCTCAAATGAAAACCAGTGGGAGCTATTTACTTCAGAAAACATCAAATCTAAACCTATTAGAGTAAGAGAGATAGATGAAACTTGGTCTCCTCATTTTTTACTGCGGTTGTTCCAGTTTTGGATTCCAGAATTACTGTTATACCAATTTGAAAGATAACTCTAAAGTTTTGGCGCTGGCGCCAACCAATGAAGCTTCCTATGTACCTTTTTATTTTTTAATAATACTAATTGAGAAATTTTAAAATAAAGTACACCATAAAGTAAAATCTGCAAAAGGAGTTAGGTGTTTTATACATCTGTTTACTTTTGAATTAACCCTCTTAGGGCCTGTCCGCACTGCGAATTTTAACCGCGCGAATGTAGTTCTTGCGAATTTATTCAATACAAATTTTTCGATCGGCAGTGCGGAGATACTCTCATAAGATTCAATGTGTTACAAAACTGCGAAAAAAATCCGCACTTTTGAAATTTACAGTGCGGACAGGCCCTTATTAAAGCGTAGGTGTATTGTCAATCGGATTCATTATCGGAACATTTCCGAAAATTCCGTTATTTGAGATAAGTATGCAGAATGGTAGGAAAATGAATAATATTATTTCCAATTCACTAACGGTATAACTCAAACTACGCTATAATCTGCTTATAATTCAATAAAAAAATAAACACAAAATGATTCTCATTTAAGTGAAATAATAATAATAATAAAGCTTTATTTGATTCCATACAAGTTAATAAATTTTTTAAGATTACAATTTATAGGATTCAAATTTAGGCTTGTACGGACCCCCTTCGGGTAAAAGCCTCCTCCAAAGAATACCACTCATCCCTGTCCATGGCGGTTGTTAACCATCTTGGTCCAGCTGTCGCACCTATCTCATCTGCCCATCTAGCACATGGGCGGCCTCTGGCTCTTTTACCTTGCGGTCCAGTCCACTCTATTACCCTTTTGGTCCACCTGTCATCCGTGTATCTAGCAATGTGGCCGGCCCAAATAAATTTTTGTCTCAGAGAAAATAGTACAGCGTCATTAATATTTGTTCTGTTACGGATATCGCTATTTTTCACCTTGTCTTTTATTTTTATTCCTAAAAGGCTCCTCTCCATATGTCTTTGGGAGGTCTCGATTCTGGTACGTGTTTTAAAGTCAAAGGTCCACGTTTGACAAGCGTAGGTGAGGCATGGGAGTATTTCTGAATCCATAAGAATTTTCTTTGTAGGTATTGACAGTTGCGATTTGAAAATTTCTTTGCGGGACCAGTATTTGTTCCAAGTGATCGCTATCCTCCTATTCACTTCCTCTGTATTTCTTTCCTTACTAAACGAGATCTGTTTTCCAAGATATACGTATTTTTGCACATAATCAAGGGAGATGTTATATACCAAAATAGGCATATATATTTAAGTCGAATAATATTTGAATATTCTAAAAAACTTTAAAGCTAAATTACTCACAACAGTATCATTTTGAAATGTTCCATTACTGATTCGGACGGCGGACCGACCAATTATTGTAACTGCAGCGTATTCAAGCTATTCAAGGTCCGTTGTCTTTGTCTGTCCATGTGATTTTCTAATTTTCCAGTCAAAGACAAGCGGCCTTGTATACTTATATTTGCTGTGAAAATATTTTTATAAGTAAAGGAGTAAACCTTTAGAAACTTTTATGAATTTTGTAAAAAGTATGTAATTAAAAAATAAAAATAAAAGTAACTCACCATTTGACCTAAAACCGGACTGATGTTAGTATTAAGCGTTAATTATAAAATTTTATACCTACCTGTATTAATGTGTAATAAACTCTTTTTTATTGTATTAAATATTGTTTTATTTAATTACATACATAATACATTAATTTATCTACACGATAATTTAAAAGATATTTTTTAATGTAGACTATTCAATAAGAAGCAATTACATTAAATTATAGACGCTGATAACAGTTGATTCATGAAATACAGCCGTATAAACTAAAAAACAAAAAACGGTTTTCAAAGTTATCTGCAAATCCCTGCAAGATGCGCTCACGAAAGGCTATTTCTTCGACATTTCCCATTTATATTTCAGAAAATTGATAAGAGTGCAATATTTGCTTTGAATTATTCGACATCCTTTTGCAAACAAGTGTACCCTGAAGACGCTATTGGAGGGCGGGCAGTTGGGCGTTCCGTGCGCGTTAGCTGTCTTTTTCTGTAGCGAGTCGACCTCGACACTCGACAGTAGGCAGTCGGTCGGCGCCTGTGAGCGACGCATTTACTCTACGTTGTTTACTAAACCTCGCTCGAAGTGTGATTGAAAATCGGTGGTTTGTGTGAAAACACTGGATTGTCGCCGAAACCGGCGGGTTTTCAGGTAACTTTGGTAGTCATTTGTTAAGATTAAAGTTTGATTTGGTATTTAAAAGTAAATTTATTTATAAAAATTTTGTTTTAATAATTTATTTGTATTGTATTTTGTAGTTATTGTATAAGTTACTTAATTTATGCAAATTTCATTGTTCATATTTTGTCCTTGGGATGACTTCTATCTTTATCTACCCTATTATGAAGTGAGCTAGCTACCTATGATCAACCCAAAGGGTCAACCTGTTGATCTGACCGAAAGAAGTGTCAGTTTTTACTAACACTTCTAACTTAATCTAGCAAAACTCTATGTATACCTTTCGCTTCGCTCATAAAAATATTTAATATATTTTCAAAGTTTTGCCTTAATATTTTGTTAATAATAAAAAACTATACTTACCTACTTTAATTTAGAACAGGTGTATAAAAAGCGTGACGTTAAATTTCAAGGATGATATAACGACTATTTAAAAATGCAATATTAATTTTATATAAATCTGTTAAAGTAATTTTAATTACCGTACTTTGAACTTGAAATCTAATTCTAAATTCTATCTAAATTCTAACATAACTATTCTATTAGATCTAAATTCTAACATAACTATTAAAATATGCTTTATAACTGAAACAATATGCAAATCCAACGAAAATTGCTCGCAAAAAAAAAAACATCGCGTAGAGTTTACGTGAATAAGGTAGAGTTCAAGCTATCTTAAATTAACTTATTATCACAGGCAATGATATTATATGAAAAACTCAAAGATCACAGGTAAATGAAAACCTTAATAATGTTTCAAAACTACATAAAGATGATACTTAATAAATTTTCTGCCGCACTCAGAGTGGAACATTAATTACTTCATGTAATTAATTCAAAATTTTGACATGAGCCCCATACATTATCTGTCAAACTCTTCATTAAATTGAAGGTTACGAATAATAAAAACTATTTATTATTCGTAGATTGAATGTTTAAAATCATAATTAAATGTCTCTGAGTACGGATGTTTATCTAATGCTAAGTACTCACATACGGTTTTACTCGATCGAGCAATCACGTATCTAGTAAAAATCGGCCAAGTGCGAGTTGGACTCGCGCACGAAGGGTTCAGTACCATTATAAAGCAAAAATATGTAAAAAATGTGTTTTTTTGTATGGGAGCCCCCCTCAATTGTTTATTTAAATTTTATTATTAATTATTAAAGTATAAATACAATTGAGTATTTTGTGAACATTTCAAGTGCCTACCTATTACCATTATTGATATCGAGCAAAAAAATAGCAAAAAAATACGTTTGTTGTATGGGTGCCCCCCTTAAATATGAAATTTATTTTGTTTTTAGTATTTGTTGTTACAGCGGCAACAGATATACACAATCTGTGAAAATTTCAGAAATCTAGCTAAAGCGGTTCTTGAGATACAGCCTGGAGACAGACAGACGGACAGACAGACAGAAGTCTTAGTAATAGGGTCCCGTTTTTACCCTTTGGGTACGGAACCCTAAAAACCACGGCTCGGGCTTTCGATACTTTACTCGATAGTTTTACTCCAAATCGAGTGAGAGTTGTCGTGTGGACCGCAAAACTCACACGCTAGAGTATGACTTGAGTAAAGCTCGACGGCTCGCGCCGAGTAAGTTCGAAGGAAATTAGATTTAGAGCCGGCTTGATGCGAGCCTTCGAGCTATGAGTTTTGCGGTCCACACGGTAGTTTTTGCTCGATTTCGATTTTGGAGTATAACTATCGAGTAAAACCGTATGTGATTACTTAGCATTAATCCAGTGTAAATAGATACTTAATCTAAGTACAACAATAGATACATTAATAGACTTTTCGAATAAATTACACGCCAAAAATTGGTTTTACATGACTCTACTCTTTATCTATACTAATATTATAAAGCGGAAGAGTTTGTTTGTTTGTTTGTTTGAACGCGCTAATCTCAGGAACTACTGGTCCGATTTGAAAAATTATTTCAGTGTTAGATAGTCCATTTATCGAGGAAGGCTATAGGCTATATTTACTTGTGTTTTTTGTATGGGATTAATATATTATTTATTATTTTTATTTTATTTTATTATTAATTATTAAAGTACAAATAAAATTAAGGATTCTGTGAGTATTTCAAGTGCCTACCTGTTACCATTATTGATTACGAGCAAAAAAGTCCAAAAAATCACGTTTGTTGTATGGGACCCCCCATTTAATTTTATTTTTAGTATTTTTTGCTATAGAGGCAACAGATATACACAATCTGTGAAAATTTCAGAAGTCTAGCTATTGCGGTTCTTGAGTTACAGCCTGGAGACAGACAGACGGACAGACAACGAAGTCTTAGTAATAGGGTCCCTTTTTTACCCTTTGGGTACGGAACCCTAAAAAGAATCAGTCATCTCAGCAAAATTCACAAATAAATCGACCACTTTCGACACCAGCACATTCTTCATGGGCCCATCTCTCGCATGAAGGACATTGGATCCGTTGCTCTCTTTGTGTATCTTTGGAAAACAGTCTGTTGCAATAAAATCATTTGCCATTATCTCTTTGGCTGCGATCGGGGCTCTCGTCAGTCATATAATTGATTGAAAAGGTACTCTCTGAAATCAAAAATAAACTGGTGTCATAAAATGGACTACATAGTTACAATATGGACCTCTGGTCCATTTATGAAATCCCTGTTGGAGTCCATATTGAAAACTGATGGTACTTTTAGGTTATAATATTTCAGAAAATATTTACGTTAGCTACAGCTATTACTCTTAGGAACAATAACTGCTAATACAATAACATTTTCAAAAAAATAATCCTCACAATACAATTCATATCAATATAACCGCAATCATCTTACAAAACTTACCGAAAAGTTACATCAAATCACGCTGAAAACAAAAAACGGCTGCCACCGACACTGCCGCACTCGGAGACTCGCTGTGAATGACTAGTGGCGCCACGCGACATAAGAGCGTTGTTTGTTGCTATATTCACTTCGCTAGTAGTTAAACAAAATGAAATATTCCCATTGTCCACATTAAGTGACTAGTCCATATTTAGGGAACTTACTAGAGTAAGTTACCTAAATATGGACTGGACACCAGTGTCACATGGTTTTAAATGGATAGATCCATATAAAACCATGTGACACTGGTGACCCTGACGTGGTAATGATGATGATGATGATGAAGATGAATGTAATTTGCATAGTAGCATATGCTTTCAGTTCTTAAAACAGCACCTAAACCCCCAAACTTGTATCTATAGGGAATCCGGAGTTCTCTTAGTATCTTCGGAACCATAGTATACCTTGGTGCAAAATCTTGCGTTTTGGTATCATATGCTTAGGATACTTCTCATAAAACCAAAATCACCATATGTTTCCATATAAATTTTGAGGAGTTCCCTCGATTACTCATGGATCCCATCATCAGATCACCACTTTTGTGAAAATGGGACCAAATTGGAGGGAAACCTAATAGAACAAAACAAAAATTTTGAAAATCGGTTCACAAACGGCGGAGTAATCGTTGAACATACAAAAAAAAAAAAAAACAATAAAAAAAAAAATCCACAGTCGAACATATAACCTCCTTCTTTTTGGAAGTCGGTTAAAAATGGCAGATTAACAAATAGCAAACATTACAAAATCATATTAGGGTACTATTGCCGATTATATTGTCCTGAGAGGGAGGATGATTATTACTTAGTTATTATTAAATGTATAAAATTAGTTAAAAAAGGCTAGTTACTTATTACTATCAAGCAAATTTTTCGTGAGTAACTAGCTTGATTTTTAATAAGACGAACAACAAATTTCCTCTGCGAAAAATCTCGAAAACGTGGTAGCTAACAGAGATGGAAAATGGAAAGGATTTAATATTTCGATTTGATGGTCATAAAATATGGATTGTTCTATTTGAATATATATACCTAAAAGAACAATCTATATTTTAGGACCGATCCTTTCTATTTCTGTTAGCTACCACTTTCGAGAATTTTTGCATAGGAAATTATTGTTCGTCTTATCAAACTGAAGCTACTCACGAAAATTTGCTTGATAGTAATAAAAAAATGTTCTAGGTAACCTGTATCTACTGTTAATAATAATTTCAATAAAAACTTCCGTATATTCAGCGTTCGTCGAGGAAATGCAGTTTCATGGACAGTTTGAGACTCATTGTTGTTTTTTCTTTACCTAATTTAAATAATAATGCGAATTACGAGTCATATGTTATTTACCCGGCATATAAACAATGGGATACGTTGGTTTTAATTACCAGGGTACAATTAATAAAAATTATAATGCTAATCGACAAAATTCCAGCTGCCTGTTTTAAAAACTCTGCCTTCGTCCTTGAGACACCCAAAAATATTTTACAAATTAATTAACTATTAACCAAATAAAATATAACATACAGGCGATTATTAACATATGTACCTTGAGAAGAATACCTATTATATTGAGTCCTGATCGACGTTGATTGTGCTTACTGTAGACAAGTGACAACTGCGGGATTATAGTGGCAATTATGGTGATAAGTGATTGTGGCCCAACGGAAGATATCATACCTAATATAATATGCTAGCTGACCCGGCGAACGTTGTTTCGCCATATAAATTATTCCTAGTGTCAATATAAAAAGGAGATAAAAACCTATTTATTCTCAGGCCTAACGAATGTATCTATACTAATATTATAAAGCGGGAGAGTTTGTTAGTTTGTTTGTTTGTTTAAACGCGCTAATCTCATGAACTACTGGTCCGATTTGAAAAATTCTTTCAGTATTAGATAGTCCATTTATCGAGGAAGGCTATAGGCTATATTTTATCACGCTAAGACTAATAGGAGCGAAGAAATAGAGGAAAATGTGGAAAAAACAGGCGGAAATTATTAGAAAGGGCTTATTTGAACGCGCTAATCTCAGGAACTACTGGTCCGATTTGAAAAATTCTTTCAGTGTTAGATAGCCCATTTATCAAGGAAGGCTATAGGCTATATTTTATCACGCTAAGACTAATAGGAGCGAAGAAATAGAAGAAAATGTGGAAAAAACGGGAGAAATTATTTGAAAGGGCTTATCTCACGAACTACTATAGCAATTTTTCTGTTATTTGGGTCAGATAAGAAGTAGGCCACGTGAAGGATTATAGGCTATTTTTTGTAGACTGATTTGCCTGTCAAATATCTAATTTACGCGGGCGAAGCCGCGCGGAACGTCTAGTAAAATATACAAAATTTCAGTAAAATCGATTGAGCCGTTTTGGAGGAGTTCGCTTTAAACTGTGAGTTGTGACAGGAGAATTTTATATATTAGATCATAGAAACAAAAAATATAAAACACTACTGCAATACTGGAGATTTGTTCTTATGAACTAAAGACGCCCTATATAGCAGAATTTCATCGCTGCAACCCTGAAATTCTCGACCTGAATCTGCCAACTTCAGGAAGTTATGTGGAGAAGTTCAAATGTAATTTAGGTATTGCTCTATATTAAGGCTTATGTTTCGCTTTTAACTCAAAAGTACGCGGCTTTCCTGGGGGATAGGATCAATATGACCGAGCTGGATCAGTTTTCTTGCCTACCGCCTACGCGGCTTAATGCCGTAGAAATTTAATGATGGCTCTACTTCCATTTCATGAAGATTTTGATATAATCTCGATATTTTTTTGTCAAAATTATTAAACTTCTCTGAGACGGGCGTCCATTAGATACAAAGTTTCATGAAAATTGTAAATATTATCTTGCCGCTGTCGAGAGACCGATTTATTACAAACTAGTTGACCCAGTGAACTTTGTATTTCTATTATAATATTAACCTTCCCGGGACTTCCACAAATATATTTTCAAGACTAATACTAGCCAAATCGGTTCAGCCGTTTAAATCGAGTTTTGCCGTTTGCGAGACTGATAAAAACATTTTTTTCAAAGAAGATATATAGGTCTACCAGAATCTGATGGCAAAAAGTGAGAAAATAAATTGACTCTAGCAATACCGGGGTAATTGGAATAAAATATTTTGATTCTTTTTTTTTCTTAAATAGCGGCTGATTCTGTGTGTTAAAAATGCAAATATAAAAATTTATCCAATGATCAAGGATATTTTTTGAAAATCTGCTGTCAAAAATTGCCATCAGATTCTGGTAGACCTTTAATACCTACAAGATTGTCTTGTGCAAAGCATAATGTCGGCTGTACACTCTCGCCGAGACATAGCGAGGCGGCCCGAGTGCGAGAGTGTAAATGGGTGCGCTCGCCTCGTCTCGCCTGTCTCGGACTTTTTTCGATTTTGCGCCCGAGTCAAAGGGTCTCGCGAGGAAAGCGAGCGCATTACTGTACACTCTCGCGTTTTTCACTACTAGTCGCGCCGCTAGACAGTGCAGCCCTACTAGACAAGTGGCAAGCGATTGTCGTAAACGCCAACAAAATGTATGGGATTTGACATTAGTATTCGCTAGCGAAGCGATGACTTATGTCAAATCGCATACATTTTGTTGGCGTTTACGATAATAGCTTGCCACTTGTCAACTGGGGCTGAACAGAAAAATAACAATAATAAACGTCATGATTGCGATGAACTAAGCGAGAATGTACATGATCGCACTCGGGCAAGGGGCTCTCGCACGAGACTCTCGCCCGAGAGCTCTCGGCGAGAGTGTACAGCCGACATAAGAGTGTCTACGCACAACCGCACTTTTAGCACGGTTCTTAATGAATGGTCACATTAATTAGAGACATGACTCACAGTCACAGCGCGTTCGCAGTTCGCACCCGTGCCGAAAACAATTAAACAATTCACTCGTGAATGGCACAGTATGGCCATAGTATAAGTACCATACAGTAGAGTAAATCGGCCATGTCTTCAAAATCAAAAGCTTAACACAAAGACGTGCGTGCCACATTGCACTATAACTACTTCAAGTTATCTGAAATCACGATATAATACGGGTTGGCCGGTCCAGTCGGACTGATCGCAGGCCGACCTGACTAGACTGGTTTTGTGCATTCGCGCACATGCGAAAGCAGTCATGAGTCATGTCAGTCTTACTCCGATCGTATTCGATCGGCCTCCCGTATAAAAGGCGTGGCGTTTATATAAGCAATCTACCGCGCAGCCTGTTCGTATGGTCTAGACCAGGGGTCACCAATTACTTTCCCTCGGGGTCCATATTAAAAAATGAAATGACCTTCGCCGTCCACACATAAAAAAAAAATTAAACAAAGGTAATTACGAAATTTACAAACGTATTTATTTACATATTATTTATTATCAATGAGGAAAGTGAAAAATTTTGTGGATAATTATTATCCCTCTGGTGTTTGGAGTGAAATTGGTGCAAGCTATTGATATTACATAAATCCTGGAGATGTTCATCAGTAAGTCGAGACCGAAATTTATTTTTAACGAAGTTCATCTTCGAAAATGCTTGGTCCGTCCACACAATGGGTCGGCGGTCCGGTGACCCCTGGTTTAGACTCTAGTATTAAGATGGTCTGTAGCCCTAGCACGGCGACCAGTAGAAATGCGAAAGTATAGACAAACTGTGGACATAAACTTAAGGTGCCGCGGCCGTTCCGATCTTTACCGCGGCTAATCGCGACCGACAAAAATTCAATTAAAATGCCACTTTATGACAGAATATAGTATGTGTCATAAAGTAGGATATTATTTTTAGGACTATAGTCTGTCATAAAGTGGCATTTTAATTGAATTTTTCGGAACGAAAAAAGATCGGAACGGCACCTTAAGTTTATCTCCACAGTTTGTCTATACTTTCTCATTTCCAGTGGTCGCCGTGCTAGGGCTACAGCTGTACATTAGGGCAGGGGTTCCCAAAGTGTGCGCCGTGGCGCCCTGGTGCGCCGTGGAAAGGCAAGAGGGGCACCGTGAGTCGATTCTCCATCATTATCCGGAACCACAAATATTATAAAATAAAATTATCATAATAATTATGCAAAGCAGGGAGATGATTAAATATTTGTTTATTATTATTTGTTTATTAGTGTATATTTTTCTAATAGCTAGGTAGAGTAGGGCGCCGTGACAAAATATTGTCACGTGTAACTGCGCCGCAGGCTGAAAAAGATTGGGAAACCCTGCATTAGGGTATTATACTGTGGTATGGGGATTAATGACCATTTACCGATATTGTCGGCGGCCTGCTCTTCGTTGGGTTAGTTTTAACAACGCTGTAAATTGCATGTGTGGGTTACAAGAACAACTCCTCCTATTCTTTTTAACCAACGTTAAAAAAGAGAAATATATATTATGTACTTACTTATGCAGAAAAGAGGTCATCTATAAAGAAACCCTTCTTTATTTGGCGCATTAAATCAGTAAAGATAATTTATATTTATTCCTTTTTAAAGTGGGTTAAAATCTACGAATAATAAAATTTATTATTCGTAATAATAAAATTTATTATTCGTAGGTTAAAATGCAAAATAATTGAGTCAGGGTAAAGTAATAGTTACTGATACTGTATCTAACTAATACAGAAAATTAACACTCAATTAAGGTGGGTTAAATGCAAAATTTTGAATCAGAATAAAGTAATACGGACCGATGATGTAGTTACTTATGTAATAGCCAATAGGTACAAGAAATGAACACTCAAAAAAAGAAAATCTGATAAAAGTGACGCAAAGAGATGATTTAAAATCCAGCAGTTTTCATCTTTAGGGATTTTTGGCATCGGATAACCTTTTCGTCTCTAGTTTCATCTTTAATAAACCTAAGTTTAGGAGATTGGATCTGCATTGCATATACTTTTACATTTAAATTGCGTAGGTATGTAAAGGATACATTTATTTTCTCGAAACTGGAAATCGGAGTTAGAGAAAATTGTAGTTAATATCTATAATACATTTTTTTCTAACTCCGCTAATATAGAAATAATAGCATTTTGGCACGCTCAATGTCTTAATCTGCTGGTTCGATTTAAGCTTATAGGGGAGGTCTATTACCTACCTCTCCTCTCCCAGCAGGACCGAGCGACGAGATTATGCTCGTCAGTCGTGCTAGCGTAGGAGTCGAGTGTTTTTGATCGTTAGGGTCAATTTATACTAGCGCAGAGTCGAAGCGCATCGAAGCGAATTACCAAAACTGAACATAACAAATTTAACCTTAACTTCAAAGCGTTAACGCACATATTACTTATGAGAATTTAAAAAGACGCGCGCTTTCGCGCGAATTCGCGCGACCCTTAGGGTCAATTTATACTAGGGCAGAGTCGAAACGCATCGAAGCAAATTACCAAAACTGAACATTACAAATTCAACCTTAATTCCAAAGCGTTAACGCACATATTACTTCGGAGAATTTAAAAAGGTGCGCGCGTTCGCGCGCACTCGCGCGAATTCGCTTGACCAACGCTTTCTGGCGCGCGCTTTCTCGCGCATCCATGCGCCCACAAGCGAATCTACGCGTCATCACTGTGTTCTGGCGAATTCGCGCGCATTCGTTCGACTTGTTGCGAATTTGACGCTTCGATGCGCTTCGACGCGCTTCGACTCTGCGCTATTATGAATTGAGCCTTATTGTCTATGGATGGTACCAAGCTCTTCCACAGTGTAGGTTTTGTGTGTGCGCTCCACTAGGCGGGAGTGGAGCATCATAGGTTTTAATGGTTATAGTCCCACTCCTTTCACAGTAGCTAATAAAACGCACGAAAAACGAATATCAGTACGCGCAATGGCAGTATAAACACCTGATGGCAGTAACGCGTTGGGAACCGACTCATTATCATACAATGCTATGAGGCAACTGGCAAGCGGTAGCACTTTCTCACGTCTGTTGCGTGACTGTGTATTGGTTTCAAATCAACTGATTATGACTAATCATGAAAGTAAGAATCGGCCAAGTGCGAGTCAGATTCGCGCACGAAGAGTTCCGTACCGTTATAGAGCGAAAGTAGGGAAAAATTGTGTTTTTGTATGGGAGCCCCCCTTAATTTTTTATTTTATTTCAATATTATTATTAAATATTAAAGTACACATATAATTGAGGATTTTGTGAAAATTTCAAGTGTCTACATTAGGGAATGCAAATCTCGCGAGATTGGGACTCAAGCGAGATCCCGCGAGTTTATGAATAGCAATACTGCGAGATCTCGCCAATTACGAGATCTCGTGAGATTAGCAGTTTGGTGGGTATTTTTTTTTTTTGGCAGATAATCACAATATTGGAATAAATTAGGAAAAAATAATATATGTTATAAGTATTATAAGATAAACATTTATTTTCACGATTTTTTTCGAAAGACTTTTAGAGCCCCCGCAGATTGCAGACTTTTAGTCGGCCGATAGTTTGATCGAAAGCTTAATCAGTACGAAGATGTATGAAGGTGCGCACACTAAGCGATTTGTATCGGCCGATAATAATGTACTGAAACGCCAATTTGGTCAAACTATCGGCCGACTAAGCCCGGCCGCACATTGTCCGAAATTTCTGATCAGAAACATTTGAACGTCCACCGGACCGCTACTCCGCACACTATCCGAAATTTCCTTCGGGCGAGTTCGAGCTCACTCGGCTCAGTACAAAATGTAAGAGAGAGCGCGATCCGATTTTCTGATCAGAAACATTTGAACTGCCATCCGATCGACGTCATCTGACACATAATGTCAGACGCCCGCCGGAACGCACTCTGCTCATATGTTTTGTGTCTGACGTCCGGTCCGGATGAGTTGTCAGATGCCGTCTATCGGATGGCAGAAATTTTCAATTGCGTTCCGGCGGGCGTCCGAAATGTTATGTCAGATGACGTCGATCGGTAGCAGTTCAAATGTTTCTGATCAGAAAATCGGATCGCGCTCTTTCTTACATTTTGTACTGAGCCGAGTGAGCTCGAACTCGTCGGAAGGAAATTTCGGACAGTGTGCGGAGTGGCGGTCCGGCGGACGTTCAAATGTTTCTGATCATAAATTCGGACAATATGCGGCCGGGCTTAAAGTCTGTAGTCTGCGGGGTATTTTATGCATCAAACATTGTTTGACGTATCTGTCTATATTTTTTTAATAATCTTCTAAGTAGTAAACTTTGACATACGTATCTATCTAATAACAAATGAAAGAAACAACTAGCCTTCTCTTCTAATATCAAACAAAAAAAAACAGTTCTTTTATAACAAACAAAACAACTAGAAGTCAAAAAAAAAAAATGAAAGTCCTCGCTTCGAATAAGACGTTTTTATGCTCAAGTGCAATCTCGTCAAACTCGCGAGATCTCGCCTTTTTTCGTCCGAGATCAATCTCGCTAAAAAATGCCGAGATCTCGCGAGAACGAGACTGCATTCCCTAGTCTACATGTTGCCATTATGGATTACGAACCAAAAAGGCAAAAAAAAAGCACGTTTGTTGTATGGGACTGGGAGGCCCCCTTAAATATTAACTTTATTTCATTTTTAGTATTTGTTGTTATAGCGGCACCAGAAATACACAATCCGTGAAAATTTCAGAAGTCTAGCTATAGCGGTTCTTGAGATACAGCCTGGAGACAGACAGACAGACGGTCAGACAGACGGACAGACATCGAAGTCTCAGTAATAGGGTCCCGTTTTTACCCTTTGGGTACGGAACCCTAAAAACGAGTAGCAGACATTTTTTATACCAATTGTCCATATTTGGGTTGATGGCTTGATGGATAAATATTATAATTATTATTGTTATTGGGAATCACTGATGATTATGCCCCTCTACATGCCTCTTCAGTCTACACGTCCCTATTCACTTAATGTATCTGTAAGTCCATTACCCGTCCATTATTGGCAACATGGAGAGGCCACATCGTACGCTTAATTATTATTAAAGTGTTTCTACAGATAAGTAGCGTTGCTAGATTTTTTGCAAGTCGCGATTTTGGAACTTTGAAACAGCACGATTCTTTTATCGACAGCTTGACGATTGCGATTTGTGGCTCTAATATTAATCTTAAGTGTTTTTATAGAGATATAATGTACTACGTACGTAGTACTTATATGTTAGTGAGTGTTTTAATATTTTTTGTATTTTCTGGAGTTGCCATAACAGCCTTATTACTTCGACCTTTACGCTTCCTGTGGATCACGTTAGTGCTAACTGGTATCACTTATACTGATTAAATCGTAATGATCTGAGATAATTCAGTCGGCATTACACTTACTCCCTAAACGGGATTTCCCACTTCAAGTGTTCAAATTACCGTAAACGTCCACAATTTGTGTCTTAAAGTGCGCGTTTAGAAATACGCTTGTACAAGAGTTTCGACTAGAAACTCGAAAACAATGAACAAGTGAACAATACTCGTAATTTTGGGGGAATATCGGTCGGTCGGCTCTTAAAGGGGGATATATCGGTAATAATAATGATTAGAAATTAATATTAAAAGTATCCATTTCAGTTTCTATTGCTTTATCATTTCCAACCACTAAGGTCACGACTCACGACTCACGGCTACATAAATAGAAAATTCCAGAAACGTATTCCAGATACAAAGGGTACAGGAGCTGTCAGTGGGTAGGGCGTCAGGTGTGCCCGGTGAATAGGCATTGTCACGTCGCCATTCAATAACTGGGCCAGTGAATGATGCTATTAGCTGCCATGTTTTATTTCTATAGGTATCTTGGCTGTTTGTTACTACAGAATACAGAAAACTTTGCCGAGAAAAGAAATGAACTCTGACATTTTACCTCAAGCCCGCTGCAGCTATTAGATGTGGAGTTTGTAGAGCTCTGTAAAATTAGATGTATAACTTTTTAACAGCACCAGCTAGTAATTCTTGACTTGAACTCGAGTTATCAAAAACAAAACTGAAGAAAAGTCGGAAAATTGTCAAGAACTTTGAAATAAAGTTGCTGCTAAACTGTAGCTTAAATAACTTTGTTAATTCTGGAATTGAGGTTCTAACTTGTAACAAAATAAAATGCGCTTACCTAGAAAATCTCGCACGAAACTTTGCTAAAATAGAGTACAAATAATCTTTCTTGTCCCTTGTAAATCCTTTATAGAAATAAATGTTTATTTCTACAAAGAATTTACGGACGATACATAGAATTTACAAGGATCGTTCAGAGAATTCTTGAGGAATTTACTATCTACATAATGTAATAAATTGCAGGTCTAAACATCTGTACCGAATGATTACAATATAAGTATAGTTGGTAGGTTCACGAATAAGATAATGTGGTAATACAATCTTTATTAAAATCTTAAGTAACAGGTGGCGTCCTTCATGTCTAACCTTTGTTAATTAGTGTTACTTAAATTATAGTTAAACTAACGTTATTGCTTACATAACACTGGATCAGACAGTTACCTTCAAACTTTAATCTACATTCAGCAATCAAAAGCATAACCTTCATTGGAGTTATTATGCAGTTATTCTTAGACGGGGTATATTTCGGTATGTCGAGAGAAAAAGTGTTTCACCTGGAACTTTGGAGTTCTATTGGGGCTATTTAGAGTTTTGAGTTGTTTGAGGTTTGAAAATTACGTAGATGACGTATTTTTTTTGTGTTTGTACAGAAGGAACGTTGTATCTCAAAGACCGTACGTAACCTTACCAGAGTTAGAATTTAGAATAGTAACTAAATCATGACTATTTGTTTACCTAGCTGTAAATAATATCAAATGTAGAATTTAATGAACACATACACCCATGGGCGTACCCAGGATTTTAGCTAGGGTGGGCAGCATTCCTGTTTCGAGAAGATGGTCGGTCTAGTATATTGAAACAAAAAATCATGAAAACTGCCCCTGCCTGGGTACGCCCATGCTGATACATCATATCATCATCATCATATCAGCCTATATTCGTCCACTGCTGGACATAGGCCTCTCTCAATGAACGCCAAGATGACCGATCTCCTGCTACTCGCATCCAACATGGACCCGCAACTAAACGGAGATCGTCGTCCCACCTAGTTGGAGGTCGACCATGCTGATACACCTAACCCAAAAGTCATTACCAACAAACTTCCAACAAAGGTGTATGGGGTCAGTAGTCAGGACGTGCCCTCATTAATATACAGGGTCCGGCTCACGTTTGATTCACTTTAGACGTGTCATGGTGTCTCATACTACACACTCACCATGTATAATTTTGATCATAATAAAATTTATTACCAACCTACCTAAATGTGAATTTTCATATTGTATTCTAATAATTTTGAGGTTCAAAAGTGTTAATGAGTTAGTAGTCATTCATAAATGATTTACATTTCATTTAATATTATCCTGTAATTCTCCGAAATCTTAGATAATACTATAGACGCATCGAGGTTTCACTATGAAGATCATCATGTCAATCTCTGTCTATTTAGTTCTTTATTGTGAAGCAGAGCCACTCTTAGCCAGCTTAAGTACTTAAATTAGCTAAGTTAGTAGATTGGCACAAACTAGTAGATCAAAATTATGGTAACAATAATACTAACTATACAAGATTGCGCCTTAAACCAAGCATACCTACATTATTTAAGTAGGTAATAGGTATATACAGGGTGTAACAAAACTAAGTGATAATACTTCAGGGTGTGTACGTGTTCCTTGTAGAGAGTTCACTGTGAAAATAGCAGTGCTGAAATACCACATATTTTTTCACTTTTGTATGGGCAAGCGCCCTGGCGTCACGAGTTTCCCCATTCAAAAGTGAAAAAAAAAATTGGTCTTTCAGCGCTGCTACTTTCACAGTGAACTCTATACGAGGAACACGTACACACCCTAAAGTATTATCACTTAGTTTTGCTACATCCTGTATACTTAGTTGATTTTTTTATTAAAAGCTTTTATTTAACTTGCTCTGTATATATGTAAGTATGTGTGTTACGGTGGAGTTTTGGAACTCAATTTTGAAGTAGATATATTTAACCGATTGAGCTGAAATTTTGCATACGCGTTTAGTTTGGATGACAATGCACGATATGGTATGTGACATCACTCTAAATCCAATATGGCCGACCATCCAAGATGGCGAAATAATTATTTTCTATGCAGTCCTACAATATGTAAAAGTAACTCGAAAACGAATGTAATTTCATTCTACATCCAATATGGCGGCTCATCCAAGATAATAAATAGTAAAAAATTTTAAGGAGAAATTTATTTTCTTCTTTTTAGACTATTTAAATAAAAGCTTTTTTTCAAAAAGTTTTTTGTTTATAATGTTAGCTTTCTAAAGGACTCATTGGTATTTTTTCTTTCAGTCTCATAACTTGTTAAATTTATTTTAAAATAGAAACTTAAGTCAAATATCAAATAAACAATCATTTTGGCACTTGAAACTCTTAAGTTTCTCGTAACTTATAAGGTTGAAATCTGAAGGAGTTCATTGTTGAGGATAAAATAAACAGTTAATAAAACACTTAACTTCTTGAGTTTTGAGGTAATAAATTAAAGTAAATTGTACTCTAACTGAGCATAACTCAATTAGATCGTTCATCAAAGAAAATCCTCAATAATTGGTTTGCAAAATGCTTGTAATTTATGTACCCACCCTGTGTTCTTTAAATGTAAGTTGTAACCTTTTACAAGTGAATAACAAAATTGTTAGGCGAACTATCTATTAGAAAAAAATATCTGCAGTATTGATCAAATTAGGTTCGCGGTAACCGTACATTTTTCTAGAATAAAATTTAGGATATTCTTTCCCGGGTTACTCAAAGGATATTCATTTCCTTTCAATTTGATTCGGTGGCTTAAGCGTAAATGGGTAATAGACACACAGTATTCACATTTAAAACATTGGTAAAGTGTGGGTCTGAAAAACAGACAAATAAGTTCCGCTTTCGCAATTATTAAAACATTCGTAAAGTCTAAACTCTAAAACTTCTTTAAAAAAAGTTATTAACAAGTAACAACCAAACGCGAAAGCATCAGTCCTTGTTGCAAAGTGTATATTTTGGCACCCTTTGGTATCCAATGACCTTGACGAGTCAATGACCCCGAACACCCCACGGCAAAGTTTCGGACCCTTTTGGTCACTTTTGTAAGCACTGTCTAGTGGCGTCTTGTGGAGTCGGTATATTTGCAAGAACATAACAGTATACAAAATGCATACCAATATTGTAAATGTGTGTCTGGCTATCGGTCTGTTACCTCGCTAATACTAAACTACTGAACCGATTTAGATGGCAAACATTATAATATAGTTCAACTGCGATAAACAATAATAATGTCTGCGCGAAGCAAGATGTGAATAGCATTCAGTTTCTTAATCGTTTTAAGTTTCGTATATGACTAAATTTATATTTCTAAAAGCTAAGGAATTATTTTTTTTTGTACAAAAAATCTACTGCTTAATACGCAAAGGCGGTTTTAATATAGCTTGTTCGATACTCTAACGACGAAATTTATTTGAAACGTGTGGTTGACTGGTTGTGAAACAGGCCAAGTTACAAACTTAAAAGTATGTTGCTGTTGGATATAGAGCTTCTTGAAAGTTCTTTATCAGTGTGGACGATATCTTAAAGTAAACACCTTATCTCGTGGGGATTGCCGCAAGGCGCACTTATATGACTCTACAGTCTACGTTAAGTGGTACCGTAAATATTTTGCATAAAGTAGGCAAAGATAAGTTGTAATGGAGTTTGGTTTTATTATTAGTAAGTTGATGTATTAATCTACTATGTACTTGGAAAATTGAATAATTTGTATTAATAAATGTTAAAATATTTAAATTTCAGTAGAAAATATTATGATACATGAGTAGCCAGAATGTAGAGTTTCACTAGCAGAGCAGATCAGAATTGTGCTATGAAAATAATGAAAAAAAAATCAATAGAGGCTTCTTGTTCATTATGATGGATTTAAAAAAAAAATAACAAACAAACAATTTGCATAGAGTGCAAAGTGTATACATACTTTGCACTCTACATTTCTTCTTCAATCCCTACTTTTAACTATTTACTTACTACATTTTTCTTTTGACATCATTTAATTTCTCAACTTCTCTAACAGGATATCAAGGAATTTTCCATCTTTACTTTGTAATAATAAGAATCAATTTTCCATAAAAGTGCCGGGTTTATGCAACGATAATGACTAATGTATAGTGGCGGAAGCGCGCAGACCGTGTAGTGTTGCAACTTGCAAAGGAGACACTAATAGGAAGTTCTAGATTCCGTACTGTTTGATATCGCTCTTAACTGATGTTATTATTATTTACACACTACCTACTTATAATATCTACAGGGTGTAACAAAACTAAATGTTAATAATTTAAGGAGTGTATGGGTTCCCTGTGAAAGTAGCAGCACTGAAATTCACGACGCTCGGGCTCTTGCCCATACAAATCACAAAAAAAAACCCTAAAGTATTTATTTATCACTTTCTTTTGTTACACCTTGTATACTATGGTGGTAGGCACCATAGATTTGGCGTTCAAAAAGTTATATTGATACCCATTTTGAATAAAACATTTTTTTATTGGGGTTCAGTAGCCAAATGGCAAAAAACGGAATCTCCGAAACTCCAACCTACGCGTATATCTGCTAATGAAACTTGGTAAGTAGGTGTACGTACCTATTCGGTGAACCGCGTTAAGATTTTTACACCAAAATCGAAAACAAGTAATATATTTTGCACAAAATATGTAACTTCTCTTCTCTCTACTAATTTTCAGCTCTATACGTTTTTCCTAGGTCAAGAATGTTTATTCTTCCTGGATTAAAATACAACAGCACTATTCAGGTTTGTGGCGGAATCAATCTACAGTATAACTGAATCATGGTCAACAGTAATTGTTATTGACTAACTTCATAAATAACATTTTTCTTCAGACCTTGGACGTGCATTAGATTACTCCACTACTCTCTCAACACCCCGTTAGAGTGCCATAAAAACGGTTATAGCACTTTGGATTTAGATCATAGAATGTAAATCTATGATTTAGATCCAAATATTTCTATTTTCAACAAACAAACGTTTTCCGTGTATAAAACTGGATGTTTATAATGTTTTGTTATTTTAATGTTGATTTGTTTGGGAGAAATAATATCGCCATGTCAAAATCTAAATGCGGCTTACGTATTCTACATACTACTTACTAAGTTTCAACAGTATATATTCTTATAGTTTCGGAAAAAAGTGACTGTGACATAATATACTGACGGACCGACAGACAGTCAGACAGCCATTTGACTACAGAATCCTAAAAAAATATTTAAATTTAAAATTGTTTTTTATGGCTACTCTGATAGTTATTACTTTTTCCTACCTACTATTCTTTACAAATTAATAACTTTGAGACTACACTATAACAGCGTAGTCAACACTGAAAACCAGCGTTGCGAACTGTGTTCGAGAAGGTGCCAGTTTGGTAAGACTTAATATTGAAATGTTCTTGATTAGGTATGGTCCGGGAGCTGTCAATCTCAAAAGTGCCCTCATAGCGTGCATGGATTTTTTTGATGAAAATAGATAGTTTAGAACTATAGGAACTCCAAATGCTCGGTTTGCGTGGATTAGCAAAGCCGTACGAAAAAAAAATTAAGAAAAAAAAAGTGAATAAATGTTTTGCCCTCATGATGTGCACTGGTTTGCCTAAAGTGCATTCAATAGTTTATTCACCTTTCAGGAAAAAAAATCGCAAACCAATTTTTTTGGCCGGAAGAGTGTCAGGCAAGCCTTTTTAAGTGTGTGATGAGGGAGGTCATTTTGCCCTCATTACGTAACATGAATTTTTTAAATTTGTTCCTTGCAATGTCTTCTTTAAGATTATCTTGATTTGCGGGCTCAGAAATGGCCGGAAATGTTCGGCAAACCACCTTAAAGTTTATTGACTCTGAACTCGTTTTCAATAAAGTATAGTCAATAAATATAATCTAGAATAAAACAATTATTATCAAACATCAATATGTTTCGTTGTAAAATTACCATTGTTTCATGATGCTTTAACTTTATATTCAACTTAATTTAATACTTTTTTTTTTGGATACGATAACTTTTTATATTTTTTGTAATATAACTTTAGAATGAACTTCTTATAGAATAATTATGACATCTTGTTGTTAGAATTATGAATAGATAAATGAAGACATGAATGAAATATAAAAAGGCATTTTCTCCAAAAAAAAAAAGTATTAATTGAAGTTGAATTTAAAGTTAAAGCATCATGAAACAATGGTTATTTTACAAACAAAACATCAATAATTAATCTAGATTATATTTATTGACTATATGTACTTTATTGAAATCTGAAAACGAGTTCAGAGTTGATAAACTTTAAAGTGGTTTGCTGAATATTTCCGGCCGTTTCTGAGCCCGCAAACCAAGATAATCTCAAAGTAGACATTGCAAGGAACAAATTAAAAAAATAAAAATCATATACGTAATGAGGGCAAAATGACCTCCCTCATCACACACTTAAAAAATCGGCCAAGTGCGAGTTGGACTCGCGCACGTAGGGTTCCGTACCGTTATAGAGCAAAAATAGTCCAAAATTTGTGTTTTTTGTATGGGATTTATTAATTTTAATTTATTAATTTTATTTTATTATTAATTATTAAATTATACATTTGATTGAGGATTTTGTGAAAATCTCATGTGCCTACCTGTTGCCATTATTGATATCGAGCAAAAAAGGCCAAAAAAATCACGTTTATTGTATGGAAGTTACTTTAACTTTTTTACCTTAAATATTAACTTTATTTTGTTTTTAGTATTTGTTGTTATAGCGGCAACAGAAATACATAATCTGTGAAAAAAATCAGAAGTCTAGCTATAGCGGTTCTTAAGTTACAGCCTGGAGACAGACAGACGGACATACATTAATGAAGTCTTAGTAATAAGGTCCCGTTTTTACCCTTTGGGTACGGAACCCTAAAAAGGCTTACCTGACACCCTTCCGGCCAAAAAAATTGCTTTGCGTAGTTTTTTCCTGAAAGGTAAAGATTTTTATATTGAATACACTTTAGGCAAACCAGTGCAAATCATAAGGGAAAACATTTATGGACTTTTTTTTCCTTAATTTTTTTTCGTACTTCCGGCTTTGTAAATCCACGCAAACCGAGCGTTTCGAGTTCCTATAGTTCTAAACTATCTATTTTCATAAAAAAAATCCATGCACGCTATTAGTGCACTTTTGAGATTGACAGCTCCCGGACCAGTAAGACTGTCTAAACTCTAAACACACCAGTAGCCCTAGCACGGCGACCAGTGGAAATGCGAAAGTATAGACAAACTGTGGAGATAAACTTAAGGTGCCGTTCCGATCTTTTTTCGATCCGAAAAATTCAATAAATATGCCACTTTATGACAGAATATAGTTACAAACTGTGGAGATACACTTAAGGTGCCGTTCCGATCTTTTTTCGTTCCGAAAAATTCAATTAAAATGCCACTTTATAAGACTATAGTCCTAAAAATTCAAATAATATCCTACTTTGTGACATATATTCTATAGTCTGTCATAAAGTGGCATTTTAATTGAATTTTTGTCGGTCGCGATTAGCCGCGGTAAAGATCAGAACGGCAACTTAAGTTTATGTCCACAGTTTATCTATACTTTCGCATTTCTACTGGCCGCCGCGCTAGGGCTACTGGCCGAAAATACGCGGCCGAAGTTCGGCATGATTACGCCAGCAACGCGCTACGCATACAATAAAACATGACGTAATTTCGGCATGGTGTGTCATCGGTAATTTAAAATACATTGCAGGCGTAATCATGCAGAATTTCGGCCGCGTTTTTTCGGCCTAGTGTGTTTAGACACTTAATTTTGTTTTACCAAATAAAGTTGCTTTCTTTCTTTCAAAATTTCATTATACATATTATAATAATAATGTTCAAACACATGTAACAAGAACTTTAAATAAAGTTATTGACCTTCTTAAATAAATAGAGCATATCGTCGTTACTTGAAGGTTATAATAGTAACAGATTACTTAATAATATTGTGATTATTATTTTAATTTCGCGAAAGGTATCAAAGTGCAATAAAAACCTGAAGCTAACACACATGACACAAGATGGTTAAACGGACTGACAGACAGACAGAAAATTCTGAATAGCTTTGGCCTTAATACGTATTACAAATCCTAAAAAAGTAGAGCTACTGATTCATGTTAACACTTACTTAATGAGTGCTATAAGTATAATTTAATATCCATACTAATTCCATATACTAATATTATAAATGCAAAAGTGTGTCTGTCTGTCTGTTACCTCTTCACGCCCAAACCGCTGAACCGATTTTGCTGAAATTTGGTATGGAGATAGTTTGAGTCCCGGGAAAGGACATAGGATACTTTTTATCCCGGAAAAATGTACGATTCCCGCGCGATAAACGAATTTTGGCGCAACGGAGTTGCGGGCATCATCTAACTAGTTCGTTATAAATTCCTGAAAATTTTGAGATAATGGATTTCCTTTATCTCAAAATTTTCAGAGATTTTTCTTTCCATACTCTATCCATACTAGAAAATAATATTGGCAGTATGGTTATAATTTATGTTAATTTCGGTCATAAAACATCGCTCTTGTAAGGGTTCTGCTAGTGACGTCATTGGGAGGGGTTGGAGAATCACATTACGTTACGTAAAATTTTTACATACGAAAATGAGACTAAGAAGTAAGGAAAGTATTTATGGCACGTAACAAATCTTTGATTTTTTTCGAATGTTACATTTTTTTTCTCATGTGGTTTCCTACACAGAGAAGTCCTAGTTTTTACTACGAAATCAGCTACAAGTTTTATAAATCTTCTTGTATTTTTGTTACATTACTTATATTCAATTTATATTCTACTACGGGTCCTTAAACTGGTGGAAACACAAATTGACGGTATCACCTACTGACACAGAATGCCCTTACCCAAAACGTGACTAACGTTTTAAGTGACGTTGTACTTGTTTGACTTCGGACACAGTAAGGTGTAAAGTAAATTTTATTATTTTTGGAGTAGCGACAAACAGTTCATAGCTGTAAACGTTGATATTAAATTAATCGTCGCAATATAATATGATTTTCTCTTTATGCGAAAAAGAATAAAAACCGGCTAAGTGCGTGTCGGGCCACGCGCAATATAGGGTTCCGTAGTACCGCTAGTTTTTGATAATTTTTGTATAGTTAATGAATGTACATTTATAACGTGTTTTACACTACTAACAACATCATCTCAGTTACGTTCAAAGGAATTTGAACGTAAATTTCCTTTATAGGTACTTGTCCGAATACAATTTTTTTAGTTGATCGACTTTTACTCAATAACTTATGAAGACTTCTTAGCCGTGATAGTTTTCCTTTTAAGTTCAGCATATTTCCTACCCCCGTGAATTTGTCCACATTTCCAGAAGCAACTGTTTAGCTGGTAGAAGGGGGGGACACTGGACTCTAACGATTTTTTCCACTTTAAAACTTCATATTTCACAAATGGATCCCTAAATCCGTAAATGGTCTTCGAATACTCATAATATTTTTAAAAAACCTATCCAATGACACCCCACACGGTAGGGTGGACGCGGGAAAAATAAATCACCCCCGCTTGATGTGTATGGGAGATACCATAAAAAAAAATTAAGATTTTATATACCATTTTGTCGGCGTCATTAAGATGTACATTCATGCTGAATTACGGTTGCTTCTGGAAATGTGAAAAAATTCACGGGAGTAGGAAATATGCTGAATTTAAAAGGAAAACTATCACAGCTAAGAAGACTTCATAAGTTTTTGAGTAATAGTTTTCAGATTTCTAAATATTCTACTGACGTTTTCACTGCCATATGAAAGGACGTAGTTTTCTAGATTGTTCGAAGAAAGTCATTGAAGTCGATGCACCTGCAATTCTTGAGCCTGTCAATCTGGAGAACGTGGTTAGAATTATAAATCTTAGCGTCCATAAAGCCGGTACACATTGGTGGTATTCCATAGGAAATTTTCTCGTCAAGAAAATACAATTTACGTTGTACAGAAGCCGTTTTCTCCGAATGTATCGAAGAAAGATTCTTCTACGTATTTTTAATTCTATACTGCTTTCTTTAAACTGGGTCTCATATTATATTAAAAGAAGAAAAGTTTCTTACGCAACATTTATTGGGAGTCAAAACTTAAAATGTATCAAGCTGAATGCCAAGTGCCAACATCACCGAAGTTACAAAGGTAGTTATGTAGACAAACTGCATGTTTGTTTCTTGTATTGATGAAAGGGGAAGTATAATATCTATAGTATTTTACTAAGCCAAAAAACTAACAATTGTTGGTAAAATTCGAACTAAGGTAAAATAAAAATAAGCCAAGTCCACGGTCAAACTGTCACATTCAAGAATTCCACTCTAGTTATCCGGAGTATTTCGTAACTTTATCGAAATTCAAGACTTAATTTAGAGAAGGGTTCAGCGTGTAGGTAATAGACCTATAACCTACACGCTGAAGCCTTCTCTAAATTAAGTAATGAATTTCGCTAAAGTTACGAATAAAAATATTTCTTAATTCTGTGATTAAATTAAAAAAAAGTTTGCTCTTAAAAACTTCTTTTTGAATACATACCTGTATCTATTCAAAAAGAAGTTTTTAAGAGCAAACTTTTTTAAATTTAATGACAAAATTAAGAAATATTTTTGGATTTTGAAATACAAGATTTGATAAGTAACTTTTGATTTTTTTTTAACCCAAAAACTTAGCGCTACCGGCCTATCTCAAGTTTTGATTTCGGAATTCGGATTATCGAGTCGAGAAAAATAAATGAGAGGAAAGTCGAGCTTTGTCCTGAAAACTGCCGCCAACCTAAGTTCATGTTTGATAGCCTGTAGGACTTATTATATAAATCTTGTATCCTTATCCTAACAATATCATTGCCACAACGACTTCTGAATACTTCGGAATTCTATAAAATATATTATGTTACTAGACGTTCCGCGCGGCTTCGCCCGCGTAAATTAGATATTTTACAGACAAATCAGTCTACAAAAAATAGCCTATGATTCTTCACGTGGTCTACTTCTTGTCTGACCCAAATAACAAAAAAATTGCTCTAGTAGTTCGTGAGATAAGCCCTTTCAAATAATTTCCCCCGTTTTTTCCACATTTTCTTCTATTTCTTCGCTCCTATTAGTCTTAACGTGATAAAATATAGCCTATAACCTTCCTCGGTAAATGGGCTATCTAACACTGAAAGAATTTTTCAAATCGAACCAGTAGCTCCTGAAATTAGCGCGTTCAAATAAGCCCTTTCAAATAATTTCCCCCTGTTTTTTCCACATTTTCCTCTATTTCTTCGCTCCTATTAGTCTTAGCGTAATAAAATATAGCCTATAGCCTTCCTCGGTAATTGGGCTATCTAACACTGAAAGAATTTTTCAAATCGGACCAGTAGTTCCTGAGATTAGCGCGTTCAAACAAACAAACAAACAAACAAACTCTTCCGCTTTATAATATTAAGTATAGTATAGATTAAATAATATTTATATGCTACAGGCATATGCGACGTTATCTAATGGATTTTGGATATGGGGCGCGATTTTCGTCCCTCGAATGTCACTTCGATCGCCATTCGCAGGTGTCTGTTAATGACGCAATAAAATGCTGTCTGCCTCACGTGTCAAAATAAAAACTGATCAATTGTAGGAACAAAATAAAAGGCTTTCTTAAAAGGCACGCGATACTCACTAATCAGGCTGTTACATTTCTGCAGAAAGACACCACTCATTTGGCGGCTGTTTCTCTACATTAAATTAATAATTAAAAAAAACTAATATTGATATAATAAGTCGTCGTGTAATGCCGCCTCCCCACATAGGCAAGCGCATTCGCCAACGCGCTGGCGGTGCGCTTGCCAACGCGCTTGTGAGTAATCTACACTTTGGAATGTCGTTCAGTATGCTTTGGATCGCGCCAATGTGCGGAGGGATTCAAAATGGATGTTGAGTCGCTAAGAGCTGCAGCTATATATTTATCCACAGCTTATAATTACTTTGTAAATGTGGACAAGAAAAAGTTTTTAAAGGGTATTCTCGAAATAAAAAAGTAAAAGGCGTGAAAACGTAACAAACAAAGAAATAAACTCACTTTCACATTTATAATAATAAAATAATATAATTATTACATATTATTATTATTATTATATAATTATTACTTATTATTATAATTATCACGATGTAATCATCGTGAGGAAAATAGCATGTCCAAAACTTAATTTTTTTAGCACTTTTGATATGATTTTTTGGTTCCACAGGCAGTTTTTACTCTGATAGAGCTCAAGAAATTTAGATGTGTTCTCGATACTCATATTGTTCGCCATTTCGTCAAGTTAGATGATAATTTGTCACAAGAAGGAAACATGCACTCTTCATCGCTGCTCCGGGCAAACTGATCGCGCGGCCAATGTATGGATGGAGCGCAAGGCTTGCGACAAGCGTCCTTTGATGTTTCCGACACCGTGCGGCAAGCTCGCAAGCGCGCCGGCCAGCGTCCAAATACCTACCGCCAATGCGCCAACGCCCGTTCTACACATTGGGCCAGTGGCTGGGCCAGCGCGCTTGACAACGCGTTTGCCTATGTGTAGTGCCGACAACTAAGTGTTTACAGTAATCGGTTCAACGAAATCGATAACTCGGTAGCGATATCGATGTAAGAATATCGAGTTTCGAGGCGTATTGAATATGATACGTGCGACGAAGGACGCTGTAAAACCGACGTCAAATAATGACTAACCCAGCGACTTATTACCTTAATTATATCTCTGTGTAGTGTCCTATTGTAGGAACTCATACGTATTGTAGAAAAATACTAGGCTGTCTGTGTCTAAAAACCGAGGTGCATAGTTTTAAAGATGATGTTATGTCCTTCGTCTCCGGTTTTGGACCACAGGCATTAATTAATATTGTTTAACTACTTATTGCAAAATCCATACTAATATAATATTATAAATTCAAAATTGTGTCTGTCTGTCTCTCTGTCTGTCTGTTACCTCTTCACGCCCAAACCGCTGAACCATCTAGTAAAATGAGTATCTAATATCTATATTTTTTTTCTAGTCTAATGCGGAATGCCTATTAAAAATGTAGGGATGCCGTATGATTTATCTTCAGGAAATATGTCCCACCAAAGCGCCCTAACTACTGATTTGATTTTAATGAAACGACGAAAATTATTTATTTTCCGGGTGATAATAGTGATAGATGAACAGTATACGGTTTGTAATAGTTTTTAGTATTTTCTGTAGACTTCAGGAATTTGTTGGTAAAAGCTCTGACATCTGAGTGCCACTTCTGTCGAGTGCCACAAGGGTTGCTATTAAAATGTGAAAACTATGAGTGTGCTTCAGCAAACGAGTCGCCTACACTGACATACTCTTGAACGGTATATTTATGTGAGAGTGCAGTAATATTTCATGACTTTGAACAAAAGATTTCTTATACTTTAAATAAGAAAATCTGGTGCATTTATATCTAGTACCAGTTATAAACCTTGCAAACTTCAGTTTTTTTTCAAATAGATCGCCGGTAACGTATTTTGCGCTGAAATTCGTAATATCGTAAATTTATAAAGTAGGTATGTAGTTATAAACTTCCAGATGAAACTTCATATTGTTTGGTTAAGTCATGAAGAAGTAACAACTACAGCCCTAATAAAAGCGTGTAAAAAATCAAAATCACCATATAATAGACATCTTGTTTCTCTCCTTCGTTATTAATAGTCAGTATGTTTCAGCGTGCGGAGGTGTAGAAGGGTGGTCATATGCGGCGCGCGGGTGTCTGCCTGCTGCTGCTCGCTCTGGGCTCGCCGGCCATCGCGGATGTAGTCTTCAGAGTACCTGAAGTTTTGGTAAGTACTGAACTAGAATTAGATTGTTCCAGAGAAATGTTGTATGTATGAAATCTTGACTTAGATTTACTTGACTTTGATCATACTTGGTCTCTAGCGCATACAACGCTGAAATCTGCCCTCGTCAAACTTTGTTACAAACATGGAAGACAAGAAGAACTTGAAAGACGATCATTGTCTTTTGAGTAAGATGCCTACTTTTCCAAGTGAACACCTTCTATTGAGAGTGACTTTTCTTGAGTTATTGAGTATTTTAGAGACAACATTTTCAGTAAGTGGCATTAAAATAGCGTATGTTCGCCTCGCTGTTGTTTCATTAATCTCTTTTCGCTTAGGATCACTTTAGATCTGACATCACCTTTACGCCAACAACATACTCCTCTAGAATACTCAACGCTAATCCAGCAAACGCTTTCAGGTACGACCGATTTCCGACTCTAAGCCTGTGGGCATAAGCGCCACAGCGTCGCTGCACAGACCCAACACCTCGGAGAAGGGTGGTGACGTGGAGGTGCAGTATGAGGAGTACTTCGTGGAGCACGACGTGTCCACCGCGGAGGCGCGGAAGGCGGCGGCGCTGCTGAATCTCGATGACAGTATGTACAAAGTTTTATCCATACTAATGTTATAAATGCGAAAGTGTGTCTCTCTGTCTATCTGTCCGTCTCCTACATACGCCCAAACCGTTGAACCAATTTTGCTGAAATTTGGTATAGAGATACTACTCCCTACTCCCGGGAAAGGATAAAGGGTACTTTTTATCCCGGAAAAATGTTCGGTTCTCGTCGATAATCAATATACGAATTTGGCGTAACGGAGTTGCGGGCGTCATCTAGTTGCTAATAGATACTTTTAGCTTTTCTTTTACTCGTTTATCAGTCGAACAAGTACATAGGATTTGTGACAGTATATCATCCGCCTTAGAAAAAAAAGAATATTGCTCGGCAGCATTCTTAGATGTCCAGCAGGCTTTTGAGTTTTGACAAACTGTGGCACAAAGGATAAGATAAGATAAGATAAATATTCTTTATTGTGCACACATATTTACAATTAATAAATAAAAAACATTTATAAAACACAAGTATAACACAATGGCGGCCTTATTACTAATTAGTAATTTCTTCCAGGCAACCACGGGTAGAGGAAACATATTTATAAGACATAAGGTGAATGTGCCATATAAGTACAGGGAAAAATAAATAAATATATATTTCATATCAAACAAATATCATTCATAATACATAATATTATTATAATAAATACACATATATATACATATCTACGTAGTCTAAAATACATACATATAATATACTCATACATACAAACAAAAATATTATTATTTCACAAGGATGGAACATTAATTATTTATATTTCAATATTTATGTGACGTTATCAATAGCCGAATTATAATAATTATTGTTAGCGATAAAAGAAATAATTAATTCAAGTTGTGCAATTATTATTATCATTATAAGCAATAGCAAGGAAGTGTTGCTTGACCAAGGCCTTAAACCGAATTAGCGCTTTGGTCATTTTTATGTCTCTTGGTAAAGCGTTCCAAAGTTTTATTCCGGTAATAGCAAAGGAAGAGCCATAAAATTTGGAGTAATGTACAGGCATTTCCAGGAGCAAATTAGACACTGATCGTAAATCCTTAACGTCTGCTTGACGAAATAGAAAATTGTTTTTTAAGTACATAGGTAAATGCGGATCGTATATAGTGGAATATACAAGAGAAAGAACGCGAGCATCCCGTCGAAGGCGAATAGGCAACCACTTCAGCTTTGCACGGTATTCGGAGATGTGGTCGTGTGTCGTATTTGCGAAGGCCGAAGATAAATCGAATAGCTAGATTCTGCAATCGCTCGAGTTTATTTAGCTGGTCCTCTGTGAGATTCACAAAACACGCGTCTGCATAGTCAAGCGTAGGTAGAAAAAGTGATTCAGCGATCTTAATTTTTGTGGGAATGGGAAGTAGGTAATGTAGACGAGATAGAGAGTGCCAGGTAGCGTATATTTTCCTACTGATCTCTTTAAGGTGTTGTGTCCATGATAAAGTTTCGTCAAGGTATACTCCTAAAGGCCTTCTATATAAAATAAAGAAGCTTCTCCCTCATAATTACTTCCTTTTTCTCAAGTCTTACTTAAAAGACAGAGTAATAATCTGACTCAAGGTCTGGCTTTCATGAAATCAAAGCAGGTGTATCTCTACTCTATCTTCACCTCAGATATCCCGACACCAGGCCATATTAAAGTGGCTACCTACGCAGACGACACTGCTATCTTCGCTAACCACACGAACCAAAACATGGCTTCAACTATGCTTCAAGCTGCACTAGCTAATAAGCTGCAAGCTATAACTAAATTGTTAAGCAAGTGGCGGATAAAAGCAAGTGCAACCAGTATCCATCTAGATCGTCGCTTGACATGGAAACAACATATAAAATCTAAAAGAGATTAATTAAACATCAAGTATAAAGATCTTAAGTGGCTTCTTGGACAAAAATCAAAACTAAACATAAGCAACAAAATTATTAGTATACAAATCAATCCTCAAACCCGTTTGGACTTATGGAATTCAAATTTGGGGTAGTGCTTCCGACTCCAACATATAAATATTACAAAGATACCAAAACATTATTTTGAGAACATCAAAGAGGAAATATCAATGTCTCGTACCAAATACAAGCTTCGCTTGGATATATCCATCCCAACGATCTTGCTCAGAATCTTCTGAATAAAAGATGTCACAAAAGACTGAAACGACATAACATTCTAGACTTTGATAAGAGATTCAGATAATAAAGGAAAATAAAATAATGTAGAGTTCCAGTCACTGGATAGGAATCGCTGAACCGCTTACATCAGTTCACCACATCTGCTTATAATCCGTGGATTGGTCGCAGATAATACTCGGAAGAAAAAAAAACTTACTCGTTTACCCGACAGCTTCGCCCGCGTGTAATATATCCGTGGATTCCGGGATAGTGGATACAAACTTCGATCCCGCAATTAAGTCTTCAGGGGTGGAATTTTAGTAAATCTTTTCTTATTAGGAGCCTAAAAAATTTTAAATTTTAAGCTGGAGGTTTATAGATCATCAATAACCAATAATATTAATGCGAAAGTGTGTCTGTCTGTCTGAATGTCATCTAGTTGTTAACAATACATTTTTACCTTTTCTACTTACTAGTTTGTCCCCGGCATCCCTGCGTGTATAAGTCTGTGGATTCTGGTAAAGAAACTTTGATCCCGCAATTAAGCCCGCTGGGGTGGAATTTTAGTAAATCCTGTCTTATGACGAGGCCTTCGATATTTGAAATTTTAAGCTCCAACAAACGAAGAATAAGACAAGAGACTAACTAAGAACCAATCCATGTTGCTGTTTTTAACCAACTTCCAAAAAGGAGGAGGTTATATGTTCGGCTGTGAATAATTTTTTTTATTTTTTTTATTTTTATTTTTGTATGTTCAACGATTACTCCGCCGTTTGTGAACCGATTTTCAAAATTTTTGTTTTGTTCTATTAGGTTTCCCTCCAATTTGGTCCCATTTTCACAAAAGTGGTAATCTGATGATGGGATCCATGAGTAATCGAGGGAACTCCTCAAAATTTATATGGAAACATATGGTGATTTTGGTTTTATGAGAAGTATCCTAAGCATATGCTACCAAAACGCAAGATTTTGCACCAAGCTATACTATGGTTCCGAAGATACTAAGAGAACTCCGGATTCCTTATAGATACAAGTTTGGGGGTTTAGGCGCTGTTTTAAGAACTGAAAGCATATGCTACTATGCAAATTACATTCATCATCATCATCATCATCATCATCATCATTACCACGTCAGGGTCACCAGTGTCACATGGTTGTATATGGATACAATATGCCCCCACAACACCATAATTATATCATCACGTTATGTCCTTATAATAATTGGTACTTTTCATAGCGATTTTAATAAAAATACAATGTTGTTTCAAAATAAATGATTCAAGTTCTAAGCGACTTATGTACCACCAAATTGAACATAACAAAGTCAACCTTAACTCCAGAGCGTAAGGCACACATTTGACATTACTTTTGAGATTCGAAAGAAAAAAGAGAAGTAAGTTGCTTCGGTACTACACTAGTTTAACTATAATTAACCCATCAAGCCCAAGCGGCACCCGGCTGCCGCATAACAATTAAAAATCTATTGTGTCTGCGATTCCCACGATCGAGGTAATAAATTGAACCCTTAGTATGAAAATACTTACATAGGAAAACAATCTACATCGTAATAGGAATAAGAACACAATCGCATTGAGTGTGACTCTTAACAAATTGTAATAAGTTATATAGAATATACGCGATGGTTTACTAGGTAACTAAAAAGAGTGAAATTATTATTTTTAACAAAAAATTAAAACCGACTTCCAAGGTAAAAACAATAATAAAATCCTTATAATATGAACTAAAAAGTATTAAATAATGTTTCCTATCTAATAGTGCCTTTTTCCGAATTCGGCTAAACCTCAACTATTTCTGTACTCAATCATCATAATTTTGAAGTCGGTGCCAGTTCCAAAAGTTTTAAATACCTATTCTGTCAGAGAACTGAAGATTCAGCTATATCTGGTACCGACTTCAAAATGATGAAGATTGAGTACAGAAATAGTTGAGGTTTAGCCGAATTCGGAAAAAGGCACTATTAGTTAGGAAACATTATTTAATACTTTTTAGTTCATATTATAAGGATTTTATTATTGTTTTTACCTTGGAAGTCGGTTTTAATTTTTTGTTAATGCTTTACTTATGTTGTAAAGCCAGGTGGTAGACAATGACATCTACATAGATTAAAGCTTATTTCAACAGGAAGCTGATGACTCTGGCTAGAGAAGAGGAAGAGTCGAGATTCTTAAATCAAGGATGTGTAATAAAGGTTACGCTTTAAAAATTGTTGGACGTTAGTCGTTACCAACCAACTAGTCACATCATATAAATTATGATGCTGATTGTATAAAGAATTATATTACGTGTGCATTACCTAAATATAATTTTCAATTTTCATAAGGATCTTTTGCAATTTTATAATTAAAGTATTCGGAATTAACGACCTGTAACGGTGGTTCACTTTTTAAAATATGCTCAAAGTATATTTGTATGCTGCAGGATGTTTGAGTAGATTTATTTCACAATTTAAAGCACACACAAATATACTATCCTTTACGTTGGCAGACTTGGCACATGATATGGACCAACACAAACGATTACGAACGCGTAGATATTGCTCATGATGCTCATGACCGAAGTCAGTTGTGACTATAGACATGCTATAAACAAACTATGATTAAACTTATTGTTTTTTTACAAAAATCTAGATTAACTCTATTTTAAGCAACTTCCTTATACTTATATCTTTTACTTATATTTTAACTACTTTCCTAATACTACATACTACTAATATAGTCAATTTGCATTTCCCGTTAATCATATGCGCATTTATCACCAAAGTAAGACAATTTTCTATATACATAGATAAGATACAGTAACAAACTTAAAAAACTAGCTACATCCTCCTAGTAGATACTTTTACATGATCACATAATTCTTCATTCCTGTAAAAACTGCTTTATATGAGCAGTATAGAATTAGTGTGGATTACGTGTCCATGACTGTTCGGATGGTGGCGGCCATGTTTTAATTGCTTTAACTCATTGTCAACTGCGACTAATGAAACTTGTAGTACAGTGTAATCTGGAATCATCAGAGGACGCGTAATATGTAACAATTTCGCAACAATCTTATTTTAAGATCTAGCTCGGATGTTGCAAGTTTGGTTGCAGAAATTAACTGTTCGTACTTGTACTAATATTTATTCTGTGTGTTCGTAGAAAATTAGAATTAGTTGGACTGTTTTCGCTTTGGCCTTTGGGATACTTACTGGTTTGATTCTTTTACTCTTGACTCGGAGGTCATGGTTTCCGCCATTGAAAAATGCAGACTGATCACCTGATTGTCAGACAAGTAAGATAATCCATGCGTCGGATGGGCATGTAAAAAACTCGGTCCTGCGCCTGATCTCTCGCTAGTCGTGTCGGTCATCCGTTCCACTGGGTCATGAAAGAACTGCCCAAATACTAGGGTACTACAAAATCGCTTCTGCCTAGCTGCAAATGAAAACGGCAATAATTGTCCGAAGCCGGTGTAGGAGGAATTATTCATTATTGAAATCCAAACTATAAAGTATGTCCCTCTTCAACAAAATATCATTATATCCTGGTTTATCCAATCACTGCAGCTTCATCATACAACATGGTAACTCTCATTGTTATAGAAATAATGCGGTAAAATTACTACTTTACTAGCATAATGTTAATTATTAAAAAAACTACTCGTCGGGACGTATAATCAGAGTCATCACTGGTGCAAGGTTATAAACAACCATGATTTAGATTTTAGAGTTTAGACTTTAGGGTCTGATCTCACCATGACGAGACTAGAATAGACGCGACGAGAACTGAGCATGCGTTCGCGTTATAGCGATACAAATTGAAATACCAGGAAGGAAACGAATAGGAAAACAGGGTTAAAATTTTCGCTTAGGACGTTCTGATGAACCATGTTTGTTCTCAAATATATAAATATGTTGTAATAGGAACTCCTTAGTTAGTAATCTAAAATATTACCTATGAAGTATGATGTCAATCATAGAATAATGTCTTCTTATTAAAATTTGCTTATGCACAACACATTTTTCCTTCAACCCGTATTTCCTTATACACAACACGTTATCAGCACGAAGCTGTAGGTTTAATAGATTAGTAGATTAAAGGGAATGTGTTGAAATGGCAAGCTCTAGTGGAGATGGTGCAATCAGAAGATCCTCAGGTACTACTTTACCTAGTATATGCATTCAATTGTGTGGCCGCGAGGGCTACACGGCATGGAAGTTTAAAATGAGGAATCACCTTGTGCACGAGGACCTGTGGGAGACAATAATAGGGTATCCGGAAGGAGATACAACTCCCGAAACAACTAAAAAACGTTGTGATCAGAAGGCGTTGGCAAAAATATGCCTTAGTTTAGATGGTCCGGCCATCACACATGTCCGAACTTGCCAAAGTGCAAAAGAGGCTTGGGATTCCCTCAAAAACGCATATGAAGACCGCGGAATGGGACGGAGACTTGCCCTAGAACGAAGATTATACAGAATGAGTCTCTCTGATTACGATAATATGGAAACATATATTAATGGTATAATGAGTACTGTACAAGACCTGAATGATATTGGCAAAAAGATTGAAGATGCTTCAGTAGCAGCTATATTATTAGGCGGACTCACAGAAAAGTATAATCCGATGATTATGGGTCTCGAAAATAGCAACATCGAGATAACCACTGTTTTGGTTAAAACTAAACTTTTAAACGAAATGTCACGCAGTGAAGAGCCAGAAGCTGCTTTAAAGGCAAGTAAATTTCGAAAGGCATTTACGAAAAGGAAGCCTAATATAGTATGCTATGACTGCAAAGAGCCTGGACATAAGAGACCAGAGTGTCCACTTCGTAAGAAAAAAGAAAAAGGCAAAGAAAATACTGCTCTTACGGCCCTGGCTGTCTCTGAAAACAAGAAAGATGTTTGGTTTATTGACTCTGGTGCGTCAACACATTTAACTTCGAGGTTGGACTGGCTATCTGACGTAAAAAACGTGAATTTCGGTAAAGTTACTGTTGCTAATGGAGATGAGATCCAATGTCAAGCTATTGGTAATGTTAATATTAATACTAAATATAATATTATAAATAGTATAAATGATGTCACATATATACCTAAGTTAAGTGTTAACTTGCTTTCTGTTAAAAAGATAGTAGATAAAGGTTTTACTGTTTTGTTTGATAACAATGGGTGTAACTTTTTTAATGCTAAAACTTTTTCTTACACAGGCAAATCTCTTTTACATGGTTCAGTTTGTGATGGTTTGTACAAATTAGACTGTACAGTTAATAAACCTCATAATGCCTATGATGTGCACTCTGACTCGACTTCTAAATTTCTGTTATGGCATAGAAGGCTAGGTCATTTGTGTCGTATAGGTATGAACCAGTTGAAGAATAGCAACGTCGGTATCGACTATACTATTGTCGATAAGACAAGCTGTATTGCTTGTGTAGAAGGTAAGCAAGCCCGTAAACCTTTTAAGCAAGTTCCTTACAAAAAAGGTACAAAGATTTTGGAGTTGGTTCACTCGGACATTTGTGGACCCATGAGTGCAACATCATTTCAAGGTAATAAATACGTATTATTATTCATTGATGATTATTCTCGTATGATTTTTGCTTACTTTATCTCTTCGAAGACTGAGGTTAAGGATAAGTTCTGCTCGTTTCAATCGCTGGTTGAAAGGCAGACAGGTGCTCAAATCAAAGTTTTAAGAACTGATAATGGGACAGAATATGTAAATAAAGACTTTCTGGAACATTTAACGGCAAAGGGTATAATTCATCAGACAACTGTGCCATATAGTCCACAGCAAAATGGCGTTGCAGAACGCACAAATAGGTCTATTGTGGAAAAAGCACGTTCAATGTTGGCTGAGAGTTCACTTCCGAAATCTTATTGGGAAGACGCGTTTAATGTAGCTGTTTATCTTAAGAATAGAAGCCCTCACAGAGCTTTAAGTTGTGGCACGCCTTATCAAAGGTGGTTTAATACTAAGCCTGACTTGAGTCATTTGAAGGTTTTCGGTTGTAGAGCACTTGTAAATATTCCATCCTGTCATAGAAGTAAGTTAGATAGTAAAGCTAGTGAACATATATTTGTAGGATATTCAAATGATCCTCATTCCTATTTTCTGCGTGACGCTGCGAATCCTAGAAGATTAGTAAAATCTAGAGATGTAGTATTTTTTGAAGATTGCTTCACTGGGTTGAAGACTAATAAATCTGTAGATTTTTCGCCTGTACATAGTTTAGACAGTAGTTTTAAAGGGGTGATTGTACCAGATATAGAACTTGAAAGTTCTACTGCTATGAATTATAATGATATGCCTGTGTATAGTGAAACTAATGTAGCTGAACCAGAAGCAATTGATGTTAATACTCCTGATGTTCCAGCTACTATTCACGAGGATGTACTTGTCCATAATGAATCAGATGTATCGGAATCAGAAGCAGTTGTTGCTGTTGTTCCTGAGGACGGACCAGCACAGATAGACAGGCGTTACCCGGAACGTGTACGTAAGAAAACTAAGTTTTTTGGTTTTGACTTCATGTCTTGGTTAACTAACTCAGTTGATAGTATATCGGACGAACCTAAGAGCTATCAAGAAGCTATTGATTCTGTAGATAGCTGCAAATGGCGTTCCGCTATGGAGGATGAATTTAAATCTCTACAGTTACGTAAAACATGGACTTTGGTCGATAGACCTGAAAAGAAAATAGTTCCATGTAAATGGGTATTTAAACTCAAAAAGGATGCCTATGGCAATGTAAAGAAATACAAGGCTCGTCTTGTCGCAAAAGGTTACGCACAACAAGCGGGGATTGATTATAACGAAACGTTTGCCCCGGTTGTACGGAATTCTTCCTTTCGTACCCTTTTGGCTTTGGCGGCGGAGATGGACCTGAGCATGCAACATCTCGATGTGGATACTGCATTTCTTTACGGAGATCTTGAAGAGGAGGTTTATATGGAACAGCCTCAAGGTTTCATTAAAAAAGGAGAAAATAACAAAGTTTGTCTTTTAAAGAAGTCACTTTATGGTCTGAAGCAAGCGCCAAGGGCTTGGAACAAAAAATTAAAGGACACCTTAGTTTCTTTGAACTTTATACAAACTCCTTCGGAGCCGTGTGTGTTCACCAAAAAGTTTGCTAATGAGGTTGTCATACTGGCTGTGTACGTTGATGACATTATAGTTCTGTACAAAGACAAGAGTCATTTTGACATTGTCAAATCGGACTTGGATAAATATTTTTCCCTTAAAAGTCTAGGTGAATTGAATTTTTACCTCGGCTTAAATATCTCTAAGAAAAATGGTGTTATTCGTGTAAATCAAAAGACAATGATTAATTCGTTGCTAGAGAAGTATAACTTGTGTGAAGGTAAAGTCGCTAGTACTCCTTTAGCTGTAGAAAAGTTGAGTTTGAACGAAACGGAACCATTTGAAGATTGTCGGTCGTATCAAGCATTAATAGGTTCTCTAATGTACATTGCTATAAATACACGACCAGACATATCGTATGCTATGAGCTATCTAAGCCAATTTAATGCGAATCCAGGAAAGTCACACTGGGAAGCCAGTAAAAGAGTTTTGTAGTATCTGAAAGGTACAATAGACTACGGCATTACATACAGAAAAACTGGTGAGTATTTGTCTGGATTTGTAAATGCAGACTGGGCGAATGATCCTAACGATCGTCGTTCTTATACAGGATGTGTATTTATATTAGGTGGTGGTCCTGTATCCTGGGAGGCAAAGAAGCAACCTACGGTTGCGTTGTCTTCTACAGAAGCGGAATACATGGCTTTGTGCTCTGCTGCTAAGGAAGCTGTGTTTCTTAGACGCTTTATTTATGAGGTAAGTGGAAGGATAGATACTGTTTCTCTTTTTGGTGACAGTCAGAGTGCACAAAAGTTAGCACATAATCCAATCCACCACGGACGGAGTAAGCACATTGATACGAAATTCCATTTCGTAAGAGAGAAAGTTGCCGAAAATATTATTTCTTTAAATTTTATTCCGTCAGAAAATCTTATGGCAGATGTCTTTACGAAAGTTTTAAGGCGTACATCGCATTTAAGATGTGTTAAAGGTTTAGGGTTGATAACCTAGAATTTTATAGATATTTGAATTTTTCTAGGGTTGTCAATTTAAACTTTTAGTTTATTTTTCTATGAATATTACTTATTTTAATGTAATATGTTTAGATTATGGGGGCATGTTGTAATAGGAACTCCTTAGTTAGTAATCTAAAATATTACCTATGAAGTATGATGTCAATCATAGAATAATGTCTTCTTATTAAAATTTGCTTATGCACAACACATTTTTCCTTCAACCCGTATTTCCTTATACACAACAAAATAGCCTACTGCCTAAGTGGTAAAAGTTGTCAAAGTTACTGAATATCATCCAACTACTCTCTTTTTACAAGATTATGGCAAGGCAAAAGAAAGAAAAATGATTTTGGCAGTATGTATAGTGTATACATACACTGTAATTACATAACGTGACCAATTTTTTTTTGTCAAAGCGGGACATCTGAAAATTATACATAAAATAAAAAGTCGGCCAATTGTGACTAGGACTCGCGCACGAAGGTTCCGTACCATTATAAAGCAAAAATAGGCAAATATTATGTAAAAATACTTTTAAATTATCGTTTGGTCTGTTTGCAAAAGCGGGACAATTTAGGCCTCGCGGGGGACACCGCGACCGGGACAGACTGCCTGAAAGCGGGACTCTCCCGCCCAAAGCGGGACGTATGGTCACGTTAACTATCAGCTCTCGTAGAGGCTAAACCTATGGCTAAACTATTGGTCAGATTTTAACAAATTTTAATAACGTAATCGAGATTCGCGGGTATTTTTGGCTAAACTGCAGGTCCGATTTTGATAAATGAAGTAAGTATTAATAGAATATTTTGTTAATGATACATTATGTGGGTGACATTGACTATTTTTTATTATTTTGTATTATTTAAGTTGTCGGGCTTATATTTTTTAACTTTATTGCTCATTTCACGTACCATTGAAGAAATTGATTCATAGGCAGATGGCGGACCAAAGTCATTTGGTCGGGTTATATATATCAAATCAACGGTAGTCGATATCGGCTGGGTTTGACATAACCCGACCGAATAACGTAGGTCCGCGATCTGCCTATGAATCAACTTCTCTGACAGTACAACGGATGTTTTGTGTTTTCTCACATTAGTAGGCGAAATAACATCACGGGTACGCCCAACAACCTTGGTTACCGAAACCGTATAATTTCAGACGAGAACCTCCGAATTATGTGTGACACTAATAATGCTAAACACAAATAACACGGCGAAGTCATAATTTTTGTAAGGACGTTTGTTTGTTAGTAGTGTTCACGCCTAAACAAGTAAGCCGATTTGAATAACTCACTTAAAGCCTGAAATACAAGGTTTCAAGAAAAAATATATAATCGCACGTGAAAATAATAATATGTAGAGTAGATACAGATGGAACATCCATACTAATATTGTAAATGCGAAAGTGTGTCTGCTTGTCTTTCAGTCTGTTACCTCTTAACGCCGATTTTTTTTTACATAACATAATATTATAATGTTTTATTTATTTTAGGATAAACCATCCTTTAACTGTATAGTTATAATAGACAAGTGTAAAATCAGTACAGCATAAAATTGGCACTGTAACTTAACCTAAATTAATATATTAATTATATATATACCAACGCCTTGAAGTCATTGTATTATCATACAATGACTTCAAGGCGTTGGTTCTCAGTAGATAATCGCAAAATCAACAGCCTTGGGGAAGGTTTCACTACTTTCATTGTTGAATATGAATAAAGGAAAATAATAAAGTAAAAATCTCTTTTTGATATAATTCGCCTAAGAATAATATTGGGAAAATATATAATACAGAGAAGTATCTGAAAATTTATTGTGCAACTTATTGCATTTTCAGTGTAGAAATATCTTCTATACTGAAAATGTGGTCATTGTTTAGAGTTTAGACCGTATGATAGAGTAAACATTGATAGAGCAAAAGGTTTATTGCGCTTGTTTGTCATTGGACAAGAAGGCCAATAGAAAAAAAAAGTTTTTTTTCACATGCTTTATACTAATATTATAAATGCGAAATTTTGTCCGTCTATCTGTTACCTCTTCTCGCTAAAACCGCTGAACCGATTTCGCTAGTGGATATAGAGATACTTTTTATCCCGGTTAATTTGATCGAAGTTTCCGCGTGATAAATGAGTTTTGGTGCAACGGAGTTGCGAGCGCGAGCGTCATCTAGTAATGTCTTCTAAATGCTGAAAAACCTCATCTACGTAAAATAATTGGCCAAGTGCGAGTCGGACTCGCGCATGAAGGGTTCCGTACCGTTATAGAGCGAATAAATAGTGTTTTTGTATGGGAGCCCCCCTGAATTATTTATTTATTCTAATTTTATTATTAAATATGAAAGTACGAATATAATTAAAGATTTTGTGAATATTTCAAGTGCCAACCTGTTGCCATTATGATTACGAGCAAAAAAAGCCAAAAAAATCACGTTTGTTGTATGGGAGCCCCCCTTAAATATTAATTTTATTTTGTTTTTAGTTATATAGCGGCAACAGATACAAGTACACAATCTGTGAAAATTTCAAAAGTCTAGTTATAGCGGTTCTTGAGATGTATCTCCAGGCTGTAGCCTGGAGACAGACAGACAGACGGACAGACAGAAGGACAGACAGACGGACAGACATCGAAGTCTCAGTAATAGGGTCCCGTTTTTACCCTTTGGGTACGGAACCCTAAAAAGTGGCGTTCATGTTCACGCGCGAGTACGTTGAAAAGCTGGACGTCCTTTTTGATGTTGGATAAATTAAGGAAAGTCATACCATTATGCTTGTACACTACACACTACGGACACAAAACACAATTCGGCAGTCTGTAGGTATTTGACCTTACTTTTATGTCTCCATTATGTTACGTGGGTAATTGAGATTATTTAACGCTTTACTACTTATTTACTGTGTTATATTATAATTTATAACGTATATTTTTGGCTATGCAGTAGTCAATGTAGCTGTTCCCTATTGGAAAATATTGAAAATGTAGAGCCAAAATATTGAGAATTTCGATAGATTTTTAGACGTAAATTTTAACAATAGATAATAATATTACGTGTGTCAGTATAGTTTGTAGTTTTTTTAATCCACGAATTTTCTTTTATCAATGAAGGAGAAAAGACATGGTTACCCCTTTCCTAAATTCCTAGCTCAAACTAGTTAACTACAATACGTCTTGGTCAGAATTTACTCGTTCAAAAATTATAACGGAATCAATCTGCAAAAAAAAACGCGACCGATCCGAAGGTTATTCTTTTACTGTCAACCACTCGAGCGTGCAAAAATACATAAAAAGTTAGTTTTTACAATCTGACCTCACCAGTCACAACTGATCTTGATTATGTTCTGGAAAATTGTCCAGGAAGTAACCTTGAAGAAGAGAGCATATTAGCGTCTTCAAATGCCGGCAACGAACCTGCAACTCTTCTAATGTTGCGACTTGCGAGTGTCCATAGTGTAAGCATGTAGTTTCTTTCCATCAGGTGATCTGTTTGCTCATTTGTCCCCTAATTTTATAAAAAGTAGGTTTTTTAGGAATACACTAGGCATTCTTTGGAGAAAAAATGTAAATTCTTCAACATTTCCAGACCGTTTCTTAAGTTTTAACTTTGTTATAAAATAGTTACCTAATTAGCGAAATATTTTTAATTACGATGATATGCATTTTCATAAAAATGTTGCAAAATTCGACATTGGGTAGTGTGAAACGCACTACCTTGACAAGTGCTACCTTATTTTGTTACTAGCTGACCCGGCAAACTTTGTTTTGCCACATAAATTATTTGTAGTTCTAATGTAGTTCTTTATTTGTAAAGAATATTATTACATACAGACAGACAGACAAGCAGACAGACAGAGAGATAATTTTATACACCAGATGTTAAGTTGGAAGAAGACAAATATATCTGCGAAAACCGTATGCAAATCGGATCAGTAGTTTTCGTGTTAAAGAAAAAAGTTTGATACAAAATCTGACCCCCTCTTTTGCCCCCTTAGAGGGGTGGGGGGAAAACTTTTATACACCAGATGTTAAGTTGGAAAAAGACAAATATATCTGCAAAAACCGAATTATTCAAATCGGATCAGTAGTTTTCGTGTGATGCTGGAACAAACATACAGACAGACAGACAGACAGACAGACAAAAAACTAACCACATTTTTGGCTTCTATAGCGATGTAGTGACACCCCCCGATTATTATTTTTTGAATATCTTTAATGTACTTACAGAATTTTCATTTTTACAGTTTTATTATATGTATAGATATTATTACAATGTAAGAGCTAAAGTACTGGCTTACACGTGGGAGAGACATACTTCGGCACGAATGGGCCGGCTCGACTGGAGAAATACCACGGGCTCACAGAAAACCGGCGTGAAACAGCGCTTGCGCTGTGTTTCGCCTAGTGAGTGAGTTTACCGGAGGCCCAATCCCCTACCCTTTTCCCTTCCCTACCCTCCCCTATTTCCTTCTCCACCCTCCCCTATTCTCTTCCCTACCCTCCCCTACCCTATTCCCTCTTAAAAGGCCGGCAACGCACCTGCAGCTCTTCTGATGCTGCGAGCGTCCATGGGCGACGGAAGTTGCTTTTCATCAGGTGACCCGTTTGCTCGTTTGCCCCCTTATTTCATTAAAAAAAACTGCTTTTTACAGCCAAAATGCGTATTTAGCAACACAACAGTGAAATTTAAGTTTAAGTTAAAATCAAATTTAGTGGCTCAATTGGTTGAGTGTGTGGCAGCTCAAGCCGGGGGTCGCGGGTTCGAATCCCGCCGATGGAACAAAAAGTTTTCAATGTTCCCGGGTCTGGATGTGTATTAAATATGTGTATGATATAATAAAATTCTTAAATATATGTATAGTATAAGTATGAAATATATTTCCGTTGTCTGGTACCCGTAACACAAGTCCTTCAGGTACTTAGTACGGGGCTAGACTGACGTGGTGTGAAGCGTCCATAGATATTATTATTATTATTAAATTTAACAGCATTCGGCAGGACTTCTCAATAATAGTATGCCGTTGGACAATCTGCTACGAAAATAACTGAAATAAAGAAATCTCGCTGTATTTTCATCACCCAATTTTTTGACTACATAATACATATTGAATGCAGCAGAAATGAGCTTATATGCCAGTTTAGCAATAGAGGGACCCCACTTTAATGTTGTGTTACCTACTTCTAGAAACATAGTGGTCTTAAAGATCTAATAGAAGTCGATTTTTACATAGTGGTACATTTATATGGATTGTCATATTTCCACGAACGTAAAGACGCCATAGGCAGCCATACCAGCGTGAAATGAAAGCAATTTATCTCATAGCCTCACAGTTTAACGTGTGCAAACTATTTTTTTTCCATAAACGGAGCACCGTTGACTTGTGCACCGGTTGCACTGTGCACAGGACTCGGAATTGATGTTAACGTGTACTTCAATCAATATAGGACTCGCAGGCATGCGTCGAACTGCGCCCTGCACAATCGATAGCGCATTAATTGTGGAGGGCTACTGAAGTTGCTAGCAACCCAGCTTCAATGTGTATTAAAAAGCCTTATAAGACATACTAGATGTCTTATATTCTCTTCGTTTATCGCGCGGGAACCGTACATTTTGCCGTGATAAAAAGTATCCTATGTCCTCTCCATTAAAGTACCTATCTTCATATCAAATTTCAGCAAAATCGGTTTAGCAGTTTGGCGTAAAGAATTAGTATGAATTTTGAACCTTTGATGCCTTTCCTTAAGGAGCCTTACTTTTGCGACATTTGTTCTTTTGGCATTTGGCCATATCTCACGTTAGCACTCGACTGAATGATATCCTTGTTGTTTTTTAAAAGAGGTCTTATAAGACAATAATTGCACTTTTGCAGTCACTTGTAGTTGTTCTTTTAACGCCACTTTTCAAGAAAAAAAAAATATTCTTCATTAGGAAACCAGCAAAATATTGCACTGATTTTCCATAAATAGCTCGTTGAAACAAATATAACCTGTTGGCTGTTGCTTCCTTCCTGTTGCTGTAGCTACAGTCCGAGCTATTTTACCTCTAACAGCACCTTTATCCCGACAGCATAAGGATCATTATATAGAAATTCAGAAGCAAAATAACTGGACAGACTAGGTCACTGCTTAGGCGAACCTAATTACAATATTACGTGTGGAGTTGTGGAAGCTTTTTAGGGAGTCATGATATCACGGTCACTACGACTGTGGAATTTAAATGTGCAGTATTATCTTGATTTGTTGTAATTATAACAATAACTTATAACATATTGTCAGTCATTAAGTATCACATTAATTCTGAAAATACAGGGTGCAATTAAACCTTCCTGCCAAATTTTTTCCAGGGCTTAGGTATCATTAGGAGAGTCCATTTAACCAAAAAAAAAATTGGGTGTTATTTTTTTTTCAATGTCATATTTTATCCCATTTAAAATCGTTGCAGAATGGTCACTCGCGGCGCGGGGGAATGAGACGGGGTGACGCCGGGATGATGCGCGCGCGGGGGCACTCACGCGCGGCCGACGCATCGTGTCCAATAATTGTAGTGTTTTTTATGATAACTTTTGGAAGCTATTTGTCAATAATTTAGTACTGAGTGACTATAAAAGAAAAAATACGTGTATTTTTATTTTTAACAAGGATCAATATATCAAAATTTGGCGGGAAGGTTTAATTGCGCCCTGTATAGTTGTGGTAAAATCAGAACACAAGAGCATGGAAGCCTCTTTTCCTCGAAGTTTTGAAAATGAAAATTACTCTTTAATTTAAAATGATTTTGCAACTACAAATTTTATAATCTCAGAGTTGTAGCGACGTTATAAAATTACATACTTTACGTAACGCAGAGCGATTCATGTAAGTAATGAAACATGACTCTACATAAAAATGCAGCTGCAAAATCCTGTCTCCTTTCAGTCTAGAATTCTTAATACTTAATGCCAAAATCAAGAAGGCTTAATGTTATAAAGTAATGAAATATGACTTTATAATACTCTACAGTCTACATACAATTTCATTTTGCAACTCTACAATGTACTATCAGAGAAGTTGATTCCTAGGCAGATGGGGGACCTACGTAGTTTGGTCGCGTTACGTCAAACCCAGCCGACAGATCACAATTAACATTGAATTGACATGAACTGACCAAATGACGATGGTCTGTCAACTGCTTAGGAATCAATTTCCTCGATGGTACTATCAGAGAAGTTAATTCATAGGTGGAACATGGGTGGAACTTTGTAATATGGTCGCGTTGTGTCAAACCCAGTCGAATCACGATCATTGAATTGACATAATTCGACCAAATGACGTAAGTCCGTCAATGGCCTGTTAATTAATTTCTTCGATGGTACATAATACTATACTGTACTCGGCGAAACATGGCGGTAACGGTCATTGACTCCCTGTCAAAAACTTGTCATTTTCTATACAAAGCCGCGATTGACAACATCTAACACTTAATTGTGAATCGCGGTTTATATAGAAAATGACAAGTTTTTGACAGGGAGTCAATGACCGCTACCGCCATGTTTCGCCGAGTACAGTATAATCTAGTTAGATTCTTATCAAGTAAAATCCTGAGTACTCATATTATTGTATAATGAAATTATATCCAACATCCCACCAGAACTTCTCCCATTCCAGTTCCAGCGACCCGGGTAGGATGCGGGACCTGCACCCGTCGGGAGATGGAGTACTGCGAGACGCGGGTGCTGATGGACCATTGCTGTTGCGAGAGGCACTTCCTGCCGGAGCCGTTTCCATGGTTACCGCACACCTGCTACGTCGGCCCCCACCGCTGCCATCCTTTAGCCCATGACTGCGTGAAGTATACTCGGCTGAGAGACTGCTGTTGTTATAAGCATCTCGCTCAACAGTGTGAGTATCCTTATTTCTATATTCCTTTTGGTGGATAAAAACTTCATTAGACTCTTCTTTTACTAGCCGTTAAGCTGGCTTTGACAGTAATTTTATTATGTCAATTACATCTATTTAATCTGTACCTAGCAAGCTAGTCGTTTGTATAACGCCTCCTTTAAAAAAAAACAGAAAAAAATTAATTGACAGTTAGGTTTAAGATAGACAGGCACGAGTGGGGTTTCTAGATTATTTGTACCGATCTCCATCCATCGAGTTCTCTTTCACTCATCTTAGAGACCTATCAGACAGAGAGCGGTCACGCGGTCAAGCGTTCAAGCGGGCAGTTTTGCGTTCTTTGTGTTGTATTACGTTATATAGAGATACTCACACAGGGGGCGTTCTGACCGCGTCAGAATTGCTCCTGTGTGACAGACCGCTCGAACGCAGAATGCGAACACAGAACGCTTGAACGCGTGACCGTTCTCTGTCTGATAGGTCCCTTAACCGTTCTCTGTCTGATAGGTCCCTTAAAAGTCCACAATAAAAATTTATATACTTCTTGTCGCCGACGATATATGTATACAATGTATAATCTCCTTTACTTTCCAGGGAAAGGCATAATGTCGAAGTCTACCAGCATGATTAGCGGTGGTATGATCGTGCTCCCCCTGCTGTTTGTACCGGTGCTGTTCTTCGTGGCGTATCTGTGACCCGCGGCGCGCGAGGGCCCGCCCGTGGTCCCCGTCTGAGTTCTGACAGGCTTTAGTTCTGACTTACTGCTGTCAGAATTGCTGTAGTCTGAATATTCTTGCTGGCTTACTGCAGTCAGAATATTCATGCTGGCCGCAGTCAAGAAGTTCTTGCTGAGCGCACTCAGAATATTTTCTCTGATTGTAGTCTGTCCCGGTGCTGACTGCACTCAGTTTGTGTGATCTTGCTGACTGCAGTCTGACGACCTTACGACCTTCGCATGTAATTGAACCTTAATAAAGTAGACTTAACTGTCTGTTGAAGGAATATGAAATAGCTTTTAAGGACGATCTTTAACACAGATGATAGATCAATTGCGATTTGCGACTACGAAAAATGTTCAGTGTTCACTTCGAACAATTTTGCACTAGTATTTAAAAACCAAAGAGCTTTTTGTGTATTACCGAATGGCCTAAAAAGGTTGTGGCAATGCGCCAGTTGTTGGTACGAATGATTTTGATTGAAAATTGGCGCAAGCTGCCAATATTTATAATTTCTAAATGGGCCAAGAAAATTTTAAAATATTGAGGCTTCGTTACTAAACCAAAAAAGCCAATTGTCTTCGATTACTTCTTATAATTTATAAACGAATGATTGGGCATTAACTGGTTTCTTCCTTAAGGCCTCTATACAATGGGGAGCCAATCGTATCAAACCAGCACAGGTCGGACCAATCGCAGGCCGACACCAGACACCTTTTGTGCATTCCCATGTGTGCTTGAGTCTGGTCAGGTCAACCCATTGGTTAATCAAACCGAAACGATGGGCCATGCCGTGTAAAGGGACCTTTAGATTTTTAACCCCCTTCCATTTAAACGAAGGCGGAAAAGCGGTTGGCCAAACAAACCATTTTACCTACGATAAATCCAAACCAGTGTGTAGATAAATTATTGAGTATAGGTTAAGTTAAGATTATATTCCAAGACTATTGATGTTTATAAATATTATTGTCATTTAATGACTACTGTAGTGTAGTGGTACTTGTCTACCGACCTATGCTTTCCACAATTTTTAAAAAAATATTTATAATATTACGTGTATATGTCTAAATAGGTAGATATTATGTTCTATAAGTATCTCATTATGATAAATGTCCTTGATTTTAAGTTAAAAAGAAAAAATATATGTTAGAACCTAAGCATAAAAGTATAATGTTAAAAAACCCAAAAATTTAAACCAAATATTGTTTAGGTAAAATTCTGCAATACAGACTATTTAGGTAAGTTACCTACACAGGGTATCGCTTCGATAATCGATTCTTCTTAGTGTAAGTTTTCTGACATTTAATACTGCATTTATGGCCTAAGGTATCGTGCTTACATATTATGCATTGTTCTGTGAATGTAAATCTAAACGTTTTCTGGTTAAATAACCTCTGGCAGGTTCTCTATCACCCTTGGATTGGGCATGATGGCTAAAGTGAAAACGAAATAGCAGAAGAAGGCATAAATAGCTTCGTAGACAGTGATGGGTGTTATTACTCCTCTCTTATGCCGCGCCGGCTGTTTATTCTCGTTTTACGAAATTTTGATCAGTTCAAACGTCCTGTCCTGAAACGATTTTAACCTTTTGTACCTATCCCAAAAAATGTTCATTACTAATAAAAGGTTGTCACTTTAAAAATATGGTACAAAGCGTCTAGTGGCGTCAATTCCAAACGACTATTATTATTCTCACTCTATATTTATGTATATTGTATTTTATTATTGTGTAGGAAACTGAATAATATTGTACAAAAGTTTATAAGAATTGTTGAACTAATTGTTATTATTTTAATATTTTGTGTAATTGTTATGTTACCAAAGCTTTAGTTACATTATTATTAGTTTTAGTTTTCGTGCAGTAATTCATAACTTTAAAATAGATACCGAAATTTTAATATCAACGCCTAGTTAAAAATAATAGCAATTATGTATTTTTGTGTTATATTTGTTGGTATAGAAATTATTAATGTAAAATTAATTTATTATAATAATTATAAATTAATTTTACATTATATTATAAATGATAATTCAATAATTTCATATTTTTTTCAAACATCTAAGGAATATTATACAACAATTACACCTCCAAAGTACCTTGAAGAAATATAACAATTTTGGCAAATGGAAAATTTCAAATGTACCTATCATTCTATTGATAGATATCTATTTACACAAGATCAATAAATATTTTATCATATTATTTTAACAGAATCTAGTGATAGATACCTATATAAATGTCTATGTAAAAATGTAAATGTTAAACCTATTAAAATACGAAAATAAATTGCAAGATGTGTTATTTGTTAATTGAGTTATTCATGTCCCTGATTTAATATTTTTTATTCAAATTTAAGAAACTTTTTTGTTTGACCCTTTCGTATTGATAAATATATAAAAGTTGGAATGAATCGATATCTATAGGCAACAAATAAAATAATAGCAACGATATTAATTAAAGGTAGGTATTCATATTTTAGAAATGTTCAATATCATATACTCCTTTATTTTTAAAATAGCAACTAAGCGAAACAAAATTGCTGATCAAAAAAATAACGTTAAAAATATGGCTTCAGGTAATAACATTGGCATTGGCATTTCATAAAATAACATTAAGATTGTAATTTAAAAAATTCTTGAATTTTATGATAATTTATTTATAATTTCCTGTACAATTATACCGATTTAATTTATTAGATTAGTACTTTCTGTTCGTCTGTGTGAAAAGGGCAGTTGTTTGAAATGCTTGCGTGACACTGCATTTTTTAAGTACAGTAATTTAAATATTTAATTAATGCACGAAACACTTTAAACATGAAATAATTATAAGGGCACGTTACTTAATATTCAAACATACCTAATAAATACGTGTTTTAAATGTTTCGAGTTTAGATTGTTAGAGTTTAGAGAAATTTGTAGTGAAATGTTGTTAATCCAGTGATCAACAACCAAAATGCGTACTGTTGATCCAAATTTATGGTCCAAAAAGGTTAAGAGACCAATTTTAAACTTGACTAGACCATATAAATTTGGGTTGAAATACTCCCCACTGGAAACCCGACTTAGAAGTAGTTTGAAAGACGCGTTGAGAGAATTCTGGAAGCACTGCGCGGTTGAGGGTCTGAAGTTTGTGGCTGATAAAAATATGAATCCTGTGATCAGGTATCTACCATATTACTTAAATTTACAAGTGTACAGACAGACATAGTACAAACAGACGTTGTAAACTGTAGTAAAACATGACTGACAATGGCACCTTAGAGAAAGAGGTTTGAAAAGGCACCAAATAACTATCTATAGACCATAATATTATATAATATATCAACACATTCCACCAAATTTGTTTAGTGTAAGTACACTTTCTAATAGTTGCTTGTGATATTTGTAACTTTGTACAAATACAGGCAGAATAGGATTAACAATGACTCACGCAGAACTCAGAAGAAGGTGGCTCGAAAAAGCACTAATAACATACATATAACCGATGCTAAAATATTTTCACCGATTGTGTTTGGTGTAAACTGTGTAGGCCTTCTAATAACTGCGAGTACTTCTGAAGTAAATTGAGGAAGTAGAGGAAGCGTGCATAAATCCATACAAAATAATATTCAAATTATCTTTGTTTGATAATCAAACAGAACTCCATATTTGCGTGTATGGAGGTTACTTAATATGAACTTGACTAACTTATGCAATGACAGCTTTGAACGAGTTGCACAAAAGAATAATATTATCTAAGAATTAAGGGACCTATCAGACAGAGAGTGGTCACGCGGTCAGGCGTTCAAGTGGTCAGTTTTGCATAGTTTGTATTGTATTACGTTATATAGAGATACTCGCACAGGGGGCCTTTTGACCGCGTCAGAATTCCTCCTTTTTGACAGATCGCTCGAACGCAGGACGCTTGAACGCGTGACCACTCTGTGTCTGATAGGTCCCTAAAAAGTAAAAACTGAAAACCGTTATCTATTATATCTTCTTATCATAGTATATGTGTATGTACTATCCCTTTACTAATAAAAAGATCCACACCATATTGTGTAAATACGTTTTGTCTCTGCTAAAATAAGTAGCCTGTATAGCTTGAAGGAGGATTTATTTCAACTATACGCAGGCAATCTATAAACACTGTCGCACCCAAAGAGATTTCATAATTATGTGACATTAATATAAAGGCGCCAATCCACCGCACCGCACGGAGATACTACGCACGTGCGTCAAGCTTCGCTTTTCAAGAAAATATAATGTGACTGTGTCCACTGCAACCCACGGACACGCTACGCACGAATTGACACACGTAGCTTGCTTGAATATATGCACACGTAGCTCAACGCTGGTACACGGTACACGGGAATACACGGAAGGTGTAGGGTGGGAGTGACTATAGGGATGGGTAAGCACTGTAGTATTTACTCAGACCAGAGTAAATACTCAGTAAAAGTGAATTAAGACACATAGTATTTACTTTTAATTGAGTATTTGTGTTAATACTAACCAGAATTGAATTATTTAAGGTGTTTCTTTATTTATTATTTATTTGTATGATTATTTATTTGTATGAACTGTCTAGCAAACTAAATTCCAATGCCATTTTATAAGATTATAAATGCGTGGGTTCCACAAGACGTGTGATTCAAAACTGTGCTACGCTACAGTTGTACAATCTACATAGTCGTGAGCGGGTGCGTAGCGAATTTGCGTATCAACCGGATAAATCAAACAACAGACCTTTAGTGACAACCCTAGGTACAAAAAATCCGACTTTTTATTAAAAAAAAAAATTGAATCGGATATAACTTCTGACACAGAGTTTATTTTTAATAATATTGATAAAGGATTACTCACACTATCGTTTCATGCTTAAAACTTTTTCTAATTCGATCTCATCGCGAAATTAAAAATGAAAAACTAAAATTAATAAATAAATTAATATCTCCCTACTTAATCACAGTAGGTTAACCATATTTGGAGAAAAAGTAAAGTATTAAGTGCTTATTCAATTGGTATAAAAAAAATTAATGTTACTTGATTAGTTTTTTTTAAATTATTTTTTTATGCAAATTTATGATCCGGAAAAATGACAACTTTGACACTCTTTAAAACAAAAAATACAAAGAATATCGATCTAGGAGTTTTACTCTAATGTTTATATCAACTATAGTATTTTGAAAGAAAAACGCGGTGAAACAAAATCGAGGTTTTTATCACACTGTGCCACGTAGTCAAACTAATAAATCCGTGCGCCGCGTGGCCGTGCACAGCGTGCGCCGCGGTGGGTTGGCGCCTTAATAAAGATTTTGACATAAACTTCATACATTTTCTATCAGACTCTTGGTTAAATTAAAGTTAAGTAACCAATGAAATATGTCTTTGAGTACGGCCGTTACGTTACTAAATTCAACAAGTGGTGCGATTCTCATTTTCTCTGATCAAAGGCAGTTTCACTTGGCACCACACATTTATGACATTCAAAGCATACGGATGCTTCTGGGCCTAACTGCTTAATGATAGCAATTATAAAAGTAAATATAATTGTCCCTACCATTCGGAATGGGGAGCAATAGGTCCCACATGCCATTAAAAATGCTTAATGGTGTAAAGTTGTAAACTGCTTAATAAACTCCAGGTGGTGCTACCTGCTTCTCTTGATAGCCACATTTATCGCCTCCCTGGCTTTATTGGTGAGGCTCTGGTATGTTTACCGCATGGTACCACCGCTGATTGTTAACGAGCTGATGGAAGATGACGTTCTGAACAACATCACGTTCCCAGCGGTCGCCATCTGCAGCAACAATGTCATCAGTAAACCTGCACTGGATAAATACGCGCGATACTTGTAAGTGTGTCTGACAGCTCTGGATTTATGTATAGGCAGTATAGGCCATGGCCTATGAGCGACAGCGTCCTATGGCGTCCTAGGGGGAGCGGCAGCGTCCTAGGATGGCGGCAGAGTTCGTACATGAGACGGCAAAATTAAAGTGGCGAAACTCATAAAAAATATAAATCCGGCCCTCCTGTGTTATAAGTCATAACTCATGAGTCATGACCCATATCATAAAAATATTATGACAGGTTAGAGAGGACAGTAGCAGGATGTGAACACGAGGGAGTTTACTCCGTAGGTTACTGGATAACACTTATAGGCCGGCCCATACTGATTCATGACCCTTCTCCCGCCCTCTCCATGGAAAAAAGACAGATTAGAGAGAAAATATTGGTATCTTGTTTGCATGACAACATCATGTTTCGAATCATAGTCTATACTCCTTGCACGGGCTACCTAATTATTAGGTACTCTTAGCTCTATAATATATGCATATCTGTTGAACAATAGAATGTATTGGTCAGGTCAGGCCGATCTTTCCTTCTTACATATTTTCTTGGACAACTTATTCTTCTTTACCAACTTGTTCTTCTTACAGATTATCTTTAGATAGGAACAGAACCTATTCGCTGAACACTATAAAGTTCAACTTAATGGCATTTGGTGCACTGTTCAATATGGCTTTTACACCCTATGAACATGATTTCATGAAGTGGCTAGCAGCAGTGGCCAAGGAAACTAATGTCACGAAAATTATGTACGAGGTAAGTTGAGTTATAAAATATGCCAGTAAGAATAAGTCTCTAGATAGTAACGTATCTACTATCTACTTCCTAAGAAAAGAAAGTAGAAGCACAGATTAGTAAATAGTTACTTCGTAAGTAGAAGCCCAAATAAGTACTTCTTTTGTGGTGACTGGTGAATGGTTAATATTTTGAGAATACATGAGAAGTTAATAATAACTACGAGAGCAAAAGAAGGATACTAAAATGTCTTTTATAATGACCTTATTTCTAATTATTCCCTGGTTAAGGAGGTTTTAATTTAAAGAACCGAAATTGATCTACTTTCTTATGTTTGATAGCTGACTTGTTCATGAGTGTTCTGTGCCATTCAACACCATCAGCAGCTTGCATATCGCCAGTAATGAGAGTATAATTTCTTCCAGTTGACACCACCATGTAGGACGCTGCTCGTGCGCTGCGCGTGGCACGCGCGTGCGTACCGGTGCGCAGAGCTGTTCACTCGGCGCATCACTCCCTTTGGCTTCTGTTGCGTCTTTAACTCCAGATACATGTAAATTGTACTTTGTTTACCTATAATAAGACAGAAATATCTCAATACTGCTTTTGAAGAAGGAAAAGTTGAAATTGACGGTAACGTACGCAAAAAACAATTCAGTACTGGTATCTCGTTCAACATGTAATTCCAGGTCGATGGACAGAGACAGCACGATATACCAGCTCAACGAGACTGGGATTGCGGCTGGTCTCGCAGTGGTGGCGCGGGAGAACCCAGACGACTTTGCCTTCATCAGAAGACCTGGAAACGAATTTCTGGTAGATGTAGAGATATAACTCAATGACCATTATCTTAAGATAATTATTAAAAAACCTTCTCAAATCAATGATGCGTTTCGATGAGGTCCAGCATTGTGAAAAAATGTTCTTTGAAATCAAAGGGTTGTTAAAAGTTTACGGAAGGAAATTTTATGTCAGGAAATAATGTTCAGTTCTTTTGGTCAGGTTCTTCTTTTTGATGGAGACAACTATCCATTGCTGTCTTCTGGTGTGGTTCGTGTATTTCTGGCGCAGTGCAATACTTCGTCCCTCATAATGCTCAAGACGTATACTCAGTACTCTAGCTACGACTTAGATCATTACACCGAAGAAACGGTAAGGAATATGGTGAAAAAACCTTTGATATAGAGAGCAAGCATAGAGACTTTGGACAGGTCCAAAAAATTTGGAATTTTGACTTACTTATCAATGAAGTGTTATTATGTTTTAGCTTCTGTTTCTGATAGCTTCTTTACAGATAACAAATATAATCCTACTAATATTATAAAGGCGAAAGTTTGGATGTATTTATGTGTGTATGACGTATGTATGGATGTATGGATGTTTGTTACTCTTTCACGCAAAAACTACTGAACGGATTTTAATGAATCTTTACAATAATATTGGTTATACATCAGAATAACACATAGGCTACAATTTTAACCGACTTTCAAAATGGAGGAGGTGTTATGTTCGTTTTTTTATGTAACCTAAAATAATGACGACCTCTGTGGCTCAGTTGATGGGCTGTTGGTAGCTCAAGCCGGGGGTTGGTCAACAAAAAAGTTTTCAAAGTTCCTGGGTCATGGATGTGTATTAAATATGTGTATCATATAATATAAATCTTAAATATGTGTATAGTACAAAAGTATTAAATATATTTCCGTTGTCTGGTACCCGTAACACAAGTCCTTCAGGTACTTACCACGGGGCCAGACTGACGTGGTGTGAAGCGTCCATAGATATTATTATTATTATTATTATGTTCAACGATTACTCCGTCATTTGTGAACCGATTTTCAAAATTTTTCTTTTGGTGTATAGGTTATCATCCCAATTTGGTACCATATTCATAAAAATGGTGACCTGATGAGGGGATCCATAAGAAATCGAGGGACCTCCTCAAAATTTATATGGAAACATGTGGTGACTTCGGTTTTGTGAGCAGTATTCTAAGCATATGCTACAAACAAGTAATATTTTACACCAAGGTATACCATGGTTCGGAAGGTGCTGAGAGAACTCCTGACTCTTTATAGATACAAGTTTGGGAGTTTCGACGTTGTTTTAAGAACGGAAATTGCAAATTACATTCATTATCATCATCATCACTATCATAAACCATTATAGAGCCATGTATCGTCCCGTTTTGACCCTATTATTGGTACTTTTCATAGTATTTTATTATATATCACTTAAACCGCGGGTAACACTGTGGGGCACAGCTAGTATTATATAAGTAAGTATGTAAATCAAAATTAATTTTATAAGTTTTTACACTCCTATAGGCACCTTTTTGGTAATTGAAAATAATGACCTTTTTGTGTAACTGTTGCATGGATATTTAATTTTTTAAAGCGTGGATGCCGTCTGCCGGGTTCAAATGGCGAATTTGACTTACACTCTTGGTCAACTTGTCTGATGGTATGCCAGAGAAATGCCGCCATTGCGCTCTGCAACTGTGCTCCTTTCACCATGCCAGACTACGATGGGGATGATGCGCCTGAGTGCTCCCTGGAGCATATCCAGTGCTTGGCTAAGCATCGAGGTGAGTTGTGTAGTGGAAAATATCCTTAGATCAATAAAAAGAACGTCCTTGTTACTATGGACGTTCTTTTTCCAAAAAGGCGCCCAAACAATTTGATCGTCCCTGTCAACTTCTTATACATATTTTTGGGTATTTCAGCGGATAAGAAATATAATAGGAAGCTTAACACTGTGTATTGCTATTGCCTTATCACTTTCATCATTACATCCCATTGAGATATTTTATAAACATTTCAGAGAAGTTCCTCTTTTTCTTCCCTGGCGACACAGCGGATGAGAGTTTGAATGAGGAGGAGGTAAACTCTTTATACTGCACGGGGCCTGAAGCCTGCGTGCCGGACTGCACACGGCAGCTCCACACAGCCAGGGTCACTATGATACGACATGACAACGACACAAGGGTCCTGAAGACCAAGTTCTTGTAAGAATATAGAGCTATCTAATTGGAATGCAGTTAAGACTTTGATGACACACCTTTTTTTTCTTTTTTTTTTTTGATAGTGGGAAATGCGTTACGCATTCCCGACAGCCCGGGGGAAAGGCTGCCGGGATATGTGAGACTCCCCAGGTGCTGCTGTAAGGAAGACCACCCAGGTTTACCCACTAAAACCCACCGGTGCCTCCTCCGCTTGTTGCTGGGCCGCCGGACCCGCCAGGGGCGAAACTGCAGCGGCCCTTGATGACACACCTAGTCCTAGAGCAAAGTGTTTGATTTAACAAACTCTTTTGCGAGGATGGTGAAAGCTGTCTTCAGTTATATTCCTTATTATTTTTTTTTGTTGTTGTTACTTCATTTTTAGGGTTCCTTAGTCAACAAGGAACCCTTATAGTTTCGGTCTGTCCGTCAGTCCGTCCGTCTGTCCGTCTGTCTGTCTTTCCGCGGTTTTGCTCAGAGACTATAGGACCTACAAAGCTGTAATTTGTCATGAATGCACATATTAATGATGCCGACAAAATGGTACATGAAATGTTAATAAAATTTTTTTTTATGGTACCTTCCCTACACATCAAGCGGAGATGAAATTTTTTTTCGCGTCCACCCTTTCGTGTGGGGTGTCGTTGGATAGGTTTTTTAAAAATATTATGAGTATTCATTGATCATTTTCCAATTTAGGGATCCGTTTGTGAAATATTAAGTTTTAAAGTGGAAAAATCGTTAGAGTCCAGTGTCCTCCCCCCCCCCCCCCCTTTTTTCCAGCTAAACGGTTGCTTCTGGAAATGTGAAAAAATTCACGGGAGTAGGAAATATGCTGAATTTAAAAGGAAAACTATCACGGCTACGAAGACTTTATAAGTTATTGAGTAATAGTCGATCAACTAAAAAAAATGGACTCGGCGAAGTATAAAGGAACTTTTCGTTCAAATTCCTTTGAAAGTAACTGAGATGATGTTGTTAGTAGTGTAAAACACGTTATAAATGTACATTCATTGACCATACAAAAATTTAAAAAAAAAACCTGCGGTACTACGGAACCCTATATTGCGCGTGGCCCAACACGCACTTGGCCGGTTTTTTAGTTTTAATAGATGCATGTAAAATCTGAGATAACGCTTACACGGTCAGTCTGGCAGTTCAGTCCATCACTTTGGTCAGAATGACAGGAGAATGATCGTCCGGTTAGTTGGTTGATTGACGGACTGATCATTTCTTTATTATCTACTTTTCAGCCATCATTCTGGCGTCAGTCTCAGATTGATGGACTGAACTGATGCCAGACTGAGCTTGTAACCGTTGTCTTATATTATTAACTAGACGTTCCGCGCGGCTTCGCCCGCGTAAATTAGATATTTCACAGACATATCAGTCTACAAAAAATAGCCTATGATCCTTCACGTGTTCTACTTCTTATCTGACCCAAATAACAGAAAAATTGCTCTAGTAGTTCGTGAGATAAGCCCTTTCAAATAATTTCCCCCGTTTCTTCCACATTTTCTTCTATTTCTTCGCTCCTATTAGTCTAGCGTAATAAAATATAGCCTATAGTCTTCCTCGATAAATGGACTATCTAACACTGAAAGAATTTTTCAAATCGGACCAGTAGTTCCTGGGATTAGCGCATTCAAACAAACAAACTAACAAACTCTTCCGCTTTATAATATTAGTATAGATTATTATTATCTTCTTTATTCAGGAAAGGCTTGGACATGACAAATGCAACAATCATCAGAATATTTTACGAGTCGGACACACAGAAGCTGACGATAATAGAAACGAATAATCCTTGGTATGAGATTACAGGTAAGACGTTACTCGAACTAGATAAAATGATTACTTAATTAACTTTAATTTAGTGGTAATTGCACCTTTCCTATGTCATAATTTAAGGTAATTAATCACTTAGCCAAAGTGCTGAAGTAAATATGGAAGTGATATTAGTATGCAATAAGTCAACCTTTGTCTTCAGTTTAACATCGTTATCGGTTATCACAGAAAGGCCGGCAACGCACTTGCAGCTCTTCTAATGTTGCGACTTGCGAGTGTCCATGGGCGACGGTAGTTGCTTTCCATCAGGTGACCCGTCTGCTTGTTTGCCCCCTTATTTTATAAAAAAAGACTCGATGGTTGGCTCGTCTCCCTAAATTTTAAGCCCTTAAGGTAGCCACTAGCCCTTAAAGCTGCGCGTCCACTTCACGCGGAACACGGAATCGGAGCGTACGCAGCGTACGGATTTATTGCTTTGAATTGATTTCTATGGTACTGCGTCCACTAGATCGGCATTTCTGCGCCTGAGACCGGTATTTATGCCGATGACGTCATCCGCAGTGAACGTGTCATTCGGATTCCGAAGGTTTCTAGTTCTGACGTGTTTGCGACGACGCGACGGCTATACATAAATACTTATTCACGATTAATGACAATATTTTAATTACTTTAGTGGAAAAATATGAATAACTTTACAATCTAAAACATCAACATTATCATAACCAACTGATGAGAGACAATATTTGGGATGAAATTGGGCAAATATTGAATTTCGTTTCCTCTTGTTTCTCTTTTCCTCTTCTGATAAAATACAGCTCATTACAACAATATTCTCATCACTATCCTCCATAATGCAAATGCACGTTAACAGGCTATGACGGACTAAAAATAACTAAATTGCCGATGCTGAATCCGAATGCAGTGGACGCACCCCATCGGCATTTCGTAAATGACGACGCTCCGTCCGCTCCGTACGCTCCGATTCCGATCCAGTGGACGCGCAGCTTTAGTTATAATCGTAACTCGTAATAACGTGTGATCTAAAGATAATTATGATGTGTACTTTATTTCTTTGCAGGCTTTTTGTGTTGTATGGAAGTGTTCATTTTGTCTATAACACTGGTGAACGTTTTCGAGGTGGTGTACTTTTGTACCATACGCTGGATCTACCATTACAAACGACGCAAGCGGCTACTTCAGCTTCCCATAAGGAATAAATAAATATGTGATCGCGTTTAGATACGATTTTATGCATGTAAAAATTCCGTTGCGTCTAAATTTGATTATCACGCAGAAAACGTGGTTCCTGGATAAAAAGTATCCTATGTCCTTTCCCGGGACTCAAAGTATCCCCATACCAAATTTCAGCAAAATCGGTTCAGCGGTTTGGGCTTGAAAAGGTTACAGACAGACAGACAGACACACTTTCACATTTATAATATTAGTATGGATGAATGACCAATTATTATTGTCTTTACAAATTACAGAAATGAAATCCATAGATCACACTGTAAATAATATCCTTGGTGATTGAGACGTTTCCTAGGTTAAAATTTGGAGGTTAAGATTTGCTGCAATCTGCTCGTAAAATACAATAGCAATATTATATCTTACATTTAAAGTGTATATGTTACCGTAAGAATGCAGAATACGTTAACGTGCACATTACCTAGGTAATCTGCAGATTCCTTGATGCCATCCGTTAAAGTATGAAAATTTAAATAAAAAAGCTTTTATTTGCACTTTACCTAGTTAGTTTGCATTCTCTTTCTTCGTAAAAGTCCTAAAAACTTTGACTTCAGCTGGTCAACCTAAGACTGTTGTTGTTATCATTGCTTTTTTTCTAGTTGATACGATCTGTTATATTTTATTAGTGGAGTAATATTTTACTTAAAATTTAATAATTTACTCCTTTGCTTATGTCCAAAAAATTATATTAAATAATTGTCTACAACTAAATAACATGTTTTATTCAAACAAGATCCTGTTTTATGAAATTTATTGAGAATAGAATCAACTTTTTGCACTTTAACTGACTCACCCAGATAATATTATGCAGAATACCTTGTTAATCTGCAGTCTAACTGGTTTACGCACATTAACAGTAACACATATATTAATAATGATACAATTATAAACCTAATATGCAATTATGTCATATTATGTGAGGTTTATCTATAAGGAGTTATTTCCTGTGGTATATTCCAATTACATCATCTAATTGTTCCCTCGTTATTTTTAATATTAGGCAATATTTGACTACAAACTACATTTGGCTAGAAGGTCTTCGCAACACTTGACTACTGCAAAAAGCTTGTTACTCACTCTCCTGCTTCGGTGCGTTGTTGTTATTGATATTTTAATTAAGAATAATAATTGTGACCTAAGATTTTAAAACTAAATGCTTAGAACCTTTTCATCTCAGATTCCTAATTATAAAACTTCATTCGTTAGAGCCTTAGAGGAATAAAGTTTTAAGTGGATTTCATCATCTTGCATTTTTTACATAATTTTGGTGGAAATTTTTGTTTCCACCAAAATTTGAGATTAGATGTGCCTGGCGGAAAACTGGTACGACAACCACCTCCTAAGGCTGTTAGCTTGTGACAGAATGAAGGGAATGACGTATTTTTTATGCTTTAAGAATCAATGGTATTTTGTAAAAATAATGTTTCACACACCAAGTGATTTACCCACCAAAATTGGAATTAGCGAGAAAAAAAATCTTAAAAAAAACTACGTGCACTAAAATTATAACACATTTACTTAACTATAAATAAACCAAAACTCTACCGATATTTAAAATAATAACATGATATTATTGCCACAAGTATGATAATTTAAGTACACCAAAATTGCATAAAATCGGGGGTGTTGTAATGAAACGGTTTTCTTTCATTTTTGGCTGGAAACTGGTACGACACAGCCCACAACCACCTCCTGAACGGGTTAGCGTTAACTGAATGGCGTATTTTTTATGCTTTAGGGATCAATGGTATTTTGTAGAAACTAGCTAAAAGCCGAGCTTTGTGAGGGCCCGCGTCGTCACACCTTGACTGACTGATGATAACACATCTACATATAAATAAAAATTATTATGCTAAATCACAAATCAACAGGCGTGATAATTATAAATAAAAGTAAAGCAAAGTGTAACCGTAAAGTGTACCACAAAATGTTCAGGTTGTGGGATATACTAGGGCTCGCTTCGCTTGCCCTGACAACGTTTCGTAAATCACACCAAAATTGGAAAATTCTCGGCGACAGACCTAAATTGTGTCTTAAAAACTCAACTACAGCACTTAGTACAATAAAATTAATATATTATGAAGAGTCAACTATATAAAACGACTACATAAAGATAAAAATCTAACCCAGTATCAAGTTTTTTGTTAATCGTCTTGATATTGAGTAAAATAGTTCGACGAAAAGCCACCAGAATTGGAAATCACCTATTTATGTTTATTTTCTTGGAAAATAATAATTATTTTTAAATAATAAGGATAGGGCCAAATTACAAACGTTATGTTTTACTTTTAAAATCAAAAATGAAAACGTTATCTTGAAAAAATAGGATGATTTGAATTCAGCCTTGCCGCGCAAAAAAGCGGTTTGGGAAATCCAGTCTTTTATTAAGTTCAAAATCATGATATTCGAGTTATCTGCAAATATTTTTTTAAAGGAAAAATGTTTCTTATCGAACAGGATAAAGCATGTCATATTCTTGTAGTGTAATAAGCAATGTTCTACGTTAAAAGCCCAAAATTTTCACCAATTCAATAGTAGTCCATCAGCTGTTTTATAGCAATCAAAAAGATAGTGATAAATGCAGTTATACACAAAAATTTCGAAAAGGTTGTTTAATAAATTATGAGAAGGAGACAATTTAACAACCTGGCATTCTTAAATGGTTTAGTAAAGTTTTGCTGCGATTTATATTCATCGTGTACAATTAGCCTTAAATCCTAATACCGACTCGTGAAACCGATGCACGCGCTCTGACGAAGGCAAACTAAACTGTTTACTTCACCATGGACTTCAAGTTCCGGCAGCCGAATGTCCAAATTTAATAAATAGGTTTTAAGATATGGACGCAGTAAATAAACCTCCAAAAGGCAAACTGTTCATTGAAGAATTAAATAATGATGATTTTTTGTGGACATACATAATATTATTATGTAATGATAAATGAGTAATGATGTGAACTGTCCAAGACGTAAAGGTACAATTCCGTGCGTCGCGACCGTCGTAAGCCGCGCGCGGCCTACGACTGTCGTCGGCCGCTCGCGACCATAGTCAGTGTATGAAAATGTATGGCACCGATTCCGAGGCCCGCGACAGACGCGCGCGGCCTACGACTGTCATAGGCCATATCGACACCGGAAATATCACTTAATGTAAGGGACAAAACACGACTTTTCAGGAGAGCGAAAAAACAACTTTTTTTTCACAAATTTGTCTGTAACTTTTTTTCATTTAGTCCAATCTTAAAGGTGTTTATGGCAAAGTTTCTTAGAATTTTGCCGGCTATATAACTATAAAAAAATATTTTCGTAAATTTACGCGTTTAGAAAATAGCATGTCCCTTACATTAAAAAAAATTGCTTATTTGTCCCTTACGGCACTGAATTTTTCAATGTAAACTATGCCATATTAAAGTAAGCACCAAGTTTAATATGAAACTATGACACAAATCCACTGTAAAGGACATAAAAATACTATGCTTTGGAGGAAGTTTGATGTATGATAAACTGTTAAGAACAACTTTTATATAATTTTGGACCTTATGTTTTTAATATTAAGTATATAACAGTTGATTGTTAATTAAGTTTACATAAAGCATCCCGAGGATATGGGGGAATAGACGACAAGTAGCGCCAGCTGACCCACTAAAACCATTTACCATCAGTCGTATAGCGGAGAGATTCCTGAAACTATCTAACACAATAAACCCACCACGACTGGCTGGTCTACCACGTAAGGGATAGGATTTCCAGCAAAATAAGGGAACTTTGGCAGACTGAAGCATTTCCCTTGGCACCGGGACTGTTCCCATCTACACCCAGAGCCCTTTTAGACAAGGTGGAACTTTGCAAAACCACGTCTCTGCTCTTTTGTCTTACCTAAATCTGTATCCTGAGCCGAATGGAAGGAGGATCTTCCTCCCTGTTCCGCTCTGCGGCCTCTTTCTGTGAAATTATGGATTCACAGCAGCGCAGAATGACCTAGCGATCGCACACCACAAGTCCTCCACAGCGCTACATTCGTGGCAGGCTGACGTATGCTCTCCTGAATTCTGAGTCCGGTGAGCACCTGTGTAAGGCAGAAGGTAAGAGATTCTCTGAGCTTTTAGAACTAGACGCAGAGCCTGAGTCTCCGTTCTTGACCTGGCATTAAGCTTCACACTTTACCTTATCAGGAACAGAAGCTACTGCTCTCTTTTATCGCACCTGCTAGAGCTGCTTCGCCAGTCGTGACCTTCCCCTTCTATGACCTTCCTTCTTATGGTGTTACGCTAGCTATTCCTATTATCGGCTACTCGAAGAGCGTCGTAGGCAGTGGACTCAAGTGTGGTGCAGATTTGATCGGACTAACGCATGCCAGTTATCATGAGTTTGCCATACCATGGTTTCAAGGTTGCCTCCTTTTTCTGGTAATGTGTCTGAAATATTCTAAGATGCGTTATTAGACAGATGGTAGAGAGCCTTGTTTTTATGTTTAGTTTAGCAAGAATGAATATGTTGGTTCTGAAAGCAGCTTATGGAATTCAGAGCATTTTCCTCCAGCACCCTCGACGGCGTCGATACGTTTGCGGTCTGCAGACTTCAGAGTCCATGTCTCGGATCCTCAAAGACAAATGAAGAATATGAGCATGTGCACATGTTTCGTCCTGGTTTTTAACGAAATCTTCCTATCAGGCCAGGTTTTATGCATTTGAGACATGGCGCTGTAAGTCATCCCGATTCTCCTACGTATATTTGATTCACAGGAGCCGTTGTTCGTAAAGATCAAAGACGAATTTGCTAACCACTTCCAATTTTAGCGCGCCAGTCAAAGGTAGAGTGTTGCTTCTGTCTATGACCATGTTTTTGGCTTTCCCTTTATTAATGGAGAGGCCCAAGTAATTGATCATTTGCTTAATTCTCTAAGACAGTTCTTGCATCTCAACTTCATTTGCAGCTAGGAGAGTATTGTCATCCTTAATGCTAGCTATCTACAATTGATCGCTTTACATGTGTATACCTAAAGGCTAAAGGTATAGCTAAAACACTTTAACTTTATAGAAAACCTTAAACTTTTACGGATAATACTTTTTGAGAAGGTGCCAAAAATTATCTTCTTACTTGAAAAATGATATTTAAGATTAAGGTAAGGGACAAATTTTAGTGAAGCTATGACACTAATTATGTCTCAATTCTTAACGTAAAGGATATGTTAAGAGAATTGCATTAAGCTAAAGCATTTACATTAAGCATTTACGTTTTTTTTAACACGTTAAAATATTTACGTCCGTTAAATTAATTTTTTTAGGAAAAAACCTGTCTAGACTTTCAAAAATGTGTACTGTAAGGGACATTTTTTTAACGATAGCGGAATTTCAAGTATGCCAAACGATAGAGCTCGAAATTCTGAATCCAATGATATATATAACTCATTTTCGCCAAAATGTCCCTTACGTTAAGTGATATTTCCAGTGTCGATATATATATATATATATATATATATATATATATATATATATATATATATATATATATATATATATATATATATATATAGATAGATAGAGCTCGAAATTCTGAATCCAATGATATATATAACTCATTTTCGCCAAAATGTCCCTTACGTTAAGTGATATTTCCAGTGTCGATATATATATATATATCGACACTGGAAATATCACTTAACGTAAGGGACATTTTGGCGAAAATGAGTTATATAATATAATATAATATATTATATGGATGTCAAATCTATATATATATATATATATATATATATATATATATATATATATATATATATATATATATATAAATCTATATATATATATATATATATATATATATATATATATATATATATATATATATATATATAATATATTAACATATAATATATTATATATATATATATATATATATATATATATATATATATATATATATATATATATATATATATATATATATATATATATATATATATATATATATATATATATATATATATATATATATATATATATATATATATATATATATATTTGACATCCATATAATATATTATATTATATTATATGGATGTCAAATCGCTTGAAATCAATTTGTACAAAATATCGCATATACTTACTGTCGAGCCGTAGCTGATTCCGGCAGTAGTTAGAATTTACTGAAACTTTACTGCATCCAGCCGCGCCGCGGCCCCCTACACGCTACGCATGCAAAGTATGTCCAAATCTTATGGATGCGTTCAAAGACTCGATGAGACATTGCAATGACCTTAACATTTCAGAAGTGTGCGCAACTTGTAAATGTGCTTGTAAGTAATGAAGATGGGTACATACATAGATAATAATAATAATAATTAATATCTCACGTAACCTTCTGTCCGGTTCCGGTAACATGTCGCGCTAACCTGGATGCACCCTATATTATGTTAATAGGTATTAGACTTAATCGAATGCAAGAACCTACATTGATGAAGTACTTAGATATTAATAAATTGATGATGTAACATTATGGTTTTTACGTCTGCTGATCCGTTTGCATATGTTACGCTCAAAGACCGAAAACGGCGGAAAAATAGCTTACAACGCGTTGTAATCTGTCTGTCTGGCGCAACGTAGTTGCGGGACTCAACTAGTTGTATTATATTTAAATTGTATAAAATAAAATAAAACTATATTTTTATTATTTATTAAGATCAGATTACTTTATATTAAAAAAAAAAAAACAACAACACATTGCGCCAGACAGACAGACAATTCAATACGTGGGAGAGCCATGCTTCGGCACGAATGGGCCGGCTCGACCGGAGAAATACCACGTTATCACAGAAAACCGGCGTGAAACAGCGCCTGCGCTGTGTTTCGCCGAGTGAGTGAGTTTACCGGAGGCCCAATCCCCTACCCTATTCTCTTCCTTTCCCTCCCCTATTCCCTTCTCTTCCCATCCCTACCCTCCCCTTACCCTATTCCCTCTTAAAAGGTCGGCAACGCACCTGCAGCTCTTCTGATGCTGCGTGTGTCCATGGGCGACGGAAGTTGCTTTCCATCAGGTGACCCGTTTGCTCGTTTGCCCCCTTATTTCATAAAAAAAAAAAAAAGAGAGAGTTATAATATTAGTACGGATAGTACGTAACTATGGATATTTCATAAATAATAATCATAAACACGTTATGCAGTGATTTAGTAAAAGAAAAAATATTTTGTAGTACGCGTGGTAATTAAAATATAATATTCCATATCTATGGACGATTAATCAATCAAGAACAAATCAAGAAAAACGAACAGCATATCAGCCACGACACGAATTTCGCGTTATGGTCTTTTTGTGATTGCCAGAACGCGTCGTGGCCGTTTTCATTAGAGCCACAACGTGAATTTCGCGTCGTGGCTGTTTCACTGTGACCACAACGCGTTGTGAGCTATTTTTCCGCTCACTGAGCGTTTTCGGTCTTTGGGCGTAACACATACACTCTTCATTGAGTTTTATATACCAGTTCTTAGCTGATTATAATAATTTTTGTTACGGATCACAACCCTTACATCCCCTTTAATGTAATAAAATAAAACGATCAGCTTGCATATTTATTACGAAAAGTCGCTATTAAAATACACCATATCCTAAGACCTAGAGTAGGCTCCCACGAAGTAGGCTCTACTAATTATACCATGTTAGTTATTAATGGCGTCATGGGGTACATCCGTCACAGCCTGTGTTGTGCTCATGACTGGGGCCTCGCCTATGATGCTCGGAATTACCTGCAACCAATATAAAAACCTAATGACGTATACAACAATATTCCATTAAATATCAATCTATGATTTGTTGAAAAATCTCCATTTTCAAGTGTGCTCTCTGTATCTGAAGACGCGAAGCCACACGCAAACGTAACGTAAGCTAACTACGGCGGCTATAGAATCATTTGGACTAACGATACTCTACCGTATGATGGTATCAAACCTTGTGGTATCTAACAGCAACCACGGCTGCTAGAGTAGAATCAGTTTGGAGTCACGAAATACTACCGCTTGTTGGTATCAATTTCTGTTGGTGACAGCAACCGCGGCTGCTGTAGTAGAATCATTTCTTCTTCTTCTTCTAGTGCCTCTCAAATCACTGAAGGTTGGCAGTCAAGCTCCAAAACTTTTCTTTGTCTAAGGCGAATCTGAAGAGTTCTTCGACAGATCCCTGTCCATTCTCGGATGTTTCTCAGCAGAGATGTTTTGCGTTTTAATAATCAGAATCATTTAGAGTAACGAAAGACCCTACCCAAGTACCTGTCCTCCCAGCATGATGAGCACCTGTGCCACTCGCTTGATGGCGTCGATCTCCTGTGGCGACGGCAGCGGCAGACGGGCGTCGGTCTTGGCGTCCTGTAAGCGCGGCGCGTGCGACGCCACTCGGGAACTCAGCTCCGCAGCCAGGGGAGCGTGGTCGGTTTGGAGTAACGAGAGCTGTTATAGAAGAAAATCAGTAATTAGTATTCTACAATGTACCATCGAAGAAATTGATTCATAGGCAGTTGACAGACCAACGGCACTTGGTCGGGATACGTCAGTTTAATGTAAGTTGTGATCTGTCGGTTTGGTTTGACAAACGCAACCAAATTAAGTAGGCTTGCCATCTGCCTATGAATCAACTTCTCTGATAGTACAATGTACGGGTAAGTATTTGTTAAAATTTGATGTAGCTGCTGGCCATGATCCGGCACGCATATCACGAAATCCACGACCTTGCAGTAAACCAATGTGAAACAACCCTTATGTTGACAAGATTTAAGGCGACGCGCAACACTAGAAGAGTTACCCTGGTGTTCTGAGTGACCATGGGTGACGTCTATAGTTTAGGTGATCGATTTTCTTGCTTTAAAGTCCATTACATAAAATTCAGTAAAGTGATTTTGAAAATAGCTCTACATACAATTTGATTGCTACTGAAGAGCCTATGTTATTGAAATTATTGTTAGGATTGTCAACATGTACTTTCCTTTAGATAAGTACTTATAATAATAGTAGATTTGAAACTTACGGGGCTAGTAGATGGACAATACAAAATAAACAAAGTCACGATGGACCATTGGACAACGTTACTGCACATGTTGTACGACAATAACATGACAACAGCAATTGCTGCCCGACTTATAAATCATACAAAATTGACTTATTACACTGGATAATGCAGTAATACGACGATTAGGGGATCTCTGTTTAAGGGCCTTCCCCTACGGAGATTTCGTAATTTACCGTATTTAGAGCCTTATAAACTCATAATTAGAAAGCTACAAAGTTATAATAAAAATACAGCAATAATCTTCAGTATATCAACATTCCTTTCTCCGTTTTAAATTTTCTATTTTTGTTTATTATACTCATGATATTAGCTTCCAAAGCTTCCAAATTCCATAGCTTCCAAATTGAAGCATACTTTCAGCATCTCCCTAGTATTTACAAATTACATTTATTTGAAACACACGACAATAGATAGACAATTTCATTAACTACATATTCCCCGTTTTAAATTTTTTAGATCAATTTTGAACTAAGATAAGTAAAAAAAAATAGGATTTTTGTGCGATCTCGACAACGCGTCAAATATATGGTCAAGATCGTTTGCTCGGGGGATAGACTTAATGCAGATTGAAGCAGAATGTGTAGTACAAACACAGGTATAGTGAGTGTGGCAAAGCGCGCCCGCGCCACCCCGGCAAGTACGCCATACAGGCTCTATAATTCCATACTGCTGAATTATAGCTAAGTATATGGCGCACTTGCCGGGGTGGCGCGCTTCGCCACACTCACTATAATAACCAAATAGTTACTATGACTCTTTTACTAACTTTGATCGGTCGCTCTAGTTGTACTGTTGTTGACAGTTCTAGGGCAGAATATACTGTAATATCGATCGATGCTACCGCCAATTCAATGTGATAGAATAAACATGTTAAGTACACAATTATTATATAGTGACGAATAATGTAAATAATGTTCGTTTAAACATTTTGAGCCTGAGTTTTGAGCAAAGACAGGATCACAGTTATAGACTATTATAGTGAACTGATTTTAATTTAAAGTGAAGTCATTAGGAAGAGTATCAGATAGATAAATTAAGCAAATGATCAAAAATGATCGTTAATAGGTACAAACTAAATCTGCTTATAAATCAGTTTCTCTGATAGTACATTATTATTTAAGTTTCAAAGTCTTCTCTAAAGAAGCCCATCAGAATCAACGGCCGCGGCCCAAACCATTACAACAGTAAAAACATTTTAATTATCATTAAATTAACAGATTATGCGACACATAAATTAGGAATAACAATGCTAACTCTTATTAGATTACGTCTAACCTTTGAAAATAGTATTTATTTAAAACAACCGTGACCCTTTAGTTGCATCTGTGGGATACGAACCTGTGACCTCGCGACGATCACGCTATCGAGGTCAACAAATCATATTATTGTGTCTGTAATGTTATTCAATTGCCTGCATTTTATGTACTTAGCGACAATATTGTCTTTCAATAGAATTCGCTTATCGTTAACGGTATCGGTATGGGGAATATTCCAGTAAAACGCCTTCTAAGGGTCAATTCAGACCGCGACGCGACGCGTAGATGGATTTCTATATTTGTATGGAATTGACAGATTTCAATTGCGTGAGACCTTCTGCTCATGTGTCAATTCAATACAAATTTAGAAATACATCTATTCCTTTAATTTCAATTTTCAACAAGCTTTCGTTGATTTTACCGTCAAGGGCAGAAATAAATTATTATTAAAATCGGGCTACTCTGTAATAAGTAATACGTGGTCATACTTTAATGCTTGTCCCTTCTAAATGCTCGTTAAAAGTGTAAATTTAAGGATGAACTCTTGAGTTTAACGTATCGATGGATATAATGAGTAGTAATATAGAGCTAAAAAAAATCCGTATAAGTATTAAATGACGTTTCTGATAGATACAGTCTCAGTAAATACTAATATTGTACAGAATTCCGATCAAGTCTGAGGCGTGCCGGAGATGGGTATTGCAGATAATGACTGCCTCCGCGACCGCACGTCACGACACCACTTCGATGTATTAGGCCTTCATAGAAAAAACAAATGCGTCATGGCAATGTTTATGAAGGGTTAAACAAAACAAAATAACAAATAATAATGACTAAAACAAAGTTAAAAAAAAAAACAATTTTGTCGTCTAATAATGACGTCGATATAGTCAGGCTTGGGAATCCAGAAATCTAAGCCGGCCGCCCCTAGGCGAGGAATTTTGTTGTCAATATCACGCTTCAATGTTATTGAATAGTGTATTAGATAATAATTAGATTGAAAGCGCGCGATGTTCAATATCAACCCTAGACGGTCAATAATATTACGCAATACGTGATATTGACAATAAAATTGCTAGACGCCACTCTAGACGCTAGTCTAGGGGCCCGTTTAGCAATCACTATGTAAATATATAGAGTTATATTTTATTAAAGACATAATATTCATTCATTAGTGAACTAACAAAGACTTATGTTATATCGATGATCGAGCCGAAATTCGTCTCAGTTACCGACAGATGTTGTAGGCTGAAGCTATTAACCGCAGGAATTCAGACTGATAAATACTCCAGGAAGCCGGATTAAGATGGAGTATGCTGAGAGTTTGTTGGCGTAATACAAATAATTGGCATGTTATGTTACTAAATAAATAATGGTATACAAACTGTAGAAGATGAAGATAAAAGAAAAAAAAAACATAATTTTATTGTTGTAGAGAAGTCACGTTCGCATTGTATGCAGAAACAGATGACGCCGCGAGCCGCGCTAGTCGTGGGTCGTGACGCGCTGACTCTTCACGGCACGTACCAAGATAAGAGACTTTACTGATAAGAGATATTGATAACCATTTTCCAAAAAAAAAAAAAAAATTGCTAATAGATTTAAGAATTTCATCAATATAAGTATGGATATGTGAGTGGTTGACCAAAAAGGGACCTCAAGGTATTTGATTTCGAGTAAATCGCATTTGAAGTTTCGTGTAGAAACAAGTTGTAGAACTACTTCGGTTCGCAAAAAAAAACATTAAAAAACTACGGCACCTAAAAATATTCTGATTAGACCAAAACAAAGCTAAAAGACCATTGATTAAAAAAAAATAAAAAATTAAAAAAAAACCGTTTCCAATCCCTTCAGGTCCCTTTTTGGTCAACCACTCACATATATATAATATATTGACGAAAATCTTCGGACAAGTAATCAAATACATATCTAGTGTAATTATTATAGTTTGACTAGATAACGCCTGCAACTCCGTTGCGCCAAAATTCATTTGAACCGTGGATAAAAAGTATCCTACGTCTTTTCCCGGGATTAAAAAACTCTCCATACCAAATTTCAGCAAAATCGGTTCAGCGGCTTTGGTGTGAAGAGGTAACAGACGAACAGACAGACAGATAGACATAATATCGCATTTTTAATATTAGAGTAAGTATGGATTACGAGATTAGAGTAAGTGTGGATACGAATTTAATTAAAAAACAACAAGACACATTAACGGTAAATATAAGAGTTTCGAATTAAAATTGGCTCAAAAATGTATCAATGATGGCGATGTACCTATAGGAGACCAAAAGAAGGTGCTAGAGGTTGAGATTAATATATCTTGATTCTCGACGATCTCTGTGGGCGTGGTTCAGACTTCAGTGGATAAGCGCGTTGGTAGCTCAAGCCGACGGGACAAAAAGTTCAAAGTTCCTGGGTCATGGATGTGTATTAAATATGTATATCCTACTCCTACTAATATAATAAAGGCGAAAGTTTGGATGTATGTATGTATGTATGTATGTATGTATGTATGTATGTATGTATGTATGTATGTATGTATGTATGGATGGATGTATGGATGTATGAATGTTTGTTACTCTTTCACGCAAAAACTACTGAACGGATTTTAATGAAACTTAATAATAATATAGCTTATACATAAGAATAACACATAGGCTACAATTTTAACCGACTTTCAAAATGGAGGAGGTGTTATCTTCGTTTTTTTATGTTCAACGATTACTCCGCCGTAAGAAATCGAGGGAACTCCTCAAAATTTATATGGAAACATGTGGTGACTTCGGTTTCGTGAGTAGTATTCTAAGCATATTATGCTACCAACAAGTAAGATTTTACACCAAGGTATACCATGGTTCGGAAGGTGCTGAGAGAACTCCTGACTCTTTAAAGATACAAGTTTGGGAGTTTCGATGTTGTTTTAAGAACGGAAAGCATATGCTACTATGCAAATTACATTCATCATCGTTATCATCACTACCATAAACCATTATAGAACCATGTATCGTCCCGTTTTGACCCAATTATTGGTACTTTTTATAGTCTTTTATTATATATCACTTAAACCGCGGGTAACACCGCGGGGCACAGCTAGTAGTATGATAAAATATTAAATATATTATGTATAGTATAAAAAGTATTAAATATATTTCCGTTGTCTGGTACCTACCCGTAACTTGTTTGTGAATATTCCTAAAACAGTAAAAACTGTTTTATTTTTAACAACCGAATTCTTTGCAAAAGGACACGGGGAGAAACCGCGTAATTCTCAGAAACTTAGAAAATAAACATCATTTAAATATACCTGCACCAGGTACGAACAGAAATAATAATAATTTAAATAACCTCCTCCTTTTTGGAAGTCAGACTTAAAACTAAAAAAAAACACGCTTTATTTATTTTTATCTTTTATTAAAATTATTCGAATTCATTTTTTTTTAAACTAACAAATTATTGCATTGTCATTGGCTCTTAATACGAATGCAAATTTCAAAGATAGGTAAAAATCGTGCTCAAAGATTCCGTTACATACAGTCCAAGTTTATAAAAGCTTGTTCAAAAAGTCGAGATGAACAACAAAATTACGCTATATATATCATAACGATTTAAATGCAAATAACATTGTACAATAACAAATTAAAATGCAGTTACAAAAAAACGAAAATAATTGCATTTGCGTTTTAATTCTACAAAGTTCCTAACTCATTTACAAACTAATTTACGTCATTTATCACAAGTGATGGCGCTATGCAGTTAAACAGGGTAACCGTTAATAATCATTCATCATTATCATCATCAACCGTATTATTAACGAAGTTTCATATACGTCTGGAAATCCTCGTGATTAACGCAAACCATCCCTCCTATTTTCTAAGAAGCAATCCCATGCAGCAAAAGATGGTTTACGTCTGGTATTGGATGTTTCCAGGGACCAATAAATAACAATAATGTTAAATGAAGAATTACTTCTTTAAGCAATGTTACTTTTTCACAAGTACATGTATGATTATAATTTATAATATATTTTTAACACTTATTTAGGGTTTCCCAAACTATGAATAATGAAGACGTGAGTGGAAGAATCGAACAAGTAACATTTCGTAACATACGGACAATAACTAATTTTTTCCCTTATTATTTTCATAAAAATTGTAACTTATCTACTTCATAACTGCTGGCTACATATATAATCCACAGTTTTTCTATTTAGAATAATTTTCCGGCCCTAAAGTCTCCATTTAAGCAAAAAAACGGGAAGTTTTTTCATGTTACTTACCTTATTCTTCCACTCACGTCTTGAATTACATTAAAGAGGTAGTTAAGAGCAAGTAAACTATAGAGCCTAAAAGCGCTGTTTATTATTCCGATTTTTAAACAGGGCTAACTGAGTACCATCAATAATTATTAATTTTGAAATAACAAACAAATTTTTTTCAAAAAAAAAAACTTATCGAAAACAGAATTAGGTCTTTACTTTCCGTGCGTAAAACCCCAAACTTTATTTGAAAAAAAAAAAATTTTTAACAAAAAATTAAAACCGACTTCCAAGGTAAAAACAATAATAACATCCTTATAATATGAACTAAAAAGTATTAAATATTTTTTCTTATCTAATAGTGCCTTTTTCCGAATTCGGCTAAACCTCAACTATTTCTGTACTCAATCTTCATTCATCATTTTGAAGTCGGTACCAGATATAGCTGAATCTTCAGTTCTCTGACATAATAGAAATTTGAAACTTTTGGAACTGGCACCGACTTCAAAATTATGAAGATTGAGTACAGAAATAGTTGAGGTTTAGCCGAATTCGGAAAAAGGCACTATTAGATAGGAAAAATTATTTAATACTTTTTAGTTCATATTATAAGGATGTTATTATTGTTTTTACCTTGGAAGTCGGTTTTAATTTTTTGTTAAAAATAATAATTTCACTCTTTTTAGTTACCTCGATTGTTTTTCTTATTCCTATTACGTAGTAGATTGTTTTCCTATGTATTTTCATACTAAGGGTTCAATTTATTACCTCGATCGTGGGAATCGCAGACACAATAGATTTTTAATTGTTATGCGGCAGCCGGGTGCGGGGTGCCGCTTGGGGATTGATGGGTTAATAGTTAAACTAGTGTAGTACCTATCGAAGCAACTTCTCTTTTTTCTTTCGAATCTCAAAAGTAATGTCAAATGTGTGCCTTACGCTCTGGAGTTAAGGTTGACTTTGTTATGTTGAATTTTGTGGTACATAAGTCGCTTAGAACTTGAATCATTTATTTTGAAACAACATTATATTTTTATTAAAATCGCTATGAAAAGTACCAATTATTATAAGGACATAACGTGATGATATAATTATGGTGTTGTGGGGGCATATTGTATCCATATACAACCATGTGACACTGGTGACCCTGACGTGGTAATGATGATGATGATGATGATAATGATGATGAATGTAATTTGCATAGTAGCATATGCTTTCAGTTCTTAAAACAGCGCCTAAACCCCCAAACTTGTATCTATAAGGAATCCGGAGTTCTCTTAGTATCTTCGGAACCATAGTATACCTTGATGCAACATCTTGCGTTTTGGTAGCATATGCTTAGTTTACTTCTCATAAAACTAAAATCACCATATGTTTCCATATAAATTTTGAGGAGTTCCCTCGATTACTCATGGATCCCATTATCAGATCACCACTTTTGTGAAAATGGGACCAAATTGGAGGGAAACCTAATAGAACAAAACAAAAATTTTGAAAATCGGTTCACAAACGGCGGAGTAATCGTTGAACATACAAAAAAAAAACCATAGCCGAACATATAACCTCCTTTTTGGAAGTCGGTTAAAAAACAAATAAAATATGATGCACGATATATCGAAACCCGTTTGACGCGAAAATCGTATGCGGAATTCGAACCAGCGGCCTTATAGTGTCAAGTTCACCATTCCGCTAGTTAGACCACGCGCGCGCATCTTGCTGTTAAGAGATTAGTGTTGCTCGCGCGTCGCCGAAGACACAACCGGCAAGATCAAAAATCAGTGCTCGTGCTTTGCTGTATCACCAAATTCAGTCCAGCTAACATAAAATTCTTCAAGACAATAATATTCTTTCGTGTGAAACCTACTTTTGGAACTCGCACAATGCACAGTCTTCTCGTAAAGTCACCAAACTAAGTCCAGTTAATATAAAATTCATCGGGACAATATTCCTTTATTTGAAACCAGTGCCCTTGCAACTTGCAAGCGAGTCCTCCCGTAATGAACCTTCGCCAAAATCGAGTGCAGTTAATATGTGAATTATCAGGACAGTATTTTGTGTAAAGCTCTTCCAATTTGCAAAAGAGCCTTCGAGTAAAGGACCTTCGCTAAGTCAAGTCCAGATAATATACAAATCTTTAGGACAATATTAGTGCCTGTGCAAGAGAAGTGGATGAAGCATGATCCTGCTGATGATAGCGCTCGGTGCGGCTGCTGCTATCGCTCCGCCCATCGTCACCTGCACCCTGGATGAGCTGATCAAAGCCGCGTCTGACACATGTATGTGATAGTGAAAAAATTGATTGAATTGTCAGGGACTTATTATGTTTTTTGTCATTGTCTTTTGTCTTTTATGATCAATGTGATAGTAATTTAAATTATGAAGTTGAAACAATTTTAGCTAATCTCAGTCGTTGTTTTGTGGGTAGTCACAAATACTATTAATTCTTTAAACTGTATTGTGATTTTTTTATACACCGTGAAAGAAATCATTCATCAGCTATTATGTAATTCGTTAAAAAATTTAGACAAACAATTAACGTGGTTATCAGCTTAACGGATGGTTAATTTAATTTTAAAGAATGCTGAATACTAGTTGTAGATCTACTTTCGAATCAATTTAAGAATTTCGATTTTCCTTTGCAATAAAATAATTCAACAAGCACCTAGGTATATTATTTGGGGTTTTTGCATGCGTCATAACGCCTTCTAATAATAAACAAAGGATAAATAAGACAAAAAATTACCAACATCATTTAGATACCATGAAATAAACAAACTCATCAATTATTGAGGTACTTACCTACAGAACTTCCGTGATCGAGTTTTAATGTTATGTTTCATTTCCGTTTGTAATACAGCGCCTATGTGTATATTAACAGTACCGTCATTTTCATCATAATTTACATTTGTATCATGTTATACCTATTACCGTGTACCTATTACAAACCTTTAGATATAGTTATAAAGGTCTCGTAAATGAAGAAACTGCAATGATAATAAAAGTCATATTTTATTTTCTTTTATCGTCATCTAATAAGGAAATGTCTTTATGATAAGATTCATAAATAAAGTTTAATCGTTTACGTTAATTATAAAACTAACAATAGGCGTTAATACGGTAGAGGATATTATTATTCATAAAATAATTGGAAGGCATACAATACAATAAGACATAGGCAGCGATATCTCAATAAGAAGTTAAGGAAATGTTGTACGGCAATTCTAATGTTAATGCTCGCAAATAACCGCAAAACTGTAAACAAAAACGAACAACAAAAACTTGCACATGACGACCGTCGACCTTAGGTGCCACATCTGAATCAATGAAATACTCTTTAAAAACCGGCCAAGTGCGTGTCGGGCCACGCGCAATATAGGGTTCCGTAGTACCGCTAGTTTTTGATAATTTTTTAATGGTCAATGAATGTACATTTACACTACTAACAACATCATTTTAGTTACATTTGAACGAATTTGAACGAAAAGTTCCTTTATACTTCTCCGAATACATTTTTTTTAGTTGATCGACTATTACTCAAAAACTTATGAAGTCTTCTTAGCCGTGATTTCCTACTCCCGTTAATTTTTTCACATTTCCAGAAGCAACCGTTTAGCTGGTAGAAGGGGACACTGGACTCTAACGATTTTTTCCATTTTAAAACTTCATATTTCACAAATGAATCCCTAAATCGGAAAATTATCTTTGAATACTCGTAATATTTAAAAAAAAACTATCCAACGATTCCCCCCACACGGTGGGGTGGACGTGAAAAAATTGATGTGTAGGGGAGATATACCTTAAAAAAATATTTTTAAAAGATCTTATACTTATACCATTTTGTCGGCATCATTAATATGTGCATTCATGCCGAATTACAGCTTTGTAGGTCCTATAGTCTGAACAAAACCGCGGACAGACAGACGGACGGACGGACGGACGGACAGACCAAAACTATAAGGGTTCCTTGTTGACTGCGGAACCCTATAAATCCCCGTCGTTTCCAACATTGTTCTTTTGTTTAGTAGAAAAAGATTTCTTTTTATTTTCAAATTTTCATCCTTTTTTATTCAGGTGCTGTTCTTCCAATAGAAATGCTGTACAAGCTGCCGACTGTGCCCGACCTCGACATAATGGAGTTCACGAGAGTCAGCAAAGCCAGCTTCAAATTGAACAAAGCCCACAAGAGCCTTCGGAACCGCTTGCCCAACAAAATCGTGATCTACATTCCCGGCTGGTGGAACACACTGAGCGACGAGTCCACGAGGACTATAGTCAATGCGCTACTGACTAAGAACCCTTCAGTTCTAGTCGTGAATACTAGTCCTACGTTTGGACTGGGCTACGTCTCATCAGCGTCACGAGTCAACGGCGTCGCACAGAACCTCTTCAAGTTTATTTACAACCTACATCGCCACGGCTACTCTTTGTCATCTATTCATCTCGTCGGCTTCAGCCTCGGCGCTCATGTTGCCGGGATCACGGGGAAGCTGGTCCAAAAGCGTCTGAAAGGGAAGATCAAGAGGATCACAGCGTTGGACCCGGCGCGACCATGTTTTCTCCAGTTCTCTCAGTATCGCCTGGACAAGGAGGACGCGAAGTTTGTCAACGTCATTCATTCCAGTGTTGGAGTGTTGGGCATCGAGGAACCGTTGGGTCACGTCGACGTGTTCCTGAACGGAGTGACAGTTCCTCAGCCGGAGTGCAAGGGAGTGGCGCTGAGTTTGGAATGCGACCATGCGCTCGCATGGCGAACCTTCTCCTCGTCGGTTGTCGAGGACGACGTGTTGCTTGGACGACTATGCCGCAGCTTCGATGAGCTGAGGAATGGACGCTGCAGGGGCAACAAGACTTTCGTCGGCTACGACTGCAACACCTCCAACAGAGGCATCTTCCTCTACAAGACTTCGAGACCGTCCAAAAGGCAGTTATCTGTTTTTAATCCTTTCGACATTAATAGCTGGTTTGGAAGGTGATCTCTGTTAGTAGATTTAGAAAATAGGTTGTGATATCCTGTGATAATAATTTGTAAGGTTTTTGAAGTTGATGCAATTGCATTAGCATTTCTAAATTTCGGAGGTTAGAGCAGTTAAAAAGTTTTTGTAATTTATTTTGGGTAGTAGATTTTTGACTAGAAATATTATAAAACTATGTATTTTTACATAAAAAGTTTGTCTGAATAAATAATAATTATTCATTTTGTTACGGTGTACAAATAATTTTGTAATTAGGTACATCATGTCTTGCAGCATGAAACAAGTTTGAAGCTTTACCTGAAACAATTTAAATATATTGCACGTGTGGAGGATGATGATGTTGGTGATTCATAAGATAAAATTGATAAGACACGAAGTAAATTGAGTGAAGTGCCGTAATCACACGATTTGTTTTATTATTAACATAAAATCTAATAGAATGCGGTAAATTTATTTACAGCAAACGTCAATTTATATGATTTAAATATGCAATTCCAAGATTTTCTGTATTAAGAATGTATTATTCTAATCCATTGATGGAATATTGACTGCTGTGTTGGCTACTCAAAATTTTGTTAATGAAAAAAAAACCTTTAAATTCTTTAAGTTTTTTTAAGTCACTCAAGGACCAGCTTATTACATAAAATTATTACGATTAGAAATTAATTTGAAAGTTCTACAAGAAGATTTGCGTATTTAGTTAACAATAAATACTAAAATAATACTACATTTCTACTAGAAATATACACAGTATTACCTCTGGTTATATATATTTAAAAGGCGTTAAACAGAATCTATGTTTTACGATCCCTTGATATCTCTCTACTGTACGTCCTAGGGTGGCGTGCCGCAGGGTTGGAAACTCCTGCTTCGCCCAACACCTACGAGGATAACGGACGTACCGTTTTCCAGAAAATTAATCGATTCCATTGATCCAAATGAAAGACGAAGAGTACGTTGACTTTGACTCAAAGTTTGCCATTTATAGAAGTGTCAACGTACTCAAATACCGTTGATATACTTAATTAGTGATTTAAAATAGAATCACGCGCAGATAAAAATGGTATGTGAGAAAAAATAACTGGATCGTTATCGAGGCTTATGTACCGTAATCCTATTATTAGAGGCGGCATGAATGAAAATAAAAATCATAGTTTCTGCTAGACTCAGAGTGTTGAGTTGTTGACCCAGAAAAATATGTAGAAATGTAGAGACATAAGCTCTGAAATAGTGCTAGCTCGTAAGTGTAGTCACTCACTGGACTAAAAGTACAGCCGCCCTTATCTACATTTTTATAGCAACAGACTTTTACGGGATTCACGTTACTATTGGAACAACTTTTTTATTAATTTGTTTATTACGACACATCAATAATCATTTTTCAATAAATCATCACTTTGGATATTTTGATGCAGCGAGAAGCAGAAGACCGAACAAAATGGAAGAACTTAAGAGGGAACGCGGGTGCAGTAGAATTTAAACGAAGAAACTATTGCCATCACGCTTCACCCTGCGCCGCGCCGGCACCGTGTATTGTGAATGAGACAGATACAGTAAATCGAGGTAACGTAGTCCTTTGATTCCTCCTTCAAAATAGAGCCTAAATATATTAGATATATCTAATATATTTTTTTTACTATCTTCAGGAAGAGTGAGTCTATGCCTCTGCGTTTTGATTATATCTTAAAGATGTTTCAAATTTGTTTTATGGTCGGTGGATTGGCGAGGTACGGGGCATTCATTTTTTGCGATTTTTGAAGGGTCATATTTTTTTATTTATTAGTAAATTTAGGAAAAATCGAACGTAGAGGCACAGTTTTAACAGATCCCAATATTGTATAAAAAAAACATTTATCTAGACGCATTGTCCAGGGAGTAAATTGGGGAATACGTTTGTATGGAAAAACAATTATCCTCTTAAGGGCCTTCCCCTACGGAGATTCCGTAATTTACCGTATTTAGAGCCTTATAAACTCATAATTTGAAAGCTATAAAGTTATAATAAAAATACAGCAATAATCTTCAGTATATCAACGTTCCTTTCCCCGTTTTAAAATTTTCTATTTGTGTTTATTGTACTCATGATATTACAATATACTATTACTACAATATTATATTATTATAATATATTACTACAATATATTGTAGCTTCCAAAGTAATACCAATTTATTAAAATTGAAGCATACTTTCAGCATCTCCCTAGTATTTACAAATTACGTTTATATGAAACACACGACAATAGATAGACAATTTCATTAACTATACATTCCCCGTTTTAATTATTTTTTAGATCAATTTTGAACTAAGATAAGTAAAAAAATAGGATTTTTGTGCGATCTCGGCAACGCGTCAAATGTATGGTCAAGGTCGTTTGCTCGGGGGATGGCCTTAATAACCGAAGTAGAGTAGAACTTTTCCAGGCGCGGCAGTTATGAAGACAACGACAAAGAAGAAGCTCTTAAGATTATTTTTTTGTGATTTTGGTTTCCATAACTTGATAGTCCCTTATCAAATTTGGTGGTCCATAGAAGTTAAAGAAAATATTATATTAATTAAACACGTTTTGTAAAATTTTATGTACAAGGTGCAGTCTTCTTTAGTACTTGTAACTTATATAATTATTTAGGCAGGCAATAACTTATTTAGTCCGGGAGCTGTCAATCTCAAAAGTGCCCTCATAGCGTGCATGGATTTTTTTGATGAAAATAGATAGTTTAGAACTATAGGAACTCCAAACGCTCGGTTTGCGTAGATTTGCAAAGCCAGAAGTACCTACGTAAAAAAACCGGCCAAGTGCGAGTTGGACTCGCCCATGAAGGGTTCCGCAGCAGCAATAAGGTTTATTTTTATGAAATTAAAAGGTTATTGATTTATTTTTATATTTCAGTTGATTTAATGAAAGTTTTTTTTTATACGTCATAAATGGTAAATTTATGACGTATAAAAAAAAACTACTTACTAGATTTCGTTCAAACCAATTTTTGTTAGTAATAATAATAATATAATAATAATAATAATATCTATGGACGCTTCACACCACGTCAGTCTGGCCCCGTGCTAAGTACCTGAAGGACTTGTGTTACGGGTACCAGACAACGGAAATATATTTAATACTTTTATACTATACATATATTTAAGATTTTTATTATATGATACACATATTTAATACACATCCATGACCCAGGAACTATGAAAACTTTTTGTTCCGTCGGCGGGATTCGAACCCGCGACCCCCGGCTTGAGCTACCAACAGCCCACCAACTGAGCCACAGAGGTCGTCAAAGTAGTTAGTAGTTAGTAGTTTTTATAGTAAAGTACATCATATATTTTTTTAGACTTATCATGCCCCTACTTTAGAAGTTAGAGGGGGGGGGGGGGGGGGGCACATTTTACCACTTTGAAAGAGTCTCTCTCGCAAACTATTCAGGTTAGAAAAAAATTATATTGGAAACTTCAATATGATTTTTGAAGACCTATCCATAGATACCTCAGTCGCATAGTTAAGATGAAAAAAAAATTTTTTTATTTAAATATAAAAATATTAAAAAAAAACTACTTGCTAGATTTCGTTCAAACCAATTTTCGTTGGTAGTTTTTATAGTAAAGTACATCATATATTTTTTTTTCACTTATCATGCCCCTACTTTAGAAGTTAGAGGGGGGGGGGGGGGGGGACGACGGGACACACATTTTAGCACTTTGGAAGAGTCTCTCTCGCAAACTATTCAGGTTAGAAAAAAATGATATTAGAAACCTCAATATGATTTTTGATGACCTATACATAGATACTCCACACGCATAGGTTAGATGAAAAAAAATTTTTTTTTGATTCAGTTGTACCTATGGGGACCCCTAAAATTTTTAATAATTTTTCCATTATTGTATCTAAATCTTAATGCGGTACACAGACTACATCTACTTACCAAAGGAGACCGAAACAATTACATATAATTCTGGGCCCTGTATGTAAAGACATGAAAATGGTGTGAATTAAAAGGTTCAAAATTAAGAGTTTCCTTGCTGAAAATTCTATAGATATTGACAATCTGAAAGCTGAGATATTCGAGGTTTAGAAAAATTGAGGTTATGTTGCAATCTTTAAGTGTCAGATGAATACATGTAAAAATATTTATTACATCTGTAGATAATGTCTGATAAGTCATCACAAGTCGATGAAAACTCAAACAAAGACACTTTAATGGTACCTTTCCTAAAATAAATATCTCATTATAAAGTACAATAACTATTTAGTCTTTTGACTTAGAATTTTCTTTGCTTTAATTGTAAATCATCTGCTTATGCCTTGTAGCTGTATGTATTTTAAGTCTATCAAGGTAGTACCTACATAGGTGAGTTTGTATTTACTTACAGACTGAGGTGCAAGCCATTGCCGAATCACTGATAGAATTGTTTCGTCGTTTAATGGTCGTCGATCTAATGTATTGCAGTGACTAGTTGCTATCCCACAATTCACACAGCAATCCATCGTTTCAACAATATTCAATCCACAAGCTGGCGACAAAATCCAAATAACAATTCCAAGTCAAACTTGCAGGCAATCTTCGGTGTCCAATATAATAGAAAGCAAGGGTCGTACAACGTAGTCGGGTTCGGAGTCCGTAAAAAACAAAGCAGTGGTCGTTGAAAATATAAAATAATCGGGACAGCACTCATAAGGCATCGAAAAACACAAAACAAGTGAGACACAGATAACGGCAAAAGCAAGTCAATGTCATGTTGCCGCAGACTAGATACTGAATGATTTTGATTGATATGAAATCGATAATCGAAAAGGATTTAAATTTTTAAATACAATATACTTATATTATGCGTTATGTTTTATTGAATTGTAGACATATATGGTGTAGTTTAATATATTTTCGATAAGTTTAATACCTACTGTGAAGTTTTTATTCTGTAAATAAATAATTGAAATATCATTTTTAATTCGATTAATCGTTAATCGATTATTTCACAAAAACAGTTATTTGCATATTTCTCCGCTTGTAGATTGAGAATTTATGTGGATTTTTGGTATTTCATATAAAATAAATAACTAATTTTTTAAACCAACTCTGAACTTATTACATTTGGGCCCACCAGTTTCAGTCTCCTTTCAATAGTATAACTCTTATAGTTTCGGAGAAAAGTGGCTGTGACATACACGGACAGACAGACAGACAGACAGACAGACATGACGAATCTATAAGGGTTCCGTTTTTTGCCATTTGGCTACGGAACCCTAAAAATTGAGAAAAAAAAGTTTATAAATGTTTTGCCCTCACCATTCTTTTCTAAAATTTCTTTGAAAATTTCTTTACCTACCTTTCAGGAAAAATTACGAAAACCAATTTTATGGCCGGAAGAGAGTTAGGCAAGCCTTTTTAAGTATGTGATGACTGTGATGAGGGAGGTCATTTTGCCCTCATTACGTAACATGATTTTTTTTTAATTTGTTCCTTGCAATGTCTACTTTAAGATTATCTTGGTTTGCGGGCTCACAAAAAGCCGGAAATGTTCGGCAAACCACCTTAAAGTTTATTGACTCTGAACTCGTTTTCAATAAAGTACCTATAGTCAATAAATATAGTCTAGAATAATAATTAATGTTTCTTTGTAAAATTACTATTGTTTCATGATGATTTTCACTTTACATTAAACTTTAATGAATATTTTTTTTAGATAAAATAACTTTTTATATTTTTTGTAATATAACTTTAGAATTAACTTCTTATATAATAATAATAATGACACCTTGTTGTTTGATTTTTTTGGGTCAGTAGCCCTCTTAATACTGCATTATACAATTATTACATTGTCATCATTTGACTTTATTAATCTGAGCCTGTCGCAGGAATTATGTCTAAAAAATAATAAAGTCAATATTTTGATAATAGAATATTAATAGAAAAGCGTTGAAATTTAAAACTTATAATTTAATTTTTTATTTGAGGTCGAATTTCGACCATTGGGCGATTTCTAGTAAGTATTAATTTTATAAAATAAAATAAAACACCATCAGTCCATCACCGCTAAAAGTGCCACCTAGCGACAATATATGTAACTCTTTACATTGGCACTTCCACGAGCTTACAAAACTCGCGTGCAGTGCATAACCATCGTGCTAGATGGCGCTTTATAATAGTTTAAACTTTAATTATTATTATAAAAGGGACAAGAAACGAGCGAACACATTGTCTAATGGTTAGTCCATTAGACAATTGTTTCTTGTCATCGGTGTTGTGTTGTGTGTACTTGCAAACCTCCTTATAAACTCATGGATCTAAACAAACTATTGCTTAGATCCATGTATAAACTACACTAAATTCCCTAACCCCGACCTTCGGATCAGGGCTGTGACTGCTGTGAGAACTGACAAGTTATCGGACATACCAAAAATACTTATTATACCTAATGATTTATATGAATTATGAGGTATTTTGCATTGAATAATCCTACTAATATTAAAAATGCGAGTCCGTTTGTTTGTTACCTTTTCACGCCCAAACCACTGAACAGGTTTTGCTGGGTAGGGTGATACTTAGTCCCGGGAAAGGACATAGGGATACTTTTTATCCCGAAAAATTTACTGTTCCCGCGCGATAAAAGAATTTTGGCGCAACGGAGTTGTGGGCGTCATCTAGTAATTTATTTATAAACGTTTCGAAAGAAACATTTTTTGTCTATGGTATTTTTTGTTCGCATATCGAATTACGATTCTGCGAAGCTATTTTTCGTCTACATCAATAGAAATGAGTCCATTGTAAATGGTTGAAATGTGTCAGGATTAGATAGTGATGTATACAGCGTGCAGTGTAGCTGCGAACGACAGGCAACTAATGGTGCCGGATCAGACCCGCTCCGCCCAGCCAGACGACCCTGGTGGGGCCCCAGTGTCCGCGAGCTTCCATGAGCGGAGCGATTAGCGAGAAAAAAGTAGTTGTAAGCTCTTTAATCTTTATTGCTTTCTAAATATATCGAAATACATTAGTTACATATTATTTGCAATTTTTGTCTTTATTTAGGCAAGTATGCTAAAAAGTAAATGCATTTTAGTATTGATTAGCAGGTTTTGAGCTTTATGTAGAGCTGGTTTTTGCGACATTAAATAATAAATAGAGTCTAAACTCTAAAGTAGTAATTCTTAGAAGCTATTATAAATTATAATTTATAACTGGCCTCACAAAAATTATTCATTTAAATAATATTTTTAACAATTGAAACGTATGCGGTATGTGGATGTAGCAGATAATTAATAGCTAAAAAAATGCCGTTTTTTTTGCATAAATGGAGGCTTTAGGGCCGGGAAAATTATTTAAAATTAAAAACTGTGCATTTTATGTGTAGCCAGATATAATATTACCTAGATGATGCACTTGGTCATGTTACAAGGTTTGTTCTAATTACTTATAATGGAAATAATCGGCCAAGTGCGAGTCGGACTCGCGCACGAAGGGTTCCGTACCGTTATAAAGCGAAAGTTGGTGAAAAATTGTGTATTTTGTATGGGAGCCCTTGAATATTTATTTTATTTTTGTAATTAATTATTAAAGTACAAATATAATTAAGGATTTTGTGAAAATATCAAGTGCCTAGCTGTTGTCATTATTGATTACGAGCAAAAAAGGCCAAAAAATCCCGTTTCTTGTATTTGCCCTTAAATATTAACTTTTTAGTATTTGTTGTTATAGCGGCAACAGATATGTATCTGTGAAAATTTCAGAAGTCTAGCTATAGCGGTTCTTGAGTTACAGCCTGGAGACAGACAGACAGTCAGACAGACAGACAGACGGACAGACGGACAGATGGACAGACAGACAGATAACGAAGTCTTAGTAATAGGGTCTCGTTTTTACCCTTTGGGTACGGAACCCTAAAAATGAGTAATTTTCCTTATGTTATAAAACGTTACTTATCTGGTTCATCCACTCACGTCTTCAATTACCTGGATTATTCATCAATCATCATAAGTACTAGTAGTAGGTTAACACTAGAAAGACCGGAGCGGTCGAATGACCGCATTTTCGTTTTTAATTTGCGATATTTTTGTTACCGTATATAATTTACAACCTTCCTAGAAAGACAGCAGCGGTCAATTGACCGCTTCAATACAATTTCTAAAGAAAATGGGTTTTCCTTGCTTGTATCATTTTTCTTTCAAATGATTTATTATTATTTATGCTTTGTTTGCGTATTATAATATAATTATATATTATATGAAATTTGATTTAAAATTAATAAAATCTCGACTGAAATAGACTTGTGAATGACTCATAGTACAAAAACTGGGATAAATACTTTTATTTATGTAAATGGTCTACACATTTTGATGTGTAAACATAGTGGAAATATATTTGCAAATATATTATTACTAAAACGTGTACAAATAAAATATTTTGATATTGAAGCGTATTTCAAGTTTTTTCCCTAGTGAAACCCTGTTTATTGAAAAGCATCAACGTTACTAGAAATATCGGCGAAGATTTTCGTAGCATTGTTGCCTGAGTTGGCCTTACACAGCCAGGGTTTATTGTTAGTTCGAATTGAAACAAAATATTTATGCTGAGTTTATGTTATTTTTTGTTTTACCTGCACAAACAAAGCAAATTACAAACTAAAGGTTACGAATTGTAGTTCTATGAAAAAAATATAAAAATTGTTATTTTTATGCAAATCTTATATATAAAATTCTCGTGTCACAATGTTAGTTACCGTACTCCTCCGAAACGGCTTTACTGATTTTTACCTATTATATGCGTATTCAGTAGGTCTGAGAATCGGCTACTTTTATATTTTATATATAAATATAAAAGTAGCTATATATTTTATATTGATAAGTGCATTTGTTGAATAAATAATAGTAAATTATTACAACTCCAGACTGACGGCGACCATGATTCTTTGTGCGACGGGATAGCGATGGACGTTGCCATGGTGCCATACTTATTTAGTCACTTCAATGAAATAATATGGGCGAAATACTTTATATGGCAAAACAACGTTTGCCGGGACTGCTAGTTTTAAATACTTTCTATAGCATATTTTATACTTTTTTAGCTTTAGTGATAATAGATTTTTAAGATGTGACCAAAAATACGATACTAAAAAATAATATTTTTGACCTCCACTAGGGTATTTTCACCAAGATACTCATGGCTTCTTGACATGATTTACTGTACATTCAAGTAACTTTACCATTCTTTGCTAAAATGAGAAAATATAAAATGTAAAAAAAAACTGTGTTTTATGCTCAAATACAGGAACAAAACCAATAAGTCTTGTGGAGTCATTATAATGTCAAATATACAGGGTGTAACAAAAATAAGTGATAATACTTTAGGGTGTGTACGTGTTCCTTGTAGAGAGTTCACTGTGGAGTTCGCAGCGCTGCTACTTTCACAGTGAACTCTCTACAAGGAACACGTACGCACTCTAAAGTATTATCACTTATTTTTGTTACACCCTGTATATCAGTAGTAGGTCTATAAAATGATAATAATTTTCTTAAATATTTGTTCTATAATTTAATTTAGTTAAATTTATAAATAATTACATGATGAATAAGATGCAAAACCAAAATAATAAGACACACAAAAAACGTTAAAACATACGATGGGTCATTTGACCGAACTTGGTCTTTCTAGGAAGTTCAGAATTCCGGTTGTCCTTTCTAGTGTTAAAGAGCACAAGATCAAGATCTTAAACACAATATGTATTTATATTTGCTTGATTCCAATTGACTTAATTATAAAGGAATCCAACTTATTTTGCCTAAATAATAATAATGTTAATAATTGGAATAAAAATAATAAATCAATATTGTTTAAATTAATATTATAGGTGTATTATCCTTTATAATCACATATCTGGGTAATATTTAACTCTTTCTTTTGCATATAATAAACTAGATGACGCCCGCAACTACGATGCGTCAAAACATATCGCGCGGAAACCGTACATTTTTCCGGAATAAACAGTATCCTATATCCTTTCCCGGGACATAAAGTATCTCCATACCAAATTTCAGCAAAATCGGTTAAAGAGGTAACAGACAGACACTTTCGCATTTATATTATTAGTATGGATTTTTCCCATGAAACCCGCTGCAAGTGTGACCACACCTCTGCGAGCTCGGAGGCCGGCAGCTCGGTATATTTCCGAACATTTGCTCGGATTACGAGCACATCTAACTGCTTCCTGCGTCTCAGGACATCCATCATAACCCCTGCTACATGGTAAATAGCTTTCATTGTATATTTACTGTGTACATAGCAAGTTGCAGTTAAAATGTATTAACTACCTTTGTTGTACAATGTTGTTAATTCTCCTAAACTGGTAATGAGTAGAGGAGAGTCTAAAAATAAAAGTTTGGAAATCAGTTAACAGCAGAACCTTAGTTTTATCAATATTATTAGCCACAGAATTCTAGAAAATTATGGCTCACATCAACTTGGATCCATTTGATGACTAACGCTGTGGAACCTTTCTCCTTTCATGGGCACATCCGTAATAATTGAAGTAATACAAAGTAAGGTTTGAAAGCCCTCACAATATAATAGGACAAAATTTATAATGGTAAACGTTACCTGTATCGGGCATTTCCATACATGAAGCCTCTTTTTATGGCGTAAATAGGCCCGGCTATTCGTATGGCAGTCGTCATACATCCGCATCGGTGAAGCCTACAAACTGTCCCGGCATTTTGAACCTAAATACCTCGACATAAAGATGGGAATGACCACTTTTTTCCAGGCGACTCGTAGTCTATACCATGTTATTAGGGTTGGCAAAATTAGTTTTCTTTGAAAAAATGTTTTTGCTTCTCCAAACATTATAGCTTTTATTGCTTAGTAATTAAAGGTTCGGTGCTAGGGTAATAAAATCTTGTTTTGTTGCGGCAGTAACTTTGATGGTAATTACAAAGTAGAAGTGCTGGAAATCAATTGTTTAATTGAAGACTAGCTTTTTGCCTGCACTTAAAAGTTTAAAGGTATGAAGTATTTACGCATTCGAAACACCTATACACACAAACTTGTGTTTGTCAATTTTGTTTTAGGCAGTATACCTTTAAAAAACAAATATTATTAATATAAACCTTTGAGAATATTGTATACCAAAGCAAATTGCGCAAAAGTTTTTCCAAGTCACTTCAAAATAAAAGGTTAGGTACGATCTCTTTCAAAATATTTTTTCTAGAGAGTATTAAACAAGACCTATTAGCATGAAAAATTACAAGACTTCTAGTTTTCTTGATTTAGAAACGTCGGGGAAGTTTTGGAGGTCGATTGTTAGAAGTATGAAAAAGACAATGTCTAAAACACAGCTTTTAATTAAAAACAGCCTTTCAATACGCGACAGTCAACAAGACACAATCATAAATACAGAAAATATGTTAAAATAAAACTAAATTGAAACGAAATTTACATAATTATAATAGAGTTTATAGTATGGGAGCCCTAGAACATTTTTTTTGATTACTATCAAGCTAATTTTTTGTGAGTAGCTTCATTTTGATAAGACGAACAACATTTTTAATCTCGAAAAATCTTGAAAGTGGTAGCTAACAGAGATAAAAAGGATTTCCTAAAGGAAAGGAAGGTCCTAAAATATGGATTGTTCTATTTGTAGGACAATATTACTCTTAAATTATATAACTATATTAACCTATCAATATACAAAAAATCAGCTTGTTAGGGTTCCGTTTGTATATTGATAGGTTATTAGTTATATAATTTAAGAGTAACATTGTCCTACAAATAAAACAGTCCATATTTTAGGACCATCAATTCAAAGTATGAAATCCTTTCTATCTCTGTTAGCTACCACTTTCGAGATTTTTCGCAAATAAAAATGTTGTTCGTCTTATGAAAATGAAGCTACTCACAAAAAATTAGCTTGAAAGTAATCAAAAAAAAAATGTTCTAGGGCTCCCGTAATTACACATTGTGTAGCGATGACCCTAGTGTACCCTCACGAGGCGCTCAGCTGGGAAGCGGTTCAAAGACTCAATTATATTTTGAAGCACGTTTCAGGCATTTCAATTTTATATCTCGGCTTCATTGTATTAGTTGAGGCCGTGACCTACGAATTTAAATTGGAAAACGATATTTTTTAATTTAATCCCCAGTTATAAAAGGTATAATTAACGAGGTACCTGCTGCGCCTTTTTTTTGTAAAGCTTTGATGATTTGGAACACGATAATTTCTTCTAATTACGATTTACTGTTTAATTCTAAAAACTTGAGTAAGTATAAAAATGAATTTACGACAAAACAATATATGAAATAGTAATTATATTTCTTAAAAAAGCCTAAAATAAATTATCTGCATAATATTAACTAATTCCTTTACAAATATTGAATTGCTTATTTTTTTAGGGTTCTCTACCCAAAGTATATATTATGTGATCGAAGACCCAAAGGGTAAAAACGGGACCCTATTACTGAGACTTCGATGTCTGTCCGTCTGTCTGTCTGTCTGTCTCCAGGCTGTATCTCGAGAACCGCTATAGCTAGACTTCTGAAATTTTCACAGATTGTGTATTTCTGGTGCCGCTATAACAAAAAACACCAAAAACAAAATAAAGTTAATTAATATTTAAGAGGGGCTCTCATACAACAAACGTGATTTTTTTGGCCGTTTTGGCTCGTAATCCATAATGGAACCATTTAGACACTTGAAATTTTCACAAAGTCTTCAATTAAGTATATGTGTACCTTAATGTTTCACAATAAACTTAAAATAAAATAAATATTAAATGTTTTTTGTATAGGAGGGGCTTCTATACAAAAAAAAATCCCTACTTTCGCTCTATAACGGTACGGAACCCTTTGTGCGCGAGTCCGACTCGCAATTGGCCGATTTTTTTGTTATGTTATAAAGAGCTACTGCACACAAGGTATTAATATTTTCTAACTAGACGTTCCGCGCGGCTTCGCCCGCGTAAATTAGATATTCCACAGACAAATTATTAGTCCACAAAAAATAGCCTATGATCCTTCACGTGGTCTACTTCTTATGTGTGCCAAATAACAGAAAAATTGCTCCAGTAGTTCGTGAGATAAACTCTTTCAAATAATTTCCCCCGTTTTTTCTACATTTTCCTCTATTTCTTCGCTCCTATTAGTCTTAGCGTGATGTTATATAACCTATAGCCTTCCTCGATAAATGGGCTATCTAACACTGAAAGAATTTTTCAAATCGGACCAGTAGTTTCTGAGATTAGCGCGTTCAAATAAGCCCTTTCAAATAATTTCCCCCCGTTTTTTCCACATTTTCCTCTATTTCTTCGCTCCTATTAATCTTAGCGTAATCTATATTTCTATACTAATATTATAAAGCGGAAGAGTTTGTTAGTTTGTTTGTTTGTTTGTTTGTTTGTTTGTTTGTTTGAACGCGCTAATCTCAGGAACTACTGGTCCGATTTGAAAAAATATTTCAGTGTTGGATAGTCCATTTATCGAGGAAGGCTATAGGCTATACTTTGTTACGCTAAGACTAATAGGAGCGAAAAAAAAGAGGAAAATGTGGAAAAAACGGGGGGAAATTATTTGAAAGGGCTTATTTGAACGCGGTAATCTCAGGAACTACTGGTCTGATTTGAAAAATTCTTTCAGCGTTAGATAGCCCATTTATCGAGGAAGGCTATAGGCTATATTTTATTACGCTAGACTAATAGGAGCGAAGAAATAGAAAATGTGGAAAAAACGGGGGAAATTATTTGAAAGGGCTTATCTCACGAACGACTAGAGCAATTTTTCTGTTATTTGGGTCAGATAAGAAGTAGAACACGTGAAGGATCATAGGCTATTTTTTGTAGACTGATTTGTCTGTGAAATATCTAATTTACGCGGGCGAAGCCGCGCGGAACGTCTAGTAAAATATAGCCTATAGCCTTCCTCGATAAATGGGCTATCTAACACTGAAAGAATTTTTCAAATCTTACCAGTAGTTCCTGAGATTAGCGCGTTCAAACAAACAAACAAACTTTTCCGCTTTATAATATTATAGTATAGATTCTATTGTTGTTCGTACGAGCTAGAACCACAAACTTGTGAATGTTAATGTAGGTCACAGTATTCTGGCTTAGTTCTCAAGTGTAAATGTAACTAAAATATATTCTATTACATTGTTTTGTGTTACTTATGAATATCTTCTAAAATTGTAAGGTATAGCACAGATTATAATTTAAAAATATATATTATACTAAGATTAAAAATATATTTAATAAGATCTACCAATTGCCATATTCAGGGGTAAGGTGACAGATCTATGGGCGGACTCTTTTTTACATATTTTGATGGCTGACTTCCCACAGTCATGTGTTGGAGCCACTTGATATGAGTCACGAGAAGAAAAATCTTACTACTAGGGATTTAAATGCCTTGTGGTAAGACCTTTCTTCTGGTGTCTAAAGAAAGTGTAAAGTAGAAAAACAAATTAATTGTGTGTGAACACTTTTCGAATTAATTTATTTTCCAATTTTACAAAAGGTTGCCTGACTTAAAATTGTACACGCGGTTGTTGGCTGGTTGTAATTATAATAACCCCGGGCCCCAGGGCTATCTTCCACATTGTTCAAAGAAACCCCTCCTAAATACAACCCAACTTAACCAAACCATATCATTAACATAGGGTATCGTAGCCATACAATGCATGAAATATTGTTAAATACCAGATACTGACGTTGTAGGTTAATATATATTCATGCTAGATACTCTGATTCAACTAATGTTGCAGTAGAGTTAAAAATCGAACGTAGATAAAATATTTTATTACATTACAATTAATATTTGCAATGTATAATTTAAGTAGAGACTGTTACAAAGTTAATGTAGTAAAACCAATATTTTACCTTACATCTTGGTCCTCGACTTGGTACTACGAGTCTTAATTATAAATCCCAACTATTAGTAAATCACCTTTCAAAGTAAGGGATGCTATAATCCTCTAAGCTTTAAATGCTGATGAGGTCTGTTAAACTGACAGACAGACAGATCGACAATAAAATCAATCGGTCCGAGTACAAAACAGAAAAAGAACCTACTTTTGATTAAAATATTTTATGGTGTCAACCATGAAGACGACAAACCTACTAATTCCAATATTTAACATGATTTAACATAAACTATATTGTGTTTCTTGGTATTCTCCTGATAATATTTTAATGTAAAAAATCTCTTTCAAGTTTCACCTGAATTTTATTACGTATCCTTCAAGTTTCAGACGTATTTTTAATCGAAAAAAAAATATATCAATTTCATAAAGTGACAGCAGTCCAGTGGTATGGTATGAGGTGTAATTTAGTTTTCGTTTCCTAATTATACAGATAAGGTGTGATTACAGTAACGAGGCCCTAATTAGGGCCACGCGGCGGAAACGGGCCCTATTGTTCCCTTAATGCCCCTTTCTACTAGGATTATTCTTTGTTTTGTTTTTATGATGTTGCGATAAGCGAGCTATTCTTTGAATAAAGGGATTACTTCGTGCCGCCAAAAATGGGTCGTTATTCCGTCCAAAGCTTACAATGGACCATTTAATTTGCACGTTTGGGTTTTTTAATATCCTTTTAATACTATTCTTTTATTTAAAGTAACTAATTTTATACCAATGGTATTGATGCCTTGATGCCTCGAACAGGTGTCACGATAAGTTAATCGTACAAGTAGAGATGTTCCGCTACTGTATTTGAAGTAAGAGCTAAGAGCGAGATAAGAATTTTGGGGAGGCCTTTGCGTGTCTTTGCCCAGCAGTGGGACTTTAGGCTCTTAAAAATGGTACCAATATAACATAATATTACGAATATGTACCTACGTTGGTAACGTAAAATTTAACAGTCACACCTTTATTTAGTGATGTAACTGGTACAATTGTGTTTTACAACACCATTAAATGTGAATATCGCTATAATTACATTAATTGGACGAAATTCGTTATTGTATTAATTATTTTGTACCCTATTATTATTGTAATAAAGATCAAAGTGGTGTAATTGGGACAATTCTACCTGCGATCACAAAGGCCCGGCTGGGCACACTGTTTATTTAAATGATTCAAAATGGTTTATGTTAATTGGTGTTTAAATAAAATGCCGCTCGTTAATTCTAATTCTAAAATATTCTGATAATCTTTTTTTGATAGCTTTTTCAGGGCAAAACATCCACAACAATCACAACACCACAACAACCACGGAGGACTTTACAGAATAGCTCTGTTATAGGGATTAGGCCTTAGGGGATCTACGATTCTAGATTCTAGGACTCTACGATTGCCAATCATAGACTCCTTTTTAGAGTTCCGTACCCAAATGGTAAAAACGGAACCCTATTATTGAGACTTCGATGTCTGTCCGTCTGTCCGTCTGTCTCCAGGCTGTATCTCAAAAACCTCTATAGCTAGACTTCTGAAATTTTCACAGATTGTGTATTTATATTGCCGCTATAACAACAAATACTAAAATAAAATTAAGTTAATATTTAAGGGGGCCTCCCATACAACAAACGTAATTTTTTTGGCCTTTTTTGCTCGTAGTCAATAAAGGCACCAGGTAGGCCCTTGAAATGTTCACTAAATCCTTAATTTTTTTGTACTTTAATAATTAATAATAGAAAAAAATAAAAATAATAATAATAAATAATATATTAATCCCATACAAAAAACACAATTTTTGCCTACTTTCGCTCTATAGTGGTATGGAACCCTTCATGCGCGAGTCCGACTCGCACTTGGCCGATTATTTAATGCTAGACAGTTCCGATTTCCGAAATGTAAACAATCCAACCAAAATCCAACGTTGTGCATCGTCCACCAAAACTTTGTTTACTGACTGTGTTGGTTGGTGCTGCCTCTAGCAGTGGCGTAACTATAGGGTGGCAGGGCTGGCAAAATGCCACGGGCCCCCGACCCAAAAGGGCCCTCAGAATTTTTTTATACATTGTTTTATTTATTAACGTGACGATTTTTACTGATAGGGCCACGGTTACGCCACTGGCCTCTAGCGTGAAAGCATTGCAGTAATACATCCTCAACCATGAAAAGGCGCTAATAGATACCGTTGCGAATAGACAAGGATACTAGTTTTACCAGTAGAATCCAGACAATATCAGTTATTTTCAATCAAGAAGGAATTTTGAAGCTTGAGTCACGCCGCTTCTCCGCCTTTATCGATACGCTGTCATTTGGAGCAATTAATATTGACAGGTATCCATATTTATTCCCACCGATCCATCTTGCAGACAATGCATCAACCACTTAGACGTTGTTACTGGTTCCACTTAAAAACTTAGGAGTTCACATTTTCTTTTTAAAGATTCTGTTACCATAAAGTAGCTATGGTATGTGTTGCCTTAAGAAACAAGTAGAAATATTTTTTATAGAAACAAGACCCTAATTAAGAAATTTAAAAAAACCCCGCCAAACAACTTTAAAAAGTAATGAAATAATATTTACTGACTTTAAGTTTAAATAATTCCTAAGTGTAAAGTAATATTTTAGTCCATAATTGTTGTCACGGTGTGTCGGGGGACCGTCAAGTTAACTACGACAACAGCGACTTTTGCATTTTGTATCGCTGATTGTTTCGATTCAGTTTGCTGTGAACTGACCTTTAAACTATAATGTTATGTGAAATCAAACATCTACATTAGCGGTCCCCCGACACACCTTGACAACAATTATGGACTAAAATATTACTTTACAATTAGGAATTATTTAAACTTAAAGTCAGTAAATATTATTTCATTACTTTTTAAAGTTGTTTGGCGGGGGTTTTTTTAAATTTCTTAATTTAATTTTATTTTATGTTTTTTAAACTTGTGTTGGTTATGGTGCATAATTGTTCCTATCAACAGGATCATATCCCAAAGAATACGATCTATATACATATATATACCTCTTGGATGAGGCCGTCAATATGAGCCCAAACATGAAACCTCCACCCTGGGTTCATAAGGAACTCGGCTCCTATACAATCCAGGTGATGCTGCAGCAGCAGCATGAAAATATTTACTGCTTATCTACGTCTTATTGCCTGTCGCAATTAAAATGAGCCCAAACACGAAACCTCTGCTCTAAGTTGGTGAAGAGTTGGGTATCCTATTGATTACCAGGTGATGCTGCAGCACCAGGGTGACCTTTCCATTAATATGTATATATTCATAAGTGTCACAAACCAGAATGCAAAATATAAAACCCATCAAACGACTGCAAGTTGCTAATCGGCCTATCACGAACCAGATAAACCGTGATATTTAAGTAATGTGCAGGCTGATGATGATGAACTATAGCTAAGAACACTCTCGATCATGTCAGCTTTCAAACAAAAAAAACTAGATCAAAATCGGTCCACCCATTTGGATGCTACGATGCCACAGACAGACAGACAGACAGACAGACCGACAGACAAACACGTCAAACTTATAACACCCCTCTTTTTGGTCGGGGGTTAAAAACATACAATCCAGAGATACTTGCAATTAAGTTCGAGCGGTCCTTTATGCATCTTTAGCTATTCTTGAGTCTTGACAGCACTATTTATAGTCACAAATTTTGTATGGAGCGTTTTCACACGACTCACGAAATCCATACTAAGTAATTTTATGCGAAATTAAATGCGAATGTGTGTCTATTTGTCTGTCTGTAACCTCTTCACGCTCAAACCGCTGAACCGTTTTTGCTGTAATTTGGTATGCAGATACTTTGAGTACCGGGAAAAGACAAAGGATACTTTTTTCCTGGAAAAATGTACGGTTCCCGCGCGATAAATGAATTTTGGCGCAGTGGATTTGCTAGCGTCATCTACTCGTAGTTGTTCATATTCATAAGTGCTATTTATTAATGTAAAAAAGTCATCTGGCGTCTTCTATTCTCTATACTCACATTTTGTAGGCTTCTAGCTACAAACCTCTATCAACCAATAAATCTCTATTATCGTCTCAACTCTAAATAAACGACTCTTGCGGGCTGATTGAGGCATTGATTGAATCAATTCCACTGAACGCTTTCGAATGCGGATATCACAATAGAACCAACAAAAGCTGACAATGGACGTTATAAAAGACGAGTAAATTACTTGTGATGTGCTTATTAAAAGCAATTTTTAACCGACTTCCAAAAAGGAGGAGGTTATTGTATGTTCGGCTGTGGATATTTTTATAAAAACTTTTTGGCTTTTGCAATGGCTTAGAGCTAAAATACCAGAGTTATCAGTATTTAAAGTTCTATTTGCCGAGATTTTGTAGTTACAATCTTAAATCTTGATACAGTATCTATAAAGGGTGTAACAAAACATAGTGATAATACTTTAAGGTGTGTATGAGTCCCGTGTATAGAGTTCAGTGTAAAAGTAGCAGTGCTGAAAGAGCAAATTTTTTTTCACATTTGTATGGGAAAACTGGTGACGCTGGGGCGCTTGCTCATATAAATCACAAAAAAAAATTTGGTCTTTCAACGCTGCTACTTTCACAATGAACTCTATATTATATGGGACACATGCACATCCTAAAGTCCTAAAGTATTATCACTTAGTTTTGTTACATTCTGTATACATATAACATGATATAACTTATGTATTTAAATGTATTGTCGTCGATACTCTCTAATCTCTATACAGGGTGTAACAAAAATAAGTGATAATACTTTAGGGTGTGTACGTGTTTTAGCGCTGCTACTTTCACAGTGAACTCTCTACAAGAAACACGTACACACCCTTAAAGTATTATCACTTATTTTTGTTACACACTGTATAAACTTTGTACATTTTGTATATAAGCTCTTGTTTATTAACCTATCGGAATTTAGTATTCTAACGGTCGCACTCAGAGACTTTTAATGGTGAATATAAACTTTAATTTAATGAAGAGTTCGTCAGATAATGTATCCATACATTATCTGACGAACTCTTCATTAAATTAAAGTTTAATCATGGGGCGTATGTTAAAATCTTAATTTAATTACAGTTATGTAAATAATATTCGTCTCTGATTGCTACAGTAAGTCAGAAAACTAAATTAATGAAAATATAATATTATGATTTATGAGGAATACTTTATTTACAATTTTAAATACGACCAGCCTTTGTGATTAAAAAACTAATAATGGGCAATAAAATTAATAATGAATTATTTTACAAGTCGAATTAAAAATTTGAATATCAGATAACCTACCAATATTATGAATGAGGGGCGAACCCGCATTTAAAGAATGTTTAATGTCAATTTATATCAGTTGATGGGTATATAGATGAAAAGCTTTCCAACTAAGCTGTATCGACGCACGTTGCTCTACACCAGTGTTTTTCAACCTGTGGGTCGCGACCGCCCCTTTTGCGAAATATTTTTTCATAAAAAAGGTTGAAAAATACTGCTCTACACCTGTAATCTACATAGGGGTCCTTATTTTTATTTAACATTTCCATGTTTAAATATGCCATGTATAATAAAATAATGTAAATTGTAAACAAAAAGGAAAACTTTACTAAATTAATCTGACTTTAATTATTAATAAAAGACAAATTGTTAGCAATAACTTCACGTACTTTGTTTATGTTTAGAGCAATATTAATCGAAACGAAGTATGCACAGAAATAGGTCATCTGCAGTCTTGTCTTAGGACTTCTAGCGTGGCTCAAGTCTAGATCGTCTAGGACACCTGGATTATACAATAGCGTGTCTGGGTATTACAACAATCTGGAAGGCCATTACAAGGCGGAATGGGACCGGCTCCCGTACTTATAGTCCATTCAAAATTATTCAACCCCAAATTTTAATGGAGAATCGTCCTTAAGATATTGGCTTAAAGGTTCTATCAGAGGCAAAATAAATCCGAACGTAGTATAATGTGTCGTCGACTCTGTAGTCTACAGTCTGTAATTTGTGAAATTGCACTCCAAACGCATTATTATGGCCCAACTCTGGATTTATTATCATGTATAGGTCTACCAGAATCTGATGGCAAAAAGTGAGAAAATAAATTTACTCTAGCAATACCGGGGTAATTGGAATAAAATATTTTGATCCTTTTTTTTTCTTATAGCGGCTGATTCTGTGTGTTAAACATGCAAATATAAAAATTTATCCAATGATAAAGGATATTTTATGAAAATCTGCTGTCAAAAATTGCCATCAGATTCTGGTAGACAGCTCCTGTGACTACTCAAACCTGGTTAAAGGTATAAGTTGGAACCGAGCGACTCGCGACAACAGCAGACGACGTGTTGCCGCGACACTACTGGTTTCTATGTATTTCTATGAAAAACCCTCCGCAGCACTTATTCATAGAAATACGTAGAAACCAGTAATGTCGCGACACGTCGTCTGCAGTTGTCGCGTGTCGCTCGGTTCCAACTTTGTAAAATGTTTACAAAACTTAAGTAAGAAAAAGTTTAATAATAGTCTAAGCGTGTCATCGGATTAGTGTGACTGTGACCGAACATACGGTCTCAAAACTAAATGCTAGGAAAATTCATAATTTTAATTGCGATGCGTTTTTTTTTTTTTAATTTAGGAATACTTGATGTAGACTAGAGCAACGAAATCAACAGAAGAATAATTAATCTGAAACATTGTAATCCATTAAGGCATAAGGCGTCTAAAGTCTGCGAATAAAACGACAATGACAACTTAATATCTTGATGAGTTGTAGAACTCGAAAGGCGAATTAAAGTAATGATGGGCCATAAAGTTATTTGGCCATTTTTATGGGCCATTCCATATCTCTGTTTAACGATGTTGCTCAGTTTTACTCCGCAATAAAGTAAATTTTGCGTAAACATGGAAAATATGTATTGTGAGCATAAATAAGTTTTTCTTCGAGAAATGAGTCTTAAGTTCTTAACTCTTATGTACTTTCAGGGAAATTTATCATGCAGATGGCAGACGTACTTTGGTCGGATTATGGTATTAAAGTTGACGTGACATAAGCCGACCAAATAACATAGGTCCCCCTTCTGCCTATAAATCAATTTCTCCGGTGGTACTTAAAAATAACATTTGGACCTAAATCATGACAGATTGGACCCTGTTTCTTAATCGAGTTCGATTTGATTCTTATTTCTTCGATTCTTTATCGAATGAATATCGTTGGTCCACGATGGATTGGTTTCTTGGTTCATCTAACACAGTCTTTCCCAAAGTGGGTGATAACGCCCCCTTGTGGGCGCTGAAGGTCTAAAGGGGGGCGGTGTGGGACCCAGAAAAAAAAATGGGGGCGTTGTGTAGAAGCTTGGGGGTGATTTATTTCATCTGGATACATTTTAAATTGAAACAATAGGGGCGCTAAAACATCATTTGTTCTCAAAGTGGGCGGTAGACAAAATAAGTTTGGGAACCCCTGATCTAACATCTTGTGTTTTAAGAGATTAGGAACGTAAGGACATTTTCCTATATGATTGCCCAGGATCAACGTCGAATGTGCAGCTTCACAATGACTACCACTTGACAATCTTGGCTGTCGATCATGGGTAAACGTGATGATAGGATAATATTTAATGCTATTGTCGCAATCTAATTATAATTATTATGCAGCATGCTTGTAACTACTAATGGTGTAATATAAATATGTGTTGTATAAACGTTGAACAAAGAATAAAGATCTTTAGGTAATTTACCTAAACGCAAAGCACGTAATTTGCAAGTAATCCCAAACCCTAAACCGTCTTTCAAGGATTATTATTGAACGTTATTCAAAATCCTTGAAAGAATCCAGTTTTTGTACTGCTGAGGCTTCAATCTTCTTTAGAGAAGCTTTTGTGCTTAGAGATAAAATATTAAACATCATAAAGAATAAATTCAAGTAGTAAGTTTATTAAAAAGTTTAAAGACGAATTTGAAGCTCCGTTTTCTTGAAGCTTTATTTCTTGTAAGAAACAGGATTAAGTAAATTCAAACACAAAAGTACTTTTGGAATGGTGTGTTTGTGGAACTTTTAAATTTCACGGCCTAAATATTATATTAATAACATGATTCATAGAAGAAACTAAGGTAAGTTCTAGAAAGGTACACAATAAAAATATTACACAGTGTAAATCTTAAAGGTACTTTAAGCAAGACGATTCTGAGTAATTATATTTTTATTTTTATAAAAGTTCGTTTCCCGGGTAATTTTTTTATTAAGTACTACTATTCATTCGTATTACTAAAATATATTATATTTTTCGTGTTCATTTTTTGTGTAGCAACTAGCAATTATTACAGACAGAAAAAGAATTGCTGTATATATGTAGTTAATTAATGACACAATAGGTAGAGTCAATTTAAGTTATAATACCTAGATTATATTGCACACAATACAATCGTCGAATCAAGAGCACGTAACAAAGCTTTATAATAAAGGGTTATAAAAATAAGATCAAATTCTTTAACGTTTAAAAATCCAATCAGAGCTAGCGGTAGCGTGAAACGGAACGCAATTAAAGACCGATAGAAGCTTGTTAGGTTCTTTATGTTATTCTTCGTACGACAATAAAATAACAATAGCGAGGTTTAATTAAGAAAAGTACGATTCCGCAGTGGGCAAGCGCGGTGGGGATTTTTTCTCGTGCTCTATTTTAAGAGAGATCACCACAATCCTTACGATTTTAATAATATTCTAAGCATAAGATGCATCTCTAGGAAGGTTTTCAGTGATTAATTAATCGCCGAAAAAACACAGTTTTTAGAGCGACCGCAGACTTACAATTTCAAGTTGGCCAACTAAATATATACCAATAGCTATAGCGACTTATGAGAGCTTGCACATTGCATCCAACTAAATTGTACAATTAAATAATTGGACACCAATTGTTACTTAATCTGAGGTTGTAAAGAAAGAAGGTTAACGGAAAGGTAAAGGAACCACCTTTCCGTTTAAGATTAAAAACTGTGATGACATTTTTAAGACAGAAAAGGCAGAATTTCAGATTTTTTTCATTAACTGCCCTAAAACTTGAGGGTAGATTGGTGGGCGAAATGATTGACACGATAAACAATTTATTATGTATCGTAGAGATACACGTAACCATGCTTTATTGCCTTCTTAAATCTGCAAAACCTTGAAAACCTCTACCATAGTGAGAAGCTTATAAAATTTCCTAGAGCAAGATCTGCCTAAAGATATTATGTTGATATACAATAGATACTTATGTGGCGATATCAAGTATCGATTCGCCTATTAGCTGTTGTCGTGTGCAGACGTGACGAGAAAAAAGCGCTTTTATTAATGGCCACAAAATTGGCAATTAAAATAGCGCAACACAATTCGCCAAAAGACTTGCCTTTGATGATTTTGTGTTTATGGATGCTGAGGATCTGGAGTGCGGATTCAGTGGTTATTTCTAAGCAGCGGATCAGAGGTCTAGTATTACAATTGCATATTCTGTAATTACAAATAAATGTGAAATTCGCAACATGTTTAGTCTCGTGTGAATCGTCTTATTATCGACAGTAGGCGCTCAATCTTGGTAAATACGACTCAAACCGTTTTCGTTCGATATAAGGCTCACTCGTACCTAACAAGTATTAGGGGCCTGATTACACCTAGGTACCGAGTGCAGTAGTCCATTTTACTCGGTAGGTGTAATCACACCCTAAATGCTCGAGGTTCGCGAGTAAGTGTCTAAACACACTAGGCCGAAAGAACGCGGCTGAAGTTCGGCATGATTACGCCTGCAATGTATTTTAAATTACTGATGACACACCATGCTGAAATTACGTCGCGTTATATTGTATGCGTAGCGCATTGCTATCATGCCGAAATTCGGCGGCGTATTTTCGGTCCAGTGTGTTTAGAGTTTAGACACTAAGTAAAAGAAATAATAATATGAGAATCCCTGATCACGCGTAGCTTGACAAGTAATAATATTTTATATCGGAACTCACCTTGCCGTATTTTTCTATTAATTATGATAACGATAGTTATTTTAATAATGTGATGTAATTACAAGTGCATACCTACTGCAATGTGGCCTCTCTATGTTGAAAGGTACTGGCTGTTTGCCAAACAAGAGTTTACAGGTCTTGTTAAGGCGATGCCTTAATAATTTGGCTGTAACGATATCGATTTTTCTCAGCAATGACTAAAGCTAAGAAATTAAAGTTCATTGTCAGTATTCATCATGTATTTGTCTTTGAATTACCCATTGCATAACACGATTGGTCAACTTTTATAACACTGAATAATCAATCAAAAAGACCTCTGTAAAAAAAGGGATTCTAATTTTGCCAACAAAGGAGAGTGATTTCCAAAATTTGTACATAGATTGGTTCAAGTATACACTTTAATTTGCACATAACATATACGAAATATATTTATGGTTTTTAAATTACGCGACAAAAACCATTTTGTCGCTTACACCCTTTCCATTTCTTGCTGTTCCATTTCAAACAAGCAATCTAAAACATATCCAACACGGTTTTTTACTTTAACGCGGCGTCACCTTAAACTATTAGCCGATATCCATTAGGCGTTCGATTCTGAAAAGATTATGGAGTACTGCATAGATTTATTAATTACTAGATGATGCCCGCAACTGCGTTGCACCGATGTTATTTTGTTGCGCGGGAACCGTACATATTTTCGCCATAAAATGTATCCTATGTTCTTACTCGGGACTCAAAGTATCTCCACACCAAATTTCAGCAAAATCGGCAGGTTTGGGCAGAGATTTCAGAGGTATCAGACCGACAGATAGACAGACAGACTAATTTCTCGTGGTCTAATTCAGATTAGAGTACAAGGAAGGAAACAATGTACGGTTTCCTGAAATACTGTATTTACAGTTTGACGCTTCTGTCTAAAATCTCAGTAAGTACTACTTGAATACTCGGTAGTTTTTACAATTACTATACATACATACCAAGCTTATTTTCTAGCTTCCCCTACTAATAATAATATCCGCTGTACATACTTTTTATATCGGGAGCAGATAAAGTGTACTTAGAGTATCAACCCTCGTGTTTTTTTACAAAAACCAGTCAAATCCATTTGGAATCGCAATGGGTTTTGATTGCGCGACCGCGGCGAGTAACGAGCTTTGTGTGTAAGGGCACGTACACAGGGGAGTTCGCTGGAGTATATTGCTACTATTTCAGTACGGGAGCCCTAGAACAATTTTTTTTTTGATAAAAGTGGTTAGTTTTTTTGTCTGTCTGTCTGTCTGTCTGTCTGTCTGTATGTTTGTTCCACTATCACACGAAAACTACTGATCCGATTTGAATGCGGTTTTCGCAGATATATTTGTCTTCTTCCAACTTAACATCTGGTGTATAAAAAAAATTCCCCCCACCCCTCTAAAGGGACGAAAGAGGGGGTCAGATTTTGTATAAGACTTTTGCTTTAACACGAAAACTACTGATCCGATTTGCATACGGTTTTCACAGATATATTTGTCTTCTTCCAACTCAAAATCTGGTGTATAAAAAAATCAACCCCCCCCCCCACCCCTCTAAGGGGAGCAAAGAAGGGGTCAGATTTTGTATCAAACTTTTTTCTTTAATGGACTTACTTCATATTATTAACTGTTTTTTCCAACTTAACATCTGGTGTATAAAATTTTCCCCCCACCCCTCATAGGGGACAAAAGAGGGGGTAAGATTTAAATACTTTAAATGGCAAAACAACGTTTGCCGGGACAGCTAGTATTTTCTAAAATTGTTGTAGGAAAAGAAATATTACCTAACCCATGTCATTTCGTCGGTATAAACGTGCCTTTATCGTTCAGACTAGGGGAACGATAAGTGCGGTTGGCAGCAATTCCGAGGCTACTCGAAATAACTATCGCCCAGTGGCAGGAAGATAACAGCCAGCGTGACTAATAACATGATAATACGTGATTGCTGACGTGACACGACGACGCGACGTGACATTACATATACATACCGGGGAGAAAAAGGGTGAATGATGGAGGTGCTAAGAAAATATATAATGCGGTAATATTATAGTACCAAATATATTAGCTACGCGGGAATAAATAATATAAGGGTTTCAAAATATAACCAGCGTGCTTTATAATGAATGAATATATGATATCAGAATCCATCCGCCCTTTTTTGTCTTCATCCCATTGTTCTCCACGTTTGATATAAATATAAATAAAATCGCAATCGATCGCAATAAAACGAGGCAGAAATCCTTATCTATATTATCTCCAAAAAGTACTATGTTGCTCAAATCATCACATTTCGTATTTATTAGACTATGAATTTTAGTATTCTTCGATCGCAGATTCTTGGAAATTTATTGTTCTCGCGGCCGTATGTGGCCGCTTGGGAGTTGAAGAGTTAAAAATAACATTAAATTTTAGGCTCCTAATTGGCGGCTGGTCAACTTTGAAAACGGGATAAACGAGAAATTTCCGGAACCGCTTTAATTAGGAGTCTCGGGAATATCATATTTGGGTACGGCAGTCCTGTTTGTATTTCACAATTAAATGTACTTTTGAAAGGAGTTTTGGCGCAACTCATTAAAAGGAAAGTTGTTTCAATGGCAGCTACTGCACCGTGAAAGGAACTTGAGAGCTGAACGCACGGAATGCTTTCAAACTACACAGACCCTTTCAAAACAGTCTTTGATATTTAAAGTATAGATATACATATACATATAATATACATACGCTATATAGGTACAGTCGCTTTTTGAACGTGCTTACTATACGTCTGTTGCATAGGTCTACCAGAATCTGATGGCAAAAAGTGAGAAAATAAATTGACTCTAGCAATACCGGGGTAATTGGAATAAAACATTTTGATCCTTTTTTTTTCTTATAGCGGCTGATACTGTGTGTTAAACATGCAAATATAAAAATTTATCCAATGATCAAGGATATTTTTTGAAAATCTGCTGTCAAAAATTGCCATCAGATTCTGGTAGACCTATAATAATAATAATAATAATAATATCTATGGACGCTTCACACCACGTCAGTCTGGCCCCGTGGTAAGTACCTGAAGGACTTGTGTTACGGGTACCAGACAACGGAAATATATTTAATACTTTTATACTATACACATATTTAAGATTTTTATTATATGATACACATATTTAATACACATCCATGACCCAGGAACTTTGAAAACTTTTTTTTTTGTTCCGTCGGCGGGATTCGAACCCGCGACCCCCGGCTTGAGCTACCAACAGCCCACCAACTGAGCCACAGAGGTCGTCAAGTCACATCTTTATAATATTTAATTAAAATATGACATTTTTTTAAAGAAATTTATGACTAGCCTCGCGGTTTAGACCATATCGAGCATATTGCACAGTAAGTCACGCTCGCACTGCTATCTTATCATAATTCATAATTTATAAGCAGGGCCGATACAACAAGATCTATGAGTTTTGTTATGTGTTGTGCCTTTTTTTAAGCGGCAAAGGAATGAATTCTTTTTTTAACAATGCAATAGTAATATTGTTTATTTGACGGGCTCTACAATATTCGCGACTCTGTACTTATCTAAAATTACGCAACTCGGGGCGAAATAAAAGGCTGTACGTCAATACGAGATGAAAGCATTTTTTTTTAATATTATTTCTCTATATGCCTTTGTGTGAGCCGACCTGTCTCGCCGGCTGCCAGCATTGTGGTATCCTCCAATTGAAAAGTGCTCACAAAACACTGCGCCAGCAAACACAAGGTTGCCATTATGTGATTACGCGATATTCGCCCTATTTCGGTTACAATAAACTACATTTTCCCGCGTACCCTCGTTTATTTTAATACTTTAATATGGGGTACATGTTACGGATGGAGTACGTAAGTAAACTTTGCCGGTAATGTCTGGGACGTGAGTAGAAGCAATTTTAATACTGTTCGCAAAGTAATACGTGTACAGAATTAATTTATGGAAACCAAAATAATCGAAGTTCTTGCATAATATTTGTGTATCAACACTCAACAGCTATCAATAATATACAGACATGGATTTATTTTATTCTGTGGGTATTTCTATTGAGCTTTATTGTTCGGGTTACCAGTTAGGAACTAGTTTTAATACCCAATTTATTAGTAAATTGACGAAGTTACCTAAATTTGAAATAAAATAAGTTCTCAAATTTCTACTTCCGACTGAATTTATATTATTTTATTGGGGCACTTCTTACGTAATTTGAGTCATTAGTAAAAATACTTATAATAATGTTTGACTGCAACACACATAATTACTGTGAATATTATACCGAGTCGGTGCTTACAATATTTCGCACATGTTGCGAACATACACCTACAGCTCTATATCAAGTTACATGGAAATAGTTCGCGTAGTCTTCACAATAAAGGCTCGCATATACGGGGAGACCGATCGAATCGGTCGGACGATCTCAGACCGAACTGTCCCGACTTTTGGTGCATACTTGTGTGTGTGCAAATCCGCATTACGTTTCTTACGACAAGTAAGTAAGTATCAGGCATTTGACAGGAGATATTGTATACCCGAGGAAATTGATTCCTCTGCAGTTGATAGATCTACGTCGTTTCGTCGGCTTATGTCAATTCAATGTTAGCTGTGATCGATCGGATGAGTTTGTCTTAACGCGGCTATATTACTTAGGTCCGCCATCTGCCTAGGAATCAACTTCTCTGTTAGTACAATGGATAAGCACATTATCCAATCACCATGTACAATATCTCCGAAATGTTGACGGATAGCAGATGTTGTTAAATTTCAGCTGTCAAAAGCTGCCACTTTACCTTTCCCAAGACACGTCTACGTACTCTTTGCCGGTTAGCTCGGCCTGCGATCAGTCCCACTAATACTATCGGCCTTCCCGTATATAGGGGCCTTAATAAGAGTATTAAATTATCCCCAACAGGTAATGCGGTCCAGATTCTACGAAATTGAGAAGATTAAAATTTATAAATTTAGCATTAGCATCCGCTTTACCGAAAATATAGAGCTCCGTGTAAGGATGTTTTGTAAACCCGTAGCTAACATAGCTTGTAGAAGATTATAAATTCTAAAGGTTCATGTTTTCCCCCTTGTCTCCCAACGTTGTAACTAAAAATATGAATAATGTATGGCACATTTTCTCCTGTGTGATTTGTGATTTAATGAAAAATAAGGTAAAATATGGAGAATAAATCCATATTAATTTTTTTTTCTGGCGAGTCAAAACACTATAAGAAAATTATATTATTTTAACGATACGGTACGTTGAAACACGAAGCTGCTAGTTAATTTTCCAGTTCCACGCATTTAATTAAAACAAAATTTATACCGTGGGGAGTAATTGGATTATAATTCTGCATATTTGAGTCTCATCTGTTTTAATATTTTGCAATTTCTATAAAATTTATATACAATTATTAATTGTATGATGTGTATCATTTTTATTAAGTGATTTACTAACATCCAACACTTATCTTAAAACTAATACTCCAATTATTACTATTTCCTACTATTTTAATGCAGTTAAGTTCGGTTCAGTTCCATCAAATAACAAAAAGTATTCTCAAACATGTCAAACACGCGTTATAAGCATACGGAAAGTTCGACATTTACTTCTTTAATAATATATTTAAGACGCTCCCCCTACGGAGATGCCGTAATTTACCGTTTTTAGAGCCTTATTAACTCATAATTTGAAAGCTACAAAATTATAATAAAAACAGCAATAATCTTCAGTATATGAACGTTCCTTTCATAGTTATTAATTTCCTATTTTTGTTTTTTATACTCATGATATCAGCTTCCAAAGTAATACCAATTTATTTAAATTCAAGCATACATTCAGCATCTCCCTAGTATTTACAAATTACGGTTATTTGAAACACACGCCAAAAGATCGACAATTTTATTAACTACATACTGGACGTTTGAATTTTTTTTAGGTCAATTTTGAACTAAGATAAGTAAAAAAAATAGGATTTTGGCGCGATCTCGGCAACGCGGCAAATGTATGGTCAAGGTCGTTTGCTCAGGGGATGGCCTGAAGAAACGGACTGGATCGAACAAGGAACGAAGTTGCATTAATGTTGCATAGTAGAATCAGGGTACTGCATAATTGTATTAGTCGTTACTCGTTATTCACACATTATATATGAATCCTCTTCGGATAAATAATTCTATAAAAAATCACCATCATTTATACAACCATTATTCTGCCATCAGGGACCAATTTAACGGGGATGGCGCATGTAATCGGGGAACACGGTCAAACGAATCCATACTTCCATACTAATTTTATATGTCTGTTTATCTGTCTGTTACCTCTTCACGTCCAAATCGCTAACCAATTTCGTTGAAATGGTAGTAGGTATGGAGTCCCGGGAAAGGACATAGGATACTTTATATCCTGGAAAAGTTACTGTTCCTGCGCAATAAACGAATTTTGGTGCCACGGAGTTGCAGGCGTCATCTAGTGCATTATAAAATACCACTAAACAATAAACATGTCTGTTACAAGTTACAACTTTGTAATTATCAATTAAGGAAATTCTCCTTTAAAATAATGATATTGTAGAAATGGATACATTTGGTAACTTTGATTATATTATTTAGGTTTTCTGTACAGAATGTTACAAAACAAAGTAAAGGGGGTGACAGACGTGCGAGTAAGTACGCGGACTTATGGCTCGACGATCTTAATCGCCTGTGTGTCAGCAAAGAGCCGCGAGCCGCGAGCCGCGAGCCTGGGGCAGGTAATCCAGTGTGAGCGATTCTCGTGTGTCAACGACGCGAGCCGAGTAAGTTCGCGAACTTAAAACCCGCGTGCTTTAAGTTCGTATGTCTATCAGGCCTTTAATAATACTTTAGGGTGCGTATGTGTCCCTTTTATAAAGTTCACTCTCAAAGTAGCAGAGCTGAGAAAATTGCTGTTGAGTTTTGATTTTTGTATTTCGATGAGAATGCAGTCATGCATTTGCTTATACAATAATAAAAAAAAATCCGCTGCTACTTTCATAGTTAACTCTACACTAAGGACAGTATACAAATAACACATCCTAAACTATTATGACTTTATTTTGTTACCCCCTGTACAAAATTATTCTTTCCTGGATATATTTAGTAATTTTATTTTTAGTTTAAATACGAACTTAGAATATATTTTGAAAGACGCATTGCATTTGCATTTAAAACTCATTTCCGTAGTGAAAACTGAGAGGGAAAAATAAAGTTATGAAGTGTTTTCAGAGTATTATGCGTTTATAGTCCGACAATTCAGGTAAATACTCGTACCGTACTTGAATAGTCTATGACTTAGGGTGAAGCCAAACGAGCGTAATTTGTGAGTTGTGAGTCGCAGAATTTCGGCTGGCAGGAATTCTGCTGCATTCAGTTTCATACAAAATTCCTGAGGCCTTAGTGCGAGTTTTATTCGATCATACGCATCGAGCACGTTAACGCGAATTTATATGGGATCAAAGCAGTATCCACGTTAGCCAGTAGATGGCGCTGCTTAGATCCCATATAAATTCGCGTTAACGTGCTCGATGCGTATGATCGAATAAAACTCGCACTAAGGCCTCTGTTTGATTCACACGAGCGTAATTTTGTGAGTCATGATTTGTATGAAAAATAATTTACGCGACCGAAATTCTGCGATTCGCGACTCACAAAATTACGCTCGTTTGGGCTCACCCTTGGGTTGCATAAATTCGCACTAAGCTGGAAATCGGTTATATTGTTTAGAATGTGATTACGAATAAAATTTGAAAGTTCCCCATAATTCCCATGTCTGCTTAATTTTTTATTCAAGGTCAAAGGTCCAAAAAAATATTTTTTCATGATTTTCGGCGAAAAAGTAAGTGTTTTGATAAAAACACTTCCAATAAAAACTGTAGGCCATAAAATTGTCTACAAAAATGTATTAATACTTTTTTTATACGAATCACCGTTTTTGAAATATAACTATATAATGATTTCTTAAGTTTACGCGAGTATCACTCATGATATTACAAGGAAACACTTACGGATTTACTTCGCGGAGCACTTTTACTAATCCCGACGTTTCGGCTGCTTTACAGCTGCCGTGGTCACGGGTGGACTGAGGTGACAGGCGTCCAATTCATTGAAGTTCTTCAACTACCCGAAGACTCATCAATTTTTGTTTGCGTTCCGATCTACGCAGAACGAACTCACAGTGTCTTGAAGCCGAGTTGTCCTAGATTATATTATTTTATTATATTATATATAACCATATTTCAAAAACGGTATACGAGGCGTACTTATGCATATTGTGAGAAATACAACTTTTACAACTATTCGAGTCGTTATATTTCAAAAACGGTGACTGGTATGAAAAAAGTATTAATACATTTTAGTAGACAATTTTATGAAAAAACTTACCGTTTCGCCGAAAATCGTGAAAAAGTATTTTTTTTGACCTTTGACCTTAACACTACGGTGCACGCGCCTCAAAAAGGTTCAAGAGTGCTCGCGTGGGCTACCTTTGTAGCCCATTTAAAATTGAAATATAATTAAAGATATCGGTGTTATTTCAAAATAAAACTCATTTATTGTTATTAAAGACATTTATTAAGTAAACTGAAATTAAAAAAAAAACCTTCTCTTTCTTAAACTAAATAATATCAACAAAACTTCAGACTTCTTAAAAAATCAAATATTTTTACTTCTTTGAGATCAATCAACTTTTGGTTTAATTTTTAAGTTTGTTTTAAAATATTTTTTTTAATTTTCGTTACAAGAAGGACAAATTAAAATTTGATGATCACTACATATACGCCTGTAGCATTTTGAACATGTTTTCCTTGTGCTGCGATCGCGAATTCTGCTACAAAATGCACAGCGTGCAACTCCGCCACGAATTGGCATATTTCCTTGTTGAGGAGCTTCTGATATGTTCAACAATAGTTTGGCTTTTGTTTTGATGCTCCTTGGAACATTATCCTTATAAATACGTTCTAAAATTAATGGTTTTACAAGCTCAAACCCCAAAGACTGAAGAAAAATGCGTCTGATGATTTTTTCATTTGAATTATTCAGCTGATGAATAACTAGGCTATTTATAGCTGTAATATTCAAAAAATTAAAAAATAATGTTAGAGGCCAACGCCTACTATTTCTAGATACGTCATATTGACGACACATCCTATCCACAATCTCCACCCCACACTTTGTGTGGTTATAAAAAGTTATAATTTCAGGTTTTCTTGCGTCGCCGGTAGTAGCATATATTGCTTCATCGTGGTGCATTGTGGACAATAATAAGACTGTTCTGTTTCTTTTTGGCACATAACTGACAAGTGTACAGTCTTTCTGAAACCCAAATAAAGAGCTATTTATTTGTCGGCCCTGACTAGTCTTAAAATTTGTGGGTATTTCTGGTTTGTTACTCTTGAGAGTGCCGACAACAGTAATTCTTTTTTCCAAAAGCTGCAATGCCACTGGATAACTGGTGAACCAGTTATCCATCGTAACATTGCATCCCATATATTTTATAAGTGGCTCTAGTAATCTGTTGGTGACGTCTGCAACTTTGTTGGATACGCGAAATGGCCCTTCTGGTTGTTCACCACAATAAACTTCAAAGTTGTAAATATACGGGCATTTTGTGTCCACTACCATAAATATTTTTATTCCAAATTTTGCCGGTTTGTTGGGTAGGTACATTATAAATGCACATCGACCTCTAAATGCTACGAGTTGCTCATCCAACGTCATGTGTTCACTTGGAGTATAATATTCTAAGCAATGCTTTCTCATACCCTCAATAAAGTACCGTATGGCAGCAAGTTTATCGATTTCTTGTCTTTGAGGGCGATCGCGGATGTCATCAAATCGCAAAGATCATAATAGGAAACGAAATCTATTTATCGACATTGTGAGATAAACCAGCTCAAAGCCTGTCCCAATAGTTGTCCCAAAAGTCTTTAAGATTTTGACGTCCAGATCTATTGGCTCCGATTACTATAAGTAACCCAACAAACGCTCTCATTACAGTGAGAGTCGTGGGCTTCGCATCGCGTTCTCCTTGGTATTTAGTCTTTATAGTATTTATATATATATTCGTACAATTCACCAAGGATTCAAAAACATCAGTGTCAAAAAATAACTCAAAACATTGAAGGGATGTGCTGGCATTACAGGCAGTACCTTTTAGTCCTAAAGGTCTTTGTATAATATTGTGAGAACGTACCCTTGTTGCAGGAAATGGACGTTTTCTCCATTCTGTTTCATTTCGTGACTTATAAGTGGCTAAATCTGCAAGCGGTACACTGTCATCCGAATCGCTGTTATTTTGTTCAGCAATCTTATCATTTTCATCATCATCTTGCTCGGTGTCAGTTTCATGCGGAGAATGAATTGTATTTTCTTCTTCTCTCAAATCCTCTTCCTGTTCACTTTCAATCAAATCATCCTAATCTAACTCCTCTTCTAGCCATCTTGACACGTTTTCTTCCAATCTGCGTTCCATATTTCCGATCTGTTGATAAAATATCAACAAAAAGTAAGTTCACATTTCACAAATATAAAATACGATACCAAAATTATTAAGAAAACATAATATTGATGTCAATTTTAAAAAATATTTCGTACCTCAAAAGTTCCACCAGTGCACGCAAGGGCTACATACGTAGCCCAACAACTTGAAATCGTTATTACTTGCACGTGTGCCAGCGTCAAGTGCTCACGCCACTCTAAACGCGTCCAGCAACAACCAAACGGAGCTTAGCCAGCGGCTCAAAGTTAAATCACATCATTTCGTGAAGTAATGAACAAAAACAATACTCTGGGCTACATATGTAGCCCGCGCGTGTACTCGCGTGTTAAATAAAAATTTAGCAGACATGGGAATTATGGGGAACTTTCAAATTTTATTTGTAATCACATTCTAAACAATATAACCGATTTCCAGCTTGGTGCGAATTTATGCACCTCAAATGTCTAATTGACTGATGTATTGGTTGCTTTTTAACGCGTTAATATTATAGTAAGTACGTACTGGTTCGTATTGAAAAAATATTTTTGTATTGGATTTAAAACCATTTATTGAGGAAGGTCTTAGGCCAGCTATACTCAACCTGCGGTCCGCGGTTCGCATGAGGCTCTCAAAGTCTTCAGGTCGAAATTTCAAGGTAGTATGCTGCATATCAAATATGATATATCTAAGAAAAAATGATAATATTATGTCATGTACTACATAATATTACATATTCCCTACTTATTTTCTTCTTATGTGTGTAATACGGAGTAACATAAAAAAAACGCTTATTTGAGATTTGAGACCCTGTTATCTGATGGGGTTTCACGCCCTTCAATTATATTATCATACGTATGATAATATAATTGATGGCTTACGCCATATTGTGTTAAAAATGTTGAATACTATTCAAATTGTACAAAAGAAAAAAGAAAAACAACGATAAAACTTTTTAACTTTTAAGTATAAATATTTGATCGAAGCTTTTAAGTATCGAATAAAATCATACAATCTGATTGAATAATGAATAATTTTTGTCTTATTAAATGGTCTTATTTTCAAAAATGTTGGAAGAATAATGATTTATGAAAACATTGGACTGCTGGACGAAATTTTTTAACAGAAGCAGAACCTGTAGTGTCTTCTTTCTCTGTGTGTAAAATATATTTTATGTGTACTATAATAAACTGTTAAAAATAAAAAATAAAAAATAATAATTTAATACCTATTTTTTTCGTATAATAGCCCAGTAGAGCGATGTATGGAGAACTGAAATTAATTATAGTCAGAAATTTTTTTGCACTTATGTTCAGGGGGGTCATAAAAGCAATTCAAAAACTCGACGAAATCCGACTGGTGCGTTAGCCACCATATTGGTTTGAAGGTCAAATCTTTTTTTAGCCATATCTCCTCTATTTGTATTTTTTTTTACAAAAATAATAAAAACCAAATTTGTCGTGAATTTAATTTTTTTCAACTTTAGTTCCTATAATTTTCATTGTAAAATCGATTTTTAGGGAAATAACCGCAAAAAACAAGTCAAAGTGCAATTTCACCTGTATCTCAATTATTACCGAATAAAGCGCAAATAATTGTAGAAACAAAATTGTAAATGATAGATCATTAAGTTTCCCACACATTTAATTGTTATGATTTTTTTCAAAAATCAATATTTAAGCTCCTACGCCTATTGTAAATGTACCGAAACCAAAGCGACTGGTTAAAACTGGATATTTCTGATCATGGATGACCCTATGACAACTACGGCACAACCTGCACCTGAATCATTATTTAAAATTGGCTAAGTGCGAGTCGGACTCGCTCACGAAGGGTTCCGTACCATTATAAAGCAAAGATAGGCAAAAATTTGCAGTTTTGTATGGGAGCTCCCCCTAAATATTTATTTTATTTTAATTTTATTGTTAATTATTAAAGTACGAACACAATTAAATATTTTTTGCATATTCAAAGTGTCTTAGTGCAGCTCTTTTTCATTTAGAGCAAAAAAGGCCAATAAAATTGTGTTTGATGGAAGCCCTATCAAATATTAAATTATATTGTGTTTGCTGTTAAAGCGGGAAACGAAACACATAATATGTGAAAATTTCAACTCTCTACCTATAACCGTTCTTGAGATAGAGCCTGGAGACAGACAGACGGACAGTCAAACAGACAGACCGACGGACAGGCAGCGAAGTCTTAGTAATAGGGTACTGTTTTTACCCTTTGGGTACAGAACCCTACAATGATTTCTTGTAAATGCAAGGAAAACTGTAAAAGAATGTGCGGATGTCGCAAAGCGGGCTTGAAAGTTTCTGTTATTTGTCAAAACTGTGGTGGTGACTCGTAAAAATTTGTCGAACTTCCAGAGTTATTCGATGATAATGAAGAAGGCGCTACTGAGTAGGTCTCAGTAGCGCCTTCTTCATAGATCCTTTATAACTGGGGATACCACATAAAAGAAAGGCGCCTCGAGGTGTACCCCAGCGTTAGTGCCAAAAAAGGGACTTAAATATTTAATACTGAAAAAATTCATAAGAATCAAAGTTGTAGGAAATTTAATGATCTACAACTTTTATTCCATTTTTAGGGTTCCGTACCTCAAAAGGAAAAAACGGAACCCTTATAGGATCACTTTGTTGTCCGTCTGTCCGTCCGTCTGTCAAGACCCTTTTTCTCAGGAACGCGTGGAGGTATGAAGCTGAAATTTATATCAATTACTCAGGTCTACTGTCCCTTGAAGCTGTGAAAAAATCAAACTTCTAAGCCAACGCAATCAAAAGATACAGCCGTTTATGCCGCAAATTTTCGACACTTGCAAGGGAATCAAAACCTACAGGGTGCTTCCCGTGAACTCAGAATCTTGAAATTTGGTACGAAGCAACGTCTTATAGCATAGATAAAGGAAAAATTACGAAAACCATAAATTTTTAGTTACATCACATAATATATTTTTTTTTAATAATTTTAAACTTACTACCCATTTCCTCATAAACGCGTAGAGGTATTAAATTGAAATTCATACCAAATACTCAGGTCTATAATACCTTTAAGCTGTAACAAAATCAAACTTTGTAAACCTTGCAGGTTTGTACGGAACCCTCGGTGCGCGAGTCCGACTCGCACTTGGCCGGTTTTTTTTTTCTGTATTTGACAATAATCGCGACACAGGTAGAACAGGCGAAATTATACTTTGACTTGTTTTTTGCAGTTATTTCCATAAATATTGATTTTACAATAAAAATTATAAAAACTAAAGTTGTAGTGAATCAAATTTGCGACAAATATGATCCTTTTCATATTCACAAAAAATAAAACATAAAGGAGATATAGCTAAAAAAAGATTGGACCTTCAAAACAATATGGCGGCTAACGCACACGTCGGATTTGGTCGAGTTTTTGAATTTAAGCTATTTGTGACCTCCTCTAAACACTGGTGTAAAAAAAATCTGACTATAATTAATTTAAAAAAATCTAACTCTACTGGGCTATAAGTTTCTTAGTTTCGTTTTCAAAGCGAAAATATTATTTTTAGAGGATTGTAGCCTCAACACAAAATCATAAAATAAGGCACAGGGATGGTCGTAGTCTTTTTTTCTATCGGAATAAAAAATACTCTAATGGCACCCGAAGCGCCAAAGCAATATTAAAGAGACCATACGTTTTGATTTTGATGGACGTTTCTACCGTTTAGAAACCGATATAATTGCTGTTTGTATTTCTGAGTATGTCAATAATGATCACAACAATTTAGTTTTTGAGTAACAATAAGATCTCTAATAGGTAGTCCCTCTTCTGTAGAAAATCCTACTGAAAACTAAGTAATCATCAGATGTAACAAAACATGTCTCGTTTTTTCAATGCCAACAAGTAGCCTGATCCTGAAATTAGACTATCCCGTTATATGCTTATCCTTACTAATATCATAAATTAAAAACATGTCACCTCTTCTTGCCAAATACCTGGAATGGAAATATGGAATGGAAATATATGAATAAATAAACTATCCTTAATATATAATATATATCAAAGATAGTTTATATTGCAAAAAATGCATGAATTCCAAGCGATAAGTTTGCAGGCATTATTTATATAATTATGGATCTTTTTTATAATAGGACTAGTCCTATTATAACTGACATCATGGTGACAGCAGTCGGAATAAAGCTGGTCCGCGCCCCGTGCGTTCGGTGGCAAATTGCTTGTTTTTTGTATGGAATCAGCTCGGCTCAGCACAATGCATCATTAGTTCCCCTGCCCTGCCCTGCCCAAACCAGAAAACGTAATGACGTTTCATGAAAGAGAAACGTGCATACGACGTGTACTTACAAAACTTAATTATACGGAGGAGCTTTGTAAATAAGGTATACCTTTAGGATTTTTTTAAACTTAAAGTCTATGTATGATAGTCCTCCTTAGTCCCTAAACTAAGGTGTTTTTATAATACTATGTAAATAGGTCATACGACGTACCCATTATGTTATATTATTTTTATTTTATTGTAGTGTAGTGTGAATTCTACAAGACGACATCTGTAATATTAGACTACAAATACGTAGCGAATGTTAGTTATGTATTTGAGTAAGTAGTACCTACAGTAACTTCGTAATTATAAACATTAAACAGCGTATTTTTTAAACATCGATTAACAAAATTATCTCACAGGATCTGTTTATTTCAAGAGGGTTTTGGGATGGGCGTACAGCGCATTCACGCTTCATAAATCATATTACGTGTTGAATTTATTTCGCTAACAACATTGATGCCAGCTGACTAATTATAATGGCGATTTTTAATGCTTACGTAATAATAAAAGGACAATAGTAAGATGTTAGGGCTGCGCCGACTGCACGGCGGCTCGTAACTTTTACGACTAACAATTAAAACTTATACAATAGGGCACAGGGCAGTAAAGAGAGGATAAAAGTTCATTATAAAATAAAATTCACACTAAGAGGGCACGCTAGCACTGTTTTTCCATACAAACGTATTCCCCAATTTACTCTCTGGACAATGCGTCTAGACAAATGATTTTTTTATACAATATTGGGATCTGTTAAGGCTATGCCTCTACGTTCGATTTTTTCTAAATTTACTAATAAATAAAGAAATATGACCCTTCAAATATCGCAAAAAATGAATGCCCCGTACCCCGCCAATCCACCGACCATAAAACAAATTTGAAAGATCTTTAGGATAATATAAAAACGTAGAGGCATAGATTCACTCTTCCTGAAGATATAAAAAATAATAATAATAATTAGATAGGCTCTATTTTGAAGGAGGAATCAGAGGACTACGTTACCTTGATTTACTGTATCTGTCTCTATCACAATACAAGGTGAAGCGTGATGGCAATAGTTTCTTCGTTTAAATTCTACTGCACCTGCGTTCCCTCTTAACGGTCTTGTAAACAAAGTAATTATTCTTGGTTACCGTAATATACGACAAAGTTGTAGCACGTTTTTAGGTCTGAAGACGTTAGCAGCTCTACTTGGAATTCAAAATTAGAAATTTCTTTTTGAAATAGATTTTATCACAAGAGATCTATTGCCAAGAAGGCTCGTGGGCCAAATTTTGCAAAATAATATTTCCACACCCTAGCGGTAAAAAATTTAGAGAACACAATATGTAAATCTATCCAAGAAAAATTTATCTACATATTCCTTTTTACAAAAAATAACTAGCAATTTCTTTTGCAAACATTGCAAAATATTTAAAATTCTCAAGCGTAACCAACATTATTTTTAACAAAAAATTAAAACCGACTTCCAAGGTAAAAACAATAATAACATCCTTATAATATGAACTAAAAAGTATTAAATAATTTTTCCTATCTAATAGTGCCTTTTTCCGAATTCGGCTAAACCTCAACTATTTCTGTACTCAATCTTCATCATTTTGAAGTCGGTACCAGATATAGCTGAATCTTCAGTTCTCTGACAGAATAGGTAAGTATTTGAAACTTTTGGAACTGGCACCGACTTCAAAATTATGAAGATTGAGTACAGAAATAGTTGAGGTTTAGCCGAATTCGGAAAAAGGCACTATTAGATAGGAAAAATTATTTAATACTTTTTAGTTCATATTATAAGGATGTTATTATTTTTGTTAAAAATAATAATTTCACTCTTTTTAGTTACCTCGATTGTTTTTCTTATTCCTATTACGATGTAGATTGTTTTCCTATGTAAGTTTTTTCATACTAAGGGTTCAATTTATTACCTCGATCGTGGGAATCGCAGACACAATAGATTTTTAATTGTTATGCGGCAGCCGGGTGCCGCTTGGGGATTGATGGGTTAATAGTTAAACTAGTGTAGTACCTATCGAAGCAACTTACTTCTCTTTTTTCTTTCGAATCTCAAAAGTAATGTCAAATGTGTGCCTTACGCTCTGGAGTTAAGGTTGACTTTGTTATGTTCAATTTTGTGGTACATAAGTCGCTTAGAACTTAAATCATTTATTTTGAAACAACATTATATTTTTATTAAAATCGCTATGAAAAGTACCAATTATTATAAGGACATAACGTGATGATATAATTATGGTGTTGTATATTGTATCCATATACAACCATGTGACACTGGTGACGCTGACGTGGTAATGATGATGATGATGATGTTAATGATGATGAATGTAATTTGCATAGTAGCATATGCTTTTAGTTCTTAAAACAGCGCCTAAACCCCCAAACTTATCCGAACGAATAAACGAATCCGGAGTTCGCTTAGTATCTTCGGAACCATAGTATACCTTGGTGCAATATCTTGCGTTTTGGTAGCATATGCTTAGTTTACTTCTCATAAAACCAAAATCACCATATGTTTCCATATAAATTTTGAGGAGTTCCCTCGATTACTCATGGATCCCATCATCAGATCACCACTTTTGTGAAAATGGGACCAAATTGAAGGGAAACCTAATAGAACAAAACAAAAATTTTGAAAATCGATTCACAAACGGCGGAGTAATCGTTGAACATACAAAAAAAAAAAAAAAAAAAAAAAAAAAAAAAAAAAAAAAAAAAAAAAAAAAAACCACAGCCGAACATATAACCTCCTCCTTTTTGGAAGTCGGTTAACAAAAAGTCGGTACTTATAGAATATTGGCATCCATTTTTGCCTGCACAATTCACACGTGATAAATTTAGTCGAATTTCGATAAATGAGGGTACATACCTATCGCCCCTCGTCTATAAAACGTTTCATTGTGTTATTTCTACGCTTCAGTGGAGTCTGTGAAAAATGGTGAGTTGCAAAACTCTCTTTGTTATAAAATGATCTCCGACTTGTGAAGATGATGTTAGATGTGATGTAAATTTAATTATTGTTCAAAGGGAAATTTATTTTGTCATGTATGTAAGTAGTTACGCAATTTAATTATTATTTATTTTGTGATATTGTTAAATTTTATTTTACTGTGGTAAAGATTATAAGATTTATAAGTTATATTTTAACTAATTTCCGTTAACTGCAAAAATGTAATGAAATAATTTAACTGGAGTCATATTAGATAATAACATGTTTTTCGGGATAAACGTAAGTATTCAAAATTCATCAAAATCGTTAAGCGATTTTCGCTTAAAGGAGTAACAAACAGATAGACAGATAATTTCGTATCTATATAATATATATCTAATATGTGAATGGAAGTATACGGCAAATAAAGATAGAGTTCCTCTCTACCTTTGATATCTCCCCGATCGACCGCACTTTATGAGCGTTTAAACATTGCGAGGCGCGATGTCATGTGTCGCACCGATAAAATATTATGTACATACAAGAGAACAGGGAGATGCTGATATTTTAGTACGAAACATAATATAATAATTGTCTTTGTCATTTTCTGCGCCATATCGATCAGAGGAAAGAATTCATAATTGAAATCGTTTTTTTTTATTGAATTATAACAAACGATTGAAAAAATGCTTTTATGTCCAAAGCATAAAGGTGTTTCCTATTTATTGTATCGTAATGTGTAAACACTCTAAAGTACAGTGATATATTATTATGCTCTAAATTTAAATTCATAGTGTACTAAGCCTATTATCAGCACCGGGCTCGACCACATATTCAAATTACGTTTTAATTACAAACTACATTTTGTCATAGCTGCGGCATACTAAATCGTCATTAGTTAATTTCCCGCCTCGCCGCCGCGTGGAAAAAGCGACGTTAAATATTCATCGGGACTGGGATTGGGACACGCAATTTATGTCGAATTGAAATGGACAAAAGCCATATCACGTGATCCATTTTAGATTAGAATTCGATGTACAAAAATATTGTTTGGTAGAGTCTCGGAAAATTAAAGTATTATATTATGTTGACGACATCATCATCATACTATACTATAGGTAAAAGATAACATAAGAGATGAAGAGGTATGAGTTCTTCTCACAATCAACTGAACTATAATTTTGTTAACCTTTGGTATAATATAAATAGCGCATCTTCTGGCTAACAAGAGTAGCTCACTCTGCGTCATAGAAACTGTCGTAATATAACAAGGAGAAGTGACAAAACTCACACTCAGTACTCAGATTGTAAATTCTACACCCGTGCTTCTAGGGCCCGAATCTCAAGCTTCGAATGTCGATTTGATCGCAGGCAATCTCTCTTGCATCCTGTCTTAGGGCCTGATTAAAGTGACGAGACAGTGCCCTCAGCCGAGCACATCCATAATAAACATACCGAGAGCATGGCCGAAAGCAATGTCTCGCCACTCTACTCGGTTGGTATAATCAGGCCCTAATGCGCGAGTACAGGCCTGCGATCGAAACGACACTCCAGGCTTGAGAATCGGGGCCCCTGATCTCAGCAATATCCTGTTCCCAGCGGGTTCGTGGCATATTTTTGCATATCACATCTGAACCTTGAGATGTTATTCCGAGTTTAACATAGGGACAGAATAATCTCATTTCTACGTCATCTCGACTTTCATACAAAGGTATAAAATATTTTATATTACGCATGAATAATATGAAAAAATATGTTTATGGATGTACATTATAACGACCTATTAAAATCTAAGTTAACATAACGTTAAGAAAAAACATGTAGAGGTTTAGAGAAATGGCTTTACATTTTTAGAATTATTATTTTTAGGCCGGCCGCACATTATCCGAAATTTCTGATCAGAAAAATTCGGACGAAATCGACGAAATCTGACAGATCCGATGACATTTCAATATTATTATTAGGGTTCCGTACCTCAAAAGGAAAAAACGGAACCCTTATAGGATCACTTTGTTGTCCGTCTGTCCGTCCGTCCGTCTGTCAAGACCCTTTTTCTCAGGAACGCGTGGAGGTATGAAGCTGAAATTTATATCAATTACTCAGGTCTACTGTCCCTTGAAGCTGTGAAAAAATCAAACTTCTAAGCCAACGCAATCAAAAGATACAGCCGTTTATGCCGCAAATTTTCGACACTTGCAAGGGAATCAAAACCTACAGGGTGCTTCCCGTGAACTCAGAATCTTGAAATTTGGTACGAAGCAACGTCTTATAGCATAGATAAAGGAAAAATTACGAAAACCATAAATTTTTAGTTACATCACATAATATATATTTTTTTTAATAATTTTAAACTTACTACCCATTTCCTCATAAACGCGTAGAGGTATTAAATTGAAATTCATACCAAATACTCAGGTCTATAATACCTTTAAGCTGTAACAAAATCAAACTTTGTAAACCTTGCAGGTTTGTACGGAACCCTCGGTGCGCGAGTCCGACTCGCACTTGGCCGGTTTTTTTTTTTAACCCACCACGTAAGAAATCTGATTTCCATACCATGATAACTAGACACAATATGTCGGAAGCCTATACAAGCTTAATCTGACACGCTCGAGCTTGTCCCGAAATCCCCTCTTCCCCTCCCCAACTACCTAACATATGTTTGGTTGTGGACCCCGCATACTATCAGAATTCCGACGTGTCTGACGTCCGACAAAATTTTACTGATCAGATATTCGGATCGCGCTCTCTCTATATATTTTGTTCTAAACTCGGACTCGCCGGAAGGTTTCTGATAGGTGTGCGGTGTGGTGGTCCGGCGGCGGGCGTCCGAATTTTTCTGATCACAAATTCTTATAATATTGTGCGGCGTCGCGCCGGGCTTAAAGATACGACATAGAATAGGCATGATGACTATTTTTTTTTCTTCTTGGTAATAAAAGGACCATTCAAAAGTCGAAACATCGGCGAAAGAATTACTCTGTTAGCTTAAAAACTTTCCAAGATATCACAATTCAAAAATCTAATAAAATAGACCTTCCCGAAATGCTCTATACAAAGTTCTACGAAATTATGACGTCACTCTTTTGTGGTTTGTACGCATCGGGGGAAAACTTTTTTTTTTTTTTTATAATATCTATGGACGCTTCACACCACGTCAGTCTGGCCCCGTGCTAAGTACCTGAAGGACTTGTGTTACAGGTACCAGACAACGGAAATATATTTAATACTTTTATACTATACATATATTTAAGATTTTTATTATATCATACACATATTTAATACAATACACATCCAGACCCGGGAACATTGAAAACTTTTTGTTCCGCCGGCGGGATTCGAACCCGCGACCCCCGGCTTGAGCTGCCACACACTCAACCAATTGAGCCACAGAGGTCGTCGTTGTTCGATAGGTATATTAAATATTGCGTTTAAGAAAGTGGTTTCTTAACAAAAGTTGCTTTTAATTGCATAAGTTATCGAATGGTAAATAAATATTTAGTTAATGTATGTAAAAAAATCGACTTATCTATCTCTAACTTTGAAGCCTCATAACAAAAAAATACAAAAATTTTCAAGCTGAAATTTTGGTAATACTTATTTTTTACCGTTATATCTTTATTTAAATTAAAAAATCTGCTAATCTTTGACCTTGTCATCATCCCTATAACTATAATTATACTGCGTATTTCATTGTTTTGCTAAGCACCTTATACCCCTGTGATACACTTGAAAAGCACCACTTGGTTTCCATTATATTATTGTTCAATACTTTACGATCGCACTCGAAGAGTCTTAATTATTGCTTAACTTAAAATTAATAAAGGTTTTGAAATCAAATTCATACATTTTCTAGCAAATTCTTGATTAGATTAAATTACGCAATCATTACCTACGGCCAATACCATAAAGGGGGTGACAGACGTGCGAGTAAGTACGCGGACTTATGGCTCGACGATCTTAATCGCCTGTATGTCAGCAAAGAGCCGCGAGCCGTGGGCCGCGAGCCGCGAGCCTGGGGGCATGGTAATCCAGTGTGAGCGATTCTCGTGTGTCATCGACGCGAGCCGAGTAATTTCGCGAACTTAAAACCCGCGTGCTTTAAGTTCGTACGTCTGTCAGGCCTTTTACATTACCACAGCGTTGAAACATAGATGCAGTGCCGGATTTATATTTTTCACGTGTGTCATCGACGCGAGCCGAGTAATTTCGCGAACTTAAAACCCGCGTGCTTTAAGTTCGTAGGCCTTTAACAATTACCATAGCGTTGAAACATAGATGCAGTGCCGGATTTATATTTTTTATGAGTGTAGGCCACTTTATTTCCGCCACCCCATGTACGAAATTTGCCACCCCCCAGGAAGCTGCCGCCCCCTAGGACGCTGCCGACCCTAGGCCGCGGCCCTTACGGCCTATTTAAAACTGCAGGGCTGCATAGATGGTAATGATTATAAAGTCGATATTTACTAACGATACTAGGACAACACTAGCAGGCAGTGTTGTTTAACGACCAAAATGTCAGAATATCGGAACGACGTAAAACCGCAAATAATATGGTCCAGCGACCGACCGGCTCGACGTTATTTATTTAACCGTAATCGTCGAAATACTATACTATGGAAGAGTAACTGAGCCAAAATTGGTACACACTAAGGCCCAATTTCACCAAAGTCTGTTAGTGTTAACAGCTTGTTAAAATGTTATGTCTTCTCTTTCATTCATATGGAAAACGAAAAAGGTAACGTTATAATTCGAGCATTAATTGGTGAAATTGGGCCTAAGGATCACTGGCGCAAACTCATTAAACTTAGTCCTGTGTCGCCATTATGTCTTTTCTGTCATAAATACGAGAAACGAGAGAAATAACATAATATTAACCCAGGGTTATTTTTTACCGAGACTGTCGCAAGTCGGCTTAAGGAATCATTTTCCTTGGTTGTCATAGTCGGGTCAGACGCACACGTTGCCTAAACTATATTTTTATGACATTGACCGGAGCGATATTTGAGCGGTCCAAATTCCAATACATAGAGTTATTGTTCTATAGAATGGTATTTCGATGACCGTCATGTTGTTTTCGACTATTTTATGGCCTCACTTTATAACATTCGGGACAAACATTCGGCAAAATATTTTATCCATAAATATAAATATTTACTGGCAGTAAGACAGTCATTTTGCACAGTTTTGGTTCTGTTAACAAATGGTATACTTTTATTTATGTGCTTAATAAATAGCTAGTATATTTATTTATATTGTTCTCATATATTTGTAAGCAATTCAATCATATTACTGCATAATATTTTCTGAATACTTTCTTGGTAAGGTGAATAAATGTACTTACAGAAAATATTAAGTGGATGAAAGTTTTCCTCGAGTAAGTATGTTACTTATTAGACGACATAATATACATAACAGATAAGACATTACTTACTCGCTGATGGATGAAACCATAGGTTCTTAGTAGTGCTTGGTACTACTAATATATATTCTGTGGTAGTGCCTTGTGTACTTAGAATACCTGCGTGTTTGTGAAGCTCTACGTATGACACCTGCCGTCCTAGCATACGCCAACGAGATATTTCGTGGATATCTCACTCTCGAGCGTAGTGATATATATATATATATATATATATATATATATATATATATATATATATATATATATATATATATATATATATATATATATATATATATATATATCGACAAACTACTCTTCTCATTTGTCATCTTCTTCTGTCATCTGTCTCAATCTTGACAAAACTCGAAAATTATTCCTATTACGATGTAGATTGTTTTCCTATGTAAGTATTTTCATACTAAGGGTTAAATTTATTACCTCGATCGTGGGAATCGCAGACACAATAGATTTTTTATTGTTATGCGGCAGCCGGGTGCCGCTTGGGCTTGATGGGTTAATAGTTAAACTAGTGTAGTACCTATCGAAGCAACTTACTTCTCTTTTTTCTTTCGAATCTCAAAAGTAATGTCAAATGTGTGCCTTACGCTCTGGAGTTAAGGTTGACTTTGTTATGTTCAATTTTGTGGTACATAAGTCGCTTAGAACTTGAATCATTTATTTTGAAACAACATTATATTTTTATTAAAATCGTTATGAAAAGTACCAATTATTATAAGGACATAATGTGATGATATAATTATGGTGTTGTGGGGGCATATTGTATCCATATACAACCATGTGACACTGGTGACCCTGACGTGGTAATGATGATGATGATGATGTTAATGATGATGAATGTAATTTGCATAGTAGCATATGCTTTCAGTTCTTAAAACAGCGCCTAAACCCCCAAACTTGTATCTATAAGGAATCCGAAGTTCTCTTAGTATCTTCGGAACCATAGTATATCTTGGCGCAAAATCTTGCGTTTTAGTAGCATATGCTTAGGATACTTCTCATAAAACCAAAATCACCATATGTTTCCATATAAATTTTGAGGAGTTCCCTCGATTACTCATGGATCCCATCATCAAATCACCACTTTTGTAAAAATGAGACCAAATTGGAGGAAAACCTAATAGAACAAAACAAAAATTTTGTAAATCGGTTCACAAACGGCGGAGAAATCGTTGAACATACAAAAAAAAAATAAAAAAAATATCCACAGCCGAACATATTATAACCTCCTCCTTTTTGGAAGCCGGTTAAAAATAAAGATTTTGTATGTTAGTTTGTTATAAATACCTTAAAATATCAGGTCTTGCCTTCAATAATTATCAAAAAAACGAAAAACCCGAAAAGCTCGAAAAACCTGGGTTCCATTTTTGAAATCCGGGTTTTTTCGTGTTCCCCAAAACCCGGGTTTTCCCGGGTTTTCGGGTTTCGGGAAAACCCGGTCTCGATGCCCTAATCAGCATAGTATAATAACAAAGATGGATAATTTTCCCCTTTTATGGTTCCTTACCCAAAGGGTAAAAACGGGACCCAATCACAAAGATATTTCAGCCTGTCCGTCTGTCCGGATCTGTCTATATCCAGGCTCCTCACCTTTCTAACATGTAGTGATTATTATTTAAGTATGAATACAATTGAGTATTTTTTGGTCATTTACTAATATTAAACTAAGTAACCTTTTTGTTAAACCCAGATCCCAAAGCGATAAGACATAACTTACTATCACAATATGGATGAAACTTTAGGTTCTCAGTAGTTCCTTATGTACTTAGAAATACTTAGAATACTTGCGAATTCGTGAAGCTCTACAATCTACATAATACTACTTTCATTCCAAAATTTTTGCATCCTTATTTCAATAATGTGTAAAAATGTCTGTCTGTCTGTCTGTCTGTAACCTCTTCACGCCCAAACCGCTAAACCGACCAATTTGGTACGGATGTGAAGTACATCCGTACCAAATTTCAGCAAAATCAGCAAAAAAAGCCCCGGGAAAGCATATAGAATACTTTTTATCCCGGAATTTTTTTTTGCGCAACGAAGTTGGCGTTGGCGTGGCGTTAAATTAATAAATTAATAAATATTGAAATAAATTTATTTATTGCTTGCATTTGGGACAATGAATAGATTAGGAGCTATTTTATTTTTAAGGTATTTTTAAATTTTATTGTAAAAAGATATCAGGTATGCCGCGGCCGCACATGCGTCTATCGTCACGAAGCTTCGTGCTATGAGACGATACCATTGGACGATACACGCAGATCGTCCAATGGTATCGTCTCAAGCACGAAGCACAACGCATGTGCGGCCGCAGTATTAGAAGAATATATTATATAATAATACTAGATGACGCCCGCAACTCCGTGGCGCCAAAATTCGTTTATCGCGCGGGAACTGTACATTTTTCCGGGATAAAAAGTATTCTATGTCCTTTTTTTATAAAATTAGGGGGCAAACGAGCAAACAGGTTTTTTTTTACGAAATAAAGGGGGCAAACGAGCAAACGGGTCACCTGATGGAAAGCAACTACCGTAGCCCATGGACACTCGCAACATCAGAAGAGCTGCAGGTGTGTTGCCGACCTTTTAAGACGGAATAGGGTAATAGGGTAGGGGAGGGTGGGGTAGGAAATAGGGTAGGGGAGGGTAGGGAAGGGAATAGGGTAGGGGATTAGGCCTCCGGTAAACTCACTCACTCGGCGAAGCACAGCGCAAGCGCTGTTTTACGCCGGTTTTCTGTGAGCCCGTGGTATTTCTCCGGTCGAGCCGGCCCATTCGTGCCGAATGGCGTGCCGAAGCACACGGACGACGTCGCGGGCAACAGCTAGTAGAAAATAAATTCTTGCAATATTGTTATCTAAGGTGTTATATTAATTTATAAAATAAAAATAACGCCTTTAAAAAAATTGCAACAAAGTTATTTTTAAAGCGTCTGATAAAAGTTTTGGTCATTGAAAAGCGTCTTACACTATATGATACTAGTTCAGAATACAACAAATAAACAACAAAATAAGTAAAGTAAGACAAATTTTAGTCAACTTTCTTACCTGGTACCTGCCCAGGTGTCACACGTAGAGATCCACAAACACGCAGGTATTCTAATTGGTTTCACCCATCAGAGAGTAAGTTACGTCTTATCCTTCTGGGATCGTTCCACAAGACGTGTCCTTACACTTCATGTGAATGACATAATATTATTATGTATGACTTTTTACTAGCCTCGTGACATCATTACATGCCTAGCTATCACAGATAATAATTATAAATATTAAGAATCATAAAGTGGGTGGTTTTATGCGAGGTGGTTTAATGCATATTAAATTCAGTCAAGATTACATGAGGAAGTAATAAAATATTTTATGACCTTATTCCTTAACGTATTTTTAATTTCATACTCAATATTCTGGACGCCACGTTGCCACTTGCCAGTAAAATTTAATTACATACAAAAATGCTGAAATTGTGACTTAAAATATCGTGCATTACACACGAGTGCGTCTTTTTCAAAGATTGTTCGCTCGTTTTTAAAAAATACTGTCAAAATTGTAGCTTTCAAATAGTGGAAACTAAACTATACAAGTAATAGCGTTAGAAAAAAAAATGGGTTTACCAATATTTTTATTATTAAATATAACAAAACTATTTGTAGACCCTCATTTCTTTCTCTAATGCTGTTACTTGTACTTACATTATTTCAGAAAGAAACAAGTTTTTTTTTTAGATAATACTCTTGAACTTAAGACAGCCGTAATTAACGGTTCAATTATGAAATTTGTAATTTCAAAAGAAGATAAAAATTGAATGATTTTTTTATGAAAGAACAGCGATAACAAAGAGCTTTGCCTTTTATGATGTTTAACAAGTACTTGTCGAACAAAAAATCCCTGAAAGTAAATATAAAAGCTTTCAAAGAATTTTATTATTGGTCGCTAATTAAAAGAAATTTTGTTATTCAGCTAAAACAGCCATACTCAAGGCTTTATCAGCCATTTTAAGAGTTAAACCATTTGAAATTTCACGCCCACCGGCAAAATAGTGCAAATTTTAAAGTCGTGAAAATTTTTCCACTTTTAAATCGCTAATTTTGAAGAGCGTGATTATTTTAACCCACCACTGGTTGAGTACCACTGAGCTAAAAGCTAACATTTTACATGGTCATCATCATCTCTTCTGATCTACATTTTCATGAGAAAATACGTCCTGTGTCAAAATTCAAAATACATATATTGAAAACATTTAAAAAAATATATGATTGGAAAACATACAGCATGAATTGAAGGTTTTTCACTTCATTTGCCGCCGTGGAAACCCTAGATTTTTATGTTTTAACCCACAGGGACTGAAATATACGGTCCTCTGAGACTTGGGGACTGTACTAATAATAAGTTTGTTATACATTTTTGTCGTCTTCATTAGATTATGACCTACTTACCAAGGTATTAATTCTAAGGAGCTTAGCGCAGAGATAATTAACTTACAGCCCCGGATAAAATAGTCAAGCGCTATTAAATAAATTAAGCTCCGTCATAAATTAACTTATAACTTTAACCACAAGTCACGTAGGTCAGTAGAAAAAAATGAAACTGCAGGAGAATTCAATTTCGTAACTATTTCTTCCTATTTCTATTTAAGATTTTCGTAGCAAATCTGTTTTACATTTTTTAAGTCGTAGACACCCTTAATATAATAAAAATTAAGGTGAATAATTTAATGTATCGTCATTAATCATTATATTTTCTTCTTTAATTCCAGTCTCCAGCAGCAAATGCACCATAATATGAAATATATTAAAATCTAAATATAAAAGTCAAGAAAATGGGCTTATTACAAGGATATTATATTATTTTCTTCTTATGTATTGATGGAGGAAAAGGATGACTATGTAATATATCGATATTGCGCGATCGAAGGCGACTATTTTTGATTTGAATATCGAATGCAGTACATGACTACTAATTGGCGGTTGGAGCTGTCATAATAGTGACAGCTCGGACGGACTGCGTTGATGAGCATGCGCCGATTGTGGAATTGTATGCGGATGTATATTGTATAATTACCTATGTTAACTACTTAAACGTATTATTTATGTGAAAGTCACACGATTATTATTGAAGACTTGAGTGGATGAAGTAAGTATAACAATTTAAAAACTGACTTTTTTGGCATACTTAAGCCTAGACTTTAGGTCTAGGAAAATTATTTGAAATAAAACAATGTGGATTCTATGTATAGCTAGCTAGATGATGAAGTAGGTGAGTGGATTTCAACAACTTGCATTTTTTATATAATTTTGGTGGAAATTTTTGTTTATAGAATAGAATAGAGATTAGGTGTTTACGGGAAACTGGTACAACAACCACCACCTAGACGAGTTAGCTTGTGACAGAATGAAGTGAATGGCGTATTTTTTATGCTTTAAGAATCAATGGTATTTTGTAAAAATAATGTTTAACACACCCTCTTACCCACCAAATTTTACCCACCAAATTTTACCCACCAAAATTGGAATTTTCGAGAAAAATAATCTTTAAAAAAAACTACGTGCACTAAAGTTATTACACATTAACTTAATTATAAACAAACCAAAACTCTACCGATATTCAAAATAACAACATGATATTATTGACACAAGTTGGATAATTTAAGTACACCAAAATTGCATAAAATCGGGGGTTTTGTGATAAAACGGTTTTCTTTCATTTCTGGCTGAAAACTGGTACGACCCAGCCCAGAGCCACCTCCTAAACGGGTTAGCGTGTGGCTGAATGAAATAAATGGCGTATTTTTTATGCTTAAGGGATCAATGGTATTTTGTAGAAACAACGTTTCGTAAATGACACCAAAATTGGTAAAATCTCCGCGACAGACCTAAACAGTGTCATAAAAACTCAACTACAGAACTTAGTACAATAAAATTCATATATTATCAAGAGTCAACTAATTAAACGACTACATAAAGATAAAAATCCAATCCAGTAACAAGTTTTTTGTAAATCGGTCTAGATATTGAGTAAAATATGTCGACGACAAGCCACCAAAATTGGAAATCACCTATTTATGTTTATTATCTTGGAAAATAATTATTATTTTAAAAAAATAACGACGGGACCAAATTATAAGCATTATGTTTTACTTTTAAAATCAAAAATGAAAACCTTATCTTAAAAAAATAGGATAGTTTTCAGCCTTGCCGCGCAAAAAAGCGGTTTGGGAAATCCAGTCAGGTAAGTTACAAGATTTGTTCAAATTATAAGGGAAAAAATGAGTAATAGCTCCTATGTTGTAAAATTTTTGTTACCCACTTCCTTCACTCATGTCTTCAATTGTTTGTAAGTCTCCTTCGTAAATTAAATAGATACGAAGACAGCAAGATTAAAAGGAAAATGGATTGTATGCTTTCACAATAAACATATTCGGAAAAAATAAATAAAAGAGACCAAAAGTGAAACTCTACAACACTTTTTGCATCTTCGTTAAAAAACTACCTGTTAGGTATTAAAATGAATCGTTAATTTAAAAAAAATATAGATAAAGTCGTACGAGTAAGTAAGTCGTATGAGTAATACGAGTACCTACCTCAACTGTAAATAATGTCAAAGTATTTGAATTTTAATCTATTCATGAGGCCGGTAATTAATTCAGGAAAGAATTGATTACGTGAAAAGTGCAAGTCAAAAAACCAGTAATACTTGCTTTGGCCAATTAATATTTAATTGGTCTGACAAGGTTTTGAGAAAGTAGGTTTAATTTTTTTATTAATAAAATTCTTATCTCTTTTTAAATTAAACATATTAAATTTTAATGTCTTAGCAATATATTATATATTCATAATATTGTCAATAAAACAACCCAATTCCTAAATAACAATAAGATCCTTAGATATTTTATTTGAAGATAATAATATGATATAGGATCTTTTTATTATAATTACTCGACAACGTGTGACGCCCGCAACTTTGCTCCAAAATTAGCTTATCGCGCGGGAACCGTACATTTTTCCGAGATTAAAAGTATCCTATGTCCTTTCCCGGGACTCAAAATATATCCGTACCAAATTTCAGCAAAATCGGTTCAGCAGTTTGGGCATGAAGAGGTAACAGACAGACAGACACACTTTCGCATTTATAATATTAGTATGGAAGTATGGATTAGGGGGACTACGAGCTTAGTATTTTAAATATAAAAGCTAGGTCGTTCATAATAAAGATTAATGTAACTGGATCATTCCTAAAGTATAGAGGTCAGATTGAAATAAATAGCCTGACCCAGAGCTGAAACGAATATCCAAAGATAGCCGGGATTTCAACGAAATCGCATATGAGGTGGACGTATAGGAAATTAGGTTATAGGTACAATTTATATTTTATACAATGTTTAAACTCTAGAAGAAAATCGTATAATCTCCACGTACGTAACATTATATGATTTTCTTTTAGAGTATTTTGCTGTACGATACAATTGAAAATGGCAGAAGTTTATCTCTTCTTTCTTCTTCTAATCTAATATATAAAATTCTCGTGTGGCAGTGTTTGTGCGCGAACTCCTCCAAAACGACTCAACCGATTTTAATGAAATTTTGTATGTACATTCGTTAGGCCTGAGAATACGTTTTTATCTACTTTTTATATTGATACTAGAAATAATTTATATGGCAAAACAACATTTGCCGGGTCAGCTAGTTTGAATATAATGTGGTAGTCCGTAGAAAGTAGAGTCTAAAAGCTATAAAATATCATGATATTTTATGTATATCTTTTCGTACCGGCGATGGGTTATCTTCCCTCCTTTTCCTGGCCCTTTCCCATATAGTGGTGCGCTAGCTCATCCTGTCTTCTTCTCGGAATGTAATGATTTCTATATTTTTAAATCGTGAATAAAAACAACTTGGGTTATTTTTATAAAGCAGTATGCATGTACTTGGTTCCTAACTACTATTTAGGATTTCGCGACCTACAATTACAACGCAAACAATGTTGCGAACGACGTTAAACATCTGCCACTGCCCACTGGATATGATTACTGACATACACGCTGTTGGTAACCAGGCCCCTTAGACAAAGTATCTTTCGTGAAAAAACGATGACGAAATTCGTTATCAAAATGTATGCGGTTTAGCCTAAGAAGCCAGATGTCTTAATTTACTTTAATGTGTTTTAAATTGAGGAATAAAAATTATGAAACGCAACATCTGGTTCTTTATCATTATTTGTTGAAAAACTTAATATGTCTTAAGGCATCGTTCAATCGTGCCTAAGGGCCAGGCCACATTCAGTGCGTTGCGGCGTCGCATCGAAAAAACCTACGACGCCGCAGAACGCTTGGTGGGAATTTCCGATGTAATTCCTATGCATTTCCGCAAAAACAAATCGCATCGCATTTTTGTGCGATGTTGTTTTTACGAAACGACGCTGCAATGCAGGGTTGTGGCCTTGCCCTAACAGCTTAAAAGTTGTCAATAACGTCTAATGAATACGATCAGGCATAAAAATCCTAGATATTTACTCTACATCAGCTAGTAAAAGCCGTTTTGCAAAATAGAGCTACGTTACGTATGGTAGCTAGTTGAAACTTTGTATCCGCTTTTATATTTTATTCCAAAGTACCAACTTTTTGTTGGATTTTGAAATACAAAACTTGTCGCCCATTTAATGTTTATTTCAATAGGATTACCGCGACAAAAAATATGACTCGGTTCAATTCGCTGCAGTAAAAAAGTACATTTTTTACATTGTCAATATGAACAAATGGTCAAATTTTCCCCTAAAGCTAAAGGTGCAATAACAATGCTGCATTCAGTGTTAAGCATCACGCAATTTTAGCTTCTGTTACGAGGTGAGAGAGACTTTTTTTGGTTGCAAAAGATACATAGTGACACGTATGAATCTATTTTTTCATTTCCTTTCAGCTTCTTGTATGGCCTCAGCACAAATTGTCGAAATTCGTGAGGTGCTTACCAAATGTTATTTATATCTTAACATCGATTTTGTTACCTTTTGCTGGGGTTTGTAAAAAGGTTGATTTACAAACACCAGCAAAAGGTAACTTAAGATTAAAGAAATACATATTATACATTATTATATGCCTTATTGTTGCCGATATTCGAATCATTATACACATATTATAAAAAGGTTATGTTTACTATTTCTATCCCAGCCCCTATGGAATAACCCTAACTCTGTTATCAATCTTGACACTAAAATCCATATCTATCTTGGAAGTACACAACGCTTATAAGCCTTCAGAGGCGTTCATAGCAATTTGTTAGTAAAATTCGATTTTATTGAGTACTTAACTGTAATAAAATGAATGTTTTGACATACATTAACTGAAAACTCTTCATTAAATTAAAATTTAATAATCGTTAATGTCTCTGAGTGCGGCAGTTAGACTGGGCCCTGGGGTAATAAAATTATAGAGATGAAGGGCTTCATATAACATTTTTACAACACAATTCTCAATAATATTAGCAAAACCCATAATAACAGATCGCATATGGAAAAAAATACTGGTATAATTCTGCCTCTGCACGCATAGGGCGGCCTGATTGGATCACGATAGCTGAATGTCATCAATTAGTGCCCACGCAATGCTAATGCACCGTATTGTTGGCGGGTCGTGACCGATGGCATATCGGCCAATTGCGCTCGCTATCTCACGTACTGAAAACGTGATCCAAATGATTACCCTTTACAAACGGGTGCTGTCAACCGCAGATGTCGAAGAGATAGGAAATAGTTTGTGTTTAGAGTTCGGAATGGAAAAATGTAGAGTCCGTTCATAGCAAAAACCTATGACGCCCGCAACTCTGCTGCGTTTTAGGGTCGGAAAAATTTTTCGAAATCAGAAAACTATTTATTTTATGTGTAGCCAGATTTATATATTAGCCTGATGATGAAGTAGGTAAGTAACAAGGTTTGTTTAAATTATAAGGGAAAAAATAAGTAATTGTCCGTTATAAAATGTTAGTTATCTGGTTCATTCACTCACGTCTTTAATTATAATATTATTATATTGCCACATAATTTTAATCAAAATGTTATTGTTATTGTTTACAAAGACAAACTGAGGAGCGTCCGAGAGAATAGAACAACGGTTCGGATGGAGGTGTCGGGTTGTTGTGAACAATGACTGTACTCTATTGTTTACTTGGCAAAATAAACTAAACTCGCACTTTAAATAATTAAAAATACGCAAGAAAATGCTATTGTTATTTTTTATATTTTTTTGCGTGTAAAATGTAGAGGTAGAAAAGTACTTGAAAATAAAGTGTACTAGAAAACCAGACTTTATTTTTCATCATCCCAGAATTCAATCCCAAAAAGTTAAGTAAGTGTGTTACATAATGTAATCCGGAGATATGTCTGAAAGGTACCTAAATGCTTCAGTATTTTCGTCGGACTCGCGCACGGAGGGTTCCGTACTGTTATAGAGCAAAAATAAAAATTGTGTTTTTTTGTTTGGGAGCCCCCGTTAAATTTTTATTTTATTTTAACATTATTATTAATAATTGAAGTAGACGTGTAATTAAGAATTTGTGAAAATATCAATATTAACAGGTAGGCTGTTGCCATTATTGATATCGTGCAAAAAATGCTAAAAAAAACACGTTTGTTGTATGGGAGCCCCCCTTTAATAATAATTTTATTTTGTTTTTAGTATTTGCTGTTATAGCCGAAACGGATATATACAATCTGTGAAAATTTCAGAAGCCAAGCTATAGCGGTTCTTGAGAGACAGACAGACGGACGGACAGACTGACAGAAAACGAAGTCTTAGTAATAGGGTCCCGTTTTTACTCTTTGGGTACAGAACCCTAAAAAAGCTATTTCACTTAAGATCGTTTCAAGACACTTTTACATTAAATGTACCTTTAGTATCTGTAAGGATTTTGAGCATCTCTGGCACTTAAAGTAAAAGCAACTCCCCATAATATCATGATATCCCGTTTGGAGTTTGGACCCAAAACCCGTCTCAAGCGATGACAAACAGACACATGTTGACATGTGTTTGTGAAATAAGTTGAGGACGCGAAAGCCGCGATTTTTGCCGTTACATATTCCGTATCAAAATCCGTCAAAAACCTTGGAACTTTTTAATTTAACGAATCTTTTACATATATGTTAAACATTTGTTATATTTTATAACACGGCGAAGTAGTTAAATTGCTTGATTTTAACTATTAAAACGTTAGAAAAAAAATATGAATGAAATTTTCTACTTACTGAGAAGTTTTCTTGAATTTAACCAATCATTAGAAATAAGAATATTTTTACATAAAAAAAAAACAGAAACAAAATCAGTGCTGAATTCACTCTATAACTGAAAACAATCAAGATCGATATACCGAGTACCACACTCGAGACATCCATCCATTTGCATGGTCCACGTCCGTTTGTCCCGCACTTCGCCGAACCCTACCCTCGTTTATTCATGCGGGACGACTTTTTTCTTTGTTTGAATTTCGAAAAGCGTTTTAAAATTCGAATTGTCTAATTTTAAACGTTATGACTGCTTTTGTTGGTGAATGATGTAAGCATAGGGTAAAAGATACACCGAGAGCTGCATTTCGATTGCACCATTACAAGCATACGTTTGCACATCTGATGACTGTAATATGCTTGTAGTAATGAAAACTTGCTAAGTGTGGTGTTCACTTAGTACCTACTAAATTTAAAAAAATATAATATCTTGGGTGTTCACTTGTAACAGCTGTCATGATTGTATTAAGAAAAATGTATATTATCTTATTACCGACTGTATTTAAAAAATGCATCTCAAGCCGTGCCTATTATTATTTGGGAAACTTGTAGAGAGTAGAGAACTGTTCAGTTTTAAAACAATAATATATTTAAATTACATTGGGGTGGAAGCTGTTTATTTTCTTATTACTTGTCTCAAGATTTATTGAACAAAGCTACTGCATATTATTTTATTACACTAAAGTACAATGGCACAGTTTGAAAAAATGTTCCTTGACGAATACAATAAGTCTGGAACGGAAAAACATTACTCGATATTAGACTCTATAATTTGAAGCTTTAGGTTGAATTTAGATTGCTTTTTCCAGCTTCTGTTGTAGTTATTGCCTATTTCGTTCACTATAATTTATTGGTATCGAGGCCATGCCTGATTTTCAAATGCTCCACATGACGTCACGACTTCTGCGTTTAAGGTTCTTAATAAGTTTTCTAAAAATTTATTTGATAGACAGCCCTTACTAAGAATCCAAAAAAAAAAATTTTAGGTTTGTGTGTTTTTATATATTTGACAATTTATGAACAAATATAATGGTGCCAAGAAATACAGCTTTTACTTCACAAATCACAATACAGCTCTCCATAGAAATAATTCATTTCGCCAAAAGTATATAATTAAAGTATTTGTATTGTAATAAAATATGTAATAGCTACGTAATGAAAAGTTAAGTCCATACTCCATACTTATATTATAAATGAGAAAGTGTGTCTGTCTGTAACCTTTTCACGCTCAAACCGCTGAACTGATTTTGCTAAAATTAAGTATGGAGATACTTCGAGTCCAGACTCCCGGGTAAGGACATAGGATACTTTTCAGGAAAAATGTGCGGTTCTCGTGCGATAAACAATTTTTGGCGCAACGGAGTTGCGGGCACAAACTAGTACCTCATATCTTTTCTTCGATAATAATATGTAGGATATAAAATATTTGTTGTTGATGATGATCATTATTATTGATAGCCTTTACGGTTTTAAAATCGCCATATTGTACTGCACGGTAATTGGCTATTATTTTTTATGTAACTTTAAAGTAAAAGCGAATGTTCCAATTTCAAATAACATTTGATATGCCTCGCTCGCTGCGGCAACATTTGCGAACAAAAATCGCTAAAAGTTCGATATGATATCCATACTAATATTGTAAATGGGAAAAAATCTGTTCGTCTATTTATTTTCTGTCTAATGTCTGTTACATAAAAAATAAGCTGCTTAATTGATTTTGATGAATTTTGATAGATACTTTAAGTTCCGGTATCGTTCCTAGGAACGACGTATGTGATATGTCATATGATGGATGGATGGACATATTATGTCCTTAAATAGGATTCTTTTATTCTCTGAAAATGTACAGTTTCTGCGCGTTAATGAACAAAGTTATGGGCAACATCTATAGTAACACAATATATCATCAACTTCTATACTTTATGAGCTCTCATTGTACTTCGAAGGAAACACTAAATCGTTATTATCACTGTTACAAAAGATATATTTCTTAGATAAAACAACAATGGAGGAACAACAGCGCTCCGTCCGGGTATTTCTAAATTGAATTAGTCGGAAAATAGCTGGTAGAAAACGTCTAGGTAGTATTACAGGATCAATACTTTTTGGCGGAGATGAGAAATTGTGGTAAAGTTTTTAAACTATTGCATAGCTTTTATCGCGGGCTTTGAAGTTTGAGCGTGGCGACAGAACCGAGAAATTCCGTAACGAAAAAAAATCTTCGAGACTTCGGCTCGGTGTTTGTGTGCGTGCGACTAGAAGTATGCGAATTATTATTGTATTTTATTTGAATTGAATTATAGTTGATAAAAAATGCTATGTAATAGCTTTACCGCGGCAGTTCCCGAGTGCCACACATATTTTTTTTCTACATATTTCCTTTACGTTACTAAATCAGTTCACTTAACGCGGTGGTGGCTCTACTTTTATAAAACATAATTTATATAATATTTAATATTTTCTATACTAATATGTCGTCGAACATAATATTAGCGGTTTCCTTAAATTGGTCATTTGTTTATTTAAAATAGTCGTAAAAGTCGTAAAAGTAACTTAGGAACCAGGTAAAAAATCTTTATTTTTGTGAGTAACTATCTCGTAACTTAACTTCTAGCATGTTGCTTACAGAGTAACAACGTTATCTGAAAGATCTCTCTGAAAGGAATGCCGACTTCCTTAACGTGCGCCGAAACTCAGCCATAACTACAATAAGCTTATCTTTCGTTTTTTTTTTTCTTAAAATCACATTTTTAAGAATAATTAACAACGTAAATCTATTTAGTTTTAATCTAAAAAGTCTTACTAGCTACTACAATATGCAGTGGGTTTAATTTTAAGTTACAGTACAGCATCTTGATTTTAAGTAGACAACTTTCTTTTCATGTTTTCGTCAATTTTCTTTTCATACAACAGATGCCGCTACTACTAGTATTTGAATTGATATCAGTATAACTCATATTAAGAGTAATTTAGACGTTATAATATAAAACAATTCACGCTAAAAATATTCAATTAAATGATAAAACGCGTGGAAATTTTTAGTACAAGATTCGGAAGAAATAAGATATTTCGTGTAAAACTATGTGAAACTAGATAAGCCGTGTGAACGGAGCCATTCTGTATAGTGTGAGAACGATGCCTAATAGGCGATTCGATTAGAAACACTTCGATCGTCTTCATTGTGGTTACAATAATTGACGTGAACGCCCGAAAGAAATGATGGAGATGGATAGATAGGTGTCGATATTATATAACGGCCGTTCCCAATATTCAATCTATCTCTGGTTTGACATACGACCGATCGCAGCTAACATTGAATTGACATAAAATATATGTCTCTAATGTCTAATGACAGCTATTCCTATCTCTAGTAGGGCAAAACCATCAGATCAAATATTGGGAACGGCCGTAAGTGGTGCTTAGATTACAGATAGAACTTTGATATTGTTAGAATTTAATACTCCACGGTCTATGATGGACAAATAAAGGCCAAGACGTCGATTGCGCATGCACCAGCAGCGGAAATCATGGTGCTAATGATTTATATTTTATACATGATGGTCCGACGTGAAAAGTGGACTAATTTGAAAAATGTGTTAGGTTTATTCTAAAGTCAAGTCTATTCAGAAAATTATTCATGTTCACAGAATAAATATATAATATATTCTTTATTATCAAGGCTGACATTTTAGTGCTCTCGAAGTAGACACGTAAGCAAATCACGATCAATTGAAATAAATATAATCTTCGATACTTTAGAACGCGTCTAGAATTCACCGAAGTCGTTTAGCTTCTACAGTCATGAAAGGAAAACAACTTTGTTATTTCAAAGCGATCAAAGTAATCCTTTTATGAAATATTGAGTGACGCGAACAAAACGTGTCGCTGGGGCGATCTACAAAGGGCGACTTACTGTCGCGCAATCGAACTTTAAACAACGGAGTCGTGGGGCGAAGAAATTTCCCGGGGCATAAATAAAGCAGGAAATGAAAGGGTCAATCGAAGCAGCGGGTAGCCCCGGGTATAGCGGGTAGCCCCATGGCCCCGCTGCAGTTGAAGCCCTCCACCAGACTTCAAGTGCATAGACAATTCAATTCGTTATGGGAAAAGTACCAGACGTTATGACTCCCATGGCATTTGACTGAACGAGAATTTCGAAGTGGTTTTGTTCTCTAAATGTCTCTACTCTCTACACGTAGAGTTAAAATTTACTAGTAATGACCCTAGGTCTACGAATATAATATTTAGCGATTAGACTCTGAAGTTTTGGAACAGTACTGATAAAAATAATAGTTATCAATTTAAACATTTTATATCATAATGCATATGACTTATGTTATACATTTTTTTTAATTTTTGTATTAAACTTAGCTAGTATTAAGAAGTGTGGTCTTTATGAGCTTGTAATATTAGTTCTTACTCTATCAACCAGTTCTTTTAGTTCTTCCATTAGTTAATCAGTCTTTGCTCTAAATGAAGAGAAAATAATTTCAATAGAGGCAGAACTTCAATTGATATAAAAGAGTATCTAAAAGCTTTGCAAGTCTATGGAATAAGTTATGTAAAGACATTCAAAACACCCTTTATATACCACATAAAGTTTGGACTTGAGCATTACCTATAAAAGCAAATCCCATCCCTTCGTTTTATCTCGGTACGAAACCCGAACAAAAGACGATACGGGTTAAGCTAAAGATCTCGTCTTTAAATTCGGTATATTGACGTTATTGTTAAGAAACAATGACTAGTTTTTCTCTCGAAAAAAATAACGTCGACTACAATGAAATCCATTTACATAAGCCGTAGGTCGGGTACTGTTTCAGACGCTACATAAATATTCTGTTATCCTCGCTTTATTTTTATTCGGATTTTCGAGACGAAAGCGGCTACGCGGACAGAATTCATTTGTCCGACACGGTAAAGGGGCTTCGTAAAAAGCGTTAAATAAAATTATTCATTTTATTCAAATAAAGTTTCAGTCCTCACCCCTATTCCGAGAGATGCATATCGGAACCCGTTCCGAGCGGCCGATCTCGGGAGAATTTAGCGAATAATTCAAGGAATCAATCTTGCTGAAAGGGTCTGAGCGGCTAGCGCTCTCAGCATTTTTGTCAGCCCCTTTGTGAGATACCTTAATGTTTTCAAGTTAATTGTTCCGCTTGCAAAGACAATCTCTTCAATTACGTTAAATTGAACTGTTACTTTATGTTATACGTTTATTATTTTTATAAGCAACAGTACCACCGATTACTCAATTGTTGCTAACAGTACTTCGCAAGTAACATTAGCAGAGAAAGGTGTTAACTATTAAAAGATGTGAAAGATGCGGTTTAACGGCTGCAAACCTTCATTGACTATCGTGTTATTAAATCAAAGTATCTATAATAAAGTATGTGGCATATCATTTTTAAAATCTTTCACGCCTAAGCCATATCTGCAATCTCTCTACAAAGGCGGCGAACATTGATATTCCGTAATGAAAAGAAACCCAAGGAGCCTCTGGATTATTTAACGGGGATTTATTATGCAGCACCCTCAAACCGCTCGCCCCGGTAACAATGACAAGTTTTTTGTCCGTCTATGCATTGTAATTGCTCGAAACTCAAGACTCAAGAGCCACCATTAATTTACGTACACAATAAACATTATTTTTTGCGTGCGAAAAATTTAAGAGTTGATAAAAGATGGGGAGATGCGTTATGGATTTTTAGAAAAGATTTCGGAGTGTACAATGTAGAGTTTCTCACGCGAAATTAATTTGAAATGTTTAAATGCGTATTGCTTTATAGGTATAATTATATTCTTATGGAAATCAATGAGTTTCTAAAATACTAGAGTAGCAACGTCTTACAAACGATTCTCAGAAATGAGTAACCACTTGATAGTTCAAAAGACGATGTCAAGTCATTATGTCTTTATGTGGTAGGTCAGATATATGCCTGCAGGCATCTTGGAAGTGGCAACGCGTTTCTGCCGTAAACTGTCAATCTAGTTACCTTAGTAACATAGAATATCATTGATGGTAACAGACATTTATTGGTCATGAACGCATTACGCATACAATCATAGACTTTCCTTCGATCGCGGATTCTTGGAAATCTATTGTAAATCTATTGTTCTCGCGGCCCAAGTGGGCCTTATGGAAGTTGAAGGGTTAACCCCTGGATCTTGACAAAAATCTAGGCAAAAATCTTGGCAGACCTGCGCCAAAACTAGATGGCGCCCGGCCTACCCTCTTTGTACAAATATTATTATTACTTTACAACCTAACTATATTTTATGTTTTTGTAAAGAGTTTAATAATAGCTAATAAATTTCCTATCTATCAAGCCATCATAATATAGTATTTAGTCTGATTTAAGATTTCATAATAATTATGTGGTAACTGGGAGGTGGTTTAATAAGCTAAAGGATACTTTGACTTTACCGCTACAGTTACTACAGTTTAATATTTCATATTAAGTGAGCTCGTGAGAAGATTTTAAGTTCTACAAGTTTGTCGGCGCGCTGTTTAAGATTTAGATTGCAAAGACGTTTGACAAACAACGAATATAATAATTTAGTACTCTACCAAACATCACGAAATTGCGTTCAAAAGTATACACAAACTATAATTATTATTATTATCTTTATTACATTGTCTTTGAAGGGCCGAATGAAATTTTACTAATTATAGTTAACTCTACATTAATTTCTACAGTTTAAAAGCTATGAAAAGCTTCTGAAAAGCTACAAATCTTTATATTTTTAAGTAATACTCGTTTTATTAATTGCTGTTTAGTCGTAGTAAACTATTTTAGCGTGTCAAAGTATCATGTAAGGTACCTACGTACTACCTATGTCATTACTCATTAACTATAACGATTACTGTAAAACCACTTTATGTGTAACGCCAAACGTCAATAGCAAAACGTACATATACAAAGGTGTACTTTATATTTCAATCAGTAATTTCGCAGTAAAGAAAACCAATAGGTATCTTCGTTTATCATGATATTTCGAATCGGACAAAATAAATTGAATGGCTCTGTAGTGTCGCATGGAGCTGGGCTTAGAGCTCAGACACGAAGCCGAGATTACATCGGGCGCCGACTGGGGAGGCTTTCTCGGAAATTCTCCTTTCACATAGTTTTTACTAGGTATATATCGGCATTCCTTTTGTGAGCAAATTCCTAGACTTTTAGGCTCCTGTTGTTCTATTTTAATTTTTCTTGGCAAAATGACTACTAATTCTATTTTATTACGAAATATTTGTTTCTAGGATAGGAAAATATGTAACTTTTATTGAATAATAAATATTATCTATCTGCTATCTAGCAAACATGCTATTCTGCTAGGGCATCGCTAATTGCTATAATATCTAAAGTGTACAAGTTCACGTGAAAGATTATTTAGCTGCAATCTAATATTATCAGCCTCCTCGTATAATGTACTCAAAACTGCTAAGTGCTAACTTTTTAAATAATAATGCAAGTTCCATCCTTTATAAACGACAATGTTTACATAATTAAGGCGCAAGAAACTGTAAGACAATAATAATATGACCTAAAGAAAAACAATGTGTGCCGGGGACGTTGTTTATGTGTGCGATGCCGGTCGCAGTCAGCTGTTTGACATTCGCGTCACAATAGCCGGCCGGGGCCGGGGCGCGCGGCTCGTCTGCGCAGCCCCGCGGTCGCCTACGAGCCGCCATTTTTATCGATCGGACGGGACGCGCCGGGCCGGCGCTGCCCCCGGGGCGCGGGGCGGGCGGCGCGAAGTACGGGGGGCGGGCGCACGCGCGGCGTCACACTCAGTCTTGCGCTAGCCACCGACCAGCGCGCACGTCCGCGCGCTCCAGCTCGCACAATCAGCTGATCGGCGCGCGCCCCGCGGCGCACATGCCGTGAGGCCGCGCCCGCCGAGATGACGGGCTACGCCCGCGGCGAGGCCGATTTCGCCGCCGCCGACCGTTTTGGCAGGGACGCGCGACCCGCCTCGCTCGCGCCCAAGGATTACTCGGTGCCTTTACACGTAGACTGCAGTATCGAATACGAGCTTCCCGACTGTGCCAAGCCACCGCAGGGCGTCAAGATTGAGCCGCTGCTGATGATCCACCCCTCACATTTCCGGAGGCTCGAGAGCCTCCGGCGAGTGCCGTTCGTGAACAACCTCCCACGCGGCGACGTGGTGAGTGCTGCGGGAGTGGCCGCGACGGCCACCGCAGCCGCGCCGGATGCCCGGGCCCGAGCGCGGACTGCGCGACGCTGCTGCCGAGCTGCACCGGCTCCACCGGCACCGCCGCCCGCACCCGTGGCGGCTCAGCGGGCTCGCCTACCCGAGGATACGAGACGTTACCGGCCCGAGTATGTGGCCGAAGGTGGTGGCAAACTGGCGAGGGCGCGTCTCAAGGCGCACCCTTACCTGCCACCCGAGCTGGACTGTGATATCGCGCGGCTGCCGCCCGCCGCGCACTACGAGCGCTTCGACAAGCGCGCGCTGCAGCAGCTGCCGATCTACATGTAGCCGGGGCCGGTGTCTGTGATGTTTCTTTGTAATTAGTTAGTGATAAGTGCCGCGCCGCGCCCGGACCCGATACCAAATAGTACCTATGTGCGTCGATATTGTTTGAACGTTGATTTGTGTGTTCTCGCGCCGGACGATGTCTCGGGACGTGCTCCCGACACGACTATTTATTCGCAGTCGCATTAACCGATGCTTCATGGTAAATTATTGTACCGTCGCTGATCTGTTGCGTATTCCTGTATAAGATATTATCATATCGATAATTATACGTTCAAAAATTGTATTATAATAAAGTATGTACCTATAGAATAAAAAAATGAAAGTGAGAAAAAATATTACGAATAATACTAGTAATAGTTATGTTTTCGTTAGGCGACGAGTTCTAGACGGTCTCGAGTGGTGAACTAGAAACGTATTCTACTCTCATTTTGTAAGCAGTTATGTTTGTTAAAATTATATATAAAGAGTCCTCTGATGAATAGTCTGATTAACAAATATTCGGCATGTAAAAGTCTTTATAAAACGCTTACTTAGCATATCATAGTATTATATTGTGTCATAGTCCAATGCCAAAAATATAACTATCTTTTTACAAAAATCCCTAAAGCATCGTTTTATTTAACCCGACCGCGATCTGTGTCTGCGACCCTGATAGATGTGCTTCTGTGTGCGACCAGTGAAATCGGTTCTACCTGCTAGTGCGAACAGGATTTGTGTTCTTATCACATGGATTTGGATGTAGCTAACTTTTGGGACGTAAGTATAGCTGAAAGTTTCCATTTGCCGTCAAAGTCTAAAATGGATTATTTCATCAAGCCCCATACGGTCACCGGTGACCGAGACACAATAGAATATCTATTGTGTCTCGTTTTCCCACGATCGACGGGTTATTTATGGGTGTGCACAGGGTTCTGTGAGCTGGCAAACATGCTATGCGATAATATTATGTAAAACCTTTTTTTATCTTGCAGTCAGTATATTTGTTGAAATTATGTATTTTGTAATTATCTATTTTACATTAAAAACAACAGTATTGTTTTACAAACGAACTAAAATTTCAATCCTTAGAATAGCCTTAAAGTCAAGATTTTAAATTTGCATAACTTATTTCGAAATATATAAAGTTGAATAAAAATTGTACAAATCACGGTATTTGAATAATTGTTATCAATATTTTTCTGGATCTGGCAATTTATAACCTATTTATTAATCACAATCCTATGTAATAACCAACAATTAAGTCATCTATGTAAGCTTTCACATTTCGATAGGACCATCCAAAGAGCATTAAAAAAAAAATTAATATCTATTCAACAATTTCACACTTAAGAAATTGTAATTAATTAGTTTAGCAATCCGTTATTTCAAGTAAGATATATTCACATAATTCATAGAACAAAGTGTTTTAAAAAAATTTGGTTGGAGCCATGTTCGAGACCTTCAAGTCCTAAATATTGTTTTCTCTGGGAAAAGGCTAAATAAGTTATTTCTATTATATTTATTGAAAAGGAACATTGATAAATTGTTATAGGTTGCTAACTTTTATAATATTCAAATCAATTTCGGCTATCTGATTTGCGTATAAGATCTCTTAATTGTTCAAATCTGCATTGTTACTTGATAGTAGAATATTGTTTCTAAATTCAGATTATATATTATATTCAAACAAGACTGTAGCGTATAATATATTTCTAAAAGACTGTAGGCAAAACCATGGAAAATATAGATTTCTTACAGTGATCAGTGATCACAAAAAAATATTAGTAATCATATTATTATTTTCTAAAATAACTGAAGAAATAAACCTCGGCCACCAAGTGTATTTGGTATACTGGATCCATCATGTTTAATAGCTAAATAACTTCCTTCTTTTATTACTTGTCATAAGAAAGAAAATTATTCCCATCTGAGTGAGGGGAGCGACGTAATGCCATTTTATTTTATATTTCTGCTATCATAAAATGTTTATTGTTACTTTTTATGACCCCGATATTGCAAGCACTAACGAATACACTTTGAGTTTAGATGCTTTGTAACAAGAAAACTTATCCAATACAAAACTTAATGTTATATTTTGTTAAATTATGTCTTATTATCTCTTATACCAGACGCTTTGTAATGGAGTTTTGGAACTGAAAATCTGTTATTAAATGTTGATAAAAAAATTTCTTTTATTTGAAGAGATTTGAATTTTTGTTACAATTTGGAACATCAATCTAATTTTAAGAAAAGTAGATGTGTATCCGATAAGTTACATAACGTGTTATAATATAATATTGTTATTACTGGCATCCGGGCTATTTTAGTTCAACGGTAATTGGTGCTTACAAATAAAACAGTTTAACTCGTGAAGTAAGCAACATTTAAAGCGACGCACGCATAAAGCTAAAAGCATTAGCACAGAATACATATTAGTACAAGTAATTAGTGTGAATGATGATCGCAAAAATATAATGGGCTTCTTCGTCTCGCTCTGATAACGACGCACGATCCAAGTAGCAATTCCGTAATTATAGGCTTCCTCAACGATCAGTACACTAACAGTTAACTGGACTGAACCATCCAATTTGAAAAACGATGCGGTATTTCATGAAACGCGAGTATTATTTATCGGCAGTATTATGTCTAAAACGAATATCCGATTTATAGCGCGCCCACCCGCCTATCATAAAACATAATATTACCGACATAACCCCCTCCCTGAGCGATCACGAAACTAAGTAAGCATCGGCCATTTTATGTGCCGAACTTGACGGGTGGGCGTCCTGCCTTCTATCCTTGTCTAGTTGCCTAGCCGTACGGGAGCGACAGGGACGCAAATAGGGATCGGAACTCTTTCATGTTTTGAGGAGTGTTCAGTTTGATTTTAGATAACTCATAAATATTTCTGTACAAACACATTGTAATCAGAATTTCTTGGTATTTATTCACAATAAACTTTTCGAACTAGTTGTAAAAATTAAAACCATCCATTAAATAGAATAGACCTATAAAAAATTAAAAGTTTTGAACATCAGACAATACAAAAATTAAAGCTTTAATTGCTCATGGAAGTGCCATTTAAATATTTTGCATATTAGTACATGAGTTTTATTATTATAACACAGAACTTTAATATTTATTTATCAAAAAAACTACATGACTTATGACAAAAAATCCAAAGCCAGCCTCAAAAATATATCTCATCAATTAAATCAAATTATCAGTTAAAATAAGCAAACGAACGATGATATTATGTGTGGAGCGCGGTGCGGCGGGCGGCGAGCGGTTGTTATGGCGACGGCGATCAGCTGACGTGGTGTGTGTGTGTGGGGGCGCGGCGCGTCGCGACCACGCACACAGCCGCACCGCTCAGCTGATATCAACAATGCAACGTAATTAAGCCGCGCGCACACATTACATTTTTTATTACGCCGCCATTATATTTATTATGATGATTATAATTATAAAAGAAATTCCAGTCGAATATATTATTTTAAATAAAGCGTTCACTTAGTGCGAACATGTAACGGCGGCAATTAAAATATGAAATAGAATTTTATGTGTAGATTTAAGTAATTTGAGGTTTTTAGTAGTATCTAAAATATTTTCGTTTTGGCACAGAATACATATTAGTTAGTAGTTTTGTTTCAAAACTTGTTCGGCAATATGCGGCATAGATGATATAAATTAATGAGCAGCTATTATGTTATCATGATTGATGAATGTCGATTTAAATGTTAGCAGATATGTAATTTTATTTCTATAACTTTTAATAAAATTAATTCCAATGAACATTCACGGAGACACTAAACATTTTCGTGTTCAGCAGCGACTGTTTTACTCGGGGTTTTCATCGAGCAAACATTTCTCAGTAAATTGGTCATTAAATAACATTTAGTTGTTTTTCCATTAAACGGGTAAAGTAGAATTTGTCCGTATCGCGCGATAAACATTTTTGTTGCCGTACTCGGAGCATAGTTAAAGCTAACTGCTATCGCTATTGCTTTAATGAGCTAAATGAGCTTTTATGTGTTTATCAGGGACAAAGTCTCCGAGTATAATTATGCATATTTTATGCTAACTGCGGATAATAATGTTTAATGGTTACAATTAACTTTAAACATTCGCGTTATAAATAAATAATAGGTGCTTAAACGTACAGAAACGAGACGTATTTTTATTAACATTCTCAACGCTATATCGTACTTTCTACTGGGACTTAAACAGTCTTAAATCTTAATACGATGTAATGTACATGCGAAGACTCTTTATTTACGCTCACACGAGAAGCGGGACACGGACAAGTGATTGAAGAATCTATTATTAAGATCCACTGTTTACTATAATATTAATGAATTAATGAGAACTTATAAATGTAATACATAACAAAAAAATATGATACTATATCCATTTCGCCTTATTAAGCTGAGCTAGGAATCAAGTAATTATTATTTATAAATGATACTTTCTTCCGTCTTCTACAGTCAAATTATTATCATTAAGCCAGAAGACAAGTCACAAAACTTCATATTAACTGAGTTGAAATTGAAAATATTGGTGAGGAAAATAAATAAGAAAACGTAAATACGTTTCAGTGTGAAACAAATGAAATATGTACCTTAAATTATTTTTTACCGATGTTTAAACATGAAATGGTCGATTGCTTATGTATGCGATATGTATTTATTTAAAACATGTTAAACCTTTTAAAAATTAAACATCGAACAAAAAACGTGAGATCATGCAAAAGACGTAAATACCAGCATTTCGTGTTTATAAACCAGAGGAATGGCGGAAAGGAGGGTTTTCACAAACATCGATACAATCGAGTCGCATGAGGCGAAACAATTAACGTTCAGCTGAGCGTTTTCTAGAGTTGTTACATCGATATTGCAATCGATTTAAATTTAAAACGAAAATTTGTCGTCCAAACGAACATTTCCGATTCAAACAAATGTATCCGATTCAATCAGCCATATCCGCTTCAAAATGTTGCGTTTCCGACGTGCGTCAAAAGTTTTTAATGTAGTTCCCAAAACATGGCGCGAATGACATGCTGTTGTAATGACTCTATCTAGGTAGAGTCAGTCAATAACTCAAAAGTAAACTACTATAATTATTATTATAGTTTATGTAGTTGTGTAGTTAAACTACATAATACATAGACAATAGAATACATAATAATATATATTTTGCAGTCTTCTTCAAGCTAATTATTATTTAAGCTACAATATTCCACCAGTATAATACATACTTCTGCGGTCTGCCAGAGATAGCTCTGTTAGTACAAAATGTTTTAGCTTACAAATAGCCTAGCTTACATAAGAATATTCTTTCGCAAAATAACTTCACTTATGCAGACTTTCCACTTAAATTATATTTACTTTTTCAACCTCTCGAAAGTGGGGAGAGCGCTTGAGTCTAAATGCACTTTTTCTTAAAAGCGGTGTGGCAGCAAGTAATAAGGTTTTTTTTAACTTAATCACCGACGGTAAAAACTATAAATAGTTTATATTATGTTCTGAAAACCGTGTCAAATTATAATAATGTTCAAGGAATGAAGCTACATTAGCGGTAAGCGGTAGGTTTTCATTTTATCTGTAGACTACGGACGCATTTGTGTGATAATTTTATTATGTACCTATATGGAATGCTTTTAATTGCCATTATCATAAATCCTCTCTAATTTTTGCTTATGACTTTCAACAGCTCATAAACACAACAGACATATTTTCGTACCCTCAACCTCACAATAACAAATTTGGACCCCAAAACTAGGTTTTATACTCGTAAGTAACTATAAGCTTAAAAAACGCGAAGAGACAAAGATTTATAAACCTTTCTTCTTCATTCTTATGACTTATGAGTATTTCGATTTGATGTTTTGTAAAACAAATAGCTGCTCATGCTTTTAGTATTGCTACCACGTTTTTATTATTCCTCACTAAAAAAGACAGCTCAAATGAAACGAAACTAAAGTTTTTAGATTTAGAAAGTTCGAAGCCAGTGATCGTGATAAGTTTTTGCATGGTTTTTTACTTGTCTGTCTCGCTGAAAATTGTTAAGTGCTTCGGAATTGAATGGTAAGTTAAGGTGATTTCACGGTGCACACTCGTGCTCTAAAAACACGCTATAATTTATTGTCAGATTATATAAGGTAATTGTCACACAATGTTGAAGGACTTGAAGGTGATAAAAATGATTGGTGTAAATGGTACCTAACTACATATTGTTAAAGATAACTACAAAAAATGACATAAATTTTAACTAAAATCATAAAACTTGGGCGAACATTTTGCTCCACTGTAATCTTGACATCTCTTCCAAAGTATCAAGACTTACATAATTTAAGAGCTCGTCAGTTCGCAGACGCGTCTCAAAGAAAATATATAAAAAGCTCTAAAAACATGTACGTTTCAAAGAACACTTTGTTGCGTTCTTGAAACGAGTGACATGCCCATGGATTGACGAGTGGCTGACCTAAAAGCGAAATGGAAGTCTTTTAATACTTTTTATCTATTTTTAGTTCTAACGACCGATCATTAAGGAGATTGCAGATAATTTTAATGATTTTCGTACTCAAATGGACTCTGGTTATAAATCATATTAATGTAGTCACACGGAGAGAAGTTTTTATTGCAGAGAAAAAATACGGATCATAATATGGAGGAGCTGATTTAAATTGCTGCAGACATAAAATGGTAAAGGTGAGACCGCACTAGGCGACACGTTGTAGCGGAGCGACGCGACGCGACACGTCACGATCAAATGTTCTTTGAAGTATGATATCACATGAGCCAAGCCGCACTACGCGGCATTGAAGTTACGCGAAACCACACGTCAGTTCTATGGAACATGAAGGGTCGCGTCGCACTGCTGCAGCCTAATGTAATCTCTTCTTCAAGGCCTGATTACATCTACTATATGCAGCACGCTAATTACGGATCAAACATCATTTAAGGCACAATAGACCACGTTAATAATTTAATTTTAACACAATTTAATATAATTTTACATTATGGATCTCCTTATTCAATAATATTCAAAACATGATTAAAATAGGTATATATATTATATATAACTTGTCCTCGATTTTCAACAATGTAGACAAGGTTTATATTTTTTTTATTTTTAGGCCATTTTATTTAAAAAAAAATTCATGATACCTTTTTAGTTTTTATTACAAATTCATTAGATGTATTAAAAATTCATTAGACTTTGTAACTTGAATCATTAATATTTATTACTTATTACGTATAATTATAATAAAACGAAAACGACATTTCAATTGTATCTACTAAAGCAGGAAGTGGATTATTTTGTATTTTATTATTATTATTTATTTATTACAGGTTAGAACCCTAAAAATATAGGATTTGAAACAATATATTTTTTAATTTATAAGCCTGGGATTGTCGCTTTAAAAACTTGCCTACCCACCTTGCTACCTAGTACCTATTTTAAATTTGGAATACCCATTTTATTCGGCGATAACACTTGACATTTGATTATCTTTTTTTCCTGCCAAGTGTGGAAGGCCAAGACACTTGACATTTTCCTCGAACAGATAATATACAGCCAAGTCATTCTCACGGCATATGACATTCTATGAGCTAGTCTTCACTTTCTACTAAATACGTAGGAAGCTGTTTGGGTGCGACACCCGTAACTCATATTTCTAAGGCTTTTACTTGAGTAAATTTATTATTATGATAACATTTACTCAACGCACAAGCACCTACTTCTTGCGATGGTAGTTGCGATGCAATAAATTCTAACTACCCATAGAGAGTACAGCTTTATAATTCAAGAATCAATATTTTGCCTCATCTTACTTAATAAATAATAATATACAGCGAGGAATGAGGTCAAAACGTTCAGCTGGGCCCTATTTAACAATAACTAAGTATATAATATAACAGATAGGGCGTTTTTTAATTGCCGAATTATTGTAATGTTATTAAATAGTGCTTTAGTCTGGCACTCAATTTTTAATCATAATTCTTGAGGTTATGGTGCATAGCAAGTCACAAAACTTCATTACAAAAAAAAATATACAGACGAATATATAACCTCCTCCTTTTTGGAAGTCGGTTAAAAATGTAGACAAAATGTGAAATTTTGTGAATAGACTTTGGTTTGATATAATCGGAATAGGAAATATCACGGAAAGGTCGGAGCAGAGGATGCTTCTAGCACAACAAAATCCGACATAATATTGCACACGTCATAACAGAATATTAACAGAAACGTCGTCAAACGTTCTCTTTGTTTACTGTCTATGCTGGTGCTGCTTCTAATTGCTAGTGGTAAAACATAATTTCAGTGACATTAAAATTACTTTTAAATTGGAAAGTGGCTTTCGCTAGATGATAGAACCCTGACGTGGTCAATCGGATTTAGTGGTATTACTAATAACACTATAACACTAATAGTCACGTTTAACCGTCCAATTAATTACTAAAATTGAATTTATAATCGTTATTGCCTCACGATTAATTAATGAAGATGGTTAAATTAAGTATGCGTCGAATTTAATTGAATTTTTGAATTATGTATATTGACACAACTCTTGAGACAACAGATATATACAATCTGTGAAATTTTCGGAAGTCTAGCTATAACGATTCTTGAGTTACAGCTTGGAGACACACAGACAGACAGACGGACAGACATCGAAGTCTTAGTAATAGGGTCCCGTTTTTTCCCTTTGGGTACGGAACTGATTTGGGTAATTTTAGTCTTGAACCTTCCATGGACTTTCACAAATTTTCACAAACTATTAGGAGGGAAGTGGTACGAAGTTCACCGGATCATCTAGTAATAAATGTAATTAAGAAGTTTATACATACCGGGTGAGTGGTGACAAACAGACAGACGGACAGACAGCGAAGTCACATTGGATTTGAGATGGCCTCTGGCCTCGAGAAAATATTTCTGCGACATAGCTGCACGATGAGTGTTGTTACCTCATCAAATTAATATATATCTACATACTACATTTTATTTTAAATTTTATGTATTATATATTTTACTATTTTATTACATTTAAATTCGTATAATGCTATAACGATAAAATCGTAATTTCATTGCATGATATTGTAATATTTGAAAATTAATAGACAATATTAGTTCTATAAATTGAATTCAAATCTCATTTTAGATTTATAATTAACTAAATAATAATTGTTATATCAAAAGCTTTCAAATCCAATTATACTAAATGATATATATTGAAAGCATTAATTTTATATTCATGGAAAATGTAGGAAGACAGATTTCCATTATCATAAAATATTAACGCAGTGTAATTTGTAATATTTTATACTTACTTGAAAATAATACAATATTTCACATATTTTATAATGTGACTAGCGACCCGTCCCGGCTTCGCACGGGTACAAAATATATAGCCTATGTGCCACTGAAAAAATGATTAAAATCGATCCAGTAGTTTTGATTTATAATATTCATTACTGCCCGCGGCCCGCATTGGCCGGTACCGCCGCAAGCGCTACGTCCCGCAATTTTTAAATCAGTAATATCTTCGAAAATATTCATTTAAATCATATGCTGTAAAGGGCCATATAGATCTATATTAAATCAACAATGCATTTAAAGTTAATTGAATAAGGATTAATGCTGTATTGGTTAAAATCGCTTCGAAAATTAGCCATTATTTGCTGTAAAAAGTAAATGACAAAAAACTGTTATTGTGAGATATCCATAAGAGATAGGCATATACCATCGCGGAGTTTTCTGTAGAACTTTTCATTGTGTACGATACTTAGTACATTATTTTGATAAAACTCGTAGGGTTCAGCCTGCGTTTGCAATGTAAGCGGAAAAAAATGTAATTATTAACGACATCTCATTAGAAACTTCAAAAATAACAGTATTTCTCCACTATTTAATGAATGTTATTATACTTATAAACCTTCCTCTTTAATCACTCTATCAATTAAAGAAAACCGCATCAAAATCCGTTGCGTAATTTTAAAGATTTAAGGGAACAAAGGGACATAGGGAAAGACAAAGCGACTTAATTTTATATTATGTAGTGATGAAGTGACGTGCTACCAGTATACACTTTTAGTTTTAGTAACCAAGTTTTGTTGATTACTGAACCCTATAACGGAACCCTAACGAGCTGATTTTTTGTATATAGATAGGTTAATAGTTATATAATTTACTGAGTAACATTGTCCTACAAAAAGAACAATCCATATTTTAGGTCCCAAAAAATTACCTTGATAGTAATAAAAAAAAAATTGTTCGACGGAACCCGGACTATTTATTTATAAAGTTAAGTAATTAAAAATGATTCTGAGTGCGGCCGTTAAACACGATCCGACACACCTTTGAAGAAGAGCCCTGACTTTCTTCGCAACCGCATACGCTTACTCGTTTCTTCGGTCTATTATCTAATACACACTATGATAAACGGGCCTGTTTCACCACTTCCTGATAAAGCTCCGGATAGGTTATCCACAACTTTTTTGACAGATTCTCCATATTCTGTCAAGTTAACTTGTCGATAGCCTATCCGGCACTTTTCAGGAAGTGGTGAAACAGGCCCTTAATATCGTAATAATGTATATTAAGCCTGAGACGACCATAGTGAAGTTCTAAGCATTTTTGTCGTTTCAGTTCCATTACCGTTATCAGCGCATGTGGGTCACAAGTGTCGGTCGTGATAGCACTCGCTCTCGGGCTATAAAAATAGCAAATATGAACGATTACGACATTCTTATCGTTCCTACTGCATACTATGTCTTGGCAATATTTTGTACGGGCACGAGAACGAGACATTTTTATGAAAATGTAGCTGCCGTAGACGTATGAAGGTAATGACATGGCTTTTTATAGCATAGCCTATAACTATAAGTATAAAGCGAGCTCTACTATGACAATTTTGATCACGAAACGACTTATCGACATACATGAAAACTCAGGATACATGCCTACACCTAACTCTTCTAAAGAGCATCTTTCTACTATTACATAATATTTTATTATTAAATTTGATAGTTTTGAATGTAAATAAATAACAATATACGTCTTGTGACCAATGCGACCCTGAATCGTTGTTTTTCACATCTATTAATAGCCTAATAGGCAGTGCCGAATTTATATTTTTTATGAGAGTAGACTACTTTATTTTTGCCGCCCCATGTACATAATCTGTAAGGCCTCTATGGACGCTGCCACCCCTAGGCAGTGGCCTATAACGGCCTATTTAGAAATCTAATAGGTCCTAGGATCATTAAATTGTCGCTACCTATTTCACTATCCGCAACCGTAAATTTCGCTTTCCATAAAGCGATAACGACTGTGATTCATTTTTATTCGATGTTTGACCTAAATTAGTTTATGCCAAATTCATCGAAATTACATCGCGGCGATTTCGAGCTCGTCATAAATATTTATAGCGCATAAAATATACTCATTTGTATAAAAAAATCCGTTGCGGTCCATTCATTCGTAGTATTAACGTTCCGCGGTTCCGTGCCAAGATATTGGCATCGTTCTGCGAGGGTATCCGGGATGCGATGACGTGTTTATCATTTATATTTCATAGGAAATTTATATCGGATTTTCCTACGTGTCGGTTGGATATTTAAAGATATGAGATTTTAAGAATATGCTAAAAGTATATTTAAAAGGCAGCTACTTGTACTGATGTAGTAGTAAATTGCACCATCTTTACGTGTCTATACGGTGTGTCTACGTTATTCTATATTATATTATGCGGTCTTAAGGATTAAAACAATTTTTTGGTAATATCCTTTTCAGCAGCTTTTATAAAATTAGCTTTTTTTTTATGAAATAAGGGGGCAAACGAGTAAACGGGTCACCTGATGGAAAGCAACTTCCGTCGCCCATGGACACTCGCAGCATCAGAAGAGCTGTAAGTGCGTTGCCGGCCTTTTAAGAGGGAATAGGGTAATAGGGGAGGGTAGGGATGGGAAGGGAAGGGAATAGGGGAAGGTAGGAAAGGGAATAGGGTAGGGGATTGGGCCTCCGGTAAACTCACTCACTCGGCGAAACACAGCGCAAGCGCTGTTTCACGCCGGTTTTCTGTGAGAACGTGGTATTTCTCCGGTCGAGCCGGCCCATTCGTGCCGAAGCATGGCTCTCCCACGTATAACTTTTTTTTTTAAATGAGTGACTAAACAAAGTATAAACGAGGTATAGAATTATGATGCACATAATTCTATTTCATTTTATTATTGAGCTATTAACGATTTTTATATCTGGTAGAACAGGTACTTACCATTAAATCTAAATATGGAAATACATCCGAAACTTTCATCTTTACTGTGGGCCTTGTCAGGACTTTAATTATACCTACCGGAAAAAATAATGTCAAGAATTAACATTTATACACAATTTAGACTAATGAAGCATTTTTTACATGTGATTGTAATAAAAGAAGCTAAATATGTTAATAACTAGCTGTGCCCGGCGGTGTTACCCGCGGTTTAAATGATATTATATAATAAAAGACTATGAAAAGTACCAATAATAGGGTCAAAATGGGACGATAAATGGTTATATAATGGTTTATGGTAGTGATGATAATGATGATGATGATGAATGTAATTTGCATAGTAGCATAATAATATGCTTTCCGTTCTTAAAACTAAGTCGAAACTCCCAAACTTGTATCTATGTATAACGAGTCAGAAGTTCTCTCAGCACTTTCCGAACCAAAGTATACCTCAGTGCAAAATCTTAAGTACTTGTTGGTAGCATATTATGCTTAGAAATTAGAATACTTCTCACGAAGCCGAAGTCACCACATGTTTCCATATAAATTTTGAAGAGTTCCCTCGATTACTTATGGATCCCTTCATCAGGTCACTACTTTTATGAATATGGTACCAAATTGGGATGATACCCTATACATCAAAAGAAAAATTTTGAAAATCGGTTCACAGACAGCGGAGTAATCGTTGAACATAAAATAATCGGCCAAGTGCGAGTTGGACTCGCGCACGAAGGGTTCCGTACCATTATAGAACAATAAATTTTATTATTAATTATTCAATTATAAATACAATTGAGTATTTTGTAAATATTTCAGGTGCCTATCTATTGCCATCATTTATATCGAGCAAAAAATGGCAAAAAAATCACGTTTGTTGTATGGGAGCCCCCTTTAAATATTTAATTTATTTTGTTTTTAGTATTTGTTGTTATAGCGGCAACAGATATACATAATCTGTGAAAATTTCGTCTCTCTAGCTATTACCGTTCTTGAGTTACAGCCTGGAGACAGACAGACAGACAAACATCGAAGTCTTAGTAATAGGGTCCCATTTTTACACTTTGGGTACGGAACCCTATAAACGAACATAACACCTCCTCCATTTTGAAAGTCGGTTAAAATTGTAGCGTATGTGTTATTCTGATGTATAAGCTATATTATTGTAAAGTTTCATTAAAATCCGTTCAGTAGTTTTTGCGTGAAAGAGTAACAAACATCCATACATCCATACATACATCCATACATACATACATCCATACAAACTTTCGCCTTTATAACATTAGTAGGATTATGCCGTCGTTATGTAGCTGGTAGCTACGTCTAACGTCCCACTGGAAGTCTGAGAAATACGATTGCAGGAACTGCATACATGATACAGCATAAATAACATATTAGCTATAATCCATCCGTCTGATTTACTGTGACTTAAACCGGTACTGAATAGTTTAAAATTTGGCCTTGAAGCGGTATATGTACTCAAAATACAGGTTGTTTGCAAGTTTCAAAGAATTGAATACAGATTTTGAAAAAGCAATGGAAACAATCTACATTCTACACTAACAATCAATCGCTGAGAAGATTAGTCTAACTACATATTTATGGAGGTAACTCTATCTGTTTGCTTCTTACGTCGTAGCGCCTAAACCTCTCCGAGGATTAAAAAAATCGTACAAATATACCAAGATTAGATTACAGCTGCTTAAAGTTCGTAAGCTATTTACTACATAGCATAATATTATGTTTTCCGCAAAGGTCAGGAATGACTAATTAACAAATGGCAAAATTTGGTGATGATCTAAATAGCTGAGTTGTGTGACTTAGTGGACAAAATTAAATTTCTCAAAACAAATAATTTTCTAAAACTAACTCCTCTTTTCACCAATCTCTCTCTAACGCTAGCTGTCTTTTAGGAACATGATTTCTTAAAGTACAAAACTTTTGTGTCACCTTTTTTTGTTTTTTTGTTCCTAGACTATGGTGACATAAACGTTAGTAAAACTTTAAGGACAGTGTACGTTCTGGCTGCTCTCTTATGAAGTTATGACTGCACCTTCAATTCTTAGGGTCACCGCAGATATACAATTTCAAGTTGGCCGACTATCGTACAACTAAATTGTGTAGTATCACAATTTAATTGGACAACTTTTTAATTGTAGGTAATCGGAAAGGAACTGCGGTTCTTTAAATACGATTGGAGTCCAATTATTTAGTTGTACAAATTAGTTGGAAAATGTGCGCGCTCTTATAAGTCGCTATAGCTATTGGTATACTATGCGATTTAGTTGGCCAACTTGAAATTGTAAGTCTGCGGTCGCTCTTAAGGTACGATAACATAGCAACAGGAAGTATCTGGAGTTATTTTAATAACTTAAGGGAAAATAAACAAGGTAATTTAAATCACATAAGTGTATTTATACCGAATTTATCGCTTAAGGATAAACCTTATTTATAAATGACGATTGACGAGACGTTGGAATATAACCACATAATATATTCCTTGTTATTTACCCTTTTGTTAGGTACTTAAAATATTTACAATTATAAGTATGCAGACGGAAATGTTATACATCATATTATACTTTTCGAGCCACTTTTTCGAATTATCGGATAAAACCTACGAAGATAAAACGTAAAACGACGCATAAATTAATTAATATCTGTGAAAATATAAATGTGAGAAAACATCGTGATTAGAATAAGCGAAGGTAAAGCTGGCAATATTACCTTAAATTGAAATCTAAACCCATGTTAATCCCACGTTAACTCAAAGAAAAAATATTTTCAAAGAATTACGATTTGGTAACATCTCCTATGTAATCAAATGGAAGTCTTCTTATGAGTCTTGACTGGTCACTTCGTTGAATGAACGTACCTTCAATTCAACATACACCTTTGCCTTCTGCTAGTCATCGAGACTTCATTGGTATAATTACCTTGAAGTCTCGCTGATTACCATTTGGAAATATCTCCTGAATGTGATGATGTGAGAGTGAGACGAGCGAGTTTTGACAATCCATTTGATTGAATGGACGCACCGTCTACCCCCACAACTGTGGCAACCATGACGCAAATGCCTTGATTACACCTACCTCGGTAGGGTTTTGCGGATAATAAGTCCTTGTTTTGCGGATAAGATGTCCTTTCCCGGGATTCAAAGTATCTTCATACCTCAGCGATTTGGGCGTAAAGAGTTAACATACAGACACACAGATACACTTTTTCGCATTTATAATATTAGTATGGATGTGCTCGGCCGAGTCCACTGTCGCGCCACTCTCGGTAGGTGTAATCAAGCCAAAAGGAAAACGTTTTCATAGTCGGCAGTGGGCACAGGAAAGGCCGCGTTGTGGTCATTAAAGCCGATGGGTCCGATACGCGCATCCGTCCAAGACAAAAACGAAGCGGCGCGGCGCTTCCTGCCTTACGAACATAGAGCATCCTGTAATGATACCAAACGTATCCAATGCTGCAATGTGGACTGATAGCGTCACAGTTTGCGAATACCCCTTCATACTTGATTGATCTGTTTTTCTGGAATGTGCCCCGATTTTAGTAATTTATTGTAATGTTAGTGCAGCTCCGGTCCTTGCTCGAACCAGTTTCTATAAAACAGTAAAACGTATTCTCATATCATCAAACAAGTTTTTGCGATAAGTGTGTAATATATTAAACTATTTCTGTTTTAACAATTAATAATTATCAAACAAACTTTGGACTTTAGTTTATTGATAACTTTTTTAATTTCAAATTGGACAAAAAGTGGCATGAACACTTCTTCGACGTCGACATCTTCAAGGCGAATTTTTGTAGGTCGCATAGTTTTTGAGATATAGAGAAAAAGGTGTTTGCTCGCTTTTTTTTCAAGGTAGCGGTTGGGGGATAAGGGCGGCAACCTCACAAACTTGGGGTTAAGCTTCTATTGATCTCACCCCCAGTGTTCCATAAAGCACACAAAAAGTACCTATATAGGTGCCACATAATATTATTTGTCTCTACAGAACTGTTCGCCAATATCTTTTCATCGGCCTTTAGAAATAAAATTCAAGCATAGACGATACTGATCATCAGTCATCAGGCTGATGGGAAAATTATCGGATCTGAAGGGTGTACACCGAGTATCGATTTCCACTCGACTCAGTAGCTGAATAACATTTTTTGGAATGTCACTAAATTAAGTAGAATTTATTTTTCTTTCAGGGTCATGGACAGTATAGATTAATAATAATATGTAGAGTATAGTATTTAACATAGAGAAAAAGAGAAGAAAGAGAAAAAGAAAGAGGCAAGTTCTAGTATTTTACATCGAATACTAATATATTTTATGTAACGTCATGCCACCTAAATAAAAATTTAATGCCACCTACTAAGTCAATAACATGAATAACACTTAAAGATCCATTAATTTAAATAAAAAATAAACGTCTAAGCCTAAATTGCACTTTAATTTAAATTAGTCGATTTATATAAAAAGACACTCTAATTTTTAAACTTTATACTCCTTCTGCTGTTACTTTCCCATAAATAAAGCTCACAAAATATTAATGTAGTCGAAAATAATTTTATGTACTATTTTAGGGGTCAGTTTCACATTTTGTACGGTCCCTATTGTATTGTTGTATTGGTCTGTTTTATACAATAAAGGTCAAAAATTAAACAACAGATTTTTGGAGTTCTGACTTCTGACCAATTGAAACGGGTTTGATAAAACCGTATCGCAATTTCATTATAATTGTAATAATTAGAGACCGGATTATATGCATTTGCATATTTTAGCCAGTCTCAGCGGTAATAGCATATTTTACCTAAGATCTAGTTATGAGTTTAGAGCATATTATCGGTACATTTACAACATTTTTCATACACCCTGCGTTCCAAAATGCGACCAATAACAGTTACAAAATAGGGTTATTGAGTAAAAGTTGTGACTTTTAACAGCATTTCGAATGCAGTCAGTAGCCGTGTGCGTCTTTTGTTTTGACAGTTACGATAGTAAAATGAAAGAGACAGGAGAACGTCGCGCTCGCCAACTCGCAATTTAATTGGACAGCAGAACTTTTGCCAGAAACTGTAAGTGCTAACATAACACCTAAGTTCAAATTCAAATTCTGCCCAGTTACCTTAGTGGATGTGGAGTTTTCTATTTACAAAAATATTATAAATGATCGTAGACACAATCTAACCACTGAAAATTTAGAAAAATATTTAATTGCTTACGTTTACAATAATTTTAATGTCATATAAAGTTACTGTACCTATTATCGCCTATAAAAAAATAATTTACTACGGGCCTGTTTCAACACTTACTGATAAAGTGCCGAATATGCTATTCACAGCTTTTTGACAGATTCTCCATACTTCATCTGTCAAGTTAAGTGGTGGATAGCCTATTCGGCACTTATCAGGAAGTGATGAAATACAGGCCCTAAATGTATGCAGATATTGAAAGAAAATAAAATCGGCCAAGTGCGAGTCGGGCTCGCTCACGAAGGGTTCCGTACCGTTACAGAGAGAAATCAGGAAGTATGCAAAACATTGTGTTTTTTGTATGGGAGCCCCCCTTAAATATTTATTTTATAAAATAAATATTTAAGGGGGCTGAACTAACTACTAATCTGTGACCGGGATATAGCAGACGAGGGCCAAATTGGCATTTATGGTACTAATGTCAAGGAGGATACATAACAGTTTCCTTATATACTTGAATTAAGGTCGTATGTAATATTATACTCAGTATTCATTTTATCTATTCCAGTCTCTATTTACTTTCTGTCTTGATGTAAAATATATTTATCACGTTTGCAATAAATATCAAATTTTATCCTCTATCCAATGTTGGTTTTTTACGTCCTAATAGGACGGTCCTATGAATTACAAATACAGAATAAATAAAAATGTGCTGTTTTATAAAACAATTATTCTTAGGCGCTGAGGCGCTTCTGTATGAAACAACAGGAAACAACTAATTGTTTTTCAAGTGCCTAAGAAAGGTGCTGCAATAGAAAAAGTTGCTTATTATACTCGTGACTTCATATACCGCAAAGTCTAAGACGGAATAAATTATCACCCTGTATATAGGTAATTTTCGTTATGTGGTATTTACCTTGTCGGTTGATTTTTTCCATAAATCAGACCTCAGACATTCTTAAGGCCCAGGACTAGTCACAGGCCGACACAACTAAACTGTTCCATTACACATCACATTCCCGTGTATATGCATCACATTCCCGTGTATATTTTAGAATCCGGTTCAATCGGCTTGCGATCAGGCCGGACCGGCTTCCCCATATTATATTCCCCTTTAGGCGGACCTCAGACGCCCTTATCTGTAGTTTGCAAATTGCATTCTTCAAAGAAACCTCTCGTTTATAACCGTGCCTTATCCGTTATCTGTCGTCCGTTCGGAATAGTAATCGGATCCGTTAGTGAGGTCGTGTCTGATAGATTAAATCGACAAGTTTTATCAAAACGTTGGCTATCGACACACGAGGCTGCGTAATCGCGGGATTTATCTCCACATCTGACTAAAGGTTATTGGAAACGCTTTTCGGGTAGATGGATAAATTACTGAAGGTACGTATTAATTTAAAATGATACTTAATACTTTCTATTAAAATTGTAAAAATATTGAAAAATATAAATTAATTTTTGACATCATCTACTTATCTTATCAGTGGTGCAAGTACCTAAATACATATATAAGATGAATCCATTTGTCAATTATATTAAACGAGACAATAACATTTAATTATATAACTTGCTCGAGAATTATAGAAGACAAAAAAGTTTCTTTCAAACCGCGCTTTATAAGTTTACTACGTAGTAGTACTAATAACCTCCTTTTTTTTGAAGTCCGTTAAAAATTCAAGCATAGTTCGGATTATTATTCTTTAATATTTTGTAAAAGCGTTAGTTTTGCGTAACCAAAGCCCAGTACATGGCTTTTTATCCGCGCATGCTGACATCCCTAATAGCGGGAGACAAATTGCCCTTATCACTCTAGATTAGGGTTGGCAACTGCGAGTTTTTACTCGACTAATCCCTGAAGGGTTGCGTTACGAGCGATGGTCGCGTCTGTTCCAAATTCGAATACTGTTTCGCTTGTTATATTATTGAGGTATGGGCATAGCCCATACTTCAATAATATAACAAGCGAAGCGGCCAATTTTAATAGCACCTTAAAAGTTCAAAAAAGAAACACCTATTATTGGCTTTCCATTTTCAAACAAAAATCTAATATGCCAATAATAAAATGACTGCCAACAATGGGGTAGTCTGCCTTATTAGTTTACATCTATGGGGTTAAGACTTAAAAATATTTTGTTGGATTTTCTTCTTATGATGAGTTTATGTTATTGATTACATAATTTGCTAGGTAAAGTCTTCTTTTATTCTTGGAAGGGTATAAAACTTGTCAGCCTTTATTTAAAGGTATTTATTAATTAGTTATCTTGATAAATTATATATTTGATTAGGTAAAATATATAAGTAATTTAATAATTATTTAACACATCAATCCCCAAGCGGCAGCCGGCTGCCGCATAACAATTGAAAATCTATTGTGTCTGCGATACCCACGATGGAGGTGTAAACAGCAGAGTTCTATTATTATCAGAAATCTTACGTTTTATCTTCACCGATAGATAGTTCGTTTAAACTTTAATGGCGACTCTACCTACGTAAAGAGATGCCTTGGGCACGGCCTTTACGTTTTCCGTACTCTTTTTTCAACTCTAGTCCTTTGAAATACGATTCAAATTCAAACAGAACAATATTATCGAGCAATCCTCAACTGCTCGATGAACTCCATTTCAAATTACTGAAGCTGAGTCGTATATGAGCAGAAATTGCTCCGCAGTCCTCACGTCTCTATGGGATCGGGCGACTGTCGAAGAAAATTGAAGTGTAATTAAATTGGAGAGGTCAGGAATCGATAGGAAATGCGATGAAAATGTAAGGGGTTCTGTGAATAAAAATCGGCCAAGTGCGAGTTGGACTCGCGTACAAAGGGTTCCGTACCGGTATAGAGCGAAAGTAGACAAAAAATTGTGTTTTTTGTATGGGAGACCCCCTTAAATATTTACTTTATTTTAATTTTATTATTAATTACTAAAGTACAAATATAACTAAGGATTTGTGAAATTGTTCAAGTGCCTAGCTGTTACCATTATTGAATACGAGCAAAAAAGGCCAAAAAAATTACGTTTCTTGTATGGGATCCGCCTTAAATATTAACTTTATTTTATTTTCAGTATTTGTTGTTATAGCGGCAACAGATATACACAATCTTGGAAAGTTTCAGAAGTCTGCCTTCTCCAGAAGTCTATAGCGGTTCTTGAGTTACAGCCTGGAGACAGACGGACAGATGGACAGACGGACAGACAACGAAGTCTTAGTAATAGGGTCCCGTTTTTACCCTTTGGGTACGGAACTCTAAAAAGTATACTACTTATAGTATAGTACCTACATATCTGCTTTATGCGGAATTTTTTGTATGAAAGAACTTCTTGGGAAGGCTATTTTCAAATATAAACTTGGACACAGGACCTGTCATGGATCTATAATAATGGATGTGAGATGTTTATGAGATTAAGGGCATGTTTCACCACTTCCCGATGAGTGTCGGCTATCCGCAACTTATTTGAGAGATATTCCATACTCTATCTGTCAAATAAGTTGCGGATAGCCTATCCGACACTTATCAGCAAGTGGTGAAACAGACCCTTAGTAGGATATTATATACATTTTACATGTTTTATGTACCATCAGAGAAATTCATTCATAAGCAGGTCTACGTACGGAAGGTTACGACTTATGGACCAAATAGGTCGAGATATGTCAAATCAATGTTAGTAGTGATGATAGTTTATATTCTCTTTGGTAGTGATCTATTAGGTCTAGAAGGAAAAAGACCATAGACCTTGACCAAATAGATCACTACTCACATTGATGTAACGTTGGTGCATTTATGTCAAAACATAACCCGACCAAATGAACAGATCCGCTATCTGCCTACAAATCGATTTCTCTGATGGTATTTTCAATCCCACGTACTTTATTTGGCAACCAACTACCCAATCGAAAGCTACAGCATTCTCATTTCAGGTTTTTTATATTCATCGAACATCGTAATGTATGTGTCTATCAGCACGCGGCGTGAATACTCCGGCGCTTCCTAACGATGGGACTTATCTTGCTTTATTTGGATCCCAGTTCCGACAGCATTCTCGCACGATAACACTCCTCGATATCGCCATCTCGGGCCTCCCACCCATATCTATAAAGGATGGAGCGAGACGCAAGATAAATTACAGTGGCGGACATAAGCGAAGCACGTAGCCCTCGGTATTCCAAACTATTAGGTACGCAACTCATTCCCAGATGCGCGCCGAGGCAAAAACTTGCGTACAAAAACCGCATTAGCGCTAGCGTGCGGCGACATAATGAGCCTGACGGGGAAACGGGGGAAAATATGAAGATGAAGTAAAATTGCAACGAATGACATCGGAACTGATGGGGTAATGCAGCTGTGACAGTGCTGTCCGAGTTCAGATTGTCCCCGGATTCTGATTTTTTGGTGCAGCATTAATACCGCTGATAGAACCTGGACATGCAGGTTCTATCATCTGTAGCAGTATTTGATAGGATACATGGACGCTGTTAAGCATTTGTGTATCATCCCACAAAAAATTACGTAGGTATTGAGTTATAAATGCCGTCATGTTTTTTAGGTCATTTAGAACAAGACTTCATTCATAACTCAACAAAAAATAATTTTGTGGGCTAATACACAAAATGCTTAACAGCGGTCAACGACCACTAACTACCCTACCCTATGAAATTCAGGTTTTTATATCGAGAATCTGATAATAGGTACTTATTCGAAAAATTGAAACGTTAGCGAAGCTGTGTTAGTGTTGAATTAAAATAGTAGAATCACCGATCTGATGTCGAATCCGAAATAGAGTACATTATCATAAAATACATTTTCATGTCACATACATCGACATTTCTGGAATACATGGTACAGTTCGACAAGGCTGTTTATGAACGTGGCGAGAAAAGGAACTAACGCTTTTATCATACAAAAACGTCATTTTTAACAGTTCTCCTTTACCAGCAGCGCCCATTGACACCATTGACATATTCATTTAAAGCCTTGTCGAACTGTACCTACAAATACGACGGAACATCAACGTCAAATACGTGGACTGAACCAACATAATATAGTAGATACCTCTTTTGAAGCTCACAATATTTTAGTAGAGAACCGCTATGGCTTCGTAGGGGTTCGTTGCTGATTTTAATGAAGTATATTATCACTGTTTCTCTAATTAATCATGCTAATATAAACCTTCCTCTTGAATTACTCTAGATGTTTGTTAATTATGAACAAAAAACTTTTTGAAAAAAAGGTTTTATTTAAATAGTCTAAAAAGAAGAAAGTAAATTTCTCCTTAAAAATTTTAACTAAGTAAGTATTAAGTTATAATCCTCAATATATATTACAATTTGCATGATAGTAAAAGCTTGTCGCGACTCGCGAGACTTAACAATCTATAGTAGGTACTAGTTTATTTACAAATCGCGCGACAAGCTTTTATTATCATGCAAATTGTATAATATTATGTATATTGAGGATTTATAACTTAATACTTAGTTAAAATTTTTAAGGGGAAATTTATTTTCTTCTTTTAAGACTATTTAAATACTTAAAAGCTTTTTTTCAAAAAGTTTTTTGTTTATAATTAATTTTTTGTTTTTTAGTTCTCTGGCTAGATTTCTTAGTATGTTTGATAGTAATTTGTTTTGTTTCAAGAATTTGTTAATATCTGATTAACTTAAGTCCTTAAGAAATCGTAATCGACTTTGACCAGTGAAAAATCTATATTTAGCGAGTTGTTATATTCCGTTTATTATTCGGTATTCGGCCAATTCACTATTCGTGGCATCCCTAAACACGACACGACACGACTTGACTATTACTTTTCAATTTACTCTTAATGAGCCCTTTTATTTGATACCCATATTGCAGAAGTGCTTTAAAATAACTATTCCCCTATCTTGGCTAAGCTGCCATATTGGATATAGAATGACATTACATTCGTTTCCGAGTTACTCTCAATAAGCCCTTTCATTTGATACCCATATTGCAGAAGTGCATTGAAAATAACTATTCCCGTATCTTGGATGAGCCGCCTGGATGTAGAATGACATTACATTCGTTTTCGAGTTACTTTCAATGAGCCCTTTCATTTGATACCCATATTGTAGAAGTGCATTAAAAATAACTATTCCCCTATCTTGGATGAGCCGCCATGTTGGATGTAGAATGAAATTACATTCGATTTCGAATTACTCTCAAAAATCCCTTTCGTTTAATGTCCATATTGTAGGACTGCATAGAAAATAATTATTTCGCCATCTTGGATGGTCGGCCATATTGGATTTGGAGTGATGTCACATAGCATATCGTGCATTGTCATCCAAACTAAACGCGTTTGCAAAATTTCAGCTCAATCCGTTAAATATATCTACTTAAAAATTGAGTTCCAAAATTCTACCGCAAGTCGCAACATACATCTATATAATATTTAAAACTCAAAGGTGACTGACTGACATCTTGATCTATCAACGCACAGCCCAAACCACTGGACCGATCGGGCTGAAATTTGGCATGCAGATAGATGTTATGACGTAGGCATCCGCTAAGAAAGGATTTTGATCAATTCTACCCCCAAGGGGGTAAAATAGGGGATGAAAGTTTGTATGAAACTTTGTCAATTTTAAACTGATCGGGCTGAGACTTTACATGCATAAAGCTACTACGACGTAGGCATCTCCTGAGAAAGGATTTAAATAAATTCAACCCCTAAAGGGGGTAAAATAGGGGATGAAATTTTGTATGAAACTTTCTCAATTTTAAACCGATCGGGCTGAGACTTTGCATGCATAAAGCTACTATGACGTAAGCATCCCCTAAGAAAGGATTTTAAAAAATTCCACCCCTAATTCTACCCCCAAGGGAATAAAATAGGGTATGAAACTTTGTATGAAAATTTGTCAATTTTAAACCGATCGGGCTGAGACTTTGCAAGCATAAAGCTACTATAACGTAAGCATCGTCTAAGAAAGGATTTTTAAAAAATTACGGGGGGTAAAATAGGGGATGAAATTTTATATGAAATTCTCAATTTTAAACCGATCGGGCTGAGACTTTGCATGCATAAAGCTACTATGACGTAAACATCCCCTAAGAAAGGATTTTGAAAGATTTTATCCCTTAGGGGGTTAAATAGGGGATGAAAGTTTGTATGAAACTTTGTCAATTTTAAACCGATCGGGCTGAGATTTTGTATGCATAAAGCGACTATGACGTAGGCATCCCCTAAGAAAGGATTTTAATAAATTCTACCCCTAAGGGGATGAAATAGGGGATGAAAGTTTTTATGAATTTTCTTAGACTTTCGACTGATTGAACTGAAATTATTAAAGATTTGAGCCTCTATGATGAAAACGTTCGCTTAAATAGGATTTTGATAAATTCAAGGGGATAAAATAAGGGATGATGGAGGATGTAAATATATTATTTTGAACCTATCAGTATATAGTATGTGGTTACTTTTTTGTCTGTCTGTCTGTCTGTCTGTATGTTTGTTCCCGCACCACACGAAAACTACTGATCCGATTTGAGTGCGGTTTTTGCAGATATATTTGTCTTCTTCCAACTTAACATCTGGTGCATAAAAAAATTCCCCCCACCCCTCTAAGGGGACCAAAGAGGGGGTCAGATTTTGTATCAAACTTTTTTCTTTAATGGACTTACTTCATGTTATTTACTGTGTTTTCCAACTTAACAACCCCTCCCCCCACTACCCCCCCCCCCTCTCCTGGAAATGTTGCTTATAACAAAGTGGTGTCGCGTAGTTAGTATTGAGTTTTAATTCTCCTTTTTTTTGGAACAAACTAAGGTATTAATTAAAAGTGAATATCATAACGAAATTATTCTAACCTAAACTAAACATACAGTTTTTGAGTGTCATTTGATTAATATGGGGGAGGGGCAGCGCCTCCCCGACCCCCCCCCCCCCTCATGAAAAAGTAGCTTCTATCAAAATGGTGCTGCGTTGTTAGTGTTGAGTTTTAATCCTCCTCTTTAGGAACAAACTAAGTTAATAATTAAAAGTGCAATTATTCTAACCTAAACTAAACATACACTTTTTGAGTGTAATTTAATTACTATGAGGGGGACTTCGCCCCCCGAGCCCCCCTACTTACTGTGCCTCCTTCCTCCCGCACCTGGAAATGTTGCTTATAACAAAACGGTATCGCGGCGTTAGTGTTGCGTTGTAATTCTCCTTTTTAGGAACAAACTAAGGTATTAATTATTAAAAGTAAATATCATAACGAAATTATTTTAACCTAAACTAAATATACAGATTTCGAGTGTCGTTTGGTTATTATGCGGGGGGCTTTGCCCCTGGACATTACTTGGGGGGGCTGCACCCCCTCCTGGAATTGTAGCTTAATATATCAAAATGGTGTCGCGTCGTTAGTGTTGAGTTTCAATCCTCCTCTTTAGGAACGAACTAAGTTAATAATTAAAACTGAATTTATTCTAACCTAAACTAAACATACACTTTTTGAGTGTAATTTAATTACTATGAGGGGGACTTCGCCCCCCGAGCCCCCCTACTTACTGTGCCTCCTTCCTCCCGCACCTGGAAATGTTGCTTATAACAAAACGGTATCGCGGCGTTAGTGTTGCGTTGTAATTCTCCTTTTTAGGAACAAACTAAGGTATTAATTATTAAAAGTAAATATCATAACGAAATTATTTTAACCTAAACTAAATATACAGATTTCGAGTGTCGTTTGGTTATTATGCGGGGGGCTTTGCCCCTGGACATTACTTGGGGGGGCTGCACCCCCTCCTGGAATTGTAGCTTAATATATCAAAATGGTGTCGCGTCGTTAGTGTTGAGTTTCAATCCTCCTCTTTAGGAACGAACTAAGTTAATAATTAAAACTGAATTTATTCTAACCTAAACTAAACATACACTTTTTCATCGTTTGATTAGTATACTAATACACTATACTAATCAAACGATGAAAAAGTGTATGTTTAGTTTAGGTTAATAATTAAAACTGAATTTATTCTAACGTAAACTAAACATACACTTTTTCATCGTTTGATTAGTATACTGTATTACTATACTTCCTGTATATCTACCGTCCACTGCTGGTTATAAGCTTTTCATGACTATCCATACTAATACTATAAATGCGAAAGTGTGTTTGTTTGTTTGTCCTTCCGTCACGGCCTAACGAAGCAACAAATTGACTTGATTTTTGGCATATACTTAGTTGAAAGGATGTAGAATAACATAGTCTACTTTTGGTCTTGGAAAAACATCATGTTTCCAAAGGAGGTTTACAAGAATATTCGTATTTTACGCGATTTTTGAATTCCACGCGAGCGAAGCCGCGGGCAAAAGCTAGTACTTACATACATACAGAGCAAGTTAAATAAAAGCTTTTAAAAAGGAAGTGAAATTCTTGTGAAGTCTTAAACATTTATGCTAAGGTACAGACAGGGGAAAACGACTTTGCTTTATACGTACTGACTGGTCAATGAAGTAATAATACTAAGAATACTTTAAAATTCTCACACGTACTTTACCACGTCATTGCTAAATAGTAACTAAGTTCATGGAAGTGATAAAAATAACAAGATAAACCAGACATGTCTAACAACATGCATTGTGCGATATGAAATAAGTACTGATTATAAGTAAAGAATCGATGATGTTGCTCAAGTATCCGAACAATACGAAATGAGTGAGCAATTACTGAGCATTGTTGAGTATTTTGTGTATTGTTCATTGTTAACGTTCACTAGAACTGTTAACTACATTTTTGTTAATTGTTTCGACTTGTATTAAATTTTGATTGGTGAACGCTTTGTAGTTTTAGCGGCTCAATACAATGTTCTGTCGGCTATTCAATTGAACTAGAGTTCGCCTAATGGTCGAAGTTCGACCTCAAATCAAAAATTAAATTATAAGGCCTTTCTTCTTTAATATATACTTAATTAAAATTACTAGAGATCAATGATATTCTACTTATACAGATCTGTTACGTCCATACCAATGATATTCTACTTATACAGATCTGTTACGTCCATACTATTTTCCAGCTTAAATCTCTTCCGAACAATTTTCAAATTCAAAATTGCAAACATTGACAAATTTGACAGATAAGTGAAACAAAAGATACGAAAAACCATTTACATAAAATAGACAGTTCTATTTTTAAATGTCGAATCGTATCGCTGTCTCTTCCTTCGCCTTAGCTATCGAGGTATTTATTGCAATCAAGACATGTGGTAAGAGATTCCATGTGTTTTGTTTTCTTTTGAGTCATAATTGGTACATTTTCGAAACACGCACGACGTCATTTTCAATTTATTTAGGTAAGACAAGACGCGGCACGTTCGTGACTGCGCTCGATGCAGACTAAATAACAGATGACCCAATTGGGCCGTATTTGAATCTTCACAACGCGCGCGGTAGTAACATATCTGCTTTGAGTTTTTCATCATTGGTCCATACTATTTTCCGGCTTAAATCTCTTCCGAACAATTTTCAAATTCAAAATTGCAAACATTGACAAATTTGACAAATAAGTGAAACAAAAGATACGAAAAACCATTTACATAAAAGAGACAGTTCTATTTTTAAACGTCGAATCGTATCGCTGTCTCATTCTTCGCCTGAGCTATGACGAAAATTCGATTTTTTCCAGATTGTTCGAAAAAATAATTGAAAATGTAAATAATCGAGGTATTTATTGCAATCAAGACATGTGGTAAGAGATTCCATGTGTTTTGTTTTCTTTTGAGTCATAATTGGTACATTTTCGAAACACGCACGACGTCATTTTCAATTTATTTAGGTAAGACAAGACGCGGCACGTTCGTGACTGCACTCGATGCAGACTAAATAACAAACGACCCAATTGAGCCGTATTTGAATCTTCACAACGCGCGCGGTAGTAACATATCTGCTTTGAGTTTTTCATCATTGTTAGAGATCGCCCAATGGTCGAAATTCGACCTCAAAATAAAAAAAAATATAATTTATTATTTGAGGTCAAAATTCAAATTTCAACGCTTTTCTTTTGATATTCTATTGTCAAAATATTGACTTTATTATTTTTTAGTCATAATTCCTGCGACAATCTCAGATTAATAAAGTCAAATGATGACAGACTGGCCGTGTAATAATTGCCTAATAGTATTTAAGATTCAATAAAAAAAAAAACTAAATCTTTTTTCAATTTGACAACAGAGTTAAACCATAAACAAAGACCATAAATAAAAGAGTACAATTCGTGTGTATAGGCTTCTCAATCAAAATCTCCTAGTGTGTGTGTTGTAGTGTGTGTAATGTTTTATTTGTTAAAAAAATGTATTATAAAAGGTAGGATAAAAGCATAATTTCAAAATAATATTAGCTCGATGCACTCCTTCACGATATAAACTATAACTGTGCAAAATTTCAATCACCTACGTTTCCGCATTTTTCGTCAAAAGGGATCCAAAGTTTTTCGCTCGCGTATTAAAATATAGATTTGTTTCGAGTATTACTACTATACGATTATGCTTTATGCATCTTAGCGGATTGCATAAGTAAGGTCTTAAGCCCTTCTAAACATTTCTTAAAAACTACTTTATCAAGTTAAACTTAGAAAACTTTAGAATTATCCTAATCCTAACTTACCTCTATTGAGTATTGAGTATCCGCGATAAGCGTAGGTAGGTAGATATTAGATACGTAGGTACGTAAGATTTAAGAGGCTTTTTCGTAAGGAGTACAATAATTAGGTAAGTACTAATAATGTAGAGAATAGGGATATTCTTGGAAACGTATTAATAAAATATACACGTTGCTAGTTGCTACTTAATAATATTAAACTTCATAATTTAATATTTCATGTGGAGTTATGAAGATATTCCAGTAGCGGAATTACGCTATGATATAGCTGTAAACAGGCAGATGTGCATTGTGGCCAGCCGCGCTTCCTGCCCCGGCTCTGAAGCGGATGCAACATACAACATAATATACTTTTATAGCTATAATATAGCTTTTAGATATACTGCGAAACCTGAGTAATTACGATCCCGTTTTTGTTTAAGATACAAAATATTATATAAACACTAGATGACGCCCACAACTTCGTTGCGCTAAAATTCGTTTATCGCGCGGGAATCGTACGTTTTTCCGGGATAAAAAGTATCCTATGTCCTTTCCCGGGACTCAAAGTATCTCCATACCAAATTTCAGCAAAATCGGTTCAGCGGTTTAGGCGTGAAGAGGTAACAGACAGACAGACAGACACACTTTCGCATTTATAATATTAGTATGGAAGTATGGATATGGAAGTATGGATATATTATGTTGTATTAATCTATTGAGTATTCATACTCATATTTTAATTAAAATATACTTTCATAGCCAATGGCTATATAAAAAGCGTTCTTACAGCGTTTATAAAGTCATTTTGTGCTACCTGCAGGGATAGTGTAGAAATGTGCCTCTTCACGCTTCAATTGCTAAATCGATTTCGATGAAACGTATGATAATTTTTGGTTAAAAATTCACGGTTCGGCACAACGAAGTTGCAGACACCTTATAGTAATAATAATAAATACATACATAATTTACTTTTATAAATACATAGTTACATTATAAAAGATCAAAGATATAAGAAATAATAGTCGAAAAAAGCTACAGAAGGCATTGCTAATTAAGTAGAATGCAATAATGATACTCGTTAATTAAAGACAGAAGAAAACTGCAAGGTCTTCGTTATTACCTAAAAACCTATATATAAACCTATTCGAATCAAGGGCTACTACGGAATGGAGACGGAATGTTGATTGTGAGCCCCCCACGGCGCTGATTCCGACTAATGGAAATTGGATGTGCGGCTCAGCTGTACAAACGTATACTTGCTCTTTAGTTTGTACTGATTGCAACGTCCTGAAACCGATTTCGTGATAGTTTTTAAAGTCATTTTGATATGCAATTTGTGATTGATATACAATCATATTATAATCATTTCGTCAAGCAGTGATACTTCAGTAAATTGTTTAAAAAGCCATTGGCGCATTATTTGCTGCTGACGCAATAATATATCAAAGTTATTGACAATTGCTGTTTCCATAATTACTGACAAGTGCCGGATAGGCTATCCAGTATCCACAACTTATCTGACAGATAGAGTATGTAAGTGGTGAAACAGCCTCAGGCTTCTATTCTTAACAATAACTTATTTACGCATGGTGAACTCTATTTTTTTTGGAGAAATTCAGGTAGAGTAGAATATTATGGTCATGACTTGAATAGATAGATTGATCAAATAGATATAGTCAGAATTATGTAGATAGAGTCCCTTTTATCCAGTAAATATAACATCAAAACTTTTTAATAGACCTTTATTAGCCCAGATAGTTGCCGACGGTACTCGGAGCTCAACTTTTGACACTTACAAAGTTCGCCCGATGTGTTACACTGTACTCTGTAGTAAAACCTGCGGCCTCAGGTTTATAACTTAAATATCCTAAGTTTTATGCCTGCCTTTAACTGCGCTCCGATATGGTAAGATATATTGAAAGGTAGATAATATGAAAAGTTAAATGAAATAGCAGTATTCGTAGATACGAGAGTTACATCTATGGTCTACCAGTTAGTGAAATATGTATGTAATTGTAACATTATACACAACGAATAACTATACGAGGTTTGCCGTCTTTAAAAAGTAGTGATGAGCAAAATTATTGGTCTTGGTCTTGCTATTTCGCAATACCAAGAGCGAAATAGCTCATCACGGATTGCAAAGTAAGGATGTCATATTTCAGCATTACCAATGTATGAAAATTTTATAGTATTTCTTGTGTTTCTTATAGTATTTCTTTGCGGTGTAAATAATATATTATATATTTCATTTCTAGGGGCTTTATACAGTACTGTAATGTCCAAAAATCTATTAGTAATTTAATCTCTACGATAGTCAACACAAGGTAATGTCTTGGTCACTAAGGAAACAGACATGAAAGAACTGTATCGACCTTATACGTCGATATAGTCACTATAGCTGTATTGCTTTGAACCTTGTTACCACAGGAATAAGGGTCATATCTCACCGGGACGCCATAGCGACGTGGCCAGCGACATTGCCAACTAGTTCTTATTGGGCCATACCTCACCGAGACGCCATGGCGACATGGCCACATTTTCACACACACATCAAACGACATTTTGCTCTCAATACTACGCGCGTGAGTCAACGCAGCGACTGGTTGGAGACCGAATGAGTGACGTAGCATATAAACACGTGTAAACAACTTGCAATGTTGCTAGGTAACCAGCGACGCCTGTCGCCGCATGCGGAGCGGTCGACTCTGGCTACGCTGGCTACTTAAGAGCCTACTGTCAAAACGCTAGCCCCGCCTACACACAACGCTATCCTCCAATCGTGATACAATGATTCCATGAATCGTGCTCCCGAGCAATATGCTTAAAGCTGCAGCTAATAGTGAACAATATCGCGTAACAACGGTTCCCGCATTATAGCACGAAAGTAAAGGTCGTAAGTCCTAAAAATGTTTTTGATGATTACTTAAAAATTAAATACGATACTAATATTTCCTTTAGCTATTATTTTATAAAGTGTGTGATTGTAGTATTGCAAGTTATTTAATGATAGTAACTCAATAAATGTAACAGGTATTTGTTGAAAAGCCCAGAAAGATGCATAATTTCAAAAAATAAAACTATCGAGTCAAAATAAGTGAATCGTGTTTTTGGTTAGCCAAATATCAGATAAATATACAATGATTAAATAAATCTCAATTTCATTTGAATAAATCGTCTTCCGGGATCGTAATACTTATTAGAAAACACAGCAAAATTTGACAGCCCGCTCTTAACAACGTCGCCAGTCGGTCGCCAGGTAACGCCAGGTGCCCTTCCCTCTCATATTATATCTCTATATTCTATAAGAACTAGTTGGCGACGTCGCTGGCCACTCGCCGTGGCGTCTCGGTAAGGTATGGCTCTAAGGTCAAAACGACGTATTCCCTTGTGACTAAATCTTCCTTCAACGTTTTTACTTTTATCCTCCATATGAACATTGAACGTGAATAACATAATAAGTATAAGGCCATGGTATTAATTATTAAACTCAAAAAACTATTGGCAAGAACGTGCAAATCAATTAGATTCACCAAACATACGAACATAATTATCCAGAACTATCGTTAATTGGTTTTAATTAATCAAATAAAACTTTAATTATTATGTTTGGGAGATATAATTGGCTATAAAAATTTAATGCATAACTGTTTTGTATACTCTGCAAACATAATTAGTTTTTGATCAATAATATTTCACAACTGAAAAACTAGGAATCTGAAGTCTCTAAATTTTCATGCGAAATTAAATGCTGCTGCACTGGTTTTACTCTATATCTGTACTAAGTTTCATCAAATTCGGTTTAGTAAGTTGGGCTTATACGATGCAAACAAATAGGCCTTTCTTTAATATATAATTAAAACTAGATGTCCCGCGCGGCTTCGCCCGATTAAATTAGGAATTTTACGAAAGCCGTACATTTTCCCGCATAAAAATAGCTAATGTCCCTTCACGTGGTCTACTCTATATCTGTGCCAAATATTGCCATAAAAATTGCTCCAGGAGTTCGTGAAATAAACCCTTTCTAATATTTTTCCCCGTTTTTTCCACATTTTCCTCTGTTCTCCTCTTCGGTGCTATTAGTCTTAGCGTGATAATATATAGACTCTCGGAAAATGAGCTGTCTAACACTAAAATATTTTTTTAAATCGTACCAGTAGTTCCTGAGATTAGCACGTTCAAGCAAACAAACTCTTCAGGTTTATAATATTAGTGTAGATATTTTTAAATCGCTTGACAAACTCGAGTCTCGATTTAAAAGACTATCAAAAGTACCAATAATAGGGTCATAATAATAGGCTCATAATCATGGGACGATGCATGGTATAATATGGTAGTGATGATGATGATGATAATGATGATGAATGTAATTTGCATAGAAGCATATGCCTTCCGTTCTTAAAACAACGCCGAAATTCCCAAACTTGTATCTATAAAGAATCAGGAGTTCTCTCAGCACCTTCCTAAACATGGTATACCTCGGTGCAAATTCTTACTTGTTGGTAGCATATGCTTACAATACTTCTCACGAAACCGAAGTCATCACATGTTTCCATAATTATTTTGAGGAGTTCCCTCGATTACTTATGGATCCCTTCACCAGGTCATCACTTTTATGAATATAATACCAAATTGAGATGATACCCTATACAACAAAAGAAAAATTTTGAAAATCGGATCACAAACGGCCGAGTAATCGTTGAACATAAAAAAACTAACATAACACCTCCCCCATTTTGAAAGTCGGTTGAAATTGTAGCCTATGTGTTATTCTGGTGTATAAGCTATATTATTGTAAAGTTTCATTAAAATCCATTCAGTAGTTTTTGCGTGAAAGAGTAACAAACATCCATACATCCATACATACATCCATACATACATATAAACTTTCTTTATAATATTAGTAGGATTAGTAGGATTATTAAGTGCACTCTTAGCGGAAAACATTCTCACTTTCGTTGTAATTAAACTGTATCATTAATCTCTTAGTTAACATAATTATTTCTCATCCCACGTTCACAATCACTTTTGTACTACATAGTCCACGAGCATGCCGAGTCACTTGTGATAGGAATCAACAAAATTAGTTTAGGAAATACGCAAACGAAATTTTCGCGATTTTATCGCGAAAATTGTAAGTTGTTATTGTGTGCAGAGTGCCAGCATTAATTATGGTAAATAAAAATTGAAGACGTTAGTGCATAGAGCGGATAACTATCATTTTATAACATAAGGCCATTTACTCATTTTTCCCCTCATAATAATTAGAACAAACCCTGTATATCTCCTTCATCATTTAGCTAATATAATATCTGGATATACGTCCATAAAATATAAAATCCACATGATTTTGATTTCAAATCATTTTTCCGGCCCTGAAGCCTCCGCTTATGGAAAAAAATGAAAATTTTCAAATTGTTATCAATACATCTACCAACATCTTTAATTATTATAATCGAAAGTATCATATTCTTATTACTTGCACGTTCAACTTAAAGCTTGTAAATCTTTATAAAGCTTGCAATCGCCGTTGTAAATATGATAAAGTGTCCATAAACTGCGAACTTCCTATATTATGTTTATGTTATTAGTCTTGAAAATAGTCGTTATTAAAATAAAAAACAATTTATTAACAACCGCTCTAAATTATGTTGAGCAAAATCATATGATATTATTTTGCTTTTATCCTAATCATATTATACTGTTTTGAAGTTGCCTGCTCTCGACTTAAGTCGTGTTTATTTAAATTAGATCGGGGGATATAAAAATAGAAAGTAGACTTATTCACAGGAAATCGGGTGTTAAATATTATGCAGGTGCTAAAAATGTTACATAAGTGGTTGTTAATTACTGAAAAATGTTTAATTTATTCAAATTGGGAACATCTTTATCTCAAAAGATCTGGCAATATTTTGATAAAAGACCTGGCCTTATGTGAGAATACAAAGTATGTGTCGACATGGCTATCTTTGTGAAACAAATAGACGTGGACTGTGTGTTTAGAAGTCTATAGTCCATACTAAATTTTATCAAAATTAGTTACATAGTTTTTGCCTAAAAGTGTAGATTTGATCCTACTAATATTATAAAGACGAAAGTTTGTGAGGATGTATGGATGTATGTATGGATGTTTGTTACTCTTTCACGCAAAAACTACTGAATGGTTTTTAATGAAACTTTACAATAATATAGCTTATACTACGACTTTCAAAATGGAGGAGGTGGTTCGTTTTTTTATGTTCAAAGATTACTCTGCCGTTTGTGAACCGATTTTCAAAGTTTTTCTTTTGGTGTATACAGTGTGTAACAAAAATAAGTGATAATACTTTAGGGTGTGTACGTGTTCCTTGTAGGGAGTTTACTGTGAAAGTAGCAGCGCTGAAAGACGAAATTTTTTTTTCAGTTGTGCACATGGGCACTGGCCCGAGCGTCACGAGTTTCCCTATACAAAAGTGAAAAAAAATTTGGTCTTTCAGCACTGCTACTTTCACAGTGAACTCTCTACAAGGAACACGTACACATCCTAAAGTATTATCACTTATTTTTGTTACATCCTGTAGAGTATCATCGCAATTTGGTACTATATTCACAAAAGTGGTGACCTGATGAAGGCATCCATAAGTAATCGAAGGAACTCTCAAAATTTATATGGAGTCATGTGGTGACTTCAGTTTCGTGAAAAGTATTCTAAGCATATGCTACCAACAAATAAGATTTTACACCAAGGTATACCATGGTTCGGAAGGTGCTGAGAGAACTCCTGATTCTTTATAGATACAAGTTTCGGCGTTGTTTTAAGAACGGAAACTGGAAAGCATTTACATTCATCATCATCATCACTACCATATTATGCCATGATGCATCGTTCCATGATTATGATTTATGAGCCTATTATGAGTTATGGTACTTTTAGATCGAGAATCGAGTTTGTCAAGCGATTAAAAAAAATCTATATTAAGACCGGGCTCCCAAAATTATCTAAACACGCTAGCCCCGCCTACACACCCCGCTATCCTCCAATCGTGATACAATGATTCCATGAATCGTGCCCGCATGAATTGTATTTTGCGCTGCAGCTAATAGTGAACAATATCGCGTAACAACGGTCCGGCGCATTATAGCACGAAAGTAAAGTTCGCTAGTCCCAAAAATGTTTTTGATGATTACTTAAAAATTAAATACAATACTAATATTTTCTTTAGCTATTATTTTATAAAGTGTGTTATTGTAGTCGTGCAAATTATTTAATGATAGTAACTCAATAAGTGTAACAGATATTTGTTGAAAAGCCCAGAAATATTCATAATTTCGAAAAATACAACTATCGAGTCAAAATAAGTGAATCGTGTTTTTGGTTAGCCAAATATGAGATAAATATACAATGATTAAATAAATCTCAATTTAATTTAAGTCAATCGTCTTCCGTGATCGTATTACCTATTAGAAAACACAGCAAAATTTGACAGTGCGGTCTTAATCTATACTAATATTTTAAAGCGGAAGAGTTTGTTAGTTTGTTTGTTTGTTTGTTTGAACGCGCTAATCTCAGGAACTACTGGCCCGATTTGAAAAATTCTTTCAGTGTTAGATAGTCCATTTATCGAGAAAGGCTATAGGCTATATTTTATCACGCTAAGACTAATAGGAGCGAAGAAATAGATGAAAATGTGGAAAAAACGGGGGGAAATTATTTGATTGGGCTTATTTGAACGCGCTAATCTCAGGAACTAATGGTCCGATTTGAAAAATTCTTTCAGTGTTAGATATCCCATTTATCGAGAAAGGTTATAGGCTATATTTTATCACCGCTAAGACTAATAGGAGCGAAGAAATAGAAGAAAATGTGGGAAAAACGGGGGAAATTATTTGAAAGGGCTTATCTCACGAACTACTAGAGCAATTTTTCTGTTATTTGGGTCAGATAAGAAGTAGACCACGTGAAGGATCATAGGCTATTTTTTGTAGACTGATTTGTCTGTGAAATATCTAATTTACGCGGGCGAAGCCGCGCGTAACGTCTAGTATTATTATAAACCTGAAGAGTATTTGCTTGTTCGCTTGAACGCACTAAAGTCAGGAACTACTAGTCCGATTTTAAAAATTCTTTCAGTGTTAGATATGTGGATATGATAGTGGCACAGATATAGAGTAGACCACGTGCAGTGACATAAGCTATTTTTTGCGGGAAGATGTACCTATACGGTTTCCGTAAAATTCCTAATTTACGCGGGCGAAGCCGCGCAGGACTCTAGTAGTATAATTATATAATAAGCCATACACAAACGAACGCGCTTAAAAAGTCATATTTAAAAAAAAAACAATAAGAGATCAATATCTCTACGCTGGTCGGTATAAAGAAAGCAGAGACAAAACTTCCGGATATGCTACACGTCTTATAACGCATCTACAAAAAGCCGTAATTAAAGATGCATAGAAAAACACATAATATTTAAGTCTCCATGCAGGGCTACGATATTATAATTATATCTATGACTAGACGTACCGCGCGGCTTCGCCCGCGTACGGCGTAAATTAGATATTTCACAGACAAATTAGTCCACAAAAAATAGCCTATTATCCTTTACGTGATCTACTTCTTATCTGTGCCAAATAACATAAAAATTGCTCCAGTAGTACGGGAGATAAGCCCTTTCAAATAATTTCCCCTGTTTTTTCCACATTTTCCCCTATTTCTTCGCTCCTATTAGTCTTAGCGTGATAAAATATAGCCTATAGCCTTCCTCGATAAATGGACTATCTAACACTGAAAGAATTTTTCAAATCGGACCAGTAGTTCCTGACATTAGCGCGTTCAAACAAACAAACAAGCAAACTCTTCAGAATTATAATATTAATATTAAAGTATAGATTGCAAACCTGTCTATAGCATGCGCTATGGACCAATGTGTTATGTGGAGACCGCATAATATAATATTAGTGAACGCCTGCTATGTATCTGACAGGTCCGGCTTTAGTTATTAGCCCAACAACACGCTGGTCAAACAATCGGCTCTCTGGGAGGCCGATCACTTTGTCTTACAACAAATATTGACTCTACCAAATACGTTGCGTATACGATTACCTCAGAATACAGAACAAACTCTGTATTCTGAGACGATTACTTGTAAATGTTCTTAGAAACGATGTTTATTTCCGAACTTTTTCAGAATTCGCTTTAGCCGCTTAATTGTTGAGTTACAAACGACCACCCACGAATCGTGTAGAACGGTTTTTTCATTTTATTACTATTTAGGTAGTAAAAATTTGTTTTTTTTTTTGCTAATTTGGGCTGTAGTATTTTGAAATACATAATATATATTATTTATTTAAATACAGTATAATATAATTGGTTTTTATGGCTAGCCTAGTTATTTATTGTATTAGTATAAAGTATTTGTATTTCAATGTTGTGTGATTATAAACTTGTCAGTATATTTGGTTTTTTAAATAGATGAATTTAATTTTATCTGAACTACTTTAATTGGAAATTCATTCCGTCACATTATTATTATGGTCGTTTTATCTTCATCGATTATATCAAGTCAGTAATGACACATTAATCATGTTTGCGGCTCTAGGGTCTGTAACACTCTACATTTCAGTATACAATATACATTGATTAAGCAAATAAGCAAGAAGTAAAGTAATTTATACCTAAACTCTACAGGCCCTTACATTTAACGAGTTATTTGTAACGAATTTCAATTCATATTTTAATTAAATATACAGTATTTGTACAGCTGTTGAAAGTTACAACTAGAGGGCACGTATGTTGCTAATGCAATATTTATTTTAGGTTTTAACTGATGAAATTATTGTTTAAATTTGAATTCCTAGAATTTAGTATTGCTTTGTGCTGTTATCAGCACAAATAAGTAATATCAGTTTCTAGGAATCTAAATTATAATACATATTAAAATTAAACACGACGTAGTCTAGTTCAAGTGTAAAAGCTTTTAATAACAATGCTTTAGTAGTTTTTTTTTTAATATATTTATTATTTATGCAAAGAAACCTATAAACTAGGCACATAATACAATAATATTATCTCGCCAAACTATAGTTAATACTGGTTTATGGTGTAAACAAATTAAAAATAATGAGCATGAAGAAACTCGTAATTTTGTAAAAAATATATTCATGTAGGTAGGTATATGAATACAAGACGTTTTATCAAAGAAACTCAGAACTCCTTGTTCGGATATAAAGCTAAAAGTGATGAGCTGTGAATAATCGTAAAGTATTGTTATGGGCGAAGATGGATAGTACTTACCATTTTATTTTATTCTCAAAATAGGCGTTTCATTCGATACTAAATTTTAATTCGAAGTTTATTGCATAATAGCTTTGCTTAAAATGGAAGAAAAATTATGGTACTAAATATTTACCTGCCCATGCCCACTAACATTAATAACGTAAAAGTGTATGTCCGTCTGTTACCTACATCTACACGCTAAAAATTTAGACTTGTTTTTATTTTTGTTACTTATTATAAGTTTCGAGTTGCTGATATGCTGATATTGTATACCTATAATAATATTGAGTTACAAAATTGTAAACTTTATTTTAAAAAGATAAATTTTTCTCACTTTTTTGGTAAAAAGTGGGCCCCGTGCGAGTTTCTTACGCCGGTTCTTCTCGCCGGGTTAGTTCCCGAACCGCTGGTAGGCACCACGTAGGACATTCTGAAAACATTTATTTTAAATTTATTCAGAAATAAAACAATTCTGATTTGATTGATTTTGAGGTAGAACAAAGGATAGTTGTATCCCTGAAAAATGTACGATTCCCTCACATTAAACTCATTTCACGCTACGACCCATTGAGGGCAGCAAGTAACTGCTACAATTAATCATTCAATTATTACTTAACATTAATTTAATGAAGAGTTTGACAGAAAATGCATGAAGATTGTGTCAAAATCGTCATTAAAGTTCATTAAATTTCTCTGAGTCTGACCGAAATGTTTTTTTTAAATAAAACCTAAGGCGTTTTGTAAAAAAAAAACCTTTCGAGGAATATATAGGTATCTCCATAGTACAATCCCAGACAGTCCCACCACAAAAACATCCGGCATAATGAGATACGCGCCGGATATGAACAGGGAAAATGAACTATTTTCCTAAAACAATACAGATTTAGTGGCGGTTCTGGGAAACAAAGTTTCCTCATTCATTAAAACTATCATATCATTACTATAATAAACTATATCATTAACTACACAGACGAGTTATCGTTTAACCCTTTTTCGCTATCATTTATAAAATGTGAAAATGCTTATTTTACAACCCTACTAAAATTGAATAACATTATCTCGTTTTTTACGACTTTTTTCACATAAAAATGGTTTATTTGTAATAAGTCCTCCAGATAGTTTATGTCATCTAACACTTAAATTACTGAAACGATTTTGATCAAATTTGGTATCCCAAACTTTCAACTTTACGTTTGATAGGAGTAATAAAGTCTGCGAAAATCATGACCTCTCTTTATCGCAGTCGGGTAAATACGTAAGTTATCATGAAAGCATTAAGCAGTAAATGTTGCTTAGCGCCCGTTTCAATAATGTTCTCGCAATCTCGTATAACCGTAACTCCGAGTCTTTGCTATACCACCCAGCAGTGGGCTGTGGGGGTGGGACCAGCGCTGGGCGGGCCCCGTCACGGCACTGTCGTAATGTTTCCCCATTCGGAATGACTGGCAAAGTTCAACTGTGTTTATGGATAACTAGATGTTGCCTGCAACTATGGTGAGCCGAATTTTGATAATCGCACGGAAGCAAAAACTACACAAACTATATTCTTGAGACCGAAAGTATATTCATGTAAAATTTTATCAAAGTCAAACAGACGTACATTTTCGCATTAGCGTGGATCTATGGAAGTATGAAAAGCCCTTTTGTCACTCATATACCAGGTGGTTCGTCCTATTAAAATATAAAGTGGAGGAGCTTTGGCCTTACAAAAACATGTCAGCTAGCGTTGATATTTGATAAGCCGCCATTTCTCAGAACCCCCGCCTTGTCACGTCCAAATTGAAAATCGCTATTTACACTCGTTAGATCCCGAAAATATCCAGCAGCGGGTATTGGCAGGCGAATTTATGGGCCAGGGAAATTTAAGACATTAGTCAATGAAGTTTAATTAACAAATTTAAAACTGTCGTCTTTTGCATAAATGGGGGCTTTTGAATTAAAAAAATGTGGAACCTATATGATATTATTATAGTAGCTAAATGTTGAACAGTTGAAGTAAGTTACATGGTCTGTTCAAAGTATAAGGGAAAAAAATTGTAATTGTTATGTTGTAAAATGTTAGTTACCCACTTCATTCACTATGTCCTAAATTTTTTAGACGATTATCGAGAAACGTTAAGTAGAAAATAAGGTAATTTGTCTTCCCGGTATTAATTTTGCGTTCGGAAGCTCTTATTATGAGGAATGGTGTTATTAAGTTTCCAAATTTCATATTTTTGCGCATTCGAACCGAAGGGCTCTCTCGTGTTTAGTTAATTAACGTTTTGCGCGAAACGAATTGGGCTTAATATTGAGCTATTAAATTATATTATGTTAGTCGTTACACAAATTAAAATTTTGCTATTAGATGTGCAATAAATAATAATGGACAATAATCGAATTATTATAAGATCCTTAAAAGCAAAAGGATCCTTAATTTGCAAAAAGTTAATAAACTCTGTCTATATTCTCAACTTAATGAAGTAGGTAAAATAAGTTCTATTTTAACTTATTGCTAGATGTTTTAAAATTGCAGACAGTATAACCTAGATCTAGATAAAGTTAGTGCTTTAAATAATTAAGTTATGAATACCGTTTTTAAGACGGATAGTTAAGTACAAAAGAAAACACATAGACGTCTTTATAATATTATATTAATCTATATTATTACCTGTTATAACAATAGAATTCAACAATTTATTACCTACTAGTTACCATTCAAGTAAAAGAAAATTCTCATTTCGCCTAAACAAAAGAGCCAAACAAAAAAGGAATAATATAAAGTCCATTGACTGTTCTACATTAGAACATTGCACATTTCGTGAACATAATGCGTAATATATCATACGACGTCCGACACGACAATAAATTAAAAATAAACAATATCGATTGTGGCACTGGCAGCTAACAATCGTCCTGTGTCATCCCTTTGTGCATTATGTGAGGCTTTGAATGACAATTTTATACGTTCCGAGAACGCGACTCCTGCTATTTCTACACCTGAATTCGTAACCACGAGAAAGGTTATAAAGTGACAGCGTGAATGCAATTATAATATTTTAAAATTTAAACATACGTTTTTACGTCGTTCGACCGATCGTTTCATATTTATGAAAAATTCGCTAAGCTTTATGCACACGTCCGCGTCATCTGTCTTTGCCTAATTTGCCTTAATATAACCGAAATCGTATCGGATAGTGTGAAATCGCTCCTAATGTTTCAAATGTTTAATAATCCTCCGTAGATGTAGATAAATTAATATAGCGATAGAGTGTAGAGTCTGTAAAATACGCAATTGGAAATAACAACTTGGCTTTATTGTGTCATTATAACAATAATATAATTAATAATATTATACTGTTTTAATCGAAAAAAGTACGAGCAAAGACTTAATGATACAGTAGTAATAAGAAAAGAGTACATGAAATACCTGTCTACTCTTTTCTTATCATAACATCATTTCACAGCTACATGTTTGAAACTGCACAATTTTGGAATGCTTGTTTACTGCTTATCTCGTGTAATTATTTTTAAGATACAATCTTTATGTGCACACTTACATTTCAAAATTGTACGAATTAGAAGCGAGAAAACACATCACTTCTTCAATGTTTGCTTTAAGAAGTTTACATTTATTAATGTAAAATATTTTTTATTTACGTTCTATAGAAACACGCAACTTCGTTATAGCTCGGAAACCGCATATTTTGTCGTTATAAAACTATCCTTTGCCCATCTCGGGACGTAAAGTATCCTCCTACTAATCGATTCAGCAGTTTGACAGGCATTTTGAGGTAAACTTATATTGTTCCAAGGGTTTCAATATAGCGAAACGTGGAGTTGAAATGCATTTTAAATGTGCCGTTCAAATTTGAAAGGCAGCACGACAAATCGTAAGTCTGTCAATTCAATGTGTATTTTCTTAGGTAGAAAATAAAGTTCAGTTTTAATAGATGACCTAAAATTGTATCGCCTAAGCTGTCGATGCGACAATTAATCCCGTGTTTACGTTAGATATACTAAGAAAATATATTTATGCCACTTGAGAAGCAATGTTTTGATATTAATTATATTTGTTACATGTCATACATTTCCTCGAAGACGCCTGTTGCAATCAATAAGAACTACCTCTACTTAAAGCTGGTAGATTTCTTAAGCTTAGCTTATCTATGTCTTGTATTTCATTGAAACTACATATTCATAAGTAGGAAGTGCAATTCGCAAATGAGGAGTTTGGATCATAAAGTTAATATACCTAGCGGAATAGAGAAACAAAGGCCTGAGCAAGAGAGATGTCACTATCAGTAACACTGCGTGGTAAAAAGAGACGTGTGATACATGACAGCAGCGGGGCTAAAATGGTCGCATAGCAATTCCTCTCAATCAATTCACAAAATGAATTGTCAAAACTGTCAAACGCACGAATGTCAAATTTAGACCAATTCAATTGGTCTAAATTCGTACTAATTTGACATTCGTGAGTTTGACCAATTCAATTGGTCTAAATTCGTACTAATTTGACATACGTGACTTTGATAGTTTTGACAATTCATTTTGTGAATTGATTGAGAGGAATTGCTATGCGACCATTTTAGCCCCGCTGAACTCTTTTTTTGACGTCCAGTCGGCACTTATCGGCACGTTGACAATTTAATCTCATAGAATTCATGTTCAATCATGCTTGTGTAAGTGTATACGTACACATATTTTACACACAGATGTAAACCAATTTCGGTTTCGTTTGACAGCTCGAGATTGTTGCTCTATTCCGCTAGGTATATTAACTTTATGGTTTGGATGGTAACAATTATTTTTTTCTTCTTCTTCTCTTTACTTGTTGCGCTATGGCCAATTATTTGTCTATGATGGAAAACTGGAAAACTCTGATGCCACAATGATTTCAAAGTCCATACTAATATTAAACTGTCTGTCTGTCTGTCTGCCTGTTACCTCTTCAAGCCCAAACCGCTGAGCCGATTTTGTTGAAATTTGGTATGGAGATAATTTGAGTCCCCGGCAAGAACTAGACGTATATATTTTCTTAATTCCTGTAATATTTCCAAAAGTACTTGACTAACATGCTTATTTATAAGCATGTTAGTCAAGATACTAGATATAATAAAGAAATTGCCCAATAAATATGCTATATTCAACGTTTTGTATACGATTTTTCCATTGTATATTATTATTTATTACAATAATAATTATTACAATAAAATTGAAATATTCCGCGATAACAGAAATAACGTGCGATTCCTGATGCAGTGCGCGATTCATCATTTTATATGAACTAACATGCTAGACGGCTTCCGCTACACAAGTTATTTATTACTCGTTATTATTTCTATATTTGTGGGACCCTAATTACCTCAGGAATTCCGTAAACATTCGCCATTGTATCGCTATACATCATATTAGTATTACGTGCGGAATGTCTTGTAAAATAAAATAATACTGTAATTAACATTTTGCTTGGTCATGATCTCCTCTAATTAAGTAGAGGGAGATTAACGTGGGAGAGCCATGCTTCGGCACGAATGGGCCGGCTCGACCGGAGAAATACCACGTTCTCACATAAAACCGGCGTGAAATAGCGCTTGCGCTGTGTTTCGCTGAGTGAGTGAGTTTACCGGAGGCCCAATCCCCTACCCTATTCCCTTCCCTACCCTCCCCTATTCCCTTCTCTTCCCATCCCTACCCTCCCCTATTACCCTATTCCCTCTTAAAAGGCCGGCAAAGCACTTGCAGCTCTTCTGATGCTGCGAGTGTCCATGGGCGACGGAAGTTGCTTTCCATCAGGTGACCCGTTTGCTCGTTTGCCCCCTTTATTTCATAAAAAAAAAAAAAAAAAAGTAGGCAGCAAACCAATTAACGCCATTATTTTGAATCACATTTTTATGATCTAAGTAGTCTGTAGTAGTACCGTGGTATGTATTCTTCTTTCTAGTCACATGGCTGAGAGACATGACTACCAAAATTTGCTTTATGGGATAGGGCTTTCCATTTATCTTTGTTTTTGGCCCGATGAACTGCCTCCTGGAGCGAGCAGTCAGCAGCCTTGCTTGACATTCGCGTCTGTCTGTGGTATATCTAAACACTAATCAAGTGTGGCTTCGGTTTCACCGAGCCTATTATCTCCTCCAATCATAATAATTAATATCTTCCTTAGGGAAATCCACTAGACATGACCCATACATGATACAAGTACACACAGCAAAGTACTTAATCGCAACTCGTAAGTAAGTATTTAATTCTCACAGCTCCTATTAATTAAAATGTGGCTCATACGTGTAATTTCGCATTCGCAATACAAGTTGTGTGAAGGCATTTCAGATGAATCTTTGAGCATCCCAGCCTTGCCAGCTCATGCTAGTTAAGAACTTAATTGCAGAATGAAGCCATAAGCCAAAAGGTGAAATACAATTTATACAGCTCAGTCTAAATAAATGTAGGTTAACATGTTGAATAGTCTTGTAAAAAGTGTAAAGTTAAATACAATGTAGCTAGATATTGGTAGCTGCATTTTCCAGGGCTGTCGCTGAGAAGTTTTCTTTTACCAGTCGGTAAGTGTAACAAAATAAACACGTGTGTTTTCACTTTAGGTTGTTTTAACACGTTTTTAATGGAATAACTAATATTGTTATGAAAATTGGCAAACATTTTACAACAATTTTTATATAATCTTTATAATATATTTTCGTTTAATTAGTATATTATCTTCGAACTTACAAGAAAAGGAAAATTTAAATGTTATAATAATGTTTTGTGATATGAAGTTTTATTAGGAGTTAGGACAAATACAAAGGTGGTCATAATTCACGATCTCCGACATGATTGATAAGTACGACTAATAGAGGGCAGGTAATAGGTACATGATTTGTTGCTAGTACAAGTTGTAGAATGTGAAAGTAAATGTGTGTGGCAACCCTACATCAGAGTTTAGCTCGAACAATGTGTACGGTGAGCACTCACGAGTCACGACCGCCATCTATTCATTACAAATAAAAAGCAGTTTAATTAGCAATTAGCCAATCGTTCTGTACAGTTGATAACGCTATTCATGAAAATATTAGCGCCACACGATTATAACTCCAACTACATACGAATATGGTACAAAATCGTTTGGTGCAACTCATGTTTTATATGTACGGAGTCTTCATTGTTTAACCTGAGCCGAGATAGTACATACAATGATAATATCACAGCGCTTTTCTTTTGTTTTGGCCCCGCTTAGTTTTGAATGGCCGTATGATCCGGATTCCCAAGAAGGTTGTCCTGAGACGGCAGGGCGTGGATTATTTCTAAACGTGTTCTAAACGTACCCATTTTGAGAATGCTGCTTCAAAGTTCTTTATTTTTAGTGGACATTTTGCCCCTCACAAAATATGTACACTGCACAAAAGTCGTGTTTTGCTTCGATCAAGTGTTTTGTCCTTATTAAGTTATTTCTCTAACATATTTAACAAGGACACAACACTATATTCATAGAGCGTATATAATTTTATCAGTTGTGACTTGTGAGAGAATTTATCCTTAATAATACATGTGAAAGTTTGTCGATATGTTTGTTACCTCTTCACGCTCAAAACATTGAATCGATTTTGATTAAGTTCGGTTAGGAAATATTTTAAGTCCTAGAAATGTCAATAAATAGTTTTTAGCCAGAAAACATGTTCGGTTATCCGTTTCGCGATAAGTTAATTTGAAGTAAACCTCTACTGTTCATATTATATCTTTAGATTTTCCATAAATTTTCAGTCTCACGTTTTTGCTATCACAGGGTAATTAATCAGATAAGGTTTTTTCGTTAAATTGATGCAAGGCATTAATGTCGTGAGTCTATAGCTATGTCCACACTATGCGCTTTCGTCTTCAATTTTCGTCATCTTCTTTGTATTCAACTTTCGTTTGGCGCTTTCAATAATTGAATGCATTAAGGCGACGCCTTGATAATTTGGCTGTAGCGATATCGATTTTTCTCAGCAATGACTAAAGCTATGAAATTAAAGTTCATTGTCAGTATTCATCATGTCTTTGTCTTTGAATTACCCATAGCATAAAACGATTGGTCAACTTTAATAACACAGAATAATCAATCAAAAAGACCTCTGTAAAAAAAGGGATTCTAATTTAGCTAACAGAGGAGAGTGATTTAAGCTTCCAAAATTTGTACATAGATTGGTTCAAGCATACACTTTAATTTGCACATAGCTTATGTGAAATATATTTACGTTTTTTAAATTACGCGACAAAAACCATTTTGTCGCTTACGCCCTTTCCATTTCTTGCTGTTCCATTGCTTGTTTTCTATGAGAGGCCGGCCCGGCCTCTTATAGAAAACAAGCAATCTACAACATATGCAACACGGTTTTTTACTTTAACGCGGCGTCACCTTAACGAACGCAACGCCAACATTGTCATTTTTGTTCAGTTGCAGTGTCTGTCAGCTTTGTAACATGTGCGACGAGAACGTTTTACTGGGTGGAATATGTGCGGCTTATTTGGTCATAAGAAATTCCAGAAAAAATAGAACTAAGCAAAAATTTTGGATACGGTCAGAGCGCATGCGTCGCGGGCATGTCTCACGTACGCTATTGACTGCGCTATTATATGACGCATGCCCTTGACGAACAAAAAAAGGCACAGTGTGGACAAAGCTATTAGGTGGCAGTCAGGTGGTCGGTAATAAAGACGGATCCATATCTCCACGTAAAACCACGCCAATAATCATTTTCAATTTCTGTTCATGTCTGATTAAAGGCAATATACGGGGAGGTGGAACTCTCTGGTTAGACTGATCGCAGGCCCACCTGACTGGCCTGCGATACAACCGCTAAAACTGCAAAAACAATACCTGAAGCCCGCTGTACACATTGAGCCAACGCATTGAGCCAGCGCATTGGGCTAACGTAAAGACTGTAGAGGCCTATTTGGCCATTAGTTAAAATAAGAACAAGAATAAGGGGCGATTTCACCAAAGTAACGGAACGCGTTCAATGTACACTGAACCGGTTCAAAACGTATAAACGCGATTATAACATCGAATTGCATTTCACCAACATAAACTGAACGCGTTCACAGCAAATCCGAGTTTTATCTTCTGAACGCCCAAAGTCCGAAGTTTAACGTCATAAAACCCATTCAAGCCCTGTCATGGCGGAACGAAAAACATAGACAAAAGAAATGTCAAAATGACAGTTTTGACACATGCGTTTGGTAAGTTTATGTATTGTTTCTTGCTATTTTGTAGTTAAATTAACGTGAAAAGGCTTTAAAATGATGAAAACATGAAAAAAATCGCGTGACGTCACGTAAACTTAGATTTAATAATCGCGATAAAAAGAAGTTTGTGAAATCCATTTGAAACAGAACGAGATTTATATCACCGCGTGAACGCGTTCAATGAGAACTAAGTTTTATAAAACGAAGTTTTGAGTGTGCCTGGTGAAATCCCACCTAAGAATGCATTTATTTTTAGCATCACACAATAGGTACATCATATAAGTCAGTGTCATAGTTAGACTTTAATAATAATACATATTTTTAAGTACTATAATGCTGTGTGACGCCAAAAATTAGCCCCAGCTCAGCAAACGCAGCAAGCAAGCCCGCTGCACTGATATTCTGCAGAGGCCTACGAATAATAAAAACTAAGAAAACGTAACTCCCATACTATTACTGTTTTAAATTTGGTTCCTTTCGAACTGTCATGTAACGTCAGCCTGATACCGCTGAAGGCCACCTAAATATTGCAAATGTATTGAAAATGTGTACCCAGGTCAGCGTTGCCAGACGTCCCGATTTAGGCGGGACGTCCCGATTTTGTCATCAAAATTAAATGTCCCGCGCGGCACAGGCTCAGTCCCGCTTTTCGGGGAAAGCAGGAACGTATGTGCAGCGTGCTGAGAAAGAAATTAGAAAGGTGCGTAATGAAGATAAGAGTGTGGGAGGTAGAGGGGTGGATTTTCTTTGGCTACTTTTGCTATACATAATATATTGTCACCTAAACGTTATTTTAACGCAAATAAAAAGATAAAAATTAAAAAAGAAACTTTTGATTTTATACCTTTTTTTACTTTGTCCCGCTTGTGACTGAAGAATCCCACTTTTTCACTCAAAAAGTTCCAAAGTCCCTACTTGGTACAAAAAAAAAAATCTGGCAACGCTGACCTAGGTACACATTTTTGACAAGTATGTTGAACATGTTTTTTGACGGAGTTACTTTTCCTTAGTTTTTATTATTCGTAGGCACTAGGCAGAGGCCAATGAGTGGCTTCACAACGCTAGTTGGGAGTTGGGAGCTACATTCCATACTCTACATCAGCCTTTCCCAAAGTGGGCGATAACGCCCTTTGTGGGCGCTGAAGGTCTAAAGGGGGACGGTGTGTGACTCAGAAAAGTTGTGTAGAGGCTTGGGGGGTGATTTATTTCATCTGGATGCATTTTAAATTGATACAAAGAGGGCGCTAAAACATAATTTCTTCTCAAAGTGGGCAGTAGGCAAAATAAGTTTGGGAGCCCCTGCTCTACATGTTGGCCTAATGCTCTGGCTCAATGCGTTGGCCCAATGTTGGTCCAATGTGTACAGTGAGCTTAAGGAGTGCAACATAATATAATAGCAGTAAATATCCACAGGGCACAGTCCACAGACCACAGCCAAACATAATGTAACCTCCTCCTTTTTGGAAGTCGATAAAAAAATTAAGCATAAACTAGCATCTTATATAGGTCTACCAGAATCTGATGGCAAATTTTGACAGCAGATTTTCAAAAAATATCCTTGATCAATGGATAAAATATATTTGCATGTTTCACACACATAATCAGCTATAAGAAAAGGATCAAAATGTTTTATTCCATATTACCCCGGTATTGCTAGAGTCAATTTACTTTCTCACTTTTTGCCATCAGATTCTGGTAGACCTATAGCTATGTAGGTAATAGCTAACTGTCAGATAAATTAGATAAATTATAATTACTGAGCTGTATCTCAGCGGAAACACCTACACTGTTATAAATACAAACCTACTACCATTACAAAGCCAACATTAAAACTAATGCCGATGGAAATAGTAGGTAACAACAAACACTTCGATCACATATTATATACAATAAACATCGTTGTGAAGTGATAAGCAAAATAAAACAGAACCAAAAGTAATCATTTTTACGGCCGCACTCAGAGACTTTTAATGACGATTAAAACTTAATTTAACGAAGAGTAAGATAATGTATGCAGCATATTTTGTCAAAATCTGCATTTAATTACAGTTAAGTAATTAAAATTCGTCTCTGAGATCGGCAGTTAAACTTCTACAATCTACTAGAATCAAAATAAAGAAACACAGACAGTTTTTTTTCATGATATTACGAAGTTTTCTGCCTCGATTCGCCGTTTGGACGTTTAGGTAGATACTCATAAAAACACTCACTTACGAAGTGCGACTCATGTGAGTGCCGGATTCTACTGTATGTTTAATGTTATATTTTATACTGTGTTAACCGTAGATGAACTAATCGTCATTTAAGTTAATGACAGCTATAAAACGAATTTGATTAGAGCGTGGAAATAACGAGCACACCAATCAATTAAACGATTTTAACTTATAGGCCATTCTAGGTTATTTTACTTCTGACAGGACCTTTATTCCATTTATATAATATGGTCCGTTTGGACGTTTAGAAAACACTCACTTACGAAGTGCGACTCATGTGAGTGCCGGATTCTACTGTATGTTTAATGTTATATTTTATACTGTGTTAACCGTAAATGAACTAATCGTCATTTAAGTTAATGACAGCTATAAAACGAATTTGATTAGAGCGTGGAAATAACGAGCACACCAATCAATTAAACGATTTTAACTTATAGGCCATTCTAGGTTATTTTACTTCTGACAGGACCTTTATTCCATTTATATATGGTCCACTTTAAAAAAAACAAGACGAAGCAACTCTGAACTGACATTATTTTTTTTTAACACGCTTGCTGCCGGCCGTGAAAAATATGCAATTGGAATTTATAAATAAATTGGACGTTTGAAATTCAAAAGATAATGATTTATTACGTTTTTTGTCTTTTAGGAAATATTAGTAAGTATTATAACCTTTTCGGATAGCAGTCCGCATATTTCGAACTTCGAACACTTGAAATAATCCAGACACACCAATGTATCCAAAAATATAAAATTTGAAATAAGTTTGTATAATAAATAGGTAATTTTATATTCGTATCTAGCTGCCATAGCCATTAAATTAAAAGATGGTAACATTCAATTTGATAATTAGAAAAAACCGGCCAAGTGCGAGTCGGACTCGCGCACGAAGGGTTCCGTACCGTTATAGAGCAAAAATAGACCAAAATATTATATTGTGTTTTTTGTTTGGGAGCCACCCTTAAATTTTTATTTTATTTAAATATTATTATTAATTATTAAAGTACACATATTATATTTAAGGCCTTTGTGAAAATTTCAAGTGCCTACTTGTTGCCATTATTGATATTAAGCAAAAAAGGCCAAAAAATCACGTTTGTTGTATGGGAGCCCCCCTTAAATATTTATTTTATTTTGTTTTTAGTATTTGTTGTTATAGCGGCAACAGAAATACATAATCTGTGAAAATTTCAACTCTCTAGCTATTACCGTTCTTGAGTTACAGCCTGAAGACATACAGACAGACAGACAGACAGACAGACAAACAGACAGACAGACAGACAGACAGACGGACAGACGGACAGACATCGAAGTCTTAGTAATAGGGTCCCGCTTTTACCCTTTGTGTACGGAACCCTAAAAATAGCGAAAAAACATGCTATTTCCAATCAATTTAATTAGATCTTCTCAGTATTCTATCTTTAACTCGGCGCGCACTGGGACTTATGTCGTATAAGGCTTCGGACTAACATAGAACAGATAAACTAAATTGTCTAACAATGTAAATACCTATTAGTATAAACGGATTCCCTGGCGCCATCGTTGCAGACAAAGCATCGGAGAGGTCGCGGATTTGAAAATGGAATCCTTTTAAACGAATCAATATGGCGTCGTTACTCGTTTGAAATCAGAATATTTTTTCTAGCGGCACAGGCCACAGCATTGATAAATTCTACATAATTTATTATGTTAACTCCTATCAACGGATCTGTTAACCATTTTCCATCATTGCTTATAACTCTTATAAGACAACTTTGTCGATAGAGTCTATTTAAATCTAAGTACATAAGTTATTGCAAAAACTAACAAAGAACAATATAAATTAGACGAAAGTCCGTTAAATAATTCGCCTTTAATAATAATTTTAATGAAACGAAAGAAACACTATCAAAGAATTAATTACAAGCTATTTCATTTTCTACTGCAAAGAAAACTATTTTTCAATCGGAAACGATCGGAGAAAGAAATTTAATTTTCATCGTAATATCTTAACTCGGAAGGCAATTTTTGCTTGTATTGCGGACTTAGTTACATCGAGTTGCCTTTGAAATTTATAATTAGCTTTTCTTTGAACGAGACACTATTCAGTATTATGAATGAGGGTCCGCTTCATAGACTCCACTAATGGCGGAGCTCTTCCTGATCATAATGTTGTCATTTACAAAGCAGCAAATGTGCTTCGAACTTCGCATACAAAATGTTTTGAAACTGCGCCTTGCGTTTGTGCGTTTGTGTGAATTTCAATGGAGTTGCAACTGCAGCGCTGCACAAGATTCACGATTTGGTTGATTCTGGAATCTGAATACAAATGAGATTTTTGTTTTTTTTTTCAGATTTTCTTTGCTTTTTAAACTCAATTACCAACAAATTGTAAATACAAGTTTTGTTTTTGATTGATCTTGGCAATTTTGTAACCGCTGATAATGCACTTTTTACAAGCCACGTTGCCCGCGTCGTAGAAAAAAAAATCTTTCTTTATCGCAAGTGCGAACAATAAATACTAAATAGACATTTTATCGACATCAGATAAAATATGTGTTGGCAGCGCATAAAATACAAGCTTACATAATATTGACATTTATAAATGGCTTATTTGCGGCATATATTGCGATATGTGATAAGCCACAGCCATTACTTTACTTTATGGAACGTACTTTTAAGCACGAAAATATTTTTTTGGAATTTCAGATACAAGAAGCCCGCGCTGTATGGTTTTTTATGTTTTTCTCCAACTAATAGGTATCGTGAATTCGTGACACTAGGCAACAAAACTATCGTTCTATGATTTTAAATATAGATAAAATTTATACGCGGTCGGTCTGTATGCACGTGTCCGATCTGCCATTGTCTCGCCTGATTTATTTATGATCGCGTGTTGACTGACGAATGCCGGACGAGTACCGATGTTGATAATAATTCAAAAACATCGATCGTTCTGCGACACGTCTTGAATGTATTACTAATTTTACGGTAGCAAGTCCCCCTACCAAAACGTGGTTGGTTTTCCACTCAACATTGTATCGAATTGACTTTTCAATTAAAACTTTGCGGTTCGAAGTTTTTGCTCGAATGTGAAATATTATATTTTTATTCAGCATACGTGCTCAATGCTCCCGTCGTATCTCGTAACTCTGGAATTCGTGATGACTGAGGTGGAAAACGGCCAAGTTTAGTTTTGAAGAAGGAGCCTGTCTTTCATCGTGGAAGCGTCTTGGCGTCGCGGAGACATTTTTCAACAGCCGACTAAGTATACCCTAACTAGGGTAAAGACTTATTTTATGACGCTCCCGAGGAAAATGAGTGGCCATTAAGGTTACTACCGTGCTCGCTTAACATTATAATGCCATTAATTAGATTTTATTGGATATCTGATAATATCCGCGGCGCTTGTTGATTCCGTTCCAGAAAGCGGCGATAACAATATTTTCCTGCGTGCAATTTAATTTTATCGCATTCAATTCTGAAAATTCTCTTGCGTAGTTATATTATGGATTCCTGGTAGTTATGTTATTCTCATGTTCATCGCTATGATATACGATAATATTCGTAGTATTATGTACTAACTCGACAAACATAATTTAAAATAATGTTGCGCAGCGTATAAAAATAATTTGCACTGCCTTACAGCGATGCCTCATTGCAGCTTGTTGCGGTGCGGTGTATCGCCGCGGCGACACATTATGGCCTTGTGTTAGCGTAGTCGGACGATAGACATTTGGACGAAACGACGGATAGGAGATAAAGTAGCGTCGCTGACGTTGCGACTACATTACGACGACGTAAGTCGCAACGCACCGCAATGAAGCAACGTGCTACGTGGCCTCTACCTAACAAAATCGCATATTCGTCGTGGTCGATTTGCCTATTGTAGAGCAAGTCGTGCGTGTTTGAGCGCTCCCTTTGTGCGGTTATCAGCAGAATCGAGGCATTCATCTGATACACGACCGAAGGAAGAATTAAGTCTCTTTGTGAATAAGCCATTTGTGACAAAACGGGCACGTCCATTCGAAGACTCGTTATGGCCAAGATAAATAGTCCTTATGAAACTCCAAGAATTTCATGAACATACACACGGCATGATAAGAAGACATAAGACTCAAGAGTTTTTTTTATATTATAAATGTAACAAACATTATATTATTCACCTTACCCTATATAAAAATGTTGCCAAAAAGCTGTGCTTATGAAAATCAAATTAGATTTAGGTTGAATAGCATATTGTATAGTGCTGTCAACAACAATTGCATAGTTCTAAGCGACACACAACCAAAATGTCAGGTTGTCGATATAAATAATTTAGATAATAAATTTATTAATGATATAAGTATAGATAAGTATTACTTATCTCATTACTGTAAGAGACATATAGCAAAGATGCTATCAAGTTTTTTATTTTCTTTGAAGGCCAAGAATTTGGCTTCTTTGACTACTGCTTCTATTGAGCAATATTCTAGTTATAGTAACGAATTGGAATATGTTCCAATTAATTATTTAAATTAGACCATAAGACAATGGAGGATGTCTCTTGCACTAATAGCTTAATTGTGAAAAATCCTACCAAAACTTACTCCAATATAAATAGCAAGAATGTTATAAGCTTGGTGCATCAGAATTTTCAAGGAATGGTAGGTAAAGAGCTTGAAACTGAGTTGTTTCTAAAACAATTTCAAATTGATATTATTTGTATTTCAGAACACTGGTTTAGAAAACATGAACTCATTTTCAATCTCAATGATCACCAGGTGGCTAGCTCGTTCAGCAGAGAGAATGCCATTAGAGGCGGATCACTTATATTAATTAGAAAAAATTTAAAATTCAAAGAACGTAAAGACATTGTGAACCTCTCTTCTGAACGGATAATAGAAGTAGCCTGCATAGAGTTAAGTCAACTAATTATTGTAGGCGTATACAGGCCACCATCAGGGTTATATGACTCCTTTGAACAAAGCATGGAACAAAATATGTTATCAAAGATATGTGCATCTAACAAAAAAGTTATCGTTTGTGGTGACTTTAATATTAATTTATTTGACTTAAACTTGACACAACGGCAACTTGTATTGATAATATTTTTACAAATTTTACTCCATGTAAAAAAGAAATAATAAATAAGCTTAGCTCTGATCACTGTGGGCAACTAGCCTCATTTAATATACATTGCGATAGTTACCTAGAGGAAAAGCGTGTGTTTGTTCCTGTGAATACAAAACGTATTGAGAAGTTTAGAAATAACTTAAGTTCAAGTATTCAATTATTATTGGATGAGTCAAATAGTTCAGATGAAACATTTAACAAATTGTTTAAGATGATAAGAACTCAATTTAATACTGTATTTACTCCTAGAACGGTTAGAAACAGCCATAAAAATAATAATTTTACAGTGTGGGCAACTACAGGAATTAAAATAAGCAGGCAAAGATTATATGAATTGTATGATGAAAAATGCATGAATACTAGTGATAAATTCAAAACATAATATGTAAAAATTATTCAAAGATTTTTAAAAAAGTTTGCAAAGCCGCTAAGGCTATTCACATTAGGAATAAAATTAAAAATTCGAAAAATAAAATTAAAACTACTTGGAAAGTAATAGCTGGTGAGACTGGAAATGTCACCTGTCGTAGCACTGATTTTGAAATTTTATTTTGAAAATAAAAAGATTACCAATGATCATGAGGTTGCGACGGTCTTCGAAAATTTTTTTGCTGACATTCCGGTCTCAACAACGAAAAATTTAAACTCCTCACCTGCAGCTGCTGAAAAACTACTCAGAGACAATGTAAAGGAATGTAATGTCAATTTTAGGTTTAGAGAGATTGTCCCCAAAGATATCATTGATACTTTTAAATTAATAAATATTAAAGATACTACTGATCTCTGGGGTATGTCTACTAAAATTATCAAATCGATAATTGACATCATAGCTCCTCATCTATCAATGATTTTTAATGACTGCATAAGGAGTGGTATTTTTTCTGACTTAATGAAGCACAGTAAGGTTGTACCTTTATTTAAAGCGGGACTTAAATCTGATCCCACAAATTATAGGCCTATATCGATTCTACCGACTCTAAGTAAAATATTTGAAAAAATAATTTTAAATCAGTTACTATTACATTTTAACTTAAATAATTCACTACACAATAATCAATATGGTTTTACTAAGGGTCGATCCACAACGGATGCTGGTATAGGTCTTCTTTGTAGTATATTTGAAGCATGGGAGGACTCGCAGGATGCTCTAGGGGTTTTTTGCGACCTCTCCAAGGCTTTTGACTGTGTTGAGCATGCTACATTGATCAGGAAATTGCACCACTATGGCATTAGGGACTCAGCACTCAACCTTTTGACATCTTACCTCAAAAATAGAATTCAAAGGGTTGACATTAATAGTAAAAGGTCCAATGGGACCAAAATAGAATTAGGCGTCCCACAGGGATCGATTTTAGGTCCATTTCTTTTTCTCATCTACATAAACGACTTACCTTTTTTTGTTAAGGATAATGATAATGAGATAGTACTTTTTGCTGATGACACTTCACTTATTTTTAAAGTGAAGCGACAACAGTCAAATTACGACGAGGTAAATAGTGCTCTCTCAAAAATAGTACATTGGTTTAACGTTAATAATTTACTTCTAAATTCTAAGAAAACTAAATGTGTAAAATTTACTTTGCCCAACGTTAGGCAAGTTAAAACCAATATAGTATTAAATAATGAGAAGATGGATTTGGTGGACACCACTGTATTCTTAGGCATTACACTAGATAGTAAACTACAGTGGGGTCCTCATATTGCTAATCTTGCAGATAGGCTCAGTTCTGCAGCATACGCAGTCAGAAAAATACGGGAAATTTCTGACGAAGACACAGCAAGACTAGTTTATTTCAGTTATTTTCATAGTAGAATGTCGTATGGCATCCTCTTATGGGGAAACGCTGCCGACATTAATACGATTTTTGTGCTGCAGAAGCGAGCTATACGTTCAATTTATAAAATGTCAGCTTTTGAATCTCTGACAGAAAAGTTTAAAGAAATTGGTATTCTAACTGTTGCTTCTCAATACATTTTGGATAATGTATTATATGTTAGAAAGAATCTTAGTAAATTTACAACCAAAAGTGACAGTCACGGAAGAAACACTAGAAATAAGTACAAACTAGAAATACCGGTGATCAGACTTAGTAAAGTTAGTAAATCTTTTAAAGGTCAATGTATACGCCTTTACAATAAAATCCCAGAAAACGTTCAAAATCTCTCCATTAATAAATTTAAAAAGTAGTCAAAGAGCGTTTGTGTGCCAAAACCTATTATAAGGTCAATGATTTCATAAACGATGGCACATCTTGGGAGTAGGATGGCTGCTTGCAAGGCTGCTTCTACATTATTTTATGACTTACAATAATTATGTATGTATGTTGACATTGTATAATTTTAAGTTACAGCATTGTAAACTTTATTTTAAAAGTATAATTTTTTTCTCACTTTTTTTGGTAAATAAAGTGGGCCCTGTGCGAGTTTCTTACGCCGGTTCTTCTCGCCGGGTTAGTTCCCGAACCGGTGGTAGGCATCATGTAGACTTTCAGAAAATATTTGCAAAAATTTATTCTGAATAAAAAATTTGAGTTTGAGTTTGAGTTTTGAGTTTATGAAATAAGGGGGCAAACGAGCAAACCGGTCACCTGATGGAAAGCAACTTCCGTCGCCCATGGACACTCGCAGCATCAGAAGAGCTGCAGGTGCGTTACAGGCCTTTTAAGAGGGAATAGGGTAATAGGGTAGGGGAGGCTAGGGAAGGGAATAGGGGAGGGTAGGGAAGGAAATAGGGGAGGGTAAGGAAGGGAAAAAGGTAGGGGATTGGGCCTCCGGTAAACTCACTCACTCGGCGAAACATAGCGCAAGCGCTGTTTCACGCTGGTTTTCTATGAACCCGTGGTATTTCTCCGGTCGATCTGGCCCATTCGTGCCGAAGCATGGCTCTCCCACTTGCTTTTTATGTGATTTTTAATTTTGAAACCTTGTGTTTACAAATTTTTTTATTGTTAAGACAAGAAGGTTCTATTATCTATATATTATGAACACATTATGGTTGTTGCACATTATGGTGCAATAACCATAATGTGCTCTTTATTATTCCATTAAAAAGTAAAAACCGGCCAAGTGCGTGTCGGGCCACGCGCAATATAGGGTTCCGTAGTACCGCTTAGAGGTACCACAAAAAAAATATTTTTAAGATTTTATATACCATTTAGTCGGAATCGTTAATATTATGTGCATTCATGCCGAATTACAGCTTTGTAGGTCCTTTAGCCTCCGAGCAAAACCGCGGACAGACAGACGGACAGACAGACAGACGGACGGACAGAGCGAAACTATAAGGCAAGGCTGCTCAACCTTTTTTACAGTGGGGCCAAACGGTGGATTCCGACATTTATAACGGGCCATTAACTTAGGCTTAAATTAATATAATACCAACCAAACTTCAATGGGTTATATAAGCATACATTTATTTTTTGATATTAATGAGATTTTTGCAGTTGTATGTCTTTTAACAATTTATTTATGTTGGGTGATAAATCTGATATTGACAGTAGCAGAGATATTCAAAACTTCCTTGTGCGGGCCATTTAAAATTCTTTCGCGGGCCATAATGTGGCCCGCTGGCCTGGGGTTGAGCAGCCTTGCTATAAGGATTCCTTGTTGACTAGGGAACCCTAAAAATGGAATCTTTAATTAGTGACATCAGCTGCGCGTAGGTCGACCCCCGCCAAGTAAAATAAAACGCCAAGCATCGAGCTTGCGGTGGGGGTTCAATATCAGCTGTACTCTCCACAGATATTCATTTCCTTTCATCTACAATAAAAATGCTACAGATTTTTTATTATAAAAATTTTTACTCTTCGTTCATTTTTATAATAAAGCGTAAAAGTTTATTTTTGCGTCGAATAGGCTCCTAAACTAAACGACTGGCTGATTTTAATGAAATTTGACATAGTGGCAGACTACGGGAAAGAACATTGGATAGTTGACACTAGTTATAGACAAAGTTTTTACTCTTCTAGTCTTCAATAGACTACATAATATTTATTTTAACATAAAAGGAACGAAGTATAACTATAATAAATAATAATAATTATTGTAAGCTCGTAAAGTTTATGATTTTTAGGAAGGGAAAAAAATAATAATAACACTTTGACGGAATAGCCTCTTGTGGAAACACAAAGGCTAATTTTATTTCAGCTTTTCACCGTCACAAAAGGGTTACATTAAAGTTAAATATTCCATTACATTTGAATAATTAGAAGTGTAGATTAAATTATTTGACTATCAAGTACAAACTAGTCCTGAATTCTCAAATGTTATTTGTTCACTTTAAATTTGTATTATTTGTGTATATATTACGCTCCAAGACCAAAAACGGTCATTGAGCGGAAAAATAGCTCACATCGCGTTGTGGTCACAGTAAAACAGCCACAACGCGAAATTCGTGTTGTGGCTCTAATAAGAACCCTAAAAACGACCACGACGCGTTGTGGCAATCAACGACGAAAACAACAACGAAAAAAAAGCGAAATTCATGTCGTGCCTGACATGCTATTCAACCTCGACGCGCGTCATGGCCACATGATGAAAAGCCATGACGCTTATGGAATATTAGTATATTTTGATATCGACGCACATTACTTTCCGATGTTGAGCCTAGACTGGAAACGTTTTGGTAGATGACCTTATAAAACTTTTTATTTTATAAAATCACTGCCGTCTTTGTTATCATTAAATACTAGATGACACCCGCAACTTCGTTGCGCCAAAATTCGTTTATCTCGCAGAAACCGTACTGTGATTGCCACAACGCGTCGTGGCCGTTTTCATTAGAGTCACAACACGAATTTCACGTTGTGGCTGTTTTACTGTGACCACAACGCGATGTGAGCAATTTTTTCGCTCAATGAGCGATTTCTATCTTTGAGCGTAACATATTAAGAGCCTACTGTCAAAACGCTAGCCCCGCCTAGACACACCGCTATCCTGCAATCGTGATACAATGATTCCATGAATCGTGCTCCCGGGCAATGTGCTTAAGGTTGCAGCTAATAGTGAACAATATCGCGTAACAACGGTTCCCGCATTATAGCACGAAAGTAAAGGTCGTAAGTCCTAAAAATGTTTTTGATGATTACTTAAAAATCAAATACAAATACTAATATTTCCTTTAGCTATTATTTTATAAAGTGTGTGATTGTAGTAGTGCAAGTTATTTAATGATAGTAACTCAATAAGTGTAACAGGTATTTGTTGAAAAGCCCAGAAAGATTCATAATTTCAAAAAATAAAACTATCGAGTCAAAATAAGTGCATCGTGTTTTTGGTTAGCCAAATATCAGATAAATATACAATGATTAAATAAATATCAATTTCATTTGAGTCAATCGTCTTCCGGGATCGTAATACTTATTAGAAAACACAGCAAAATTTGACATGTTCGTGTTATAATATGGAGTACGAGTTTCGATGAATCAGAATTCTTTGTAATAGAATTAAAAGCAGGCCCTCGAATAAAATGTTGAATAACAAGACATGAATAGCTCGGAAAAATACCGACTCGAATTTTCAATACTCATGCAGAGTGAGAAATAAAAGCTAATGTTTTTATCTTTGAATAAACGAATCGCGAAAAACATACAAAATTCGTGGAAATGTTGACTACGTTTTCGGGTTTCACTTCAAATAAAATGTACTTTAATTTGTTTGCTTGTCTGCAAATAAGAATCTCAAGACATGAACAAATAATATGACGTCAAAACTCTGATTCCTTATAGATACAAGTTTGGGAGTTTCGATGTTGTTTTAAGAACGGAAAGCAAATGCTACTATGCAAATTTTATTAATCATCATCATTACTACCATATTATACCATGCATCGTCCCGTGATTATGAGCCTATTAGGGCCCTTCCACACGACGTATTTTTTGCGCACTGCTGACGCGCGTTTTTAATTCGCTCGTCTTCTGCGCGTTTTCATCGCGTTTTTTCAGACTGATATAAAGTTTAAAACGTGTCGGCTAACAAAACTCGGCTTCCTTGCGTTTGCTGAGCGTTCAACTTGCGTTTGTATCGATACAAACGAGCGTAAAAAAACCTCGCGTGGAAGGGCCCTTATGACTTGAGTCTCGAGTATATTGATACTTTTCAGAAGTATATTGATACTTTTCAGAGTATTTTAGATCGAGACTCGATTTTTTTTTAATAATATATCTATGGACGCTTCACACCACGTCAGTCTGGCCCCGTGCTAAGTACCTGAAGGACTTGTGTTACAGGTACCAGACAACGGAAATATATTTAATACTTTTATACTATACATATATTTAAGATTTTTATTATATTATACACACATCCATGACCCAGGAACTTTGAAAACTTTTGGTTCCGTCAGCGGGATTCGAACCCGCGACCCCCGGCTTGAGCTACCAACAGCCCACCAACTGAGCCACAGAGGTCGTCGAGTTTGTCAAGCGATTTAAAAAAATCTATACTAAATATATTATAATCTATACTAGGGGTTCCCAAACTGTGCGCCGCAGCGCCCTGCCGGCCTAAGATGCGCAAACGAGTTGCTACGAATCCTAACATGACAACACATTTTTATCGAGTTTTGTCAAGATTTTGACAAATGAGTAGTTTATCGATATATACAACGCATGTTAGGAAAAAAGAGATATATATTTCGATATTGATAATATCACTACGCTCGAGATATCTCGTTGGCGTATGCTAGGACGGCTGGTGTGCCGTGGAAAGGCAAGAAGGGGCGCCGCGCCGTGAGTCGATCCTCCATCATTATCCGAAACCACAATTATAAGATAAAATTATAATACTATGAATTAGGTATACAAAGCAGGTAGATGATTAAATATTTGTTTATTATTATTTACCTGCTTAACATTCACTACATAGTATACAACAAAGTCGCTTTTTCTGTCCCTATGTCCCTTTGTTCCCTTTAATCTTTGAAACTACGCAAACAAACAAACAAACAAATATACTTTATTGTGCACAAAAATTACAATAAAACTTAAATATATACAACAATTATTGATAAATCAGACATGTACACAACAGATTTTGATGCGGTTTTCTTTAATAGATAGAGTGATTAAAGAGGAAGGTTTATAAGTATAATAACATTCATTAAATAGTGGAGAAACACTGTTATTTTTGAGGTTTCTAATGTGATGTCGTAAATAATAAAAAAAAAATCCGCTTACATTGCAAACGCAGGCTGAACCCTACGAGATTCATCAAAATAATGTAAGTACTAAGTATTGTACACAATGAAAAGGGACATCAAGTTGGACATATTATTATGAGGCTAGGCTCATTTTGCAGGAATCGTGTCTAGATCAGTGCGAAATAATTGAATTAGTCTATAAAAAATCTAAAAGTTATAAACAAACAAAAAATATTCTAAAAACTACAAACCAAACACAATTTTTGAAGGTGTTTAATTGTTAGCGAAATACGCACGTGCGCCACACTTATGTGCGTGTGCGTATTACAGTCAGCAAACTAATCAAAAAAGCCCGTTTTTTTTTTTGGGCAAACGAGCAAACGGGTCATTTAGCCGTCTGTTTTTTTTAATAAAACATTTTTTCTTCTTAAGCACTTTACTATCTCTCGTAGAGACGAGATTTTGGATTTTAAATATTCATTTTCTTTTTTAAGTTTCAGCATCTCTCTTCTGCACTTCTTTTTTTTGCATTTTTCGATACTCAATTTAATTTTTAGATGTTTTTTACGCGGTGTATTTTCGTCGGGGTCGAGGGTCGAACCTGTTTCTTCTCGATCTGAAGTTGAATCTCGTGATAAATCTTGTGTTGGACAAAAAGATGGTACAGCGTGAATTTTAATTTTACGTCGACCCAGTGGAGTCAGGTAAAAATCATTTTCCTTGAAATGTGCAGAACAAACTCGGCTATATTGTGTAGGTAACCACTCTTCATCCCTTTGTTCCTCTTGTATAACTTTTGTCCATTTTTCTTTACAACTTGGGTCTTGCGGAAATCTGAAACATTAACTAAAGCTAATGAAATTTATTTTTTGAGTCATATGATATTCTGATTCATCTTTAGACACAACTGGTGTCGATTGTTAATTTATAAGCCAAATATAAACAAAAAAAGAGAAAAAAATCTTGATAGTCTCTACCCATATGGCGATCAAGCAAACAATAAAAGATTAATCAGTTGATAAATTTGAAATGGTAAGCGACAGCTGAGTTAGTAAGAATTTTCTTGTTTATATTTGGTTTATAAAAAGCTCATATAATAAATAAACCGAGTTTTAACAGCTTATCAACAACCATTTTTTATTTTAATGGAGTTTGGACACCACTTATTTTTATGGTTATATACGAAAAGGTAAAAACGGGACTCTATTACTAAGATTTCGGTGTCCATCAGTCTGTCTGTCTGTTTGTTCGTCTATCTGTCACCAGGCCGTATCTCAAGAACAGTGACAGCTAGACAATGGCTAGACAGTTGAAATTTTCACATCTGATGTATTTCAATTGCCATTTGCCACTATAATAACAAAGAATAAAAATAAAATGAGACTATTGTGTATTATTTGAAATAAACATGTATTATTTACTTGGAATTATATTTAATATAATGATATAACAAAAAGAGTGGCAACGGCCACTGGTCTCATACCATTGCATTTCTTACCTGTTTGTAATGTATTATTTAATGTTATTTTATTGAATATAATTATAATGAAAATATAATAGGTACGTGGCTTAGAGTATGCTGACGGTACCTAGGTATTCCCGTAACTCGTTTTTATTATGTCTACTGTTAAATGACCCCTGTAAGTATGCACGTCGGAACATCCATGACGGGTCTCAAGATATTGGTCACAGGACGCTACAGCAAAATGTGTATCGAGAAAATATTGTCGTTCTTTTTGTCTAAGCGGGCCCCTAGACGAGCAATTTTATTGCGCAACATCACGTATTGCGTAATATTATTGTCCGTCTAGGGTTGATATTGAACATCGCGCATCTTCAATCTAATTGTCAAATAAACTGTTCAATAAAATTGAAGCGTCTCTTTTTCTCTATCATTCGCTCTCCGCCTTGTTTTGATTTTTTTTATCTAATAATGGAAGATAATAATTAAATCTTAGTACTTACGTGTGAAATGTAACACCATTGGTTTTACTTGTATTTCTCGTGTTGTTACTACACTTTCGGAAGGCACACGACGGCATTTTGAACACTTGTAGACAAAAAAACAATGCGTCAATAAAAAAATCAGACACGTCCGATCGTCACCGCGTCCTAAGGCGCACTGCTTTCAAAAGAGTGAGTTCACTCGTTTCGGGAATGAGTGGTGACTCATTTTCGCACTGACGCGCGTGGGTAACACTCTGGTTCACAAGTGCCATTTTCCTCAAAACCTGATCTCCTACACCGAAAATTATGATTTTGGGCTCATTCGATTCGGAATACCATCTAGAACATTCTATCAATATTCCAAGAGGGGCTGAAAAAAAAAAAAGTTATAAACAATAAAGTTATAAACAAAAGTTATAATTAAATCACATTCTAATATGTAATTAGAATGTGATTTGATCGAGCAAATTGTAATTGGCAAGAAATAAAAGGCTTTTTTATTTTTATTTATTTTATTTATTAAACAATAAAGTAAAAAAATAGAAAGGGTTTGGTTTTTTTTAATATTTCAAAAACTATTTGAGATAGTCAAAATTTTGAAAAAATACCCTTAAAGAGCAGGAAATTTCCTAAAAAAAAGTCATACCTCCCGGAACTGTACCAAAAATCCTTATTATTTTAATTGAGCGACGAAAATAGTGGTAAAAACGCGTAGTTCGGGTTTCGCGTGCATCACCCCAATCTGCCACGTGAACTAATAAAAATATTTTAACTGATTAAATATTAATATTAAGGAATAAACAAATTGGATACTAAGTAGACATAACTATCAATCAATAAACAATAATCCGTTAACAAAAAAATTATCACAATTTGTTTATTTGTTATGCTTTTGTTAATTTATTAATTTTCATCATTTTAATGTTAACATAAAAACGCTGATTATCTCGAAACATGAAATCTAGATATTTTTTTTTATTCTTTTGAGCTAATCTTAAAAGGGCTTAGAAGAGATCCCCGTTGAAAAAAAATCGATTTTTCACTTTTTTATTAACAATCAAACGCATTCAAAATTTTTTCATGCAAATAAAGCCATGACGATATTGTTTTGTCTGACTTTTTTTAGGCCTGTTCTATGAGGATCTTTTTTTCAAATTTTGATTATCTCAAAATATATAGTTTTTGAAATAGATATTAAAGAAAAACCAAACCTTAATTTTTTTTTTACTTTATTGTTTATAACTTTTGCATTTTTTTTCAGCCCCTCTTGGAATTTTGATAGAATGTTCTTAATAGTATTCCGAATCGAATGAGCCCAAAATCATAATTTTCGGTGTAGGAGATCCGCTTTTGAGGAAAATGGCACTTGTGAACTAGACTATAAAGGATTAAATACTTTAGGTCTGTCAACGACTGTAACTAGCCTAAATATATTCCCAAACAGCCCATATTGTCATGTTTTATTTATTTTCCAATTGTTTATATTTTCAAACGCCCGGAACATTTAACTAGGAAAACAAATATATTTCATTCAATTTTAACTCTATTTGAAGAAGATACGAATTACGATATGATATTTTAGTTTGAAATGCCGTGATGGATGATGGGCGATGGCTCGTTTCAATCAGCGATAGATAGAGCTCATTCGAAATCACTTCAATCGGTAACATAATTTTTTTATTTATACATATATTATAGTTTATATAATATTTTTAATAATCATAATATCATGAATATTGAGTTGATTATATTATAATATATTATGTAAAATTATAGTTGGTAATATTATTATAATATCTAAGCAATTAACTGTTGATACACTTAATTTCTATTAATAACCTGCCTTACCCGACGGTACTTTTATTCTACAACTCTGATAATAAACATATTTTTATTTCTCAACACACAGTTAATATAATTTTCATTTCTCTAATATTGCAAGAATGAATAATAATTAATTAAAGTATATACTCAAAGTAATAACATTATTATTATTCCGAAACACAATTACTGCTTTATTTTAAAACGCATTGTAAGGCTGTTTACACACATGCCGTAGCGGCAGCGGCACGATATCGCCGTGTGTAAGGGCATAATATAGACATACAAGGATGAGTAATGGGGCGGCACCGCCGCGGCGGCGGTGCCGCTGCCGCTGCGGCGTGTGTGTAAACACGCTTAGGCTAAAGTAATTCCATTTCTGGGTCTTGTAAATATTTGTGACGGCTAAAATGATTAAAGTGAAACTGTGTGAACGGAATACTCAAATGCAGCTAAAAATATAAGTATTTTAGCCCAAAATAAGTTTTGGGCTTTGAAAATAAGGACAACATGAGAGTTGAGAGCCTCTCTATTTAAGAAGTGCTTGAGAATTTTAAGTAATTAATAGAAGATAGTAAAACAGTTTTATTTATCAACGTCGTGTCCGCCCATGTCGACGTAACGTGATTCTCCTTTAGGGATGTGCTAACTTTTATCGATAATTTTATTATTTGGTTTACAAAATCGATGCATATTTAGTGCCCTGATTTTTTTGACAGGAGTTTCTATTCCCTAGCGATTATGATTGGCTATAACTGCTAATACACTAACAAAACAAAACTGTTGAATAGTCAAAGTACTGTTAAAAATACCTCAGAACCAGGGCATTAGTCATTCATAAAGCAATAGCATGTAATGGAAATAAAATATTAACTCTAGTAACAACGAATAAAGTAATGTTTTTAGCAATCACCTACTAAGTGCCTACACACATTAATCAGTATAAATTAACATTTAACACGCAGTGTTTAATAATTAACTAGATTATGTGACGACCTCTGTGGCTCAGTTGGTGGGCTGTTGGTAGCTCAAGCCGGGGGTCGCGGGTCCGAATCCCGCCGACAGAACAAAAAGTTTTCAAAAGTTCCTGGGTCATGGATGTGTATTAAATATGTGTATCATATAATAAAAATCTTCAATATATGTATAGTATAAAAGTATTAAATATATTTCCGTTGTCTGGTACCCGTAACAGAAGTCCTTCAGGTACTTACCACGGGGCCAGACTGACGTGGTGTGAAGCGTCCATAGATATTATTATTATTATTATTATTATTATTATGTAGAAATGAATCATGATTAAAAAGTAAGCAATGTATACGAAACACTTAAATTTTTTAACTATTTTAATTATAATATGTATTTGTCATTATTCATTAACATTACTGTTCTCTAATTATTAAAGAGACCCGTTTATACGAAGTATAAATAAAAGTGCCAGTCAAATATAAACGCAATGCCGTAATTTATCATAATTCGTAACTCGTGCGGCACATCCCTATTCCGGCAAACACACACCCGCCCGTGTTCTGTCACATCTGACATAATTTGATACCGGCAGTAAGGCCGGCGACACACTATGCGCCCACTCTTATCGTTTATTTGCAAAAGAATTTCTCGTAACATAAAACATTTCTTAGCATGAATTTAGATAAGTATAGCGTTGGACCGTTTACAATTCTTGTTTTAGACTCACTTTGTGGCATGTTATTTTTGTTGCGATGATTTTATATCTTGGGTGTAAAACTGACAGGTTTGCCTTCACAGTTACACCGACGTAAGATTGACTTGTTTTATTTTACAGTGTAGTATATTCCAGCCCTAAGACTGCTGAACGGAATAAAGGCATGTCCTGACGATTAATCAAGCTAAATATAAAACGCAGCTTGAATTTAAAACCAGGTCTTGAAACCGGTTCAACATTAAGCGGTACTTAAGGGTTAAACCAATTTTGTCATACGGTTTCGTTGCGGAGCGGAACCAAATAGGAACGATACTTGGAACCTAAATAAACCGGTTTATAGTGAGATCGGCCGCGAGTCGCGACTTGATCGAAGTATCTATATTTTGCTGTATGCGTCGCTCGCGCTCGCAAATGCTCAGTCTGTTCAGCTTCAGTGTGAATACTGAATATTATGGTCGACCACTACGCACGTTCTATGAACATGGGCCGCAAATCATTTCCCTGATTGAAAATTATAACCGGTTAATAAAAAAGACCCATGTTTTTCAGAACCTGTTCATAAACCGGTTTAGAGGAACGAAACCTTATTCAAAAAAGTTCCGTGGGTAAATTCGTCAAACCGGTTCACAAAAAATACCGGTTTCCAAGCCCTGTTTAAAACTTCCGATCCTCGAAAAACAAATTAATAATCATGCGCGCGCTCAATTTATTCTAAACAACAACATTAATCTTGAAAACAAATATTTTGGAAAAGAACTACAGTATGCAAATTAGAAATTCATATTTATGTCTGTTATTCGTGTTTATATTAGAAAAATTCTATTTTTAAAACGTAGAGTAGTCGAAAGTTTTGCTTTGATTAATTTTGATGCATAGCTTGTTAAAAATGGCTTGTTAAAAAAGTAATCATCTTTTATGCTGAGATCAAACAAAAAAGTGAATTAGTCAAAGTTCTGCATACAAGATACAACACAATGACGCTAGTCTTTACAAACGTAAACGTAGCCGTTACGTCGTAAAGTAGCGCACACACATGCAACAAAACTACGCCTCACTTTGCACGAAAAATTGTCGTTGTGTGGGAACGGTATTGTTTGGAATGCGTACACGCGCACTACACACATAAATCTGCATTTCTTTGTACGACAAGACAGTCTTAATACGTAATTGGTCAAGTTCTTATGAACAAAGTAGTCTGTCTGTGGAGTTAAACAAAGTTATATTTACTTATTCCATTATAGTAGTAATAAACAACGCCGTAGGAGGAGAGAGAGTATTTTAGTGCGAGTGTTCTTTTATGTTCCGTGTTGTCGGTGGGTGTGGACGATATCGCCAGCGCGAACTCCATAAATAGCTTAACAATAGGTTCCTTAGTAGAATTGCTATAGAAGCAAAATTAGAACTGATTGAAGAACAATTGAATTACAAGTTATATTTTTAATTTTTCTTCGAGTAATTCCGATTACTTAGGTCGATAAAGATAACTAACCTAACCTAACCTATCCTAAACTTTAAAGTAGGTAATTTACAGTTCAATTTTGGTTTTTACGAAAAGCCTAAATTGTGCTTTGTTGAAAGCTTAAACAATTGTATAGCTCTATACTGTACTGTACAATATATTATATCTTAACTTCTAATGGCTTCTGATGATGGCTATATATTTCTACTAGCGACCCGCCCCGGCTTCGCACGGGTATAAAATATATAGCCTATGTCACGCACTGAAAAAAAATATTAAAATCGATTCAGTAATTTTGATTTATATTCATTACTACCCGTGGCCCGCATTAATGGCCGGTACCGCCGCAAAAGCTACGTCCCGCAATGTTTAAATCTGTAATATTTTCGAAAATATTCATTTAAATCATATGCTGTAATAGCCATATAGATTTACATTAAATCAACGATGTATTTAAAGTATTTAATTGAATAAGGATTATTTCCGTATTGGTTAAAATCGCTTCGAAAATTAGCCATTATTTGTAGTAAAAAGTAAATGACAAAAAATGTTATTGTGGGATATCCATGATAGCTGATAGACATATACCATCGCGAAGTTTTCTGTAGACCTTTTCATTGTGTACAATACTTAGTACCTACATTATTTTGATAAATCTCGTAGGGTTCAGCCTGCGTTTGCAATGTAAGCGGAAAAAAATGTAATTATTTACGACATCAGATTAGAAACCTCAAAAATATTATATTTATCCACTATTTAATGAATGTTTACTTATAAACCTTCCTCTTTAATCACTCGTATCTATTAAAGAAAACCGCCTCAAAATCCGTTGTGTAGTTTTAAAGATTAAAGGGAACAAAAGGACACGAGGACAGAAAAAGCGACTTTGTTTTATACTATGTAGTGAAGTTGATCAAAATGATTTAGAAAAGCTATTAGGAGCTATTTTGTGCTGAGGTCACGGCGCGCGGCGAGACGCAGTCAGGATCATTAATTTTCATCACTTTATAACACTTTGATTATTTCCAACACTTTTTATTAAAATTTATCGACATCATCGTAAAATATTAAGCGTAATAACTATCTACTAGTATGTACTATGTAGTCTCTACTCTCTTCCAAAAGCGAGTGTTTGAATCAAGAAAATAATTTTTAAATGTTTTTGACGCAAACGCTTTTTTGTTACTGCTAATATAATTACCAACTATATTATTATTTTATTTAGCTGTTTTACTTTACTTTTTAAATGTGTCCCAGATTTTACACTTGGATTTGTCCCAGTACAAACGTAAAAAATTACAAAGGCCTACTTCGAAAATTTTCAATTTCGATAATGTTTATCGATGTTTGCCGGCGACTGTAGTCTGTACCATGTAAACATATATTTTACACGACGTCTGAGCCGCTAATTTATTATCGTTTTTAGCGCATTCGCCACACGCTGGTCGCAACAATCGGCCGAGCCTATGACCCTAATTTATAATAGGAGCCCCCGGCTCCACTGTTAGCCATTGATAAAGATTATAGAGTAATAAATGACTCGATAAATTGATTTATTACGAGTGCCCATTAAAAAATAGCCAGCTCTAAACATTTATATGCCGTGTCTGATTTTCGCTTTGAAAACAACAGTTATATGATCTTTAGGTATTCGTAAGAAAGTAAATTGAATTTACATTGTGTTTGTACTAGGTACTTAATAACTAAGTACTTTAATCTATACATATAATAAAACTGTAGAAATGAAAATTCTGTACGTTAAAGATATTAAAAAAATAATAAGCGGGGGGTGTTACTACATCGCTATGGAAGCCAAAAATGTGGTTACTTTTTTGTCTGACTGTCTGTCTGTATGTTTGTTCCCGCATCACACGAAAACTACTGATCCGATTTGAATGCGGTTTTCGCAGATATATTTGTCTTCTTGCAACTTAACATCTGGTGTATAAATTTTTTCCCCCCACCCCTCTAAGGGGACAAAAGAGGGGGTCAGATTTTGTATCAAACTTTTTTGTTTAACACGTTAACTACTGATCCGATTTGCATACGGTTTTCGCAGGTAAATTAGTCTTTTTCTAACGTAATATCTGGTGCATAAAAAAATCCCCCCACCCCTTTAAGGGGACCAAAGAGGGGGTCAGATTTTGTATCAAACTTTTTTCATTAATGGACTTACTTCACCCCTGGACACTACTTGGGGGGGCTGCGCTACTTTTGGTCTTGGAAAAACATCATGTTTCTAAAGGAGGTTTAGGAGCAAGAATATTCGTATTTTACGCGATTTTTGAATTCCACGCGAGCGAAGCCGCGGGCAAAAGCTAGTATAATTTAACACTTTAAATACAGTTACAATATAAGTACTTCAAATCAAAGGTAGAAAAGGAGCGTGATAAAGACGAGCACTTGATTTGATTATGTTTCAAAAATATATTATAATAAAAAGCGAGTTTTGGCCTTAAATTTTGACCGGATTATCCTTTTTTAAACTACTGACTCACATTTGCTTGACCGTGACTTTCAAAGCCTTGGCGAGGCGTAGAGTACGGACTACGGGAGTCCATCCGAATTCGAAAAATTTCAGTTTTGCTTACCTATAACTGTAATTGTTTAATCTATATTTTTTCTGGGTGCATAATAATATCTTACCTTCGTTAAGACAATGACATAAGTTTTCTGAATGATTTGTGCCTAACGAAAGTGCGATATAGTCTAAAAAAGATTAGTGCCAAATGCTAAGGTACTAAGTTAGTGCATGTCATTGTTACTTGGTAATTGTTGTAGTTTGACTTCGGATTTACGGCCGTTACCAATATTCAATCTATCTCTGGTTTGACATACGACCGATCGCAGCTAACATTGAATTGACATAAAATATATGTCTCTAATGTCTAATGAGAGCTATTCCTATCTCTAGTAGGGCAAAACCAGAGATAGATCAAATATTGGGAACGGCCGTAAGTCGTCTACAGTAATATCCAAGTAATAATCGTTAAAACATTACAACTGTACCATTGTCCATATTTCATAATAATGTGTTTATTAGTTGTCGATAAATCGTTCCAATGTAATTGTAGCGTCGGATCGCCCGGGGGTTAAACTTCAATTACACCCAAAAACTTTCCAACTACAAATTATGGGTATGATTGGCACCCTCGTGTGGCTCGCTCTAGTTAGCTTTAGGCTTACAATATGTCTCACTGACCAAACAAGTCCATATCCATACTAATATTACAAGTGGAAAGTCCGTCTCTTACCTCTTCACGGTCAAACTGCTGAACCGAGTTTGCTGAAATTTGGTATGGAGATACTTTAAATCCCGGGAGAGGATACTTTTTATCTCAAAAAAGTTACGGTTGCAAGTTTGCAACTGTGTTGCAGGCGTCATCTAGTTTACGATGAGCCTTTTCAATAATTTGTTGTTCTAACCACCCATTTCTAAAAAACCTAAATATGGCTATAGCCAAATAGCGTGCCGATACAGACCAGTTTTATATTTTAGTTTTTTAAAATTGTATTGCATTAAAAGTACCTAATGCTTTTAAATGAAGTCTATAGTTAATAGTGTAATATTATACTCAAAAACATTGATAATGAAATAGACAAAAGTTATTATGGTGGAGCTTGTCAAACTTTAAATAACGCGCCCCACCACTTCATTTGTTGATATAAAATATTTTCCTTAGTCTATGATATAAATGAGAAATTCGGTACTATAAAGTATAATTATACGAGAGAGGGGCGCGCCATTTTAAATTGGACGAGCTCTACCTCTACGCAACCTCTACCGCCTACGCAGTAGTCAACTACCATGAGCAAATATCTAAAGCTCTTATGGCTTTAAGAGCCCTTAAATATTACTATATGTTCAGTTTAATTAAAACAGTCATCGTAATTGATTGTCATAATAATTTTAATCTTCAATCGAATTTATTGATAGTAATATCGAACATAAATAACACCTAAATAGACAACACATATACGTAATTAATTTTATCATAACTCATATTGTATCTATTAATTACATCGCGTCGTTAGCCAGGGATTATAATATTGAGGTTACACAACCAAATCTCATAAGCATACTAATATTTTTTTTAATTTATATTATTATTAAAGGCCAATGTTTGTTACTTTTTCACGCTTCAACGGCTAGAGTGATTTTGATAGGCATAGAGTTAGGTGACCTCCTAGATTAACACGTAGGCTACTGTTACAATGCAATTTAATTCACCTAACCTTCACCAAAAACGCGGGGAACATCGCGGGGCACCGCTAATAACATTTAGAAATTCTAAAGTATGTGTGTAATTCTAGAATTTTAATTGATTTCGTATATTAAATGATAATAAATGTATTGATTTTTAATTTCCACTTCAAGCGATTCAATGCGCTCGTATTTGATGAATATTTTAGATATATTCTGAAAAGAATTAATAGTTATATAACTGAATAAATTAGCTTAATAGCTATCATAGTCTGCTATTTAATTATATACTTGCCATCGTTTCTACTTTGATGATCATACGGCCGTAATCAGAGACTTTTATGATTATTGATTACTTAACTTTAATTGGATGAAGAGTTTGACAGAAATTGTGCAGAGTTTATGTCAAAATGTACATTAATACTGATAGGCTTTTGCACTGCCATATTAATTTTTTTTCACGCTTATTGTGCTATAATTGTAGAGAATCTCTTTCGTAAATAATGTTGACGGTAAAAAGTAGGTCTGCTGTTAAAATATTTACAAAGCAGTCCGTCGTCGAGTATCATTAAGCATCTTATAAACAACATAGACAGTGTATTATCAGATATGCGTGGGTCAAAGCACATTCAAATAGCTTCTTGAGCCACGTTCGGAGCACGAAGAACACTCATGATGAGTCCGACCGCAGCAGGCACGCCTGTCACTCGCTCGTGACGGGCCGCGTCATTTGTCGAGGAAGCCATTACTTCTTCCACTCGTGCGGCTCTCGCCTCTACTCGCCCCGCACAATAGAGATCAATTTCCCGTGGAGTGGAGACGGAATAATCTCGCCCGACGTTACCACGGCTAGGCGTGACTACGCGCTCGAATTGCCAATTAACTGACATTAACTAACTACGACTACATTTCTCGCGGCGGCAATAAAAAATATATCGTCGCGGTACGCTATCGCCGGGTTTTTTCGCCGAAATTGGTCGCCCGAGAGCCATTGTGACCGGAGACGTCTCTGTAAATTTAACGGAGCGCGGAAAGATAACATAAATAAAATCTAAAAGGAATCCGATAAAGAAACGTGAGAGGAGAGGACGCGATAAATAAAACACGAAACGCGCTCTACTCTACCTGTTATACATAAATTGAGTTCTAAATAAAATATAACTCGAAGAAATAATCCATGATACCTTTAGGATCTAAGTACACGCCTAGAACTTTCAATAAAATACACCACATATTGCTCTGAGGCTAACTAGCAATATCCGCAAATTACATCAAATCCCACGATAGATAAGATAGGAAACCCGCTAGCATGACCAAACGAAAAGAAAATCCCAACGGGGGCTGATGATGCCACTGTTTGGATTCCATTTCCGAGGATTTTTATAAAACTAATAAAGAGAAGCCGTATAATGTAATCTGGAACATGTGCGATCCGCATTACGCCGCCGTCCCCGCGGCTAATCTTTGTTCAGGAGAGTTTTTTTAACGCACATAAAGTAAACACTTATATCCGAGCGGAAAACAGCTTTATTCCCGTGCATTAAGGGTCACAATGTCGTAGGTAACATAGCTTATTTAATTTTACAAAGCGATCCAATTTTGAACCTGTTTTTGACATGTAGATATTTTAGATTTACTCCATCATAAAGGCACTTCGAATTCGATTAGTTTATTCAGTCTAAAAATTGTGAGGGTAGCAATGGATTCCGTGAAACCATTTAAAGTTAAACAGAAACCGACGGTTGGCTTTTATAAAAATGTGCAGATATTTCTACAGTCATCCTTACAGAGTTATTGGTATGAAAAAATGAGAATGACTTAAAAGTTAAAATAGAAATTGTAATATTATAGAGAAAGAACCCTATTACATGCTTTAAGTAATGTATCCAAGATAGTAGAGTTATAGCTCTAATATGTTTGTTTGTCATTTACTGGCTATTCATAAACATAATACGCACGACTTGAGCACTTAAAAGAAGCTGTCTTCTATCAAGTTCTCGCAATAAAAGAGCAAAAGCTATAAACATGCATGTTAATCTAACACAGCGAACTTCGCTTAGATAATTGTTTGCAGTACATTTCAACATGTCTGTTTTCAATTGCGGATTTATGCTCGGGACGCGTCCGCCATTGAACTAGTCATTCATGTTCTCTGAATACGCGAAACAGCTGCGGGATATCCGCCCATGCAAAAACGTGCCACGCGAAAACCAACTCTACCACCCCCACATAGAGACTACATGAACGGACAGAAAGCGTGAGATCTGAAAATGCCCAGTACGTTTGATAAACTCGATGTAATTTAAGACGGGAATATAACTTTTCTAGATACAGTCTGTGCTTTTATTTTTGTTGTGTTAGGGTTGCGTGCAAAAAAGAAAATACTTAGGGAACTTTTTTGGGATCGGATATAAATAGGGTTCCACGGATACCTTCGTTTTATTTAGGCTGCTAGAAAAAATAAATATGTAACTTAGAATGAAACTTGATGAATGTTGTCTCTGACAAGAATAAATATAATGACGTCAATCAATAAATCTAAAATTATCATAATAATATTATTGATTACAATCCCTCTTACTAATAAAAACTTCTTAAACATGCGTTCAGCAAGGGAATAGTTAAGGCCATCCCCCGAGCAAGCGACGTTGACCATACATTCCATGACCATACATCGTAGAGTCCACACCCTGAGGATGCTCCGGTGTTGGGGCGAAACGTGCGTCGAGGTTTTCAACCTGCATGGTGGTGAGGGGCCTTGCACGGATTTGCCAACATTATTGCTTGTGTGGTGGTGGTGTTTGCAGGTTCTTGCATGCGAGTGTACGCATAGGCAGTGTGGGAGAGGAGGGAGGTGCTGTACGCATGCCTATGCATACACTCACTCATTTACTTAAAGGTTGAGGTTTATTTCGCGGAATATTGCTAAAAATAATAACAAACTAAATTTTAAGCTATGGATTTCCGCAAAGTAACGCCTGATTCCATTAACTATTTAAAATCCTATTTTTTTACTTATCTTAGTTCAAAATTGATCTAAAAAAAATTTAAAACGGGGAATATGTAGTTAATGAAATTGTCTATCTATTGTCGTGTGATTCAAATAAACGTAATTTGTAAATACTAGGGAGATGCTGAAAGTATGCTTCAATTTTAATAAATTGGTATTACTTTGGAAGCTAATATCATGAGTATAATAAACAAAAATAGAAAATTTAAAACGGGGAAAGGAATGTTGATATACTGAAGATTATTGCTGTATTTTTATTATAACTATGTAGCCTTCAAATTATGAGTTTATAAGGCTCTAAATACGGTAAATTACGGAATCTCCGTAGGGGAAGGCCCTTAAACAGGAGTTTTTAAGTTACACACACGTTACACAGAGTCTATACAGAGAAATTAGTATGGAAATGACAGCATCATTATACAGGCCTTATGTCAAAAAATGATTATTAGTAGAAAAAATCTTATGCACCCTCTCTCTATACACGCTGTGTAACTTTTTATTAGTAAGAGGGATAATGTATTAACTGGTTAGTGGTTACAAATACAGTCCATGATTTTACTGTAGTCTAAATTGCATAAAATACTAATTTGTTCCATGTCGTCTTCACATTCTGTCGTCTTGTTGTCTTCTTCGACTTCAAATAACTTTACGTACGGAACCCAATCATCTACATAATCAACTCACTTGACCGATATTCTGTCCAATGCAATATGTGTTTGTGTTTCGTTTCGTTTTATTTAGGTTATGAATTCTTTTGTGATTCATATAAAATTGAATTACCATATCAACCGAAATGAGATATTTTCGCCGTCCTTGGTTTTATTGTCGGCCGTTAAAGTGTGTTTGTGCAGTTGAGTTGATCAAACGAAGTTATAATATGAATATAATTCTTCAATTACGTATAAAATTGTCTCGTATAATTTTGTGGCGTTGGAGGAATAATTTTGATGTTTTGTAATTGTTTTTAATGTTAAAATGTTATTGGTAGGTAATGGCAATTGTTAGTGATACAAAATATAATTAATACTTATATAATAAAGTATGCAGTTGATATTTCCTAAACTTGATATAATGAATAGGTAAGTTTGTCTTAAACCAGCAGCTACTAAGTCCTTTTAAAATCGATTCTTTACACAGTTGCGCAGTTACAGGAAAAGTTGGATAGTTATGAAAAGCTAATAAGATGAAGAATAAGTCGATGAGTACACTCGACCTAGTTGGATGTATTGAGGTTATATTTATGTATGAGTCAATACTCGCAGTAGAAATATTCACCATTAGCCACGGAGCTTGATAACAATTTCAATTGTCTCGAAAGAGTTGTGTGAAAAATGGTTATTGGTATGTAGATTGTTGCAGTTGTTACTGAGTTAACTGGTTCCAATGTGGTAGAATGTAAAAATTTAAAATAATGGTGGAAAACTTTGATGTGGAAACTGTAAAAATGAACAGTACGGTACATGCAGATAATAATAATTTAGAACTGATAGCAAGTACCAATACAGCATACAAATATGAAAATTTTCACGCAAGATGGTCTACGCAACAATCAAAATAAAGTAAAATATTGCTAAAGCTAAAAACAATCAATATGAAATTAACATTACGAAATATGTCGCGTCGAATTGGCATCGTCGCATACCAGAAAATAATGATTATCGGTAATAATAACGTCATTTTTATAACTGTATCTAAATGTTAATTTACTAGATATCGTTAATAACATCCTTATAATATGAACTAAAAAGTATTAAATAATGTTTCCTATCTAATAGTGCATTTTTCCGAATTCGGCTAAACCTCAACTATTTCTGTACTCAATCTTCATCATTTTGAAGTCGGTACCAGATATAGCTGAATCTTCAGTTCTCTGACAGAATAGGTATTTGAAACTTTTGGAACTGGCACCGACTTCAAAATTATGAAGATTGAGTACAGAAATAGTTGAGGTTTAGCCGAATTCGGAAAAAGGCACTATTAGATAGGAAACATTATTTAATACTTTTTAGTTCATATTATAAGGATGTTATTAATGTTTTTACCTTGGAAGTCGGTTTTCATTTTTTGTTAAAAATAATAATTTCACTCTTTTTAGTTACCTAGTAAACCATCGCGTATGTTCTACGTATCTTATTACAATTTGTTAAGAGTCACACTCAATGCGATTGTGTTTCTTATTCCTATTACGATGTAGATTGTTTTCCTATGTAAGTATTTTCATACTAAGGGTTCAATTTATTACCTCGATCGTGGGAATCACAGACACGATAGATTTTTAATTGTTATGCGGCAGCCGGGTGCCGCTTGGGGATTGATGGGTTAATAGTTAAACCTATCGAAGTAACTTACCTCTCTTTTTTCTTTCGAATCTCAAAAGTAATGTCAAATGTGTGCCTTACGCTCTGGAGTTAAGGTTGACTTCGTTATGTTCAATTTTGTGGTACATAAGTCGCTTAGAACTTGAATAATTTATTTTGAAACAACATTATATTTTTATTAAAATCGCTATGAAAAGTACCAATTATTATAAGGACATAACGTGATGATATAATTATGGTGTTGTGGGGGTATATTGTATCCATATACAACCATGTGACACTGGTGACCCTGACGTGGTAATGATGATGATGATGATGATGATGATGAATGTAATTTGCATAGTAGCATATGCTTTCAGTTATTAAAACAGCGCCTAAACCCCCAAACTTGTATCTATAAGGAATCCGGAGTTCTCTTAGTATCTTCGGAACCATAGTATACCTTGGTGCAAAATCTTGCGTTTTGGATATGCTTAGGATACTTCTCATAAAACCAAAATCACCATATGTTTCCATATAAATTTTGAGGAGTTCCCTCGATTACTCATGGATCCCATCATCAGATCACCACTTTTGTGAAAATGGGACCAAATTGGAGGGAAACCTAATAGAACAAAACAAAAATTTTGAAAATCGGTTCACAAACGGCGGAGTAATCGTTGAACATACAAAAAAAAAATTTAAAAAAATTAAAAAATATCCACAGCCGAACATATAACCTCCTCCTTTTTGGAAGTCGGTTAAAAAATAACAATATCTGGCTACCATTATGAAAATAACGGTACGTAACGTTATGTTTTCTGGTAATCGGTAACGTTATGAAGCCCTGCTTAAAAGGCGTCGACTGAACATTAAAGGAAAGTACAGCATAGGATTGCAGACAAAATTCAGAAGTGTAATAACAAATTGATCTATTTATTATCATGGATTACTTTGCAGTTTAGACTCTTAACTGGTACTTATAATCTATTATTAAACGAATGTATATAAAAATATAATACAAGTAGAGACAGATAATAAACTACGCTAATTTTATATATTGCCATCGATTTATCATCTTTAATACTAAATGATGTGAAATGATGAATATCAAGCAGCAGATTCTAGATATTATAGCTTTCTAGCTCTATAAACTTGGAACGAAATGGTCGGTTAAAATATTAAGATTAAATGTTTTGATCAACGTCGTTTTATACCGCAGATATGCGTTTAAGCCATGCTATGTTATTAATGCAGACTAGAAAACTAAAAAGAAATGGCACCATCCATTACACATGCAGTCGTTATAGAGTAGAAAGAATAATATAAGTCAGCATTTTATTCTTGGTGTCTGATTGTTGAGAAGAAAGAGGCTATGGCAAGCCAAGTCGACTTTTACACGATATCTACTTTTAGTTCTTACTCTTAAGAGTAAGAAGATAAGAGTGAAACTTAAGATCGGTCTACACCAGATACTTTCACTTCTTGCTCTTTGGAGTAAGAAGATAAGAGTGAAATATAAGATCGGTCGAAAATAATACAAGGTATGCTGCACCATACTTGGATAATGAAGTATCAAATTTCCCGTCATATCTCCAGTTCCCTTGATCTATGGGGACTCCATTATTAAAATTTAACACGCCACATTGGTTACACACGCTCCGGCTAAACGTGCACGAACGATAACATCTGCGAGCGCACGCATCACGGGGTACTGATGTTTATGACCTACATAATACGAGCGATACTCCCTCGCGGCGGAGGTGTGAGCTGACAGCGGATCTGCTGACGTCAGGATTAATCAAGACGTGTCAATGGGCGAAGTCGAGATAAACGCCGATGCACACAATCGATTCGTTAGATTTTCGAATTCCTTTCAAGCCGTTTAGCTTGGGTAACTTCGTAACTTTTTGTGTAATCTTTGGTACTGACAATGACGTCGATTACATCGGAAATAGAAGTCATAACGAAGTAACCATTTATATAATCACAATTATTGCAATATATTATGATCCGTATTCCGTAGAGAAAGAGTTTTGAACTCTCGAGTTGAACTTTACTTAGAAGGTAGAGTGTAAAAGTAGAGACTTTGTAGGTACTTCACGGGTGTTAAGTAATTATAATGAAAATCTGCCGCGCCTATAACATCGTATCTTAATGTAACCTAGCTCTGAATAGTAATAATTAAGCCAAGGTATAAATGGGTGTAAACCCAAAAACCTTTGATCCATATTACAAGGAGAGCAGATGCAATTACCGTTATGATAATCACGATGAATCAGCCGTGAGCCATGAGCCGTGAGATAAGCCGTGTTTGAGTAATATTCAATTAGCGCCAAAACATACCTACCGCCCACACCCCCCTCCCCTTGATCATCATCATCATCAATTATCATCATCATCAGTCTATTACCGTCCAAGCTGAATGTAGGCTTTCCCCTACGAACGCAGACTATCCCGATATTAGGCAGCGTTCATCCATCCGCTGCCCACCTTCTTCAAATCTAGCTGCAGGGCATCCCACGCTAAGCATTCCTTTTATTTTATTTACATGGGGAAATGCTTTGCGCATCTCTGACGTATTGGGGATATCAGCTGGAGTACGTGGGAATCCCCGTAGGATCTACCCACTAAAACCCCATGGTGCACCACTGTCCACTACTCGCTAAGGCATAGTTCTGCTAAGTATGCCTAATCACTAATGTGATCATCACTATGCAAATAAGCCGCTGCTTAATCATCATTCATCACTTAAATAATATTAAAGTCATCATGACGATAGCCGGTGTACGCATAACGTCCGAGATGCGTCCGAGCCGTCATTCTTCAAGCACTTCTTAAGACTTATAAGACGCTAAATACTTATAGTTCTTGTTATAATTAAAAGCTTGCCTTTATGAATTTATACAAGCTCACTGGGACTGTGTCATTTTTATAGGCAACAAAATATTACAATCCAAATGGTTCGAATTTTTATGAAGACTATTGTTTTTCGCGATATTTCATGTTTATAAACATTAAGTACATCTTTATTTCAGGCGTCCCCTGGAAACTCCTATAAACAACACCGTAATGGTCACGTGTTTGAACTTTATTCATCACGTTGCCGTATAAACACCCCGACGTAGATGCTGTGAACTAGATGCGGCCTTTGGACAGCATTTATATTCTAAGGAATGCATAACTGTATCCCATCTGCCCCCCTAGCATACGCCAACGAGATATTTCGTGGATATCTCACTCTCGAGCGTAGTGATATTGTCGATATCGAAATATATCTCTTTTTGACTTTTTGACTCGAGAGATAAATTTCTCGTTCGTATATAGTTCGTTAGTATATAGACAAAAATAGCACATATAAAAAAAACAAAATTATCTCTAATTTTGACTACAGACGTACGAGAAAAATGTATGTCATGTTAGGGTCAATGGAGATGAAGGGATAAACCAGTTAACATCGAGAAAACGTGTAGACAAAATTTTCTAGTTGGCGTATGCTAGCACGGCTGAAGGAGAATAAAATATATAAATAATGAATAGTATTTTTGTAGCCGTGGCGCCATAAACAATGAATAATATTTTGCTATTGTATTTATTAATGTCTTTGCGTATTTGGTTGGTTGGTTTTACTACACCCAAAAATTTACTTGATATCTGCTTGCATATAATTTCCTTAGAATGAGGTGTTAAGTAAACTGATGTATGTTACCCCCGATGAAGATAACAGTTGCTTCTATCTTGCAAAGATAAGGTGGAAAAAAATACTTCATGAGGAATGTGATATTGCGAATTCCTAACGAAACTTCAGGCTTAGTTTTAGCGAACGCGGAAATTGATGTGACTCAATTAAACAACAAAGAGCATTGTGCTCGGTGCTCACACGTCGAACTCTCTAATTGTAGCGAGTACAATAGAGCTCGATACATTGATGAACAACACTATTGTTGCCGATACGGCGATAACTCAACGTTTTGTTAAGCTCGATTTATACGCGTCCGCCCGAACGCGCGGTTTGGCAGCTACATCGCGAGATCACAAGCAAAATGTATACAGCGCACCATTACATTTGCTTGTAATCTCGCGTTGTAGCCGTCAAACAGTGCGTTCGAGTGTATAAATCCAGCCTAAGGCCATTTGTCAAAGGACAAAAATTTAAATAAAATGCCACTTTACGACCTAGGCTATAGGCTCTATTTTCTACCGACATTGGTCCAGCGACCCATGCCGCCGCTGCTTCGAAGTGGCGTAGAGCAAAATGAAACATAGGTCATAAAGTGGCATTTAATTTGAATTTTAGTCGGTTACATGGTGATGGCGGCAGTGGAGAAACGGCCTAACTCAACGTTTTGTTACCATCATTATTCTAAATCCTAGTGATGCGAAAACGTCGATATCGTTAGCCCGAGGGTTGGCCGCCTACCGCGATGTTTAATTAACTTAACTAATGAAACCGACTCGATCCTATCTGTAATCGACGACTCGTGAATGTGATCGATCGGCCGAATTATCGATTGCGTCTATGATTGTCAGTTTAATCTTCTTTTGTTATTTTCAGCTCGAAATAACTGTGAGGTTTTTATCGTCCATCGTAACTTTAGATCTTTGAAAAATATCATGTAACGCCATCGAAGAAAACAATAGCTAAAAATTTTACAGCTAACGAGAAAGGTTTTTTCTTTGTGTTTCTCCTCACAGATTTATGGCCGAAAGTAATTACTTCTAAGAAACAAATAATCATTTTGAACGATGTAACAAAATAGTTTTTTTTTAATCTTGATATTCTTAATCAATCCTTAACTTAAAAATAAACTTTATCTACTTAGTTTGTGCTGTACTTAGCTCAATTCGCATAAAACAGTATTCTAGTGTACTAGTCTGTAACATGATAGATTCAATCAAAAGCCCAAATTACTACCATACTTACCTAAAATCATCAAATACCGTTTAGTAGTTAACTACGTAAAATCTTAATTAAAAACACCCACAAACTTTCAGATTTATAATAGTAGGATTGTAATTATTCGCGTGTGAGATAACATTAATATGGAGTGTTCCAAATTGGCTTAATCTGGAATTGCGAGTGGCGGAGACAAGTCGTGTTCCTGGCGCGGGTACATTTGTTACTGACAATTCTGTATCTCACTCACCCTTTCTACCCGCCTTTAAGAGGGTACGCTAACACTGTTTTTCCATACAAACGTATTCCCCAATTTACTTCCTGGACAATGCGTCTAGACAAATGATTTTTTTATACAATATTGGGATCTGTTAAAGCTATGCCTCTACGTTCGATTTTTTCTAAATTTACTTATAAATAAAAAAATATGACCCTTCAAAAATCGCAAAAAATGAATACCCCGTACCCCGCCAATTCACCGACCATAAAACAAATTTGAAATATCTTTAAGATAAAATAAAAACGTAGAGGCATAAACTCACTCTTCCTGAAGATATTTTGAAAAATTTAATTAGATAGGCTCTATTTTGAAGGAGGGATCAGAGGACAACGTTACCTCGATTTACTGTATCTGTCTCTATCACAATACACGTGCATATGCCGGCGTAGAGTGAAGCGTGATGGCAATAGTTTCTTCGTTTAAATTCTACTGCACCCGCGTTCCCTCGTGCGTTACACATGGCGAAGATACTGAAATAATATTTCATATATTTAATATCTTATTACATGTCAAATTATGGTAGGTACGTAATTGAAATACTTAGGAGATCTTCATCAAGTCTGATGGTTCATACAAAAGTATAAGCGAGCGACATCTTATTTTGGCAGAGTGTGACGTGCTTAAGTAACTTCTCAATATTTCAAATAAAGCATATTATTATTTATTATACTAGTCTTAAATATTTCGCAGTTACACTAACAAAACATTACCTTAGAAAAAAATTATTTCATAGAGAATAATAATTCATCCTAATGCCTAAAATAGCAGAAAAACATTAATGGTACTCTTTATTGTGAATTTCACAATGAACCGAATACTTCCCCGGACCTCGTGATGAAAGTTACAAAGGTGCCGCCTGAGCCGATAATGGTATTTTTTAGCTCTATTGTTGTTCGGCATTAGAATATGTCCGGCCGTTATGGCCTCGTAAATAATTAGGGGCCATAAATAAGGATCCCATAATTGCTGTCGTATTCCAAATTGGCCTGCTGCGAATTATGCTTTTTAGGCCACTGTGAAGTTTTTTCTTTTCTCAAAAAAGTTATCGTAAAAATTTTAGAATTCAGTTAAATCATTATATTAACAGCTCACATAACAATCAGTTGCCGAGGCCTGAGACTGATGTCAGAACTCTAAACTAACTTTTTTGTAGAGCTAATCGATTCTTAACGAAATACATAACAAATGTAGTATAGACTATAGAGTGATCACTGATCTATAATAATAATTTAGCACACAATATCATAGAGAAAAAAATGTAAACAGTAAAGGTATTCTTTTAATTCGTTCCGTAACTTAAGTAATTGTAATAATAATAGGAATAGGAATAGTAATAATCTTTAAGGCTAGTTGCTGACTGCAGCTTAGTCCTAAACTTATAAACTCTACCCCTACTAATCTACACATTGAAAAGTGTTCAAAATAGTTTCATCATAAAATTCCTCGAATAACAATCAATTGTAGACACCCCTTAATTCCACTATTTTAGGTTCAACTACATACAATTTGGAGTTGGCAAAAAACACAATTGGATTGCATGATGGGGCCTCGGGGCATCCGGCGCGGCGGGGCCCCGGCCCGTGCCCCAGTGGGAGGGGCCCCAATCTCAGGATCCCACGTCGCTGGCGGCGCCCACGACCACCACACGGAACAGGGAACTCCGATATGAATTATTCAGTTTAACTTTGTTTATAATCGAATGTGTAGGTGATTTGAAACTAAATCGAAATTTCAATGAGACTGTCTGTTCATTATTTTTTGGAGAGAATTAAAATACTTCTGAGTTCTGAGCTAATGTAAGTATTTATATACATACATAGTTAAAATATTAATAATATAATTGATAACAAAAAATACTCGCAAAAGATACAACAGCACTACCAACAATGCTGTCTAATAATGTACAAAAGGCAATGTTATTGCTACTAAGTAGTCTCTACAAGTCAACCTTTTATAGTTGAGATCGAACATAGAGTAGAGAGTTTTATGAATATATTTTATCCATTATAATTATAGTATTACATAATTTACATCTTTTTCGGGGCTCATAAGTTTGTCGATATATTCTTGTTACTGTGAATTTTATTAGCAGCTACAGATTAATTGAGCACCTCTTTCTAAGAAAGCACTTTGGAAGAAGGGGCCAAATTAATTACCGCGTGTTGTACGTATCATTCCTCTGTTAAGCGGATTCTAAAATTGCATTGTAAATTGTAATCCAAATAACACTCCAGCGTGGAATCGAAACACAATGGAAATCCAATTAAAAATTGTTATTAGTTATTGGGTATTTTAATCTCATCGCCATTTGCAGTGTTCTCACGTAGTACTATGATTGATCGATAGGGAAGAGGATAGAGGATGATATAATATATCGAGCATCAATAGTAATTCAGCAGGTTATGTGTTATCACTTATCCTTACTAATGTTATAAAGCGAATATACTTGTCTACCCTACTTGTAAACCACTGGAAGTTGGAACGATTAGGATGAAATTTGGTATACTTTTCTTTCAGGTTAAGGAGATAGGATAATTTTTATCCTAGAAAAATGTACGGTTCCCGTGCGACATGCGGATTTCGGCGCAACAAAGTTGCCGGAAACATCCAAAAAAAATGTATGCACCATGGATAAAGTTAGTATCCTTTTTAACCGGCTTCAAAAAAAGGAGGTTATCAATTCGACGCGTATGTATGTAATATTTCCAGAACTGCCCAATTTTCGTATATATTAGTCTATATCAGCGTCTGAACAAATGTGCCAAATTTCAAAAGTGTATGTATGTATGTATGTTTTTATGTTTGTGTTCGCATATCTCTGGAACTACCATTCCGATTTCAGTAATTCTTTTTTTGTTGTACTAGGTAGTGTTCAACTTAGGGAATAGTGCAAGTTTCATCAAAATCGGTTCAGTAGTTTTGGAGATAGGGAGTTTTAATTCTCAATATGTACAATTTTGAAGTCGGTTTTATCTTTTTAAAATACCAGTTATTTAGTCAAGACACTTTTCTAACAGATAATAATTAGACAATACAAAACAACCAAAACGTCTGTAAACACAATACACAGTGTGGAACGTACGGGTCGATGTATTTCGCATCGCCACATCTTTGCCTTTATATAACCTGTGGTTACATTTGACGGGAAACACGACTAAAATCAGTAATTCACTAAATTCAGTTTGATTTGGATCGCAACCGAAGTTTGTCGAATTGGTTTACAGTTTACACATTTAACACGTGCAAACTTCTACTTGTCGATACAAACTTTATACCACGGATAATAAGGCTATAGATAGGGCAAGTAATTATTATAAAAATTACTTTTAAGTTCATAAAAATATTTTAAATACTAAATATATAGTATGCCGTGATTACTCTAGTCTAAAAAATTATTATAAGATTCGTATATTATTATTTAGCGGACTCTACATACCCCACGCTGCAATATCTAACGCTGTAAGGCGTAGGTAAATATATTCATTTCAATGATGTGGCTGGAATATTTTGCAGCAATTAACATGAACTTTTTTAACTGTAACAATAAAACCTAAAGTGACGAAGATATTAAGAGATAACCATAACAATACTATAGCTATATTAAAGTTTAAAGGTAACATATTTCCCTGTGTTATGTCACTCACTTATGTGGAAACAATAAATAATTAACGTTCTTCAACTATTTCGTATTATTTTAAATATACAATATTATTAAATACAACAATTTAATTTAATTCTATTCATACAATACAATTTAGTCCTACAAAATACAGGCCTGTAATACTATGCGAAAAATAGCCTATTGAAATGATTTTTGCCATATCTGCAATCTTTTGTTGACTATATCTGTGACACCAACTTTGTCACATGTGGGGCGTGAGTCAATACTCAATAGTTCGATTGGATTTGTTTTATTACGAGTTCGGGTTTGTTGCAGATTTTCCTATTTCCACTTGACCAGGAGCGAACATAAGGAGCCCGATTCTTTTTCCTCTAACTTCAGAGTCAGGGCCTTTCATCCCGCTCTGTTATCTCACGTGAGCCATCATTTGAGGTACAAGAATCGGGTCCCAGACAATTCTCAGTAATTTTCACGGTCTATTTCATAAAAAATATTACAAGTCGCACACGTTAGGTTACGTTTCAATAAAATCTACGTGCATAATTGCTGTTTCTCAGTACGGCCAATCGATTGAGGCGCGGCAAAACGATAATGCATTAACTGAGTCGAATTACGAGACGTTATTAACGTGAAACGTTCACGTGAGAAAGGAATGAACGTAGCATCTAGGCGGGCTAGGAATATTTGAGTTAGATCTAAGTAGAGAGTCATGAACTGTAGAATATTATACTTAGTCTAGATTTATAGAGATATAGAGACTAAAGATTTTATCGTCTTATTAGAGGATGCCTGCTTATTATGTTTCCCACATAGGTTCTGGTAACGGTGGCCGATTTCGTTAAAACTAGGCCAGCTACGCAGGAGGTTATTATAGTTTCCAAATGTGTGCGCAGCAGCTTGTACACAAAAGCATTTTCCCTTCCTTTGCTCTCTTCTTAACCTACATAACCAACTACCAAGTGGGATGGATGACCGGCACGACTGGCGAGAGGTTAGATATGCACGACATCTTTCTTATTAGACAATCAGCCTGCATTGAATCAAACTTGGAAATAATTTTTTTCCAACCCTGGAATGGAAACTACAGTTTCTGAGTCAAGAGCTACGCTCCTAAAGTCTAAACCAAACCACTAAGACGAATCTTCTGAAGTAACCGTTTAATACTTTATAGTCTAATATTAGACGTTGTTTCATCCTGTTCGCATCTTCTGATTCATAATTTTTGGAAATGAGGCGCCTTGACATTCATTCAAAACTAATGGGCTATTTAGGCATTGTGATAAACAATACACCATTTTAAGATATTAATGACATCATCAATTCATCATCCATAATCTATAGAAAACATTTTGATCTTTGAACTGAGTATACGAAAACATTTACAAAATTCCTACAAAACGCGTGAATGTAATTTATCAGAAACGTGAATTTCGAAAAGATTTTTTTTTAAATGTTAAGTAAAAAAATAATAGCCATATTAATAACGCCTATTTCTCTAATACTAGAACTATTAATTATTATCTGCTTTAAAGGTAAAACCACTCTCTTGGTAAGGTCGTAGTTCATTCTCAATAATTAAGTAGATAATATTCAGGGAAAGTTCCTGTGTTAGAAACAATATAATATTAATATGTGCACTAACAAAGAAGCTATTCATAGACATGATAATTACCAGATGTCATTTGATTACGAATCATAAATTTTTTGTCTTTCAGCACAATAGGCTATTTAACCTATATTCAATTTCATTGAACAAATGCATATTTCTAGTAGAACTTGGCCTAGGAAACCATATTTCACCCTTATCATCAAATAAAAGCTAATAAATAAAGTTGATTTGAAAATATGATTTTAAATTTTTTAATTTGTACTGACGAAAACGCTGTTGCGGTACTTCCGATTTGGATGTGACGTCATCACACTAGTAATTTAATATCTTTTTTTAACGCGCTCGTTATATGTAAGTTTATCTGTACATAAATAATAAGAATAAGCCTAGAAATATTTGTAAAATATATTTTTTTGAAAAATTCAAATAAAACATCAGTTTTATATATTATCTCCATTTACTTTAGTTGGGAAATGAAATGGCCAAAACTTTTCTCCAAAAGTTTACAACATTACAAATGATTTCTCATTTCTTTTTTAATTCTTTTCTAATTTTTTGTCACTTTTAGAATCGTACGTTTTGCACATAAAAAACATTTCAATAAAGAGAGCTTAAAATACAAAATATAAGTATGACGTCACACTATGGCGGACAGTTTTTAGGATTAAGAAGCGATTAGCATGAAGAAAAAAAGTAGGTCAAGTAGCCTATTATTGCACAGTGGAAATGCCAAAAATGGATGGATAGACGTTCAGTGCATACCCTCAATGTCGAGGAGCCGATCTCCAGTAAATCGGACGATCGTCGTTTAATACGATATTCGAAGTAATAAAATCGGGCCCCAACCCCATCATATTTGACTCCCTGAGATCATATCAAAGGGATTTCGTGGTTGGATACCGCTGCACTGTCGATCCTGGCGACACAGGAGATAGAGCGGTGGGAATGTGTGGTGAGCCAAAGCCCGTAAAAAAAACTCCAGCATATTTTCCAGTAACCCGACGCGCGGCATGTTAAGCTTTTTCGCTCGATCATGATAATGATTATAAATTATTCATTACGCATAATTATGAATGAATTATAAATCACACGACAGAATAATCCACAGAATGACTGCGCCAAATGAATTTGTGGCTAATTAGTTGGCAGTAATGAGCTAAAGCCTCAATGTATGTTTTTCGATCACATTTTAATGCGCGTACAAAAAACATTATTAACGTGTTTAAAATATCCATTCTGATCTTTAAAATATATACTATGTGTTATCATAATAATAATTATTAATATTATATGGGGAACAAAATTGTAATAATGTTATTGGAGAAACCCTTTCCCATTTCAAAATGCACAGAATCGCCTCGTGAATGTGAACTGACAAAAAAGAGTAAAAGAATAAAAATAATTTCAGACCATATTATAATATATTATATAAGGACCTCGAACCAAATAAGGACCTCGAACCGAAAACCTTGTTGTTGATAAGAGGCGTCAATCGAACATGATTTGTTGAGCAATAATGCTTGATTGAATACTCGTAATAGACTTCTGTAGTCATGGTGAGAGTGGACCATGTCGTGAAGGCTTTCTTATACATTCATGACTAATTTTTAACATTAACAATCATGGACGTAAATAAAATTAATAATAAAAAATATTTATTTAATTAATAAATAAAACATTGTTAATAACTTTAAATAAAATAATGTATATAATCCGCTAATGGTGCGTATAATATTGATTACTCAGAATAATAAAGTTAAAACTACAGATTTATGATCTTACAACGGTGAGCTCTCTGAGACTCTGATAAATGATTTATTAGGGAGCGTCCACAAATTACGTGAGGTTTTTTTATTTTATTTTTTGACCCCCCCTCCCCCCCTGGTGAGATTTCGTGGGATTTTATTCAACCCCCAAATCTCACGTGAGATTTTTCAACATGTGGGTTTCCTACGTAAACGCGTTGGATTGTTTAATTAAATATTAGTATGAGAAAAAGGCTTATATTATAGTCTAGTTTAATAATAAGTATTATAAATAGCATTAAGGTGTACGTTACGAAACGTTGCGTAAAAACTTGTACGGGTGGATAAAACAAATATGGTGGTTTGACAGTCAGTAGATTTTCTTTCGAACGAATTTGTGAAAGATCTTAATCGTATAATGATTAACGATTACGCTTACGATTAAATCTTAAGCATACGTACAATCTGGATGAAATGGACTAAAATAGTATTATTTTGTTGAGAAAAAAATTACGTAAGATTTGCCGAGACCCCCCCTCTCCCCAACGTGAGATTAAATGAGATTTGACTCGACCCCCACCCCCCCCTAAACACTTCACGTAATTTATGGATGCCCCCTTACTCTGTGCCTAAATGATAGCTTGCAATTAGGGACAAAAAGCTATCTTATTAATTAGTTATTCTGTATTTATAAAGAAAAAACCAGTCACAGTAAATCACAATCCACTAGTTTTACTGTTATCAATAATAATATTAATTTACAAGATTTCGGAGCCGTTGTCCCCAGAGGCAATAAAATTATATAGTTATTTGTATCTGTCCCTTGTGTAGGGAACACGGTGTTCACCTTTGAGGCTGACATTAACACTGAGTGTTAAAAGCCTCTTTTAAAAAATAGATAAAAAAAATAATTTACAAGATTATTTCAGAAGTGCGATGAGTTTTGATATTTTTGAATTAAAACCAAAATTACTTAAAAAACTGTACCTAAGTTCTAGTTTTTTTTCAGGCTACGTCAAGCATTATCAGCTATCGTAAAAACCATAAATTCTAGAACATAAAGAATAGACGGGTTGATGGATGTTTTGTCGCTGGCTGCAGGATACATTCCCGGCATCGGTGGCAGTCGGGCGCGACGACAAAAACCGCGGCACGTCGCTAGTTCCGCCTCGCCGCTATCGATATCCAATTTATTTAGTTAACACCACGCTACGTGAAACTATAAAAACTGGACGTGGTGCACCGCATAATGGCGCCCGATATGGCGCAAATTGCTTATTATTGCTATTTCTGATATTAAGAATGTGACTTGGTGGAACTTTCATTTTGGAGCGAGGATTTTTTGGGTTACTAAAGTAGCTAACAAAATTGGCACTTCTGTTTTGAATAGTGGAACGCTTTTTAAAAATTTGAATTCATAATTTAATAAAATGTTTTTAATTATTGCTAGCACGTTGCATCAGTGCTAGGACACGAATTTCAAATCTGCCCCTTTTCTCACTTTGCAACGAAATTCATGTTTAACCCTCGTCAAATTAAGTTTAATGTGAAGCTAAATAGAACCCTTTAGCCGATTCAAGTCAATTATACGCCTTATCGAATTTATTCGTCAGGCAGTATTTAGTCCAAAAATTTTGCTTCTTTCAAATCTATTTTTTTATTTACTAGATGACCTGGTTGGTGAACTTCGTATTACTTCCCTTCTAATATAAAACCTTCCCTGGATTTCCACAAATATATCAAGACTAAAATTAGCCAAATCGTTTCATCTGTTCTCGAGTTTTAGCGAGAATAGGAAAATTCAATTTCATTTTTATATGTATGTACAATTTGTACATATATTCAATGTGTCCCGACACCAGTATCCGATCCTTTAATGTCATGATGTATGGCGTATTTTATCGACAAGGATCGGACACTGGTGTCGGGACACATTGTATAGATTTTAGTCATCATCCCTCGTCATGGTCGAAAGAGTTTTAAACAGGAACCAGATAGTTGTACCGGGTATTATCCATTACCTGTCCGGACGGTTGAGCGATTGTCCGATTGCGGCGAGCGGTTACGTCACTATAACGAGACGATTGGCACCGCCTCGCCTCGCTGTGTGAAAATTTATCTATAAATAGGACAATTTCAATTTACGGTTGCCGAAAAAGGCAACCTGAAAAATCTCTAATATACATGATTTACACTCGCGCGCGTGCCACGAGCTGAGCCGCGAGACGCGCCACGAGCCGAGAGTGTAAACTCGAGCCCGCGGCTCGTCTCGCGGCGATTTTTTGGGCACGAGTCAAAGGAGCTCACGGGGGACGCGGGCGGCGAAACGCGCCGCGAGCCGAGCCACGAGACGCGAGTATAATTATACGAGATTTATACTCGCGTCTCGTGGCTCGGCTCGCGGCTCGCGTCGAAGCGCAATTGTAAACACAAAGCTCGCGACGCGAGCCCTGCGAGCCTCGAGCCGCGCCGCGAGCTCGAGTTTACACTCTCGGCTCGTGGCGCGTCTCGCGGCTCGGCTCGCGGCTAGCGCGCGAGTGTAAATCATGTATAAATGTAGCATAAGATATTATTACATTGTATTAAGGCGGCGCTCCGCCCTATAGCAATTTATGATTAGGAACAAGTTCTGTAGTATATTATTATTATCGCTTTTGGGTTAAGCTAAGGTATATCACCAGTTACAGAACATCACTTATAGTGTGCTAATAGTGTGCATAATATTTTGAATAACGGATAACTTGGCTTATTTACCGCTTGTTATTTACTCCTTCTTTTACAAAATTGGAAGTAATCTTCTAAATAACATGAAACGCCCACTTACTTTATCTACATTTTTATAACAGGCAAAAGACATGATAAATGGCTACAATACAGTTTTATTGGAGTATGGAATAAGCGGCGAAGGGCATGAGTCGATTCGTCACTGTCACGGGAGTTTTTGTGAGGGACGTGTCACGTTCATTAGCTCCATACTAGCCGGGACTGGTAGTCCTGTATGTAAGCCCATCTACGCACACTTAATAAGGTCGAAATTGGAAAATATCAAGATAATTGAAGACGTGAGTGGAAGAATCGAACAAGTAACATTTCGTAACATACGGACAATAACTCATTTTTTCCCTAATTATTTTAATAAAACTTGTAACCTATCTACTTCATAACCTAGCTAATATATCTATCTGGCTACACGTATAATCCATAGTTTTTCTATTTCAAATAATTTTTCCGGCCCTAAAGCCTCCATTTAAGCAAAAAAACGGGAAGTTTTTTCATGTTACTTACCTTATTCTTCCACTCACGTCTTGAATTATAATTTATGAAACTTCAAAGGTCCAGTATTGTGTCAAAATAATCTCAGCACGATTTTCAAAATATATTAATAGTACAAAATAATAATGTTGACTAGACAGATCGACAAACAGACGGATATTTTAATATTCTAAAGCCAGGAGGATAAAAGTTCCTTTGGCTGAGTCAACTTCGCCTGCCTATTTTATCGTCGCGTCATAATTAGATCCTGCTTGATCCTTCTGACCTTTGTCAGTTATTTCAACACGTCACTGTGTATGGCAGTGTAATCAAATTTTTATTCACCTAAGTCGCTCCTAAAACTTGAGTGACACCGCTAAAAATCTCGAAAACTGCTCGGTAATCTTTTCAAATTGGCTTTCATACGGAAAATAGGGAAATTTTGCCCAATCAATTATAGTGATGGGCAATCGTTAAGCCGGATATTCGTGTCACTAAATTGACATTAGCAGGTGTACGGTAGTGTATGTAGGTGTATTCAAACAAAGCTTGCACATGTTTTTCCCAGCGGTATAGGGCGCCCGCATCACACATCCTGCAGCGTACTGTAGCAATGATAATATTTATTTCCTTTCCCATAGTTGATCATAAAACATAGTATATATATATAGTATTTTTGTCTGTATGTTATAATACGTATATAGGAATGTCTGTATGTATTACCCAGTGGAAATTTAGACTTTAGACTCGTCTAGTATGCGATAATGCGGTTTACAGATATTTTAAACTATGTAGACTGTTTTCGTGCATATGTCTTGCATATAAATTATAATCTATATCGTCTTATTTGCTACTGCTGCTGCTGAATGTGCTGCTTTTAATGTCAAAGAAAATAATTATCCGAGCGAAAAAGATTCTCTTTTGCGAAAATCTACATAAAATTGTTATCCAGTATTCGTCCCCTTATCGTAAACAAAGATGATCCAATATCTTAGTCTCGCCCGCAGGCACCGCAATATCCTGTGGGACACACGGAATCGAACCCCAGTACCTACGGCAGGTAGAATCGGCTCGGCTTACCGTGGGTGGTACGCATAAAGCTTTTTGCGAAGTAAACATATATTTTGGGTTTGGTAAGTTACGATATTTTGATTTTATCACACTAATATTATAAAGGCGAAAATTTGTGAGTTTTTTATATTTGTTACTTCTTCACGTTTAAACGGCTGAAGCGATTTTTAATAAAATTTGGTATGGAGTTATTTTATACCCTGTGTTAACACATAGGCTACTTTTTACATCGGGAAAATTTAACGAATTTATTTTCCCTAACAAACCGCGGGTAACACAGAACACTGCAGGGCACAAGGGCTAAAATCACAAATATAAATAATTAATTTATATTCTACATATCCAATTATTGGTAACTTACGGAATTAAAACATTATAACACGTGGGAGAGCCATGCTTCGGCACGAATGGGCCGGCTCGACCGGAGAAATACCACGTTCTCACAGAAAACCGGCGTGAAACAGCGCTTGCGTTGTGTTTCGCCGAGTGAGTGAGTTTACCGGAGGCCCAATCCCCTACCCTATTCCATTCCTTTCCCTCCCCTATTCCCTTCTCTTCCCATCCCTACCCTCCCCTATTACCCTGTTCCCTCTTAAAAGGCCGGCAACGCACCTGCAGCTCTTCTGATGCTGCGAGTGTCCATGGGCGACGGAAGTTGCTTTCCATCAGGTCCGTTTGCTCGTTTACCCCCTTATATCATAAGAAAAAAAATGTCCTTTGTCTAACTCACAATAAGAATTAATTTTTTAGGGTATAATATTATTGAGACAACATTTGAGTGAGTCGAAATATTGAACAATTTAAGCAATATTGCTTAGTGCTTACTCTATATTGTCTCTCGGGGTCTCCAAGAGACGTTAATATTGCAGAAGATGTTGCTGTACGAATAGCTTTTAAGATATTTAATACAGAGGCCGTAGCCCAAGTCCCTTTCGTTAAAAACGATGACGAAATTCGTTATCAAAATGTATGGGATTTGACATTAGTCTTCGCAAGCGAAATGTCATTTAGCGATGACTTATGTCAAACCGCATACATTTTGATAACGAATTTCGTCATCGTTTTTAACGAAAGATACTTTGTCTAAGGGGCCAGGTCCGCCTAAATTTAATTCTCGGTCCTCGAGGTTCGCCGTTTATTAAAGCCATACTAATATCTTTACCACACTCGATATTTTAGCGGCCGTCTGCCAACATCACTTTACAACACTTTTAAATGGTACTGCTATACGACTTTAGCTTTAATCGCCAGGTCATAAGGATGGAACTTCTACTTCTACCAGGTTATACATTAACATGTGGAGGTTACACGAAATGTCACTTCTTAAGAATGCGTGTAAATGTGTTAATACACGAATAGTAATAATAATAAACACATAAAATACTACATAATATTTTAAATAGTTAATAGAATCAGGCGTTACTTTGTAGAAATCCATAGCATTAAATTAAGTTTTAATAACATTGTTTAAATTAAGTATTAAGTTTTTAGCAATATGCCACGAAATTTACCACTAACTTATTGAGTAAGTGAACGCATAGGCATTATAATTTATAATACGCGTTAGAGAATGTTTGATGTAATTCCACTGGAAAAAACTCTGTTTGATGTAATTCAACTGGATATTGATAGAAATAATCATAATCAATATCATGTTTATTTCCGTATTAATTTCTTTACCAAGGAAATGCCTATATTAGGTTAGATATTGTGAATAACCCATATAAATTCCAACATCGATAATTTTTTATATCACAACACTATTTTTTCTATAATATCCTCTCTAAAGCCTATCATAGTGGAAATAATATTCGCACAAAGTGGGGGGGGGGGGGGGGGAACAATGTCGTGGAACAAAGAGATATCTGATCGTGTGAATGTACACATAACAACCCTAACTTTTATCTATTCTATGATTACTGTATAAATACGTGGGGTGACAAATAAATTACTTTTTTCCTTGTTTGTTCCTTTTACATTCAGCGTACGTTTTCGCCAAAAGGCTGAAGTACAAATATTACTAAAAGCAAATACTTTTTGTATAGTGTACTACAAATAAATGTCTTAGTTGTAACTTTTAGCACAATAGACAGAACTACCGTTGTTACTTTTAAGTTTAAGTGCCTGTGTTAGGTGTAACAGACATTTTATCGTGAAGCTTGTACCAGCTTGTACGTTGTTATTTTAAGGTTTTAATGTCGATTTAATCCTTCGATCGCGGATTCTTGGAAATCTTTTGTTCTCGCGAGTCGCGGCCCACTTGGGCCTTATGGGGATTGAGGAGTTAATATCACTATACACAGGATACTTCGGTGAAGTATAGTGAACTGTAAAACAAATACAAGGTATTTCCACAGCTACATACAAATGATACTTTTCCGTAGCACCGGAGCCAAAAACGTAGCGAATATAAGGACATCTACGTGCGATATCCTTGTATTCGTCCTGCGTGTATACGGGCTATGTGAATACATCCATACATACTAATCCAATAGTTTGTTCGTAATAGCCTCCGGAGACATTTTATCACTTTATTGACCGATACCTACAATTGAATTTTTACTACTTTATTTAGATAAGTGTATGTGATTATATTATTTCATACATCCACATTGTATATCATTGCTACATCGGCGATCACCAGTTTTTTTTTTTCCCACTGCTGGGCAAATATCACCTGAAAATAAGAAAATATCACCATGTAAAGTGCAACAGTGTCGATTGTGATAATTTTATCCTTACGCATATTATGTATGAAAGTTGAAGATTCTGCTCTAAAGTTTTCTATCGCCTACGATGACCTTTTTAAAAACTCTGTATATTATGCGTGATATCTACTAGTTTCCTTCGCCGACCAACTTTAAAATATATTGTTTGTAAGAACTAAATTACTTTAATGAAGATTTAAAAGACTGCTTATTGTATAAAAATCGGCCAAGTGTCGGGCCACGCGCAATAAAGGGTTTCGTAGTACCGCTAGTTTTTGAAAATGTTTGTATGGTCAATGAATGTACATTTATAACGTGTTTTACACTACTAACAACATAATCTCAGTTACGTTCAAAGGAATTTGAACGTGTCGCGGCCCAGCAGCGACAGTACACGGACAGTTTTGTGCCTTTAATTTACTTTTTTAATTTTTTATAAAATAATCTGTGTAACAATTATCTATGGACATTGACATTGACATTGACGTTTGTGCAAAGTGACTAGTGAAATTTTCTCGAATTCATTCGCCATATTTGCTACGAGCCGGCCGGCCGGCGACGCAGAAAAACGTTAACTCGAGAAATATACGTTTCGGACAATTGTTCAAAATTCTCAGCTCAAAACTTCGTAGAATCGTAGAAGAGGAAACCAGCCAGAAACCGTACGTTGCTGCCCCAGAACGAAAAGTTCATTTATACTTCGCCGAATACATTTTTTTTAGTTGATCGACTATTACTGAATATTCAATAACATGAAGTCTTCTTAGCTGTGATAGTTTTCCTTTTAAATTCAGCATATTTCCTACTCCCGTAAATTTTTCACATTTCCAGAAGCAACCGTTCAGCTGGTAGAAGGGGGGGGGGACACTGGACTCTAATGATTTTTTCCATTTTAAAACTTCATATTTCACAAATGGATCCTTAAATTGGAAAATGATACTCACAATACTCACAATATTTTTAAAAAACCTATCCAACGACACCCCACACGGTCGGGTGGACGCGAAAATAAAACATCCCCGCTTGATGTGTAGGGGAGGCACCATAAAAAATATTTTTTTAAGAAATTATATACCATTTTGTCGGCATCATTCATATCTGCATTCATGCCAAATTACAGCTTTGTAGGTCCTATAGTCTCTGAGCAAAACCGCGACTAGACAGACGGACAGACAACAAGGGTTCCTTGTTGACTACGGAACCCTAAAAAGGTAAAAGTAGGTGTATGAGCCGCGAATACCGTATTTGGTTTAGCATTTGTCGCGCTAACATGCGCCAGCGCACGCCTTTGTTAGCGCTCACCAACATTTGTACAATTTCTATTTTAGTATAAAAATTAAGATGTATGTATACTAGAGATAAATGCGCAGGATAAACCAGATACTTTTAAATTACAAAGAATTATTCTACCATCTAGATTCTTGAGTCTAGATTTTGCCAGCAAAATTGCGTGAGCAGCAAGTCCTATTGTGGGAACCGTAGATCATATTTCCTGTTTCCTTTATTCTTTAATTATTATATTATGTCAAATGTTATTAAAATAGGAACAAAAGTAAATGTTTAGCTTGAAGAGGCAATGGATGGTCACATTTTCAAATTTCTAATGTTAATATGATATCGACAGTCAAATATAACCACTATCTTCAAAGCATCCTCCATTGTAGAAGGCAATAAAAGTCTTCCTAGAAAGGTAAACAGGGACATAAAAATTCATAAACCTCTATTGACCAACAGACACGAATGAAAAACGCATAAACTATAACTGAATGGCCATTGAGGACTTAATAAACTGTATAAAGCCTATTCAGAGCTATTTGCCTCAGAGTTTCCATGAAAGTGACTTTTATGTCTTTGGCATAAGGATCTTATTAGAGGTAACATATTTTTGAACGAACTATAAAAGAGTACACTCTTATTCCAATACAAGTACCAAAAAGAGAAGAGCAACTGCCGTGTCACTGAAATTAAATTGGTTTTACACATTTACATGTTTAACACGTGTGCGACGAGATACTGCATTGTTTTGCTATTTCAAGTTTTCCGAAATCACACTTATATGCATGCACCGGATTCGGAGAGTCGGATATGAAGATGGTCTACTGTATATTATTTATATTGTGCGTTTATCGCCCGCGCGTGTCGGCATGTCAGTGTGCGGAGTTCTTTATGACATGGCCGCAGCGTTAATGTCATTGTCGGGTATGTAATGACATGGGCAAATACATGTGTATGGTTTTTATGGAAAAATATTTGTTTATTGAGGAAATAATGGTGATGACATCAGTATGTTCTTAATAGAATATATTTTTCATAAATTAGCTGTAATTGGTAACATTTTGCAGTAAAATTATTTAAAAAAAAATATATGAACCATGCTCTACTATGCCTTGTCACAATTCACGTAAAGTTTTAAGGGACATTGAAACTTTGTGTTCAAAATAAAGTAATAAAGGAGGAGTTACTGGGTGTTTTTGAAAGTGGGCCGTTGATTCTATGAACGTGAAACCAGTCAGTGAACATTATTCAATCAAAAGCACGTTGGTTTTTTAAACGCGACCAACTGATAGTCCCACACAGATAGATTACGCGGTAAACTCTACATATTCATAGAATTATACCTCGACTTCACACGGCTACAATTTATTACTCATAGTCCATACTTCATGCTAAAGTTATTTAAGCATGAGTATGTCTCTCTGACACTAAAGTATATATATCTATTTACACTATAAAAATTGAGTAAATATTTTGTAATTTTGTATAAACCTTAAGGACTTGGTAAAGGACAAATATCACAGTTTTTGTCCTAAAAAAGCGCTGACGTTGACGTGGGCATATTTTAAATCCCTCTCACGCAATCTCTAACTGAAAACCACAGCCCCAAACGGTCACTGGCGTTCGAGACACAATAGAATATCTATTGTGTCTCGTTTTCTCACGATCGACGGGTTAAATTACTAGATGACGGCTGACGCCCGAAACTCTGTTGCGCTATTAAATATCGCGCGCTAACCGTAAATTATCTAGGGATAAAAGTATCCTATGTCTATTCCCAGGACTCGAAGTATCTCCATACCAAATTTCACCAAAATCGGTTCAGAGATTTGGGCGTGAGGAGGTAACAGACAGACACACTTTCGCATTTATAATATTAGTATGGATATCCGCAATAATTAACCTAATGTTTATCTGTACGTTGTATTTACGATGAAAGCACATAACCGCAGGGTAGATGAGCGTTATCAGATTCAATTGTATAACAATAATTACAATGTCTGCAGTCTGCACAGTGTGCGCCGCTCGCTGAACATCAATCTTGCGAGTGGAACGACATCGATGTAATATACTAGAGTGAGAGTGTGAGTGGTTACTTCGCTCTGAAAATACTGTCAAAATACAATGGATGCCAAGGCCTTGTTTTTGCCCGTAATTTAGTTTATCGCGCGAGAACGAAAATTTTAGTCGAGATAAAGACTACCCTCCTGCTTTTCCTGGACTTAACGAATAACCCAAATTTTATTAAAATCACACACTTTTCCATTTATTATATAACGATGAATATACATTATAGTAATGGTAACTTCATTTCTATCGTCTTCCCTGAAAACACAGGACTTCCTTACATTTTTAAGACCGTCATTCAAATCTTTATCTATTTTATAAGATCCCTAGCCTAGGCTGCTTCTGCCTCATAGGGAAGCCTCGCTACTGATTTCCGTCTCTAATCACTAATATATTGATTCGTAGAGGCTCTACGAAGGCTCTACGACGTTGGAAGTTTTAATACAATCATGTGTGCAAGGCAATTACTGAATCCACCTCATGAAGCCCTTAAATTCAATTCATTTAATTAATAAGGTTTATGTAAACAATGTGACGATGACAAGTTCAGCTGAGGTTTTAATAGTTGAGCACGTGGCGCTCAAATCAAGGGTGGCGGGTTCGAATTCTGCGGACGGAATTTTCAATGTTCTTATCTCATGGACATATTTCCCGTTGTCTGGTTTGTTTCCCGTTGTGAAAAATTAAAAAATAGTGCTTCTAGTAGTTATATTACATCGTATACCGGATAGAGAGCGGCGCTATCAGTTATCTCGCTATCGTGGTATCGGGCTCCGCGCTCTATCGCGATGATTGATACAACACACCTATCACTTACCGAGTACCGTCACTGATACACTTGAGATCGACTCAGTTTTACCTCATTTCTATTCATTTTTAGGTAAAAGCGCAAGTCATCCCGTAGGTGGCTGCATTGATATTGTCTAGACGAGAAAATAATATGTATAATCGACGATATAATATAATGTAAATTTATACGTATACATTTCAGCAAGAAAGCAATTACATTTTCAACTAGAAAACTTAATCACAAAACAGCTGCAATTAGTACTCATTTTCCCTTTTTATAAGGAAAGGAATTTTAGTGAAGAATAATTGAAACATAGAAAAACCTTGCCGCAGTTTAAACTATAAATTAAGAAAAGAAATATTTCCACGTTACAGCTTCAGAGTAATAAAATATTATAAAAAAAAGTTTGTGATCACGTACGTACGTAAACATTTACGTAGGGAACTTTCAAATCTCTTTCACATGGGCACATAATACGGTACTTATAATATGATAGGAGATGAGTGATGACATGTGAACTCGTACGCTTGTGTATGAAATAGAGATGACTTTCTATGTACTTGTTTCTCTGTACGACGTATATTTTTAGTCTGTGGCAAAGCTTCGCGAGCCGTGAAGTAATCTTATACAAACTTAACAATCTTATTCCCCGGCGAGGTCTGTATTTGTTCGGCGATAGCAAGAAAGTTTGTGCACACACAATGCGACACTGGTGCGTCACCGACCTGCCGTAATTATGTCTATTGTTAGCCGAGTGTGTTCGCCTGAACTAGTTCAAACCTCCGCGCGCAACTCCCGCGCCTCCGTCCTCGGCCATAACGACCAATATCCCTCGCACCGCCGCTCTTCAGGGAGGTATTGTTAACGTTATTCTATACAGTACAAATACTCATAATGGAATAGAGTTTTGTTGAGTCAAATGTCTCCGGAGCTGACGAGAATAGCGAGCAAACACGACCTCCCTCGAGACAGCCGATACCCGGGCGACCGCATCCTCTCTACACGGCGACGGACAAACACGAATTCATCTATACATCGATGATAATTCTAAGCCCAATATTACGTAAGACACACGGAAACTTCAATGTAAACCAATCGCGAAGTATCGGACGAAGTTTTGTCAAGCACCATATAGGTGTGCTCCAACTCCCAAACAACTCGGACACGAATTCAAGTTAGCGTTCGACAATTTTGTGACGTTGCCGGCTGGGGGGATATGTAACTTATAGCGGTATAAATAAGGTGTAAATCTATGGTACACGTAAGATGGTTTCCTATTTGTATTTACCCGGTATGTTTGCTCAGGGCGGAGTAAGGCGGTAAACAGCGACGGAATTTTATTAACGAGCTAAAGAACAATGGGAGTTTCACGAAACTGCATATCGAATAGCTCTTCGAACCATTATTTTTTAAATTTAGTCGTTCTCTATCGGTTTTACGATCTTTGAAACCTAAGACCGCCGTAAAAAGACGAAATTAAAAAACTTACGATGCGGAATCTTGGTGTAAATGAATAAGTTTGAGTGCATCCAAATAAATAATGAGATGTTGAAGACTAAATGACGCCCGCAACTCCCTTGCGCCAAAATTCGTTTATCGTGCGAAAACCGTATAATATTCTTCCGGGGTAAAAAGTATCCTATGTCCTTCCCGGGACTCAAAATATCTCCATACAAAATTTCAGCACAATCGGTTCACCAGTTTGGGCAAAGAGGCAATAGACAGACACGCTTTCGCATTTTAAATAATATTAGTATGGATTTCCGTTCAATAAACAGAATAATATATGACGATAACTTTCTACATAATAACATCAAAGCAAATCCTCTTTTACGTTAAAAGGGATTAAGAGTAGGGTGGCGAAAGCTAACAATTCGGTAACAGAATATTCCTCGGTAAGTACTACATTTACTCGTATTTCGTTACAATGGGGACAATCTCACTTAGTAACACAGTTTGCAGGAAGTTTTTACATTGTTAGCAATAAACAATACCTATTTTATGGGCTGTAACAAGCGACGAGAACTGTTGAGAATTGGCGAGTGGAAAGTTAAAAAAGAATTGTTAGTTTTAACTTAAAATCACTGGCTTTTGACCAATACTACGCCTTTCATGGACCACACATGAATTCGAACATGAGGTATGTCTTTGGGCTTTGGGTTTCCGTATCATCTGTTGATTTATCGTCATTGAAATTCACAAAATAATAATATAACTATTTAAAAACTTGCAGAAGAATCTTGTCACGATAACTACTAGCGTAAGTATTATCTTTCTTGTGGTCTCTATGCCAAATACAAAAAATCAACCTACTAGTTTCCAAGCCTATCCAAAGCAAAAATATTTCGTCTCGTCGTAGTTATATTTGTATGTCAAGCAGACTATTTCTTAACCTAAAAATAAACACTTTTTCCGATTACTTTACCCTGTCTTCGTGCTATTTATTTAGCAGACAATTTAGCCCACACGCAGTAAGATGGATCTAATAACGTCAGACCACAATCAAGATTGCGCTGTCAGTGCCGCCCTTGGGAGGCTTCGGCTTTCTCGTCACGAGCCACTTTTCGTCTCGACAGTACCGAATTAATAGTGCCAAGATTATAAGGGACGATAGCTCGAATTATATTCTGCGGTCTTAGCCAAGAGACGTGTCACGGAATTACAGAAAATATGAAATTGTGTGTTTTAAAAGTAGTCATAAGGTTGTTTTTTTATTTTAATTAAATGCTTATTGTGAAATTCTTTAGAGTTTTTTTTTTACAAATTCGTCTCGTCAGTCGGTAGAAGAAGCAGCGTTTTCTTCAGTTCTTGACCGACATTGTAAGTTTATGAAACGTTTCGCTATGGTGAGCAGTTTTTGTTTGTTTTAACAATGCCGCCTTCAATTAGGGTTCTTTTCTAAACTAGCTTGAAGGTTGTCTACAAAAGAGTAATTTGGAGGAAATAACTCGCAAATTGTAGTTTGGGTCTTACCCAATTTTTCTGGTCGGAATTTTATTACGTTGTTTTTATAACTCTACTTATTTCAGTAAATAAAACATTTTTAATAAAACGCCTAAGTAGGAAATACAAGAAAATATTATTTTCTGATAAGTTTAACAATATATGCCAGCAGGTTTTACTCTTTAACTCACGTATATTTTCGGTCAGCCCAACAAAGATAATAAACTTAGTGGATTCTATTCTTGTGTATCCCACCCAATAAATATCGCTTAGTATTCCAACGACAAACTGGAGTTTACCGAACATAATCAAATAGAAAGTTGTGGGCTTATCCGCGATGAGTCAGCGATTTCGAACTCATAAGTATCCCGGGGGCGTCCTGCCACCTCGGGACTTGAGTGTCCAATAGACGCATATCCAATCGATAAACCCGTGACAATGGTGCACAATTTTTGAGTGTCTTGGTAACTTAACAGGACTTTAACGCTAGAGTATTCGCCACTTACTCTGATATTGTCAACTCACCAAGGAGCCATTATCAAAAAGAAGATGAAGAATTTACTAAGGCTTTGGTGAAAGTTATGTTTTCGAACTTGTTCAAAAAGTTAGAAAACATAATTTTCCAATGTCTGGCTACAGGGTTCTATGCATAAATTTGTCTTATTTACAGCGCTGATGTTTGGTCGCGCGTTTGACATTAACCAATCAAAAAGTTACTTAATAAATAAACTGTAAAGAACTCAGAAACTGGCAATAAAACGAAATGATTGGCGACGCAACGATGCATGATGGCGATACCAAATTGAAATATCAAGTGGCGTCATGATATTTGGCATTTGAATGTAGTATTGAAATTTGCATCGCCAAGTCAAGTTTCATTTAATTTTGGTATAAAACTGCCTTTCTAAATGGTAGCTTTATTATAGGTAGCAATTCGGTAGATATGTGTCACAATTTATTCCCTGGCATTTCCCTGGTTACTTTGTTATACCTAAAGTATAAGTTCTTTAAAGTAAAATAAAAAGGAAAAGGCAGAAACAGACAGGCTATAAAAATTAATAGCGACGAAAACGTGAGACATCAGACACAGGAAACGTATCATATTCCCAAGTCGCTACTAAAACAAGTGTATCATAGCTAATTCCGACACACGATCGTCGGTGATTCATAACAATTCTTCCTGTATACAATACAAAAATTTTGCTAAATGAGTCAGTTGGGGATTATAATATTTAGCCTTCAACAGCTGAAAAGAATCCGAATTTTGTTATGGATTCATAAAATAACGCACGATTTCTGACGTTTTTACAGCATTTACCTATCAAATGTCATTGTTGATTGGTCAATATTTTAACCTAAGCGCTACCAAAAGCGCCAATGAAAAAATAAACTCCTGTCTTCTTCTTTGTCGTTTTCTTCATTACTGAAGGTCGCGCCTGGAAAAGTTCTCATCTACTTTGGTTGTTAAGCTCTTCCATTTTGTTCGGTCTTCTGCTTCTCTAAGGGCGGCTGTTATTTTCAGTCCAGTGAGTGTCGTAATTTGGTCACAGCATCGGTTAGGTGATCGACCCCTGGGTCGCTTGCTTTCAATTTTACCCGTGACTATTAGCTTTTCGAGGTTGTCTGGTTGCCGGCTCCTGTCAAAAAGGTTCAAAACTGTAGTAAGACTTTAGTAACTAGAATTGCGGTAAAAGTATAATAAAATGCCGCCATTACATTTTTATTTTATTGTTACTTCATTCTTGCTCTACCTAAAGTATCGTTACGTAAAAATCCAACGTTAGAAAGAGATTAAAATTGAAATCACGAAAGCACCAGCCCTATGCAGACGTTCACGACACTAATACTAAGCATTTTAGAGCAGCGCTGTTTGAATTTGAACGCAGCTCTAGCGAGCGAGCACTCCAACTGTGCAAACAATTTGTATAATGAACAGACTGTCGCGACGACCCTATCTCCGCGGCATAAGAGCCGTAATACCCGAGAGCATTAATTGCTAGACAAACACTCTCGTACAAATTATAACAGTCTAGATCTTTGGGGTTCCACGAGTGATTTTAAAACCTCGAGCGCGGTTATGAATAGGCAGTATTCTCTTGACATTTTAGTTTTACGCCCCGTTAGGTGCTTTACAATTTGAAGCATCATGTAAGCCTTCGTTATTCTAAGTGCCCTCTCAATGCTGTAAACGAAGCCTCGATATTATGTTATCAAAAACGTAATAGATCCCCGGCGTGAGTATTGATATTTCATCTCATAACCATAACCTGTGTTACCTTGCAGCGAGGCGTGCGGTAAGAGCGATCTCCTGGGACGGGGCAACGACACGCTAGTTACCCTATATCCAGCGAGGGTATCATATTTCTGGCCGTCTAAAATGTCCGTCCGTCGGTCACGCACGGTCGCTCCTTTGATCCACTTCCTTGATTGCTTTCGGGACTCATTTATAGCGAGGAAGCTCTTTAATGCTTTGTCTGTTACGTTTTTCCCGTGGGCATGCCGGATAATAGAGTATTGTAATCCTTTAAGTCCTTACTGATAAAGTAGCATGTGATGTGTTTTTTAAATGGAAGATGTATATATATTATATTTATAATAATTGTTTTCTCAAATCGATTATCATATCGATTTTGCATAGGAACTACTAAGTTTTGAATTTACTTGTAAATTAGATACTAATCTGTTGAAAATAAAAGGCAGTAAATTATTTTTACAGAGCGTCTTTAAATCAATCGTCGTTAGTATCTTTTGAAATGGGTAGTAGGTATTTTATTTACCACATAATTGCATCGCCTACTTTTTCAAATATTTTTAGCTCCACTTGGTAAGGATCTAAAGTGTTCGCACGTTGACACGTTCATAAGATAAAGTGCATAGTGGTGTTACATAAATGACGATACGTGTGCGGTGCCGCGAATAGAATGTACAGGGTGATGTTTGAGTACCGCCATGAACTAGAACGACTATGCCTTTGCACGCTGAAATAAAGTCTACAAAATGTCGATTGAATAGGTATTTAACTATTGACGTTCTTAAAAAATACTGTAATACTTACTTAATATTGGGATAAAGTTATATACAGGGTGTAACAAAACTAAGTGATAATACTTTAGGGTGTGTACGTATTCCATGTAGAGAGTTCACTGTAAAAGAAGCAGCGTTGAAAGACCAATTTTTTTTTTACTTTTGTATGAGGAAACTCGTGACAGTCGTGACGCTGGGGCGCTTGCCCATACAAAAGTGAAAAAAAAAATTTGGTCTTTCAGCGCTGCCCCTTTCACAGTGAACTCTCTACAAGGAACATGTACATATACCCTAAAGTATTATCACTTAGTTTTGTTACACTCTGTATATGTATTTTTTATAAAAACCTTTTACAGTAATTATTGATTCTACAAAATATTAGGCAATTTCAATGGTGCCTAAATATTATTATCAATATTAATGTCCATAGACCAAAAGTAAATTTTTTAGAAACATCCGGTATTCCAAAACTGTGGATGTAGCATAATATTAAAAAAATCAATTTTGCCAAAAGATTATTATCGACATATTGGAGTCCAAAAGTATTTTTTTAGGAACACCCCGTACACCGAAGTAGGTAATTAATTTGAGAGGGCGATATTTTAGGCCGGGCGGAGTTTTTCAATCGGATTGATAGGTCCAAGTTATCGCTCGAGTGGCCTGACCTGATTACTGTGACGGGGGCGAAATGTCACAAAAAGCGTATCTGAGGTCGTTTGCACAATTTGATCGCGTTTGCCGGAAACCGTAGAAAAAATCACTCCGTCATTGTCCAGTGGACTCCAATATCCGTGGTTCTTAACTATTTTTTATTGTTTGTTTTTCCATTTTCACTTTTCAATGTTTTCAATTATTTATTGTTTTGTCGACTTCATTGTGATACTTCGAATTTTGTAAAAACAATGCTTAGATGTAAAATGGTTGTTTGAAAATATTATGTGAAGCTGGAACGAGTAAAATTATAAATATTAATAAGGTTGCAAATTTTACAAGTATATTGGATATTATTTTTATGCATAAAGTTTTTGCTCTCATTTCACATATTACTGTTTTGAAACTCCCTCCAATATATATATATATATATATATATATATATATATATATATATATATATATATATATATATATATATATATATATATATATATATATATATATATATATATATATATATATATATATATATATATATATATATATATATATATATATATATATATATATATATATATATATATATATATATATATATATATATATATATATATATATATATATATATATATATATATATATATATATATATATATATATATATATATATATATATATATATATATATATATATATATTTCTCGGATAACGAGTTTCACATTAATTATGGCCATCATTATGTATTCACAATAAATTCATAAAGTTTTATACTGCAGAATTAACAACGTCAATACTTTTACGCTTTAAAAGTCTATAATTTTAAATATTATAATGATTTTTAGGGTTCCGTACCCAAAGGGTAAAAACGGGACCCTATTACTAAGACTTCGTTGTCTGTCCGTCTGTCCGTCTGTCCGTCTGCCCGTCTGTCCATCCGTCCGTCTGTCCGTCTGTCCGTCTGTCTGTTTGTCTTCAGGCTGTGTTGCTCTCTCAAATTCACATAATATTAGGTTTCGTACCCAAAGGGTAAATACGGGACCCTATTACTAAGACTTCGATGTCTGTCCGTCTGTTTGTCCGTCCGTCTGTCCGTCTGTCCATCTGTCTGTCCGTCTGTCTGTCCGTCTGTCTGTCTCCAGCCTGTAACTCAAGAACGGGAATATCTAGAGAGTTGAAATTTTCACAGATTATGTATATCTGTTGCCGCTATAACAACAAATACTAAAAATAAAATAAAATAAATATTTAAGGGGGGCTCCTATACAAATAACGTGATTTTTATGCCTTTTTTGCTCTATATCAATAATGGCAACAGGTAGGTTCTTGAATTTTTATCAAAATAGGTACTTAGTTATAATATGTTCAATTTAATATTTAATAATAATATTAAAATAAAATAAAAAATTAAGGGGGGCTCCCATACAAAAAACACAATTTTTGGCCTAATTTTGCTCTATAATGGTACGGAACCCTTCGTGCGCGAGTCCTACTCGTACTTGACCGATTTTTTTGTTTAAAATAACCGCTACCGCATTACGTAGCTGTAAACTGTGTGTACGGTATAGGCATAATGCAGCTGCAGGTCTAAAATGATCACTATCAACGAACCTCTTGCTGCCAATTTATCTGATTGATATTTCAACAGAATAGCATTTTTTAGAAAAATGTCAAAATACCCGTTTAATATTTCATAAAATGTGGTCATTTGAAACGAAACAGATTATGAAACGTTGCTATTTTAGAGGTAGACTTACTAGTTTCTTGCAACGTGTGTAGTGAAACGGGTGCTTTTCTTAATTCTCTTATTTAAGTCTAAAAGCAATCTGCTACGATTTCTATAGTCTCAGTATAAACATAATATAAGTTCAATTCTATTATTATTATATTATTATTTGATGCAATATCCAGAAGATGTTTCGTATAACTTCCGCTGTTTAGTTGATATTAATGAATTCTCTACGGAGTTAACTCGCGGGCCGCGGCCAGGGTTCCCAACCGTCCGGTTTTCGACGGGACTGTTGGGTTTTAGAAGGAATTGTTGGGCTCAGGTCACTAACTTCCGACCGGACTTTCCTACCCTACACCTATATTTTAGGTATTTATTATGTTGATACATCTTTAATAAATTTGTTGTCCGGTTATGGCGGCTGGAAAAGTTGACAACCCTGGCCGCAGCGCGGTAACGTGCGAATAATAATTGATAATATCTAGCCATGGGGATTATAACATCGCGGTTGCACCTGAAATTCAACGCTTACGTACCGAAGGATAATATAATCATACTAGTGATGTTATATTATAGCCTAAAGTCTTCCTCTACATATTTATTTATTCGACTAACAAAATGATACGTGTGTGGCACTCGGGGACTGCCGCGGTAAAGCTATTGCATAGCAATAGCTAGTCTACACGCATACATCTAGATTCTAGTCGGACGCACACAAACACTGTGCCGTAGTCTGCCGAACTGAAACGACGTTAGACGAGTGTCAGGTTATTATCGTTATGGAGTTTCTTGATTCAGTTGCCACATTCAAAGCCTGCGATAAAAGCTATGCAATAGCTTGATAAAAAATTGGCCAAGTGCGAGTTGGACTCGCAAACGAAGGGTTCCGTACCATTGTAGAGCAAAAATAGGTAAAAATTGTGTTTTTGTATGGGAGCCCCCCTTAATTATTAATTTTATTTAAATTGTATTATTAATTATTAAAGTATAAAAACAATTGAGTATTTTGTGAACATTTCAGATGCCTACCTGTTGCCATCATTAATATCGAGCAAGAAATTGCAAAAAAATCACGTTTCTTGTATGGGACCCCCCCCCTTAAATATTAAATTTATTTTGTTTTTAGTATTTGTTGTTATAGCGGCAACAGAAATACATAATCTGTGAAAGTTTCAACTCTCTAGCTATTACCGTTCCTGAGTGACAGCCTGGAGACAGACAGACGGACAGACGGACGGACAAACAGACGGACAGACATCGAAGTCTTAGTAATAGGGTCCCGTATTTACCCTTTGGGTACGGAAACCTAATATTATATGAATTTGATAGAGCATTTATTGAGATTAGCGCGTTTAAACAAACAAACTTTTTAGCTTTATAATTATTATATTAGTATGAATACATAATATAACATTCCGAACTAGTTATCCTACGGATTAAGAGATTACAGAACTTACATCTAATTAAGACTAACGGCTGTGCTCAGACGAGGACTTAGTGCGTAATTTTGTGGGTTTTAGGGTATATATGTGATCGAAGGTTTTAGGCCTCCATACATTGAATTTAAAAGCTACGCGCGTGTTTTTGTAATTACCCTTAAACCATCTTAGAATTCAACTTTTGTGACCAAGGATTTCATGTTTCTGAGTGTTAAAAGTACCTTTGACTTACTTGCCAAATGAATCACAGAAGTAAAAACATAATTACATCGGCAAGTAATTACCCGTTATAGAATTTCATAAAAGCCAAAGGAAATACTCGAATGGTGGAATGAAATTAATAAAAATGAGAAACGGAACGTGTCTTGTTTAATATCATCTCTGTAATAGGAGAGGCGGGTCATTTTTCTCGTGCGCCGCCATGTTTCAATGCAGCCGCTGTTTCGCAACAAAACATAAAAAGGTAGTAACGCTTAATACAAAGCTATCTTTACAATTTGTGTGGCAGATAATGTAGGGTGACCAACAGTTTTTGATACACAAAACATTTTAGGACACGTTTCAAACCGTTGTATTGTCGTTAGGAACACATTTGAATTTTGATGCCATGATGATACAAGTATCGTAATCTTTTAAGAATTCAACATCGCGAATAATACTTTGCACGTTCAAGAATCCTAGATAAATAATGTATACTAATTAGTAATTACTTTAAAGAATAGAATAAGTACTTTAACTTTACTGAAATTTATAATATTGTAATAATTTGCAACTTTATAATGTTTTATTTATTGATAGCAAAGTTACTGCAAACAGTGCTTGTAAACATCCCTCCCGGCTACATTCCAGTACAAAATGAAAGACAAACAATATTCAATCAACTAAGCATCTGTTTGTTTGATATCCGATCCGCTTCAAGCATCCTATGTAACAGTTATCTAAGATGATATTAGACTGATATACGAACATTATGGATCATATAATCAATATCATTAGCATCATTAAAACATAAAAGTTGATCATATAATTTTCTGTGCCGACTATATAGTTTTATCTTTATTACACTTCGGAGTATTACTTATCTTTTGTGCATAATTTATTAATGTAGATTGTGTAAAAATCACTAAAATACACCAGCTGTTTATATGTTACGTAACATTTGTCCGCGATTTTGTGTGTATATGGTCACACGGAGACGGTCCTATCCTGAGGCACAGCTAGGCAGTGCACGAACAAAGATCTACAGAGATCCGTATCTAGGCCCGCTCAGATTAAACAAACGCGGACTAGGCAGATGCGGAATCACACCTGACCCAGGATTGAGTAATAGTTGAGTTAGTTTTGAATAGTCTGGGTGATATCTAAAATATGAATGTAGTCTTCTAGTCTAATGCCCAGTTTCTGAGTTTTTCTGACCGAAGTTTATCTTTTCACCAAGTCATCAACAACGCTAGCCCAAAGATAACTTGTTGTCAAAAAACCTAGCTCAAATCGGACAAACCTCTTATAGAAAAAAACACATATTACAAAGCTGTTTCTAATATAGATATTATGTTACGATTTATTACGGCTTCCGAGAAAAAAAAAATACGTTTTGCTAGATGAGCATTGAAAAAACCCAAAGACAGGTTTTGAAATAAAAAGTAATAATTATACATTTTAAATGTGCTATGCGGCATATAAATATTTATAATATGCCTATATAGGTATGTAGTGATGGAGCACAAAGTATACAACTATACAACCACAAGTAATAAATTGGAAATGTAAAAACTTTTCCAAGAAATATTTCACAAAGGCTTCGGAGCTCGCCCCAAAACTTTAGCTGCACTGACTACAGTTTGGGAAATGTTCATACTTTTGTAGGGTGCAGACGTCTTGGCTATATAGCTGTAACTCGTAGGCCATAATATCTCTGAACTACTTCTACAAAGTTGAAATAATAAGGACGGATTTATATGAACCAAGTTATTATTTGTAGGAACCGAGTTTTTACCAATAATAACTTGGTTCATATAAAAGGAAACGTCCTTTAGTGCAAGGAATTTTGTTATTTCTCCTTTGTTGGTTTCATAAAGGATGTAAAAAAACGAATACTTATCATCATACGTGTATTCATGGTTCTTATTTCCCTTTTGGGAATTATAAAATGTAGTTTATGGTGCGTTTTTTCACGAGCCAATAAAGACCCCTTTGGTATAAAGATTCTTCAGGTCCCGGGAAAGGACATAAGATACTATCCTGGAAAAATGTACGTTTCCCGCGCGATAAACGGATTTTTCTGCAACGGAGTTGTGGACGTCATCTCTTAATATAAAATATCTGGTAATACAAAGGTATTTTTAAACTACAGAGAAAAACGGCATCAACATGAAAGGCATCTCCACAACGATGTATCCACACGTCACTGCGGTCGGGGATATCTCCTGCGTGATCGAGGGGGCTGCTATAGCTGGCTATTTATAAACCCTGAGCTCCATAGACCCGGTTTGAGCACGTACACTGTAACTATACGATTTGATAAAGCATTTCAGTAAATCAGATAGAATTGTGTAATACGTGATATCTGTCTATACTTTGTTGAAATTCTTTTTATTTCGTAATCAAAAATTCAATTGTTTGAAATCCAGGAACAGTCATAATATCCTAATTAATATTTTGGTATGGAAAAATATACGGCTCCTGCGAGTTTTAATATAGAGTTGTAAGGCAATCCGAAATTAGGGAAATGTCTCAAATGAATCAGGAAAAGAGTTATTTTGTCAGATCTAAAACATGATACATTGATTAACACGCCCATAAAATGTTTTCTTATTTGGACGATAAAGTTAATAATGCATGGGTTGAGGCCTTAAAGGAAAAACCGTCGCAGCTGGGCAAGGCTTAGAATTTCATTAGACGGCTGAGGCACAGTATAAATAATTTACAGTAGACTGTCGTTATACCAGACTGCCCGAATCAGGAAAAAAGTTAAGCGTGATTTCAAAGAACTTGTTGCGGGCCCTTTACTTTGACACGTGATTGTTATAGTCTGTCAAGAAAGTAAAGACGCGCGCGAAAATAATTTTTAAATGAAATAAAAAATATGAGAACTTTATTAATTCGAGGTAAAAATGTGCAAAGTGGCGATATTTAAAATGTAATAAGCGTTCTCTGTGAAAATACAAAGAAAAAAAAACCTTTTAAGCGTGATTACGTTTAGAAAATTTTCGCGCGCGTCATCACTTTCTTGACAGACTATACATCTCAGTGTTTTTCTATGACTGTTTGCCTCATATGCCTTATATTTGTTTACTATTGTCCATCAACGACGACGGCACTTATTCTTTCCATACATAGCTGTAGATTGTAGATTCATGTAACAATAATAATTTTAAGTTAAAAAGTAGGAAAGGGACTTTCGAGAACAATATTGCAGTGTAATTTTTTTACACAATTAGATTTCGAGAAAATGGCTTATCGATAAATTGTATATTGTTACACTACTATATATAATTTTATTCTGGCTATGGTCTCAGTTTCTATTATAAGTAGTTTAGCTTAATTAGAAACCAAGAAGGCTTGCGTTAGTCATGGCATTAATTAAGTTTTTGTGCGGGTTTAATGGTCTAGCGCTAGACCACAGCTGGACGCTATTGCCCTTATTATAATAAATTGGGGATTGCGGTAAAAAACTCATTAAAGTGTGATGGATCCTACTAATATTATAAAGGCGAAAGTTTGTATGTACGGATGTATGAATGGATGTTTGTTACTCTTTCACGCAAAAACTACTGAATAGATTTTAATGAAACTTTGCAATAACATAGCTTATACATCAGGATAACTAATAGGCTAAAATTTTAACCGACTTTCAAAATGGGGGAGGTGTTATGTTCGTTTTTATATATTCAACGATTTCTCCGCCGTTTGTGAATCGATTTTCAAAATTTTTCTTTTGGTATATAGGGTATCATCCCAATTAGGTACTATTTTCACAAAAGTGGTGACCTGATGAAGGGTTCCATAAGTAACCGAGGAAACTCCTCAAAATTTATATGGAAACATGTGGTGACTTCGGTTTCGTGAGAAGTATTCTAAGCATATTATGCTACCAACAAGTAAGATTTTGCACCGAGATATACCATAGTTCGGAAGGTGCTGAGAGAACTCCTGATTCTTTATAGATACAAGTTTGGGAGTTTCGGCGTTGTTTTAAGAACGGAAAGCATATGCTACTATGCAAATTACATTCATCATTATCATCACTACCATATTGTACCATGCATCGTCCGGATTATGACCCTATTATTGATACTTTTCATAGTCTTTTAGATCAAGACTCAAGTTTGTCAAGCGATTTGAAAAAAAATTATCTTACTGAAGGCTGAAGAGTTTGTTTGTTTGATTGAACGCGCTAATTTCAGGAACTACTGGGCCAATTTAAAAAAATCTTTCAGTATTAGATAGCTCATTTATTGAGGAAGGCATATTATCACGCCAAGACTAATAGGACCAAGGAAACAGAGGAAAATGTGGAAAAAACGGGGAAAATTATTAGAAAAAAGGCTTTATCTCACGAACTACTGGAGCAATTTTTATGTTATTTGGCACATATACAGAGTAGACCACGTGAAGGGACACAAGCATTTTTTTTTTTGCGGGAAAATGTACGGTTTTCGTAAAATTCCTAATTGACGCGGGCGAAGTCGCGCGGGACATCTAGTCTATACTAATATTATAAAGCGGAAGAGTTTGTTAGTTTGTTAGTTAGTTTGTTTGTTTGTTTGTTTGAACGCGCTAATCTCAGGAACTACTGGTCCGATTTGAAAAATTCTTTCAGTGTTAGATAGTCCATTTATTGTGGAAGGCTATAGGCTATATTTTATCACACTAAGACTAATAGGAGCGAATAAATAGAAGAAAATGTGGAAAAAACGGAGGAAATTATTTGAAAGGGCTTATTTCACGAACTACTAGAGCAATTTTTCTGTTATTTGGGTCAGATTAGAAGTAGACCACGTGAAGGATCATAGGCTATTTTTTGTAGACTGTGAAATATCTAATTTACGCAGGCGAAGCCGCGCGGAATGTCTAGTTATGAATATTTTTAAAGACTCTTACTAATAAAGATATTTATTATTTAGTATGTTTATAGCTAAGGAAAAATTATTGTGTTACAAAAAATAGACTACTACTTAATAAATAAATATAATGTAATGATAAGTTAAAATTAATTAATTTACTAAAACTATTACACAGTTAATAACTATTTAAGGTCCGTTGCCTTTGCTGGTCAGAAACTTTTTGAAAAAGGAACAAGCAAATCTTTTATAGCTCTTAGTTGTGAAAATATTTTTATTAGCAAAATTTAATACAAAAATTTTACCTCTACGATTTTATTATATGTATAGATTGCTCTTTTATCTATACATATAATAAAATCGTAGAGGTAAAATTTTTGTACATTGAATAAAAACTTAATAAAACAAGTCAGGGGCATTTTAGAAGAGTAATAGAACACATCTCAACTGTTTTTGAAATTTTTGTTTCTCTGTCTGTTTGTCTGTTTGTCGGTTTGTCTGTTTGTCTGTTTGTACAGGCTAATCTCTGAATCCGCTGGACCGATTTTAATGAAATTTGGCATGGTGATACCTTACATCCCTGGTCAACATCTTAGATAAAAAAAATTAACCGACTTCCAAAAAAGGAGGACTTTATGTTGACTTTGCTGTTTGTGGTCCGATTGTCATAATTGTTTTTTTGTTGTATAAGGTCTGACTCGAATTTGGTACCATGTTCACAAAAGTAGCCCTAGTTTTGACTCAATAATCGGCCAAGTGTGAGTCAGACTGGCGCACGAAGGGTTCCGTACCGTTATAGAGCAAAATTAGGCCAAAAATTGTGTTTTTTGTATGGGAGCCCCCCTAAATTTTTTATTTTATTTTAATATTATTATTAATTATTAAATTACATATATAAATAAGGATTTTGTGAAAATTTCATGTCCCTACCTGTTGCCATTATTGATAGCGAGCAAAAAGAAGCCAAAAAAATCACCTTTGTTACATGGGAGCCCCCCTTAAATATTAATAATTTTATTTTGTTTTTAGTATTTTTTGTTGTAGCGACAATACAAATACACAATCTGTGAAAATTTCAGAAGTCTAGCTATAGCGGTTCTTGAGATACAGCCTGGAGACAGACAGACAGACAGACAGACAGACATCGAAGTCTCAGTAATAGGGTCCCGTTTTTACCCTTTGGGTACGGAACCCTAAAAATGAGTATGGTCGAACGAAGAGAGTTTATCGTTTTTGGAATATTACCAAACCGAAAAAATGTATCTGGAATCCCAAAGATGTTAATAGCCGACACAAGTTCGGTGTCCGCCATGCTTGGATGTACGTAATACAGTGACGCATTCACAAGCGTGTAAACGACTTCCAAAGCCTAGCGAGATTTGTGGACACTTGTGCCTTGTGAACGCTTGCCAAGCCTCGGCAAGCATGGAAATATAGCATTCCGCATGTATACCTTCTAGTACCCATAGTAGGTACAAGCTTTGCTTAGTTTGGGCACAGAATAGATTAAAATAATAAAGAATAGATAATAAAGACAAGTTTGGGCACGTTTGGGACTAGATCATTGATCTGTGTAAGATGTCCTGTAATATTTATTTACTTGTTTATGTTATTCAAGTGCTGATATAATATTATTAGATTACAGGTATAAGATGCGTAGGTAGTAAATACCTATAAATGTCGTAAGTCACATATGAACTACATTTTTAGGGTTCCGTAGCAAAATGGCAAAAAACGGAACCCTTATAGATTCGTCATGTCTGTCTGTCTGTCTGTCTGTCTGTCTGTCCGTCCGTATGTCACTGCCACTTTTCTCCAAAACTATAAGAGCTATACTATTGAAACTTGGTAAGTAGATGTAGTCTGTGAACCGCATTAAGATTTTGATACAAAAATGGAAAAATTATAATAAATTTTAGGGGTCCCCATAGGTACAACTGAAACAAAAAAAATCATCTAACCTATGCTTGTTGGGATATCTATGGATAGGTCTTTAAAAATCACATCGAGGTTTCTAATATCATTTTTTTCTAACCTGAATAGTTTGCGAGAGAGACTCTTCCAAAGTGGTAAAATGTGCCCCCCCCCCCCCCCCCTCCTCTAACTTCTAAAGTAGGGGCATGAATCATGATAAGTCTAAAAAAAATATATGATGTACATTACTATAAAAACTACCAACGAAAATTGGTTTGAACGAGATCTAGCAAGTAGTTTTTTTTTATACGTCATAGATGGTAAACCTTAAATTAACTTTCATTAAATCAACTGAAATATAAAAATAAATCAAAAACCTTTTAATTTCATAAAAATAAACCTTATTGCTGCTGCGGAACCCTTCATGGGCGAGTCCAACTCGCCCTAGGCCGGTTTTTCACAAACATATAATAAAATAAATAAATATGTAGTCAAATCGTCAGGATTGAATGTATACCGCATAGTAAAAATATTCTATTTGTCTCGCGAATATTTTAATACAATAATTAAATAACGGGTAACCTTACAATAACCCATCTTCTTCGTCCCACAGTAAGCTCGTGTTATGGGTACTAGACGACGATGTATGGGTCTGCCTAAGGACAAAAGGGGACAAAAATCTTATGCCCTTATCTATGCTAGTATTTTACCGGCTACCTTACCCCCAAACTGTTATTTTGCAGCAAGTTAGTGTACCTACTTAGTAACAAATTATACCAGTAATATAATAACACATGAAGAAATTGTATTAGTTTACTGGATTAGTTTTTTTACTTATTCCAGGCGCCGGAAATGGTTGACATTACTTGGCAGAGAAGACCTTCTGCAAATAAATGTAAAGAAAGGCTGTTATCTAGTTTGTTGTGCACATTTTGATCCGTCTGCAATAAAAATAAAGAAATGCCTCGACGGAACCTCTGTTCCAACACTGCTTTTACCCGATCAACCTCAGCATTCACAGCAAGGACCATCATGTTCTAAATCACAGCCAATAGTTGTGCAATTCAAAGAGACTCAGATTTTATTGTCAGAAAGTATGGAAGGAAATATGTCATGTTCAGCAATCCCATCCAATTCCGAAGAAATCAAAAACAAAGGCGAAGTGATTATAACGAAGAAAAAAAGGGTTAAAAAAAATACTCTGACTCAAACGAATTTACAGGAATTATCCAATCAGCAAACACAGACATCAAAATTACTTACTGAAGGAACACCACGGAAACGAAAACTTTTAGATGAATTAAAGGGTCATAAACTCAAACAAAGAAGGTTAAGTCATGAAATCATAAAAATTAAGCAAAAATGGAAGGAAAAAATAAACCAGTTACGTGTAATGATCCTGAAGACGAAATTGCAAGAAAATTCCAAAAATTGATAGAATGGCAAAATAAAATAAAGAACAAATGCAAAGGAAATCGGCACGATGCAGAGTACAAATTATTTGCACTCAATTTGCACTACACAAGTCCACATGCCTACAGATGCTTACAGACAGTACTAAAATTGCCCTCTAAAAGCACGTTGAGCAGATTCAAAATTGATATCCCTCCAAAATTAGACAAACGAGCTCTAGATTCCTTGGCATTAAAAATGAAATCGCTTCCGGATGCAGCGAAATACTGTACGATTTGCATTGATGAGATGACTCTGAAACGCAACTTGTACTACAATATAAAATCAGATGAAGTTATTGGATTTCATAATGTCAATATGAAAATAACATCCGATATTGCCAGCAATGCATTCGTCATTATGCTTCAAGGCATATACTTTAAATGGAAACAACCAATCGCATATGGATTGCTGGCAACTGCGAAGCATTATGATGAAATTGATATATTGATGAATGAAGCTATTTCAAAACTTTCTACTATAGGGATTATAGTGAAAGCGATAATTTCTGACCAAGGATCCAACTTCGATAAATACGCGAAAGAAATAAAGAAAGTATCAATTGAAAAACCGTATTTTACGTTTGATAACACCAATATTTATTACGTGTTTGATGTTCCTCACATGGTAAAATGCATCCGGAACAATCTATTAACGAGCGATTTTATTCTTAATGGGAAAACAATCTCATGGAAATATATCGAGCAACTATATAAAGATCAAAAAGACAGAAATTTACGCCTTATACCGAAAATTACTGATGCTCACATCCATCCCAACAATTTTCAGAAAATGAGAGTAAAGTTAGCTGTACAAGTATTAAGCCGTACTGTCTCAGCGGCACTTCATACTTATATTGATCTGGGCAAAATGTCAGAGGCAGCCAGGCCAACTGCAGAGTTCATAGAGTCAATGAATAATTTATTTGACGTACTCAATTCGAGTAAAATAAAATCAAATAACAAGTTCCAGACAGCTTTCAGGCTCAGTAAAGATCAAAAAACCACACTAGACAATGCTAAGGAAATGTTCGCTAACATTAAGGCCATAAACAAGAATTCCGGAAAGAATAATACAGGACATATTAAAACTTTAGGGAATTTTCAAATATCTATCCAATCTATTACAATGTTGTATGAAGATCTACAAAAAGATGGGTTTAAATATTTACTAACTCGTAGATTAAATCAAAATAATCTAGAAAATTTCTTTGGCTCTATTCGCCAACAGGGCGGATCCTGTACTGAACTGACACCAATCTAATTTCGACGAGCGTTTTCCAAGTTATTTTTATGTAACATGATAAAAAAACGCACCAAATACAAATTGTGAAATGGATATGTGTGATATATTACTCACGGCTGAAGATATGATGAAAATTAAATTCACAGGTGACGATTTACCACAACAAACATCAGTGATCTGTTTGAGAGGCGAAACAGATTATCGCATAGACTTGCCAGACGAAAACACATTAACCTACGTATCTGGGTATCTTTTTTACAAATGTTGTAATAAACACAATTGCCCTGCCATAGAAGAAATTTCAAGGTCAATCCCAGGCTTAGACGAGACCAATTTATTTACTAAATATAAAGCGTTCAACAGGCAATCCAGTTTTTATGGCAGCTTAAAAATGCCAGCTAAACAGTTTATAGAGTATATACAAAATTTAGAAACCACCTTCATAGAAAATTTTGAAAAAAATATTGGAAATAATCCAGGCAACAAACTTATAGAACTTTTTAAAGATATACCTCCACAAACACCATGTGCATGTTTCCCAGTTGAATATTTGTTAAAATTATTTAGTAGATTTCGCATATTTGCAACGATTAAATATAATAATCGTCAATTTAAAGATGGTAAAAAACAAATAAAAAAATATTTAAAAGTTAGCCACTTATAATTTTGTAAATATATTATAAATATTAGACTAATATGCCATATAAATAAAATGCCACTTTATAAATGTATTATTTTCGTAGATATTTTCGTACATATTTTCATAGAGATTGGCATGGCAATTACCAACATTTTTGTTTTTGATAAAATATTTTTAACAACTATATGACAAACGTAACATACATTTCCCATTTCCCAATGTCTTATGGCATTAGTCATGAGTCATGACTAGGGCATCGAAACCCGGCCCAATTTTCAAAACCCGGGTTTTCGGGTTTTTTGTTTGATCAAAACCGGGTACCCGGGTTTTTCGGGTTTTTTCGGTTTTTTTTAACTATTCAAAAATTAACAATGCCAAAATACTTTACCCATGATTTTCTGCGATTGCCATCACCTATCCAGTAAAATACTATTTAAATACCAATGTCTGGGGTCGCAGCAGTGCCCAACCAATTCTCGAGTAAGCTGGCACGGCCGTATCATACTTTTATCGAAGCGACTATTTTACCTCTCCTATATTTTGGATCTTATCAAAGCTAGGGATTAAGATTTTCGGGCCAAAATTAAGTATTACAACAAGCTTCACCTCCAAATTACATATATATTATTTAGTGTACCTATTTGTATTTTATGAAATATATAAAAATCTATCCAGAATTTTTGAAGACATTAAATGGAAGAATAACCTTAAATATAAAACGTATGCCAACAAATCTTTATTTAATCTTTTACATTTTTATTGCTGATTGTCAAATTATTCATAATTATTTAGTCCTAATTGATGTTGGCATACTTTATACCTGTAAATAAATTTTTGTGCCTAGTTATTACCTGATATTGCCTTTTGTCTGTCTTGCTACGGTATGAAGCCGAAGAACGTTAAAAACGAAAGTTACCTTAAATTGCAAAGAAAGAACATTTCTTTGTAATTTAAGGTAACTTTTCTCTGTCATCTAGAACTTACTGGAAATTCTTACATTATTGAAAAATCTTACATTACACTACACCTCAAAGCTTTTTTTGACGACCTCTGTGGCTTAGTTGGTGGGCTGTTGGTAGCTCAAGCCGGGGTTCGCGGGTTCGAATCCCGCCGACGGAACAAAAGTTTTCAAAGTTCCTGGGTCATGGATGTGTATTAAATATGTGTATAATATAATAAAAACCTTAAATTTATGTATACTATAAAAGTATTAAATATATTTCCGTTGTCTGGTACCTGTAACACAAGTCCATCAGGTACTTACCACGGGGCCAGACTGACGTGGTGTGAAGCGTCCATAGATATTATTATTATTTTGTAGTTATTAGTTCTAGTCCCAATAGTCAGAATTCATGTCAGATAACCATGTAATTGATCAGAACAGACCACGTGGCAAATGCGGAAGGTTGCTTTTAATGAGTTTGGAAGATTAACCATGGTGGTATGGTGTTACACACAAGAAATTGTCTCTGGCGCTGGTGCTGATAAAAACTCGGCTTGTATTTCATCTGAGTTCACTAAAATCACGTGTTTTAATAATTCCGCAGTGAGTATGACATCCACGGCTGGCTAAGGAAAGCCATCATTCGTCCTATTATGTGTTACCAACACCAGTCTCTCAAGCAATGAAAAGCAATCTGCCGCATTTGCCAGACTGCAATACTGGAATACAAAATGGTTTCACATCATACTTGATGGAAACTCCTTTGCATGGTTTTGTCAGTTTCTAGGGGCTGGTTGCTCTCTTGGAACCTTTTTACTGATTGCATTGTCTTAATATTGTCGTTATTTGTTATATTGTGAATATAACAAATAATGACAAAAAGCATAACGACAAACAAAAATCTCTTTTAAGGTTTTTAGTAAGTAAGACGACTGAAAATAATGACTTTAAATTGCAAAGAAGACTGGGCGTGATACCGCAGCAGGGCACAAAAAATATTTTTTAGTAAAAATACTGTATGCCAAACATCAGATCAGTATAAATTATTACTATTTATTTGACAATCAGCAATAAAAATATCTCATTCGAATGAAAATTTCAATTTATAAAACGAAATAAAGATTTGTTGACTTATCATTGATTTTTTATGACTGTAGATATCTGTGATTGTTTTAGAAACGATAAAATTCGGAAAATTGTTTTAATAATATGTTTTATTATATACCAAAAAATAAGCTATCATTGTTCCATACACTGTCTTCAAAAATTCCTGACAGGTTTTTAGATATTTCAAAAATACAAATATCCCTAAGGCTTTGTTGATGGGTGTATTTTATCAGCAACGGTCCATACAAGTTACAACGTTTTGTCACTAACTAGTGACTTGCCCATCATCAAAAGTCTACGGTACTTTCAGCAGACTTAGAACCCTTTGAAGCTGTCCACACTTTATTTTGTAAGCCTTTGATCACATAATAAAGAAAAGTATGGTAAATCACTGAATTTGATTGAAAACTATAAAAAAATCGGCCAAGTGCGAGTTGGACTCGCGCACGAAGGGTTCCGTACCATTATAGAGCAAAATTAGGCCAAAAATTGTGTTTTTTGTATGAGAGCCCCCCTTAATTTTTTATTTTATTTTAATATTATTATTAAATATTAAAGTATACATATAACTAAGGACTTTGAGAGAAATTCAAGTACTTACTTACCTGTTGCCATTATTGATATAGACCAAAAAATGCCAAAAAAATCAAGTTTGTTGTATGGGAGCCCCCCTTAAATATTTGTTTTATTTTGTTTTTAGTATTTTTTGTTATAGCGGCAACAGGAATACATAATCTGTGAAAATTTCAACTCTCTAGCTATCACCGTTCTTGAGATACAGCCTGCTGACAGACAGACGGACAGACAGACATCGAAGTCTTAGTAATAGTCCTTTGGGTACGGAACCCTAATAAGTTTAACAAGACTTGCTTCTTTGAAATTTGAAAACTTTTTGCGATGGATAGATTGTTTGAAGAGACTTGGCTTTTTTTAAATTTAATAGTTTTGGTAGGATTTTCAAAATATTATTATTAATAAATATTTTTGTGACAATAATTAGTCTTTAATGCTCTTGAAATGAAACTTTTACTTTTAAAATATTATATTTTGTTTAATTATGACCAATAGAAATAATTAAACCTATACTTATGTTATAAAAATAAAGAATTTGTATGTTAGTTTGTTATAAATACCTTAAAATATCAGGTCTTGCCTTCAATAATTATAAAAAAACGAAAAAGCCGAAAAGCTCGAAAAACCCGGGTTCCATTTTTGAAACCCGGGTTTTTTCGTGATCCCCAAAACCCGGGTTTTCCCGGGTTTTCGGGTTTCGGGAAAACCCGGTCTCGATGCCCTAGTCATGACTCATGACTGACTTAACTTGTAGAATATACATTACACTGTACCTGTAGATACGGACAATGTAGATATTTATTAAGCAAGATAATTGAGGCAGGGTCTTCAAAGGGAACCCTTGAAAGATAAAAAAGATATCATAATGAGTATTACACAAAAACGTGTTCCTACGGACCCTTTTAAAACATAATTATGTACAAGCCAGCCGTTGTAGGTGGTTGAACAAAAAGTGTCTTTGTGCTGCACTCCCGCACTCCCGCAGAGACCACGTGCAGTTGACACGCGGCACGACGCAATTAGGGTGAAGTCACATGCGCTGTTATGTTGCGTTGCGAGGCCGTACTTCAACGTTTTACACGGCCTCTTCTAATGAAAATCTATTACGAACGTGTGAAGGGTACATTCATCGTATATCCATATCGACGTCGATTTTTTACACTGTAGACTGCTGCGCAACAGTGATAGCCATCTTGAGACTTATGACCATTACAATATGATATCTAATGATCTGATACATTGAAGCGTTAAATCGTCAGCCAGGATGTTTTGACGGAACGTCGGAACATTGTCGTCAGACGATGAAATGGGAGGGTAAATGATGCGTTGCAGTGTCACCTGCTCATACTGTGTGACATGCAACACATTACACAACTATGTTGCATGCGTTATTTCGTTCCTACGACGCGACGCACCGAAGCAGTGTGGCCACGCTCTTGCTAGGGAGCTTATGTACAGTCGATGCCCTCGAATAAACAGCCACCGTCTCATACTAAAGTACTTAGAAAGTGGTTATCCATAGAGTGCTGACTGTACAAGCCGCAACTGTCTCCGTGATAATTTATTACGAACAGTAATTATAACTGCGTGGAGGACACGACGGGAATATGAAAAGGGTTAAACATGAATATTTTATCTTACGTGGTTTACGCGTTCGGTGGAAATATATTTTCGTTAATAACACGACGTAATGTTTGTATTTTAATTTTTAATGTGGGATCAGATAATTGGGACCAATTTACAAGCAATGGTCGCCCTTATCCAAGCGAAATAGTAAATACATATTATAGGTAACAACATCGAAATAGAATACGCAGTATTCATTATTCGTAGGCAATAATTGCGACCTAGCCAACGCCTCCCAGTCGGTTTTGGTCAAGTACCTACCCTATGAGCTATAAACTGGTTAATTACATTGGCTTAGGGACACAATTTTTTCTTAAAGCTATTTTTTTCAAGATGGTACGATATAGTATCAACTACATACTAGATGTGAATTGTGAGTTGTGACTGCTATATATTATTATTATAGCAGTTACAACTCACATCTAGTACTTAGTTGTTTTCCATAATAACTCTGTCATGTGAGATCACTGACAGTCGATAGAGAGATCTAGCGAGATGTTGTTAAGTGACTTAATTCATAACGTGACGACGACAAAAATAGCAGATACCACACAGATTCGTCAATCAATAATTCTGTTTAGTGACTTTTTAATACAGCATGACGATATTTGATTTAATGAGGTAGGTCCTCCTAGAAGAGATATGGGATACAAAATCCTTCAAAGGCTTATCTAGGTTTATATCGTGTTTACATCTAACTTAAGATAAGGGCTATGTTGGTCTTTAAACCTTGACGTTGACTTATGATGGACAGACGACAAGCAATTAAGAACGTTGTAAAAAGGCGTTGATTGTGCATGACAAGCTTCGCAATCATGGTTATCAAACATGGCCTAATGTGCTAACTTTGATTTTATTTTTTATTCAATTCCAAATTACAACGAAACTTTTAGCTACAGAATTGTGCAGTCACTTTTTTCATCCTTCACGTCATGTTCTATGGGCTAAGACTTAACAGCCTTATCGTGTGCATAATCACCACAACATTACGTTGATTTAGGAGCGGATCGGATCGATTTTCTTCGTAAAACCGTGCAGGCTATTATTCCTTTCACAATAAGTCATTTAAAAAGGAAATGCATTATCTTTAATTAAATTCCTAACGATTTTATACGCATAAAGTGTGTAATGAAAATCATTATGAGTAATTATTTAATAGTCTGTAACCGTATACGGATTACGTATTAAAATAACCTATCGGTAGCCGTTTGACGTTTCCTAAAATGATCGCCAAATGTGTAAAATATCTGTTTAATGGCTATTGGCTAATGACTAACAAAATTATCTAATATTTTTACACTAGATGACGCCCGCAACTCCGTTGCGCCACAATTCGTTTATCACGCGGGAACCGTACATTTTTCCGGAATAAAAAGTATCCTATATAATTTCCAGGGAGTCAAAGTATCTCCATACTAAATTTCAGCAAAATCGGTTAAAAATTTTGGGCGTGAAGAGGTAACAGACTGACAGACAGACAGTCGGACAGACAGACAGACACTCTTTCGCATTTATAATATTAGTATGGATATAAATATAGCCCGGTCGCCGAACACGTGAAGCGAGAACCAAACTCTTTAGGGTTATATTACTTAATATGGTTTTATATGGGCCACTTTCCAGCTCCATTATCAGATCAGCGCCTAGGTCATCATCATATTGTATTATCAGATTTGCATATTCGTGCAAACAGTTTGGACCCCTTGGAATTACGCCGAGATGTAGCTTCACTCTGCATCCTCTATCGGTTGTATCACGGGGAGTGCTCTGAGGAATTGTTCGGAATCATACCACCTGCAACTTTTCGCCATCGTCCTACGCGAAAAATATACCATCCTCATCACCTTGATGAGTGGCAGTCTACGACAGTACGTTTTTCGAGTAACTTTCTGCCGCGCACTGTAAAACTCTGGAACGAACTGTCACCAGCAGTGTTTCCGGACCTATACGACCTGCAAACCTTCAAGAAAAGAGCGTATTCTCTCTTAAAAGGCCGGCAACGCACCTGCAGCTCTTCTGATGTTGCGAGTGTTCATGGGCGACGGTAGTTGCTTACCATCAGGTGACCCGTTTGCTCGTTTGCCCCCTTATTTAATAAAAAAAAAGAAAAAAAATCAACTCAACCGGAAACCGCGAAGTAGATTAAATTTTACTTCCTTCTTTATTACAGACAGACAGATAAAGGGACGGGTGAAACTAAATAGATGCTTGTAAAAATATACTCCGTCGCGTCGGTAAAACATGTTGTTCCGTTAAGGTTGACTTAGGATAAAACTTTAATTGGGACGCTAAAACATCCCGCTGACTACGAGTTTATCTGGCATTGGCAAGCAAGCCAAATACTGGCAGTAAAAAACGAGAACATGGCTTGGGCAGGGCCGGCTAGACCGAAAAGGAAGCGACTTCGAGATAGCGATCGAGTCGAGAGTCGAGACACAATTTTAACTTTAAATGTCATGTTGCCTTTATCGTTACTTAAACTTGAGCTTAAACTCCATATAGCACAGGAAATGTTTTAGGTTAGTTAGTCAAGCTTGCAATAAATCGTCGTTGAAATAACACAATTATTATTATTTGTTAATTACCGACTTCAAAAAAGGAGGTTATCAATTCGACGCGTATGTATGTAATATTTCTAGAACTGCCCAGTTTTCGAATATGTTAGTCTATATCAGCGTCTGAACAAATGTGCCAAATTTCAAAAGTGTATGTATGTATCATACATACATGTATGTTTTTATGTTTGTGTTCGCATATCTCCGGAACTACGAGCCCGACTTAAGACTTAAGTGATTCTTTTTTCGTTGTACTAGGTATATTGTTCAACTTAGGGAATAGTTCAAGTTTCATCAAAATCGGTTTAGTAATTTTTGAGATAGGGAATTTTAATTCTTAATTACTTACGTAAAATTTTGAAGTCGGTTTTATCTTTTTAAAATACTATTATGTAAATACGGCTTAATCGCACCAGTTATATTTCGATGGCTTTTGTGTTCAAATTGAAGTGATTCGTTTGTAGCTTAAGTTTCGTGTTCTCCTTCAGTTTAGAATGTTTTAAAAACTTCACTTAGTTTTCTGTAGCTTCTGAAATAACTGCAGCGCCATTCTAAACTTTAATCAAAACAATATACTCCCTTATCGTATTATCGTCATTCAAAGAGAAGTTTTGTTTATAATTTTAAAATATAATCTCGTAATCGTATTACGCGGAGCTCGCACGGACAATGAGTTGTGAACAGCCGTATCCATCTAATGTTATGAGGGTAGTAACAATAAATGTTAGCCCCGTCAACCGGAACGAAACCCGAATGCGAATTTAACGAAATAGATTTTCGACCGAATTCTCCTGTCGTGTCATTAATTTTGCAGTAAAAACTAGCATTTGTTTGGCATTTACAAAAAACATTTATAAATAGCCCTTTGAAATCATAAATCATGCTTTTTTTCGTATAAAGTCAATAGAGCCCCTTTAATTATGCAATTGTTAATATTAGGTAACTGTTCTTCAAATTATGTACAACAAAGAAAAACTAAGTAATGACGTACTTTGCAGTCGAAAATTCGAGTTTTTATTTCTATTGTGTTGGTAATCATGCTCGTAATTTTTAAATTAGCTTAAAGCGAATACGATCATGACTTTTCTACCTATAAAATCCGCAATCAACCTCATAAGAAGTCAGGAGCAGGGCTCCTCAACCACAGCTCCTCGGTGGTCTATCCGCGACCACGTAAACATTCTTGAGTAAACACGCCATGTTTTGATTACGGCTATACACCGCTCAAAAGGATTTTACCCGTAACAGGATCTTATGTCGATGACATAAGGACGATTTTCATACAGTCCCTACACCATAATATACGTCACGACAACATGTGCAGCGAACTCGTACCCTAACCACGTCGACCCTTCGAAAATAAAATTGGTAAAATGTTACACATATTTTCAGATTTTTTTTTTTCATCATTATTTAGGAAACAAATTGCACGGAGATTTTGTTCAAATCTGACTTCGCTGAAAAGAAAGATAATGCAAATTTTTCATAGGAAACTGAGACTAGAGTCTCCCTTATCAAACGTTGTAAGTTGTAACCTGAAGTAAAGGTGTGAAAAGTAATTAGGCAGATAAAGTCAAGATGACACCAAAATATATTAACTACGCTTATTACAATTAATGATAAGTGACGCATTTTTAGCACAGCTAGTGAATTACTGAAATCAGTCAAATACGTACTCCCAGCAAAATCAATAGGAACTTAGAGAAACAAAATAGCTTTGTGCTGAAGTATCTAACCGCGCGGGCTCTAAATACTGCAAAAGAACACTCGCCTTTGTTTAACCGCCCGCTTTGTTCCAGCTCATGATTACAGTCTAGCTCACACATGTTACATTAGCAAAAACATAACAATAAGTATGGAAAAGCCGCACTTGTCGGCACTAAAATATTGCCGGCGGCGTGCGACTGCGACGCGCTGATTAATTCCGTTCTCTTGAGAAGAAGTTGAGAATATATTAGAATAGGATGCGAAACCTTCGGTTAAAGTTTCGGAATCCTACAATATTATAGGTATGTATTAATACGCTAAGCATTTTGGATACAGATTATACTAAGAAATGTGCCTACAGAAATGTCAATTTCAATATAGTAACTTTTGAATATACACAGTAGAGTCATAACTCATAATGTAGAGTTTAAGATGGGGGTCCAAAAAAGGCTCAACTCCGTCCAACGAAGTTTTGCCTTGAAGATCTGCAAAGCATATCCGACCGTCTCCCTGAACTCTGCACTGCTGTTGGCTGGAATACTCCCTCTTGATCTCAGAATACTCGAAGCATCGAGACTTTATGAGATCAAGAAGGGAGTGTCATGCCCGGCATTGAGGGACAGGGAGGTGGAACCAATGGCTTCCGCGATTGAGGACCCACATCCGGCAGAGCAGGTAGAGCTGAGGTTCGGGATGGTAGATGAGGACTCGTATGCCGATGTGGTTGATAGCCACATCCATAGGATCTATACGGACGGCAGCAAGATTGAAGGTCGAGTCGGAGCCGCACTCTCCGTATGGAAGGGTGAGGCCGAGACAAAGGCCGTCAAGCTTGCCTTGTTGCCGTATTGCACCGTCTACCAAGCCGAACTTCTAGCGCTCCAAAGAGCAGTAAGTATAGCCTGCAAGAGTGGAATGGCAAAGGTCGGTATCCTTAGCGATTCCAAATCGGCTCTCCAGGCTGTCACCCTTAGTTCCCCTCATCCCCTGGCAGTGCAAACAAGGGCGGCCCTCCGAAAATCTGCATTGCAGAGGCGGGAGGTCTCCTTATTTTGGATTAAGGCGCACGCAGGGTTGAGAGGGAATGAGAGGGTTGACGAACTAGCCAAGGAGGCCGCGCTGAAATTGAGAAGGAAACCTGACTACGATCTGTGTCCTCTTTCATTCGTCAAGCGTATCTTGAGAGAGGATACGATTGTGGAATGGAACAGGAGATACGAAGTGGGAGGGACGGCCGGAGTCACGAAGCTCTTTTTCCCAAGCGCTGCTGCTGCATACAAAATAGTACAGAAAATAGACATCACACCACACAGATTCTGACCGGTCACGGCGGATTCGCCTTCTACTTGAACAGATTCAAGCTGAAGGAGGATCCGTCCTGCCTGTGTCAGCCAGGAGTTGAGTAGACGGTTCCTCACCTGTTACTCGAGTGCCCAATTTTTGCTAGCAATAGATACGATATTGAGCAGAAATTGGGCACATCGATAACGGGTGAGAATCTGCCATCCATCCTGGGGGGTAAAAAGCGGGATATCTTCCTGGCTTTTTGCAGGACGATCGTGGGTGTAGTGAATAAGCGTAACAATAGTATTTTGTGTAATAATAACAATTAGGTTCTCGTTTTAAGCCGTGATATTAGGATAGTCTCTGTTCTTTTTGTTTTATATTTGTGCCGTTGTTTTTATTATTGTGACATTTAATTGTATTTTATTTTATTTATTATTTTTAGTGGAATCATTTTATTGTATTTTTTTTTTTAATTGGAATTGGTATTTGAATTTAGTGTTAATTACATCGTATATTTTATATTGGATATCATAATTTATTTTGTACAAATTACAATATTGAACATAATTGTTACATCTAAGGCTAATTAGACAAATTGTATTTATAGACAAATAGAAAATAAACAGCCCTGATAATGTTAGGGGGAATTAATTATAATTAAAAAAAAAAATGTAGAGTTTAAACCATGAACAACTTTTAATATACTTATTGCTACTCGTACGTCTCCTAGTATATTGTATTTTAATCAGCATAACGTCTTTACTTTGAGTATAAACTCAACAAAATGTCTGAATTAATGTTATTTTTCAGTTCCAGAGAGTTCTGCTGCAAAACAAAAATAACTGCAAAAGTTTTAGTTGTGTCACCAATTTAAAAACTCGACTAAACGAGATTTCCATCTACATTTGGATGCGACTCCGGTTAGAATTTGCGGGCGATTTATTATTATAGCGGGGACCGGAATGGCCGCATGCTTTATTTAAATTGCACGATACTTTCATGCGCTCCATAATTTCGTTGCGGGGTTCATGTCTAGTTCAGCTTTAACGTACTCGGCGCCGAAACCGCAGTCAAATTGTGATGGTATGTGTGGCGAGGGAATTGGTACTCTATGCGAAGGGATCAGGGTGTATTTTAACGTGTAGTGTCGAGCACAATAGTTGGTTCTGTGTAATGGGCTGGGAGCGGCACTAATGCTCACATCCGCAGGGCGCCCGCGCCTCCCCGCGGGAACAAACGTGTCGTTCAACGAATTTCCCTAATTTATTTTGGAGATAGGAAGAATTATGTAGCACATACATGAGTGGATACTTTATATACAGCTACGAGTTCGGCGGTTAGTTAAATGCAAAGGAAAATATTATAGTCTTTTTTGTTTTCGGCTATTGAGCTGCATCAGCGTCCAATTGAGTTAAAATTAAAAACACTCAAAACACAAAAAAATATTTTTACATTTAACCTTTTGAGCAATTTTTATGACTGTTTGAGGAAATCACCTGCAAACTAACTTGCATTTAAACTTTTTATTTGTATATCTTACAGTAAATATTATTAATATGTACTTACATGTACAATAAAATAAATTACAGAAGCTATTAAGTGCAATAATTTTCTAATAGCCGTATTTTTCCCGATAGGCTATAAAAGGAATTAAGCAATAAAGTTTATCCATAAATCTTTTAAACGTCATTAAGTCTATTTTATGTACACTTAAGCGCATAATTGTCCTGCACTTTGTGAGAAAAATGCCATTAATGACCAAAATTACCAGCGACGTTAAAGGAAAAAGTCGAGTCATCGGCAATTAGTGGCTACAATTATACTGAGGCGGCGACCGGCGACCGGCGAGTGGCGACCGGTGGCATAGCCGATACCCGCCAGTATGACGCGACTGAATTAAAACATTCCGAGAAAGTAAACGTGGCTTTGTGCCGAAATAATGCCTCGTACTCTTAATTACATCCAGTTTTTCATGTGATTACTTTTATTCGAACGTTATACATTGCGCATGTTTGTCTAACAACGAAGTAACCTCCCATAATAATAATTCAATCTATCACGCCTGGTGTGTTAAATACCAAGACTCTACTTAAAATGTAGAGCTTAATGACTACTTCGCGGTGCGTGCCTGTAACTAAATAGTCTCATTTGAGTCTCAATTGAATGACTGACTGCTGTGAGTGGTGTCAATCATTTTTTCAAAGAGGTTCAGCTAAACCCAGCTGGGTATTATTAGTTGAAAAGAAATGTTGAATACTATAAGAAGAGCGTGTGTAGAAATATAATTGGTATTACCTAAAGTGTGGTACTACATAAAGTGTGTGATTGTAGTAGTGCAGGTTATTTAATGATAGTAACTCAATAACAGATATTTGTTGAAATGCCCAAAAAGATTCATAATTTCGAAAAATAAAACTATCGAGTCAAAATAAGTGAATCGTGTTTTCCGTTAGCTAAATATCAAATAAATATGTAACAATGATTAAATAAATCTCAATTTCATTTGAGTCAATCGTCTTCCGGGATTGTAATACTTATTAGAAAACAGCAAAATATGCAATTGCACAGCCCGCTCTTAATTATTAATTGTAAGGTTCCATATTACACAAAAGAAAATCCGCAAGATTTGTGAATTCTTAACTCTTTTATTCAAGAAAGATATATTTTTAAGGACTCATCAAAAGTTGCTTTTGGTTGTCTGGCAAAATATACAGGGTTCTTTTTAATGCAAGAGCAAGGGAAATTTTTGAAAAAAAACGTCAGAACATACTACGACCTACGTATATAAACGCCTACAATGTTAAAAAAGTAAAGAAACTTATAATTTTTAATATTATTTATTTTATAATAATACCTAAATGAGATTATTGAAACAGTCAAAGCCAGTAAACGTGCTTCAATACAATGATCATTTATTTCCTCCGCACATTATCATATAATAATGGAAATGTCAGCTATTGCTATTGATATTTTAATACAATGTATCTGACTTGTATGTTTACTTCATACGATGTGAATAGATGAAATACAATGGTTGCTCTACTTCTGTACACACTCTTTGAATCGTACGTACGGGCTAGTGTCTAGGACTCTAGGTAGATAATGTTTACGATAAGGGTGTAGACTAGCTCTTGTCTATTTGTCTAGTAAACTTAAACAACTATTTTAAAAATAATAAAGTTTAAGAAATACTTATAAGTTATAATAAATAATAATTTATGATCGAAAATTTTCTTGTACTTGTATTGTATAATTATATTTTCTACACTTTTACGAATAATATGAACTCTGGCTTCTTAACACTGGCCCGTTTGCGCCAATCCGAATTTGAGTTAAAAATATTAATGTTTCTTAAAAATGTCGTGGCTTTTCTTTTATAAATAAGAGTAAACATAGAAATAGCATAATATTTAACCCAGGGTAAACTTTAACCGGCACTATTGCAAGTGGGACATATTCGGTGAAATAATAATTTATTTATTCATTTCCAATGAATTTCTTTCTCTATTTCAGCGGGAGGACACGTGGACTGTGGACAGCTATAAATGACCCGGCCTTGCCTCACTCGGCCACTGTTTCGGGGCCACATGTGACAATGCTTAGACGGACTATAAATGGAACATAGGAAACGAACGTCACGTTGTGGTGTGACATTTTTTAACCTGACCTAATTACTGACGAATCATTCTAAAGTGTGAGAGTTCGATAATACTAGATGACGTCCGTTGCGAATTCGTTTGGGAACCGGACATTTTTCCTGGATAAAAAGTATCCTGTGTTCTTTCCCCGGACTCAAAGTATCTTTATGGCATATTTCAGCAAAATCGGTTCAGCGGTTTGGGCGTAAAGAGGTAACAGAAAGACACACTTTCGCATTTATAATGTTTACTAAATTTTGGTATAGGGCGCTGCCCTATGCTAATAGACTCCTGCGCCGATGTAAATTTTTATTTTACGCTTTCGACGCTACATAAAACAAGCATATAACACTGAATGTATCCTTCGCATTGAAAGCAATTTACACGTTCTTGAAAGATCGACTGCTGTTAAGGCCCTTCCCCTACGGAGATTTCGTAATTTACCGTATTTAGAGTCTTATAAACTCATAATTTGAAAGTTACAAAGTTATAATAAAAATACATCAATAATCTTCAGTATATCAACATTCCTTTCCCCGTTTTAAATTTTCTATTTTTGTTTATCATACTCATGATATTAGTTTTCAAAGTAATACCAAATTATTAAAATTGAAGCATACTTTCAGCATCTTCCTAGTATTTACTGGAATATAGTCTTAAAAATTCAAATAAAATCCTACTTTATGACGTAGACTATAGTCTATGTCGGGGGTCACCAAATGGCGGACCGCGGTCCGCATCCGGACCGCTGACCCATTGTGTGCGGACCAAGCATGTTCGAAGATAAATGTCGTTAAAAATTAATTACGGTCTCGACATATTGATGAATTTTCTCATTGATACAAATAAATACCTTTGTAATTTCCGTAATTACATTTGTTTAATAAATATATATTTTTTTAATGTGTGGACCGCGAAAGTCATTTTATTTCTTCAAACGGACCCCGAGCGAAACTAATTGGTGACCCTTGGTCTATGTCATAAAGTGGCATTTTAATTGAATTTTTGTCGATCGCGGCTAGCCGCACTAAAGATCGAAACGGCACCTTCAGTTTATGATTTATCTTCGCTGTTTGTCTATACTTTCGTATTTCTACTGTAGCCATGCTACGGGTGCTGTTCCACATCATGTGTACCAAGAATTTCCTTGTTATAGCGTGCGATCGAAACTCAAATATATGCGATACCAAATATAGAGCTATATAAGAAGCACGAGGAATATGAATTATGATTGTATTGTGTGCTATCATTTGCCTTACATGCTGAGCATGATACATGAACACTGAGCTGTCAATTGGATTGCACTATTACAAGCATACGGAAGCATAAAGAGCCTACAATATGTGCTCAGTCACGGTCAAGTCAACACAGTAGACTCCTATGCAGCTGTTCATCTGTTACTGTTTAGTAATCTGTGGCCAAACGTTAGTCCCTAGCCAAAATATGAGAATACTGTTGAAATAAGCAGAGAATGTACCATTGAGGAAATTGATTCCTAGGCAGTTGATGGACCTACTTCATGTGGTCGACTTATGTCAATTCAATGTGAGCTGTGATCGGACGGATGGGTATGACTCAGCATAACCAAATTACTTAGGTCCGCCATCTGCCTAGGAATCAACTTCTCTGATAGTACTTAGATATCTTGCCTTAAATTATTTCTACTAGAAAGAACTACTTAGAAACGTATGTAAAAGGATTTTACTTTTGGTATCTCTACTCTCTAGCATCATAGCACAGCGCGTTACGTCAAGTCTCATGTAATTTTAATTTCTTACTTAGCTTAAAGTAATCCGAATGCAAGTTGTACCCAGTTTTTAAAACCAAATTTCGCGCTTTAACGTTTGCTCCTAAAAACCTCGTAGTTAAATGGAATGGTAAAATGATTTGAGCGGGTCGGAGCGGTCCTGCCGCTATCAAATGGAACATCCCGGGAAGAAACTCGATATTCATGTCGCCTCCGCTTTCATACATGATTGATGTTGGCCCGGACCGAACATGACTATTTGAGAAACTATTTAAATTAACAAAGGTCTACGCGGTTGGAATTTTAAAATCGTGAAATTAAAGCGTCAAGGTTTTTGTGACAAAAACCTCATTGAATTTTTGCTTCGACAAAAATTATGCCGAAGACGAAAGTCAATCATGTTTGTCGTAAATATACAGGGTGTAACAAAAATAAGTGATAATACTTTAGGGTGTGTACGTGTTCCTTGTAGAGAGTTCACTGTAAAAGTAGCAGCGCTGTAAGACGAAAAATTTTTTTCACTTTTGTATGGGCAAGGGCCCGAGCGTCACGAGTTTCCCCACACAAAAGTGAAAAAAAATTTTGGTCTTTCAGCGCTGCTACTTTCACAGTGAACTCTCTACAAGGAACACGTACACATCCTAAAGTATTATCACTTATTTTTGTTACACCCTGTATATTTCACTAGATGGCGCCCGCAACTCCGTTGCTACAAAATTTGTTTATCGCGCCGGAACCTTACATTTTTCCGGGATAAAAACTATCCTATGTCCTTTCCCGGGACTCAAGGTATCTCCATGCCAAACTTAAGCAAAATATGTTTAGCGGTTTAAGCGTGAAGACGTAACAGACAGACAGACAGACAGACAGACAGACAGACAGACAGACAGACAGACGGACAGACAGACAGACACACTTTCGCATGTATAATATTAGTACGGATCTGATTTACCAAGATTATTTCTAGATACACTTTTTAACGTAATTGCAGAATTAGGATGTAATTTCAATATTTCAAAGTCATAACATCGTATGGTGACTAGTGAATATAGTGATATTAATATTGTGTCAAACTCACAGAAAAGTGAAAACCGGCGTGAAACAGCGCTTGCGCTGTGTTTCGCCTAGTGAGTGAGTTTACCGGAGGCCCAATCCCCTACCCTATTCCCTTCCCTACCCTCCCCTACCCTATTACCCTATTCCCTCTTAAAAGGCCGGCAACCCACCTGCAGCTCGTCTGATGTTGCGAGTGTCCATGGGCGACAAAAGTTGCTTTCCATCAGGTGACCCGTTTGCTCGTTTGCCTCCTTATTGTATAAAAAAAAACTCGTTAACATGGTACACCATACAGAAGTATATCAATCTCTGTACATAATAATATTATACTTGTCACTGTAGTGATGACATAGAAACATTTACAGATTACATTAGCGGATATATGAAATATCCTTACAATATGGCAAACGATATTGATTCACTGGTTAAGTCATTAGACTTAACCAGTGAATCAATATAGGCCAGGGTTACTTTTCTGTATCTGTATATTAATACAGATACAGAAAAGTAACCCTGGCCTATAACTGAGATTGTTCCTGTCTCAAGCATCATTTTTAAAGGAGAATTTACTTAGCTTAGAGAATACTGTAAAATCATCTTAGGTAACGGATACAACGGAGGTATTAAATATACAAGTGAGAACATTTATAATTAATAGAATTGAATTACATAATATTATTATGGAAATATTATGGAAGTATAACCACAAACAATTGCAGTAAAAAGGATTTACCCTGCTAGAAAAATGAAACATTGATCAATGATTATCTTATGGGGACCACACAAGAAGACATTTTTTGTAAGGGATGTCAAGTTGCTCGCTGTTGCCGCTTCAGCGATTTCAGAATGGCGCTGGGATATAAATCTCCGATACTTATAAAGTTTTTACTCCACTTTTACCGCGGACCTGTTCAATATTTTTAAAGCTGTCCGCTCTTTAAATGTCTGTGAATGTAAATTAAGTCAATTAAGGCTGCTAAAACTTGCCCAAGCGCCGTTAATACCGAGTATAGTTCAAAGTTTTTCTGCCTCTCGGTCCCTATGAGGGTAGTTCTTATGTGGTTGGCGTAAGGGCTATAGCAGATTTAAAATAACTTTGCAGACCGGGTATTTAACTCACAAACATGGGGTAGAAAGTAGTTCCTATACATCACATGTTTTTTCCCATTCGCCTTGTTAATAGCTTCAAGTTGCTAGAATACATTAATAGAGCAATCTAAAACGGGTATGGTATGTTATATTAAAATTACTACACTGGCACATGTAATTAAATTGTTCTACCTCATTGGTTTATACTATGTTACACATTTACTTTATACTTTTTTGCACTTTTGCACACATTTTTCTTAAAATCGAAGTACCCTTCGAGTTTTTAGCTGCAAATTTTTACTAGTAATAGTTGTAAGTTAAGTTTTTATTAGAAGTTTAAATGCCAAATAATACTTAGTAATGGTAAACTAGATTGGGGACCACCTTCCATAAGTAAAATTAATGTTAAAGTAATAATGTTATGATTAATTAACAAATATTATAAAATTTAAATTATGTATTATAAATAAAGCTTTACGAGAATTTCTTAAAAATTTGGTTGCTTAAATGTTTAATCAACAAAACCATTTAAGCTCAAAGAGCGGGTCGTCTTGTATGTACAGTGTACTGCTGATCTTGATAACGGCAGCTCAATTTATGCTGGTCGCTTGTGAATTATTATATCAAAGAGTATTATGTAAAGCTGGCTTCTCCGTGAGGCCGGGAACATAAATTTGTGAGCCACACAAAATGTTAATCTCGTACCTGGATTTAAAATTACTTTGTTGTCACGTCCACGTTTAGTATTATGGAACAAAAATATGCATTATAATATGCTACGATATTTAAATAAGGTCATCACTCATCATTCATCAGGGTGGCCAAGGTGTGCATCAAAATAAAATTATAATCACAACTCCCAACTGAAGAATGACTTAACTGAAGAATGAGGAACTGAGAAAAATCAAGAAGTCAGATACATACAAATTGAAGTTTTTGAAAAATAATATAAAATTTTGTGACTCTTCTTATAATTAAGACCATAATAAATTAATAAGTATTCTAAGACATATAAATTATAATATTTTTATTTCTATTTTCCTTTTTTATTCAATAATAAAGTGCATATAAAAAAACTATTCTAAAAACAAGATCATTAATTCAAACCACGCTACGAGTATGCAGATGTTTACCCGATTTCTTTAATGTCATTTCCAATAATTGATCAGTGCACAGCGAGCGGCGCGCTGCATGCATTGCTTGCATTTCATCTCGAAGTTATTATGATTCTTATACCCTCGACATAAAGGTCCTGTGCTTACTAGTATGCATATGCCACTGCATGCACGCACGCACGGGGACAAAGGCCTTTCAGACTTCCTCCGAAGAGGGCATTGTGTCGCCACATACATTATTTATACAATTGCTCCCGAGCCCCGTGTCACTTGCATTATACTTTAAACTATTGTAATCAAATAGTAAGTTTCATTAGAATAAATCAATATTAGCTACTTATGTATAGTAAACTAGAACACCTACTTTGTTGTTTAATTATAGAACCTTTGACTTTGAAATACTTAAATATTCAAAAGAATTAAAGCGTGACTCACTATTGCCGTGGAATTTGTAAGAATCTTTAAACGTTTGAAAAACACGAATTTTTGTTGTTTTCTTTGTCTTACTTTAATATTCTAATATTTCATCATCAGAAGCACTGCCAAATCGCCAATCAGATCAACAAGTATCAATTTAAGAACATTCAAAATGTCTGGAAGATCAATGCAGAAGCCAAACCTTCGAACTAGAAACTTGAAATTTCGCACGCGTGCTTCTATTCGTACTTAAGGTGACGCCGCGTTAAAGTTAAAAACCGTGTTGGATATGTTTTAGATTGTTTTTCCCCCGGCCGGCCCGGCCTCTCATAGAAAACCAGAAATGGAACAGCAAGAAATGGAAAGAGCGTAAGCGACAAAATGGTTTTTGTCGCGTAATTTAAAAATCATAAATATATTTCATATAAGCTATGTGCAAATTAAAGTGAATGCTTGAACTGAAAATTTTGGAAGCTTAAATCACTCTCCTCTGTTGGCAAAAATAGAATCCCTTTTTTTACAGAGGTCTTTTTGATTTATTATTCTGTGTTATAAAAGTTGACCAATCGTGTTATGCTATGGGTAATTCAAAGACAAAGACATGGTGAATACTGACAATGAACTTTAATTACTTAGCTTTAGTCATTGCTGAGAAAAATCGATATCGCTACAGCCAAAATATCAAGGCGTCGCCTTAATGTAGTCATCTACTACGAATAGAATTCCACACCCGAAGAGGTAAAATGGGACCTAAAGTTTTGTATGGTTTATACTTTATGTTATTTCATGCTAAGCTGCGGGAATTGTACTTTTTAGTGATAGTGTTATTTTAATTTAGTGTAAATATTATTGCAAATAATGGTCTTTCTGAGTTTCCCCACCCTAGGCCGAGCGTAGCCAGCGGCGTTCGGTGATTAGTGGCTAGGGAAGTGCACTTCAATATCGATGATTGAATTGAACGAGGGTGCCAGGGATTAGTCTCTAGACTACGGGAATAGATGACTGCATTGAATCTTTTCAATGAGCCTTGAATTAATTAAGTTTAATGCCACTCTCGGTCGAGGCAATTTTAATTTTGACAGCTATATTTTATGGCTGCTCCTCCACTCCTCCACGCCATGGCCTACAAAATATACGATCACAAACTACAATGGCATATTCTCCTATAATCGCAAGTTATAGAATTGACGACGATTATTTTTTATTATGCAATGCATAATCGATTGCAGTTATAGTTTATACCCTGCAATCATCAATATATTCTTAGTTAATCTCTCTAATAAGTTCTTTACATTGCATTCCATTGTATTACAATGTGAAGAACTTCTAATAATATCTTGTAATTGAAGACGTGAGTGGATGAACACGATAACTAACATTTTGTAACATACGAATATTTACTCATTTTTTACCTTATAATATTTTGAACAAACCTTGTAACTTATCTACTTCATTATCTGGATAATGAATCTGGCTACACATAAAATGCACAGTTTTTTTTTTTTTAGTTCAAATCATTTTTCCGACCCTAAAGCCCCCATTTATGCAAAAAAAACGGCATTTTTTTCTGTTAGTTATCGTGTTCATCCACTCACGTCTTCAATTTAGTAGAAAATCTATGTTGTAGTCCTAAGTAGAAGCTAGTATGTCAACTAAGTACTAACTACTGTCTCTGGACCCGAAGGTCGTGTTCCCGCGGAGAAACGCCTTGTAATGTAACGCGTTAGCACGAACTGCCACTGTATGGAAGTCGGCTAGGAGGTCATATAATTTCATTAGTTATATTAGCTACGCTTATGCAGTTATTTGTTTGATTAGGGCTAATTCAGACCGCACCGCGACGCGTAGATGCATTTTTAAATTTGTATGGATTTTACAGATTTCACGCAATTGAAATCTGTTAATTCTTGTACTGCTTCAAGCTTCGGCCAAACCTACGCGACCAAAGCGACTGCGAAGCGGGAGCGTCTGCAACGCGGAAAGTTCGCGTCGGCACAGCGGGAATAATCTACGATTTCGCAGCCGTAGTCGCGCAGTTGTGCACACCAGTTTCGCGTTGCAGACGTTCCCGTCCCGCGTCCCGCTCGCGTCCCGCGTTACTGACGCGTAGGTTTGGCCGAAGCCTTAGAAATGTATCTACGCGTCGCATTGCGGTCTGATTTGACCCTTAGACGCCGCACCTACTAGACTGCTTTTGATGGAAACAGCATGGGCAAGAAGAAACGAAAAAGGATAGGTGGATATCCTATGTCCTTTCCTGAGTTAAATCTAAATTGTTCCGCAGTACCGATTTAGGCGTGAAAAGGAAATGGACCGACTGTCACATTTTCGACTGTCGCAGTTATAATATTAGTATAGAATATGAATGGGCTTGATAATTCGCTCGTAGCAGTCTTTTGGGGTGGGGAGTCCCTTAAACCTTCACTTTCTCCGTGACTGTCCTGCTCTACTACAGAGTAGAACAAGCACCTTGGCGAACTACGAATACTCATCAACAGAAAAAATTAGTGGCACCAACCCCGACCACATCGTTCAATTTATGAGCAGCATTGGGTTAGAAATGGTATACTAATGCTAAGGAGTCACAATAGATCTTCAAGGGTCGCAGAGACGTCAAAGCTACAATGACCTGCCTTCAGGACAAAAAAACGTCTCGTAACAATGACTTCAAATCCAGACCATTACTTTTCAGGCTAAGAATATTAGAAAGTTTTCAGTCCGTTAGCCCCAGAAACAGTAAAAATTCAAGCGCATTGTGTGAGTCTCTAAATTTGGCCATACAATGCACAATACATATTTATAGCGCATTCACGATGGAGGCGTCACGCCGCAAGGTACAACGTTCTGAGTTATTATACCAATGCATTTCCATAAAAATAAGCCTTATGTGGTCGGTATAAAGGTTTTGCTATAGGTAATATAACTACAAACAGTTTGTACGCGTGCTCTCTATATTCAAAGTTCGATTTATCGATTTATGCCTACCTGGTACTTATTAGCCCGACGGAAAAAGGGGGCATGTACTGAGTACATTATTTATAATTTAATGGTACTCCAATTATTATTGGTTGAACAAGGTTAAAGCCTCAGAGGGATTTTTCGATCAAGCGTTCCACTGTAGTAACTTCAGATGTGATAATATAAAATATCCTGCGGACTTCAGACACGCAAAATCGCGATGCGTTCCACATTTTTTCCCTCTTCAAAGGCCGGCAACGCATCTGCAGCTCTTTTGATGTTGAGAGTGTTATTGGGCGACGGTAGTTGATTTCCATCAGGTGAACCGTTTGTTGGTTTGCCGTCTTAATTAATAAAAAAATAATGCAAATGATTTAGGACTGTGCGCTCTTTAATGCTAATAAACACTGCGATGAACATCTTCGGTACGTCATTGTGCTTGTATAGCAGTATAAATAAAAGAGATATAGATTTCACAGTCATCTTCTATTGATTAAATGACTAGCGCGTTCGTTGAATGTTACCATTTAATAGAATGACTAAATTCCAACTCTTGAAGTCGTCGTTTATCGTCAAAACTAAAAGGCAACATGTTAAATCTTTGACTGTACCTACATTTAATGGTTTCATTCAATGAATTACCTAGTCATTCAATCAAATAGCTGATTCACCGTGCGAGATTGACATAGAGCGAAGAGCTATACTGGGTCAGAGCCCCGATTACAATTTGGACACGAACGTCGCTTCCATCGCAGGTATAACGCATTAGACAATATGAGTGGAACTTGAAAGTGACATTCGAAATGTGATAATCGGGCTCTCTAACTAATTCGCTCCTGTGCTACGCCGTACGTAGACCTCTACGCGACAGACAGTGCCGCTGCAGCTTTTCAAAAAAGTTTAAATATTAAAATTTACGTTATTTTCCAACATAAATATTTAATATTATCATTTTTAGTTAAAATTAAATATATTTTGTATATTTTGTAAATCAGAAATTTATGTCATCTAAAATTTTAAAGCAAATATAATGCCAAAGCAACTTAAATATCTGAGTTTCGTTCAGGAAATGTTCACATCAGATTCCTTGGGGCTTCTGGGGCCAAACGAAACATTTGGCTGGAGCTCGCAAGTTTTCCGCCTAATAGAATATGTATACGGCGCGCGCTGGGGCAAGTCGCTAAGGCCAAAAATGTTAGCCAGTTTAGCCGCAGCGCACATTACCGACGAAACTAGTAGCTAATTTTTAATTGTGATCATTTATTCACATTTTAATCTTAATTACCTTTTACAAAATTACTATAGAAAGTGTATCATTGTTAATTGTTACTAAAACTTATTTTGAAAACGAATACGTAACAACTTTTACGTATTCGTGACGGAGCGTTGTTATTTTACGTGTCCATTTTTTTAAACCTTATAAAAACTTACTTTGCTATGCAGACTATCTATCGGTGGTAATGTAATACAACAAAAAATATGACATACTAATATTATAATCAAATCTATTACTTATATAAGTGTGGCCTTAAATTGTATAGAAAGGCCAGGCTCATTTGCCTAACTACTGAAGTTCCTTGGTCACTAGCGTCATAAGTGTGTGCACGACCTAATGGAAGTCCATTATATTATGTAGATAGCGAAAGTTACTACACGCGAATGCCAAATACGTATTTACATACAAAATGTCAGCTGGAATAACTTCGAGACATCATTAGCTGTACGCGAACGTACTGTGATCATGATTATCCTTGTATCAGTGTTTCCCAACCTGGGGTCCGCGGACCCCTGGGGGTCCACGAGCACGAGCACGAGCATATATCCGCGGTGTCATCTCTGGACCATACATTATCCGTTTTTTTTTGGTTTTTATTTTATTAAGGGGGTTCGTGTGCTTGAGTTCCTACTTCCTAGGGGTCCGTGGCTGAAAAGGGTTGGGAAACACTGCCTTATATGATTTGATACTGCCGCACTCAGAAACATTTAATGGTACTTGAACTTGAATTTAATGAATAGTTGACAGATAATGTATGGTGCTTATGTCAAACTCTTCATTTAATTAGAGTTAAGTAATTAATATGCGTCTCTTGTTGAGATAGAAATGGCTTCTACTACTGCTACTAATTATTCGGATTATATTATGCACTGTTTTAAGATTTTTTAAGAAAAAAATGAACTTAACGGCGGCGTTCCTATAATACTTTGCCTAAGTAAGGCCGATGCCTTACTTAGGTGCTCTTACGTTTTGAAGATCAACTTCATTATCTTCATGAACTTTTATCTGGAATTGTCCAGTGATATTAAATGATTGAGTGATTATATTATGTACATTACTTTGCTAAGCTCAGATAGGCACATAATATAAAATATGAACATTTTTTACAAAAGTGTAGTATATAAAAACTATAATGTATTAAAATATTATTTTGTATAACAGTTGTAGAAACGTATTGAAAAATGTATCATATTACTCATTACATCAACTTAGTTGCTAATGAGTATTTATCTTCACCAACACGTGTAAAGTATCGCAATTATAAATATTTTAATTGACTGAAATAGTTGCATGCGAGATTGAGTTGTCTCACCCGCGGTCGCTCAGCTGTCTACTGTTACTCGGATTATCTTGTTACGGCGAGACTTAGCTCGTTTTTAGGGTTCCGTACCTTTAAGGTAAGAAATGGAACCCTTCCAGGACTAGTGATGTCCATCTTTGTGTCTGTAAAGTTATTTTTTTAGGAATAAAATAAATGTATAGATATAATAAATATTAATCATTAACAAAATGCTTAGGTCCATAATTGTCTTTTATAGACGTGAGGAAATTAAACTTTTAAAAAGTTAACGCAAGCAAATGATACAATTAATGGTATGCCAAAAAAGTTGGATACTCGCTATAATACCAAAACCTGAAATGTGGTACGAACCAACATCTCAATAAAATCGAAAGGTCTGGTCAGGTGAAAATATGTCTTTTTTTGCTATATCATGATATATTATCATTATATATTATCATGAAAATATATTTTTTAACAATGAATTCTACGGAATCCTCGATAAGCGGATCTCATTCGCACTTAGGAGTTTTTTCTTACGACCGGTCCACGGCAGGATCGCATTTTGGCACGCAAGGAAACCTGAACGAATCGTAATTAAAAATTATGTTGACGAGCTGAATGTCTATTATTAGGCTGAGGTAAGAAACCTACAGCGTATTGCATAAACACTCTCGTTAAAATTGGCGTAAATATAGAGAACGACTTTCACAAAAAATATGTTTAATTAAATATAGTTGGATATAAAATAAAATAAGAGGTAAACTGTAAAATAAAAATACTATTTCAATCGTTATCGTAAAGGATTTTTTTTTTTATGAAATAAGGGGGCAAACGAGCAAACGGGTCACCTGATGGAAAGCAACTTCCGTCGCCCGGACCGGGCGGGTAGGATTTGGCCTCCGGTAAACTCACTCACTCGACGAAACACAGTGCAAGCGCTGTTTCACGCCGGTTTTCTGTGAGAACGTGGTATTTCTCCGGTCGAGCCGGCCCATTCGTGCCGAAGCATGGCTCTCCCACCTATATTTTTAACGTTTTAAACCGTTTTAGTTACAAAGTGCTGTACAACAAAACTTTGAGTCACAACTTATCCCGAAATACTCTGATTTATGCCAGCAGATTATGCGAAAATATTTTTTTACGATAATATAAAATACGTCCGTGTAAACGCATAAAACCCTATAAAAATGTCACGGAGAGTTATGTATTGCATTGTAGGCATTGGCACTGATACTCGAAAGCTGTAGATAGCGCTGTGTAGTATCACGTTTCCTGGATTACTTTTTATCTACACGCAATCCATAATGGGAGATAGGTTGGCACAATCGGCTTAGCGCGACGGGCGGTCTGAAAGGGGCTTTATGCTATACTATATCTATAGTGTGTTCTACACAGTTTTTAGTTTCGACATTCATTAGAAAATTTATCGTTCCATTTAAAAAGAAGACGATAGGGAATATTTTGTTTATATTTTATGCCCAGAATTAGTTTGAAATTTGGATAAACATACATTTTAAGTGAATTTGGCATTTTTAGGATTGAAGATTTTATTGTGCCGATTCAGAGTTTCCTGTGTCCAATTAGGCAGAGGTATTAAAAAGTGCTGTAATTATTTATTTTATTTTTTAAATTATTATTATTTACGAAGAATTATGAATTTATGAGTTAATAAATGTAAGTTGGCCAATAAACTTTGATTGCATCAATATGCACGGCATATTTCCATAATTCATGTTCATTATTTGTAATACAAATCTGTGTTTATGTCAGTTAGGTATGGCAGGATAATTAATTATTGTTTCTGCAATGTTTATTTATTTTTTTGCTAGTTATAATTTATGCTACTTTCATACTAATAAATATGTGTAAATATCAAGTAGACCAGTTTAAGTGGTTGTAACATTTAGTCTGGATTTTATTTATTGTGTTTTCTTGTTCTACTTAGTCTTTTGAATATACTTAAATTTATCGAGCAGCGAAGTCGAATACGTCGATGCACATTGAGCACAAAATTATGTAGAGACGGGCTTAATGCTCGAAGCTCGTTCCAAAGTGTTCTCGTTTCAAAAAACATTCGGTCGTTCGAAGGTCGTTCGCGTCGCGTTATATCGGCAATAAGAGCGGGCCGAGCATAATACGGAACATAAAATAGTTGTTAAAGTCATATTACAACGGGAACAATAAAATGTATTATGGCATATAACTGGGGTGACGCGCCTCGTAAATATACGGACCTCTGGGACCGAGTGTCTTTCAAAGGTCGTTAAAAGGACAATCAGAGTCGAGAGCCAAATGTTCCAAATTCTACTTTTAATTTGACGTTGATTTGCTACATTTAAGTGGCTCGCGTCATTAACAATGTTCGTGTTTCTTGTGAGCATACGACCGTTTCTTGGCAGCGCGGCAGCGGAGAGTTTCCATTATTCATCCAGTTTTATGGAATTAGTGAAAATTGTAATGTTATTCCAAGTAACTTTAAAGGTTACCGCAGTAGAAATTCAACACATACTGCTTTATATACTACGGCTATATCGTAATTAGATATAACTTTAGATAGGATTCTACAACACAATTGAAGACATTAGTGGCTGAAATTGATAACTAACAAATTTTTATATACAGCTAGTACTCATTTTTTCCCTTCTAATTTTAACAAACCTTACAACTTACCTACTTTATCATCTGACTAATATACCTGGCTATACATAAAATCCACATGTTTTAAATTTCAAATAATTTTTCCGGTCCTAAAGCATTCATTTATGGAAATAACGAACATTTTCAAATTGTTACACACCTACTTCATCCACTCACGTCTTCACTTATTTCCACCCTTCTCTTATTTAGGCAGTGTACAGTCTTCTGCGAGATCCAATATCTCCGTGAGCCATGAACTCAGGTGCCTGACTTTCGTTTTCACGTGTCCTTTAATTGCTCAGCCCGCCGCCCGCCGCTCCGGCTATGAGGCATGGCACGGCGCGTCTGCAATAAAGTTTAAAAAATCTATTGAGTTTTTTTTTTATTTTTATTAAAACAGATGTATATCTACGATCAATAGTTCTACTTATGCGGGATTCATTCGGGTGCAAACGGGATTCATAAGATACGTACTTTTAACATGGAGAAAATCTGTGGGAGGTAGGAATCAAAATCTAGTGAAAAATAAAACTGGAATGTTAAATAGTCTGAAGCCGCTAACATTTTAATATTGTATAGCTATTATGCATCATCGCGTCGCGTCTCCTCACGTCTCGTTAAAAAGTAAAGTTCACAAATAACCATAGAGTAGAGACGAAAATAGAGGCAATAATTTGTGAATACAAAAACATGGTCTCGGAATGTATCGAGTTGATTTCAGTACGACATGTCACATGGAGCACGAGACGCGCCTACACGCCACCACGCGGATGTCAGCACTCACGATAGGTCGCGTTCACACTGTGCGATTTTAGAAAAAGTTTTTGTAATTGGAGCACGAATGTTAGGGTCAATTCAGACCGCAACGCGATGCGTAGATGCATTTCTAAATTTGTACTGAATTGACAGATTTCAATTGCGTGAGACGTCTTGCAAATTTGTGAAATCTATGTAACAAATTAAGAAATACATAGACTACGCATCGCATTGCGGTCTGATTCGACCCTTACTTGTATAATATGCGCCCATAGCACAAATTGCGAATATTCTTTTTATAGATTATAAGCCTGTGACGATACAAAAAGTGCGTCTATACAACTTTATCGATAAGTCAAAAGACTTTCATATTATATGGCATTGTAGCCTTATGTCTACCATCAACAAAGTGTTTTCTACGAACACGATTCCAACGCAGCATAGAAATCAACTTCGCTTTATCTTGTATGAAGTTGTACTAGGTTTTCTGTCTCCATTCAACTTTAGAACATACACTGCAAGTATCCTTGTATTCCTTGTATCGAAGTTTAATTTAAATCTGTGATCAGGCAGTACAAAAATAATCACAATTAATTGCTAGATCCATCACCGCCCACGTGTCCACCGAGTGACACTCAGTCACGACTAGCTCTGAATATTTCACTATGTTGTTACTCTGTCATCTGTATACAGGGTGTCAAAAACTAAGTGATAAAATTTTTGGATGTGTATGTGTCCCTTTTATAGGGTTTACTAAGAAAGTAGTAGCGCTAAAAGAGCAATTTTTTATGATTTGTATGGGCAAATCCCCCAGTATCAGGAATTTTCCCATACAAAAGTTTAAAAAAAGTTACCTTTTCAGCGCTGCTACTTTAACAATAAATTCAATACGGGGGAAACATACACAACCTAATGTATTATGACATAGTTTTGTTACACACTGTATATCAAGTATCGTCAGACTGTTTACTTTGTCACATGAATATGAATGATATGAAAAAATATGGTAATATAAAAATAATATAGTCTGACTTTTTAAAAATGTTTTATTATGAGTTCAGCGTTTTAATGTTAGAGTGCTTCGAAAACTAGAAGAAATCTTTCAGATCATATCAGAAATAATGTTTTATATTATTTATATTAAAGTTGATATCAGCAACAGAACTAAAGAGCCAAGGGAGGGAATATTCGTAATTTTTACAGAACTGAATCACTTGAATGTAAGAAGTATGCTGTATGGACAAGATATTCATAAAGTCAAGAGTTACCGTATTTTATAAATTATCATATTGTTTTGTTGTTGCACTTACAACCTCAATCACCATAAATAGTGTATTTATTAGGAACATGATGATTGAATGCATTATGATTTTAATTTGATCAAAAACATTTTCTGCCTTCTCTATAGGTCAGACTTAAGAGGATTCTCGTGAATAAATGCCACATCGAGGAGATAAAATCAGAATGGCATATTCATCTCAAATTAAGTATGAAGATGAATAAAGATGACGATTTAAGTAAATTACCGTTTATATTTATGATCATATTATTATCGATCAACATTGTATAAGATTATTTCATAATTCCAATCAAGTGTAGAGGTACGAGAGCTAAAATGATACTTATCGATATTTGAAAGGATTCGGCTTTGGCTTATGTTCGACTAGTCTCGTTTCTACCAAGTAAGGCCAATAGATTTATAAGTATGTGTGAGTCTTTATAAAGGCGTCCTATTTCACGTCGGGTCTGACTCATTAGTAATGACGGGTAACCAAGATCACCATCATGATTGTGAAGCTATCGTGCACAATCGACGTCGATGATGGGCGATCATAGACGAGCCCCTCTATAGGTACGTTTTGTATTTGCTTGTATCGCTCCATCATATTCTAACGTGGAAAGGCATTAAGCTTTCTGCAATACCGACACTATAAATTCATCAAAGGTCGGCATGTGGATTTTGGCGTCAGCGAACGGTACTTTAGTGCTTAATGCGTTACGATAAAAACGAATTCTACCGGCATCTGTTGTTGAACAATAAAGGGCTTTACCCCCGCCGATAAAATCGCGACTGATAACACTTTTTATAACTGTCATTATGTTTAATTCGGCCGGTAATGGCGTCACCTTTATAATTTCACTGCAAACAACAGATATAATATAAGTTACACTAACGACCTGCTGTTAATTATAGTCGCCACTCGCCATTAAATTTGATTTTTTCCAGAACAAAGCCCTGCATAAGTCGTATATTATTGTAGCGGTGCTTTAATATTTTTATGAGACGTCTAAGCATCAGAATGTTATAACTTATATACCATTCTAATGATTAATTTCAGAATATATTCTTATATTTAAATAAGAAGAACATCTAATATTTAAATAATTTACAAATCATATTACATTTGATTAAGTATTGTAAATTATTAGAATAAAAAGAGAAATTAGTAGAGTAAAAGCTTGTCTTTTAAAATAATATATTTTTCAACTTGTCAGGCATTAATTTCTCGAAAGCGTTATAAAATCGATTTAATCTTAATTATAAAATAATTCGATAAATTATTCATTGTATAAATAACGACTCGATAACGTTTCGTGTACTGCTACAGAGCTACCGGTTCATGTTTGATTTTAATCTTGATTCGAGTGGCATTGATCGAATCGTAATTAATATTATTGTAACTAGCTGTTTCATTAAACCATTAATTTATAGCACGATAAATTTATTTTAATAACCGTTTTTGCGCAAAGTGCCAATTAAGTTTTGACAGCAATTGTAGCTAGAAATTTTGGTAAAGTTAAAAAAAAATGATAAAAGACATACTGACTTTTAAATTTTAACGACTGTGTGTTTATCCATGTAATAAGTAATAACATTATTTACTATATTTCATACAACTGATACATTTTATGTCTATAGGTACTTGTGGTTTTAGTACTAATTTTAGAACACGGCATTGTGCAAGTAAGTATCGATTCTTAACTATACCTATAATATTATGGAGACGTGCACAGTTTTTGGAACTGGAATTTTAGGCTACTTACATAATATTATTTAGTTTTTTTTACCATTTAAAACTACGAGGTGTAACAAAACTAAGTGAAAATACTTGTGTCCCTTATATTATTATAGAGTTCACTGTGAAAGTAGCAGCGCTGAAAGAGCAATTTTTTTTTTTTTTGTTATTTGTATGGGCAAGCGGCCCCGCGTCATGAACACTTACTTGTTTTGCTACACTCTATAATATTTTCATAATGCCAATTGCCAGCCTACCTTTGCATATAGCCAGCACTATAAACATGGTGTAACATACAAGTTGCAACTGACGAGGTAAAAACTAATTGCGATTGCCCTGACATCAAAGCATTTTAAAAACGAATTATGTATAACTCGTTTATGTATACGGGTGGAAACGTTATATGCCATAGAAAGTGCGCAGATGCATGCAAAAAACATGATTGCACGCATGCGGGCCGATAAGTGAATGCATGGCCGAGCTGATGGACATTTTGGACCTTACGGCTGTAGTGATAAGAGCGAACTGTCAGCTGCACATCGGGAATGGTAATCAGGCAATAAAGAGGAGATTGCTGCAGGCGGTCGCGCTGCTGAGAGTTACTGTTAATGCACTTTTTAGAATTCCCCGTACATTTCGTGGCTATTCTGTTTTTTTCTTAGAAAATATAGATCTTTTCCCATGTCCGTGAATTTATTAAAACAATGTAGGTACTTAATTACTTCAATATGAGTAAAAACAATAAAAGTCTTACTATATGGATTATATAAAAAAATATAAAATGTGGATTTTTTTATCTTTAAAGGTTTGATATTTAATTATGAGATTCAACTTTGCAACAAAATTATCAAGATACAACTAAAGTAAGTATATAAAAACGCGCTATTATTATAGTAACATTCTGCTATTATATTTTCTCTACAATATCACTTGAAATTTAAATTTTAAACATGTTACTTTTAATATTACTTTGTAACCGCCTATTATAACACTTTAACTATAATTTTTGCATCTTCTTTTGAGTTAATGTAAATTTGCTGTTTTTTGTTTTGCAGCGGAACCCTTTATGATGTGCGGCACATGATCCTTTTTAACCGACTGCGCTAAAAGGAGGGTTGTTTTTAGAGTGAATGTATGCATATTAATTCTTTGGTCACCTAGACGACTTGCTTCTTCGTTTTCATCATAGAGCGACTCATCAAAGTAGGGATTTTTTTCTTTAATGTTTTTGTTATATTTTAACCTTTCTATCTAATCAGTATTCTTATAGCCGAGACGTCGTATAAATAGCTTGCGGTATTCGAAGCGGCGACCTCTGGGAACTTCAGTCGAGGACGGCCCGCTGACAGTCATATAGATTAGTATCATTGCCACATTCAATCAACTGTCTAACAAATTAGATACTGCAACGCTACGAATAATAAAAACTAAGGAAAAGTAACTCCGTCAAAAAACATGCTCCACAATACTTTTTTTATTTTTTTATTTTTTTTTAAACGGGCAAAAGGCCCACCACACATTCCCACCACTGCAACTCCTGTGTCGCCAGGATCAACAGTGGTAACCAACCACGAAAACCCTTTGATATGATCTCAGGGATGCCCGAGGGACAAGCTAAATCTGTCTTGGGACCCGCAACGAAATTAATCAGAAGAAATGTAGGAGGAGTAGGAGATATCCAATTTCCCTCCCCAAGCAAAGCGGGAGACAGCCAAAATTGTAATGACATTGATGTCCGAACAAAAGGGGGGAAGCACCACGGGAAAAAAAAAATGCTTTATATAATATGCCTACTTCATAAAAAAAAAAGACATTTATTTATAATGGCAAACTTGTGTTCGATTGTTTCCAATAGAATTTATGACAAAAACGTTTGAAAGCACGGAAATTCTTTGCGCTGCCTACGAGGTCATCGTAATATACGACTCCAGAGACACATTGGAGGCTGTTTAATAAATCGGTTCTTTCCTCATGCCAGAGACCGCACTCCCAGAGTATGTGATGAGCAGTTTGTTCTTGCGGGCTGTCTTCGGTCGAGCACTCGCAAAGAGGAGATGGAACTAACTTGAATCTATGAAGTTTAGCTTTAAAATTGCCGTGACCAGTTAGGAATTGTGCAACGCAATGATCTATTTCTATCCAATGCATGGCGAGTCGTTCGCGAACTGAAGGAAAGAAATTGTACAGGTGCCGACCTTTAATAGAGTTATCCCACCGATCCTGCCACTCGGATAAAAGATTTTGTAGTGTAATGTCTAGTGGTTCAAACAATCTATTCACCTTATTTCTGTCTCTCATGCTTAAGAAATCTGGGGTCGTAATTTTTTTATTTTTGTAATATAAAGCAGCTCGGCGCTGTATTTCCAAGTCAACAGGCAAAACACCCGACAGGACAGGAAGTGCTTCAGTACTGACCGTTCTATATGCCTTACATAGGAATATTAATGCGAGACGTTGGCTTTGTAAAAGTTTACGCCGGGCTGCGCCAATCGTAGCCCTATCTGCCCAGACCGGCGAGCCGTAGCATATTCTGCCTAAGTACGTGGCTGTATATATAGTTTTTAACGTTTTGAACGAGAGACCCCATGTAGATGTCGATATTTTAGTAAAACTATAGAAATTTATTTTTGCTTTCTCACCCGTTTGTATGATATGTTCTAAGAATGTGAATTTATTTTCCAAAATCAGTCCAAGATAACAGAGTGACTGTTTACGTTTGACACTTGTTTCGTTAAGTTTAATGCGAGGAGTTGATATAAGAGAGCCTTTTAAAAGAATTTGATAAGTTTTGTGTGCCGCAAATTCCAGACGATTTCTGTGACCCCAACTTGCAATTACGCTTAGGCACTTGTTAGCTTTGATCTCTATCTCAGTTCGCGTATTTCCTTCAACAATGAGGAACCCGTCGTCAGCATAGCCTACCAGATAACAGAGAGGCGGTAAAGGAATACACAGCAAATCGTCAAAACTTATATTCCACAGGTATGACGATAGCACCGACCCCTGTGGGCAGCCGCGGGTTAGATCTTTGATATAGATGTAGTGACCGAGTCGTAGTTTAATAACGCCGTAACGGAAATACGATTGTAGTAAATAATAAATATTTCGGTAGCATCCTCTGTTCCGTAGCTTTAGAAGTAGCATCGGCCACCAGGTATTGTCAAAAGCCCCTGCGATATCCAAAGATATACCTACCACGTAATTACATTCAGATGAGTTCACTATTTTTCTGACTCATCTGAATGTAATTACGTGGTAGGTATATCTTTGGATATCGCAGGGGCTTTTGACAATACCTCAGTGCTCAATGCTCCACAATACTTGTCAAAAAAGTGTACTTTGTGACAATACCTCAATGCTCCACAATACTTGTCAAAAAAGTGTACTTAGGTACATTTGCAATATTTAGGTGGCTTTGAGCGGTACTAGGCTGACGTTACATGACAGATCGAAAGGAACCAAATTTAAAACGGTAATAGTATGGGAGTTACGATTCCTTAGTTTTTATTATTCGCAGCTGCAACGAAATGTTTGGTAATTAATAAAACTAGTATCTCATTATAAGTAACAACAACGGTCATAATATCTAATATTATACCGTTGTGATTAACAGATTTGAATCTACTAGGTAACCTAAGCTTTATATTAAGATTTTATTTGCTGAGAAACAAAATATTAATTCCCCTCATATATCTTTTATGAGGGGAAGAATATTTTGTTTCTCACGCAGCTGTATATAATATATATACAATGTGTTGTTTTTGTCTGATATGTTAAACAAATTGCTCTTTTTAATATTAGCAAGGGCCAAGGGGTTTCAAAACTTTCAATATTATTATTCCTTATTATAGCGAATGAAATCAAAATATAAAGCTTAATTTTGTAGAGATTTGAACATTTTGTCCACATTTCCAAAACATTTTAAATATTCCTATTCTATACTTCAATTTTACTTTAAATATTCTCAAATTTCTAATTGTTGTTAAGTAAGAAATACGAACTAGAATTTGTGAATTGTATATAATTCTAGTACATTTCTGTTAGCAATGACCATAATTCGTCCCGCCCTCGTTTCCTTCACACAAACTGTCTTCATAAAACGCACATTATAATAAAAATCTCCGGCTTAGTAAAGGTCGGATCCAATTTAAGGGAAAATCTCTCTTTCATAGCTTTTATAAAAAGATTGACTAAGTATGAAAAGATATTTTTTGCTCCAAAAAACGTGGAGACGGGATAAGATATTATTTTGCTTCAAGAATATGTCCTAACTCCTACGTTAAAAAATACGACAGAACAACGGAGTTGCTTTTAAAAAAAGTCGCGTACTCAAATAAATTCCAAAATCAAAAATAGATAATGAAATATTATGGTTTATTACAAAAAACTATACAGCTAATATTTTTATTAGCAGATGTCCATACAATTAGAATGACATAACTGCTTCCATTAACATTCAGGTCCCACATACCAGACGTCGGATATGGCCTGTAAAACCCGGCTTACCAGTTTTGAACCCTACTGCCATAATGATAAGATCGAAATGTGGTACCTCGGATATGGCCTGTACATTTTTTACCGGCCTACTGAGAATCGCATTCATCTATTTCCGTGAAACTTGTTAGTATTGAAATACATCGGTTTTTCCTTCTAAGAAATTCTAAAGCTCTCTATTTATTTCGTAGAGACTCTGTGATTAAAAATATAGATAAGTAGAGTACATTGTGATTCAGCAGAATATCGACGAAGCTGCTGCTAGACCAGTTACAAAAAAAAAACCGGTCAAGTGCGAGTTGGACACGCCCATGAAGGGTTCCGCAGCAGCAATAAGGTTTATTTTTATGAAATTAAAAGGTTTTTTATTTATTTTTATATTCCAGTTGATTTAATGTAAGTTAAATTAAGTTTACCATTTATGACGTAAGATAAAAAAAACTACTAGCTAGATTTCGTTCAAACCAATTTTCGTTGGTAGTTTTTATAGTAAAGTACATCATATATTTTTTTTAGACTTATCATGCCCCTACTTTAGAAGTAAGAGGGGGGGGGGGGGGGGGGACACACACATTTTAGCACTTTGGAAGAGTCTCCCTCGCAAACTATTCAGGTTAAAAAAAAATTATATTAGAAACCTCAATATGATTTTTGAAGGCCTATCCATAGATACCCCATACACGTAGGTTAGATGAAAAAAAAATTTTTTTGATTCAGTTGTACCTATGGGGACCCCTAAATCTTTTAATATTTTTTTAATTATTGTATCAAAATCTTAATGCGGTACACAGACTACATCTACTTACCAAATTTCAATAGTATAACTCTTATAGTTTCGGAGAAAACTGGCTGTGACATACACGGACAGACAGACAGACAGACATGACGAATCTATAAGGGTTCCGTTTTTTGCCATTTGGCTACGTAACCCTAAACATTTCGTTCAAAAATTATATAAAGAAAGTGACCACAATGGCTGACCTTAACACACATTGTACTCGTAACATATTGTGTAATATGACAACTGACAGAAGTCTATAACTGTACATAATTCAACGGCGCTGTGAAGCAATTTTTATCTTATCTATTTCAACGGCAAAGCTGACAAGCAAAATTTTTATGTGCACATTTCTTAATTTTAGTTCCTTCAAAAAATATTTAATAATAAACTTCACAAACAACATCAAAGATTTAAAGACATTTAAATTATTATTTTTTAATCTGCACACACATCCTACACAGTCTAAGCCCTTTTTAGAGTTCAATTATTATGGTCAGGGAATTCGCTTTCATTAAGTCCAGGACTATAATTTAGCCATTTGCAATAATGGAGCACAGACGGAAGCGACCTGAAATTCTTCGATGCTAATTGTAAGGCTAATGGCAAAAAGAACGCAGGGTACAACAGCCTGCCTTTGACATCCTGTTATTGGCGAGAAAATAGGGTCTGATGATGGATAAAGAATTTATTTTGACAATAATCTATACATTAGTGCAAATTTGTTTCTCTTCGTGGCTGCTAAAGTAATTAGTGTTTTAATGACGAGACAAAAAATTAGCATGAAGAGTCTAAAATTTAGCATAAAGATAATATTTTTTATCCCGGGAAATTATTTATACAGAAATTCTTTTGTCGTATGGTATTCGAGATAAAAAAGTAATTATAAATGCTTTTTTATCTTGAATACCATACGACAAAAGAATTTCTGCACGAACTTAATTTTTGCGAGCAATATCTTATATTTATGGAAAGTAGGCAGGTTACATTTACAGGTAGGTACCTAATACAAAAGAAATACATACTAAGATAGAAAATTATTCATGTAAAGAAATTTATACCTAGCAAAATAAAATATAATAGGTAAATTAAAAAAAAGTACATGAAATAAGAAGGCAACAACCGTGTGTTACCCTGTGAAAGTCGTGATCTGTTTTAGCGGAGCCGAAAAGGCAACAATGGGTAGGACCGGGAGAGGCACCGTATCTTATAATCGGGCGTTAATTGTGCTACGGCGCCTGCAGCACAAAGCCGTGCTCGCACCATTATTTTTATAATTTCCGCCTGCTCTTTGTAATGGCTTTAATAATTTGAGGCCTGTAAAGTAGACTAAACAATGACCAGGCGGTTTTTTTGAGTTAAATGTTCCCTGCAGGCTAGACTCTCGAGTTAAAAAAATAACGGGTTGCGCTCCAAGAGTAAAAGTGAAAACGAAACAGCCGGAGCGGGCATATATTTTCGCCGTGACATAGAAAGAGAGAGAAATGTTTTTCGATGTTACGTATCCCGATAATTTTTACCCATCCTAAAAAGTTCTCAACGCCGCTAAAGAAGTCTTCACTTAAAAAATTAAGACTGAAAACTGTTACCTCGTTGTTTTAATGTCGAAACCTTCGCGTGGGATAGTAGCTATCTTATCTTTATTTACCAGCTAGAATTGTAACAGGTCCGTGACAAAATAATCTAATCCGTTCATCCATCAACGAGACAATTTTTATCAAACCGGTACCGCCGCGCCGACATTTCGTTCGCAAGCCCCAGAGATCCCGGGAAGTGGTTTTAATTTTCATTTTACTCGTTCTTAGTGCTTAAAGGAAACTATTTGTACATATTAAAAAGTTCCCTACAGTCGTCTACAGTTCCGGTGTAGCGTTAGCTAAAAAACTTTGAATAAAATAACCGTTAGCCTTTATAGCCTCTTCTTTCGTAGTTACATTAATGCTGCATAGAATAAGATAGAACTAAAGTATATAAATGCTGCACTGTTTTTGTGCACTGTACGTACGTGTGTTTGTGAGTCACTGCACACGAGCCACCGGCCACAACCACAAAATGCCGCCACATCAGGTATAATTCTTGCAGTTGCTACTAGAGACGCCCGCAACTCCGTTGCGCCAAAAAATTGTTTATTACGTGATAATCGCACATATTCTTCAACAAAAACTATCCATGGTCTTCTCCCGTGTCTTCTAAGCCAAATTTTATCTAAATCATTTCAGCCCCTTAAGCGGGAAGAGGTAACAATCAGACATACAGATACGCTTTATAGATAGACAGACACGCTTTTCCTTTGTGGTGAGAGTACCGACGAATCTTCTGTCGACTTTCGAGGCGCCGGAGTTCTGGCCGATGGATGTGGTCTACTGGAGGTTCCGGGGGAGACTCCGGAACGAAGCGTCGAGTCACGTCGCCGGCAACAAGTGACAGTGTTAGTTTATAAGTATATATAAAGTGTATATAAAATATATATGTTAGTTTTAAGGTATTTATTATATTATTAATATTATGTATGTTAGATTTAAGGTATTTGTCATATGGACCTCTGATGCCCGAAATAAAGATGATATAATTTATTTCTTAAATTTTTTTGACATTTTATATGCACTTTCCGCAGACGGTTGACGCCGCCGGTGGCTGCCACACGTGTAGTAGATGACTGTGTATGAAAACTCTATGAAATGTTCCTGTGGCGGCGTTTTGTGGCCGGTGGCCCGTGTGTGGTGCCCCTTATGTTTTAATATTTCGCGCAGCGCCCCGGGCGCCGCTCTGCACCTGCGACTTTAATATGGACTCGACCACGATTTCTGCACACGCCGCCATTTTGCTAATAGTTTATTAATTTAATGGTTATCGAACAAATTGCATTGGCGGATTGCATTCGTGAATTATAGTACGTTCTTAATAAGTATTTTGTAGAGGTAGCTATGTGTTAGCTCTACATTTTTGATTTATATTGTTGAATCTTTTTCAGCAATTCAGATGACATTTACCTACCTGTGAAGAAATATTTTGTGCATGTGTTAGTTAAACTTTTCCTAAACGGCTGGATTGACTTTTTGTATTTTTTTAGTGTTTAACTGGGTTCGAGAGTTGTTTAGATTTATGATTCGGTCCAAAAGATAATGTTTTGTTAATTTTTTATGCTGCGTTTCCATGCTTGCCAAGGCTTGACCAGCGTCCACAAGCACAAGCGTGTAATGAGAGTATCTGGCTTGGCTTGAGTGAGCTTGTGGACGCTTGTATCCGATCCGGTGTAGTGTCGGTTTTTGGACACAGATCAAAGGGCGCTTGCTTGGATGTACGTTATACACTGACGTATTCACAAGCGTGTAAACGACTTCCAAATGCCAAGAGAGATTTTTTTTTTTAATGAAATAAGGGGGCAAACGAGCAAACGAGTCACCTGATGGAAAGCAACTTCCGTCGCCCATGGACACTCGCAGCATCAGAAGAGCTGCAGGTGCGTTGCCGGCCTTTTAAGAGGGAATAGGGTAATAGGGGAGGATAGGGATGGGAGAAGGGAATAGGGGAGGGAAGGGAAGGAGATAGGGTAGGGGATTGGGCCTCCGGTAAACTCACTCACTCGGCGAAACACAGCGCAAGCGCTGTTTCACGCCGGTTTTCTGTGAGAACGTGGTATTTCTCCGGTCGAGCCGGCCCATTCGTGCCGAAGCATGGCTCTCCCACGTAAACGCTTGTGCTTTGTGGATGCTTGCCAAGTCTTGGCAAGCATGGAAACGCAGCATTACATAGTCCACACATCTAACAGCTAATTTCAAAACTATTTTTATGACGTGTGTACAACATCTGCCGGGTCCGCTATTTTAAAATAAAATAATATTATAGAATACATCGTATAGAATTTAATTTTAATTCTCAGGGCCGAATCACTAGCGTAATGAAATGAAAGGGAATAAGCGATAAGGGATGTAGCCCTATAGAACCTTTCTATTTGCGTGCTCACCGCGTCGGTTGCGATGAACACCTAATACGATTTCTTTATGCCCGTATTAATTACTATTTTAGTACTATGTATGTACCGCAGTATATATAAAATTATAAACTCGTTAGATACTAAAAAATTATGTTACTAGAATACATTCGAACGACTTCGCAGGCGCAAAAAGTGATTATGAGACATTTTTAGGGTTCCTTAGTCAGCAAGGAACCCTTATAGTTTCGGTCTGTCTGTCCGTCTGTCTGTCCGCGCTCCGCGGTTTTTTCAAACCGTAATTCGGCATGAATGTACATCTTAATGATGCCGACAAAATGGTATATAAAATCTTTAAAAAAAATTTTTTTACGGTGCCTCCCCTACACATCAATGCGGGGGTGTTTTTTTTTTCGCGTCCACCCCACCGTATGGGATATCGTTGGGTAGGTATTTAAAAAATAATACGAGTATTCTAAGATCATTATCCGATTTAGGGATCCATTTGTGAAATACGAAGTTTTAAAGTGGAAAAAATCGTTAGAGTCCAGTGTTCTACCAGCTAAACGGTTGCTTCTGGAAATGTGAAAAAATTCACAGGAGAAGGAAATAAGCAGAATTTAAAAGGAAAACTATCACGGCTTAGAAGACTTCATAAGTTATTGAGTAATAGTCGATCAACTAATAAAAATGTATTCGTATTTCGTAGTCTTTCAAAAGGAACTTTTGGTTCAAATTCCTTTGAACGTTTAACTCAGGTGATGTCGTTAGTAGTGTAAAACACGTTATAAATGTGCATTCATTGCCTTGCAAATATTATCAACAAAAACTAGCGGTACTACGGAACCCTATATTGTGCGTGGCACGACACGCACTTGGCCGGTTTTCTACGATGGAAACGATCTTATGTGTTAATTCAGTGTCTAAACTACCACTATACAAAGTTTAACCAAAATTCGCATAGTACTTACAGGCTACAGCGATTACAGGCCCTGTAGCCAAGACGTTTTCTTTGTCGCTTCTTTGTAGAATCACTGATTAAAAAGTATCGAATTGACATAATATGAGTCGACTTTATTTTATCGAACGCTTATGTCAATTTCATACATTTTGATCGGTGTTTCTATAAAGAAGCGATAAAGTAAACATCTTGGCTAAAGGCTCTGATTATATTTTATCTTACGACGGCGAAAATTTTACACAAGTTATTGTAATGTCGCATCAATCAGCGAAAACCACCCACCCGATTGGCCTCCCCGTATAAGGGGCCTTTAAAGTGTTCCTAATTTGAGTGACGCGTTAGCACGTGACTGTAGCTTACATACTACATTGCATAGCTCAATAAAGTCGTATTATTCGTATGTGAAACACGATTTCATACGGTGGAACGTTGAAAATATGTGTGTAAGTGATTTGCGATGTCGTGTGTGTGTCCATTAGCCGCTGTTAGTGCGGTTAGAGTGGACCTCCTAAATGAGGCGAAGAGCGTTAGCGCTATATCAGTGAGACACGATCCTTTTAGGGTTCCGTACGGTGTTTTATTGTACAATATTAATTCTGGTTTCTTTATGTCAAATGCCATACATTTTTGACATTCAACATCGTTGTAGAAATTATTATTGAAGGCAATGTGACTATGTACCCAGGAATCTGGCAATATAAACTTTGAGATTCCTCAGCAATTTGTCAATTGAAACTAACAATATTCTCTATATCTTTAAATATATCTTAATATGATTCATTTTTTAAAAATCGCAAAATTGACACTCTGTTTGCAATTCAGATGTCTAAATTAGTACATGACTAATTTGACATTCGTGAGTTTGACAGTTTTGACAATTCATTTAGTGAATTGATTGAGAGGAATTGCTAAATGTGACCATTTTAGCCCCGCTGTGCTTGCTCAATCTGTTTTGGTCTGGCTTCTTCGAATACGTCTGCGATACTTGTTTACTTATCAGAATCGTACTCTGAACAAAAAAAGCTGTTTTGAAAATCGGTCCCCAAATAACGAAGTTGGTAATTGTATTGTTGAATATTTTAAAATGTGCTTACCAACTTCCATATTTTTTTGAATCATTAATCCTACTAATATTATAAATGCGAAAGTCCGGTTGTCGCCCATTCGCGCCCAAACCGCTGAACCGATTTTGCTGAAATTCGATATGGAGATACTTTGAGTCCCGGGAAAGGACATAGGATACTTTTTATACCGGAAAAGTGTACGGTTCCCACATAAACAAATTTTGGCGCAATAGATTTACGGGCGTCATCTAGTGACTAGTTTCTCATAAGTGCGCCGTGTGATAATTTATCTGCCGCGCAATATAGGCGGCTAGTATTCAAATAAGTTGTAATCAATATCACAGAGTATTGACCTATAACTTGTACCATCTACCGGACAGCTGGTATTCGGATCGTGTTGCAACTGGTCGAAGTAAATCAGACTTATGTTACACTTCCCGCTAACCATACCCACAGTTAACAGATTACTAACTTTCATTAACATTGTATTGGCATAATATTAAGTACTAGGTGACGCCCGCAACTCCGTTGCGCCAAAATTCGTTTATCGCGCGGGAACCGGGATAAAAAGTATCCTATGTCGTTTCCCGGGACTCAAAGTATCTCCATACCAAATTTTAACAAAATCGGTTCAGCGGTTTGGGCGTGAAGAGGTGACAGACAGACAGACACAGTTTCGCATTTATAATATAAGTATGGATAGTATTAGAATATTAAACTGTAATTTATATGCAACATACACATATTATATAGGATTTATAAACAGTAGCCTATACAAGCTGCTGTGATAATAGCGATTAGCGATCATACAATGACTGGCCGGAACCGACTCTTTCATGTCCATCTGACGCATGGTTCATACTGTTTTAATTAGACAATGTTACTGGTAAGAAGCAAAGCGTAAAATAAAAACATAAATAACATCAGGATAATGGGTACAAAGAATAAAAGTTTAGTCAAAAGTGAAAGAATACTTTTAAATAAAGATATAAAGAAATAGGGCACGGCTCGTAGTCGTAGATTCAGTTCTATATTCACAAACGACAAGGAGAAACAAAAAGCAGTCACGATCCTACATAATACATCCACATAAATCATACTCAAATAAAACGAACAAAAAGTATATTGAAATTTAAATTCTGTCCATAGGACTCAAAGGAATGTTTGAGAGTTCGAAGCTTAGTAATGAAGACTTTTTGCGAGGGACCGCTAGGGAAGAAATTAATTATTTTAGTACCATTTTTAAAGATTCAAATTAAGCCTCGACGACGCCCTGGCGTTCGGGCCCTGAGGGCAATAACTTATTTCAAAGAATACGATAATGGACGGCGGGTTAGGCTCCGTTCACCATTGTCTAGGGAATCAACAAAGGAGTTTTAAGTAGAATATTCAGGTTTTTATCAAGATTTATTTAAATATTAGCTTTTAGGATGCATAAATAAATAATGAGGTTTTGGATAATATGTTTTTATAAGATAAATTTTAAAGGGTTTTCACTATTAAGTAGATGTTGTTATCAATAAAAATATATCAAAAAATAATATGATCAATTAGTAATACGGTGAGTAGGAATTCTAGTCATCTAGAATCTAAACATTTTTATAAACACTGCTGCTAAATACTATACCATAACTGGACGCTGTTAAGCATTCATATACTAACCAAAAAAAAAAAACGTATTGAGTTATGAATGCAACTAATGTTCTTTAGATCATTTACAACAAGACTGTAATAAAAATTCAACAAAAAAAATGTTGTGGGTAAGGACAAAAATACTTAACAACGACCAACTATTTCTAACAAACTCGCTATAATATAAGTATTTTTGTTATGAAATCAACTTGTCAGTCATTATAAATAAAGCTTTATCAACTATAATTGCTCATTATGAACGTGGGCTTAGCGGAAGAAATCGTTCACAGTATGCGGCGACAAGTGGGGACAACAGTCCTCCGAAACAGGGGGACAGGCTCCACTGCAGATTGTGCTTAATTACTACATTCTGGGGAAATTGTTTGACGCCGCCGTCTGGAGACGCACAGACAAAGGTTTGTTTGCACGCTGACAATGTTAATGTATTATGCTCCCGCAGTGTTTGCTTATACATAATAGTATGCTAGTGTGTACTGTGTATTTGGCAGCGTAGATTGCGTTGGGTTGGGGATAAATTTAGCCTCATATTACTCTATGCTTCAGTAAGAACTTCTTGAACATTTATTTTATGGACATATAATGATTTTATACATTCATGTCAATGTTATAGATGCAAAAATGTGTTAACCCGTCTCTTACCTCTTCATGCTTTATCGATTGATCATATAGGTATGAAGATATTTTGTACGGTTCCCATGCCAATTTTGGCACAGCAACATCTGGTTACACACAAACCAGCTTTAGTTACGCATGAAATGAATCCTTATAAGCAGAAATATGCTCTAAATTGTCTTTATAGCTTTATTATGTCTGTACATGTTTGCATTTATGGTCATTAGGCTCATTAGACGTTAAACGATGGCTGTCTAGATCGATTATTACGCTTATTAGACGTACAAAGCCATACCTATGTATTATAGTGTAAATGACCTCGAAGGACCATCATCATCTCTACAGGATCTGCAGTCACCGTCACACACACAAGTGCAAATAGTGCCCGTAGTGACTGTAGAAGTCGGGCACTATTTTATATTCATACAAATCATAGAACTCAACGTTTAGAACGAAAGAGGAAAACAAAGCATATTTTTTATTTCTCTGCAGGTAAAAACTAAAGCTTTGTGGCTTAAAATGAACTGGCATGTTTTCCATTTCAAGTTTCAGAACTACTGTTCTATTATACTTACAATGTAACTGAAGATTTAGGATCACTTAGACTGTATGTAGATTGTAGGTGCCTGAGTTGTGTCTTACTAAGTGGATCAAAAACCGTCGAGAGCCAACGTCTGTAGCCCGACGATGATAATGTTCTTAGTAATGTAATAATAAGTACCACTTGTGATAAATATCCACCATTTGCAAAGATTGATTACTATGTAAAAGTTTACAGCAAAATCCCAAAGCCTTCAAACGTTCGTTTGACAAGACCGCACGAACCGGTTTTTACCAGCTTTTTCTGGATTCAGGCGGTTTTTACCGGAGCGCACTCACAGGCTACGGGCTACAATTTAAATAAACTAGTACCTACTTTGAAAGTGTGAAAAAAATCTATGCCAGAATATCTCTGTAGGAAATAGGAATAAATGGTATATAACAGAGTAAAAACCGAATAGAGATAAAATTAATGAGCATGTGCAGGAAATTTTTCATACAAGACGAGGTAGTCACTCGCACACGCACAGCTATTGCCAGTGAACTAGCTCAAGCCGGTTTTTGCCGGTACAGTGGGCTCAGGAGAGCTCGTGAACACCCCCGATCGATGGCTCGTAAGTCGTAGGGCTTATAGGAAATTTCAGCACCTGGAAGTTAGTAAATTTACGAGAAAACCTTGTTTACAAACTTGCGAAGTTATGAAATGTAAGTAATACATTTGCTTTAACTAGTGCAATATTTTCAGTTAGCGAAGTTTTCTAACCTTCTAAGTCACTATGCAATCTGTATGTCATGTTAAAGAATAGAACTATATACCTAACAATGATATACCCTTTCTAAAACACAAAAGAAAGCAGGATCTAGGTTTTCTTATCTAGATTACAGTGTTTATATGCCAACAACCGGGGTAAGCTTTTCAGGTGCATCAAGGGGTACTGAATAGTGGATAGACAACGAATCCTTTTATAACAAAGGAAACAAACACAATGCAGCATTCTTAAGACCGGATAATGTGTACAGGTTCCTTATGTTCTTTAGGGGAAGAAGGGCACTATTGTTACATAGTATGTCAGAGAATTCTTAGGTATGTATTCGAAAGGAAGGAATCGTTCCCTTCCGAAGGTAATAACCCCTTGTCATGACTGAAACGACTTGGTCAGTAACCGCATCCGTATTCTAAGGTGCTCCGCTCGGCACGTTTAAGGCCTTCTTATTTCTTAGGCATGTTCTGTGTTCAGGAATGAAGCACCACAGCACTGAAACGTTGGTCATTGACCGGGTGTTTATAGCCCGGCCGGCTCCGCTCGTAAACCTGCGGTCGCCACCACCATTGTGTCGCTGCAATCAACCGCTTTATGTGAACATCACGTGAGGGTCATACATTGTTTGAAGCCTTTATTGTACACTCATTATACAGTCTGTTGTGCTCCCCGGAATTCTTGTTCGTTTGCGGTCGGGGACCACCGGAGGCATATATGGCACGCATATTCTACGATCGAAGGCATTCTCCGCTTTATTAAACGCTCTTTATAGATTCAGCACTTGAAATCTCCGTACAGCTATTATATCGTGCAAGCTTTATATATTTTTTTTATTATATTCCCATTTGCGCTCTTTTCAGAGCAAACGTGCACATTTTGTGTAAAAAAATTGTGACAGTCATTTTCTTTTTTTACACTTACCCTAGTTTGTAGTAACAATAAAATCCAAGAATAAAAAAGTAAACCCCGCCGTTAACGCTCGCTCAGCCAAATGTATCCGAGCGATGGGGAGTCGACATCAATGCACCCGAAATTAAAACCCGAAATCGATTTTACGTGAACAAGGAGATGATTATTCGGATACGGTAATTGAAGCGGTTGAATGGGTCTTCCTGCAGGGGCGCGGTCGGCCAGGATGCAGCTTTTACTGCTAGGGGTGCGCCGACTCATTGTCGATTCGCACCGATTTCTATTGCTAATCGATTTATTTATTTATTACATATTTATGCTGATGTCGCAATTCATTACATGCATCATGGGGATTTCAATGGAATTGAAAAAAGTTATTTCCTAATCGCTCTACATTCAATCTCATTATGATCGCTGCTGGCTGCTGCGCCGCACAAACTAAGTGAATCGCATTGCTAATCGTTTTTTTATTTATTACATAATATTTATGATGTCGCAATTCATAATAGCTTAAGGGATTTCAATGTAATTAAAAAAATATATATAATTATCCCCTAATCGCTCTACATTAAATATCATTATGATCACTACACAAAGTGTACACAAATTGTCCTGTGTACAGCACATAATGATGCATGAATCTTTAGAAATTGAAACATATAAGAGCAGAAATAAAGTAATATGATAATAACGTACCTACCGTAGAACATTTATTAAAAACTAGTGTAATTAATTTTTTGAATGATAAAATGTTGACGAGGACGTCGCGTCGGTAATAATCGTGCGTGGGACTGGCAACTGTACGCCATAATGTGATGGGGTATCAGAGAATGCAGACACGCTATAACCGTAGTAATGAAAGTTTTCTTTGTGATGTTCAAAAGAACTCAATTTTATATTGCTTTTCATTTTAAGCTAGGGCAAAGTACCAAATTGTTGACAGTTGTCCATTGTTTTTTTAACTAGGAAAGCCAATAAATGGATTTCTATAGTATAAGCTCTAAAAGTACACATAATTGGATGTTTTACTTATAATAATATCTAGAATACCGCGAGAGAAATATTATCGGATATTCAATTTTTTGGGGTACACCGTACAAATTAAAACTTTTGCTATCATCGATCAAAGGCCGAACAATGTGATCTAGTCGTCGCAGGGCAAGGGTTCCTCTCGGGAGCGCCACAAAGGGGCATTGTAATGCCCAAGCGGACACTTATCAAGCGTCTGCTTTTATCGTTCACCGCAAGTCGCCCCCTCCCTATATGGCCACTCAACGTCTGCGAGGAATATTTGCCATTGTGGCTAAGCTAGCAGGCATCAACAAAGTAAGTATCCTACATTCCCATTAATGTGGCTTTCATATTTCTTCCTCACTTGAAATGTTTCAAATCACATTGCGCGTAGAGCTAATCATATAAAATGAAATGTAGAGATATAGAGACTGGCATTTGCCTTCAATTTGAAAATAAGTACTAGATTTTAGTCTACCTGCCGTTTTTTACGCAATTTCCAATTGTAATTAGGAATCTGTTAAAGGTTATAACTACAATTAATATAATCTAGCGCAAAATGCGGAAACGTAGGTGAATGAAATTTTGCACAGTTATAGTTTATATGGTGAAGGAGTGCATCGAGCTAATGTCCTTTTAAAATTATGCTTTTATCATACATTTTTTGAACAAATAAAACATTACACACACTACAATACACACACTAGGAGATTTTGATTGACAAGCCTATACACACGAATTGTACTCTTTTATTTATGGTTGAAGTCTGTTGTCAAATTGAAAATAGATTTAGTTTTTTTTATTGAATCTTAAATACTGCATTAGAATATTATTACACGGCCAGTCTGTCATCATTTGACTTTATTAATCTGAGCCTGTCGCAGGAATTATGTCTAAAAAATAATAAAGTCAATATTTTGATAAAAATATTTTGATAATAGAATATTAATAGAAAAGCGTTGAAATTTGAAACTTATAATTTAATTTTTTACTTATGGTCAAATTTCGACCATTGGGCGATCTCTAGTTAAAAGTTTATAACAGAATAAACGAGAGATCAGAGAACTATTTTCGTTATCGTTATTTGCAAAAACTTGGCTGCTGTGATGTATGGCCGGCATATGTCGGAAAAACTATACATTTAGTACATTCAATTTAGTTTTCAAAAAATATGACTTTAGTTTGTAAATTAAATGGAGCAGTAGCGTTCCGGTCCGTTAGTTCTGTAGTCTGTATTTTGTAGTAACAAACAGATTTAAAATAGTTTCAACTTCAAAAACTTTGAATTTTTCTGCAAAATTCTAGTCATCAAAATAATAAATGTATTTTCTTAAGTTACGTAACAAAAGATAGAATGGTAAAAGTACCAATATCGAAAAGATGCTAAATGCTTATGTTATTCTACTGTAGAAGTTACGAAATTAAATCAAAGATAAGATTATTTCGTTAACTTAAGAAAATTAACTTACCCACCAAAACCATTTTCATGTAAAATGTTGCCAAGACGAGAACATATACATAGTTCGTGGTGTCAAAAAGTAGTGAGTACTCATATAGAGCCAAATTTCTAGCCTTACATACTCAGCCCTTAATCTAAAAACCTTAATTTTACACTTAAGTCGCGGCAAAATACTTGATATAATGTGTCAGCCGCACGAGAAGAATCTTAAAACTCTAATTTTACTCTATAATGGTACGGAACCCTTCGTGCACGAGTCCGACTCGCACTTGGCCGATTATTTATTTGTCATAAGAAGTATTTTATACTATTTTTAATTTTGTATCTAGCACAAGAAACGGTGGTATCTCATATAACATCGACCCTCTATATCAAGAAGATGGGATAGGTTAGGTTGGGTTTGATATTTTTTTGTTGTTTTTGTACTAATATTATGTTACATACCAAATTTCAGCTTTCTAAGACTTCAGGAAGTACCCTAACAGTTTTGATGATCTGTGAGTCAGTGACAAAATTGTGGGTTTTTGGACACCTATAAAATAAAAGTATAATAGCTACGATATTCAAACTTTGCACATTTAATTACTATACTCATGTCATTATATCTTAAAAATTTTAACTATCTGGCATTATCCAAACCAAAGTTACGAGAGATCAAAAATACGACGAAACGTTTCTAGAAAAGGTAGGTAGTGCCCTTGCGCTTTGCTTGGCTCGTCTTCGCGGGGGCACTACCATGCCCCCAGATCATTTTCTTTAGAAATACTTTAGTTTTGTTACTAGTAATATGAGTTTATCAATTATCACATTATATTATATCACATTCTTTATATTACTATAATAATTACGACCCTCAAAAACAGCTTACAAACTGGCATGAAATAACTCTTTGTTACTTTATGTAGTGAAGCATCTGGTCTAAGCAATGTTTCGGTTGTCGTCATTAATTCTGTGAATGTTGTCTGAGAAGTAATTCCGACCGCAACCGCAGCCGCAGCCGCCTCGTGACGCCGACGTCTCGAAATTTCCAAATCCCATCCGTAATCACTATCATTGTTCTCAAAACGTGCATAGTAAGTTGCGAAATCTTTTACGGAAAATGGAGCAGTTGATCCTTAATTGTAGAGCGATAAAGCGAAAGCTTTCGTAATACGCAGCAGTCTAGTCTACATATAAAGCTAAATAGCATGCAATATGCATGTATCATAATTCATATCTAATAAATAGCGGTAGAAATTACAATTTACAACCGTAAATTTTCAAAGATTAATTCCTGTCCGTGCAAATCACATTGATAATAATTTTCAGAGACGTGTTCTCTATTTTTAACAACTCATTTTTCGTTATCATTAATCTTTTATATTCCGGCTGCTTTTTAGACGGTCTCGGTTTTTGTAGTGGCTTAAATACAGTTTAGTATTTTAATAATGTAACAGTTAAGCCGTGCCGTAATCTGAGTCGGAACGCAGCCGCCGCGAATGCGTCACGACTCACGAATGGCTCGCATCGCTGAACTTCTTAAAGCCCCAATCACATTAGTCAGATATTTAGAGAATTATACGACTTGCCAAACTAAATTCAACTCTATGACTTTAAAATATAGTTCATGTTTGCGACAGCATTTTAGCTTCCTCATGAACAAATTCGTTTGATGTTTTTCTTTACAAAGGCGAGCTAAAAATCATCTTACGGATTGATCAATGATCATTAATCACTTTAATTTAACTATATAACTAGATGACGTCCGCAACTCTGTTGCGCCAAAATTGGTTTTCCGGGATAGAAAGTATCCTATGTCCTTTCCCGGTCAGTATGTCTTTACCTAATTTCAGCAAAATCGGTTCAGTGGTTTGGGTGTGAAGAAGTAACAGACAGACACACTTTCGTATTTATAATATTAGTATGGCGTCTACGTAGAACGTACATCGCAAACATGAAATTCCATTACAGAGCCGTTCCATTTCACGAGCAGTTTGCAGAGAGATTAGTGTGGAAGCCTCATAAGAGCACGGCATAAACAGTGATTATAGTTCACGCAAAGATGGCGGATAGGCACCTATAGGAGTAAATGCACTGCAGTCATAACAGGAGGTGCGTCGAATTGATCGCAGCGTGACCGTGCGGCCGCGGGCTAATGACGTGGGCTGATGTATACCTGCCTTAACTATGTGGCACGCGATTTGCCCGATAGTGTATACAGCGCCTACGTAGAGACATAGTACCAATGAAGTAACTAGTATTTTATGACCGATGCAGCACCTATGTAGGGATAGAAATCAAGAAAATGTACCAAACGTAAGTAAGGTACCAAAAGTAAGAGACAGAGTTGGAGTAATAATGTCATAGAAACTGTTACGTCGATTATATTATTTTAATCCAAATACAGTATCTAAATGGATTCGAAGCAGCTTTTTAGTTTAACAAAATTGGAAATGGTATCACGATATTGTGGCGAACCGACGTAAACTGTAGGTGCTCTTATTGGTGAAATAAATAATAATTATAAAATATAATTGTTGGTCATAATAATTATGGAACGTTACCTCAAAACCCGTCTGCGAACTCAGCTATAATTATGAACGAAAATAATATTTTTATGTAACCACATTTTTGGTTTCCATTCAGACAGTAACTGGTTGAAGTAAAAAAAGAAATGGACCTTTTTAGTGAGGGTTCCACTGAATTGAATGCTCGTTAATTCCTACTAAGCTATCTGCAATTCCGCACCCATCTGCTGTTTTTTTTTTTTCACTGGAAAAAATGTAGAGTAAAGAATGTGAAAATAAAAGCTTTTTAGGTTTAGAAACATTTTAAACGGTGCACAAACTCTCAAAAGGAATAGTTCCCGAATACCTTGTTGTTTACTATACCTATTATATTACCTTTAGTGTAGCATTAAGTTTGTAGTAAATCAATATTCAATAGTAGGAACAAGTATAAGTATTTTTATAGAATTTGACCCTATCTAAGTGTTGTAGAAATTTTAAACATTTAAGCTCAACTTGAAAATATAGCAGCGTGAATATTGATATTATGTACGTGCAGTGCATGTACGGTCTTCGAATTGAGATTGGCAGGATAAAATATTTAAAATATTGTGTGGCAATAATTTTCTATTGTTTTCAGTTTCATATCAACCCTTTAATTTACCTTCTAAAGTAAACGAGCAAAATTGAAAATACATACATTCCAATTTCCAACCAGACAGCGATTGGCAAAGACTTGGTCTGGCTTTTGATACTTTAATTTAATTGTAAGATAACAAACACGCTAAGGTAGAGTCACAGACTCTACCTGCTGTTTTACGAACTTAAAGCCATGTTCGAAGCCCGAAGCGTTCCTCCGACTCCCAAAAAAGGAGGAGCTGTAACATATTCACCTGTATGAGATAATATGTTTTGTTGAAATTGTTTTAACTACTTAACAGTTTTAAACATTGTTCATAATATTTAAAGAATACAGCGTAAGACAAAGAGACGATTCGCTCTTGATTGCTTACATCTTCAGATGAATATTTGGATGCAAACATAATATCTTATCTTTTGTACCCATTCACATAAAGCATCAACTATAAACCAAGACATGTTTGTTATTTCCTTACTGTGATAGTTGCGATTTCATTTCCTAAATATTTACTCGACTAGCGCAATATTTAGAATTTAGATCTGTTGAAAGCACGTCCCCAGCTATCTCGATCTGAAAGGACGTGCGAACCGAAACCCGACGGTCTTTGATGTCGGTAATAACGCTAGCCTTTGGTTACCTTGAGGAATATCTTACATAGCGGATCAGATATTCTGGGCTTTTCCTCTGAGATGGGTTATTAAATTTTCATGGAAAGAATTTACTAAGAAAATTACGTGGATGTGAATTTTCGAAAACTTCCACAGAGAATGTTAGTCATCTAGTTGTACTGTTTAGATTTTTCCTGACGTAACAGTAATGTGGAAATTTTATTTGTTTTACACCGTTTTAAACTACAAATTTATTTTGTGTTTCACTGTACTAGCTGCTCTACAATTTACTCTTAATATATTATACAAAGCATTTTCTCTACAATAATCTATATAATTTATTTTAATATCTCTTATTACTTTATTGTATTATCGAATATATTAAATATTATTCAGCCCTGGATACATTTGTAACCCTGTTCATTTTAATACCAGTTGTATTGTGTATTTTTTTATAGTATTTGCTAGAATCGTGTTTATTATAAAAACAAGACATCTTCCACTCCACCGAGGCCAGTCAAAACATACCTAATATTATTGTAAACTCAGTCCTATTCCCGGAAGGCTGTGTTTACAAGGCGCTGTTTTTGCTCGATTCCGAAATCATGAGACGCCATTTTGTAGGAAATTACCTAATAATTCAACGTGTTGAAAAGAACATGAAAATGGTAAAAATTAAAATATTAAATAAGGTATCATTATTGGCAAATTGAGAGTTCATATATGGAGAATTCTAATAAGGAGATTAGTATTTTCAATCAAATATCGCAATCGATGTTTGTTTTTAAGGTCCAACATTATAGTTATTTCCCTACCTCAAAAAGGTACCTACTGTAAGTAAAAGCAAAGGAAAGATTCGTCACATTTTCTCAGGTATCGAAGCCAATTAGGCTCAATATTTGTCTCAATTCATACATATTTTCTTTGTAATCCATGTAGTATGGAAGATACTTAATATTATAAAGGCGAAAGTGTGTCTGTCTGTCTGTCTGTCTGTTACCTCTTCACGCCCAAACCGCTAAACCGATTTTGCTGAAATTTGGCATGGAGATACTTTGAGTCCCGGGAAAGGACATAGGTTAATTTTTGTCCCGGAAAAATGTACGGTTCCCGCGCGATAAACGAGTTTTGGCGCAACGGAGTTGCGGGCGTCATCTAGTAATTTATATTTCATAATAAAATACTATCTCAATAATTCAAACACAATCTGCAATTTGGCAGTGATTTCTATACGATAAAGCGTAAAATATAGAGCTGCAATAGCAGCATGGTCGTTAAAATGGTTAAAAATTGTTTTCATACAGTATCTAGTATTGCCGGCGGCGGCGGGCGGCGGGCGCTGGCACAATCGCCGTTTATACATATAACGTAAATATTTATAATGCCCTCACTAGCGTTAATGTGTGCGCTATGTTATACGGAGATCGAGGAAACGGATAGAAATGCGATTATTTTGTGTTTTCGCATGGAATGCAGATCATAAAAACAGTGCAATTATGACTAAACGAATTTGAAATCCATAATTTACTATTTATATTTTATTTTGGTAAATGAAAGAATCATGGACTACCTAATAAAATCCATTCACTATTCACAGTCACGCTTAAATCTTATTTGATAAATGTTGATGACAACGGCTTAGCGAAATATGACAACTCTAAAGAAAAAAATATCTATTATTATGTAAAAGAAGCCATTTACAAAGGAAACTAGTGTAATATTAGAAAAACTCATTAAAAAGCTTGAAAGTATAGTAGAAATATTAAGTAAAATATAGACATATCTACAATTTCCTACATCTTTGGCTAAGCTGCAGAGTAAGCTTCGACCACGTGACGACGCTGAGTTAGCAAACAAAAAATATTCCATAAAGTACGTTCCTGTTAAACAACGTTTTAGTACGACATGTACTTGTTAACTTGTACTTCGCGTAATTACTCGTAAGTCGTTAGTCGTAAGGTTTATGAGTATTTTTGTCGTATTATATTTAAGATACATATAAGTTTATGATTATTATTCTAGGCAAAATCTTAATTTCCCAACAAAACTAAATGATAGGGTTATAATTTTTCTTAATCTTGTTGCTTGTTATTGTTTTAGAGTCCAACATAATTTAAATCTTCTTCTGCTATTGCTCTTCTCACTGTTTTCGAATTGAGCTAGGTCAACAAGTAGTTTTAAATCTGTTCAGAAATAAATCATTTTTTTTACTTCCTTAATCATAATATGTACATAGTAACACACATCTATTAATATTTACAAAAATTCCATTAGTTTTATCCATTAAACGCAATCCTCCATTTCTGTTAAAGTCGCTTCTACTGCCTTAGTATTTTTCAATATCGCAATATCGAGTTTAAACCAATACAGCTTAGGGGTTATGACTTCTATTGTTTCCCCCATATTTACCCCATTGTCGTAGCTCGCCCATCACGTTGGGTCAACATGAAAGTATTTTTATGGCAAGTGCTTTCAGTTAATCATCTATTACACTAGACATTATAGATCTTTATTATTATTACGTGAGGCTAAGTTGAACTTCTACATCAATACTAATGTTATAAGGGCGAAAGTGTGTCTATCTGTCTGTGTCCTTTTCACGTTTAAGCCGCTGTACCGATTCTTACGAATATGGAGATAACTGGAGTCCCGGTAAGAGGCAATTGATAGTTTAAGGGCCTTCCCCTACGTAGATTTTTAAATTTAATTTTAAATTTACCTATTTAGAGCCTTATAAACTCATAATTTGAAAGCTACAAAGTTATAATAAAAATACAGCAATAATCTTCAGTATATCAACATTCCTTTCCCTGTTTTAAATTTTCTATTTTTGTTTATTATACTCATGATATTAGCTTCCAAAGTAATACCAATTTATTAAAATTGAAGCATACTTTCAGCATCTCCTTAGTATTTACAAATTACGTTTATTTGAAACACACGACAATAGATAGACAATTTCATTAACTACATATTCCCCGTTTTAATTTTTTTTAGATCAATTTTGAACTAAGATAAGTAAAAAAATAGGATTTTTGTGTGATCTCGGCAACGCGTCAAATGTATGGTCAAGGTCGTTTGCTCGGGGGATGGCCTTAACCCCAAATAAAATGTACGGTTCTCACGCGTCGAAGTTATGTGCAGAATCTATTATGATAATTTATTTTCTTCATAAAATGCGGCAATAAGCTTCTTGAAAAAATGTTATGACAGATTTAATAGGAGACGGACTTTATTATAGTCGCTAGCCGGTTCTAAGATCTTACGATATCGACATCTACGAGGGTGCACGGTGCACATTCTGGAAAAAAATAGTAATAGCTATCAAAATAGTTTGTCGTTTGCATACGCCGCCTTATTCTAACGTCACATAACACATTAAAGCGGCAATTGGTACATTCAGTTTTATTCGCCAATATTCGCGTGTCGGAGGATGTGACGTCAGCGACATGTGCGCGGCACATGGTGTCGTGGGAGCTCACGCGAAACTCCGATGCAAATGATAACTTTACGCCAACTGCTAGAGCTTATCGACAACATGGGAACTCGATAAAACTATCGATAAGCGGACAACACTAAGGGCCTGTTTCAGTACTTCCTGATAAGTGCCGAATAGGCTATCCACCACTTAACTTGACAGATGAAGTATGGAGAATCTGTCAAAAAAGCTGTGAATATCCTATTCGGCACTTTATCAGAAAGTGGTGAAACAGGCCCTAAATCTCAGAGTAAGGACCTGTTTCACCACTTCCTGATAAGTGCCGGATAGTCTATCCACAACTTAACTTGACAGATAAAGTATGGAGAATCTGTCAAATAAGTTGTGGATAGCCTATCTGGCACATTATCAGGAAGTGGTGAAACAGGCCCTTAATATAGCAGCCCTGGGAACTCGATAAAACTATCGATAAGCGGACAACACTTAAATATAACCACAGCCCAACATAGAACATAATATGCATATTGTTTGTGGGTTTTCGTGGTTGAATACCGCTGTTGATCCTGGCAACACAGGACACAGCGGTGGGAATGTGTGGTGGTACTGGTGGCCCAAAGCCCGTTAAAATAAGTATTGTGTCCTATTGTTATTTTAATGTTCAATTTTGATTTAAATTTGAGAATATGTCGGATCATATTATATTCTGTTTTTATTTGAAAAACCGAATTTATTATCTATCCTGATTTCCCTATTTAAATGCAATATTAATGATTTCCCTATTTAAATGCACACAATATTAATGCTTCTGTTCTTTCTTCGATCCAGTTCGTTCCCTATCAAAAAGCACAATAGTATATAATATTCTCGTAAACATCAAACAAACGTAATATTATTATGTACTTCCAGTTGGGCAGTTGCTGATTGAAAACATCACATCACACCACACTCAATATTATTGGCAAGCTTATTTTTTCATCACGTCTAAATAACCTAAAACCTAGCCATAATCCTATCATGCAAAGTAATTATTATAATACAATCTTATGTGGCCTCTTTATAGAATTATGGGGACCTTAATAACTCAAACGCGAAGGGACTGCAAACGGAATATGAGCCTCCTAATTAATTAGGAATTTCGAGTAAACTTGTATACTGTATACAGTATGTATTTTGTGTTAACTCATCATACAAACTACGGCGTAGAACTTCAGAGGGTGGACTTTGGAGACTAGACGGTATACAAATAGCAAGGACAACAACTTAGTTCTTATCTAAATGAGACAACGTTGTGCAAAGTTTTGGAAATTATAAGTTCCATATTTAAATTAAGACCATTTTGTGAGGATGTCAAAGGGTCAAAAGCAAAACTATTAAGTATTGTTTTTTTTACTAAAGTTCAAAATTTATCTTCTTTAATACTCTAAATAAACATTCAAAGAAATAACGATAAGTTCGGTACTAGATCGTATAAAACATCGTGTGTGAAGTTAACTGCGCTTTAAAACGACACAGCCATGTGTTGATCTGTTTTTAACTGCTAAACGGTCGCAGTACTAAAAAATATTTAAAAACACATTTACGAACGCAAACTTACAGTTTAATTTTCATCCCTCAATTCTTTGATGGCAGCCCTGGCGAAAAATTAACTCTATTACTGTGTGCGAGGATCGAGTTTTACAAAGTTGAGCGTTGGATTCGCGTAATCAGTACCGGCCAGCTGCAACTATGTATACTTAGGGCTGGTACAGTCTGCGAAGTTCCGCCATGCCGCTAATGTGCATGATTTTACGTACACGCAAAGCTCTATACTAAGAACAGTTATACCTATACATATTAGTTACATAATATTTTTTCAAAAGATCATTGGCCCGCCACAGATTTGACATTCCTATTACTGCATCTCCTGTATCGCCAGGTTCGTCAGCAGTAACTGACCATGAAAACTCTTTGATATGATCTCAGTGAGCCCAACGAACATCCTATCTAGAGATCTGCCGTTAATCAGTAGAAAATAAGAGAACTATGAAATAATCCACTCCTCCTCAAGTAAAGCGGGTGCCAACTCTATCTGATTTACCGTTTCGAATCAAAGCGAAAGGCAACTTGCAATGACCGTATCTACTGACTGTACAGGTTTTTACACCGGTGCTCAGTAATCCTGCATCCCTTTGTTGCACCTCCAAACTACTACTTCGTACCCGCGGGCACCCCGCCCAGCTTCATTTATAACAGATTACACCCGAAATGATAGCCCGACTGTTTGTCTGACAATCCCAATGATTAATTGAATAAAACTCAATTAGTTTCGTAGTAATTAGTGATGTGAACTTTTTCGGAAAAAGCTTTACATTTGCCTCATGTGGGAATTTTGTACACGTTTTGCGAATATTTGACTCTTGGGTTTTGGGATAATCATTAACTATAGTCATTAAAGTAATTCATCATCATTATCCACAGACATATTTTAAAGTATTATATAAAGGCTCACAATAGCTTCATATAAATCTACGTCTTAATGACTACATGGCCGTCGCTTGCCAAATGTATGTATGTTATGCCCATAGCCTCGTAACAGCGGGGCGCGTGGGATTGACGGCACCCCATTGTTAGCGCACTACTCGTTGATTGATAAGAGTGTTCATATATTATACGAGTATTATTGTTAAGGTTCTGGGTGAAAATGTGGAGGGTATAATACATTATTCTTTTTTGTTCAAAAACTACGAATCTTAGATAGAATAAGGTACGACAAAGTATAAAATTTACTATTTTTGTTATTATGAAATACAGTCAAAATCTGTTATAACGACATCGAAGGGACTGCTCATATTTAGTCGTAAAAAAATAATAATAATAAAACACTTTATTGCTCACAATTACAAAAAATTACACTAAACACAAGCTCAAATTAAAACAGTTATTTAAATATGTGGGCAAAGGCGAATATGTGGCAAATATGTGGGTAAAAACCGATAGTTGTAACAACCAGTGACAGGTAATTAAGAGGAAAAATAATACATAATATTATGTATATTCATGTAGGAAATTAAACAACATTTTGTTTACTAAACAGTTATTATGTGGGCAAAGCCGAGTATGTGGCAAATATGTGGGTAAAAACCGATAGTTGTAACAACCAGTGACAGGTATTAATAGGAAAAATAATACATAATATTATGTATATTCATGTAGGAAATTAAACAACATTTTGTTTACTAAACAGTTATTATGTGGGCAAAGCCGAGTATGTGGCAAATATGTGGGTAAAAACCGATAGTTGTAACAACCAGTGACAGGTATTAATAGGAAAAATAATACATAATATTATGTATATTCATGTAGGAAATTAAACCACATTTTGTTTACTTCAATACAAACGTATAATATAAAAGAACAATAAGTATCATTTTTCCATCATTTTTGTATGCATAAAATCTGTAATTTTAATTTGTTTGGAACACTTTTGTCGTGCATACACATTTTGTAATTCACGTTGGTTTTTAATCAGCGTATCGTCACAATTTCCCTGCATGTGGAACTGTTTATTAAAAAGAACAATCTTTCGTAATACACTAACAGCATTGAGACCGTCAATCAAAGTTGGCACTGTAAATTGTTCTTCCGAGTCTTCCTGTTCGTTTTCATTTTCCTCTGGAACTTCACGTACAGCGGGCCTTGAGGCTACGGCATGCAATATGTGCTTTGTTTCTAAGAATTACAAAAGACCTAAAATTTGTTTACTTTTACAATAATAGCCATTGATCATTATACTGTGCCAAATGTGGATACTGTTACCTATTAATTTTTTTTACAATACAGCTGAGCCGGTCGTTCTACAGATATAATTCTCCGAAAACATTAACCAAATGTGGTCGCTTAATGCGGTATCGGGTCGTAGTAAACAATGTCGTAAAAACCAATGTTTTTGATTAGGCGGTCATATAGCATTCAGCCAGGACCTTTGATTTTGGTCAATTTAACCGGTATGTTTTTCTTAACGATGTCGCCATAAACGGTTTTGACTGTAGTATTATTTTTTAGTAGAATCAATTAAGTTCGTTGTGCAGTTGTGCTGTTCCTACCCCACACTTCTAACACCCTATCAATTATTGGGCTCTCATAAACGCACATGAAGGGTAACGGAACTCTATAAAAGCATGTCCCAACTCCCAACCCGCTCTTGACCGATTAAAAAAATAAGTGATCATTATTATTTACTGCCACTCACTTTTATGGTAAGAGGTTATTACGCTAAAATCACGGAACATTTTACAGACTGGAAAGTGGTTTTTGCATTGCAAAACCGCTGAAGCGATTTTCATGTTGCAAAAGCCGTTACGAAAGTTTTAGCGCATATATACAATCTTGCTTTTAATTATATTGGATGATTTAAAGTTTATGCTCGAGATTTTATAGCAACGTTGATAAATACTGGTTTTTGATCAACATTTTATTGAATATTGAATTTTTCTCGCTGATTACTTAAGGAAACTAGGAGCAGAGAGAAACTAAAAACTATACCCGCCCTTTACAAATGTATGATTAAAATTGAATTTTTACAGATCCAATAAATTACATGTTTTCTATTTCTGGAGATCTTGACTATCTAAAGTAAGTTTTTTGAATACAAACTAATGAAAACTTTTGATGTTAGTTTTAACTTTTGGCAAATAAAAAACTTTGCTTAAAACAACACTAAAATAAGCGCATTTTAGCTACTTCTTACTGAGTATCACAAATATTGTGTTCTCTTTTCCACCCAACAGTCTCTTCTCAAGTAGCTACGACTAGTATATTTATGGCTACTACTGATTGCAGCTACTTGGGAAGAGGATATTGGGTAGTTAGTAAATTAAGGTATGTACACACAGCGACAGGGTGGTGCCCGTCAGCGTGACAGTGACGGGTCCCGCCTGCGCCTGCCGGGACGTCAGCCACTCCGGACTGTCAATCACGTGTGTTTGTTTGTCCTGTCAAGTGTTCCTAAAACTATGTCCTACAAGTGTCTAAAAGTTACGGATTAGTTTGTTATTAATTAATTATTGCTAAGTATTATCCATGAGGTGTATTTAATTTTATTTAAAAAAAATAAGTAGACTAAAATTAAAATATAAATTGAGTAGTATAAAATTGAACAGTTTTAACGAATAACAGTCCGTAAAATTTGACTTTTTGGAAGCAGATAAATTATTATTGGTAGGTTACCTGTCAAATAAAAGCTTTTGAAATATTGAAAACGCAATCAACATTAATAATTGATGGTTATATAATTACATCGAGAAATTTTCCAACGGAATATTTCATAATTTTACAGCAGCTTTAATTAAAGAGTTTTTGGGAATAACGATTCAAATCCTTATTTCTGGGAACACCGAATACGTTATATTCGTATTCGGAATTAAATTCTCCTTCCTAGAACACCGTTTAATTTCATTCCTATCGAAATACACTGTTAATATTCAATATATCAAGCATAATCCTATCTTAAATGTAACACGAAATTGCATTAAAAATCCGCACGTGCGTGCACAACACATTGGCGTAATGGCGTATCTGCTAGTTTGGCTCCTGAGACATATTTGATGTCACAATACAAATGTATACAATAATGTAACATAACGATATTCTTCGAACGCGCGCGCTTCGAAATTCAACGCTGCGTTTTTTTACATAAAACTATAAATTCTCAAAAGTTATCTGAAATCACACATATTTGCGTGCACCCAATTTGGGCTTCAAGATGGTCTACCGTATATAACTTAAACTGTGATGTGGCGATACAATCTGTGGCGATAAGCCGCTGTCACAAAAACCTGCACTACCCGGTACCCGCCCGATGCTTTCAAACATAATTTTACCCGGTGGAGCTCAGATAAAGTGATTAATGTAGCGCGAGGCGTTCTTTCAGCGATGTAATCTCAAAAATGGCTCGATAATGGACGATCGGCTTTTAAATTAGCCCTTATTACGAGAGCTGGAAGGGTGCCTTTTAAGGAGGCGTCCGTTGCTAATGTGCCGCAATAAACGCGTAAGTATTCGCTGAACAGACGTTACTTGCGCTTTAATTTGCGCTCGACGCCAGCGCCCGTGCCGTGACGTCACACTCCAAATCAATTATAGATATGAAGTATTGCAGAAGCCATTAGATTGTATACTATACCCTAAAAGAACAAGAAAATGCTATCGAAATATAGAATTTGAATCTGAAAGTGAAATTTCAGCAGTCCTGAAAGTAATTCTCGTAGTTATGTTAAGCGCATTCGCAACAATATGTTAATTATCAGCTGCATTTTTATATATAATGCGTACAAAGTTTATAGTTAGGTATAGAGTTAGTAGAGTAGAGTAATAATTACGGATAAAAAATACTAAAACAACGTAAAGTCTCATACAACTACCGTTTTGACTTTAGTTCTTTTTACGCACCCAAAAATATAGAAATGACAGCAAAACATTACGTTGTCATTGGATATATTATTATAGCAGAATCAGGGTACAAAATATTACTTGACAGAGCACAACGCGTCTGGTAACCTTATATCCACAGTAAGCTCCTTATCTCCGCCTGACGGCTGCAGCGCTCGATACGACGTGCATTGTAATTGTTATTGTGTAATTGTCGCCCTTTCGCCAGCTCACTGCAAGCTGTAGCGAAAGATGTAAGCAGTAACAATATTTAAAGAGCATCTTTATATTAAACCAAATCGGTAACACGCTATACAAGCGTGATTTCAGAAACAGAATAATGTATCATGTCGCGCGCACGGAAAATTTTACACTGCGTTGTATTTGATTTCAAGAACGCGGTTAAGTTATTCTACTGGATATATTAGTAGTATTGTGATGTAATACAGAACTCAGAAGTAAAATAGGTACACGACAGATATAACTCTTAAATTATAACCACTTTAGCTGATACAGTCCAAAGGAGGACATTATGATCACTTAAACCATTCAAAAATTGTTACTTGTTAGTTATAATATAAAATCAATTCCAAATAAAAGTCGTAGCTCCAATTTATGAATCTTTCAAATGTTTCTAATGTCCTCATTAAAATGTTATTTTAAAAATTCTGTTCACAGAATGACACAAAAACTCAGGTAGAATTTTGGACATGCCTAAAATTATCAGGAAAGATAAGTTCCCTCTGCTATAACCGGAATAGTTATCAAATTTAATAACCATTAAGGTAAACATTTGTGTCATCATAATTAGGGGGTTATTTTTTTTTAAACTATACCAATCATGATATTAACGAAATTCAAGGAAGAAGTACCTACGACATCGATCTTTCATCGAAATTCAATGAAAGGTAAAAAAAGTATCTAAAGAGTGTGCGGTTTCCTCGGCATAAGACCTAAATAGATCCATAGACAATATTTGCGGCTGAGAAACCTATCGTTAATAATTATTATGTTTAAAGTATAACAGGATTATGATAAACAAAAGTTAAACATTATTTTTATTTCTGAGTAAACTTATAGCACTACAAATACAATGTTTTTCTGTTTTCATTATCACGGCTTTCGAAATGTTAGCTGTTCTGGGCGACAAAGCCGATAATATTGTAGAGGCATTATTGTGAGCCGGGCAAGTTCTGTTTACTTTATCTACAGTTCGCTATCCTTTGTGAATCGCCCTCGAACTTGTAAGTTGGACTATCTCGAAACAATCATGTACAAAATTTATCGTTTTCCCGTCGAATTGGATTTCTCGTTTAAACTTATTGAGGGCCAGGCCAGATTTATTATTACTTTGTGAGATTTCTACGATATTAAATTTCAAGAAACGATATTAACTGTTTTACTATTTATTGTAAGAGCATTTTTGAGAATTCTCTAGTTGAAAATACTCATATACTTGTATTCTTAATTTATTTAAGTAAAATTGGTGGACTTTTGACTTGCGTTCCAAACTGCAATATATGCAATTGTCATGTAGTAGGAATTATATGTGGCTATTTAAACTCAAATAGGGTCCGTGTTTTCGTTCCCTCATATAATTTAACTTCATCTAGACTAGATGCAAACACATAGAGGACAACCGTTTGAGGCCTGACCCGGGCACCATTAATATAGATTGTAATTGTCCGAATGGCTGATCCTGCGTCACTGCGGATTGCCTCAATAATTCATCCTCAACTGTATATTTAACGAAACTAGAACATAACGCGCGTACCCCTTGCGCTCTTTTAAATTTCTATAAGGCACAAAGAGCTGACAGCTATTCAAATATGGAATACTGCGATGGCAAATGTTTGTATTCGTAAATGCGATTATGCAATGCTACCGTCGAAATATAATACAGTACTTATAGAAGGTTACTCATACATTTGACCGCTCAAATATGGCTTAAGCTGATACTGTCATAAATAGGTACGTTACTAGGGCAACGAAAATTATATGATAATATTATGACCGACCCGAGTTTGACAACTAAAAGTTTGAAGCATTGAAGGGTTTCGAGCTTTCGAACTTGCATGTGGTGGAACCATTTTTTTGACTTTAGTTACTCTTCTATGGTATTTAATATTTGAGTTTGCTACCTAATTGGAGAATTAAATCCAGATAACAACATCGAAAGAATATTGCTCTACATTTTTGTCTCTTTATCAAATTATGTACAATAGCTAATAAGCTAATGAAAAAAGCTTAGTGGAGGGCTTTCTCACCGACCCCCGGGTCGTGGGATCGATTCCCGCGTCTTTTTCATAGAAGCGCGAGATGGGCAGAGCGATTGATGCGCTTGAACAGCTGGCAGTATCAGGTCGAAAGGTCACAAGAGGGTAAAAAGAGCACATTAGAACTCTACAATTCCAGAATGTAGGGAGTAGGGACACCATGTATTATTATCAGGACAGAAAAAAACCTATTGATCGCGTTCAGAGCAAGATAAATCCCGGTTTTATTGAGACTGAAATTTTAAACGGATATTTAAAGAGTTGCTATTTTAATATTTCAATACCGTAGATATGTATTACAATAATTATTTTGTATACTGAATGTCCACTAATTAATGCTGGTCAATTATTATTTAATTTGACGACCTCTGTGGCTCAGTTGGTGGGCTGTTGGTAGCTCAAGCCGGGGGTCGCGGGTTTGAATCCCGCCGACGGAACAAAAAGTTTTCAAAAGTTCCTGGGTCATGGATGTGTATTAAATATATGTATCATATAATAAAAATCTTAAATTTATGTATAGTATAAAAGTATTAAATATATTTCCGTTGTCTGGTACCCGTAACACAAGTCCTTCAGGTACTTAGCACGGGGCCAGACTGACGTGGTGTGAAGCGTCCATAGATATTATTATTAATATTAATTCCATTGCAGTTTTTTTATTGCAGATTTTTCATCTAGTGGAAACTGGAGGTTTCACAGTGATAGAACTTTCATCATCGCCTTTGAATACCTAACAAGTTGCAAAATATGTGTTGACTGTTGTAGAACTTACAGTTGTTTTTATAACAGATGAAAGAGGAAGAAGACTGGAGGAGGTCAGAGGTCAGAAAGAGTTTTTTTAAAGAATAAAGTAACAAACACCTGAATGGACCTAATTCCAATCGTTCCATGAAACAGCTTAAATATCAATCAATGAGATGAAAACAGCTAATGCCTTACAAAGATACCCTTGTCATGTCGCTGACGTAAGCTCCTTATTATTATTTTATTTTTTTCGGAACTTATTCTATATAGGGAATATTAAACTGTATCGAGTGTCAGAAAGGGTATCAACTTTCTTTTTTATCGATCCAAAATAAACATTAGGGGGCTGAGATCCAAATCACGCCTGAATAGACGGATACACAATACGTCATAATATAATCATCTATGTTACCTGGCAATTGAATGTTTGCCACGATAAAGGGACACCGGACAATATTAATAATTCTATACAAAATGCACGTATATTTGTGCCAGGAGTTCCAAAGGTCGGCAGATACTCTCAGGCTGGTTTTATCGTTAAGCGTTTCGGCAGCGCCGTTGGAGCGCCGCGCGTTCGAAGATGGGGGTACTAGTTGCGTTTCGTCGCGCGCTTGAGCAGCGCCGTTCGTCCGTTCGTTCGGTACATCTTCGAACGCGCGCGCTCCAACGCCCAACGGCGCTGCCGAAACGCTTCACGATACAACCAGCCTTAGTATGTGAGTAAATAAAATTTGTAACATAAATATAGTCCTATACAGGCCGAAAAAACGCGGCCGAAGTACGGCATGATTACGCCTGCAATGTATTTTAAATTACCGATGACACACCATGCCGAAATTACGTCGCGTTATATTGTATGCGTAGCGCATTGCAGGCGTAATCATGCCGAACTTCGGCCGCGTATTTTCGACCTAGTGTGTTTAGACACTTATACCTAAAATAAGCATATTAATATTTAATCTTATTTAAAGAAGGCTCGCTCTCCCTGTACTCGTAGCTCTAACTTGATACCAGCCTAGACTGTAGTAGTAGTAGGAGACTAAAAGCAAAACATGTAGGCGAACGTAGCAATTATTTGCTCAATTATTTTCAATCAGGAACCAATGAGTTACTCGTAGATACGTATCGACTCGTATGTCAATAGAACATGTTGGCTCTGATTTAACGTTACCCTACGTTCGTTAATGGGAGCTCTGCAGCGCTCACAAGAATCTAAAGTTGTTAAAATGTTATACAGATAGTTAAGTATAACCCAATATAGTTACACAACATACTACTTTTAATGACATTCACTAGCACTAGACAAGTCTATTGAAATTATAGAGCTAGAAATAGACAGTGCCATGCTTATAGAGCTAGAAATAAACAGTGCCATGCCCTTTTAATAAGATATAAGAGAATTAGATTGAACGGCAGACGACGTAAACAATTAGTCTCGTGGTAGCGCGGTACGCTTTAATCTTCATCTTTGAGATTAAAGATGCTTTGAATTTGCCACAAAGTATTTGCTTTCATAAAAAGTTAAAAACATATAATTATGTATCTACTCTATATATTATGTCAAAGTTAGTAAACCACAAATGATTATTTACGAGTCCAGCGAAAAAGACACCCCCAATTTATAACATGTCTCTCTTAATATGCTCTAAACATGCACACTGCACGTGTTTGTTTCACTTCTCTCGTGGCTCAAACTATATAAACTGCCGACGCAGACAATTTAATGATAAATTGTTTCAACAAAACTTCCCTCCGTTTTTAGGATAGTTTGTATTGAAACAAAATATTTTAAATTATACAAAGAAAATGTTTCAATAAGTTTTCCACAGATTGTCATGGAAATTATATAGTTGAAGAAAGATCCTGTGACCGCTTTTGAACCTCGTAGCCGCATAATATTATATTATATTGTAATGCAGCTACATTCCTTGTTCGATCTAATCCATTTTCTATAAAACAGTAAAACAGTACCTAAACTCCTATTTCTTCCTAAGCAAACGTTTATTACTACTCGCAAACTTTTGGAATTTTTACCAACTACAAGACGTTGGTTTAATACTTTATGATTATACCATTTTGTACTTTGGTACGAAATGGCCAGTCCATTTTCTACCAAAGTATCTAGTCTAACAAGGAACAAAGTTGCGTGTTTCATTAAAATCTGAAACTTGACTCGGAAGATACAATGTAGTATGTACCATTACTTCCTAGTTCCTTTGTTTCTAATAGTATCCAGAGGCTTGCATTCCGATGTGCAATTATTGATTAGCGTCGAGGCTATCAATAATTTATAATGTTAGCGTAATACGTAATGTTACAGGTAATTAGACCATAAACAATCCCGCGCTTAATTCGCCGTCAGCTAAGCGCAAGATTAATTTGCCTTTGATGGGTGTGCGTATGATATACGTACGACGGCTACTATGCAACCACGTGCGTAATTGTACAAGCCACTATCGCCCCTAACTGCACATAACAAGATTTGAATTCGCGTGAATAATTTTGGAATTGTTTACGTCGTGTTTATACTGCGGGAGCGCACTCATTAATCAGCGACAATGGCTGTAGTGTAGGGTGACCATGAATTTATTGTTGTGTAGATACTTTCTTTTTCATTTCTCTTTCATAGTTGAGCAGTAATTAAACAAAAAGAAAGCATAACTGATATCTAAATAAAAATGTTTTTTTTTTTGTTTGTCTCGCTAAAACTCGATAACCGGTGAACCAATTTGTCTAATTTTAGTCTTGAAATATTCGTGGAAGTCCAGGGAAGGTTTATATTAGGAGGGAAGTGATACATAGTTCACCGGGTCATTTAGTATTCAATAAACTTTGCGCTTTTAATGAGAATTAAATTTATAATGTGATGGTAAATAATGCAACTAGTCACAGGTATAATTCTTAAAACTGTATCAAATGCAGTACTTATTTATTTTCGCATCGGAATCGCATACGGAAGTGAATTCTTTAGAATTATCTTAAGTATATCATGTGATAGTGAGTAAGTATATTTTGTATGGAATTTAGCGGTGATGTGGGTGAACTTTATAATTTTTCTTTACACAAAATCCAAATTTTATATTTCCATCATTTACCCGGTCCTAAAGCCACCATTTATCCAAAAAAAAACGAAAATTTATAAATGTTCACTATATAGCTTTTTGGAATTATTACTCTATCTACTTTGTTTAATAACAACAATTATATCGAATGTTTTATTTTATTAGTCATTTTTGTGTCTCTCTATTATTTTGTCCCACCCAAAATTTGGTCACCTCTACACTCTGGCAGCGTGTTTCTTACATTCATATTTCATTCAAGAATAGTGCTTTAAACACGAGTGTCTTAATCTTGACCGATGTTGGAAGATCACATAACTTTGAACTTACGTCAATACCTACATAGTTATCAGCTGTTAGGAGCTGTTGTCGTTTGCGGGTACTACCTCTAAAATGATAGAATACATTTTTGGATGAAATGTGGTACAAAAAGTTCTGACAATATAATGGATATTCATGGAACATTCTGCCTTATCAGTGGCGTGCAAAATAATTTCATAAAATAATATTACGTAAAGGATAGAAAGCATAAAAAGCAATAGACACTAGTAAGTAATATGTAGAGAATGATCATATTTCACGTAAATCACATAGGTGTTTCAAAATTATAACAATACATAATTATTATTATGATTATTTTCGGTACGCTTCGCTGTTAAAATAAATTTCATCCTTTATTCAGTTAAAAGTTATAATAAAGTTATAATAAAATCCCTATTAGAACTTGGATAGAGCCCTTCAGCTACGTCGAGGCTACGAAGCTACGGCCTACGGGTTACGACGCGTTGTTACATACATAATATTATGTAAAACGTAATATTCAAGTAGGTAATTGTAATTTTTACCCACTACGAAGATAAAGGCATGATGGATATACCAGTATATGTGTGTGAACCACGACATATCGCCTAAACCACTGATACTATTTTAATGAGAATATTGTGACTTGTGTCAATACGACTCACATGAATATGGAGTCGTAGATAGGCCCGAGTAGATAAATTTTGGTAGGTACTGTACAATTTTGTATGCAGTTATTATGATCTAAACCGTTCTAATGGCCAGTGCTAGTTTAACCTTATTTTTATATAACTTCTAATACTGGCACATTAGTTTATGAGCTAATAATGTCAATGTTTGAATTCGAATTTTGTCATGTTCCTTGATTTAAGTACATCGACGGCCTATATAAGGCGAATTTAGTTATATGATATATCATTTTTTTGAGTTGGAATAAAGTCATCAAGAAGAGCAGCAGTTTTACTTAGTAGTCACTATTGGAGAATTTTCCAGGTACCAAGTTTTTTTCAATTAACGTAATCGGGTAATATACCTGTAAAAAGTATATTTAATATATTTTATCTTACCAATTCTCGGCCAGACGTACTATGCATAGCCGGCGCGTGTTTATTTTGGTATGAATTTGTCTGGCGCACTGAGTCACGGGCATAAAGCTCCCAGCTGGACCGTACCCTACTCAGTACTCACTCGTGTCATTTTATCATTGATCTTTATTTCCACGATATAAGGGTCATTCTGTAGCAACTCCGGGGTAAAATAATTGTGATTCTGTATGTTGTCAGATAGCGCCCACTTAGTTGTTTAGGCTGCCATGTTGGGTAATGTAAGTGTCGACGGGATAAATGGCGGTCCCCTAATGTCCAAGAGGATGTAAGGTTTGGACTTTGGTAGACATTTTGTAAGCAAGATTGACAAAAATAACTATTCTTAAATATTAAAAGTACGTGGGCTTAACCGAGAATTTCTATAATAAATAAAGAATAATGTTAATCGAATGAGCTAATGGCTCAAACATAGCAGGTAATGACTCTTATTTTATTCGGACAAGTTAACAACGAACACGTTATTCGGACATGCTTTTAAACTGATTTTAGGAAGAGTTTAAAAATAGAGTATATTCTATAGAGTATAGTACATAGTTTTTAAGGAGCCATTAATTATCTAGAAGAAGGAGAAGAACTCTTACATTTTAATCTTACTTAAATGCTTTAGGCACTTCAACCAAAAGCAAGATTAGGCATTGTTAACACTTCAGACAATACTAATTGTACAACAGCCTCGCTCTGTTTGTTGTGACTTGTGAGCTCTACCGTCACAACAACAATTAGTGTTATGACTTATGACAATCTAATCTAATCCTTTCTATGTAGTTACGTTATAATATTCTGGTAGTGACATAACATTGTTATAATGGACTTTACCGTAAAGTATATTGAACTCTTCGTAGGTTTATTATACTGCATGGTTAGTAGCACAGTGTATAAACTACACTTCCTTGTTTTATTGATTAAAAGACATTATTATTTTAATTTCCTGAACCTTAGTGTCTTTTGTCACTAGATAATTCTACTATTCTACTATTGCGAGTCTTGTGTCCTGTTTTTGGGCGAAATTGTCGTGGTTTTTGTAACTTCAAACCTGGTTTTTTAAATTTTAGGTTGGCAACCCTAACATATAGCATAGTTTTCATCACGGGATTTTCACGGGAGAGCGTTCTGTTTAATGAAGGTACCTATGCAGAAACTCAGTACAGTTTCTGTCTCCGAAGTTCTCCGTCGTACCCACGAAATCGACCGTCGAAAGTGGCAAAGTATCGTCTGCCGTCGAGCCGTCAGTAATTACTGACTATAGTGACTGTAGTAAATAGTTGATGACGCATCGCAATTCGCAGGTGAGTGACGATGATGTTCCGCCCATACTGTCGCTTGTGACAGATTCGTAGGCTGACTCATAGTCTAATAAGCCACTTTGAGGACTGAAGTCGCTTTTATAAAAGTTCAGACTGTTTTATTCTGCTACTTGCAAGCCTCGTTGTCGTCTACTCTTTAACTTTCATTTCGCTCATATAATTTTGAATCTGACGGAAATAAACAAATCTTCCCTCATTATTAAAAACATTTTATTGCAATAGGTATAAAATTGACGTTGTTTCACATAAAATTAACAACGTCATTCAGGAATTGGTGCATTTATTTTAAAACGTCATTTCCATGGAAAAATGTGATTACCACGAAACATAATATATAAGCAGTTTACCAAAAACCTGTTAATTGTAATATAACTTTGCCGTTTACGAGCCCTAGCACAAATAAGTTTTTGTTTAAAGGCCGTAAATTCTCCGTAAATATATATATACAACGTGTGCCTCTATTCGAAAGTTCAATTAATTTTGTGACAGCACTCCTTTATGCCGTTCCCCCAGTTAACAAATACTTTGAAGACGCTAGGGGTTATATCAAAGTGCCTGAACATCAATTTTGCGACATCAAAAGCAATTTTGCCTTGGGACGACACGCCAAAAAACATCTTTTGTGTCTCGGGAATTGTGTTCGAGAATTAATTGTAGCAGAAATTCATTGAAATAAGAAAATAATATCACAACTTTCTTTATAAAACTAAGTCCTTAGTATAATGCTATGCAATAAGCTTTACCGCGGCAGTCCCCGAGTACCACACGTATTTCTTTTGTTTCTAAAACTGAATACACTTACAAAGTTAAAAACCATTCAAATGTTTGGTCTCAACTCAATTGTAACAAGTTTTCCAGCAAGAACTAAGTCGACATCTTATACGCTCGTACAATTCCATGCCCTCTGCTAACTGCTCGTTCAATTCCATGCCAGCTCTACTAACAAGCTCTAATTAATACAAAAAATAGTTGTAAGGGCGTGCACACACTGCGCACAAATCCGCGTTACTTCCACTCGGTCGCACGTCATGTATTTGTTTAAATAAGCGTAAAATCCATTTTGCAATGAGCTTCGCCCGCGTGTCCGGAGCCGAGAGCCATTCATTATGCAGACGCCCCACATTAAAATAAACGCCTTGATGTACTATCGCCAAAGCTGCCGCTCGATCAGGCATACGATGATCTTCGCAGAATCTTTTCAGAGCCGTTGAATCGCAAAGTTTTGACTGGTCAAGTGGTCAAACAGGGATTTGTCGAATACAAGTTACAACTACGAATGAACGAAAATGAACATTGCTCATTCTGAACACAGATGACTTTCACAAACCTTTATAGTCCGAGAGCCGGCCGTATAAAAGTCCTATGGATCAGATACATGAACCATTTTTTGAATATAGATCGAGAAACTATAAAACTAAAGGTAGACACCCCTAAAAATGTCTGATTTTGGCCGCATGCCGCATAACGGTACGGAACCCTTCGTACGGAGTCCGACTCGCACTTAAAATAATCGTTTAAGTTATCTGAGGGGTTTTAGTTTCAGAATCGCTTAAAAAAATTAATGTATTTGATTGATTAAGAAAAATTAAGCAAAAAATATGTACCTTTGATCGTGGTCGACGCTCGGTCGCGGCTGAATTGAGCTTGTCGACCTTTGAAAACTCAATTCTGCTCATCGAATACTTATTTTCTCGTTAATTTTTTCTATGTATCTTATGGGTTATAATAATGTCCGGAATCACAACCGGAAGTGAGGTCATAATTTTGCATGTGGTCAAAATCACAAATCAAACATTTTTAGGGGTGTCGACCTTTAGTTCTATAGTTTCTCGATCTATATTCCAAAAATGGTTCATGTATCTGATCCATAGGACTTTTATACGGCCGGCTTTCCCACTATTAGTTCAGCTTCGAAATTCTATTTTGATGACGATCACAAATTTTGAAAATCCTGTTACAAAAGCGTAATTTTCGAGAAACTAAATTAGAAAATTTTGTTCAATCTATTCTCGCCTAACCGTATAAAAATTCAAAACACTTTTGTTGTACAGAGTAAACATTACTCTGAATTCATTTAAAAAAAGCAATCATGATAAATAAAATTGAAAAACTGGATCCGTATAAAGCTGACAAAACAAAACACAAGCGATTAAATTAAGGGTGAGCCTTGTATAAGTTTTATTAAGCGGCCGCACCGGAGCTCCGGGCTTCGCCCTCGCTGTGCCTGACAAGAGCCCACTTATCCCGTACCAGATGCAACAATATTACTTATTATAATTTATCTTGTTACGAGAAAGTTTCGGGTAAATAATTTATTTATGTAGATATCAATCGAATCGAATGCAAAATAAAAAGTTTTTAAATGGTCAAAGTTAAATTAATATTCGAAAACTATATTTATAGTAAACTCTACTAGCTTTTTTAGGCTTCCGTAGCCAAATGGAAAAAAACGGAACCCTCATAGATTCGTCATGTCTGACTGTCTGTCTGTCCATCCGTATGTCACAGCCACTTTTCTCCGAAACTATAAGAGCTATACTATTGAAACTTGGTAAGTAGATGTAGTCTGTAAACCGCATTAAGATTTTGATACAATAATGGAAAAATTATTGAAAATTTTAGGGGTCCCCATAGGTACAACTAAATCAAAAAATTTTTTTTTTTCATCTAACCTATGCGTGTGGGGTATGATCTATGGATAGGTGTTCAAAAATCATATTGAGGTTTCTAATATAATTTTTTTCCAACCTGAATAGTTTGCGAGAGAGACTCTTCCAAAGTGCTAAAATGTGTGCCCCCCCCCCCTCTAACTTCTAAAGTAGGGGCATGATAAGTCGAAAAAAAATATATGATGTACTTTACTATAAAAACTACCAACGAAAATTGGTTTGAACGAAATCTAGCAAGTAGTTTTTTTTTATACGTCATAAATGGTAAACTTAATTTAACTTTCATTAAATCAACTGAAATATAAAAATAAATCAAAAACCTTTTAATTCCATAAAAATAAACATTATTGCTGCTGCAGAACCCTTCATGGGCGAGCCCAACTCGCCCTTGGCCGGTTTTTTATTTTTGTTTAAATTTAACGCCTTTACAAAGAGTTGGGTAATATTAAGAAAACTGTATGTAGAGTCTTAATTAAGTCTTAACGCTACTAAAAAAAAATACTAGCAACAAAACACTTCTTTCAATGAACACTTATCGGAGAGCCTTACAAACATTTCATAAAATTGTTTTCTAAATTTAGCCAAGGGTGAAGAACAGCTATCAAACAAGAGTATAAAACAAACTTGCGAGCGAACGAAAATACTTTCAGAGTGGATTGTTTTTGCTTAAGTCAGATTTCACTTAAATACCTTCCATTCCGATGATTTATCGCTGTCAGAGATTATTTCTCTCTTCACTCTTGGCAAATATCTAAACAAATTCATGAAAGTCCAGTGTTATTTGTTTGGAAATCGTAGCTGTCGTGTCCAAAAAAAATATTTTATTGCTGCAAATATTCTTGAATTATGGTGTTTTCTTTAAACTTAATAAAGGTTGAAGGGGTCAGGACTCAGGGGACATGAAAATGTAGACCGTAATAGTGTGAAAGTGTATGTGTCAGTCTGTCTGTATATCCTTTTGTTTCTTTTATATTGTGTCAGATGGAATTTGGTGTAACGTTGCAATTTCTTTGCATTCAATTTTTTTACTTGTATCGTGTTTTTTTTTTCCTATGGCAATTTCCGAATACACACATTGATGTCATTACCTTGCCATAATAAAAAAAAAACCCGATACAAGTAAAAAAAATGAATGCAAAGGAATTGCAACGTTACATTGGTTCCTTAATATATTATGTACTTTGAATCCCGGCAAAGAACTTTCGGTAGTTTTCACGGCCTCAAAATTTTCCGCGCGGTAAATAGAAATCTAAACGAAATTGTGGGCAACATCTAGTACACTATAACTATTGGAATTAAAGTTTATGTTATAAATTCATCAAAGCGAAGTGCGGGTTTACCCATGTAACGCCTTATCTAAGTCCGGCTTAAGGCCAGCCTGCTCGGACTAAGCTCTTTGATTGAGGTGCCTGTCACTACCTATCCTACCTACAAATCTGCCATATAGACTACCATAGAGTATAGATCCAAGTATATAACTATAGGCTAAAGGGTTGGCAAAGATATCGTAGATAGTTTCTACTTGGCTCGATCCTATTGACGATATCTACTAAGTACGTACTCGCAAAATAAAATCCCGAACGAACGGAAGTGCGCTCAAAATATTCTATATTATGTGATGTCAGATGTGTCTATGTCCCTCTGTATGCCTTTAATCAAAATCGATCCAGTGGTTTTGAAGTCTATTTGGGTGACCTAACACGCTATGCTTTATGATATGTAATTATAATAATAAATAAACTGGTTGCTGCCTACCGTCTCTTTGAACCAATAGCAAAACATTAAGAAATAAGTAAATACAAAGAAACTATTCTATAAACTATGTCTTAAGATCCCAGAGGTCATAAATACTGGCCAACATTATTATCAAAGTCTTTTCTCCGCACTCCACACTCACATTTTGTTGTTTCGACTTCCGACAGAACTAATTTAGAACAAAAGTTTTTTCATAAAAACTAAAAATAATCGATAGCTGTCGATACAATTGTGTAGTTTACACGTCTTTATAAAGTGTTTTTTCGTTATTGAAAAATATTTCTATTTAAATTTTAATAAAATGGAACTAGTGTCCTAGGGCTCTTCTCCGTGAACTAATTGCAAACTAATTGCAAAATCGACGTCAATCTTGGGCTATCACTAAAGAATATGCCCCTCTATACTCTATACTCTATAGGTTCTTACTACACATAGAGATATTATGTACTACGTACTAGAGGCGCCATTGCAAACAAAAAACATGTCACACTTGAGGCATGAGCGGGGTGAGAGGCGGGGCGGTGATGGCTATAGATCAGTACCGCAGAAGTGACACAGTTTTGTGCCTACACACGAATGAATGCAGACTCTATTTGAGTGGATAAAATAAAACAAAGATTTTTACTAAACATTATTAAAAGCTTTTATTTAACTTACTCTGTATATTATTATGTACATATTATTAAATATATTAGTACATATTATTATGTAAGTTCGGGTGGAATTTTTGAACTCAATTTCGAAGTATGTATTGTTAGCGGATGTCAATGGACTAGCTACATGATATTATATTAATTTATTTAAATCGGTATATTATGTTAGTCACTATATATAATTTTAATAAGTGATTATTATATTTTAAATATTAATAAGTAAGGTACTTGATTTTGACAAATAGTTAGTTATAAATGGGCGGGAGGATTATTTACTTCCGTTATAACTTCCTCTTCTCATATTTAAGTAAATAATTATCTTAAATATGGGAAGTACATTAATTAATATTTAGAATTATGTACTTAACTTATTCTTAGTCATTCTTAATTTTTAATGTGTTTTTTTATGATTTTACTATATTTGAATTGTCAACGGAAGTTCGTTTCTTTTGTGTAAAATGGTAAAAAAAGCCAGCCATATTGCATTGATTGATTCATTCTGTAATTAACTTTGAGACGTGTAAGGTGAAACTCTGCTCGAATAAATACCGCTCAATGTATAATTCAAGACTTTTACTACTCTCTAAAAGTATGTACATCTAATATTTTAACCGATTGAGCTGAAATTTTGTATACTTACACGTTTGGTTTGAATGACAATGCACGATACAGTATGACATCACTATAAATATAAAATGGCCGACCATCCAAGATAGCGGAATAGTTCTTTTCTATGCCGTCCTATAATAACAGTATGGATATTAAATAAAAGAACTTTTTGAGAATAACTCGAAAACGAATGTAATGTCATTCTACATCCAATATGGCGGCTCATCTAAGATAGGGGAATACAAATAAAGTTTCGTTTATTTCTGCATGACTAAAGAATTGGATTTCAGTTCAAAATTGTTAAGTGAAATCCAACTTTTAAGTCATGCAGAAATAAACGAAATAATAATATAATAAGTCGCTAAATATTGACACGGTTTTTTCACTAATCGACATCAAGTACAATTTCTCAAGGACATAGAAGTTAATTAGATTTTTTATATAAGATAACGGGGCAAACGAGCAAACGGGTCACCTGATGGAAAGTAACAACCGTCGCCCATGTGCACTCGTAACGTCAGAAGAGCTGCTTAAAACGATTCTGGCGATAGTTCGTTTTTTCGACAGTTTTGCAGTGCGCGGAAGAAAGTTACGCGAAAAATGCATGGTGGAAGACCGCAACTTATCAAGGTGATGGGATGGTCCTCAGAGCACTCCCCGTGATACAACTGATAGAGGATGCAGAGCGAAGCTACATCTCGGCACAATTCCAAGAGGTCCTGCCTGTTTAAAATAGTATGGCAGTCAACAATTCGAGCGGCCCTTCGTTCAAATTCAGTACTTGTACAATAATACACAATAGCACTTATTAGGCAGCGTACATCGTTGGATACGATCCAGAGGGAGTAGTTGATATTTTGGCGCACCATAATATGAGGCCGAACCTGCGCCTTACAGAGTTGTAGGCGTTGGTCCGGACTGAAATACTGTCTCGCTCTATTAAGAACACCAAGATTCTTCGAGGCTAACTTGGCCTTACTTTAAGTGGTGAACGCACAGACTTGTGTCTTGACGATGATAATGATTAATCGAATGTACCATTAGCATATAGCTTTAATTCTTAAAATAACGTAGAAACCCCCAAACATGTATCTATAAGGAGGTCGGAGATCGTTCACCACCTTCGAACCTTGGTATATCTTGGTGCAAAATCTGACTTTTTGGTATGATTTACTTGCCATACTTATAGTATGGCCACCAGGTACGGAGTTAGCTCGACCAGTTTTGGAGCTACAAACCCCCCAGTTTTGGAGCTACAAACGGTCGAGTTAACTCCGAACCAAGGATTTCGAAAATCGGACTACAAACGGCTGAGTAATCGTTGAACATACAAAAATAATAAAAATAAACATACATACAGCCAAACGTATTACCTCCTTTTTTGGAAGTCGGTCAAAAACCAAAATATTACATACCAAAATTTTGCAAAACCGTTACAGCGGCTTAGGCGTGAAGATGTAACAAACAAGAGAGAGACAGACAGATAGACGGACGGTCAGACAGACGGACAGACACACTTTCGCATTTATAATAATTATATTATAATAAGTATGGATCCAAAGTCCACTACATATTTACCTTATTTAAATTACTTAAATATTTATAAATACAATTATAATGTACGCATGTATAACGTACAGGTAATACCGTATTTATATTATTACCAAAATACAAACTCGTCTACGTGAATACTTCATTCATCGTCGTCACATCATAGATATCTGTATTCTGCCTACATTCCCCTCTGAATCTACTACTCTATGACAATGCGAAATGGCGCGCGTCTTCGCCTAGTAATTGAATGTTCGTATTTTAATTGAAAATAATTAAATAAGAACACTAACCGATGAAATGTTATTCCGTCGCATTTGGAAGTGCCTTTGGAATTATTTTTACAGTATCGTAAGACACACCAAGGCATTTTTGTGACTTTTATTTTGTTTTTTCATAATTGTCATACGTCTAGTGCGCAGAAGAGCTCGCGGCCGACTAAGTGCACTGCGGCTATATAGATTCTGTTGAATGTGATTAAGCATTGCGTTGCGGTGTCAAGTCTAGTACGTAGTACTTATATGTCAGTGTTACTACATAATATCTTGCCCAGCATAGGCCAACGCTGAATAAAAATAATTATATACCTACAGCCAATGATTAAAAACTCAAAGCAGATATGTTACTACCGCGCGCGTTGTGAAGATTCAAATACGGCCCAATTGGGTCGTCTGTTATTTAGTCTGCATCGAGCGCAGTCACGAACGTGCCGCGTCTTGTCTTACCTAAATAAATTGAAAATGACGTCGTGCGTGTTTCGAAAATGTACCAATTATGACTCAAAAGAAAACAAAACACATGGAACCTTTTACCACATGTCTTGATTGCAATACATACCTCGATTATTTACATTTTCAATTATTTTTTGGAACAATCTGGAAAAATCGAATTTTCGTCATAGCTCAGGCGAAGAAAGAGACAGCGATATGATTCGACGTTTAAAAATAGAACTGTCTCTTTTATGTAAATGGTTTTTCGTATCTTTTGTTTCACTTATCTGTCAAATTTGTCAATGTTTGCAATTTTGAATTTGAAAATTGTTCGGAAGAGATTTAAGCCGGAAAATAGTATGGACGTAACAGATCTGTATAAGTAGAATATCATTGCCTACAGCCGAACATAGAACCTGTCTACTTTTTAGTAGTAAGCTCATAAAATATTTAAACTACTTTAATATTTTGTGCTATATGAAGCGGCGGTGGCACTATAAATTGTGGCAGCATTTGATAAAGACACAATATCAATATCATCCAGAAGACTGGCTCCCCTTCTCGAATCTTTCGCAGTAAATAACAATAATTTCAGCAAATAAATACGTTACAGAGAGCGAGGGTGTGCCGCACTGCACCAGTGATTTCAGTTCAATATTTTTTATTTGTATAAAATATTGTATGGACATTATTGGACAAAATTAATTACTCGTTGATTGGTTGGATTGGATGAATAGCATATTTTGTATTAATAGTTAATACAGAAAATTTATCATAAGTAATGATTTAAATTTCAGTTTGTTTAACTAAGCAGTAAGTTAATAAATTAATAATATAAACTGTAAAACTATAAAAAAAATATAATAAGTTGACTCGAGCATACAAAATAAAATGGCAATAAAAATCTTCAATTTCGGCAAAATAGCGGGCGATATGAAGGGTTGCAGACAACGTTAAATGAATTCGAGCCGGTCACAAAGACAAGTGATACGAGTATTATCCCTCACAGCCACTGATCCCGAAATATGCTGTAATTATATCGAACGAATATCAACGGTCCGGTGCGTTTCTGTTACGATCGTGTCGGCGCACTTTATGCACAGTTTAAATACGGTAGACCATGGTCACCAAATGGCGGACCGCCGACCCATTGTGTGCGGACCAAGCATTTTCGAAGATGAACTTGGTTAAAAATAAATTTGGTTCTCGACTTACTGATGAACATCTCCAGGATTTAATGTCAATAGCTTGCACAAATTTTACTCCAAACAAGCAACAAAAATTGTCACTTTTTTCATTGATATATAAATAAATGTTTTTTTTTTACAAAATGTGTGGACCGCGAAGGTCATTTCATTTCTTAAAATTGACCCCGAGCGAAACTAATTGGTGACCCCTGCGGTAGACCATCTTCGTTATGAACACGAATCGGGCGCACACACATCGTGAATCGTGATATCAAATAGACCCTAGAGTCTAAAACTGTGATAAACGGACGATTTAAAGTAGATTCTTCTTAAGACTGATATTTCATACAATGAATTGAATGAGTATTACGAATATGTCATTTTAGACCTGTAGAACAAGGCAACATTACGTTCCACCTTAAAGTTTTTCCATTTTCCAATATCATTTCAATAACATATAAAGTAACGCTACTGTATACGTTTGTATTATGGTTTCTGCCTCGCCGCCCGACGTTATTATAACCGATTTTACAGTACGATTGATTAATGCGATAATTGATATTATTAGTTCACGGTCGGAGAGTGCGATACCAGTATTAATGACTAGTGCAAGGCTGTTAGTTGTTACTGAGACGGAGCCACGAGCACTGAATAGAAAAAAATATATAAATGAAAGAGAGAAATCATAGGCTTAGTAAATCTCGTTGTAAAGTAGTTTGATTCGAGGAGTATTACTTTTTGATATTCAAATTGAAAATTGGACTATAAGGACCAGATTTGAAACGTGAAGGAAGATTTAAATTTATTTTTAGTCCTCGGAATTTTACCCGGTGTAGTAGTCTTATAGTCTCAACTTTCAACCTTATACGACCACGTTGACCCATAACGGACAATATATGTATATATTATAGGCGATTACGAACCTGAAGAGTGAAGACTGAAGAGGGTATTCGTATGTGATTTTCTACCTTCGACGTCGATTGTCCATTTACCATCGAAGAAATTGATTCAGGCAATAGGCAGTTGACAGACCTACGTCAATTGGTCGGATTATGTCAATTCAATGGCTGTGACCTGTCGGATGGGTTTGACACAACGTGACCAAATTACGTAGGTCCGCCATCTGCCTATGAATCAACTTCTCTGATAGTACAATGTACAGCTGCGCATCGTTGGAAATCATGGTTATTCATCATACAATAATATGAAGCCTTTACAAAGCAACATGTAGTATGAAATGTAATTTCCTCGACAATGACAAGGAACCACAACTAGCGGTAATAATACATTTCGTGCTCTCTCGTGACTGCAGTGGAAATGAAACGTGAGCAACGCAATTAGGTCAGGAGTTAGGACTTTTAGGTGTTTCATAGCTAGCCTCTAATTTGGCCGTCAGTCCGTCCGTCCGTCCGCCGGCGGCCTCGTCACGCGATCTCGCGTCATTTATCTGTCGGATATTTATTAATCTCCGCTTATTTAGTGCCGGCCCGGGAGATAAATCTCGATCCGGTGGGAAATTAGAGTGAATTATGTACTCGCTTGTCCCGACTCGTAATAAATCGATATTCGAATCGATCATTGTTCCCCCGGGATTGACGATAAACTTCAGCGTTGTCACGTTTTTATATTTTCCTCATTTGTTTTGTTTTTACTTTACCTATATTAGTTGTTTGTTATTTTACAGTACGAATGTGCCATATTCTGCTCTAGTTTGAGCAAAACTTATAATATATTACCTTTTTAAAAAAAGCACACAATATTCCAATATAAATATTTTATTCTGCACATACATATTATGTGCGAATGAAATATTGCAATTAGTTTTCTTTAATCACAAACCATGCAAAGAAATGATTTTCCTACCAACATTGCCAACAACAAAAATTTAATCCGACACGTCCTTAATCTTTGTATTTAATATTAATTCTATAATAAGAAGTCGTGCAGGTACGCGGGCCGCCCTCCGCGGCCCTCGGGGGTTCCGTCCTTACGTGCCGGAATAAATTGAATTCACTAGTGGATGGTATTCAAACACTCCACGAAGGAACGCTACGAGCAACGCGTACGATAGAGCAGAGATAGGATTTAGCCATAATCAACTTTACCGACATTTAAATAAAGTGCAATATGGTTGAATCTGATAATGAATACTCGCACATCCTCGAATCGCTTTAATATCTTGCACTTTATTTTAACAATAATTATTCCGTTCTTTTTGGGGTGGATCATGTTTTCTTTCACTAATACAAAGAATGAGCATTCGTTCTTTTAGTAAGTATAGGTATCCCTTGATCACAAGAATATATAATATGTACTACAATAAACTTACCTAGACTGTTTAATAAGACTATATACTAGTAAGTTTAATAAGACTATATGTAGTGGATGAAAAAATTGAATTTTTCAGCGTTCCCTTTATTTTACCTCCGAGTTCACTTCCGAGTTCCGACGCAAACAATTTTATTTTGATTTAAGTATTTTAGCACCGTAGCTCCTAAAGACAGCTGTTGTTGCATTTTCTTATGGGAGTTATTTTTAATTGCGATTTAGCATTTAAAATTGGCGTCTTTACCCCCTTCTGTAATCAAAGCAAAAGTAGGTATAAAGATCTGCCTACGGTTTACGTCCGTATATAGTTCTTATAAAGCAAACATTTCCAGCAAACACTCAGGTATTACACAGCAGCACTAGGTATTTAGACCTAGCACTTAGGTACATTGCGTTGCGGCTATGTCGCAAATGCGGTTTCGTGGCTGCAGCGAGGCGATAGGAATGTTTAGACTTTAGGCTATGCGACTCTATTATGTGGCATTACTCCAGGCAGATGTTTTTGAGATACCATTCTCAAACGGCATAGTGTAATTTGAAATAATAGCTAAAAAGATAAAGCAAATGTTGATATGTACGTTATGTACTTAGCATCTGTTCTGTGAGCAGATTGTCTGATATTTAGCACCTTTTCTGTAGGGAACCTTTATCACGAAATTATTCAATTGTATTACACCTTTTCTATAGGCTACCTTGGTGATGAATTTATTCACATTTCACTTGTTCGAATGCACTTTTCATCATGACTCTATTTGTGTAGCTACAATAGTATTTATTATTCGCAGGACAATTATTGTAATCCTTTCTTACCCGTCACTCATTTGAATTTGTTCAGAAAGAGTGTGAATCCAGCTCGATTGCTTGATCTAAATCCTTCCTTTGAAAACCTGTCACGCGTATCTGAGAACGCACAAAAGTTGCACATGTTACATTTTATGTTATTTAACCTCTTAGTGATCTTTATGGCGTTGGAATAAGGGTGTAAATATAGGGTTGCAGTAGCGCACATGCCGCAGTGTGCACCGCCCATATAATACACCAGCTGCTGCGCGGTTTTTTACTCCCATTACCGCCGCACCCCCGGGACCGGACCGTCAAACGACAAAACTTTACTGTCGAGGCACTAGCTGTGATTCAATGAAACTGCACCGCTGAAAAGCTTTTAAAAATCGGCCAAATGCGAGTCGGACTGACACACGAAGGGTTCCGTACCAATAGACCAAAAATAGGCAAAGAATGGTGATTTTGTGTGGGAAATATTAATTATTTTGTTTTTAGTATAGTCGCAGCAACAGAAACATAATTTGTGACAACTGCCTAGCTATCGCGAGTCGCGACTCTTGAGATTACATCCTGGAGACAGACGGATGGACACGCAGCGAGGTCTTATCAATAGGGTCCCGTTTATATCCTTTGGGTACGGAACCCTAAAAATGATGTATATAACTATATAGCAACAATAGCGAATCCCTCCGCCTGGCGCCGCCCGAGCTACGAAAGACTATTAAGAAAACGATCAGTCAAGAGCTCTACTACAGAGATGGAGGCTATACCTCATCTATTACATTATAATTACTGCTTAACGAACGATCATAAAATATATTGCTATAAGTTATAACACACAATTAACCGAAAATGCAACAAAGAGAAAAAGAAAAAAAAATTCATTAGTAATTATGTACCATCGGAGAAATTGATTCATAGACAATTGACGGACCTACATCAATTGGTCGGATTATGTCAACATAATGTAAGCCAACATCTGTCGACTGGGTTTGAAAAAATGCGACCAAAATACTCAGGTCCGCACTCTGCCTATGAATCAACTTCTCTGATAGTACTACTTAATGAAAAGTAATGATTATTGTTAATTTCGAAAACATTACAAGTTACAACTAAACAACTAAAACCTAAAAATAATCCAGAACAACCTGTGTAACGTGCGCTTGGCGCATTCGTTAGCAAACAACGCCAAAAACAAATATTTATTTAGCGGGACATTAAAAATAAAATTTTTTGCTCCCGTCCGCGCCCCATCCCTCACATCAATTAACGAACCAAAACCAGACACCGTGTATTTAATACCTGCACCGAAAATGTTTACTTTTTGTGTGCACTCAGTGCAGTTGCCAGTAAAAAGTTACGGAAAAATCTAGTTTTATGTTCTACAGAGGAAACTTGTGTGGTGTTGTAAAATTTTGTTAATTGACTGCTACATAAAAATGACGCTGACATTTAAAATTAAGAGGATTATATTCTTAATGATTAAGCTGTTTTATTTTTTCAACTTTCTAATTAATAATGACACACGTACGAATGAACTGTTCAATTCCACAGCTCTTTAGTTTGTAACAGCCATTTGTTTTAGCTCCGTGAGCCATTACTGAATAAACGAGTGAGCGATAACGAAATACATTATGGATCTGCTAGTCGTCATCACAAGACTGGAGGACTTAGCTCTTAGTGGCTCTTGGTGGGCCAAATAAAGAGCTAGCACGGTAAAACCTAGCCAACATGAGTCAAGGGAAAGAAAAGACCCTGACTAAGGAAGACTTTAAATAGTCTAGTATAGTCACACTTCGGAAGTTCAGAGGTTTGGAACTTCATAAGATCTGGAAGATATTGATAATATAATATTTCCTAGTCAAGTCTTATACATTATATGAAAATTGAGAGTCTTTTTACAAAATTAAAGAAAATATTTATGACTAGTTATAACAACCCTAAGTGTGTATGTAAATTGAAAAGGAATCTTCAACCCGTCTCGAGTGGAAGCATCTGATTGACTTTTATAAATTGACCTCCAATTAATAGGGCTGGTACCGCCGACCTCGTTTATCCCCAAATAAATGTGGCCTACATTGTCCGAGGGCTATAGCCTATACGAAGACTCCTACGAATAACGCTTCGCCTTATTAAAAATGCTTTTGATGCTAGAAGTAAGTAATCATGATATTTTAATACACTAAATCCCACACCGGTTTTGGTGATGGTTCATGGTGGCCGGTTTTATTGAAGCCACGGCCAGTAACGCAGGAGTAATTTCATAGTGCCAGGAGTAGTTTTATATTTGTTTGTTAGTGCCAAAGTGTGTGCGTAATACACAAGAGCACTCTCTATTCTTTTACTCTCATATCCCAGTGGGACGAAAGACCGACGTGACTGGCGAGAAATCAGGCGCAGGACCGACTTTTTACATACCCATCCGACGCATGGATCATCTTACTTGTCAGACAATCAGGTAACCAGCCTGTCCTAACCAAACTTGGAAATAACACGTTTCCAACGCGGGAATCGAACCCACGACCTCCGAGTCAAGAGCTACGCTCTAAACCACTGGACCACGGAGGCGTTATTTTTTAGGTTTCTAATGATATTTTACTGCAATACAATATTATACATATTTACATAATATTGTTCTTTTACACATGAATTACAATATGTAGAGTATTCTTCAGTAAGTGGGCCAGCCTAACGTGCTGTTTCAATAAACATGTGAATATTATTGTATAACTTTACATCAATAAACGTTTCAACATTGTTTTTCAAGCATGTTTCACGTCCATATAGAGTACGTCGAAGACAGAACAAATACGGAGAGACGTGGTAAATGTTTACTGTACATAGAAACAGAGCAACAACGGAGTTTTTAGTTACAGATTTAAATAAATAAGAGTTAGTAGTTCTAATAATTAGTATTTTATATTCATCATCAAACTATTCATAGTAATAATTTCATTTAAGTTTTAGGGTAATAACAAAGCCATTACAGCTAGCTATTTCTAGCTAAAAAAATCATTCAAAAAATTAAAAAATTCAATGAGTCGGATCTACTCTAGGTATACGATTATATTTTGTGGTTTGACTAGTAACAGTTAATCGAACTCAGTTAAACTCAAAGACGAATACAGTAACGCCATCTCTTGTTTGGCGCACGAAACACATGTTTTTTTTTCAGATTGATGTTTATAGGCTAACATAATGTGGCCCTACCACGTCACACGTCATTTCACGTGATCGAATACAAAACAAACATTAAACCAACGTTGATCGATCGACTGGTGATATGAAATTTAAAACTCGTTTCGCCACACAAATCATATTCGACATCTATATGTATGGAAACGCGTGTATCCAGTGTCGACGTTGATCAATCGCCTCGGCCACTTTCAAACTTACAGCTCAATATAGTTTTCAACCAGTAGAGTTAAAAAAAACATGTTCTATTTTTAAATTTTCAGTTGCCAAACTTAGGGGCTGTTTCACCACTTCCTGATAAGTGCCGAATAGGCTATACACCACTTAACTTGACAGATAGAGTATGGAGTATCTGTCAAATAAGTTGTTGATAGCCTATCCGGCACTTTATCAGGAAGTGGTGAAACAGGGCCTAATTGTTACTTGTATCCAAATAAAAACAGAGTGAAAATTAGAAAAACAGTACTTATCATGAAAATTTTATCAGAAACAAAATATATGAACATCTTGAACAAATGTTGGTTAGAATTGAATACAATTTTTAAAACTAGATAGAATATACCAAAGAAAATTTGTACGACGCTGGTAAGTATTGATAACGTCAAAGAGTTGAACATAAATTAGATATTGCTCTCCAGGGAAATGTAGCCACAAGTTTCTGGACCGAGGTTGGGCGGTTACTGAGTCTTAGAACAGATATTCCCTCGCGACACAGTATCAAAGTTAACTTAAATAATATGATCTTCTAAAAGCCAGACAGTTCAAATTGGTAGCTTGCAATAATACACCCGTGTTTAAATTGTATCTAGGTATACCTACATAACTAAATTGTATGATCCTTGCTGGATAGGCAAAGTACATATTATCCCTGAATATTGCACTACGACACCTTGTCTAATACAAATTATAATTATTATAAACTGAGTACACTATAACTCATAAGTTTATACTTAAATTTTATAAGTGCAATTCCTAAATATTACGTAGTACGTACACATTAATTTCTACATTAACGCTTCTTTTTAATAGATATGTCAAAAAATTTAATCCTCTTCTTAGACTTAAAGATATAATATCAAAAAATCGATCACCAAAACTTGTGGCCCTGTTTCCACTTGGTTGACTTTCGGGTGGCGAGGCTTAGCGCCTGTCAACTTTAAGGACTTAATCGAAGGATATGACACTTTTTACGTGAACATAATAATTATATAGTATAGTAAATTAAAATTGAATCTTCCGACTTCCAAAGAGAAGGAGTTTATATGTTCGGTTCGGCTGTGGATTTTTTTTTATTTTATTATTTTTGTATGTTCAAGATTATTCCGCCGTTTGTGAACCGATTTTCAAAATTTTTGTTTTGTTGTATTAGGTTTCACTCCAATTTGGTGACATGCTTGCAAAAGTGGTGACCTGATGATGGGATCCATGAGTAATCGAGGGAACTCCTCGAAATTCAAATGGAAACATATAGTGATTTTGGTTTTATATGAAGTATTCCAGGCATATGTTACCAAAAAGTAAGATTTTGTACCACCATGGTTTGAAGATGGTGAAGAGAAATCCGACCTCCTTGTAGATACATGTTTGGGGGTTTCGGCTTTGTTTTAAGAACTGAAAGCATATTATGCTACTAAGCATATTAGATTATTCGTCATCATCAACACTACCCTTACACCATGCATTATATTATATACATCCTGGTGATGGGATCCATGAGTAATCGAGGAAACTCCTTAAAATTTATATGGAAACATATTATGGTGATTTTGGTTTTGTAAGAAGTATGCTAAGCATAAGATACCAAAAAGTGAGATTTCGCACCAAGGTATGTATGCTATGGTTCCGAAGATACTAAGAGAACTCCGGATTCCTTATAGATACAAGTTTGGGGGTTGGGGCGCTGTTTTAAGAACTGAAAGCATATGCTACTATGCAAAATACATTCATCATCATCATCATACTACCACGACAGAGTCACCAATGTCACATGGTAGACGGTAGTATCAGAGTAGACAGAACTAAGGAGTACCGCTACTCACGGTAGACAAAAAATAAGAGAAAGCTTGAAGGGAGTCAATGGATACAGATCGTGAGCGACCATTAGCACTGAAAGCCATAACTGGAAGGGCTTTATATATTCTTCAGTTGCATATCTTTAGGCAAAATAACGACTTAAACATGGTAAACGGTGACAATGAATGGTCGTATACTCATTTGTTAGACTAAAAACAGATTTATACATCATTAAGATGTAGAATATTCATAGATAATTTTGTTTTTCTAAAATAAACTGAATTATGTTCTTAATCGATATTAATTTAATGTGTTAATAGCATTTAAAAAGAGAATAAAAAAATATTGTTATTATTCGAATTATTCGAAAAATAATGTGGCGAATATTCGAATAATAAAATCGTCGAATATTTGAATAAAACGAATATTCGAATAACAAACCCTACATATAATTCACGATTCTGAGCTGGTATCGACTTCAAAATAATGAAGATTGTATACAGAGTTATAGTTGAGGTTTAGACAAATACTAAAAGAGGCACTACTAAAGAGTAAGAGTTATTTAATACGTTTTATTTCATTTATGAATAAGTAATGTTATTATTTTTACTTGAAAGACAGTTTTAATTTTTGTTACTAATTTAATTTTTGGTACGCGCGGCAGCCGCAGTACCTACTCGCGACTGACGTGGCATGGGCATGGCGTTGCCGACTGCCGTTGTCAGAGAATAATATTATGAACTGCGACGCAACGTCGTCGTGTGCGTAGAAGTCGGAAATGATTTTAATTCTTTGCTCAATTTCACTGATAGATTGTTAATCTACAATTAAAACTAAAAGCCTTTACCAAATTAATATTATGTATAATATAATTAATATATTTAATATTATATTATTTTAATACAATATAATTAATATTATCTTCATCTTAATGTTAGCTTTAAATCAAGATATCAAAAACAAAACTAAGCGAAATCTCATGCACGTCGTCAATCTTTCAAAACTTTTTCCATTTAATTATGTAAATATTCGTAGTCCTAATAGATAAATATTCGTCTGGTTGGGGCTTCGTGGAGGGGACTCGACACTCGACAGACTCCTCACTTCAATTAATTACATACAAATTATGAAGTTTGCATTTGAACTCTCTAGTAGCACATCGTTTTAATTAAACAAATTGGTAGTTTCTACATTTACTAATAGGTAGGTACTTCGCGGGGTTTCGTTTACTGATTAAGATTTTCATTTTGATGGATTATGGATTAGTAACATTCAATCGGAAGGGTGGTTTAATCAACATCCCATAATTATTAATATCAAATGTGCGTTAAATAAATTTCCTTAATATAAATAACAATAAGTAATATTATAAGTAGGGACCCTTCGCACCACCTGCAGACTGCATAAATAAGTATTATTATTTATTTGAAATTAGTATGAAATTTTTAAGAGAGATGAAGACTATTTAGTAAGCAGCATGCTAAGCATACATTAAAGAGGAAAGAGTTTCTTTCTACGGAAGTAAAACTAATAGATTTACATAGGAAACATTTCGTTTTGTCCCTAAAACCTTCCTTCTCATCTTTCAATCTATCAGTTTCCTTCTCATTCCTTCTGTGCTCTTGCTCATGCAGATGTAAGGATGTACCAGGACAGCAAAAAAATACAGGAGGTTACATACAACGCGCGTTTCACGTCCCGCCCCGAGCGAGTCCCCTATCAGATGACCGCGCCATTCGCATTCTAATGTCCTCAGATTACGCGTATATCTGACATTCCGTATCGATCCACGATGATCCATATCCGATGACTCCCGATAAGACCCCTCTAAATTATGTTAAATCCTATCCATATTCCATTGTAAACTACCTATCCATACTGAGGTTCTAACTTGTAAGTGGGGAAGTGCGTCTGTGTAAAAAAATGTGAGTGTCTATAATATTATGATTTAGCTTAGTACATAATACAGATTGTATTATTTACTAACTAAAAGCCGAGCTTTGTGAGGGCTCGCGTTGTTTTTCTGCGTGGTAATAATCTTTAAGGGTGAAGTCAAACGAGCGTAATTTGTGAGTTGTGAGTCGCAGAATTCTGCCGCGTAAATATCTTTTCATACAAATCACGACTCACAAAATTACGCTCGTGTGAATCAAACAGGACTTTTGTATGAAACTGAATGCAGCAGAATTCTGCCGAACCGAAATTCTGCGACTCACAACTCACAAATTACGCTCGTTTGGCTTCGCCCTAAGACAGTTTTTTTTTTTTTCAGAAAAGACTGGGTGGCCATACGAACAGTCTAGCTGCAGACTTAACGGGATCAGGCAGTCTAATCTTCACACGCCTCAAAAGAAACAGTGTACCAAATCTGTCTACAAGATACTTCTGTAGAGAATAGATGAGATTGTGCTCACTGGATGCACATCTTTGCTGAAGACAATACTCCAGATGACAATCGCACATCGCACTAGACTATTGTTGGAATAAACAGATATCTAGGTTACAGGATACATAAAAAAAATTTAATAGTATACAAATCTTGACTGACTGATGATAACACAGCTACATATAAATAAAAAATACTACTTATGTTAAAGCACAAGCGTCATAGTTTTTCCGTAAAGTGTACTACAAAAGTGCTCAGGTTGTGGGATACAGTATGAAATTTGGGTTATTTGAAGTTCCCGGAAAGGACACTTTTATCAAGGGAAAATGTACGGTTTTTCTGCGATAATATGCCATTGAAAGCTTTGCAATCATGCTGGCAATCATAGTTATCATAGCCCGACGTGACGAGGGCCTTTACAATGCAACAGTCATCAAATTTTAGCAAATGACAATTTTAGAGTGTATGAATGCGTAATGTTATAGACTCATTAATGAAAATGACAGTCTGTCTGGCCGCGGCTAATGGCGCTGACGCGGCCTGGTACTGACGCGGACGGCTCTAGATATCTCATATATTAATCACTATCGTGAACAGCGGTGATAAAGATAACTGTGATCTATGATTAGTATGCACTATGCAGCCTTCGTAATTGTTGTCTGTGTTCTGTAGGTGGATATGGTAAATTATAATGTTACAATTGTACAGTTTAGATGCAGCTTTAGCAGAATAAAGTACATAATGGCTTAAGGGTGAAGCCAAACGAGCGTAATTTGTGAGTTGTGAGTCGCAGAATTTCGGCTGGCAGAAATTCTGCTGCATTCAGTTTCATACAAAAGTCCTGTTTGATTCACACGAGCGTAATTTTGTGAGTCATGATTTGTATGAAAAGATTTTTACGCGACCGAATTTCTGCGACTCACGACTTACAAATTACGCTCGTTTGGTTACACCCTAAGGGTTGGAAAAAAAACAACAGCAAACCAGTTACAAAAACTCTAAAATCGGTCATTTAAAGTTTGCTTGACGTGCCTACATGATACATTGCTGCTGATAGAATCCTGATTCCTGACTGGATCGACAGTGTATTATGTTTGATTAAATTAGCAGCGTCGGGATACGGCAGCGCCGTCAGAAGTACGTTATAAATCTAAGATAAAAAAAACCTATGAAACTTGTTATCTTTCTTTCCATCATTATGCGTCAGCTCAAAGCATAGCCAAGTCATTCTCTATGTGAGGCAAACATTAATATGAAGCTCCCTTCAGAATAATTTACCGCAACATTTCAAAGGCAGTCTAAACCTCGTCTAAACCACATGACACTTAATTAACCCTCCAAAAGCGAGGCAAGATAACTTCTTTATTCTCCTGCAGAGCGATGTGGGTCAAGATATTCCCACGGGGACTAATAAGAGCTATGTGAATACGAGTGTAACCCGCGGGCACCGAATGTACGGGATTAACCCAGTTGTACCCTAGGAATTTAATTCCAGGATTATATTCAAATAAAGATAAATTAACCCCTATAAAATTCTACGATCGCGATACGTTTATTTTGTTTTGTGGTTGGTTATCTGGTAATGTTGTAATATATTAGCGACTCTACGAATTTTACTTTTCGTACCAAATTTTTTAAAATTCGTGAAATCACTGATGAAGAGACCGCGCGATTAGTTTACTTTAGCTACTTTCATAGCATAATGTCTTACGGCATCCTCTTGTGGGGAAATGCGGCGGACATTAATACAATATTTGTGCTGCAGAAGCGAGCTATTCGTTCTATTTATAAGATGTCGTCTTTTGAATCTCTAAGAGAAAAATTTAAAGAAATAAGAATTCTGACCGTCGCATCTCAATACATTTTGGAAAACCTCTTATATGTTAGAAAGAACATAAATATTTTCAAAAAGAAAAGCGATAATCATAATGTAAATACTAGAAATAAGAACAAGTTAGCAATACCAATGTTCAGACTAGCCAAAGTAAGCAAATCTTTTAAAGGCCAATGTATACGCCTATACAATAAAATCCCAGAAAGTGTTCAAAATCTACCTTTAAACAAATTTAAAAATGCAGTTAAAGAACGTTTGTGTGCTAAAGCGTATTATAAAGTCAATGATTTCATCGAGGACAGCACACCTTGGGAATAGGGTGGCTCCATGCTGGTTACTTTTCTTTTATTTTGTTACATAACTGTAAGCCATAACATTGTTATATTATTTTATTTTAAAATTGTAATTTTCCATTTTTTTAGTAAAAGATGGCCCCGTGCGAATTTCTTACGCCGGTTCTTTTCGGCGGGGTAGTTCCCGAACCGGTGGTAGGCAACGTAGTTTCTTCGTTCTTTCTACGACTTTCAAAAAGTGTATCATGATACCCATTTTGAATAAAAAGATATTTTATTTATTTATTTATTTTATTTTATTTAGTATTGTTATTTGTTGATATATTTTTTTTCATTGTATTTTAATTAACCTAATAATAAAGATAAAAGATGCAAGTTCATGCTAAAAACACCTATATAATACCCCACTAATACCCCAGGAAAAATTGTGGTGTTTTTTCCGACACCTAATGTAGGTTAGGTTCAATTTTCCAACGTACTAGAGCCCTGGCGTGGCCCTTCATGTATCCTCATACGAGTCATACGATCTAGGTCACTGGCGAGTGGCGACCTTTTACATCACCTATCTTAAACATTCACAAGGCTGTACCTACCTAACTGAAAACTTCATCACGGCGTCACGTCGCTTTACACTTCTGGTGGTATTCGAAAATACTTAGTTGTTCGCCACCATCGCTCTTATGGCCACACTGTATCCGGTAACTATAAAAGATTTTGATACTTTATATTAAATACGATATTACTGCAATTTTATAAAATGATTTCTAATTGAGTAACTAATTTATAAAATATTCTAATTGAGTAACTAATTTATAAAATACTAGATGACGCCTGCAACTCCGTTGCGCCAAAATTCGTTAATTGCGCGGGAACTGTACATTTTTTCCGGGATAAAAAGTATCTTATGCCCTTTCCCGGCACTCGAAGTATCTCCATACCAAATTTCAGCGAAATCGGTTTAGCGGTCAGAGGCCGTAGCCAAAGTCCCTTTCGAAAACGATGACGAAATTCGTTATCAAAATGTATGGGATTTGACATTAGTCTTCGCAAGCGAAATGTCATTTAGCTTAGAAGAGGCATTCCATACAATCGTCAGCGCGAAAATGTGTCACCCTCGAAATGAGTGAGCTCACTCATCTGAGAGCAGTGTGCCTTAGGACGCGGTTACAGTTGGACGTGTTTAATGCATTGATTACGTAAAATATGCATTGAAAGCGTGAATGAGTGAAAGAGAAAGTAGTATATGGTATTACTGTAAGACAAAAAAGGACGACAATATTTTCTCGATACACATTTTGCATGCAAAAACATTGCTACAGTTTTGATGGCGTATGCCATATCCAAGTATTGACATCGTTGCATTTAGCCATGACTTATGTCAAACCGCATACATTTTGATAACGAATTTCGTCATCGTTTTTAACGAAATATACTTTGTCTAAGGGGCCTGGGCGTGAAAAGGTAATAGACAGACACACTTCCGCATTTATAATATTAAGTAAGTATGGATATGGATATATATTTTATAAAACTTGTGTGTAAGTTAATCAAAAATATTTAACTATTTAAATATTTTTGATTAACTTACACACAAGTTACTAAGATAAGAACAGCTGTTCTCTGCTAAAAAATGTAAAGAACTACTTAATCTAAGAATTTTAAGTTTTAATCAATCAGGTAGTAAAATACCCACTTTTAAGTTTTTATTTGGGTTAAAAGTTTAAAATAAATATTCCTTCCTCCCTTTGAAGAATTTCTGTATCGACGATAAAATAAACAACCCTGTTATTTCCAGAAAGTTTACTTTAGGCGGCATATTCGATGAGAATTCCGCCCAAGCTGCAGTTTTATGCAGAAACAAATTAAGGGCTTCCAACATAGCGTAGGAGCCAAGTCTATTTGGCCTCTTTTGATTCTTGGCTCATTCGACTTTAAACTTTTTCATGTCTATCTTGAAAGTTCTTAGAGCTACAATTAATAAAAAGAGCCTGGCTTCACAATCTTCATTGCTTATAACTAGACATCGGATTATATGCATTTGCATATTTGCATATGCAAATGCATATAACGTGGTATTTACGTGGTAGAGCCATGCTTCGGCACGAATGGGCCGGCTCGACCGGAGAAATACCACGTTCTCACAGAAAACCGGCGTGAGACAGCGCTTGCGCTGTGTTTTGCCGAGTGAGTGAGTTTACCGGAGGCCCAATCCCCTACCCTATTCCCATCCCTACCCTCCCCTATTCCCTTCCCTACCCTCCCCTATTACCCTATTCCCTCTTAAAAGGCCGGCAACGCACTTGCAGCTCTTCTGATGCTGCGAGTGTCCATGGGCGACGGAAGTTGCTTTCCATCAGGTGACCCGTTTGCTCGTTTGCCCCCTTATTTCATAAAAAAAAAAACGGCACTTTTTAGGCGTTAGTGCATATTTTGGCAATTTTTTTTTAATAATAATAATTATATCTATGGACGCTTCACACCCCGTCAGTCTGGCCCCGTGCTAAGTACCTGAAGGACTTATGTTACGGGTACCAGACAACGGAAATCTATACATATAATAAAACTGTAGAAATGAACATTCTGTACATTTAAGCGTGTCCCAGACAGACGCGGCCTGCGGTGGCGGTAGCGGTGGCGGTCAGTTGGATGACTTGAGAGTTCTAGGAACGACACAGATACACGCGGCCACGCGGCCAAGCCATTCAACTGACCGCCACCGCCACCGCCAACGCAGGCCGCGTATGTCTGGGAGACGCTTAAAGATATTCAAAAAATAATAAGCGGGGCGTGTCACGACATCGCTATAGAAGCCAAAAATGTGGTTAGTTTTTTGTCTGTCTGTCTGTCTGTCTGTCTGTATGTTTGTTCCAGCATCACACGAAAACTACTGATCCGATTTGGATGCGGTTTTCGCAGATATATTTGTCTTCTTCCAACTTAACATCTGGTATATAACATTTTTCACCCGCACCCCTCTTAGGGGACAAAAGAGGGGGTCTGATTTTGTATCAAACTTTTATCTTTAACACGAAAACTACTGATCCGATTTGCATACGGTTTTCGCAGATATATTTGTCTTCTTCCAACTCAACATCTGGTGTATAAAATTTTTCCCCCCACCCCTCTAAGGGAACCAAAGAGGGGGTCAGATTTTGTATCAAACTTTTTCTTTAATGGACTTACTTAATATTATTTACTGTTTTCCAACTTAACATCTGGTGTATAAAATTTTTCTCCCCCACCTCTCTTAGGGGACAAAAGAGGGGGTAAGATTTTGTATCAACTGTTAAAGTAGAAATACTTTATATGGCAAAACAACATTTGCCGGGACAGCTAGTATATTTAATACTTTTATACTAAGTATACATATATTTAAGATTTTTATTATATGATACACATATTTAATACACATCCATGACCCAGGAACTTTTGAAAACTTTTTGTTCCGTCGGCGGGATTCGAACCCGCGACCGCCGGCTTGAGCTACCAACAGCCCACCAACTGAGCCACAGAGGTCGTCTATATAATATATAATAGTCTATATAATATAATTTTTCGTTGATAGTGCATATTTCAGTCGTATCGTGCCCTCGTAGTCTCCTAACTAGCTATCATAATACATACCGATGTAACGGAATAGTCAATAGAGGAACGATAGATCAAAATACTTTGTAATTATCAACATTAGAAAAAAAATTAATAAAGTAGATAATGAACTTTCATGGACACTAAGATTGCAATCGGAAAATGTTGGTAGAAAATTATTGGTACTGTATAAGAAATGAAAAATCCTGGATTTGATAGAATGATGAATATTCGCACATTTATTAACGGCACCACCGGAAAACTCTTTAAAAAAACAATACACTTTAATAATATGTGACTTTTTATTTTGCATATTTTGTGCATATTTCGGCCATTTTTCGTGCATATTTGCATTCATATTTCGACACTTTGATCGTGCATATAATCCGATGTCTACTTATAACTATAAGGGCTTTGTAAGTATAATCTATATAAATTATTCGCTCAGATGGGTCTTTTTAACCGACTTCCAAAAAGGAGGAGGTTATATGTATTTGAAACTTTTGGAACTGGCACCGACTTCAAAATGATGAAGATTGAGTACAGAAATAGTTGAGGTTTAGCCGAATTCGGAAAAAGGCCCTATTAGATAGGAAAAAATTATTTAATACTTTTTAGTTCATATTATAAGGATGTTATTATTGTTTTTACCTTGGAAGTCGGTTTTAATTTTTTGTTAAAAATAATTTACTGTAATACACAAAGCAAGCTTACATTATAGAAGTTAAAAGTAACGATTTTTGACCGTTTTACTATATCTATTAATCTTAATTCCCATGTATTTAGATTCCAAAGGGTGATTACCCTAGACTTATCTATTGACGAAGCTTGCGATAGGGTGAGCGCTAGATGTATTATTATTAATTATGTATTCCTGCACCCCTTATCAACATAATGCAATTAAAATGTATGACGCGTTACAGACGCGCCGCGCCGGTCTTGTGGAAGTTGAGCCACGTCGAGCTAGGGTGTTCCTGGCCCTCTTTATGCAAATTATTTGGACTTACTTGCATATTTTTAGGAATTTATGATAAATTATTATAACTAGCGAATTTTATTATGATCCATGTAAATAAAGGATTAAACATTATGTTGTAAAATTAAATTATGACACTCGAGATTTTCGAGAGCTTCTAAGTTTAGTTTGAACGGAATAATAAAGATAAAGTTCTTTTAACACTTAAATGTTATTAACGTCGCAAACAGCAAAGTAGCAGCACCCATAAACAACGGGAAGGTGGAGCAATAAAGTCCAGTGACCCGGTCGGCGCGTCGAAAGTATTTGGCAGGGCGATCTACATTAGTGTTCCTGCCAAATCGCCTCTTGTAAAAACTAACGAGGCCCATTATTCTCCGGCCACTTGTGCACGTAGCGGTCGAGTCTGTCACCGGCCGCTGTGCCAAATGACTGGGATCTACGAGGCCGGGGAGGTAAACGTTGTCTGCTAATCGCCTAGTATTGATGCCAGATGCATGAGACTCATGAATTTTGCAAGCTGAAATACTGAGTACTTATTGTTTGGAAGAAATAATTGTGTTGCAAATTGCTATGAACTACTTACCGCGTAAGTATACTATGAAAGTTAGCAGCACCGTTGAATCATGTGCATACAGGCCAGCCAGACACACGTACCTACTCACTTCGTAAATACATTATTATTTATTTATTATAAGCCTAAACTGTCCCACTGCTGGCCAGCCTGGCTGGTATGCATCCAGCTCATCACGCCATCTTTTTCTAGGCCGGTCTCGGCAGCGGCGTCCGTCTTCGGGTGCCCACTCGGTTGAGATCCTTGCCCAGCGGTCGGAATGCATACGGCCAACGTGACCCGCCCAATCCCATTTTAGCTTGGCAGCCTTGACACCTACACTCTTGATACCTGTTTTAGAGCGCAGTATGGTGTTCCTGTTGTATATAAATAATTCAACTATATAGTCTGTAACTGTACAACTTACAAGTCAATGCTTTTGTGTTTAAAATTAAAAATTTACCTACTGAGGCGTAGGGCGCCTTTAACATTAGGGACTAGGGGTACATAAAGAAAAAGTTTTAGGAGCATGAATTTTGTCTTTGTTCTAATTTGCGTGCTACTTACCTACTGGTATTGATTGACAAAGACAAATTACTAATGACTAATCCACAGATCATCTCGTCGATAAAGCCGCAAAAAAAATCCACTTTAGGCCCTATCTAGTCTATCTGATCGCCAGTAAGCTGTAGGTATAAAATAGTTGCGGTGTTCGGTGAGGCGGTGTATGCAAATGTCCTCATTAGCGCGCCAGTCGCGTCCCGGACCACCCATCTCCGTCACCGGCTACCGGCTTTATACCGGCTAGCCTATTCGTGGTAAATACTACCTCTGCAGGTCTAGTCTGAAATGTCGTACCTCTGAATCATTTATGGTCTTGAGATTTTGGGCAAAAGTTTATCTAAAAGCGCTGGATTGACTTACATTCAAACAGTAACGGAAACATCAGAATGATCTAATGTTAATAATATAATCCCACCAAAAACATTTCATGTAAAATGTTATACCTCGACGACCACAAAAGGTTTGCCCTGTGAAAAAGACATCAGATCTAATGTGGAGCCAAGCTTCTGAATATACACGGCCTAACTCTATCGACCCTAACTCCAACAAATTCTACATATCAGTATGTATGGCTTCGCTGTTTCGCTACCGTCGTGGAGGTGAGACGAATATTTAGTTTCTGATCTAAAGTAAGTAACGAAACAGGCAAACCATACATACTTACTGATATGTAGAATTTGTTGGAGTTAGGGTCGATAGAGTTAGGCCGTGTATATTCAGAAGCTTGCTCCACATTAGATCTGATGTCTTTTTCACAGGGCAAACCTTTTGTGGTCGTCGAGGTAACATTTTACATGAAATGTTTTTGGTGGGATTTCAGTCCTTTTTAGTTTTTTTTTTTTTTTTTTTTTTTTTAATTAAGAGGTTTTTAGTTATTGTCTATCCCGTGTAAACTTTCTTGTCCTAATTCATAAGATTGGTGAAAGTCTCATATTTAAACTTCCATTACCCCTACCACAGAATATATATTAGTAGTACCAACAGAATACCCACTCGCGAAACCCGTTTAAAGAAATAACGACTCATGCTACGATACTATAAAGTTCAAATTCCGACCGCGCAGTGCTAGGTGCCTACAATTATATGTACCTACATGTGCGCTCTCTTTCTATCGCGTAAGAGGTACCCTTTCTGACGAAATCAAGATTGTCACCTTTTAGAAAACAAAATAATCTTCTTTTAATTACTATAGCTACTAATAGCAAACTTTTTTATAGTAATAATCAAATTTTAGTAACCCAACCTATATTTTACAATAGTTTTATATTCGATTATAGTGCAGGAGCTGGTCAGGAATTTTTTACAACTTAAACATAGTAACTTGTGTTTATTTCTGTGTAGTATGTGTTTTTTTTTGTAACAAATTTGTTTATTTGATATGTTTGTGTATATTTTATCTTTTTTTTGTATTTTAAAGTCTTAAATTACCTTATTGAAATATTTCTTTGACCTTTTTTCAATTGTTCATATTTATCAGATTAATTCATCAAGCCCCAAGCGGCCACATGCGGCTGCGATAACAATGAGGCATTTTCTTATTTTTTAAATTTGATTGTTAAACAGTTTTCATTTTAGTAACTAGATGGCGTATGGGTAGACAACTATCGGTAATACCAGGTAATACCATCAATAATTGCTACAAAACTGGGCAAAAGAATGTAAAACTTGATACATTTCAATTTGAAAAAGACACAATGATATTCCAACAAATAGAATAATAAAGTTATTATAACGATGTTTTAGTTAAAACTCACGGAGGAAAAAGCCCTATTTATCGTTATTCACACCAAATGTCACAGGTATTATAAATTTTGGTTTTGACAACATCTTACCTGCACTTGTGCACGATAACGGATATTTAATGGCCAATATTTTTCCAAAATGAACATCAAAAACCCAAATAACACAATTTGGGAAAAAATAATAAAAACCACACCAACAATAAAAAATAGAAGAAGTTTCATAGTAACATGGCCGCCAAAACTTTTTCAGTTGTCAGTTTTCAGTTTGACAAGTTTTTATTATGTCAGCGTGTTTCTAAACTATTACCAGAGTAGTGTGTTTTCGCGGGTTCTGGATCACGATTTCTGGGTCCACCCCTCCCCCCGCTCGTGGCTCGCAAACTTTCTCGATCACTTTTTGTCGGTTCGAGCAGCGACATCACCTAAAAAAAAAAAAAAAAAAGAGTTTGGTGTCAAAATAGGGGTTTTGGACCATGCCCGATCGATATATGCGGTCCGTTTCTGCGTATTTGCACTAGTTTCAAAGTTAGCTTTTGTGTTTAACCCTCATTATCTACTATCGCCACGCTCCATTGTTCCTTCATAATTACAATCGCTACTTATTGCATTGTTATGCTCGCCTCAGTGTCCTATTGTTCGTAATGACTACCTGGGCTTATCGCTTACGTCACCTTAATTTCTTACAAGATTTTAAATAAGTAAATAAAACTTGATCAGTTTTTCATTACATTTCTTTAATTTAAGTAATTAAAACATGTAATAATAATAACTCCCATAGTAGTATGTTTTCGTGCATTGTGAATCACTATTCATATAAAGTTACCCCCTCGGTATCTAATGAATATTGACAATTCATTCCTGCTAATAACATTTTGCTGTGTCGCAATCCTCGTAAACAACATTTACTAAATAACTTTTGAAACTCTACTAAACTTTCCCCATTGAACTTATAATACAAATACATTAAACAAAAAATGTAGGTCACCCGATCATTCGATGGACTTCGTAAACACACGGCGACACGGCGCGCAAACTGACACGTTTTGCTCGTCAGCAAATCCGACGAGTCAACAACCGCCGCCGCCACCCGCTCGCCGCCTGCGGTGTCGAGTCGAAGCCGAGTCCAACTCAGCAGAAAAGCTTCGCAAATGTTGCTGTTCGCCCCGCGGCGAAAACAAGGAGGGTAGTGGATGGCCGCAAGGCAGAACCTCCTCGACTCAACAAGGATGAGAGCAGGAGGTGCGATGAGGAGGGCTTCACACTAGTGGAGAGAAGAAAGAAGAGGCAACCCACCGTCCGCAACCACTGCGGCACTGCACCTTACGTACCCGAGCTGCGTCTGCCGACGTCGCTCTACATGTCGCGCCTGCACTGGTCCATGGAAGTCGAGGACGTCGTTAACTACATCCGCGAGAAGACTACCTTCACCTTGAGGGTGGAGCGTCTGTACTCTCGGCACAAAGTTAACTTCGGTTCTTTTGTGGTGAGAGTGCCGACAAAACTTATGTCCACTCTCGAGGTGGAGGAGTTCTGGTCGGCCGGTGTAGTTTACCGAAGGTTTCGGGGAAGGCTCTCCAATGAAGCGCGCATCACGTCGCCGCCAAGAAAGACAACGTGATAATAGTGTGAATGTGAGAGTTTTGTGAAAATAATAATATGCTGTAGGATAAGACTGTTCGGTGTGCATCCGTTGTCTGATTGTCATAAAGTTCAACTTGTGCTGTTGTGTATTATTGTATGAGTGGAATAAAGAATTTGTATAATTTGTAACCTTTATAATAAAACTTGATAATTTTTTCATTAAATTTATTTTATTTCATTAAAACATGTATTGAACATACTGTACAATATTATATCACTACACAAAGTGTTGCTACTAAATAACTTTTGAAACTCTACTAAACTTTCCCCATTGAACTTATAATACAAATATAATACAAAAACTATACTCTCCACAAACTGATGTGAAATCATTTTGTAATCTCCATTTGTTAATATACCATCTCCTACAGTTACACCCCATAAAGCGCGCCCGCAGGAATCAAAGTATTGATGTCATTTTCATTGATGTGTATGGCTATCCAGTGGGGTCTATGTGTAACATATCAGGATCCAAGTTGCTAATAAATGTATGTAGGGATTTGAACATATATTATATAGACAGACGATTCGCAATGTACATTATCTTCTAAAGTCTAAACCTACACAAATTCTTCTCAAATAATTAAGGATCTCTATTGTGTTCATACTGTATTATCACAGAACCAATCTGGTTTATGGATCTTGTATAACGTATCCGTATTATGTATACTTTGTGTATTTACTAAGAGGGGTATTACATAATATGAAAAAATAAAAGAAACATAACTTTGGTACAATATTTTATTTCATAATATTCACACACTATTAGTTTCACACACGTTACACATTATAACTCAAATAGATCATACATGTGACTTTTCTTAGCTACTATAGTCTACAGTTACATTACGTTTCTATCTATTTCTATAACATTATCAAACTCTGCAAATACAATACAGTTAATCGTTTCAGAGAGACTAGAATCAATTGATATCCCATTTCCTTTATTAAGGAAATGTATACCAGTGCCGGAAAATAATGTATGATAGGTTGAAGTGAACATAATATTAGATACCATTGAAGGATGGTTGTAGAGTTTTTGAAGACACTTGTTGTCCATCTATGTATAAACAAAATGAATTCATACCATAATTTTCAAAACTGAAAGGATTCTTACTAATGATTAAATGCTGCGTTATTTACAAATCCTATGATAAATATTTTGAGTACTTGCCCCAGGAATATTATCAAGTGTTTTTTTTTTCTCACCAGTGGAAAGTCGTAATATCATAAACGTTATTCACAATTATTGAGTCATCCTAAACATCCATTTAATGGTAAAGCATACAATAGTAAACAAACTTTCAAATTCTTTACTGATTATTCCTGTGAGTCGTTAAAAGAACAGGATAACATTAGATAAGATTGTAAAACCTCATATTATCATTTTTAAATAAAAAAAAAAGTATAATAATATTTATCAAGTTTTCCTATAACAAAAAAAAACATATGATAATTCTATAACTAATTATATTCTGAATCGTATAGCATATATGTTCCTTTATTATAGAGTACAATAATATATTTTCTTAATCCTTATAGTTACCTATACATTTACATTTATCATCTTTGAATTCTATCAACGTTGGCCTTCAGCCACATACCGAAAGCTACTACCTCAACCCCGCTGCAATGACAACTTCTCTTAGATGTTTTAGAGAAGTTGGTATGACGATGGCAGTTTGACAGTTTTGAATTATTCCAGTCCAACTCTGCCATCACCTTTTCCACTTTGGGGCACCCAAACATTTCAATGTTTACATGTCTGAAGCCCAACGTTGATAGCAATTTTTTTTCAACTGTGCCCCCTTTATACGCCCATAAGTATTGTTTATTTGGATCGAGGGAGTGTAAATGCTCCAATAAAATTTCTTGGGTTATGTCTCCATCGGAATTTCTGAACGCCATTCCATGAACATGGCGTTCACAAAATGCAATTTCCTTACTTTTCCCCAGATGGAGAAACCATAACGGTAATTTAATATAGTGCAGGTACATCACCTCTTTCCAAATATCATAAATACCAACCTCTTTGAAGTATATGTCACTCTTAAGGGGGAAGCCATCGATGTCTATTACATACCTAATGTTAATCTCCATACTATCATTATTATTATTTCTCGACATTATGGCACGCACACACACTATTACTACTTTAAGTCTTTTTAAAACTATAAAATTATACAATAATTGTCTTTTACACTTGTTTTTTGTCTATCTGTACGCACAGTCTATTGTTTTTGTATACGTCGCACAGTCTATACCGTTAACACTAATGGTAAAAAATACGAAGTTTAACAGTTCACTTGTCAACTTGTCCGTATGTGATATCAGATATGGTGTGAGTGAAATACTCTGCCGACACTTCAACCAACCGTAACCACTCTTCGTGATCGGTGTTTACACACCCCCGTTGTATCCTTGAGATGCTCTGCGATATCATCCCGAATCAGTGTGTAAATGCTATCATCACTCAGCCCACTCCCTTCGTACACACTGGTGAACAGTATATGTACGTCTTCATGCAATTTATGTAACGGGATAGGTCACATCCACAGCTTCAACAACCTGTTGGTTGATAAACATTTTTTTCATTTAATCATGATCACATGGAAAAGTTAATTGCCCATGTATTACCCTCTCGACCCCTGTTAATTATGTTTACACCCTGATTGAGTATTGCCAAAATATCTTCATCTATGTCGTTATATCTCGATGGTAATGCCACAACGTATCCATTGTCGAGATGTACCACTGTCTGCAATGTATCGGCATGAAACTTTGATGGAAATTTTAAAGCTCTAATGATTTTATAAGGGATGTTTATCTCAAGATCCTCCAAATTTGTCCATGTCTTATTTAAATAATTATTTAATTTTTTCAGAGCTTCCCCCATTGATATTTTTAAACTAAAACACTTTTTTATACTCACAATATTCAAAAACTTCTAGCGGAAATATTAATTACTGTATTGCTGACGAGTGCAGTGGTACTGGTTAAATGTGATTTCAAACAGAACCTTTAGGGCTATTTATAGTTAAAAAAGCTCAATAAATTTTCTCTATTGATCCCCACCACCACCTGATAATATATGTATACGACAGAAACCACTTCCTGTGATAATATTTTGTTAATAATTATATTTTTAACGGTATTTTGAGATTACATTCACCATCTGTATCCCTTTTTTATTCACATTCAGACTTGTCGTTATGTCCTGAAAATATATGCATAGGTAATACTAAAGAGATTAAATTGGTTACAAATCTTAATAATAAAACTAAATACAAAATTCATTACAGGAATCTTAAACAATGCATAAAAATGGGATTGATAGAATATTAAAGTTTAGACAGCTACCATGGTTGCAAAAGTATATAGAACCAAATCAGGTTTCGATAAAGATAATTCATTATTTGACAAAACAATGGAAAATATTGAAAAAAGAGTTAATGTTGAATTATTAACACATTTGGAACAATCGTGGTAAAGTTCTACTAGGTGCACAAGAATTAAGGCGGGCTGAAACCCCATTTTGTTATTTCTTGATATCCGATTTACCAAGTTCCAATATAATAACGAAATGTAAAAAAATATGAGATATAGAGCACAATATTTAAAAGGGTTTAAATCAAAAACATTTTAATAAAAAATAATACTTTCGCTGTAATTAATTTACAAACTCACCTCCGACAAAACTCTTTGTCATCGAAATGAGTTTCAATCAAAATTTGAATATACCTAATATATTTCAAATTTATTAAAGCTTGTTTCATTATTTTCAAAAACCCTTTAGAAAATTACAAAACGTGTTTTTTTGAATAAAATATATAATTTCAAATTTATTAGTTTTTTTCATTATTTTCAGAAAACTTAGAAAATTATAAAGTGTTTTTTAATATAATATATTTCAAATTTATTAAAGCTTGTTTCATTATTTTCAAAAACTTTTTAGAAAATTATAAAACGTGTTTTTTTTTTTAAATTTAATATATTATCTTTAATTTATTAAAGCTTGTTTCATTATTTTCAAAAACTTTTTAGAAAATAATAAAACGTGTTTTTTTTTTTTAATTTAATATATCTTTAATTTATTTAAGCTTGTTTCATTATTTTCAAAAACTTTTTAGAAAATTATAATACGTTTTGTTTTTAATTTAATATATCTTAATCCTTCCAATTTGGTATTTTTTTTTCTAAAAGGTTTTTGAAAATAATGAAACAAGCGTTAATAAATTAAAGATAATATATTAAATTAAAAAAAAAAATACCTTTTATAATTTTCTAAAAAGTTTTTGAAAATAATGAAACAAGCTTTAATAAATTTGAAATATATTATATTAAAAAAACACGTTTTATAATTTTCTAAAAGGTTTCAGAAAATAATGAAAAAAACTTTAATAAATTTGAAATATATTATATTAAAAAAAAAAAACACGTTTTGTAATTTTCTAAAGGGTTTTTGAAAATAATGAAACAAGCTTTAATAAATTTGAAATATATTATATTCAATAATATATTATATTCATGGTTGCCTGGAAGAAATTACTAATTAGTAATAAGGCCGCCATTGTGTGTTACCTGTGTTTTAAAAATGTCTTGTATTTTAAATTGTTATATGTGTGCACAATAAAGAATATTTATCTTATCTTATCTTCAAATTTTGATTGAAACTCATTGTAACATAATTTAAAACTTGACGTTTTTAAGAAAATCTTGATTTAATATTATATTTTACAATGTTGTAATACAACGCAACTTTAAAAATTAAACATTCAGTACAATATTATACATATAAAAGTATAATATTATAAAAGTATGGCTACTCGAAACAAAGTATTACAATCTAGTTTAGAAAAGAAAAACAATCATTAGTATAAAATTATCTCATAACAAAGTACGTTTTACAGTTAATAACAAGAAAACAAATTAATCTTATTGACTAAGCTTAATAAAAACAATAATAAAATCCTTATAATATGAACCAAAAAGTATTAAATAATGTTTCCTATCTAATAGTGCCTTTTTCCGAATTCGGCTAAACCTCAACTATTTCTGTACTCAATCTTCATCATCATTTTGAAGTCGGTACCAGATGTAGCTGAATCTTTAGTTCTCTGACAGAATAGATATTTGAAACTTTTGGAACTGGCACCGACTTCAAAATTATGAAGATTGAGTACAGAAATAGTTGAGGTTTAGCCGAATTCGGAAAAAGGCACTATTAGATAGGAAACATTATTTAATACTTTTTGGTTCATATTATAAGGATTTTATTATTGTTTTTATTAAGCTTAGTCAATAAGATTAATTTGTTTTCTTGTTATTAACTGTAAAACGTACTTTGTTATGAGATAATTTTATACTAATGATTTTTTTTCTTTTCTAAACTAGATTGTAATACTTTGTTTCGAGTAGCCATACTTTTATAATATTATACTTTTATATGTATAATATTGTACTGAATGTTTAATTTTTAAAGTTGCGTTGTATTACAACATTGTAAAATATAATATTAAATCAAGATTTTCTTAAAAACGTCAAGTTTTAAATTATGTTACAATGAGTTTCAATCAAAATTTGAAGATAAGATAAGATAAATATTCTTTATTGTGCACACATATAACAATTTAAAATACAAGACATTTTTAAAACACAGGTAACACACAATGGCGGCCTTATTACTAATTAGTAATTTCTTCCAGGCAACCATGAATATAATATATTATTGAATATAATATATTTCAAATTTATTAAAGCTTGTTTCATTATTTTCAAAAACCCTTTAGAAAATTACAAAACGTGTTTTTTTTTTTAATATAATATATTTCAAATTTATTAAAGTTTTTTTCATTATTTTCTGAAACCTTTTAGAAAATTATAAAACGTGTTTTTTTAATATAATATATTTCAAATTTATTAAAGCTTGTTTCATTATTTTCAAAAACTTTTTAGAAAATTATAAAAGGTATTTTTTTTTTTAATTTAATATATTATCTTTAATTTATTAACGCTTGTTTCATTATTTTCAAAAACCTTTTAGAAAAAAAAATACCAAATTGGAAGGATTAAGATATATTAAATTAAAAACAAAACGTATTATAATTTTCTAAAAAGTTTTTGAAAATAATGAAACAAGCTTAAATAAATTAAAGATATATTAAATTAAAAAAAAAAACACGTTTTATTATTTTCTAAAAAGTTTTTGAAAATAATGAAACAAGCTTTAATAAATTAAAGATAATATATTAAATTTAAAAAAAAAAACACGTTTTATAATTTTCTAAAAAGTTTTTGAAAATAATGAAACAAGCTTTAATAAATTTGAAATATATTATATTAAAAAACACTTTATAATTTTCTAAGTTTTCTGAAAATAATGAAAAAAACTAATAAATTTGAAATTATATATTTTATTCAAAAAAACACGTTTTGTAATTTTCTAAAGGGTTTTTGAAAATAATGAAACAAGCTTTAATAAATTTGAAATATATTAGGTATATTCAAATTTTGATTGAAACTCATTTCGATGACAAAGAGTTTTGTCGGAGGTGAGTTTGTAAATTAATTACAGCGAAAGTATTATTTTTTATTAAAATGTTTTTGATTTAAACCCTTTTAAATATTGTGCTCTATATCTCATATTTTTTTACATTTCGTTATTATATTGGAACTAGGTAAATCGGATATCAAGAAATAACAAAATGGGGTTTCAGCCCGCCTTAATTCTTGTGCACCTAGTAGAACTTTACCACGATTATTCCAAATGTGTTAATAATTCAACATTAACTCTTTTTTCAATATTTTCCATTGTTTTGTCAAATAATGAATTATCTTTATCGAAACCTGATTTGGTTCTATATACTTTTGCAACCATGGTAGCTGTCTAAACTTTAATATTCTATCAATCCCATTTTTATGCATTGTTTAAGATTCCTGTAATGAATTTTGTATTTAGTTTTATTATTAAGATTTGTAACCAATTTAATCTCTTTAGTATTACCTATGCATATATTTTCAGGACATAACGACAAGTCTGAATGTGAATAAAAAAGGGATACAGATGGTGAATGTAATCTCAAAATACCGTTAAAAATATAATTATTAACAAAATATTATCACAGGAAGTGGTTTCTGTCGTATACATATATTATCAGGTGGTGGTGGGGATCAATAGAGAAAATTTATTGAGCTTTTTTAACTATAAATAGCCCTAAAGGTTCTGTTTGAAATCACATTTAACCAGTACCACTGCACTCGTCAGCAATACAGTAATTAATATTTCCGCTAGAAGTTTTTGAATATTGTGAGTATAAAAAAGTGTTTTAGTTTAAAAATATCAATGGGGGAAGCTCTGAAAAAATTAAATAATTATTTAAATAAGACATGGACAAATTTGGAGGATCTTGAGATAAACATCCCTTATAAAATCATTAGAGCTTTAAAATTTCCATCAAAGTTTCATGCCGATACATTGCAGACAGTGGTACATCTCGACAATGGATACGTTGTGGCATTACCATCGAGATATAACGACATAGATGAAGATATTTTGGCAATACTCAATCAGGGTGTAAACATAATTAACAGGGGTCGAGAGGGTAATACATGGGCAATTAACTTTTCCATGTGATCATGATTAAATGAAAAAAATGTTTATCAACCAACAGGTTGTTGAAGCTGTGGATGTGACCTATCCCGTTACATAAATTGCATGAAGACGTACATATACTGTTCACCAGTGTGTACGAAGGGAGTGGGCTGAGTGATGATAGCATTTACACACTGATTCGGGATGATATCGCAGAGCATCTCAAGGATACAACGGGGGTGTGTAAACACCGATCACGAAGAGTGGTTACGGTTGGTTGAAGTGTCGGCAGAGTATTTCACTCACACCATATCTGATATCACATACGGACAAGTTGACAAGTGAACTGTTAAACTTCGTATTTTTTACCATTAGTGTTAACGGTATAGACTGTGCGACGTATACAAAAACAATAGACTGTGCGTACAGATAGACAAAAAACAAGTGTAAAAGACAATTATTGTATAATTTTATAGTTTTAAAAAGACTTAAAGTAGTAATAGTGTGTGTGCGTGCCATAATGTCGAGAAATAATAATAATGATAGTATGGAGATTAACATTAGGTATGTAATAGACATCGATGGCTTCCCCCTTAAGAGTGACATATACTTCAAAGAGGTTGGTATTTATGATATTTGGAAAGAGGTGATGTACCTGCACTATATTAAATTACCGTTATGGTTTCTCCATCTGGGGAAAAGTAAGGAAATTGCATTTTGTGAACGCCATGTTCATGGAATGGCGTTCAGAAATTCCGATGGAGACATAACCCAAGAAATTTTATTGGAGCATTTACACTCCCTCGATCCAAATAAACAATACTTATGGGCGTATAAAGGGGGCACAGTTGAAAAAAAATTGCTATCAACGTTGGGCTTCAGACATGTAAACATTGAAATGTTTGGGTGCCCCAAAGTGGAAAAGGTGATGGCAGAGTTGGACTGGAATAATTCAAAACTGTCAAACTGCCATCGTCATACCAACTTCTCTAAAACATCTAAGAGAAGTTGTCATTGCAGCGGGGTTGAGGTAGTAGCTTTCGGTATGTGGCTGAAGGCCAACGTTGATAGAATTCAAAGATGATAAATGTAAATGTATAGGTAACTATAAGGATTAAGAAAATATATTATTGTACTCTATAATAAAGGAACATATATGCTATACGATTCAGAATATAATTAGTTATAGAATTATCATATGTTTTTTTTTGTTATAGGAAAACTTGATAAATATTATTATACTTTTTTTTTTATTTAAAAATGATAATATGAGGTTTTACAATCTTATCTAATGTTATCCTGTTCTTTTAACGACTCACAGGAATAATCAGTAAAGAATTTGAAAGTTTGTTTACTATTGTATGCTTTACCATTAAATGGATGTTTAGGATGACTCAATAATTGTGAATAACGTTTATGATATTACGACTTTCCACTGGTGAGAAAAAAAAACACTTGATAATATTCCTGGGGCAAGTACTCAAAATATTTATCATAGGATTTGTAAATAACGCAGCATTTAATCATTAGTAAGAATCCTTTCAGTTTTGAAAATTATGGTATGAATTCATTTTGTTTATACATAGATGGACAACAAGTGTCTTCAAAAACTCTACAACCATCCTTCAATGGTATCTAATATTATGTTCACTTCAACCTATCATACATTATTTTCCGGCACTGGTATACATTTCCTTAATAAAGGAAATGGGATATCAATTGATTCTAGTCTCTCTGAAACGATTAACTGTATTGTATTTGCAGAGTTTGATAATGTTATAGAAATAGATAGAAACGTAATGTAACTGTAGACTATAGTAGCTAAGAAAAGTCACATGTATGATCTATTTGAGTTATAATGTGTAACGTGTGTGAAACTAATAGTGTGTGAATATTATGAAATAAAATATTGTACCAAAGTTATGTTTCTTTTATTTGTTCATATTATGTAATACCCCTCTTAGTAAATACACAAAGTATACATAATACGGATACGTTATACAAGATCCATAAACCAGATTGGTTCTGTGATAATACAGTATGAACACAATAGAGATCCTTAATTATTTGAGAAGAATTTGTGTAGGTTTAGACTTTAGAAGATAATGTACATTGCGAATCGTCTGTCTATATAATATATGTTCAAATCCCTACATACATTTATTAGCAACTTGGATCCTGATATGTTACACATAGACCCCACTGGATAGCCATACACATCAATGAAAATGACATCAATACTTTGATTCCTGCGGGCGCGCTTTATGGGGTGTAACTGTAGGAGATGGTATATTAACAAATGGAGATTACAAAATGATTTCACATCAGTTTGTGGAGAGTATAGTTTTTGTATTATATTTGTATTATAAGTTCAATGGGGAAAGTTTAGTAGAGTTTCAAAAGTTATTTAGTAGCAACACTTTGTGTAGTGATATAATATTGTACAGTATGTTCAATACATGTTTTAATGAAATAAAATAAATTTAATGAAAAAATTATCAAGTTTTATTATAAAGGTTACAAATTATACAAATTCTTTATTCCACTCATACAATAATACACAACAGCACAAGTTGAACTTTATGACAATCAGACAACGGATGCACACCGAACAGTCTTATCCTACAGCATATTATTATTTTCACAAAACTCTCACATTCACACTATTATCACGTTGTCTTTCTTGGCGGCGACGTGATGCGCGCTTCATTGGAGAGCCTTCCCCGAAACCTTCGGTAAACTACACCGGCCGACCAGAACTCCTCCACCTCGAGAGTGGACATAAGTTTTGTCGGCACTCTCACCACAAAAGAACCGAAGTTAACTTTGTGCCGAGAGTACAGACGCTCCACCCTCAAGGTGAAGGTAGTCTTCTCGCGGATGTAGTTAACGACGTCCTCGACTTCCATGGACCAGTGCAGGCGCGACATGTAGAGCGACGTCGGCAGACGCAGCTCGGGTACGTAAGGTGCAGTGCCGCAGTGGTTGCGGACGGTGGGTTGCCTCTTCTTTCTTCTCTCCACTAGTGTGAAGCCCTCCTCATCGCACCTCCTGCTCTCATCCTTGTTGAGTCGAGGAGGTTCTGCCTTGCGGCCATCCACTACCCTCCTTGTTTTCGCCGCGGGGCGAACAGCAACATTTGCGAAGCTTTTCTGCTGAGTTGGACTCGGCTTCGACTCGACACCGCAGGCGGCGAGCGGGTGGCGGCGGCGGTTGTTGACTCGTCGGATTTGCTGACGAGCAAAACGTGTCAGTTTGCGCGCCGTGTCGCCGTGTGTTTACGAAGTCCATCGAATGATCGGGTGACCTACATTTTTTGTTTAATGTATTTGTATTATAAGTTCAATGGGGAAAGTTTAGTAGAGTTTCAAAAGTTATTTAGTAAATGTTGTTTACGAGGATTGCGACACAGCAAAATGTTATTAGCAGGAATGAATTGTCAATATTCATTAGATACCGAGGGGGTAACTTTATATGAATAGTGATTCACAATGCACGAAAACATACTACTATGGGAGTTATTATTATTACATGTTTTAATTACTTAAATTAAAGAAATGTAATGAAAAACTGATCAAGTTTTATTTACTTATTTAAAATCTTGTAAGAAATTAAGGTGACGTAAGCGATAAGCCCAGGTAGTCATTACGAACAATAGGACACTGAGGCGAGCATAACAATGCAATAAGTAGCGATTGTAATTATGAAGGAACAATGGAGCGTGGCGATAGTAGATAATGAGGGTTAAACACAAAAGCTAACTTTGAAACTAGTGCAAATACGCAGAAACGGACCGCATATATCGATCGGGCATGGTCCAAAACCCCTATTTTGACACCAAACTCTTTTTTTTTTTTTTTTTAGGTGATGTCGCTGCTCGAACCGACAAAAAGTGATCGAGAAAGTTTGCGAGCCACGAGCGGGGGGAGGGGTGGACCCAGAAATCGTGATCCAGAACCCGCGAAAACACACTACTTACCAGTATACTAGCTTAATCGCTTAGGCCAATGATCGCTTAGGTTTAAGATATTTTTATTTATGTCACACTTGACAGTACACTGAAATTTTTAGAAACACAATCAATATGTAGTCAGTGATGCCAACCTGCAGATAATTTCAGATCAGTGGGGATAAAAAATCTTGAAGTGTCTACCGTCGCGCCGTCTGGTGGAGATTTAAAAAAGAAAACAACCCATTGATAAGCTATTGTGTCTCGTTTTTCCACGATCGACGGGTTAATAACGATTCTGTCACAGCGGTTAAATCAGTACGTAGATATATGCGACGAAAAAATCAAGTATTAGACCTATTCAATTGAGACTTTGTATGTTTAATAATTCTATTATTGACATCATATCCTGAGAATATGAACTATCTGTTATATTGGAAACCAACTCTATGAGGGTCAACTTCCACCCCCCCATTTTAGGGGATGGGGGGCGAAAATGACAAGTTTATGAATTTTTTTGTTTGTATTCTAAACTCAGAATACATACCAAATTTCGGCTTTCTAGCACTTCGGGAAGTAGCCAAACATTTTGATGATCATCAGTGTGTCAGTGACGAAATCGGCGTATTTTAGATATCTATAAAATCTAAAGTATTAGAGTTGTTCAATTGATACTTTGTATGCTTAATAAGTCTATTAATGACATCATATCCTGAAAATATGAACTATCTGCTACAACGGAAACCAATTCTATGAAGGTTCAAAAAAACAGCGAAACACTTCGAGAAAAGGTAGGTAGTGCCCTTGCCCTTCGCTTGGCTCGTCTCGGCGGGGACACTACCGTGTCCCCAGATTAGAATAGATACGTACCTACAGAAAATGGTTTTTCATTTCAAATCTTAAAATGCACGTGAAGTTCGTGGAATATTGTGGTTTGTACAACTTGTTGTATTTTAAACGCTACAGAAATCTGTAGATATTTATTTTGCCTAAATTACGTAGATATTAAGTAGAATCACAACTAACTAGGTCTATTTACTTGTTTTAGATAATCGTAAAATAATACTATCTAACTTTTATGCCCGTCTGGTCTATACGTTCACATTAATCCGTTCTGCCTGTTCTAGATTCTAGAATGCAGTACTTAACAAAAACCACGTAATGCCGGATTGTACACGCAAGATGGTGTCACGAGCCAGCGGCATAACTGTCACAAGACCTAATACAACCAGATAAGAGCAATCACCCGGTAAGCCGGATAGACGTCACATCGACTCCTTCCATAGTGCCTTTAGAGATTTACAGCTTGTTTTTAATGCATTCAGCCCGTTTTAAAGCTTAAGGCCATCCCCCGAGCAAACGACCTTGACCATACATTTCACGCGTTGCCGAGATCGCACAAAAATCCTATTTTTTTACTTATCTAAGTTCAAAATTGGTCTAAAAAATATTTAAAACGGGGAATATGTAGTTAATGAAATTGTCTATCTATTGTCGTGTGTTTCAAATAAACGTAATTTGTAAATACTAGGGAGATGCTGAAAGTATGCTTCAATTTTAATAAATTGGTATTACTTTGGAAGCTAATATCATGAGTATAATAAACAAAAATAGAAAATTTAAAACGGGGAAAGGAATGTTGATATACTGAAGATTATTGCTGTATTTTTATTTTAACTTTTAGCTTTCTAATTATGAGTTTATAAGGCTCTAAATACGGTAAATTACGGAATCTCCGTAGGGGAAGGCCCTTAAATACGTTTTGGAAAGACGTAAAGATTGTTCCCTTTTGAAATTTAGTATCTATGGACGCTTCACACCACGTCAGTCTGGCCCCGTGCTAAGTACCTGAAGGACTTGTGTTACAGGTAAGTACCAGACAACGGAAATATATTTAATAATTTTATACTATACATATATTTAAGATTTTTATTATATCATACACATTTAATACACATCCAGACATCTCATCCATTGAAAACTTTTTTGTTCCATCGGCGGGATTCGAACCCGCGACCCCCGGCTTGAGCTGCCACACACTCAACCAATTGAGCCAGAGGTCGTCTAAACGATTAAATTATTAAATAAATTTTGAAGATTTTTTTATAGATTTATGGATGGTACTTTGAGTCCCAAGATATAGTACAGTTTTCTTTCCGAAAAATTTAAAGCTCCTCCTGTACAAACGAATTTCCCAGCGAAATTACGCATAGCATCAACTAGTATAACTGCATCTTTTTCATCAAACACTCGCGATTCTTTCACATAAAGGCGAAAGACAAACGATATTTTCAAAGTGGCTATATTGTAACTCGTAAGTCGTAACTACCCTTTCAACGGACAACGGGCTGTAATTTCAAGTTCCATAGACGACTAAGTATATAGGTACTGCCATAACCGCTAACGACAGAAGAAGTTGAGCATTGTAGTTTGAGTAGTCGTATCGAGCAGGCGAGCTGGCGAGGTCGCCTGCGACTGGCTACAATGGCTTCTAAAGACATCCTTGATCCATTTACACAACAAACGAAACTTTACATGCGAGTCGCCGGCTCACGTGTCACAGACCACGCTAATATGAAGCTGGGTATGCGATTCCCAACCTTACTGCTACATAATAAGGGCTGCACGAGCGCACCGCACAACCTGGCAAAGCCACAAAGCTGCCACTTTATCTGGAACGTACACGATCTCGTTACTTTGTGTTCGCCAAGAACCGTGAAACGCTAAGAACCATGCGAGACTGTCTCCACGGAATTTTTATCTTGGCCTGTCCCCGCACGCCATGTTAAACAATAAAGCGAAGAATGAGAAAACATTGTTATCGTTACAGTTTTCAACGTTTTATTCTTAATTCTTACTTTTGCCTTACAATTCATGTAAGTCAACCTTATATTAAAAATGAAAAAATCTGTTTCTGTTACTTCCTTACACTTCAACCGCTTGAGTTTTAACCCTTGAAAAAAACATATTATGAATGAATTCGACTACATAATATAACCAACTTTAATGACATTAATTTAATGAAACCATAACTATTTGTTCTTATATTTTAATCTTTCAAAATATTGAGCACTCCAAATTATAAGCGAATACATTTTAGCAACACTTAATTTTCACCTACACATGATACACATGACTTGTCAGTAACTAAGCTATATCCGACCATGCCCATAACAACAAAATATAACAAACATCTCAATTTACCTACAAAGGTAAATGCATTGTACCACTTAAATTATGTATTATATCTCTACACTGGAGTACTGCGTTTGAGTGTTACTCTGTGGTACATACAAGTTCATTTATTCAATGCATTATACGTCTTGTGCGTTACTTCTCTATTTGTGATGCTTTAAAAACAATATAAATTGCACATCTGTGACCAATCAATAGAATCGCTGTGCCAGAGTAACTTCCTTTCCTTAAAATGTTATCAGTGTAATGTCTAATGTCTATGTTATAAAAACTTATTCTCTGATTAAATGCAACTTTATCGTTTTTCGTTAGTCAATGAATAATAATCATTTAATTGCCGAGCACTAATAATACATGGAAACGGTGTAAATTGCTAAGAATATAAATATAAAATATTGACTCGTTTAGGGAATATTAGTTCTAAACAGTGTGATTCAATCATAGTCCTTGTCGCACATTTCTATTTCAAACGCAGTATTCAGTGGTTCGGAGGTAGTATATTGCAGATGGCACCGGTCTAGTGGTCCGGCGTGGCGGATATATCGGGCGCGGGCGGAGCCTGTCCGGCTTCTGTGACGGCCGGAGCCTCTCCGGCCTCTGTGCTCTCGACGGCTGAGTCCCCTGACGCCTCCAGCGCCGCAGCCAGCTCATCATCATCATCTTCCCGCCCGTACAGCTCCGGATACTGCGACATACACTCCTGCATCGTGCTGAACTTCTCGTAGCAATCGCTACCCTTTGGTTCTGCTTCACTGAAAACCGATGTTAATCGTTAGAAGTTAAGTATTTTATTTATCTGCTATCTCTTTTTGTAAGAAGTAATTATAAAAAAATAAAAAAAAACAATTTTGAAAATAGATAGCGATCGGGTACGTCACGCCATCTTTTTCGAACGTTAGTTCGATTTTCATAAAACGCCATCTATGTTTTAAATGCTGCAACTGAACCAATGTCACAATGTAAAATACAGCGACATCTTTGTGCTGATTTAGTAAATGTAAATATTTACCGAAACAAAAGATAGATGTCGCTGTACACGCAATTTTACAACAAATTTCAAAAATATATATTTTTTAGAATAGTCTAAAAAAATTATAATAAGGACCATGGACCATGTAAGGCCACTCTAACGGAAAAATACTTTTTATTCGTTTACTAACTAAATAAATTAAAGAAAAAACTTATCAAGTAATGCTCTGTTTTATTAGATACCTAATCACTTTTAACCTAGCTTGAATAGCCATTTAATAAACTTAAGTTTTGTTAAGCTCTTCCAAATGGCCTTGCAAGGAACACAGCTCCAAACAAGGCCAATATTATACATCAGTCGTTTAACTTGAAAATAGAGTTACAAGTATTTATTTATCTGCTTTTACTAAAACGACATTATAATCTCTTTCAATTAGGCAACACAATATGAAATGCTCAATATATTTATATCATCTAAAAAAACTTTAACGAACATTGCTTGAACATCTTATAACTAAATAAATAGTAGTAATGAGTATCACATGCAATCAAAAAAAAAATGTAATCTAAAATGGCCTTCTTATGGGCCCGTCCTCTCCAAAGCCAAAATGTTCAATATGAGTGTATAAGTTTAATAATCTTAATGAGTAAAGATGTTATAAAAAAAAATTATTATTTTAATTGTTACGGTACGCATTTATAACTTAAAAATAACTGTTTACATGTTAATGATTTTTAGATGTTCCTTGAAAAGTCTATGTACCCTAGCAAGGCCAACCATCAAATCTTTGGTTGGGCCTTATAAGGAACCACCGACCTTCCTAGGAACATTACCAATATTTTAACTTAAATCGAGGCATAAGTAGATTTTCTTTTATAAATTACCATACACTGTACACATATTATCCATATCGACGCCCCCACCGAATAATCGGACAATGTGCTATTGTGGGGTTTTTCGTGTTATGCGATTTTTGGCATCTAGAAGTCAAAATACATCATGTGAATTTTTTTCAGAATTTTTCTGTGGATATTTACAAAGATATAAAAAATTATGTGTTTATTCCATAACAAAACTTAAAATTGTATTTTACACCAAAAACTGGGCAATAGACTATTGCGAAAAAATATGTCAAAACGATTTGACGATAAACGACTATTGCATGCTTATTCGGGTAAATACATTGCTGCCTACTGCACACTTCCACTCCTGCACATCTCTCTTTCACACTCCTTCCACTCAGGTAGCCACTGATCACCCGCCTCAGGTTCCCCAGACACCTAACTTCAGCTAACCGAACCTTTACCTGGCCACCAAGCATTGTCAAAGGCCCCCTCTGTGTCCAGCGATACCTCAACAGAAATTTTCTCCTCCTCTCTCTTCTTTCTGATGTGGTTTACTAACCTATAGAGGGCGTCTTCAGTGCTCCTTTGGGGCATGAAGGCATATTGGTTGGGGTTTATTTTGGGCAACTTGTAGAATCTGAGTCGGACGACCATCATATCGCGATGATCATCTCAGTCCACTCACCTCCAGTCTCCAATCTCAGACCAGCATCAGATCAGTCATCGCAGAGGTATTTACACAGGACCCAAGAGTTAGGAATAGTCAGACTTTCTTCATTTAAGAAAAAAGAAGAATGTCCGACTGTCCCTGGCTAGCTTTTTTGGATGTCTTAAGTCATCATAGATGTAAGAACGACCAGCAACTGGAGGTTTGATTGCGGTCACTTTGGGAGACATCAAGTGGTAAAGTTCTTCCTAATATTCGTTAAATAATATACGTTGCTCATATTTTTATTTTATGCTTCACAGTATAATTACTGTGAAGCATAAAATAAAAATATGATGATGAATCTCGTCTTCTTGTGCAGTTTCCAGGATATATCATAATCTGTTTCGATTTTTATAATCCACAAGCGGTTTTCTCACAAACAAGAATGTATGGGCAATACTTGCTACAAAATAAACTAAACGTGACCGATAAGCAGCGAGATCTGTTACAAATTAATGAGAACGTATTTAGATATGTTCTTCTTTCACAAATATTCCTAAGAAGCGCTTAAAACTGTCACGACAGCACATGTTACAGTTTCACGCCTGCAAGCAGCTGTCAGACAGTCAAACATTATTCGTGGAGGTTGTCCTGCAGGTCGAAATGGGACCCAATTCAGTATTTAATTAAGAATGCGATTGCTAGCTACCATAAGATGTGCTGTTATAGTGTGTTGTGTGAGGTTATAGTGTGTTTGTTGTATTGTAACGTGAGAAGTTTTTAACATAGTTTTGGTCAGGATTACATTGAACTTCGATGATTTTACGATGCAGATAGAAGTCGACGATTAAAGCACCGTCATATTAGAAAGGCCTACAATGCTCTCGGAAGACTGTCTAAAGCAATTTTCTGCCATTTTCATTAATTTTATTAGAAAATAATACGATATTGTGACACCAACTCAGGCGGCGATGAGGGTTATAAATTATGATTAAGATTTAAATTAACTGCAATGATTATAAGTACTATTAAAATGATAGGGCTCAATTATGTCATTTATTTCATCCAATAATGATTGTATTGAAACAAGTAAGTATTTACATACTATTTTTATTTTACCCATAGTAGAAAATCATTGGAATAAACGACAATGACTTTAATTATAAAGTGTACAATATTTTTTAATCACCGAATAGTAAAGTAATTGCTGTTTACCAATGTTCTTATCCTAAACAATTTCCCCGAATAACATTGCAATGGGATATTATACGTGCATTTTATTGCAGTCGAAAACATAAATTACCCGAATAATCATGCAATAGACATTAATGATTAGCGCTTGACCTACTCCAGAACGATAAGTTGCATTTTGCTTTATTAAAAAAAAAACCTTTGGTAGTAATTAAATACTGTTAAGATAGCAAGATAGGTAAAAAAATTAGCTTTCATTTGACATAGAAAAAGTCTTTGATGCTTTTTTTTCGACGGAGTTATTAACAAAAATCAGTTTTTTGGCTCTCCTCAACATTTTCATTTTTACGATTGTCCGGTTATTCGGTGGGGGCGTCGATATATGACAATTCAATGTAATAAAATATGAGTTAGATATAGATTATGTAACTAAAAACTTAAGTTTTGCAGTGTGCGGAAATTACAATTGTAACCTCGACAACCGAAGTCTACAAACAGTGAGATCGCACTGCCACAATTGCGACTCGCCGCCGCTTTTGTGGCCTTAAGTTTGATGGATCTAAGTGTGTAGTAGAAGGAATATGTCTTAGGATGACGATAACTACGACTTTTTAATAGTTGGCATTCAAAGGAGCGTGAGTTGGGAGTTGAAAAGTTAAATATAAAATATCAACATTAACTAAACTTAAATATCTTTAAAATCTTAAGCAAATATTTCAACAACCCTCATTTGAATTTGCCCAATGTTAGGAAACAATAGTATAACTGCAATACTATTTACCTATAGTGGAAGCAGGAGAAAGCCTCTCTAAACTGTGTGCCGCATGGCCCAGTAGCCATGCCTCCCAAACACGGACAGCCCCAATTGATGGAGCCATCTTTAAGGATCAAGCCGGGTGGCTGCTCTGGCTCGGGCAGTTCCACTGTACTGGGCTTCGCCAGCTCCTCCTTGGAGGCCACTATGATAACATCCTTTCCATTTTCACCAGTTTCCCAAACAGTTCTTGAAGACATCTTGGTTGCCTGTAATAGCATTAAATCATGACTTAGATAAAGGTTTTTATTTTTATTGTCATTGTGTATGGTACTTGACACTTAACTATTATTGTGAGATACTAAGAACAACTACATAACAAGTACTTATTGTTTAACAAAAAAAATTAATTACATTTTACTTTCAAAAGCTAATTTATTGAATTTATTTTAATTTACTGCAGTTAAAAATTGCCTATTATGATATATGTATACTATAACCAATTAAAAGTGATAACTTACGATAATTATACTAGAGCTTGCAAGGATGGTGCTTCGTTATGTACACACACTACTTTTGTGGATAGGGCTAATGCTGCTCGTAGTTTACGTAGGAACCTGGCAGGCACTCTAACTAGGACTCGACAGTTTTTATCTACAGGTCGCACACTCAGTATATCAGTAGATATCACCCCGCACTCCCCAAATAGCTCTTTGGTTGTGCCTTGTATTATTTGTTGAGCATATAATGGTTCAGGTGAATTTCTGAAACATAATTTAGAAAGAAACTTTATTCAAAGTGAAGTGAACCAATTTCGACCTTAAAACATTCATATTTGTAAAACTTTAATAAGTAGTTTTTTTACAAATTAAGCTATCAACAATTGGGACAACACGTAGATAATAATAATAGAACAACTATTAGTGTTATAAAACATTTTCACACCTTTTATGCAATGACAGAATATTTTTTATACGACCATGACTATATGGGGCATGATATGCATAATTCTATAGCAGTCAAAAATATTGATGTACTTATGCATTACATGGTGATAAGATATAACACCATAAATTCGGTATAGGTTCGGTATTTATTTTACTCTATTCACAAGATAAAACAAGTACAAGCAGAAACTATTTACGCAACTATTCTTTCCAAAAGATATGCGAAATATTTAATAAAACGAATTAAAGTTATAATGCAATCACTGTCCACTGTTGGTGTTATGCAATTTTGTACTTAACTTACAATTTTACCTCTATATCCAAATAAAAATAACGGGCGGACATTACACAAAATATTCTTTATAAAATTAAAGATCACAATTACCAAAACATTAAATTAAATCACTCTCAAAGGTTAGAAAATATAAAAAACCCAAATCAGCGGTTTCGGAGCTGGAGTTTTTAGGTTATGTTGAATGTTGATGTTTATTCTTTTTAATAAAAGGATCCAAGTTGAATGCTATGGATCATTTTTACAGGATTCTGAGGTTTTGTTGGCAGAAATTAATCTATTAAATTGTTTTGCTGATTGGTTAATAACTCGACATTAGCCTGTAGCCAATTAAAAGCGCTAGTAAATACATAATAATATAGGTCCATCTTTGCATAGGTCCATGAAAATATAATCTGATTAATCTCCTGTCAAAAAAAAAAAACTCGAACCGGGTAATTTACCAGTGTCAGGTGAAAAAAGCGGGAAAACAAAATTATGTCTACCAGAATCTGATGGCAATTTTTGACAGCAGATTTTCATAAAATATCCTTGATCATTGGATAAATTTTTATATTTGCATGTTTAACACACAGAAATGAAATTGAAATGAAATTCGTGGTTATTTCGTGTCCTTTAGTTTCTTATGTCAATGGATTCGATCGATTCCATCTTCACAACTTTTGTCAGTCACTATTTTTAACTATAGGTCTACCAGAATCTGATGGCAATTTTCGACAGCAGATTTTCAAAAAATATCCTTGATCATTTGATAAATTTTTATATTTGCATGTTTAACACACAGAATCAGCCGCTATAAGAAAAAATAAGGATCAAAATGTTTTATTCCAATTACCCCGGTATTGCTACAGTCAATTTATTTTCTCACTTTTTGCCATCAGATTCTGGTAGACCCTCAATTTCAGTCTGGACTCTGGACCTCATCAGTGCAAACATCGTATTCTTTAAATAATACACAAAGACTGCACTATTAATCTTTTTTATTATAAGTACTTGCTCAGTGTTGAATTCCTGGCAGGACTTCTCCAAATTATCCTTACTTTTGATACAACTTGTTGCATTCTAGTTGAGTCTTTGAAATCTTTAAATTTTTTAAAAGAGTTTTTTTGATTTTCGTCTCCAGGAAAAATTGTACTGTATATTAAGTATATGCCGGGCCCGGGTGTAGAGGATTTTCCGATTTTTCTTGGCCAATTAAATGAGCGGTGCTTATGTATGTATATTAATTTAGATGGAAGCCAGTTTGGATGTTTACTGACAGAAGCAACGGTTACAGCTGGTTAGGTTCATATTGTGTTCATCAAAAATGAATTTACAGTTATAACTTATAACCTACAAAATTCAGTGTTTTTACGAGTCTACACATAACATTCATGAAACTTTTTAAATACTTACGTATGTTTTTACCGGATTTCATACATTTCTTTCGTTTTCAATAAGCCATGGCATGTGAATACTTTTGGCAGGAAAATGGTAAAATTTTACATCGTTCGATTTGTCTTTATTTTTCTTGTATGTATTAGACAATGCATTTCAATTCTTGAAAATACTTAAATTTCTCAAGAAATCTTATAATTTTCCGTAGCTTGACTTGACAATAAAATTTTCGCAAAAGTTTCGGCTACTCGTCACTAGTGGCAGTGTCATCGCTCTGCACGGTCTCTATATATATAATGGAAGTGTATAAAAAAATCAGCCAAGTGCGAGTCAGACTCGCGCACGAAGGGTTCCGTACCATTAATAGAACATTATTATTTTTAACAAAAAATTAAAGCCGACTTCCAAGTAAAAACAATAACATTACTTATTCTTAAATGAACTAAAAAGTTTAAATAATTCTTACTCTTTAGTAGTGCCTCTTTCAGAAATTGCCTAAACCTTATAGTAGGGGAGGGGAAGGTGCTATTTGTGTAGTCACTCGGGCGTCATGGAGACGGGAGACCTAGTAGGTTTTTTACATTAGGTAAAAGTGATAAAAAATTAATAAGACCGTTTTTTATTTTAGCGGTGGGTTCAGAAACTGTAACCATTTTAAAGTTTTGAAAAAGAAAAATATTCAGAAAATTGCTTATTTAGGTAAATTATAAATATATTTTAGACAACAAGGACTAAATCATTTAGTTTAGTGCAAAATAAAATATAGATGCGAAGTTTAGTTAGGAAAATTTGAAGCTTTATTTTTTTATATTTTAAAATGTCCTTACAGGCTTACCTAACCTATGAATCGTCAGTGCTTTATATGGAAGCTTCTTTGGGGTATACTAAACATCCCCTATCTTAATCTGACAGATCCGATGACATTTCAATATTAAAAAAAAAAATTTAACCCACAACGTGAGAAATCTGATTTCTATACCATGATAACTAGACACAGGTCGGAAGCCTATACAAGCTTAATCTGACACGCTCGAGCTTGTCCCGAAATTTCCTCTTCCCCTCCCCAACTATTAACTATTTCTGTATAAGTACAATCTTCATAATTTTGAAGTCGGTACCAGCTCTGAATCATGAATTCTATGACAAAATATTTTTAATTTTTGGGACTGGTACCGACTTCAAAATTATGAAGATTGTATACAGAAATAGTTAATGTTTAGGCAATTTCTGAAAGAGATACTACTAAAGAGCCAAACGGGCGTAATTTGTGAGTTGTGAGTCGCAGAATTTCGGCTGGCAGAAATTCTACTGCATTCAGTTTCATACAAAAGTCCTAAGGGGTTAGTGCGAGTTTTATTCGAATTTATATGGGATCAAAGCAGTATCCACGTTAGCCAGCAGATGGCGCTCCTTTGATCCCATATAAATTCGCGTTTACGCGCTCGATGCGTATGATCGAATAAAACTCGCACTAACCCCTCAGTTTGATTCACACGAGCGTAATTTTGTGAGTCATGATTTGTATGAAAAAATATTTACGCGATCGAAATTCTGCGACTCACGAGTTCTTCTTCTTCTGAGATTCTTAGCCATAATTCATCATTATCAACCCACTCAGTGCTAGAATTCAAGGTTTAATCAACTATTTGAGGAAGTTTGTAAGCAACCCAGTGGTTTGATCAGTTCAATATTTTGCATTCTTATTTCTGACACCAGCTATAGTGATTGTTTAAGGGTTTATTTTAAATTCGTTAATTTAACATTAATAAATGTAAATTTCATCAATAGGAGATGCAATGGCATGACGCTCATTCCGTGGAGCCGTGTGTAATGTGGGACATAATCTGCGTGGACACATTAGCGGCGGGCGTCGACGTTACGGCCGCTTCAAGGGAGGGAGCAACGCGGCAGCGGCCGCTCTCGCCGAGATCAACAAAACAGCCAAAATACAAATGCCTAGGTAACGATTAGTTTTTCCTGCACTTCGATTTCGAAACTCTATGCCCATGAGGTCCTGATGCGAAGGTGTTTTTCAGAGATTTGTCCAAAAGACCGGCTGACAGATTTAATGACCTTACTGCAACCCTGGATTTATAAAAAGGCCGTACAGGCCGCGGCCCAGGGGTGGCAGCGTCCTAGGGGGGCGGAAGATTTCGTACAATATGTAACATAGGGCGGCAAAACTAAAGTGGCCTACACTCATAAAAAAATATAAATCCGGCAATGCATTACTGGCGCTTGCTTCAGCGGTCAGTAAACTTTGTAAACTTAGCCGACTAAGTGATGTCAAAATTTTACGTAACTATGCTAAATATACGTAAAACAAACTTACACAAAAGTTGCAGCGAAAGCTTTTGAAGCTTCCGCCCAGCGCGTTGTTATTCTTTTTCGCGTCAATTGTCTTTATCTGAAACTTTTGATTAGTTTTGATTATGATGTGTCTCTGTCAGAGCGCGGGGCGACTGGGCGAGTCTGGCGTGGGGCGGCAGACTAGGCGGCGACGGTCGGGGCGGCGGCAGTCTCCGCGAGCGAGCGCGGCGGAACGACGTGCGTGATACCGAGCTTGTACACTGTGCGAACATGTGGAGTGCGCGGGCCTGGGTGGATGGCGCGCGGCGGGCGCGGTGAGCCATGGCGGCGGCGCTGCTGGTGCTGGCGCTGGCGGCGGCGGTGCCCTGCCCGGAGGCGCCCTGCGTGTGCGCCGACGCCGGCGCCCGCCTCGTGTGCCGAGCCGCCGCCCTGCAGGCGCTGCCGCCGCTGCACGACAAGCTGGTTGCCCTGTGAGTACCAGCCATAAATCTGTCTGATCTCCTACTCATGAACCTTATCTTAAGCTATCTGTCTACTTTCATAAACAGTTAAATGACAATAAGTTGCGTTATTGTTGTCATGTAAGACTTGCAAAACACTTTAACTTGGCACCTCTTTCCAAAGACTGTTCTTGGTGACTAGATAGTTAGCTTCTGCGTTTTAGTTGTACCAAACACAAATGCATTTGCAAAATATTTCACTAAAACTTTGCGATTTGAAACTTGTGCCTAGTATTTGGCTAACGATTGATTATATTTTTTTTAATGTCCTGTTAAAATCATCACAAAAATAAAACCTGGTCAATTTGACTTCAAATGGCAGTGGCTAATCTAAACTGTTTACGTTAAGCATTAAGACGGTCACGACCACATTAATCAGTTTCCATTGATGCTGTCACAGACCACTTTGTAGTGAGAGCCAAAGGTTATTGCTCTACTCCACCACAAAAAATAACGCGTACCTGCCAGATCTTGTGCCAATCACGAGCTAATAAAATGTATGGGCTTGGCACTTGGCAGGCCATCCACGCTCTACTGGTTACATATTATTCTTAGTTCATATTTAATGAAACCAACTTTAATTCATAAAAAGATTGCTATTTGCTATGAAGGCAGATAAAATTGGCGCGAGATTTTGGTATCTTTTGTTGTGTAGACCTATAACAAAAACTATCCTATGTCCTCTCCCAGGACTCAAAATATCTTCGTACCACATTTCATCAAAGTCGATTTAACGATTTAAGCGCCCACTTCTTCACGCTTAATAGACAGACAGACAGACACGTTTTCGCTTGTTTACCATTAGTATGGATTTGCCTTAGGATTCTAACGAGCTTTTGGGGCTGATAGTTAAGCTATGATAATTATAGTTCTAATAGTGCATCATTTATCTGAAACCCTCTAGTCCTGTGGGAACGTGGATAACACATGCTAATTGTATTCAATTGAGCGGTACCGCTGGCTCTGAAGGTCAATTTCACTATGAGCACTTCGAGTAGGTGACATTGTTTCTCAATGACAAAAGGAGACGATGTTTGCATATTTTTTGTGCGATCCCGTCCAATGACCTTACTTTTAGAAGTTCAATAGTTTCTTCATTGCTATTTTCAAGAAGGCAAAGCCGATTAACACAGCAATAACTTACACAGGTCAAACACAGGACAGCACAGGTCTAATCCTAGGACCAAAAATGGCACTAGGCAATGTCCCTTTAGGACATGCCAAACCCTTAGGTCAGAAACTGAAAGTGATGCACAGGGTGCGATACTTGATTTTTATGATGAAAGCATCCACTAAGAAGGAATTTTTCAAAATTTACTCCCTAATGGGTCTTATTAAATAAGTAGAGTTTAAAAAATACATACACACTTTCTATAAAGTGAGCGAAACTGCGGCAAAAAGCTAACTATTAAATGTAATTTTACAATTTGTATGTTATTTGTAAATATAAACTGTCTATAGTACAAACAGCGCAAGTGACAATGTTGTTTTCCAAGTTGAATGACCTTGAAAATTTTCTTCACGAAATTATTCGTTCGCGTTGATGTCTTTTTCCTCAACTCATTTATAAATTGCGTGTAAGTGTACGAACTTTTATATAATTTTCTTTTCTCTCTTAAAGGAAATTAAATACTTACAACTTTAGAAGATTAAATTTCATAAAAATTTAGACGTATTTTTTTATCGTGATTTAAATTATCGTCTTTCCTGGCGGGGCGGCATGTTTGATGTTACGTCTGTTAAATTATTATGCTAACAGCTTTGATTATTATATATATATATATATATATATATATATATATATATATATATATATATATATATATATATATATATATATATATATATATATATATATATATATATATATATATATATATATATATATATATATATATATATATATATATATATATATGACACTTTTCAAGTACTTAGATTAGAAGAATCCTAAAATGCTCGAGTTTAAAGTTCAGCATTAATGCTCTAATTTCTAAGCTTTAAGAAAATTATCTATACACTAGCTTTTGATATGGTAAGCAACAAAAATTATGAGACAACGCTCTATTGAATGGATAAACTTTAGTCAAAAAACCGAGCTTTAGACTTGCGAATCCGCATTCAAACACACACATACGGCACTCGTGTATGGTACATTCCGATCAATGAGGCTCATTACTATAAATCGTATGTCGGTAAGTGGCCGGTCCGAGGTCGCTTGGCACTGATGGATAGCAGTGTAACCTCACCACTAATCTCATACATTTATACCACAGTGTAAATTTCATACAGTACAGTAACGTAGTCCTAGAAGTCAAACTTGCTTAACGGCGCGTTCAGATGTGCGCGTTTTCTGCTGTAGCGTTTGGAAAAACACGCGAGCTGCATCCGCGCGCGCAGAAAACGCGCACGTCGGAGCGCGCCCTAACTCAGACAAGTTTTACGAAAAGTAATAATAATAAAAAATAAAACTTTATTTTGCTCCTAAAAGTTATCTAAAATTAAGCTGTGTGCGTGAGCTAATTCGGGCGGTCTAGTTTGAGGATGTTTTACTATGTATGTTTAAATTGTGTTTATATTACCGTTAGAATGCAGAATACGTTAACGTGCACATTACCTAGGTAATCTGCAGACTCCCTGATATCATCCGTTAAGGTGTGAAAATTTTAAATAAAAAAAGCTTATATTTGCACTTTACCTAGTTAGTTTGCATTCCCATCCTTCGTAAAAGTCCTAAAATTTTTGACTTAAGCTTGTCAACCTAAGACTGTTGTTTTGATTGGTTTTGTTCTAGTTGATATGATCTGTCATATTATATGAATATTTTATTAGTGGAGTAACATTTTACTTAAAATTTAATAATCTAATTTAATAATCTATTCCTGTTTAAGTCCAAAAAATTACATTAAATAATTCTCTACAAGTAAATAACATGTTTTATTCAAACAAGAACCTGTTTTATGAAATTTAATGAGAATAGAATAAACTTTTTTAACTTTAACTGACTCACCCAATCTGCAGAATACCTTGTTAATCTGCAGTCTAACTGGTTTACGCACATTAGCGGTAACATTTATATTTTATACTGCACAAATTGGCCAATCTTAAAGTGCCTATTAATCTCCATTGCAATATGCGTTAGTCGTATTTGTTTTTAGCCTATCACAGCAGTTTTAAGAGGAAAATTAATGACTATCATTTTCACAGAAACGTAGAAGAAAGTTTTTAATTAAAATATGTTTGACCCTAATAGATTTATCATAGCTTTATTAGTATGCAGTGGGGACCTTGTGCCAATAATGAATTTATTAATATCAATTATCAAGTTTTCCGTGATAATATTATCTATTAGCGACATTAATACGAGCATACCATTGCAATATATTCAGTGGTCTAATTAGTTAATGCAGTTTTCAGCACAATGAGATTAAAATACGGTAGAGAATTATAGAGAAATCGATTCATTAGCACATGGCCCATATATTTGGTCAGGTTATTTTACCTTGGCGCTCTAGAAGAACTTGATGAATAAATGTTGAATCATGATTCTACACTTACGTGAAATCTGAAGAGTAGGGGCGTAGCTACCGCCGTGTATGCCGTATAAATAATTATACGGGGTCTACAAGGGCCCCAACGTGCGTTTGCAATAATGAATAAAAACTTTTAATTTCAGAAAATATGATAAAAGTAAAAATAGTAACCTTTCCTAAGGGCCTCCAAACAACACCAATGCACGCTATGCTTTTGCTAAAGAGTTAAGTAATATTATTATAAATTATAATGGAGATGTTAAAAATGTAGCACAACATAATTGCAGACTTTACTTCGTACAACATATTTTGTAAGTTAATTCTATAGTTCTGTTAATGTAATTATAGTAGAGGAAGACGTATTTTAGGAGCGAGTGGCGGCGCTAAATTCGTTACTGTCACATCGCGTCGCATCACTCGCATCCCAGATAATATATCTTCAGATCCATCTCGTGTATAAGGAGACATGTCACTTTCCCCCGTCCAAAGCGTGCCCTGTCCAATGCACGATAATAACATCTGTATATGTATTCATAACATAATATTATAAATGCGAAAGTGTGTCTTTCTGTCTGTCTGTTACCTCTTCACACCGAATCCGCTGACCCGATTTTGCTGAAATTTCGTATGGAGATACTTTAACTCATCAAGCCCCATACGGGCACCGGTGGTCGCGACAACAATAGAATACAATAGCATTTCCAAGAATCCGCGATCGAAGGGTTAAGTGACGACCTCTGTGGCTCAGTGGTTGAGCGCGTGGTCAGCGCTCAAGCCGGGGATCGTGGGTTCGAAACCCACCGACGGAACAAAAAGTTTTCAACGTTCCTGGGTCATGCTCATGGATGTGTATTAAATATGTGTATGATATAATAAAAATCTTAAATATATGTATAGTATAAAAGTATTAAATATATTTTCGTTGTCTGGTACCTGTAACACAAGTCCTTCGGGTACTTAGCACGGGGCCAGACTGACGTGGTGTGAAGCGTCCATTATAGATATATAAATGCCGGGAAAGGACATAGGATACTTTTTTATGCCGAAAAAATTTACGGTTCCCACTTTCGGCGTAAAAAAGTAATTTTGGCGCAACGGAGTTGCTGGTGTCATTTAGTTGCGTATAATTCATGTTCTTTATACGCTTCGAGAACGGCGATTTCAATAAGCGATTAAGATAGTGAGACAGGTAATTTATATTACAGATTTATTGTACACAATTACCATTTTAAATGTGTTCTTTACTGTTCGTATGTTGGCAATATATTATTTGATTTCGCTATAGAACCTAGAATTTTTAGATATAATTTTTTCTTCAGACAAAATGATGTTTACTCCTAGGAATAAGCTTACATAAAAACCGGCCAAGTGCGTGTCGGGCCACGCGCAATATAGGGTTCCGTAGTACCGCTAGTTTAGGATATTTTTATGGTCAATGAATGTACATTTATAACATGTTTTACACTACTAGCAACATCATCTCAGTTATGTTTTTTAAGGAATTTGAACGAAAAGTTCCTTTATACTTCTCCAAATACATTTTTTTTAGTGGATCGAATAGTCAATAACTTACGAAGTCTTCTTAGCCGTGATAGTTTTTTAGGGTTCCGTAGTTTTTCTTTTAAATTCAGCATAATTATTTCCTACTCCGGTGAATTTTTTCACATTTCCAGAAGCAACCGTTTAGCTGGTAGAAGGGACTCTAACGATTTTTTCCACTTTAAAACTTCAAGTTTCATAAATGGATCCCTAAATCGGAAAATCATTTTTTTATACTCATAATATTTTAAAAAAACCAACCAACCACACGGTGGGGTGGACGCGAAAAAAAAATCATCCCCGCTTGATGTGTAGGGGCATGTAGGGGAGGTAGGTACCCTAAAAAAAAATTTTTTTTAAGATCTTATATATTATACCATTTTGTCGGCATCATTAAAATGTGCATTCATGCCGAATTACAGCTTTGTAGATCCTATAGTCTCTGAGCAAAACCGCGGACAGACAGACGGACGGCCGGATGGACGGACGGACAGTCGGACGGACAGACCGAAACTATAAGGGTTCCTTGTTGACTACGGAACCCTAAAAAGGTGATTTTAAACTTAGATAGAATATTTTGAGTTTGGATAACCAAAGGTTTTTTTTTAATATTACATGTAGAGAAAACTGATAGGCAATAATATTTCAGGCCCTACAGAAATGTCGCATTTACTATCGAAGCGTCTATACTATCGAAGTATAGGTCTACCAGAATCTGATGGCAAAAAGTGAGCAAAATAAATTGACTCTAGCGGGGTAATTGGAATAAAATATTTTGATCCTTTTTTTTCTTATAGCGACTGATTCTGTGTGTTAAACATGCAAATATAAAAATTTATCCAATGATTAAGGATATTTTATAAAAATCTGCTGTCAAAAATTGCCATCAGATTCTGGTAGAACTATAGTATTTATTATAAATGCGAGAGTGTATCTTAACTGTCTGTTATCTTTTAAAGACTAAACCGCTGTCCCGAATTTGATGAAACTAAGTATAAGAGGCACTCCGAGTCCTAGAATGGTACATAGCATGGTTTTAACTATGGAAGATGGTTCCTGTGTGGTAAACGAATTCTGCAGTAACAAAATAGCTGACAACATATTATGTAGGATAACCACAGACATAGATCAAGATAGATACCGCATGTACCTTCGCGTGCCATATCGCGTTCCCAAACGACGACCAATGCTCGTCTTTCGATAGTCTGTTCTTTAGTCTGCTATCGGAATCGGACGTCAATCGGAATTTTAAAAATGCCTAAATGTCTAAAAGTGTCGTATTGAGCTGTAGAAATTGAAATAGACACGTTGGCCTAGATAATGGACACGTTTCTTATCATCGGTACGTCCCAGTGGCTAGGAAAAAAGTGGCACGCTCGTTTTCATACAAATGGAGCGACATGCGGTATCTATCTTGATCTATGTCTGTGAGTATAACTTGGTACTACTAATATATATTCTGTGGTATAACATACATGTAGAATTAAATTCTACTTTAAACCATATTATGTTATTCAACACCAAAAATCCCAAATACACATATGGTTATCGTGTTTATCGATACAATAATTGCAGTGTGCAAATTACTTCATGCGGCATTGCCGAACCCGTTCCGAACTTTCACCGATATCGTCAGATCTGTGTCTGACTGTCCACCTCGCGTATGCGGTCGTGACTTGGCTCCAGGCTATACATTTATATGTATGTATAATGTATGTACATATACGTATTGCCATAGTAGATACCGGAGGTTTACCGGAGGCCCAATCCCCTACCCTATTCCCTTCCCTACCCTCCCCTATTCCCTTCCCTTCCCATCCCTACCCTCCCCTATTACCCTATTCCCTCTTAAAAGGCCGGCAACGCACTTGCAGCTGCAAGCTTGCTTCTGATGCTGCGAGTGTCCATGGGCGACGGAAGTTGCTTTCCATCAGGTGACCCGTTTGCTCGTTTGCCCCCTTATTTCATAAAAAAAAAATACTGTAAATAAAATAATTGACGTAGGTATATACAAACAAACAAACAAACAAACAAATATACTTTATTGTGCACAAAAATTACAATAAAACTTAAATATATACAACAATTATTGATAAATCAGACATGTACACAAAGGCGCTACTACTAGGTACGCGCTATTGTTTCGAGGACAAATTTTGTTTTCATAGAATACGTGCTACAAAATGGAAATCTGGTAGGTATACCAAAGATGGCACACTCCTTTACCGTTACTAAGAAAAATCTTTTGCCTATAACTAGGTTGGGATTTTGGTCAGTATAGGTACTATAATAAAAGCACAATAGATAAGTAAGATATTAATGAGTATAATTAATATTATGTAGCAGAGACTTTTGAATTGTCCGTTGCGACGGTTTTGAGCATAGCAATTATTTTAAAAGCTTTGCACCAAATGCAAACTGTGATTGTCTCATAAAATTTAAATGTTTTTGAAGTTTCTTATAGCGTCGATTATACATACCTATTGGCTGATACCTACTTATGATTATAATTTTCGTTTATGATAAATGATAAAGTTAAATGTTGCCTTTTTCCAACTGTGATCTGGCACTAGATTTTGCTTTCGACACCTTATGCTGTACTCGGCGAAACATGGCGGTAACGGTCATTGAGTCCCTGTCAAAAACTTGTCATTTTCTATACAAAGCCGCGATTGACAACATCTGACACTTCTTTGTCAATCGCGGTATATATAGAAAATGACAAGTTTTTGACAGGGAGTTTAATGACCGCTACCGCCATGTTTCGCCGAGTACAGTATAGTCTGACGTAAAAATGAAATCCCATAAGAACCGTCTACCGTAAAATGTGCATAAGCCCTTCCTCGTATGTAGGGTAGATACATATTATTATGATCACTATAACTGTTTAATCGATCTATTCCTTTTGTAACTACTAATTGATTCAAATTATTGTGCAAGCAAAATAATTGAAACTAGCTTTTATAATATTTTAGTAATATCTGCCGCATTTTCTTTTCTTAGTTAATTCCGTATCTACGAAGGATTATTCTATATTTAGAAGAATCCAGAGCTCCTTATTCCTTGCCTGTTCATTCGGTTTAACTCGCTTTAGTTCCAGCGGAATATACCGATACCGATATGGCTCAGCAAACAAATAAACAGATCGAGAATTGTCCGCGTGTGCCCTAGATATTGCACAAGCTTTGGAATTTCAACAAAATGCATACTGCGTCTGATTCTGAACATATTATTAGAATTTAATTTGTTCTGTATAATGTAGAGGGCTGTTGGCGCCACAATTATTATATTATGCTATAGTTTTAGTACTTAATGTCCTCAGAACAGGTTCGATGAGTAATTCTTTTTAAAAGTATGTTAAAGATGCACCTATATTTAGCATTTTGGCGCCATTAAAATGAGTCAAAGTTCAAGAGAGCAGTTCAAATGCTAGAGCTTTTTAAATCGTCACACTCACGTCCAAAGAATAGGTCGACAAAGTCACATATCGTTATTATAATAATATTGTCAATAACAAAAATAAAACGTTTAACGTCTAGATGGAAATAATTTTTGAAGTGTACCTAACTGAAATTATCAATAAAATCGTAAACGGATATATCAATAAAATTTCCCAACACAGCACTTCCACTATTTCTAACAGGAAAGTGATTTATGTGCTCCTATAGTAGACACAACAGGTAAAATCCGTTTAGAGGTATTTTACCTCGGAGTTTCTATGATAATGCCCCTTATGGTGTCGGCATAAAGTTAATGTTATAGGTAAATTAATATTGAACGCACTACCGCCAACAATCGTGGAAAACTTCGCTTCTCATTTATTAACTTCCTTAATATCCTTCACACCACTTATTGATTGTATCTACTTTATCTGACCTGAATAAGTTGATAAATGATTCTATATAGTTTTTAGGGTTCCGTACCCAAAGGGTAAAAACGGGACCCTATTCATGAGACTTCGATGTCTGTCTGTCCGTCTGTCTGTCAGCAGGCTGTATCTCAAGAACGGTGATAGCTAGAGAGTTGAAATTTTCACAGATTATGTATTCCTGTTGCCGCTATATCAACAAATACTAAAAACAAAATAAAACAAATATTTAAGGGGGGCTCCCATACAACAAACTTGATTTTTTTGGCACTTTTTGGTCTATATCAATAATGGTCACAGGTAAGTACTTGAATTTTTCTCAAAGTCCTTAGTTATATTATGTGTACTTTAATGTTTAATAATAATATTAAAATAAATTAAAAAAATAAGGGGGGTCCCATACAAAAAACACAATTTGTGGCCTAATTTTGCTCAATAATGGTACGGAACCCTTCGTGCGCGAGTCCGACTCGCACTTGGCCGATTTTTTATTATTTAGCTATCGGCTTGTAAAAATAAATTTAGTACATTAAGAGCGGGCTGTGCAATTTTGCTGTGTTTTCTAATAAGTATTACGATCCCAGAAGATGATTGACTCAAATGAAATTGAGATTTATTTAATCATTGACCATTGTATATTTATCTGATATATAGCTAACGGAAAACACGATTCACTTATTTTGACTCGATAGTTTTATTTTTCGAAATTATGAATCTTTTTGGGCATTTTCTGATCTGTAATCAATAAAACTTGGTTGACTACTGTACCCTAAAACGGAACCCCCTTACCAGCTGATTTTTTGTATATATTGGAGGTTAATAGTTATATAATTTAAGAGTAACCTTGTCCTACAAATAAAACAATCCATATTTTAGGACCATCAAGTCAAAGTATGAAATCCTTTCTATCTCTGTTAGCTACCACTTTCGAGATTTTTCGAAAATAATAATGTTGTTCGTCTTATCAAAATGTCTACTCACAAAAAATTAACTTGTTAGTAATCACAAAAAAATTTGTTCTAGGGCTCCCTCACTATATGGGAAAAATATTAACATTTTTACTTTCCTATACTTGCCTTATTTTCTTACATTATTCCAATTGGCTAAAACGTCGCGTTACGTTTCAGTGACTTTATTAAATTAGGAGGAGTCGACCGTCACGCAAATTAAGTTTAATATTTGACCTTCTTAGAGATAAAATTACCCTATTAGAATAATTTATTGTGCCCTAATGAAAAAAGGTAGTAACTTTGAATTTTAAATTTTTTCATTTCTCGGAGGAAGCGCTGATAAGGAACTTTTTTCCATTAATATTATTAGCCTCGAGAATTTCCAATAATAATAAACTCAATAGGTTCAGTAGACCGACAAATCCTTCCTTGGCTAGTATTTTTCATGCGCAGTGCGTGGGCATCAGACACAATAAGCTACAGTGGCAGGAACTGAGTATATTTATAGAGAGGGGGGAGGGGGCGCTGTGCAGCCTGCACTTACCTCCTCCGCCCTTTATCATCGCTTGGCCACTAAGTTGGACTTAGAGCGATCGCGCTGGGGCGGGCGATCTAAGGTACTCTACAAAACGTCCGCACGCCTAAACGCTCTACAAAATATAACAATATTAAACTAGTAGTACTTTTAAACAATTGTTTTTTTTACGTTCATAATACCGAGTAATTTTCTTGAATAAAAACTGAACAGTGAACTTACGCCTAACTTACTACAAGGAAGGCTAATTTTGATAATTCTCTTGTTTTTTTAGGAACATAATATTCCATTGATGATTCCAGTGATCCATAATATTGTCACCAAAGATGAACCTGGTAATTGAATCCACCAACAATAATATCTAGGAAGCTCCTCAAAATAAAAGGGACACCTTTAGGGCCTAATTCTACTTCAGGGCTCAATAAACATGAACATATTATTATGTAAAGTTTTTTTTTTTATCTCCACATGAACAAAATATATTTATCAATAATTATTGTCACTTAATTTTTTTAGAAACTTTGTCGCTAGCAGTGCGGTGGAATCGCACCGCAGCAGTTAGTGGCCAATGGCCATGCTGTAGCCTGTAACGAGGACGGGGTTTAAGTTTTGCGTAATTGTCTGCCCACGCGACGCATCGATTACCGTATTATTATGCACAACCTATTCTGCTATTTTTACCTTCAACGGAGTCTTAAAATAAACTGTCTTGAAGACGTATAAGTTGCTATTGAGATTTTTCATTTTATGCTTGAATGAAGTGGCCGTCTATTGAAAGATACAAAAGGTACTGAAAATTTTATGAAAGCCGCCTTAATCGAAAGTTTTTTTTTGTAAGCTTAGCTGGTTTATTAAAACCGCTAGTTTGTGTCGAAAAATTTCTTATCAAGGTGAGAGCTTGTAATTTTTTCCGATAAGTTTAAAATAAGCCACGGATTCTAAGAACTAACTATCATAAAACGGGTTCCTTTTAGTAATAAAACTCTTAAGCAAAAATAATTTTAATATTTTAGAGGCGCACTTAGAAAATTAAATCCATGTAACTTTCCATATCTTCATAATAATATTTAAAACAACTATGTGTTATTATAATTACATATTTTTTACACCTAAAATTTACTTCCTCAGATTGTATCAAATTGAATCATCGAGCAATGAAATAACCTTTATCGAAACCTTATTGCAATGTAAACAAAAGGTTTAAGAATCTATCAAAGCAATAAAGACGGCCTTAACTTATCCGAATGCTATTAGGGACTGCATTTATTGGAAAGGGGTGAAAATAGGATTCGAACGTCTCGCAGTATCTTGCGTTTGCAACGGAGGGGAAACAAAAGAAAACCTCTAATTCTAACCTCTCCCATCTCCGACGTTCATGGCAGTATAATAAAATTTTATGACGATTATAAACATTTCATTTATGTTTTTATCTCAGTATTTGCAATGTAAAGACCACTTTTACCTTAAACATGTGGTATCAGGACCACCAGCTAAGAAAAAGCTGAAATACGATAACATTTGTAACCTTTAAGAATATTGTCAATACAGTAACTTTATCTTATTTAATGTAGTAAGTTAGGCCGAAACGTTGTTTGAAGACTCCCAAAAGTTATGTTAATTAAGATAAGGCTGTATTTTCGGATGCTTTAACTTTGACCTTATCATTAATTGATATTAGTGGTATCATAAATTGTTAAAAAAATAATTATAAAAGATACAGACTTTCCTGTTGATTATTAAATTAAATTATTACTTATTGATATTGACATTTTATAAGGGCAAAAAGCGTTTCTTCTCCGAGCGTGATGTTCATAGAATAATTAATGAAGACTTTTTAATGTATCGCACTGTATAAGGATTTAGGAGCAAGTGAATTTATAAAAAGTAATGTTGTCTGTATGTGTGAAATTAGCAGAGATCTGCTTTAAAAAAAAAATGAAAAACCCATTTGACAACAACACAATTCCATTACAGTTTTTGAATAGTAACCGTGTAAATATTCCGTACAATACGCGTATTAAATCGGTGACCCGGTTGCAACCGGACACCGGCAACTCGCAGATCTTTATTCAGCACTTGTAGCTATTTCTCGAACCGAATTGCTGGCGAATTACGATACGACCAGCAGCTTACATATTTTAGCTCTATTAATGATCTGATCCTGCATTTACTTTCTTTACATTTATTTTCTCATTTTAACATTTCTCTGCCAGAGTAAAAGATGACTTCTTCATGGCATTTAAATATAGACTTGCATTGTAACTTGTAAGGGTGTTTGCCGCGTAAATGATAATATTATTGTCATGGGGCGTGGGTGTGAAAAAACTGCCTCTTATGTGATGTTTAAATAAATGTATTCGATGAAGTGAAATATGTTATTTACAAGCAAAAAAATGCTTCAGTAGGCTATTCTGTATTATATCGCAATTCAATGTTTTAGGAAGAAGGTAGAGCCGTAGGTCCATAAATATTCCTATAGTACCAAATGCCAAGATCCTCCCGGCTAACGACCTACCTCCAATATTATATTCCGAATGTGGCTAGTGTCAATGACACGTCTTTTACATAAAGACAAAATCTGAATAGGCATTAAGGGAGCTGGCGGTCGGCGCTGACACGGTATGATGGATGGCCGCAATAACGCTCGCACTCGTTATCACCAGCCTCCCCCCTCTCCTCCCCCCTGTGAAGGCTCCCCCAGGGGGGAACCCTTCGCCCGCCTGTAATCACTTATCAAACTCACGCAGGCAATCCAAAATTTAATGTGTCATGTAGGTGTCGAGGGTGGTTTGTTTAATAGTTGGCTGAAGTTCGACAGGCCCATCATCTACAGGCAATTTAATTTATAAAAGGAATTTTAAATTAATTAATCTGGTCTTTGATACTGGGGACTAATGGTACCATCAAGGAAATTGATTCCTAGGCAGTTAGTTATGTGATTTGTCGGCTCGGTTTGACGTGACGCGACCAAACTACGTAGGTCCCCCATCTGCCTAGGAATCAACTTCTCTGATAGTACTAAGGTACGAATTAAAAAGATTTCAAATTTCAGGATAAGGCACGAGGTATTTTTGGCAATAAAACCTTAATGCCTTTACACCCAATTCATTATGATACCTTTGTCATTTGCCATTTCTATGAACTATCATGACATAATATATTATTGTGTCTATGTTTCATTAGGTTCATTTAGATAACCAACAATTATTTACGGTACGGTTTTTGGTAGAGTCCTAGGGAGTATCCATCAAGTTAAGACAAAAAATGTATTTTTTTACCTAAAAATACGACTCAAAACTTCAATCATAACTATAATATATATCTGACTAAAAAGGCTCGTTCTCTTAAGCGAGAGCATTACTTTCCAAAAGCAATATGTGTCGACGGTTCAATATTAAAATAAATATTCCGCTTTAGAAGCCAAGTCGGGCGCTCGGCGGCAGTAAAAAATCAATTATATTTACTGCTTCATTAAATTATGTACAATTTATCTCCCCTGAACGAGCTAATTAATTGCAAGGGAGCACCGCAGTAAATTCATTTAAACTTCTTTAAACCTAACAGCGCACGCTCGAATTACGTTCTTAATTAAAAATATAGCTTGACGCTTAACCAGAGGAAACTGACGGTTATTTTTTTTTTTACTGAACATAAGCGCTTTGCTGACCGAGATAGCAAGAGACATTATGATCTGGCAGCCAAATAATTTGCTACCGGATACGAGATTGTATTTAATAGCGACTAAAAAACAATTCGTTATGCTTTAACGATCAAAGGGCTAATATTAGCTGCGTAGGCTCAAAAATCTATTAAGTATTTTAATGTTATTCCAGAACGAAAAACATCGTTATATCGATATTAGTATTAATATACTCCGTGCGAGTTTTTGGCACAAATTGTAACTACATATTTGCCATTTTGGTATTACAAGATGTAAACACCAGTTTTCAATACTCAATAAAACAGTACTCTGTGTTATTTATAAATAATTACATACAAGACAACACGTCTAGCTACACACCTGAAATTCGCAAATTTTTACTTCCATTTCCCTAAAAGTGAGCGTTTTATAAGCATGTAGTACAAACACATCTCGTGTTAAGATATCAGTGGGCGATAACAGTTAATCACAGTGAAAACACCCGCAAATGTCAGCGGGTGACCGCGATTACTGCCATCACTATAATTAATTGCCGTTAATTTAGTTATCTTGCGTAACTCTTGGACTTGTGCTCTACTGCCAGTAAAAGCAGAAAAAAGTACACTTGCTGATATTATGCGTACCTATAAGTTGGATAGGAGACAGAGCTTGCTGGCAGAGTCGCTGAAGGTTCTATCGTACCGGCAATTCCGACCTAAGGGGAAATGGAGCACCATGGGGTACGCCTGGGAAATCCCACATACCCCGGCCGATATCCCCAAGCCGCTATATATGTGGGTTGAGCGTCCGTGGCCCAATGGGTAGACCTTTGGTTCGCACTCGTAGAGGGTGCAGGTTCGATCCCGGTTGGAGGCGTGTACCAATGAGACATTTTCTGATCTCAAGTACATAATACGGACACTCATACGGTGAAGGAAAACATCGTGAGGAAACCCGCACATACTTGGTCCCAGACGTATTGACTAGTTCTTTCCTCTGGACTAGGCCGACTATGTTGCGAGAAAGTCGTATGTGCTTGGGCAACCATACGGACATTTAAAATCTTGTCCCAGGCACTAGAGTATTTGAGGAGTGGTTACTTCGCTCTGAAAATACTGTATAAATCATCCACAACGGATGTAAAGGCCTAGTTTTTTTTTTCAGGCGGCTGAAAAATTATAAATCGATGTAGATGACCAAGGATTTGAATAAAAGCTTATCAAGAAGCAAAAAGCTCGATAGTTTTAGATAGAAGCTAATAAAAGCTGTATCAATCTTAATTTCCGTTGAATTTTCATTTTGTATAAATTGTTTGTTTAAAAATATTACCGATACTAAAAAGTCATTTCAAAGAAATATAAGGTTATACGAATCGTTAAAATGCACTCGAGTACTCCGATCATCGCCCTCTATAGTTTTTCACACTTTTTCAGTTTTGTTTACATACATCGATCATTGCGGAAAGCGCTTCACTAATAAATGGTGATGGTATTAATGTCTAGTATGATGATTGATGAACTCGGTCATGAGTCTGAAGATTCTCGCGGATTATAAATTAATCCTTGTAAACATTTTTTGGGTTAAAATAAAGATGTTTATTTTGGTAACGAAATCGTGACTTTGATTTTCGAATGTTCGAAACTAACTTGACAGTAGTGGAGAGCCACTTAAGTATTGATAGTGGATAAATATAGAGATAACTAAAAATAATAATATTTAATGTTGTTTTTTGCTATAGATTTTGTATATGTTTAAGTGTAAAATGAAATCGTGTATATAAAATATAACAGTTGCAAATAATGCCTTGATATTTAGTATTTAAGGAGTTTAAGGAAAGGTTTTATAATCTATCTAGTACTCGCCCTAGGAAACTTTTCATCTTTGACCTGCGAGAAATTCTGTATTTTTTTTATGAAATAAGGGGGCAAACGAGCAAACGGGTCACCTGATGGAAAGCAACTTCCGTCGCCCATGGACACTCGCAGCATCAGAAGAGCTGCAGGTGCGTTGCCGGCCTTTTAAGAGGGAATAGGGTAATAGGGGAGGATAGGGATGGGAAGAGAAGGGAATGGGGGAGGGAAAGGAAGGGAATAGGGTAGGGGATTAGGCCTCCGGTAAACTCACTCACTCGGCGAAACACAGCGCAAGCGCTGTTTCACGCCGGTTTTCTGTGAGAACGTGGTATTTCTCCGGTCGAGCCGGCCCATTCGTGCCGAAGCATGGCTCTCCCACGAATTCTGTCAGGTATTAAATATTATACTTAGAGGAAACAAATTCAGGATAATTTTCAGCTCCACCTATTACAGCAACGAAATTTATTCCTAAACCGTATCATTATTGCCCTTTGCGTTGAGCAATAAAGGAATTTATTTTGCTTTATTCCTATAAAATTACCATAGAAAAGCATTCAGTATTGAAATAAGATGGAAGTGGACCAATATAGCTGGCACAAATAATCTTATTAATATATCAGTGCACCCCTCAAAAGGCCTACAGTATTTATAAGTAAGTTTATCATTGTACGCCAGGCTATTTGGAAACGTTCCAAACGAGATGATACTTAACACATTAGGACCATAAAGATGGAATATTGTGTGAACGTCCCTATCATGTTTGTTTACTTGTCTGTTATTGATGTTATGGGTGAAATAAATCGCGATTTTTGTCTCAATGAAGCATTAAATGACTTGTGTTTATGGTCTTAGTTACGTAGCATTTTTTAGTAATATCTATAGTTAGTGCTTTTATGGCTATTTTAACTCTCCGTGTTAAAATTAAGAAGATCAAAATAATAAATTGATGTTTATGAACAGTTTAAATATTCGTTTGCTAAGGTATACATTAATTTATTTCCATAGATATTAGTTTTTGGCATGGTGACCATAATAATAACTATCCGATTTCCTTTGACGAGAATCAAAGTATTTTCATACCTATCAAAATCGATTTAGTACTTTAATAAGCGTTAAACCTATCTGACATACTTTTGTTTCACAAAATATCATAGATAAATTTCACATCAAAGAATGGTTTACTTCACATCTCAATAAGCTCAAACTTTAGAAGAGCCTTCTCATATTCGGTGAGAACGGAAAAGAAGGATGCTCTCGCATAACTCTCGCGTTGCACATTCGTTCATCTCTTCCATTAATAGAACCAACTGAGAATAGAAAAATAGGTTATGTAATTTATGACTTCAAGTAAGGAGCGCTATTCGATTCGGGGCCGCGACCTTAGTTTCCTTAGCGAAACAAATCTAGCGCAAACAAATAAAATATACATTCAAACAACTAAAGTACGAAGTTTGGTGATGGCCTGATAAGTTTAAAGCAGTTTAAAGCTTCAAGGTTTGGTATTGTACGTCACCTTCTCTACATGTCCGTGAGCAGTCACGTGAATATTGACCTAATATGAAACTAGACGTAACGTATTTCTACGTATGTGAACAGAACAATTTTCACGTATAAAATGGACAATTGGCCAAATACACCACAGAAAAATCACTTAACAATTTTAAATGAACCGGCTTAATTCGAAAACTATCATGGGTAGCATTATTTCTATAATATTATAAACCAGAGATCTCCTCTTTGTGAAAATAGAATATCTATATAACTATACTGTACTCGGCGAAACATGGCTGTAGCGGTCATTGACTCCCTGTCAGAAACTTGTCTTTCTCTATACAAAGCCACGATTGACAACATCTGCACTTCATTGTCAATCGCGGTTTATATAGAAAATGACAAGTTTTTGACAGTAAGTCAATGACGAGTACAGTATAGCACTAAATTACTAATTCCTTTGTTTCAGGGATGTGTCGAATAACAACATCAGCATGCTGCCGCCGGGCGCGCTCGAGCCCGCGATCGCCCTTAGAGAGCTGTAAGTTTACTACATCAACCTATATTCTCTGTACATGCAGAGCAGCGGGATATTCATAACACCCGTTGTTGACTCAAATCCATAAACTTACCCTGTTGGTCAAGGCTTAGCTGCAATTCAAAGTTGGCCAAAAACTGTGCGGTGTGTTTTTGAAATTCGAATACTAACAAACTGGCATTATGAATATCCCAGCAGAAATGCAAATAATGTACATTTCTACTCGGTGTTTTAAACACAATATAATAACGTCTATAGTCTTCAGTCTACACTCTACACCGCTTACAAATTTTTTATACATTTTTAAACGCGTTAAATATGTGTATTGTGTACACTGTTACGTTACGTGTTACACTGTGCACTGTACAGTGTAACGCGTAACGTTGCATGTCGTTGTAGTAGACTCGTTTTCAAAGACTAATCTTCACCATTGAATACCGGTACTTAAAACCTGCATTTTGGGGCAGTGGGACAGTTGACAATAACATCTGGAAGTTTCGTGGAAACTCTACAGGCTTTTGCTTTTAGTTTCTAAAACACCTTCAGAACAGAAAATAACGTCCGTACTTTGCTCTACCAATTTTATAAAGTGCTGTTTTGTTTGTTTGTTTCTAAAAAATAATGGTTTTGAGAAAAATTACAAGATTGGTCATTTAAGTAGAGTTTTGACATATTTTGAAACAAAGAGTAAGGTAAAATCTTTTTTGTAAAATTTAACTAAGTACATATAATTTTAAAAACTACTTGCGCAGAGCTGAGTTTTAACCTAGTTGAACTTTAGTTCACCCATGTATAATGCGTCATCTCTGTCGTTATTCGTATTTGTGAAAGAGATAGCATGTTTAACTTTAACCCAAATTCATACCAAAACATCTTTACTTACACGAAACATTCTGGTAATGTGAGATGACATTATTTTGTACAATTACACGATCCTCTTACATATAATGTGCGCTAATTAAATAATTATAAATATCTTCACCGAGTCGCGGCGTGTAAAAAGTTTTAATTGAAGTTAACATGTTCCATTTACGGTCGCTAGATGACATTGTCATTACAGACCACATGACCGAGAACTGCTCGCTTCGTTGAAGGCTGCTTTGCGTAATTTTCTATGGTTGCTTTACATAAAATATAAGGTTTGGTAAAATCAATTTGTCAAACTTTGTGTACATGATCTACCTACTGTCTACCTAAAGAAGCTTTTAAAAACACAAGCCAAACAAAAACACAAGTATGAATAAGATGTTGTGGTGCTAAAAATCCTATAAGAAGGTCAGTGAACCTGCACTGTCACTTGGCTGATTAGTGAACATGATTTTCGCAATTTTTCTCAACTATTACACACACATGAAACTATTGAAACATAGATAATATTATACCTATTATAAGACACCTACAAAATCTTTTTATAAAATTGAGTGCTCATGAAATATCCGACGGAATAGTTCGTTCACTTCAAAAGACGCTGAGGACCCGAAATATAAAATCCTGGCGTTTTTTACTAAGCTATCATTTTCAATGCGTCTCGCGTTGCAGCTATATCTTTAGGAGATAAGGATTATCTTCGAATAATCCGACTTAGTGAAAATTCCAATTTAACTTCTACATTATAATATTTACGCTGCAGACAACTGAAACTAACTAATGCATGCGTCATGCTAAAGTGGCTGATTGTATTTGGAAAGAAACAAAAACTTGGTAGTGTCCACCAGGCAGCGAAAGCGTTAATTATATTGAACAACAACGTTAGCAATAAGTATCTAATTATTTTATTCTGCAAATATTTAGATACTTGTTGTTATTTCTTAATTCTTGCCTACCATCTGCGGTGGAGTCTTAACTCTACATATTATCTTTTTCTTAATAATTCAGTTTACCCAATGATTATATTAACATAATATTTTAAACAATATTACGAGATTTTTTTTTTAAAGATGTTATTCGTTTTGTACCAACGCATTAGTACATGTTTTAACATTTTTAAACCATATTATGTTGTTACTATTGCAGTATTAGATGCTCGACTCTATTCAACCATACACATAATATTTAAGTACTCTAATTCCACCCATTTCAAATGTCTTGAAATATTATTCGATGTGGCTAGGAACCTATCAGCGAATCGTCTGGAGTTGTCTGGTGCGCTGAGCGGCGCGTCCCTGGGGCGGCTGTGGCTGGACGGCTGTGGGCTCAAGCGCCTGCCGCCCGCCCTCGCGCCGCGTCTACACTACCTGTGAGAATAGTCTCAGTAGTACTTTATCTGTTATTTCCATCCAACATTAATACGGCTTTGGTCCAGTCCGTATTCTATTATGGTACAAAATAGTATTGTAATATACTTACACACACGACTGATTTTTAGGTCTTTTACGAATACCTTCGGAAAAAATGTAATACATTACATCAGTAAGTCTTTGATGTTGGGAAAAGTCGCTTGGATTGAACAAGATTCAAAGCTGTATTAGTATTGGACTAACATAGTGGAATCAGGGTTTTGAGCTCTACACCTAGGTGTTGTTGTAGTTCATTTGTTGCAGCTTACCTAATGTTAGACTTATTTATTTGTATCTGGTATTTATTTTTGTTGCGGTTAGTCTGTTTATCATTTATTTTTCATTTATCGTAGAGTTTTTTTATAGAAAATGCACACTATTTTTTCACGTCAACAAAGTACTTTGCTTTAGCGTAGCAATTAGCATTATTGTTAATCTACTAATGTAGGATTCATCTCCCACTACGAAAGGGTTCCTTTTTCTGGTTTGATGAAAATTGAGGAAATTTATTTTGTCGTTGTCAAACATATAAAGGTCTAGAAGACCCTTTTTTCTTTAACTTAATGCGTGAGTTTTTATTGCTCTAACCGAGATTGCATTTTCGTAATTGGATATTTTTTTGCTTTCAGTCTTGATTCCTTTTTGTAGAGTGTGTTCAGATAGTTGTGTAGCCACGGAATTTCCGTAGGAATATGGCCATTATGTAATTGGCTTGACAGGTCCTCTCAGAAGTAAAATTGTTACTATGCTTTGCTTGTGATTATAATAGGCGAAACAAGCAATCGGTGTTTTCTTTTATATCTATAGGCTTTGCATTTTACATTTAAGTATGTCAACAAGTATAATCGACGTTGTGGATCGTTGTTTAGTATTTCTAATTTAAATATGCTGAAAGCTGTTATTTTTGTAATAATAATTATGAGTACATATAATATCTTCAACGTATTAAAAGCATTCAGCGTTATTGCTTTTCACTTTTTTGCATTTCACTTGTCACGGTACTTCATCTAGATTCTAGGTCATTGGACATTTTAATAAAGTTTACAACATAAATAGCTAATGCAACTTGTAGTAAACTGCACAGCTCCTGAAAACTTGGAAACTTCAAGTTTTTGCTAAGCACACTGTAATCTGGCAAACCGTCTTAGAATTTTAATTGCATAAAGTCTTTTAGCTCACCTTTATTACCTCCAGAAGCTTTAATTAAACAGCGTTTTATTTGAAAGCTTGTAGACGCACATTTCTGTATGTGCGAGCGAAATCTAAGCGAGCTTTGGATAAAACCGACTCGTTACGAAAAGCTCACTTACGAATTTAAATTTTTGTATCTAAGTAAAGCTAATACAAAAACAACATTGCCTTATATGACGTAATTGATTTATGTAAAGTAAAATGTACTTACAAATGTAGAAACTAAATCGAACATAAACTAGATTGAGTCCCTCAGGCCTCTATCGTAACTGTTACACATGTATGAGGCCGGTTGGGTAACTTTCAATCGCAAATACTCGACATAAAGCTATGTATGTGCTATCGACTTTAGTGTACCGCTTTTGAACCGTATTCCCGAGTAATAAGATCGAAAGGTGCTACACCGAATCTGTCGACCGTACACCGTACGCCATTACAAGCTGAACATGATTTATGTTCTATTCGATTAGATTAAGGCTTCATTCAAAACGTACAAAAGTCATGCGAAATTATAATTTATGCTCCCAATTACTTTTATTGTTAAGGTCGATGAACATTTTAATATGGTTATATCAACGCACTTTGTGGTCGGACAATAAAATATGTTAAAGATAAAATCGTACTGAATAGTTACCCGGCACGAATGGGCCGGCTCGACCGGAGAAATACCACGTTCTCACAGAAAACCGGCGTGAAACAGCGCTTGCGCTGTGTTTCGCCGAGTGAGTGAGTTTACCGGAGGCCCAATCCCCTACCCTATTCCCTTCCCTACCCTCCCCTATTCCCTTCCCTTCCCATTCCTACCCTCCCCTATTACCCTATTCCCTCTAAAAAGGCCGGCAACGCACTTGCAGCTGCAAGCTTGCTTCTGATGCTGCGAGTGTCCATGGGCGACGGAAGTTGCTTTCTCATCAGGTGTCCCGTTTGCTCGTTTGCCCCCTTATTTAATAAAAAAAAAAAAAAAAAAGTATTCAGGGCTGCAATTCAATTTGGTTGCATAATGTGACTTGTGAGTGAATTTGCATGCCATGTTAGGGTTATATATAGGTCTACCAGAATCTGATGGCAAAAAGTGAGAAAATAAATTGACTCTAGCAATACCGGGGTAATTGGAATAAAACATTTTGATCCTTTTTTTTTCTTATAGCGGCTTATTATATGTGTTAAACATGCAAATATAAAAATTTATCCAATGGATTTTTTCAGAAATTTATCCTTGATGGATATTTTATGAAAATCTGCTGTCAAAAATTGCCATCCGATTCTGGTAACCCTATAGTTACGCTTATTCTGATTAAGATATGTATTACCGTAATAACGAGTGAATCTCTCAGCTTCTTTTTAACTACAAATATGCAATAATACTCGACATTTTTACACAAGTTCCGTCGGCATTTTACTCCTTTTCTACCATTATTGCAAAACTATCCATAGCATGAGCAATCGACATCGATCATATCCGGCAATCACAGATAAACAAGTATTATACTATATAATCATGGAACCAACATATCGTGAATCGTGAATCTCGCAACATAAGACAAAATTATGAATAGCCACTTACATTACTAAGTTTGTTCTTTCCTGAAATTCAAATTGGAGGCTGTCAGCCGGCCAGGCTCCCACGCATCGAGTGTTACATATTTCGACGGATGGAACATACATTATTCATGCAGATAGGGGCGGACAGTTTTTTCCAGCGATGTAAGCCGCGATATTGCCTCGTCACTCAGCCCGACTCGTACCTCTAATAATATTCAAATTGGGCCCGCCCTATCCGACTCCGAGACTCCCTACCTAATAGATTTACAGTCATATCGATATTGCTATTGACTCGGCTGAGAACGATCCGAGCGACTAAATCGTGTAGTTGCAGCTTTCCTCTTCCGGAAAAACAGGGGCTGCACCGGAAGTTACAGGAAGCGTGATCAACGGTTTTTTCTTTAGGGCAGATTTTTATCTGCATAAGTATATAATATAGGCTTTTCGATGTAAAAAATAAAGGTTAAAAATGCATCTATGCCTAACAAATGCTGAGTAACTGGTGACCTTGATAGTAATCTATTGTAATTCATCAAAGAAACTGCTTTATACTCAGTATCTTCTCTTCAATGGGTACTAGACAAAAAGAACACTTAATAAACAAAAGATCTATCTAAGAGAATCTCCAATTGAAAAAGCAAGCCAGAAACAGAATCAGCCTATCTATCTTGTCCCCCGGAAAGGCTTAAATAGTTTAGTCCTAGTCCATTTATAAACACGGGTCAAACAATAGAGACATCGCAGTACTAACGGCGGGGTCACAAAAAATACCCCAATCTATCCGCGTCACAGACGTCGTTAACTCTACTGACTAGTGACGTAACTACTGGAGTCAGCCGAGCCGGAGCCGCGGATAAATCATCCACATCAAAGCTGATAAGCCTCTGGAGTAAACAAACAGGTAAATCTTATAGTTAAACTCCCATTTGTTATGTTTCAAGACGTTTCCTGTAACGGGTAACCTAAAGTTGTGTTGTTGCGATACAAAACTTGAACATGCATAACATCAGAATTTATGGGGGTACAAGACAATTTAATCACTTTCTAGTTCAATTTTATTCCCGCTACAAGCAGCAAAGTCAAAACTAGCCTTAGCTAGATTTTCGCCGCGCGGAAAAAACCGTGGCTTTCGTGCTCATCCTGCATGATGATTGATGGATGATGGTATGATACTTACATTTTTTTCTGGACTTAGACACTAAAAAAAATTTGGTGCAAAATTAATATTGTATGTGATTCAGAAATTATATTAGAAAATTCTAGAACTAAAGTGTCTATCTGAGAGTCTGTCTGACTCGCGAAAGTTAACATACAATTATTGAAGACGTGAGTGGAAGAATTGCACAAGTAATATTTCGTAACATACGGACAATAACTCATTTTTTCCCTTATTATTTTCATAAAACTTGTAACTTATCTACTTCATAACCTAGCTAATATATCTGGCTACACATATAATCCACAGTTTTTCTATTTCAAATAATTTTTCCGGCCTTAAAGCCTCCATTTAAGCAAAAAAACGTGAAGTTTTTTCATGTTACTTACCTTATTCTTCCACTCACGTCTTGAATTACAATATGAGAGTTAGTCAAATACTTATCCTAGAATGTGTAGTTTGTCGTTTACGATACACATTACTCGGTGTTTTATGGAGCCATGAAACTTTAACTACGACAGTTTAAAACCTATTAACAAACAATATCCCCCAATAAACTTCATTGTTCTAGTACTGTTCATTTCATAGTCATAAATGAAATAGGAACGGAAATGATTACTAGCACTTAAAATAAAATACGATTATGGTATAAAAATATAGGGATGACTATGATGAAGTTACACAAATCCACAATTATAGGATTTATTTAAAACATTATGGATTTAAAGTGGCGTCCACCATGTGGCCCACAGACGTATTTTGAATACCCTGCAATACCGCAGGCATCCAAGCTAAGGGACAAGTCTTTCCTTAATCACTTTTACGCCCTCAGGCTCTACTTAATACAATTGTAATTAAATTAAGAAATTTAAAAAAACCCCCGCCAAACAACTTTAAAAAGTAATGAAATAATATTTACTGACTTTAAGTTTAAATAATTCCTAAGTGTAAAGTAATATTTTAGTCCATAATTGTTGTCACGGTGTGTCGGGGGACCGCCAAGTTAACTACGACAACAGCGACTTTTGCATTTTGTATCGCTGATTGTCTCGATTCAGTTCGCTGTGAACTGACCTTTAAACTATAATGTTATGTGAAATCAAACATCTACATTAGCGGTCCCCCGACACACCTTGACAACAATTATGGACTAAAATATTACTTTACACTTAGGAATTATTTAAACTTAAAGTCAGTAAATATTATTTCATTACTTTTTAAAGTTGTTTGGCGGGGGTTTTTTTAAATTTCTTAATTTAATTTAATTGTATGTTTTTTAAACTTGTGTTGGTTATAGTGCATAATTGTTATCCTCTTGGATGAGGCCGTCAATATGAGCCCAAACATGAAACCTCCACCCTGGGTTCATACGGAGCTCGGCTCCTATACAATCCAGGTGATGCTGCAGCAGCAGCATGCAAATATTTACTGCTTATCTACGTCTTATTGGCTGTCACAATTAAAATGAGCCCAAACACAAAACCTCTGCTCTAAGTTGGTGAGGAGTTGGGTATCCTATTGATTACCAGGTGATGCTGCAGCACCAGGGTGAACTTTCCATTAATATGCATATATTCATAAGTGTCACGAACCAGAATGCAAAATATAAAACCCATCAAACGACTGCAAGTTGCTAATCGGCCTATCACGAACCAGATAAACCGTGATATTTCAGCTATGAGCAGGCTGATGATGATGAACTATAGCTAAGAACACTCTCGATCATGTCAGCTTTCAAACAAAAAAAACTAGATCAAATTCGGTCCACCCGTTTGGATGCTACGATGCCACAGACAGACAGACAGACAGACAGACAGACAGACAGACAGACAGACAGACAGACAGACAGACAGACCGACAGACAGACACGTCAAACTTATAACACCCCTCTTTTTGGTCGGGGGTTAAAAACAGATTTGCCTTAATTCATCTGCAAAATAATAAGACAGAATAAAATGAAAGTAAACATAAGCCTAGGTGATAAAGAAAATCCTTTAAATAGTACGTACAGAAAACACATATTCTTAAAGATAACACGCACTTCAGCGGCTGAAATTGCTTAGATTCTGTGGGAAAGTAAGCCTGCTACGGATTTATGTCAGTTCAAGACCACCCAGGATATTTACGAGTTCGCCACGGAATTGCTCACAAAAACTCTAAACAAGCAATAAATTTTATTCCGATGACGCACTTACTTTTTCTCTCTTTCCCGGTTCTTTGTCTCTCTTAAATGCTTCGGAATTGAATTACATGATATTGTCATAAATATTCTTTGAGAATCGCAATAATTGATTCCCTACCCAACTAGCAAATTACTCCCAACACATACCTACGTTATAAGAATACTGCACTTATAAAATACTTATAATAGTTTTGACATTTTTGAGTGTGCTGTTTGCACTATTAACAGTATTGAAAAATGCATTTTATACTCAAGTTATTCTTACTTACACTTACACTTAAATTTATAAGTAAAAAAGCCTTTATAAGTAAACAATTCTAACCTTTATTGGAAAATGTAACTAAACTGAAGTAAAGTTACAAGGATCGAAAGTCTTACAACAGCATGGAAAAAGAGTAATTAGGCTTAAGAGTGCGTACTCTGGTTATCTGTGCTTATAAGGCAAAATGATTTGGCTTTTTTTATAAGTTCAATCATCTGTATTTGTAAGAACATTATGCGATTATGAGCATTATGGGTTCCGTACTGTTATAGACATTTTTTTTATTATTTAGTTTATTTTAATTTTTTTATTAACTATATAATTATAAACAGAATTTAGTATTTTGTGAACATTTTAAATGCCTTCACGTTGCCATTAGCAAAAAATATCAAAAAAATCACGTCGGTTGTATGGGAGCCCCTTAAATATTTAATTTTTTTTAGTGTTTGTTTTTATAGCAGCAGCAGCATGAAATTTTCACAGATTGTGTACCTATATCTATACACAATCTGTGAAAATTTCAGAAATCTACCTATAGTTTATATTTCAGTCGGTCGGTTAACGGCAACCCGAACAGACGTGCACTAGTGTCACCGAATTTAACACAAATTGCCAGTGCTTCTCAAAGTTTCTGTCTATATTCGTCATGTTTGTGTGCCACCGCTGTAACGCTGATGCCAGAGACGGGGTGCAATGCACACAATGTCTCAATAAATTTGACTTTCCTTGCTCCGGCATAACTGAGGCCGGCTATAGAAGACTGGGTGAGAAGAAGCAATCTACATGGAAGTGCAGCCAGTGCAGAACGAGTGGTGGAAGATCTACGAGTCCAGCCTGCATCTCAATCGAAACGCCAGTCCTTGGGCAGGTGTTGGCACAAGACGACCTTAGCGATATACGTCTTGAACTCATAAAACTGAGAGAGCAAATGGCATCGCTCCCACAGCTAGTCGAAAATGTAAAGATCATACAGAATAGTCTCTCCGATCTTATGACTATCAAGAAAGAGATGACTGATGTCAAAAATTCTTTAAATTATGTGCACTCTACCATGGACCAACTTAATAATAAGCTACAGGAAGTTGACCAAGAAATTCAATCCTTACAGAAAGCTAAAGAAAATATATCACATCTAGAGCATCGCCTTAGTAAAATTGAAGCCTCCATGTCAGAGAATGAACAAAGATCACGTATGAATAATATTGAAATTAAGGGTGTCCCTTTCAGTGCCTCCGAGAACCTCTTCAATATCATGTCGAAGATCGGTGATAAAATTGGTTGTGCAGTCATGAAAGAGCAGATAAATTATATTGCCAGAGTCCCGCAACGGAATAGTAAAGATAGCAAGAACATCATTGTTGCCTTACACAACAGATATCTCCGTGACGACTTCATATCAGCTGCTAAAAAAATTCGATCATTGACAGCTTCTGATATTGGCTTCGCTAGCAACACAAAAATATACATCAACGATCATCTTACCCTGGAGAACAAACAACTATTAAATAAAGCCAAAGTATTAGCTCGGCAAAAGGAGTTCTCTTTTATTTGGGTAAAAAACTGCAAGATCTTAGCGAAGAAAAATCCAACAGCCCCTACTCATGCCATCAGGACCGAATTAGACCTCAAAAATATTTTTTAAACAAATCTGTACTTGATATAACGCTACATCTTTTAATTAACGTCAAACATAGAATTGTTCATTACTCGTGCAGTTTGAGAAACGCTGGTATGTATCCTGTCTCACTCATACATTTGCTGTACGCTTCTGCTGCCGTGTCCTTGACGGTCGGAACGGGCGATGTTACTTTCACTTTTTGGGAACGCTATAATATGCTTTACTTAACGATTAATATGACTTATTATTGCTTATTACGCACCTTGTACCGAATATTAACATCTATATCTATAGCTTGCACTGTGCAGTCGGTGTCGATATTATATAACGTGTTTATTTGCTTTAAGTACTTGCGTACACGACTCGCTTATTATTACAGTTACTTTAATAGCGCGGCGAGTTCTGCCTGTGTTATATTATTATTAATTTTTAAACGTCATACGCTTTTAAATAATTATATTAATACTTTATTGCTTTTGCTTCTTTATAGTACTATATTATTACTTTACAGTCACAATGTGTTATACTTTAGAATACTATATCGTCATTTTAAAAATGCTTAAAATTTATTACCAGAATGTACGTGGTTTAAGGACAAAGACGTCGAGCTTTCTAAGAAATATAACTTTAAACGATTACGATGTGATCTGTTTAACTGAAACGTGGCTCAGAGAGGATTTTAGCAGCAATGAACTTTTTAATGACAGCTATACAGTATGGAGGCGTGATAGAAATTACTCCGCTACGAATCAAACATTGGGAGGCGGCGTTCTTATTGCCGTGCGCCGTGATATTGTGTCCAGGGGACGTACCGAATGGCATTCCTCGGCTGAGGACATATGGGTGACAATTACCCTGAAACGTTCTAAACCAAATGTTTCTTATAATTTACACATTAGCACCGTTTATCTTTGTAATCAAAACTTAGGGAACTCTCAGTCTGAACAACTGACGCGTTATTATAATATTTTGAATAATATAGTCATGAATAATATTACGGATACTTTTTTAATAATAGGCGACTTTAATTTACCTAATCTGACTTGGACATTATCTGACGATGGATGTTCCCTTTATCCACAAAATATTCAAGGCTCTGTCCAATCTGAATTCATCGATACTTTAAACAGCTGTAACTTATTTCAATACAATAGTCATAAAAACTCAAACCATAGATTTCTAGACCTAGTTTTCTGTAATAATATTGTTAGTATAGATAAGTGTCTGGACCCGCTAGTACCAGAAGACTTGCATCACGTGTCTCTTACCATTTCTGTTAATTTTGTAGAGTATCACACGCTGCACGCCCGGGCAAGGACTAAGTATAAGTATCATTTGGCAGATTTTGATGCAATTTCTAATGAACTTGATAGCCAAGATTGGCACAACGACATCTCAAATGGCACTGTCGATGAAGCCTTATCATTATTTTACTCTAGATTATACAAATTACGAGACACTTATGTACCGACCAAAATTATCAATTCTACTTCTAAATATCCCCCCTGGTATAAAACTTCATTAATAAAAATATTAAAACAAAAATTTAAATATCATTCTAAATTTAAAAAATATCACAATCAGTCAGACTATGAATGTTTTGTTGCTTTACGCGACAGTGCAAAATCATTAGAAAAAGAAATGTTCGATGATTACATTAAATTAATAGAAAGTAATATATATAAATCCCCGAAAGCTTTTTGGTCCTTCGTTAAAAATAGACAGACTTCCAATTCATATCCGTCCATAATGAAGTTTGGACAGCATTCGTCAGGCCAGGGCGATTTTATTTGTTCTATGTTTAGCGATTTCTTTTACAGTAATTTCCTCCCTAGCTCATCTACTTTAGATAACTTGGAACAAATTACTAGTACCGAGAACGATTTTGAGTCAGCCGCCGACATTAGTTCCATCGAAATCTGCAGTGCAGAGGTATTAAAGCTCTTAAAATCCCAAGATCTTAATAAATCAGAGGGTCCTGATGAGATTCCCGCCATACTGTGTGTGCGATGTGCTAGGAGCCTAACTCTCCCCCTTACATTACTGTTTCAGAGGTCTCTTAGGGAAGGAGTTGTTCCTCGCATTTGGAAAACTGCCTTCATCACTCCCATTCACAAAAAGGGCCCCAAAAACCAAGTAGAAAATTATAGGCCTGTTTCGAAACTTTGCCTGTTTGCTAAAATTTTGGAGCGGATAGTATATTCTCAAGTATATCATGGCCTCACCCACACACTAAATGATTATCAACACGGCTTCATAAAAAATAGATCTACTGTTTCGAATCTGTTATCCTGCTCCGAATATCTGAGCCGCATCATGTCAGAGCCCTCTCAAGTCGATGTAATCTACACCGATTACACGAAAGCATTTGACAGAATAGATCATGTCATCCTCCTGCGTAAGCTCCTCAAAGCAGGAATCAGAGGAAATTTATTCAGATGGTTCGTTTCGTATATAAGAAACCGTAGTCAGACTGTTGTTTTAAATGGATATAAATCTACACCGACAGACATTCCATCCGGTGTCCCCCAAGGCTCACTACTCGGTCCCCTGCTGTTTGTCATCTTCATAAATGACATAAACACATGTTTCTCTCATGCTAAACTAGTTCTCTATGCAGATGATATGAAAATATTCCATCACATTTCCAACTACAACAATTGCACCCAGTTACAGCAGGACCTTAACAATCTCCAAGCTTATTGTACTCTGAATAAACTTGAACTTAACGTCTCGAAATGTTTTGTCTGCTCGTTTACTCGGAAACCTAACCCTATTATATTTAAATATAAACTTCACAACATAGATATTAATAGAACCAATAAAATTAGAGACTTGGGTGTGGTCTTCGACTCTAAATTGCTTTTTGACTCACATATAGACACCACCATTAACAAAGCCAACAAAGCGCTCGGTTTTATTTTAAGACTCTCAAAAGATTTTAATAATATTAAAACCCTCAAGATCTTATACTGCTCCTTTGTCCGTAGCCATTTAGAATACGCTTCTCAGGTGTGGAATCCAAATTATAACTGCTACATTAATCGAATTGAATCCATCCAAAAGCGCTTCCTACAGTTCCTACAATTTAAAACTCGCCATTACGTCTCTAGATACGAAACACGTTGTAAAAAATTCCACATCTTGCCATTGCATGAACGACGTCGTATTGCTGACCTATCTTATCTTCTTAAAATAGCAAATGGCACGGTAAACTGTCCTGAGCTGCTAGGTGAAATAGGTTTAGTAACACGCTCATTTCTGAAGCGCAGGCCCAAACTATTACACATCCCATGTGTAAACAGCACTTATAGGCAAAACAGCTATCTGATACGAGCCAGCAGAGGCTTTAATGAAATTTCGTATGAGTATCCAAACATAGACTTATTTAATACCAGCGTTTCTACATTAAAAAAATGTATTTCTAAAAAATTCTTTTGTGCGTAATTTATTAATATTTTGTTAAGTATGTTTGTTACTCTTTGTGTATAATTAACTACCGACTTTATATTTCTTGTTAGATTTTCTGTCTATATGTGAAAACTTTTAATTGGCCTTCATGTACGTGTTCTTCTGTTTATATTTGTATGTAGCCGTAAGTTTTCCGAATTTAATAAAATAAAAATAAAATAAAATAGTGGTTTTTGAGGTACAGTCTAGAGTCTGGACACAGAAAAACAGATAGACGGACAGACATCGAAGTCTTAGTAATAGGGTCCCGTCTTTTCCCTTTGGTTACGGAACTCTAAAAACAATTTTATATTTTCGTTGGTTTTGTGATTTAAGTAAAGCAAAACATTGCTTTGATTTTGTATATAAACTATGTCAGATGAAACTTAACTAATATTTGTATTGCAATTTAAATGGCAATACAGCCACAGGGGTTGTTTGGTATGTACTGCGGAACACTAATGAATCGCAACATGGCAGGAAACAGTTTTGTAAGACACTTGAATCAGTGCCCTTTTAAAACTACTTTTTCCTATAATAGTCTTATAACACTCTAAACAATTCTAATAAAAATAAAATGTCTGCTACCGCATTCTAAATAATTTATTAAATAATTACATATTAAATATTTGTCGAATTGAAGAGGCGCATTAAAAATTTAGGCTATATCCTAATAATATTTCACAAGAAATTCCCGTTCCCCTATAATATAAAGCAAGTTTAATTTTAAATACATAATATCTTCAAAATGTATTTATTCCAGAAAAAATTTGTAACACAATCTCGTTCCACATGACAAGAGCGAGTTTTGTAAAACACTTGTTTGTGTTTTATAAGCAAGTCAAAATCGGATTCACCAAGTATTCAATTAGCATGCTATAAGAACTAGCTGTGTGTCTAGCTGAAAATAGCTGTCTTATAAAGTGGGCCCTTTTACGGTCTAGGACAGAGAGAATAGTGTATTATAAGTGTAAGAAATTAATGGTCTTGAGATAATTATAAGAGTACTTTTTGCTAGTTGGGTAGCTTCTTATTATGACGTGTTAACTCGTAAATAAATTACCGCTAATTTGCTTCGCTTGGGGTTTAATATTATCATTATTAGTTATAACATATTTTAAACTTTTTTAACCCGATCAATTCGAAAAAGATTGTAATCCATATTGCCAAGAAATAGCGACTTAAAGTAGACCTTTCGGCATTGTTGACCGTACATTGTACACAGATTTCATTACAATCTGGGAAGTGGAAATCTCCTGAGAATTGAGTTTGCTTTATGGACTGGAAGCGATAAATGTGTACTTACAAACGGTTAGGTTAATAATAATTGTTGAGTGTTAGGGCTCTTGGGATAATCTTGTGGTCCCATAATGTTCCAGAACAAACAAGATCTGGATTAACGCCACGTCCTCTGATAATATCTTATTTACACTTTGAAAAATTTTCATTGGATTTATTAAAAGCAGTATCCAGTGGTAAAAAATATAAAGTTCGATATAGAATTTGACACATTTAGTAGTAGCTACAGTATAGTAGTAAGTAGAAGATACACTTCCTACTTAGGAATTTCGAACTCTACATTTTGCGTGAATACATTTTTACATTTGGTACAATTAAAAATAAAAATAATTTATTAGTTTTTCTTGTCATTGTCACCTAAACCCTAGATTATCTCATAGTATTTAGTAACCTGGCAAGTACTAAACGAATCACGAATGAGGAAACACGAGACCACAATAGCTAATACCAGTTAAGAATATGGAGACAATAGTAGGTGATCTAGTAACTTGAAAGTAACTACTTTAAACACAATTCAGAAGTAATTTGGAGTCATTTGACTTATCATAAAGCTAATTTAGGTGACGTATGCGGTATGCACCATCAAAGAAATAATCGATTCATAGATGGCGGACATACATTGCAAGCGCGTACCATTATCATTACAATAAATTAAGCTTAGTATGCACTGAAATAAATACCGTGTCCATAAGTAATGCATGTCGCATGACCGTATAAGCCGGTGATCCTTGTGCCGGGGTCCGCCGGTCATTTTTCCACTTGTCACCCGCACTCGCGCTATTCATCACCGCGCGTTAATTGACTCGCAATCGGACACGACATGTCGCATTTACACGTTGCGACAAATCGCATTTATGTGACGCGTTATTTTGATACATAGACATTGGGGTTTATGGTAAACACTAAACACCTATTATACAGGGTGTAACAAAACTAAGTGATAATACTTTCGTGTATGTGTGAGTTCCTTGTATAGAGTTCACTGTGAAAGTAGCAGCGGTGAAAGACCAATTTTTTATATATTTTTGTATGGGGAAACTCATGACGCTGGGGCGCTTGCCCATACAAAAGTGAAAAAAAAAATTGGTCTTTCAGCGCCGCTACTTTCACAGCGAACTCTCTACAAAGAACACATACACACCCTTAAGTATTATCATTTAGTTTTGTTACACCATGTAGATAGAGTTTAAACTAAGCACTATGTTTACGTTTGGTCGCTTTAAATTCCTCTTTAGTAAAAGTAAAGATCTAGGTGTAATAAATTACTATAAAATTAATTAGTAACGAACACTTACGAGTATGTCTTATAATAATTTTAGTCTAAATGAAACCGTAGAAAGCCTGAAGTTTTCGACCTCGTTACGTCGAGGAAGTGAGTTACAAGTTACAACTCATATCACGTTCACGGGATTTTGACCGGCCGCGGCGTGACTTTGGCAATAGTCAAAGCGCGAAGGTCGTGTCGGCGCGTGTGAGACGTGTTGTCGGACTGTACCGCTGTCGACCACATCGATCTCGACCTAGGGCTGCCTCTACGGAAGATGTTTGATTTTTGAAGTCCCTTAGTCACGAATATTAGCTTCAATAATCAATTGTTATTGTATTATATCATTTTCTTATTATTGTAATCATAATATATAATGAATTTTGATACGATGAATATAGTATCTAAGATGGTTTTTGTTGTCCCAATTAAAACACACTACGCTCTACAATGCTCAAATATGCAACACATCTTAACATAGTACCATAGTACATTAGTTTTCAATTATCTATCGCTTATGTGTGTTATTACAATCATAATTAAAACAGTTTTTGTAGATTTATAAGCTGGTGGTAGCCCTATTGTTCGCACACTATCGCTGTATCAATGTATGCAGATTGTAGACACTTGTATAATGAGTAATGACAAGTCCCCGGATCGCGGTCTACATCGGTACCGCAAACTTATCTCGACTCAATCGATTTGATCACGATTCCTTTTCTATCAATGAAATAAGTTTGGTGACATAAAAGCCAATTATTTCTGAGTTGTTGTCGCTGATTTTGAACTGACTTCCAAATTGAAGGTTCTGTATTTGCTGTGGATTTTTATAATAAAAGTCTTTGATCACATTTAAATCACTATGGTATACGTATCCAATGGTAATTACTGTTTAAAAGTACTAAAAAACAGTGCTACCACTTTTTTATCACATTTCACTATTAACTCTTTAAAATAGCCCTGGATTCTAGTAACACAAGCACAAGGTAATTATTTTAAATACATAAACACCTTTAGTTCGCCTGGGGAATTCAAACGTCTGCTTAAAAATTTTATGTTACGTTCTTTCTTTATAAAGCATTAAATATGACAAAACTTACTCCACGCGGTAAACCCATTAGCTTACTGAGCTAAGTTTTTTTTTTTAATTCTTATTTACAATGAATTATAAATATTTTTATGGCTTACCCTGAAATACTCAAGCTTTTTATGATTGTTTTCCCATTAATAAATATCCCAAATAACCCGAATCTCGAACTCATGTAACACAAGTTTAAGTCCCTAAGGCCTAAAGCCCGAAGCTCAAAGGGAAACAAATCCAAGGCTCCTCCAATGTCAAGTTCAATTCTCTAGAGGCTTTGCCACGATTTTACGACTACCAATAACGACATGTAAATCTTCGTCATAAAACTTCCGAATTTCACCGTAATAAAAACATTGTGGAACGTTTACTACAAGTAGATATTACTACAAGAGTCTAGTGCCCTATAAAATACTAAATTACGTTCTTCGGCACAGGAAAATGATTTCTCGCTTTTATTTACTGCCGGGTTATAGTGCGCCGTTTGTAAGATGCTGAAATTGGAACTGAGCATCTTTGTCTTAATTAGTCTGCGGGGGTGGTCATGGCTTAATCTTTCGAGGAAATTTATTTTAAAGTCACAACATTTCCCTTATTTTTATATTTTGGTTTTGCAAGCTCTACTTTTTTGAAAACGAGATGTTGCCAGCAACTACATTTCTCAGCAATTTGTTTATGCCGCTGAATATGCCATTCACTTTGACATAATATAAAATTTCCGTTTCATTTTTAAGCATTTTTTTAAAAGAAAAAAGCAGACAGACAGACTTACTTTGACCCCTATTAAAAATTCACATCCGTATTGTAGGTCTACCAGAATCTGATGGCAATTTGTGACAGCAGATTTTCATAAAATATCCTTGATCATTGGATAATTTTTTATATTTATTATAAGAAAAAAAAAAGGATCAAAATGTTTTATTTCAATTACCCCGGTATTGCTAATCAATTTATTTTCTCACTTTTTGCCATCAGATTCTGGTAGACCTATAAATCGAATTTAAGATAAAAATATCACGATTACATCAAATTTAATACTGAGCAACATGAAAATGAAATTGTTACTCCAAGTATTTCTTTCGATGGTCCAGTGGTATTGTAAGCATCATAATAAATATTTTGAAGCATCCATTTACAATGACGTAGCATGATACCCTTTTCTTTAATCTTTTCTGCTATTGTTTTACGAACTAAAGATTTTCCTTATAGGCCGTAATCGTAGCAAATGGCTTAAGAGGCTCTTAAATGAAATTCTTGTGTCTCAAGCGTTCTTAATGTAACATTACTAGGGAAATGCTTTTTATGAACAAATTAAAAGTAATGTTCTTTATCGTAACTTATAAATTTTTTGATGTTTATTTTTGTAATTCATAAAATACAACAGGAAATACGTATGTCGTATAGTGTATATTTTATTACAGCTGATGGTTACCCCTTCATGGTAAACCGATTTAGATGAAATTCTATGTAGATATAGATTTTTTAGCAGGAAACAACGGTTCCCACTTCCCGCGCGGCAAACGATTTCTTTTTCAAAATCAAACGAAATATCGCAATTCCAATTAGTTAAAACTACGTATTAATCACGGTGAATAATATTGTTCTCGGATGATATATCATCTATACTTATAATATTATAAAGCGGAAGAGTTTGTTCGTTTTTTTGAACGCGCTAATCTCAGGAACTACTTGTCCGATTTGAAAAACTATTTCAGTTTTACATAGCCCATTTATCGAGGAAGGCTTTAGGCTATATTTTATCACGCTAAGACTAACAAGAGCGAAGAAATAGAGGAAAATGTATAAAAAACGGGGGAAATTATTTGAAAGGGCTTTTCTCACGAACTACTGGAGCAATTTGTATGTTATTTGGCACAGACAAGAAGTAGACCACGTGAAGGATCATAGGCTATTTTTTGTGTACTAATTTGTCTGTGAAATATCAAATTTACGCGGGCGAAGCCGCGCGGAACGTCTAGTGTAGTATATTATAGCCAGATAATATCACAGGCTAAGATTAAGCGGGCACTTAGGCCGATCCGCCTTACCGAGGGGGGGGGCTGCGATAAACTGTTCCATCCGTCACCAACACAACCACTTGTGTAATTTGTGAGATCATTCCGCACAAAACATTGCCGATTTCAGCACAATACGAGATATGTTACGAAATTACATGAGTAACATTGGCATATTACGAGACATTTCTGGCAAAACTTGAGAATTTCTTGTTAAGACTATAATATTATAGCTTAACAGATTTTGGATAGGTACTGAAAGCAAAGTCGCTTCCCGCAGTCTATATCTATCTATATCAAAACCACGCACAAAATTTGATGCGGCTTTTTATAATAGAGTGGGTATAAAACAATTTTATTGAAAACCCTCAACGGAAACCTTTAATAAGCTACTCAACGACTTAAGGATCACCGTCGTAAAACTTCAAAGAAAATAACTCTAAACGGATTTACTTATATAATAATTGCGAGCTTTACAAATATCCTTTCTATAAAGTCCGGACCTACGTGTGATACGGGTTTGTTAGAGATTCCGTAAGAAGTAGTAAAGGCCTACAACACACTTGCGGCTTTTCCGTTATTATGGGCAACAGTAATTTTAAGTTAATTTCTCATAATAACCACAATTAAAAAAAAACTGCACGGATAGAAAATAAGATTATCTTGATGTTGCTCTACATTATTTTATATTGGCTCCGAATTGAAACTGTATGAGCAGTTTTCCTCATTTAAGCGATTTCTTCTTTGATATGAGATGGGCGTTAGTTCATCATTTCCGAGAATTCCGGTGAACGCACACTATTCTCGAATCAATTTGTTCGCATCGGAAGACTTCTTTATTCCTTTAGAAAATCCTACGGGAACACTTCAAAATGAATGCTAGTGATATAGTTGTTGATTTAAAATCGTCATCATTCACAATGATCGTCATTTAGCTGCCCATAAGCGTCCACTCGAACTTGTTGCCTCTACATGGAAATCATTACCGTAAAGATCGTCGCAATTCAAAAACGATGGGCCCGATGATCGCGTAACCTTATTCGACTGTAATAAAACGAGACCGTCATTTTGTACAGACATTCAGCCTGATATATCGGGCGTTAAATAAATGAATTGATCCATTACCGATTGGATTACAAGTTGAGTCGTTATATTAATCATTTTTGTCCAATTTCACACGAAACAATCACAGCTGGGATCGTCGTATTGTCAACTTTTTTATTGTGAGAGCAATGCGCGACCCATTTCACACAATTTTGGCGTTTATGTTATAATTTTGATATAAAAAAAATCTAAGGGCGACAATTCACTAACTTCTTAGAAATCAAATGTTTTCGATGGATCGAAGCATCAATCGCAAATGAGGCGGCAAGAATGCAGTCAAAGCGATTATTGCATAGTTACAATGAGTGAGAATTGGGGTTTACTATTTATTAGATCCTCGTATATATGTCGCAGTCATCTAGATAAATCTGCGATTCGATTGAATGACTAGCGTATTCATTGAATGACACCATTCAATTGAATGACTCGGCCGAACGTCGATTGAACGATCGTCACTCAACGTCCAACTAGTTAGCGATTTGTAACATAGCCCTTTGAAGATAGCGGACATGAAATCAGTCAGGTAATTGAACATATTTTACTTTTTTCCCACTGCGGCGCTCGTAGTCACCAAAATAATTCTTAGGTAATTAATAGCAATGTATTACTCCGTCTTGGCCCAATACGACTTAATTGGGTTAGGTAAGATGCCATCGTGGTTATTTTTTTGTAAACTACCCAGAAGTAGGAGCCCCGCGAAGCGGGGCTCCGTCCCCTCCTAATTGAAGCCAGTTTCTAGATTAACCTATTATTACGTCACCAACAAATACTTAAAAAAAACATAATATTCCAATTAACGACTTAACTATGATGACGTTTAGTCAAGACGTTAAACGTTACAGTCAACGTCTTGACTAGTTGTCCTTCAGTCATTCAATAAAATGGTGTCATTCAATGAATACGCTAGTCATTCAATAGAATCACAGATTGAACCAGATGACTGCGACATATATACGAGCTAATATCAACAATACTCAAATAATTTACCTTAGACCCAATAACAACCTTAAACTATGAAACACCAAGCGAGTGCGTGCGAATACAGCACCTAGAGTATTCGCACGGTGCTCGATATCTATGCAACAACACAAAGGTCGCACGCCCGTAGCATCGGAACGATCAAGGTGGCCGAGATCCCAATCGAAGCATCGGTATTCTCGTCGCGAACGCCATTTTCCGAACACGAACCATTACATAATTTATCCCGGGATTACATACAATACACCATAAAGCACCTTTAAATGATACCTACCTATTCGTCTTCCGAACGCAGTTACTACGCGCGACGAGTAAAAACACCTCCCGCGTAATTGCTTTAATCGGTAATAAAGACATTTTGATAAACCTTGTACCAGTTATTAAAATAAAAGCCGGGCTTCTCATTATATAATGGAGAGAATCTTTCGAAAACGTACCGGCTTTCTTAATTCTTGTTACTGGGCTTACGGAATGCTGTGTAATCACCGGGAGCCTCTCATAATGTGTGTACATTATCCACTACAATATTAATGTTCTAAGGCAGGGGTCACCAATTAGTTTCGCTCGGGTTCCGTTTTAAGAAATAAAATGACCTTCGCGGTCCACACATTAAAAAAAAAAAAAAAAAAAATGTAATTACGAAAATTACAAAGGTATTTGTTTGTATCAATGAGAAAAGTGACAATTTTTGTTGCTACATGTTCATCAGTATATCGAGACCGAAATTAATTTTTAACGAAGTTCATCTTCGAACATGCTTGGTCCGCACACAATGGGTCGGCGGTCCGGATGCGGACCGCGGTCCGCCATTTGGTGAACCCTGTTCTAAGGATTTATAAAGTAATTTTCAAGCTTTTGCATATGAAATCTATCTATAATACATATTATCATGTAACAGTTAACACTTTGTAGAGATTTGAGCACTCGTCGTTTATTGCATTCTTTTCGCATCGAGCAAGCTGTCTTAATTGTTAACCGAATTCCAAAAAGGAGGAGGTTATATGTTCGTCTGTATATTTTATCAGTTTTTTACAAAATGTTATAGTTTATTAAGTTTATTAAGTAGTATTTTTAATTTTATTATTAATGTCAGTTGTTTTTAAAGTTATTCATGTTATTTAGTCAATTCTAAAGTAAGTAAGGTAGTGTTTAATGCTAATTAGTATTTTGCACAGGATCCTAATTAATTTGTAGTAGAAGGCCTGTAGTAGAAGGCCAACAACCTGCATGATTAGCATGGTCGCCATAGAAGTAAGAAGCGGTTTCTTTCTACGGAAGAATAGACAAAGTGACATTTAGACAAAGGAAATTCGCCGTTTTGTCTCTAAAATCTGTCAGCATGTCCAATGTCCATTCTTTTCCGTTTCTTACGTTGTTATCCTAAGCATGCTGCTGGATGTTCTTAAAACGTTAATGTAATTGAAATTCGCAGTTCATATTGCATACGTTTGAGAATGTAAGGGAATATACTGAAATTACTTGGCATGTTACTTAAGAGAAGGGTTGAAAAAATAATCGGCCAAGTGCGAGTCGGACTCGCGCACGAAGGGTTCCGTACCGCTATAGAGCGAAAGTAGGCAAAAATTGTGTTTTTTGTATGGGAGCCCCCCTTAAATATTTTATTTTTATTTTTATTTTATTATTAATTATTAAAGTACAAATAAAATTAAGGATTCAATGAAAATTTCAAGTGCCTACCTGGTGCCTTTATTGACTAAGAGCAAAAAAGGCCAAAAAAATTAAGTTTGTTGTATGGGAGCCCCCCTTAAATATTAATTTTATTTTATTTTTAGTATTTGTTGTTATAGCGGCAACAGAAATACATAATCTGTGAAAATTTCAGGAGTCTAGCTATAGCGGTTTTTGAGATACAGCCTGGAGACAGACGGACAGACATCGAAGTCTCAGTAATAGGGTCCCGTTTTTACCCTTTGGGTACGGAACCCTAAAAATGACAGGAAAGTTGTGACTTTTTTATCCCGACGCCCCTTGCTGGTGCAGTTACTGATATAATAACTCCCACACCGGTTTCGGTGACGGTGGCCGGTTGTATTTAAACCAGGCCAGTTACGCAGGAGTAATTTTATAGTGCCCAAGTGTGTGCGCAGTACACAAGAGCCCTGTATTCCTTTACTCTCATAACCCAGTGGGACGGAAGATAGTTACTGATGGTTAATCTGGTGATGACTGTGTAGGTCGGCGGGCGACAACTCGCTGACGGAGCTGGAGGGCGGGGTGTTTTAAAGCGGTCGCGTTAAAATTTGTACCGACCGCTCAAGAACTGCTCGAGCGGTCCGTGTATTGCGGATATGAATTTAGTATGAAAACTGCAGATCGCCGTGCGACGACCGTATTTTGCAGTCGGTTTCGACTGCAATATGCGGTCCGTCTATGGCCGGCCTTATGATGACAGTGTGTACGTACAGGTCGGCGGACGACAACTCGCTGTCGGAGCTGGAGGGCGGGGTGTTCGCGGGCGCGCGCGGCCTCCGAGTACTGCGGCTGGCGCGGAACCGTCTACGAGCCGTGCCCGCTGCTGCTCTCGCACATACCACTAGACTGCAGGCGCTGTAAGGATACTTACATTTACATTTACGTGAAAGATACTTGGAGGCGAATTGAAATAAGGACTTTGAGGAACAGCTTAAATGTTAAGGACTGTTACAGTAACAGTCTTTAACTTTTAAGCTGTTATTGTTATTGCGTGTGTTATTGCGAAAATCAAAATTGTCAACTTAACAAAATTAGCAAAGCCATCTTGGAAGTTTTAAAACCGTCGAGTGACCTTAAAATTCCAAGAAAACTTTCGAGATTTTTCAATCCTAAATTAATTTCGCTTAATTTGGTGAGGAAAGTTATGATTTGATTTATCGCAGTTCTTTTAAACAAAAGGCTTACAAAGGGCGTACTTTAAGAGTTTTATCGCGACTTTTTAAATATTTAGCGAATTTTAATCTCGAGAGAATGACTGTAATTAACTGTGGAAAATCTTTCGTATAATTCACCAACGGCAGTATGAACACGCCTGTATTCTGTAATAAACCTCCTTAATGCACCGCAAATAAAGTTATATCGGGCGAGTAATAAAACGACCGAAACAGGTTATTACTTATTACTTATTAGCTGTTAGCAGCAGTATCTTATATTAATAGCGAGAGATTAATACAGCATAATATTATTTATATGCGTAAATGAGGGTTCAGCCGTGCTAGCATACGCCAACGAGAAAATTTTGTCTACACGTTTTCTCGATGTTAACTGGTTTATCTCTTCATTTCTATTGAACTTAACATGACATACATTTTTTCTCGTACGTCTGTCGTCAAAATTAGAGATACTTTTGTTTTTTTATATGTGTTATTTTTGTCTATATATACTAACGAACTATATACGAACGAGAAATTTATCTCTCTAGTCTCGACGTACGCATGTTAGCGAAAAATAGATATGTATCGATATCGACAATATCACTACGCTCGAGAGTGAGATATGCACGAGATATCTTGTCGTATGCTAGGGGGGCAGGGCAAGAACTTTAGAATGTTTTCATTACGATATAAATACATAGACGCTTACTTATATAGAGAATGAAGTTAACAAGTTTAATTATAATTATAATAGAAGTACTTACAGCTATAATAATAATATTTTATGTATTAAGTACTGTGTACGTGAGCACATCAATATGATCATAAGTCATAACTAAATGTTGCATTAATAGTTATGAAAAAACAAAAATTGCATTACTATTATTTGGTTTGCAATAATATAAACCTCATAAGTCATAACCGTACTAAAAACGAAACTAATTATAATATGTAGTTTGTAGTAAAAAATCTAAACTCTTTATTTTTATTAAACTTAAATGTGTGGAAAGTGTTATGCCTAAAAGGCTTGAATATGTTCATGAAATGTGGGCAATCAAGCATAGAGCCATTGAAGAAATGTGTTTTCGCATTTCAGGTGCTAGAATGAATACAATACGTGTCACGTGAGTCTCTACAAAATGTATGTTATAAATGATGTGGAAAATGTGCCGCAATATCTTCAGACTTGTATATCACGCACTCTTGTTCGGGAAATGTAAAATAATTTATGGTATGAGTGAAGGGTCAGATTTTAAAAATTGTATTACAATTAGTTATTCAGAAATTACAAGCTTCACTTCAGGAAAAACTCTACCTATGACTCGTTGTTTCTTAAGCGCAAAAGCTCCCACTAAGCGTAGTGTATATTTGTCTAAAAAAAAAAGAAGTTAAAAAAATCGGCCAAGTGCGAGTTGGACACGCCCATGAAGGGTTCCGCAGCAGCAATAAGGTTTATTCTTAAGAAATTAAAAGGTTTTTGATTTATTTTTATATTTCCGTTGATTTAATGAAAGTTAAATTAAGGTTTACCATTTGTGACGTATAAAAAAACTACTTGCTAGATCTCGTTCAAACCAATTTTCGTTGGTAGTTTTTATAGTTTATTGATAGTTTTTATAGTTCTTATAGTTTATATTAATATACATCAAATCTTTTTTTTAGACTTATCATGCCCCTACTTTAGAAGTTAGAGGGGGGGGGGGGGCGACACATTTTACCACTTTGGAAAAAAAATTTATTAAAAACCTAAATATGATTTTTGAAGACCTATCCATGGATACACCCACACGTATAGGTTAGATGAAAATTTTTTTTTGTTTCAGTTGTACCTATGGGGACCCCTAAAATTTTTAATAATTTTTCCATTTTTGTATCAAAATCTTAATGCGGTTCACAGACTACATCTACTTACCAAGTTTCAATAGTAAGTATAGCTCTTATAGTTTCGGAGAAAAGTAGCTGTGACATACGGACGGACAGACAGACAGACAGATATGACGAATCTATAAGGGTTCCGTTTTTTGCCATTTGGCTACGGAACCCTAAAAACCTGTATTCATTACATGAGATTAAGGGCAGATTAAAATTTTCGACGTGAAAGATTAAAGGATTAAATAAAAGCGCTTCATATAGGATCAGTTACTGACGCACATGTAAACAGACATAAAGCTAATGCAACAATTTCAATATCAGACTCATCAGAAGTAGAGCAAAGTAGAGCACAGAGGTTTTAGATAATGCAAATATTGGTAGAACTAAACACGATATGTTTGTGAGCGTGTCAGAACTCCGATTACAGTTCGTTCGGAGTTAAGTTACCTCCGACAAAGCCTTTATGCCAACGACAAAAAGATTATTTCATAGAGAGATTGAGATAAAATGACTTTGAACGAAGACGCGGAAAATTCACTTAAGTGTATTTTCTACAACAATATTGAATACAGAAGGTAAAATTAGGCCCACTAGGACGAGTCTGGATTAAATATAATAAAGGATTAAAAATATAAACCTGGGTTAAATATAATGATGCTACTCTTGTTCCTCATATTTATGAAAGAAGAGGCTAATAATTAGATTTAAAGTTAACGCTACCTCGGATTGGCGCTAAGGGGTGTTAATAGTTTTGTGAACAAGTTCTTTGAGTTAATATGTTTTGATCTTTGACATCTTTTGAACACTTGAAATGATAAACCACATTTTGCCGCGAGAAAATCATAAATAACAGGTCGTATTTTAAATGACGGTGTGTTTTGGCTGACTGTATTCTACGTAACTTCAACACGCAGTACGTCGTCCAGCATTATAAATGCAGTAGTAATTTCGAAAGCAGAATAGCAACCAATGAAGTGTGCGAAAAGGTTTATTCATGCACTTTCATAAAAAGCAGCCATTCGGATGCGCTGACCTCTCGCTGAAAAACAAATCTCACTTCTTTCACTTTCTTAACAACTTCAGAGTATTTTTATGTCTCCATCAAGTTTTATTCGTCTGAAAATTCCATGTTTACGTCCATGTGTACTATTGATTAAACATTTGGACGCACAAACAGACCCATAAAACTTTTATAAATATGGACCGCGATTATTTTGACAGGTTACACATAACTTTCCTTTTAAGATGTGCTCGTATAAATTACGAGTTATGATCTATAACGCTTTTAGGCATATGGTTTTACATGTCTAGAAAGGAGGCTATGACCTAGTAACTATTTATAAATATATAAATCCTGAAGAGAAGTGCGCCTGTTAATATTTGGGTGCTACGTTCAACACACTTTCTAGCCTCATTTTATTCTGTAACTTCATACTCGTATTTTGATAAAACACATAGGGCCTGTTTCACCACTTCCTGATAAGGTGCCGGATAGGCTATTCACAAGCTCCATCCAGATGCTCCATACTCTATCTGTCAAGTTAAGTTGTGGATAGCCTATCCGGCACTTATCAGGAAGTGGTAAACAGGCCTTAATGTGTCTCCGTAAAGTTTGCTTTAATTTCCTACTTCATTCTATTATTTAGTTCACGTGTACAGTTTACCTATTTTAGAAACCTACTTCCGTAACCGGTAATCGAATTGTCATGTCCTCAGGAACCTGGCCGGCAACCAGATAAGTGAGCTGACATCCGCCTCGCTGCCGCCGCTGCCCTCCTTACATACGCTGTGAGTACATATTTATTATTGTTTTATAACATAATACTATTTAGAATAATACTAAGAGAAAAAAAAATATTTAAATTGATTATTTTTTAAAATAGATCGATTGATTGTTTTTCTTTTTTTTTGTGGGAATGACGGCTTTTTTCTCATAGAAACATAGAAGTCAAAAGTTACTCTTTCAGTGCTGCTACTTTCACAGTCAATTCTATGTAAGGGACACATGTAACAGAACCTACAGTATTGTCACATTGTTTTGTTACGCCCTATGTAAATAAAATGGATATTTTTAGACAATCCCTGAATGATTTGCTGTAATTACATCTCCCAAAATATATTGAAACCTGACCGACGATGACATTGCTCTTTAACACTTACAAAATAACGTCTGGCTTTTTATAAAGCGATGGTCCTTTTTAGGGCTTCCTACCTTTTAAAAATATGAGAGTAATTAGTTACCGAGACATTTAAGGAACTTAAGATGATAAAGCGATTAATATAATATTTAAAAGGTATGCAGTTTCTGATAAAGTCTTGTTATTCACGTAAAAATATAACCGATCAACACTCAGGCCAAACCGTGAGAGCTAGAATCTTCCTCTTATGATGAACGAATCTACGTGTACAAGGAAAATTTTGTAAGTTATATATGGGTATTAGGCGTATTCATTTAAGTATCAGGCATACTCAACTGGAATACTGTTTCGCGCCGGCGAAGCAGTAGGAAAAAGAGAAGCGCATCCATATCTTCTAAAAGGGCATCAGCTGGGCTAAAATGGTCGCTTTGGAGAATCATAATATGATTCATTTTTTTTAAATCACAAAATGGTCACTCTGCTTGCAATTCATGTCTAGTAATTCGTACTAATTTAACATTCGTCCGTTTGACTGTTTTGACGATTCATTTTCTGAATTGATTTGAGAGGAATTGCAAAATGTGACCATTTTAGGTCCGCTGTACCTTCATTGACCTTTACATACAAAGTGACTATACCACGGCTATTCGTGATAAATGTGTGTCGATATCATCTAGGAATTTCAATAAGTTCATGTTTACATAGACCTTTGCTACGCCTTTACAGTGCGGCCTTGTAATAATATCTTGTATAAAATTCTCGTGTCACGGTGTGCGTGGTTGAACTCCTCTGAAACGGCTCGACCGATTTTCGTGAATCTTAGCGAGCATATCGGCTAGGGTGGAGAATCGGACAACATCTAGGTACTTTTTATATTGATAAGTGCATTTGTTGAATAAATAATAGTAAATTATTACAACTCGAGACTGACGGCGACCATTGTTTGTGCGACGGGATAGCGATGGACGTTGCCATGGTGATATACTTATTTAGTCACTTCAATAACATAATATGGGCGAAATACTTTATATGGCAAAACAACGTTTGCCGGGACAGCTAGTAATCTTATAAGTGTTACTCAAACAGAATATATCTAGCACATCTTTTGCCAGATAATCCCATAGTAATAATAGCTAACCTAATATATATACTTTATAAGACATATTACCTAATTTACGCGTGCCTACTGCCTACTGCGTACACATCAAATATGGGCATACTTATTCATAAACTCTTCTGCATTTGACAAAATTTTGACCAATCGACTTCATTTAGTTTTAATTTAGTCCACTGAAATGTTACATTTAAGGAACGAATATTGCATTTAGATATTAGAGGACGCAATTTTATTTTTGGGACATGTAAGGGGGCCCCCCTTACATGTCCCAAAAATAAAATTGCGTAATAAAAGCTTAACCTCAAGTTTGTGGGGTCGCCACCCTTGTCCCCCGGCCGCCATCTTGAAGAAAGGGGTGACAACACTATTTTCGCAATATCTCGAAAACTATACGTCTTAGAAAAAAATTGTACAATCATAATTTGTTGCAAATTATTTTGCCTACAAATACCTATGTTTCTATAACTTTTTACCCTAAATTAAAAATTAAAAAAGTTATAAGAAAAAAAGTGAGAAAATTTTTATGCTACTGCATGTTTCGCCAGAACAATGGAGGCTTTTCTGCAGCCAAACATGCTTTCATAGTTTCCTTTGCATCTGCAGAAAATTAAATTTCATGAGATCGGGGGGTGCTGGAGGCTTGGAAGTTTGTATTGGCATCCAAATGTTTGCATGCTTTTTCCAGCCCCAATCTTCAGGATTTTGATATCTTCCGAGCCACAACTGGACCTGGTGATATACTCGGAGACTGCGAAAACGAGCAGTATCTTATGTTGGAGGCAGCGATGATAAATTAAATTAATTTTAATCACTGACTTGACAAATCTTTTGTGTCGCAAGCCGTCTAGTGAGTCGTGTTTATTAAATAATCGGCCAAGTGCGACTCGAGCACGAAGGGTTCCGTACCATTATAGAACAAAAAAAAAGCCAAAAAAATTGTGTTTTTGTATGGGAGCCCCCCTTAAATAATAATAGTATTTTAATTTTATTATTAATTATTAAAGTACACATATAATTGAGGATTTTGTGAAAATTTCAAGTACCTATCTATTGCCATTATTGATATCGAGCAAAAAAAGCATAAAAAATCACGTTTGTTGTATGGGAGCCCCCCTTAAATATAAATTTTATTTTATTTTTAGTATTTGTTGTTATAGCGGCAACAGAAATACACAATCTGTGAAAATTTCAGAAGTCTAGTTATAGCGGTCCTTGAGATACAGCCTGGAGACAGACGGACAGACAAACGGACAGACATCGAAGTCTTAGTAATAGGGTCCCGTTTTTACCCTTTGGGTACGGAACCCTAAAAAAAGGTGAAACAACGTTCATCAAGAAGAGTCTCAGGAATAGCGCGGTACCACTAGTTAATTCAGGTCTGAGGTAATTTTTTCGTAAAATCTATTAAAAAAGTTAAAGAGTGGCTGCAGAAAAGCAGGCCTGGAATGCTCTACAGTATGCTTCCATTCTTCTGGCGAAACATGCAGTAACATAAAATTTTTCTCACTTTTTTGCTTATTAACTTTTTTAATTTTTAATTTAGGGTAAAAAGTTATAGAAACATATTTGTAGGCAAAATAATTTGCAACAAATTATGTTTTCACATTTTTTATAGTTTCCAAGATATCGCGAAAATAGTGTTATCACCCGTTTTTTCAAGATGGCGGCCGGGGGACAAGAGTGGCGACCCCACAAACTTGAGAATAAGCTTCTATTGAACCCCCCCCCCCCCCCCACATGTCCCAAAAATAAAATTGCGTCCTCTAAAAAATGCAAAGCTCATGTAACATTTCAATGGACTAATAATTATATCCTGGTAGAAACCGATTAAAGGCAGTAAGACCGCCTATTTGTACAATTTCTTGTATAATGTTTACTTATATTTGTATAGACTATCCAAAACATATTATGTATATATCTATGTAAAAAATCCTTACAAGTAAATGTCTCGACTTAAGGTTCCTATGTCGTTGATTCCGTAGCTTATACGAGTATGTCGTAGTCGTAGGTAATGTCTACGCTTATAATAGCGGAATGCGGAAAATATTTATAAAGCCGAACATTTGTTATTCGATTCGAGTTCAATACTCGAAAGACCTATAAATATACATTCCACGTCTAATTTCACTCGAAAAGATTTTCCAAATGATTTCATCTAATTGTAGGAGATACGAACATTTCTAAAAGGATTTTATGACCCCATTATCCTTAGACTATTGTCATTGATTTAATTATGATTTGAAAGCTTTTAAATAGTAACTTTATTACTTAGCGTCTGAATATTATATGGGAAAATGAGAACTTAGTTGTAAAATCTTGAGTCAGAACGACGTGGCTGCATTGTCGCATGCGACGGTATAATGCGTTGTGTCGACGCGCGTCATCTCAAATCACAATACAACACAGTGATAGTACAGAGCGTCGTCCACCCTTCCACTTTATCTCCTGTCGTTCCGTCAAAGTCTTGTCCGGTGAATTTAAAATATTTATATTATCAAACATTAGAAAATCGAAGTCGCGGCGACGCACTGCAATGCATGCTGCATGTGGCCTTGCTGTAAAAAAAATTAACACTGAAAATGAAATATTGGTTAAAACCTTAATTAACACAATACTACTCTTTATTCCTAATAATTGAATGATGTTGGTGTATTATATATGTATAATAAATGGTTTCATAATATTTTTCTTTAATATTCCTGCAAGAAATAGTCGGGCTTAAACCACTCTGTTTTACTGCTCATAAAACAACACGAAGAATACATTGATGCGTTCATTTCTCCAGATTTTACGCAAAATAAAGTTTATATCGCGTTTTCATGGAAAGATTAACGTAAACACTTTTCTTCTTAATGAAGTGTCATGACTTTTTGTTATTTTTTTTTATTTTACCATTTATTTCAGGCATCTAGGCCCATAATACAAATACCTTACAGACTAACATACATATTATTATTATATACTTAAAAACTACACTTTGTCACGTGTTGACGGCTACGTGACGCGCTTCGTTCCGGAGTCTCCCCCTTATAAATGATCAAAAATTAAAATTATCTATATATTATTAAACATCTTAGAATTAAGAAAGTGTGGTTAAATTTTCTCAATAAGCGTCAATTATCTTAAAAACTATCCTTGCAATATTAAGTTCCCTATTATTTAAAGACTTGATAGGATAATAGGTAGGTATATACATACTGGGTAGATACTTAAATAATTTACGTACTTTCCCTATAAGCGCATCTTTTGTTTTCGTCTTCGAACATCCATAAAGAACAGAGGATCGTTAAAATGTTTTATAAGTTCGTGTTTAAAAGTATTTTCAAGTCGTGTCATATAAGTGGCAGCCGGTGGCTTCGACGTCAATAACTTTAGGGGAGGACATCCTTTTAGAAGTTAGCTCGAAATAAACTCGTGTCGAATAACTTAGTTTAATTTATGGTATATATGGCGGTGTTATAATTTATGGCTACTAATGAACTTTGATCTTATAGTCAACATAGACAGAAAAAAATGGATTTATTATATTTATCGTTTTATAATGTGCTAAATTGAAGAACGCATAAAAGTAAAATATTTAATATTTATTTAAAGCCTTTATATAATTATTGAAGTTAATATGTACATATAAGTTATAATGTCCGCTATTAAAGTATCAAAATCTATTTTATATACAAGACTATGGCGTAAGCCAGTTGATGGTTTTGTTATACTTATAATAATATTATTATGTTTGTATACTAGATTGTAGGTAATAGGTATATGTATTCATAGCGCAGCAGACAAACTATAAAATCAATTTAATGAATGACGCTAAGAAATAATAGCTTCAGTGTCTGCATTTAATAATATCGGGTTACATCCTTACTTTTTCATCATAACAATACACATACCTTCATAACTCAAACTCAATTGCTGAAGGTTAGCACACAAAACTGAATGAATGTGAAACTGAATGAATATTGTCAGCCGGTGTGTAGAGCGCCTTACATCTAGAGTTCGTCGACCGCCCGCCCTTGCGCCGCTCTCGTTAAAAAGCTCCCGAAACATATTTTCGCGCTTATCGCTCATATTTCATAAGATAAGCCTTTGATATTGACGTCATATCCGCATGCACGACCAAAATATAATAATTAGCTGTCCTTTCTTGGATGCTAAGATTTAATTAAAGTGCTTATTATTTTTATCAACAACTTCCAAGGATACTCATTTTTGTAGAGATGACTAATTTTGTTACGTTTCATATCTGTACACATTTATAATGTCTGTTTAATTCAAATAATATATCCCAGATTAATTAATGGGTATCTTTCGTAGAATTTGATCAAAACTTTTATTCCGCTACTAAATACAGAGGACATTCTACATTTCTCTTCAACTAACGATTTACGTGACAGCGTGACAAATGTATCCAGCGATTCTACGAAATTTCAACAACATAAAGTATTTATTATCATAAAATTAAAATTAATCGAACCATTAATTACTTCAATTTTTGTGTCCACGCTAAAATAATTCAAACTACCCGCACTGACAATTTTACTGCGGTCGACAGATTAAAAAGATTTATTATCTGTGTCCTGATTAAAATAAGTTTTTAATGGGGAATAAAGCTACATTTATATCGTCGGTTTCATTAAGAAAAACTATCGTTTGACGGCGAAGGGCGTTCGGTAGCGCCGGGATTTATCGCCGTCTGTCTGGATCTACGACCTCAGACTGATCCCATATCGGGAACGCATCCCAGGCTGATACTTTCCCTAAATATATCTCAAATATTGCTGTATTCGGTAAAAGTTTTTGACACTTTCGAAACGCAATAAATATCGTAAGCGTAACTTTTCAATATACTTATTGGTGGATTCGATCAACATTTTTCATATAAATCAGATTCGAATTGACTTGTTTGCGTCTGAAATACCCCAGCCATAAAGTGCTGAACTTTACGCTTTATTAGATTAATCTAGTAAAACATATCAGATTTTCATTTTTATGTTTTTTGGACAGGCAACTATTTTACTAGCGTTCTAGAAACTTTAATATATAAAATGATGTCGATCGCAATCTAAGTAACGCGGCTTCTTATCTGCGGCAGACATAAAGCTCTATCACACCTTACAAGTCACGAAAGTTGTCGGGCTTCAGCCACAATCCGGTCAACCACTTGAAAATCCGTGCACTCACCTCACTTACATAACTTTTGTACCACTTGATCTTTACGATTTGTAACCTGTGGGGGTTTATCTTTACTCGAATTTTCGTGTAAATTTTTCTCTAATACTTATCAATTATCATTTACTAGTTTTTCCCGTGGATTTGCTCGCCTGTTATTGCATTTCTGGCATATAAACTGTGATCTCCTAACTAGCCCGTTACAGGTATAATTTTGAAAACTACTTCTTACATATCATAAGAGGAACATATGTCACGTAACAGGAATACAAAGAAAATTTAAATTTTAAGCTCAAAGTACTTGCTCCTTGTGTAGATCTATCAGTCGATAAGCCCTTGAATGGTGAAAAGTGAACTATATGACATCATAATATTATGATGACCTAGCCTCACTAAAATACCAACTGCACCTATCATGGTACACTGTAAGCGGTATTGTAAAGCAAGCAATCAGTAAATAATATACAATATTGAAATCAAAATTATTATTAATCAAACATTAATTTACCTACAGAATACTTAAACGGAACCGGATCGTCCACATCGAGGAGCGCGCCTTCGCCAACACTCCCGCCCTGCGCATCTTGTAAGTAAGCATTATCTATTAAATTACATTGTATCAATATTTACTAATAAATATTTTAGACATAGCTTACGAGAAAGCCAAAAGTTTTAGTAAAATAGAGGCTGACTTTTCCTAAATATTGAAAAGTATTTTGACACGCGTCGTGTAAGAAAGTGTACCACCTGGGGCTAGGTTACCAGATACAAATTTCAAAAGTCCTGACAAAATTCCTGATTTTCGGCCAAAATTCCTGACATGAGCTATTTATTTGTCGAGTTTTTAAATTTTCAATTTGTCAATGCTGATTGATTTATGTTTATATCGTAAAAATATAATTACGATTATTTTTAAGTTACAATTTATGAAACTCCAAAGTACTTGTGCCTTAACCTTTTTTTATTGTTATTGTGATTAAAAATAAAAGTTTAGTGTACTTATAAAATTTTATTATTTCAATTGATTGCCGAAAATTCCTGACATTTCCCTTTTCCGACCGCATTCCTGACATATGTCTAAAATTCCTGACATGTCAGGAAAATTCCTGACATCTGGTCACTCTACCTGGGACAGGTTTTTTGGGGCGGATTTTTAATAAGTAGGTAATGCATTTGGCCATACCATTTTTGATATTTTGATACCGGCCACGAAATTATCAGAAGAAAAACTTTGAGAATAGTTCCATACACTTCTCTATGAAATTCCTCACATTCGTGAAGCATTTACTTCGTCAATACCGAATCGGATGCCTGAGCTAGAAACACTCTCTAATGGAGAGAGTGTCTGTCGGACATGTACCGTAGAAATTCCAATGTCTATGAAATTCCTTAAGGCTACTGAATTACTAAATTCTTTTTGAACGGAAAAAGTTATACTTACGCTTTTTTCTAGCAGTTACTAAAATGCAATAAAAAACCCCCGCCAAACAACTTTAAAAAGTAATGAAATAATATTTACTGACTTTAAGTTAAAATAATTCCTAAGTGTAAAGTAATGTTTTAGTCCATAATTGTTGTCACGGTGTGTCGGGGGACCGCCAACAGCGACTTTTGCATTTTGTATCGCTGATTGTCTCGATTCAGTTCGCTGTGAACTGAGGGGTTAGTGCGAGTTTTATTCGATCATACGTATCGAGCGCGTAAACGCGAATTTATATGGGATCAAAGCAGTATCCACGTTAGCCAGTAGATGGCGCTGCTTTGATCCCATATAAATTCGCGTTAACGTGCTCGATGCGTATGATCGAATAAAACTCGCACTAAGGCCTCAGACCTTTAAACTATAATGTTATGTGAAATCAAACATATATATTAGCGGTCCCCCGACACACCTTGACAACAATTATGGACTAAAATATTACTTTACACTTAGGAATTATTTTAACTTAAAGTCAGTAAATATTATTTCATTACTTTTTAAAGTTGTTTGGCAAGGTTTTTTTTTAAATTTCTTAATTTAATTTTATTTTATGCTTTTTAAACTTGTGTTGGTTATAGTACAGAATTGTTCCTATCAACAGGATCATATCCCATTTCCCAATGAATACGATCTATAAATATCCTCTTGGATGAGGCCGTCAATATGAGCCCAAACATGAAACCTCCATCCACCCTGGGTTCATACGGAGCTCGGCTCCTATACAATCCAGGTGATGCTGCAGCAGCAGCATGCAAATATTTACTGCTTATCTACGTCTTATTGGTTGTCGCAATTAAAATGAGCCCAAACACGAAACCTCTGCTCTAAGTTGGTGAGGAGTTTGGTATCCTATTGATTACCAGGTGATGCTGCAGCACCAGGGTCAACTTTCCATTAATATGTATATATTCATAAGTGTCACGAACCAGAATGCAAAATACAGACAGACAGACAGACAGACTGAGCGTTTTCGGTATGCTCAAAGACCGAAAACGCTCAGTGAGCGGAAAAATAGCTCACAACGCGTTGTGGTCACAGTGAAACAGCCACGACGCGAAATTCGCGTTGTGGCTCTAATGAAAACGGCCAAGACGCGTTCTGGCAATCACAAAAAGACCATAACGCGAAATTCGTGTCGTGGCTGATATGCTATTCGTTTTTCTTGATTTGTTCTTGATTGATTAATCGTCCATAAGTATGGAAGATTATATTTAAGTTACTACACGTACTACAAAATATTTTTTCTTTTACTAAATCACTGCATAACGTGTTTATCATTATTGTTTATAAAATATACATGGTTCCATACTATCCGTACTAATATTATTACTGTCTGTCTGGCGCAACAGCATACATAGCATATCAGCCACGACACGAATTTCGCGTTATGGTCTTTTTGTGATTGACAGAACGCGTCGTGGCCATTTTCATAAAGCCGCCAATCCACCGCAGCGCACGGAGAGACTACGCACGTGCGTCAAGCTTCGCTTTGTAAGAAAATATATGTGACTGCATCTACTGCAACCCACGGACACGCTACGCACGAATTGAATTACGTAGTTTACTCGAATACGGTGCACACGTAGCTCAACGCTCGCCACGCTACGTATGCTGTGCACGGGATACACGTAAGCGTGTACATAGTATTCAAAACTGTGCTGCGGTACAGTTGTACATAGTCGTGGCCGTGTGCATAGCGTGTGCTGCAGTGGAAACGTTGACCCACGTAGTCAAACTAATAAATCCATGCGCCGCGTGGCCGTGCACAGCGTGCGCCGCGGTGGAATGGCGGCTTTAGAGCCACAACGCGAATTTCGCGTCGTGGCTGTTTTACTGTGACCACAACGCGTTGTGAGCTATTTTTCCCCTCACTGAGCGTTTTCGGTCTTTGAGCGTAACATAATATACAATATTCGTAGTCTACAGTTGTATAGGCAATTTTTTTGATGGTACAGCTTGCAAATCTTTTGCGATTTGTCCAACGCTTTCACCTATTTCCATACATTTCTATTCATATGTTGAATAAGTCCGACTGAAGTAGGGTTTATTCGAAGCCATTGTAGTGAGGAACAATTTACAATGTGGCGTGGAGGCTTAGCAAGTTCCAGTGGGCGTGAGTGATGATTGGGCTTTGCATACGATGCCATTGTACTACTCTACTGTAGCGACTTTGTAAGCCCGTGAGAAATGGTCATTGTAAGGCGCAAATGGACTAGTCTGGGGTATACCTGGGTTAAAATATTAAGGGTTTTCTTCACGTTAATCCATAATTATTAACTATGAATATGATTAAATTTTTATAAATCTCTGACTAGAGATTTATAAAAATTTAAAAAAATTGGATATTTTTATTAAACTATCGTTACAATCTTATAGACTGAGAAGTCCACTTGACTAAACTTAAATTGTTACTGACATTTTTTTTCAAAATCCAGTATATTGTTAGGGTTCCGTACCCAAAGGGTAAAAACGGGACCCTATTACTAAGACTTCGATGTCTGTCTGTCCGTCTGTCTGTCCGTCTGTCCGTCCGTCTGTCCGTCTGTCCGTCCGTCTGTCTGTCCGTCTGTCTGTCCGTCTGTCTGTCTGTCTGTCTGTCCGTCTGTCTATCCGTCTGTCTGTCCGTCTGTCTGTCCGTCTGTCTGTCTCCAGGCTGTATCTCAAGAAGCGCTATAGCTAGATTTCTGAAATTATCACAGATTGTGTATATCTGTTGCCGCTATAACAACAAATACTAAAAACAAAATAAATTGAATATTTAAGGAGGGCTCCCATACAACAAACTTATTTTTTTACTATTTTTTGCTCCATATCAATAATGGCAATAGGTTATAGGCACTTGAAATGTTCACAAAATACTCAGTTGTATTTATACTTTAATAATTAATAATAAAATTTAAATAAAATAAATAATTATGGGGGGCTCCCATACAAAAATCATATTTTTACTCTTCTTTACTCTATAATGGTACGGAACCCTTCGTGCGCGAGTCCAACTCGCACTTGGCCGATTTTTTTTATTCTACAAATAAAAAATGTTTTTCGCATAGGTATAATATCAAGTAATTACTTAATATTACCTACCCCTGCCGTTATAAAAGCCCTTGGCTTCGTTTCTTACTTTGTCAGTCCGCTCTCGTCACTCTGGGCGTTTCAAGGAAAGGCTTTGGCTTTATTGTAACTAAGTTAAAGGATAACAAATCCCTTATGGGCTTTATTTCACGCAACATCATGGTTAAAATAAAGGTATATAGTTGTAGGTGTAATATTTTTATGGCTGTGGCTAGTCGTCCGGTAATCGGACGACTAAAATTTATTTTATTCATCCGTTTAGCGGACGACTAGACACTTCGTATTTTTATTTGTTTGATACATAACTGGAACAAATTAGGTTCATATTTTTGTTCGCGTTTGAGAGGATATCGTAATTTTCTTATGAATTATTACAAAAAATATAATATTCAAACGTTGTTTTCTCAACTATTTATAATATGTTATTTGTTAATTTGTAATGTTTTTTTTTTGTTTTTAAGTATGAAATTTTCTGAATTTTCTTTTAATCGTATCTGTTCTTACGAGTATTTGCAGCTTTATTTTACTGCAGTTCGTATTTAACCTAATTTCGCTTTAAAATAAGACAGCGCCGAGCCGCTTTGTTATTTTTAATTACCTCTAAGTATGAAGTTTTAATTATATACTATGTCGACCTTTCTATGTTTGTTCAGGCAAAGGAAGGATTAGTTTAGAGGACCCGGTTTAAGCTTATGGCTTAATTAGTTTTCCACTTTTTAAAGTAATTAAGTATTTTGAAAAATCAAATTACATTTTTAACTACACCCGAAATAAAAAAGAAAAATAAATTTAACTAAAATAATTGTGTTTTAAGCTACAAAGTTATAATTATTCACATCATCAGATTTACTAACCTAACTAACTTATAAGTGCTAACCTAATAAAAAATGAAAGGGTTATGAAGATAGAGATTTTAATTGGTTGGCAATAAACATTCTACACACATAAAGTTATAAAATAACACACTAATTTTCAAAATTCAATTTCATAAAAATAGTACTATTCCATTTCAAGCAAAATGTTCCTTCTTGTGCAATAATACGATCACAGCCCAGATAGGAAATTCGGATAATTTTAAATTGAAAGTATTATTATTGTTTGTAGCCAAGTTTAGTGGTACTAAAACTTGCCGATATTGCTGTCGGGATGGACTTTAACTACACCTACTGCTGAGTGCCGACACTTTACGGCTAAACTTACAATTTTTATACTGGAAACTATTGAAGATGTAACTAATAATGGCTTAAATTTCGTGCCAATTTATGTTATGAGCAAGAATCAATCTTTACATAATTATTATCTCACTGAAGTTCCGTATACTTATTCGATATGCATAATTTGCAGAGTCGGTACATTTCTGCAAGTACTTTGTAGCGCCGCATAGACCATAGCTCTGCGTTGCGTAACTCTGCGACTACGACTCTATGCGTAGAGACGAACTAACTTTTTATTTGTCTAATCATACTGCATATTATATTCTAATTAAAATGGGTATTTACAATAAACATTTTAGTGCACTATATTACTAGGTTCGACGAAAATCTTGTTTCGAATCTTACACAACTCAAATATTTGCATTGCATTTAATTAATACAGGTAACATCAGTGGGCGTTTATCTACTATCTTGTTTTAAGATAGCGTCCAATGTCGATGTTAGGGCTAGCCACAAAGCTGCGAAAATCACACAATATAATATTACATCGGCGCGAATATCTGCGATACGATTTCATTTATTGGTGACGATCCTTAATTAGTGAGCCTTAAGAACATTTATAACTACTAACCCTCTTCCTAATAAAAAGTTACACAGCGTGTATAGAGGGTGCATAAGATTTTTTCCACTAATAATTATTTTTTGACATAAGGCCTGTATAACGATGCTGGCAACAAACTAATTTCTGTGATTACCGTAGCAGGCAATATCTACTCTACTATTGCATACTCTTATAAGAGTAAGGGGCTGTCTCACCACTTCCTGATAAGTTATCCAGATAGGCTATCCAGTATCCACAACTTATTTGACAGATAGAGTATGGAGTATCTGTCAGATAAGTTGTGGATAGCCTATCGGCTATCCGACACTTATCAGGAAGTGGTGAAACAGCCCTTAAGACAAATTATAATAATACAAAGGTTTATCTTCACCAGATTGTAATGAGTCGCGTTCGTTGATTATTATTTAGTCGCTGCATCGCAATTTCGTGTACAAGCCCTTACTTCGCCAGAATTGAGGACAATAATGTTATCGTAAAAGCTATTTTGATCGCAATTTATATTTACACTAACGCCAACTTCCGCTGCGAATTCCGTCGCGTGTGCGATTTCATTGAAGTTTTAACATAACACTCCTAATTGTGGTCTTGACATTAACATTTACCCTCTTACTAATAAAAAGTTACACAGCGGGTATAGAGGGTGCATAAGGCATCCATTATACGCGCATGCAAGCGTCAGTCAATTCCGCCAGTCATGAATTATGTTTGACTGATGGTGACTGATGGACTGACGAATGGTATTAGACGGTCACTCAATTCTCATCAGTTTTATGTTTTAGTCAATCAACTTCATGCAACCAACTCTCACGCTCTTACACGGTAGGTTATCCATCAGTCACAGCCATGACTGTGGTAAAACTGACAGCAAAACCTACCGTGTAATGGATGCCTAAGATTTTTTCTACTAATAATCATTTTTTGACATAAGGCCTGTATAACGATGCAGTCATTTCCATACTAATTTCTCTGTATAGACTCTGTGTAACGTGTGTGTAACTTAAAAACTCCTGTTTAACCATTCACACGTTGAACGCATGTTTTATTAGTAAGAGGGTTATTGTTTTGGGAGTTTTCCAAGGTTTAGAATTTTTGTTTTGAATTTATAGCTATGTATAAAAGTAATACTTATTTATAATCTGATTAACTAAAATTAAGTACTTACTACTTTCTTAATGTTTTATGATACTTAATAGTAAATTGAAATGGGTATTTTCTCCCTTTTTTTTCATATTTTTACGTCTTTCTATGTTTCTAAGCAAGGTTAATTCTCATAATATTATCATATTAAATACAACTTTGTTCAGCCGACAGCCACGCTAAATCATGTTACCCCTGACAATCCCTGAAGTCCAACGAACTTACTAACTTTGACTTTTATTAAATTCTAATTTTACCGAGGCTTCCGAATTTTGTATTAACTATACTTTGTTCTAAAAACGTTCATGGAGTTTTCGATAAAATTCTTAAGCCTTTCATTATCTAAAGTTGTAAAAGTATTTCCTTTTCTTAGTAAATTAGGGCCCCTAGCCAACATGTTTTGTTTATCGCTTCTTTATAGACTCACTGATTAAAATGAATGGAATTGGCATGACACATGAGTCGAACGTCGACTTCATAATATTATTATCGAACACTTATGTCAATTCCATACATTTTTGATCGGTGATTCTATAAAGAAGTGATAAAGAAAACGTGTTGGCTAGGGGCTCAGAAATTATATCTGTATCTTAAATTTAGAGGCTCCACTTCACCATGATAATTAAAATGAAGATTCGCGGACACAGATGTATATAACTTTTGTTGTTCTGATATAGATAACGCCTACCGAGTATGTCGGGTACACACGTCATCGCTTCCACCACAAATATGCTTGTAATTATTTCGAGTATAATCCAGCATCTATATTCCAGAGCACAGAGTCGTTAGAGCTGCATTTACCTGAAACTAACGACCTCATTGTCCTGGTTCTCGCGAGACATTACAATCTAGTTGTAACCTGACTACAAGGGCTCAGATAACTGAATATACTATGTAGCAAGGGTTTATTGTGTGAAATTAAGATGTCTTAATTAGTATGTTACATGGATAAAATACAATTAATAGATCCAGGATAAATTACAGTAGAATGTGTACTAGAGGCCGTCTGAATTGACTCTAAAATCAGAACTAAGAAACGTTGTTCTCCCTTCTTAATTCTAAATTATCACTTATTAGCAGTTGTTACTAAAATAGTTTTAGATTTATTCTTAGACCTACAAAATTTACCAGCAGTTTAGTTAATATCGGGTTAAAGTTATTTAGAAGGACTTTAATTATAAAACCTGTAAGTTGTGGAACAAGTTTTGTTTCGTAAATAAACAATATTTTTTAATAATATTTCCAGTGATTATAAACTAATTAATACTTACACTCTTTGCGTCTTTTCGAAATTATTTGTTACACAAATATTACAGCTATTAAAAAGAAACCACTTGACTGGTTAAAAAGGTGTTTACTGCTTATCCAACACTCGCAACCAATTAAATGGCAAATTTCGTTTTTATTATCATTTGCCTGTCCTCAATAGCGCCTTTATAAAATTACCTAACAGTATATTAAATTCATCTCCAACACAAACAAACATTGCTAAGTGTTTGCATTGTGAAACGTTAATGTTATTTACATACAGAAAGAGCTCTGTGTTTCCTTATACCTCCAAAATTTAATATGTTCCTTTCATGGCTACTATTTCAAGTTATAAACTATTATTTTTGGGGTAATAACAGAATTTCTCATGTATTTAGGTTACTAGTTAAACTAAACTTTGACCCTCATTTGTACCTAATTATAATCGGTTCGTATTTTCACTGAAAAAGCCATCCTAATTTTATGTAATTTTTAAATAATAAAATATACTTTTTGCTCTGTTGCTTGCTGTTGTTCTTCCATTCTTTTCGCAGTTCAAATAACTACACAACTTATCACTGTTATAAAATATTATCCCCATGACCCCATCTATTCTCTTGACAAGGCATTTGATATCAACTTCACTGTTGTAGATAGAACGGACCGTACATCACAAAAACTTTGTCACGAAGTTTTTCTTGTCTCTGATAATATCGAAGCACCGGATTACGCCTGACCCTAATGTGAAAATAGTTTCTAGGGTTTTCTTGAATGTTTTATCGCGCAAGATTTGCTTTTGTTTTTCTATAAAAGTCTGTCTTATGAACAAAGTTGCTTCAGATATTCTGTTGATTTCGTCAACACTTTTAGATTAAGAAAACAATAGGTTTTGGTGACAGCCTTTATAGGTATAGTTAGGTAATAAGTTTTCTTTGTTATTACTAGTCGCGAAGAACTGGTCATTGGTCAATACATTTGGGACTAATTAAATGAAAGTTTCTTTACGGTGTTTTCCTTCTTGTATGAGCTCAGTATAGTGTAGATTTGAAAATGTTTTATTGGTTTATTGGTACTCAACTACACACCACTACCACCTAGTATATGTAACCTACACTTTATCGAGTACGATTCAAGACTCTAGGTAGGTAGTAGGTACCCACTACGCAACGAAAGCTCATTTCACACAATGATAGTCAATATTTATTCCGTCTAGCGTTCAATTCTTACCCTCTTACTAATAAAAAGTTACACAGCGTGCCTAAGATTTTTTCTACTAATAATCATTTTTTGACATAAGGCCTGTATAACGATGCTGTCATTTCCATACTAATTTCTCTGTATAGACTCTGTGTAACTTAAAAACTCCTGTTTAACTATTCACACGTTGAACGCATGTTTAAGAAGTTTTTATTAGTAAGAGGGTTAGTATTTATGTATAATATTTGGCAGCCCTAAGTAATTCCCTGTTCCTGTGTCGGTAAACAACGGGTTTTGATTAATGTTCCGCCGAAAGCTCGGATCTTCGTACTTTATGTACACGCTCGATCAGTACAGATTGTAATAGTCGCGAGGTAAACAAAAATACCTCAGAAACAAATCCTAGAGATAAATGAGGGCGGAAAATCCTATTATTATGTTATAAACAACAGATTTATAATATTATTCTGTTCGGGTATATTAAAACTGACGATTATATATTACATATACTAGGAAATATATACTAGGAACCTTTTTATTGAAATAGACTACACCTATTTTATTATAATAGACGGAAACATTAAGCGGGAGGACGCGCAAATGAAATCCTGATGGAACCGACTTGCCACTCCTTAGTGGCGGGAAATTTTTATTAATAAATAATAATATTGACTTCTTGACTAAAACCTTAATAAGCTGATGATAAATATCCCCCCTATTTCTATTATTCCAACTTCATTTCTAATGCCTACGTTAGAGCATCTACATCGTTTCTTATATTCGAAAATAAATCCTCATTTTTTACGGAGTACAGAACCTATATGTCTCATATTTTAGGAAACGCCACGAAACAATCACAGCATCATTACAACATCGCTAAGTGGGGAAACACGTTGACATCGACCTAACAAGCCATACATCGAAAACCGATACATTTTCCTCGTAGTTTTTTGAGGTCCTACAACCTGCGGCTATAAATCATTGAAACTAAATCTGTTCTGATAATTTTCAATATAATATCAAATATATTCGATCCTGCAATTGAAGAGGTGAGTGAATGAAATGGATAGATAACTAAGATTTTGTAACACATTTTTACCTTGTAATTTGAACAAACATTTTAACTTTCCTACTTCATCATCTGCCAACATATCTGGATATAGGTACATGAAATCCATATTTTAGTTGAGCAAATATAAGTATCGATATCGATTCGTATAATTAGCATTTATTTATTGGTAATGAGGGCAAGGATCGCCGATTCATTAATCGCCTAAACATAAATCTAAGAGAAATATTACTACGCCTTGTAAGCGTACATAATATGAATGTGTAATGGCGTACTCTGACAAACAAACAGAAAAATAAATTGCCAGTGTCTAGTGATGAGCAAAATTAGTCTTGGTCTTGCAGTCTTGGTCTTGGTCTTGCAAAAAATGCAAGACCAAGACCAAGACCAAGACTACCCTAAGACTAGCAAGACCAAGACGAAGACTAGGTGTGCAAGAATAAGACCAACACCAAGGCCGACTATGCAAGAGTCTTGCTCCATGCAAGAATCTTGCAATTTTTTTTAGATAAGATCATGTAGCTAGTCTAATAATTTAGGTTTGAAAATGTTTTTTCGAGAAAATTAAAACGTTTACAAAAAGTTTTGAAAAATGTTTGCAAGACCAAAACTTTTTGCAAGACCAAGACCAGACAGATTTGAGCAAGACCAAGACCAAGACTGCACAAGCAAGACCAAGACCAAGACCAAGACTGGTCGTGTCTTGGTCTTGCTTTGCTCATCACTACCAGTGTCTCGGTAGAGTAGAGCTGTAACGATGTAGACTCAATTTTAAAGGAACTTGATTAGTTTAGATTTAGGATTGAGAAAAGCAGCAAAGATAAATTACCTAATATAGCTTTTTGCTGATTCAAATATTGCCAATTGTTATAGAGTTTAGACGTAATTTATAGGTGGTAAATACTAATAATCATCATGCATCCCACACCAGTTTCGATAACTGTGGCCAGTTTATAGAAAGATACGTAGACCAAAAAATTTTTAGAGCCCTCGTGAGTATCTCAAGAGTACTATCTCTCTTCCTTCCCTTCCAACCCATGGTTCGTTGGTCTTGTAACACAAATAGATGATCAGCCTACCAACCTTACCAAATTTGGAAGACGATTTTTTACCTTCGAATCGAGATGTACTCTAAATGTTTATTACGTGCAGTGTACTCTAACAGACTACGGTATTATGTACTAGGATCCAAGGGAATATTGCGCCTCAAAGGGATTTACATCAAGAGATACAGCGAACCTTAATCAACCAAGCAATTAGTTATGTAAAGCGTCGTCTCATAATAATTATAATATTATCATCATTATCGCCAAAGTGATATTTCTAACTTTTTGTCCACAGGAGGCTAGAAGAGAATCTGCTGTCTGAGTTGCCACCAGCCATACATCTTTTGCCGCAGCTCGAAGACCTGTAAGTTGAACAACTCTTATTCTGAGATGTGATAAAGAAAGAGATTACAAGATTAATTTAAATCTTACTTTGCGACTTGTTATGACTATTTGATAAAATACATCAGATTTAGTGGTGTTTTGTGAAACTAATAAATAAGACCGAATTTTGCAATATCACCAAAGATTTTGTATTTGGCCTGAGGCTTAGACCGAGCTTTCTGCAATTTCTGCAATATTCATTCCATCTTGTGTTGTCATGTTACACTACGCTTTACTTTAGTGGTTTATTTGTACCATGTATCTAAAACATCATGACCAAAAATTAAATAGGCTCGCTTATATTGTGAGCCAATACTCTACAATGCCAACACACACAAACTCTATCCTAACTTTTGTGTGGCAATATCTTAATAATTCAAGTCCACACTTAGATACCCCGTTTATGCCCAGGTCCCTGGCGAACAATCGCATAGAGCGGGTATCCTCTGGTCTGCAGGCATGCAGTCGGCTGGCCCGGCTGGAGCTGCGCGCCAACCCGCTATCACATCTGCATGCGCACGCGCTTTCGAATCTACCGAGATTGAGTACACTGTAAGTAGTTAGGTCTTAGACAAAAAAACAGGAATAATTTATAGAGAAGTTTAAAACGATAAAAATCTGAAAGAAGAATGTTTATTTGCAAAAATATGGTGGTTACGATAAGATTGTAAAATATTGTAATTAACATGATATTCCGTTGTTATTATATATTATATAGACGAAGAAAGAAAATTGTAAGTTGAATGACGTTGATGAGAGGAGATTCATATGTCTCGTTTGTAAGTACTTTTTTTAAACTGTAAGCCCCAAAAACAAATGAATCAATAACATACACACGTGCCAAATGGTAGACTATAATATTATCATTATTATTCTCATACACAATAACAAACTCAATTAATACTTATAATCGAATCACCTTCGATGAAAAAGTTTATCACTTATTTCGGCGCGGCGGCGTAGCAACAACAGAATTTACTAAAGTTAATTAATGTACAGAATATGATTGTACTTTCATTACTTGAATGTATCAAAGAGGACCCATCGTAACCACAATTATAATGAGCAGGTATGGTGCTCAACCTGTAATTACTAAATAAGTAGAAAATAATGAGTGAATATCGTTTATTGGTAGCCGTAAAGAATAGAGCACTCCAGCTATCCTGAATAATTAAAAGATCGAATGATATTTTACAGGCGTCTGAAAGGGCTATATTTATTTGAGTTTCGGTCGTTCAATTGTTTGAATAGAAAATACTTGTTTTTATAAAAGAAATGTATGAAGTCAATTCTTTCCAATACCCAGATTTTAAACATCGTTCTTTTCAAAATTTCTTTTTTGGAGATAGTTTTATAATTTAAAAATAGATAGTTAATTTTAATATTTCATATATCTTAGGGACAATCAGACCACACGCATACAGCTCATAAGTGACCACGTAATATTATACTCATAGTAATTGTGCGAGCAATCGATCTGACCTCAATCTGCCGGTATACATATTCGTATGCGCCGGCGCAGTCAGTGTTACCAAATATATGAATTCTCGTTATTATCGATGATTTATTGGCCATTATTCATATCGAGATCGTCTCGATATTGTTTCTGCCTTGTAACGAAATACAGTATGAAATATCTTCCGAATGTAAACGCAGTTTATCATTTAAACGACGCTATTGAGGTTCTTATTTATGGAAATGTAGGGACTTCACAAGGAACTGATGAGTGATATGTACCTATAATTGTCTGTACTGTTATCAGTTCCAAGTTCCAACTACATATTTAACATACTCTCTTACTTATAAAAAGTTCAACACTCTTTACTTGTAATTAATAAGTATACAATGTTTTGCCCTCGTATCCCAAATAGCCGAGCTACTTTTCTCGTATGAGACAGATATTATATTATTTATAATTTTATTGACAAGTGGTTACTACTAATTATATTTTATAAGTACCTGTTTGATTTGTTTAGAAATATAACAGAAAGGGAAGGATATCTTAGAAAAATGATTATTTCTTAAGGCAATAACAACCATTATCCATCTTTAGGCACTCCATTATCGAAAAATAATAACAAATTTTATTACCGCAGTAAAGCTCGCCTGTCGATCAGAATTTTATACCTAACAGCAAACATAATTTGTCAGCGCAATATAATAAGCAATTTACATGGCCGTTATGTTGTTATCTATTATAATAATAATTGATGTTATTTATAACAGAGCGTGGGCAGTGAAGCTGTTTTAGCTAATTTTCAGTGACTATTTATTAAGGTTTTTAAATACACAAAGTACCCTTTTAATTAAGAATACTTTATTCTCTTTTCTTCTTTCGTTTTTTTTTTTTTTTTGGACTCGAGTTAGTCATGTATTTGTTGAAGGTAATAGAAATACAATATAAATAGAATTTTAGTAGGTTTGTCGATGGACCTAATAATAACTATAATAATCATTCACGTCTATAATCCCATAAGTTCTGATATTTGCTTAGGATCAAGAGATCTAAGATATATTTAGAGAAGTTGCGAATATTACCAATACACCGAAGTTCTGAATAGTCCAAAACATATTTGCAAAGAAAGATCAAAGGCGAAGACGTGATTTAAACCACTGAGCAACTAAAGAAGGGTGCGATGAGCAAACTCGGAACTCCTATAACTAAATGTGCTTTCAGCTATAGTTTTAGTACCATCATATTATAGAGAGTGTACATTGAATCACTTTTTTGGCATTAAAATTTTGATGAAAACAATCAATACGGACTGAATAAATAAAAACTTGATATTATGCGTGAAAACCTGTTATAAAATCGATTTAAATTTGATTGAGTCTGGTTCAATTTATGTCAATTTGTGAGGAGCATTTAGAAGTGGTAACACTGACCTATGACGCAGCGAGTCGTGCGAGGTCAGTGCTGCAAAACATTCAGAGCTAATTTACCTCTGACAGGACCCATCAAAGTAAGGATCATTGTCATAGAAACTTCTGAAATAATTACTTTGAACGGACAGTAGTGTCAAAAGGAGCATGGATCTCTCTAATTAACAAGGACGTTCCCGAATCAAATTCATTACAACATTCAGCAAAAATGATTGTGATGCCCTTGTCTTTAACACATACACATTTAAAATGTCTGTAACACATACTACTACTGACAATTTAAACGTAAAATTTTACCGTGATTCGTGGCCCGATATAGATCCTCGATAAATAGATAGTTTAAGCGAGGTAGGTAGTAGGTAGTAGGTACGCTTTGATTCACTTTGAGAAAAAAAAGATTACATAATTTGTAGCGAATCAATCAAAATAACTTTACATGTGAGGATATTAACGTCAATTATTGTCACCGATGGCCGATGGGCTAAGCTCATAAAGTTAATATTCCACTAGGTATATTAACTTTATGGTTAAGCTAGCCCTTTCGTCTGACTAATAGCTGTCATTAAGTGTCATATTATGTCCTCACCTCGAGAGTGTCAAGGTCATGGTCTTGATTAATTTCCCCGAAATAATCACCATGATTAACGAGCCTCGAATCGAGGCGTAATTGTTTGGGGCTTTTCTTTTTAAATGCTCCGTCGTTATCCAATTAACTTCGTTTATTTGCAGAAGCTTTATCATTTATATTTGTGATCTGCGAATCTGTCAGGTTTTGTTGAGAGAACGACAAAATAGTATGTATATTTTATTTAACAAATCGACAAGGAAACCACACGAGGGATGACTTGATGCTTAGAGATTGAAGCTGTTTCTCATGGACCCTCGCAACATTAGAGAAGTTGCACTTGCAACTCCTCAGGTGTTACAATTTACTAAGGGCCGGCTTCAGGACTCTGGTAAATAGTTACGTCATTCAAATAATAAGTGTATATTTCACTTGTTTCGCCCCGATTTTCTGTAAGACCGTAATATTGATCCGTTGAGTTGACCAATTTGTAACTCACCACTGAAGGAATATGTTTTCTAAATAAAATCTTATTTTATATAAGATACTAGTCTAATATAAAAATATGATTATCTTCGCACCCCAATCATTCACCCTTTATTGAATCAAATTGTACCCTAGCAACTTCAAACAAGTTGGGTTCTCTCGGCAATATTTTTTTACATTTGAGCGAAGGATTATTTACATATCAAATAAGCCAAAAGGTCCACGTTTTCTTAGCTTATTTGTTACAAAGAATCCTCTCTGTTATGATCATTACTAGTGGTTGCTCCCTGTGATTCTTACAAGCGCAACACTTATGACTTAAGTGAGCTTAAAGTTTGATACTAAAAGCTTTTACGAAACTTCAGATAGGGCTTTTGAAGTCGATTCTCAAACATTTATCTAATACTATAGACAAGGCTAGCTGCTGACCTTACCATAATATACTTAATCTAGGGTTCCTAGAAAGAAAGTTAGGTAATCCTTGCTTTAGTGTAGACTACAGGAAAACTTTTCGCTATAAAATGAAAGCATTCTCTAATATTATAGATCATAGACACTGGAAAGGCTTCTGGTATGGAGCGGCAAATACTAAGTAGCTCTACATTTTTTTAATATAAAATAAGGGGGCCAACGAGCAAACGAGTCACCTGATGGAAAGCAACTACCGTCGCCCATGGACACTGGAACAATAGAAGAGCTGCAGGTGCGTTAGCGGCCTTTTTAAGAGGGAATACGCTAACTTCTTTTAAGGTTTTACTAGGGATAAATTATGGTATGTAGAAATTTGCTGCAAAACTTCTCGCAATTAGCGTTCAAAAGGTACTTAGTTCTATTTTTGTCGTGTATTTAATAACATGAGAAATTCTCTATGCTCAAAACGTACTGTGTACATATGAGATTGAGAACCCAACTTTCCTAAACGTCCAACTAAGCAGCATTTTCCCCTCCCAGGATACTCTCTGAGGCTCGTGGTCTGGAGCGGGTGCCGGCGTACATATGAGTGTACATATGAGATTGAGAAACCAACTTTCCTAAACGTCCAACTAAGCAGCATTTTTCCCCCCAGGATACTCTCTGAGGCTCGTGGTCTGGAGCGGGTGCCGGCGCTCAACGGCTCGGCACGGCTACGCACGCTGCGGGTAGACCGCGCGCGTCTCACGCATCTACCGCATGATCTGTGCTTTCATGCACCGCAGCTACGGGCTCTGTAAGTATGCTTCTGAAAGGTAAGCAGGAACAAATGACAAAGAACTACGTATTCGTACGTAATAGAATATGACAGCCTCTATACAAAAACGTTGCGAATACCTTAGCCAAGTAATTTTACAGTTTTGTAATCTATATATTAATACGCGAGCGAAAAACTTTGGATCCCTTTTGACGAAAAATGCGGAAACGTAGGTGAATGAAATTTTGCACAGTTATAGTTTATATCGAGCTAATATTGTTTTGAAATAGTGCTTTCATCATACATTTTTTTAACAAATAAATAATTACACACACTACAACACACACACTAGGAGATTTTAATTGACAAGCCTATACACACGAATTGTATTCTTTTATTTATGGTTGAAGTCTGTTGTCAAATTGAAAATAGATGTAGTTTTTTTTTATTGAATTTTAAATACTGCATTAGACAATTATTACACGGCCAGTCTGTCATCATTTGACTTTATTAATCTGACACTGTCGCAGGAATTATGTCTAAAAATAATAAAGTCAATATTTTGAAAAGCGTTGAAATTTGAAACTTATAATTTAATTTTTTATTTGAGGTCGAATTTCGACCATTGGGCGATCTCTAGTTCTTATTGTTATTTGGCTAAAAGGTCTAGATCCGTAGAAGTTAGTAAATGTCCTGTTCATTGCATTTATTTTAAAGCAGTTTAGAGCAGCGGCAATAAGTCTACTCTGCTCTTCTTTTCTCTTGCGAGTTTCGATCTCTTGCCAACTTCTTTGCAGTTTGATAAGTTTGAGAGATGATGTTTCATCTATCAAGGTGATTGAGCGACATTGATTAGAATCTTAAATTTGCGATGTCAATCTTATACTTCACACTTGTCCACAACTTTAGCGGCATATGTACTATGTAAACATTCTTCACACGTTAACCTTGTTACAAGTCTGTCATTTATTTAATGCTATTGTATGCAAATTATGGAATCCGATAGTCGTAGTTTTTGCAATATCTCACAAACGTATTTTGTATCGAGCGTAGGCCGAGCAGGAATTTATGCGAGCTGCATATTGTTGGCATAACGTTGTTAACTTATGATTATTGTATAGCTTTATTTGTATTGTTCTGAATGCTATGATGACCTTATATTTTACTATGTTGGATTGTATTGGATTTTAGAATATAAACAATAATTATATTCAACTAGATGACGCCCGCAACTCCGTTGCGCCAAAATTCGTTTATCGCGCGGGAACCGTACATTCTTCCGGGATAAAAAGTATCCTATGTCCTTTCCCGGGACTCAAAGTATCTCTATGTCAAATTTCAGCAAAATCGGTTCAGCGGTTTGGGCGTGAAGAGGTAACAGACAGACAGACAGACAGACAAACTTTCGCATTTATAATATTAGTATGGAAGTATGGATGGAAGTATGGATCTTCCTCAAGAGTAATCACAGTATAATAGCATTTATGGACCACCGCTACGAAATTCCGTAAAAAAACTTATACATATTATAGACCCAAAAAGGTTTGAAATTAAGGCTCGCTATACCACTGACTTAATTATTCCTAACTATAAATAAATACTACATTTATTCAGTAGAAATCTGAATAGCTTATAGCGCATTTACTGATAATGTTCACATTGAAATGTTTAATTAGTTTGCAATATAAAATGGTGATATTACAGGGACGCGCGGTCGAACTACTTGGAGAGAGTGCCGGACCTGCGCGACTGTGGAGAACTACGAATGCTGTAAGTACCTGAAATTGTGAAAATGTCACGTCAAGGGCCCGATTAAACAACTCTAATGTCGCGTCGATTGTTTGAAATAAGTTTATCTGATTAGTAACTGCGATGCTACGGAACAAAAATACAAACATAATATCAAACAAAAAAATTATATCAATCATCTGTTGTTACTGAATACATTCTACTGTCTAATATCTAAACCCTAAACACTAAGGGCCTGTTTACTACTTCCTGATAAAGTGCCGGATAGGCTATCCACAACTTATCTGACAGATTCTCCATACTCTGGGTCTGTTTCACCACTTCCTGATAAGTGCCGAATAGGCTATCCACCACTTAACTTGACAGTTAAAGTATGGAGAAACTGTCAAAAAAGTTGTGAATAGCCTATTCGCCACTTTATCAGGAAGTGGTGAAACAGGCCCTCTATCTGTCAAGTTAAGTGGTGGATAGCCTATCCGGCACTTATCAGGAAGTGGTGAAACAGGCCCTTAAACTAACGCCTACTCTATGAGTAGTTTTTGATTGAATACCAGATTTAGTTTATTGATTTGTCGCAAAGCTGCTTGCTTCAAACACATCTAAGTACTGACTAATTACGAAATATAGGGCAAGGGACAAGAATTTGTGAAATGGAAACCGTTTACATTCTTCGCTGTGGAATGTAATGGAACTGTAATATATTCGAAGAATGCATGTAACTTACCGTGCACACTTCACACTAACATTTTCAGAATAACTATTAATAGAAATATTTCGAAGAATGTAACATATAATTTAGGCGCTTAATACGTGGTGTTTTGCTTAAAGTAACCGTTAACTAACTAATAACTGGTTGTTATGCGGTTTACGCTAAACACAACAATTTACACCTCACTTAATTGCCTTAGAAGCGATAAATATCAGTTTATAACAACATTTATTAATTAATGCATGAATAATTTATAAAAACAGTAAATTATGGTCTGCTTAGACCCCTTACTGTTACGGATAAAGAGCAAAATTTCAAATGAAAAATATCGGCTTCATATTATTTAGCTCTACCAAATAAGTAGAGTCTCTACTAAGTAGATTCCTAAGCTGCGGTTTCAATTATTTTTCCTACTAAAATGAAACATTTGTCTATACGGGGTGTAACAAAACTAAGTGATAATACTTTAGGGTGTGTACGTGTTCCTTGTAGAGAGTTCACTGCGAAAGTAGCAGCGTTGAAGGACCAATTTTTTTTTCACTTTTGTATGGGCAAGCGCCCGGGCGTCACAAGTTTCCCCATACAAAGGTGAAAAAAAAATTGGTCTTTCAGCGCTGCTACTTTCACAGTGAACTCTCTACAAGGAACACGTACACACCCTAAAGTATTATCACTTAGTTTTGTTACACCTTGTATTGCTCTTATAAATGTTACTTTCAAATTTTAATTTCAATTGATGTACTAATAAACAAGATAGAGCAAAAAGTGGCCTAGAACTTGCATTCGATTATTTCGACAGCGAAGTAAGAAACCAAAATATATGACAATTTATCAAATCCGTTTTTGATTACAATAGCGTAGAGTTTTCTGATTTTGGTAGGTAGCTTGTAGGTACTTAGACAATACCTACAAGCTATCGACTAAAGTTTTCTTTTATGAATGATGCAATATTGAATATGGCCTTTCTTCAATGACGTGCAAACCCTGACATGATTGGCAGCTTGAAAACGTCTCACCGTCCAAAACTAATATTTATATCTGATTAAGAAAATTATGACGTCATCCTTATACACTCATGAGTCATCAGTGAAGCCAAAGACGGTAATATGAATTCCATTCTAAGAATGAACCGTGACTAAAAAAAGGTTTTTTAAAGATCTTGTGATCGTTTTCACTAACAAGTAACAGCATTCTTACGCCAAATGCTGTTAGTGAAAACGATTAGCGATCTGCTAAGACAAAAACATTTCCAGTTACGCATAATATTTCATATGTTTTACCTAATCATATTAGTGATTTAAATGTTCTTTGGTTCTACGAACATAGTCGCCGCTGTCGCGGAGGTTTCGATGTTCCCATGGCTTCGGCAAGGTCGGTGCTTATGGAAATTTTTTTGGGCGTCCACTACTCAAAGACGGGGTGTTATAGATCAAGCTGTAAACGTTGTTGTGAAGTTAGTGGTGTTGGCTATAATATTTTAATATTATCTATTTTTATTTTTTATTTTATTAGAAAAGGAACAGTAAACAGCTACACTATGTACATAAAATAAAAAGCTCTTATATTAAATACAATAATAATAGTATAGCCCACAGCACTGTCCACAGATTTCTTAAATGATATTTTACTTAATAAACGCTAAGATGGCTACTATTCATGCACCGGTCATCGCTATCGCTACATTAATAACTAGTTACAAGATATAGCATAATAGTAACAATAAAGTGAGATACACTAAAAAATAATAGTAAGAAAACTAAAATAATTGACTACATTAATAGAGCAATAAAAATATCTACTTATGACTAATAACAACTTCTTTACTAAATTATGTCACAAATTATCACTTATGGAAACGTTTCACAAATTGTAAATCATCTACATAAGTGTATGATATAAGCATAATCGAAATTTAGATAGAGAACATGCAAAAATATCAATGTGCTTGAAATAAGTGTTGTATGTCTCAACCATATGTCTAATTGGTGAGCGTTCTCCGCTGTTAGTACGACAGACACCCACAGAGAATAAAAATCTTATCTAATCTTATCTAATTTCTTTGTTATCAGCGATCTATCGGAGAATGACATTCTTACGCTGGAGGGCGGCGCACTGCGCGGGCCGAGGAAGCTTCACGACCTGCTGCTGGCCAGGAACCGCATCCGACATATACCCGCAGACGCCTTCGTGCACACGCCTCGGTTACAGCTACTGTAAGTTGTTGTTGATAGAGCAATAAGAGTTATTGTGCTTTCAATTTTTTGATATCTTACACCTTCTAGCACAGAATAGATACTAGTACAAGTGCTTCTAGCTCCACCGATTGCTTATGTTTTTTTTTTAATGAAATAAGGGGGCAAACGAGCAAACGGGTCACCTGATGGAAAGCAACTTCCGTCGCCCATGGACACTCGCAGCATCAGAAGAGCTGCAGGTGCGTTGCCGGCCTTTTAAGAGGGAATAGGGTAATAGGGGAGGGTAGGGATGGGAAGAGAAGGGAATAGGGTAGGGGATTGGACCTCCGGTAAACTCACTCACTCGGCGAAACACAGCGCAAGCGCTGTTTCCTGTGTGTTTCCTGTGAGAACGTGGTATTTCTCCGGTCGAGCCGGCCCATTCGTGCCGAAGCATGGCACTCCCACGTATATGTTATGTTTCCGTATGTTTCCGTAAACATACCAAATAGGCCATGCAAATATACTTGTACTATTATCTATTCTGTGGCAAAGAGTAGTGGCAGAAATGAAACTTTGTTCATTGTGACGCGTCACGTGAGTCGTGACCACAACATTTTGTGCCGAAAGATAACTTAGATAATTACAATAGTTTTTGGCTCACGTTTCTATAAAACATGTAACTAAAGCTTCTTATAAAAAAATTTTGGTTAGTACCCAACGTAAACCTGCATTTCGAAAAATAGGCGTGTCTCTGAGATCTCTCAGAGGCTGCAGCTCCCTTATAGTAGGGGAAGGTGATGCTATTTTTTGCAAAATCATTTCATACCGACCGAATTTTTGTCCAGTAGTAGTAATCTACTAGTATATATTTAATAATCAACATATAATGAGCGTCAGTCACCGCACCCGTGGTGGGTTGTGCATTGAAAGTGTCTCAAAGTTGTCGAAAAAAAATTTGCTAAAAGTAATTTATACCGTATGAAAGTTTTTCAAAATTAGCACCACCTCCCCTACTATTAGGACTTCAATCTGCCCTTCACGTAAATGTAGGATGCTGGATGACTCATGACATGCAGACTAATCCGATTACAAGTTGTCAAATGCTAATCTATCATCTCATAACTATCACATCTAAGTTCGCGATCTTATTACAACTAGAAAAAGGGCTTCCTGAAATGACGTAAAACGTTTTTGAGTCCCTCGATAATATGTTTATAACAATACCCTGCATATTTTGGAGATTTTTGTAACACACGAACGAATTTTATCACATTTTTCCAAATACATAAATATAACGTACTGAACCCTCTCCCCCAAATGAGATTTGGTCACTTTCACCTGGACCCTTTTCCCCCTAAACGTCTTACGTAATTAACGGACGCCTCGAAAGTAATACCCACACTAATATGACACTCGATAGCCGATGTAACAGTCACTAACTTACACAAGACACTGAATCAAAGCGAAATGATGTTGACCCGCGTCGGAACTAGGACACAACTTAATTAAAACTCTCCGTCCACAATATCCACAAACATTTTTAGACAATGCGAATATGCAAACAATTTACCCGGAATTGCCATGGACGCGAAGGTTTTTCCGAAAAACCGGAATCGCCTAAATGATAATTTTCCAGAAAAACTGGAACGGGTGCTACAGTGCCTCAAATCTGAATAATTGCTGTGCAGAGGAATAAATTAATTGTGTCGTATTTGTGTATGTGTCCCGGGTGGAAAAGGGTGCGCTATAAATCATTGCTTGTCCTCACTTTAATTGCTTTCTTTCATGATGAGTTTTCACGCTTTAGCATAAAAGACTTGAAGGTACTAGAAAGTATAGCCAGTGTAACGTATAGTGTATTATAATTTAGAGCATACTTAAAATGATCCACAATTTTACTAGATTTATTTTATTAGATAAAAGTTCTAAACTCTATCAGGTGTCTGGCTTTGAAAATGTATTCGTCCCATACCGTAACCACAATAGATAGTTGTCTACTCTGCCGTAACTAAAGCCTTGTTGTTGTTCAAAAATGTAATATAATTTACTATACATATTATATTACAATGTCCTATTACAATGTGTTCAGGACTAAAAAAGAATATATTCTGATGGGCAAAAAACATTAAGCCTCAAAGAATAATAAATCCAACTATAAAGGCCTTGCCGGCGTAATACTCCACAGGGAAGTACAATCCTCAATTATTAAGTATGCAAAGTAGGAATCGATGAGAGCCGCTACTAATTGGAGTAAGCTTCAGGATGCACTAAGCCGCTCAGAGAAACTACAGTCAATGTTTTTAATTCTACCGCTCGCCCGATCCGGTGACCATGATTATGCATCAAAAACATCGTACTGATTGCTATTAAAATCTAAGCCAAAAATTGATTGCCACGGCCGCGGCATGACTGTAAAGTCATGTTGTGCCCACCATACACTTTGTATCCTGCTTCTTGTAGTCTTTCAAAGCTTCATCATTTTTCATCTTCATCATTTTAGGCTAGACATAAAAGAGTTATTTTGAAATAAAATTATTGTTAAGCGCTTATTTATTAAAAAAAAAGCCCTCTGTTTCTTTCTTCTATAAAACAGGCAGACGATTAGGTGCCTATGGTACTGAGCTTGTGGTAGTAATGTAAACGGAAGTGATTTCTCAAATTTCTTTAATATTTTCATTTTCTATAAATGTATGGTCACCCTGGTTGAGTATTTGTGCTGCATCGTTATTGTATCGGACTGTTGCAGCGACCTCGAGGGCAACCAGATCGAGCACATCGACATGGAAGCGTTCGTCCCTATCTCCAAACTAGAGGACCTGTGAGTTTTTATTGTATTTTATTAACTAGTTGTATATTTTTACTTAAGTCTTTTTGCGTTAAGAAAAAAGTGATGTGTTTAGAGAAATATTAAAATATTAGATGACGCCCGCAACTCCGTTGCGCCAAAATTTGTTTATCGCGTGGGAACCGTACATTTATCCGGGATAAAAAGTATCCTATGTCCTCTCCCGGGTCTCAACTTATCTCCATACCAAATTTCAGCAAAATCGGTTCAGGGGTTGGACGTGAAGACGTAACAGACAGACAGACAGACACACTTTTGCATTTATAATATTAGTATGGATTGTAAAATGTAAGCGTCTGTGCTACTTGCAAAGCTGCTGCAGCAGCTTAAGCATCATTTGTTAATTATTATTCTTCTTTTAACGTGATTAGACTTATAGTACATTACCTCTAATATATTGAATACTAGCTAAACAAGATCATATTTTTAATTTATAACAAACGCTGTTGTAAAGTGATATTAGTAACTTTTAACTGAGCGTGACTGAGCGAAACTAAAAGCTCATCAATTAAGCACTTAATTGTAGCTTGGAAAACAATATGGTACTGAATCTGACATCCTTTTATCCCGTCGAATTGTCGAAATGTCTGTGCAATAGTGTCTTTTTCGATTAGGCCAGTTGTTGGGGAACACCCAACAAAACTAGCTCATGACTTGTATGGTTTTCTGTATGTAAAGGGCGGCAAAAATAATAATCTGCCCGGAGCGGCTACATAGCTAGATCAGGCCCTGCTTCTAGTCGCTAGCAATAATGTTGTCGTTCCAGCAACGTGGGCAACAACGTGTTCCCGGTGCTGCCGGCGAGCGGGCTGCAGCGGCTGTTACACCTGAAGGCCCACAACAACCCCAACCTGCGACGCTTCCACCCACCCGAGCTCTTCCCTAGGATACAGGTCAGTATCATGTACCACCAAGGCAGTTGACAGACCAACGTCATTTGGTCGGATCTTGTCAATTCAATGTTAATTGTGATCGCATTACGTTGGACGTTGGTCGCATTACCGACCAAACTACGTAGGTCCCCCATCTGCCTAGGAATCAACTTCTCTGTACTTAAAATAACTCGGAAAAACTTGAGAGGAGTAATCAGCACATGTCAGGATTTATAAAAAGGCCATATATGCCGCGGCCTAGGGATGACAGCGTCCTAAGAGGGAGGCAGCGTCTTTAGGGGGCCGACAAATTTCGTATACGGGGCGTCGGAAATAAAGTGGCCTACACTCATAAAAATGCAAATTCGGCACTGGCACATGTATATATTAGAGCGCTTAGGGCCTGTCCACATCTCCACGTCACGAATCGTCAAGGTGGAACGGTGCGGTAACGTGGCACGGTACGTACGATACGTACGTACCTACGATACGTACGAAAGTTCAAAAGACTATGTCAAGTCTGTATGTAGGTCAGATATGCCTGCAGGCATTTTCGAAGTGGCAACGCGTTTCTGCCGTTAACTGCCAATCTAGTTACGTTAGTAACATAGAATATCATTGGTTGAGTCAGATATTATTTGGCTTACTTATAGTTACTTGATAGTCACTTGGTTATTGGTGATACATTATCGAGTTATGGAAACGGATTGGGATACCTTCTTCATAAACATAATAAAACATAAAATACAGTTATCCACTCCAACTTCCAGAGCCTAGTCCTATCATACGCGTACCACTGCTGCGAGTTTCTGCCGCTGATGACGGAGGCCGCTGAGGACGAGGCGACGGACTCGGAGCACTTCAGTGACCTGGTACTGCTGCCGCCGGCCCATGTGGACCTCGCCGCCTGGGCTAACGCTACTGATATATGGCCACATTATTGTGAGTACTATGTGACTTTATATGGGTGTCCGAGTGTTGTTCATATTTTGTAGTTTATGTATTGTGTTATTATTCCTCATCAGTGTATTATTCTACCGACGGGCCTACACACTGTAATAAAGGGCTCGAAGACAATTTTCTTACTCATAATGTTATTTCGATCGCAACCGCAGGCTGTCTTTCAATATATATTGTTTACGCCCGAAGACATCATGCCGCTGCGATCAAAGTGGCATTCGAGGTATGAGAATTGGGACCAGACTCAATTAAAGGGATATTACTATATCGGTACGATTTAAATCTATCACTGTTAAATATTATAAAATATTAAGCATATTATTATGTATTCATAGTGAACGCTACTGGCGATGGTGGTTTACGTCTGGCGGGCTGGGGAGCGCCTGCTTCTGCTGAACAGAGAACCCCAAGTCGAGTCACCTGCCTGCCACTGCCCGGTAAATACTTCCAAACCACGTCTTGAGAAGCATTATAAGAATAAAAGAAATAAGCAGGCTCTTGAGTTTCGTCTTTTAATTACTTAGATTTAGTAAAAATGATTTATTTTCTTAATTTATAAAAAACTTCCTAACCCAAATAACCCAGCGTATACTTCTGATTTATATAAGAATCGGATTCTAACAATAGTTATGTATTGTAATAATAATTTATGTGTAGGTCCGTTCCTGCCTTGTGTAGATCTCTTCGACTGGTGGACGCTGCGGTGCGGCGTGTGGGCGGTGTTTCTGCTGGCTCTGCTCGGCAACGGCACGGTCGTGTTCGTGCTGCTGTTCAGCCGAAGTCGAATCGATGTACCGCGGTTCCTCGTCACCAACCTCGCCGCTGCTGACTTCTGCATGGGCATTTACCTCGGTAAATATAGACATTATTAATTATTACTTGATTAATCTAATAGGAAAACCTTGTTTCTATATTGACTATTCTTTGATATTATTTCACAGGGTTTCTAGCCGTGGTGGATGCAGGCACACTGGGAGAGTTTCGCTCTCACGCCATCTCGTGGCAAATGTCGAGCGGGTGCCGGCTGGCGGGCTTCCTCGGCGTGCTGTCATCGGAGCTGTCCGTGTACACGCTGGCCGTCATCACCCTGGAGCGCAACTACGCCATCACGCACGCCATGCACCTCAACAAGCGGCTGTCGCTGCGCCACGCCGCCGCCGTCATGGCCGCCGGCTGGGCGTTCTCCCTCACCGCGGCGACACTGCCGCTGCTCGGCGTGTCCGACTACCGCAAGTTCGCCATCTGCCTGCCCTTCGAGACGGGCACGCCGGTCGCGCTCGGCTACGTCGTCGCGCTGCTCGCCATCAACGGTCTCGCCTTCCTCGTGCTGCTCGGCTGCTACCTAAAGATGTACTGCGCGATCCGCGGCTCGCAGGCCTGGAACTCCAACGACTCCCGCATCGCCAAGCGGATGGCCCTCCTGGTCTTCACGGACTTCCTGTGCTGGTCCCCCATCGCGTTCTTCGCTCTCACGGCCGCCTTCGGGGTCCGGCTCGTCTCACTCGAGGAGGCGAAGGTCTTCACCGTGTTCGTTCTCCCGCTGAACTCCTGCTGCAACCCGTTCCTGTACGCCATCCTCACGAAGCAGTTTAAGAAGGACTGCGCGCTCGTGTGCAAGGCGATCGAGGAGTCACGCGTCACGCGCGGCATCGGCCGCTGCCGCCACTCCTCCAACTTCAGCAACCGCCAGACGCCGGCCAACACGAACAGCCTCGCGGAGCGGTCGTCGCGCGGGCAGCACGGCGCCTCGTGCGCCTGCCGCCGCCTGCTGCCCGGCAGCGGCGCGCCCGCCGTCAGCACCAGCGCCGGCACCGCGCCGCCCGAGGCGGTCGGCGAGCCCGGCACCGAGCGGCTGCTGCGCTGGCTGCGCTCGTGCGGGCGGCGCGCGGCCCGGGGCGGGGCGCCGCCCGCGCCCGCCCCCCGCGCCCCCGCCGCCCCGACGGCGCGCGCCGGCTCGGTGTCGTCGTCGGTGGAGTTCTCGTCGTCGCGGTCGGACTCGTGGCGCGCGTGCGGGCGGGCGCCGCCGCCGCGCCGCGCCGCGTCGTGGCTGGTGACACGCAAGACGTCGCAGGACTCGAACCTGTCGTCGTCGCGGAACGACTCGTCGGGGTCGAACGCGACGGCGTCGACGGGCACGTGGCGCACGTCGCGGTCGGGCGGCAGCGCGGGCGGGCGGCCGCGCCTAACGCGCCAGCCGGCGGTGTGCGCGGACGAGCCGCCGGCCGCGCTGGCGCCGCGCCACCTGCACACCATCCCCTCGGCCGCGGAGCCGGACGCGCCGCCGGACGAGCCCGCGCCGACGCCGCGCTGACCGCGCCCCATGTGTCTTATGCTCCCGTCCATTAGTGTTCGCGGCCCGCCCCGTGTGCCCGGCGAGCCCCGCCCCGCGCCCCGGTGACCCCGGTCTGTGTCGGTTTTCATTTCTATCGTACTGTTTGTGCATTATATAGTGTACTTGTGATTTTTAGACTTAAAGTTTTTGTGACATGTGGATGTATATTTACGTAGCGAAGAAGAGAAATAAAATTTATACGGATAGAAAGTTGGGGGTAGGAGATGTTTGGGGATATATCCTGGGGGGGGGAGTCGCGGAGCTCGCTCCTCGATTCCTCGAAAGGTTGTCGCGTCCCGAGAGTATACGGTAAAGTTAAAACGTTGTTAAGACTTAAGTAAAGCCCAGGCGGCACCGCAGCAGTATTCGACTATGCTATAATGTACTCTGTAATGTAACTACTGTAATTAAAAATAAGTTTAGAAGCTACGATAAATAGAAAACAATAGATTTTATACGAACAAAATTTTACATATACTTACATAACATGTCGTCAAAAATCGTTAGGAAAGATGATACAACACCAGTTTAGAACTATATTCTTGTCATCTTCTTATTGGCTAATCAAAGATTAAGACTTGTACCAATTGCGAAAATATCCGTCTATTATACCTACTTACGTCAGGAATAGTAATAACATACGTAATATTACATAATAACTAATAAGAAACCTAGATCATACATTTTAAAAGCGTGTTAATTAATTGAAACTATATTTTTTCTACATGGGCAGGCAGACTTTAGATTAATTTACCTATGCCTCCATTACAGTAACAATAGTATGTCCCAATATCAACTCGTTTTCTGAAAGATTTCATCGGAATAAACACAAGAACTAAGTGGTCGAAACAAAAGTTGTACTTGTTACAAGTTTGCAGACTTAACTCACTCCCTAAACTTACATTAATTCTTGTTTGCAGCTGCAACAATAATTTACAATTTTCATAAAAGTTATGAAACGTAGTGGAATGTCCACAACATTTTCAGATTTCGCCATTAATAATAATAAACACATATTTTATGTTATTAGCAGTTTATTAAGTAGCAAGTGTAAAATATACTATAATCATAATTAAGAAATAAACGCTAGTCTTAATATATTATAATAAACACACAACAACAAAAACACCTCAATTATTAAATTATCCATTTGGAAGTCCCAAAGTAGAGCCTTAATTGATACGTAACAATAGTTTTTACTAAATAGTGGTCACTTTTAATTTAATATTCTTACAAATCCTAATAAACTAAAGCACATCAGTTTGTACTTACAACAGAAAATACTAATAATTTGGAAGTATACTGTAATCTTTAGGCTGTTCACACACACGCCGCGGCGGCGGCGCGGCGGTGTCGCTCCATTACTCATCCTTGTGTTTCTATTTGCCCTTACACACGGCGCCGATTCTTTACCGCGGCGGGCGCCGCGGCGGCGAAAAACGCTGCCGCGGCGGCGCCGTGTGTAACACCCCTAGGGCTTCTAAACACAGAAAGCCAAGCTCTACAAAAAGATTTTATGTGTAGGTATTATGTATTGTATTTGTTCTGTAAACTGTAATAGCTTTAAAATATCTTTAACTGCCCCGTTAAGACATCGGCCTAAGATAATAATAAAATAAGTAGTGATTGTTGTCTGTTAATAAAGTTATATTATAGATATAGTTATGTAAGGTAGATGTACAGAGCAGTGTCTATTTATTGTACATGTTCCGAGTGTGGATGAGAGTGTTATTTATTTATTTATTTCTACGCAACAATTACAATAAAAAAGAAGCAGTATTGTTTTTTTGTCCTCCCACATTGATAATATAATAGTCATTAGTGACATCTAGCCCCATTTTCTTGAAATAATGCGAAGAAAACTTACACTAGTTGAATTATTATTTTTAACATTTAAGTAAATACAAGTTGTATACAAAACAAGACACTGTATTTTAAATTACGTAATATCTACGTTAATATCACATTTAAACATCAAATAGAAAAATATTAACCCGTCGATCGTGGGAAAACAAGACACAATAATATTCTATTGTGTCTTGGACGCCGGTGACCGTTTGGGGCTTGATGAATTAATACACATAACTATTATTATTAAAGCTCTGTATAATATATCATATAGCTTTTATAAAGCACCCAAGAAATATTATATTCACTGAACATGAAATGTTATTTAAGCTCTACGTAGAGCTGTTGTTGTTACGAGCGTATTGCTCACTTCGACGCCTTTAGGCTTGTATATCGAACAAATTTTAACAACTGAATTAAATACAATAATAATCAATATGACTCAAATACACGAATCATAACTCATGCGTTTAGGTAAAAAAAGTTTTCTTCCATTCGCTGCAGAACACGTACGAAAAACGATCAAGACGGTTCGAGTATACGCGGCTCGCTTTCAGCTCGCGAGCTGCTAGACGAGTTGTCCGGCTCGTCGGGCTCCAGAAGCTTGTCCCGACGAGCTCGTCGTCGACGAAACTCCGCGAACTGCGGCGCCAGTCGTTGCGCGAAACTCTCGTCTAAAACGTCCGGCCGTCGCTTCCTCTCCTCTGCTGCACTGGCGAGGCTGGAAACGCTCGTCGCATTCGTCGTCTCGTTTTCTATATTCTCCTCGTCTACTTCCTGAAAATAGTTTAAGTACATCTGATTAAGAAGTGCTAAACTGTTAACATCAACAATAAACATAGTACAGGTAGGTACCAGAGAAATTATATAATGGGCATAAAGGGAGCAGGAAGGCAGCTCAGCGACAGATCGCAAAATAGTATACTAATTATAATAATATTGTTTTGGCGTAACCGGACCAAATATGGTAGATCAATTTCTTCGATGGTCCAGCCGGCTGTCCGTGCTAGGCATAATCTGATACCACTACCTATAGGGGAAAGTGAGGTAAAACGATCCCTACGGATCAAATGATCCCTCCCCTTAAATCAGATTAAACCAGTGGTATCTTTCCAAATGCACGTGAAACATGTTGCCCATACCCCTGCCAGTTGCATAGTATCATATCATCATAGTATCATGGCGATCAGAGCGCTTGGCGAATTTTTTTTTAAAGTGTCGCTGTGATCTTAATTAAGCCTGTTTATGGACTTTCATAACTTTTGACGAATTCGTGTTTATTTAAATGTTATTTTGTTATAGGGTATTATAATAGCACTTACCTAATATTTAAACAGTTTTAGATTACCCTACGTGGTATTTGAAGGTTGTGTTTGGATCGATTTCTTGGAATTTAGTATTTGGGTTGAAATGATCCCTATTTGTTTGTATAAAATGATCCCTGGATATAAAGTAAAAATTGGCGAATTTTTTTTGACGAAATTGTTATTTTATTTTAATTTTATTATTAAAGACAAATATATATAATAATCAATGATATTGATTTCAGAAGTCCCAACTTTTTGTCTTGAGACAGACCGGTAAACCGACAGACAGAAAAGTCTTAATAAATTGGCTCCCCTTTTTATCCTTTGACTACCGAAGCCTAAAAAACTTTCTAATAAACTAAAAGATGCGTGTTTCTTGCTTATATGCTTCAATTGGTTATCAGTAATAAATATTATCTCTGGAATTATTTTACCTCAACTCAAGGGATCATTTTATACATAGGGGTGTATAAAATGATCCTTTAGTTAAACTTTTACAAAAACCTCTAGTACAAAAAAAGTACGTACATATGATAAAAAAATAAGTATGCTACCACGAAGTTTGGTAAATTCACTACATCCAGCCATAGAAATCTTGCGATTTTTCCTTCAACTTTAGCCATACTTAAGATTTTTCCCTTAAGGGGATCATTTTACCTCACCTTCCCCTACATCTTCTCACGTGATTAGAAAACGAATACATAGTTAAAGAACTCTACTATAAAACTAGATTGAGTTTCAAGACATATACATTTTTAACATGAAATATACACAGAAGAAAATCGATACAACAGGTACTGCTTATCTCTAATAGAAATTTCTTCCAGCAGTCCTCTTACCTTAATCTCTGCAAAAGTAACAGGCATAGTCCGGTGGCGGAGGCGCGGCTCAGTCCTGCGCCTGCGCCGGCCGCGCGTCAGCGCTGACGCAGTGGGCGGGTACACCGTGTCCATACCTGTCATAGTAGACTCTTTCAACTGAGTCTGGAAATAATAATCAACATGATCAACGACGAGCGTCGCATACGTAGGATGATGAAATTACCTTTTCTACTGAATAATATACAAAAGTATATGATTGGGAGTCTACCAATTTTGTATCTAAAATCTGTTAAGAGCCTATTTCTACATTGGTCTGGATCACGCTAAGCATGGTACAGCTTTGCTGTGGGGTGGGTTGGTTTCCCGTTTTTATTTTCAATAACTAGTAGTACAGTCTTAGGGACGTTTTACGTCAGAGCGAAAAAAGTTCACCTCATCTCTTAACCAAACAAGGCATTTACGTCATAGCTGTCTCGAAATAGAATTACTGGTTTTAGGGTTCCGTACCCAAAGGGTAAAAACGGGACCCTATTACTGTCCGCCTGTCTGTCCGTCTGTCTGTCTGTCTCCAGGCTCTCAATAACGGCTATAGCTAGACTTCTGAAATTTTCACAGATTGTGTATTTCTGTTGCCGCTATTATAACAAATACTAAAAACAAAATAAAATTAATATTTAAGGGGGGCTCCCATACAACAAACGTTGTATTTTTGGCCTTTTTTGCTCGTAATCAATAATGGAAACAGCTAGGCACTTGAAATTTTTACTTTAAAAATTAATAAGAATATTTAAATATCATAAAAATTTAAGGGGGGCTCCCATACAAAAACACAATTTTTGCCTTATTTTTCGTCTATAACGGTACGGAACCCTTCGTGCGCGAGTCCGACTCGCACTTGGCCGATTATTTAATATTTAACTGCTCATTCCATATTATGATATGAGCCCACTCTAAAGTACTACGTAATTAACTGCTATTAAAACTAACTGACGAATAAAAACCAGATGCTCTCTGCTTTCAATTTGCGTAGTACCATACTACACTTTAGTCTGAAGGTCGTTTGAGATCTGATTCTGAGAACTCATGAGTCATTCTAACTCATCAGTTCCCTGAATCAGATAAAAAGTGCATGTGAAAATTTTGGAGTTACTATGTCCTGTACTGGAATTTGGGATATCGGCTAGGGTGAGTATGAACTTCACAGACGCGGGATCTAAGCTCGAAGGGCACATCTGAACGCGCCCTATATCTAGTCTTGTGGTACTCCAAGTCGCGAGAACAATCAAACCTACTATGAGGAACAAGAAAGCCAAGAAGAAATTATGTGAAGTGAATATAAGTCAATGCCCTGGACATCGCAAAATTACTGTCGCACCTTGCAGCGTCGGGCATCCAGAGAGTAGATAAATATTTGTATTTTATTTTTGGTGCTAGCCTTACCTATTAAAATATTATAATCTGACCGAACAGTTTAAATGTGCCTGAAACTAACTAGTTATAGTGACCACTGACTGACGATTCAATCTTAATTGTTACTCAAATGAATGACTATAATGGCACCATAATGGTAACAAAATGACATTTATTAAAGGGTAAACCGTAGAACTTTTTCAGTTTAGTTACATGTTTTCGGAAATTTATAGTTTATCATGCTCATCTGATTTAAACTTTAATTTCATACTTGGGTGGGTATTAGGATATACGTATCACCTATCAATGAATGGGATTAAATTTCAATCAAAGGGTTAATATTTTTTTGCTATTTGCAAATAATTGCGATTAATTAGCAGCAGAAATTACTAAATAACGACTTAATAATAAAACTTACCTAGATAAGTTGATGGATTATAATTATCACTGAAGTTGGACCTAGGGACTTCAGCGTCAAATCAACCACTATTTCTTCCAAAAATACATTTACAGTAAGCTACACAGTTAAAATATTTGCACTCAGTGTTCCAACAAGCAGTCCACTCGGTGCGCATTTGTTGTGCGAAGTGTATTTTTTCCTGTGAATTTAGAATGTTTTGAAGTGCGACCGCGTTTCAGTGGCGCGCTGCCAACTCCGCCCAGCCCACAGCAGCTCAATGTAAACAAACAGTGCTAAATTAGCGATAAACAAACATGTTGCTGCCTGCTGGTTTTTATTGGCGGTCAAGTATCTTCAGCATTTCTCGGAATCTCCATCTGTATTTTCGAAAAACGTTAGAGACTAAACTTGTAAGTAGCATCGACTAGATATGAGCGCCGCGCCGGCGCGCCGCCGCCGCCGCCAGTTCTGTCGCGCCGTCGCCGCCGCCGCCAGTTCTGTCGCGCCGCCGCCGCCGCCGCCAGTTCTGTCGCGCCGCCGCCGCCGCCAGTCTGTCGCGCCGCCGCCGCCGCCAGTTCTGTCGCGCCGCCGCCGCCGCGAAAAGGCATCGGCGCGCCGAGCGAGTGGAATGATTCAATGAATCAGTACGAACGAACTCATTATTATGGTAGACGATGGCTATGCCTTGATCGTTGTCATTAGAAGAACAAAATGTGGACTTTTACCAAACCAAACTAGATAAAATTACCATGACCCTGTGTCATACCTTAAAAAAGATACCCAAAGATAGAAGCCAACCCACACGTACCACAACCACACGACAACCACAATCACACCACGTTGTCGGGCGTATATTTCGTATTGTAAATGAACTGCAGACTATTCACACGTACCACATTTTGCAGTCGTTGTCGACCACTTGTGTGATACCGACCACATTGCAACCACAAGCGAACTAGTGGCCGACCACATCGCAACCACAACGTTGCGTCGATGCAATGACAGTGCGCGCACACCGCCCGCGCTCTTCCCCCCTCCGTTTCATTGACTTTCGTACGTAACCACATCGGAACTACTGGCGACAACGCAACCACGTCGACATTTTGTCGGTACCACAACGCAACTACAAAAAGCTGCAGCGACACCATTCACACGTAACTAGTTAACCACTGCTTGACGGCATTTTGTCGTTGCGACGTGGTGTGGTTGTGGTACGTGTGGGTTGGCCCTCACTTATAAAATATAAATATATTATACTAGCTGTTGCCGGCAACTTCGTCCGCGTTGACGTAGTATATTAACAAGTATAATAACAAAGGTGGATAGTTTTCCCATTTTTGTGGTTCCATATTATACAAAGGGTAAAAACGGGACCCTATTGCAATGACTTCGCTGTTTGTCTCCAGGCTTTATCTTAAGAACTACGCTAGCAAAATTTTTGAAATTCTTACAAATTATGTATTTCTGTTGCCGCTATAACAACAATTAATGCTATCAAGCAAAAATAAAACAAAACAAAATTAATTAAACCTATTTAAGGGGGCTCTCATACAACAAACGCTACTTTGGCCTTTTTTGTTCGACATAAAATATATTGGCAACAGATAGGCACTTGACAATATTATGACCACAAAATACTTAATTATTTGTTCGTCTTAATTTGTTCGTTCTATTAGGTACTGATAGGTTCAAAATAATACATTTACATCCTCCATCATCCCTTGCATCTATCATGCGCCAGGGCCCAGAGTACAGCTAAAACATGCAAAGTTGGCTGTTTTTATCACTAATGTGCTAGTTGGGTGATATTGATATCGAGCAAAAATTTACAAAAAAAAATCACGTTTGCTGTATGGGAGCCCCCCGTAGATTTTGTTTTTGGTATTTTTTGTTATAGCGGCAACAGATATACATAATCTGTGAAAATTACAGATGGATAGACATCGAAGTATTAGTAAAATAGGGTCCCGTTTTTACCTTTTAGGTAGGAACCCTAAAAACAGATGAAAGTTGCATTTGAGAAACGCCGCCGACCAAAAAAAGTCGACGCGCCGCCGCCGGCCGTTTACCCATCGGCGCTCATATCTCGCATCGACACAGATATTTATTTTGATTTATGATCAACTCTTCTTTATACAGAGTGTCACAAAACTAAGTGTTAATACTTAAGGGCGTGTACGTGTTCCTCGTAGAGAGTTCACTGTGAAAGTAGCAGCGCTAAAAGACCAAATTTTTTTTTTACTTTTGTATGGGCAAGCGCCCCAGCGCGGCAGCGTCACAAGTTTCCCCATACAAAAGTGAAAAAAATTTTTGGTCTATCAGCGCTGCTATTTTTTCAGTGAACTCTCTACGAGGAACACGTACACACCCTAAAGTATTATCACTAAGTTTTGTTACAACCTGTATTATAGTTCCGTAATTTAATCGCACCAAAGCCGTGTCGCTTTGTTCTTGTTCCTATAAACAGACAGAATCGAACGGTGAATTATATTATTTACGAAAGTGAAAGAAAAATAGAAAATTATTCGCCACATTGTCGCTGTTCTTGCTAAGTAGTAAGTGCACGCCCATCGTCGCCCATAGATTGTATGCCAATTAAAAAAAAACAAATTGACATATGTCAAAATATTTGACACTTGTGACAATTGACATGACGATTGACACACGAAAAATAAAAAAATGTGTTTTCAAACCTGTGTTTCAAACAGAGTTTCAAACACTTTGTGCTGTGTAAAAAGATTTAAAATCAACATACAAAAATAAGCTGTTGATCTGACTTTCAAGCAAATAAAAAGCTCTTCAAAATGAGTTACATGCTAGGGCATTTACACAATGGGTGGCAAGTGGATCAAGCTATATTGTCGGAAGAAGATAGAGTTGTGGTAAGTTCATAGAAATTTCTAGCTTTCGCACAATAGATCTTAAGTATCATCATATTTTATGGGTTTATACCTAGCTAGAACTTTTAATAATGGTATCAAATGGACATTTTTTTAGGTTATAAGATTTGGACACGATTGGGACCCAACATGTATGAAAATGGATGAAGTTCTTTATAGCATTGCTGAAAAAGTGAAGAATTTTGCAGTTATATATTTAGTGGATATTACAGAAGTTCCAGATTTCAATAAAATGTATGTATTTTTAAATTTTATTTTTATACTGAAACGAAAAGTTAAAATACTCTTTACTTTAACTTGGATATTGTTCTGACATAACGCTTGATTAAACTGTAATTCAAAAACTTTCGCATCTGTTCTTTGTTCGCGATGTCACGCCAGAGCTGCGTTGCAAAGAATATGTTTTTACTTTTTAGAAAAATGCAATCCCTTTATTTACCTGACCTTGCTAGGCACAGTTATCCTATCCTATTGGATCTTAAAACACGCTACTCACAACATAGCACAGGTGAAAAAGCAGCCTTATTGTAACAAAAATATGTCTATCTGTTGCATGTTTATGTTCTTACTAATAAGCAGATTGAAGAACTTTCATTTGTGGAAACATCTGAGTATTTTTTCTATTTTGATAAAATTTCTGGTCTGCAATTTTCAATTAAAAATTAAATATAAATCATAATTTATAATATATTTTTTATCAGTATCTAATCCTGATTATTGTTGCAGGTATGAATTGTACGACCCGTGCACAGTCATGTTCTTCTTCAGAAACAAACATATAATGATTGACTTGGGAACTGGTAACAACAACAAAATCAACTGGCCACTAGAAGACAAACAGGAAATGATTGATATTATTGAAACAGTCTATCGAGGAGCACGAAAAGGCCGAGGTCTTGTTGTCTCACCCAAAGACTATTCTACAAAATACAGATATTAAGGTATATTGGGCTTTTGATTTTTGGACAATTTTAATAGCTCTGGAAGACGCTAAACATCATGCTGTTTAGAGAACTAGTGTCTCGATTTCAGAGAATGAAATCAAAGTGAATCAATTTCATTGAATTTTTAGACAAATATTGTGATAATCATAATTTTTAATATAATGTACTAAAACCTTTACTTTGTATTATTATTTATAAATAGTACCCCTTATTATATATTATATACTATGGTGATGATGACCCAAGTACAGAAAACAACATCTTAACACCTGCACCTACATACATTTCAATGAAACTGGTCACCATATTATTGTCTAAAATACATTTGTTATTACTATGGGATCATTCAACAATTACGTGATACTAGCACGGCGACAAGTGGAAATGCGAAGAATGAAGTATAGACAAACTGTGGAGATAAACTTAACAACTTAACTGTCCCCATACAAAGAAATATATACCTACCTCACGTCCATCATGTTTTTTATTTTGTTAGGTTTAATTAATGTATATGTATTGTAAAACAAAGTATTTTAATAAAAATATATATGTTTTGTATTAATTACCTTCATTTTATTTTATGACTCACATATGATTCATGAGCGTGGAGGAAAAAAATTCTTTCCTACGTTCAATGAGTCATATATGCACATACGGACTATAGACAATAAATTGATTGATAGCAGTTTCATTTAGTCTGTCACGATTATTTTGATACCTACCCTATCTAAAAATATTGACATTGTCATTTGAGCTTATAATTTCGCGCTTACTAATTTCACAATTGAAAATAAATTCATATATTTGCTAAAATGGCTGGAAGAAATCTCAGTGACGAAGAATTGTTGAGATTGTTAGAAAATTCAGAACCATTCAGCAGTGGCAGTGATGATGATTATCAGCCAGGCGATGACGATGAAGACAGCGAAGATACTGAGGTAATTGCGAATTTTATGGCAAGTAGTTCAAGTTCTCTTCAAGTACCAGTATCATCGCAATCTCCAGGAAGTTCATCTTCACCTGTCCTACCTGATTCGGAATGGAAATCTGATGTACTACCTATAGGTAGGGAAACCTTTACAGGAAATTCTAATGTTTGTCTTATTTTATACAAATACTAAGCCTAATCCTAGAAATCCATGGCTTTACTTTTCTTATCTTTAGAATATGTACTCTGATATGTACATGTACAAACTTTTGCGATTTTTTTTTTCATTTTATTAGAGGTTAGGGTTTTTGCTACACGTTCACATAATTTTTGTTACTTCTTTATGCCACGTTCATAAAAAAAATATATCCCGAATTCTCATATAAATGTGAGTCACCTGTGACTCATGAACTTATTCCAAAAGTCCACCATGAGTCATATGTGACTCATTGGACAGTTAAGTTGTTAAGGTGCCGTTCCGATCTTTTTTCGTTCCGAAAAATTCAATCAAAATGCCACTTTATGACAGACTATAGTCCTAAAAATTCAAATAATATCCTACTTATGACATATACTATAGTCTGTCATAAAGAGGCATTTTAATTGAATTTTTGTCGGTTGCGATTAGCCGCGGTAAAGATCGGAACGGCACCTTAAGTTTATGTCCACAGTTTGTCTATACTTTCGCATTTCTACTGGTCGCCGTGCTAGGGCTACTGGATTATTTGGGGGGGGAGAGAATCCATGATTACGTAATCATTATTTTATAACCTAAATATTTACGTTCAATTTTGAAGTCTATTACTGGTAACACAAACTGTTATCCAGATGGAACGGGATTTCCCCTGCTATAGACAAACTGTGGAACAGTGTGGCCAGATTCAGTATTTTTACTTTTTCGGCATATTTTCGGCATACTTTTCCAAGCATCAGTATTTTTATATTGTGTATATATTGGAGTAAGTAAGTAGTTTGGGTATGTTTTAGGTAAAAAGTTATCAAAACTGTAGCAATCGTGCCCGCGAATCCCGAGGATGACCTACCTCTTATTTACCTCATCAAGGATGTAGCTGAATGGTCTGCGTCTCCATTTAGCCAGGAAAAGTCTGTATTCTTAGTCTTCTTTATAATTTTATTTAAAATTACAGACGTAAATAAATATTAAAATTAGAGATGTGCCGACTAGTCGGTAAAGCCGACTATCCGGCCACTTTTGTAGTCGGCGACTAGTCGGCCAATAGTCGGCAAAAAGCGCAGACTATCCGGCTTTTTACTTTTTTCATTTTTGTTAAAAAAACGGCCAAAAATTGATCACATAATTGTTGAACGATCCCTATCTCCATAAAATCGTGATATTTTGTCTTAATCTTGCCACAAAGGTCAGATACTCCAGTGGGAAGGTAGGTAGAATAAAAGATAAAACAAGATACTTTGAGTGACATTTTAATCAGTCTTTAACAGACAATCAAGTAGGAAAACTGGTGTCACACAAAACACTGACACAATGTAAACTCGACTAGACTTGCGTAGGTCCTTAAAAACGAGTCTCAATGTATTACACAAAATGTTATCCAAACGAGGCCTTGGTTAAGTTACAAAAAATAAACATTAAACATAAAACTTCAGATCTCAAGAATGAAAATTTATTGTTTTGTTATAAAGAAGGATCGGCGAGAGCGACGTGTGAAGTATTGACTAGCGCGCCGCCTCGCCTCCGTAAATCAGAGAGGTAACACATAGTACAGGCCAATATTTGTTCGGTTTGATCATCTTTATTGCCAGATTCCTATTCTTAAAAAACAAATACTGCTCAGACATTATAAAAATCGTTGTTACAATAATTGTGTTACAAAACAACAAAATTCTTGAAAAAGCGATTACAATAATAACGCAACAGCAAAAACTTTGTATCTGGCAATATAGTAGTTTAATGGGTTTGATCGTTTCCGTTGCGGGCGAGGGGGTCGTCGGCGGGGGAGCGGCGCGCGGGGGGCGTGCGAGGCGGATCGTCGGCCACACGCCAGTCGTGCGGCGCCGGAGCCCAGATGGACGCCAGCGAGCGGAACGGGTCGAACGGCCGCGGGGGCGGCGGCGACGCGAAGCCCGGCGGCGGCCGCAGCGGGGGCGGGGCTCCCCACGCGCTCCACCCGCCGCCTGCGCCGCCCCACCACCCGCCTGCCACGCCACCGCACTCCTCTGAAAATATAATTTACAATGAGATTATAGTTCATGAAATAGAATTTCTGGATTAAAATAAAGATAATTCAATACTAATATTCTACTTTAAAGAATGTACGAGCGAAAAACATACCCATAAAATCTCTGGCACCGGGTATGTAGGGCGGTCGCGGCGGCTGCGGCGCGGGCGGTGGCTGCCAGGCAACTGCGTCGGCGCGGCGTTCACCGTTGAAGTAGAACAGCGACTGGTCCGCGCGATCCGCCTCCCGGCGGCGGACGTCCGAGCCGATGGGTGCCAGAGGCGCCCCCGCTACCACGGAACTCCACGAAGCGCCCCAACGCACGTTTCCTCTGGCCTCCGTCACCTCCTCGGGCGCTTCGCACGTATCTTCCTCGACGGGAGGCGCGGGCGGAGAGGGGACGCGCTCTCGTCGTCGTGGTCGCTCTTTGCGCGCGTGGGGCCGCACGAGCACGCGTCTCTCGTTATCGGGTCGCCGCTCCCGCCTCGTCGTGTCGCCCGGGTCCCGACGAGCGCGCGACACCCGCGTCGCTTTCGGCGGATCGACTCGCAGCACGTCCGGTATGACTTCCGGCTCGGGAGTCGTCCCCAGCGGGCCGGGCGGAGTCGCGGGCGACAGATCGCGGGGGCTGGGCTCCACGTCGCCGCCGTAACATTCGTCCGCTTCCTGTTCTTCGACGGGCGTCGACGTACTCGACACTGAATAAAATGTATGTCGTTAAAGAAATATTGAAAGGAGTTTCATCATCATTCAGGGGGGTTAAGAGCACATTTGACTAGTAATTAGTTTTATGACAATAATTTTATGTGTAAATTTACAGTGTGTACGGTCAACAGTTTGTCGACAGTACATCACGTTTCGCACTGTCAGCGTATACGCCGCCACGCGTTATTATAATTTACTTTAACTAATTAGTAGTTCGCGTCAAGCCGCCAATCGGTTCGCGTGCTCTCTTTACCATTTTACCATTAAACCATTTTAGCATAAGTTAAGGATTCAATAAACCTATTGAACCTAACTTGTCTTTTACTCTGTACGGAACCAAACCACCGTACATTGTGGTCCTTCGAGATACCATTGAACCAGTGACCAAATATTTTAACCAAACGAAGGAACCCTAACCATTGTGGTCCTTCGAGTTACCATTGAACCAGTGACCATTTTAACCATTTGAAGGACACTTAACCATTGTAGTCCTTCAGCCTTTTAAAAGAACCAGTGATCAGATAGTGAGTTAACCATTTTAAGGACCCATAACCATTGAGGTCCATAGGCCTCTTAACCAGTGACTTTAACCATTCTAACGTGAGAGCAACGTGGTCTTTCGTTCCTTAACGTGAGGAGAGACCGGCGCGGCGCTAGTGAAATCAAACACGTGTCGGTTGCGTTTTAACCAGTTTAACCGAATAAAGTCGCGTGTGTTGTGTAACTAATTGACCAGAACCGAACCAGTGTACCAATTTTGACCAAAGTGCTTGTGTGGAGTGTAACCAGTTCACCAGACCAGCGACGCTACCAGCGATTACCACCGGGGACGACTTCTGAGGACATCGATTTAATTAGAGAAAACCAAAACCATCTGACTGCTCTATGGAAAAACCAGACTTCCGTAGTAGAGGCAGAATATAATGTACTGAAAAGGATGCAAGGTTCTATTGACAAACAACATAAAATATTTACTCATTACATTAACCAGCTAGAGAATACTACCAACGATGTAAAAAGTCAACTGAAAGACGTGGAAGCGACCAATGAGTTTTTGTTATGCTCCATAGCAGCCAACAGCTTGGAGTCGAATTTGAAGAACATGCAGGATGTTTTACTAGATACAGTTTCGGAGGTGTACTTTGGAAAGTTTAACATACATCTTTTAAAACCGGACCAGCTTTTAAAGGAGTTAAATATTATTTCAGGAAAATTGTCTAATGACTTAAAATTACCAATTGAAAATCCTCACACGGAATTCACAAAAATTTACCATTTACTTAAGGTTAGAGCTAAGATGATGAAAGATTATTTTATTTTTGAAATTAGAATACCATTAGTGAGTAGAGATGGTTACCAAGCGTATTGAATTTATCCTATCCCAAGACGGAATGACAAAACCATGGTCACCCTAGTTCCAGCTTCGGACTACATCGCGATCAACTTACGAAGAGACTCATTTATGACCATATCGCAATTATAATTACATAAGTGTATTCACTTAGATTCTGAAATACAACTTTGTCCACTGCAGAAACCAATTTCACACATGAGTCATGACGACGTCTTGTGCTCCAAAGACCAGGAGACGAAGCGGTGCAGAACCAAAACTGCGAGGTGTCAAGACTGGTGGTCTCAGTTAAATAATGTAAATACTTACTTTTTCTTTTGCTGCGACTCGTGTCCAGTGCGCATTATCTGTGGAGAGCAAATGTTTTCCAACCATCTAAATAGTAGCGGTATCATAAGGCTGGGTCCAGACTGCGTTCTGAAAGGAAACGAAATTACCATCTATGCTCAGAGACAGCATAACAATACTTTCACCATGAAGACTGATATACCAGCGATAGACATTCTCCCCATCAACCACATCTTCAATCAGAACGGGACGTCCGCGTCGCTGATTCCGGAGCCGACGTCAGTAGCGGGTGGTTAAGATAAAACAAATGCGTTCAGAGAGTGGTCTAAAGGGTGGTATATCTTATCACGACGTTTACCATTACGTCGCGATATACGTGGTGGCGGGTGTGCTGGTGTGTGGGGCAGCCGCGTACGCCACGCGGCGGTGGTGCCCGCGCCGCAACCGCCGCCGGGACTCCAGCGCGCCGACAGCAGCTGGCGCAGCGCCAGCTGTGCCTGCGGCGTCGGACCCGCCGCTCCCTGAGCCGCGGGGTCTGGCGAACGCAGCGTTTGTGTATAGTGTTAGTGACCAGTGTGTGAGTGTAGTTGACCATGGGCAATCTAGTGTTAAGTGTAGTGGTAGAGTGAAAGACCAGTCCACTTCTCCCCTAGTGCAAAAGCATAATTTTAGTGATTATTGTGATTAGAGACACTAGGGTGCCAATAGAATAAGCGAATATTGTTTATCACCTTGTCTCACGTCACTCACTAACCATTGAACCATTTATTTTTTGTACCATTTTCACCATCACTCTTTCTTCTCTCGCGGTGGCAGCATGTACGGTCAACAGTTTGTCGACAGTACATCACGTTTCGCACTGTCAGCGTATACGCCGCCACGCGTTATTATAATTTACTTTAACTAACCAGTAGTTCGCGTCAAGCAGCCAATCGGTTCGCGTGCTCTCTTTACCATTTTACCATTAAACCATTTTAGCATAAGTTAAGGATTCAATAAACCTATTGAACCTAACTTGTCTTTTACTCTGTACGGAACCAAACCACCGTACACAGTGTCATAACTCATAATGCATGCATCAGTTTATTTTTGGTTTGAATCACGCAATTACATTCAAGATGAAAACGTGACACGAAAGCAGTGTCGCGAAAGCATCCGTACAGGGCAGACGTACATCGTGCAGAAATGATGGCAAAACGACGTTGATCAGTTGATACATATTATATAAAACTCATTAACGAATACCAGCATAATGAGTGTAAAGTACAGTTTACACAGAGCCAATAATCTTGGCGCCAGTCTTGCAGAAGCCAGCATCCGCCTGGCCCCTGTTGTTTAGACGAAGCCATCGCATTCACGGATTTTTCTTCGGGTGTGCACAAGTTTGCAATAAAAAAAATAAAGGAGAATGAAGTAAAGTGATCTAAATTTCCACCACTAACGAGACCCATATTGACTTATTGTCCATTAAATATAGAGTAACTTTCATTATGAGACAAATTAAAAATAAGCTGTTTGTAAAAAGTTATGACCATATGAAAAATTATTTTTTGGAGTGAAAATATTGATATTCATCTATTTCAGAGAAAACCTAATAGGAGCCATGCCAATTGGCCATCTATGTTATGCCATGACAAGCGGCATGGTATAACATAGATTGAGTAGTTAAAAAGTACAATGGATCATATTAACACAATTTTATGGAATAAAATGGTAGAAAATTTTTTCATTCCGTCATAACTTTTTCTCTACCTCCCCTTAACATTTTTGGTCTTTTATCAAATCTAAATCTGGCTGTAACAATATTCCTGCTCAAATGAAATTTAATAACGCTACATCAAATGATATCGTTACTATTACTAATATGTTCAACGATTATTTTAAATCTGTTTTTGTTCCCGAAGATAATTTAAATGACAGCAGTATCGAGGCAGACTTAGACACTATGTCCCCCCCGGTTAACATAACATCTGTAGAAATTACACAAAAAATGGTACTTAGGCAATTTCAACAATTAGATGCCAACAAAGGGCCCGTTTATGATAGGATTCACCCGATCTTAATAAAAAAATTAAGTAAGGAACTTTTAGTTCCATTAACTATAATTTATCAAAATTCTATTGCCGAAGGCTGCTTTCCAAATATATGGAAAAAAGCGATTATCACACCCATCCCAAAAGGAGGGGACAAACACGATATCTCTCAATACAGACCCATATCTAAGCTAAATATTCTCGGTAAAGTCTTGGAGAAAATTGTAACCGAATCACTTACAACAGAAATGCGTCATGTTGTACCTACCGAACAACACGGGTTCTTCCATGGACGCGGAGTCTGTACACTGACTACCTGCTCAATGCTTTGGATGCCGGCCATCAAGTAGATGCCGTGTATACGGATTTCTCGAAAGCGTTCGATAAAATCAACCATTCCACCCTTTTAAAGAAGCTCGCTAGAATCGGTATACACGGTGATCTGTGGAGATGGATCTGCTCCTATATCAGTAATCGCAGCCAGGCAGTGGCATTGAGGGCCTGTATTTCCGACTTCATTACGATCACGTCTGGAATCCCTCAGGGTTCGCATCTCGGTCCGTTCCTCTTCAATTTGTACTTGTACGATATCGGGATTTGCTTCCAAAATTCTCGTCATTTGCTCTACGCAGACGACACTAAAATTTTCAAAATTATAGATTCCAAGGATGACTGTGAACTACTACAAGAAGATTTAAGGTCATTTGAATTGTACTGCAAAAGTAATCAACTTCACCTAAATACCGATAAATGTTGTTATATAACTTTCACAAGGAAGCATAACCCGGTATCTTACGAGTACAAGTTGTTAGGTAGACCTATCGAGCGTGTTTCTGAGGTGCGTGATCTCGGCATCTATTTAGATGCTAAATTGCATTTCAATTTACATATTGATAAGATAGTGACGAAGGCATTTAAAGCATTGGGTCTTATAATCCGTCTCAGTAAGTCTTTCCGTAGGTGTAAAACTTTGAAAACGCTTTACATGTCTTATGTGCGTAGTGTTCTCGAATTTGGTAGCGTGGTCTGCTGCCCTAGCACAGGGATTGTCGATCTAGAAGAAATAGGTAAAGACAAGAAATAACTATAGTTTCTTGGATAATAGTTCCTGATTTAATGTAAATAAGGTCGTAGATTTATCGACAACAGAAATAATTTTTAATGTAATTTTTTCGAGCAACTTTTACGACCTATTGTTTTGCGAGCTCGGATTTATAAACATTTTATAAAATGTCACACAATTTGTCTAGCACTTTGGCGATGTAGATTCATTGAGGGTGGAATTATCAATTTTCCCACGCTAAACAATGGGTAATAAAAACGGTTCACAAAATGCACATAAAAATAAAATAACATTGACAATTAATCTACGACCTTATTTACTTAAACGTAGGATCTTTTATCAAAAAAACTATAGTTATATTTTGTCTACGAAGATCGGAAACATATTTCAATCCCCGTGCTAAGCAAGCTGGAGTCCCAGTTATGACGTCCACGTTCAGAGATTGGAAAAAGTCCAAAAAAAGTTTATAAAATACCTTAATTACGACTCTGGACACACAGACACAGATTACAAACAAAGCATCAAACTACATCACATGCAGTCTTTGTGCTCCAGACGTGACTACCTAGATGCTATTTTCCTTTATAAAATTGTCAACAATTATACCAGCTCCCCAGACTTAATATGTTTGGTACATTTTAAAGTTCCTCGATCTTTTTTCTCACGCTCTAAAGACACTTTTCACGTTCCATTTTACCACAGAAATTATGCAAAAAATACCTTTCTCAGGCGTTCTTGCACACATTATAACAAAAAATTATGCAAAGTAGACATCTTCTCCTCAAAGCTGCGCAATTATAAGAGACAAGTAAGCGAATTATCTGAATTTTAATACCTATCATTATAACATTGTATTAGTAGTAGGTAACTTGTTAGTCTACATTATTGTTGTGTATTAGTAACCCATTAGTCATTAGTTTTGTGATCGCGACTGTTACTTAACAAACGCATCCTTTAAATTTTTCATAGTTTAGCAATTAATGGTAATTTAGGTTTATTTGTAATCATATTTGTAATAATTTTTGTAAAAAACTGTTTTTGCCTTAATAAATAAATAAATAAATAACTTTTTACTTCTAGGATATTTTTGGTTGTGGTCCAGTTATAATGATTCCGTATTTAGCAGACTATTACGTAAGTGTTATTGGCTGTGGACATTTGCACCAAACTCAATACATTTTTATTTACATCTACAATATTTTTTATACAAAATGGTAAAAAACAAGACTTTTCATGCAGCCATAACTCGTCACTGACAGGGTATTTTCGACTGCGGTCTGGTTATAATAATAATAATATAATATCTATGGTCGCTTCACACCACGTCAGTCTGGCCCCGTGCTAAGTACCTGAAGGACTTGTGTTACGGGTACCAGACAACGGAGATATATTTAATACTTTTATACTATACATATATTTAAGATTTTTATTATATGATACACATATTTAATACACATCCATGACCCAGGAACTTTGAAAACTTTTTGTTCCGTCGGCGGGATTCGAACCCGCGACCCCCGGCTTGAGCTACCAACAGTCTACCAACTGAGCCACCGAGGTCGTCAATGATTAATAATGATTCAGTATTTAGTAGACAATTTTACTATATAGGTCTCGTTGGTAGTGGAAATTTGGACCAGACTCCATACATTTTAAAACATACTCCTTTGCGGCAAAGTTTGTTGGAAAAGAAATGTTTAAGGAAAATCTATTATGAGAAGAGTTAAAAAAAATGGTTAAGCGATAGACCTATAACTATGCTATACTAGGCTCTAGGAGCCTGATGGTTGCTGAAACAACTAAGATTAGAAGATCCTTTTCAGTTGGTCCTACACGAATTGATCGAGTGCCGAAGCGCTTACTTGTTTATTTTTTATGCATCACAACCCTTATCCCACAAGCATTCGTGCTCTCTATAAAGTTGTATAAATTTTAAAGTATATACTCTTCGTTTAATTTTCTCGGCATTTTGTCGCAGAAATTCCAAACAGATATACACCGTACAAACGTCCGCCAGTGACTGGCGAGATGCATCTACAGTCTACACAATATGTCCGCAACGCTGCCGCGGGGGTCGAGAGGTATGCGGGCGGGGGTCACTAGCTAGAAAAATATACAAGCACTCTATTCTCGCCAGTGTTGGCAGCCAGCGTTGGCCTGGCTTGAAAAACTGTTCACACGCGGCATATACCAAGCCAACACTGGCTGCCAGTCTTATTGGCAGCCAGTGTTGGATGTGTATAAACTATACTTTAAGGATGAAAAACAACCCCAATATAAAAAAAATAGAGATGCTAGGGAAGACAGCCTACAAAGTTATTATGGAAACCATGTAAATGGATACTATGAAAGAAGTTGTTAGCAATTTTTTTATATATAAATATTGGTGCGGTCTTAATGTATACATTAAGATCCGTTTACAACATTTTGCATCACAAAATAAAGCTTTGATTTGAAAGAGCCATATTGTTGATAATATTACTGTTGAATTGACGACACTAAAAAAAGTCCTTTCAAAATATGTGCTGCAATTACTTTTATGAAACACATTCCAACATGCACAACACTAGTTTCCTATTGTAAATTCGGCTTTATTGTTCTACGAGGGTTAGTAAACTACTTACGGTTTGAAATATTAGATACGTCGGAGCCGCTAGTGGCGGCGTCGTCGCCATTCTGCTGGGGCGGAGTGGGGGGCGTCGGCGGCCGCGGGTCGGGTGGCATGGGCGGCGTGGCGGGCGCGTCGTCCTCGCTCGAGCGCGACGTGTCGTCCTCACGCCGGAGCACCTCGCTGCGCCAGCGCTCGAACGCGCGTCTCTCTGCGGCCGACGCGGCGGGATCGGGCGGGGGCGGCTTCCGCGCGGCCCGCCGACGTCGAGTGGGCGCCTTCTGAGCCGGCAGCGGGGCGGGAGGGCGGAGGGCCCGGAGATCGAGCGGGGCGCTCGGCCGCTCCGGCGAGCGAGCAGCCCGCGCGCGTCGCAGCAGCCGCTCGGCGTCCAGCGCGCCCGCCGCCAGCACGAGCGCCAGAGCGGCTAACGCCACTGCGACCCCGAGAGCCCGCACCGCATTCTCCCACAGAGGCCGGGGAGCGGTCGCCGCGCACTCGGCTAGTACACGCATCGGTATAGTCGCTCGCAGAGAATATTCGACCGGCCCTTAAAAGGAACGTTTCCAAATTAACAACAAATAAAAATATATATCGCTAAAATCATATTTCCGTATATAACGTAATATTAGCAGCTACTAACCAAGAGGCGTGAACGCCCGTAGCGGCGCGGTGACGCGGGCGAGCGTGTAGTCGGGCACGAAGGTGACGTGCAGGTCGGCGGCGGCGGCGGGCGGCACGACGAGCGGGGCACACGGCCGCACGCGGAACCCACGCCCCGAGCACGCCCCGCCCACTGCCCACCGAGTCAGCTGCACACCCACGCGCCCCGTGTTGCGCAGCGTTAACGTGCGCTCCACCGCACCGCCCTCGCCCCAGGCACAATCTTTCACCTGCAACATTAAAGTTTCAATTTATGCTTTCGCATTTAAGAACGGTGGAAATTTCCATACAAGCCTCGCGGCGGACTATTTGAATTGCTTTGCGCGCAGCGATTTATAGTAGTTTTAAAATATTTGTAGAAAAAAAATAACAAAAGATTTGTTGATATTTAAAAAGTATTTTTTAAATTAAAGTGTTCTTCTATGATATGAAGCTATTATTATATTGAATTAAGTTAAATAAATAGGTAAAAAAAGTTTTGATTCCTTGATATTTCTCATTCTTTGAATTTAAATTACTTAAGAGTTAAATACCTAAATGAAATATTTTTTAAGTAATTATTTGCTTAAGGATCTTGTGAATAGGTCATTTTTTTTTTCTAATTAGATCTGTTGCTGGTTTCGTATATTTTAAGCTTCGAAACTGATACTAAAACGGAATTTAAGAAAACCTCTGTTAAGGTATCGAGATTTAATGTAAAAATACTCTATAAATCGTATTTTTTTTCTCTACTAACTATATAGGCAGTGAAATTTCCTATAAAAATAAGTAATCAACATTTTTATAAAGATAAGTGGTTGATGATTTTTTCAAGTTTGAAAAGTACAGTTTTAAGCCAAATTGAGCGTGAACGGCGTAAACGCTCTTAAATAATATTGCATTCACCTCGAACAGAAATGGTGAGGCAGCGCCAGGTCGCCGGCCCGCCAGGTCAAACGAAGGATACTCTCCGTGCCCGTATAGATCTACCGCTTCCAATACAGTTAGGTTATTCCTACAAAAAGGAGGAAAAATATGCTATATTATTGTATATATCGGTGATCACTTCCCTTTTTTATAAATGTGAAGTTATCAATTTAAATATTTAAAAAATAAACAAAAAAAATAATTAAAAATAAAATAACACAATATTTCACCTCAAAAGAAGCTGTGCGGTTAGAGGGTGTTGTGTGAGCGGCGTAAACAAAAGCGCCAGCTCGACCTCAGCCAGCGGCGCCAGTAGGAGGGGGGGCAGTTCGTCCGGCCGCTCCGCCGCCCCCTCAAGCGTCTCCGGCCCCGCCCCCTCGCGCCACACCCGAGCTCCACCCTTCGTCACCCGCCACCCGGTCAGGTTGAACGCCTCCTTCAACCACGTGCACTTCTCCGACATACAGAATGACGTATCACTCCGCGCCCTATAAATAAATGTTTACTTTCAATCAAATACATCTCGAATACTTAAGTTTATATTTTGGTTCGCTACTTTACATATTATGCTACTTTACGCTTTAAGATCTACACTTAAAAGCGTTACCAACACACAAACATTTACAAAATGAGATTACACATTGTGACTTGATAATGGTGATGATTATATCACTCACAAGTCGGGCAGATCCGTGAGCGGCTGAGCGATGCGCGCGTGCAGCAGCAGCGGTACTCGCGCGGGGTTGTAGAGCGGGACACGCAGCGGCAGCGACGTGCGTAGTGCGCCGCGCCCCGCGTCCCCCGCCCCCGCCGCCGCCAAACGCGGCCAACGCGCACGCACCGTGCCCGACACGCGCGTCTGTACCACCTGATAGCAGTAAAACATATTTGTAGTTACGATTATGAATACACGTTTATATTACTACCGAAACAAATAATCAGTAAAAATACATACAAATTTTCGCAACATTGGAAAAAGAAAAAACTTTTACATTTTTTACAGTTTCGAACACTGTGTCTAAATACACCATGCCGAAGTTCCGCGGCGGAAGTTCGGCATGATTCCGCCTGCAATGTATTTTCAATTACCGATGACACACCATGCCGAAATTACGTCGCGTTATATTGTATGCGTTTGACTTTGCTGACGTAATCATGCCGAACTTCCGCCGCTCAACTTCGGCATGGTATGTTTAGACACTAAGGGTGAAGCCAAACGAGCATAATTTTATGAGACGTGAGTCGCAGAATTTTGGTTGGCAAAAATTCTGCTGCATTCAGTTTCATAAAACAATTCCTACTTCATTCACACGAGCGTAATTTTGTGAGTCATGATTATTATGAAAAATAATTTACGCGACAGAAATTCTGCGACTCACGACTCACAAAATTACGCTCTTTTGGCTTCACCCTAACAGCTTTTGAAACTAATAAGCCTTTTCTAGATTTATATTTTATAATTTTCAAATGGCCGTTCATTTATATTAATTACTTGCACTTAACCATCAAGCGGCTTGTCTGATGTTAGAACTATTGTATGCATTGTGTAAATATGTATTACTTTGACTTCCTCCTACCTCGTCGGTGTGCAGCAATAACGTGACGTTGACTGGTGGCAATGCTGCGACATGCGCGTGCGCGGCGAGTCGCGCCCGCAACAACGCCAGGTCCGCCTGCAGCGCCGCATCGTCGTACGCCGAGCCGCGCCGTGCCCACTCCACGCCCTCTACAATACGTGGCAAAATAAATTTATAGTAATTAGCGAATCCAAAAAGTACCATCGAGGAAATTGATTCCTAGGCAGTTGACGGACCTACGTCATTTAGTCGGCGTATGTCAATTCAATGTTAGCTGTGATCGGTCGGATGGGTTTGACTTAACACGACCAAATTACTTAGGTCCGCCGTCTGCCTAGGAATCAACTTCTCTGATAGTAAAATTTATAGTAGTATGTATTTTGTCACCCCTCCACATCCACCATTAATTTTTGCAACCCACCCACCTAAATCGAGACTGTTTAAAACATACTTTAACAGACTCTCAAAACGAAGAATAAGAAGAAGAATAACAACGTTTATTTGCAAAAACATGGTATTAGAAGCAGAAAGAATATTAAAATTGATGTGTTGATTTGAAAATGAAAATTATAATAATAATTATGAAGATAAAACAGCACATAAACGATAAAAATATTAAGGCCTAAAATGCACTAAAAATGTATAATATCGGCTCAAATTTACCCGGTTCATCGAGATTCAATCCAGTGTAGCAGTTCGGGTGGCAGGCTCGCTCCGGCTCGTAACTCACACGTCCGATCGTGTGCAAGCCGTCCGCATCCACCTCATCTTTAAGAGGACTGGAAATAACATTTTTTTTATTAATACACTTTTAGGTCGTGTATAGGCTCTTCGCCTATATCTTTTTAGGGTTCCGTACCCAAAGGGTAAAAACGGGACCCTATTACTAAGACTATGTTGTCTGTCCGTCTGTCCGTCTGTCCGTCTGTTCGTCTGTCCGTCTGTCCGTCTGTCCGTCTGTCCGTCTGTCCGTCTGTCCGTCTGTCCGTCTGTCCGTCTGTCCGTCTGTCCGTCTGTCCGTCTGTCCGTCTGTCCGTCTGTCCGTCTGTCCGTCTGTCCGTCTGTCCGTCTGTCCGTCTGTCTGTCTGTCTGTCTGTCTGTCTGTCTGTCTGTCTGTCTCCAGGCTGTAACTCAATAACCGCTATAGCTAGACTTCTGAAATTTTCACAGATTGTGTATATTATCTGTTGCTATAACAACAAATACTAAAAACAAAATAAAGTCAATATTTAAGGGGGGCTCCCATACAAGAAACGGGATTTTTTGGCCTTTTTTGCTCATAATCAATAGTGACAACAGCTAGGCACTTGAAATTTTCACAAAATCCTTAATTATATTTGTACTTTAATAATTAATTACAAAAATAAAATAAAATGAATATTTAAGGGGGGCTCCCATACAAATACACAATTTTTTACCAACTTTCGCTTTATAACTGTACGGAACCTATGATTTCTAAGACTATGTTGTCTGTCCGTCTGTCCGTCTGTCCGTCTGTCCGTCTGTTCGTCTGTCCGTCTGTCCGTCTGTCCGTCTGTCCGTCTGTCCGTCTGTCCGTCTGTCCGTCTGTCCGTCTGTCCGTCTGTCCGTCTGTCCGTCTGTCCGTCTGTCCGTCTGTCCGTCTGTCCGTCTGTCCGTCTGTCCGTCTGTCCGTCTGTCTGTCTGTCTGTCTGTCTGTCTGTCTGTCTGTCTGTCTGTCTGTCTCCAGGCTGTAACTCAATAACCGCTATAGCTAGACTTCTGAAATTTTCACAGATTGTGTATATTATCTGTTGCTATAACAACAAATACTAAAAACAAAATAAAGTCAATATTTAAGGGGGGCTCCCATACAAGAAACGGGATTTTTTGGCCTTTTTTGCTCATAATCAATAGTGACAACAGCTAGGCACTTGAAATTTTCACAAAATCCTTAATTATATTTGTACTTTAATAATTAATTACAAAAATAAAATAAAATGAATATTTAAGGGGGGCTCCCATACAAATACACAATTTTTTACCAACTTTCGCTTTATAACTGTACGGAACCCTTCGTGCGCGAGTCCGACTCACACTTGGCCGATAATTTTTTTGTTTTTGTTTCTGTAGCAAAAGTTTTTACACCAAGGACATTTTTTTTATTTTATATTATGTAATGTTAGTCCAACACTCCTTACTTCATGTCATTTTTAGTCTATGTTAGTATAATATATATATATATATATATATATATATATATATATATATATATATATATATATATATATATATATATATATATATATATATATATATATATATATATATTTTAGGTGTAACAAATATACATCTTTAAAATAAATATATTTCCTAAAAATACTGTACACCCCTATTGTTACACATTTTTTTATTATTCTATTTTCCGACCTCTGAAGATCACGACGTAACAAAACACATTGCTTTCAATTGTCAGCACAAAAATTACTAACATTTTAGCAGTACCACTCAACTTACTCGTACACAACCGCAGGATCTGGGTCGGGTTGCCTTACTTCAGTCACTTTCATGCTCACCGACATCGTATTGTTTACCACCAAGTCCGCAGTCGAGCGTGTATACTAAAAGGATAAAAGAAAACATTCAATTAAAGTAACGATGAGTAGGATAGTAGAGATAGAATAGTATATTAGTACGGGGTAAGTACTGATAGGTAAAAATTAAAAATATTACCGGCGCGCTCGGTGGCAGTCGCAGCGGAGCTACTCGCAGGCGGCCGTTACGAACACGCAGGGCTATCTGTACGGCCGAGCGCGCGTGTTCCGTGTGGAGCGCCACCTCTCCTCGCAGCTCGCCCTCGCGCGCCGGCGCCACTACAGTGAGCCACGCCTGCGCCCCGTCCCCGCCCTCTATACAGTGCGGCAGCGGGCCGGGCAGCGCCAGCGCCGCGCCCGGTAACGTCACCGCGACGCGCGTTACGCACATCACGAGAGGGGCGGGGTTGCGCACGCGCACGCCCACACGACGCGTCGTCGACGTACCCAACGTGCCGAGCTGCACCGTCTCACCGCCTCGCTGACCCCACTCCCATTCCTTTGATAAAAAAATATGATATTAATTTAACTCAATGGTAAGATAACTGTATTTCACAGATACAATTTAAATATCCCTTTATCTAATAAAAATATTTAAACAGTGCCAGAGCTGCACAATGTTTTATCCTTGTCAGTTACACCAGAAAATACGTTTTATAGACAAGAACAAAACATTTAATAGCGTATCCTTTAAATCCTTTAGTAAGAGGGTCAGGTTATAATTGCACACTTATAAATGTCAAATTGCCGCTGTAAAGTCAATGAGCAGGAACGACATATCTATTGTTTAAATACTGCATTTTTAGTTACGTAATATTTGCACACTTACAAAGGTCAAATTGCCGCTGTATAGTCTCAGCGGTATCAGGTAGTGTGACAGGTCGGTGTGCAGCACGAACTGCTCGTCGTAGGCCAGCTCGGGTCCGGGTTCGCCGAGCAGTTGCAGCTCCAGTATCGTCACCGACGCCCCCGCCTCTATTGTTAGTGGCGTATGATCCACTATCTATAAGAAAAATAATTAAATGCGTAAGCTTCAAAGATAAAACTGCATCGAGCAGGCTTGGGAGGGTCCAATTAAAGATGACTCGCAAATATCGTAAATAGCTTAATTAAATAGTACTAAATACTAGTCTACAATTATAATAATAATATGGTCGCTGTTCAGCATTAGTGTCTTAACTTAACCCACAATAATTTTTTTTATGTTAAATTTTTTTGCAGTCTTGTTCTAAATTATCTAAAGAACATAACTGCATTCATAACTCAATACGTAATTTTTTGTGGGTTAGTACACGAATGCCTTACAGCGTCCATATACGATTGTGACGCACAAACTATAAAACAGATAGTACTTTATTCGCTGTAAAAGAAAAACGAACAGAAACAAAACTTTCGGTATTCTTGTCGATAAATTATAAGGCGTCATAAAACCAGTTACGGATATTTTAAGAAATACATTCTACTCAGTGCCGAATTTATATTTTTTGTGAGTGTAGGCCACTTTGTTTCCGCCGCCCCATGTAAGTACAAAATCTACCGGCCCCCTATGGACGCTGCCGCCCCTAGGCCGCGGCTTAAGGTGCCGGGTGGCAGCGGACGACATGAAGCAACCGCAGACGACGTGTCGTCGCGACACTACTGGTTTGTATGTATTTCTATGAAATACCCTGCGCAGCTAGCGATACGAAGCTAGCGACACTTATTCATAGAAATACATAGAAATGACGTGTCGCGACGACACGTCGTCTGCGGTTACTTCATGTCGTCCGCTGCCAACCGGCACCTTTACACGGTCTATTTATAAATCCGAGCCTGATTCTACTGCTTATATCAAGACGTTTGAGAAAAGCAATTAAAATTATTTTTCTCAAACTAAAAGGTTAAAAATATAAAAAAAGATGATAAATTTTGTTACACAGATTTTTTACAGACAGCAATTGCAAGACATTTAGGCATTTTAAGCTTACTTTGAAATGTTCAGTCAGTTCGGATGGAACAGTCAGCGCGTGTACCCGCAGCGGCACGCGGAACTCGTTGAGCGCCGTCACGATGCGCGCGCGCCGCGCCTCCGCACCCATAGACGTCACAAAGCTAAACGGATGGATATTAATAACGGAAAATATATAAAATATCGAAATAATACTAAAAGATAAGCCTTTTTAATTCTTTCCGGCTATATGTTATGTAAAAAAAACATCAATGACAAAACTCATAAGAATGGAAGAATATATTTACATCCGCCCTATTATATTGTCCCAGTTTTCAGTCCAACAATTTCTTGCCGCCTATTTTAAAGGTATATAGAATGCAGTAAAGTAATTCCATACGTCGTATGAAAACATGACAGCTTTTAAGCACTCTATAATTGCTTCAAATCCTTACTCTGACATATACTAGCTTATCGCGACAGGTAGACATAGGGCCAACCCACACGTACCACAAGTCACAACCACACCACGTCGCAACGACAAAATGTTGTCAAGCAGTGGTTACGTGTGAATAGTGTCGTTGCAGCTTTTTGTAGTTGCGTTGTGGTACCGACAAAATGTCGACGTGGTTGCGTTGTCGCCAGTAGTTGCGATGTGATTACGTCGTGTGCAGACATACTTCGACTCCGGCTTTTATAGCGGAAACACGTGTTGACTAAACTCATGAAATTCGAAGAGGAAACTTTATTATTGCTATCCTGCGAGAGCGCGGGCGGCGTGCGCGCACTGTCGTTGCTTCGACGCAACGTTGTGTTTGCGATGTGGTCGGTATCACACACGCGGTCGACAACAACTGCAAAATGTGGTACGTGTGAACAGTCTTATTCATTTACAATACGAAACATACGCCCGACCACGTGGTGTGGTTGTGGTACGTGTGGGATGGCCCAGAGAACTGAAAACAAAAAAAAATGACAGTTAACTGCTGTTCAACTATTTGCACAAATACTAACAGCAGCTGCGGCGGCGTGATGACGAGCGCGCCGGGCAGCACGCGCACGCTGTACGGTACTAGCGCGTCGCCGAGCCGCACGCAGCCCGCGCACCACGCCCCCTCCGCCTGCCCCGCCTCCCCCGACCCCATAGCCTGCGCCCACAGAGCGCCGTCTGTAAAATACGTGCGATGTGTATACAAATTATACATGCAAGAGGTATGAAATGCGTGATGGGAAAATATACAAAATGTATACAGAGTTGCCAAAGTGATAGAACTTAGAAACAATATTTTACACAATTCTGTATATAGCTGGCTTATAATAATATCTATTACAATAACTAAACATTATTAATGTTAAAAACTTGCCAACAGAAAAACATTAGTGACATTTTAAATTATAAATGAAATTTTTGTATAAAATGACTTCTAATGCTAGGTGAAGTACAGCGTGCGTCAGCCATATTTAATACTCACAATCAAGTGTCAGCCGCGCGACAGGAGTGAACTCCTGGTCGGGCTCAAGTTGCGTGCGCAACATTGTCAGCTGAGCTCCACTCGCACTTGCCCCTACAACATTTGATAACATGAGATTATAAAGTATGCGTAATTCGCTATTGCAATCATGTTTGAAAGAATTCGAACCTTTACCGCCATTTTAGAGCAACCGACAGAATTTAACAGGTTTTTTTCAATATTTTTATACAGCAGCGTGCTAAAAAATTTAAAAATTCATATAAGTACATTAACGATTTTTTTTCATTTACTTACAAAAAAAATTTGGGGTAAAATTTGGTTTTTGTCAGTTGCGCTAGAATAGAAACTGGTAAGACTAGAATTATACATATCAAACACTAAACTTTAACGAGTTAAAGTAACATACCGTTGGCGCGACGCGGCTGCTGCTGGCAAGGATCGGGTGCGGGCGCCGCGCGACACGCCCCCCGCACACCGCCTTCCAATGTTATAGTTGCCGCGCCGCTGTTAGCCATCTCTATTTCAACCTGCGTAAAAATATTCGTGGGCTTATTCATTTCTTTCATAAATTTCCTTACTAATATTATAAATGCGAAAGTGTGCCTCTTCACGCTCAAGCGACTGAACAGATTTAATAAAATTGGCTATGGAGATATTTCGAGAGACGGGAAAGGAGATAGGATAGCTTTTGTTGCGTAAAAATGAACTGTTCCTTGCGATAAACAAATTTCAACGCAAGGGATTTGCGGGCGTCATCTAGTAATGATACAAGTAGTTTTATTGTACTGTAAATAATTCTATGAAGATTTAATTTTTCTTTTAATGTTATTACCGTATACGGCGGATCTCCGGCCCCGCTGGGCCGCTGTCGCACTTGCAGCGGTCTTGCGTACTCGCCGGGCGGGGACACGCGCGCAGTGACAGGCAGTAGTAGGTCGCCGCCGGGCACGCCCCTAACACGCACGTACGCAGTTAGCGGCTGCGCGGCCGGCGCGGGCGAGGCGCGGAGACGCACGAGCGCGCGCGTGGTACGTGGCGGGACGCTCCATAGGACACGCGCGCCGTGCTCGCCACCGCTGGGCAGAGCGAGTGAAAGCCACGCTCCCGATGAGTACACCTCTGTCACCTGCGTTTATTTCGCGTTAAAAAATGTCGCAACTGAAATATACAATTTAAAGTAAATAAATGCATGCATACATAGTTAATAAGGTTTAACAATTGCTAAAAATCTTAATGTATTATTGCCTTTTTACTGCGTTTACAATTATTATGGGCGAAAAAACGATACGGAAAATGTAAATAAAAATTTGTTTTGTTCCTAAAACAATCGGTGTCATGTCCACTTTAATATGCAGCTGTTAGATACATAACAACTAATGATAATAATAATCTTCATTTTGTAACCTGTATGGTTGTATCGGTGGGGTTGTGCAGTCGCAGCTCCCACTCGACGGTGGCGTTGAGCGGCACGCGCACGCCGACCAGCGGCCACACGTCGTACTCGCTAGCCACGCCCACCGCCGACACCTAGGGGACAATATCCTGGTTATTATTGGTCAAGGTAATTTACAATCTCAAAATCCGAAAATTTTATTGCCGATTCCACACATATGCACACTCGCTAGAACAGGTTTTATGTCTCGTTTTAATTTTCAGGCTGTTCCTCTTTAAAACGCATAATTAATCCAATTCGTATGTGTTCAAGTAATAACTTTAGAGTGTGGGAGTTATAAGATTATAATAACTCCCACACCGGTTTCGGTGACAGTGGCCGGTTTCATTAACCATGCCAACTGGCATGCTACTACGCAGGAGTAATTTTATAATGCCCAAGTGTGTGCGCAGTACACAAGAGCACTCTCTCTTCCTTTTACTCTCATAACCCAGTGGGAAGGAAGACCGACACGACTGGCGAGAGATCAGGCGCAGGACCGACTTTTTACATGCCCACCCGACGCATGGATCATCTTACTTGTCAGACAATCAGGTGATCGGCCTGCATTGTCCTAACCAAACTTGGAAATAATATATACCCAACACGGGAATCGAACCCACGACCTCCGAGTCAAGAGCCACGCTCTAAACCACTGGACCACAGAGGCATGGTCTGAGATTATATTGAAAATAATAGAATTTAATATAGCTACAGAGAAAAGCAAAACATTATATGTTTGGTGGTAAATCAACTAGAATGTTCGTAAGTAATTGTTAGCCATAAATCAAAGTGTCAACAAGCCAAGTTTGTAAGACGAAATTACCGTATATTTCTGGATTCCTAGTGACGTGTGAATGTAGAGGCGGGCGGACACCGGGCCTTCTCTACGGCCGAGGTAGACTACTGTGAACGTTGTATTGCCTTGTGGCGCCAGAGTCTGCAAGAATAATACATACATTAACAAATAGAGCTAAATATAAGACCTTAACGGAGATGTATAATACTGTATAAATATGCCTATAATAACATGTGGTTAAATATTCATATTGTATAACACATTAGTGGCGAGCCTTAATAATTTCTCTTGAGTCACTACCGAGTTGACTCACTAACAACGAATCATAATGCGGTTTTCCTCAACTCCATTATAATTAGTTTAGACATGGTTAAATGGCAGCTTACGTTAATATTATTATAAGACCAGAAACTTAATTCTATAAAATAGCATATATAATAGTGGGAATATAATAACTAAAATAAGTTAAGTACCAAAAACGTAGGTACAATAACTTATCATGAGTCATGTCTCATGACTCATGAGTCATGACTTACTTATTATAAAACTATAATCGAAAGTAAAAAATATCAGACAATACTCTTAAAAACATTTATTCAAAATTAACGTATTTCTGTAGTTAATCGTTTTTATTGGTGTAATTATCGGTCCCGCTGTTCGCTGTCCCGCCGTGACGCACGATGGTGCGGCGTGACGCACGAGGGTGCGGCGTGACGCAGGAAAAGTTCGAGCTTGACCCACCACGTCACGTCATAATTCGGACTTTTCCGCGCCCCCCGCGCCCAACTCTTCCTGTTTCTCTTCTCTTCGTCAACGTCGATTACATTATATTGTTACAGTACCTATTTTTATTTGTACAACGTAGATACCTTATTCCCAGTGGCGTAACCATAGGGTGGCAGGGCTGGCAAAATACTCCAATTTAAACCCAAATCATGTTACCAAGATAAATTAATTTACATTTTTCGTAACACAGCCATTTTATGTTAACGAAACACCATTCTTTAGGCGCTTTTAATTAAAGTGCATCTTAATTCTTGACCCGAAAAGTTGTATCAGACGAAAGGGGCCATCAGCTTACGGCAGGACATATTCGAAAATATCTGCAATTACCTTACCGCCTTACTGACCCACATGCAAGACCCTAACCGGTCCGGTCGCGCACAAAAACCTCTGCCTATACTTTACCATTACGCAACGATCATTCCATTTACATCAAACGTTTAAACTGTAAATAAAAAACATTGTGCAGGAAAGCAGTAAAAAAACAGGACATAACCTTGGCCTTTCACTACCTGTAATTTTAAGCAACTATGTATAAAATGCATTAAAACTTGCACCACATTTTAAATAAATGGGTGACCGAACTTCGCCAAGTATTTTACTAAGTATTATTTGGCTATAATTGCTTGTAAAACGAAATGATAATAAAATATTAATAATATGTGTACTAAACACATTCACTTATCATTATATATTTTATAAACAGCATAATATACTCCATAATATTCTCTCATAATATCTCTTACAATTTTTAGCAAGGTAATTAACACATTTGAGGAAACAATAATTAGCTACAAAAGTTGTAACCAATACCAGCTGACCAAAATAGCTGGATCTTGATCTATGTCTGTGTTTGTAAACATGTTATGCAATAGCAAAATATTAGTAAGCAAGTAAGGAATAATAATATTAGTAGAGGAAAAGCCAATCCAATATTACAGCTAAAACATTTATAATATGAAACAAAACATTTTCTTATTACACAAGAATAGACAAAAATACAATGTTGACATGAATATTATTTATTGTTAAACATTAATAACGATATGCATTCAACGAGCGACGTCTTTATCTATTTTATTGCAGCAAGTTCAAAAGGTAATAAATAATTGAGTAGTTATGTGTGATATTAAGATATTACGTGCGATAAGTTATCAGGTTTTCGTGTGGTCAGTACATAAACACGACGTCAGACGCAGCGCGGCGCGCGGTACTTCCTGCGCGAAAGCACACGATAAAGATAAAAGACAGGGTTGTAACAAAACACAAGAAATCAAATACAAATAAATATTGTTTGAGAAGTATAAGGCCGCGTCCCCATCAGACACAGCGCGGCGTCGTCACCGTGTTACGGCACGACGTCGCCACCGTGACTCGGTACTGCGCAGCACCGTGACACGGCAAACGGTGCACCGCACGCCCCTATTCTGTGTGAAACTTCCGAACAAAAATTGTGTCCAAACTTAAACTCCGCGGATGCGGATGCGGATTCACAGGTTTTCTGAACACATATTGTTTTTGTCAACGAGGTGCTATTTTGATATGTAGTTCTTCAAAAGTTGATATGGTCATTCTAAAATATTTAAAAAAATCTCATTTGAAGAACTACATATTAAGATAGCACCTCGTTTTCAAAAATAATATGTGTTCAGAAAACATGTGAATCCGCGTCCGCATCCGCGGAGTTTAAGTTTGGACACAATTTTTGTTCGGAAGTTTCACCCAGAATAGGGGCGCGCGGTGCATCGTTTGCGGCACTGCACCGTGTCACGGTGCGGCGCCGTACCGTGTCACGGTGGCAGCGTCGTGCCGTCTGATGGGGACTTTTTGAAGACCTATCCATATAGATGTCGCAGCCAACTGGTTGAAATAGCCGTTCAATCAAACAGCTAGCCCTTTGACTGAACAACGCCATTCAACCACACGCCTAGCTTTTTAATTGAACGTTTGAGTCCCTCAAAACGTTTAACACTACAGCTGATTCAAAAGCCGCCGTCTAATTGAATTAGTTCAGCGCTAACCACCGCGGCGCTAGGTGCGTTTTGTTTTCAATATGGCGTCAACTAGCCGGTGTTTATAATTGTTTTAAGATATTTTTAGGAAAGAAGGATTGTTTTGAAAGACTGATTTTACGTTATTAATAGATAATATATAAAGAAGATTTTTTTATGAAAGAGTTTAGATTTTTGCTATCTACTTTTTAATGAATATGAAAGTTTTTAAGGTAGTATTTTTGTTCGTACTTATCTTAAAAAAAAAAAAATAGTACGAACAAATGATATTAAATAATTTCCTTCTTCGAAAATTTTTGAGTTTGTAATTTTTTGCTTCGTGCAATAAAGAATATTATGATGAATAATCTGTTTTTCATTTTTACTTAAGTATTTCATAAAACTTTTGGTCACCTCTTAAACTTAATCCACGAATAATCTTCCAAGAAATCACAAAAAGTTTTCCTTTTCTTTCAAATGACATACTAAACTAATTATCACCTTACTTAATTTGCCATTTAACTAGTTAGCTAAGCGTCGTCTAGATGTAGTGTTGAACGTTGCAGTCAACAAGTCGGCTAAACGACGTATAGCCGTGTGATTGAATGGCGTTGTTCAGTCAAAGGGCTAGCTGTTTGATTGAACGGCTATTTTAAGCAGTTGGCTGCGACATAGATACCCCACACGCATAGGTTAGATGAAATTTTTTTTTTGTTTCAGTTGTAACTTGTACCTATGGGGACCCCTAAAATTTTTAATTTTTTGTATATTTGTATCAAAATCTTAATGCGGTTCACAGACTACATCTACTTACCAAGTTTCAATAGTATAGCTCTTATAGTTTCGGAGAAGAGTGGCTGTGACATATGGATGGACAGACAGACAGACTGACGGACAGACAGACAGACAGACATACATGACGAATCTATAAGGGTTCCGTTTTTTGCCATTTGGCTACGGAACCCTAAAAACTTAAAACAAGTATACCATATTTGCTTGTTTCATAAGTCTATTCTGGCCTTTTTTGGCCCCACTGTATGCAATATTTCACCCAGTACAAAGTGTTAATCAAAACTGCAAACTTACATACCACACATTAGAAACATGCTTTCAATAAACAATAGCATGTTTTATGATGGAGGTTAGTAACAGAATGAGTTTATAAATTGGACTTTAGAATAATATTACATAAGTGCAATTTTACCTTAGATTCAAAGAAGGAAGCGTGGAAATCTGGAGTTGTGCCAGCAACAGAAGCAAGATGTATTGTAGTGTTTGCAGTGTTGGTGATGGTCACACTTCGTGCATGCGGAGTAGCCAGTGCTGACTGCCCAAACTTCAGCACTGGGGGGTCCAACGACACACCTTCTATGGGTTCCCCTTCGTCTTCCGTTTCCATATTACCCACGCTCTCTCCCCATACTTCTTTATCCCACTCCTAGTGATGATATAAAAATTTTTATAATATTTTTATTATTATTTAACTATGCATCATATAATATTTTTAACCGACTTCAAAAAAATGAGGTTATCAATTCGACCCATATTATGTAATATTTCCATAATTGCCCAATTTTCATATAATATGTTAGTCTATATCAGCGTCTGAACAAATGTGCCAAATTTCAAAAGTGTATGTATGTATGTTACATGTTTTTACGTTTCTGTTTGCATATCTCCGGAACTACAAGTCTGATTTGAGTAATTCTTTTTTTGTTGTACTAGGTATTGTTTAACTTAGGGAACACTGCAAGTTTCATCAAAATCGGTTTAGTAGTTTTTGAGATAGGGAATTTTAATTCTCAATTACGTACAATTTTGAAGTCGGTTTTATCTTTTTAAAATACTATTATTATCGATGCATAGTTGTGAAAACTTATATGTATAAATGCAAGATCTTTTGTATACTTCTACTATATCTATAAAAACAAGGACTTGCTTAGAAAACAGGTTATTTAAATAGAAGAATTCAATTTAAATGTAAATAATACAAATAATTTAATTTAGAAGCTGTAGCAAATCCACATAATTGTTAAAATTTTTAAATTAACTTATTTTTATTAGATCTATGCCGTGTTTACAGACTCTGTGGTTATACAATGTTTAGTCCTTATTCTATCAAGTTTATTTTCTAACATATTTGACAAGAACAAAATATCATATTATTTAACTATGTCTATGTACATAATATATGCACAGTGTCAATAAAATATCAAACAAGTGTTACCTGAAAGGGCATTCCTTCTCTAAAGGAGTCTTGTATGGTGACATCTAAAACAAATATTAATTTAAATAGACTTCCTTAATACCTAATATTGCATAAAACAGTGATCATGTACATATATAAGGTTCTATAATCATCAAAACTTGGTTGACTACTGAACCCTAAAACAGAACCCTAACAAGCTGATTTTTTGTATATTGATAGGTTAATAGTTATATAATTTAAGAGTAACATTGTCCTACAAATAGAACAATCCATATTTTAGGACCATCAATTCAAAGTATGAAATCCTTTCTATCTCTGTAGGCTACCAATTTTGAGATTTTTCTCTTTTTTATACATAATATTTCTACATTATTGTAATTGAAAGAAAAGTAACTGTACTACTGTTTTTTTTTCCAACTACCTACAACTTGAATATTTATTATATCCTTGAATTCGTACTAAATAAGAATTAAAACTCATCTGAAGTAGACCTGTGGAATGTTATCTAAATGCATTAGATATTTAGATGCGACCATAGAATAACGCGTTATATTTACACTCTTTAACCGCCAACGCAGTGATGTGCGTTTCGCCAAAAATAATCTTTCCAAATATAGAAGGAAATCTATGAACATACCCGGCGCCACTCAAAAATAATATCGCAGTTCATTCGGTGACTTACAAGCATGAAATTACAACCTATTGTTATGAAGACAAGCCTTACAAAATCGTTTACGATTTCGACCTTTTGTAAGACATGAAACTGCTGTCTTGGTATTATTTGAATAAATAATATAAATATTGATTTTACCGTGGCTTTTTCCTAGAGCTGTCAGCTTAGAATTCAGGGATAAATCCAACAAAATTAATACAAATACGTAACACCATAAAAATTTGCGACACATGACGACTGAGTTTGTTAATTAAGATTTTTTTCACATTTCCTAGTTCTCAAATTCTGAGTTGTATTTAATTATACGCTATACACACTTTTCATTCAAAATAATTCACAAATATTCACAAAGTCAATCAAATTCACAATCACAAGATGTGCTTCTCTATGTGCTTTCTTGACTTAACATTTGTTTTTTTTTATTTCTTTTTTTAATAATGAGGCATTTTCTTTTTTTTTTTAATTTGATTGTCAAACAGTTTTCATTTTAGTAACTAGATGGCGTATGGGTAGACAACTATCGGTAATAAGTACCTAATAACTAATATAGGTCTACCAGAGTCTGATGGCAATAAGTGAGAAAGTAAATTGACTCTAGCAATACCGGGGTAGTTGGAATAAAACATTTTGATCCTTTTTTTTTCTTATAGCGGCTGATTCTGTGTGTGAAACATGCAAATATATAAATTTATCCAATGATCAAGGACATTTTTTGAAAATCTGCTGTCGAAAATTGCCATCAGATTCTGGAAGACCTATAGTTACTAAAATGGAAACTGTTTGACAATCAAATTAAAAAAAATAAGAAAATGCCCCATTCGTAATGACGTAAACTGCAATCTACCTCGATGTGAAACTTGTGCAAATCATATACCTCACTGACCTCCATTATACAAGTACGCTGGACCTATGATACCCACTTTTTTTGTGCCTATTTGAAGCGGACACGCTCTGCGAGTATTCATAAGTTTTTACTGTGATTTCGTGAGAAAATCATGCCGAAAACATTAAAGAGTGGTGAAAGAATTATGGTGCTAAGAGTGAAAGAGTTTTGTGAACCTGAAAAACGTAACGAGGCCCCAATAATTCCATTAAGATGTGTACAAGCTCGGGTTGCCGCCATTACAGCTTAGTGAAATAGGGTTACCAGCATCAGTTTAATCACCCTTAAACACAGTAAAACTTATGAATATTCGCAGAGCGTGTCTACCATGTTTACGTTATTAACATACAGGAATGCCAACATGTAGGCAAAATAACTATTTAATGCAACCCACTTCTAGTGACGAAAACTACATACAGGCGAACGAAGTCGCCAATAAAAGCTAGTATAATAATATTATCAGGGCAAGTGAAGCGAGCCCTAGTATATTCTACAGCCTGTACATTTTGTGGTACACTTTACTTTAATTGGAATAAACATTTTGATCTTTTTTTTTCTTATAGCGGCTGATTCTGTGTGTTAAACATGAAAATATAAAAAATTTATCCAATGATCAAGGATATTTTATGAAAATCTGCTGTCAAAAATTGCCATCAGATTCTGGTAGACCTATACTTAGATGTGTTATCATCAGTCAGTCAAGGTGTGACGACGCGAGCCCTCACAATTCACAAAGCTCGGCTTTTAGCTAGTAAATGCGAAAGTGACTTTGTTTCATCACATTTGGATCATCATGACACTTTCATAGGTACACATTGTATGGGGTATGGAGAAGGACATAGGGTACCTTTCATCCCGGGAAAAAGAACGGTTCCCGAATCCCGAGCGATAGATTTTAACGCAGGCAGAGCCGCGGGCGAAAGATAGAATTATATGAAATTTTCTTCAGGAAATTATTAAAAGTATTTTGTGATAACATAATTATTGATAATATTATCTCCCCTAATTTAAGGTAGCACAGTAAAGCGCTTATTCCATTTCAATAAATTTAGAAGTCCTAGCTAGGATCCTAAAAAGGACACTAATTAGAAGCTTCTTATTCCACTTGTCCTAATGGGGCATTTTCTTATTTTTTTAATTTGATTGTCAAACAGTTTCCATTTTAGTAACTAGATGGCGTATGGGTACACAACTATCGCTATTACCAGGTAACACCATCAATAATTGCTACAAAACTGGGCAAAAGAATGTAAAACTTGATACATTTCAATTTGAAAAAGACACAATGATATTCCAACGAATAGAATAATAAAGTTATTATAACGATGTTTTAGTTAAAACTCACGGAAGAAATAGCCCTATTTATCGTTATTCACACAAAATGTCACAGGAATTATAAATGTTGGTTTTGACAACATCTTACCTGCACTTGTGCACGATAACGGATATTTAATGGCCAATATTTTACCAATAATGAACATCAAAAACCCAAATAACACAATTTGGGAAAAAATAATAAAAATCACACCAACAATAAAAAGTAGAAAAAGTTTCAAAGTAACATGGCCGCCAAAACTTTTTCAGTTGTCAGTTTTCAGTTTGACAAGTTTTTATTATGTCAGCGTGTTCCTAAACTATTACCAGTATACTGGCTTAATCGCTTAGGCCAATGATCGCTAAGGTTTAAGATATTTTTATTTATGTCACACTTGACAGTACACTGAAATTTTTAGAAACACAACCAATATGTAGTCAGTGATACCAACCTGGAGATAATTTCAGATCAGTGGGGAACCAATAGAAAATCTAGAAGTGTCTACCGTCGCGCCGTCTGGTGGAGATTTAAAAAAGAAAACAACCCATTTAGTAACTAAATCAGTTGTGACCACGCAGCGATTTTGGCCAGACGTCTTCTTAATGGCTCGAGTTCTGTCAAAGCAACAAAAAATTGGTCTTCTCATAGGCTTAGCTGTTGGCTCAATGAAAATCGAAATAAATAAAAGGCGAAAAAGATGGTTGAAAGAATTTTTGCTCCACGAAAAATTATGAATTATGAACTTTCTGAACTACTTGGAACCAGCAGACTTTAGAAATTACCTACGAATGCTACGAATGCTATAATCTTGATTCTAGCGATTGATGAGCAGTTGCTGTCAAAATTTAACAAAAAAAATTACAAATGAAAATAATATACATATTTCTATTTTATTGCCATGTTTTTATTTTATTCTATTATGTTAAGGGCCTGTTTTACCACTTCCTGATAAGTGCCGGATATTCTATCCACAACTTAACTTGACTGCTGATAAAGTATGGAGAATCTGTCAAAAAAGTTTGGATAGCCAATCTGGCACTTTATCAGGAAGTAGTGAAATAGGCTAAGGGCCTGTGGTGTATTCAATTCTTTTTTATTAGATTTTATTATGTATTTTTACTTAAAATAAATATAACTTAAGTATATTTTTATTTATTATACGATTATCACCTTATCAAGGCAATACGTATCCCTTTTTTCATAAAAAAAAGCGTAGATAATGATTAATAGGTTATTATTTTGTTGACTTTAATACAGATTTAGCAGTTCTCACTACAGATAAAAGGTTGAAACCATCTGGCAACACTGATTTAGTCATTCAGAAGCCACATTTTCCTATTTAGGATCCTAATTAGGATCATAACTTTCTAAATGTTATTTCACTTGACTAAATTTTTTAGGATCCTAGTTAGAACTTCTAAATTTAGTGAAGTGGAAAAGTGGAATAAGCGCTTATGGGTAATGAGGCAACACTAATTTGCATTAGTGCCAACATGACGGCAAAGGAACTATAGGTCTACCAGAATCTGATGGCAAAAAGTGAGAAAATAAATTGACTCTAGCAATACCGGGGTAATGGGAATAAAACATTTTGATTCTTTTTTTTTTCTTATAGCGGCTGATTCTGTATGTTATATAGGTCTACCAGAATCTGATGGCAATTTTTGACAGCAGATTTTCAAAAAATATCCTTGATCATTGGATAAATTTTTATATTTGCATGTTTAACACACAGAATCAGCCACTATAAGAAACAAAAGGATCAAAATGTTTTATTCCAATTACCCCGGTATTGCTAGAGTCAATTTATTTTCTCACTTTTTGCCATCAGATTCTGGTAGACCTATACATGCAAATATAAAAATTTATCCAATGATCAAGGATATTTTTTGAAAATCTGCTGTCAAAAATTGCCATCAGATTCTGGTAGACCTATATTTGATGAAACCTTTGAAACGCACTATACTTGTGTCTCGTCCTTTTTTTCACCACAATAAAAAAAGGAAATGTCAAATTTGAAGTTTGTTTTAGCTTGCTACATATACTAATCTGTGGTTTGTTTTCAAAAATCGCAATAGCACAGCTGTTTTTGTTTTGAAATATTTATACTGTTTACATCGAAATAGCTTGATCTAAAGAAATAATAAGTTAAAAAGGATAGTCATGGATGAAAATGGTATGTATCTAAAAATTTTTATATGGTGTGGCATATATTTTACTGACAATATATTGCACAAAGGAGTTTACCTTTCGTGTACCATTTTTGTATTTTTCTTGATAGTATCAAATGATGGAGACGAAGAGATCGAAGATACTAGCAGCCTTTTGGGAGATGATGAACGTGAGACAATGGAGGAAAATTATGAAGGCGAAGGGCGTCAATTTGATATATCTTTAGCAGCTACACATTCAGTAAGCTACCAAGCATTAATTAACTTGCAAAAACAATGAAACCACTGAATTTTGCTTTTTACACAAAATTAAATCATAACCTACTTAAATTTTATAATTCAAACACTTGAAATCATTACATCCATGCTTGGAATAGACAATTTAACTATTGATCCTTAAAAAATTGTATACTAATACTACTTTTTTCTATCTAATCTACTAAGATTCTCGGTAAAGGTTTACAAACCTACCCCAATTTTTTTTGGTTCAATAATTATAAGTCGATGGAGCCCAGCAAAAAAATAACCACGATGGCTACGCTCCCGCCTTAGCCATCTAACCTAACCCAATTAAGTCTTATCGGGTCAACATTGCTATTAATTACCTAAGAATTATAATATACTGTTCTTATACAATACTTTTGGAATGATAAATTATCATCCCCCACTCACCATAGCCTTACGATGCCTTGAAAACACTAAGTTAGTAAGTAAGTAACACGTAAACACCAGAAAACATAAGACCTTATCTCAAGATTACGAAAATTTCAAATGCGAATTTCTCCTAAACGGGGGGGTTTTCCGGGGGTGGAAGTGGTACGGGAAGGTTTATCTCACCCAAAACATCCTTCCTCAACCCATGTGACCACCAAAAAAAAATTGGGGTAGGTGTATAAACCTTAGCCAGATTCCCAAAAAATTATTGTATATATCCAGTATTTCATAAATTTTAATCTTTGCAGTATATGGGTTCAGAGCTACTGCCGGTCAGTGGACGGTCTGTGTTAGAAGCAGGCTGGGAAGGAAAAGTACCAGTCACAATTCATCATGGTGTTGTGTTCCCTGGGGAAACTGTACCCATGTTGATTGGTGACCAACATGATGCTGCAATGCTAGTCCAAGTCATTGAAGAGGATAAATTATTTGGATTATTATGTCCAGAGTGAGGAATAAAACATTTCAATTAGTGTTTACTGGCCACATGAATAATTATTTACAATATTATTTTCTTGCCTAATGTTTCTTTTTTTTTTACAGTGATAGTGGAACCAAGATTTCTGGATATGGAGTACTCTGTGAGGTATTTGAAGCAACACCAGAAATTATATCTCTAAAAGTGAAAGCACGAGCCATTCATCGTTTTCGATTTGTGGATATGCCAAAACCTAACCAGCCAAGAATTAATTTTTACAGGTATTGTTGTTGAGTTTACTAAGATATTATCAAATGGATGCTATTTTTCTTATTATTGACTGCCATAAAAATATATGGACGCCTTTAAAATTAAATTCCGACTAAATATTATATATTGTCACTAAATACGTGTTACCAATATTTTAGGTCACGAGTTTTAATTTGGTAGTTTTTGGTAAGCTAAAAAAAGCTAACGATCGCTAGAATTTTTTTTAAATACCAAATAATATACTGGGGTTCCCAAGCATAGGTCACTTGTTTATAGCTTGTGTTTAAGCGCCTGCCAGAAATGCATCTATTTTTAACCGACTTCAAAAAAGGAGGTTATCAATTTGACGCGTATGTATGTAATATTTGCAGAACTGCCCAGTTTTCGTATATGTTAGTCTATATCAGCGTCTGAACAAATGTGCCAAATTTCAAAAGTGTATGTATGTATGTATGTATGTTTTTATGTTTGTGTTCGCATATCTCTGGAACTACCAGCACAGAATAGATAATAGTACAAGTACAGAAGTCTCACTGCTTTGATGTTCACAAATGCCGCCTTCTTATGTGCCTACAAAAGTATTATAAACAAACGGACCGCACGCGAGCAGCCGACTTTGAGCTCTCTGGCGCTGCGCGAAGGTCCTTTCGCTTCCACACCTTGTCAGATATTCCAAAAATAGGGCTGTCACTAATTATTATTGTCAATACTTTAATTAAGTACCTATTATACTATCAGATTTATGCTGTTTATAATATTTACTTAGCGCTTGCACTTTTATTTATTCTATGGTCGAAAATTATCTATACATATAATAAAACTGTAGAAATGAAAATTCTGTACATTAAAGATATTCAAACAATAATAAGCGGGGGGTTAGGTTAGGTTAGGTTACATCGCTATAGAAGCCAAAAATGTGGTTAGTTTTTTTGTCTGTCTGTCTGTCTGTATGTTTGTTCCACTATCACACGAAAACTACTGATCCGATTTGAATGCGGTTTTCTCAGATATATTTGTCTTCTTCCAACTTAACATCTGGTGTATAAAAAAATTTCCCCCCACCCCTCTAAAGGGTCGAAAGAGGGGGTCAGATTTTGTATAAGACTTTTGCTTTAACACGAAAACTACTGATCCGATTTGCATACGGTTTTCGCAGATATATTTGTCTTCTTCCAACTCAAAATCTGGAGTATAAAAATCAACCCTCTAAGGGGAGCAAAGAGGGGATTAGATTTTGCATCAAACTTTTTTCTTTAATGGACTTACTTCATATTTTTATTGTTTTTTCCAACTTAACATCTGGTGTATACAATTTTTCCCCCCACCCCTCTTAGGGGACAAAAGAGGGGGTAAGATTTAAATACTTTAAATGGCAAAACAACGTTTGCCGGGACAGCTAGTGTAAGAATAATCGCTAGGTAGTAGGTACCAGTCTAGTACACATTATTATACCTATAGATAACATCCATGACCCAGGAACAAATATTCGAAATATTATAAATATTCGAATATTTGTAACATAATTATTAAGTAGGTATAAATACCACGTAAGGTACATGCGAAAACTGTTTTACATAATATTCTATTAGGTAAATGAATACTGAACATATAAATCAGTTTACACAGACACGACACGTGATTTTCTTTTGATGTACCTACCACCTATTTTAAATAAGCATAATTATAAAACATTTGTGAAGATTTAGGTACCATGACAGTAGATATAAATGAGTAATGAACCGGAACCGAGAAAAACTCACAATTGCTATTTTTTTCATTATTCCGACAATCGGCCGCAATGCAGTATTTTTTTGGATACAGAATATTATTTTTGACAATTAAAATATTATGATTTATGAGACGCGTTTGCGATGTAAAATGAGTTGTACTAGGCGCGCGTGCGCCACGGGCCACGGCCGGTCAGTACGGGGCAAGTGGCAACCATTGAATCGCCTCGACATCGGGGAGTCTCGGTATGTACTTGTAGCGCGGCGGCGGAACGGCGTAGTGACACCCCCCTGCTACCAGTCGAATTTCAGTAATTCTTTTTTGTTTTACTAGGTATTGTTCAACTTAGGGAGTAGTGCAAGTTTCATCAAAATCGGTTCAGTAGTTTTAAAAATAGATAGTTTTAATCCTCAATTGTCAGAACAATGAATAAGGATATTTAGGAACAGATGTTTTAACAATGTCTAAGAAACTAGCATGGGAATGGAATTTGAGAAAGCTAGCAGATGCTTGGTATATTGTCTACAATAGATTTATTAACCGACTTCAAAAAAGGGAGGTTATCAATTCGAAGCGTATGTATGTAATATTTCCAGAACTGCCCAGTTTTTGTATATTATGTTAATATATAACAGCTTCTGAACAAATGTGCCAAATTTCAAAAGTCTATGTATGTATGTATGTATGTTTTTATGTTTGTGCACTCATATCTTCGGAACTACAAGTCCGATTTAAGTGATTCTTTTTTTATTGTACCAGGTATTGTTCAACTTAGGGAATACTGCAAGTTTCATCAAAATCGGTTCAGTAGTTTTTGAGATAGAGAATCTTAATTCTTAATTACGTGCAATTTGAAGTCGGTTTTATCTTTTTAAAATACTATTATTTATCTTGATTATATTGTGTTTCAGAATATGTGTTAGCGACTAGAAAATATGCATTTACGCGTCGCGTTGAAGTCTGAATTGACCTTTAGTCCTACATTAAAGTAGTCTGTGTTCAATATATTTATTTTGGATGACTTCAAAAAAATTTAGAGTAAGGTTTTTGGTAGTAATATGAATTTTTGTGTAAGACATTATTGGGTGACCAATTTATACATTTTGGGAATCAAAAAGAATTTTTGTGTTTTGACATTATTTGGTGATCAATTTATCCATTTTGGGAATCAAAAATAATTTTTGTATAAGACATTATTTGGCGATCAATTTATCCATTTTGGGAATTAAAAAGAATATTTGTACAAGCGTGCAATTATTCTAATATTTGTTTATTTATTTTGGATCATAATATGATTTACTTTAGGACTCTTTTTATAAAGTCAATTTAATTTTTTTGGTGTTATTTATTTTATTTGGTGCTTAGGGTCTTAAAAATATTTTTGGTGACCGTTTAAATTATACCCTTTTAATATCGTATACCACTTGATTTTTAGGGTTCCGTACCCAAAGAGTAAAAACGGGACCCTATTACTAACACTTCGTTGTCTGTCCGTCTGTCTGTCTGTCTCCAGGCTGTAACTCAACAACCGCTATAGCTAGACTTCTGAAATTTTCACAGATTGTGTATATCTGTTGCTGCTATAACAACAAATACTAAAAACAAAATAAAGTTAATATTTAAGGGGGGATACAAGAAACGGGATTTTTTTGACCTTTTTTGCTCGTAATCAATAATGACAACAGCTAGGCACTTGAAATTTTCACAAAATCCTTAATTATATTTGTACTTTAATAATTAATTACAAAAATAAAATAAAATAAATATTTAAGGGGGGCTCCCATACAAAATACAAAATTTTTTATCAACTTTCGCTTTATAACGGTACGGAACCCTTCGTGCGCGAGTCCGACTCGCACTTGGCCGATTATTATCTATACTAATATTATAAAGCGGAAGAGTTTGTTTGTTTGTTTGAACGCGCTAATCTCAGAAACTACTGGTCCGATTTGAAAAATTCTTTCAGTGTTAGATAGTCCATTTATCGAGGAAGGCTATAGGCTATATTTTATCACGCTAAGACTAATAGGAGCGAAGAAATAGAGGAAAATGTGGAAAAAACGGGGGGAAATTATTTGAAAGGGCTTATTTGAACGCGCTAATCTCAGGAACTGTACTGGTCCGATTTGAAAAATTCTTTCAGTGTTAGATAGCTCATTTATCGAGGAAGGCTATAGGCTATATTTTATCACGCTAAGACTAATAAGAGCGAAGAAATAGAAGAAAATGTGGAAAAAACGGGGGAAATTATTTGAAAGGGCTTATCTCACGAACTACTAGAGCAATTTTTCTGTTATTTGGGTCAGATAAGAAGTAGACCACGTGAAGGATCATAGGCTATTTTTTATAGACTGATTTGTCTGTGAAATATCTAATTTACGCGGGCGAAGCCGCGCGGAACGTCTAGTATCATTATAATACAGAACAACTGCACGTTTACGACCATTAGTATTTAGTAGTTATAACTGCTAAGTTATTTACGAACTACATTTTTATTATATTATGAGTGTGATGCGATAGTTATTTATTTTATTTTAATTTTTGTTATAGAATGCAAATGGTGAAAGTTCGTGTTCTCCCGGAGTTGCAGCGCGGCGACCCGCTACACCACGCGCGCCTCGCCAGCCTGGACGCACTACGCCGCTCCAAGTCAGTGCCAGTCACAGTGTTGCTATAGACTCTTGATTTGGAAATTCACAAATTGATCAACATTGACCTCTACATAACTCTACCATATGAGTACTATTTCACAAATACCATCTTATAACTACCATAATATTTTTGCAAATTAATATTCTTTTATTCTTCTACAATTATTATTGTCTCTATAACTCGTCCATGAAAATATGCTGTTACACTACTATCATATTATCCTATATCCTACTTCCTACTAATATTATAAAGGCGAATGGATGTATGTATGGATGTATGGATGTTTGTTACTCTTTCACGCAAAAACTACTGAACGGATTTTAATGAAACTTTACAATAATATAGCTTATACATCAGATCATCCCAATTTAGTACCATATTCATAAAAGTGGTGACCTGATGAAGGGATCCATAAGAAATCGAGGGAAATCCTCAAAATTTATATGGAAACATGTGGTGACTTCGGTTTCGTGAGCAGTATTCTAAGCATATGCTACCAACAAGCAAGATTTTGCACCAAGGTATACCATGGTTCGGAAGGTGCTGGGAGAACTCCTGACTCTTTATAGATACAAGTTTGGGAGTTTCGACGTTGGGTTAAGAACGGAAAGCATATGCTACTATGCAAATTACATTCATCATCATCATCACTACCATAAACCATTATAGAACCATGTATCGTTCCGTTTTGACTCTATTATTGGTACTTTTCATTGTCTTTTATTATATATTATATCACTTAAACCGCGGGTAACACCACGGGGCACAGCTAGTATGATATACATGTAGGAGTAAAATAGCAACAGTGAACAAGTCATAGAGAAAAATAAACATCTATGGAACAAGTAAAATGAAACGAGTGATGTGTATATTGAACTTTTTTTTTAACCTTATCGACTTAATCGGTCATGTGGCTTCAGCTGTATTAAAACTCCGTTAGCTACTTCCCTGAACAACCTTTTCTGATAATCTGCTTGCTGGCAGGCCGTGGGCGGTGGGTGTAGTGGGGTGGGGAAAAAAATGTAGGCTCAGCGACTTTATTTTTTTTTCCAAAATGCTCCTCTGTACTTCCTGCAGTGCACCCAAAAATGTTTTAAATCGATCGGGTTGTGGGAAGGGGTTGCCAGCGTTAATTAAACGTAGGAAATTTTCTTTATAGCATCGACAGCCGACTTCGCAGTATGGACGCCTCAGTTACACCATGGCCACTCTTTGTATATGAAATATTTGACTATCAGCGAATGCGGGACATAATCAAGGATTACTTCAAGTCAATGTCTCTGTGTAAGTAAGATTTAATCGTTTTAGATGGTTGAAGCATAAAGCGAAGTAGACAGATTCGCGTTTGTGATACATACAGTAACAATGCGCGGCATTCGAATGCGTTACCGCATCTACAAGTTTTGTGTCCATTTTATACAGCACCTACACGTTCGCCCAATCTTCACGTTGGACTATTACAAGAGATTACGAACATTGTAGCCTGAATGTATGTTCTCACTTCTCAATGATTGCCTAGGGTCGACGTCGATTGTGCTATAGAAAGATAACTGTGCGACCATGCTGACAATTGGCATACGTAGACGTCGAAGTCGTTAATGCGTTTACGCATCATTGGAATGTATAGTAGTTACGATAATTTTTGTTAAAAATTACGTCTATGAAATAACGCAACCCGAAATACAAATTGTTTATGAACAAAAGCTCTATGTAATACAAATGACAACAGCATTACAATACCATCAACACTAATAAATAAGTAATAACTAATAGCAATGATCACAACAGGCGCAGTCCCCGAGGACCCGGTGTCGCTGTCGTTCTGGACGGCGTCCAACCTGGCGCTGTCGACGCGCGAGCGACTCGCGCTGTTCCGAGTTGACGACGCGCTGTTACGACTGCATATGGAGGTCCGCTTCATCACCAGGGTAAGAAGTAGGTTTTAAGGAGATGGCACATTTTTCAGCACGCACAGGCACATTTTAAGCACTCACGCGTCGAACGCGGCGCATTTTAGGAATAGAAATATAGAAATTTTAGAAATGTGAAACCTCAAACCTCGCACATTCGTCCGCACTGTACGCGCTGCAAATAACTTTATAACTCCTCCTATTTCTATAAAAGAGAGGTACATGGTCCATACAAGTCTAGCCACAAAATAAAAATGCTTTGTAGAAAGTCAAACGTTTGAACATTACATGGTCATGTGGCCCAAAGGTCCGTGTGTGTCCGTACTCCGTAGCGATTCTACGCACTTACTAACGAACTATTTTTAGCACACTGGCAGATGGACGGATGATTAACTGCTTTTTTATTCAAATATGCTATAATAGATATCATAACTTTTTTTTTTCAAATATAATAATTAGAGATGCGCCGATCATGACTTTGGCCGACTAGCCGATTAGTTGGTTGCAAAGAAGCCGACTAATCGGCCGACTAGTCGGCCAATCCGATCATGGTTTCGGATGTTTCCGTAACACTTCATTTACTGCTAATTCGCGGGTAAGTCGCATGCGCCGCCTGCGAACTTGTCGGATCGTGTTATGTTTACTTCGCGTATGTTATTTTTTTTTTGTTTTTATGATACAGTTGATGGTTTTCAGGAAATATTTCATATACTTCCGAAACCATGATTGGCTTGGCCGACTAGTCGGCCGATTAGTCGGCTTCTTTGCAGCCGATAAATCGGCTAGTCGGTTAGTCGGCCAAAGTCGTGATCGGCATATCTCTAATTTTTACTATACATAATGTGTAACATGCAATCTTGATTTAATAATTACTTAATTTGTTAATTTAATACAAAATTATTTATATTTTAAATAAGAATACGTTTTCGTTATAGCTGTTTACTGAAGAAGATATTATTATGTCGTTATGTTTGGTATTCAAGATACAATTTTTATTTAATATGTAAATGTCAGCAAGTAATATCAGAAATACTTCATTTAATTTCAACATACGCAAGGTTTTTCTTAAATGTAATTTCAATAATAGTAAAATAAAAAAAAGCCGCATAGTCGGCGGTTTTTGCCGACTATTCGCCGACTACAAAAGTGGCCGGATAGTCGGCTTTACCGACTAGTCGGCACATCTCTTTAATAATTGTTTCCAGAAAAGTGTGTTATGCTGTACGTCATGCGCGGCGGAGATAGCGCGGCGGGAGCACATATTCGCAATGTCCAGCGAGGGAGTGCACTCTAATTATACTAATTTAGGTATGCCAAAACAATTTTTTTTGTCTTCTATTTTTTAACTGTCTACCAACCCCTTTCGTTTTGTAACCCCCGGTCGAGCCATGTCAAAGCGTACGGGGGGGTGACGCTGGGCGACCACCCAGGGTGGAGGTGCTAAAACCGGCACTGCCTGCACCACTGACCTTCATTATACAAGTACGCTGGACTAATGAATGGAAATGACAGCTATTTTTTGTGCCTATTTGAAGCGGAATCAGCTCCCCCAATGTGAGTGATAGGAACTAAATTTGACCATTGACCAAATATATTTGTCTATGATTTGACGTAAAAATGACGTTTGAAAGTCGCCATATTGGCGCTGATAGCAGTAGTGGGAGTATTTGGAACTAATACTAGTGATGACAACCAATAACGACTAAGCGGCCATTTGCAAGTTACGTCAAATTTAGTTCTCTTCCCTCTCACTGGGGGCGCTGATTCCGCTTGAAATAGGCACAAAAAAGTGAGTATCATAGGTCTAGCGTACTTGTATAATGGAGGTCAGTGGCCTGCACTCACTCTATACACTATTATATAATATGCACTCACTCTATACCAGCTGTACTCAACCTGCGTCCCGCCGGGACTTTATTAGTGGCCTGCGTGAAGCCAAACCATTTTGAAATTCACGCCCACCGGTAAAAAATTCGTCGTGAAAGTCGTGAAATTTTTTTAAACTTTTAAATCGCTTATTTTAAATCAGTTGATTTGTTAACCCTAAAAAAAATTGGTTGCGGCCCGCGACACCAAGATCAAAGCGTGTTTGTGGCGGGTATAGAAAAAAGGTTGAGTACATCTGCTCTATACGGTAGCCAGCTAATTTACGGCTCTCACACATAACTGCGAATTCGCACCGCATCGCAAATAATCTGCGACAAAATTCATAATAAAAATAGAAAAAACGTTGAGTACCACTGCTCTATACGGTGGCCAGCTCATTTAAAGTTCTCACACATAACTGCGAATTCGCATCGCATCGCAAATATCAGCGACAAAATTCATAATAAAAATGTCATAACGATGCGATGCGAAGTCGCAGTTTTGCGTGGGAGCCCTTATGTCTAACCATGATAACCATAATATCCAGGTGGGTACATGCACGACGTGGTCACTGTTTCCCGCGCGACGAACACGCAACTGAGCGGCGCGCCGTCGGCCGAGTTCTCGTGGTTCCCTGGCTACACATGGACGATCGCCCACTGTCATACTTGCATGACGCATGTCGGGTGGAGGTTGGTTTTTATTTTGTTAACTGGATAATAGGTTTTTGCCATGTGTTGGGGATGAAATACGTGATGTTTATTGCAAGATTCATGCTAGCTTCTAGACTAAAAGGTTATTTTCGAACGTGGCCAAAAAAGAAACTAACGCCTAAACGCTAAAATGTTCATGCCGCTGGTGTTATTTTGTGTGACGCAGATTCGCATTCAAGACTCTTTGATAACTTCATCCAAACGCCAAAATGATAAACCAATTGAAAAGGTTACTTGACGTAAATATTGTAATTTTAATTGCAATATTATGACTTATATGACAGGTGAATAATATCCTTTGCAATGTTATTTTATTTATGTAGGTTCGACGCGCAGGAGCGTAGTTTGAGACCGCAGCGGTTTTACGGGCTGTGCCGGAACTACGTGCAGCCGCTACCGCCGCCTGACGACGCGCCGCAGTACGTGTGAAGAATCCTTAAACCATAAGTACCTCAACCCCTTAACCCAATGTAACATCGGCTTATAGGCGAAAACTTTGAGATCTTTAAAGTGACTTTCCGATCTTTTACGCGGCTAGCCGCGAGCGACAAATAATCAAATAAAATTCCATTTTTAACCGACTTCCAAAAAGGAGGAGGATATATGTTCGGCTGTGGATATATATATATATATATATATATATATATATATATATATATATATATATATATATATATATATATATATCCACATATATATATATATATATATATATATATATATATATATATATATATATATATATATATATTATGTTCAACGATTACTCCGCGGTTTGTGAACCGATTTTCAAAATTTTTGTTTTGTTCTAATAGGTTTCCCTCCAATTTGGTCCCATTTTCACAAAAGTAGTGATCTGATGATGGGATCCATAAGTAATCGAGGGAACTCCTCAAAATTTATATGGAAACATATGGTGATTTTGGTTTTATGAGAAGTATCCTAAGCATATGCTTCCAAAACGCAAGATTTTGCACCAAGGTATACTATGGTTCCGAAGATACTAAGAGAACTCCGGATTCCTTATAGATACAAGTTTGAGGGTTGAGGCGCTGTTTTAAGAACTGAAAGCATATGCTACTATGCAAATTACATTCATCATCATCATCATCATCATCATTACCACGTCAGGGTCACCAATGTCACATGGTTGTATCTCAATGTCACATGGTTGTATATGGATACAAATTGTAATAAGATACGTAGAATATACGCGATGGTTTACTAGGTAACTAAAAAGAGTGAAATTATTATTTTTAACAAAAAATTAAAACCGACTTCCAAGGTAAAAACAGTAATAAAATCCTTATAATATGAACTAAAAAATATTAAATAAGTTTTCCTATCTAGTAGTGCCTTTTTCCGAATTCGGCTAAACCTCAACTATTTCTGTATTCAATCTTCATAATTTTGAAGTCGGTGCCAGTTCCAAAAGTTTCAAATATTCTGTCAGAGAACTGAAGATTCAGCTATCTGGTACCGACTTCAAAATGATGAAGATTGAGTACAGAAACAGTTGAGGTTTAGCCGAATTCGGAAAAAAGCACTACTAGATAGGAAAAATTATTTAATACTTTTTATGTGACATAGACTAAAGCCAATAAAGTGCGACAAGGCTTTAAATGAACGTGGGCGGGGGCGCTGCTGGTAAAGGAAAAATGGCGTTTTGTATGATGGCAACGTTAGTTCCTTTTTTCGCCACGTTCAGATAAAGCCTTGTCGAGCTCTAGGTATCATTTTCTACTGACAAGTGTGGCGTCCCATGCTGCCGCCGCTTGTGGCGTAAAAGCTAGTGGCGTGCGCGTGGAGTAAAATGAAACCTATAGCCTATGTCATAAAGTGGCATTTTTAACCGACTTCCAAAAAGGAGGAGGTTATATGTTCGGCTGTGGATATTTTTTTATTTTTGTATGTTCAACGATTACTCCGCCGTTTGTGAACCGATTTTCAAAATTTTTTTGCTGTATTAGGTTTCACTCCAATTTGGTGCCATGTTCACAAAAGTGGTGACCTGATGATGGGATCCATGAGTAATCGAGGGAACTCTTCGAAATTGAAATGAAAACATACGGTGATTTTGGTTTTATATGAAGTATTCCAGGCATATGTTACCAAAAAGTAAGATTTTGTACCAAGATATACCATGGTTCGAAGGTGGTGAACAGAAATCCGACCTCCTTGTAGATACATGTTTGGGGGTTTCGGCTTTGTTTTAAGAACTGAAAGCATATGCTACTAAGCATATTAGATTATTCGTAATCATCATCACTACCCTTACACCATGCATCATCATGTTATATATATCCTGATGATGGGATCCATGAGTAATCGAGGAAACTCCTTAAAATTTATATGGAAACATATGGTGATTTTGGTTTTATGAGAAGTATCCTAAGCATAAGCTACCAAAAAGTAAGATTTCGCACCAAGGCATGCTATGGTTCCGAAGATACTAAGAGAACTCCGGATTCCTTATAGATACAAGTTTGGGGGTTGAGGCGCTGTTTTAAGAACTGAAAGCATATGCTTCTATGCAAATTACATTCATCATCATCGTCATCATCATCACTACCAGTTACCACGGTCCACGTCAGAGTCACCAATGTCACATGATAGTATCAGAGTAGACAGAACTAAGGAGTACCTCGACTAAACAAACGGGCGAATATACGCGAGTTGGGCGCGAATCACGTCGAAGCGATTTAAGAAAATTGAACATAACAAATTCAACTAACTCCAAAGCGTAATACACACATTAGGTACTTCTGAGATTTTAAAAAGACGCGCGAAATCTTGCTACTTCCCGCGTCTGCAGGCGACCAACGCTGATTGGTCTCGCGCAGAATCGCAGAAGTGATGTACGTGCGTTTCGCTCTGGAGTTAAGGTTGAATTTGTTATGTTCAATATTGTCGCTTCGACTATGCTAGTATAAATTGACCCTTAGTGTTGCGGTTACCAAGGTGGCAATTTGATAATGGGACCTATTAGGTATGTATAGGAAAGTCGTTCGAATTTATTGGGACAGTTAATATTGTTCTATTCATGTAGTTTTAAGTAGTTTAAGCATATTTTTTTATGTTGAGCTGATGAGTTTCCGTGCGGAAGTGCTATAATAGAACGACAGCAACAGAACAGAACTCTAGAGCGTTTAAAGATAAGTGTTTGAACATTTCATTTTCAGCATTGCTCTAAGCATATACAGTTGTATATATGCTTGGAGTTATTTAAGAAATTCTGAAGTGGAAGTGAACTCAGAATTCAGATAATGAGTTTTTATATTACATGAAGGTGTACCTATCGGGGATCCAAAGTTACTAAGTAGAATAGTCTTTACAGAAAGCCTTATAAATATCTAAAAAGAGTGAAATTATTATTTTTAACAAAAAATTAAAACCGACTTCCGAGTAAAAACAATAACATTACTTATTCTTAAATTAACTAAAAAGTATTAAATAACTCTTACTCTTTAGTAGTGCCTCTTTCAGTATTTGCCTAAACCTCAACTATTACACAGAGTTATAGTATACAATCTTTGTCTGTATACAATCTTCATTATTTTGAAGTCGGTACCAGCTCATGCAGAATCATGAATTCTATGACAAAATATTTTAAATTTTTTGGACTGGTACCGACTTCAAAATTATAAAGATTGTATACAGTACAATCTGTATGATTCTGCATGAGCTGGTACCGACTTCAAAATAATGAAGATTTTATATAGAATTATAGTTGAGGTTTAGGCAAATACTGAAAGAGGCACCACTAAAGAGTAAGAGTTATTTAATACTTTTAGTTCATTTAAGAATAAGTAATGCTATTGTTTTTTCTTGGAAGTCGGTTTTATTTAAATTTTTGTCGGTCGCGGTCGCTCGCAGAAAAAATCGGAAAGTCACCTTTAGGCGAAACTGGAGGGTGTAATCGGTGTATATTACTGTACAATGATCACTGTACTATCTGCCTATGAATAAATTTCTCTGATAGTAAATTATTCATCAATATATTCGTGAGCTACAAATAACGATTGCTATTCCATTTTTGCTTTACGAACGATCTTAAAGTTTTGCGAGGGCCTATTAGTACCCTGAAATTTCCCGAACGGGCGAGAACATTCGCGTTGAATCGTGATTAAACCGCATTAGGGTAGAACCTAAGAAAAGATTGTCTACTTTTAGTACATACATTGAAATATTTTTGTAGGAAACAAAATATAGTAGGTACAGGTAGAACATTTTTTTTTTATTGCTATCAAGCTAATTTTTCGTGAGTAGCTTCATTTTGATAAGACGAACGACAATTTCCTCTTCGAAAATTCTCGAAAGTGGTCTAACAGAGATAGAAAGGATTTAATATTTCGATTTGATGGTCCTAAAATGTGGATTGTTCTATTTGTAGGACAATATTACTCATTATATAACTATTACCTTTCAATATACAAAAAATCAGCTGGTTAGGGTTCCGTTTTAGGGTTCTGTAATCAACAAGTCCTCGTTCACTACGGAACCCTAACCAGCGGGGCTAAAATGGTCACATTTAGCAATTCCTCTCAATCAATTCACAAAATGAATTGTCCAAAATGTCAAACTCACGAATGTCAAATTAGTACAAATTTAGATTTTAGACATCTGAATTGCAAACAGAGTGTCAATTTTTCGATTTTTAAAAATGAATCATATTATGATTCTCCAAAGCGACCATTTTAGCCCCGCTGCTGATTTTTTGTATATTGATAGGTTAATAGTTATATAATTAAAGAGTAACATTGTCCTACAAATAGAACCATCCATATTTTAGGACCATCAAATCAAAATATTAGATCCTTTCTATCTCTGTTAGGCTCCACTTTCGAGAATTTTCGCAGAGGAAACTGTTGTACGTCTTATCAAAATGAAGCTACTTACGCAAAATTAGCTTGATAGTACCTAATAAAAAAAATGTTCTAGGGAACCCCGACTAATATTGTAAGAACTGAAATCAAAATTCAACATAATATAATATTATTGTACTAACCTTTGGTAATAAGTCATTTGTGAATTCACATAATATTTGAATTAATTATTATTTCTTTACTATTTGTAGATCTCTTTTTCAGACTCAATTTTCTTTTAATAAGAATTTTACAATACCCTTAAAATGTTGAGTCAAAATTGTGCTCATATCTGTGATAAGCACAATTTTGCTGAACAATATTGTAGCATCTACTATTTTAGTAATAATAATATATTTTAAATTGATTAAAGAATCTTGGGATTTTTATCTTTAAATTGTATATGTGCTGTTTACTCTATTCTATACACTGTACTTATAGTTTTACTGAATAGGTACTGTTTTTTTTTCTGCACACGTCTTATTCACTTGCGCATTTAGTGCTATCTCGTTTCCACTGGTCTGTGGAAAGACCGAAATGCAGTGTTTTCGTTCACAAGTGAAAGAGACAAATAGCGTTAGCTCGTCTTCAAATTTTCGACGTGTTTGATGACCTGTGTTAACACATTCAATGCCACCACGATTTTCTAGTACTTCCCAGCGATGCCGCCATACAAAAAACGCAAGCTATGCTAGGTGTGCTCTCGACACTGCAGGATGAAAATACGTAGCACGCTAGGCGTGTTCACTGGCACTGTAAAGAGGTAAAATTATAAAAAGCCTTTTTTCTTAGTTAAAAATTTGTCCTTCTTGAGTTACTGCAGATATATTTTGTTTTTTGAAGTGTTTATGGTGTTTATGGTTTAACTGTCGCAGTCAATAGATTCCGAAGTATTTATCATAATTTGATCAGTGAATGTCAACCTTTGGTTACTTATTTATGATTTTTTTAGAGAATAGAAAATATGAGCTAGAAACAGGGGAATATGATGATGATGCGACGCAAGCAGATAGTCCCCCATCAAATAAACGTCCAAAAGTAGAAGGTGAGCCGATAACTCATATTTCTTATCTCAAATTGTTAAAAAATTTTAGTGCACTTATTGTGACATGGTGGATTAGTGATGAATTGTAAATCATTCGATACCTATTGGTACTTACCTACTTTATGACATATTTATAGATAGCACATTGTATTGTCAATATTTACGTATTTCAGCTTTTTTAAGCATCACTGCAGGCATGGCGTACCCAGTGCTTGTGCTGTTTTATGTAATTTATTATATATATTTTTTATTCAAATTATAAAAAAATAAGCTTTATTTTATTATTTGCATTAAAAATTTAGTAAATTGACCAAACAATATAAAAGGTTGAGAACTCGTGTAGATGAACACGCCTGGCATGTTCGCGGCATTACATAATAAACTATTTTCGATGACAAAACAAAATATTTGATCCTGGAACCACTTGAAAATTCATTAGCTTGCGGCACAAAGTTTATGCTCTGAGCGTTTTGGTGAAAAACACTGTCTTATCTTTGAGATATTGATGAAAAACGGAGAGTACGCCCGGCGTGCTCGCGACATGGAGATAAAGATTAGTGTGGACACACAAGGTGTATTAGTGGCACTGAATGTGTTAAAAATAACTCTAATATTTTTGTGTATATTACTAATTCATGTGCGTTTTATATCCAATTATTTTATTCTAGTCTATTTCACATAAACAATCATTCATCGATCTCGGCTCAGGAATTTAAATGGACATTTGATTTCACATTTTCTCATAACAAAAAATTACGTGGCACGCAAGTGGAAATGACAATTTTAACTTTTTTTAATGCAAAGAAGATAAAGAAATAAAAATAAAGTTATTCAAAACATTATATTTTCATGTTATAGACTTTTTAAGTTTTATCGAATTTTAACATTACTTTTACTTTACTTACATACATGTGTAGTTAATAAATAAATAAAAATAATGCATACTGTTTTTTTTATTATCATAATTTACGACGTCTTAACTTCCTAGTAGCTCCCTAGAAATTAAGCTAGTCAAATCTCTTAATTTATTCGATGATATTGAAATAATAGATTTGAGGTAAATATGTATAATTAGTTGTATCATTTATCAAATTAGCTAAATATAATAAAACAACATTTAACTTACAAAGATAGGTAAATAAATTTTACACTAGTTTTCTGAACACCAATTTTGAATTTATCGACTTCTCACCAATAGGATGGGGAAGTTTTCAGTTACTAAGTAGTTGTCTTCAAATATAACAGCAATATTCAGCTCAAACTCTGAAATAGGGTAAAAAAACATTATAATCACTTCAAGAACACAATTACTGTTTTTAAATTTTACAGGAATAATATCCATACTAATAAATATTTTGAATATAAAAGTATGCCTGTCAGTCTGTCTGTATTGTATGCAGGTACTTTAAGTCCAGGGAAAGGTCATAGGATAGTTTTTGTTGCGAAAAAATGTGCGTTTCCTCCGCGATAAACGAGTTTTGGCGCAACAAAAAGTTGCGGGCGTCATCTTATTTCTTTTGAGTAATTCTTAAATGGCAGATCTTTCTGAAGTAAACGAAAATCGGCCAAGTGCGAGTCGGACTCGCGCACGAAAGGTACCGTTATTGAGCGAAAGTTGGCAAAAAATTGTATTTTTTGTATGGGAGCCCCCCTTAAATATTTATTTTATTTTAATTTTATTATAAAATATTAAAGTAAAAATATAATTACGAATATTGTGAGTATTTCAAGTGCCTACCTGCTACCATTATTGATTACGAGCAAAAAAGGCCAAAAAAATCACGTTTGTTGTATGAGAGCCCACCTTAAATATTTAATTTATTTTGTTTTTAGTATTTGTTGTTATATCGGCAACAGAAATACACAATCTGTGAAAATTTCAGAAGTCTAGATATTGCGGTTCTTAAGTTACAGCCTGGAGACAGACAGACAGATGGACAGACATCGACAGACATATACGTGGGAGAGCCATGCTTCGGCACGAATGGGCCGGCTCGACCGGAGAAATACCACGTTCTCACAGAAAACCGGCGTGAAACAGCGCTTGTGCTGTGTTTCGCCAAGTGAGTGAGTTTACCGGAGGCCCAATCCCCTACCCTATTCCCATCCCTACCCTCCCCTATTCCCTTCCCTACCCTATTCCCTCTTAAAAGCCGGCAACGCACTTGCAGCTCTTCTGATGCTTCGAGTGTCCATGGGCGACGGAAGTTGCTTTCCATCTGGTGACCCGTTAGCTCGTTTGCCCCCTTATTTCATAAAAAAAAAAACATCGTAGTCTCAGTAATAGGAACCCGTTTTTACCATTTGGGTACGGAACCCTAAAAAAATAAGTCGCGTCAATCTTCAGTACAGTATGAAATAGAGCTATAAGGCGTGCAACTACATATTTGGAAGTACCCACCTATCTTGAAATTGGCGGCAGCAGTGGTGGGGCAGGTGAACAATCGCGGTAGCACCATGTATAGCGGTAGTGTGGCACCACGCCGCACGTCTCCCTCACCAACTTGAATATTTTGAATCTCAGTTGCTGCAAAAATAAAAAGAAATATATTTAAAAATTATGTTAATGTTGCCTGCCTTTTTTAAAAGTAATTACAATAATGCATGGTAATAAGCCAATTTTGCCTTACCCTAAGCTTTAACCTATGCCTGTATCCCATTCCATAGTTTTGAGGTTAAAACTAAGTCAGGCTATTGCATAGTATATCCCTCAACCTGAGCACTTTTGAGTGGTATACTTTACGGAAAAACTATCACGCCTTTTAATTTGTGCTTTAACATAGTGATTTTTATTTATATGTAGATGAGTTATCATCGGTCAGTCAAGGTTTGGTTACTATTTAAATATATTTAAAAAAACGCGAGCTCTCCCAAAGCTCGGCTTTTAGCTATTGTACTAGCATTACCAAATGGTGTTAATATAGTGGAACAGTAAGAAATCAGTAAAATATATTCAAAAGAGAAAATATCAATGTTACAAAAAATTCAATAAACATTAAATACCGTCTTTAGAGTAGCCTTCTGCACAACCACAAGTTTCTACACGAACAAGCTGCAACTCGATAGATTTGATTCCCACTGAACACTCATCTACACGCAACTAAAATGCAGTTTAAAAGATTAACATACAATTCAATTTCCAACTAAACTTTAAGCCAATGTCAAGTGTTATCATCATAAGTCTGTTATCTGAATCATGAGTCTCGAATCACAATATTTGTAATATAGCATCTCACCTTTCCCGTTAGTGGTTTGTCAAGTGGACACACAATAGAATCCAGCTCTGTATAAATATGAAATGCTGGCATCCTACTGCCTCCGCCATTAGCACCACCTCGTACTGTCGTGGGGCTGATTTCACAGCGTACAGGTTTTATTGGTGCACTGTCTTGCTAAAAATAAAAAAGGTAATTTTATTATATCAATGAAATAAAATATATATATTATCGTTGTTGCACTTACCAAAACCTCTATGTGTGTTTAGTCAAGTTTTCAGGGGTAGTCAATAAACTATTTTATTTAATGATTAATTGACTTATCAATAAATTAAAAATTCAGTATAGTGGCAAAAATTATTATGTATGAACTGAGACGTTTTAATTTATTGATAAGTCCATCAATCATTAAAAAAATAGTTTATTGTCTCCCCTCAAACTTGACTAAATACACATAAGAGGTTTTGGCAAGCGCACCAACAATATTAATCAATAATAATATACTATATTATGTAATTTAAATAGAGATGAATAGAAACTTACATGTTTATACTGCACAAAAAATTGACAAGTGGTATTAAGGGGTTTGTTCAGAAATGACCTCTTCATGCAACATTTGAGGTTGTACATCACATTGACAAACACCCCATGGTAAGTTTCCAGCAATGCTAGACCACTCGCATTGGGCCGGCTCACCAGTGGGATTTCAAAAGGTATCTCTGTAACACCGGCTGGAATTTTCCCTGCTGGAGCCAGTTCTAACGCTGTATTTATAAGTGTAATGGGCTAAAACAAACTCGATATAAATAATGTAGCACATAACGTGTCTTACAGTTTTAATGTATTTAATGTTAGCAAATGAATAACTATCCAACTATAATGGATGAAAAATATTATTTATTGATAATAATGAGCAATTTCTACCTTTATGCTGTTTGAAAATGCTTCAAATATGCCAATCGTTTTAGTGCTTAGCTGTAAGTTAACAGATCCCTCCATAATAAGTGTAAGCCCTTCATGCCGAACGTCTGCTGAACTATCGACCACAACAACACCTGCTATTGTTTCCTAAAATAGTAAAAATCATTAAGTTTTCTTCAGTTTTACAGTGAAATTGCTATCTAACAGTAAAACATGTAAACATTGAACTTACACCATCATGATAAATTTTACTAGCTCTTTTAAGATTGATATTCAAAGTAAGAGACATTTTAACAACTCTTAAATGTTGCAGATTACTTATCTGTATTTTTATTGTAAAACTTTAGTGTATAATTATTGTGAAAAATCCATTTAAACTTGTACTCGCCGTCCGCCGATCGAAAACAAAAACTGACAGAAACAATATAAAGTCAAAAGTCAAATATCAAAAATGACAAATAATCTTCTTTTGCTGCAGTGTACTTGCGGCGTAGAGTACGGTTGGCTCACGGTTAAAGCGCTTATTCCATTTCACTAAATTTAGAAGTTCTAAATGATTTAGTGACTAAATTTAGTCAAGTGAAATAACATTTAGAAAGCTAGGATCCTAATTAGTGTACTAAATCGGAAAAAGTGTGGCTTCTAACTGACTAAATCAGTGTTGCCAGATGGTTTCAACCTTTTATCTGTAGTGGGAACTGCTAAATCTGTATTATTCTTTTGCTGACTTTAACACTTTTATTACATGAAATATGCAGACCGACTCCTTTGTTATGTCTTGGTAAGTAGGACATAACATTACACGCTTTTGACGCTTATACACCGATATAAGGCTCTCTCCTATAGTCTATTCAATGGGTAGACCTATACAGCTCGACAAGGCCTTATATGAACATGGGTGACATTGACGGGAGCACTGCTGGTAAAGGAGAACTGTCAATCACATGTCAAAAATGACGTTTTTGTATGATAGAAGCCATTGTTTAGTTCCTTTTCTCACCACGTTCATATAAAGCCTTGTTTTTATTGCTTTGCCATAGACAAAATTTCCACTTTTGTTCTGAATGTTGTCTACCTTGTTATTTTGACAGGAAGTCAGGAACGATTATTGGAATTGACAGTTGTGTACAAATGTCCGATCGTAGCGGGTGAATCCGAAATTGTGCTTCTCAATTTTACGGTTTTTTTTTATTTATTTTGTTTACCCGATAATAATATTACAACTGTGTTAATTGGTTATACTGAGTTATAATTCGATATAATGAATGTGTTTTAAGTGTTGCAAAAGATAATTCGATTAATTTGGTGATGCCGACAATAGGTTTGGTCCGAATGGATCGATATCGTTGACTTTCTGTTTGATTCTTTATTAATCAGAAAAGCTTGTTTTAAAAGATGGAAAAGTCAGCACGGCCACGGACGGCTCTTAATGAGTGTGTCAAAGTGGTAGTGCGCTGCAGACCATTGTCGGAAAAAGAAAAGAAGGAAGGCTACGATGAGGTGAGTTATCAGGAGCTTTGTTGATATCGGTGCTAGGGCTGCGCAGTCCAGGTGCGTCAATCTAAATCGTCGACTGGTCTATCACAAGATATTTCTAGATACAACACACCTCGGGTAAAAAGAGTTTGTTGCTAGAAAATATATAAATACGCAAGCCTTATCCCGAACGGTTTTGACAAGAAGTGATAAGGGTTTATCGTTTGTTTTTGTGAAAAATATTGCGTAAACATACTTAATTTGCATCTTAAAAGGACCATTAGTATTTTAAGATCTCTCTATTCTCTAGATTTATAATAATATGACACGCGGCTTTTCGATGTGTTCCCATATAAATTGTTTCAGTCTCTTGCTAGAAATATCGATTTCTGAAAATGTTGTATAGTAATGAACTTATTTCACAATCTTTTTTAAAGGGACATTAAAAAAATATATGACTGAATGTGTTTTTTTTATGTCTGAAACAGTGTTTTATTCAGAAAAAAAAAATGTATTTTTAAATGAATGTATTTTTTAGTAAAATCGAAGAAAAGTAGTAATATTTTTAGTGCATAATATAATTATTTAGCATCTGTTACAACTTATAATACTTATTGTATTCTGCTTCATCATAAATTCATGAATAAAGAAATTTTAAATTACATATTAGAGCTTTGCTATTTTGCAACTTATGGGAATTCCTCTGTGACTTTGAGTTAATCAAAATAATCCTTTACACGAATAAACACTTCGTCACAAAATAAATTCTAATTTGTCCTTATGTCAACTATTTCCTGTAATAGATACCTTAAACGGAATATTTTAATTAATGGTAATGAGATTCTTTGCTAATTTATTTACATAAAGTTTTTGCTGAATAGGGATAATGTGATGCAGGTCCAACATACATTGTAATTAATTAAATCAGTAATGAATAAGTCATATATATTACATGTGATTACATTAAGAAATAAAAGCTGTTTATTTGACTTTATAATTTTACTAAGTACATGGTTTTTAGATGTTTGTTATTATTGTTAGTAAGCAACTCATAAGGTAAATATTTCTAATGAGACATAAAATTTAAGGTTAAGGTGGTTTTCCAATAATATCCTATTGTCTAACTTCATAATGTACGGGAAACCTTCAAACTTGTAAAGATGTACATTGCAATTAAAAGAGATATCTTGCAGAAGATACTTGATAGAACACTTTTCGAGTATTTGTTTGAATGTCTTTAGATCTTGACGTAAACTAGGAATCAGGGGACTAATATTTCGTGCCTCGTCCATTTCTCATACGTGTACGCGCGAGCGAAACAGTCTGAGAGTAAAGCGACATTCAAATTAAAATCAGGTCTTTAACTTATTAATTCAGACTAACAACCAAAATGAGTTTCGAAAGGAAGAAGGAAACGAGTGAAGAGGAGAAGACAGAAGCAACGTCGGAAGAGCCGTCAGAGTGTTGCCGCGAGAATCGAAATGTAGCGAAATTGTTTAGCTCAGTTTATGGCAAATTCATTAAAACCACCATTGTAGCTTGTGTCTATTTTATAAAATAAACTATAATTTACTTTTTATCTATCCAGTTAATGAGGCTACTGCCTACTACCTCCGCCGATGGCGAGATGATTGATTTCTTTGTGCACAACTTTTTTGCTATTCTCTGGAAATTGTATGCTCCACGTAAATAGATTCGAAACTTTTAATAAAAGGTGTTCTTTTTTGTCTATTATAGCTTTCTTGTCCGCATGATTGGTGTTTTGAAAACATTTCATCGAAAATAAAAAAGTTCTCCCGGATCGTTTATGTACTCAATGTAATAAACATCTAGGTCTCTAGGACGTTTGCCTAATTTTCTGAAAATAGTAATCCAGATGGTCACGCAGCTGTACAAGTCGTCCATATTATATGCAGCATGAAGCTCGTTGTCCGTATATGATCCGGCTGGGTCACGTAACCTTAACAACCTTGGGATCACGACTAATCCGAAACGTTGCTATAGTCCGGTTGGAGGACAAAGAGAAATTATTAGAGCACCTAAGTACCTAACTAAAACATCTCTGGAGACAAAAATTCCTTTTTGCTGCGCGAAGTTCTAATATTTTACTAGGTTCTAAAGTCTGGTCGCTGAATAGAGAGGAATTCGGTCATTGACCTCCTGTCTCTCACGATGATTATTTTGCGCAAGCACAAAAATACAGCATCTCAAATCGTATTACTTACATGTTATGTAATAAGTGCACCTAAACTACGCGCTATTTACTATTAATTACTATCAGAGGTGGCATACATTTCAGAGTACTTATAGTTTCGTTGTTTGGTTATTCAATATTTACTTTGCTCCTGTCTGCTCAAATGAACAGGTACTACGTCTATTAATTCTTGAATTAGTTATAATAAAGTTTATCTAGATTCTAGGGAAACTACCCGATCGTTGGCAGTCATCCTGGTTATGGCACCTTCGATTTTTGATTGAAAGTACCTACTACGAATGCCAATAATATGATTTTCTGTAGAATTAACTCTTAAAGTGCCAATAATTGGGTGTTTTAATTTACGTTTAAATCTTAAAATCGATTAAAATTTGATCGCACTTCAAGTTCTACTAGCTAATTGTACTTCTCACGCTCAGTAAACAAGAACGTATTCCTTTGATTGTGAAAATCGCCTCCAATTACTAAGCAATGTTTTATTTACCTAATTAAACATAATGAATTGGTTTTCTAAATGGGCAGAGGAAGGAAATAGTTAACTTTAACAATGAAGCGCTGGGTGAATCTATCTTTATAGATGTTATCCTGCACGGGAATCATTTAATTGTATGATAATAATATATTCGCTAGTCGCTACTCAATCGATACGTTTATTTACTTTACGAACTACCTACTTAATTTCCATTATTGAATAAGGAAACAGCAAGCTCTTAAGAGCGCACGTCAATGATCAAGATGTATGAAGTACAGCTGATACTTTTTTTTAAATACTGGCCTAATCCTTAAAATCTCGAATTCAAGCAAGATAAATAAGTCCCTCTTTATTAAACTGCAACTGCCGACATTCTTTAAAAACCCCAAGCCCAAAAAAAAAATACAAAATCTATCAAGATAAATCGGTCCTTTACAAAACTGCTACTGTTACTAACTTTTTAAGAATACCGTGTAATCACTCGAAATCTATCAGGTTAAATATCTAAGGTCCTTCTCTAGAAAATTGCAGTGCATAGTTAAAATGTCAGTGAGCTTTGTCTCGCGCCGTGTATTCTTTAGCTGAGTTGTGTCTGGTAAATACATTAGTCTGGGGACAATACGCGAAGAGTAACAATTGGTCCGGGGAGCATTGAACTGGGAGACACTGCGCTCCACATGCTAAATACTTGCTCAATGGGGGGGACAATATGCGGGCACACGACTTTTCGTCCTATTTTTTTTTGTTTCACTACGATTTCCTATGATATTTAACTTTTCCTAAAACCACCCCGTTCGGATGTACCTATCAGAGAACATCCTTCTGAAAGTAGCTTACAGCCTAGCCTAGCTTATATTCTAATCAAGGCGTAAAACAGTGAACACCATAAACTCCATAAACCATTATCCATACAAAATTAGTCCTGATGTTTATGTAACTTTGGGACCTAAAGCATTGTGTGTGATTTATTTTTGTGATTATCTGTACAAAATGTCCTGACATTTATAATATAACTTAGAGGCTTTTGTATGTGTGTGTTTTTTATATTGTGGCGTACCCTAGGTGAAGAAGGCGAAGGAGCAGAAATGGTTCGAGCGCCTCTCCACGTCTTCGAAGTCGCCGGCTGACAGTAAGAGTAACGGCCCCTTACAGGTGTGAAGCTGGAAGTGACATGGCCGCACTAACTGGGCGAGGAACGCTTGTAAACATTGACCTTTCTCAACAAAACCATTTCACTTGCCGTTTGAATTTTGGACCCTAAAAGTTTGAGGCTTCATTTTCTTTAAAGACGTTTCCTGGAACAATAATCACATCTAAATCTTAACTATGGTATTTAGTTTGAGAGACCAAGACATTTCACTTTTGGAACCAACATTTTCGAGGTTTCCGTAACTTTAATGATGTTGCCTTAATTCTCAAGCAACAACACTGCCATAAACTGCATACATATTGATTTTCATTCTTTTATCTGAATTCCATTAAACCAACTTTAGTACCCCAAAAATATGCTCATGATCCTACGTTTTTTGCGATTGAGTCGACAGTACGAATTTCATTTAAATGTGCTACTTTCAGTATCGTTGCATTCAGTGTGCAAAATTACATCGAAATGGTTCCAAGCGTTACTGGATATAAATATTTTCCATTATTGGATGAATGAATACTTCGTATTCAAATAACTAATCTCACCCAACGGATTAGTGACACAAGATAAGTGGGAATTGGAATAATTGTTCAGAGAGGTCATTGTCTCGCTACATCAGATTAGTCATCGCTTTCAGAAGTTTTCATTATTCACTGATGAGCCATTATTGTAACTACGGTGGTGGTGTAGTTGTACAGCTTGTACTATATTATGCATGAATCATGATTCATAAGGGAAATGATGCCCACAAAACTATAAAACGCTTCTCACGTCACGTAGGGATTAGGGAATTGGTGGAATAAAATATTTACGCCTATAGTGCTATTTAAATAGTCTACACTGTACATATTATACTTATAGGTAATTTGGAAACAATCGTAACAATATCGTATCGTATCGTATCGTATGTACCAATAAATTATGAATAGTGTAATGTATTTTTATATCTTTGCATCACTTTCGCGTTTAGATAACCTTAACGATAGCTGATAATAACATAGATTTCGGTGGCATTGAATTATCGTCAGTGCAAACTGCGACTAATATAAATAACATAGACTATTTTAGGTAATGGTGTTGGTATTATGTATTGAAAATTATGTAAAATCTGACCTAAGTACTACTAGATACTACACAGGATCTGGCTGTTTACCAATCCTACCTGCTGTCCATTCGTTTTGATTTTGATGCAAGACTAGATTGTTTTCTCAATAGTTCTACTTTTTGAAATCCATTTTATAGAGCCCTTAAAAAGTCCCTTAGGAAACATCATTTCTTAATTTGAAACAATATTAATGCAATATGGTTTTTTGTAGGTGGTGAAAGTTTGGCCAGATCGAGGGGCGATCCAGGTGTATAATCCTAAGGGCCAGGACAAGCTGTTCACGTACGATGCCGCCTACGACTGCACAGCTGACACACAGACTATTTACGATGAAATGGTAAGACGTTAAGACCTTGTCTTTTTACTCCTGCAAAAAAATACAATATTAAAAAAAAAAAAACATAGTGGCAGCGGTGGGATCTATAAATTATTTCAATATTTTCTACAATAGAAAGAAGCTCTAGTTGTAATAAGAATATGTAATAAACCGATTATGTACGCCCACTTGTTATAATATAGGAAGAGATCTGAAAAATAACTCTGTTGCGATATGCAAATTATTCACACTTCGGCCATGACATTTCTAGGCTGAGAGCATCAAATTTAGATAATTCTCTTCCTTTTAGCTGTAGCAGCTTTTGAAATTTTATTTGTACACTATTTACATCTGCATAAAATATCATACAGGATGGTCCCAAATTAAACAATTATCAATATCTAAGTAGTTAGGTCAAAAATAGAACTGACGAAAATTGTATGAGACATGAGTTTGCTCTGAAACTAAAACAGTTTATAATTCAGCTGCCAAACGTAAAGACTAAAAATATTTTAAATTATTTAAATTGAAAACATTCATCACCTACTAACAAAATTATGTTCTTATAATGACAAAAACGTGTGATAATTTATTTAATACATTATGTAGATTTGCCATGACCAAACTTTAACAGAATATGAAGATCACATTAAAATGCATTTTTGGCAATGGCTTAGACATCACATAATATTATTGTCTGACTGTAACATCGAAATTTGACTTTACGAAGCCCTATCAAACGGCAAACGGCTTCCTACGCGGATCACTCCGTCATTCCTGAATCTGCATCAAAGCCAATTCTCTGTTGAGTCAGCAAGTGGGCGACAGCCGACAGGTAGAAATATGGGTATGAAAATATTTTGGCAATGTAATAGTCGCGGAAGTGACAAAGTTTCTGAAATACGATTAGTTTATGGGTACTAAAATATGGTTAGAAGAGGGGATATAAATTGTGAAATTCATTATATTATGTAATATTAATTTTCGCAACTTTAATGCATGATAGATTTTAGTTGTTCTATGTTTTCACAAAACTGTAAACTTCATCTCAAAGACACAATAAAAGTATTTCCAATATACACACAATACAAATTGTAATAAATATAATATTATAACTAACTGTCCCGGCAAATGTCGTTTTGCCATATAAAGTATTTCGCCCATATTATTTTATTGAAGTGACTAAATAAGCATGGCTAATGGCACCATGGCAACGTCCATCGCTATCCCGTCGCACAAACAATGGTCGCCGTCAGTCCCGAGTTGTAATAATTTACTATTATTTATTCAACAAATGCACTTATCAATATAAAAAGTAGCCAGTAGCCGATTATCAGACCTACCATTACTGAATATGCATATAAAATTTGGTAAAAATCAGTAAAGCCGTTTTGGAGGAGTACGGTAACTAACATTGTGACACGAGAATTTTATATATAAGATTATTGTTCATACGCCCAGGTCTTATATTTAGACATTATTCAGCCTTGTAAAAATGAACTAGAAGTGAGTATTGATTCTAAACTACTGAAGTAATACGAAGGTCAGACTGTTAAGTATTCAATCGATTACATTTAGCACTTAACTACATGTAGCATACTGCATGATATTAGTTTAACCTGATTTTGTTTGAGTACTCACTCTCGAGGTAAATGTTGTGAAAAACAGCGATTTTAATTATTCAATAGATCATAAAATATTATGTGGCGTACCTGTTTCTGAAACAATTTTACAGATATTACTTGCAGTAGAAAACCCCGAGGTTTTACTACAAGACAATGCTACTATTGTAAGAATCGTAAACATTTACGAAGCGAACTAATAACACGATTCACGAGTAGGTCAATAATATTACGTGCAATATAATGCAGTCACGAAACATTAAAAACGTTCCAAGTTTATCAATGAAATTTGTAAAATCTAGTAGTTTTATTCCAAGTCAAATATCTAATGAATAAGAAACTAACTACTTCAACTTTAAACTCAACAAAAACTGCAACATTGAGACTGCACCCACTTACTTTAATAGGAACAAAACTTTTTAAGATTAGTGTATTTTTTATTCTTTTGGATTAAGGGTCTTAATTATAGTCTAGTTAATTAACGGCTGACGATTAGGTGATAAAATATACATTGAAAAAATGAATTCAGGAAGAACAAAACTGTAATATTCATTAAAAGACTGAAATGTATTCCATGACTGATTTGATCGCTGGAGTTGCTGGGTGAACGATGATATCCAATAAGAAATACAAAATTAGACGATAAATGAATCTGTTCACGAAGCAAGACAAAAAACATGCTAATATTAGCAATAAAAACTGGTATAATTAATGCAAATGCAAAACGTGCGATGCCACTAAGTAAACGAACATTAGAAGCACAGGTTCCAGATAATATGTGTTTTGTGACTCATGTTTATGATTTACACTGTATGTATTACTGGACATGTTTTGCAGTGCTCGGTCCAAGAAAAACAACATTTCCATGTAATATTATTGCCTTTTGTTCGTTCAATGCTCTATGGCCGCCATGAAAGAGTTGACGATTGGGTTATAACTTATTAACAATGTATCGAACGTGGTCACTTCCTAAGTAATAAAGTTTGCACCATGAAGTTAATATAACATAATGGCAAACGCGATAAAAGTCGATTCAACATTCCTACAATGCAACTTGAATTGAATACCGACTTTAGTGATTGAATACCGTTATTTTCAACTGGGTATTTCATTTTCAATTTCCATTCTATTTGCATTATACCTATTTGATTTGAAAGTATCGGATTTAAGGCTCTTTTTCTGAATTTCTTTGTCGAAGTGGTTTTACAACTTTAATCAACGCAATCATTCAAGGCATGATATATCGACTACAAGATGATGGTCATTAATAATGATGGTTTCCTCTATAATTTTCAACAATTATTATATAATCGTATGTGATTCCACTGTTCTAGTGAGACAGTCAAGGTTGTGCGCACACGCAGAGCTTTGTTGACGTCACCCGCGCGTGGCATCTCCCCGATTTAGCGAGTAATCGCGTCAACTGGATGTTTGTATTTTAGATTTCCCTCCACGACAAATCATATCAAGCACTTTTTCACTACCATCTTTAACTTCTGCAAAATGTAAACAATGTAATTGGGAATTTTTGTAACAGAGCAGGTAATTCTTCGATTACATGTCTGAAGTGGGGTAAATTATAATGGAAACTCGAAATGAATCCTGATTGTGAAATGATTTAAAAGGGTTCTTGAAACTTAGTGGTTACCATGTATATTGAAACCCAGGCCATAATAATAAACATAACATGGAATAATGAATACTGAGGGGCTAAATTATTATGCCTTTGCGTGCATAAAGTAGGCCAGCGTCTCCCTAGTCCTGAGTACTCCTGAGTGTATCCAGGTCAATTGCGTCATCAGGTTGATAGGACTTGAAATATTTATGTACATTCTGTAGCCGTAACCTTTTCAGGTGGTTGGGTACAGTTCATTAAAATTAACAATACAATTATCACAATGACCTCGCAAAATAACGACCATGTTGTCCGGTATTGGATGTTCAAAGAACCCAAAACGTTTAAATTTTGAATAAACGTGGATTTAAAATTCAAGAAGATATAGAAGTAATAAATATTATTATTAAACACTGATTTTATCTTGATTTCATTTATGCCTTGATCTTAACTTACAAAATATGTTTGTAGGTACGTTGCAGCTTGTAGCAGCTAGGCTACAGTAGTCGTGTGTGTTCGTGCATATTTTATAAATGAAAACATTTTAGCCATTGCATAATATGTAACATAATATTATGAAGATTAATACAGACTTACACTAATTCATCCATACAAAGTACCTGATTTAATAATAATCAAAATGCAATAAAACATATTTTTATAGGAGCAAAATTTACTGACACGAGCTCTTAAAATTATAGTTTAAAGTTTAAACCTTGCTCTGGTTTAGGATTATCGTATTAAAACATCGGTCATGTAAAAGGACTAAAGTCTCAACTCTATTATGGGATTTCCTATTTTGTGAAATAGATTAAAATATTGATCATTGTTATTATCATGGACGCATACTACACTTCTAAAAGTATGTAATGAGACTATTCTATAATGATAAGATGTCTTTTGATTTAGATCTAGAGAAGCAATTTGATCATGCACCTGACTAACTATCCAATTGTTTATTTCTAGGTCCGTCCGCTGGTCGCTTCCGTCCTGGACGGGTTCAATGGGTGTGTGTTTGCCTACGGGCAAACTGGCACAGGCAAAACCCACACTATGGAGGGTTCCAATGAGCACGAGGGACTTATACCACGTGCCTTCCGCCACATATGGGCCCACATAGAGAACAACGCCTCGCCAGATGTCACCCACCTGGTTTCCTGCTCCTACGTGGAGCTGTACTTAGAAGATGTAAGGGATCTCCTCTCCAAAGACTGCAAAAAACTTACTATTAGAGGACAGGTTTGTACTTTAAAGCTTATTTAAAATACTATTTTGGTTTTGTTTTATCGTATTATGAGTTTCTTCCTTACCTATCATTGTAAGTACATAGTGCATAATATTATCTGCACGTAATGTTCTGATAACAAATCAATGACTTTAGTAAATGATAAGAAATATACACAAGGATATTATTTAAAGTAGTACGAAAGTCTAGAATTGTGTAGATTGACGAACAAGATTTTGAACTACAATAAGATCATTCGACATTCGTACAAGATGTTTTTTTTTGCACAAAATGCAAATGTCACGAATATACCCTGCAGCTATAGTTTCTAGTTTGCTGTAGTTTACAAATATGCGTTTAATTTTGTTTGTGCATATACTTTACTATTATTATGCTTAAGCTACTTTCATAGATTGTTTATAATTGGCTTTTCCTTCATTCAAAACTAAAACTTTGTCGCGATGACGTGATACACTACAATTAAGTTAATTTGGCTCTATTCCAGACGCGTGGGATCCTTGATGAATATTGATCCGAGTATTGTTACGTTCATTCATAAAATATAACTAGTATAGCGCGTAACGCAATACGTGTAATGACGTCACATAAGATCGATTGTAGGTATTGGCTTTGTAATGCAGATTTGATAGAAGCAAGTGAAATAAAGTCATAAGTCATAACTCATAGGTACAAAATATATCCATTAAGTGAAAATTTAACTCCCGATGGTATGGCTATTGCTCTTATCCTTTTCGTGAAGATTTTCAGTCTTTTTTTTAATATTAGGTACAACAAAAACAATTAAGATTAAATCCTTGAGCCACTAAATATATTTCAATAATTCCATTTAACATAATTATCTTTAAATTTGTTAACCTTTATCGATTACTTTATTACGCTAATGATATTATCTGGATTATGTATTATTTATCTGCTTCGTCCTTTGTCACTTGTACCACAGAATAGATAATAGTACAACTTATACAGTGTAGGTACTCTTTTCTAAATTCCTGTTCATCAAGGGGCCGGGTGCCATCGAAATTCTCATACAACGTAAAACCAAAATCATTTTCTCATACGAAAATATTTAACATGTTTGAGTTATTTTTTAGCTTAAAATAGTAATTACCTAGGTTTCTGCACAAAAATTAACTACAAAATATTTAAACACTAAAAAATAATGATTTTGCCATCGAAATTCTCATACAACGTAATAACGTTGTATGAGAATTTCGATGGCACCCGGCCTCTTAATTGTTTTTTCCAAATCTTAAGATTTTTATGCCTTTGTTTATGTTGATTTTTGTACGGAATATTTTATTTTTTTCATTTTCAGAGGTGGTCTTAATTGTAGTATTTGATAGACCTCGAAAAACGAAGTTCAATAAGAAGGTCAATTCAAAGCCTAACATTGGCCTACATCCAAATCTACCCACATTGCTGGCAATCCAATATTTGCCTTATTTTTGGAACGAAATGAGACCTACATTTTTTCGTCAAAGTTGGCAGAGATTGAAAGAAAATGAATATTACGACTTCATTTTACTGCCTTTGATTTTGCTTCTGTGCCTACTTAAGCCTGCTGTGATAAATCGATATGCTTAGTCGTTATGCATTACGCTAGTATCTGGGAAGCCTCTTCTGTTGATAGTTCGACGTTCCTTGAGCATAGCGGTCGTTCTGAATCATCTGAATTGTTCTTTTGTGTTTTATCGTGTGTAATTGAAGGCTATGAATGGATTATTTATTAATGACTATCGCTACAACATCATCTGAAGCTTCGTGTGGTATCCAATGCCTAATAGTCATTAATTAAAATGACATCTTCAGTGAGAGTCATAGTGGTTAGTATGGATGACCTTTTCACAAAATCAATGAAAGATACATTTTGATGATGTTCAACAGAGAATCAGCATTCAGAATATGTATATTCAAAGTCAATTTATTGTTGTCAGCAGTAGTGAGTAATCAGACCATCACATGCTGGCTAAACCAAGGCTAAAGGCTGAATAGAAAAAGTAGTGTACAGACAGACTACCTATTATGGTTATTGTAGGTACTTCTAATGACTTTACTATTGTTTTGAAATTTGTTGGTCAATAAAATTTTGACCTTAGACTTAGTTTTGCAACAGAACAAAAAGATTCGCTACAATTGCAGATAATGTGGTTTTAAAAACACAATAAAAGTGATATTATTCTTGACCTAATAAATACACAACACAACTGAAAAAACTGGTAAAAACTCTTGATTAGCCAACCTAATAAAGCCAAACATTCGTATGTTTCGCCTCATATTCTCTTAACGCAAAAACTAGCGTCTTTTTTCTATAACATAAATTACATAGTATGGTATTTAATTGCAAGCAGTATTAATAATAAATATTAACATTATAATGCTAGTTGGTACTAATTACAAAAACAGGTGAATCAGTGCAAAATCTATAAAAGCTAAAACCTCTTAGTCCCCCTGGTAGATTAGGAGTAGAGTCCGTTCAAATCTCATTTTATTTTAATGACAACTAATTGTTAACTTACTTAAAATGGGCATCAGGTTGAACTAATTAGCATATTGTTTTTAGTGCTTATGATGCTTCCTAATGAAAAAGCATTTTATCCAATTATTATCGTTTATTTGTTTAAAACACGTTTCACCTAGGATGTCTAATAAAACTTGTTAGACATCCTAGATGAAACGTGTTTTGGTCATTTACTTTGACATTTTTTAATGTAAATTAAAAAGTGGTTAATCAAAGTTATCGACATTTGAAAATGTTTTACGCTTATATGTATCTATTAGAAAATAGTAGGTATAATAAATTTAATATACCTGCCTGATTTCATTCAATTTCATTTCTAACAGTTTATACAAATCTTTATCATCGCCTTACTGTTTACATATTATAAGATTCCATTGATGGAGTATTCCAACCTAACAAGCACCCATACAAACAAAGTTACTAAATACACCGATCTCACAATAGAAATAAAATCACAGTGGAAAGTAAACTCAGTCAAAACCGTACCCATAATAATTATTTCAACCACTGGCATCATACCGAAAGCATTACATACCTATTACCTACTTCCCTCAAAACACTTGACGTTCATCCACTGACGTACATCACCTTACAAAAAGCAGTCATTCTCAAGTCTCAACACATGCCGCATCGTTCGTAAATTCCTATCAATTAATGATTAAACTGTCCCATCACCTGAAGTTGCTTGGCCACAAGCCCGCAACTTCAGTAGACCCCGCAAGGGAGAAAAGAAATTTTTAAGAAACATAATAATAATAATATACTTTATTGCATTCCACAAAATTATACATGAAAAAGAAAACAGTAAAAGCTGAAAAAGTTAAAAGACAACACAATTCTGGCGGCCTTATCGATAAATACTAATATCTTCCAGGCAACCATCTTACAACGTACATTGATATTAAGATAATTTAAAAACGGGTGGATGCATAATATGATTAAAAAACATTTCATTATGATTATATTGAATCGAACCTTAACATTTTCTTTAAGGAATTAAACGGGTTCTACATACCGGAGATGACGTCGGTGGTCTGTAAGTCCGCGGCCGAGATGGTTCGAGCTATGCGGGCAGGCAACCGCAACAGAGCCTCCGGCAGAACAGACATGAATGAGCACTCTTCTAGAAGTCATGCTGTGTTCCTGGTAACCGTGGAGACAGCACACCGAGCTACCAATAGGATAAGGTGAGTCTTGCTTAACGCCGTCTAAAGTAATAGGAGCCCAGAAAAACTATAACGCAAAAATAAAGCATCAACAATATGTGGGAAAGTTATAAAAAATTTAGTGTAAGGATTTAAAAATCTAGCCGTGAAAATTTTACCTTTGAGTTAATTGATCCAAATTGTAGCCCGCGCCCGTCTCGAAAAGTGAATTCATCACACTGATGCAGATGTCATCAAATCATGTTCAGGGTTGCCCGTATAATCAGGTACAAATTTTGTTTATATGCAAATTGTGACCTACCTCTTTTGTTGAAAAAATTAAACAATACTTATTTTTAAGAACCCTAAAAACAATGAAACAGATAGGCTAGGTACGTACAAGTAAACGCAAGAATGACATTTTACTTAAAATATTGCGTCTTACGTAATATAAATATTGATTTGCAACTAATAATAAAGAATTCATAATAATATTTACGCAGGAACGAAGTAAAGGTAATAACCTCCGAAGCCAATTCACGCACATGTAAGGTTTCTTTTTATAAAAGCAGCTTTGCCTAGGCACAAGACACCTATTGCTGTTTCTATCGAATTAAAAAGAGGTCACCGGAAAGGTGAACAACTGAATAATGGTGATCCTGTTATAAAAAATTTAGGTCTTTTTAAAAAATTTGGTAAACTAGCTAAAAGCCGAGCTTTGTGAGGGCTCGATCGCGTCGTCACTCCTTGACTGACTGATGATAACACATCTACTATATGTAGACCTTGGCTGACTGATGAATGAGGATTTAAACACATCTACATATAAATAAAAATTACTATGTTAAAGCACAAATCAATAAGCGTGATAGTTTTTTCGTAAAGTGTACCAGAAAATGTATTAGTTGTGGGATATACTAGGGCTCGCTTTGCTCGCCCTGATAATATTATGTAAACCTGTGAAATTGTGATATTTAAAGATGGGTAAACGTCCGGGCCAATTGGAATTTTTGGCGTTTATCCATCTATATGTACCTATAGATAGAAAAATGCCCAGGCGTTAGGCAGATTATTACATTTATAGGCATTTTCCTCATCTCTGGTTGTATGGAGAGTCGAAAAATTGCAATATTTTCGTCCAGCTTTAATGAGTCCATCCTTGTGGAGTCATCTTTTTAAGTGGTGACGCACTGCTCAGTCCATATCGAAGACAATGTGGTATCGTGGTTCTCTCTTACAAAACGTGTCCACTTGCTCAATCGGTTCTATAATTGGTTCTTTTATATTTTTTGTGGTGACCAAAATGCGGCCAGCGACCGTAACGTGCGTCCAAAGTGATTACTGTTCCAGGTAAAATGTTTTTATCAATGCACTTCCACAAATTTGTGAGGTGCAAAACTATTTATAAATATATTCTTGTGTAAGAATTGTGAGGTATACTGCTGCAGGTACAGTACCTACCCAGAATAATAAACAAGAAATTTTAAGCAGACTTAGAATATAGGAACGTTTTGGAATCTGTTTTTGCGAATTGCAATATTCTATGTATTGACGAGATGATTCTTTGCCCCTTTACATTCAACAAGTACGTATGTATCTTAAAGTAAAAATTAAACTAAGCCCTTAAGAAGGACCGAGTAAGGTCATCAAAGCATTTAAATTTTATTGATTAAATCCTCTTTTTCTAATAAATACTAAAAAACTATACATCCCATTTAAGTAAAAAACTTAATAGCTGGTCATTAAGAGTTAAGACCACATCATTAAGATGTATTTAGCAGACTCATTATTACCTAGTATAAGCCAAAAACAAATTAATTATAGAAGGTAGACATAAGAATATTGGCAAACTACCCTAAGACTTTCTAATTGTTTTCCGTTTCTATAATGCTTCATATATAAATTAAATAAAACAGCAATAAAATTAAACGCTTATGGTTAAAGACTATAAATTGAAATTTAACATAAGGGATCTAAGTTTAATTGCTTAAGCACTAGTCAATCAATTTATTTGTAATTTTATATGATCATGCGACTTTGTAACACCTATTCGGTGGTTTTGTATGACTCACATCAATCATTAACAGCTGCTGTACTTTATTATGGCTCTCTGACCTCAATTCCTCACGCGGCTACAGGACATTTAAGGTATTATCCCATCGATAACTAGACTAAGGTTAGCCATGTGATGTGCAATTAGATAGATACCTAAAGAATCTAACAAATTTTTTAGAAAAAATCTGAGGATAATGATGTTAGTAACATTTGTTGGTCATTTTTTTTTATGTAAGGTCGAGAGTTACTTTTTATGCAATACTAGGACAGCCATTAAGACTATTTCACATAAATGTGGAACATAGAGTATGCTTTTGTTATTGTTCAACTGAGCAAGAAGGTAGGGATGGAAAGTTTTGGGTTTTCAGGCGTAATCAGGAAGATTAGCCGAGCGTGAACTGAAGGTTGCTCGTACAGCCTTCACGAAATTCATAATACGAGACGAAGAAAAAGTTCAAATATAAAAACGCCAGACGTCAGTTTCTAATGTAATGAATAATGATGAGTCACTCATAATTACATGCGTGGCAATGAAAAATCACAATGCAAATAAAGATTTGAAGTCGGTACACTACCAGCCCAGAACTAAGATAGTTACTTGACATAGAACTTAGCCAGTACCGACTTCAAAAGAATGAAAATTGAGTACAGAATTCGTTAAGATTTTGTCGAATTTTGAAAAAGGCATTAATGAGTAATGAAGAATAAGAATTATTTCATACTTTTTAGGTCATTTTAAGAATATGGTTTTTTCCTTGGAAGGCGGGAATTTTACTCTTTTTAGTTATCTACAAGACAAGGCTTTATGCGTAGATAGCCACTACGATTTACGAATATTAACTATCCACATTAAGTATATTACTGTAAGCGAAATTGTGGTAAATCGGTTCACAAACGGCGAAGTTATGGTTGAACATACAAAAAAAATATATACAGACGAACATATAACCTCCTCCTTTTTGGAAGTCGGTTAAAAACACCACATGCGATATATTAATTAAGAATAACACGTAAATGGATGGCAATGTTATAAAGGAAATTCTAAAGGGACTAGACGTGTGGCAGAGATAAGACTAGTTACATACTATACGTCTTTCATAGTTTTCTACAACTAGTAAGTAAGTGCAATGAAAGTAAATCCAATTAAAAATATGTAGTGTTATTATTGTTACAAACAACCTGTTTTCGGATAGGTCAGTACAATTAGTGTAAATAATTTAGATCTCTTGGGCACGAAACAGAGCTGTTACGTAAGTAGGCTTGCTCTTCAAGTGCAGGCACATTTTATTTTATTCGTCTCACACCGTTGGCCAGTGATAAATAAAAAAACAATGGAAAGTGTTGCACGTGAATCACGAAAAACAACTCGGATGTTTCTGTAATTGCTTATTGCATTACATTGCGTTCGCGATCTGTATCTTCTTTTTGTCCAGCACCAAATAAGAATTACTGCGATTTATTCGGATGACTTCAACCTAATTATATTTTTCTTTAACTTGGAAGTTCTATCGTCTTCCTCTTAAGCTCCTAGTTCCTTGGCGTAGTAACATAATATAACATATTGTTCTCTTCTGTTCCGGAAATCTACCTGCCCTTGCTTGAGAACCAGCTGTTTTTTTTTTGCGACTCCATAGTATTATCACCTTCAGCCTTAGATACTTATTATGACTTGTTACTTCCTACGCGTTTTGCGTCAAACACCGTACTTATAATTACTATCGGAGCCTCTACAGGCTAGGACTACGTTACGCATACGATAATTATCAATGACTTCGACGCTTTACTATCAGTGTGGGACGCACCCACATCTTATATCAAATGTTTACTCATTTCCTTATGTGGTATTGTCGGTTTAACAGTCTGAATTCGGTAATGTGCCCTTAAAACTACGTAGAGTAAGTAGTAGTAGACGCTTATTATAGTAAGTTTATCTGATAGTTCTGGCTAAATATGCTGAGAAATGGGGGCACCGTATTAAGTGATTTATGGGATGATTTCTTAGGTTTTCAAGTCAGGTAAGGTATCATTAGAAAATCAGGACTCCTAAGTAATATTGTAATAGGATTTAGGGTGGTACGTAAACTAGGCTCTAGCAGTAGTCTAGGGTGGGAAATAGAATCCCACCCTGAGGTATTTCCTCAAATTTAAGGAGTAATCTGAAAACTGTAGTTATAACTGTTATTATAAACTGTTTATTTTCAATTATCGAGCTATGACATGCAAGGTCAGTAAATATCAAAAGTGTGAATATTAACACATTGTTGATTTTCATTTCCTCAATCGATCGAGTGTTTGCTGTAACGTATTTGTCTATTTGAGCTCGTGTCTCAATATTTGTTTTTACTTCAAGCTTTACTTTGGCTTGGTCATGAAGCCCATATAAAGCCGAAGGTCTAGACTCTAGATGATATCCGACTTAACATTGTTGTAAAAACATGATGACGATTTACTTAGTCATTGAATTTATGAGAGTAGGCGTGCTAGCGTGCTAGGGATAAATGTACAGATTTTATGATGTTTCTAGATGATAGCAAATTGTACATACATTTTATATTGAAGAGTCAAGGTACCGAAAATCAAAAGCCAATGGAAATGCAATATTGAATAGTTGTTGTTAAATTTTTATTATGCAACCTCTTAAGAAATGTTTTATAAAGATTTCAATGCCAGTTCAGCCACTTTGTACAAAGTGGTAGCCTAAATATAAGTTTACGATTCATAACCTACATAACATCGATTCTTGTGTAGAAATAGTTTGTCCCGGAATCTTCAACGCGTAATGCGTTTACAAAACAATAACAGTTTATACAATACACCGTAAAATTCATGATGTAAAACATGATTGTAATGCTTCAAGTGCCTAATAGCATAATTATCTTTTTAACCCCCGACAAAAAAGAGGTGTGTTATAAGTTTGACGTGTCTGTCTGTCTGTGTGTATCTGTCCGTGGCATCGTAGCATCCAAACGGGTGGACCGATTTTGATCTAGTTTTTTTTTTGTTTGAAAGCTGACATGATCGAGAGTGTTCTTAGCTATAGTTTATCTTCATCAGCCTGCTCAGTGCTGGAAAATCGCGGTTTATCTGGTTCGTGAAAGGCCGTTAGCAACTTGCAGTCGTTTGATGAGTTTTATATTTTGCATTCTGGTTCGTGATATTTATGAATTACATACACATTAATGGGAAGTTGACCTGGTGCTACAGCATCACCTGGTAATCAATAGGATACCCAACTCCTCACCAACTTAGAGCAGTGGTTTCGTGTTTGGGCTCATTTTAATTGCAACAACCAGTAAGACGTAGATAAACACTAAATATTTGCATGCTGCTGCTGCAACATCACCTGGATTCTATAGGAGCCGAGCTCCGTATGAACCCAGAGTGGAGGTTTCATGTTTGGGCTTATATTAACGGCCTCTTATCGATATTCAAAGGTAATCATGGGGATATGATCCTGCTGATAGGAATTATTCTGTACTATAACCAACACAAGTTTAAAAAGCATGAAATAAAATTAAATTAAGAAATTAAAAAAAAACCCCACCAAAAAACTTTAAAAAGTAATGAAATAATATTTACTGACTTTTAAGTTCAAATAATTCCTAAGTGTAAAGTAATATTTTAGTCCATACCTAATTGTTATCAAGGTGTGTCGGGGGACCGCTAATGTAGATGTTTGATTTCACATAACATTATAGTTTAAGGATCAAACCGAATCGAGATATTCAGCGTCTTGACGGTTGTAAGTTGTAATTTACTTGGCGGTACCCCGACACATCGTGACAACAATTATTATGGATTAAAATATTACTTTACACTTAGGAATTATTTGAACTTAAAGCCAGTAAATATTATTTCATTACTTTTTAAAGTTTTTTGGCGGGGGTTTTTTAAATTTCTTAATTTTAAATGAAATAATACTACTATAATATGACGTATAATTTGGCTTATATGATATATCTTCAGCTGGTTTTGATAACATCGCTAATTAGGATTAGAATGTTTATGTAGTTTCATAATCTAGGTGATTCACTGTTTGTCTACATGTACTGGAGGCGCAATGACCATTTCTTGTACCTACGTGTGTAATGCGTTATGCTCTAAATATTCAATTTGCTAGAATTGCGTATAGGATGGGCCAATGATCGGACTCTCAGACTCATTGCCCGTTTCCGACAGGCCTTTGTAGGGTCCTCGGTGACTGTGTATATTGATCCTAATACTCATTTCCGTTGTAACAATATGTTTATGTAAATAGTGGTTAAGCAACCCACTAAGTTACGTTAACACTTTAGTAGTGTTTAGCATAAGCCTTGAACTTCAAGGTTCCTTTTTACTGCTTTTTGTGAGGGATAATGTTGGGGATTATTTTTCTACCTATTAGAGTCTAGCTAGACCTAAAATCTAGCTTACAAAAAATTATAAAAGACTTCTTGTATCCGACGTTAGATTAGACGTGTCGTCACGTCGAGTAGGATTCCTACCGATATAATATACATGTTATTCATGCTCCCTTCTTTCTACGTGGAGGTCCTTCTGACATTTCAGGCTTTAGGCATCCTTTGAGTATTTTCTACGTCGCAGATAACATTCCTAATGAGCCGAACTTTTTAATTTGCAGGGTAGGCAAATTGAACCTAGTGGACTTGGCGGGCAGCGAGAGGCAGCGCAAGACTGGCGCGTCAGCGGACCGGCTGCGGGAAGCGTCGCGCATCAACCAGGCTCTCTCGTCTCTGGGCAACGTCATCTCGGCGCTTGCGGAGAACAGTCCCCATGTTCCGTACAGGTATTAATACCTTAGTTATTAGTATCTGCTATTACCAATGACAGCTTAGCTGTGCTGTGGAAGTTTTGTAAAAATTCGTTGGACCTATCGAATATATATATTGCTATCGCGCTCCTATTTCGCATATTATCTATAAGAGATGAGATCGCAGTATTTTTGTTCGTGTGAGAGATATAAAATAAAAAGATGTAAGTAATTTTTTTTATAATATTTTTTTATAAAAAATGGAATGGCGAAATTCGTATGAGTAGATGGATATCAAAAAGATAACATGAACAAAATGCTGTTACATTATGTTTTTAGCATACTAGATAGGTTATAAATATTAATTCTGCATGCAAGGTTGCTATTTCACTATTTGTAGAAAAATAATTAGTGTCTCAGTGGGAACATAATATTTTGCAATAATTTATTGCAATTTCTACATTTGAATGAAGGAATTGCAACAAAATTTACTGTTTGAATCGAATCTACTTAGAGTAGTATGTAGGTGTTGCATTGATAAACTTACAGGTTAAATAAACGAATTGCAACGCGGGTTAAATGTTACCATACTGCGGACTGCCACTCACTTCAATGAATCAAAATGCCAACGAAACTCTTATCAGTTTAAGTGGTTGAATATAAGAATTGCAACTATACTACTGATGAATGTAGTTAATATAACAAATACAGTCACTGCTAACTGTTTATTATATTTTAAATAATTACAATGAGTTATCTCACTGGCTAAAAGTATGATTTGCATCTAATCAACTCACTGGTTGAACATAGGAATTGCAATAAATCAAGTCACTGCTTAAATTTTGGAATTGCAATGAATCAAGTCTCTGGTTGAATGTTTGAATTGCAATAAATTAAGTCAGTGGTTGAACGTTGGAATTGCTACGAATCAAGTCACTGGTCGAATGTTGGCATTGCAATGAATCAAGTCACTTGTTGAACGCGTTGACATTGCAATGAATCAAGTCACTGGTTGAACGTTGGCATTGCAATACCTAAATCAAATCTCTGGTTAAACGTATATTGCAACGTATCAATTACTATCAACTTACTGATTGAATGCGAGGATTGCAGCGAATTATAATACAACTTTTAATTGTAAATATTTTTGTTTAATAGCTAAAATATGTTCTACGTCTTTTTTAATAAGTTATGTATTTTGTTAAGCGGCACTAACACTCGGAATACGTCACATGTCGAAAAGATATCGCCACGCCCAAGATCACACAATGTTAGATTTAGGTAAACCATATTTCACTGAAATGCTTTATATACTCTGTACGACTAGAAATGTATTTATCGGAATGGGCGAGTATTTAGTGTAAATAACTAACTATGCATTATGGATGTTACAAATTAAAGTTTTACCTACATCTTACACATTACATGTATTTATAAAACACAAAAGCAACGTTTGTGGCACGCTTTTTGGTATTTGGTTTTTATTATTTTTATCATAATGTCATCATTTTTATTATTAATTTTATTAAAATAATGATTAGTATAAAATTATGATACAGATTTTACCTCGATGATATTTTCTTTTCAGAGATTCAAAGCTTACGCGGATCCTTCAGGATTCGCTGGGCGGTAACAGCAAGACGATAATGATTGCTAACATCGGTCCAGCTTCATATAACTACGATGAAACTATTACGACCCTTCGATATGCCCATCGAGCTAAGGGTAAGCTCTTTTTAGGGTTCCGTAGCCAAATGGCAAAAAACGGAACCCTACTGCATTAAGATTTTGATACAATAATGGAATCATTATTAAAAATTTTAGGGGTCCCCATAGGTACAACTAAATTAAAAATTATTTTTTTCATCTAACCTATGCGTGTGGGGTATCTATGGATAGGTCTTCAAAAGTCATATTGAGGTTTCTAATATAATTTTTTTTTCTAACCTGAATAGTTTGCGAGAGACTCTTCCAAAGTGGTAAAATGTGTGTCCCCCCCCTCTAACTTCTAAAGTAGGGGCATGATAAGTCTAAAAAAAATATATGATGTACTTTACTATAAAAACTACCAACGAAAATTGGTTTGAACGAAAACTAGCAAGTACTTTTTTTTTTATATTATTATATTAAAAAATTTTTTTTTTTCATCTAACCTACGCGTGTGGGGTATCTATGGATAGGTCTTCAAAATTCATATTGAGGTTTCTAATATCATTTTTTTCTAACCTGAATAGTTTACGAGAGAGACTCTTCCAAAGTGGTAAAATGTGTGTCCCCCCCCTCTAACTTCTAAAGTATATCATGATAAGTCTAAAAAAAATATATGATGTACTTTACTATAAATAATAATAAAAAATATACTACCAACGAAAAGTGGTTTGAACGAAATCTAGCAAGTAGTTTTTTTTTATACGTCATAAATGGTAAACTTAATTTAACTTTCATTAAATCAACTAAAAAATAAAAATAAATCAAAAACCTTTTAATTTCATAAAAATAAACCTTATTACTGCTGCGGAACCCTTCATGGGCGAGTCCAACTCGCACTTGGCCGGTTTTTTATAGAATACTGTGACTTATATTATAATACCCCTTTTATTTTTATTTTAAAAAGGTAACTTGTACGAAGGAATGGCTGGACTAAATTAAACCTTATTTCCACAGCAATTAAGAACAAGCCGGTGCGTAACGAAGACCCGAAGGATGCGAAACTTCGGGAGTACCAGGCGGAGATCGAGCGACTGCGGACTCTCATCGAGCGGCGCAAGGCGGTCGAGCGCAAGAAACGCACGTCCAAGCCCGCTAAAGCACCGCGATCCGCCTCCAACGGTTTGTTTAAGACTAACTTCTAAATTTTAAAATTGGAACATTTGGAACGAAGTTGCGAAAGGGGGCGACAGAAAAAATTAAGACCAAAAGTTGTAACGACACTTTTTGTTATAGATGTAAGCCGTACGGCGTGCGCGTGTTTCTCTCTCTCTCTCTCTCTCTCTCTCTCTCTCTCAGAAAGCAACTTCGTTCCATCCGGATCACCTCTCAAGTTTCTGTTTTTAAAAAACACAGGCTAAAAATTAATGTTGCCAGTTAAAAAAAAAAAGCTGATTTGTCATGATGTTTATGAAAGAATTAGCATCATCATTCTAAGTAGAAATTTGCATTGCAGAGGAGGAAACGGAAAGCATCGAAAATGAACATTTACTAGCGGAATCTACCATAGAACAAGAGAAAACTAAAACAGAGGAACTCGAGACTCAAATCAAAGCTCTAGAAGAGAGATTAGTTCAAGGAGGCGGGGGCAAAGATCTAATTAACAACCTCAACGAAAGCCAAATAATTCTAGAACAAAGAAATCTCGAAATCGCCGAAAGAAAGAAGAGGGAAGTGGAAATGCAACAAAAGATAGATTTGGAGGAGGAAACGACTGCTATAGTAACTAATACCTTTACCACACTACAACAGGAGGTTGATCATAAAACGCAGAGGTAAGTGTGTTTAATTAAAATTTAACATAATATTCGGCCTTTTCTAAAGTCACAATATAGCGCATATTGGAACGAAGTTCCTTATCGCGTGTTGCGAAAGGGGGCTTGACGGAAAATATTAAGACCAAAAAGTTGGCACGACACTTTTTGCCACAGACATAGATCAAGATAGATATACCGCATGTGTATGTATCTATCTTGATCTATATCTGTGCTTTTTGCTACAGTTGTATAGTCCGACAAGGCTTTATATGAATGTGTCAAACTGTCAATGGGCGCTGCTGCTGGTAAGGAGAACTGTCAAAAATGACGTTTTTGTATGATGAAAGAAGCGTTAGTTCCTTTTCTCGCCACGTTCATAAACAGCCTTGTCGAACTGTAAGCCGTTGCGGTAGCGCGTGTTTCTCTCTCTGTCTCTCTCTCTCTTTTTTTTTGTTTTTTTTTTAGTGTATACAGGTTTTTTGTACATAAAAAATAACTTTGTTCCATCCGGGTCCTTTGACACCTCAAGTTTTTTATATGTAAATAAAAGCGATTTTAGTACGGGCCCTAGCCCTAGAACAAAACTTGGTTGACTACTGAACCCTAAAACGAAACCCTAACAAGCTGATTTTTTGTATATTGATAGGTTAATAGTTATATAATTTAAGAGTAACATTGTCCTACAAATAAAACAGTCCATATTTTAGGACCATCAATTCAAAGTATGAAATCCTTTCTATCTCTGTTAGCTACCACTTTCGAGATTTTTCGCTAATAAAAATGTTGTTCGTCTTATCAAAATGAAACTACTCACAAAAAGCTTAGCTTGATAGTAATAAAAAAGAATGTTCTAGGGCTCCCGTACTATTTATATTGTTTTAAAAAAATCAAATTAAGTAGTATTAACTATTCAATCGTTGGCATTACTCCGAGTAACCTGACCTTAAAATTTAGTTTGAAGTAGTAGAATGTTGATTTAATGGGTATAAAATGCATTTTTAGGGTTCCGTACCATAAGGGTAAAAACGGGACCCTATTACTAAGACTTCGATGTCTGTCCGTCTGTCCGTCTGTCTGTCACCAGGCTGTAACTCAAGAACCGCTATAGCTAGACTTCTGAAGTTTTCACAGATTGTGTATATGTGTTGCCGCTATAACAACAAATACTAAAAATAAAATAAATTAAATATTTAAGGGGGGCTCCCATACAACAAACGTGATTTTTTTGCTATTTTTTGCTCTTAATCAATAACGGCAACACATAGGCAATAATTGAAATGTTTTCAAAATACTTAATTGTATTTGTACTTTAATAATTAGTTATAAAATTTAAATAAATTAATTTTTGCTATATTTTTTGCTCTGTAGTGGACTAGTGGTACGGAACCCTTCGTGCGCGAGTTCAACTCGCACTTGGCCGATTTTTTACTGAAAAAGTACTCATCATTTTATGGTTGCTAATTGCTATCACATAACAATCATACTTCGAAAATTAAAAACTAAACAAATTCAAATTTCGAATCAGATTAAAAAAGTGCCTGGCGAAGTATGCATGCCTGCGCGAGGAGATGGTGGAGCAGCGCGAGGCGCACGACGCCGAGCGGCGCGAGAACGAGGCGCTGCAGGCGGCGCTGCTGGCCGAGCTGCGCCGCCGCCTGCTGCTCGCCGACGGCTTCGTGCCCGAGGCCGGCCGCGCCACCGTGCTGCGCCTGCGGTACAACGACGATAGCGACACCTGGGAGCTGCCCGAGCACAGGTAACAGCTGGAACTTGAACGAGGCGCTGCAGGCGGCGCTGCTGGCCGAGCTGCGCCGCCGCCTGCTGCTCGCCGACGGCTTCGTGCCCGAGGCCGGCCGCGCCACCGTGCTGCGCCTGCGGTACAACGACGACAGCGACACCTGGGAGCTTCCCGAGCACAGGTAACAGCTGGAACTTGAACGAGGCGCTGCAGGCGGCGCTGCTGGCCGAGTTGCGCCGCCGCCTGCTGCTCGCCGACGGCTTCGTGCCGAGGCCGGCCGCGCCACCGTACTGCGCCTGCGGTACAACGACGACAGCTACACCTGGGAGCTGCCCGAGCACAGGTAACAGCGCTTACAGACGAACGGCGCACGCGTCGACAAGTGTCAAAAAATAATGAAAAAAAATCCAGCGACTGCCGTCGACGCGTCCGCCGACTGCTGTCGACTGCCGTCGACGTATGCCGTCAACAAGTGCCGTTCGTCTGTAAGAAGCCTTATACTAAAGCTGCTACTTGAACTGGTATTGCCAATACGAAACTTGGTTATTTTATGTCTTGACATAAGCTGTCACCTCATTTCATTATTAATTTAATAATTTTCGTTTACTTCTTTATAATTGTCATGACGCTGATGCTTAGGCTGCGTTCATATTCACCAATCCTAGCGAGCCAATAAGCAGTCAATAGATAATCAAAATTGATGCCGATGACGTCTCTCTTACAATTTCAAAAATTCGCATGGCTTGTTGAGATACAAGGCCGGTTCTTGCCGCGCTTGACTTTTCAAACCAGTGGTCCCCGTGGGCGTGAATTTCAAAATGGTTTAACATCACGCGGGCCACAGATAAAGTCCTGGCGCGGGCGGGCCGCGGGTTGGGGATAGCTGCTTTAAACGTTTTATCCTACTATCGTAATCTAATGGTTAAAATACTTTATCGTTTCCAGTGGCGCCGAAGTCCTCCGCACGCGGCCCGTAGCGAGCGGCGCGCGGCGACCGATGTGCACGCTCGCGTTAGAGGCGACGTCGGGGCGGCGGCGCTGCGACAACGTGCTCGCGCTGCGCCCCGCGCCGCTCCCGCCCACCGTCGCCCGCTATCCGCCCCCCGCGCCGCCCGCACCGAGAACGCAGCCGCAGGTATTATTTTTGTAATTAAGTATAAGAAGGTTTTACAGTAGTTGACAGGAGGTTCTCAATAGCGTTATTAACTGGTTTTTAATTAGTTAATCAGCTTTTACGTTTAACAATTAAACTTAATTAATCAACATTAACTAGCGGTTTTATCTAGTGCAGGGCTTCCCAAATTGTGCGTCGCGACGCTTCGGGGCGTCGCGACATTGTCCCAGGGGCGTCGCATGTGAACACAACCAAATATGTCATTCACGCATCCCCGGTTTAAGAAGCTATGCTCAGAAAAGCAAGCGCATCCTTCATATTAGCCAGCCTTACTAGCTTTAATAGCTTTCATAGATTATATCTTTTTTAATTTTTATGCTTATGTTTTGATTTGGTCATTATTTCCTAGTAAAATATAAACGTCCAAATAGTGTTTTTATGATAACCTATGTAGGCTGGTTATAAAGTTGGAAAGTATTTTTGGGGGCTGGGTTGAGGGGCGTCGTAAAGAAATGGCAAAGTCCCAAGGGCGTCACAGTACAAATAAGTTTGGGAAGCCCTGATCTAGTGAATACATAAACTCGTGTCAAAAGATCAAGAGCATTGCAATGTTAAGGTTCAGTTTCTAAAACTGAGTACATATTTATATTTCAATGCCACAAAATAAATTGCTTAAGTTGCTTATTAACTACACACAAATATGTTTAAGTAAGTATCTACAACAATATGTTAACACATATTATATTGCTTTGTATTCTAATATTCATTTGATTTAATAACTAACATAATGAATAATTTAATTCCAGCCCGTAGAGGTGGTTCCCAAGAAGGAGGCGATATTGGAGCGCGGACGCAGCGCGCGGCCCCGCCCACCATCCGCGCACCCGCGACTCGGCACCGCTGGCGTGCGGTAGAGCGGACGAACATTCTCGATACTTAGCTAGGTACGGCGAAATCAAAACCTTTAGCAGATTTCACATTGGTTTTGATCCGGTCAGAAATTGGCAGGTGCAAAAATGACAGCTGTCAAAAACTATTATTAACATGGCATCCTCGGTACTGTACGCAAGATACAGACAACTCGACATGTTCATGTCTGTACTAAGCTAGGTATATGGTCGACTTGCGCTGTAAGATGTGGGTACAGTCAACAGAAAATTCATAATATGGACCGAGTGTACTTTTAAGCGTAAGCTAAAGTCACGATATCGACTCGAAGAAAGCTAAAACATGCCGAGTCAGTCAGTCCCTTTAAAGTAATAATTAAAATTTAAAACTACTAATTATATATACCTTCTTTAGTGTTTCTAAATAATTTAATATTGCTCTGTCGTTTATGGATTTTTTGCTGACTGTACATTGTATTCTTAGCTATAGCAGAGTAGACAGTAGTTATGTCTATTGTGGCTATAGAGGGGCCGACTCTACAAAACTCTGTGTCGTCCGCCTGATATGTAACCGCCAGTGCATTTTAATTATTCGTTTGCTTTGACTGGTCAAAGCTAATAAAATGGACATACAATATGTATGTGAATATTAATACTCAAGCGAGACGAATGATTTTTAGGAATATTGCTATGGTACATGTAGGTCAAATAACATAAAAATTCGTTATGGGTAAATTCAAAACTCCTAAAGCCAGTGTAACACTTTACTGGGCTATATTAATTAAACACCAAATGAAATTAATGGCGTGATTCTTGCCATGTACATCTTATATTAATTGATATTCTTTAATTTTACCAGTGAACTTAAATTCTCACATATGCCTTATTTAAGGAGTAAATTATTACCTACCTTTTTCTAAATAAAAATATTTATTAAATATCTATAGTATTATGATAAATAAAAAAAGTAAAAATAACACTGGAATGCAAAAATACGGTTTAATTCGACACATAATTGATGAATGTTTTGCAATATTTTTATATGGATGAATGAAGCGTTCGCGATTTTAACGCTTGGCAACATTGCTTTGCTCACCGATTACTTTATAAAAGCCCCAATATTTTTAAATTTTTTAGTAAACCATTATACCTTAGGGAAATAACCGAAATAGCCAGTAAACAACTACTGGTTCCATGGAGAATTACACATTTGTAACAATTAATGTAAGAGATCATTAAAGATAATAATGTTAGACAAAAATTAAAAATAAAGTTACAAAAAATAAACAGTTCTTATGAACGCTAAAATATCATGTAGTCACAAACACGTTGAAGTTTATGATATAAATTGGCTCACTTATATTATCACTCAATTTTTTCTTTGTGCAATTATTTAAAACTTATATTATTACGTTCGATGTTTAGTAAATATATAAAACAATGTTCAATGTGCATAGGCATTAGATTATATTTATGCCCAAAAGTATTTAAATTATTAACGTAAATGATGTAGTTTATTCAACCAACATTAATCGTAATGAATGATCTCAATTAAACTTATTAAAATCTGCTTATCAAAAGTTTATAAAAAGAGTACCATGAGGCAGAGATGATCTCGAAATATATTGTCATAAACAGGTGTCGCTGTTGTTCCAAACTTTGTCATCCGAATTATGACACATCATCCACCAATGACAGCTCGTGAACGCAGGCAAAAATAAATAGGGATATGCGCCCACGGGAGACAAAACTGTCGCCGCGACATTTTCTCTCTCATACATTCCCACAGTATTGATTTGGAAGACAAAATAAGTTTCAGTAATAGCGCGGCTTTATTTGCGGTTTGAGACTTGTATCAAAGAATACTTTAACAACTGGGATTAAATCCGCATTTTACATTCTCTTTTGTTTTGTAAGCCAGTTAGTGCTCTGAACGTGAGTGCTGTTTGTATTATGATTTTCTAGCCGAATTTTAGTTCTATTCTTATTTGGTTGTATCTTTTTGTATATTTTATCGTTGTTTTTAGGAAATTTTATTCCGGCTTCGATTAATATTTTTTGAAGCTTGTGATATTAGATAGTTTGTTATATATTGTACAGCGGTTATGATTATAATGGAATGTGTGTTAAGTAGTAAAGACAACAGCATTTTGTAATCGATATATTTATTTTGTATGTTCAAATGTGTTACCAAAGAAACGATTCATTCCAGATTCGCGTGAGAACCGATCATGTTCCTGTATTGTTATAAAGAATGTTATTCCCGATGGTCTAGTCAATGGTTCTTATACAAAGTATGTAAATAATGTTTTATTGTAGTTATTTACTTATATATCATAACATGCTCGCACAATACTGAGTAAGTAACTCTTACACCCTTACTAAAAATAGCCTTCACAAAACAAGCGCCTTTTTCAATGTAATAGACGTGGACAAAACACAGTATAGTGTATCCATTGTGTAACTATTTTTATTTGTAAGGGGGAAGAGTATTCTACAGTACGGTTATTGTAATATTTCGCTCAGAAGCTTTTTTATTTGGCAAACAATCCATGAACCGCTATTTCGTGTTCGAATTATTCGTGTATTAGTTTTTGAGCGTAAATATATACAGTAAATTCGTGATGTATGCTAAAACGTAGTTATTACGAAAGTGAATGATTGTGTTATGTTGGCATTTTTAATAATATTTTTAAACAAAATTGTTATTTGCCAGCCAGGACTCCTTTGTTGTATTTTATCTTTGAAATAGATAAATAATGTAGTTTAATTTTATTTAATATGAATTTTTATTTAACATTTGGTTGTCCATTATGTAACATAATCATGTGATATTTGAAACCGCTAGTCAGCCGTGCCGCATACACGCTTATTCAATAATAAATGAATAATTTTAATTGTTTTTTATTACTTCACACCCCAACTTCTAAGCTCCTTACATAGTTCTTTACAGTGTAAAGAACTATACGTTTCTGACGTTAATTATTCGTCGTTAAGTTAGGTATGTGTTAATTGGTGTGCTAACCTCCTGACAACTGGTTTTTGACGATAAAAATGACTAGATAAATAACGTTCAATTTGACTGACCGATTATGAACTGTTGGTTGACTGTTTATTCTGAACTCCGAAGACTTCCGATAGATGTCGCTAAGAAAGGTATTAACTCGAGACAATGGATTTCTGAAGCGCTTCAAACCATTGCCTCGAGTTATACTCCCAAAGTTATAGCTGATTAAAGAAAGTGAGACAACTATAATATACAATTGTAATATATTTTAATATACAATACAATTGTAATATAATTTAGAAAAAAAAATAGAAAAAGTCTCATCTACTGAGCACTAGATGGCGCTTATGTGACTCTGTGTTAAACAAACTTGGTTTATTTTTGGAGGAGTCTATGTAAAATGACAAAATGGAAAAATGAATTGGGAAAGACAAACGGAACTAGTTATTTTTAAGCATGGTGGTTTAAAAAACCTTTACTCTTAAAAGAATTTATTGCGTACAATTATAAGTTACAATTATAAGTCAAGAAACGCAGCGTCAAGCATAAAGGGCCATCCACGCACAACTCACAAGCTATCCGCTGGTCTGTGGATGCATTAGAGCGGAATACGGATTGCCGTGTGCCTTTCATTTTCTTATCAAGATTCATGACAATAATATTAATAATAGAAATTTTAAGCATGAGCACATATTATGGTAAAATTGTTTGTACAAAACCTATAATTTTTTACAGGTTTTTTCTGAATTATAAATTATTATTATTTTTTAAATCGATTTTAAAAGTACTGAATTGACATATCGAATATCGATTGTTGTCGATGAACACTATCGAAAATCTATCGAATACGATACATCACTATCAAAATCACTGTGACTTTAACTGCCGTTTCATTTAAAAGTTCGCGTGCTTTGTTTTCGTAAAAATGTAAAAATTTTACTACAAATTATAATCAATAATTCGTAAAATGTCCGAAAAACTAAAGGAATATCAAGTTCTTGACGTTTTCTCTGGTGGTACGTTCTATAAAGTAAGGCACAAGGTCACTAACAACATATTTGCGTGGAAGGCGTTTAATTGTTCCGCGTATTCTGATGAAAAAATTCAAAACGCTGTTAATGAAGTGAAAACGATAAGTAAACTTCTGTCTGGAAGTTTCCTGAGATACTACGACACAATCCTTCACGACCCTACGAAGACTCTGTATGTTGTTCTGGAGTACATATCATGGCAAAGTGTACAGGACCTAACAACCATCTGCAAGTCTACCGATAAGTATTTCAACGAAAATTTCATTTGGTACCTTTTACTGAACGTAGCCCGAGCTTGTAAAATTGTGGAGAACAACAATTTCATAGCCTTAAGAAAATGCCTAAGAGCCGAAAGTATATTCGTCGATCTTAACTGTGACGTGCGCATAAATTGTTTCGAGCTGTGTATGGAAGAAAATGGTGCGGAAAGTCTCATGCATCAGTTGGGAGCACTCCTTCACACGATCTGCTATCTACCAGGCGCCTGCGACGATAAAATTAAGCAATTCAGATACAGTACTGATCTTGTGGATGTCATCAGTTTTTTGAGGGATGAGAAGAATATTGGCATCAAGTCCGATGTGATTATTTATCATCCTACAGTGCTAGCCAATACAGATGGAATCTCAAGACCTACAACATTTTCTGACATTCTGTTGTCCGCAGACTACAAAGACTCAAGCTTTGAAGCCAACAAATGTGACTCTGAGAAAGCAGTAGAGCTATGTAATAGAATTGAGCCTATGCCTAGGTCGAGCATATTCAATAGTCCTATTTACTGCAATGTTATCTCCAAGAAGGCATATGAAGAGGACATCGAAGAATCGAAATCAGAGAGAAATTCTTTATCACCGACTATTGCTGCATTGGCCTTAGAATTGCCAGGATTTGTGCCTAGAAGTAGGAAACCAATATCTCAAGCTCTGTGCCATTATGGGGGTCCTAAGCAAATTTCTGAGGAAACACTGAGTCATCAGTGGATGACTCGCATGATTGCTCTTAGACAGAGAGAGGAGTCACTGAATCAACGAGAAAGGGAGCTCATTGCAAAGGAGATTGTAAACAGTCCGACTACAAAGTTGGTCCCTCACAATGACTCTCTGGAAGAAGAGTGTTTCAGTAGCAATGGAATAACTTTGCCAGAAGTTATAACCCGAGCGAGTGAAGTTCAAAATAATTGGGTGTCAAGAAGAAGGCAGAGAAAATCTAGCTCAGTAAGACCTAAAGGCAGAAGGAAGAGCTACGCTTACGAGGACTTGGACAGCTCCCTATCTGCAGATACCGGTGACAGCAGCATGATTATAACTGCTACAAAGTTTACAAAAGACAACATGCCCAGAAGAAATATTTTTCCTGAGACTTGTTCTAAGAAAGTTCACTTTACTTCTACAAATCCATTCGCTGAAAGTGATGATAGTGTTACATTAACATTTTATGAATTAGAAAACAATGTAGAAGAAAAAACACTTCCAAAAAGTACTGATTGTAGAGATATTAATAAGTTCAAGTATTTAGACACAGAAAAAATAAATTCAGAGAAGAGAAGTGCAAAAAACTGGGCTCATTCATCGCCTTCAAAGCAAGCTAAGATATCAGGTAAAGCTTTTACAGATATAACAAATAGGGAGAATATGAGAAAAACTCCTTCCAAATCAAGTTTAACATCTAAAACTTCTAAGACATCTTGTCCTAGTGAGTGGAGTATTGACTCAGGCAGAGCAAGTGGTATTTCCAATCAGTCTTGTAGTAGCTTAGCATCAAAACAGGCGCTTGCTCAGACACCAAAAGCTCCACCTGAATTCAAAAAAACCAAAAGCCGCAAATCGCTTTTGCCATTCAAAACTCCTTTTAAGTTTAGATCTACTTCTACTAAAGTTTAAAGTTAATTATATGTGAGTGTAATGTATTTTACACTTCTTACTTTGTTGCCATGGCATTTAAGATTTTTTAATATTGGTACTAGCTATAAGTTTGGTTGTGGATTTACCTTGACATAATTTCTATTTAATCCAATACTTTTGGATTTTTTCTGTAAGATTATAGTATAATTTAGAAAGTAAGAAAATAACGGACATCAACCCACCTTAACTCCTAGATTTTAAAAATTAGATTATATTGTCTAAGATTTTAACAATTTTATTAGGTAATAAGAGTGTATAGAATCTTTTCATCCTTTTTCGTGTTACATTATTTAAATAACAAGATGAATCTTGCTATTTAAACCATTTTAGTCTTTTTGTCTTCCAGAGAATTTAATCTATAGTAGTACATAATATTTTATAACAATCAAAAGTATATCTTATATTGTAAATTAATTGCTATAGAATAAAGATGATCTCTTGAGCTTGAACATATTATTATAAACTTTATCATATATTTTGATTTTAGTTATAAGTTTTCCTGTTCACCATGCTTATAATTTAAAAATAATATGAATTACAATATATTATGAGATTTAAAATTTTTGATGCCACAATTTTTTTCAAATTTTTAATTTCCTGTGTTTTAAAAGTGTAATAAAATAAAATTGAGTAACAATAAAGTTTATTCAATTAAATTATGTTTTTATTTGCCTTACACATGTAAGTATGTACAAGGATTATCACAAAAATATTGATGCATTATTTCTTCTTGTTGAGAGCTTTATCAGCACCTTCCAAAAATTTCTTGGGCAGCCCATACTTCTCTATTAAAAGTTTTGCAATAAAATGAGTCTGAAACAATAATAAACAAATAATTTAATAAATCTTTTATCAGATTTAAAACACTATTTATTAATACTTTTAAATTGTAATCTTTCAAAGTTTTGTAGTCCTTGTGATCAAATGTAACATCTTTTTGTTAGCAATTTAGAATTTGTCTTTTCTTTCTTGATAGGCCTGTTTCACCACTTCCTTTGATAAAGTGCCGGATAGGCTATCCACAACTTATTTGACAGATTCTCCATACTCTTATCTGTCAAGTTAAGTAGTGGATAAGCCTATCCGGCACTTATCAGGAAGTGGTGAAACAGGCCCTAAGTGCCTAAGTGTAGTTTACTAACAGCCAGCCAATAGAAGCACTTAACACCAAATTTTTTTAAATTTATATTTAGACCAATTAATATGTTTATAATAATTATTGTTTTGAATATAAACAAGGTTTGGGCAGTTACAATGCTAGCAATTTAAATATCACTTATTTAAAAATCACTCATTTACTTCATTTGTTCATTCATTTGTTTGCTTTTACAACAAAATTGAAATAGAAAAATATGAACCTGGTCTTCTGGTTCTTACCTGGTCGCCTTGCAACAGTAGCTGGTCAGCCTTAGCGCCCGGGCTGCGCGTGACGCCGCAGGACGCTGCTGCACCGTGCTGGCACGCCTGCGCCAACTCCACCAGGTTGTAACCAAACGCCTCCAGGTTCGATACCAGCGTGACCTGTGAGTTGGAGATGATGATTTTATATTCAGAAGTGCTATTCATAATAATAACTAATATTATAAACGTGTCTATTACTTCTTCAGTCTAGGCGTGACCTAAATCGCTAAACCGATTTTGATGAAAGGTTTAAATATACTTTGAGCCCCTTAGTAAAAAGACAGGATAGTTTTTATACCGAAAACTGTTCCGTACATTTTTAGGGTTCTGTAGTCAACAAGGAACCCTTATAGTTTCGGTCTGTCCGCGGTTTTGCTCAGAGACTATAGGACCTACAAAGCTGTAATTTGGCATGAATGCACATATTAATGATGCCAACAAAATGGTACCATCGAGGAATTTGATTCCTAGGCAGTTGACAGACCTACGTCATGTGGTCAGCTTATGTCAATTCAATGTTATCTGTGATCGGTCGGATGGGTTTGACTTAACGCGACCAAATTACTTAGGTCCGCCGTTTGCCTAGGAATCAACTTCTCTGATAGTACATGAAATCTTAAGAAAATATATTTTTTATGGTACCTCCCCTACACATCAAGCGGGGATGAATATTTTTTTTGCGTCCACCCCATCGATCCCACACGATGGGGTGGACGGATCGGTGGATAGATTTTTTTAAAAATATTAGGAGTATTTATATATCATTTTCCGATTTAGGGATCCATTTGCGAAATATTAAGTTTTAAAGTGGAAAACATTGTTAGAGTCCAGTGTCCCCCCCTTCTACCTAAACTAGCGGTACTACGGAACCCTATATTGCGCGTGGCCCGACACACACTAGGCCGGTTTTTCTCGGGATAGAAACTATCCTGTGTGCTTTTGCGTAGGGGCTCATAGTAATATATTTCTACGAATTTTAGCGCAATAAGTTGTGGGCAACATCTAGTTAACTTATCCATGTGCAAGTATTCACACATCATACACAGTCAAGGCCTCAAGGACCAAAAGTTTTTGTGCTGTGCGCAGTGGCGTAACTATAGGGTGGCAGGGCTGGCAAAATGCCACGCGCCCCCGGCCCAAGAGGCCGTGAGGTCAGAAATTTTTTATACATTGTTTTATTATTAACGTGACCATTTTTACTGATAGGGCCCCATCAATTTGCCACGGGCCCCGGATATTATAGTTACGCCACTGGCTGTGCGACTGAAATTGGTCATCTTATTCTACCTTTTTATTCCCACTGCGCGTGGCCACTTGCATCTTGATGGGCTCGAGCTTGGACTTGATGAGTTTGTGCGTGCCGTCAGAGAACACCATGTCCGTGCTGGGGGTCATACGGCCAAGCACCCCCGTCATAATTTCCTCCCATTTTAGCACCTCCTGCATGGTAATTTAGAGGAAACGTAACTCCCATACTATTACCGTTTTAAATTTGGTTCCTTTCGAACTGTCATGTAACGTCAGCCTGATACCGCTGAAGGCCACCTGAATATTGCAAATGTATTGAAAATGTGTACCTAAGGTACACATTTATGACAAGTATTGTAGAACATGTTTTTTGACGGAGTTACTTTTCCTTAGTTTTTATTATTCGTAGATTCTATCTGACCTACGGGTGCATGACTCATGACTAATGCTGCTTAAATGTATTAAGATTGCAGAAAAATAATAATACAACAATGTGTCCCGACACCAGTGTCAGAGCAGTTTAAAGTTATGATGTATGGCATATTTTATCGATAAATTGGCTGTCAATTTTTTATCCTGGCCTTGCAAAAAAAATATGTTGCCCACACCCAGTCTTGCCCGGCCACTGGTGACAGATGAAAGTTTTTCAGACCTGAGGTTCTCATCATACCTCTATTGTGGTAACATAATATTTGATGGTGAATATTGATTCTCCACTGGAGTTAATACAATAATAAACTCATCAAAGTAACAAAAGTCCCAACCAACAAAAGCAAGTATGAGAGACAGTGCATCGATATTTCTAATTATTTTAGACCATAGTAATTTTTCATATTCGATTATCGAACTGAAAGAAATAAAGAAAAAAAAGTTTTTTTTTCGTAAAATTGTTTTACTGTACCTGAGGCCGTTTGCCCGCCGCCTGCGCCAGCGCATCGTCCAATACAATGGCGCCGCGCCGCTCGGGTGCGGTCAGCTCGCGCGCGCGCACGTACTCCACCAGTGTCGCACGCACCTCGCTCGCCGATAGCGCTGTTCCTTTCCTGCAATGCGAATTACGGTTGTAAGTTGTTATTACAAAAAACATGTTTAGGTGCTGCGCAGACGACAGACTATCCGTGACGCACTTTTTAGTCTGTGGAAATAGAACCTATGCAATTATATGCAGTAACGCACACGACGCGCAAAAAGTCCGGCGCACAAAAAATCCGTGTAATTTGGACAGACCGCATCGCGCCGCTTCGCGCCGCGCCGCACAAAAAGTGTGCGAAAAAAATTGAACGTTTGCTTCAACACGCGCTAACGCAGACGGCGCAAACTTTTAGTCTGCAATCTGCATTTGTAGTGACGTACCTAACGTACGCGATCTATTTAATTACCATGGCGCCAGATATCAATCTAACGATGTTAATTCAAGAAATACAAAACAGACCAGCAATTTATGATACTTCTAAGGCAGAATATCATAATAGACATTTAAAAAGAAAATTGTGGGAAGAAGTGTGCTGTAATGTATATGCAGCTCCTGTTTGGACATCGTTTACGTAAATTTATCCGGATGTTGTTTCAGAATTGAATGTTTAATATGGAACTGTCCCTTCAGTAATCTTTCCGAAATTATAGGATGTACCCAAAATTTTCTATTTTTTCTTCTTTTTCTGTACTTCAAGTACAAAATAATACTTCGCGATTTCTGCACGATTTTTATAGCGTCTACATCCCTACAGTTCAGCGGACATAATGATCGAAGATGTGCGTCGTGTGCGTTTAGTCTGTGAAAAATCCGCGAACGACTTTTTGCGCGCCATGCAGACTTTTTGTGCGCCGCAGACTCGATCACACAAAAAGTGTGACGTCTGCGGCGCCCCAATGTAGCTTGCATGTTCAATAATTAATTTATAATTGAGGCCAGAATGATATGGTGTACATACACGGTACATACTAGAATGTTGTGACTACTGAGTTACTGACTATTGAAGATCCAGTGGGACTGGTAGGTTAGGTAATAAAAACAACAAAAGATTAGACCACAATATTTCAATGAACTAGCTGTGTAGTTGACTTCTGATGAAGAAGATGCTATATCCTTCGCGTATCCTCGAACATAAAACGTAAATGAGGACGTGAGTGGAAGAACCACATAAGTAACAGTTAAAAAACTGCCGTTTTTTTTCATAAATGGAGGCTTTAGCGCCGGAAAAATGATTTGAAATTAAAAAAAAAACTGGATTTTATGTGGCTAAGATGATGAAGTAGATAAGTTACAAGGTTTGTTTAAATTCTAAGGGAAAAACTGAGTAATTGTCCTTATGTTATAAAATGTTAGTTATGTCACGTCTTCAAATATGGAAGCTATTTCTATAGTTGTTCCATGTTCATATTAAGTCAGTTGATATAATATTTTAAGCCAATTTTGAAGCAGCACCTGTGCGGAGCCAAAGCGGCAGCGACAGCAGCGGTGACGCAGTACAGCTCGCGAATGACCGGCGGGCTGGCGGGCGCGTGCGCGATTGTTGTCGGCGCAGGCGCCGTTCGCAGCGCGCGGTGCGCACGCACGAGCGGGTGGGCGGGGTTTAGTTTGACGAGTGCGTCCACACCCTTCTCTATCTCGCGCGTCTCCACCAGACCTTCCTTAAAACATTTTTGTTTATATGAATATTAACTGACATTATTATGTCACATATGCAATAACGGGTATTGAAAATAGATTTTGGCCGACACGAGAATATTTTATGTCAGGAAAAAAATTGATTAATGTTCGCTTGCTTATTCAGCTTCAATAGGTTCCAATGTGAATTTTATTTTTTTAATGATGACTGATTATACCGGTAGGCAGTAATGTTTCAGATCAAAAGCAACATTTCTTTCCAGAAGATGTTGCCTTTTGAAAATACATTCATGCAGAAACATTTTCTGTGTTATTTTAAATTGGCCTTACCCTTTGCATGGCTTCCAGAAATTTTCCCATCTTCTTATAACTAGATTTTTTGACATCGAGGGTGTGATTTTCAGGACATAATGGCATTAAGTAGTTTCTGAAATGTAGAATAACAATCATGTTTATAACAAATAAGTATTTTGATCAAACACACAATACCAAGACATTAAGAGAAAAATGATTGAACAAGCTGACGAACCTACATTGACATGTATAATGATGTTATAGGTACACAAAATACTATGTTTTGTACTCGTCATATATAATGATTATAATATAAACAGTGTAGATCTACATTTTATTACTAAGAAAGATTTTATTATATTGTTATAAGAGAGCTATTAGCAATGGAACAAAGATATAAACATACTTATAAAACAAGTTAGTCTTGAGAGGTAGTTCAACTTTTGTGGCTTGATGTTTGAGGAAGGAGAGTAGGCACCATCTCAGAAGACCATCCATGTCACTAGGTATACCATAATCTTCATTGTCAGAGCATTCTGAAACAATTTTTTATAAGGTAAAAAGCAGAAACAACAGAAGATATTTTACAGCAGAGGGTCTTTCTCTTCACACTTAAATCACTAATTTGTTTAAGATAAAATCAATTAATCATAAAATATAATTATGCTGGAAAAAGAATAGAGATAGTTTGTAGTTTGTATGCTGGCAACTTCTTTCCTTACAATGAAATATGCTAGTAGCAACATTTATTGGATTACAATAGCTAAAAAAGTTAAGCTTACCAGTAGCAACAGTTTCATTGAGATCCATATCTTTGTCAGCATCATTCTTTTCCTGTTCATCCTCCTCCTGAGATTTCTGGTCATCAATAACCTGGGGCTCGTTAACTACAGGTACTGGGGGGTTTTCTTTCACTAAACTTGGCCATTCCTCTTTGATAGGTTGTATATTCAACTACGGAAAAAGTCAAAACCCTTAAATGGCGCTGGACTGGACATATGATGAGGTCGAACAAGGGAAAGTGGACAAAAGACCTAACCGAATGGTACCCAAGGAATGGAAAAAGAAAACAAGGAAGGCAATGTAAACGGTGGGAAGATGACCTACCCAAGAATTGGAGAAGAGATTGTAGAGACAGGACGATGTGGCATAATCTGGAGGAGGCCTATGTCTTAAGACAACCAACATTGAAATAAAATTTAGTTTGATTTGTAAATGTAAAACATTTGTTGTGAATAAAGGCTTATCTTATCTTATCTTATATTCAACTACATAAGAAAGAGTGTAACATAAGTAAAGGTAATATTTTACTTTTATTTATTTTACTATTTTGAAAGATTTTCTTTTACCTGTGCTAGATTTTCAGTCATAATATTGGTGTCATCGGAGAATATGGGTGGAGCAAGTTTTGGCCTTTCCAGTTTATTAAATTTAACATCCTTACATAGCATATCCCCAAAAACATGAATTGTTTCTAAACACACACCCCTGGAATATTATTTAAAAATGTTTTAAATGAAGTTAATTATAAAATTGTCAACATCTATTTAATGGTAGAACTTTATACAAATAGTGAAACTCAAACTTACATGGGCAGTCTGGCCAAGTCAGTAGAAGATACGGCTGCTTTACCAACAAGCCCTGCTGCATAATTGTCACCTGTGCACACTGCTAGTATAGCACCTCTGTTAAAACGCTTGCCTTTGAGAGAATCTGAAACTACCCCTGGTGCATATAAAGGAGCTCCTCCTTGAATCTGAAAAATATAAGTTTGTTCATTTTTTTTTTGTTAAAATGTGTTTTGCTAAGATGAATGTGTACAAAAAACAAGACCAACATAGTAAAATAACAATTGATAAAAAAGTTTTAAGTTTGAGTAATTGACGTTGTTATAATAATATCTTCGACATAATTTTAAAAACATACACAGAGTACAAGGTTTACCTTGCTCAGCACTGGTGTATGTATGGCAATAGTTGGCACAAGGTCTGGTACTTTCCACATGGCACATACTGTTGGTACAAGTCTATCCTCAAGTTCAATGATCATAGGGGTTCCATCTACAACGTACACGCCTACTGTATCGCCAGAATGAAGAATCAATTTCATGCAGCTTGTGTTCGATTTTACAGAAACTATTTCTTTGACTTTTTCATCTGATGTGCCAGGAAAGCATGTTTGAATGCGTTGTGCAAGATGTTTCCTGTATGAAAATTAGTTCATTTAATATATAAATAAAAAATAAAGTGCGAAAATGTTGAAAAATATAACCATACTTTTCAGAATTTTTTAAAGTATTATTTGACTTTAACTTGTAAGGTTTAGCGAACATGATGATTCTTGTTATTAAGTAACAGTCACAATTAAATATTAAATTAATTTAGCTGTTTAATAATGTTCATATTTTATGAATTTTAGCGGTGTTTAGCAGAAAATTCTGAATTTACAAGTGATGTCAACTGTCATCTGTCAATGTCTACAAATGTATACGTCAATGTCAAATCAATGTTATACACAATTTGACAGATATATGTTTTTAAATATAGAAATATAGCAAAAGGTTAAAATTTAAACTGGTTTAAATAAAACACCGAAAGAAATATTTTGAAAATCGGTTCACAAACGGCGGAGTAATCGTTGAACATAAAGAAACGAACATAACACCTCCTCCATTTTGAAAGTCGGTTAAAATTGTAGCCTATGTGTTATTCTGATGTATAAGCTACATTATTGTAAAGTTTCATCAATTTCCATTCAGTAGTTATTGCGTGAAAATGTAACAAACATCCATACATCCATACATACAAACTTTCGCCTTTATAATATTAGTAGGATTTGATAGATTGTGTCATGATATTAAATTAATTCGACTTGACCATTGTGGACGTGTTTTATTCCCCGTAGTCGCGCAGGTATCCGTATGTACCTATTATATTTTGCTTTATGCGCGCAGGTGTGCACGTTCAATTTCGCGTTGCGGACGCTCCCGCATCGCGTCCCACGTCCCCGATCACTGACGCGTAGGTTTGGCCGAAGCTTAAAAGGGGCGTCGAAAGCAAACAAAAGGGGCACTACCAGCACCCTGGGCTCCGAAGAAATTTCTTTGGTAGTGCTAAAACCGGCACTGATATTAAGTATAATATTGAGTATGAATAATTGAGGACCTTGCAGCAAAAGGGGTGCAGATCCAAATTTTAACGGTTACCCTTTTTTTCACCTACAATTTGTGGCGGTATGTACCTCGCTCGGTCGGAAGATCTTCCTTTGTGGCCACCACGCATTATTCCCACAAACTTAAACAAAAAAAAATTGCTATGGTTTGGTGCATTTAGGAGGCAAATCCGACGAAAAACAAGCGCGCTGTGGCTATAACACAATTTGGATCTGCTACCTTATTCTCTTTGGTGCAAGAAGGGGAGCAGATCCGGACCTGCCTATATCTACACTAATATTATAAAGAGGAAAACTTTGTTTGTTTGTTTGTTTAATTGTAATGAAATAGCATCAAAGGATAATAAAATTGTAAAACAATCCTGTGCTCTCACTTTACATAAAATAAAACATGATCGAGCATTCACAACCATTCCAGATGAGTCTGGTTTGATTAAAAGCCTTAAGAAAAAGATTAACAAAAATGACCTAATAATCACAAAAGCAGACAAAGGCAACACAGTCGTAATAGTTACAAGAACAGAATATGACAATAAAATAATGGATTTCATAAATAGCAATGATTTCGAAATTTTAAAAAGAGATCCAACTGAAACATATAATAACGAGGTCAAGGACATAATTCGCTCTACAGACAGTGTACTTAAAAATATGTATCTACCATCGATCTTATCCATGAACCCATTGTCACCGCGATTGTATGGATTTTACAAGCTACATAAGCAAGGAGAACCTATAAGACCAGTGGTTTCATACACAACGGCGCCAGCATACAAACTTGCTAAGAAGGCAAATACAATTTTTAAAAAGTTATCAAAATTTAAGCCGAAATATACCATAAGTAATAGCCTGGAATTAATAAATAAAATTCAAGATGTCCCCGTTCCAAAAAATGCGATCCTGGTTTCTTTTGATGTAAAAAACCTATTTTCTAACATACCCATTAAAGAATGTATAAATATTATTGACGAAATTTTATGCACTTCAAATTTAGACGCACAAGAAGTAATAGACTTAAAGGCCATATTTAAGGTTTGCCTAGATCAAAATTATTTTAATTATAATGGTAAAACTTATAAACAGAAGGATGGATTGGCGATGGGTAGCCCCTTGTCTCCTCTCTGTGCAGACATTTTTATGAATGATTTTGAATCAAAGATACTGGAAACCTCATATAAAGAAAATATTATTTATTGGTACAGATATGTGGATGATATAGTATGTTTATGGAATGGCGAAATTTCAATTTTAAATGATTTTTTTAATTATTTGAATACAATTAATAATAAAATACAAATGACATTAGAAATTGGCAATAAAGTTTTAAACTTCCTTGACTTATCTATAGATATCAAAAGTGGTCATCATACGTTTAAAATATTTAGGAAACCGACTTACAGTGAAAATGTCCTCCATGCTCACTCCTCTCATCCGCGCCAACACAAACACGCCGCTTTTCACGCTTTTGTACACCGTCTGCTAAATGTGCCCCTAAAAAAGAACGATTTTAGGGCAGAACTAGACACGATAAGACATATCGCTGTGAGCAATGGTTACAAAAGTGAACTGATTGATACAATTCTAAAAAAAGCCAGGAGAAGGATGGCTGACAAGCTGCTTTACGATTGTTCAGAACATAAGGAAAAAATAAATAGCACTTGGGTAAAAATACCTTACATTGGCCCTTTATCATATAGGTTTCAAAGGATTTTGAAAAACAAGGAGACCAAAGTAGCATTCTACACTACGGGTTCCCTAAAAAGTCTGTTGTGTAATAATAAAGACAAGTTTAATGTCACAGATAATAGCGGAATATACAGTCTTTCTTGTGAAACATGTGGAGGTATATATATAGGTCAGACGGGGCGGAAATTTAAAACACGGATTAAAGAACATATTACAGCCTGGAAAAGAAAAACCGAAAGATCGACGTTTGCTGAACATTTAAATAATAATGACCATAATTTTGAACCTGACAAGAATATCAAATACCTACATGTTTTGCCCAAAAGTAAGAAAATGGACGCATTAGAAGCACTTGAAGTCAACAGACACAAAAAATGTGGGAACTTGTTAAACGATCAGACTTGCCTATCTAATTCAATATTATTACAAGACATTTAGAGTATTATTATTTATACATTAATCTATAATTACAATTCACCTATAATTTAATTTATTGACCTGATATTTATTAATTTTATATATTTTATGGACATTTTATTATATTTATTGACATTATTTAATTTAGTCATTTGACATTATTTGAGATATTAATATTTTATAATTTTTAATATTATGGACAATTCAATTGAATTATTGGTGATCTATTTGACAATTGTATCGTTATTAAGTTAGTTTGACATTGTGTATATTAATTTTTTGACATTTAATAATTTGATAGTAATTTTGTGACATATTTTAATCGAAATTTTGAAATTTAACAATAGCATCTGTAATGGTACATAACGTTATAAATTTATCAATATAAAATAGCTAAAATCAACTAAATATTAATTTTAACATCAGTAGAAAATAGTCATATTCGGAAGAAAAATTCTACCAAATGGTATAAAATTTCATGAGGCGGACAACCCTAATATTTGTTTTGATTATATTTAATTTTGTAAAACTACCTACACTAAGTACACCTGAAGATGATTTATTTCGAAACCGGTCGTGTAATTTGTTAAAAATTTATAATAATTTCTTAATATAGTGGAAAAAGTGCACGAAAAATTGTGTTTTATTAGTGTTCAACATGAATTTCCACCAAGAACCAACAGTACAATCAATTACATATGAATAAAAGGTGTAAATATGTTCATAATAATATATTATAGCAATCTAGCTGTGCCCCGCGGTGTTACCCGCGGTTTAAGTGATAACTATATAATAAAAAAATATGAAAAGTACCAATATTAGGGTCAAAACGGGACGATACACGGTTCTATAATGGTTTATGGTAGTGATGATGATGATGATGAATGTAATTTGCATAGTAGCATATGCTTTCCGTTCTTAACACAACGTCGAAACTCCCAAACTTGTATCTATAAAGAGTCAGGAGTTCTCTCAGCACCTTCCGAACCATGGTATACCTTGGTAGCATATGCTTAGAACACTGCTCACGAAACCGAAGTCACCACATGTTTCCATATAAATTTTGAGGAGTTCCCTCGATTTCTTATGGATCCCTTCATCAGGTCACCATTTTCATGAATATGGTACCAAATTGGGATGATAACCTATACACCAAAAGAAATTTTTTGAAAATCGGTTCACAAACGGCGGAGTAATCGTTGAACATAAAAAAACGAACAAAACACCACCTCCATTTTGAAAGTCGGTTAAAATTGTAGCCTATGTGTTATTCTGATGTATAAGCTATATTATTGTAAAGTTTCATTAAAATCCGTTCAGTAGTTTTTGCGTAAAAGAGTAACAAACATCCATACATCCATACATACATACATACATCTTAAAAATATGTATAGTTTTATACTATTATTATTTTTTGTTTTATATAAATTATTATAATATTATTACAGGTACCAGATAACGGAAATATATAGTATTAAATATATTTCCGTTATCTGGTACCTGTAACACAAGTCCTTCAGGTACTTAGCACGGGGCCAGACTGACGTGGTGTGAAGCGTCCATAGAATATTATATTATTATTATTATTATACATACATACATCCAAACTTTCGCCTTTATAATATTAGTAGGATAACGATAGGACATAAATACATCAATTAATTTTTATAATCTTTTTCTTAAATACCCGAAAATTTTGAAATTTGGACAAGTGCACTATGGAAAATGGTAGAACTAGAGCATATCATAAATGGATTTTAAAAATATCACAATTTGAATGAAATATTTATTGCATTCGATACTCTAATAACCAAATAATCTTAATCAGACATTTTTTTGTTCTAAAACTGCATAAATATTTTTTTTTCATAGGTTGAAGTAAGTTGAAGTAGCGGATGGCTCATTCAAATGTTTGCATACACGTAATTCAAATGAATATTGTGAAAAAAGTATTTAGCACATGCATGCGGTTTTATACATTTTTAAAAAGGATATTTTATGTTCTTAATAATGAGCTATTAACTTTTTTTAATATGCTTTTTATTTTTGAGTAAGTACTTAAAAATTGACATACCCTATTTTTCACTTTTCTTTTTTTTTCGTCGAAGGTTTTCACATTTACCGACGGCTCGCGACGCGCAACTTTATGTGTTATTTAATAGCCTAACTATTTATAAATGAAAAATTAAAAAAATCAGCTGCGGAAGTTTGCGGTCCTGGAAGTTATGGGAAAAAATGTGATAGCGGTCGGAGTAGATAATTCGGTATCTTTTGCGGTTACTGCTGACATAGTTTACAAAAACTATATTAACCACAATATTTTGATAGCAATAGCTTATCATCTATTTTGCACTCGTCGTGCATGAGTAAATATGCATAACATTCATATTAGTACGTATTTCATATCTAAAAAACTAGTATATAAGGGGAAGCAAATATCTTCAAATTGCACACTTCAGCGTGTATTTCATATTGAGTGACACTTATTTAAATTGGTTATTTCCATTAAAATGTCAACTTTCAACTGTACTAAGGGCGATTTCATCATTCCCTATATCGAGCGTGGCAGAACCTTGGAATCGTTGTCCATAGTTCTACAGCAAACATTAAATGTTTCTGAAAACATCTTGTGTTTTGTAATTGGTGACATTCAAAGAAATATTCTGCCTTCTTTCAATAAGCGCTGGGCTCAAGCATCACGGAAAAAGGACGAATTTATTCGAAATAATACAAGCTGGCTGGAGTCAGGATATTCAGTACAGTTTCCGGAGTCTGAAGCACATTCACTGCCATCAACTTCTGGTAAACGAGGAAGACCGTGCATTGCTTATGGAGACTCCTCAGAATCAACAAAGAAAAGGAAAAACACTCTTTTACTAGAAGAATATGGGTTTGAGCACATTTGTAACGCATTTTTGCAAGGACTGCGGGCCTTAGGTGAGTATGCAGAGGCTCATCTTCTTGAAGAGCTAAGAAACTCTGAGAGCGAAAAGAAAAAAGTTTTCTCGACTATGTGGAAAGAGTCAAACCAAATGAAGATTTTATCTGATACAGAAGCATTGAGTGCTTTTATTGATTTGGATCTAACTAAAGCACAATATATGTACCTAAGAAATTTAACCAACGAAAGAAAGTGTACAATGTTTCCCCCATATTACAAAATACAAGAAATAAAACAAACTTGCTATCCACCATCTTCTACAATCGAAATCACAAATACTTATGCTAAAGTGATTAATATACAAGACTTACTGGACCACACAGTTGCCAGAATTTTAAAAATTAATCCAGTTTTCCTAGAACAACACAGAAATTTAATCCTTTACTGTAAATGGGGATGTGATGGTTCATCTGGCCAAAGTCAATACAAGCAGAAACTGCCAGAAGAATCGGAAACTATTTCAGATGCCAATCTGTTCGTCACTTCATTAGTTCCCATTAGATTAATTGATGACCTCTCACAAGCCATTATTTGGCAAAATCCAGTACCTTCATCTGTTCGTTATTGTAGACCCATTTCTATTGAATTTTGTAAAGAAACTCCTGAAAAAACTAAGGCAGTTGTAGACGAAATTACCAGACAAATTGAATCTTTACGCCCGTCATTAATAAACAAAGATGGTGTTGCAGTAAATGTGAAGCACGAACTTTTTCTAACAATGATTGATGGTAAGGTGGCTCAGGTCCTAACAGAAACTCCATCGGGTTCTACGTGCACGATATGTGGGGCTACTCCTCGACTTATGAATGACCTATTAAAAGTGACTGCTAGACCTGAAAATGAAAGTGCTTACCAATATGGATTATCCACATTGCATGCCTGGATTCGCTGCATGGAAATGGTATTACACATTTGCTACAATCTTGACTTTAAGACTTGGTCTGCTACAACAGAAGAAAAAAAGAAATTGAAGAAAGAAAAGAAGGAATTTGTTCAAAAACGTTTCAGGGAAGAGCTAGGATTAATTATCGACAAACCTCGTCAATTAAGTGGAAACTCAAGTGATGGAAATACAGCACGAAGGTTCTTTTACAATTACACTTGCTCGGCGAACATAACAGGTGTTGATGAAACATTGATTAAACGCTTGTATATTATTTTACAAGCTCTCTCTTCTGGAATGATGATCGATCCCGAAAAATTTGGAGTTTATGCCTTAGAAACTGCGCGAATTTATGTTAGTAACTATGATTGGTACTACATGCCATCCTCCGTGCACAAATTACTTATACACGGAGAAAGCGTGATCAAACATTTTTCTGTTCTTCCTATTGGGCAACTGTCGGAAGATGCACAAGAGTCGCGCAATAAAGACTACAGAAATATGCGCCTGCACCATGCCAGAAAATGTTCCCGTATAGCTACAAATGAAGACGTATTTAAAACGCTTCTATATACTTCAGATCCATACGTTTCAAGTTTAAGAAAACCTTATGTGAGAAATGTGAAGGATCTTGATGAAGAGGCACTAAGTCTTTTGAAGGTGGTACCTGAAGGTGATCCTACATTTACACCGGAAGTAATTTTAGTTAGAAATAGCGAGGATAATAACAATTAGATATAACATTATAAGTAACTAAAACCTAGAATAAAACCAATAATATTATAAGATTTGTCTAATCTAAGATAAATTAGTTTGGTGTGAGGCATAGATAGGTACTATACGATTTTATAATTTTATGTATTTTATTATGCTTGTGTGATAAGTATAATTTTACTCATATTACTACTTATTTATAAAAAATAAACTACTCGTATTACTTTTTTATCTTTTCTTTTTTTTTAACCTAAAATAAATATGTATACAATGAAAAAAAATACAAAAATTGATTATTTTTAAAATCTTTGTATATCACTGTATACATGTGCCAAATCTCAATTCAATACGATGAAAAACCTTGAAGTTACAGATTTTTGATCCGATAAGGACCCAAATTTTCCACTGTGAAGTGCCTCCCTTTAGCTGCAAGGTCCTCTCAATCATGTTTAATTAATGAGAAACATTTCCTTATTCATCAGTATAAAACCCGATACAAAATAAAGGAGATTCCACCAAAAACATTTCATGTAAAATGTTACCTCGACGACCACAAAAGGTTTGCCCTGTGAAAAAGACATCAGATCTAATGTGGAGCCAAGCTTCTGAATATACACGGCCTAACTCTATCGACCCTAACTCGAACAAATTCTACATACTTATCAGAAAGTATGTATGGCTTCGCTGTTTCGCTACCGTCGTGGAGGTGAGACGAATATTTAGTTTCTGATCTAAAGTAAGTAACGAAACAGCCAAGCCATACATACTTACTGATATGTAGAATTTGTTGGAGTTAGGGTCGATAGAGTTAGGCCGTATATATTCAGAAGCTTGGCTCCACATTAGATCTGATGTCTTTTTCACAGGGCAAACCTTTTGTGGTCGTCGAGGTAACATTTTACATGAAATGTTTTTGGTGGAATTTCAGTCTTTTTTGTAAGTTGCTACTTGCTAGGCAGTCTTTTTAGTTTTTTTTTTTTTATATTTTTAATTAAGAGGTTTTTAGTTAATGTCTATCCCGTGTAAACTTTTATGTCCTAATTCATAAGATTGGTGAAAGTCTCATATTTAAACTTCCATTACCCCTACTAAACTTATTTTACGGCGTAACCAAATTTCGGCGTAAGTATTTTAGATATCAATAAAATCTAAAGTATTAGACCTATTCAATTGAGACTTTGTATGTTTAATAAGTCTATTATTGACATCATATCCTGAGAATATGGACTACCTGCTATATTGGAAACCAACTCTATGAGGGTCAACTTCCACCCCCCCCCCCCCCCCCCCCATTTTAGGGGATGGGGGCGAAAATTATAAGCTTATGAATTTTTTTGTTGTTTGTATACTAAACTTAGATTACATACCAAATTTCGGCTTTCTAGCACTTCAGGAAGTAGCCAAACATTTTGATGATCATGAAATCGGCGTATTTTAGATATCTATAAAATCTAAAGTATTAGAGTTGTTCAATTGAGACTTTGTATGCTTAATAAGTCTATTGATGACATCATATCCTGAAAATATGAACTATCTGCTATAACGGAAACCTATTCTATGAAGGTTCAAAAAAACAGCGAAACACTTCGAGAAAAGGTAGGTAGTGCCCTTGCGCTTCGCTTGGCTCGTCTCGGCGGGGACACTACCGTGTCCCCAGATTTACCTATTTCGGTCACGTCATCGCATTTATCAACGGTAACTTGGAGCCATGGAGCATGGGGTAGTAGTAGATATTATTATGTGCCTGGCAGTGCAAGGTAATCAAATTAATCATACAAGCATGTAGCACGTGAGATTCTTACCTGTCAGGTTATTTTTGATTGATGTGGGTGGTTACATCAATAAAAAGTTCAGAAGTCTAACTTGTAAAATGCTTGATTCGTCTTGGTTTCGTCTCTGACAGCACAGTAAATGAATAGTTTTGTTACAGTAAGTGTAGGGGAAATAAAGGAGGGCTAAGAAACTTTTAAGAATACGTCTTGGTATCTCTTTTTGTTTCTTACCACAGGTTTCTTACCCTCATTTCGTACCGACAATTTAAGTATCCTATTGGCTATTCAAAAATTTCTGGAAGTACATAAGTATAATTGACGTTGAATTTATCTGACTACTTGTAGATTCTTGAATCTCTAGGTATCAACGATCACGAATGCAGCAAAAAATCATACACACTAAAACTAAAAATAAGGAAGTCCTTCCTAAGTCCTTTTAATAGAGTTGGCACGGAATCCTATTTACGTAAGTTTTTTTTTATATTTAAAATAAGGCGGCAAACGAGCAAACGGGTCACCTAATGGAAAGCAACTACCGTCGCCCATGGACACTCGCAACATTAGAAGAGCTGCAGGTGCGTTGCCGGCCTTTGAAAGTTACACTCGTACTTGGCCGGTTTCATATATTTTATTTACTATTAAATTTATTAGTTATGCAACTGCGTTGTATGCGTTAAAACATTATTGCTTATGAAGTAAACAAAAACCCACATCACCCACATGCTATGGCGTCACCATAACACACTCACCATCAACCAGGAACTAAGCAGATAAAGAATAAAAGTGTACATCGTTGACTTTAAACTGCCTTAAATGAAATTATGAAAAATGCCTGGTTTCAGCAATATTGAAGCCGATGGAGTCCCTTATACCGCCGAGTTTTCGTGGTATAAGGGCTGATGTCCGCTACAATATTTTTGAGCGTAGCGGTCCTAAGTCCTAACTCCTACATTCCTATTTCCTATCCGCGCGGCCGCGGTGAGAGCGAAATGTAAATAGTATTTTTTTGCGTTCAAAAACGTGCCTATATGTATGTTACAGTCATAGTGATTAAATAGCTATTATACATAATGACTGGTCATTATATATAATACCAAAATTGACTAGACAATGTGATGAATTAATCACTTTATCCGGATATTATTAATAATAGCTGGTCAATGTTAGCCAAAGTAATAAATACGGTATATCCGACTTATTACCCTCCTTACTTGTAAGAATAAATAATAATTATGACCCATTTATTTAATGTCAGTTAATTTTAAATATTTTATTATTCTTTAGAGTGATTCCAAATACTTATATTGATCGCTGTGTTTTTAGGGTTCCGTACCCAAAGGGTAAAAACAGGATTACTGAGACTTCGATGTCTGTCCGTCTGTCTGTCCGTCCGTCCATCCGTCTGCTTGTCCGTCTACCTGTCTGTCTGTTTGTCTCCACCTTTACATTTTGTGGTACACTTTACGAAAAAACTATCACGCCTATTAATTTCTCCTTTAACATAGTAATTTTTATTTATATGTAGATGTGTTATCATCAGTCAGTCAAGGTGTGACGACGCGAGCCCTCACAAAGCTCGGCTTTTAGCTAGTTTTAATTCTTAAAATAAACTTTATAATTGATACATTTCAAATAACAGTATAATATTGCTACACATGTAGTTAGGTATGCAGGCAAATTAAAATATAATTTTATAATCTTTACCTACTTGTTTTATTACATTATCCAAGTCTTTGAAGATATTATTATATAAAATTGCTAGTTAAAGTGATTAATTCTGTGTCAATTATCACTTTATCAAAATTGAGTAGACATAATAAATAATGGCTAGATAATTTATAAAATATCCGGATTTATTACTTTGGCTGTAACATGTATATCGAGGGTATAGTGCTAAAACCCAATAAGTGTGAAATTGTTACTTTCGAGATATTCAATGTTAAATGTTCAAGAACAAAAATACATATTAAATTCAAATAAAAACATTAAAAGTAATATTTGTTTTAAAAGCGTATAAATTCTTTTAAAATAAAAACATATTTTTAAGTCTCTAAAGTGGTTATTTTTTTTATAAAAAATATATAACTTACGTAGAGTACCGACTTATTGGGTTTTCGTCCAAACAAATATGACGTATTTTGTATTTTAATCAATTTATTTTGAAGAAATGTAACAAAAAAAAAACAGTATTTATTACTCCTCACTCTCAAAAGCCGGTAGTCGGCTGTGTGTAATTATAATATGTCGTATCCACGCATGGAGTTCTTCAGGAATAATAAGTTTTTCGCACATTTTCATGAGATCCTTCTTTTTTGCGATACTTATAGGCATACGACCGTAGAATATAAAAGCTCTATTTCAGGTAATTCTTGTAAATTAACTGAAGGCGGGTTCGAATATCGTTTTGCTCTGGTTTTGTAACCCCCGACAAAAAAGATGGGTGTTATAAGTTTGACGTGTCTGTCTGTCTGTCTGTCTGTGTGTGTGTGTGTGTCTGTCCGTGGCATCATAGCATCCAAACGGGTGGACCGATTTTGATCTAGTTTCTTTGTTTAAAAGCTGACATGATCGAGAGTGTTCTTAGCTATAATTCATCATCATCAACCTGCTCAGTGCTGAAAAATCAGGGTTTATCTGGTTCATGAAGGGCCGTTAGCAACTTGCTTGCTTACTTTGATGGGTTTAATAGTTCATTCTAGTTCGTAACATTTGTGATTTGTGAATATACAATACCTATACATAATATACACATTAATGGAAAGTTGACCTGGTGCTGCAGTATCACCTGGTAATCAATAGGATATCCAACTCCTCACCAACTTAGAGCAGAGGTTTCGTGTTTGGCCTCATTATAGTAACGACAGCCAGTAAGACGTAGATAAACAGTAAATTACTAAAGGCTTTGCTTATAGTTTGGTCGATGGATTGTGTTATTCTACCACATATTGTATTTATTAGACGCCATAATTTTCTAGGATTATTGTAATTGCTTTTTATATAATTTTTAAAATATTTGTTTTTATGATATTCTAATACTTTGTGAACTTTATTTCGTGATTTATTATATTGATATCTTAGGTATTGGTTTGTTGAGTCATTTTTCCATTGCTTAAATAATTTATCTCTTTCCTTACATAGTTTTAGAATATTGTCATTTATCCACAGAACTTTAGCTTTGATGCCTGCATTCCTATATTTAATTTCGCTTGATTTATCCATTGCATTATGAAAATTTGTTTTGATGCATTGATATATTTCATTCGGGCAGGTCATGCTACTGGTGAGAGACCAATCTGTGTTATTTAATTCTTCGAGTAGAGTTTCACTATCATAACAATTGATCTTAGTTTTCTTTGAGAATTGGGTATGTTCTGTAGTGACTAGTGTACATAGCAAACTTCTTTTATAAAACCTATTTCATATTATTTTGTACTCTTTAGTTTATGGTATTTTGACTTGTTTACTTTTTGATAGATTTTGTCATTACATTAAAAAGATTTCACTTGAACATCGAGTCCATTATTTTATTAGTTTCTCCTTTGCACCTTCTAAACAAAAAGTTGGGCAAGCGATTACCCTCACAATCCCGCGAGGACCTTGCTCACTTCATTGGTGACCCTCGACAGAACACGCCTCCTTCATCATCATCACTCCCCGCACCTCCGCACCGCGCCAGCCAGCATCGCCTCGCCTTATCGGGTACCTCGTCCACTAGCCGCAATGTACCGCGGCCTGGGCGATTTCGCATCGGCATCATCGGGCTTTCTCACTACACCGACCGGTCAGCAAGCAGAGCACATCTCTCCTGGTCAGCAGGTAGCATCGGCCCCGCACGGCAGCTATCCGACTCACTGGATCCCGTGCAGCAGCTTACAGTTCCGACTCACTGGGACTCACTGCAACAGTTCCGACTCACTGGAACTCTCTGGCACTGGCGACTCAAGCGACAAGACTTCAAGATTCGACCTCCGGTCTTCGGGGGGGAGTGATGTGGCGGTACCCACAATTCGCCTAACATTCCTGCATCGCGCTATCGAAGTTTTCTGAGCGCGTCGGTATATATACGACAGCTGAAATGTATCACGTGGGCTCCGGCCTGACCGAGCATAACACCTCGCTCGGTCGGAAGATCTTCCTTTGTGGCCACCACACATATCCCACATTGGTGACCCCGGAAGGAACACACGATGGAGAATGAGAATGTGAACAGTGAACCGAGAGACGGCGCAGCGGGAGAAACATTTCGCGTTGGCGTACGTATTCCCCCGTTTTATCCTGAAAAACCCGGGTTATGGTTTGCGCAGATGGAGGCGCAGTTCATGTTGTCCGGCATAAAATCTGACGAGACTAAATTCTACTACGTCACCGGCAACTTGGACTCGCAGTACGCGGCCGAGGTAGAAGATATAATAGCTAACCCTCCACCAACGGCTAAGTACGAAAGGTTGAAATGCGAGCTAATTAAACGACTTTCGGCATCGCGGGAAAAGAAAATAAGGCAACTTCTTATGCATGAGGAGCTCGGCGACAGAAAGCCTTCGCAGTTCTACCGCCACCTACTCAATCTTGCTGGCCCGGGAGTACCCGAAGAGTTCCTGCGGAGCATCTGGAGCAGTAGGCTTCCTGCAGGCACCCAAGCCATCGTAGCCTCGCATTCCAAGACTAGTCTTCCTGATTTGGCGGAACTAGCCGACAGGATCCACGACGTGGTCGGCCATCAGATTCCGTCGTCTTCTGCTGTAGCTGCTCCACCACCGTCTTCGAGTGCCCACCCTGAGATTGCTGCGCTGACCGAGCAAGTACAAAAGCTGACAAGCCAAGTGGAACGACTGTCCCGCCCCAGAGGACGTTCCAGCAGTCGCAGTCGCACCCGTCACCGGTCCCTTTCAACCAGGTCGGAATCTAGCTATCGAAGATTCCCACTATGCTGTTACCATCAGAAATTTGCAGACCGTGCCCGGAAGTGTGTGAAGCCGTGCGACTACCACAAGTCGGAAAACTCACGGGGCAATCTGTAATGGCGGCCGAGGATTGCCCGAATACCGGTCGCATATTTGTCACCGATCGAAGGTCGAAGGTACAGTTCTTGGTCGACACCGGAAGCGACCTCTGTGTCTACCCCCGATCGGCGATCCCTAGACGACTGGAGAAGACCACTTACGTTTTGTGTGCGGCCAATGGGACACGGATACCTACATACGGGTTTATTAATTTAAATTTAAATCTAGGTTTACGCCGTGACTTTACTTGGCGATTTATAGTTGCCGATGTTACAAAGGCGATAATAGGCGTGGATTTTTTATCTTTTTACAATTTAGTTATTGATTGCAGAAATCAATGCCTCATCGATAACTACACAAGCCTTTCCGCCCCGGCGTCGCCTGCCCGTCATTGTGGTGATGTGTCTTCGGTGAAGGTGAGTCTCGGTGATTCCGCTTACACACATATACTACGGGATTTTCCCGACATCACTCGTCCACCAGGTATACACCGCACTCCCAAACACAACACTGTACACCACATACGTACAACACCTGGCCCACCAGTATCGTGCTCACCCCGTAGATTGGCGCCTGACAAATTAAAAATCGCTAAGGATGAATTTGATGCCATGATTCAATGTGGCACATGTCGCCCATCTGAATCTCCGTGGTCGTCGCCTCTCCACCTGGCGCCGAAGAAAGACGACGGCTGGCGCCCCTGTGGCGATTACAGGATGCTGAACGCACGGACCATCCCTGACCAGTATCCCATCCGTCACATACAGGATTTTGCACATAGCCTTTCTGGCTGTACCGTATTCTCTAAGATTGACTTGGTGAAGGCGTACAACCAGATCCCCGTGAGTCCAGAAGACGTCCCGAAGACCGCGATCTCAACGCCGTTCGGTCTTTTCGAATTTCCGTTCATGACGTTCGGGCTTCGAAATGCCGGGCAGACGTTCCAGCGGTTCGTGGACGAAATGGTCCGGGGTCTGGATTTTACGTATGCATATTTGGACGATTTTTTGGTCTTCTCGAAAGACCAGAAGACCCACGAACTCCACCTTCGCCAACTCTTCACCAGACTTAGGGACTACGGTATGGTCATTAACAGCTCGAAGTGCGTGTTTGGCGTGCCAGAGATTGACTTTTTGGGCTACCATATTTCAGCCAAAGGCACAAGACCACTGCCATCCAAGGTCGAGGCAGTAAAAAATTTTCCTGTGCCCAAAACGGTCAGAGAGCTACGCAGGTTCCTCGGTATGCTCAACTTTTACCGTAGGTTCATCCCTGGGGCAGCAAATTTTCAAGTACCCTTAAACAATCTTTTAGTTGGATCAGTTAAGGGTTCACATCCAGTAAATTTTACCCCCCAGGAGTTCGAGGCATTTCAGAAATGCAAGGACAGCCTTTGTCTAGCAGCATTATTAGCACATCCTGATTGCAGCGCTAAGTTGGCGTTGGTCACGGATGCTTCCGACAAGGCTATCGGCTCAGTGCTGCAGCAGCTCAACGCAGGTTCATGGGAGCCTCTTGCATTCTTTTCGCGCAAATTGAATCCAGCGGAAATGAAGTACTCCCCATACGACCGCGAGCTGCTCGCCATTTATCAGAGCGTTAGGCATTTTCGGCACATGTTAGAGGCTCGTGATTTTGTTATTTACACAGACCACAAGCCCCTAACTTTTGCCTTTAGCTCTCGCAAGGAGAATTGCTCTCCACGGCAGTTCCGTCACCTGGATTTATAGCCCAGTTTACAACGGATATCCGTCACATATCCGGAAAGGATAATGTGGCGGCGGATACTCTTTCGCGCGTGGAGGAGATATCACAACCCGTGCCTGCTGAAAGAATTGCAGCAGCTCAGGTTGATGACCAGGAGCTAGAGCGTCTTCTAGAAGGTTCTAGCTCATTACGCCTACAGCTTCTTCAGGTACCAGGCTCACGTAGCCAGCTGTATTGCGACACTAGCAGCACTACGCCGAGACCTTATGTGCCTAAAGAATTGCGCAAAGCAATATTTAATAGCCTGCATTCCCTGAGTCACCCAGGGGCTAAGGCTTCTGTTAGGCTAGTAACCGAACGATATGTCTGGCCTAGCATTAGAAAGGATTGTCGCGAGTGGGTTCGGTCTTGTGTAGCTTGCCAGCGATCAAAGATCACCAGACATGTGCATTCTCCTGTGGGTGATTTTAAGTTACCCTCATCGAGATTTGCATTTGTCCATATCGATCTCGTGGGTCCTTTGCCGCTGTGCCAAGGTTTTTGCTATTGCCTCACTGCCGTTGACCGCTTTACGCGATGGCCTGAGGCAATACCGCTAGCCGACATAACCGCGGAAACAGTGGCAAAGGCCCTACTGAGTGGTTGGATTGCTCGATTCGGCTGCCCATCTACTATCGTCACCGATAGGGGTAGGCAGTTCGAATCAGCGTTATTCAAGTGCTTGTCTTCGATCGCTGGTTTCCAACACCGCAGAACCACCGCATACAATCCTGCCTGTAATGACTGGTGGAGAGATTCCACCGTCAACTAAAAGCTGCGATAGTATGCCATGCCAATGACAGTTGGGTGGAATCCCTCCCACTAGTACTATTAGGCATCCGTAGCTCCTTCAAAGAAGATGCTCAGGCTTCAGCAGCCGAACTTGTTTACGGTCAACCGATACGGCTTCCGGGTGAGTTCTTTGACTCTCAGGCTGACGAGACTGGCGATATGACGGAGTACTTGTCAAAACTTCGAAGTATCGTCAGGAAACTCCGCCCATCACCAGCAGCTAGGCATACCAGCTACAGCTTCAAAACTTTTATTCACAAGGACTTATCTGCCTCGTCTCATATTTTCTTGAGGGACTGCACTGGTAGTGGTTTAAAACCTCCATACTCTGGCCCTCATAAGGTCATTGAAAGAGGTGACAAGACCTTTAAAATTATAGTGAACGGCAAGCTGGTCACCGTATCAATAGACCGAATCAAACCGGCCTTCATATTGAGTGACCCTACCATCACACCATACTCACAACATAACACTAACACGCGCCAAAACACTTCACACTCGCTACTCAACAATAACACCCATCACTACACTCCTGCGGATAACTGTGATTTACCTCCCGCTGATGATAACATCATTAGAACGACGAGGTCAGGCCGTCGTGTAAAATTTCCGAACTATTATCGCCCTTGACGGTCTCTGGAGGGGGGTGATGTAGTGACTAGTGTACATAGCAAACTTCTTTTATAAAACCTATTTCATATTATTTTGTACTCTTTAGTTTATGGTATTTTGACTTGTTTACTTTTTGATAGATTTTGTCATTACATTAAAAAGATTTCACTTGAACATCGAGTCCATTATTTTATTAGTTTCTCCTTTGCACCTTCTAAACAAAAAGTTGGGCAAGCGATTACCCTCACAATCCCGCGAGGACCTTGCTCACTTCATTTCTATTGTACTGCAGCATGCTATCAGAGTAACGCGATGGTCTGCTAAAACCGTGTCTATCGTGGCGGAGTACGCGTGAGATGAGAGTAAACGAGAAAATAATTATATAATCTATGCAAGATTTCGTGACTCGACTGTCCTTCATCTCAATTCTGGTGAAATCAGTGATACCCGACTCGAAGCCGTTTTCAGACAACATCTGTGTATACGATTCTGAATAAGTAGAGTGCAACTTTAAGTCAATATTCATATCACCAGCTATTATCATGTCCGTAGATCCATTTTTTGCTATGAGATGAAATAATTCTGTGATGAATATATTTTTATTATTTGAAGGTGGTCTATACACTGCACACTGCACACATAGTAACAGTTTTGCTGTCGAGAGTTTCAATTACTCCAGTAATATTTTCGAATGAGCTTGTTTTATATACTAAGTAAGTAAATTTTAGTACATTTTTTACATAGACAATTATGCCTCCACCTCTCCTATTATGTCTTAACTGCGTGTGCATTGTATATCCCGGTATTTGAAAGATATTACATACATCATTTGTAATTCCTGCTTCAGTGACTATGATGACATCAAATGATAGCGTTGTAGAGTCTATTAAGCAAAGTAAATCATTAAAGTTTTTTATAATGGACCGTATGTTAACGTGCATATAGAATAAGTTATATTAGAGGCTTGAATTGTTGAATATGCTGACTTCTTCGTTTTAAAATAACGAAATAAGAAGTTGGTAAATGTGTTGCAAAATAATATTTTAAATAAAATAGCACTTTTTACTACCTATTTTTTAAACTCTGAAAAGAAACCTGTAAGTTCTTTCTTTGGTTCTTTCGGAAAGTGGGTCGAGGCTCTAGAGGTCTCTTGACTCTTACATGTTCGTTTATCGCTTGCCCTTTGGCAACGGTTCTGAATAGGTAGAACATTATAAAAATCTTGCAGCTCAGAAACTGGTGTAGTTATTGAAACATTTAGAAGGTACAGAAATCAGGGATTGAGAAATTACACCTTTATTTGCGCAGGTGAGCCCAAATCTTTAAAAAAAAGTAAAAAAGCCCGTAACTAAATATTCGTTCTATATGCATGAACTATATCTACTAAAATCAGTACTTTTGGATTTTGAGACGCTATTCCTAATGAAATTACACTATTTTTCTTGTAAAACAGAAATAAGTAGCTAAGTAGTACATAGGCATACCTACCTACTAGTTATTATACTCTATGTTAAGAAGTTCAACGCGAGTCGAGGCATGGATGCGGGATGCCCCATCACTTTTCACTTTGAAGTTTTATGAAAACACTAGTATGGGGTTCTTAAAAAAATATATTATATAATTATATTTTAATACAGACCAAAGTATTTGAAAACAAATAAACAAATTAATCTGCATTGGGATGTCCGCATTGCGGGAGTCTGGATAGCTGCAGACTGCATCGCTATCTACAGATAGCTTTAATATTTGGTTACAGTAAACGGGTAGCCGGTAGGTGTTTAATGTGAACTACAGATCTATCTCTTAATTTTATTGACACAAAGCATAAGAATTAAGAATAAACCTTACATGTTATCCATACTTAATATAATAAATGCGAAAGTGTCTGTCTGTTAACTCTTCACGCTTATACCGCTGAACCGATTTTGCTGAAATTTGGCATGGAGTTACTTTGAGTCCCGGAAAGGACATTTTTTGTTCCGGAAAAATGTACTGTTCCCGCGCGATAAACGAGTTTTGGCGCAACGGAGTTGCGGGCGTCATCTAGATACTTGTTATGTACCTATAATATTACGTGTAACATATTATTATGTTATTTGGTTACACAATGCCTAGCTAATTAATTAATTTTACCCAAAAGGACGTAGAGTTTGTGAAATTAATAAAATAAACCTTTTTATCCCTGGATTGCCTGGAATAGAAAATAGTTTAACAAGACGTGTGTAACTGCCCTAATGCAAAATGGTGCTGCAGTCAAGTGGGCGAAATAGCATTTTAGTATTTCAATTATTTATCAACCATGCATAATGAACTGTAATTATATAGCAAGAACAGACCATAAACAAGACTCAAAAGTAAGAAATAAAATGTTTTTAATTTAGACCCCCGCTCCGCATCGGGTAGTGAGTAGTTTAACTATAACTTACAAGTTATAAGTAACTGAAGGCAATGTAAACGGTGGGAAGATGACCTACCCAAGAATTGGAGAAAATATTGCAGAGAAATTAGGAATTTTACGGAAACCGTACATTATCCCGCAAAAAAAAAATTGCTTATGTCACTGCACGTGGTCTACTCTATATCTTTGCCACTATCATTACCAGTTCCTGAGATTAGCACGTACGCGAGCAAACAAACTCTTCAGGTTTATAATATTAGTATAGACTAGATTTTTTTTAATCGCTTGACAAACGCGAGTCCCGATCTTAAAGACTATGAAAAGTATGTACCAATAATAGGGTCATAGGATCATAATCATGGGAGTTAGGACGATGCAATCTATACATATTATAACAAAACTGTAGAAATGAAAATTCTGTACATTAAGGATATTCAAAAAATAATAAGCGGGGGGTGTTACTACATCGCTATAGAAGCCAAAAATGTGGTTAGTTTTTTGTCTGTCTGTCTGTCTGTCTGTCTGTATGTCTGTATGTTTGTTCCACTATCACACGAAAACTACTGATCCGATTTGAATGCGGTTTTCGCAGATATATTTGTCTTCTTCCAACTTAACATCTGGTGTATAAAAAAAATTTCCCCCAGCCCTCTAAAGGGACGAAAGAGGGGGTCAGATTTTGTATAAGACTTTTGCTTTAACACGAAATATTTGTCTTCTTCCAACTTAAAATCTGGTGTATAAAAATCACCCCCCCCACCCCTCTAAGGGGAGCAAAGAGGGGGTCAGATTTTGTATCAAACTTTTTTCTTTAATAGACTTACTTCATATTATTAACTGTTTTTTCCAACTTAACATCTGGTGTATAAAATTTTTCCCCCCACCCCTCTTAGGGGACAAAAGAGGGGGTAAGATTTAAATACTTTAAATGGCAAAACAACATTTGCCGGGACAGCTAGTGTATAATATAGTAGTGATGATGATGATGATGAATGTAATTTGCATAGTAATTAGTAGCATATGCTTTCCATTCTTAAAACAACGCCGAAATTCCCAAACTTGTATCTATAAAAAATCAGGAGTTCTCTCAGCACCGAAACCATGGTATACCTCGGTGCAAAATCTTACTTGTTGGTAGCATTTGCTTAGAATACTTCTCACAAAACCGAAGTCACCACATATTTTCATATAAATTTTGAGCACGCTCAAAATTTCATGTCGCGTTCCATTCCACATCGCGGGAGGTGCTTCAGGGGGTCCGCAGTATGCACCAACATTATAAAAGTGGGCCACGAAACAAAAGAGTTTGGGAACCTCTGTTGTAAAGTTTCATCAATTTCCATTCAGTAGTTTTTGCGTGTAAGAGTAACAAACACTATACATACCAACTTTCGCCTTTATAATAATTAATATTAGTAGGATAAGACTACTGTAGCTACACCATAATAGTTTTTATTATGACTGACAGTGCCTCTAGGACTGTCGCGTGGCGTCCTTACATTTTAGGCCCAGTAATAATGAATGTCGAAGAAGACCTGTAATAATAATTTCACTGCTTTTGAAGCTTTTCCCTATTCCCTACAAGCACAGAATACCTATATATTAGTAGTACCAACTACAAGTCAAAAATGATAAAACTCATAAAAGCATTTTTAGGGTTCCGTACCCAAAATTGGACCCTATTACCATAGAGAAAATATACATATATGTATGTCTATTGTCTAGTCTCTGCTATTATAAGACTTCGTTGTCTGTCCGTCTCCACTCTCCAGGCTGTATCTCAAGAACCGCTATAGCTAGACTTCTGAAATTTTCACAGATTATGTATTTATGTAGCCGCTATAACAACAAATACTAAAAGTAAAATAAAATGTATAGTTAAGGGGGGCTCCCATACAACAAAGGTATTTTTTTTGCCTTTTTTGCTCGTTATCTATAATGGCAACAGGTAGGCACTTGAAATTTTCACAAAATCCGTAATTTTATGCCTACTTTAACGATTGATAATAAAATTAAAATAAAGTAAATATTTAAGGAGGGCGCTCCCATACAAAAAACACATTTTTAACTTATTTTTGCTCAATAACGGAACGGAACCCTTCGTGTGCGAGTCCGACTCGCACTTGGCCGATTATTAACTACTACTATTTTCGACTATTTTACCTTTTACTAGCGTATTTTAATTTGTACTGTTAAGGAAGTTGATTTAAGGTGATAGATTCGTCTTTGAGCATTACATTACAATTTATACTACCTCCCTGATCGACGAGCATTCCGTGTAATGTAACATTATAGATTCGACTTTGAGCACTACATAATACATTACAATACTACCTCCCTGACTGACGAGCATTCGCGTGTAATGTAACATTATAGATCCCACCAAAAACATACCTGTTAAAATGGGGCCTAGTTCCTATCTGCTAATTTTTGGCCTAAAAAAAGAGTTGAAATCCAATCCAATGCCAAGTTCAGATGCACTTCATTGATCGTAATTAATCGTCTTCAACAGCCTGAACCATAATATTTCTAATTTGAACTTGGCAGGTTAATTAAATTCTATAAATATTATCTAATTATAGAATATAGAAGTATTATGGATCAGGTTGTTGATGAAGATGATTACGATCGATGAAGTGCATCTGAACTTGGCATTGGATTGGATTTCAACTATTTTTTTAGGTCAAAAATTAGGCGATAGGAACTAGGCCCCATTTTAACATGAATGTTTTTGGTGGGATTTCAATACTTTTTTTCAAGAAATCATACCTATTTTTTTCTTTTTGTGCCACGCCCGATATAAACAATACTTTCGATAGATGACGCTAGTGGTATTTGTTAAACTATCAATAGAAGCCAAACTTTTAAGTAAACAGTATTTATTTAATAAGCTATACAGTGCGTAATGCACATGACAATATTTTATAACCCCCCCCCCATCTCCTCCTCCCACCCTCCTCATCGTATTCTCATTGTATCACTGGTACATAAGAATTTTTTTATCTAAAGTTCGTAGATGAGCCGACGCTCACGCTTGACCGATTTTTTAAATTTCTTAATTTTTTGTTAATCTACATATAATAATTAATACACGACCTGTGTGCCAAATTTTATAACGCTAGGACAATTGGAAGTGGCCTATAGGTTTTGATTACCGGTCAGTGAGAGAGTCAGTGCCAAAATTAGCTTTTTTACAGGGACATATTATATGATCTACCGAAGCTATATCTATGAAATTGGGTATACTGCTTAAGTACTAGTAAATAATTGCGTAGGTGTTTATCTTTGCTCTCGCAATAGGCACTGAGATAAAGGAGGATCAAAAGTGCGTCGAAACGGTTCCGAGTGCAAATAGTTGCACGGCATGCGCGCGGCCTGGTGGAACTAGGCCTGCGCACTTCCGTGCGATTTGATTCGACTTTGAGCATTCCATAGTAAGTTGACTTCACTGTCACATGTATGATGTAGCATTGATGTTACAAGTTGTATCAAGATATTACACATTGTATCATTACAAGGTGCGCATTGTAATGCTCGGTTCTCCTCCCTCAGTGGAGGTTACATTACAAGCGAATACTCCCGGTTAGGGAGCACCTTTATAGGCAGATAGCAGATTTATATTATTTGGTCGTGTTATATCAAACCCAGTCGACAGATTTTGACTAAAATTGAATTGATATAACCCGATCAAATGACGTAGGTCCGTCATCTGCCTATAATTTCATTCTAAGATGGTACAAGCAATATTATCTCAGCAATAGTCTACCCATAGTCCCATACATTGTTGTGGGTATTTATATTCGCTCATTTGCGTGAGGGTGTGGAGTCTAGTCACGGACATCCGGCGTCGTCCTGTGCGGCCCGCACCTGTTCCCCAACTGTTTGTGCCACAGCTCAGGAACTATCAACAGCTTTTATAGTAAGTGCTGTCCTTTTAGTGCGTTGCTTTTTACTGCAGACTATAGTAGGTATGGCACGTACCATACCAACCAACCACTCTCCGGTTATAAAATGCACATAATAGATCTATGGAGAGAAAGAAAGGTAGGTAGGTATATTTGCAATATGTTATGTGTCATGCCCAAAGTTAGTGATGTAGTATATTAGTTAAATATTTTATACGGGCTATATTGAGATTTGAGAGTAAATATATTATTGTGCCAGTGACAAATTATTATAATCACATTAAGGTTTGGTCCAAAACAAATATTTTGATGCAGATCTATAAATAAGTATGTAGATATAATAATATGTTTGTAACTTTGTACCTAGGTTAATTTTTGTGCGAAGCTATACTATCTTATGGTTTTTTTGACTGAGAATTTACGTAACGAGTAACGACGGAACGCGTTACCTACTTACAAGTTACACGGTAATGTACAACTTGATAGTTGATAGCTAATCATAATTAAATGTCTCTGAGTGCGGCAGGCACTCAGAGACATTTAGTCATGATTTATGATTAACCTTCAATTTAATGAAGAGTTTGACAGATAATGTATGCAGTATGGGGCTTATGTCAAAATTTTCATTTAATAACATTTAATTAATTAATGTTCGTCTCTGAGTACGGCGGTAATTGCTTGGTAGGTTTCACGTGTGATTAATTAATAAACACATGCTCATTTTAATGACATTCATATGTTTAACCTAAGTGGATTAGCAGGTATTCTTCATAATTAAATTAGTCGTATTCTTCTTTATGTATAAGCCATTTTAATGACCTAGGTAGCCTAGGATTTCTTAATTCTTAATGAAGGAAGCTGTGTAACTGGCTTCGACATGAAAGTTGAAACGTGCCCTCTTTTTAACCGACTTCAAAAAAGGAGGAGGTTATATGTTCGTCTGTTTATATTTTATTTTTCGTTGAATAGAGACGTTCGTATTAAAGACAACGAAAGGGAGCTCCATTAATTACGTGATGAAGTTGTAAATATTTTGATCCCCTTCCCTCTGGTGACATACGCCTCGAATTAGAATTCACCCCTAGGAAAAAAATTGTAAATTAAATACAAAATATGTGTTTATTTATATATTATGTAAACAAGTGCGTGTCGGGCCACGCGCAATATAGGGTTCCGTAGCACCGCTAGTTTTTGATAATTTTTGTATGATCAATGAATGTACATTTATAACGTATTTTACTACTACTAACAACATCATCTCAGTTAAAGGAATTTGAACGTAAAGTTCGTTTATACTTCGCCGAATACCTTTTTATTAGTTGATCGACTATAACTCAATAACCTATGAAGTCTTCTTAGCCGTGATAGTTTTCCTTTTAAATTCAGCATATTTCCTAGTTCCTACTACTGTGAATTTTTTCACATTTCCAGATGCAACCGTTTTGCTGGTAGAAGGGGGGTACACTGGACTCTAACGATTTTTTCCACTTTACAACTTCATATTTCACAAATGGATCCCTAAATCGAAAAATGATCTATGAATAGGTACTCGTAATATTTTTAAAAAACCTATTCAACGACACCCCACACGGTGGGGTGGACGCGAAAAAAAATACACCTCCGCTTGATGTGTAGGGGAGGTACCATAAAAAAAATATTATTATAAGATTTTGTATATCATTTTGTCGGCATCATTAATATGTGCATTCATGCCGAATTACAGCTCTGTAGGTCCTACAGTATCCGAGCAAAACCGCGGACAGACAGACGGACAGACAGACAGACCGAAACTATAAGGGTTCCTTGTTGACTACGAAACCCTAAAAACAATTGCCATCCATTTCATTAATAAGTTATTTAAGGAGTAAAGACTGCCCAGTGCCCAGTATATTTTATTTTAGTATTAAACAAAAAAGACCACACGCTATATTATGGCGTCCTTAGATTTTAGGTGTTATGTTACGAGTAGGTAGGTTTTGGCGATTTTAGTTGTATAGGTTTCCACCTGGTGGTTTCTCAGAAAACATATGGCCTGTGAATTCTGTTTATCGGGACGTGTAGTGGTTTTTATTTAAAAACACATACTTAATTATTGTTATTAGATCACGACACCACAGTCCACAGTTTACTAAAATGTTACTACGTAAACGACACGTTTGTGTTGTTTCTAGAGATATTTTATAGAGTAAAACCATGGTTAACAGGTAGCAAAATTACGCGGAGTACTGAAATAACTATAATTTGTACATCGTAATCGTAAAATTTACCGAACTGCCGAATCGATATTTTAATTTATTTGTAAAAGGATAATTTTCTCTTAATATTATGGTAACGTTCCTCGTTAAGATCTGACCTCCGCGTTAATGGTCGCATTTTGTAAGACCTTAATGTGGAAACCTTTACCTCGTTTTATGAGACAAAATTAATAATTTGGGCTTCAGCCGTCAGCGCACAGTGTTTTTTTCCTCCCTAAAAAGTGACATCCGCCTTTTATTGAATATATCTACTAAAAACATAATTCCAAATGCAAGAGTAGAACTCCCATGTGTCAATTTTCAATAATTGAGGGGTATAGAATCAAAGGCAGCTATATCCACCTAGTTTATTTTTTCATAAAGCAGAAAAAACGTTTTATTTTATTTTCACTGTAGCAACACGAATAAAAAATAGTCTAAAAAAAAGTTTTTGGGATTGTGGTAACACTGAATACACATCCATCGACCAATCCAAAAATTAAATTACTTTTTGCGGTAATTTTAAAATCCCTTAGCTGTATTTGATACCAACAAAAGGATTTAGCTGTCTTTGATTCAGACTGCAATGGATATAGCCGTTTTTGATACCAATTCTTTGGTGATGACGTCATAAGACTAGTGTTGTGTATTTAAACTTTATTTAAGTATCTAAGGATTTTCTATCGAAAATAAAATGCAATGTGTTCGTTATTATCAAGTGGATTGCTAAAAAAATGATACCGAAATAAATAAATGAGTAAATAAAAGAACATTTCTAAAAAAATATTGTTTTTTAAATTAAAAATCTTATACTCTTAAATTATCTTGCTCTACTTGAACTTCGCAAAGATCTTCTACAGTATCATTCTCCTCTTCAACTCCCCTTTCTTCTAATAGCCGCAGCTCATCTTCGTCTTGATTATTCAACACAGCGTGGAAATATTCTAAATGTTGAAGATGTTGCCAAGAGTCACCGTAGTGTTTTATAAGAAGGTTTCTTACATCTCGCAACTTTAACGGATTTACATCAATGCCATTAGGAATTACTGTTGGCCGTATAGCCCCAGCGTTTTTGCCTCTTTTACATAAACTTTTGGGGTTTCCTATGTCAGAATTGTAATATAATTCACCACGTACCAACACACTTCCTTGATTTTTTGATCTTCGAAGAATAAATCTTTTACACAGAGAAATCTTGAAGTGGAGTTGAGCCGGTGTTTTTACAATATTTTGTATTGAACTTTTCCAGTCAAGCACGGGTATATCTTGTAGTCGCGTGACTGTCGAGTGTTGACTGATCACATCGATATACTCTTCTGGCGATGTGATTACCTCAATTTTTCGGATATTTTTTTCAATATTCCCGAAAACTCGATCAGGAGGCATAAAAGAATGGCCTGTGACGGGAAACACCAGTTCAATTTTTTTTATTTGACGTTTTTCCAAAATCCAACTCATACACATTGAAATCATTATCAAATTTTTATTTTGGCCAGCACATCCGTCTGCCACTAAACGGACATGGGTGACATCAGTCAGGTCAGTTTTGTTGAGCCTATCATATACAGCGGAAGCAATTTGGTTTGAACCTTTAGCATATTCATTTTCCGTCCAGACATACGCAAATGTAGTGTTCTTATTTAAAGGATCTTTCGATGAACCTTGGACTATTGTAAAATTATACAAATACAGCTGCCTGCTGTAATAACAGCTCTGGTCGGGCACTTTTGGAAGTACTAAATTCTTTTGGCAGTCGAATGAGAACGTAATCATTTCTTCTTTTTTTTCTTTAAGTAGTTTAAAAAATGCTTGTGCTCTTAATTTGTGTATCCTTTTCTCTGTCATCAGTTGAATTTTCCTCGATGGATCATTTTCGTTCTTCAGCTTTTCTTGGAGTTCAATGCATTTCGAGCACACATCCGTCCTTGGACTCCCAAAACCAAGATTAAAATCCTGATTAAAGATAGATCTAAAGTAAGATGATTTGACTGGGCTGTCTGGGTGTGCTTGTTTAAAAAGTTTAAATAGTTTTTTAATATTGAGCTCACTAGGTAGGTATTTGCGTTGTTGCGTTGATCCTCTGCAATAATGTGCTTCTACGCAATTCAAAGACTTTAAAAACCTATGAACCGATTGTCTTAGTGCTGCATACTTCTGTTTCTTATGGTCACCGCCTCTTCTCTCTGTAGGAACCCGACCAGATTCAAAAAAGTTTTGCATGACGAACTGAACACGATACTTCGTTATCCCAAGTGTATTTAGAAACACTTTCTGGCAAACTGGAATGGCTTTCTTAAGTGATTTAGCGTAAATTGCATATTTAATTGCAAAAGCTCTGCTTTTTCTTGTGTTTTTTACAGGCCGCTTTCTGGCTGTTTTCTTTACCGAACAGCACTTCAATATTAACGCATCTTGATGTTGTTTGATGGGTTTCGAGTAAAACGATCTGTGAAAATGCACAAGATCTAGTATTTTCAATTGTTTACATGCAAATGATTTGGTGTTATGATTGCAGGTTATGTTTTCTGGCAAACATTTCGACGAGTACCTGTGAAACAAAGCAAACGTAACCATTACTATAAATAACTTCTTAATGTAGGTACATTAATTATTAATGTAACAGAATAGCTCCATTGATAGAAATCCGCACTGAACAACATAAAACTTATAGATAAAATACTAGCTGTGCCCCGCGGTGTTATCTCCGCGCTCCGGTTTAAGTGATATAATATAATATAATAAAAGACTATGAAAACCAATAGTAGGGTCAAAACGAGACGATACATGGTTCTATAATGGTTTATGGTAGTGGTGATAATGAATGTAATTTGCATGGTAGCATAACATAATATGCTTTCTGTTCTTAAAACAACGTCGAAACTCACTAACTTGTATCTATAAAGAGTCAGGAGTTCTCTCAGCACCTTCCGAACCATGGTATACCTTGGTGCAAAATCATACTTGTTGGTAGCATATTATGCTTATAATACTGCTCACGAAACCGAAGTCAAAATTTATATGGAAACATGTGTGTTTCCATATAAATTTTGATGAGTTCCTTCGATTTCTTATGGATCCCTTCATCAGGTCACCACTTTTATGAATATGGTACTAAATTAGGATGATAACCTATACACCAAAAGGAAAATTTTGAAAATTGGTTCACAAACGGCAGAGTAATCGTTGAACATAAAAAACGAACATAGCACCTCCATTTTAAAAGTCAGTTAAAGTTGTAGCCTATGTGTTATTCTGATGTACCTATAAGCTATATTATTGTAAAGTTTTATTAAAATCCGTTCAGTAGTTTTTGCGTGAAAGAGTTACAAACATCCATACATACATACATACATCCAAACTTTCGCCTTTATAATATTAGTACGATTGTTCATTAAACCTAGATCTGGCTGATAGACTTTTCTCCCATCGATTTTTAAAAATTGTATTTAATGTTAAATATTCTATCGAACTCCATCGGATTAAGTACCTACATCACTAGTCTAGGCTCACCTCTCAATTTTTGCTTTCCTCGCCTTCCAATTCTCCGGCTGTCTTTTGCGCTTTCTTCCTTTCCCTGGCACTGCTTCTACTACAGACACTTCCATTGCACTTTTTTTAGTCGTTTAACACGTTTTAAGTAAAAAAAACTGTGCAAAATCCTATTTATTTTCGATAAAAATCACACCTACGAAAACACGGTTTAGTATGAAATCCGCCATCTTGTCCTTATGAAAATGGAGACCTGTGATTGGCCAGGCGCAATTTTAGCTGTGTTTGTTTCCAAACTGTGTGGATTTAGCTGACTTAGGTTCTAAACCAATCTTTTAAACTAGAATTTGGTAGGGATTTAGCTGTTTTAGGTACCAAACAATTTTGTAAACTTATAAAGAATTGTATGAAGAACAAAATGGCATTCACAGATTCAAAACGACTTGTTCTGGATATAGCTGCCTTTGATTCTATACCCCTCAATTGATTTTTAAAAAAATATTTTAATTTTCGTGACCTTTACAGTAAAAATACTGAAAAAACATCATATAAACTGAAATAATACATAAATAAATAAATTTGTATTGCAGTTTTATAAAGCATTTCTCGATGCATATTATACCTACAGTTTTTTTTTAATTAAAAATGTTCAAAATTGCCATGAAGAAAAAATGTTTTATCGAAATCAGTATTTATTTGTTTATTATTTTTCCAGCACGAAGTAGCACCTCTGTCTAGCACAAAAAGATTCCTCACACTAAGGTTTATCACCCACAAAAATATCACATTCAACTTGGGCCTAGATTTAGAGAAAATTATTTTTAAAAAATTGTATCAGGTTTGCTACTGATTATGACCTTTCGTGTTAATTTTTTTTTTACCTTATATTAGCAGCTTTTTCACTTTACTAACGAAGATGTTCGTTAGAAAATGTATGTATGAATGTATGTATGTATGATATAAAAATGATCCAGCTGTGCAAAAATGGTGAATCAGTAAAAACACAGAAGAGAGCCGCATAGTACAAACACGAAAAGAGCGTATCCAGGCTGAAATAAGGAACAAGATGGGGTTATTGGTCGATACTCGATGTGGTAAGGCCAAATGCGGGGAATACAAACGATGGAAACACTGCCCGAACTGCGCTGTCAGACAAATACAGGCATATGTTTGCAAACATCTTAGGCCTCGAGTCAGGGTTATTGGATGACTTTTATATTGTCCTGGTCACAATAAATTGTGAGTTGCCAATAGACGCAATGTGCAATCAGAAAGTTTACAGTCAGAAAATGAACAAGAGTATTCGCAGCACGAGATCAACGAGTCAAATTTGGATTCAATAATCTTAAGTAACGAAGCAAATGTAATTGAATAATAATAATTAATACAAAATAAAGGTTCTATCATAATGACACAATAACTATAGGTTAGTTATTATACCTATGATGTACCAGAAAAAAAATTGACCTTTTGTGTGATAACTGATAACCCTAAATTTGGAGTTTTGACCTCAGTACGTAAAAATCATTTTCTCAAAATCTAGGCCCAAGTTGAATGTGATATTTTTGTGGGTGATAAACCTTAGTGTGAGGAATCTTTTTGTGCTAGACAGAGGTGCTACTTCGTGCTGGAAAAATAATAAACAAATAAATACTGATTTAAAGTTATTTGGCGGGGGTTTTTTTAAATTTCTTAATTTAATTTTATTTTATGTTTTTTAAACTTGTGTTGGTTATAGTGCATAATTGTTCCTATCAACAGGATCATATCCCAATGAATACGATCTATAAATATCCTCTTGGATGAGGCCGTCAATATGAAACCTCCACCCTGGGTTCATACGGAGCTCGGCTCCTATACAATCCAGGTGATGCTGCAGCAGCAGCATGCAAATATTTACTGCTTATCTACGTCTTATTGGTTGTTGCAATTAAAATGAGCCCAAACACGAAACCTCTGCTCTAAGTTGGTGAGGAATTGGGTATCGTATTGATTACCAGGTGATGCTGCAGCACCAGGGTCAACTTTCCATTAATATGTATATATTCATAAGTGTTACGAACCAGAATGCAAATATAAAACCCATCAAACGACTTCAAGTTGCTAATCGGCCTATCACGAACCAGATAAACCGTGATATTTCAGCAATGAGCAGGCTGATGATGATGAACTATAGCTAACAACACTCTCGATCATGTCAGCTTTCAAACAAAAAAAACTAGATCAAAATCGGTCCACCCGTTTGGATGCTACGATGCCACAGACAGACAGACAGACAGACAGACAGTCAGACAGTCAGACAGACAGACCGACAGACAGACACGTCAAACTTATAACACGGTCGGGGGTTAGAAATTAAATCAAATCTTGCTCCTGGGATTTTTCTTTTTAGGGTTCCGTACCCAAAGGGTAAAAACGGGACCCTATTACTAAGACTTTGATGTCTGTCCGTCTGTCCGTCTGTCTGTCTGTCTGTGTGTCTCCAGGCTGTAACTCAAGAACCGCTATAGCTAGACTTCTGAAACTTTCACAGATTGTGTATATCTGTTGCCGCTATAACAACAAATACTAAAAACAAAATAAATTAAATATTTTAGGGGGGCTCCCATACAACAAACATGATTTTTTTGCTATTTTTTGCTCGATATCAATAACGGTAATACATAGGCACTTGAAATATTCACGAAATACTCAGTTTTATTTGTACTTTAAATAAAATTTTAATAAATAAAATAATTTAGGGGGGCTCCCATACAAAAAACACAGTTTTCAGCCTATTTTTGCTCTATTGTGGTACGGAACCCTACGTGCGCGAGTCCAACTCGCACTTGGCCGATTTTATTTTAAATTCTAAAATCTAGACGTACATTTTATTTTGATGAAATACGGTTTGGATCTCTTAAAAATGATAGTAAAGATTTTAATTTAAAATATTTCACGTACACTTATACATAATTATTATTGCTATGTACAGCATAAATCCGCTAACCACAATATTGTTAGTGTACGCTAGTGGTCATGTCATGTACCCTTTGAACGTCGCTTTTCTAATAGGGGTCGTCCATTACTCACGTCACGTGAGGCCAAAGGGGGGAAGGGGGTACGAAAAATCCACAAACATACGGGAGAACCTTTATTGAAATTTTGCAAACTGCCGTCTGCTGCAGTCTTCTACAGTGCGATCTTGCGTTTCGATAACTCCGCGTATTTACTATTTGTTGCGACTTGCGAACGAAGTACGAACGGCTGTCGAAACCAGTGTTGCCAACTTAGCCCTTTCGGGGCTAGATCTAGCCCTTTTTTGGCTTATTCAGCCCTTAAAATTATGATTTAGCCCCTAGCCCTATTTCTAGCCCCGAACCATGTAAGAAAACTTTATATAAGCTAAGCGGGCAACACACAAAGTCACGTCAAAACTCAAATCAGACTACCTGTCTCTTTTCCTCTTACATAAATCGTAGAGACACAGACAGGTGGTATTCCCCGAAAATCCAACTACGATTTTATCCTTGTCTTTCATTAACAATTTTACAATTTTGATATTTTATTTCTTTTTCGTACCAAAGTACTGAATTGCGAAGTACATTACTTATTGTTTTGACTATATTAGTCAGTGATTCAGTGAGATTTCTTGCCTTTCTTGGTGATATTACGTGTGCAAATTGCAAAAATGGCCGTTCCTTTAAAAAATAACTATTTTTTCCAATTTTTCTCTAGGCTAGATTTGGCCAAAAAAAATATCTAGCCCCCATCTAGCCCTTTTTAGAACTCCATTTAGCCCCAAAACCTGACACCGAGTTGGCAACACTGGTCGAAACTCGAATCTCGATTGTCGCTTCATATCGCACTCGGCCGTTTTACTGTGCGCGTGTGTGTCTACAATAAGCTTGTTTGAAGCAACACGTCGCGATCGTAATAATTTACGCGAAATTACAAAGTTACAATTAATTACAATTAGTGAGTGAGAGTTTTGTGACGTTTGGGCACTCTTGTGGAACTGCAGTTATGTGTAGCAATTTTTAAGACAATTTCGGTGAGCAAGTATGTTAATATTTACTTTTAATATTATACTTTATCAATTATCAGTGTATTTTTAATACATTTTACATTTTTAAATTTGAATTATTAGGTATTTATAATGTCATTTTTGTAAGTAAGTACTTTTTAATTTATCATATTAATATTAATTATTGTTATTAACACAAAGTTTTTAAATGCTATTATTGTTATGAGTAAACGTAAGTTGACAATCCACCCCCAGAAAAAGGAAAAAAAAAATAATTTTTGCCTGTAAAAATAAATAAGTAATTCTACTCTAATTACCGTACAAAGAAAACGCTATTAGGTAAAATAACATGTAATTTTGACTTAAACATTTTTTGATTATTATCAGTCATTCATTTTGAAATTCTGTGAAGTAAATAGTACATATTATTATCATAACTTTTAGATACGTAATTATTTCTTACTACTTGTGAGTTGTGCAATTGATGACCACAAAAATTAAAACATCGGAACTAAACCTGGGAATGTATTTTATTCTTAACAGATATTAAAGATTAAATTTCTTATCAATGGGATGAAAATTAATTTTTCTTTAACATTTTTAATTCTTGATATTACCAAGGGGTGTCCATAAATTACGCAAGGTGAGAAGGTGTTCCAGCCAAATCTTACATTAATTGGTCTCAGTAATTTGTCATAATATGTCATGTTTATTTTTCACGCAAAATGTTGGAAAATTATAATGACGTCTTCTGTTTAAAATTTTGTTAAGGTAGTTAATTGGTGTTAACTTGCAACTTATAAGCGAAACGTACCTGATTTTAATTAAATTTTTTAATACAGGTCAAGTTCGGAACTAACTCGTTCGTGATCTAAATTAGAGTTAATGAATATTGTGGTACGACCTAAAATTGTGCCAAATCGAAAGGCACATTATTATTACCTACTTTATTTAAGTTACAGTCTAGAACTTAATTTATCGGTTACGTATTAAACTTAAGTATCCAATAATGAATAATCTATGGTACACCGCACGCCGCACGGGGCTATAGAAGTATTAATATTTCTTTTATTTAATTTAAAAACATCATAGACATAGGTCAAGACTATTTATTTATTTTATCATCAGGTACATGTATCGTATCTTTAACATACACGTTTCTCTCACATTATCATCCTGGACCTTAAACTGGGTTCCGGGTTCAAACATTTACCCGTATAAGGTGGAGGAGGTATGATCATGTTTTAGTTAAAAGTACATACCAGGTTCGCAGCCACATATGGACATGGAATTCAGACGGCGGCGACAAAAAGCACGAGTCCAGTGCAAGATATAGTGCACCATATCCACGACTTTGCTTACTATTTATCAGTGAAGTTGGCATCTGCAAAGGTTACAGACTATTACATAACCTAAATTACAGTCACAAGGAAGTTGTTACTTGAAGGTGATACGAAAACGAGGACTAATTACAGAATTACCAATAATATGTTTACTCAATTATCATTAGAAGCATTATGTGCAGCTATGTCCTGTTTCTCAATAAAAGATAGATAGGTATATTGTATAGTTATGTAAAGTGATTGAAGTACACGTATATAAGCAGCTTGTTTCAAAAAAAAAGCCTGTTCATTACTTTTAAATGTAATCGTTTGTAAGGGTCTTCAAAACAAGGTTGAAAAACTGATGACGCGACCATTTATTTTAATCGCTGTCAATACAAAGATCACAAAATAGCCGTCTCCATAATTTTACGGAAACGATTACTCGGTAATAACATGATAATATTCGCGGACTCATCACAATTTTACCCAGACCTTGAGCTGTGGGAAATTACTATACAAAAGTTGTTTACAGATTTTATACGTGATTAGTGCATTAATGTTAACACAATGTAATTATAAATCTAGCTGACTAGCTGACTTTATTTATGTTTCATTCCCTGTGTGCTCTTTATTTCTAAGATTATTTTTAATTTTTGACAAATTAGTTTAATTCTAATTCAAATAAGCTATACCTTACATATACCTTACATATACCTTAGATATATTATGCATTCCAAAAAAAATTCGCTTACCTAATATCGATCCACTTTTTTACACACATGACACACCACAATTCATCGTCCAGTGAAGTGAAACAAAATATAATAACATTAATCAATCAAAATTATGAAAACCAGAAACGGTGGACTCATAATGAATTCTATACGCATCCGTCCCCGGATATTGTACGCGCCTGTCAGGCAGTTCTGTCCGAAATAGCGCTGATAAATATATCCTGTGTATTAGACAACCCGCGTCTTTGTACTAGGGATGCTCCTTAACTTAATTGGTTAATACGACGTTTAGAGTACATTCTCTTTTAATGCAAGTTTTATGTCGCTTATTTAGTGCTCTTAGTGGGGACGTCCAATAATCACGTTATGTATTTAAATTGTTTTTAGCTTAAAGTAAGGAGCATTATAGTTTAGCATTTAGTTGAGTCTGCAAAATTAATTCTAAGTTAATAATACAATATCATAGCGCTGATAAATATAATTATTATCCTGTGTATTAGACAACCTGCGTCTTTGTACTAGGGATGCTCCTTACCTCAATTGGTTAATACGACGTTTGGAGCACATCCTCTTTTAATGCAAGTTTTACGTCGCTTAATTATTTAGTGCTCTTAGTGGGAAAGTCCAATAATCACGTAATGTATTTAAATTGTTTTTAGCTTAAAGTAGGGAGCCTCATAGTTTAGCATTTAGTTGAGTCTCAAAATTAATTATAAGTTAAGAATACAATACGAGTATCATGAAAATTTACATTAAGTATTAGTCTATATTACAAAGAGACAAAAAGAGTGAAAGGTGGTGGTGATGACAAAGTAAAAGAGTGAAAGGTGGTGGTGATGACAAAGTAATAACAGTGGTTAATCTATATCACTGCATAGTATAAAACAAAGTCGCTTTTTTTCCTCTCTGTCCCCTTGTTCCCTTTAATCTTTATAACTTCGCAACGGATTTTGATGCGGTTTTCTTTAATAGATAGAGTGATTAAAGAGGAAGGTTTATAAGTATAATAGCATTCATTAAATAGTGGAGAAATATTGTTATTTTTGGGGTTTCTAATGTGATGTCGTAAATAATTACTTTTTGTCCGCTTACATTGCAAACGCAGGCTGAACCCTACGAGATTTAACAAAATAATCTACTAAGTATTATATACTATGAAAAGGTGTACATTCAACAGAAAACTTGGCGATGATATATGTCTCGTATATTATGTATCTCTTATGGATATCCCACAGTAACATTTTTTTGGCATTTACTTTTAACTTCAAATACCTAATGGCTAATTTTGAAGTGATTATAACCAATACGGCATTAATCCTTATTCAATTAAATACTTTAAATACATTATTGATTTAATATAGATCTATATGGCCCTTTACAGCATATGATTTAGCTAAATATTTTCGAAGATATTACAGATTTAAAAATTGCGGGACGTAGCTTTTGCTGCGGGCCACGCCACGGGTAGTAATGAATATAAATCAAAACTACTGAATCGATTTTAATAATTTTTTCAGTAAGTGGCACAGGCTATATATTTTATACCCGTGCGAAGCCGGGGCGGGTCGCTAGTTTCTTATAAATAATGCTTCCGTACTTAGTAATGGACGTTACATTATGTACTAAGATCATTGATGATTTATCTATAGCAGCTTTTCTCTAGTTTTTCTTGGACATCATTAATGTCAATGAGTTAATGCTCATGGGCGTACCCATGGCAGGGGGGGGCCAGCTGCCCCCTCTGGATCATGTTGACGTCCCTACTAAGTATGTTATACGCCCATGTTAATGCTATACTACATCATGTACCTACTTACAACTTAAAGGAGACTCTTTGCCTAGTTTGTAAAAGGGGACTAGAGATTTGAGTAATTGGGTTGAAATTTTTACTAAGTAATATTATGTGAGCTTGCGAAGTAAAGAAAGTTATGTTCCTCAGTATAGTCTCGAATATGTAGCTGTATTATATATTCCTTGGTTACATATTTAATTTTAGAATGTCGTGTGTTATAAAAATAACTAGTGCTAAAAACGTCTAAAATGTTCTAGGAAAGTGAACCGGAATCGGGAGTTTCTTTCACGCCATATTCAGGTCAGCTGTCGTTGCACTCTGAGTCAACTGATGATAGCTTTTTTACTTCAAATATAAACCCAGCTGAGTAGGTGTTAAGTTTAAAATAATATGTTAAAAACAATTTTAATTTGTTGTTTAAGGGTTGAAAACTTCTTTATTAAATACTAGGAAGAAGTCTTACGGGATACTTGATATTTTAACCTACCTTTTCTGGTATAAATTTATTTATTTGGCCTTAAAATTCTATAAAACAATCCTACGTGTTCTTTATCTATATCCAGTAACAGTTAGCCAGACTAATTTTATCCCCGCACATTCTGATTCATAGAAGCTTTATGTTCATTGTAGTACCCTTTAAATTCTGTGAAACCGGCGATTGTCTCAGCTAATGATGTTTGGTTAAACAACGTCGACAAACATGTCTTTATCTCGCCGACTTTACGCTTACTATAAGTGGCAGTTAAATATTAAGAAACAGTTTAATTTATAGAGCCCCAAACGGTCTCCGGCGTCCGAGACACAATAGAATATCTATTGGGTCTCGTTTTCCCACGATCGACGGATTAAAGTGGTGGCCCTCCGGTAGGTAATAAACTTTAAGATACGCGGCACAGGTACGCACTACGAGTAGAATGTGTGGCTTGAGAGTTTAGGCTATCTAGGCAATGCTCGAAGTAACTACTTATCGCGTGGTAGTATAGTTTCAAAGTTTGTCTTATAAAACTTCGGTAACATATGCATAGGCGAGAGTGTAACTTACAAGATTTAAAAACCAGCTAGACATTTTCGATAACCCAAAAAGGTCACCAACGAAATTTGTATAGAAATGCTCTTAGATAACAATATTTAAAAACTGTTTAAAATGAAGATTGTGCTATCATATTTATAAAAAAAGACTTCAAAACATTTAATATTTTATGAGAGCAACATGAGGAAACACTATCAGTTTTCGCTTAAATGTGATTAATGATTATAGCCTAAGATTTGTGTGAATGTCATAATTAATTTGCTTATTATGTGCATTTATAATTAAGCTTAATGGAACTTAATAAATTATTTTTATTCCCCATCTGTAGTGAAATTCTTTTGAGCACCGTTGATGAAGTCATTTTATATTGAAAATGAAAGTAGGTACCACAGCTGTACGTCGTACGACAGGATACCTCATTTTTACTATGGATACCTGATATAACATCTCCTTATATAACAAACAAACTCTTTTAAATAATTTAATATTATTAAAATATAAGTTAAAGCTACAGCTCATTAAAATGTTTCCTGTTTTTAATGTTGTATACATTGTTTTTTTTTTATTTCGAGGCAACTACCAACTGCCAGTAGTAATTATTATCTATATTAAGTCGATATTATATTAACAAAATATCTATAAATATCTTTGTTTTTTTAATAAGTTTAATTTATAATTTTATGTATAGTTTTATATGAAAGGTTAAGAAGTTTTTTGAAGATTTTTGGTCCGTCTCAACTCTCAACTCAACTCATCTCACAAGTCACACAAAACGCACACGTCTCATAACATTTTTCAAATTAAATTATATTATTATATTATTATATTTTTAATATTTTAATATTATTTCTAGTAGTAAGAATAATTATTCTTAATTTTGCTTAATTATGATAGCATACATCATTTTTATTCTACGGACATTTCGCATGCGGCCCTTCACCAAATGCCTTACGTAATTCATGGATGCCCCTATTTAATAATGTAAACATTTAATTTTTTAAAGTACGTTTTATTATTCGTAGGTTTAAAGTAATTAAATACAGTTGACAAGCATAGTTTTAACACTAAAGACTTAAATTTTTATTAGATTTTTTACGAATCGAATCGGGATTTCACTAGTGGCGGAAATCCGCGTCGGCGGTCGTCGCTTGTCTTGTTGTGTCCGTTAATAAAGGTCGAATATAGCCATGATATAAACCTTTTTCGGCGCCAAAAAAAGGTAGGTTCGATTTATCCCTAACCTTTTTTTGGATATAGTGGTATTAATAAATTGGTATTACTTTGGAAGCTAATCATGAGTATAATAAACAAAAATAGAATATTTAAAACGGGGACAGGAATGTTGATATACTGAAGATTATTGTTGTATTTTTATTATAACTTTGTAGCTTTCAAATTATGAGTTTACTAGACGTTCCGCGCAGCTTCGCCCGCGTAAATAAGATAGTTCACAGACAAATTAGTCCACAAAAAATAGCCTATGATCCTTCACGTGGTCTACTTCTTATCTTATCTTATGCCAAATAACAGAAAAATTGCTCCAGTAGTTCGTGAGATAAGCCTCTTCAAATAATTTCCCCCGTTTTTTCCACATTTTTCTCTATTTCTTAGCTCCTATTAGCTTAGCGTGATAAAATATAGCCTATAGCCTTCCTCGATAAATGGGCTATCTAACACTGAAAGAATTTTTCAAATCGGACCAGTAGTTCCTGAGATTAGCGCGTTCAAATAAGCCCTTTCAAATAATTTCCTCCCGTTTTTTCCACATTTTCCTCTATTTCTTCGTTCCTATGAGTCTTAGCGTGATAAAATATAGTCTATAGCCTTCCTCGATAAATGGACTATCTAACACTGATAGAATTTTTCAAATCGGACCAGTAGTGCCTGAGATTAGCGCGTTCAAACAAACAAACAAACTCTCCCGCTTTATAATATTAGTATAGATAAGGCTCTAAATACGGTAAATTACGGAATCTCCGTAGGGGAAGGCCCTTAAGGCCATCCCCCGAGCAAACGACCTTGACCATACATTTGACGCGTTGCCGAGATCGCACAAAAATCCTATTTTTTTTACTTATCTTTGTTTAAAATTAATCTAAAAAAAATTTAAAACGGGGAATATGTAGTTAATGAAATTGTCTATCTATTGTCGTGTGTTTCAAATGAACGTAATTTGCAAATACTAGGGAGATGCTGAAAGTATGCTTTAATATTTAATAAATTGGTATTACTTTGGAAGCTAATATCATGAGTATAATAAACAAAAATAGAAAATTTAAAACGGGGAAAGGAATGTTGATATACTGAAGATTATTGCTGTATTTTTATTATAACTTTGTAGCTTTCAAATTATGAGTTTATAAGGCTCTAAATACGGTAAATAATATATTACGGAATCTCCGTAGGGGAAGGCCCTTAAGTTAGTTAATTAAGTGAGTGAGTAACATACTTTTAGAAATTATTACAAATTAAGTACTGTAATTAAAATAAGATAGTACCAGCTACCAACTGCATGATAATGTTGGCAGTGGCCAGTGACAGTGAGTCATATGGACCAAAGACAACTTCTTTAATAATTACTTGATTTGGTTTATTATAATACGGTTGAAGCGTTAGTAGTTAGTACTCACTGGTCAATATTCTACATAATATCAAATATGTAATATATTCTAACGACACACTGCTAACTTAACGCGAAAAGTGATTGCTTTACCTCCGTTTTCGAATAAAATTATAACATTTCCTTATATAATTATAATTATCAAAATATCCTACTATGTAATTACACAAATATTATGAACGTATGTAGAGTTGGTTAAATATTTCATCGTATCTTCAATGTCATCTCTATAAAAGTGGTTCTTGATTTCCTTTATGTACTACGCGGTTATTTTAGTGAACAAAAAAATAATATTGACAGTATGAAGCGCGTTTTAAAATGCTATTCGTGGCGCTTGACGGTCTGAAAGGTCCCTACCGGGTTTAAACACTATAATTCGTATAAAAAACGTTTTATTGACTAATACCACGCGACTTCTCCACGTCGCCCATGAATCATGATGGACAAGCGATTACGAACAGGTGAAGGATTATGATAGCCCATAATTGACATCGACTGTGTATTACTGTAGATAGGGAATGCAATCCCGCAAGATAATTTCAATGTATTTCGCTATGATTTCGCTAGTAGTAGCTAGATCCCGGTATTTGCGGGATCCCGCAGGGTGGACGTCTTAAACTTTTCAAATCAATCGTGACTTGATAGACCCCGTTTTATTCTTAGAAGCTCAAATAAAACAAACTTTGTCGGACACTTTTTTTACAAGGGTTTATTAATACTGCAGACTTTAGATATAAAAATAAAGGAAAAACTAAACATTTTTTTTTGGAAATGGCTACGTAATAATAAAGGTAAAAAAAACTTAAAAAAAACGCGCTTATTTGTTTTCATTTTTTATTAAAATTATTCATTTTTTTAAATATATAGATAAAAATCGTGCTCAAAGATTCCGTTACATACATACATGATACAGCCCAAGCTTATAAAAGTATGTTAAAAAAGTTAAGGTACAGCTTCCACGCTGGTTGGTACAATTAGGTAAATTGAAGGTAAATTATTTAGCGGGCTGCATGTACGCCAGTTCACGCACCCCCGCGCGCAGAGTTACACGTATGAATCACGCTTCTTTGTAATCCCGCCAGTCCCGCGGGATCCCGCAAAATTTTCGACCGGGATTAGTCCCGCAAAATGCATTAGGGATCCCGGTATTTCGGGATCCCGGTATCCCGGTATTGCTTTCCCTAACTGTAGATAACAGTGTAATCATGGCATGCATGGGTATCAATCATGACTCAAGTCCCACCATGGAAAGGGTCATTTATAGTTGGATTTTAATTTCCTAGCGATTGAATCCTACTAATATTATAAAGTTGAAAGTTTTGATGTATGTATGTATGTATGTATGGATGTTTGTTACTCTTTCACGCAAAAACTACTGAACGGATTTTAATAAAACTTTACAATAATATAGCTTATACATCAAAATAACACATAGGCTACAATTTTAACCGACTTTAAAAATGGAGGAGGTGTTATGTTCGTTTTTTTATGTTCAACGATTACTCCGCCGTTTGTGAACCGATTTTCAAAATTTTTCTTTTGGTGTATAGGTTATCATCCCAATTTGGTACCATATTCATGAAAGTGATGACCTGATGAAGGGATCCATAAGAAATCGAGGGAACTCCTCAAAAATTATATGGGAACATGTAGTGACTTCGGTTTCGTGAGCAGTATTCTAAGCATATGCTACCAACAAGCAAGATTTTGTACGAAGGTATACCATGGTTCGGAAGGTGCTGAGAGAACTCCTGACTCTTTATAGATACAAGTTTGGCAGTTTCGACGTTGTTTTAAGAACGCCAACTTGTACCTATCTATAAAGAATCAGGAGATCTCTCAGCACCTTCCGAGCGTCGAACCATGGTATGTATCTCGGTGCAAAATCTTACTTGTTGGTAGCATATACTTAGAATACTTCTCACGAAGCCGAAGTCACTACATGTCTCCATATAAATTTTGAGGAGTTCCCTCGATTACTTATGGATCCCTTCATCAGGTCACCACTTTTGTCAATATGGTACCTAATTGGGATGATACTCTATACACCAAAAGAAAAAATTTGAAAATCGGTTTACAAACGGCGGAGTAATCGTTGAGCATAAAAAACGAATATAACACCTCCCCCATTTTGAAAGTCGGTTAAAATTGTAGCCTATGTGTTATTCTGATGTATAAGCTATAATATGTATTATTGTAAAGTTTCATTAAAATCCGTTCAGTAGTTTTTGCGTGAAAGAGTAACAAACATCCATATATATATCCATACATCCATACATCCTCACAAACTTTCGCCTTTGTAATATTAGTAGGATATTAGTAGGATAGTAGGATTACATTTCGCTGTCCCCTAAGATGTGCTGTGAGCTAAAAAGTTTTAAACTCATATTTTGCAAGTTGACGTGTTACAGGTTACAGCGTTTTGTCCTAACAGGGCCGCGGATTATAAAAAGGCCGTATAGGTCTAGAGGCGGCAGTGTCCTCAGGGGGCCGACAGATTTCGTACATGGGGCGGCGGAAATAAAGTAACCTACACTACACAGTAGTCTACACTGATAAAAAATAAAAATACGGCTTGCCCGTTTTAAGTATTTACTCAGCAATTCCACACAAGCAACTTGTAGTACTCGTTTCTTTCGTGACGAAGGTGTTAAAATTTTAAAGCTTTTCCTACGCGCATCTTAAATCTCAAGACTACGTTGCGTCCAGAGTTACTTTTAGACCTTTATGCCAACGACGTAAGGATCATTTTCAGAGGCAAAATAACTGTGGACGGAGTGTACATCCTTGACACGTCAAAGCCGGTTCGTTAGCCCACACACCCACATCCTTATTAGCCTCGTTATGCTGGGCTTTAAGGGCCTAGTCCTTAGCTTCGGTCATGCCAATGTCCCTTCGTCCTTGCTATAAGGGGACGCTGCCATTGTTTTGGGGGTAGGAATTAGAATTAAGTGGTACATGTTTCGCGATATTGAGTTGTATAGAGTACTATAGATGACGCCCGCAACTCCGTTGCGCCAAAATTCGTTTATTGCTGAGAATTCGTAAATTTTTCCGGGATGTCCTGTCCTGTGTAGGTATATCAAATTCAGCACAATCGGTTCAGCGGTTTGGGCGTGAAGTGGTAACCGACACACACTTTTGTTTTTATAATATTAGTTATGGATGAAAAGCTTTAACGTTAAATAAATATATACTAGTATTTAAACATATTATAATTAATTGTGTCTGTTGTTACTTGTTGTAGGCGGGAGGAAAAAACATCGAAGGATTTGGAAGGCGCATTCATGTAACATGTAAGTTTTTCTGATTTTATTTTGTTTGTTACATATTATCTAATCAATATAATATAACAAGCATCTACCTATATACATCTTAATAGTTATCTATAGACTATAATAAGAACGAACGATCTTAGATAAGACGAAAACACTGTTTTAGCGCCTCCTACAAACTTACAAATTACAGTATACAATATAGGAACCTAACTAGCTAGGGTACCATAATTTTTTGTGCGTGGCGTCTACTTTTCCTCTTACGGCCTGATTACACCTACCGAGTAGAGTGGTGACTGGCGAGACAGTACACTCGGAGACCAAGAACTCGGTATGTTTATTATGGATGTTCTCGGTCGAGGGCACTGTCTCGCCACTATACTCGGTAGGCACCTTAGGAGTATTGGAGACCCCTCCTGTGTCTGTGCTTGAGCTATTAGGGCTCAGACACGCCCGACGCTTTGTTAACCCCACAATCGTCGTGTAGTGGGACACAAGTGACGCGGGCGAACAAGGGGTTTCAGTTTTACCAACACAATTACTCACGTGAACACACCCTAGGGCTAGGCTTCACAGAAGTTTGTCATTACAATTTTGCGTCATGTAGCTTTACTAAATTTTATTGCATACGACACATTTAATACTTAGGTATGTCTTGTGATTGTTATTTTAAATCATTCTATCATCACGTAGAACTGAGTAGGTTTGACTATACGAAGTCACAAAAATTTAATATTGCAAAACGTCGGTTTCCTGCATTTCATAATAATTATTAATTTGATTGCAGCTATAAACCGCTATTGGCTCTAATTACTTATTACAAAGTTGCATGTCTAACGTTCGACGTCCTAGTCCTTTAATCATCCTAATACGTTTTTACAACCCACCTACTTCATGTAGACATAAAAGAAGACAATAAATTATGAACGCGCCCTTCTCTCCCCCGGGTTTATTTTAATCTAGCAGGCAGGCTATTATAGTTATTAGCACAATTTTAAAGTAGAAAAGTACTTCTAGAAGCTAGCAGCTACTCACCACTAAGATAATAATCTTGTTATGCTAACATAAATTACTTATCCGTATTGAATAAAATCGCACATAATTTCTATTGCAACTTTGGAACTAAAAGATGTATGATTAAACTTTTCTGTTTTTTTTTAATTAATGTACCTATCAAAACGAAGGCTGAAAGCATAATGGAATGCAGTTTTGAATTCAAAAATTTATTCGAAATTCAAAACTGCATGGAAAGTTTATGATTATTTATTTGGTTTCCTATTGAATCCAGCAAGGTTGTCTGAGAAATAGCTAAACTCAACGATATCAAAATACTTCGTTCTAATTCTATGGCTAAACTTTGCAGACGAAGACAGCTGACTTTAAGCCTGGACGAATGAGTTGATTAACCGCTTTTCACGAACCTCGAAAGTCGAAGGCCAAACTTGGAAGAGAAAAAAGATATCCCTATTCAACTTCTGATGTTTAAATCTTGTTTTAATAAAGCAAAGAAACAAGTAATTAGTAAAATATAAGGTACATGTTAACATTTTCGTAATGTGTATATGTTAACATTTTCGTAAGAAAATACCATAATTTAACATGTTTTCACTAGATTTGCATGAGAAAATTCCGTCATAGAATTTAATTCCAAAAACTCAATTGTATTCAACAATTATGTTTCGTCATTTTCCGTTTAATTGTGTTTTAAATATTGCGGTATGCAACAAGATCGATCTATCAGCTGAACAAATAGTGCGTGGACGTCATTAGTGTTGGTAATGCGGGATAATAATATGCCAGTTGCAAACATCGCTTGCTTAAATAATACTCGCTCGTAATAAAAAAAGATAGTTTGATACCAACTTACAGAGAAAATGTTTTATTTTAACCGACTTCCAAAAAGGAGGAGGTTATATGTTCGGCTGTGGATTTTTTTTTTTTTTTTTTTTTATTATTTTTTTTTTGTATGTTCAACGATTACTCCGCCGTTTGTGAACCGATTTTCAAAATTTTTTTTTGTTCTATTAGGTTTCCCTCCAATTTGGTCCCATTTTCACAAAAGTGGTGATCTGATGATGGGATCCATGAGTAATCGAGGGAACTCCTCAAAATTTATATGGAAACATATGGTGATTTTGGTTTTATGAGAAGTATCCTAAGCATATGCTACCAAAACGCAAGATTTTGCACCAAGGTATACTATGGTTCCGAAGATACTAAGAGAACTCCGGATTCCCTATAGATACAAGTTTGGGGGTTAAGGCGCTGTTTTAAGAACTGAAAGCATATGCTACTATGCAAATTACATTTATCATCATCATCATCATCATCATCATCATCATTACCACGTCAGGGTCACCAGTGTCACATGGTTGTATATGGATACAATATGCCCCCATAACACCATAATTATATCATCACGTTATGTCCTTATAATAATTATTGGTACTTTTCATAGCGATTTTAATAAAAATATAATGTTGTTTCAAAATAAATGATTCAAGTTCTAAGCGACTTATGTACCACAAAATTGAACATAACAAAGTCAACCTTAACTCCAGAGCGTAAGGCACACATTTGACATTACTTTTGAGACTCGAAAGAAAAAAGAGAAGTAAGTTGCTTCGATAAGTACTACACTAGTTTAACTATTAACTCATCAATCCCCAAGCGGCACCCGGCTGCCGCATAACAATTAAAAATCTATTGTGTCTGCGATTCCCACGATCGAGGTAATAAATTGAACCCTTAGTATGAAAATACTTAAGTACATAGGAAAACAATCTACATAGTAATAGGAATAAGAAAAACAATCGAGGTAACTAAAAAGAGTGAAATTATTATTTTTAACAAAAAATTAAAACCGACTTCCAAGGTAAAAACAATAATAACATCCTTATAATATGAACTAAAAAGTATTAAATAATTTTTCCTATCTAATAGTCCCTTTTTCGAATTCGGCTAAAACTCAACTATTTCTGTACTCAATCTTCATAATTTTGAAGTCGGTGCCAGTTCCAAAAGTTTCAAATAAGTACCTATTCTTATTTGAAACGTCAGAGAACTGAAGATTCAGCTATATCTGGTACCGACTTCAAAATGATGAAGATTGAGTACAGAAATAGTTGAGTTTTAGCCGAATTCGAAAAAGGGACTATTAGATAGGAAAAATTATTTAATACTTTTTAGTTCATATTATAAGGATGTTATTATTGTTTTTACCTTGGAAGTCGGTTTTAATTGGAATTAGAAAATGTATTATACGTGGGAGAGCCATGCTTCGGCACGAATGGGCCGGCTCGACCGGAGAAATACCACGTTCTCACTTGCAGCTCTTCTGGTGCTGCGAGTGTCCATGGGCGACGGAAGTTGCTTTCCATCAGGTGACCCGTTTGCTCGTTTGCCCCCTTTATATCATAAAAAAAACTGATTTCGGGTAAAGAACGGGCCGTAGGAATGAATAGGGTGAATTTCCCAACCGCATTTTTTACGCGGCTTCTGTGAAAATGGTGGTGTGAAATGGCTTTTTAGGGTTAAATAAAATTGTATCGTATAGTTTGTGTGATTATCCATATGAGGCAAACGACAAATTTTTAATTCGATAACTAAAGGTGGAAATTAGGCCCCTCGGTGACTGTCCCTAAACCTTTTTTAGTCCTAATTTCGTCAGCTGAGGAAAAAATATTAGTGGTACAAACAAACGGATTCTTTTATTGGATTCTTATAGAATGGAGGTATAATCAATACAAATTTCATAATCTCAATCGTTATAATTTCAAAATAGTGGGAGAAATAAAACTGTCCCAACATTTTGTCTTGATTCGGTGAATAAAAAAGAAACATGAATTGTCGAGAACAGAAGTACTTTTGAATAATATACTGCCGCTTCTTGAACTCAAGTACAAGTCACGCTTTTGCATTTGGAGCGAGAGATGGTTTGCTGCGTCGCTGCGTGTTCCCGCTAAAAACGTAAGTATGTCGTCTCGGTGACACCCGACACTTTTCTTTTCATTTCCGTGAATCAATTTATCATGTTAATTGAACCAACTAGAAGTATTGATTTATTTTCTTACAAACACTTTTAATAATATGTATCAGTATGTAGTATAGATATCGGTATAATTATTATAGGTGTCAAAATATTCAACGATTTGTCGCAAATTTGCATTTCGGTGATTTCGGTGATTCCAGCAAAAGTCGACATCTTCATAACTTTTCCCTAATATTCATGAACGATTAACCAAACACTGGATGGTTATTGACCACTGCTTATCTCAATTCCTTAACGGCCATGGAATTTTAAAGTCAAACTTTACGGATATAAATTAGTAGATAGCATCACCTATGTGCTCGAATGAAGGCAGTATGTTTGAACAAACCAGTCATCATGTTCTCTGGGAGAGTTTTTTCTGGCAAGACGAAAGAACTACAATGCTAGACAACCTACATTGTAAATCTGATGTCGCATACTACGGTGATATTGGGACAGTACTAGGAACTTCGGTGCCTGCAAGCGTTTTTGTCACAATTATTATTGGCAACAGTCTAACACAGCAAGTTCCAATTTTAATTTAGCTATTATAGCTTAGTAGTCACAATTATTACAGTTTATATTCGTAGTGCTCCTCCTTCAGTGATTTGACATTCGGTCACTGCAACTTTGTGCTATCTCAGCTTTTAATGGGAAGTGGAATTAGAATTCTTCATACTTCTATTTTCTTCTGATTAATTTCGTTGCGGGCCCCAAACCAGTTTGAGCATGTCCCTAAGATCATAATATCAAATTTTAGGGAAGCATCATGATTCCTGACCTACAAGAGCAAGAGGTAAAAGTTAAAGGGAAATATCCCGTCTTCTTTCGTCTATCCTCTGTCTCCGTCACATGTTCCTGGCACCTGTTGTCCACGCCAAGCGGTCTTCGAAGAAAGAATTTTTCAAAACGATATCTGTGGTTCAAGCCCCGCCGAAGAAAGTTACTTAAAAGAGCTTTCAATGTCCCTGGGTCTTTGACATGTTCTCTGGGAGAGTTTTTTCTGGCAAGACGAAAGAACTACAATGCTAGACAACCTACATTGTAAATCTGATGTCGCATACTACGGTGATATTGGGACAGTGCTAGGAACTTCGGTGCCTGCAAGCGTTTTTGTCACAATTATTATTGGCAACAGTCTAACACAGCAAGTTCAAATTTTAATTTAGCTATTATAGCTTAGTAGTCACAATTATTACAGTTTATATTCGTGGTGCTCCTCCTTCAGTGATTTGACATTCGGTCACTGCAACTTTGTGCTATCTCAGCTTTTAATGGGAAGGGGAATTAGAATTCTTCATACTTCTATTTTCTTCTGATTAATTTCGTTGCGGGCCCCAAACCAGTTTGAGCATGTCCCTAAGATCATAATATCAAATTTTAGGGAAGCATCATGATTCCTGACCTACAAGAGCAAGAGGTAAAAGTTAAAGAGAAATATCCCGTCTTCTTTCGTCTATCCTCTGTCTCCGTCACATGTTCCTGGCCCCTGTTGTCCACGCCAAGCGGTCTTCGAAGAAAGGATTTTTCAAAACGATATCTGTGGTTCAAGCCCCGCCGACGAAAGTTACTTAAAAGAGCTTTCAATGTCCCTGGGTCTTTGATGTAAATTAAAAATTATTATTATTGTACCTAATATTAATCCTTATCCAAATAAAATAGTTTTTGATGGGTATTAAATTTTCTAAATCTCGATTATAATAACACACATTCCCGCGGACGAAGTTGCGGGCAACAGCTAGTAAGATATATATATATATATTAAACTAGAAACGATTATTTAAAGTATATTTGTTACACTCAAAAGGACATAAAAGAAACAAATTATCTAGTTATCTGAGACACAAATAACAATAAATATTTGTCGTACTTAAATAAAGGAAATGTGCTTATCCGTTCTAGTTCACATTATTATTTGTCGCCTTATTTAGGTTATTTATATGAGAGCTTCTAAATTTACATTTCCTACCCATTTCGACATACTCATTACCTACAGTTCGTTCAAGTTTGCAGTGAGGAATCACTAAAGATGTCAAAATGGTTTAATAACACGGCGTGTCCTTGGTCAAATACAACTGAAGTCTAAGTCTACATTCAAAGAAACTAAATCTTACAGCAAACTTTATCAATTGAATTTACCTCTAGCACTACTTACTTAACTAGAACTTAAAAAATATTTGTTATTTGTTGGTAGGTTAATACTTTGACGTGTGAAAGGAAAGAGGGAAGGTCTTTGAACAGCAGTGGGACACCATCAGCTAGTTAATAATGATATAATAAATACTATGAGATATTTTCAGCTCAAATTAATTGCAACAATTTAATTTTCTAATCATATCATCATCATCATATCAGCCTATATTCGTCCACTGCTGGACATAGGTCTCTCTCAATGAACGCCAAGATGACCGATCTCCTGCTACTCGCATCCAACATTTTCTAATACAATAATATATTTTCTAACTCTCACGATAAGTAATAAAACTTTTCTAATCCCGTACCACATGTGAGCACAAAATAAACTTCCTCCGCAGTGAATGCAGTTTATAAACTGAGAAATGGAATTCCGTAAGCCAAGTACAGACAAATATCCGTCCACGTAACGGACAGATCAAAGATGTCTGTCTTTGCTGCTTTTATTCGAATGCCTGGGATGTTGAATGTGACTTTGATTCTTGTTTCTATCTGAAAGCTAAATATTTAACCACTTACGCGTTCTGACATGTGAAATAAAATTAATATTTTACGAGTATGATTTATGTATGTGTAATCAAGGTTAGCTTGATTTATGTTGGATTGAGCAATTAATTTTTAATGCGTCTTTAACTATAAATTAAAATTTAATTTATATAATTAGATTAACTAAACTCTAAAGTTTGACAAAAGCAGGAATTGATTCATAGTAGTCTTTAAAACATCGATGTAAATCGTTATAATTCTATGCTTTAAAGTTGCGTTACGATGGAACAAACAATCAAAAAATAAAAACAGATCCTTATCTGTCCTTATCTAAAATCGTAATTTTTTTTCAACCAAAATAAAAAATAGTTTGGCTACGTCGGATAATCGCAATAAATAAAATGTGTATCTGCAGACTAAAAAATTGCAGATTCCAAGGCAATTACCGCGGGCGATAGTCTCCGAACCGGTTCGATACCTATAGACCGCACGCGTGTCTAGAGTCTAGACTGCCTAGCCTGACTTGTGACGTCACGCCGCGGATCCCTTTGTGCGTATTAAACGAGCCAACTATACCTTTATTCGTGTTACCTTTTTCATATTTTATCCCGTAAAATTTTTCCATATCGTCTGTCTAAAAACTTATGGTTAAAATGTAGTTTTTGGAATCGCGTATAGAACTTTTTTCATTCTTTCAATCGCTATTAAGTACAGTAAGTCGTTAGTGAAAAATTAGAAAAAACTAATTTATATTTACTTTATATAATTATATAGCAACATAATTGCCCGGGCACTCGAGAAATAGCATGAAAATGCTAACTTTGATCCCGTATAGAACCCCCTTAACTGAAAATACCACCTTAGTATTTTGAAAAATGTATTCCTTGTAGATGTCTATGCCTACTAATAACATAAAAACTTGTCTCACTTAAAATATACTTACCACACATTAGATGGGCTGGAATTATTAGAAGCATGTTAATATGGAGCGTGTCCTGTAGACGAGGTGCAGTCAGGAACAGCGGTGTCACTCACACGTTGACGGCTATATTTAGACTATTATTTTTAGTCTATTTTAGTTTCTTTCATGATGGCGAGCTCCATTGAGACGTAAACGTAATGGGATATCCATGGAACTGTCAGTTGTCACTAAACGGTTGGAAATTATAAAGCTATTCAACCAACGCGCATACACCGGCTTTTTGGAACGTTGGCTGCTAAATAGCATTCCAAATGAGTTCAAATCAAAGTCTTGATACGCAATGCCCATGTATAGAAAAAGGCGCAAGAACTGCAACGAGATAAAGACAGAAATATACGTAACACTTTCTACTATTACACTAACGAAAAAAGTGAATTTTGCTAAATTAAGTGTCTTTAATTTGGTCACGACGCGCGACCGGGACGATACTTAGATTTGGATAATCTCGTAGCACGTCTACGAGATTCTTAAAAAATCGCCTACATACGTTATTCGTATGTGTTGTTCGCGTGTCCTTAGCACTATGAATTGATTTTGTATCTTTAGGCTGTAAATTAATCGGTAAGTGCTCAAGTACATACTACATGTACCAAATACATCTTAACATAAATGGGCACATAAATGAACGGTCTAATAAACTTATGACGGCAATTTGCGAGAGTTTTATTGCCATTCCTTAAATGTGTAGAGTCTAAAGTATAGACAGACACCGTAAATATATATCAACAAGCTGAATTCATATTTATTGCAAGCTACTAAGCCAATAACATATTTTATTGTTTCAGTTATAACTTTCAATATCCGTTCATGATGCGAATCAACATTGAATCAACATGTATGATATTTTGATGACTTAATGAATAATGTAATCAATTTAGGAACTCAACATTTTATAATTTGTGCAATACAGTTAGTTATAAAATTATTTTTTTATACCTGTCAAGTTAATATTCTAAAGTTTAGACTTTAGGACAAGGACAGAACACTTCATCTTTTGATTGACGATGAAACTAATAATTTTAAATCTTAAACAATTGAGGAAACTTAAGTGGCAATTTGTAGAAGGGTCCTTAAACAACGAAGTTTTTGCCAATTAGGGTCATGAATCACAAGCTGTAGGTGGTTGTAGGGTCAAATGGCTATCAACAATCATTTCGTCGCCATTCCGGCGTTAACTTTCTTCGCTTAGTCACAAATGACGATAAACATTCAACATATATCTTAATAATTACATAATCAGTAGGCATATTTGTGTTGCTAATTATACCTAATTGTTATTATTGAATACATCAATTACCTTTTAAGACATCTGACATTTATTGTTGCAAGCCCATAAGAGTAGCAATTACGATACTTTAATGTTTTAAACATTAAGAAATAAAAGCTGCCAGATTGCAAATATTATGTTTAGTTTTATCCGCTTGGCTATAAACAACAAATCGCACAACAGTATTTGAATTTATTAAAACTGTAAGTGGTTTTATTCGTTTGGCACTGGAAATGAATTAAAAAACTAATTTCAAACGAGTGCAGCCAAAGTGGCTGTGTGCGATCACTTTAAACTTGAAAACAGCCTTAATATTAGCAGTTAGCTGCAGCTAGGCTTTTAGTTTTTTGACGCATTGCGGGAATTTTAGTTTTAAAAAAATTGGTTTACTAATATTTAGGCAGTTAGGATTTGAAAGAGCCTTAACTCTACATTTTGTCCTTTCCTAGGCAAAGGAAGGATCATTTGGTTCGTGGTCTTAAATGTTACAATAAATGTAAAGGTTGTATTAACTATCAACTAATTTAATAATAAGTAGTTAGTGTTGATCACTTATATTTTAGAATTAGCATTTAATAAATTCCAAATCTTGAGATCACGTAATAAAGTAGCATTTACTCAATTTTCTGTACTAAGTTAACAAATAGCACCGTTTGTCTTATAGTATACTATGTTTTATTTATATTTAATGCTCATAAATCATCCACAAACCCTTTCGCTAATTGATGACATCATGGTCAGGCTTATCTTGTTAACTTATTATTGTTGTCCCTACTGTAAGTTATAACAACTAACTACTGTAAGTGAACTCAATTGTTTCTGACAGATTTGTGCAAGCGGACGCCGCTCGAATTTATTGCTGTCAATTGTTTAAAGTTATTAAGTGCCATTCTATTTAGGTCATAGAATTGCACTCCTGACGTCATAGTCTCGTTCTTTAATTTGACAGCAGGCAAAAGGCAATATGAAAGCATTAACAACGGCAAATGCTTTAAGAAACATTATGCTATACTTTTATCTACAATATGTTGGCAATACATGTTTTGTATTGCCAACATATTGTAGATAAAAGTAAACATAATATAGGCGTAAATCAAATTTTCTTACACTAGTCACTACATAACACGCCTAAACTCTACAAATTACAATAATATCTTCTACATGGTTTGGACCGTAAATGTTTGTTAAATATACCTGCAGGTTAAAAAGAAATGTAAAAACATTAAAGGTAGACAGACATAGCCTGTTTAAAAGGTTAATAAGTAACAATTAAGTCCGTCCAGTTACCTACAAAATTATGCGATCTACTGAATACCGAATGAAGTATTATTCAGTCCTAAATCATATGTGCTGCGCGAAGCAAACACAATCACAGATATTAATAATTCAAAGATGTCAATTACGGCTTAACTGTAGTTGACTCGAAAATAATTCAAAGTAGAGCCAATCTCGGGTATGTCTCGAGACATTGCACTTCTCGAGTTTAACCCGCATAAAACAAGTCGGGACTTAAGGTAAGTTATCATCAGCGAGTGGTCTCAAGTCTCAAGTTACTGGCTCGTTTTGAGTGAGCGTGGGAACTATAGTGGGAACCGAGGACCACTTGTTAGTGTAATTTAGTTACTGAGGGGTGTGTTGGATTTATGATGTAAACATTTCCCTATAGTGATATTGAACTTATTTATCGTGGTAAGTGCATATAAGTGTTATGCGATTTATAAAAAAAACATAATTTAGTTTTAAAAATGTACTTTATCTCAATATTTAGTATTTATCTACTTTATCTTAATTAGGTGCCTATAATGTTTGTACTGCTCAGGACGTGAGAGCTTCGTAAGGCTGGCGGATCAGAACTCAGAGCTTAGTTTCATGCTTTTTGGAACATAATAAATTTTCTTCTTAACTATTGCTAATACATATTTTCAAGTACTTTACTCATGTACGAGTTACCTGAGAAGCCGTATAAAATAAAAGCTCGTCGTATCAGCGTCGCATCGAGGCAACAAACTTTTAGAAATTCTGTTGAAAATCTTTTATACGAAGACAATATTTGGCAGTGTAGACATTTCCGAATAGACCCATTTACAACTTAGAAGCTTTTAAATAGTACTTCACAAGTTTTGCTACGACAAACGAAAACCACAACAAATTGAGTAATGCATATTTTAGATAAGTTTTGAATTGTGGTTTAATAGATTTGTATCCCTGTTGCATAGTCATTCTACTTTTGCGTAAGTAGACAAAGAATATATTATTTTTCTGATTATACCTATTTAACTTCGAAGCTTAATCAGTTTACCTTTTTACGTCACAAAAATTCCAAAGAAACAAATATGAGATACAACACACAAACCTAAAATAGCTATTTTCAATTTACAATGACATATATATCGGTTATCTAAGAGACGTTATTAAGTTGCTATTGTCTCTTGTTTGTACAACAACTTTTATTTACGACTAATTTGTATTGTATCTTATCTTTATCCTCCCACCATAGAGACTCATTCATCTATTTTGTATCAGATTGAAGAAACTCATTGTAGTTTAATATATTAAGCAATTTTTTTAGCTCGCAAAAATATTTTTAAGTTGAAAATATTTTTGCGAGCTAAAAAAATTGAAAAATTGAGTTAAAAATTTTGACCCTCACTGTTTTTAAATAACCAAAAAAAATGTTAAACTTAGTCCATGTCCTATTTTGAACACAAACGATAGAACTAAAACATTTCTAACCCTAAAATATCGCATGGTTTATTCGCAATCACGATAAATAAAACCCAACGCCCTATTGAGTTAGCCATAAATAAACATTCGTCATTATTGCACTTTTCCACAACCATTATTACATTTCTAAGTGATATTGATTATTCTAACCCGGCGATCATTTCTTGTCTGGCGACTTCCCTCGCTGTTTGAGGGAGGACCTGCGCTATGCGTCATCGTGCATCCCGCTTGCACCCACTGTACTCTAATGGGAGTGAATGAGAGAAAGTATGCGAATTGATTCATGAGATGCGGATGCTGGGACGTGGTTATGCACGCATGTCTAGACGCTTTTTGAATCGAGTACTGTCACTGCCCTTATTTTACTAATATTATAATTTGTATGCGGGATGGCTGGTGACATTTTTGCAATGTGGTAGCGAGCGGTTGAACGTCACCAATTTATTTGTGATTACCTAGTGGTTTTTACGATAAGGATTTTTAGGTAATTTGTACTTTTTATGTAGACTTCATAAATCATATCACAGAAAAGGTATATACTTAAATTCAGTTTTTAACTCTATAATCTAACAGCTGGACCGATTTCACTATTTATTTTTTTGATGTGTTTGTTATTGTCCGGAGAAGAAGAATATAATTGAAAAAATTAAAAAAAAAACGCGGAAAATTAGAAAATTTAAAAAAAAATTATTTCGACTAACTTTAGCGCTTTGGACAATATGTATAAACTTTTTTAATGTAACATTATGACATTTGACATAGAATTGACAGAATGCATTTTTTGTGCGACGGGATAGCGATGGACGTTGCCATGGTGCCATGCTTATTTTAGTCACTTCAATAAATTATTGGCGAAATCGGAAATACTTTATATGGCAAAACAACGTTTGCCGGGACAGGAATTAATGATCATTAAAATTTAACCGTGAAGCATATTAGCAATATATTAAACACGTAATCGTATAATCGTGTAAACCACGCCTTTGCGTTAAAAAGTACAATTTATATTTTTTAATACATTTTAGGTTATTTTAACGCAAATGAACACTATTGAATTACGCAAATATCTGGCTCTGTTTGTCAGCTAAATGGTCGTAACGACCTCAAGTATGAACTTGACCTTCTCTTGGTGCCGTGCAGCATGAACCATCCACTTTCCCGACTCCTGTCTCCCGGCTGCGAGCGAGGTGAGCGAGCCGAGCCAGTCTCGTGCGCGCCGCGTCACCGGCACATCACTGCCCCACGGAATGACAAACTAAAACTAACTCAACATGAATTAAAAGTTACACGAACATATTTTCAAAATACACACCCATCATATGCGTCACCTGGTAGGTTCAGTTTGTGACTTTTTGCTTTTTTACCTACTGTACCTACTTGTTTTTCACACGAGAGGGTTAAGTATATTTTATTCATAAAAATCATTAATAATAAATTACCATTTTTTTATTTTAAGTCACGAGAAATACATATTGCATGAACTTTATGTTGATGTTTCACGTCAAATCTCTATTAGTTATTAACTTATTAATTAACTTAACGTTCTCGGATAACGTATATTTTTTAAACACAGTATAGCTTCTTTTTATCAAAAGCATCAATATTACAAAGATAGAAATTTGTGATAAATTGTATACTTCTCTGATTATAATTTTTAAACACCCAAATCGATGTTGCCTTATGTTGAACATACGGAAGGCGCGGCGCCATGGGCCCAAAATGTTAAATGTTATTAGCACCTACCTGTAAATTATTGGGTTAAGAGGCCCCTTCCCAGTCCCACTATCGTCAACGCGAGAGTCATCGAAAAGCTTCTTGTTTCATCGATTAATAGTAATTATTATTAATTAGTAATTATTATTTATTAATTATTATTAGTAATTAATATAATTATTAATAATTAGTAATAAGTAAGTAGTATTCACGATAAATAGTATTCACGATAGTATAAATGTGTGGAAATTTCATAAAACTTGTTTCAAGAAATACGTGTTTATTAGTAGGCCTTACATAATACAAGTTTGTAAAAAAAATGTTTGACATTTAGAATCTCCATTACATTTGCAAGGTTTATACAAAAATATTTCCTTTACTAGTACAATAATTAGTAAGTACATTATAAACGTCTAAATTTCAGATACAATTTGTGCAAAGAAGCAGTTTTTGGAGGCTTATACTAAATTTGTTTCTCCAAATTTTGAGTTCGCGTTTTTTTATAAATTAATATATATTACTATAGTGCAGAAGATACCTATTAGTTCACAAGTTTCAAAGAAAGATCCTTTACAACGCCATAATCACGTACGAGCGTTTGTATGGAAAAATGGTCGGGTTGGCCGCTCTTAACAGTTAACACTTGGAAGAGTTATTTATTATAGAGTAAGTATGGATAGACACATGGAGAAATGTTTTCGCAAATAATAAATGGTTACGGACTATGCATGATGCATCCTCTATTTTCGGCTTTTTAAATTGTACGTAAGTCGTAACTCGTAACAATGATATTTATTATTGTAACGACTTACGTACAATCTTTCTATTATATTATTTCTATTATTTCTATATATTAAATTCTTTCGCCTCACTTACGATATATTTAACATATCGTAGGTGAGGTGAAAGAATCGACTAGTCAGAATCACATAGAGGTCTGTACCCCGTGGTCTCTATCTTCTCCATTCACGCCTATTCTCAAATTTTGTCCGCAGCTTCTGCATAAGAAGTAAATACCTTAAACTATTCTTCCTTATCTGGAATGAAAACTTTCTTTACCGATAATTGTCGAAATTATCAATTTATAGAGGAATTGGAATTTGCAGTCGGAATAACGAAATGGTCGCGTGTCACGAGATTGTCGACAGCTCCAGCTCAGTATTAACTTCATTACGGCGACGGAGCGTGACAGATATTAGCCTGACGATATGATTGATAGCTACTGGGTCAAGACCCTCATATCTTTCTCTTCTATCTTTATTTTTGTAAGGAGTTCTGTAGGGTAATTATTAAACTTACTTCACTTGTTAACTAACCTCTTGGCTCTTACTAAAAAGATCCTCCGATAATTTACAAACATTTAATTACCATGACGTCGGTATACAAATTGTTTATCTTTTTATTAGTTGCAAGGGTACTTTTAGGTCACAGGAGCTTGGAATTCGCCAAATCACATGTTATCCGTTGCTTATACCACTAAACTGTAGTTCAAGTTTAGGGCGAACTACCCAATCGTTGGCAGTTATCCTTTTTTTTTGAAACCGTGGATTCAGTATGAATGACAATAATATTGGTTATGGGACTTTCTGTATTTAAATCTTAAAGTGCCAATAATAATTGAGTGTCTAATGTTTACCTAACATGGGTTATTATAGCAATTTCCCAAGCGTGTTAGAGGACCATAATTCTGAGTCCTCAATGCAGAGAATCGCGATTACATCAGATTGCAAAGGTGTATGCTTTCAGCGTTGATAACATTGTTGGTAGTGACGTGTGTTTAGACGGAGAAAAACCAATTGTCTCTTGCTGATAACGAGCCTTATCAACGTACACAGCCTACCAGTAACTTGTGAGACGTGCTAAAGTGCTATAAAATTTTTGAAGACAGCTCTCTAAAGTCTAAAACGAAACGAGAGTGAGAAAGAGAGAAGTTTATTGAAGAAACTTTCGGTATTTTAAGTGTAAGATTAATCGCTTATTCCAACTAAATCTTGATTAATTTCTACAGAAACTTTTAATGGGTAATGAAATGTATGTTCACTAACCAAAATTGTTTACGATTACAACTTGGTTTGCTCCTTTTACGACTCAAGAAAATGGGAGTGAAACTATTTTAAGCCGGAACTACACGTGCCCGGGCGAGAGTTTCTACGATAGTGTAGAAAATTATTACTGTTTTCTGTTGCTATATTTTGCTACCAAGTCTTATAAGTAAGAACTCTATGTAAACATAATATCATTAACATCAGTCATATCCTAGCTTTTATCGGAAATGTTTAATTCTGAAATCTGAACCTATCCCATTTTTACCGGTCATTATATTGGGACTATAGGCTCCCTTGTGACACTAGAAAATATTGGGACACTAGAAAATGTTGGGAACTTTTTAGAAATTAGTTATTGTTGTGTCCATCAAAACTATCATTCGGGATCAAAAATGTATATATGCTAATTTTTCAAATATAGTGTTTGGTGGAGTACAGCCACGTACAGCTGTGTTGCAAGTTTACATCCAATGTACAGTCAAAATATTGACTGTGCACAAAATTCCCAGTAATCCCTGTAATAAGCTCGAATCCGTAAACAATTCAACATACTATTAAGTCCTTTATGAATGTGTTATTTCCGCCGTACTTTACGCCCGCAAATAGCTGCAATCGAATCCGAAATTAAGTAATTATTTGTTGAGCGACCAAATACGCCACTAGCCACTGCAGTTTGGATAAAAAAAAATTATGTACGATTTTCTATTAAAGTATATTATGTAAAGGCGTTCAACACACTTTCATAATTTTTCGACATACTTATAGTGTTTGGGCTTTAGACCTGCATTCTGATAGATCAAAGACAGTTAGCACCCGGAAATTTAAACGGCTCCAAAGAAATCGCCTCAGTATTTCAAATATTTAAAATGATTGCCATTTCTCAACTTCCACTGATGTCTATTTTAGTGCTCTATCTATGTTAAACTTCTATTCAGACGAAAATGGACTACCAAAACGATTGGAGTTCCGACTCCCAAGCGATTCATAAAATAAATATGGATTAAAATATCTACAGAATAATAGTCATTTATCACTCATCTAAACTTTATCAGTGAATTATGCAGTACGCAAGTTATTTCTTTTCAAACTCTTCAAATTCAAACCCGACTCTCCTTCCTGACAACTTCCGTACACAAAACCCGGATGATGGATGATGATACTTACACAATACTAATATCGTGTTTTCCAATAATTTATGCTGTTAGGAAGAAATCGAATCATTACAGGTATGTGAAAGTGGCGGGCACGCGTCGATATCGCCCGACAAAATGCATGGTCTGCCAGATCCACGTTACTCATATTGTTTACAACCCATTTTAACCAAAAAATAACAAAATTTCTCTCGATAAATGAGATAATTTTTTGATTAATCCAATGATATTCAAAAATCTCGATCGTTTGATTAAACTCGAAAGCCCCGTAGCTCTACATATTTTATGCGTTGCAAACGAAATACAGAGTGTAACAAAACTAAGTGATAATACTTTAGGGTGTGTACGTGTTCCTTGTAGAGAGTTCACTGTGAAAGTAGCAGCGCTGAAAGACGAATTTTTTTTCACTTTTGTATGGGTAAGGAGCTAAGGACCCGAGCGTCACGAGTTTCCCCATACAAAAGTTAAAAAAAAATTTGGTCTTTCAGCGCTGCTACTTTCACAGTGAACTCTTTACGAAGAACACGTACACACCCTAAAGTATTATCACTTAGTTTTGTTACACCCTGTATATTATAATCATACACCACATAATTAGAAATTACAAATGCAAAGAACTAATTAATTACATAAGATCATTAAGAATATTTCCAAAATATATATTGTGTAAACTTAATCTATATGTATCATCTGTTCCACGGTTACCGAAACTGTTTTTCCTGAGTCGCTTTCGCTTTCTTTGAGTAAAAGTTAACTCCAGGGGCGAGTACTCTACAACCGATATCTTGTGACTTGTGAGCGTAGAAAATTATGAAAGTGTTGCGAATTTATTTTTGTATAAAAATTAGTTTATATTTCACGGTGGTGAAATTGAGATGTTAAGTTTTGGACCATAATTTCCTTCTTTTTGAATATTCAAAAGAGCAATGGTTGAATTTTAGTTTCACAGAGTAAAACCAGTATATTTAACATACAAATTAAACAACATTAATTCATCAAGCATAAAATTTCGTGTGTCTGAAATTATTATAATCTCTATTCTATACTATATTTTGTAATCAGGAGCAACAGCAGAACGGAATAGATAGAGCTTATACAGTCTATATAAGATATATTTTGCCTCTTGGTTTCGTTCATAGCGAGGTATAATTTTGCCACAGACTTTGTGGCAAACTGATACCGAGGATTGCCCAATATTTTGACATGTTACGTATAAAAATCTTAATGATCTTATTTAATATGAATTGCGTCCCACACGCACGAGGCTAATCGGAGTTTAGCAACATTACATTAGCGATTGTAATTGATATTTTATCGAATCGGAGGCGAAACGAATGCGCTAATGTCCTATTGATTGAGTGGCCTTTTCCGTCAAGTAAGATTAGACAATTTTTAGATGAAACAACAGCACGTCTAGTGTATTTTAGTTACTTTCATAGTATTATGTCCTACGGCATTTTGCTGTGGGGAAATGCTGCAGATATAAATACAATTTTTGTGCTGCAAATTTTGAATGTCTTTTAAATGTCAATGTAAGATCCCAGAAAACTTTCAAAATCTCTCAATTAATAAATTTATAAAAGTTGTTAAAGAACGTTTGTGTACCAAAGCGTACTATAAAGTTACTGATTTCATGAATGATAGTACACCTTGGTAATAAGGTCGCCCCCTGCAGAGCTGTTTCTGTATAATATGTATTGTACACTCGTTGTATTTTATTTAGTCATAATGACACTGTAATTTTATATATTTTTTGTAATTTTCCATCTTTTTAGTAAAAGATGGCCCCGTGCGAGTTTCTTACGCCGGTTCTTCTCGCCGGGTTAGTTCCCGAGTATAGTTCCGACATTCAGAGAATATTTGAAAAAAATTATTCTGAATAAAAATTTTTGAGTTTGAGTTTGAATAGCATTGCTTGTGAATTGTGATATTGTTTAGAAAAGTTTGAGAAAAAAAAAGTGATTAAACTTTTACTTAGTTCGTTTGGAGGTTTATTACCTACTAGACGTTCCGCGCGGCTTCGCCCGCGTAAATTAGATATTTCACAGAAAAATTAACTCTAGTAGTCTACTTCTTATCTGATCCAAATAATAGAAAAAATGCTCTAGTAGTTCGTGAGATAAGCCCTTTCAAATAATTTCCCCCGTTTTTTCCACATTTTCCTCTATTTCTTCGCTCCTATTAGTCTTAGCGTGATAAAATATAGCCTATCTATAGCCTTCCTAAATAACTGGGCTTTCTAACAGTGAAATAATTTTTCAAATCGGACCAGTAGTTCCTGAGATCGCGTTCAAATAAGCCCTTTCAAATAATTTCCCCCGTTTTTTCCTCTATTTCTTCGCTCCTATTAGTCTTAGCGTGATAAAATATAGCCTATAGCCTTCCTCAATAAATGGGCTATCTAACACTGAAATATTTTTTTAAATCGGACTAGTAGTTCCTGAGATTAGCGCGTTCAAACAAACAAACAAACAAACTAACAAACTCTTCCGCTTTATAATATTAAATAGTATAGATAATTTATAAGTTTGTATTACAAATAATATAAATTATGAATTTTATACGAAGAACAAAAGAGTAGATAACGTTTCTATGAACGACTTAGTTTGAGAGGAATTAAAGTTTTTTTTTTTTAACTTATATATGGAAAATCTTTATCAATGATCTTAATGATGTGAGCAATACATGGTTTTGAGCCTTTACATGGTTTTAAGCCTTTACATTACGGTTTTGAGGGACCAACCGGTAAATTTTCTTGAACCTTGCACTTTGGATTCTAGTTAAATGTTTTGAAGTAAATAGAATATTATAGTAAGAAAAACAGGCTCATGGTTATGATTCAGCGTTATCATGCAGTAGCGTCGGAATATTTAAAAACACTAATGATTTAACTCATTACAATCGGTGGTCCTTTTTGGTAATCAGCTCAGATACAAGGCCAGCCTCAAGGAGAACAATATAGTTCGTACAATAAAAGTCGAATTATTTTAACAACGTTCTTATGTTAATGCGAGCAATTAAAATTTACGTCTCGCTAGTTTTAATTGTTGGACAATTATTTCGCGAGCGTCGGCAACTTATTTGTTTCATAATTCGCCTTGTACATTTTTTGCTGGCGTGATGCTGGTGGCCTATTATTTAAACGCTTTACATCGTTTTAAACGAGATTTATACGAATCTGAGGTTTCTTGTATTTCTTTTTGTATCTTCCCTTATCAAAACCCTGCAGTATAAGGTTAACGACATTTTATCGTAATTGGTAGAGTCAGGATTTAATTTTGTAATGATTGTTTTTCTTGATGAGGATAAAACCTATAAAGATATTTTTCAAAGAGTTAATGTTTCATAACTACTCAGTATTGTTCGTAGTTTGTGCAGTATTTAAGAGCATAAAACTAAATAGACTGAGAATAATTACGAAAGCCCAAGATTTCTAAACAAGATCGAGCGTTCTCGGTACAATTTTAATAACTATGATTTAGAATGAAACTGAAAATTGGAACATGAGCGCGGAGCATGAAATTTAACGTTCAGGCAATGAAAGTTTGCATCTCAATCATCGCAGCCATTCAGGCAGACAGGGGAAGTTTCGTAACGTTCTTGATAAAGAAAATACTTTCGTAGAAGCTGTCATCATCATTAATTTTGAGGTGTATCTTTAAAAGTCAGATGACGTATATGGAGTATCCGAAATTACTCCTCTACAAGATGTAACAAAACTGAGTGATAACTGATAATAGTGCTGCGGGTCAGCAGTATTATCATTGAGTTTTGTTATTTGGCTAATTTTAGTCATCTAGATTTTTATAAAACACTTTCTTAATCTTTTATCATTAATCAGTAATCACATATTATGAAATATTTTACATGTTAAGTAGTATAATTATTTTGGATGTTTATTAAGTCGAGTTTAAATACATTCACACGCATCTTTAATGCCCACACTTACGATATTTCACTAATTTGCATGTCATCAATGTGAGTGACGTCTTTTATACTGTGTAATTAATTGTTGATATGAGTGACATTAAAATGATAAATTATGCACGTGGGACTCACACTTGAACTTCGAGTGACTCTTAAGGTTAGATGAGTGTTGATTGAAAGCAAAACCACAAAACAACTTAGTGTCTTGGTGTTAACCGATTTTTTTTATTCCTATCTACATAAAGTTTATTCGCATTAAAAAGTTTTCTGGAATACATACCTTCTGATTTTTAACAGTTTTATATAGAAGCTCCAGAAAAATAAACAGCATTTTCCTTGCGTGTTTAAAAATCAGATTCGATTTATTCAGTAGAGAGAGATCTGCTGATGAAATGTGACGATTTTAGTGGCTCTGTATTTACCTGCAACCTGTAAAGTTCAGGTTCTTTATAGTTCTTTATTTAAAAATGTCATAAAGCTTAAAACAGTGTTTCGTTGTCCGTCTACAATTTTCACATTTTTATAAAAATATAATATTATGAATTAGAGATTAACATTTCTTTATTTTTTTACAGTGGTCTGCTTGTTGGAGGATGGTGAAATTTTGACTATCGGTAAGTGTCTTTAAACCAATTTTGTTTAATTACTATTAATGAAATATCGATGGAAAAGTCTTATCATAATATTAAGAAATTATTCATTACTTTGACTTGCTAAACTTAATCATAATATAGGAACCAAATAATAAATTCAGATTAGTTCACATTAGTTAATCAGTACGCGTATATATCACTGTGCGATTTGCATAAATTAAAGTAACTGAATTTTTGACGCTATCTGAATTGACAAAATAAAGGGCACTGTCATCTTACTATCATTCTAGACTCTTAGAGGTATAAGTATACTGTATAAGAAGTATCCGTTCTAATTAATTATTATTATACTTACTTTTAATTATTATACACCACGAAAAAAATTTATGTAATAAAGTAGGTAGAGTAGCCACTCTACCTACTCTATGTCCAAAATGTATTGCATTCAATATTTTAATAATAATTAATTGTTTTATGAACCACTAAATCCTTATTATTACTTTATTTTAACTTATATAACATGTTTATTTTTAATTATATAAGTATTGTGATAAACGATTGCAGAAATAAAATTTAATATCGTCACATAACATATTAACTATTTTCCGGAATCCGATCCAGTGTTAGTTTGAACTAAATGTTTATCTTTATTGAGAAGATAAAACTTAAGTTTAAGTTCAAAATTTTCAGAATATACGTTATTTTAATTAGCAAACCAATTTTAAAGTACAGTCAATACAGAATAAAAATTAATTATGAAAGTTAATATTTCTGCTCTATTAGTAGGTGAGGTGGACGTGTGCTTATTTTGAAAAGTCATTTCATACCGAGCGAAAATCGTAACAATAATAGTATTCTATTAATACATAAGAGTTTTGATCGTCAGCTACTTCAGTAGTGGTGAAATAAAATTTGAGAGTATCTCAAAGTTGTCGAAAAAAATTTTGCTAAAAGTAATTTTATACCGTATGAAAGTTTGATGGATGATTATTGAGATTTGAGATCATGTTTAACTAAAAAATCACCGTCAGCCGTATTGCAGACGGGGGATTCAACGTCAGTCGCGTTACTGCATTTGTGAAAAAATTTGAAATATAAAGTCATTTTATACCGTACAAAATTCATACAGGTGAACAATGATGAAAAACTCAAAGCAGATATGTTACTACCGCGCGCGTTGTGAAGATTCAAATACGGCCCAATTGGGTCGTCTGTTATTTAGTCTGCATCGAGCGCAATCACGAACGTGCCGCGTCTTGTCTTACCTAAATAAATTGAAAATGACGTCGTGCGTGTTTCGAAAATGTACCAATTATGACTCAAAAGAAAACAAAACACATGGAATCTCTTACCACATGTCTTGATTGCATTAAATACCTCGATTATTTACATTTTCAATTATTTTTTCGAAAAATCTGGAAAAAATCGAATTTTCGTCATAGCTCAGGCGAAGAAAGAGACAGCGATACGATTCGACGTTTAAAAATAGAACTGTCTCTTTTATGTAAATGGTTTTTCGTATCTTTTGTTTCACTTATCTGTCAAATTTGTCAATGTTTGCAATTTTGAATTTGAAAATTGTTCGGAAGAGATTTAAGCCGGAAAATAGTATGGACGTAACAGATCTGTATAAGTAGAATATCATTGCAGGTGAATGTATCTACTTTGTAAATAATATAACCAATAACCATACTTCGCGCTCAATGTATCTGAAGGCGTCGCGTAGACGACATTTCCACCTACAAACATTCAGCTGACGGCGATTTTCGTTTGATTAACTATAAAATTGTCTCATATAGCAACTTTATTTGGTAAGTAATTAATTCGATAGTCAATATTTGTGAGGAAGAATTATATCAAAGCGCACGGAAGTGCGCAGGCCAAGTTCCAGCAGGCCGCGCGCATGCCGTGCACTATTTACACGAACCGTTTCGACGCACTTTTGACCCGCCTGTAGCTCAGTGTCTATTGCGAGTGCAAACATAAAATTAAACCTACGTAATTATATACCAGTACTTACGCAGTATACCGAATTTCATAGTTATAGCTTTGGTAGATCCTGAAATATGTCCCTGTAAAAACAGCTAATTTTGGCACTCACTCACTCACTCACTCACTCACTCACTCACTCACTCACTCACTGACCGGTAATCAAAACCTCTAGGCCACTTCCAATTGTCCTAGCGTTATGAAATTTGGCACACAGGTCGTGTGTAATATGTAGATTAACAAAAAATTATGAAATTTTAGAAATCGGTCAAGCGTGAGTCGGCTCATCTACCAACTTTAGAGGCTACTTCCAAATGTCCTAGCGTTATGGAATTTAGCACACAGGTCGTGTGTTATAATTATGTAGATTAACAAAAAATTAAGTAACTGATTTTCATGTATATATCCAATGATATTCTTCTTATACAGATCTGTTACGTCAATACTATTTTCCGGCTTAAATCTCTGCCGAACAATTTTCAAATTCAAAATTGCAAACATTGACAAATTTGACAGATAAGTGAAACAAAAGATACGAAAAACCATTTACATAAAAGAGACAGTTCTATTTTTAAACGTCGAATCGTATCGCTGTCTCATTCTTCGCCTGAGCTATGACGAAAATTCGATTTTTTCCAGATTGTTCGAAAAAATAATTGAAAATGTAAATAATCAAGGTATTTATTGCAATCAAGACATGTGGTAAGAGATTCCATGTGTTTTGTTTTCTTTTGAGTCATAATTGGTACATTTTCGGAACACGCACGACGTCATTTTCAATTTATTTAGGTAAGACAAGACGCGGCACGTTCGTGACTGCGCTCGATGCAGACTAAATAACAGACGACCCAATTGGGCCGTATTTGAATCTTCACAACGCGCGCGGTAGTAACATATCTGCTTTGAGTTTTTTATCATTGTATATATCCTACTATATTTCTTATATTTTAAATATATTTTAGAAACATTCAAAATATATCTTAAAAGACATAATAACATAGCTAAAACTATTAAAAAATACAGGCATCTACGCCCTATTTCTCAAGTTAAAATAGCCTATGACTTTTCTCAATCTCTAGACACTGTTTAAAAAAAATTCCTGGCTCTTGTTAGGTAACTTTGAATTCTCTTTGGTTTCTCAATTATTTCACAAACATTATCGCACAAGAATTATTAATTTTGAATTTCGAGCGTCATTTTTTTTAAACATACATCGTCGCGAGTGTCAAAAAACAATATAAAGTGCCACATTCAAGACAATATATCTTAAATTAAAAAACCGGCCAAGTGCGAGTTGGACACGCCCATGAAGGGTTCCGCAGCAGCAATAAGGTTTATTTTTATGAAATTAAAAGGTTTTTGAATTATTTTTATATCTCAGTTGATTTAATGAAAGTTAATTTAAGTTTACCATTTATGAGTATTCACTAGATTTCGTTCAAACCAATTTTCGTTGGTAGTTTTTATAGTAAAGTACATCATATATTTTTTTTAGACTTATCATGCTCCTACTTTAGAAGTTAGAGGGGGGGGGGGGGACACACATTTTAGTACTTTGAAAGAGTCTCTCTCGCAAACTATTCAGGTTAAAAAAAATGATATTAGAAACCTCAATATGATTTTTGAAGACCTATCCATAGATACCCCACACGCATAGGTTAGATGAAAAAAAATAATTTAAATATATATAAAAAAAAAAAATACTAGATTTCCTTCAAACCTATTTTCGTTGGTAGTTTTTATAGTAATGTACATCATATATTTTTTTTGACTTATGAAATTAAAAGGTTTTTGAATTATTTTTATATCTCAGTTGATTTAATGAAAGTTTTTTAGACTTATCATGCCCCTACTTTAGAAGTTAGAGGGGGGGGGACACACATTTTAGCACTTTGAAAGAGTCTCTCTCGCAAACTATTCAGGTTAGAAAAAAATTATAGTAAAAACCTCAATATGATTTTTGAAGACCTATACATAGATACCCCACACGCATAGGTTAGATGAAAAAAAAAATTTTGTTTCAGTTGTACCTATGGGGACCCCTAAAAATTTTTTAAAAAATTCCATTTTTGTATCAAAATCTTAATGCGGTTCACAGACTACATCTACTTACCAATTTTCAATAGTAGTAAAACCGGCCAAGTGCGAGTTGGACACGCCCATGAAGGGTTCCGCAGCAGCAATAAGGTTTATTTTTATGAAATTAAAAGGTTTTTGAATTATTTTTATATCTCAGTTGATTTAATGAAAGTTAATTTAAGTTTACCATTTATGAGTATTCACTAGATTTCGTTCAAACCAATTTTCGTTGGTAGTTTTTATAGTAAAGTACAACATATATTTTTTTTAGACTTATCATGCTCCTACTTTAGAAGTTAGAGGGGGGGGGGGGGGCACACATTTTAGCACTTTGAAAGAGTCTCTCTCGCAAACTATTCAGGTTAAAAAAAATGATATTAGAAACCTCAATATGATTTTTGAAGACCTATCCATAGATACCCCACACGCATAGGTTAGATGAAAAAAAAAAATTTAAATATATATATAAAAAAAAAATACTTACTAGATTTCCTTCAAACCTATTTTCGTTGGTAGTTTTTATAGTAATGTACATCATATATTTTTTTTGACTTATGAAATTAAAAGGTTTTTGAATTATTTTTATATCTCAGTTGATTTAATGAAAGTTAAATTAAGTTTACCATTTATGACGTATAAAAAAAAAACTACTTGCTAGATCTCGTTCAAACCAATTTTCGTTGGTAGTTTTTATAGTAATGTACATCATATATTTTTTTTAGACTTATCATGCCCCTACTTTAGAAGTTAGAGGGGGGGGGACACACATATTAGCACTTTGAAAGAGTCTCTCTCGCAAACTATTCAGGTTAGAAAAAAATTATAGTAAAAACCTCAATATGATTTTTTAAGACCTATACATAGATACCCCACACGCATAGGTTAGATGAAATTTGTATCAAAATCTTAATGCGGTTCACAGACTACATCTACTTACCAATTTTCAATAGTATAGCTCTTATAGTTTCGGAGAAAAATGGCTGTGACATACGGACGGACAGACAGACAGACAGACAAACAGACATGACGAATCTATAAGGGTTCCGTTTTTTGCCATTTGGCTACGGAACCCTAAAAATGTGATAGAAAATAATAATATTATTATAACAATGAATTGTTGAAGATAAATAGCTATTTTTACATTCAACAACTAATTGTTACGATTATGACCTCTGGCTAAATAAGTTGTAATTTTTTATCATTCACTAATAAAAACATGATAATTATTATGTTAAATGTACAAAGTAATATTAATATAACTTATCCAATTTTGACTTTTGAGAATTATTAAACTCGTGTACGTAAATAACTTCCTAAATGAACAAATCTAGATAATTATTATTACAAACAGAATGCAACGATCGCTTTACTGTGAAAAGGGGCTTTATTTCATAAGCAGTAAAGAGTATTAAATCAAATTAAAACTATATCAGTCCCACAATAACTATTTATGCCTTTTAACCACTTTTACGGTTGAATTTCAAGAAACTATGAATTAAATCTTCCATAAATAATGTTATATCAAAAAATGTTTTTGTAAATTTTGGAGTAAGTAGATCGGGCGAAGGAATCGTGATACTAACTTCAACCCCCCGTTTAACCCCCTTGGGAGACGAATTTCGAAAACTTCCTTTTTATTGCACGCCTACGTCATACGGAGAACACTCTCCCCAAATTTCAAGTCTCTACGATCAGTGGTTTAGGCTGTAGCGTTATTCCATTTTCATGTCACTTAGTTCATGCCTTTTATATAATAAAATAGATAATTGTAGTAACTTGTTTGATTGTTTATAATAGTAGTTTATTTTGATTTGTAATATTATTTTATTAATGTAACATATTGTGATCTTACGTTTTTTCGAGTAATTAAAGTGTAAATTTGATTAATTGCGAATAATGGTAAATATATTTTTTTTTTATAATTAGTTTTTTTATTAGATTTTTTGTATTTTCTGAAAAGATTTACTATGGTAAAATATTTTTTTTTTACCATTGGAAAGAAGAGATTTCAACGAGTAGAAAGCAAACCAATTTTTTTAAAAAAGCTGATATTTTGACGGATGAATTTTCGATTGAAAATTAGGGTATTTTTTTCAATTTAAATTCAAAATAACGTGAAAAAATAAATATTTCTAATCAAATAAATGACAGCGTATTTAGGACATAAAAATGTAAGTTATCACCAAATTTCGTGACAAAAAAAATTGTAAAAGATATAAATAAAAAACCAAAAACATGGTTTTTTGAATTTTTCACATAAATTTTTAAGGTAATGGAGAACAAGTGTGAAAAGAAAAGTTTTAGATCTTTTTCTTACCTACAACTTTGCCATTTGACTTTTCTTCATAGGAATATTAGTTTTGCCAGAAATCGAGATAAACCGATTTTCCCCCTTAAAACCTCCCCCCACACTTTTCCCTAACTCAGATCGCCCGTAAATTATTTTCCCCTTAATTTTTATAATATTCTCCTCCTTTTGTAATGGGTTTCATCCTACTGTATTTTTTTTATTTGTTTTAAAAATTATTGGTCCTAGTCTAAATGTCTTGGCATTTCAGATGTCTAAATTCGTACTAATTTGACATTCGTGAGTTTGACAGTTTTGACAATACATTTTGTGAATTGATTGAGAGGAATTATTGCTAAATGCGACCATTTTAGCCCCGCTGGACAAAAATTTGGTCGGTATGAAATGACTTCGGAAAAAATACCATCACCTCCACTACTATATGACTTGTCGTCAAAACCTTACTCTAACGGCCGTTCTCTATATTTGATCTATCTCTGGTTCATTCAAATTAAATGCAACTTTATGACTTAAGCTATAGGATTCATTTTGCTTTACGCCACTACAAAGCAGCGGCGGCATGGGTGGCTAGACCAATATCAGTAGAAAATGAAAACTATGTGATAAAGTAGCATTTTATTTGAATGTTTGTCGATCGCGGTCGCTTACTGCAAATATCGGAAAGTCACCTTAACGAAAGCTACGAAGCTATGAACCTACTAATACAAAGTAAGACAGCACCAAACCGCAGAATATCGTTAACCCAGTGTGCGAGTAGTGTCCGAGTAATGGACGAAATTATAACAATTACCGACGCCGCACGCGCCGCTGTTACCTCTACGCGCCCTGAATCTTTAAATTGAAACTATACTTGCAACTGACTATCATTTGATAAATGTGCCACATCTAAGTCTATTTTGTGGAAAAACGTGTCGTATACGGTATAGGATCTAAAACTTGTAACGCTTGAAGAAAATGACATTAGCATTGTCATCAAGCCAATAAGGCCATAAAAGGATGTTGAAGCTCTTTTACAAGCTTCGTATTTACTTGATCACGTTATTCTTCTGGACGCCTACGCCACGATAAAGGCCCTCATAGACGGGGAGGCCAATCGATCTGATCGAACTGTCCGCAGGCTGACCAGACCGGACTCATGCGCACACAAACGGGGATGCACAAAACGAGTCCCTTCGTCGGCTTGCGATAAGTCTGGTACATGGGGGCCCTAAACTTTGAAGGAATACTGGACTACTATTTAATTAGTAAGTATAAAATATTATAGTTTACAATGTGATAATATTGCATATTATAACTGGTTTAAAATGATCTCCAATTTGATACATGTTCCACATAGGCAGGCGGCCGCGTGACGGTTCATTTGTCTGTCGACTGCATTAAATTAGCTATCTAACATCTAATGTTACCTGAGTGCATTGTGCCCCATATCTCTCCGGTTTGTCCACTGCGGGATCGTTGCTCGGTTTATGTCCATTGAGTCATTGTTGGGTCGTTACTCGTTACACATTGTATAATGCTCGTGTTTACACTGTAATAAGCGCTCAGTAGTTAGGGCGTTTCTTTTCTTTATATGCGACGTTCAAAGAAGCTATATAACTTAGTTTATTCAAAGTAACGATGCTTTAAAGTGTAAAGTATATAGTGAAAACTTTCAAGAATCGCCAACAGACCTCGCTTCCAAATCCGGGAATTAACTATTAATTAGTCAATTGACAAAACTTTTCAAATATTATTTTACGCAAAGTGCGTTAAAGTTCCAAAGAGTAATGTGTTAACTCTAAGATTATTATTCTCGTTAAGTCGCGGCCTTATGCGATTGTGAAGGGTTTAGTATCCCAGTCAGCTAGTCTGTCACCTCATTACACAACGAAGACAATGTATCGGTGAGGCAATAGGCTAATCAACAGCAGATGGCTGATGACGCAAAGGTACCGCTTTCCGACGACGTGACGGTAAAAAATTCGAGAGTACAATCACGTACGGGTATCGAATTTCGGCTTTTGTTTTCGCTTCCGGACAACTTTTGTTCTTATTAAGTTATAACTTTTCAATTTACTTAAGACAACCGGTGAGGTGGGATGTCCGGAGAAACCGTAAATTTTTCCGAAACAAAAACTATTCTATGTCCTTTCCCGTTTCTCAAAGAATCTCCATACCAAAATTCAATCGGTTTAGCCGTGGTAAATAATTAATTCTTAGACTCCGTAGGGATTACCACTTTAACCGACTTACATAAAAACTCTTGTTATTTCTGACGATGTAGCATATTAATACATTTTATGCATGTCATTTTATTCATTTGTAGCAGTAAAAATGCTAATACTTTGTGTATTAAGTGGTACACTATAATGTACTTGACATAATTTATAATTTCATCAATTAATCGTTTGATGAAGGTATCTCGGGTTTATATGGCCGTCAGTCAGTGTAGCTTTATCTATCTGTCACTACGTCTCCTCCTACACAACCATCAACGCCTCATCAACGCTTATATCTCCAAATGCTTATATTAAGGAACCTTTCATACATACTTATAATAAAAATGAGAAAGTATGTTTGCCGGTTTTCCGGTTTAAGCGTGAAAATCTCAGAAGACGAACACGTCTTCTGAGATTTTCACGCTTAAACCGGAAAACCGATTTGGATGAAATTTGGTATGAAGATAGATAGAATCCTGCAAGGATCAAGGATTTTTTTCATCCTGGAAAATGTATAGTTTCCGCTAGATAAACGACGTAAGGAGTATAGAATTTGCGGGCGCCAGGCAACATTTAAGGTACTGAAATATATCTTTCCCTACATATTGCTCTACTAAATGCACCATACGTCTGGAACATTCTATAAAACGACCGCTTTAAATAAATGCGTGTGCAGTTTTGTTTTTTCACGTCACGGTATTGCACGGGAGCCCCATCTGCTCCCCTGCGCCATACCTGCGGAGCGCGGAGCCCTGCCGAGCCGTCACACATGACAGCTGTTGTTTCCAGTTTAAATATAGAAGAAAGCACATACATACACAGAGTAAAGGTAGTTTATTACAAATAATAATGATCATGTTTGCAAAGGTATCTTCAATACTTCAAACCTTGCAAAGAACTGCATAATATAGGCTTATAGGCTTTTTAATGCCGATTAGCGATTGCTATTATTTAAATGAAAACACAACTATTCTTTATCATGAAGTATTGCAATTAATAAGAACAAGCATTGCAATGTTACCACATAGGTCAAGACTCAAGCCATATCGGAATAAACTGACAACTGAAATGTATTGTAAGTAGTATTATCACAAAAGAAATGAGATCGACAAAAGCAATTACGATCGTGTCACATATTGAATTGAATCATTACGCTGACACAATTATTTGAATCGAACGGTTTAGTCGAATCAATTAATGGCCGACACGAATTTAACTCGATTGATAAGACAATTATTGTCCGCGAGGTCACTCCACAAATCCGGTCACGACTCGATAGGTTTTTTTTTTTTTTTTTTTTATGAAATAAGGGGGCAAACGAGCAAACGGGTCACCTGATGGAAAGCAACTTCCGTCGCCCATGGACACTCGCAGCATCAGAAGAGCTGCAGGTGCGTTGCCGGCCTTTTAAGAGGGAATAGGGTAATAGGGGAGAGTAGGGATGGGAAGAGAAGGGAATAGGGGAGGGAAGGGAAGGGAATAGGGTAGGGGATTGGGCCTCCGGTAAACTCACTCACTCGGCGAAACGCAGCGCAAGCGCTGTTTCACGCCGGTTTTCTGTGAGAACGTGGTATTTCTCCGGTCGAGCCGGCCCATTCGTGCCGAAGCATGGCTCTCCCACGTATAAGTATAGGTTCTAGTAATCGCATATAACTCCTATCATTCAGTAGTAATGGTTGCGTTGAATGATTGAACTGGTAGAGCAACTTCTCAATCAATCAACATTGACGCCTTTGACGGACGGCGACACTGACTATAAGTGCAATTTACATTTGCAATGGAAGGAGCTAAAATTATCAGGGCGAGTGAAGCGAGCCCTAGTATATCCCATAATCTGTACATTTTGTGGTATACTTTACGGAAAAACTATCACGACTATTGATTTGTGCTTTGCATAGTAATTTTTATTTATGTGTAGATGTGTTATCATCAGTCAGTTAAGGTTTTTTATATTATGTAGATGTATTATCACCAGTCAGTCAAGGTGTGACGACGCGAGCCCTCACAAAGCTCGGCTTTTAGCTTGTTATTATTTATGTTTTTAATCATACATAACACAATTTACAGTCTCTGCTTACTTCTTATAAGAAACTGTGTATTAAAGTTATAGCTGTGCACCTATTTTCCAATCTATTTTGCTGTTCTAAATAACATAATAGTTTTATTACCGCGTAGTTATATTCTGTTACTTTTTCGAAATGACAATCTATAGACTATACGATTAGTCTATACAGAATCTTGAGTTCTGTAGCTTTATAATTTCTTAAATTACGCAACGACTTGTAAATGACTTTTAGTAATGCCTAAGGATTTATATATATAGATATCTAAATTAGACCCGCTAACGTCATTAAAAATCAAGTAAAAAGGTGCAGAAAACAAAAAGATGACGCTCTTCGTCAAAGAGAAAATTCCTTGAATGTTCGCTTTCCCGCCCACCGACGTTTCAGAGAATTTACGACCCAAAACAAGCAGTACAGTGTAAACAGATATCAAAGACATTACAAATGATCCATTTGGAAGAGTTAACAAAGTGGTTACATTAACTGGTAGTTAAACGTGGTTCAACTTCCGTCCGTAAACAAGTACGAGCGTTTCTCGGTTTATCGCAAACATCTATCGCCGTTGAAATAAAGAACAGACAGATAATTAGAAGAAAACTTTTATCTGTTCATCGTGCGATCTCAGCTTTCTTTCGCTAGCACAGCTCTACTAATCTACCTTGATGATTTGTGTCAATACTTCACGCACTTTATTAGCTTAGATTTTGCTCGCAACTCCGCTCGTGTAAATAGAGTTTCCCACGGTATTCAATATTCATAATTTACTTCCCTGCTATAAAAAGTAGCCAATGTTCTTCTCTACCTCTATGCCTTTCATTATTCTATCTGTGCCTTTCATTAAAATTATGTTTTTTTTTTAATCTTTGCACTTAGCTAAGTAAATATTTAGTCATGTATAACATTTTGAAATTAGCTGTATGTTGGATAATTTTCTTCTTTTATGTATTGATGCGGACACGTAGTGCCATCTAGCGGCAAACCAGCGAAACTGATCAGGGAAACAGAGAAAATATAAATCCCCTACTTAATACTAGATGGCGTTAGGTGTATGTTTACTTACGCGTATTTTCTAGAAAGTTCCCACACTTGTTTACTTGTTTACGTGAATCGGGCGAGGGAACTTTCTGGAATTCGTCCAGCCATATAAATAGCCGCAGGTAGACGGCCCGGCAATTCAGTTTCATCTGAGCGATCTTCGAGGCGACTTCGAAGTGAAAACAAGTGATCAATAGTGAGTGAACCAGTGAACCTACGACTCGGCTACGACCTAGGACAGTGATAGTGCTCAGTGATTTGGATCTAGTGCTTAGTGTTTGGACTAAGTGATTTGTGTGAGCTAGTGTCAGTGCTAGTAAAGTATTTTTAAGAGTCAGCAGGTCTTTTTCTCCAAATCCCTCGAACCCTAGCACGTAACAACTGGTGTCGGAAGTGACATTTGGAGATGCCATTGACTCCGAGAAAGGACTTCAAGGGGAGTGTCAGGACAAGGGCGCAACGAGCTGCGGAGGCCACACTCACTGGGGACCAAGCTCCGCCCACTGTGGGGCAGGCCCCCACCACTGGCCCCGCCCACCAGGCTCCGCCCACCAGGCTCCGCCCACCAGGCTCCGCCCATTGACCACGCCCCTCAGGCTCCACCCACTTTGGGTGAAGCCACACCCATTGGCTCCGCCCATCAGGACCCGTCCACTGACCACGCCCCTCAGGCCCCTCCCACTCTGGACATGACCACGCCCACTGGCTCCGCCTACCGGGCCCCGCCTGCTCAAGCCCCGTCCTCTGGCTCCACCCATCCTGCCTTGCCCATAGCTTCTACGGCCCCTCAAATGGCTCTTCAATTGGAAAGCATAATTGGGTTAATTCAGGCTTTGCAGGAGTCTCAAAGAGCTGAAACTCAGGCTTTGCAAAATTCTCAAAGGGCAATGATGGAGTCACAAGACCGCAAGCTTGGTGCTTTGCAAGAGTCACAAGACCGCAAGCTTGGCGCTTTGCAAGAGTCACAAGACCGCAAGCTCGGCGCTTTGCAAGAAGCACAAGACCGCAAGCTCGACGCTTTGCAGGAGTCACAAGAACAGCAAAAGGACCTCCAAGAAAAAGCGCTGTTGGCTATAAAGGATGTTAGTGACGCGGTGGTCAAGCTTCGAAAAGATGTCGACGTAGTAAAAGAACGAGTATCCGGGTTAGAGTTGGTTGTGGAAAATTTGAAGACCGGCTTCACTGAACTGCAGAAGAGAGTAGTGCGCCTTGAAACTACGGGAGTTGCGGTGTCTAGTGGAGCCACAGGAGTGACGCAAAGGCCAAGAGTCAAGGTGCCGCCGTACGACGGCCCTACTTCATGGAACGCATATCGTCGGCAATTTCAGGCTGTTGCTACCGCCAACGGATGGGCGGAAGAACAATGCCTGACCGCACTCATTGTTGCGCTTAGAGGGCAAGCTTTGTCGGTCCTGGAAGCACATACAGGAAATGGGTTCCAAGGCCTGATGGAGGCACTTGAATCCAGATACGGGGAGCGACACCTGGAGCACGTGTACCGTGCCCAACTGCGTGACAGAGTCCAACGCTCAGAAGAAGGACTTCAACAATGGGCGTTGGAAATTGAAAAACTCGTCAGGAAGGCATATCCAGGAGCCGACACCAAGATGGTCGACACAAATATTGTTCAAGGATTTGTCGACGGAATCAAAGACCTGGAGGTCAGAGCTGCAGAAAGGCTTGGTCACCATACCTCGCTAAAAGAAGCATTGGCGCATGCTTTGGAGGTCGAGGCTGTTCGCCATGACATACGGCAGACCCATAAGATCCACAAGGTCTCTGAGGAAGTCAAGGAAGTAAGAGCTCCTGCAAGGAAAAGATTTGAAGCCATGTGCTATAAGTGCGGTGAGAGGGGCCATCTCCAGCTCAACTGCCCGCAGAAGAAGACCCAGATGGCAAGGATGGAAAGGATCGAGGAGCAAATAGAGGAGCTGAGGAAGCAAGCAGTTTCGTCCCCTGCCCGGAATAAGGGGAAACGAATAGAATCCAGGACTAGATGGCGAGTATTGGACAATGATGCTATGAGGAAGGCTCAAGAAAGAGATGAGGACCTTTGGCACATCATCACATGGAAGGAAAGGGGTGACGTGAAACCAATCTGGAGTGAGGTTGCACCCACTGGCGCTGTCACTAAGGCGTACTGGGAGCAACGGGACAGTCTGATACTTCAGGACGGAATACTCTACCGGAAATGGGAGAAGGCTAACGGCAGAGAGTTCTACTTTCAGATAATCGTCCCAAGGGCGAAAGTACCAGATGTTCTCCGCGAGGTACATGAGGGCGTATCAGGGAGTCATCTAGGTGTCAAGAGGACGCTAAGAAAAGTGCGAGAACGATTCTTCTGGTTGCATTGGCGATATGATGTGCAGGATTGGTGCCTCAAATGTACTACTTGCGATGCTGTGACGGAACCACAGAGCAGGAGTCGTGGGGACAGCGTGATGCGTTACCATGGCAGTAACAACGATGCTCGGGACGAGTATCTCTAAGAAAGGAGTAGTGATACGGACACGTAGTGCCATCTAGCGGCAAACCAGCGAAACTGATCAGGGAAACACAGAAAACATAAATCCCCTACTTAATACTAGATGGCGTTAGGTGTATGTTTACTTACGCGTATTTTCTAGAAAGTTCCCACACTTGTTTACTTGTTTACGTGAATCGGGCGAGGGAACTTTCTGGAATTCGTCTCGCTATATAAATAGCCGCAGGTAGACGGCCCGGCAATTCAGTTTCATCTGAGCGATCTTCGAGGCGACTTCGAAGTGAAAACAAGTGATCAATAGTGAGTGAACCAGTGAACCTACGACTCGGCTACGACCTAGGACAGTGATAGTACTCAGTGATTTGGACTAAGTGATTTGTGTGAGCTAGTGTCAGTGCTAGTAAAGTCTTTTTAAGAGTCAGCAGGTCTTTTTCTCCAAATCCCTCGAACCCTAGCACGTAACAGTATACTATAGTTTTATATTCAAAGTAATTTATAAATATAAACTACTAGACGTTCCGCACGGCTTCGACCGCGTAAATTAGATATTTCACAGATAAATTAGTCCACAAAAAATAGCCTATGATCCTTCACGTGGTCTACTTCTTATATATGTGCCAAATAACAGAAAATTGCTACAGTAGTTCGTGAGATAAGCCCTTTCAAATAATTTCCCCCGTTTGTTCCACATTTTTCTCTATTTCTTCGCTCCTATTAGTCTTAGCGTGATAAAATATAGCCTATAGCCTTCCTCGATAAATGGGCTATCTAACACTGAAAGAATTTTTCAAATCGGACTAGTAGTTCCTGAGACTAGCGCGTTCAAATAAGCCATTTCAAATAATTTCCCCCCGTTTTTTCCACATTTTCCTCTATTTCTTCGCTCCTATTAGTCTTAGCGTAATAAAATATAGACTATAACCTTCCTCGATAAATGGGCTATCTAACACTGAAAGAATTTTTTAAATCGGACCCGTGGTTCCTGAGATTAGCGCGTTCAAATTAAGCCATTTCAAATAATTTCCCCCTGTTTTTTCCACATTTTCCTTTATTTCTTAGCTCCTATTAGTCTTAGGGTAATAAAATATAGCCTATAGCCTTCCTCGATAAATGGGCTATCTAACACTGAAATAATTTTTCAAATCGGACTAGTAGTTCCTGAGACTAGCGCGTTCAAATAAGCCATTTCAAATAATTTCCCCCCGTTTTTTCCACATTTTCCTCTATTTCTTCGCTCCTATTAGTCTTAGCATAATAAAATATAGACTATAACCTTCCTCGATAAATGGGCTATCTAACACTGAAAGAATTTTTTAAATCGGACCCGTGGTTCCTGAGATTAGCGCGTTCAAATTAAGCCATTTCAAATAATTTCCCCCTGTTTTTTCCACATTTTCCTTTATTTCTTAGCTCCTATTAGTCTTAGGGTAATAAAATATAGCCTATAGCCTTCCTCGATAAATGGGCTATCTAACACTGAAATAATTTTTCAAATCGGACTAGTAGTTCCTGAGATTAGCGCGTTCAAACATACAAACTCCTCCGCTTTATAATATTAGTATAGATAAACTAATTCTAACAATGTTATTTGATAATTTACTTCCCTGCTATAAAAAGTAGCCAATGTTCTTCTCTATCTCTATGCCTTTCATTATTCTATCTGTGCCTTTCATTAAAATTGTGTTTTTTTTTTAAATCTTTGCACTTAGCTTAGTAAATATTTAGTCATGTATAACATTTTGAAATTAGCTGTATGTTGGATAATTTTCTTCTTTTATGTATACTATAGTTTTATATTCAAAGTAATTTATAAATATAAACTACTAGACGTTCCGCGCGGCTTCGACCGCGTAAATTAGATATTTCACAGATAAATTAGTCCACAAAAAATAGCCTATAATCCTTCACGTGGTCTACTTCTTATATATGTGCCAAATAACAGAAAAATTGCTACAGTAGTTCGTGAGATAAGCCCTTTCAAATAATTTCCCCCGTTTGTTCCACATTTTTCTCTATATTTTCTTCGCTCCTATTAGTCTTAGCGTGATAAAATATAGCCTATAGCCTTCCTCGATAAATGGGCTATCTAACACTGAAAGATTTTTTTAAATCGGACCAGTAGTTCCTGAGACTAGCGCGTTCAAATAAGCCATTTCAAATAATTTCCCCGTTTTTTCCACATTTTCCTCTATTTCTTCGCTCCTATTAATCTTAGCGTAATAAAATATAGCCTATAGCCTTCCTCGATAAATGGGCTATCTAACACTGAAAGAATTTTTCAAATCGGACCAGTAGTTCCTGAGATTAGCGCGTTCAAATAAGCCATTTCAAATAATTTCCCCCCGTTTTTTCCACATTTTCCTCTATTTCTTCGCTCCTATTAGTCTTAGCGTAATAAAATATAGCCTATAGCCTTCCTCGATAAATGGGCTATCTAACACTGAAAGAATTTTTTAAATTGGACCCGTGTTTCCTGAGATTAGCGCGTTCAAATTAAGCCATTTCAAATAATTTCCCCCTGTTTTTTCCACATTTTCCTTTATTTCTTAGCTCCTATTAGTCTTAGGGTAATAAAATATAGCCTATAGCCTTCCTCGATAAATGGGCTATCTAACACTGAAATAATTTTTCAAATCGGACTAGTAGTTCCTGAGATTAGCGCGTTCAAACATACAAACTCCTCCGCTTTATAATATTAGTATAGATAAACTAATTCTAACAATGTTATTTGGAATCCAAGTTTTTTGTGTTAACTAATCTTTTTGTGTTAATATTCCTGCAACTAATTTTGCAAATCGTTTTATTAATAACTGAGCAAGCATTGGCCATTGTTTGAATTCCCAGCCAAATTAGATTAAGTTACAATCTACAATAGCTAATGATAATTAGCTGAGACAATTTTAATGAATGCCAATTACGTTATTGCTTTTGAATTGCTTTATTACTGCAGATATATTAACATTTTAACATATCGTTTTACTATATGAAATTATATGACCTACCTACTATGCTAAGTTGCATCATGCATGTCTGTACTAATCGCATACTTAGGTAAATTAATGTTTACGAAAACTAATTTAGCGTTATTAGTTGTGTTTGCATTGATGAGTCACTGCATAGTTTTTGTAACGGTTCCGTAACAAAGTGAACAGATTATAATACTCCATATACATCAGCCACCTGCCCGAGGTGTTCTTAATTGCGTTGTAAAAACATCACAAAAGTTTCCGTCTGCCCACACAACTGACATTATGATCTAATGATTCTTCCATAAAAGATAAGTGATAAGAGATCGCGTACTAACTGTGCCAGTGATGTAATTATGTTTTCGTTCACTAATTAGACACGAAGACAGACACATTAAGATAGACCTATCTTAATAAGAGGCTGTCGCTGACTTAATTATCGTATGCTCGTAGAAAGTCTCGTCTTAATGTTGTAAATAATTCTAGTGAGGTTTGTGGCTGTGAGCATTATCTATAACGAGATAGTGTTGGCTACAAAAAGTTCTAATCTCAGAAGATTTTTTATAAGTGGAAATAGTGGAATTATCCAGGTCTCGTCCTTGTAACTTCAGGGTTGTTTCATACCGCAACGCGACGCGTAGATGCATTTTTAAATTTGTACTGAATTGACAGATTTCAATAGCGTGAGACGTCTTGCAAATTTGTCAAATCCATACAAATTTAGAAATGCATCTACGCGTCGCGTTGCGGTCTGAATTGACCCTTATAAGTTATAACCATTATTTTTCAGCAATACCAATTGGTATTGCTGAAAAATAATGATTATAACTTATAAGGGTTAATTCTTTATTCTAACACTAAATCTGTGACTCGTCTAAAATTAATGATATTTAAAGCTAGACGTTGCCCGTTGCATCAAAAAAAATATCACGTGGTCATGGGAGTCATACATTTATTTTCCCGGAATAAAACATACTATAAACTCAAAGTATCTCAATATCGATCAAAAACGCCTAAGCGGTTTTTTTTTTCGATTTTGGGCAGAGATACACATTTTATATTCGTAATAATTAAGTATCCATAAATTTTATCGTAACATTGATTGATTTAGCGCCAGGCGATGTAGGCTGCCGTCCCGCTCTGATGGTTCCGAGGAGGAAAGCACAATGATGAGTACGGCATTACGGTACATGCAAATGGCAAATACCCCATTGGCCCGGTATACATAATGCCTTACTGATACTCGCTGCAGTCTGCTCCAGTTTACAAAACAATGACTCGACTCCGAACTTGCCAACGCATTAACTATATTCTAAGTTGCATCAGGTTTTGTATTTCGATACGCATCGCTAACGAGCTCGCAAGTTTTGTGTCTATAAATGAATAATTTGAATATGATTCACTCACTTGTCCTATTTCTAGTTTAGTAGGTTTTATAAGCTGGAAGAAGTAAGAACTAAGAAGGTACCGTCGTCGGTAAATTTTTCCTATTCTCTCGTTATAGACGAAAACAACTTATCGTATGAACCATTAAAATAAGAATAATGTAAATAAACCATCTTATGGTTTCAATGTTTCTACAAATAGGCATAACAATAAGAGACTTGAAACAAATGGCAATTGAGTGAAGAATTAGGCTAACTGTTTGATGGGCCATTTCCCAGTAAGGAGGCTAACTGCTGTAGCCAGTGAGCGCTTGCCAAATAAATGCCACTACTACTTGATAATGGGAAGATTTGTCGTGTGTAGGTGGTCTAATAACCCGTAAACCCACTGCTTACTCTACACTGTCAGGAATATCCAAAGAGCCCCGATTCTTATACCTCGAATTTCGCTTCGATCACATGTTGTCTCACTCGTGATCTGTGCGCACATATTGTTTCAGCGACGAAAATGACAGCCAGAGATCTAAGCCACATTTTAAGATTCATAATTGGGTCTCTGTTGAAAACATGTAACTTTGTAGAGCATAAGCATCAAAACATTTCTCAACATAAAAATATGCTCGCAACTTTTTATCTTGATTTATGTAAATAGGTTCTCGTGTCTATTATGGTCACAAAGAAGGAAACGCCGCCAGCCAAATGACCCAAAATCCACGTAACAATAAGAGACTGTTGCTATTTTAGCGCGGTAGAGAATAGAGATGGAGGCGACTAGATCCACGCGACCACGAACCGTGCCAGCCGACATGCGACTCCAATATTGCGCCAATATTGTTACAATTTCAATGTAAAATAAGACAAGGTAGTACAAAATAGCTACTAGACGCCAAACAATAAAGGACGGGTCATCTATGCTTGAGCTATCAAATCGTGATAACAAAGTGCAATCTTTAATAATCGCAATATGTTTTGTATTTGTATTCATAGCTATCCTCTTCAAGCATGTCCAATAAAATGAAACGTTATTATCACTACGCTGTTTGCTCTGGTAGTTGCACCGGAGTTTATTTGTGAGTTAATTGAGAGTTGCGCTAACAGTTTTTATCGATTCCGTCCATTTAATTAATTGCTCTTTCGAAGGGCTGAACAATAATACATCGTCAGTGTAGTGAGTGCTGCGTCGGCGAGTGCGCCCGAACCGTCAATGAACTAGCGCTTCCGCTGCTCGGTGCACCGCCCTTGTGATGCGGGATAGGGTACAAGCTTTAGCGACCAATTGTGAAAAAAATATAGCTCACATTCAGGTATGCGAGAGGAGCGCGGTAGCGGACAGCGATATTTTTATGTGTGAACGAGAGACAAAAAACACGAGTAGTAAATTCAATGGCTGAATTTCTGCACGGTATCATTTCGTGTAACGGATCAGATAAGCTGTTCTCTAAGAAGAGCTATCTGAGATATATCTTGTCTTAGCTTTAGCTATAAATATTGTCAATTGTTTTTGTTGTTTACCTAATTAATAAAAAAATCCAAAATCGCCCGCCTTTTACAATCCTCTCTCCCAAATCTCAAGATTCTAGAAGTCAAGTCGGAACAAGCAGTCTACTATATGATTTGAATATGTACAGTTAAGACTTTTGGAGTATAAATTTGCAGTATTTCATATCTGAAGCTTGTACTTATATGTATTCTGTGTCTGAAGGTAGAGTACAAACATTTGTGAATTTTCACATCGCCCAATCTCGTAACTTGTGCTGTACTGACCGCTCCTGCCCTATTGTGTCTAGAGCAAACACGTACAGCCAACAAAATAAACAATATAACGTATTCTCGGCTTCATAAAGGCGAACTATCGCTATGCAATGCCCGATGCGTTTACGTAACGTGCATGTTTTATACCCCTAGCGAGAACAAGTTATTTTCGACTATTTTTAGACTTTGGTGTGAAATGGATTCACGTTGATGCTGGCTTTTGTTGTTCCTCATCTTCGTTTTCAACGAGCCGTTTTTACGAGTCTGAACTAATACGTACAATCTTTAAATAAATCTCTCTAGTTTCATCCGATCCACTAGTTAAAAAAAAACTTTAGAGAATTAATTTCTACCGTAGAGAAGTAAGTATATAAAAAACAATACTATTTGTCTAGAATTCTAGACATCCGATGCGTAACCTAGCGGTAGCCTGTAACCCGATACACTGATGAAAGCGACAATATGCGGTGTCGACAACGGTTCTGCGGTCGGACACCAATAGCTTACAAGAAATCTGGTGAAAAGTGGGTAAATGAACCGGCTGCGGGCACCTCACCTATTTTACTAAAACATAATTAGTTATTACATGCAGAAATAACTTAAGCTAGCGGTGTAAGATTGAGCTGTAATAGCCCAACGAATCGCTAATCTTTTCTTGTAGAAGGTAATACGATGTAAGGAGGATACATCATCTTAACCGTCTTGAATTATTATCTACATTAGATGTATATTATGCGGAGCTTCAAGGATACTTGTTTACTGTCAATTGTCATCCACTGAAGGGTTTATCCCTGTTACTGTTGATGACTCCCTTCCGAGAGTACAAGTGGTTCTCAGGAATATCACGGATGAGGGTGCACTCAAGAATTGTATTATGTTCTTCACGAATTGACAACAATTTGGACCAATATTATAAGTGCGGAATAATTATGTCTGTCTGTCTGTAACCTCTTCACACTGAAACCACTGAAACGGTTTGAATGTTTGGTATGTAGATACTAGATGTAACTTTGACTTCTAAGTTCTAGGAGAGAATATGACGTACGTAATAGTTATAGTAAATGTACGCTTTCTGCGCCTTGAATTTCGGCCGAACGAATTTACGGGGCAACATCTAGTACTAAATTACTCATTGTAGTCTTGACTCTCGAGATTAATCTTAACGTCAGTGCTGATATGCGGAAGTGAATGCTATTATCCAATTAAGGAGTTGCAGGGCGTTCAGGCAGGAGCAACGCTCTCGAGCCTGGAGACGCGGGAATGTCTCTGACACAGCGATTGTCTACCGATTAGCCGTACATTCATCTAGATTGGACATTCCTTATACGTTCGCGAATATTTCACGATCCTTATAAATATGTCTGTGGTTTCTTAACTTCGAAATCTTCCGCGGCTTTAAACAAGCTTCATATTCGGTGAGCCGAAGTAGGAACATACCCCGGCTCACCGATCATTCCTTGTCACATCCCTTATGTTTTGATTAATGATGATCTGCCTGGTTTAATTTTTAAAGATCAGATCTGTAGTTGGTATATTTAAAGCTTGGCATTCGTTATTATTTATTCGTTTAGCCATTGAAACGTTAAAGCCACACAGGTGGTTTTCTTTAGACATTGACATAACATGATACTCTTAACTCTTCGATGCGACGTATTTTATAGCACGCTCTGCTCAGCGTTTACGCAGTTAAGTGCAATTAAGCCCATGTTAGTACCTCAGGAGTCAAGAGCTCCGCTTCAGTCAATAATTCGTGTCTCATGTACCACATTTATCCTTTTCATCGTTACCATATAGAAGCACAAGATTTATTATGGCCGTGAGTTTTAAATAAATTACAGTAGCGACGTGTGATTTGCGTAAATTTATTCGTTGCGCCCGCTCAACTTGACCTATTCGTAGGTCCGCGTAGGCTTCGAGTACAAAGGGCGGGCCGGCAGACAATGCCGAATTGTTCACACGATTGTGTTTCTTAATGCGTTTTCATATAGGCGTCTGTCGCGTGATCGTGATTTTGCGAGTTGACCCGGGTATAATAGGTTTTTGTTTGGTGAGTGACGTTGAAGAGTCGGTGCGTTATTGCTTAGACGTTCTCGTGAAGGGTGCTCCAGACTCGCGCCGCTCCCGGGTGGGCGTACTTTGTGTGTAATGTGTTGGAATGCATTATTTAGAGTACTCTTGCGAAATTCAACATCTTTTGTATTGCTCTTGAAAGCGCTCCGTTGCAAAGATTTACGTAAATATTTTTTTCACTGTGCGCAAGTTGCTGTGCAGCTTTTCTGTTTAATTTCGGATCACGTCTTGCAAAACATCGACTTTTGACTAACTTTTCGTCATAATAACTATGTATACATCTACCTATAGCTACTTATAAAGGTACTATTTACGATATGACTGTAGTAACCGGTAGCTCTACCTCACCGTCGTAAAACGGTCACGCTATTGGTTTATTTGAAATTGGATTTTGCGATAATAGCAAACTGATTGGCATTATATTGGCAGCCAACATTCTTCAAGGCCCGATTGAGAGCCTTGAAGAATGTTGGCTGTGATTATGTAAAACTTCGTCTAACTACTATTTTTCTTAAAATTACGGAAGTAGTTGCGAAAACTTGCTGAAAAAGGGAAGCCTTACTTAAAAGCCAACATTTAACTGACACAGCTGTCCTATATCTATTGCTCTATTTAGACCAGACAGAAAGGTTCAGTAAACTTTAAATCGATATATCACAGCATCGAAGCCATATCGCCGCAGCGCTGGCAACCCTTTATATTTGCATTTTGCGTGCCATCTTTATATTTCCTGTAACATTCACGTTCAAAATGAAGCTCTAAAACGTGGTCATTGAATTCATTTTCATTTTGCATAAAGTTCATATTTTGTTTCCAACAATTTTCATGCACAGTCCCAATTTGATTAGATCAATATTTTTTATATTTCCGTGGCAAGAGCCCATAGATTACGACCATGGTGCCACTCGGTTCCATCCTCAGGGTGCATTTAAACATTTTTGATGAAAAGTACAGCTATAATTTGAATCTAGTTAGTTCAGTAGTCTTATTAGACTTTATTATTGGGTCATAACTTTACACTTAGCTAGTAAGGTTCTATTCTTCTACGGACCGCGGGGCTTTTTATATACTTAATATTTTAATCAAAAATGTATAGGGGAAAAAATTAATACAGTTTGTTCAAATCATCATCATATTGTACTAAAAGTTAAAACAAATGCTAGCAGTTTGCTATTGGGAAAGGAAATCACAATCTGTGCCTAACCACAATACCTGTTTTAAGTTTTAACTATAAATTCCTTAGAACGTTCCATTTTACAAAATTACATATTACCTCAATCTTTAAAATAATAATCAGTAAATCTCATGCTTCGTATCTATAAAAGGAGAATTTGTAACCAACGCAGATAGCGAATTTGTTTTCCATTTTAGATTCTACTGAAGATACATACGTAATGGTACCTACTTCTACGAATATGTATTCTGTGGTATTGGATAATAAATAGCCCGCGGGCATGCAAATAAACTTGAATTTAGATTTGTGGGACTGTGGAGCGTCGTCGTGACCGCCATTCTGTCACAAGATTCAAGGCTAAGGAGAGCACAATGGGATGTCATTGTGAGAGTCAAACAAAGCCATTATTTCCCATAAGTCATAACCAGCCATTGTAATTGTTCAATAATAGTGTAACGAATATTAATTAATTGTTTTACGACGTATTTGGTACTTGAGCACTCGAAATTTTTTAGTTAATGGCTCTTGTGCAAGCAGTGCGTAAATTGAGTTATCACGTCGTTTACGTTATTAATTTACTTTGGGCGTAAATGTCGTGAATTCAATTTAAATTCCAGTGCACTGCAATTTTACAACACCTTGTAATTGTCATTAAATTTTGTTTTTTTTACAGGTTGCTGAGCCAAAATGGCTTACTACCGCTGCGGTCCAACGGCGATCGGCAGCCGGGCGTCGTGGTCGGTGACGTCGCCCACGGTGGAGCCCAAGAGCTTCGACAGACCGCTCAGCGGCAACTACGATAGGATCTTCAACGCCTTCGAGAGGACCAATGCCTTCGAGTACGTCCGGAGCACCTTCGAGGGCAAGCAGGAGGAGAGGCACGTGGGCCACGGCGACATCGTAGTCAACAGGAAGATGAGCAGCAGCTTCGAGCGGGCGGACTGCGCCCTGGCCGCTCAGACCCCGTGCTCCGACGAGGAGGACTTCTACAGGGAGAAGATACTGTATTCGCAGGCGAGACAGCTGTTCCCCCTCCAGGAAGACTTGGCGGACTGGATCAACAAAACTATAGGTAAGTTTTAGTAGGCACTCGCCTTCTTTTAAGACAAACTCTAAGAAACAGATTGTGACTCATTTTTGTCCTCACCAAATACGAGTACAACCATCGTTTGACTGAAATAATTTTTTTTGTCACGACCTCTGTCATGACTCAGTTGGTGGGCTGTTGCGGGTCGCGGGTTCAAATCCCGCCGACGGAATAAAAAGTTTTCAAAAGTTCCTGGGTCATGGATGTGTATTAAATATGTGTATCATATAACTAGACGTTCCGCGCGGCTTCGCCCGCGTAAATTAGATATTTCACAGACAAATCAGTCTACAAAAATTACCTATGATCCTTCACGTGGTCTACTTCTTATCTGACCCAAATAACAGAAAAATTGCTCTAGTAGTTCGTGAGATAAGCCCTTTCAAATAATTTCCCTCGTTTTTTCCACATTTTCTTCTATTTCTTCGCTCCTATTAGTCTTAGCGTGATAAAATATAGCATAAAGCCTTCCTCGATAAATGGACTATCTAACACTGCAAGAATTTTTCGAATCGGACCAGTAGTTCCTGAGATTAGCGCGTTCAAACAAACAAACAAACAAACTAACAAACTCTTCCGCTTTATAATATTAGTATAGATAAAAATCTTAAATATATGTATAGTATAAAAGTATTAAATATATTTCCGTTCTCTGGTACCCGTAACACAAGACTGACGTGGTGTGAAGCGTCCATAGATATTATATTATTATTATTATTAATTTTATGTTTACGTGTCGGTCGCATTACGACGTGAACTCGTATTGCACTATCGTCCAAATATGATCGACAATAGGACGATGTCAACGAACCCGCACACCCGATGGCCGCTTTGTTAGCCACTTGACTGTCGTAGAGGACTTCAATCTTCATTGCGTGTTGGAATTGCAATTGCATTGCAATTTACTACAGACTGCAATTGCTGAAATTCAAGTATCAAAGGATATTGGCCTTTCTTTGTTTACTCTTATATTGCTGACTTAGGTATCATGGCCATTATTGAAAAAATTGGATTTACGAACAGTTCTTAGGATTTTTTTTTACTCTGCTCTTGTGTAAACTTCCCATCGCAACATAAAAAGTGTGTACACAATGCCACTGAACATTTTTTGTCAACTGATCATGGTTATCTCAATATTAATCACGTTCAAAGCTGGCCTCAATCAGCAGCATTGTAGGATCAAATTATATGCGAAAAGCTAAGCACGTGGAGGCGATTGTGTCATCAGGCCATGTTGGTTTTGTTTTTGTTCGCCATTCATCATAGCGCTCCGGTGGTCCGCTGTGGACTCGCGTGGGCCTGTCAATGAAGCCCTTGTGTGAGTTGCGCCTTCTCAGACTTCTCACGAGTTGTCCTATTTTGGGACTCTCAGAAATAGTTTTGATGTTAGCAGGTTGCGCTTTTAACGCCTATTTTGAATTATGACTTTTTCCAAATTCGTCTTTGTGTCTCTTGGTATAGATATAGAATATAGATCAGTGGTCCCCAACCTTTTTTTCATGCAGGCCACAAACATATTTTGGTCTTGGTGTCGCGGGCCGCAACATTTTTTTTTAGGGTTAAAAAATAATGTTCTTCAAAATTAACGATTTAAAAATGGAAAAAAAATCACGACTTTCACGACGACCGCGAATTTACGTTATTTTGCCGGTGGGCGTGAATTTCAAAATGGTTTAACATTACGCGAGCCACAAATAAAGTCCCGCGCGGCGCGGCGCGGCGGGCCGCATGTTGGGGATAACTGATATCTAAGATAACCTTTTCATTTGAACTAGAGGTAGGTATCCTAAAAGGCGGAGTACTAGTCATGCTTCCATTTTCGAAGTATAAAGTAGGAATTCCTAACTAGGTTAATGCCGGCTTTGCAAGTTTTTTCTATTTCTTTTGCAGCCAGAACTAATTGCACATGTAACTAACAAAGTTTCTACAGTCCAAATGTTGACTTTTTTTAATTTGGCCTTACGGTCTTCCGCAAGAACGATTACTTAATTTTGTCGGGGAAAAAACCTTTAATTAATATTAATTGCTTTGGCGCTATAGTGCTTACTGGTGCGACTACTGTAACAAAAAGTACAAAATACGAATATAATAATAAACCTACGACTATTTATGATGCAGATAGCGTACAAGCTATTTAGTTACCTACTACGCTCGTAAACCGTCCCACCCACTCAATTCGTGATAGAATCGACCACGTACATAAAAAAATTACCTTAAAATATAGCAAAGCCTTAAGGGCCTTCCCCTACGGAGATTCCGTAATTTTCACGCTAAGACTAATAGGAGCGAAGAAATAGAAGAAAATGTGGAAAAAACGGGGAAAATTATTTGAAAGGGCTTACTTCACGAACTACTAGAGAAATTTTTCTGTTATTTGGGTCAGATAAGAAGTAGACCACGTGAAGGATCATAGGCTATTTTTTGTAGACTGATTTGTCTGTGAAATATCTAATTTACGCGGGCGAAGCCGCGCGGAACGTCTAGTAAACTCATAATTTGAAAGCTAAAAAGTTATAATAAAAATACAGCATTAATCTTCAGTAAGTATATTAGTATATCAACATTCCTTTCCCCGTTTTTTTTGTTTATTATACTCATGATATTAGCTTCCAAAGTAATACCAATTTATTAAAATTGAAGCATACTTTCAGCATCTCCCTAGTATTTACAAATTACGTTTATTTGAAACACACGACAATAGATAGACAATTTCATTAACTACATATTCCCCGTTTTAATTTTTTTTTATATCGATTTTGAACTAAGATAAGTAAAAAAATAGGATTTTTGTGCGATCTCGGCAACGCGTCAAATGTATGGTCAAGGTCGTTTGCTCGAGGGATGGCCTTAAGGCCTAATGTTGTGTCATAAACAACGAGCAGTAGTACCCATTAGGGACAGAGAATCAAAGCAGTAAAAAAGTACTTTTGGTTTCTTATTTGCCCGAGGATTTCTTTAGCTCTAAAAAAGTTTTGATTTTTCCCTCCGGTAATATTTGTGATATGAACGACACTTTAAAAAATAATAGCTCCTCATAAAAGGAGAAGTTGTAAAAATAACGGCTACTTAAAGGACACCGAGAGGTTTTATAGACCTACGTGAGGCCGAAGCCTGCGACGCGGTGGCCACTTACCACCGCCCACGGCCCACCATCAGACTAGTTGGTCTCATTACTTATGGACGTATTCAAGGTCAGGTTGTAAATACTAATTTATTCGATAGTATCTGGACTACCGAGACATACTGGCTGGCGGCTGCAGATATTTAAGTGGCATAATTTAGTGGACTAGAGATCGCCCAACGGTCGAAATTCGACCTCAAATAAAAAATTAAATTATAAGTTTTTAAAATAATTTGACAAACAATAAAATACATAACTTAATAAAAGAAGCGTAGCATGACATAATAATAATTATAAACCTCGTGTACTTTATAGACAGGATACCCTTTCATCCAGGATTAGATCGTACGGCGTACCAGTGCCCCAGCACACAAGTAAAGCAAAACTCCAACCGGTCTTGTACACGTCACACGTGTGTTTGTTTTCATTTTTTATTGCACAATATTCATGCAAGTAAATTCCAGGGCATAACTTCACTGAATTTTAAATGCTTTTATTAAATTAACTGATGACATTTTTAAGATCAATCAAGCCAAGCGGGGCGAGAGTTAATAACTAAATAATGAATTATTTAAAACAGTTATAGCGGAGGTAGAAAATGTAGCTACGATTTTATTGTACAGATATTTGAACAAATAGTTGATCCGCTTAGTTGATCGGAGTGGAATAACAGATTTTTTTTAATATTATGGTCATTTTTTTATACGTCCATGATTATCTATACATATATTAATAAAACTGTAGAAATGAAAATTCTGTACATTAAAGATATTCAAAAAATAATAAGCGGGGGGTGTTACTACATCGCTATAGAAGCCAAAAATGTGGTTAGTTTTTTTGTCTGTCTGTCTGTCTGTCTGTCTGTCTGTCTGTATGTTTGTTCCACTATCACACGAAAACTACTGATCCGATTTGAATGCGGTTTTCGCAGATATATTTGTCTTCTTCCAACTTAACATCTGGTGTATATAAAAAATTCCCCCCACCCCTCTAAAGGGACGAAAGAGGGGGTCAGATTTTGTATAAGACTTTTGCTTTAACACGAAAACTACTGATCCGATTTGCATACGGTTTTCGCAGATATATTTGTCTTCTTCCAACTCAAAATCTGGTGTATAAAAATCAATCCCCCCACCCCTCTAAGGGGAGCGTAGAGGGTGTCAGATTCTGTATCAAACTTTTTTCTTTAATGGACTTACTTCATATTATTAACTGTTTTTTCCAACTTAACATCTGGTGTATAAAATTTTTCCCCCCACCCCTCTTAGGGGACAAAAGAGGGGGTAAGATTTAAATACTTTAAATGGCAAAACAACGTTTGCCGGGACAGCTAGTGGTACAATAAGTTGGCTCCATGGTTGGCTCTGACAGTTCTAGGTTTAATGCAACAACACATAGGAATCTAAGGAAGTATAGAGTCTATAGAAAGAAAACACACGTAATTACAAGGAAGCGAAAATCCTGTATCAAACGACTCTAGAAGTGAGTTTATTTTGACTACTTTCTAACCAGCTTCCGTTCCGCATACTGTACCTTAATGGGCGTCAAGTTGATTCACGCTGCAGTTACAAAATAATAATCATGTCCAATATTGTATCAGATATTTGGTTGGCGTGAGTCGCAGACGTAACATGAATATTCAATGCGGATTGTCGCAAGTCACGAAGGTAACTGTATCAAGACCGACAACTTATCGCAGGGGACGATGATGACACGCTCGAAAGACGACTGCCAAAAAGAAGGTTCTATACAAGGTGTAACAAAACTAAGTGATAATACTTTAGAGTGTGTACGTGTTCCCCGTAGAGAGTTCACTGTGAAAGTAGCAGCGCTGAAAGACCAATTTTTCACTTTTGCATAGGGAAACTCGTGATGCTGGGGCGCTTGCCCTTGCCATTGCCAGTGAAAAAAAAAATTTGGTCTTTCAGCGCTGCTATTTTCACAGTGAACTCTCTACGAGGAACACACACACACCCTAATAGTATTATCACTTAGTTTTGTTACACCCTGTATATTCGTCTGTTTTTCTTCGATGGCGTCAAATCGATAGGTGTGTTGGTTTTAGAGAGATGAATTGTAGAGAGTTAAGAACATAATGTTATCGGATTCGTTTATCATGTAATTTCTTCAAATATTTAATCAACTTTCTTTTAATTTCTGAATTTTGTTTATTATTATGTCGTTGATTATTATATCTATACCAATAGGTATAGATGATGTAATAACATCAAGCAGATTAATTCCTGGATAGGACTTAGGTACCACAACACACTTGTTTAATTGCGGCCATTTTCACCAAATATGTGGAGGTTTCTCGTACCTTTTGGAAAGCCTGTATTTATCTAATTTCTATAACATTGTTGCTCTGTTTTAGCTCCATATTATGCGTGTCCATTTTGCCGATATTATGATGTGTCGCTAAAGAGCCATTTAGGTGACACAATTGCAATAACCGCACCGTTACGTGGCTTACCGCAACGTGTGATGCATAATATTCATTAGTTATTATAATCATATCGCTGAATATTATAATTTATATCGATTTGAACTTTTGTTCGTAAAAAATATTATATAACTAATATTGGCCTTATGGCCTATTCGATTTATTTTATTCTAATTTCTAGCTTCATAACGAAAATTGTAAGCACTATCTTTGCGTTATTTCGTAGAAGTCGCTATTCGATTATTTCGCAAATCCTTCACTTAGATAATATTTTATTAAACTTTAGATAAAATAATAACAGCAACAGATAAATTCTTCTTTCAAAACTAGTAAAAGTATCCGAAAACAAACTTATTAAATAGGTGTATCATTAATGTCGATATCAATCGTGAGACTGGAAATGTCACCTGTCGTAGCACTGATTTTGAAATTTATTTTGAAAATAAAAAGATTACCAATGATCATGAGGTTGCGACGGTCTTCGAAAAATTTTTTGCTGACATTCCGGTCTCAACAACGAAAAATTTAAACTCCTCACCTGCAGCTGCTGAAAAACTACTCAGAGACAATGTAAAGGAATGTAATGTCAATTTTAGGTTTAGAGAGATTGTCCCCAAAGATACTACTGATCTCTGGGGCATGTCTACTAAAATTATCAAATCGATAATTGACATCATAGCTCCTCATTTATCAATGATTTTTAATGACTGCATAAGGAGTGGTATTTTTCCTGACTTAATGAAGCACAGTAAGGTTGTACCTTTATTTAAAGCGGGACTTAAATCTGATCCCACAAATTATAGGCCTATATCGATTCTACCGACTCTAAGAAAAATATTTGAAAAAATAATTTTAAATCAGTTACTATTACATTTTAACTTAAATAATTTATTACATAATAATCAATATGGTTTTACTAAGGGTCGATCCACAACGGATGCTGGTATAGGTCTTCTTTATAGTATATTTGAAGCATGGGAGGACTCGCAGGATGCTCTAGGGGTTTTTTGCGACTTCTCCAAGGCTTTTGACTGTGTTGAGCATGCTACATTGATCAGGAAATTGCACCACTATGGCATTAGGGACTCAGCACTCAACCTTTTGACATCTTACCTCAAAAATAGAATTCAAAGGGTTGACATTAATAGTAAAAGGTCGAATGGGACCAAAATAGAATTAGGCGTCCCACAGGGAGCCATTTTAGGTCTATTTCTTTTTCTCATCTACATAAACGACTTACCTTATTTTGTTAAGGATAATGATAATGAGATAGTACTTTTTGCTGATGACACTTCACTTATTTTTAAAGTGAAGCGACAACAGTCAAATTACGACGAGGTAAATAGTGCTCTCTCAAAAATAGTACATTGGTTTAACGTTAATAATTTACTTCTAAATTAAAAAAAAAACTAAACGTGTAAAATTAACTTTGCCCAACGTTAGGCAAGTTAAAACCAATATACTATTAAATGATGAGAAGATGGATTTGGTGGACTCCACTGTATTCTTAGGCATTACACTAGATAGTAAACTACAGTGGGGTCCTCATATTGCTAATCTTGCAGATAGGCTCAGTTCTGCAGCATACGCAGTCAGAAAAATACGGGAAATTTCTGACGAAGACTCAGCAAGACTAGTTTATTTTAGTTATTTTCATAGTAGAATGTCGTATGGCATCCTCTTATGGGGAAACGCTGCCGACATTAATACGATTTTTGTGCTGCAGAAGCGAGCTATACGTTTAATTTATAAAATGTCAGCTTTTGAATCTCTGAGAGAAAAGTTTAAAGAAATTGGTATTCTAACTGTTGCTTCTCAATACATTTTGGATAATGTATTATATGTTAGAAAGAATCTTTAGCCTCAGGTAGACGGCCCGGCAATTCAGTTTCATCTGAGCGATCTTCGAGGCGACTTCGGAGCGAAAACAAGTGATCAATAGTGAGTGAACCAGTGAACCTACGACTCGGCTACGACCGTGATAGTGTCAGTGCTAGTAAAGTCTTTATAAGAGTCAGCAGGTCTTTTTCTCCAAATCCTCGAACCCTAGCACGTAATAATATTATAAGTTTCTATTTGTAGCCCATATTTGAGTACCATGTCCATATTTAGCGTCCATTTTTATTTTTTGGTTAATTATCAGGGGAACAACAAAATGATACCCCATATTTGGTTACTTTCCTCTATGTAATTTAAGTATTAAATGCACCTATTATCAGGTGTGAAGCTGGAACTAGTAGGTATCTACTGCTAATGTCATTCAACATACGAAAGGATATGTAATTTCATGCTCATAGGTTTAATAAGTAGAGTTATTATACTTTCGTCACTTTCTTGTTCTGCCATTCCATTTAAAAATAGTTACAACACGTATAAGCTCTTTTAGCTCTGCTTTATTTATTTGTAAAGGCTCGGCTCATATCGACCGGTTTAATTACTTGTAGTACATTAACCTTGTCTCGAATTTTGTGCCTGTTTTATGGTGCTTAAATTATAATCGATAATAATTATTTTTTATATGCTTTTTGCGTAAACATTTCATAAATTATTTATGAAATGTTTACGCAAAAAGTAAAAGTACCTATCAAAAGTATTATAAACTAGATGACACCCGCAACTCCGTTGCGCCAAAATTCGTTTACCACGCGGGAATCGTACATTTTTCCGGGATAAAAAATATCCTTTGTCCTTCCCCGGGACACAAAGTATCTCCATGCCCAATTTCAGCTAAATCGGTTCAGCGGTTCGAGCGTAAAGAGGTAACAGACAGACAGACAGACAGACAGACACACTTTCGCATTTATAATATTAGTATGGAAGTATGGATATGGATAAACAGATTTGTATAAACCCTGAACTAAACCCAAGATAAAGGTGAACGATTCAAATAGTCGGAAATAAGTTGATTATGGTGATAAACAACCTTTAAATATTTAAATAAGAAATGGAATTGAGACTCTTTACTATTGTGCTTTTTACGACACTAATCGTATAATAGTTTCTTATAACAAATACCATAAATCTTGACAATGTCGGTATTAAACTTATAAAAAATACCTACCTACAGTCAATTGATAAATGGTTACTTAACTTCGGAGTCCGAATTTCGATGCTTTTACCGTTCTCCTCATACACAAGCTCAGTTGCGTTATTGAATCATAAATATTTATGAAATGACCAAAGTTCTCAGAGCAAACTAGTTATATTGTATATGCATAATTGTAAATCGCTTGCACGGTCATAATATTTTTACCGCCAGGAAAGTGATCGACCTTCAGGCTTCAGGTAGTTTACACCCAAGTGTATTAAAAGATTTCATAACGCAGATATTTTAAGCAAGTTTAAAAATGCTAAAAGTTAGGAAGTATCTTAGAGTGGAGTTCAGGGCCCGTACCACCAAACCGTTTTGAGACTCAAATAATCGAACGAGAATGCCGCGTCCAAACGTGAAACGACGTTGTTAGAGCAGGACGCGGCATTCTCGTTCGATTGTTTGAGTCTCAAAACGGTTTCGTGGTAGGCCTCCAGTTTCTCAAAAGTTGCTACGACTCCCGAGTTCAACACCACCGACATTGAATCCTATAGTTTTCAGTACCGTAAAGGAATTTCTCTGAAGTCCGAATTTACTTATTTTCGGCCTTAAAGTCAAAGAAAGCTAAATCCAGGACATATTTCCCTTATTACAAACTATAAGTGCCATGATCTATACTACATACGTAACTTAAGATCGTTTTAGCTAGTTTCCTGCTATGGTTTATCATTCATTGGGCAGTGCTGTTAGCCTGCCCTAGATTCGAGTTTTCCGTTTACTCTGTCGGCGTTTTTCCATAAGGGGATACGTTTTTAAGGTGTTCTCAAACCTCCGTGACGGCTGTACAGCTATAACGGCATCGTGTGCACCACTTGGAAATGTTTTTATCTTAGGTAATATTTATTATGGTGGTACACGTTCGACGTAGAATATAATATTTGTGGGTGCTTCAGAAAAATTACGATTCGGTTCTTCGTTATTATTACAGAATAAGGAGTTGAAGCCAATATACAATATACCCAAATGAAAAAATGACTGCAAAGACTTGGTAAAGCCTACGGCTCCTTGAAATACAATACAGTGTAATTAATTTCCTGCTCGTCAATTCCGTATTCGAATGTAAAAAATCGTCTGAAGCGTCGCAAATTGACAATGGATCAATAATTGCAGGTGTGCATTGCGAAAACATTGCGGAAATCAATTTTGCAAAACGAGTCGTCACAATATTTTTGTTTTATGTAACTTTAATCCATTGGGAAAGAAAGTTTTGCAGTTGCAAGTTTCATCTCGATATTGCATATCATTCTCTCCACTTTGTATCCGTCTCCGGCCTCCGCAATTGTACCATGAGTGCATATTGTCCAATATCCACCTTTAACCATTACCGATTGAAGAAGAATTCCTCTGAACTGACTTCTCAGACAGCTCACAGCTCCTGTCTAGGAACAATTGCTAGCTACGTATTCGTTAAGTTATCAAACGTCAAGTTTATAAAATTAATCTCTTTCAATAATGTTGCGAATCGTCAACTACATAGCACGGTAATTGGTGTCCTTGGGAAGCTCTCTGTACTTATGTTATTTTTCTAATCAAGAGTGTTTTCTGTCTTCAGGTATAACATACTTGACTGGCGAGAACTTTCTGGACGCGCTGGACAATGGCGCTGAGCTGTGTCAGCTGGCCGCCGTCATCCACGAGCGAGCGCGGGAGTCCCTCGACCAGGGTCTCATTGTTGGGGTAAGAAGCACAAATAAGAAAACGTTGTATAGGTACTTCTTGATAAAAAGTCCATCTCAAAATATGCAAAGGCGAAATCATGGATATTGGAAAACTCGTTGCTAAAAATCAGACAGTAAGTTAAAAAGGAAACAATCAATTCGCATCTTCCTTGGTTATTTACAGTTCTTGTTAGCATTAGTAGCTAGTAGGTACCTTAAATGTGCTGATCCTTATATTTAACTAGTTGGTGCCCGTAACTCCGTTGAGCAAAAATCGTTTATTTTTTTACACGTAACTACATTTTTCCGGGATAAAAAGTATTTCCCGGGACTCAAATTATCCCCATACCCAGTAAAATCATTTCAGCGGTTTGGGCGTGAAGAGGTAACAGACAGACACACATTCGAGTTTCGCAATTATAATATTAGTAAGTAGAGATAGGTAGTAGGTACCTTATAACTGTTTGAATTTTACAGCCGGTCCCAGCGATTCGCGGGCGCTGCTGGCAGCGCGCTGCCCGGCGTAGTTTCTTCTCACGAGATAACGCTGAGAATTTCATCACATTCTGCCGCGAGCTGGGCGTACATGAGAACCTTTTGTTTGAGAGCGATGATTTGGGTAAGAGAATCATTGATTATTCATTATCAACACGATCTCTATGAAGAGATCATGTTAATAATGTATTTACTAGTCAAAAGCCATATTCACTCTAGGAACCTCGTTCTAAGTAAACTATGGAAACATGTGCCAAGTTAATTTCTGAATATTATGTTACATACGTTATAAATGAAGTTCCGCACTTTATTTTTAGGTTTATAGTTTCTTAATTAAGTAGTCTGTTTTGGCTGACTCTGCTTATTTGCATAGATATTAGAAGCCGGCGCTAAATACTGCATGCTCTAACTAAATAACTTACAAACATTACAATTTACAAGTAGCTATTGAAAGCTATATAGGTACATACCTAATTTGTTTTCAATAATATACTGATCCAACGCGGAAATTTAATTTCAAATCTTTTCCATTCCAGTGCTGGAAAACCATCCAAAGCAACACATGGCATTAATTTCGTTTTCTTTCCATTCCAAAATCCAGTGCTACACAACCAGCCGCGCCAGGTGATCCTATGCCTGCTGGAGGTGGCGCGGCTGGCGACGCGGTTCGCGGTGGAGCCGCCCGGCCTGGTGCAGCTGGAGAAGGAGATAGCCCTGGAGGAGCGGGACTCCGGCCTCGACTCCGCCATGTCCGGCGCCTGGCAGTTCCGGGACACCTCGCCGGTGCCTAACGACAAGTAGGTTTAGGTCTTGCGCCAATCTTGATCTGAGAGGGTTCCGCTCGGGATTTATGTACAGACGTAAGTAATTTTATTAATAATAATAAAAGTACTTTTTTGTTTTAGGTCCGCCATTGAAGAGCCACCTTATTCGCCTGACCCTAACGAGAGTAAGTTTTAATTTTGTGCCTATTTGAAAAAGTTATCACTTATCAGTTCACAGTTGTCATGATGCATTGAATCACATTACGCAAGAGTCAGGTTCTGTCTTTGTTTGATGCGGTTGAAAAATGACAATAGATACATATAAATGAGAATACCAAGTTGGTTATGCACTGCATAAATATTTAGATAAGTAACTGTAGTGTTAAATGTATTACCTATTATAACAGCGGAGGAGTGTGTGCCGGACAACGTGGACGCGGAGAGCACCAAGTCCGGGGGAACTGAGAACAGCTCCGACAACGAGGTCCCGCTTCGACCCACCAACGAGCTCGACAAGAGGGTATGTTGTTTTAGCCCGCTTCTATGTTCTAAGAGCTCCTACACAAAAATGCGAATTCGCATCGCATCGCAAAAATCTGCAACAAAACTAAACTCATACTAAAAATGACTCAATTATTTTTTATTGTTAATTGCTAGCTATTAACGATAAAAAATAATTGAGCTTCCGGTAGATATAGGTGTCTTAAATTTCTAGAAATTTAGAGGTATATCTACTGGAATGATTTTTAGTTTATAAAGCTCCTGCTGCTCTTGTTTATAGGACTTACCTGTGATGTCATAAATTATTTGCCACATGTCTTAGCTCAGCTTTAATATAACAAGTCCTATGAGGATCATACTTAAGATTAAAGTTATTAGCGTGTTATTTTTCTATCACAATTTCCAGGTGCAACTGGTGACGCGTCTGATGCAGCGCGGCTGCAACTGCGGCGCGGGCCGCTGCTCCAAGTCGCTCAAGGTCAAGAAGGTGGGCGAGGGCCGCTACAACATCGCCGGCAGAAACGTCTTCATCAGGGTAAGCTCGTCCACTGTATCGCTTACACTATATATGTATTTATGTATTGGTACATGTTATCTATACATATATTCTTATAGCTATGCATACTTATTACTTACACTTTAATAACTTGCATTTGCAACGACTTAATAATTCTTGTATTGTTCACAGCTGCTGAAGGGTCGTCACATGATGGTGCGCGTGGGAGGCGGCTGGGACACGCTGGAGCACTTCCTGTCGCGGCACGAGCCCTGCCAGGTGCGGCTGGTGGCGCCGGGCGTGCGCGCCGCGCCCCCCGCGCCTCGCCCCGCCCCGCCCCCGCCCCGCGCGCGCCCGCTCTCCGCCTCCAGCAGCCGCTCCTCCCTGCGCGACCCCTCCCCGCACTCCCCGCCCTCCCCGAGTACGCCGCCGCGCACCTCCCCCGCGCCCCGCACGCCGCCCGCCTCGCCCGGCCCCCGCGCCGCCTCCTCCGGCACGGCCTCACCCGCCAGCAGCAAGTCCTCCCTCGGAAAATTATCCCCCGTCGACCCCAAAATGGGCGCGAGCCCCGCCAAGACGTCCCCGCCGGAGGCGCGGCGCACTTCCACGCCCAGCAGACCGCGGCCCGCCATGACGCTGCCGCTGGGCGGCGCCGAGCGCACGCCGCGCCGCCGGCAGCCCGCCCCCGCCAGCCACAGCACGCCCAACACGCCCACCGCCCGCGCCGCCCGCACGCCGCCCCTCGAGCTTCGCAAGTCCCTCACCAGCGCGCACCTCAACGCACCCAAAAAGTCGCGCAGCATGAGCCTCGCCCTCGCGCAGGACGACCGCCGGCCGTTCTGCGGCATCGACCGCCTCAACCAGGCCAAGAAGAACCGGGGTCCGACCGCCCCCAACCCGGACGCCGGCGTCGGCCGGAAGAACCGCAGCCAGAGCCTCGCCTCGACGCCCGTCAACGAGCCCAAGCGGCCGTTCGCGAGCGCCGGCCCCGTGAAGAAGACGCGCAGCATGAGCCTGGCGACGGCGTACGACGTGTCCAAGCCGCTCATCAAGAGCTCGTCGGTGGGCGGCGTGATCACGCAGGCCGCCATAGAGGAGAGCATCCGGCTGTCGCTGGAGGCCAGCATCGCGGACGAGACCGCCAAGAAGCCCTTCCTCCACATCAAGGCCAAGTACCGGAGTCCGCCGCCGCGGGAGGTGCCGCCCAGATAACTCCGCGACAACCACTCATTCCATTAATTTATTATTATACCTCCGGACGCTTTACTCCCCGCATCGAGCACTGTACTAAGTAACCGCTAAACTTGTTTCACAGGGGCGGGAATTAGGTATATATTTGAGTAAGTTTAAATCGAGTATTTAAGATTTTTATTATACCTACTACATACGTATAATATTAATCATTAATCATCATTTAATATGTTATACACATGACCCAGGAACACAAAATACCTATAATTCCTCGGCGGGAGACGAACCTCCGACCTCCTTACGGTATAGCAAAGAGGTCATGATATAACTTTTAACAGTTGACGTAAGTACGCAGCGGTGGGCGCATCAGTATATAAAGTGCAATTAGTTTTAATATTTTGCGCTGGTTCGATATATCATGTAAGCGTAGATCTCTTAAGCAATCTCATATTTATCGTTAATTTATACTAAGTAGGTGATAACACGTTCGTTGATACTCCGGCTTCGGGACGCTAGTCATAATGAATTTGTTTCACGATCGAAGAAAGTTGTAATTAAGTATTTTTGATGTAGCTATGTATTAATTTAATTTCAATATAATTATCATTTCTTTACATTAATAATTATTATATTTCTTTATTACTATTAGAAAAGTTAATTTAATTTTGTTTATATTTCACTATTATTTAACGATTATAATTAAAAATATCTGGATTGACATTTTTCTATTTGATTTTATTTTATTTTACCTTTGGCGTATTTTGTCTAGCTATAAGTACAAAAAAAGACATCTGTAGGTCCTAGTAAACTACACAACACCTGGATTATATAGGCTATCACTAGTATTTGTGCACATTGCTAAGACCTACAGATGCCTGCCGATACACTAAATATAGTATTCAAGTTGTATTTAGCTAGGCTTTAACACGTATGTTTTAATTAATAAGCAATCTAATGTGGCCTCAAGCACACAAGCGACCTCATCGGGTACAAATTATGTCCACGTCTATTTTCATAAAAATTACCATATTTTTGCACATAGAATAAGCACTAGTTACCATACTATTTTATATCAAAATCATTGACATTTAGTAATTAGTAATTACATATTATTGTTGATTAGGTACATTACTTAAATTGATGCATTATCACATCTTTATAATCTTTACATTTAAAAATTACCAATACCAATATAAGTATTGAACTGTTACCATTAAATGAATTTGTAAAAAAAAACGTTCATTTCGTCCTATCGGTAATAGTCTTTGAATTAGTTCTTTTAAAAATAGGCAAGACAAAGTCCAAAGTTGCACACACACATATTATCCATCTTTTACATAAATATTGTTCAACAAACTTCATGTGCCCCATAATCAATTTCCAAAAACTTGTCTTCCCTTCATTAAATTAAGTCTCACTCAGACTCCACTGTAATGTTATACAATGGTGTTATAATTGTAGAATAATTATGATAATAATATAATGTCGCTAGAAACTATGCTTTCTTTCAAATGTGCCAATTTTGGTGATACAGTACGGTTGATATTAAACTTTTCATATTTATTATACCTACGTTGTTTTAATAACACAAACAAACAAATACAATATATACCAACTCAAAATCTTTCTATGATCAACTATAGTTAAGGTTTATCTATGGTAAAAGTTAAGTTTGCCTTTACATTAGTAAAGCATAGTTAAACTTAACTAAACAACTGTTGAGTACAGATTGCACATATCAAATGTTTGAGCCAAAACATTTGGGTATTTAGACAACATTGGAGAACACGACGCTACATAGCTTTAGCACTGCAAAGCGTAAGTACTTAGTTACCGCTTTTATTGCAAATTTGTGTAGGTATGGTCAATAACAGTCACACGCTTGGTGTCTCAGCACTTTGGGTGCGTATCATATACATTCTTTGCTTTCAATTTTCAAACTTAGTTGTAACAAGTGTAAGGCGATTCACCGCCATCTCTAGTTTAAAATTCGATCTCCAAATTTTGAAACGGAAATGATTCTCCAAGTTGCAAAAACATGCTTTCTTTTGACAGTTGTTTTTTTTCTGTTTAGTGTGGCAAGCGCATCGCCGCGAGTGCGGTGCGCGTGTACGTGCCCGTACGCACGTCCGTGACGCCGCTGCGACGCCGCTACACTTACTACAACAAGATGTTCAAGCCCATCTCCTACGAAATTCCCCACCCATTGAAAGTCTCCCTCGTTTAAAGTGAAATCATAATAATAATAACTATAGCACAAACAAATATATAAGCACAAACAAATAAATTTTTGTAAAGTTAAATTTTCGAAGTGAGCTTCAGACTGAAAGCTTTTTAATACAAATTGCCACTACACTATCACTACAAACGCTCGCTTCGAAAGTGTAGCTTTATATAATTCATCAAGCCCCATACGGTCACCGGTGACCGAGACACAATACAATATCTATTGTGACTCGTTTTCCCACGATCGACGGGGAGAACGCCAAGAACACAATATAAAGTTAATCATATAAAGTCAATAGATGATTCGAACAAAAATATTATTACAATATAATCCTTAATCAAAGTCTATAAGTGTCGTACTTATCTAGACAACTGTATAGTTTATTTTTGTAAATTGAGTTTGTTTTACTACAAGGACATTGGGAATATAGAAAAAAAACAATTGCATATTTTATAATCATTATATATATTTATAATACAAAGTATAATACTAAGGCAAACGCGAATTAAAAGGAATGAATAAATAAATGCAAGATACAAAGTATGTCCGTCCACTAAGAGTTATATTCCGACATTCTCTAAAGGAGAGTATTTTTTGGCAAACCTTGAGTTACGATAAATAAATTCATGTATTTGCTACACTTTTTCTGTTAACTTACCCCTAAAATATAAAATATTTTAACTGTAAGTATATCATAATAATATAATTTATGTAATCTCATAGAACAATTTCTGGTACATCATTGGCAATATTTGAGCGCATTAAATAATAAGCTCAAAGTTTATTTGTTTGATGACCCCTAAACACGCCTTTGCCATTTACGATACACTAGCTTGTCATGGCTTTTTACTGTTATTATAATAAACAAAACTAATAAAATACAAAGTATTACAAAATACTACTAGCACGTGTAAACATAGATCAAATATAAAATTAATAAAGTTACAAAAAGTACACAATATTAAAACGAACTGACAGAAAAAGATGAAGCTAGAAACAAATTATCGGACGCATCCGTAAGTCGCGGCTGATGGATGCGGCTTAACAATGTGCACGGTTCATCCGCGGACGTCAAAGACCTAACCTATATGTCAATGGCAGACGTCCACGGATGCAAAAACATCCGGCCAGCCAGATTCTGTTCGGACGTCCGAACGCTCAAGGTCGCGTCCGCGACTTATGTCAGACAATGTGCACAGTTTAGTGTATTTTGTATTGATCAGATAGAAACAAGCTGCATCCGATGAAAACGTCCGCGGACGTTCGTCCGATAATTTGTTCCCAGCTTTATAGGCCGTACTATTTAGGGCCCTTCCACAAGACGTTTTCTTACGCTCGTTTGTATCGATACAAACGCAAGTTGAACGCTCAGCAAACGCAAGGAAGCCGACACGTTTTTTAACTTTATATATGAAAAAAAAAACGCGATGAAAACGCGCAGAAGACGCGTAGAAGACGAGCGCATCAAAAATGCGCGACGTCAGTGCGCAAAAAATACGTCGTGTGGAAGGGCCCTTAGATATATCAGTCCAAAACCCAGTGCTATAATTCTAGAATTCGGTGTGAAATGACAAATACTGTAATCGAGAACTATCAAAGTTTCTGTGAATGGAATGCAAGTAAACAAGTCTTATTTTATCTTCGTGCTTATATTAATACTGTGTTTTTTTATATTGATTTATTTTATTGTGAGTTTATATCTACACATCAATCGGCCGATCCATGTATTTAAAATTATACGATCTGCTCGGAGTGATAGCGAATTATTTTAATATTTATTCTGTTTTTGGATGATAATGCGTTATAATTCAGATCATACGTATAAACATAGCACATCTTAACTTACCCTAAATAATAATATAAATAAATTTTGGTATAAAATTTATAGGTTATGGCTAAGTGCAAAACTAAATCTACGTTAAAACAAGTTCATTGCCCGTACATACTGTCGCTAGCAGAACTACTACACGCGCTTACACTACATAGTTTTCATTCATTGGAAACACTACAGACACAATGCGAAAAAATAATAGCTTTCTTGGCAGCCGAGTAAGAAGGAACTTGCCTATAATTTGAAAGGCTTTTAATAAAATGTTGAACTTTTGGCTTTTAAAATTGCTGTTGTGGAATAATCTAAATTTAATTTTATTTAAGTTTTTTTTTTGATTTTGAAGTACTCGTCCACGTGAGATTCTATTACATCAACTAACTATTAAACTAAATTATGCCGATTATTTGTCGTACACGCCAAAATACCGAAGCCGCCTTTAAAACCAAATGAATTCAGTTAAATATTCAATACTAGCTGACCCGACAGACGTTGTCCTGTCTTAACGATGATTATTTAATTCGAATTGGTATAATTAGGAAAAAAAGTAGATTAAAATTAGTATCTCTATGCCAAACATCAAAATAGATTAAATAGTTTAGGCAAAAATCATAAAAGTTTATTGTGCGGGAATCGTACATTTTCCAGGATAAAGACTCAAAGTATCTCCATACCAAATTTCATCAAAATAGATTGAATAGTTTAGGCGAAAATCATAAAAGTTTATTGTGCGGAAACCGTACATTTTCCGGGACAAAAAGTATCCCTTGTCCTTTCCCAAGTCTCAAAGTATCTCCATACCAAATTTCATCAAAATATATTGAATAGCTTACGCTCAAATCATAAAAGTATGTTGTGCAGTAACCGTACATTTTTCCGGGACAAAATGTATCCTATGTTCTTTTCCGGGACTCAAAGTTTCTCTCCACCAATTTTCAGCCAAATCTGTTCTGCCGTTCTTGAGTTATAAGTGGTGTAACTAACACGACTTTCTTTTATATATATATAGATTTGGAACGCCAGGCAACGGTAATTTTTCTTTGAACCGGCATAGATTTCGTTATTATTCAATTGATGTTGTCTTTTTTGGCTTCGATGTCAATTATTCTGCATCATCTAAAATAATATTGCATCATTGAAAAAATGAAATTTATATTTAGTTTGATGGAAGTAAATAGTCGCGTAATACTACATAAGTACGCGACTGATATCGTATTCTTAGTGCCGAGTGTGAGTTTATGTCTATTCACTATTACCACAACGTAACTAGAATTTGTACGGCATCCGATTAGTTTCTATAACATACCGCTAGACACACTGATTGAAGATTCTATGCCATACAAACCGAAGCTTCACGGCGAGTACTAACAAAAACTCACACTCGGCATTCTAAGGGGTAAACAGGAATTATTATGCAGCTGCGTCATCATAAGAGCGTATTTAAACGTGCACGTCTTTTGCGCGTGCTTATTCAGCGTCGCGAGTTTTCCCAAACGCTACAGCAGAAAACGCGCACTTCTGAATACGCTATCGAAATATCAGATTACGCAGCTATCCAACACTCCTTACTACACTGATTATATCGTGATAATATCGAGCGTGTAGCATCGCCATAGGACGCCATGCATGTGTGTGTCTACTTCTTCTTGCTCTTGCCGAGTGTGAGTGTGTGGTGCGACTGAGCCTGCTGCTTGCGCCGGTTGAACTCGATTGTGTCGTCCTCGATCTTCTTGCGCAGTTCTTCGAGACGCTTCTTCTCTTCTGTGTGATCCTTCTTCAGCTTGTCGAACTTAGCGTGAAGCTGGAATATAAATTGTAACTTATACCCCTACAGCTGAAGAAATGAAACTAGAAATTCCTTCTACTCTACAGCTAGTATACCGGATTTTTTCTTTTTAATCATCGTAGGATGTTGAAGTTAAGAGAATATTATTGTGGCAAGCCCCAAAGGAAGATCTTCCTCACGAGTGGCTATGCTATTTTTGGTCATACCGAAACCCACTGTAAACTTGTAAACGGCGGATCTTTTCTTTTCGGTTGCCTCATTTGAAAGACCTAGGTTATTTGGTTGGGTTATGTCAAGTCAATGTTAGTTGTGATCATCTGTTGCATAGACTTGATTAACCCAAACAAATAACTTAGGTCCACTATAAATCAATGAAGTAGAAACTTTTGTGATTGAAAAAATCCTCCAAGCCCCACCTCCTTCTCAGCCTCCTTGAGTTCGGCCTCCTTCTCCTTAACTCGCTGCACGAACATCTGCCGCATCTCGTTCTCCTTGTGCTCCAGCTCCGCCACGTGCGCGCTGCGCTTCTGCTCGAACGTCTGCTGGAACGACACCTGCAATACCACAACAAGTATAGTAGTACTGAAGTATAATAATTAAAATAGCCTTTATTTCCTCCTCCGGGATTTAATACGAAAGTCTCACACTAAGATTTTTTTTCATTTCAATTAATTTTGCACATAAGCAGTATAACATACTGTAGGCTACCAACGTCTAAATAAAAGGCTTCTAGTGATATATGCTGTATTAAAAAGACATTTACAAAAGTTACTATACTGGTCGCCTACGAAGAGAGGTCAAGCTATAATATTAATCGCCGCGTAGTATGCACTTGCGAATAAAACGTATAACTCAACCCCCTTGCGGTACAGCCGCAACTCATACCCAAATTATCTTATATTTTATATATGTATAGTCATTTCAAAGACATAGACGTACCGGCTTGTTGTCAGCGTCGACGTCGCTGAAGCCCATCTGCTGCAGGCGGCGGCGGCGGTAGAGCTCGTAGTGTCGCGCGTGCGTCTTCTCGCGCATGTCCTCCATGTTCGTGCGGATCAACATCTCGCGCAGCTTCACGAAGTCGCAGTGGGACTCGTTCTCCACTGTATAACGACACATATTCACTGATAGATCAACGCACAGACCCTTAGAGATAGAAACTAGAAATTTCTCTTAGGCTCAATTTACACCACCACGGAATGGAATGGAAGTGACTTTTTGCAACGAAGCTGTACATAGCACAATGAACTTTATGTCAACAGTATAACACACAAATTAAATACGAGCCAAAAATTGGACGCGCGTCTTCCGCGGAATTCTCAAGAATTCTCTGGTGCCAATTTCCGCGTCATGAGGCGAAACTGACGCTTCCATTCCATTCCGCGGCGGTGTCAATTGAGCCTTATGATATAGGCATCCTATAAACAAGGATTTTTAAAATTACACCACAAAGGGGCTAAACAGGGGATCAAATACTTTTTTATTTATGTAAAGTTTTGTTTTCAATAATTATAAGTGTTAATTTTTTTAAACGCTTAAGTTGTTCTGTTGGTCGAAATTGATTCTTAAAGTGTAAAAAGATAACACTTTTTACACTTTAAGCACCAATTTCGATGGCGAGTGTATGCCGTGCATTTTGCCGCAATAACATCAATAACTTATGGTAATTGATGTTATTGGAGCAAAATGCATGGCGAGTAAACGATAAGTGTGGTAGTAAAATTACCTTGCACTGTCCCCCACGGGTATTGCCTCGCGCGCACAGTCTTGTTGCCGATCTTGACGAAGTCTGTGCTGCCGACGACCGCGAAAGGGATGTGGCTGTTCATGCCGGCGTTCACCTCCGACACGGACTCGTCGTCCACCGGGAACTGGTATATCTCCACACCGTTCGCCTGCAGCTCTTGCATTATTTTCGACTGAAACATGATAATTTCCATTTCTACATAACATACATATTTCTTTTGATTTCACTAGCATTTAGTGGGCTGCAGAGACAAGGTAATCAGCATGTAGTTATTTATACATTAATCTATCGCTACTTGTCTCTTTTAATCGCGTATGAATACATGGCTATCGCGTTTCTGCAAGTTTGCGATATTTTCGTGTGTGATTGAAAGTTGAAACATAAAAGTAAATGTACGAATTTCTACTTTTCCGAAACTGTTACCCGGATGCTTAATAAATTAGTCTTATTTTAGCCTTGACTTAAATATAAATAAGTACCTTAAACTTCTGCAGTTCAGTTTTGGATATGGTGTCAGCCTTGGCGATGATGGGAATGATGTTCACTTTGGTGTCCAACTTCTTCATGCACACCAGATCAATCGATTTCAGTCCATGTCCTGAAATAAAAAAACAGGTTTAGTCATTTTACTTTTTGTATTTTTTTTTTAAGTTTGCAAAATACTCAATAGAATACCAAGGCTATATTTAAATAGGCTAATGGTACATTTCCAAGAATTTTACTCATAAATACATACATCTGTTTATGCAATTTATCAATGCATAGATATTGTACTATCAGAGAAGTTGATTCCTAAGCAGATGGCGGACCTAAATAATTTGGTCGCGTTAAGAGCCTACTTTTAAAACGCTAGCCCCGCCTACACACACCGCTATCCTCCAATCGTGATACAATGAATCCATTCCATGAATCGTGCTCCCGGGCAATGTGCTTTACGTTGCAGCTAATAGTAAACAATATCGCGTAACAACGGTTCCCGCATTATAGCACGAAAGTAAAGGTCCTAAAAATGTTTTTGATGATTACTTAAAAATGAAATACAATACTAATATTTCCTTTAGCTATTATTTTATAAAGTGTGTGATTGTAGTAGTGCAAGTTATATAATGATAGTAACTCAATAAGTGTAACAGGTATTTGTTGAAAAGCCCAGAAAGATTCATAATTTCAAAAAATAAAACTATTGAGTCAAAATAAGTGTATCGTGTTTTTGGTTAGCCAAATATCGGATAAATATACAATGATTAAATAAATCTCAATTTCATTTGAGTCAATCGTCTTCCGGGATCGTAATACTTATTAGAAAACACAGCAAAATTTGACAGCCCGCTCTTAAGTCAAACCTATCAGACCGATCGCAGCTAACATTGAATTGACATAAGACGACCAAATGACGTATGTCCGTCAACTGCCTAGGAATCAATTTCCTCGATGGTACATATTATATGAAGGGGTCTACATTGAATCGGCCATGGCAAATAAATAGAGGAAGTTTTAATTTAGCTCTGCTCAATGCTCTTTATATCTTTGATACAACCATTAACGAAACATTTTCAAATTAAAAAGAAATATTTTTAAAACCTGGATATAATTGTAGATAATTTGTTTGAAATAACGTTCTGTAGAATCATGTCTGAATGGCACTTGAAAGAGGAGTCTTAATTATAGTCAGGTCACGGATCGAATTCTACAAGAGTTGTATAAAATTAATACGATAATTATAGCATTGACGACGGCGGCGCATCGCCGAGTAATTTATCATCGATTACTTAGCGGCGCCACAAGATAGCTGCATATTTATACCACTATACAGTTGACTGTACTCGTATAACGACTATACAGTGGATCTATTACACTATACGATAATTACTCCTTAGGGCCGCGCTTCACCGGAATGGCAGCGGCGAAGCGAGCACTTTCAGTGTCATATGATTTTAAACTTTATCTTCATTATTTTAATACATAGTATCGCTTGAGAAATCGTGGCCGCCGGCGGCCATAGCGGCCACGGGTGGCCGTAGACTTTTCAAGCGATACTATGTATTACAATAATGAAGATAAAGTTTAAAATCATATGACACTGAAAGTGCTCGCCTCGCCGCTGCCATTCCGGTTTGCGCGGCCCTAATTCAGTTAGTAAGAACTTCTTCCTACTGCACTAGAATTATTGGAGATGATTACTCATTCAAAAATAATTACTTTAAATAGTGCCTACTAGAATCTATTGACATTTCATAGTCAGTAGATTCTTTCTATTTAAAGTAATTTAAGTGTTTAAATGTAAGTACCTACTACTACTACCATACTACATACATAAACACCTATTATTAATATATTAAATAAGATGCAGTTTATCTAAAAGGTTAGGCATAATATTCTAAACCGCAACATAATCAGATCACATATTTATTCAGCATAAGGTATTTAGGTCTTTAATCAAATTAATTTAATCCTATCTACTGATGTCGTATGTATTTAAAATCAGTTAAATATTAATGTTTCACCGCTTTACAAAGTATACAGCTGTTATACAATAGTCCTTGTCTGTCAAGTGGCTTTTCTAACATATCAGACAGGGACCAAATATTGTATACCTTTAACATCTGTTTATAAAGGGTGAATCTTTTTATTCAAAAAGGGTGTTAGAAAACAATATGAGGTGAGAGGACATAAACAGTTACACTCAATAAGGCGAGCAGGATTTTGTGTCGCGCGCGCTCTGAATACATCAGCCATGATTATGGCTGGCTCAAGGACACTCCGGGTCACCGTGTCACAAAATAGAGAAAGTAAAAATATCAACCTTAATTTTTTATATTATTATTCGACTTCCAAAAAAGATGGAAGTTTATCTATTTGACTGTATCAAGTAACTTTTTATTGCAAGGGCCCCAGTGTCATGACTTTGTCTATACAAAATTTAAAAAAACTTCTACTTCTACCTTCACAGTAACCTCTATACAGGGGACTTATACACACCTTATAAAGTATTATCACTTTGTTTTGTTACACTCTGTATTTATTTAAAGTTGTTATAATAATATCCCTAATTCCTATTTAAGATAATTACTACATTTTGTTCCAGGAATCCTGATTTAACCCATCAACTCCCAAGCGGCACCTGGGTGCCGCATAACATTTGAAAGCCTTTGTGTCTGCGATTCCCACGATCGAGATATTAAGCAAAGTTTTGTTTACTTGAGTTATTGCATTACTAGTGTATATTAATGTGAATGTGAAATCAGTATTACATATTGGTCAAACCAATAACTGTGTTAATTGGAAAATAAATTATGCATGTTACATTTCAATGTGCGTATCACTTTTTGCTGTGCACAAACTGTTTATTTATAAAACATCATATTATCTTCTTTCAATACATGAAGTGCATATTATAATCTTTTGTTTAAAGCAACCATTGTTTTAATTACTACAAGTCTGTTCTTGTTTGAGAGCTCTTTTTAATTTTTTTAATGGTAACCATGGTTCTTACCATTATAACAGAAACACTTACCAGTAGGACAGATGAAGTAGAGGCACACGTGGAGGCGGCTGTCATGATACTGCGGCAATGCTCTTTTGATCTTGAGCTCCTCCTGCAGGAAAGCCTCAAACTGTGCATCAATGTAGTCCACCACCGCCTTGAAACTGTCTTCCTTGTTCACTTGATCCCCATAGCCGATGGTGTCACATATCGTCAGCTAAAAATAGTAAAATTTTATATTTAATAACCATAATGCTTATTTTTGTTCTTGCCTTATGCACACCAAAAATACTAAGAAGACTTGATTCTACTATTCCAGGGTTTCTCAAAGTGGGGTATGCGAACCCCTAGGGGTTCGCCATTCGACGGCAGGGGGTTCACGACAAGATTTCCGTAATGGTGGCAACAGGATCCATTATTAGAAATGTCCGTAGATGAAACTCTTTAAGCTGATTTCAAAAGGATGTCTTTGATAGATTTTTGGGCAGCTAGACAGGCACAGTATTTCAAACTCTCACGCAAAGCGGTGAATTGCCTTTTTTTACCTTTGCTACAACATACTTATGTGAGTGTGGGTTTTCACACCTGGTCATGATTTAAAATTGTCCAAAATTACTCTTAACATTGAATCTATTTGCGACAAGAAAGCACACCCATCACAATTTATTAGAAAGACATTTCTTTTGGCACTTTATGTGTTACCTTTTATTCAAATAAAAACCTTATTTTCTTCAACAGTCATTAGAACTAGTAAGGGGTTTGTTGTCACCTGGAAATTTTAACAAGGGTTTGTGGAGCTGAGTTTGAGAAACCCTGTACTATTCTATATTTAAATTTAAGATATAGGAAACTCACCTTTAATCTGACATTGCTTTCTTGAAGCTCATAAGTGTGAGCCTTTAGCTTGACCGTCGGCAGGTTATGAGGACTCGGTACCGACTCAAAGTTGGTGTTAAATAACGAGTCCATAAGAGTAGATTTCCCAAGACCAGTTTCACCTATTTCATAAAAAATAAATTACTTACTGGACAATTAAATAAATATATTTGAATATAATTGTTTTGTTAAATTATATTTACAATAATGTTATACTATATTAAATTAAATTAAATTTGACATATGGACTGTTAATGAATAAACAGTAATTATTTTATAGAAGACACTAATACTATAGTATACAGAAGTCAAGGAAAACAAATACAATACTCTCTTCCTCATATTTAATGATTACTCATAGTAACATTATGTCTGATGCCATATCAACAACTGAACAATTAATACATTCAGATATAGCGTTTCTTATCTAAAAGTGAATCCAAGACACACGAAGAGAAAAGTACTTGTGTGTGGGAGTGTGATTAACTGAATGATTCATAACTTACCAATGCACAGTATGTTGAAAACAAATCCATTCTGTACACTTTTATTCACCAACTGCTCTGGAAGGCTGTCGAAGCCGACATGACCAGACAGTTTCAGGGTGCGCATTGCTGCTTCAATCTAGCAAAACAAATTACTAGTTGTTTTAAAAAAAAAATTAGGCCACACTTGATAGAAAGTGTAAGTTACTTATACGTAAATTTTGGTTATTCCATATTAATTAAAAGTAATCGGGAACTTCGGCAAGCATGCTTATTAATAATTTCCCTTTAGGCGCGCCCTTAGTAGCGGTCTAATTAGTTTATAAACAAAATTATAAACCAGTCTAAACGCCCAACTAGGGCACATTATCAGAATAAACAAGGAACGTAGGAACCAGTTAGATATATTATATAAGCACTTAAATCAATAAAAATGAATAATAAACTTCAATATTCAGAATGCTTAGTGTAAATTTATATTATATATTTTAACTACTTACTTTTGCGGGTTCGGTATCAATCGCCGCCATGTTTCAAGAAATCTCAAATGAAACTGAAGTGAACAATGAAATAATTGGGTATTGACAGCAATTTGGCAATTGACAGTTTTGACATTGACAGTGACAATAGCAGCTTATATGGATCACACTTCATGCTACAGGTTGAACAACGTTATAAAATAAGCACACATGACTATACCTATTTTGTTTCGACTGATGGAAACGTGCTTAGCATAGAGACTATGAGTTATATTCAATGGAGAACTGGAACAAAAGTTAAAAGAGATAACACAATACTTAAAATTTAACTAATAAGTGGTAGTGAATAGTGATAATATATTTTTTTAAAGTATTGGAATCTTTGATATAACTCTATGCCATCTATTAGTTGAAAAAAAAAACATTTATTTCCTGATGATGGTAGAAACGATGAAGGTTGCCAGTATTTCCATAATTTTCCCAGTTCTGGGGAAATTTCTAGGATATTTATTTTTTACGATGCAGTTACCTTATAAGTTTGAGCTGCAGCCTTTAACTGGATATTTAGATAAAGAGCGCAGTATCATATTTCAAGACGTGAGTGGGAGAATAAGGTAAGTAACATGAAAAAACTTCCCGTTTTTTTGCTTAAATGGAGGCTTTAGCCTTTAGGGCCGGAAAATTTATTTGAAATAGAAAAACTGTGGATTATATGTGTAGCCAGATAAATAAGCTAGGTTATGAAGTACATAAGTTACAAGTTTTATGAAAATAATAAGGGAAAAAATGAGTTATTGTCTGTATGTTACGAAATGTTACTTGTTCGATTCTTCCAATCACGTCTTCATTTCTAATTTGAATCATTCTGTCATTGTGATGTTATAATTTCAACATGAATTCAATAAAACATGACCCTATAAAAACCCGATAAAAACCCTTAGGCTTTGAACAAACCTACGCGACCAAAGCGACTGCGAAGCGGGAGCGTCTACCGCGCGGCGGACGCTGCCCATGTAACCTAATGGCGCTGTGCGCGACCGCAACGCGGGATGTTCGCGTCAGCAAAGCGGAACGTGCGCGTCAAGTTGTCGGACGTGTGTTTTGTAGTGTCCATAACTAGATTTCTTTTTTAAAACATTTTTTATATTATTTTGTACAACTCTTTGGTTTATGATATTTTGATTTATTTACGTTTTGATAGATTGTGTCATGATATTAAATTAATTCAACTTGACCATTGTGGACGTGTTTTATTCCTCTGCACCTTTCAAATCAAAAGCAAGCTTAGCACCTCGCAACCCTCATGTCCGTCCGTCCGACTCTGATGTGAAGTACGAGGATGTCATTACCACAACAATTTAGCATTTACACCAGATAAAGTCGTGCGTCTTTAGTGACTGTTCATTAACAAATGAAGTTCACGGTTCGCACCGTAGTCGCGCATGTGTGCACGCCCAGCTTTATTAAAATATTATTATGATTTATTTATAATTAAAATTACTCACATTTTCAATACAATTTACTACATTAAAATTATAAAGTTATAAAGTAAAAATTATAAAAAATAAGTTGATACTTGAATATACTGTCAAAAGTAATAATTCCTAATTACTATTTAATAGTTAAAAGCTATCACTAGTCACTACAAAATTACCATTGAAAGCTTAAAGTTTAGCATTTAAATTTACTTGCATCGTGTATTTTTTCAGTGTTAATTTTTTATAACTTTTATAAATTTCAGAGTTGGTAAATACTAGGATTTACAGTAACATAAAGTTCGGTTATATGCACAGATTTGTTATATGATATTATGAAAATATGTATTTCAAATCAAAATATTTCTCCCTAATCCATATTGATTGATCGGGTAAACGGTGTGTAGTTTTTAATGGCAACACTGCTTAATTCCAAAATGGCAGAACGCGACATCGGTGTGTTATCATGTGAGTCAAGGAAATAATGTTTTCTTGAATTTTCGTCGCGTGTGTTATTAAAATTTGTGTATCAGTGCATTGTGACAAAGTGAACCATGGCGGACCTTAAATCACCGCCTTTTAGTGACATTAAAAGACCTGAAGAAGTAGTTAGAATGACTACTAACGACAGTCTGAAATTCGCAGTTCTTATCGGACTGATTGAAGTCGGACAGGTAACCAACCGGGAGGTGGTGAACACCGTTTTACATTTGGTAAGTGGGCCTAATAAAATTAGCAAGGTTTGTCGTTATCTGATAACACGATACATGCAAAGGTTATGTGGTGAAATAACGTTTTCAATATACATCTCATCAGTTGCTTCAATATTATTATAATTAAATAAAAATAAAATAATGAGCACTCGAGTAGCCAGCGTGTAGTGAATCAATTTACAGTTTTTATCGATCGCATAATATGCCGTGAATCGGAGGATATCGTACTGACCTCGCGACTGCCAGCGGCCGGCGAGAGCTGTTTGTTTTGATGACTGCATTAACAATAAACGCATACGTAATCAATAAAATAATGCACAACTTTGCATGCTAATCGAACCAAGATTTTCTACAAGGACCTACGATTTGTACTGGAGCAGGTTTTTACGTAAAATATTTTTAGTTAATTATCTAAACATACCGTTTTACGCACAAAGATACGAGTATCATGATGCTTATTTACAAAAACATTGAGGCTGCGACTGCCTGATCTGATGTACCTGGTGCAGATGTTGTCAGCAGGATCTTGAGTATGTAGAAAATCTTACTGATCGAATCGTATTTCGACTACGTAGGCAGATATTACGTATACAAGTGCGTAAAAATATGTTAAAATTGATGTTAAAATAAACGTAAAATGTTACGAGCTCGTTACCTACATCTAAATACCTATCTTTGTGGATAATAGGTATTGACGACGCGATGATATTTCGATACCTTCTTTTATATTGCATAATAATATAGTTCACGTCATCATATTTACATCCTTATTTCTATCACCCTAAAACTTGCTAATATTTTAATGTGCAAAATTGCATATTATTGCATCCTTACCTAACCTACCTATTTCGCATGTTTGTGTATGTTTTCCTGCTGTTTCTGTGTTTCTTCTTTCCGTCCTTCTTACCTCTTCCACTCTCATAAAGTTGCTGTAACATGCTTAATCCAATTCCCCTTCTTTGCCCTTCCTATAGGTGGCAAAGACTGGCTCTTCACAAGCTCCTATTGCCTTCCAAGGGTGTCCCAATCCCCAAGAGAAGTAACCGTCGTCAGGATAAGCAGGCAACTCAGGAAAATATTGCAAAACCAGTAGGGCATAGCTAGCTGTTGCTTTGAGATTTAATTGTAATAACGAAGAATCAAGAAACGAAGACCTTAGCTCGCCATATACGTTCATAATTTACACAATACCTTGAGTTGTAGTTTTTGTTTTTATTAGTAAAACGCATTGAATGACTAAGTTTTTGTGTCCTCATTGTACCTATTGAAGACGACGAATGATTTTAGAAAATATCTTCATTCATATTTTGGAATAAAGCACCCTTCTGCTATTGCTTTTGAGAGGATTGTTTCGCAAAAGGAGTATTTATAAATAGGTTTCCTTTACGAATTTTTCGGTTACGGGCATCTGCTATGGCCTAAAAGCTAGAGACTAAATTACATGAATGGCAACTTACTGAAAAGGATATAGTTCTTTGATAGAGTTATTACTAATGTTGAAATCGATCATGTTTGCCTCGAGATTTCTCAGATTTATATTGATCTTTAGGCTTTTCCCTCTAGCCTCTTTCGAGTATTCCCCTATGATTTACGTCTAGTATCTACGGTTGATTGATTCCATTAGATTTATATGCGTCCTTCACTTCTACTACCTTGGAAAAGTCTATTAAAACGATTCAATAAAAACACCGGTGTGCAAGACGCGAGTTTCCCTTGTAAGTTTTCTTTTTAATTGTACAAAAGTAATGCTGGTATGCGGTTATATCGTAAGCTATTCCTTTGCCGTGTACGCTTTCATAACTTGTACGACGAAGTCTCTCTGTATCGGCTGGAAACCAATTAGCACAGCCAACGCAATTTTCATACGTCACTTGCACATTGTCGCGTGGTCGTCCTTATTCCTATTGTGAAAAATAACGCATAGCAGTAGCAAACAGCTATGGTCTATACAATATCAATCATAATAGCAATAGCAATTGGAAAAAAACTTGCAACTGGACTGATTAGTGATTTGTTTAAAATACATTTAATATGCGAGAGGTTTAAATGAAATAGTTCCAAAAACCGAAGCTTGCCGGTATTAGGATTACAATAGGAATTTCTGATACCTCGAGCCCTTTTAACGAACCTTTAAAGTTCAATCCGAAACATGGGAAATATTCGCTTCACGCATTACTAGGCCGAAACATTTGGAGGGTTTCACTCGAACCTGCGGGAATCTCGGTTGAGTTATTTTGTCTGGGCGCGTCCCACGTCCCGATAAATCGGTCGAGTTACGAAGTCATTCCAAAATGCCACACCAAAAGAGACAAAACATCGTTAAAAATAGTCGATCGTCAAAGTTTGAAGAATTCGCTCGACACCCTCGAAGCTGTGAAATTTATGCACCACTGGTTTTGTAAAGGGTTATCGCCTCTGACACAAAGTTATCGATGAAAATTTAAAAGCTTTTGTACCAACTTTTACAATAGCTAATTACATATTTTTATTTTGGTACTCTAAAGAATGTTAATGAATGACTATAAAAAAGGTTATTAATCAGCCCCGGATTAAATAAATAGGCCGTTATAGGCCTGCAGTGCCTAGGGGCGGCAGCGTCCTAGGGGGTCGGCAGTCCTACAGGTTTCGTACATGGGGCGGCGGAAATAAAGTGACTCAGGGCGAAGCCAAACGAGCGTAATTTGTGAGTCATGATTTATATGAAAAGATATTTACGCGGCAGAAATTCTGCGACTCACAACTCACAAATTACGCTCGTTTGGCTTCACCCTTAGGGCGAAGCCAAACGAGCGTAATTTGTAAGTTGTGAGTCGCAGAATTTCGGTCCGGCAGAATTCTGCTGCATTCAGTTTCATACAAAAGTTCTGTTTGATTCACACGAGCGTAATTTTGTGAGTCATGATTTGTATGAAAAGATATTTACGCGGCAGAAATTCTGCGACTCACAACTCACAAATTACGCTCGTTTGGCTTCACCCTTACTCTCATAAAAAATATAAATTCGGCAGTCGGCACTGATATTAATGAATCTGGAGTTGTACTCCTTTGATAAAAAATAAAAATTTAATATTTTAATAGTATGTAGATAGATTATGTAGATAGACATGAAAGTCAATAAGGTAAAAACGCAAAATGGTATTCGGTGTGATGTAACGTGTGATTTGCCAAAACAAAATTTCTGATGATGATAATAACCTATGTCTGTGATCAGTGATAATAACCATTCGGACTGCATAGTTGCCTTTTTGTTGCACATAAAACTTTTTACGTCCAACAACAACACCCGAGGCAAGGCCGTGCTTCTTTATAATAATTGCTGTTTCAGCGTACTGTCACATCTCACAATATAAACACAGTAGGGCAGCCTCTCCTCCTCTTTCTTGAAGTCAAACTAGTGGTAGAAAGGAAATTGCTGCTCTACAACTGCTCTCTACCTCAACCCTAGTCGGTCACGGTTGCTCAGTCCAGCAATTTGGTCAGAATGACGGAAGAATTATTATCGTCTAACCGCCGCCGCCGGTTAGACGATAATTATTCCGTCATTCTCACCTCAAGCACCCGGTTAGTAACCGGGTTATTGACGGAGTGATATTTTTTTTATTATGTAATTTTCAGCCATTATTCTGACGTTAGCCTAAGTCGTACTGAACAAATGCCAGGCTGAGCGTGTAACCTTTTTACACGAGGAAATTCTTAACGCATTCCCGGCGGATTAGGGCAATCGACCGGGGTTTGTGTTACTCCCCTGTAGGATCTACCCACAAGAACCCCATGGTGCTCCATTTCCCGTTTGAGGCAGAGTTGCAGACACAATAGAACCTACTGCAACTCTACGAGCGTGTAACCCTAGTCTTAAGTTATCTGCAGATATCACGCTAATGTGTGCATACGACGTGCGACTCGGGCGATCTAGTATGAAGTTTATAACAAAGTATTACTAGTTTACTGTGTATTATTAATACTGTGGTACTGTAGAGCTGACCGCGACCTTGTGATACCATCGGCTGTCTTAGCCGGTACTTTTCGAAAGCCATCGAGAGCATAACGACCGTCGCTTCGCTAAACGAATACAGTTTCTTTGAAGTAATCGCCTTGTACGATCAGTTCGGTGGTTATATTAATTTTTTAATGTGTGTGAACCTAAAATAGATTATAAACTGACTTTAGTAACAACCTAGCTCTTATAAAATGCATCATATGCACAATTGCACATACATCTAAGTAGGGTAGGGTAGGTAGGGTAGATAGTATCCATCTTCATTCTTCGCGCGCGCGGTAAGAAACTCGCACAGGGTCATCTTTTACCAAAATGATAGAGAAACAACCAATCACAAATAATCGCAGTTGTTGTATTTTCCTATATTTAGGGTTTTTAGGGTTCCGTAGCCAAATGGCAAAAAACGGAACCCTTATAGATTCGTCATGTCTGTTTATGTCTGTCTGTCCGTCCGTATGTCACAGCCACTTTTCTCCGAAACTATAAGAGCTATACTATTGAAACTTGGTAAGTAGATGTAGTCTGTGAACCGCATTAAGATTTTGATACAAAAATGGAAAAATTATTAAAAATTTTAGGGGTCTCCCTACGAATAATAAAACTAGGGTCCCCCATAGGTACACATGAAACAAAAAAATTTTTTTTCATCTAAACTGCGTGTGGGGTATCTATGGATAGGTCTTCAAAAATCATATTGAGGTTTCTAATATCATTTTTTTCTTAACTGAATAGTTTTCGAGAGAGACTCAAAGTGGTAAAATGTGTGTCGCCCCCCTCTAACTTCTAAAGTATGATAAGTCTAAAAAAATATATGATGTACATTACTATAAAAACTACCAAAGAAAATTGGTTTGAACGAGATCTAGTAAGTAGTTAATTTAACTTTCATTAAATTAACTGAAATATAAAAATAGATCAAAAACCTTTTTAATTTCATAAAAATAAACCTTATTGCTGCTGCGGAACCCTTCATGGGTGAGTCCAACTCGCACTTGGCCGATTTTTTAATAGTTAAGTTATAATTTAGGTAACCCATGAAACTTGCTAAGTATTTTCAGCGTAGATATATAGAGTTTAATCTAAACTACGTCATTGTAACCGTGTCCCAAATCCCAATGCGCTAGAGCCACTGAGATTTGATGTCATAACATTTTTACGATCCCATTAAATGGGTTGTTTGAGTAAAAATATCTTGCATCTCTGTTCTACCCCGTGAAATCAATTTAGATAACCTTGGAGCTGCGCTAGCAGCCTCTTATCTTTTTTTTACGTTAAGTGGAGGCAAAGATTCCGTGTTTGCTGAGTATAATTAATAAAAATAAAGCTTTTCATCTCTGTTGATAATTTTCTTTTTATTCAGTCAACATTTTCTTTTCAATGAGCTGTTTTATCTAAAGAAATACTTTGTTATTTATTATTCCTAATATCTTTGAAAATATGTCTTAAAAGATAAAACCGACTTTAAAATTGTACGTAATTGATAATTAAAACTCCCTATCTCCAAAACTACTGAACCGATTTTGATGAAACTTGCACTATTCTCTAAGTTGAACAATACCTAGTACAACAAAAAAATAATTACTGAAATCGGAATGGTAGTTCCAGAGATATGCGAACACAAACATAAAAACATACATACATACATGCATACATACACTTTTGAAATTTGGCACATTTGTTCAGATGCTGATATAGACTAACATATACGAAAATTGGGCAGTTCTGGAAATATAACATACATACGCGTCGAATTGATAACCTCCTTTTTTGAAGTCGGTTAATTAAGTCGGTTAAAACGGTTTCCATGCCTTTTATAATAATTATTGCACTGAGCTAATAAGGTCAATAAATTACCAAGTTTAAAATTGCTAATAGAATAGCGCGAAACGATGTCAGCTGTGGAACAGTAGACGTAACATCGTTATTGGTTTGCGCTGCACTCTGCATTGGGACGTTTGTATTGCGTAAGTCGTAACCTTATCGGGGAGGCTTCATAGTTCATGTACAATTTAAATATCATACAGTAGACTGAGTAGACCACACTACCTCACTGAATCGGGACCACATTAGCCATGTCCTTATGAAAATGTATTCATTATTCGACAATTTTATAAAAAAGTTATAATCCTTGCGAGTTAGTATGAAATTTTGTTATACAAGTTGACTGATATACACTTACACAACTTAATACGTGGGAGAGCCATGCTTCGGCACGAATGGGCCGGTTCGACCGGAGAAATACCACGTTCTCACAGAAAACCGGCGTGAAACAGCGCTTGCGCTGTGTTTCGCCGAGTGAGTGAGTTTACCGGAGGCCCAATCCCCTACCCTATTCCCTTCCCTACCCTCCCCTATTCCCTTCCCTTCCCATCCCTACCCTCCCCTATTACCCTATTTCCTCTTAATTGCCGGCAACGCACTTGCAGCTCTTCTGATGCTGCGAGTGTCCATGGGCGACGGAAGTTGCTTTCCATCAGGTGACCCGTCTGCTCGTTTGCCCCCTTATTTCATAAAAAAAAAACATCAGTAATGATAATGCTTTTTACAAAATTGTAATGTTGGTTAAAGAGCTGTTGTTGTCCTGCGACCGTATAACTTATTTCTGTCTTCGGCGCGTTCAGACGTGCGCGTGTTCTGCGCTTGTTCTGCTGTAGGCTGTAGCGTTTGGGAAAATACGCGAGCAGAATCCGCGTGCACAGAAACCGCGCAGAAAACCCGCACGTCTGAACGCGCCCTTAGGCGAGTCTGATCTCAAGGACATAGTTAAGTTAGTCAATAAAAATGTCTATTCTGTGGTTCATGCCAATATCTTCAACCCCAGCTTTGCTATTCTCTGGAATCGAGTACGTCACTAACGTTCCTATTATGATGTCGCAATAACGGCACTAACAGCGTTTATCGGAAAAAGTATACAGCTTGTATCATTTAGCGATGTGATGACATAGTTTTCTGTTTAAAGAAGAATTGATAGTGTTACGGGAGAAATATTTAAGAGACTTCTTTCTGTATCAACTATCAAGTGTTAAATAATGTGAATTTTTTTTTAAATCTTTGTTAAAAAATTTTAACGTTCCCAAATAACAAGGGAGTTAATAAAGATTATTAAAGTAACTGTAGGTAAATGTTTGTTCCAGTCCAAGTACAATATAACTAAACGTTAAACAAACACGATGTCATGCCAACAGCCCAACACATATTTAGTTTTGAATGGATTTGAGTAAACTTGGTTTACTAATTATTAAGACTATAATATTATCTATACTAATATTATAAAGCGGAAGAGTTTGTTTGTTTGTTTGTTTGTTTGAACGCGCTAATCTCAGGAACTACTGGTCCGATTTGAAAAATTCTTTCAGTGTTAGATAGTCCATTTATCGAGGAAGGCTATAGGCTATATTTTATCACGCTAAGACTAATAGGAGCGAATAAATAGAGGAAAATGTGGAAAAAACGGGGGAAATTATTTGAAAGGGCTTATTTGAACGCGCTAATCTCAGGAACTACTGGTCCGATTTGAAAAATTATTTCAGTGTTAGATAGCCCAGTTATCGAGGAAGGCTATATTTTATCACGCTAAGACTAATGGGAGCGAAGAAATAGAGGAAAATGTGCAAAAAACGGGGGAAATTATTTGAAAGGGCTTATTTAAACGCGCTAATCTCAGGAACTACTGGTCCGATTTGAAAAATTCTTTCAGTGTTAGATAGCCCAGTTATCGAGAAAGGCCAATAGGCTATATTTTATCACGCTAAGACTAAAAGGAGCGAAGAAATAGAGGAAAATGTGGAAAAAACGGGGGAAATTATTTGAAAGGGCTTATCTCACGAACTACTAGAGCATTTTTTCTGTTATTTGGATCAGATAAGAAGTAGACCACGTGAAGGATCATAGGCTTTTTTTGTGGACTAATTTTTCTGTGAAATATCTAATTAATGCGGGCGAAGCCGCGCGGAACGTCTAGTTGCTTATATATTGTAGATATGTAGAGAATAAATTAACTTATTGGTATATTTTACGTACCTATTTAATTATTAATATATATTTAACTACTATAATAATAATAATAGTAGAAAGTATATGTATTATATCTACCCAATACTAGAATCAATGTTTTAACGTTGGTACAGCCAACGTTAAAACATTGATTCTAGTATTGGGTATACAACTTATTTAATTCTTTTCTAATTTTTTGGCAGATAAAAAAAATTCAATAAAGAAAGTATAAAATACAAAAAATATGTCGGTCACACTATGGCGGATAGTGTTTTCGGCGCCATTTAAAAGGCATATTTTTCAATCAACATTTTTATGGGTTTCTACTATTTAAAATATTAAAATATTAGTTTTTTTGGTGAAAATGAATGATTAAGAAGCGATTAGCATAAAGAAAAAATCGGCCAAGTGCGAGTTGTACTCGCGCACGAAGGGTTCCGTACCACTACAGAGCAAAAATAGGCTGAAAATTGAAGTTTTTGTATGGGAGCCCCCCTCAATTATTTAATTTATTTAAATTTTATAATTAATTATTAAAGTACAAATACAACTAAGTATTTTGAGAACATTTCAATCGCCTATGTGTTGCCGTTATTGATTAAGAGCAAAAAATAGCAAAAAAATCACGTTTGTTGTATGGGAGCCCCCCCTTAAATATTTAATTTATTTTATTTTTAGTATTTGTTGTTATAGCGGCAACACATATAAGTACACAATCTGTGAAAATTTCAGAAGTCTAGCTATAGCGGTTCTTGAGTTACAGCCTGGTGACAGACAGACGGACAGACGGACAGACGGACAGACATCGAAGTCTTAGTAATAGGGTCCCGTTTTTACCCTTTGGGTACGGAACCCTAAAAAAGTAGGTCAAGTAGCCTATTGCGAAACCTACCGACTAATGTAAGTGAAGCAACATTTTTGTAGGTTGTGGATACGTACTTAGATATACCTAATGTTTTAAGAGTTTTCCCTCCAAGCTCCATGCAATTGATAATAATTTTTAGGTTTTAATAAACGGAATTTTTCGAAATGGTGTTTTAAAGTTTCGTTAAGTTATAGCTGTGATTAAAGAGACGCGGACGGTAGGGGTATAACTGTTATTGAAATTCTTTAAGTAATAAAAAACAACAATCAAAGTAACCCATTTCAATAACGAATGAGACTTACGGACGGGGCATACTACCGAATGGGTCTCTGGCATTTCGCCCAATTTTCATTATCATAGCTTTTAGCTCGCTAGCTTCGTCGATGATAATTAAACGGTATCAATATTTTAGCGCATTTAAAGTATCTACCTTGTTTAGGCTCTGGATAGACACATGGGCTACCGTTTAACCTGAAAAGGTTCTCCTGAAATTCTTCACACTGCATTTACTAACTTTTGTGCTCGGAAAAAGCTAGCTTTTCTCCGCCTCCATAACAGGCATAAGCTAGTGGGCTAGATCATTTTAGGATATGTAGGCTAAATTAAACTAGCATTAGATTACTCCGTCTCGGCGTAATTTGTTCATTAGCAGTCCAGACGACGGGCGCTTATCAGTACTTCGCTGCTAATAACACTAAAAGGTCCATGATCATATAACTTCATAATCTTCTGGAGATCATTAAATGCGGTTAATATGTACGATATTAACCAGACTCAATGATATAGCAGTCTTCCACAGTGCATTATTGCGTAACTTTCTGCCACGAACAGTAAAACTTTGGAACAAACTGTCGCTAGCAGTATTTCCGGACCAATACGACCTGCAAACTTTCAAGAAAACAATATTCCTTCTTATAAGGCCGGCAACGCACCTGCCTGCCTTCTTCTGATGTTGCGAGGGTCCATAGGTTACGGTAATTGCTTTCCATCAGGTTTCGAATTTACATCATTCAAGCTATTTCTTCACCTAGACGTAGACGTTTTCTAGTACGATCACTTTACGTATGCTGATAGCTATGTAATTTCTTTGTAACATAATATTTTACCCCGTTTGCTTGTTTGCTCCCTAGTTTTGTTAAAAAAAAACATTATGTCTGATGTTAAAATCTTCGGTTTCAAATAACATTTCAATAAGAAAGTCAGTCTTTCCTAAGTTGCCGATAATTCGTTTACAAATGTATGTGAATCTAGACATGAATGCATCATGTAACATGAGTCGTATAGCAATTTGCATGTTATAGTATGTTATGTTCTTCACCTTGTGTTCAGCCACGCTATCCGCAGCGCCCATCCGGTGTATCCGCTACTTCGCTACTGTTTGTAAATTGTACGACGTGTTTACTTTTATATTTTTAATTTTTTTGGATAAGATAAGCGTTGAAACTGCTAATAAACATTTACATAATACTTATTTGATGGGCATCATATAACATTTATCTTATTGTATCGACAATATTTTTGCGAATAAAAATTCTTATTCTAAAATCGACCAAAGGGCTATTATGAGGCTTGGGCAATGTATTTAAAATTAAATTAATAGGCATCCATGCCATTTTGACATTTGCACGGATATTCACTGCAACGTACGGAAACGGACACTACTAACTAAAGTTTTCAGAAAACGAGCAAAACCCCAACTTGGTTTTATAGCACGCTGGCTGTGGTTAACAATTTATTTACATGGTCGGTATGATAAAGTTTGTAGTTAGAACGGCGAAGCCAGAACTGATACGGAATATTTAGAGCTGCGCGCTTTAATTATTCATCGCAATTACAGCCCGTGTGAGCGCGCGGTAGTCACGTGACTCCGGGGCGGGCCGCTGTGCCTTGTGAGATGTGTACATCATACAAGACGTATTTTGCCATTGAGGCTTTCAACAAGTCAATGTATGACAATTGACAGATAACAAAGGTAGAGTTCTTGCTTTATCTCTAACTTCAAACCTTCTATTATAATAATGTTTGATTAGTTAGGTTAGTCTAACCTTCTGCAGGAAAACCAATAATAGTTGGGAAGAGGGGATTTCAGGACAAGCTCGAGCGTGTCAGATTAAGCTTGTATAGGCTTCCGACATATTGTGTCTAGTTATCATGGTATAGAAATCAGATTTCTCACGTGGTGGGTTAAAAAAATATTTTTTTTGAATATTGAAATGTCATCGGATCTGTCAGATTAAGATAGGGGATGTTTACTATACCCCAAAGAAGCTTCCATATAAAGCACTGACGATTCAAAGGTTAGATAAGCCTGTAGGGACATTTTAAAATATAAAAAAATAAAGCTTCACATTTTCCTAACTAAGCTTCGCAGATATTTTATTTTGCACTTAACTAAATGATTTAGTCCTTGTTGTCTAAAATATATTTATAATTTACCTAAATAAGCAATTTTCTGAGTACATATATTTTCTTTTTCAAAACTTTAAAATGGCTGCAGTTTCTGAACCCATGGCTAAAATAAAAAAAAGGTCTTATTATTTTTTATCAGTTTTACCTAATGTAAAAAACCTACTAGGTCTCCATGACGCTCGAGTGACTACACAAATAGATGAGATGTTGTGGATATTCTCAAAATTACTTATATATTTAAAAAAAAAACAGCTAATTCTTGAGCTAATTTAAAATATAAAATATCCACTGTTTTGTAACTAAATACTTTATTGCATTCGTACGGAAAAATACACAGGAAAAATTCCAAATAGCACCTTCCCCTCCCCTACTATAAGCCTTATGGGCTATGGCTATAGTGTAACTTGGAATTTCGAATCTAGTTCGATTATTAAGATGTTAATCTCGAGTTATTAGCCATTAGCGATTCTATTTGATCTTCAAAACAATACTTCACAACGCAGCCTTGCTATATTTAAAGCTCTACTTTTGCCTTCCTACTGGATATTAAACAAGGTACTGTCTCAGAGCCTAATTAAATTGTTTATCGTTAATGATTTGTATCATTAAATACACAGAAGTAAATAAAAATTACGAAAAATTAATTAATACGTTTACTTTTTTCGATGTCTAATTAAAATCTTCCAAGCGCGCAATTAATGAAATAAACTTTTGATTTACAGATTGAATATCCAAGGAAATAAACAACAAAATAAAAACAATCCACGAATTTTGGCACAATTTCTTTTACGTCTTTGTATTCTGCGAAGTTTTTTATGTAAAGGCTAGCCTGAATAAGGCTAACCTAACCTAACACATCTTGGGAAGCTTTAATTAGATCACTGTTTCATCCGCCCCAAAAAAATTATATTTTTACCAAATGTAAGATCAGTATCGTAATTGCTGGGGAAAAAGTAAAATATGCTTAAATAGATATGCAGAATAATAATGAATTGTAGTTATTTTTTTAACCCCTGACAAAAAAGAGGGGTGTTATAAGTTTGACGTGTCTGTCTGTCTGTCTGTGTGTGTGTCTGTTCGTGGCATCGTAGCATCCAAACGGGTGGACAGATTTTGATCTAGTTTTTTAGTTTGAAAGCTGACATTATCGAGCGTGTTCTTAGCTATAGTTCAACATCATCAGCCCGCTTAGTCCTTAAAAAATTGAGTTTGATCTACTCAACATTTTTGAATCGGGGGTTGTTTTTAAATTTTTATTGCTTACAATTATGTTGACAGCGACAAATGATTCGGGAACCGATATTTATGCCCCTTTCAATAAAGCAATTGTATTCAATGTATTGTCTCCTCAATGCAGCTTTTCTCTTATTACAACGTTAAAGACATACAAAGACAACGATAAGGCCCTTGGCGAACAACAATTACTGCCTGTCATCCGAAATTAAGGGAGCCGTTGTACCAGGGGGAATCCACTTTGACACTTGTAATCAGTATCTTCATTTGATATTTAACGTTCAAGACGTGACATCCCAAAGCGAACCCGTTTCTGTCTGTTTGTACATAAGAGGGTTACAGGAAATGAGAAAATACTCCTACACGTTGCCTTTATTGGGAAAAGGTGTGTTAGCCTAGTGGTCGGAATCATGAATGGAAATCTTGTTTCCTATACATAACTTAACGTCGCTAAAAACACGTTTGGTTATGACACGTTATGCGTATGGAGTACTTAGAAATCTAGACTAAGAAAGTGTTATTGACCTAAGTAATGGTAGTAACAATCGTAACAAAAGGAGTTTGTTCTTTACTAAATGACGCCCGCAATCGCGTGGAAGCCGTACGTTTTTTGCAATAAAGACCTTCCTTTCCCGTCTCTCAAAATGTTTGAACTGATTTCAACAAAGTAATTGTATTGTTTATCTGCCTGTCTGTCTGTTACCTATTCACGCTTAAACGGTTGACCGTAAAGCGTGAAGAGGTAACAGACAGATAGACATACTTTCTCATTTATAATATTTGTAAGGGTAGTTAGTAAGTGGGTATAAGTCCGGTAAACAGGACAGGGTGTCAGGTGAGGCAGGGCGGGCGAGGCGGCCAATATCAGGTCAACTGTTGATTGATACGGCCGGGTGTGGCCGACAGCCCACACGGCCGCGTAATTGGTTTGCTTTATTGTGGACTTAATCGAACCGATCGCACCGGATTCACACTCACTTGAGACACAGTCTTAAGACAGACTATTGCTAATATAATGACATGAAGATGCACATTCACAGACAAGCATTTTGTATTTCAATAGTCTATCAGACTCTCGTGTCCCAAGTCAGCGAAAGGCGAGAGACCTGAAGGATATAGGTACGATCTTTAACCTATTAATTTTATTGTCGACTAAATCAAAGGGATCGCACCGGGAGGTGAGAGTTGAGACGGTCTAGTGTCAGTGAAGGCTCTCGCTCACTTGAGAGTTTGAGACACAGTATTAAGACAGGCTATTGCTTAACAATGCTCTGTGTATTGTAGGTATAGTAATTGTTATACAATACACATGAAGATGCACACTCACACACAAATATTTTGTATTGTATCCAGTATTCGATCTAAAAACTGTCGTGTCTCAAATGAACTAGAGCACTAAAAGATAGGTAGGTACGATCTTAACCTATTAACCTATCTTACTTACCTACATACACCGTATAAGACTGAATTAAACGAACTTGGTAAAATTCAAAAGTGGTGACTCTGAATAGCAAGTATTCAAAAGTCAAGCACTTTCCATAAAATTAGTGCTGGTGGCTTTAATGGCTTATTATGCTGGTGGTTGTATAAGTAATTATGTGGTTATAAGTTACCACTTATCTTACAACTTTCTTATTCGCCTTTTAAATATTATGTACTTATCACTTATTGTAGGTAAATAATGATATCTAATGTACAAGATATCCTCACAAATATGATATCAAACAATGTGATATTGTCTCGTGAATCACTAGGACGATGGATTAGAATGACGTAGAAAAAGTCTTAGGCATTATGTCGCAGTCATTTATCACCCTGCCAACGTCCTCTGTTGCACAATGGATACGGATATCATGTTACATTCGGTACGGTGTACCAAGCAATATATTTATGAATACTTCTCATGCTCGAGAAAATTTGAAGGATACAACCCCCTTACTCCCGAGTGATCAACAATCAAAATAAATCTCTAAGGCTTTAAATACTCCCGATCAGGATCAAAAAGTTGAATGTTGATTTCAATTCTAGTTTGTACGGGAGTAGGGTAGCGGGGGCACGTTGTTACAAATTTCAGATAGTTGTTAATATGACAAAAGCTATCAAATTAATTATACATTTGATTACTTGTAATGTTAGTATGTCTATTTAGCTATTAAAATATGACTGAAAAATTATTAAAATTTATGTAATTTTTTCACAATGGAGAATTTAACTCAACAAGTAGATTGTAACATCTTACCCCGGAATAGGGGCTAGTTGTTACATCATCGGGGCACGATGTTACGGTAGATAAATAAACAAAATCATCAGTGATACATATTTTTTATAAGTATTTCAAAACGATATAACCAATAGAGATCACTTTATACAGTCTTCTAACATTTATGAGTAATTATAATATCTACTATGGTAATTATTTAAATTTTTCTGCTGCAGCAGATTCATAAACTTATTTACTAGTTGTACCTCTTTCTGTTTTTCTTTTATTGCTCATTCTGGAAAAAACAAAGAATATGTAGAATTTCTAAAATAAGAAAACGAACGGTACAATACCAGATATGAGTAATATTTTTGGGGTAACATATTTGTATGTAACAACTTACCCCAAACAATTGTAACTACTTGCCCCATGGCACGTTTTTTAATATAAATTGAAGTCATTAATAATGGATATCGATAGTAGAATAAAACAATACTTTAAATTAAAAGTAGATATATTATGAACGTTCTAGGTTAAAAATTTTGTCAAAATTAAAAATATAGTCATCAGGATTGATTCCTTCCATTTCGTAAAGGATTTTTTTACTTACTTGGTTGAAATCGGGACTCATGCACACTATCTAGCAGATCAGTGCTTGGCGGGTCACTGATTGTTTTTATCTAATGCACGATGTTATAAGAAAACAAATGAGTCCAATTATGTCTCCCAAAGAGTTTAAAATCCCGGTAAAAAACGCGTGTAACTTCTTACCCCTGTAACAACGTTCCCCCCGCTCCCCTACGCATCACAAATCGTAAAAAAATCGAAATCGAATTAGTTTCTGAGTAATGCACCTAGTTTTTATTCGGCCAAGCATTTATAGGAGTACCAATCTTCAAATATAACATACTATAACTAGACGTTCCGCGCGACTTCGCCCGCGTAAATTAGATATTTTACAGACAAATCAGTCTACAAAAAATAGCCTATGATCCTTCACGTGGTCTACTTCTTATCTGACCCCTTTCAAATAATTTCTCCCGTTTTTTCCTCATTTTCTTTTATTTCTTCGCTTCTATTAGTCTCAGCGTGATAAAATGTAGCCTATAGCCTCCCTCGATAAATGGGCTATCTAACACTGAAAGAATTTTTGAAATCGGACCAGTAGTTTCTGAGATTAGCGCGTTCAAACAAACAAACATACTAACAAACTCTTCCGCTTTATAATATTAGTATAGATTGAAACATAAAAGTAATAAGTACGTAATTCTTGATCTGCCATTTCGTTCCATGAAGCTACGATTTAACAGGTAGCTAATTCCTACACAAGATAAGGTCACTGATTCACGGTAGTGGGCATAACTCGTGCGTTACAAAGGTCTTTTAGGGCTTCGCGTTGATACTAATACTGGAATCTTAAAAAAAGTTTTGATTTATTTTTATTTCTTTATATTTATTTTTTACTTCTTTGCACTATTCTCTTTATAATTTAGCCTAGTTTGTTGTAACTATATTGTGGATGTATCTCTAACGCTTCTAGAATCTAGTGTTTATCGTTTTAGCTAACGAAGTGTCTCATGTCCTGTATACAGTAATATGTAACTATCTCCATTGTTTGTCTACTGTTATGCAAATCGAATTAGCTAAGGTGAGGGTAGGCACTAGGCCAGCGATCTTAATTAGATTAGGTTGGCGAAGGCATTGACTTCGTACTTAAAACATGTCTTCGGTGCATAAATTACTTTAGGACGTTCTAAAACACTTAGCCACTAATAAATTAGGTATGGAACTTGAGAGAAAGAGTGTTTAAGACCGCGCTGTCAAATTTTGCTGTGTTTTCTAATAGGTATTACGATCCCGGAAGACGATTGACTTAAATGAAATTGAGATTTATTTAATCATTGTATATTTATCTCATATTTGGCTAACCAAAAACACGATTCACTTATTTTGACTCGATAGTTTTATTTTTCGAAATTATGAATATATCTGGGCTTTTCGACAAAAATCTGTTACACTTATTGAGTTACTATCATTAAATAATTTGCACGACTACAATAACACACTTTATAAAATAATAGCTAAAGGAAATATTAGTATTGTATTTAATTTTTAAGTAATCATCAAAAACATTTTTGGGACTAGCGAACTTTACTTTCGTGCTATAATGCGCCGGACCGTTGTTGCGCGATATTGTTCACTATTAGCTGCAGCGCAAAATACAATTCATGCGGGAACGATTCATGGAATCATTGTATCACGATTGGAGGATAGCGGGGTGTGTAGGCGGGGCTAGCGTGTTTAGATAATTTTGGGAGCCCGGTCTTAAGATCATTTTTATATGGATGTCTCATGTCAAAATAAACTCATTAGGTCTTGATTACACCTACTGAGTAGAGTAGCAAGTAAGTACACTCGGTTAAGCATTCGGTATGAAGCATCCATATCATATTTATAATATGGATTATGGATGTGCTGAGGGCACTGTCTCGACGCCACTCTACTCGGTAGGTGCAATCAAATCATTAGGAAAATAGCACTTAATGTAAGTACCTATTCTTTGCTCACGTGAACAAAGTGTGGTTCCACCTCAACGATTAATCAGTGCAGCATTAGCGAACAGGATTTATTCTAAATACTCAGTGAAAGAACCCAGGGATTGTTCGCCACGTACACAGAACGGAGATGATTAATGAAATAAATATACCTACGCAACAAACGTTGAAGGGGAGGCCAAGAGTCGAGGGGAGACGCTAAGATCGATTCACAAAAATCCCACAAAAACGGAAAGCGTGATGTATCTCGCTTAGAGAAGAGAAAATGAATAAAGTTAATACAAAGAAAATCCATTCATTTGTTATGGAGATACTTTGAGTCTAGAGAAAGGATGTAGGATAGTTTTAAAAAAATAATTAATTTTGGCACAACGAAGTTGCGGGCAACCTGCCAGGAAGGCTGTGTTTCCAAATTCCAGCGTCGTCACGGAGGTGTGTTGCAAGGAATGTGTTTCAAACATTCAAAAGAAATGGGTTTTGAGAACCAGTGGCCAAGCTGGCCACTGGTTCTCAAAACCCATTTCTCAAAACGCAGCTTCAGTAAAAACGTACCTTACACAAAGGCGCCCAGTGTTTTGTGATTATTAATTTACTGTATTCATTTTGCAAATGGGGAACACCTTCCAATGTAGGTAATCAATTTTCATTGTTACAATGCGACCATTGTTGTCGAGTTAGGGACGTACAAGTAGATATTATATCTACAATCTACATAGAGTAAACAGTATTGAGCTGTGTCTGCATTGTATATTGTGTACACATCAACTTGCAGCGCTTTGGGAACAATCAGTTAGAAAACAATATTGCATTACAACGTCGACAGTTTACGCTGCACAAATGATTTATGAACTGCTCTACTTCGATGTACATTTGTTTTATTTATTATTTATTTTTGTTCTCCCGACAGACATTATTTTGATTAATAAAAATTTTACGTAAGACATAGGTAAAAATTATTACGAACCAAGTTATAGACCGCGCCTAACTTTTAGATCGCTTGGTGAAACTTGACAGGTAGCAATAGACGCTCACTCTTGACTCACTACTTGCCTCACCAAAGAAGCCTACAACTGCGCCACACTCTGTTATTCTGTATCCGAACTATAAAAGCAACTCTGTATTGTCTAAACTCTAAACTCTAAAGCGAGCATCGTTAATACCTTTTAATGCTAATGCTCCATCTCAAGACGCTTCCTCCACGGCGGGAACTTGCAACGAGCGCATTAAGGACATACAAACTGATGCTTGATGAGTTTAATGTATTAGATACTAAGTAATATGCACAAAGTACGGTCGGGAGACGATGTGGTTTAACAGTTTTCGACCTTATTCCATCGCAATAAGGTTCAGTAACTCCTGAACCTTATTGCGATGGAATATACATTCCCGAACTGTCTTTGTATCTATACGGCTGCTTTATTGAATGTGCACTTAATCGTATCGTCCATTTTCTTGGAAATGTCACTGGCCTTTCTATTTAACCTATTAGATTACGCTATAATTATTAGCTGCAGTGGTTAAACTATAATGTAATTAACTATTTTTAAGCAAAATATGTAATTCTGATTCTCTCTCTACTCTCTAGAGAGTTTTACTTTTCAATACTGTTAATACCTAACCAGCCATCGTAAAATCGGTTGAGCCCTTGTAGTTTAGGTAGTGGTAGTTTGGATAGATAAATAGTTGAAACAATAGACTCTCATTTCTATTTTAGAATTCTTGTAGGTACCCAATCCGCTCAACTTATTTTAATATTTATGCTGCTATACTGCAGTAAAATTACTGTAAATGACATCTTTACGGTTTGTCGATGGGTGCTCCAATTAGTTGGGACTCTCGATCGCGTCGGCCGCGTCTGACTCCACTCGCCGTCACTCGCCGCTACTCGCCACCTCTCGCCGCTACCCGTCGACTGCGGCGAATAATAAATTATATCCCACTGGGCCACAACATTCTGGGTTGATATTCGTAAACTAATTTGCAAGTAAACTTAATTCTGTTAATTTGTTGTGACTCATACTATGAGAATATCCACAAAATTTTATACGAATTTTGATATTTAATAATAATATGAAGGTTGTGACTCGCTTTGTGGTTTTGGCTTTAGTTTCACATTTATTGGTTTATGATACTAGGCGAATAGCAACGAAACCAAACCTAGATTTACTACCTGAACGTGCAGCACATAGGTCTCATAAAATAACTAATATTGACTCTGTAATTCTGAATAGTTCCAATTCCCTCCCAATATCCTCTTTCATTACTTATACTAAGTCTGAACAGAGTCGGTCGTCCGCAATGCGATTAGCGGCGGAAATCGCAATTTTAACGGAGCGTAAATCCATGTGTAGTGAGGTCTTTACCTAACTTTGTGATATAGAGCCGGCATCGGCGTATTTACGTTGTCGCTAGGAGCTATCCTTCAACCTAACCACACGGAGCCATTAGTGATGTTACTTGTCGATGGACCGTCTCTAAATTTTCTCATTATTTAAAAAAAATGAGGTAATTTTTTGCACATTTTCGTCTTTAGGGCCTTTTAGTCTTTTTTGTTTATGCTACTATTTGAATTCTAAGGTTATTTTTATTTATTTATTTATGCTTTTTGCACAATGTTGGTACATAGGCGGACCAAATGCCAAATGGCATTCTCTACCAGTCAACCTATTTTTCTATACTTTTTGACAAGAAGTTAAATTCCATCCGAGTTTTGCTTGTTGGAATTTGGAAAACATGTTCAAAATATTGAAATATATTCCACCGATGACCGAAAATATATTTCACCGAAGCTAAATCCTTCTATTTAACTATATACCTATACTGAGGTGAACAAGTTGTTGTGTAGTATCCAGTTGTGATATTCCAGAAGTAGGAATTTACTCCTACTCTAGGTGCTTTCGTTGAACTCAATAGAATTCCTTGCTTCTCTATCGATATTAGATTCAAGTTACATCACTACACGCAACTCGTTAGATGTAACTAGAAAAGCCGGCGCTCTGGGGAATAGGTAAATATGCCAAGATTTTTCTTAGCGCTGAACGGGCCCGTGTGGCGGCCCGTAAATATTACAGCACCTACACATTGTCTAGTAAATTAACGTGCACCAAGCCCTTGTGGGCCAAATACTTATCCATAACGCCAGTCGGGGTTATGGATGATCGTTTAAGTATTAGGTTTTTATTTTTCTCGAATAGTTTTTATAGAAATGTTTTTCATAAATATGAAGGAAATAAAAATAAGATGTTATTTTATATTGTTGTCGTTGCCTGGTTCTTTAGAAAGTATTATCTAAGGATTTTAGAGTAATTTTTAAATCCTTAGATAATACTTTCATGATTTTATTAAATAAAGTATTGTGTTATGTTAACCCTTCAAAGTGAATATATAATTATTATTTAGGGTAATCAAAGTTATGACGGCAAAGGCTGTATTATAATCGTAACCATACGAACACAACATTATTATTACCTACATTTTATACTTGTCACTTGACTGTTGCGTTCATGTGTCTGCTCAGTGGGGCGCTTAGAGAATTGCAACTGACTACAACGGGGATTTGCATATTAATCATATTGCAGTGGTAGAAACTGGATTAAGCTGCAGGTGGAATGCATTGTAGTGAGTTACGCTTTAGTCGTTAAAAGTTTGCACCTACATTGTAGGGCTTAGCGGTAGTAACTTCTAAGCCGTAGTTTTAATAAGTTTAAAAGGGCGATCGAGTAAAACTACATGGATTTTGTATTTTAAAATAACTAAGTCATACAATTACTACAAGTACTAGAAATAAAAAACTAAAAATACGCATTTACCTAAAATAGAGCTCTGCCTAATATCTAGTTAGATAGTTTTTCTTTCCCTTTCATTTACAGATTAAAATTCACAAAAATACTTGCAGCCGTTGCCGAGGAACTAATTAGTAATTACACAGAAAAAACTTGAGAGGTGTCAAGGGACACCCGGATGGAACGAAGTTATTTCTTATGTACAAAAAACCTGTATACACTCAACAAAAAAAAAAAAAAAAGGCGCTACCGCACGGCATACAACTATAGCATTTTTGCTCTAGTTATAATATACCGACATACCGACACTTTTGTGTCGTGTCGTTACAACTTTTTCCGTCTAGCCCCCTTTCGCAACGCGCGATAAGGAACTTCGTTCCAAAAATATACAATATTGTCTTGTTTAAAATGAGATAAGCAGCGATCACGGGCTACTGCAATCCGGCGCCAATCGCCAGTAATCGCGGAGCAAGTGTGATCGCGCCGTAGCTTGTAGCCGCTGCTACGTCGTAGACGTCCTACGCCGTAGCGGAATTAGAACGTATTGATACGTAGCTGACACGTGACGACGTAGTTTTATAAAGTCACGTAGTCCGTTACATTATAATCATTTTCTTTAAATTTTTTTCACAGTAGGTAAAGTTCAGGTGAGTTATAATTCTTACGTTTAACGAAGTACACGTAGTGTTTAATAACTTTTACTTCATTTTTGTTATATGTTTTTATCGAAAAGAATTAGTGGTGAATTTAGTCGGTGTTATAATAATTTGAGTATACTGCCGCTGGTCACGCGAAATTAATGGAGTTGGATGTAGGAGCCCCGCCACCGGGTCAACGAACTTTGTATCATTTTAGGACGCTATATTAATATAAACAAGATTAATATTCATGACATTAATTAACACACTTTTTGAATAATTATCAGAATACTATGGTCGAAGTTACACAGCTATGTTACTAATTTTTAAACCAATTCCGACATTAAATAATATAAGTTTTCTGATTAACCTTGTGGTTTGGGCAATAGAAAGTTGTATCTACTGGTAAGTAGGTAACTACTGTTATTCTGCTATTTTAATCCAATTTTATTAGAGCTCAAATCTAGTACAGATATTTTTAAAAAGCAAAATAATATTATTATACTATTGAAGTTTTGACTAAACACTAATCAGTGTAACTCATAAAATTTTATAGTTTATGAGAACTATTGTGTAGTTTTGTGTTATTGACAAATGACAATGCATCGAAACCAAAGTTAATTAGAGCAAAGAACCAGTTACTTTGGATATACATAAATAGCAAAATCGTTGTACAGAAATGTAATGAACGATTAACAAACCTCAAAAGAGTGTCATTATCCCTCGGCGTTAAATAGAAGCTTTGAGATACGTGATTTCGGGAACAAAGCAAACAGCGTATAAAAACAAAGGATTTGATACATTGTGTGAAATGAAATATTTGCTCTTCTCGGCTATAAAATTTGAACTGTTGCTGGCCAAACAGTCTGCGCCGCCTCGCGACAGTTTTAGATAACCGAGAAATGTGTTCGACATTTTATATGTCTGGCCCAATATCGGCTGCTCGTCAAAATGTATTTATTGTTCGCACTAGTATTCAATATATAGCAATGTGGAGTTTTGGTTTTCGATCTGTCAGAAACGAATATTAGGGTGCATTCACAAAGGTGCCATTGCTACACAGTGTAGCATACACCTACATACATAGGTACAGTGTACAGTAGTAATAATGCTTCATTCATTATTGTAACGAAGTTATAATTCGTTACCACGGCGATAAAGTTAAGCGTCTCCCAGACAGACGCGGCCTGCGGTGGCGGTGGCGGTGGCGGTCAGTTGAATGACTTGGCCGCGTGGCCGCGTGTCTGTGTCGTTCCTAGAACTCTCAAGTCATCCAACTGACCGCCACCGCCACCGCCACCGCAGGCCGCGTCTGTCTGGGACACGCTTTACGGATACGTTGTCTTGACAGTTGACGTAGTTAACAAGCTTACTGTACGACAGCCCTTGTACCTCGCAACGATTCCACCTTTTTATCGCGCAAATATGTACGGTTCTCAGGAGAAAATATTTTGGGCGTATGCAGTTGCTCGGAACGTCTAGTTCTTCGTACAAAAGGCTGTTAATTTTAGTTTCTTTAAGCGGCAAGTGAGGAATTTCTCAGAAAAAGCAACATTCATACCCGTAATTTGATTTGTAGTGCCGTGTCGCTTTACGATTGTCACGCCGTGCTACAACAAGACCGCGACGTTAATGGGACAGCTTTTAGGGATTTGTCCCGAACAAACGTGTAACGGATTTAAGGGAAAGGTCCACAGGCAATTAAGGCGCCTAGCCGCTGTATAAGCATTTTATGGAAATTTATTCTTCTGTTTGTTTTTCTGTGTTTGCTATTTACGTAATGGCAATATAAAGCGGGGGCTGATAACCAAATGGGTGCAGATCCACACTCTACATTCTACAACTAAAAAAACCCTAATAGTTCCTTGGAGCTTGAAGCCTTGGAGCCTGCGCGTGGATTAACCCCGTACATAGGTATCCACTTTTAAACAATATTTTATATGATTGAAGCCACTAAAAGGTTTTGCGAGTTCTTACCGTGAGCAGTGGTAATCTGGGACGAATTGGTCCACTCCGGATTCCGGCCACGTCCGCGCAGTATAAACATTTTACGTCCGCGATACAGTGGGACGTAACTCCGGACATTATATCTGCACTCCAAATTATTTGCAGAACATTTCAAGAGTAGCGTAGAGAATTTTTATGATACTTTTTATTGTTTTCAACGAGAGTTATTGCTCTACGGAGCTGAGTTTTTCATATTTTTGTACATGCTTTCGGAATACTCAGATTAATATTGCATGCTTTCATTGTAAGAACTTGTCGATCGAACATAAAAGTTTCAAACAATCCGATAAAGTTTTAGTCTAGCAAGACCGGCTCCGAACTCCTCAGACAATGGAGGAATGAAGCCATTGTAATTGATAAAATTGTTTGTGGTGTGGGCTGGTTCATACCATACCCACCCAGCCCATAAAGAATTTATGATCGATCGATGATGCCTGTGACTTTTCTAACACAGGTAGAATAACCTATGTGTTACAAAAGAGTTTCGATACATTTTCTTACTTGCTTTGTAACTCCCTCAGTTTTGGCTCCAAAAAGGTACTATAATTAGTTATTTCTTATTAGGCATAACTTGTGTGATAAATAGATAATTAAGTACACCCTTGGCCGGATATATTCGGGTTTCATTATGGGTGATTATTTATGATCTCAATATTTATGAAGTAGGTAACTATATGCATTGCAAAAAAATCAATACATTTTATTATTAAAAGCTTTTATTTAACTTGCTCTGTATGTATGTAAGTATGTATGTTCGGGTGGAATTTTGGAATTCAATTTTGAAGTAGATATATTTAACCGATTGAGCTAATTTTGCATACACGTTTAGTTTGGATGACAATGCAAGATATGGTATGTGACATCACTCTAAATCCAATATAGCCGACCATCCAAGATGACGAAATAGTTATTTTGTAGGTAGTCCTACAATATGGATATTAAATGAAAGGGCTATTTGAGAGTAACTCGAAAACGAATGTAATGTCATTCTACATCCAATATGGCGGCTCATCCAAGATAGCGGAATAGTTATTTTTAATGCACTGCTGTAATATGGGTATCAAATGAAAGGGCTCATTCAGAGAAACTCGAAAACGAATGTAATGTCATTCTACATCCAATATGGCGGCTCATCCAAGATACGGGAATAGTAATTTTTAATGCACTTCTGCAATATAGGTATCAAATGAAAGGGCTCATTGAGAGTTACTCGGAAACGAATGTAATGTCATTCTACATCCAATATGGCGGCTCATCCAAGATAGGAGAATAGTTATTTTTAAAGCACTTCTGCAATATGGGTATCAAATAAAAGGGCTCATTGAGAGTAAATTGAAAAGTAAAATAGAGTCAAGTCAACGTGACGTGACGTGACGTGTTATGTCGTATCGTGTCGTGTCGTGAAGTGTCGTGTCGTGTCGTGTCGTGTCGTGTCGTGTCGTGTCGTGTCGTGTCGTGTCGTGTCGTGTCGTGTCGTGTCGTGTCGTGTCGTGTCGTGTCGTGTCGTGTCGTGTCGTGTCGTGACGTGACGTGACGTGTCGTGTCTTGTGACTCGTGTCGTGTCGTGTCGTGTCATGTCATTATATGTCAAGTCAAATTCTGGGTTTTAGCTGGGTTTTAGAAAATGCCCGGTTGAAACCGGTCACTTTTGTTAAGTGAAATTGAACTTTTTAGTCACGCAGAAATAAACGGATAACTATAAACAAAAAATAAATTATATACAAAAAACTTATTGAAAAAAAGCTTTTATTTAAACACTCTAAAAAGAAGAAAATAAATTTCTCATTAAAATTTTTAACTATTACCTAAGTTATAAACAAAACATAAACATAACGTAAACAAAAAATAGGACCAATTTAACTGAGTAAATTGATACTATACCTATTTTTATTTTTTTATTTTATTAAATACTGACGGATTGTTATGTCTTGCGACAAGCTTTTATTATCATGCAAATTGTATAATATATTGATGTTATAACTTAATAGTTAAAAATTTTATGAAGAAATTTATTTTCTTCTTTTTAGTGTTTTTATAAATTAAAGCTTTTTTTAAAAAAAAATTTTGATTATAATTTATTCTTACTTGTAACTCCTTCAGTGTTGGCTACAAAAGGTACTGTAAGTCATTTCCTATTACTCATGTTAGGCACAATTTGTATGATAAAAAGAAAATTAGGTACACTCTTGGCTGGATAAATTCGGAGTTCCATAATGTGTGAGCTCTCAATATTTATGAACGTCTGGTACTAGCGGTGTCGCTGGCCCTTCGCCTGACGTTTCCATTACACGCTTATCACGCCTGTCAGTCTATACAGATAGTGCCCCATCCACGTATGACGGAAATGATTCCTATTCGTGCAAACTACACAGATTTTAGCTTATAAATAGGCAAAAGTGGGGCTCATATTTCCTTATTCATAATTGACAATTACCTTTTCAAATTGGCTTGCAGAGATTGCTTTCTTAAATTTTCTTTTGTCTTTGTTTTCCCTGACAAAATTAATCAACTCATGATCAAAAACGACGCGAAACCAGTAAATCATTTGGACATTAATTCAATTAACTGTATCTGATTGTACCCAAGAGAATGGGACCAAAGAGACCGTAGGAGAAAATAAATTACGTGGAGCCCGTCCGGAAACGTATTTTATGTTTTGTTTACACGACATAAACGAAAAGCGAGGCCGCGGGGTGCATATTGCCCCGAACCCAATAAACGTGTGACGGGTTAACCGCCTGAGGTGTGGAACAATGGCAATGGGGTATGTGCAAATTGAATAAACATCTATTGATTGTGTTATAGGTGTTTGATGCTACTTGACAATGGGTGTTTGGTATTCAATTGTTTTGTCGCAGACTTTTCTTTTTATAGGTATCAATTCTAACTAAAATTGATTTTATAATGCCTCGTTGCGACTTGCGGCACAGACAGAGCAAATTCCATTCAGAAACGACTACAGTTGCCCATTGGTCTGACTAAGCCTATGTTCAGTCTTACTCAGCTTGATCGAAGTATCTTTCTTTGAAGCTTGCCTATTTACACATTCCACAATCTGTTATGTTGCTATATATAACTTTTGTGAAGAAACATAATGCAGAATTTTATATTTTTTTTTTTGAAAAATAGGTACTTTACCATCTCGTAAATGACAGTTTCTAGGGGAACAGCGCACCCATGTATGTGAAGACGTTGGTATTAAATGCAGGAAGATGTATGCAGTGTTGGCAGAACCTGTTGACAGTATTGTTAGGACGAGTGGGTCTAAACACGCCCTCTGCTGCATAAGTCGTTATGCAGACAGCGAGGACGTCTGGCTCTCTGCGCCTTTGTACAGCTCTCCCTTGTAGGAATATAGGTATGCCTTGATTTTTGTGAGAAAAGTGCAGACGTTGAAATGTTGAGTTAAAGTTATACTTTAGAGTTTGGAGTGCCAACACGATCGATACAAGCATTATTGTGTTAATTACAATAATTATTGTTCAATAATTTCAGGTATTTACTTCGGTTTCGTTACATAGAGATGTGCTATTTAATTTCGTATTTAAATTGCCTCATTCCCTTTCAAGATTTGTAGAAAGAAGAATTCACTTCATTATTTCTAGCCCTTTTTGAAACGCAACTAGTTAGGCTTTGTGACAATTTAATAATCCTCCATAAAATACAATAGAGCTTATTAAATGAGTATAATGAAATGAGATTGAATAAAAATTCCAGCAATTTTATTAAAAACCCCACCGTGCCCGAAGGCTATTAAATAATAAGACTCGCGTCTGCGGCCTTCAAGTTAGGTTTAATACATACTATGCTCCTAATATTTAAACATGAAAAATGATTTGAACTAACACAAACTTTATGGAAAGCTTACATTATTCCAATCCAGTAATCCAATCCAGCGCTGGATTGCTACTGGAATAATGTAAACCGGCCATTATTGCTGTTGTTATAAACCGTAAAGGTTATTGTCGTTTGTAATTAGCCTACTGTTTCAATATTATGTAACACCTATTGAATCACAGAGCGAGCGCCGATAAGGCTAATATCATAACAAACAGCTATTTACATTATTAACTACAAGATGTGTTTGTGAAGCCGTCAGATCAATTCTGTGTTTCAATTTGCATGTAGTGAACTGTAAAGTCTGGCGCAGGTGCACAATATATGTATTGTTAATGAATTTTTAATTTATGGCGGACATGTAGTCGCGACACTATTAAAGCGAGTACACATTTGACGACACGATGTAGCGGAGACTCAACGCGATAATATTTAATTTACTTCTTCGCCAGTTCGTGTTGACGCGTTGTAAAAATATTTACAAAAGTAGATTACTTCTTGAGTTTTGACTCTTGACACGATAATTAAAGTAAATTAGTATGCTCATGCCATGCCTGGTTTGTGAGGGTTTTTGACAGGAGTTTATCTATTCCCCAGCGCTTTTTATTGGCAAACATCAAACAGCTGTTAACCGATCACAAACATTATTGAAAAGATTAACTCCTGTCAAAAACCTTCAAACTCCACTAATCCTTTAAAATAAAATCAAATTATTTCCTTAAACATCTAGAAATTGGCTTCCTCTGTAAATTACTATTTTTTTTCTCCTTGCTTCCTCGGCAAAACATTTCTCTACATCTACGTCGCGTAGTATGTACGAAGTACACAGCACCCGCGCGACAATTTCCGGGCGGTGTTGCGTCGGGTTATATCGACTCCGGCTAATTGGGCGGACGGCGCACAGCTGAAAGGCTACAGGTAAATCAGTTAAGCCGGATGCGGAGCCTTAATAACATTTCACTTGTTTATAACTTATTGGAGTACGAAAGTAGGTAAAATAAATTATTATTTTACGTTTTATCCAAATGAAGGCTCAGAGCAGAAAAATATAAATATGTTTTAAAGAGTTGCAATATTTCTACCAAAATCAACTAGCAGCACTGCGTGAGATTAAAACTCTATACAATCTACGTGGAACCTTTACCCTTAGGAATATGAATGCAAATATATAGTTCAGTTATGATGTAACTGCATAATTTTGAAATTCGCTCCCTCAAGTCAGGACCTCAGCGTTGAAACTTACTTCATCTTGTAGGTTGATGAGGGTAGAGCTAATAAACTAAGCTAATTTGAAAGCCTTTTGAAATACGCTGGATCTAAAATATTCCTCTTAGTTTGATCACTAGCAGCAAGTGTTCAACTATGCGCAGGAGACAGTAGAGTGGTAGGACGCTAATAAGAATTATTAATCTAACTAAAAAACTTATTAACCACTGATTAACTGTAGTTACCCGAATTCGGTTCGTCTCTACGGCAAAAAGCTAATATTTAGTAGTAGCTGTACTAATTGCTCTGAAATAGCTCTAGTTGAGACATCGATTGAGCGCTCTAATTGATGGCGAGCGCTCGACCGAGCCAGTAGTAAGACCTGCTGTAACACAGTTAACGGCTAGATAACTCCGCTAAAGACCTTTGAGACTTCGTTCTATTGTGATAATCGATTTTCCAATGATTCATTGTTGTCCTTTCCACTCTCGGGGGATTAAACCTGTTTTTAAGAAGCCTTTTACGTCGGTTGAGTCATATGTCGCCGTAGTTATTATTTTATTTACAGCGTAGCCACAGCGCTCCGTTGCGTTGCGGACTGCGATGCGTTAGAACGGAATAAAGCTTTGTATGCCAAATATGCGTTGTCACGTGACGACCATGATAAAAGACGTGACAGCGTAGTGCATGATTCACTCTCCTACTTTATCTCCTTTCCGTCGATATTTCCGTTCTTTTCGTCCAACGAAAATATCAATAATATTATTGTATCAAAAAGATACAGACTGGCCGCATACACAGGTTTTCCGTGTTTGATTCTCGTTGGCTGCACTCGAAACGTTCGTGCGGAATTCGTCCCGTTCGGAAAAAAGCGAAGGTGTGCATCAGTTAATTTATTTTCTACTGATTCCATGCATTCGGATTTCCGAATACGAAAAACGAATTCGGAAATCGAATATGGAAAACGTGTGTATGCGGCCAGCCAATAACCATACATGTATAAAACGCTAAAACGTCACTCTGCGCGACTCACCGCAACGTCATGGAGCAATGTGGCCTCACTCTAATTATCTTCTATTCAAATGATGCTTATGTTTCCCTCGTCGCCACCTGATTGTCAAAAACGTTAGTCGTTATACACGGATGTAGGCAAATTGGTCCCATTTGAAACGGAGAGGCTTGTAACAAGTTAATCCTTCAGTCAGTTAACCCTTTCCGTAATGCTTCGGTTGTAATTGCCCCATGTGTTTCGTCGAGGCCCAGGGGTGCCGTTGGCTATAAATTGACTTTTTTTTAATAAAAAACGTGAAAAATTCCAAGTTTAAAAATATCTCAAAATAAATTTTTAAAATCTTCTTAAAATAAAAATAAATATATAGCGAATAATAATATTATTGAATTGGGCTATCTTTGTATGACAAACGTATCATACACGTTACTTGACCGACAATTAAAGCGAGGGCGTAAATGTATAAAACAAGGATCGTAAATGAAGCCAAGTTGTGTTTTTGTCCTATTTTTTGTGACTTATTTTATGTTAAATAAAATCATAACTCAAGGTAAATAATAATGAAATACTGATCCTTGAAACTTTTCTAATAACAATTTATTTACAAATCATGCAAGGTTATAACAGGCTTCACAACGTGAAAATACTTGTACTTTTGCCGATACGACGTATAAAAAATAGCGTTACTCGTAAATATATAAGTTATAAGTTGTACTTTACTACGTAACTTGTATTACAAAAGCTTACGGCAGCATCTTGAAAAAAAATGTCAAATGTATAGGAACTTTACAAAACTTTACCCTTTAATTTTAACCCTCTGGGTTAGAATCAAAGGGTTTATTATGTTATTCTTTCGATAAATTGCAACGATACCAAATATTTATCCTAATGAAAGAATTTTGGCCGGTATTGATGTTATCCAATAAACGAAACAAGTAACGAAAACTTTGGGAGTAAAAAATATTTAATGTGATCTTTAGATACCTAAAGTGTCGAATCAGCGCTGCGATGATCAGCGAGATTCCCGATGGCACAACTTCACGACTTTGTGAGTCTTCGCTAACTTCCGAATTGGTCGTCTCATCCCCAATCTGATCTAACTTTTAAATTGCTCAGCCTACTTGTGGATTTCTTATTGATATCGATGTATTTCCTATTCATGTAAATGTTACTCTACTGTATTAAGATGTTACTGTAACAAAAAATTAAAAAAAGTTTAATGCTATTGCATTAAATGTGTTTGTTCGCGACTCGCGTAGAGATAATATTATGCGAAATTCATATTTTGTTAAAATTGTTAAGAATTGAATTTTTTGTAGTAATTTAAACAAATATTTTGTAGTCTATGTAGGCTATCTAGGTCTAACTTTTAAGGATTAAGATTATGTACATCTAGCCTCTATGTTGCTAACTTAACTTAAATAATTGGGTTATAACTTCATAGTTCCGATAGTGAAACAAATAGTGAGCATTCAATTTGAATATTGTAACGTAAGTACCCTATACTATATCTTGAAGCTTTCGCCTAAGTCTTTCGTCAACCATATTTTTTACGAGTTTTTTTACGACAAACATTTTACGACAAATGTTTTCCATCGGCGTAAACTCAAAAATTAGCACTTTCATTTTTTGTAAAACGGCCTTAAGATTTAGGATAATATTGTTGGGGCGCACTTTTCACTCCAAAATTTTGGACCCTCATTTTGTTATAATAATATGTTAGCTACTTTCATAGTAATACTGCGTAAATACTACCTGGTACCTGCTGGTACTACTTATACAAAATAATAACAACCTATAGGTTTTTCAGTAGGTACATTATACAGTGGGTAACAAAAATAAGTGATAATACTTTACAGTGTGTACGTGTTCCTTTCACTTTTTCTTTTCACTTTTGTATGGGCAAGGACCCGAGCGTCACGAGTTTCCCCATACAAAAGTGAGAAAAAATTTTGGCCTTTCAGCGCTGCTACTTTCACAGTGAACTCTCTACAAGGAACACGTACACACCCTAAAGTATTATCACTTATTTTTCTTACACCCTGTATATATATATTTATTTTTTTATGAAATAAGGGGGCAAACGAGCAAACGGGTCACATGATGGAAAGCAACTTCCGTCGCCCATGGACACTCGCAGCATCAGAAGAGCTGCAGGTGCGTTGCCGGCCTTTTAAGAGGGAATAGGGTAATAGGGGAGGGTAAGGGATGGGAAGGGATGGGAATAGGGTAGGGGATTGGGCCTCCGGTAAACTTACTCACTCGACGAAACACAGCTCAAGCGCTGTTTTACGCCGGTTTTCTGTGAGAACGTGGTATTTCTCCGGTCGAGCCGGCCCATTCGTGCCGAAGCATGACTCTCCCACGTATGCTACTTTATTGGTACATTTATTTCTTTTAAGAGAAAATCTTGTTATTAGTCTTACCCAAGTCGGAAATAGATCTTGCTCTGCAAAATTAAACGTTTACGGGCAATGTGAAATTTAAAATGCAATTCCGAAACGAGCGTGTTTAAAATGCAATGTCCAAAGCTGTATGAATAAAAAAATCTGAGAGCAGGCGACTCCATCTCTTTTGTTCGGTTAATAAAGCGTGTTCATTCATTACAGAGATTTACAGTCATACACAACATAAATATCATACAGTTGAGTATCTCGGCTTTAGCCTTGAAATCAAACTCACTCAACATTAGAGACAGTCATGCGCCCGCCATGTGAAGGTACATTGTCGTTTTGCTTTTTCTACTTCTTTTAGTAGGGGAGGGGAGGGTGCTATTCGTGTAGTCATTCGAGCGTCATGGAGACCTAGTAGGTTTTTTAAATTAGGTAAAACTGATACAAAAATAATAAGAGTGTTTTTAGGGTTCCGTACCCAAAGGGTAAAAACGGGACCCTATTACTGAGACTTCGATGTCTGTCCGTCTGTCCGTCTGTCTCCAGGCTGTAACTTAAGGACCGCTATAGCTAGACTTCTGAAATTTTCACAGATTGTGTATTTCTGTTGCCGTTATAACAACAAATACTAAAAACGCAATAAAATTAATATTTAAGGGGGGCTCCCATACAACAAACGTGACTTTTTAAGGTATTTTCGCTCGTAATCAATAATGGTAACAGCTAGGCACTTGAATTTTTTACAAAATCCTTAATTATATTTGCACTTCAATAATTAATAATAAAATTTTAATTAAGTAAATATTTAAGGGGGGCTCCCATACAAAAAAACACAATTTTTTGCTCTATAACGGTACGGAACCCTTCGTGCGCGAGTCCGACTCGCACTTGGGCGATTATTTATTTAAGCGGTGGGTTCAGAAACTACAGCCATTTTAACGTTATGAAAAAGAAAGTATATTATTCAGAAAATTGCTTAATTAGGTAAATTACATATAACAATATTTTAGACAACAAGGACTAAATTATTTAGTTTAGTGCAACATAAAATATCTGCGAAGCCTAGTTAGGAAAATATGAAGCTTTATTTTTTTATATTTTAAAATGTCACTACAGGCTTACCTAACCTTTGAATCGTCAGTGCTTTATATGGAAGCTTCTTTGGGCTGTACTAAACATCCCCTATCTTAATCTGACAGATCCGATGACATTTCAGTATTCGAAAATAACTTTTTTTAACCCACCACGTGAGAAAACTGATTTCTATACCATGATAACTAGACACATGTCGGAAGCCTATACAAGCTTAATCTGACACGTTCGAGCTAGTCGCAAAATCCCCTCTTCCCCTCTCTAACTATTTTGAAATAATGTTAATGTGTGCGAGCGATTTTGGCGGTCCAATATGAAGATGGTCTACTGTATGATATTTGTTTGTTGTTTATTGTGATTCGCGTTCTCTGCTCACTCAAAACGTTTGTACAGAGGCTTTTGTCAGTGCACATTATTAAAAGTTTATTGAAATGAAACGAAATTTGGCAATCATGTGTGGGGATTATTTAACAAAACGCTTCCTATAGTTAGTTGAATTCAGTAATACGAGTAGGTTTTCGTGTTCCCACAATAATATTATGTAAATTATTACAGTATCTTCTGTAAATTATTACAGGGAATCGAGGCACAAAACTTCATATTATATAACGTTTTTAGTATGAAATTTTGTGCCCAGTTTTGTCATTTTGCTTATAGGTATATTTAATTGACTAGGCGGTGTAAGCGTTTTCGGACGGAAATAGTATAATAAAATTTTGCGCGAACAACGTTGTCGCCGAGTCATTTATTTTTGTTTTACAATAAGATGCTATTAACGTCTCCCTTTTGGAAGCGATTCTGTTTTAAGCCCTCAGGCTTAATGAAGGCACTAAAAGTAAGCGATTGACATTTTGAAGTGAGCTTTTTGTAAATGGAAGTGAACATTTTTAAGCTGTTAAAATAAATTGTCTACCGAAAGCAAAAATTTTTTCAAAAACAGAAGAAACATTGTGGAAAAGGTTATGTAAAAATAATTGTTTTGCCTTACTTTAAATAAAGTTTTACCTTGGTAAATATATTTTGTTTGATGACTACTCTAACCTATAGAAAGCACTAGAAATTCAATAGTTGTATTAGGCTAATGGCTGTCACGCGATGAATGACCTTACTTATTTATTACAGGTATTCTGGAAAAATGTGCTTTGTCGAGTGCTTGAATGTCATCCAACTTTATAGTTTGATGTCTTGGATTCTTTTTCCTAAGAAATAGTTTCAAAATTTGTAAAATAAACTTACTTACTGCCACACTAAATAACGGCCGTACTCAGAGACATTTAATGATAATTAAACCTCAATTTAATGAAGAGTTTGACAACATGTATGGGGCTAAATCTTCAGCGTTGAATGATGTTGTTCGTCGGGCTCTTGTCTCCATCAACGTTCCGCTCGTGATGATGGCAAGAGACCCGACGGTTTAACATAACAGTTCCTTGGAAAAGTGGGAAGTGCTTGGTGTGGGACGCAAAATATTGCGTTGACACACTGGCGGCCTCCTATTTACATGGAACATCAGTGACGGCTGGTGCGGCGGCGTCCGAAGCGCAAACGCGTAAGCGGCGAAAATATGTATCTTTAAGGACGCCGCGTTAAAGTAAAAACCGTGTTGGATATGTTGCAGATTGCTTGTTGATTGCCGGCCCGGCCTCTCATAGACAACAAGCAATGGAACAGCAAGAAATGGAAAGGGCGTAAGCGACAAAATGGTTTTTGTCGCGTAATTTTAAAACCATAAATATATTTCATATAAGCTATGTGCAAATTAAAGTGTATGCTTGAACCAATCTATGTACAAATTTTGGAAGCTTAAATCACTCTCCTCTGTTGGCAAAATTAGAATCCCTTTTTTTACAGAGGTCTTTTTGATTGATTATTCTGTGTTATAAAAGTTGACCAATCGTGTTATGTTATGGGTAATTCAAAGACAAAGACATAATGAATACTGACAGTGAACTTTAATTTCTTAGCTTTAGTCATTGCTGAGAAAAATCGATATCGCTACAGCCAAATTATCAAGGCGTCGCCTTAAGCCGTGACTACATATTTTTGTCGCTTGCGTTTGAAACGTTAGGCCCATATTAGGGGGATGATATGAAAAAGTTTTTCAATTTTATATCATCCCGCCTCGAAAAACGCACAGGTGACCAGAGGGCTGGAGCGTATTTTGGCCAGCGATTAAGCCTACAGCGGGGCAATGTCGCCAGCATTCTAGGCACTCTCCCTAAGGGCAGCAGCCTGGATGAGAACCTATTTTATATTTAAACTGTTTTTCTTTACTTTTTATTGTACTAGTTTTTATTGTAGTTTAACTTTAGTGTTTATTGTAAGTATTAGTTTATTTTATTAGTATAAAGTATTTGTCTTCGTATGTTATGTTATTAATCAACAATATTATGTTTAAATCTTCATTTAAAAATAGTTAAGTAACTAATAATTGCCACAGAGGCGGCGCAGTCAGTATCAGTAAATTTACCATCCCTAGTATAATCCCTAGACATTTTTTTGTTATGCAACCAAATGAATTCCGCCTCTGAGACGTATAATATAATTTTGGGTGGACGTATAACACAGACAAAGTTATGTTTTAATATTATGTGTTTAAACTATAATACCTAGTATCTATAATTATTTATCGTAGGAGTTGTTTTTAAGTTAACAACGCAGTTCTAAGCTCAATAGAAACAAGTAATATTCAACTGTTTCACTGCACCTGTATTACAAACTTTGGAATGAAACTGAAAGAAATAGTTTGAAGTTTACCAATCGCTGGTAATTTGCTGACCGTTATTTCTTCGTAGTAAGCAACTTGTGAAGAAAATTTTTGTTTATTTAAAGATTAAAACACACAACAATATAAAAAAATTCTAAATATACGCCGCGATAGAACGACATCACCTTTGCGTGACTTCATGACAAACATGAGACAAAATGTTCATAATTAGGTACAGAAATAATTATCTCGACTAAAGAGAATCTGCCATGTACATTTTAGTAGAGTTACTACGGAACCCTGAAACCGCAGTTAGAGGTATAAAACCAAAGTATAAATTGTAGGTAAAATTAAATTTATTAGTCAAATGCCACCACAATATTTCAAAATTCATTAGTCTCGCAATTACACCAATTTAGCTCACCGAATGACTCCCCGGCAATTTCCGAGCGTCAGATTTGCGAATTTTTGTAATTTCGCCGAGCCCGTCGCTTTGTTATGATCATTCCGCTTTCTTTATTAAATCACTTTATTATACTCCTATTAATATTCATTACTAATTTCATCCGCTTCTCGAATTATTTCAGATTTTTTATCTGGGCGTAATTAAGGAAAGGGTGATTCGATATTTCGAAGATTCGATTCTACTTTTGTGGCTCACTTGCGCCAGGGTTATTGCTTATCGTTTGTCAAAATATGGCTTCTCTATAATAAACAAGAATAACGATACGTGATATTTAATCAACGGAAGACTCTAATAATAATAACTAATAATAATAATATCTATGGACGCTTCAAACCACGTCAGTCTGGCCCCGTGGTAAGTACCTGAAGGACTTGTGTTACGGGTACCAGAAAACAGAAATATATTTACTTTTATACTATACATATATTTAAGATTTTTATTATATGATACACATATTTAATACACATCCATGACCCAGGAACTTTTGAAAACTTTTTGTTCCGTCGGCGGGATTCGAACCCGCGACCCCCAGCTTGAGCTACCAACAGACCACCAACTGAGCCACAGCGGTCGTCAACTGGTGTAATTGCAAGGAAATTTACCGGTTTCAAATAAAAACGGAAGTAATGTTATAAATTTCAGATATACCTACCCAAACCCCTTCTAGTGCAAAACAACGATTAGAAAGTATTGCCGTTAATTAATTTGCTCTTGGCAAATGTTTTAATTAAATATGAGGTCGGATTCAAGAGAAGAACACAAGTAATTGTGTTCAATTCCCGATACCCCTAGTCTACTTGCAAAACCACACTTGCAAAACCATAGTAACCGAAAGTATTACTGTGACTCGAGCAAATGTTTTAGTAAAATATGAGGTAGGATTTAGCTGAAGTGGTAGAGCTATTATTAAGCAGCCACTCACGAGATGTAACGTTACATAAGTAGCATTGTTATATCCCTAGTCCTAACCTATACCTATAGCAGAATTAGAAAGTATAAGTTATAACCGTGACAAGAGCAAATGTTTTAATAAAATATGAGGTAGGGTTTAGCTGAAGTGGAGCGTGAGGCTATCGTTTAGCGGCCGATCACGAGATGTAACGTTATCCTGCGGGAGTATAAGAGCTAATATTTGCGATGGGGTGATGCGCCGTCCGCTCGACCGTGTTTGCTTGCTCGGAAAAATTGAAAGTCAAGTGATGACAATAGATGGTGTGTGTGTTATTAACAAGTGTTTGTGGGTAAATTAATTTGCTTTCTTGGTATTTAGGGGCGATTGTCTGCTTCAGAGTTGTAACAACTGGGGAATGTAATCCCTCACCTAGGGTTTGTAGAGCCATAAGTTTGAAACGCTAGTCTAATCAAAATCGTGAGTGTGTGCTTTAACCAAAAGTTTGTGTATCAATACGGAGTTTGTGCTACATCCCATATTTTGTCAGTATCTGTTTAACTACCATAACTTAACCCGAAGCTTTGAAGTAAATAGCAAGCAGTAAACTAAAAGCCCTATAAACCTGTATTCAACTCATAAACGATACCAGGGCAGCAGCGTGTTGCAGGATATTTAAAAGCCAACAGGCAACGTAACATCGCATGACATAATAAGGGTTAGCGCAGAAAGAACGGAGTGCAGCGGAGAGGATTTTATTAACGCACTTTGTAATAAACTTTGTAAAAAAGTGCGGTAAGGAATTCCCGCGTATCCTCGAGGACGCGCGAGTATTTTTTGTAAGGTTCAAGCATATATGCACTTTAGGTTAATAATTTTAAAGTAAATTTTCAAGTTAATTAAATTCTCTCTGCTGCGCTCCGTTCTGTCTGCGCTGATCCTAGCGTGATGCCGGAACTATTGTAACCTGTAACGTATCCCCTGTGGGATGTTACAAATGAACACGTGGCCCGGTTTCATTTCATCCCGGCACGAGGCACTAAGTACCTAATGTGCTCTTATCCGTGGAAATTATGTTATGACATTACGGAATTATTTACCGTTGTTCTTTTGCGGAATTTATGCCACTTTTGAGGATCGTTCGACGTTAATTAAGCGTGTTTTATTATAATAAGCTTTTATATTGCGGTAAAACGGATACGGTCCACATTTCCATGATAATAAAGGCTTGTGATTTTGTTGTGTAGCGGCCAAGTCGCTCGTTCGCGCGGACGCATATAAATCGAGCCTAAATGCGAAACCTTTGTTACCTCCCAACCGTTGAACCGATGTGGGTAGCCGGTAGGCATGCATAGAGGTACTTTGATCCCGGGGAAAGGACATACCTACTAGTTATAGTATAGTTTTTATTTCGGCAAAATCTACGACACACATACGATAAATGAACTTCTTCGCTAACAAAGTTGCGGGTCTACTGTTTTTAAAGATAAACCCTCTTACTAATAAAAAGTTACACAGCGTGTATAGAGGGTGCATAAGATTTTTTCTACTAATAATCATTTTTTGACATAAGGCCTGTATAACGATGCTGTCATTTCCATACTAATTTCTCCGTATATACTCTGTGTAACGTGTGTGTAACTTAAAAACTCCTGTTTAACTATTCACACGCTGAACGCATGTTTAAGAAGTTTTTATTAGTAAGAGGGTATGTTGTTAAATATATTGTATAATCATTTTTATTACCCACTTATGTGTTAAAAATATTACCTACCTACACCTCGCATATTCTTTTCAACTTTCTGGATTTGTAACAGTATCGGTTAGTGGTCGATTATTTAAGTGAAACTGCGAGTGGCCTGGAAAAGTCCAAGCCTTGAAATGCCGGAAATAGAATAAGATGAAATCACGGAGGTGCTTTACCCACTTAGGTATTTTAATAACTTATTGATTTTGTCTTTATCGAAAGTAGATAGTCTTAATGAGAATACTTTCGGTGAAGTTAAGTCAAATTGGTGAATATAAAGACGTTAAATCGATTGTAGTGTTTTTACCGACTTCAAAAAAAGGTGGTTATCAATTCGACCCAAATGTATGTAATATTTCCATAACTGCCCAGTTTTTGTATATTTAGTTTATATTAGGGTCTGAACAAATGTGCCAAATTTCAAAAGTGTATGTATGTATGTATGTTTTTATGTTTGTGTTCGCATATCTCCAGAACTACAAGTCCGATTTGAGTAATTCTTTTTTGTTGTACTAGGCATTGTTCAACTTAGGTTTCATCAAAATCGGTTCAGAAGTTTTTGAGATAGGACATTCTAATCACGTAAAATTTTGGAGTCGATTTATCTTTTTAATTTAATATACTATTATTATTATCTACTATTTCGCTTGTGACTTCGTGTGCTCAAAATGGTATTCCGCAGAAATCGTACATTTTACCGCGGTCAATAACAGCTTCCGTGTTTTACCAAGGGTTGACTAAGTCTTTATAGGTTGTCAATATTTTTTATGAAATAAGGGGGCAAACGAGCAAACGGGTCACCTGATGGAAAGCAACTACCGTCGCCCATGGACACTCGCAACATCAGAAGAGCTGCAGGTGCGTTGTCGGCCTTTTTTCCGGTTTCGTAGCCTATTCGATATAAAGCTACTTGTTTTTTCTGTTGGTATATTTTTGACTTATGTTCTGAAAAGAAAGAAGAAATAATAATTACACCAGCTGCAGCAGGCTTAGCATAACAACACTAGAAACGGGAAAGAATGGACATACTGACAAATTTTAGTAACAAAATGGCGGATTTCCTTTGTCTAACTGTCACTATGTCTATTCTTCCGTAGAAAGAAACCGTTTCTATGGTGACCATGCTAACCCTGCAGGTACGCTTAGAGGCCAGTATATTTGTGCAAATAAAGTGAGAAATACCCAAGCTCGTAACTTCAAAGTATTGCAGTCAAAGAAATGAAGAATGTCTCTAAGTCGTCAACTTTAAACGGCAAAGGCGGAGTTTTAAAATAGATTTCTTTAACCTGCTAGTTCCTAAGTAATAAAATTGAGAATTCTTTTCTCTGAAGGCTACAAAGTGTGGGTAGTTCATGTGATTTGGATTTTGTCAAAGTGTTAGAACAAAAGTGGTGATTTATAAAGTGGCGTAAATTGGCATTTAAGGCCCCACTGTGCGACATTTGCATTTTATGTTCTCCCGGTAAAGGCCTACAGCATAATACGAATATATACGGTAGCGTAACTTAGCCACTTTATGAAAATTAAATTCGTAAAACGCAGACAGTTTAAACGCGAGCGTAATGTAATACCTACTGATTTGCTCTTTAAAGATACCTCAAATGGCTTCGTGTTGAGCCTTGTAATACCTACTGATTTGCTCTTTAAAGATACCTCAAATGGCTTCGTGTTGAGCCTTGTAATATTTTCCAAAATATTATAAGGCTCAACAAACACTGGGGCAGCGTCGAAGCGACGCGTCACGTTTTTCGCCAAATCATATTCATCTTTATTATTCTACTAGCTGTTGCCCGCGACTTCGTCCACGTGGACTTTAGTTTATAACTTTGTTCCCGTACATCGATTGAATAGTTTACGCGCAAATCATAAAAGTATATTATGCGGGAACCGCACACCGCAGAAGAGCATCTTCATAGTATTATAATCTGTTATAAAGTTCTACTTTTACATATTTATACTGTGCCTACACTCACCTAAAGGCAATTTAGTATTATCTAACGTAAATGTATGTAACATTATGTCGAGAACGTAGAACACGTTACGCTTCTTAAAAGATACTTAAAACTTTTTCAAGTAGCTATACAAGAGGCTTAAACGACCATCATAAAAGTAATCCAGTGCTGTCCCACACACTCTGCTTCTTAAGTGCCACCTGCCGTTTCTTGATAATGGAACACATAATGAAATTACTACTAACCCATAAATACCCAAGCGGCAGCCGGCTGCCGCATAACAATTGAAAATCTATTGTGTCTGTGATACCCACGATGGAGGTGCTACTCCAAAATCTGTGACATCAATAAAAAAAAAAAAACGTAAAATTTTAAATAAACAATTTAAAATTTTACGTTTTTTTTTTTTATAAGCTACAATAAATAATGCAAAATGGGATCCAAATGGTTATGCCATAAAGTAATAGTGGGGATTACGAACTTTCAAAATGATTCAGCGGAACGATAAAATTTTAAATCCAAACAAATCCCGATTGAATAACTGACGGGAAAGTCCGTGAGGTTATAATATGGATCTATCACTGCACGCTGAATATATTACGAGTTTCATTTCAACGACTCGCAGATGAGATTCGGATCAATAGATATTGAAATTTTGCAACCTAAGCTAAGATGCTGGATTTTTATCTTGTTATTATATTTTGAGCCAAAATTCCATTACCGTTCGGCTTACATAATATGCTTAATTTAGTAAACTTCATAGTACGGTTCAGTAGGGTACAAAAATTTTGTTGTTAGGAAAATTTTTGAGAAAGCTGGATTTTAGCGTAACTCCTACATTTATCTTTTTAATGGAATCGTAATTAAATTAAAATTAATAGGGATCGAAAATTACCACATTCATTCATATACACTCTTGCGAAGAGTGCGGGACAATTCCAACAGATATCTGAAGGAAATTGCTATCGAGCTTGAAAGTCCGATATGGAGACATTGGACTAATCTACATATATATGAACTTTTAAACTTTCGCGCTGCGTTATAATTGAAATTTATTATTCGGGACTTAACTTGAGTCCCCTCGTGACCACGGCCGTTGCAACACGGCCGAAACGTCGAGAAAAAAGTATGTAGTAGTATTACTACTAGAATAAGTCGCGTTAAGTCCCGAGTAATAAGTTTCAAATATAATCTACATATATTACATTATAATAATAAATATCACTTGTAATTTACTAACATAGTCATAAGAAACATTATACTTCTAACTTTGTATGGATCTGTTTTATGGTCTGAAATAAACTGATATTATTATTATTATATACATACCTTAATAAGTTTTCTAGAAACTTTAAAAACAACAAGAGTACTGAACGGTCAGAATTGTTATTAGTTACGGTTGGTTATCAACATTTTTTACTTACTACATAAGTAATATAAGATCAAGACTCAAGGATGACGAAGAAATATGCCCTTCATAAAGTGTTAAAAAATTTGGCACTCAACTCCCGCGCCGAGCTAATGGAAGCGGCTGACGTATCGCTCAAATGTCAATTTCTTGGCGACTTCGCAATTTTCTAAGCGAAACTTTCCCGCATCGACCTTAAAACCTTTGCGATTTCGTACTTTTATTTTTCGAGTTAGGACGTTCTTGAAGACTGACATTTTCTTGGTTCTAACTTGCAAAGAATGCCAAATCATAATATAGTTTGAACGAAACAATCTTGCAGTCATATATATATTATCTAAATTATTTCTAAGTGATACCTGTGAGTATTTTGATATCTAGCTAGGACTTATCCTTGGGAAACCGTTAACTACGGTTACGTAGTCAACAAGGAACCCTTATAGTTTCGGTCTGTCCGTCCGTCTGTCCGTCTGTCTGTCTGTCTGTCTGTCTGTCTGTCTGTCTGTCTGTCTGTCCGTCTGTCCGTCTATCTGTTTTTTTTTTCGTTAGAACTCAGATTGGAGATTAATATCCCAGGCATATATAATACTGTACTGCCAGTTAAACAACATTTTACTTTCTGACTTCTGCGCCACTGTTAGCCAAATTAGCATATGACAGCACTATTATTATAACTAGTAAACCGAATAATAAATATTATCAGAATAATCGTAAATATCCTGACTACCCAATGATTAGAAGATAATAAGTAATAACATTATAAGCTCATTGTAGTCCAATAGACCTCTCAATGGAGGAGCGGTGTTTAAAGTGAGGCTGACTAAGCGGCGTATTGATCTTCACAATCTGTCGGATTACGTCTGTCGATGAAGAGTCTTTTGCTACGGATTTATACAATTGACAAAACTTTTTCTTCCCTTTTTAGGGTTCCGTACTCAAAGGGTAAAAACTGGACCTACTGAGCCTTCGATGTCTGTCCGTCTGTCTGTCTCCAGGCTGTAACTCAAGAACCGCTATAGCTAGACTTCTGAAATTTTCACAGATTGCGTGTATTTTTGGTGCCGCTATAACAACAAATACTAAAAACAAATTAAAGTTAAGATTTAAGGGGGGCTCCCATACAACAAACGTGATTTTTTTGCCCTTTTTGGCTCGTAATCTATAATGGCTGCATGCAGACACTTGAAATTTTTACAAAATTCTCAATTATATGTGTACTTAATTATTTAATAACGAAATTAAAATAAAATAAATAATTAAGGTGGGCTCCCATACAAAAAACACAATTTTTCCCTACTTTCGCTCTATAACGGTACGAAACCCTTCGTGCGCGGGTCCGACTCGCACTTGGCCGATTTTTAACCTATAACAGTTACTTACATCTCCTTTGGATTTTGATGGTTCATTCATTTTTCCGTCATTTACGTTCATTACAACAAAATCTGCCAATTTTTGACTATTTTTTTTTAAGTACAATGATCAAACATACTTTTAGTTAGCTTCATAATTATTATTATTTTTTAATTTTCGCCATCACAGAATACTGATGACACAGAAAATGGAAAGTTAATCACAGTAGGCTGTTAGTCACTGTCAGATCCTATTATATTAAAATTTAAAAGTCACTGGAGCAGTAATTTCACCTGACACTTCGGATCTAATAACGTTAGCTTACAACGACGCCCCCTTGCAATATTTTACTATATCGGGCGAATTACCTTCGTGAGAATATCTTGTACTAGATTCGTGCTAAGGAAACATGGGTATTATTACTACGTGAACACCTTTCTTACCCCACTCGCCTTGGTGACCACTGACCATCCTCAGTAGTACTGCAGTAGGAACTCGATTAACCGGACTAATTGTTAAGCATTCGGATATTCGAAAATCCGGATAATGGAATCTATGGAGAAAAGAGGGTTCAGTGCAAATGTTTAGTACCTACATATTATTCTGTCTTTCTAAAAAATAACACGGAAAATTAATGTTTATTAGCAAATAATTAAGTGATACATTGTCCGGTGGCGGTCCGGATAATCGTGAATCGGTATAACCTAGGGCCGGATAATTGAGTTTCTACTGTATAAGAAACCTTCGTAGTACTTTAGTAGTACTACGAAGTGGGGGTTAAATGAAATCATAGCACAACTATAACGATAGTCGATACCAGCCGATGTTTATTACGTACTAGATGACGCCCGCAACTCCGTTGCGCCAAAATTCGTTTATCGCGCGGGAACCGTACATTTTTCCGGGATAAAAAGTATCCTATGTCCTTTCCCGGGACTTAAAGTATCTCCATGCCAAATTTCAGCAAAATCGGTTCAGCGGTTTGGGCGTGAAGAGGTAACAGTCAGACAGACAGACACACTTTCGCATTTATAATATTAGTATGGAAGTATGGATTGCGTTACGTGTAACAAGTTAGCAACTAGCCTAATATTGTTATGCTACGAGATTGAAGTGTACTACGCGGCTACGCCGTAGAGCGTCCGTAGAGCAATATCCGTAGCATATTGCTACGAGGTATTTTCTACGGTCGAGTCTTGAATACGGGTGTGTTTTTAACACGCTTTTATAAGCTTGGACTGTAATTTATGTCTACAGCTTGCTATCTAGCTTGCTAACTTGTATTATTATTATTGGATAATGACGTGTTCAGTAATCATTAAACATTATTAAAAGGCTTGTTTTTTTGGATTGAATGCGAAACACAATATATTGGGCGGGCACAGGTAATAGAGTATGCCACTTACTGCGGTTTGTAACAACTTATGTTACTCAAACAGAAAGTTTTACAGAAGTCCTAACTGTAGGTGCTCATTTTACAAGAGAGGGAAAAAACCTAAATTTAACTTTTTAGGTTTTATTTGAAGAATTTTCAAACCGCCAATAAGGAGATATTGATCTTGACGTCGATTACTTAAAAATCTAGTTAGGAGGTATTGGCATTTCAACGAAGAATATTCTTGTACTTTTTAAAGAAGCAATCATATCTGTCGGCCCGTTGTTCGGTTGAATGTGCGTTGTGTACGTCGTAACATCATTGGCAGTAATCTTGTATGTTACTGTAATTGGATCTGAAGGGAGACGTCGGGAATGTATTGGAAGGAAACGCTTTCAATTTTGCTTAATGATATGCCTTGAATTGAATCAAGAATGAATATTTTTATGCGCTAGCTTTTGTGCGTGGCTCTGTTTGCTTGAATAGGGTATCCTACGGTAATAGTGTATTTTGAGTATTTTGCGGGGGTATTTTTTATTATGAAAAAAGTATTTTGATGCAAAAGTTGACTTACAATTAACTTAACCTTAAAGATTAAGTAACCTTACTTAATCTATCCTCCTCCTCTGTTATCCTTATCATCTTTCCTCCTTTTCGAAAAGATCGTTTCGATCGATCTCGATCCTTTCATTTATTAAAGAACTGTGCATTTTTGTGAGACTAACAATATACCGTCGGTGGCCAAATTATTATACTCACTTGAAAAAATCCATTTTTGTGTCTTATAAGGTAACATCATTTTTCTTAAAAAAAGATAATATTTTTTTTAGCCTTATGGTAAGGTGTAGAGTCCTGCATAATTATGCAGGTGCCGTCTGGGGATGGAGATGGGTTTGTAAAACTCTCAGATATTGGTCTTGACGCATGGTTCTTCAACAAAGTGTAGTCGACCATTCCCCTTTGAAGTAGGTATTCTCGCCCCATGTCGTCACCGACGAAGGAGGTCTCACTCGTTCATTAACACAGCTTTTACAAAATTTTCAAGTCGCCTGCGGTTAACAAACTGGGAATTGTCCTGGAGGATCTGAATCAATTGAGTCATATTAAGTTCACGCCTTTAACTTCATAATTTTAAAAAATGCAATTAAAATAACTTGTTTTCCTCCTTTCAGTATTCCTCAGTCCAGTGTTTTTACATTTTAGCAAACGCCAATCGCTTAGCAGGCATTGTCTGGTATGGGTAAACTTTGGTTTTTCGATGGACGGCAACAACTGAAATTCAGTTTCTTCAGTTTCGCCTTAACATTCTGTTAGATAAAGCTACGCCAGTATCATCTAACAAAACTTTTATGACTTTTAGGGTTTTTTTCTATTCTCAACAGTAAAACGCCTTGTTTCCTCTTCTGTTCAAGCCGTCGAAATACGTTTTCTACCACATTTATCAACTTGCTATGGTGACAAAATTTTTTTTATGTCCATCACTTTTATATTTCGAAGTGTAGACTGGGAAACGCCCGTTAATTTCGCAATTTCTCTCTGGGAATGATTGGTATGCCTCTAAGGTGTCTAAATTTTAGATTTATTTCTAGCTGAAATGTCTGAATTCTTTACCATGGCAAAATCTTTTACTAATAAAAAAAAATCGGCCAAGTGCGAGTCGGATTCGCGCACGAAGGGTTCCGTACCGTTATAAAGCGAAAGTTGGCAAGAAATTGTGTATTTTATATGGGAGCCCCCCTTAAATATTTATTTTATTTTATTTTTGAAATTAATTATTAAAGTACAAATATAATTAAGGATTTTGTGAAAATTTCAAGTGCCTAGCTGTTGTCATTATTGATTACGAGCAAAATTAGCTAAAAAATCCCGTTTCTTGTATGGGAGCCCCCCTTAAATATTAGCACCCCTCTTATTATTTTTCGCACCTTTGTCTAACTCCCTATTGCACGCACTAAACACAGGAAAATATGCCTTAACTCTTAAGTGACTGTCGCGCTAAATGGTGTTACTATTACAAAATTATTATTGAATATAAATGTTACTGACTCACATGGAGAAACGTGTGCTTACTTAATGATGCCTATTTCTAGAAGCCTCCGCTTGTTTTGAATCCTGAAAATTATTTGCTGCGGATTTTTGTCAATCTTAATTCGCTAGCCCTCGGTAAACCTGCGCTCGAATTAAAATTTTGTTGAGCGCAATTAGTTCGTTGTATAACAGACTTCTTAGGCTACATTTCTCGTTTCTAGTGGGCAGCCTTAAAAATCCTTGATAAAGTTTCACGCAAGAATGATTTCGAGAGCGAAACGCTACGCTTTAACTTTGGCTGGTTTATAATAAATAAATTGTGAAATAATACTATTAGATTTTAGTAGGTATAAATGGTCCGTGTTTAGTACAGTAATTCACCCCCAACAGGACTCACTGTCATAGGAACTCCAAGGTAAAATATCTCCGAACAGACATTGCATTAGGATTCAAACGAGCAAAGCCGGTAAAAGTTTAAAAGCTTCGAGACGAGGCGAAGAAAAACAAGCGCCTCGACTGAGGCCGGGGTTATTGGCTCCGATGAAATATTGATGAAGTTACCGCCGTAATGTAAATATAGATCCCTTTACCCGCCAGCTCCTTATCTACGTTATCTTGGTCCTAGAAAGTGTGGTTTTACCATATTTCCGATATCCATGTAAATTGAAAAAATATCCTACATCTTTATTCTTTTATTTTTGTGAAATAGTTTTTTTTTTGTTTTTATGCCTTTGAAGCAATTAAATGACCATTTCGATCTCTCAGCTTGCCAAACAAGTCTCAGCTTCCAGACAATCAGATAGATCAAAAAATTAAGTTGGCTGCTGGTGGGGATTCCATAAAGTTGTTATTTTTGACGTAAAATGCACATAATAAGTTATTGATTATTTAGTTCTGCCGTATGCCTCCCTGTATACTTCATGCCTCAATGATATTGACTTCTAGCCTTTATTCTCAAGGTATTATTGCGCAGGTGACTTATTCTACACCTCGTCTAATTCAGTTTGAAGTCGATATAAATTGTATTAAAGAGTATTCTGGTAAATGCCCTAAACGTATTTATATCGATATCAAAATAAATACAAGTTATAGTTTCTACCAGCTATATCAAACTATGAAAACCTAATCTGTTAAGTAACTGGATATATAAATGATTAGTCCCTGGGGCTACTCGTGTTTCGGATCCTTGAAAGCGATGTTTGCAAAATATAAAGCTCGGAAAATCAGCTATTTGTGTCATGAAAATGAACGAAATGATGGATACACACGTGTATTATTTTTACAGAAACATTTTTGCTCACAATTAAAATTATAATAATATTATTAGTCACGTTTTATACTTTAAAGGTCAGTGCCGGTGACGACAACTGAATTCAGGTTTAAATTATTAACTCAAACATTTACGTTAAACTAGGCTGTTACGAAGCGTAGCGGTGATATTGTGGTAAATGCTTTTATGGGTACTCCGTTCTGTCTATAAACCAAATGAATCCAAAAATAGGTGCCTTCTTTATGTTTATGTTTACTGTAAATACCCTATTGTGTCTATGTTTCTTTATGTTTTCAATTTAGTAGGAGTTTAAAGAAATCACAAAGAGAACAACACAGGCGTTCTTATTCTTTTTCTTTTTGTAAATGCATGGCTCCTTGGTGAGTTGCCAATGTCAGAGTGAGTGAAAATTCTGCTGTTGTAGAAGGTCTTACGACAGAACAACATAGGCGTTTCTTTTGTTATGCGTAATTCTGATGGCATATTCCATTTTACTGCTTTCATGATGATCGTTAGGCTGAAGACGATTTTAATAAAAACACTGATTCGTCACAAGTGATAAATCTCAGCCGGCAGTACGGAGCGATCCCTCAGGTCGTTTGTACCGTTAATTGATGTGATGGACGCAATAAGGGCCCGCCTTAGCTTTCAGCTAATTAATCACAGATCACACTTTAATTAATACCGTTGACGTGTTTATAGGCATTAATCGAGCCTTCAGGTATTCTGAAGGCATAAGATTAAACCTATCTTCACCTATATTGAAGGCATTGGCTTTACTTATTGACTTCAGGAATCTTGAAGGCTTATGCATTAATCAATCTTGAAGCTATTTTGACGACATCATTGAATATTCTGGTGTACTAAAATCTAAATGCATGGTCATTCATCAAAGCTTCAGGAATTTGCGCACCTAAAAATTGCTACCTTAGCTGAAAATTCTCCGCAAGAAATTTTCTGATCCAAATCGCTGCCCAAGCTGCTCAGGATTAGAGAGAGTGTTTGATTTAGGGCGACAACTTGAACTCTGACCGCTAACCTACATAACTAACGCACCCTCTATCAACGGAACTTTTTATTTCTATATACCAGCAGGCAGCAGCCCTTCGTAAGGGACTATAACACTTGTAAGAAACTGATAAGCGAAGTTCCGATTTTATCTTTAAGACAGAGATAAACAGATTCTTTTGTTCCTTTGCACATCTGATTTCACCAGTCTTTCTCTATTGTTTTTTTTAATACCTACTTACAAGCTTGTACATTAAAAAAATAAACCCAGAAATAATATTAAATGTACCATTTAAGTGGTTTTTTAGGCTAAAATTAGTCAAATTATTTCTGAACAAATGTGAGCTTATAAGGCAATGAGTACTTACTATTCATATAAAAATGTTACGAAACGTAGGTTATATTAAATTATTGACAATCCACGACTAGGCTGTGACCTTTGGAGTGTTCAGCCGTTTAATAAGCCACTCAATGTGTGGGCGTGAGGAGCGGCCGACTGCCGAGTGGCCGAGGGTGGGCGGCTGCGACACGCTATATTGCGTCTTTTCACCCAGACCAAGAACAAAGAGCGATAACCAAACAGAGAGGTCAAACAAACACACCCCAGTTTCGCCTAAACATGTTATTTTTTTCCAAAGCGTTCTTTTTTTCAAAGCGTTTGAAGCAAAATAAGCGGGATTCCCTAATGGTATGAGACTGCTTACTGTCTCGTGGCCCAGTGAGGCGTGTTATAGGATTAAATTAAGAATCAGCTTTGTGTGCCGATTTTATGCATGACAAAGCATAATATACATTTTCGTATAATGTGTAATAATAATATATATTTTTAAAATAAAGCTAAACAAATAAAGAACCCATATTATTCATTTTATATTCGACCTAAGTAGATCGCAGGCGCTGGTCCTAGGACATATTGTGACAATCTTGAGTGAGCCATTAAAAAGGTTTAAAGTTACCCTCTAGATACCCTTTTGTGTCGAGAGCTCGAGTTATGTGCTCACATAGGAGTTTTTAGACGTTTTATAGCGTCTGTGATCGACGGACCACCTGATGGTATGATGTATTGGCTCCGTTACAATGGGTACTTAATGTCGCCATTGGGTTGTTTTTCCCAGCGGAAAATGTTGCCTTGAACGAGAACATTTTCCAAGAAGTTCATATATGCGGTTTTAAACACTATATTTTTTTTAACTCCGCTAAAGTTAAAACGTCTTTCTTATAAATGATATTTTAGTTTTGAAAATTTTGTTTTAATATTTAGCAAAATTTTAGGTTAAATAAATATTAAATATTAAATATTGAATTAAAAATAATAATAATAACTTCCGCACCGGTTTCGGTGACGGTGGCCGGTTTCATTGAAACCAGGTCAGTTACGCAGGAGTAATTTTATAGTGCTTAAGTGTGTGCGCAGTACACAAGAGCACTTTCTATTCCTTTTTACTCATAACCCAGTGGGACGGACGACCGACACGACTGGCGAGAGATCAGGCGCAGCGCAGGACCGACTTTTTACTTGCCCATCCGACTCATGGATCATCTTACTTGTCAGATTTCAGTTGTCAGTCCTAACTCCTAACCAAAATCTCATACATACATGATATCAAAACTCCTAACCAAAGTTGGAAATAACATGTTTCCAACGCGGGAATCGAACCCACGACCTCCGAGTCAAGAGCTACGCTCAAACGCAAAAATAATAATAACTACATCGAATATACTTATATTTAACTTTTTGTTATCATTAAAATAGATTTAAGTTAGAATATAATAATTATGATTTAATTCTAACAAAATATTGTTTCAGGTAAGTAGCTGAAGTTTGCGTGAATAAGACCAAAACTTTTTAATACATCTAACTTTATTTAGTATTTATAAAGGCCAAAAGTTAAAATTTACTCATTCGCAAATAGCCCTAAAGAGGGGTGGCTTCAATTTTATTTCAAACTAACGCCATCTATTAGAAACCCCCTGAACTTATTTGTATGACTGTTAACATCTCAGCGAGAACTTTGTACGGCGGGTTTAAGCTACCTGTGCCTCATAGCAGTTCTGACGTACTCGCATAGATGGCGCTGCATGTGTTCTATATTTTAAAAATAAAAATACTTTGTGTTCTGAGAATCGAAAATATTCGCAGTGGAATACCTGGTAAGTACTTTTATTATTTATTTCTTGACTTTTAATTTTTAATTTTGTAAAACAGAAGCCATACTCTCCCAGAAACTACTTCATCGTTGATTTTTCTAGTATGTAGTTCAGAGTTGAGACTATTGATTGAGTCTTTTCCAATGCAGTTGCTTCATTGTTCTCCCTATACTTGTATTTGAACCGCCATGACCCGAAGTTTTCCATGGCCTACAACTAGATGCCAGTATTTTCAGTGGTGTCTACTCGTGTTGCATCTCCAGCGATGCTGTCTATATTTTATACTGGACTTAGAATATTTTGTTGAACTCGCGGTCATTTCCGTAAGTGTTCCGGGGTTCAAGTTAATTATACATAATTTCATTAATCCTTATAATATTGGATTTCGATCCTTTCCAGTTTCATTATTTTATGTTCCAGCCTCAGTTGTGAGAATCAACTAGAACCCATGTCGGTTAATTTTGATTGAGTTATCTTATGTATTAATATTTCAGGTAGGTATTTATTATAGCTTTAACTTTTCCCACGGCGCAGATCGGATCAATGCAGTAAGAGTTCCTGGATAATTAAAATGATTAGTTCCCGGAAAAAAATCAATTTTTCCAACGAACGGTCCCAGCAGACGACTAAAATATGGAGTCGCTTGTTCCTCAAAAGTTGATTTAATATCTAATTTCATACATTTGTGGGCAAATTAATTACTGTTTTATTTGCACACAAAAGTGACAACTTTATAATTTGCTAAAGCTTTTATAACAGCTTAATGATCTAAACCACGAGACGAGACACTAAATTTTATTCAAACACAATACATATTATTGTTTTTTCTTTGTTTTGCAGTTTTGTGACCAGCCTAGTAGAAACAAATCTATATTTACCGTGTCAACAGTTTGTAGGATTTTTTTAAAAATTTTGGTGACCTAGTGACTACTATAAAGGCAAAGTTTTGAAATTGGTCGAGTATGAATTATGTCGAAGTGAAACTACAGTGGCATGCACTGCTTGCGTCAGGGAATGTTTGTGACCTAGTAACAATGTCCACGTCGAATTTTTTGGAATATCGTCGAATATAAGTTTTAACGGAACTAATATTAAAAATGCGAAAGTGTGTCTGTCTCTGTTACCTCTTCACGCATAAACCGTTGAACCATTTTTAATGATATTTGGTACGGAGATACATCGAGTCCGGGAAACGACATAGGATACTTTTTATCCCGGAAAAGTGTACGGTTCCCGCGCGATAAACGACGCCTGCAACTCATTAACACACACATATTTTTAGGTATTTTTTTTCATCCAGTAGGAGTACATTATTTTATTATTTAAATTAGACAAGCTTTTCCAAATATAATCAAAAATCACATATTTTTTTTGTGCCAATCAATAAAATACTTACGTCTAGAAAACTGCACAAAGATGTCGAATTGGCAGATGTCTTCGCCTTAAGCGTGGAGTGGAACACCATAGTGGGTTTTAGTGGGTAAACCCTACGCAGGGGAGTCCCACATACCCCGGCCGATATTCCCAATCCGCCGGGGAACCGTAAAACATTTCCCCAAGTAAAAAAAGCCGTTTGTCCACCGCCACCGTCAACGGGACGTCACTGACAAAAATTTAAATAAAATACCACAATTTATGAATAAGGAGTTACGCTACAGGTTTCATTTTCTACCGTCATTGGTAGAAATGTGGTAGCGACCCATGCTGCTTTGTAGTGGCGTAAAGCAAAATGAAACTTAAAGCCTGCGTCATAAAATGAGAATTTATTTGATTTTTTGTCGGGATTGTCCTGATGACGGCGCGGCGGCGCGGCGGTGGACAAACGGGCTCAGGCTGACTCGAGCCACTGTAATTGCACCTCCATATAAATAGCTCGGATTAGAACCGTATTCGTTCTCCGAGCTCACCTAACTCCGAGACAGTTTAACTATTTTAATTATAGTTCAATGATGCGTATAATTAAGTTTGTGCAGGTACAGTTGTGTAAATAACGAATTAACGAGATAATAATATCGCGTTGTTGCTGTATTCTGTTTGTTGTGTACGGTTTTGATGGATTAGTACCCCAATTTATGTGATTTTGATGCAAAATTCATGCAGCTTCGTTCCTTTGAACCTCTTTTTATTAAACTACAACAAGGAACTTTACTACAAAAAGGACTTCTACGAAATATGAAAAAAAAAACAGCTAGTTAAGTTCTAAGGTTCCCATTAAAAAATTAGTTTCACATCTTACTTTAATGTTAATAATAAAAAAATATTATATTATAAAGTTCCCCAACTATAAGATTTCCAAAAAATTGGAGGCGCCGGGTATCGATCCCGGTACCTCTCGCATGCTAAGCGAGCGCTCTACCATCTGAGCTACGCCCCCTGTTGAAAGTTGGTCGAATTAACTGGTTGCTGTCTCCGACAGTGCCGCGAGTGGAGTAAGTTTCGTCATACGGTCGTAATAACTTTTGCGACACACGGCAGGCATTGTCGCTCTTGTCGTTGCGACGAATATTGATATTATAATCTATGCAAATAAAAATGAATTTTAAAATTTCTTAGTCTCGCTAAAACTCGAGAACGGCTGAACCGATTTGGCTAATTTTAGTCTCAAAATATGGAAGTGAAAGTGCAGGGAAGGTTTGTATGGTGACAAAATATGGAAAAACTGCTGCTGCTGCTAAATATGGAAAATCTAGTTATACTTTACACTACACTAGCTATAGGTACCTACTCCGCTGTAGGCAAAACCTTGGTATTACAGTATCATAACATCTTACAGGAACACTGGGGGTGGAGGTATATATGAGACTTTCACCAATTTTATGAATGAGGACATAAGAGTTTACACAGGACTGTAGAAAGTAAATAAAAATCAATTAATAAGTACCTACTTACAAGAACCAACTTACAAAAAGAACTGACATCCCACCAAAAACATTTCTTGTAAAATGTGGCCGAGACGACCACATGAGGTTTACCCTGTGAAAAAGATTTGAGATCTCATGTAGAGCCAAGCTTCTGAATCTACACGGCTTAACTCTACTGACCCTAACTTAAAGAAATTCAAATATGTATGGCTCGGCTGTTTCGTTATTAACTTCAGATCTGAAACTAAATATTCGCATCACCTCCGCGACGGTAGCGAAACGGCGAAGCCATACATATTTAGTATGTAGAATTTGTTTAAGTTAGGGTCTGAGTTAGACCGTGTAGATTCAGAAGCTTGGCTCTATATGAGATCTCAAATATTTTTCACAGGGTAAACCTAGCTTATGTGGTCGTCTCGTGGGATTACATTTTATTCATAAACATTAATACCATCATGTTGAATTCGCTTAATGCCGCGGCCGCCATTACCGAAATTCGAAAATAACGAAAACGTGTGGACAGCGGATCAATCAGGAAATACTATTATTAAAATTTGCGTGCGAATTTTAATAAAAGTGTTTCCCCCTTTTATAATTTAATTTTTCACGCTGCCAGATTGAAAACATTGCCTGCCATTTATTTAAACGGCTTTTGGTATTTAAATTTTGAGCGAAGATTTATGTAACGTAAACAATTTAAGCCGAAGAATGGCAGCGAATGCGATAATTTGCGTGCCGATATATTATATTAATTTTGTGGCAATTTTTTTGCCGCCATAGCTGCCAGCCTGCCACTATAAAGACGGTACAAGTACGATACAATCCTTCATCTACTAGAAGAGTCACTAAGTTTCCGATAAAACCCTTATTAAGGGGGCGACTAACCCAAAATTGTCGATTTTATAATTCATTTTTATACTTGAAAATAAGCCCCGAATTGTTTCATTTTCTAAAGGTAGATACTACATTATATTTCCAAGAATTTGATCTGAGCGAAAACACGATATCTTAAAATTTTCTCAATAGAAAAAAACCACAAAGATGCATCTAATTTTCACGAATTTTTTTATATATTGCCATAACCGTGTATTAAACTAAGTTAATATTTTAACACATTGTATAAAATTCTATCAATGAGACACTGACCTGGCGGATTTTTGAAATGTTGTATATTTATTGAGTTATTAAGAAAAAACTAACTTGGCGATGATTCCGCGTCGTCCTTTTTCACCTGGCATATGAAAGACGGGCGTGAGTGTGAATAGAGAAGGACGCCCTCGTAATAGGAATTAAAATATGATGTCTTGCTTTTTGTTATAGACCCACTATCTATACGAAATGCAATCTTTTTAGGCCGGCAAGGCCTATCTGCTTCAGGAAGCGGCTACCCTATTGTTGTCGCTCTGAATCGAATCCGCCGAGTTTCCAGTTCCTGAGATACAGAGTTAACGGTATATTCCCAAAGATCCTTCGTTTTTACGTAGATACTATCTCACCAAGTTTTTCAAAAGTTTCATTTACATTTCTCTCGGGCTTTCTATGTATTTATATATTTGAATTTCAATTTTTAGGGTTCCGTACCCAAAGGGTAAAAACGGCACCCTATTACTAAGACTTCGTTGTCTGTCCGTCTGTCTGTCACCAGGCTGTATCTCAAGAACCGATATAGCTAGACTTCTGAAATTTTCACAGATTGTGTATATCTGTTGCCGCTATAACAACAAATACTAAAAACAAAATAAAATTAATATTTAAGGGGGGCTCCTATACAACAAACATGTTTTTTTGGCCTTTTTTGCTCTATATCAATAATGGCAACAGGTAGGCACATGATATTTTCACAAAAGCCTCTATTATAATATGTCTACTTTAATAATTAATAATAATATTAAAATAAAATAAAAATTTAAGGGGCTCCCATACAAAAAACACAATTTTTAGCCTATTTTTACTCTATAACGGTACGGAACCCTTCGTGGGCGAGTCCGCCTCGCACTTGGCCGATTTTTACAGTTTACATTAATTCTAGAGTGCCGGAGCCGAGCAAGGAATTTTCACTCTTAATGTGTTCACATAGAAGCGAAAATTAGTTGTATTCGAATTGAAATCGTATATAAATAACTATCTAGCTATAAGCTTGCTCATTTAAACAATATTGTGTGTAGTTTCTTTCAGTTCACTACACTTTGCGCATTTTAATGAATTTTAATATTAAATTGTTGATATCAGTTCTGTATATACCTGTATGTCATATTGTGTGTAACATTTAATGGTGGCAGAATAAACGTTTATTTATTTTATTTATTTATTTATTTAAACTAAATTGAATCAACGATATTGTTATTAACCAATTCTGTTTGAAAATCGCCAATAAACCATTTGATCTCATAATTTTATTTTTTCATTTAGTTTTCTTTGTTTTACACTTAACAACAGTAATCATCTTTGCATATGTAGTAAATCCTTTGTCCTGAGTGACTTTACACTATTATTATTGTATGCATTTGTGCCTATGTATATTGTATAGGTGTCTATGAAAAATGTAAAGGTGTCTACGATGCCTATACACTGCAGAGTTGGCCATAATGGAAATACTCGTTAATCTAATTATTATCAATCTAATTGCAAACTCATAAGTATACATTTTAATCTAAATACATTGTAGTTTAATTAATTTGAAATTATGGTTATGTAGATTACACAAAGCAATCGATTCCTAAGTAATCCAATTTCAAAGAAATCGAATTAATTTGAAATTAATTACTTTTGTAATCGAATACTTTGGTTTCGACTAATTACTTATAATTAATATTTTTACAGTGTCAGGAGTTAAAAACACAAAAATTGATAAAATTTATCGTCGGATAAAAGAAATGGCGATTTCATAGTAGCATTATTACTGATGATTATCCATACTTACATTATAAATGCGAAAGTGTGTCTGTCTGTTTGTTACGCCTAAACCACAGAATGAAAAGGATTTTTCTTGTTTAATGTTTTTGTTTTCCTTAGAGAATGTGTATATTATTAAAAGCTTTTATTTAACTTGCTCTGTATGAATGTAAGTATGTATGTTCGGGTGGAATTTTCGAACTCAATTTTGAAGTAGATATATTTAACAGATTGAGCTGAAATTTTGCATATACGTTTAGTTTGGATGACAATGCACGATATGGTATGTAACATCACTCTAAATCCAATATGGCCGACCATCCAAGATGGCGAAATATTTATTTTCTATGCAGTCCTACAATATGGATATTAAATGAGAGGGCTTTTTGAGAGTAGCTCTAAAACGAATGTAATGTCATTCTACATCCAATATGGTGGCTAATCCAAGATAGGGGAATAGTTATTTTTAATGCACTTCTGCAATATGGGTATCAAATGAAAGTGCTCATTGAGAGTAAGACTGCCTTCACATTAGGTCGCGACTCGCGAGTAGTGCGGCAGCAGCGCGACTTCTATACTAAAGAGAGAGAAATTAAAATATATATATATATATATATATATATATATATATATATATATATATATATATATATATATATATATATATATATATATATATATATATATATATATATATATATATATATATATATATTAAAATAATATATAATATCAGTTTACTCAGTTAAATTGGTACTAGTTTATTTAAAAATCGCGACAAGCTTTTATTATTATGTAAATTGTATAATATATTAAGGTTATAACTTAAGGCGAGGCCAGTTCGAAAAGACTGATTTTTAAGCTTCCAGTCTGAAGAAATTATGTGGAATTCTCTTACACCAAAATTGATGTAGACTCAAAAAGGAACATAGTAACAAAATAACCGAACAGAATATTGAAAAATGGCATGGTAATTCTGTAAAAAAATCTTGAATATCACCATAAAAATACACTTCAAATTCGAAAATCTCGTAATTTTCAATGACAATGATATGATTTTTTTACAAAAAGGATAGTTTTTTATAGTTCTAACAAAATAACCGAATAGTTTTTAAATAAATGATTCGGTCATTAAAAAAATTAAATAAAATTTATAATTTTCTCCGATTTCGCCCTATAATAACGCGGCGAGCATCGTAACCGCCACTGTACAAGGCGCGCTACTATGAATGTTATTTTACTCTACTAGCTACAAAATTTTGTGTTTACAAGCGTCCTTTCGCGAAATCATTATCAAGAGATAGGTAAGTACGGAGGAACATAATGTAATGCTCAACTCAACGTAAAAAGTAAAACCAGTCAGATAATTAGCTAAATTGTTCAGATGTACTCAAAAGCCACAATCCAAAACAAATTGAAAACAACAGCAAAGAACTGCGGATTTTCTCCATCTGTCAATAAATGATTGCCATGCCAAGAAAAAATATCGATGTAAAAAATACATTCATAATTATTCATATACCTAATTTAATTATTGTAATGTGATTTTATGTAATATATTATCTTTTTCATTTTGAGTTATAAATGAATAAGAGTTTAATAATAATTCATGATAAACGTTTCTACATGATTAAATAACTTTAGTATTTGTTACTTTACTTATGGCAACTTCCAGAAAATATAACTAACTGCGTTGTTTAAAAATTGTCAAAACATTTAAATGTTTATAATGTTATTATTAATTATTCCGGAGTTCTAAAAATGATTTACTTAATTCAAAATAAATGGTTTAATTGCCTTAATAGATATTAAAAATTGTTGAAAAAAAATAACAAAATTTTGCTGTACGGTTCCTGCGGCCTGCCATTCGACTTTAATCCTGAATCCAGGATACACCGACGTTAAACTAGGACTAATCACTATGAAAAAATAAAATCGGTCAAGTGCTAGTCGGACTCGCGCACGAAGGGTTCCGTACCGTTATAGTGCGAAAGTAGGCAAAAAAATTGTGTTTTTTGTATGGGAGCCCCCTTTAAATATTTATTTTACTTTAATTTTATAATTAATTATTAAAGAACAAATATAATTAAGGATTTTTTGAAAATTTCAAGTGCCTAGCTATTGCCTATTAATTGCCCTTGCCTATTAATAAAAAGGCACAAAAAATCACGTTTCTTGTATGGGAGCCCCCCTTAAATATTAATTTTATTTTGTTTTTAGTATTTGTTGTTATACCGGCAACAGATATACACGTCACATAACACATTCTGTGAAAATTTCAACTCTCTAGCTATCACCGTTCTTGAGATACAACCTGGAGACAGACAGACGGACAGACATCGAAGTCTTGGTAATAGGGTCCCGTTTTTACCCTTTGGGTACGGAACCCTAAAAAGTAATTCCATGTTTTTAAATTACTGAAGTAATCTGAATAAATTTAATTAGATTACATTTTAATCTAACTACATTCTAATCAACTACTGGTTAATTTCAGGTGCACAATTACTTGATCAATCTGATTATTTTGTAATCAGATTAACAACTACAAAGTATTTGTAATTCTGTAATCTCTAATCTAATTACTTTTTGCCCAACTCTGCTGTACAGATATCTATGAAAACTGTCTGTAATTGTTAAAAACTGTGTGATTGCCGGCAACGAGCATCAAGAAACTGGAAACACACCGCCATAATATACCAAAATTCTTTGCGAATTGCGGCCAAATCATGTTGTTTACTATTACCACTTCCTATTTTCTAGACTTTTTAACCATAATATTATCCAGTATTTACCAACTTTTCTGGAAAAATTTAGAGTATTTACTAGCTTTTATTTTTCTCATAAACCTTTTTCAAGTTGTAAAGCTTATTAAGTCTCCAAGTACGGTTAGACCCTTGACTTTACTATACGCCCGTGTATTATATTTATTTAGATTACCTCGTAAGAGCTATACTACGGAATTAATACGTTGGTAAGCTGCTGCTCCGTCGAGGGTTATTATTTTATAATATTTTTATTAGGTATATATTAATACACGAGCGAAAAATTTTCGTCAAATTTTTTCGTCAATTTGTCGTCAAAAGGGATCCAAAGTTTCCAATCCAATCACCTGATTGAAATTATGCACAGTTATAGTTTATATGGTGAAGGAGTGCATCGAGCTAATATTATTTTGAAATTATGCTTTTATCATACATTTTTTTAACAAATAAAACATTACACACACTACAACACACACACACTAGGAGATTTTGATTGACAAACCTATACACACGAATTGTACTCTTTTATTTATGGTTGAAGTCTGTTGTCAAATTGAAAATAGATTTAGTTTTTTTTCTTAGAATTAGAATCTTAAATACTGTTAGACAATAATTATTCCACGGCCAGTCTGTCATCATTTGACTTTATTAATCTGAGACTGTCGCAAGAATTATGTCTCAAAAACTACGAATAATAAAAACTAAGGCAACGTAACTCCCCTATTACCGTTTTAAATTTGGTTCCTTTCGAACTGTCATGTAACGTCAGCCTGATACCGCTCAAGGCTACCTAAATATTGCAAATGTATTGAAATGTGTACACATTTTTGACAAGTATTGAGGAACATGTTTTTTGACGGAGTTACTTTTCCTTAGTTTTTATTATTCGTAGTTCAAAAATAATAAAGTCAATATTTTGAAAATAGAATATCATTATAAAAGCGTTGAAATTTGAAACTTATAATTTAATTTTATTTTGATCTCTATAGGTCTATGTAATTAAATGAACTTTTGATTTAAATATTGTAAGAGTCATTATTGGGTATCAAGAATAATTCTGTATTGTTTTTTTCTGACCCTTTTTAAATTACCGATAATTTTGCATTTAGTATTAGTACTGTTAATTAACACGTCGGCAAAAATTATTGATTGAATAAGCTTATTGTAACTCAATTTTTTAAAGGAACCCAGTCGTAATAACTAATAAGTGAATTTTGTACTTTCCGATACCGGGGATAGTTGGTTTTAATAATTTTATCCAAAGTACTAACTTTTACACGAAAAAGATAATAATTTGGCTACTACTCCTAAGTGTTGCCAAATTACTATCTTTGATTGGTAGGGGCGCAGAGGTCAATAAATAAGTGCGGGCAATGGGCCGGAAATAGCGGTAAATGAAGGACTCTCGCGGCCACTCCAGCCTCGCCCCACTAGTGGAGTTTCGCCCCGATTTGTTTCGATACCCCGATTCTGCTTCAATCCAATATGCAGCTATGATTTGGTTTCGATGTAGTCTCGGTAATACAACTACGAAGTGGTATTCTCATATTATAGGCGAGGAGACTTTCCTGTTGGGTTACGATGGATTTAATTAATTATTATTGTTCCCCTATGCCAAAAGTCGCTCGGAAAAAATTGCTCAATAGCAATAAAACCGCCTTTGTGTTCATGATCTTTGCTGAATGTGTTTTAACTCACGTTCTATTCTATTTGCCAACATAATATTATTAAGGCTGATAATCATGACTGCTACAATGGTTACGATGCTGTCTATATAGTGTCTATACTAAACTCGTAGTATGCACAATTGACGTAAATCACACAAGGGGTAATTGCTTTAAGGCGGCGTTTTAAGGTGCGTTTTTTGATTGGTCACAACTAAAAAGTAATTTGGACGTATAGGAAAATCCTTATATTTTGACTTCAGCTTATAGGATCCGGAATAGACCGAAGCTGTATGAATATTAGCTTAAAAAAGCAGAATTAAGGTTCTGGGGTTTCGCCCAGATTTGTTTTAGGTTTCGCCCTTCGCCCGGCTCGCCTAATAACAATGCCGGAGTTTGACCCATTGTTTGATAAATATAGGCAAATTTGTTTCCTTTGTCCCGCTTTGTTGGTATTTATTTAACCGGTATAGATTACCATTTTATGTATATCTATTGATTTTGAGGAGTTTTCGTGGCTAAGAGGGTACCTAGTAATATGTTTCTCACTGAGATATTTTCAAATGTCAAGTAGAAGAATAACATCGTGAAGCAATCTGCACATGGAACACACGTCTGGAACCAACCCAGACATATTTACCAGTTCATTCCTCTGGACTAGGCCGCCTATGTTGTGGAAATGTATACTTCCTAACTAATAAAACCTAAGTTACGGGCACTACAGTATTTGGAGAGTGTTTTCTGCTCTCGGTTTATATAATAGTGTAAATATTTGTTTACTTTCCATGAATGTAATTACTGTGTTTTGTGGTAAATGAGAAATGTATTTCAATAGTGCCTACCTACTCAATATCTGTATTTTTGGCTATCGGTAATCCTCTTATGCTGTAATCCCCAGCCGGTTTAATGAGTATGAACGATATACATATTATATTATACATTACTACTGATATAATAGTTGAGTTAATAGTAGTCATGGTATTAAGTAATCAACAACAAAACAATTGCGCTATAATTTTTAGTCGTAAGACAGTCAGATACTTTTGTGCCATTACAAGCCAAAGCTTTTAATTACTAGGAAAATATAAAAAATAATTTAAAAAGGAGAGGTATGTATTATAATAAAATATCGCTTATGCATAGTTTTATGACGGTCGAATAAGTTTTAACCGAGAAATAAGTAGTAGTCACTCGTAATGTCCAAACTTACTATTTTTCATTCACTTCATAAGGCTTTAAGCAATAAAAACATATCCCACAAGTGACGCATCAAGTTAGAAGTTGATCTCATGTGCTCAAGATTAGTTGAGAAATGTTATAATTGACTTCAACGTGTCCCGACTCCTTTGACAGTTATTATAGGCTTTAAACTTAACTTGTTCTAAACAATAATAGCATTTTGGTGAAGACTGCTATAATATTCCATTTGTAAACGCAATTTAAAGTTTTGGACCAATGGAAATGGGTTTATTTTTGAAGGGCAATGAAACGGACAATTAATAAACAATCTATCAAAGGTACTCTAGATTGATATCTTTCATTTGTTTAGGGACTTAATACAATTGTTTCTTTTCGATAGTTATGCCGCAGAATTTGGCATCTACAATCGCATATTTCCAAGAATATCTCAATAAACCTTGCAACAATACTATGTACATTGTATAACTGTTAATTGTATTCGATATGTACATTCAGTTAAAACTTAAACGTATACATCAGTTGATTAGATATGTAAATTGGCTGAACGCTCCAAAGTCCTGTCTTGTCCCTTGTTAGCATACATTCGGAGTTTAATGTCTCCGGCACAAACGTCGTCCCGTCGCTCGCTTTTATTCAAAATCTGCGAAAGTAAAATATACAATTAAAACATTAACGAACGTTCTTCCTTTGTTTCATTACCTCGTATTGTTTGTTAAAATCGCTTTCGGGCCCCACACGTCTGTGTAAAATTAATCGTGTATCGCTTCCGGCGTGTTCGCGCGAGATTTACCTCGCGTCTTAGAGCCAACCCACACGTACCACAACCACACGACATCGCAACGACAAAATGTCGTCGAGCAGTGGTTACGTGTGAATGGTGTCGCTGCAGCTTTTTGTAGTTGCGTTGTGGTACCGACAAAATGCCGACGTGGTTGCGTTGTCGCCAGTGATTGACTACGACTGCAAAATGTGGTACGTGTGAATGGTCCAGTTCATTTACAATACGAAATATACGCCCGACCACGCGGTGTGGTTGTGGTTGTCGTGTGGTTGTGGTACGTGTGGGTTGGCCCTTAATATTCATAATGTAATGGCTCGCCTTAATGAGTTATAAAGTCACCCGCGACTCGCGTCACGAAGTCGGTGCAAATTTTTAATGAGTTCCGTAAACAAGGAGTTGTTTGATGTTTATTAATTTATTACCGGCATTAGGTGCTCAGATTGAAACCGCCGCGATTGCAGGACTAGGAGTGCATATAATTACCACTACGCACTAAGCACGCGGCTTATATTGCTAATTACGAGTAGGTAGGAACTGAAATAGACTAGGGAATATGTATGAGGATATTGCTTTATACTGAAAAATGTGCGACTCGGATTCTTGAAGAAAGGATTCCGAAATATTGACTAGCTACTTTGTGAATATTTCAAGCCTAACTGTTGCGTTATTGATATATTGAGCAAAAATTACAAAAATACATTTGTTTTATAAGAGTCCCCCCTTAAATATTTATTTTATTTGTTTTAAGTTAAAGCTATAAATACTTATAGCCATCGCGTTATCTTTCATCTTTAGGTTTAGAACCCTCAAAAACCAGAAACCACTACTAATATTGGTATGACCGCTGAATAAGCTGGCGAACGCCAGTGGTGAGATGATTTACTGTTGACAACAAATTGCATCCCCCGCTGAAAGTGCTGGCATCAATAATATAGGTAAGCCGATTTATGCGGTGCTGGTGGTATACGAAAAATAGATTGAAATTTTAGCATTTGGTTCCACTAAACCTATATTTTTATGAGCAATCAAAGTTTGTTGTTTAATGTGTGGTAATACACGTTTCTTCTAGGTTGTTACTTTTAACGTTAAGGCCTATTTCGAGTACCTAGGTATAGTCTCGTCAAATGACACAAGAATATTGGTATCGCAACAGCGATATTTTCACGTATGGATAAAAGAGACAAGTGATGGTAGGTCAATGGCTAAATATCGACGTGTTAGGCGACCTGGCTATGGATTTGAGTATATTTTAAATCAAATGGCTTCGTAATATGTTTTCATACGAAAAAGTTATCCGCTTGTCTGCGACGAAAAGTCCTCAAACAACACAGCTTCAAATCCACAAACAAACAGAGGAGACGCCAATCCTTTCACTGTGGACTAGCCGCTTACAATTCCACGAACTGTCCATTTGATAGGCCTTCCTAATCAGAATAATGTTGTACAGCTTCCAGGGCCAATTCTATAACCCTGCAGTCTCAATTCACTGAAGTGGTTAAGGTTAATAACTAACCCTATCTTCGAATTATCACTGAACTAAATAATTCATTTCTATCTTGGTTGGTTACTAGGTACAGGTGGATTAAAACGCGCCTTAATTTTGGACTTTAAACGAAGGAAACTTGTAAGTATATAAATATTAAATATATTATTGGTTTCTCGGTCGCAAGCAATGATGTCGCAAGTATTTCTATAAAAATTTAATTGTAGGTGATTGTGGGCTAGAAAAAGATCTAGTTAGTATCCCTAGGAAACCGTGCATTTTTTGTTTCCATTGTCTTAAATCTGCTCCAAGCTTAAGTCTCTCAGATTCTAATCTATAGGTAAGAGCGAAAGTATCTTTCTCGTAATATGGAAACGTGGAGTACAAAATTTTATTAGGCCCGGTATTTGGTAAGCTCTCGTCTCAAAAGTTTGAAGTACACTCGTATTGATATTAGGTAATCGATCGAAACTATAAATTCCTGGTCCTTACAATTAATCCCCTTTAACGGCTCACACCGTGTTGGCGAAATGTTGAGTATCGAGCATTGGAACAGTGGGGCTCGTGTTTCATTAGCTTTTCCTATAATAAAATAATTGAGAGATGCTGCTGCGGGGATGAATCCGGGGTCGAGGGGCGGGCGTCGCCCGGTCCGCCTTCAGTGATCGGCCGCCCTCCCTGGCGCCTGCACGCGTGTCGCCGCCCTACCCAGTGTGCCAAAACACCGTGTGTACCAGGGTGGCATAACCGGTGTGGACGTAGTGATAGTGAGTGGACTTACCGCCGGCCGTTTGGAGTGCGAGGTAGAGCATACGGCGATCCGTCAGCTGTTGACAGGCCACTGATACATCTAATAACGCCTACACGGCTTTTTTACTCGATCAGTCATACTGTCCATTTGTGATATCCATTTCCAATGCCCGCTGGTGATTTTTAATCTAAATAAGCATTGCATAATGGATAACGTATCTGCATCGATCTTACGTCCGATATCGTGTATTTATTTCATAATTTATCTGCTTAAAAATGTATAAGTTATCAATTAAATTAAGGTTTAATTTTGCCAATAACACTGTCGTAACTAACCCCTAAGTATATAGCTTCTACATATTTACAAATTGGTATTTTTGTCGTATGTGTTTATGGTTGTCCACGTTTTCTGTTCATTCCGTTTCTCGGAATTTCACTTTACTGGAAATTCATTAGTGGCCGGAGTGTTTTCGTATCGTAACGGAAAACATTATATACTATGAAAAAATAATGGAATTTTTATTTAGATGAATAAATTAACGTATTCTCTGTGCCCCGAGTCAACAAATTAAAATGATTACGTACTAAATGTGGCGCATAACTTTGCGACGGTTCATCGCGCGATTACATTTTACGCGATAAAAAATATACAATGTCCATTCCTAGGACTCAAAATATCTCAATACTGACCTTTATCAAAATCGTGATAGCGGCTTAATCTTAAAGAGTCAATAAAGAGTATTTATATAACTATAATCTTAGGATGGTAGTATATACCAGCGAAGAAACAAATTCATCGCTTAATAATATACTTTAAAACATTGATAAATTAGGATGTTGTCCATATGTTATTTATAATAATTATTACTATTTAAGTACTAGATGACGCCCGCAACTCCGTTGCGACTTGCGCCCAAATTCGTTTATCGCGCGGGAACCTACATTTTCCAGGATAAAAAGTATTCTATATTATATATTTATTATAGGAGATATATTATGATTACCCGGAACTCAATGTATCTCTATACCAAATTTCAGCAAATCGCTTTAGCGGTTTGAGCGTGATTAATGATTATGAACATTGGCATAGGAATCACCCTTATAAAAATCCTGGGTGGAATAATTGTACAGAGTTTAAACTATAATAATTTGTCAAATTGTCACGGTATATCGATTAATCGTGGTTGAAACCTGTTAGCAACATTTTGTATAGCCTTTTCTATAACGGCACTAGAATTCTCAAGTTGTAATAGCCCTAGAACTTTACCTTGCATCTAAACAATAGGTTGACAAAGGCGAACTCGGTCTTAGTTTGACAGGCGACATAGTAACTTTCGTATATCTATACTATACCTACCTGGAGGTCAGGTCTTTTATTTTTAGACAGTTATTCTTATGCCATAGATTCTATGGCATATTAATGACTGTCTAAAATTAAATGGCATAAGAAAAACTGTCAGTTCTATAGCTGCATAGAGCTATGAAGGTGTGTGTGAAGGTGTTATTTAAAGTTTAAAGATCCTCTGTCCCCACCTATCTAAGGAACTAGACACATACGGGAATGCAAAAAACACATTCGGTCAGGTCGGCCTGCGATCGGATCAGCCTCCCCGTTTATGGAGTCCCTATAAGGGTGCGTTTCCACTGACGCGGAGCGGGGCGGAGAGGAGCTTAGCGGTGCCCGAATTGACCAATCGTGCTATTCCAGCGGAATGACATCGAAGCGGAGCGAAGATTTCGAGCATGGTGATTGGCCAATTCGGCACCGCTAAGCGCCTCTCCGCTCCGCTCCGCGTCAGTGGAAACGCGGCCTAAGACTCGATTTATATGCGTCCGCTCGACCGAGCGGTTTGGACGGTACATAGACTCAAATAAATCGAGCCTAGGGGCACTTATAAATGAATGCGTGTATCTATTGATAATGAAGTTATCAATGGATATTGAGATAAATCTGCTATATCAATTTAGTTTATCCTTCCAAAGCCTCAGTCCAGATTTTTCGATATTGATTTATCTGTTTGTACGCACCTATATAACGCTGGCTAGGTATTACTAACCTTAAAAGGTCAGTAAGTTATGTCTTGGCATGATGACAGGACCTTGGCAAGCTGCACCTTCCTAAACCATGGCTTCGAGTCGATAAACTTTGTCTTGCTATGTTGGTGCATTGCTCCAAAACTTTCAGATTAAGGGTGCGTTTCCACTGACGCGGAGCGAACCAGCGACCATGCTCGAAATCTTCGCTCCGCTTCAATGGAACAGCACGATTGGTCAATTCGGGCACCGCTATGCTCCTCTCCGCCCCGCTCCGCGTCAGTGGAAACGCACCCTAAAGATACCGATCCGATCTTCGCGGCAAGATCGACCGATCCGATTTTTACGTGGGAGAGCCATGCTTCGGCACGAATGGGCCGGCTCGACCGGAGAAATACCACGTTCTCACAGAAAACCGGCGTGAAACAGCGCTTGCGCTGTGTTTCGCCGAGTGAGTGAGTTTACCGGAGGCCCAATTCCCTACCCTATTCCCTTCCCTACCCTCCCCTATTCCCTTCCCTTCCCATCCCTACCCTCCCCTATTACCCTATTCCCTCTTAAAAGGCCGGCAACGCACTTGCAGCTCTTCTGATGCTACGAGTGTCCATGGGCGACGGAAGTTGCTTTCCATCAGGTGACCCGTTTGCTGGTTTGCCCCCTTATTACATAAAAAAAAGCGACTGCGAGTGACAAAAATTTAAATAAATACCACTTTATGGTTATAGGTTTCAAATCGCCCTGCGCCTCGCCAATAATCTAAACAGCACTAATAAAGACAAATCTCATTATTTAATCTATAGCGGTCATTGACTCCCTGTCAAAAACTTGTCATTTTCTATATAAACCGCGATTGACAATGAAGTGTCAGATGTTGTCAATCGCGGCTTTGTAGAAAATGACAAGTTTTTGACAGGGAGTCAATGACCGCTACCGCCATGTTTCGCCGAGTACAGTATAGTATTCTAATTTTTTGACAAGAGACCAGGAGGTTATCTATTTACCAGCTTTATTGATTGTTAATTTACTAACGTAAGGCAATGAAACGCGCTACTCAATAGATAAACTTCGGTCAAAAAACTTCAGAAAGCGCATAAGTCATTCAGGAATCAGGATAAGACGTGTCAAACTCACAGCCGTGTTTAGTCATCAAAATCTAAAAGTAAATAAAAGTGACGTAGAAATTAGAAGCGTCATCGTAAAAACATCTTAATTCTCTCTCTAATCTCAAGATAGGAATCTTGTCCCATTGTTTCGTAATGATTAATACCGCCGAACCGAGTGGTGTATTCGACGAATTAAAAATGGCATGCTTTGATGAAAGCTCCATTGTATCGTGTACTCGAAACCTTTTATCTGTGTAAACGAAAGAATGTTACGAAGTTGCCAACGATGTAGAGCATTTGTCTAACCTGGCGCAATCGACTGCGCCGTTTTTAGCCGCCTTTTATTTTGTGTTCTCTTATTTTTCGAGATTACGGTACAAATTAAATTCTCCTGCCATTACGTTTATGTGGGACTTGGGATGTACACGTATTTCTAAATTATAGATGTTTTCGTAGCTGTTTATTGAGATGAGTTGTGATCGTGTTCTACATGTGATTACTTATATATTCTATTTCTGTCTCTTTGGTAGTATTTGTCCTGATTATGCCTCCTCTTCATGACGGTCAACAAGCGTTAACGAACGTGTAGATGGGAGTAATATTATGTAATCGTCTATAAAAGCCATGATCTATGATCGTGCATGGTATAGGCAGTTTTGCATCACGGTAATCATGGTTATCCAACTCGCCCCAATTTTAGTTGTGACGGGCCAAGGGCCAAGGGGCCTTAGGTTGTGACGTAATCGTTTCTAATCATTACTGACGTCAGCACATGGTCGCCGTTTGTAATTATGTGCATAATGAAATTAGTCTCGCCTAATGAGTTTGGTGCTAAATGTTACTGTCATTAGTGTCCTACGAATTAGATATAATATGTGTCCCAGATCTTATACTCTGGATTTAGTATAGAAATAATTTTATTGTATTAACTTGGTATTTTATACGCTTTATAAGAGTGTTGAATGTGTAAACAGAAAGGAGAACCTAAAACAAACTGCAAGTGAATTCTAAAGTGCCAAAAAACACTTCCCTAAAAAAATGAAGCTCTAGTACCTTAAAATATTTTACGCTTACGTTTGGACGTTAATTATTGTGCAGATCTCAAGCTGGGCTAGTCATATATTACTAATTATTGGAATTGAGAATTTTTTAGTTCAAAAGTACATTTTTATTTGTTGCAGTTTCGATACCAATGTTCGAAAACTCCGTTGTTGTATGTTAAAGAAAGAAATAAAGTAATATTCGGGTTTTTTGTGTTTTGTAGTCAACGAATGTCTTAGACAAATGTATTCTTGAAGAAAGGTAATTTGCATCGAAAAGATCTCTCGATTTTACTTTTGTATCTCTTTCGGGTTGTGTGATGAGGTTGTTACACTTTTATTTACTATCTAGTTGAAAACTGTACTTTTTGCAAAACTCTTGTACAATAACATTAATAAACACGATATTAACTTGTTATTAATTAAATGATATCTGACAATTTAAAATTCTAGGAAATAATTTTCCATTATATATGATTTCTATAGAAAAACAAAGATTTTAGAGCGCAGCAGTGTATTTAAGTATAGATGGAAAAAGTTGTTCCGATGTTAAATCTGGAATAGAGACGGAACGGATAACTTTAGATTACTCGAACAGCCAGGTTGAGCTATGTACGTATCTTTCATTGTCAATAAAATATATGCAACTGCAGTAAGATTGAGGAGTTTTTAACATTCCTCTAACTTGTAGCGAAGTTTAGAAGGAGCAAAATATATTATAGTTAAATTATATATACCACACTATAAATATCATACGATTCGCTTAACCTTCAAGCGGTCGCGCGACGTCGAATCGACTCCCCTCAATACATTTTCCTTGATATTATCGATATTTCTCGTTGAATCCGTATAATTCTCTCAATAGCTTTTCATAATTTATCTATATGTATTTATGTGTAGTTTTCATATAATTGAGGCAAATTCTATGTTTATTTATAAAACTAAGTCGTCGTTGACCGATAACATCGAATGTTATTGCTACATGAAGACAAAATTGGAACAAGGATAAGAAAATTCCGATCACTTTTTCTGCTCCTGTTCACACAAGATAATGCTACTTTGGGTCACCGGATTTTAAAACTAAGTTTTTACAAAAAATACATTTAATTTTCTGGGAGAATCGATTACTTTTAAAATGAGTAATAATTAAATTTATGAAATAATAAATAATATTGAATGAAAAGTGTTTGGTTTCCCAAATTCACCTACGACGTCTTTTAGGTTACGCGCGACTACTGCCGTTACAAAATAGCGCTTGTTAGCATGAAGGTTAACATAGACTTGAGATTAAGTCACCACAACGAAAGATGGGCTACTGTATATTATTTTTATTGTCGAACTACTTTGCATCAACTTTGCATGACATTTTATAATGATACAGGTGAGCTATTTGTGCAAAAAAACAACGTAAACGTATAGCACGAGCTCACCTTTCTAAAAACAGACTTTCAGCAGACAATGTGCTTTCAGCACACAATGAAGTAATTTTCATATGCGACTCGCTCCTACGAAGACTGTCTTTTCATGGTGATGTGGACGAAAAAATTACTCGGAAAATGGAAGTTGGAATATTAAGGTCGCCTGTATCCCTTTTATATCCCATTTTTGCCCAAAACATTTGAGAAAACTAAAATTACAATTATTAGGAATTTTAGTTAATATTTGACGCTAATATTTAAATGGAATGGTTTTCAATTGCAGTTCAAGTAGTTCTGAACTTAAGTGCTTCTGAAACTTAAGTTTTTTTTTTGTGGGGATTATAATTAATTACTTTTAAATTTTAATCAATTAAACATGTTCCAAAATTTGTTTAGATTTCGAAGTAATTGGAATATATTATAAAGAACTTTGTCATCGGATCCCCAACGTCGGCGCTTGCTGTTGACATTACCATCTTTTATCCGTATAAATTAAAGGCAGAGAAATCTTTCGTTTGTTTCTATGGGATATTATATAAGTTGTTTTTACCCAACTGTATCTTCTACTATATAAATGCAATATTAGTGCAGCTTCATTCCTTATAAAACCATAAAATTTTCATGTGAAATTCCAAAGTCAAGCGCATTCTGATAATTATGTCAAAATTCCAAAGCTAACCGCACTACTCATACATTTAATTATGATTAACCTTCAATTTAATGAAGAGTTTGACAGATAATATTGTATGGGGCTTATGTCAAAATTTTTAATTAAGTAATTATATATTTTAAGTAATTTATGATCCACTCTGAGTGCGGCAGTTAGTGTTTGTTTGACGTAAATGACTATATTATTTTAATGTTTAATAGAAAATAGAACAAGTAACGAAGCTGCATTAATGTTGCATTTAAAAGGAGAATCATGGTGCTGGTTCCCAATAATGTACCGGGTGCCTACTTATGATGATGATGCTATAAATCACAAGTAAATATAATTGCTGTTAGTGCCTGATCGACTGACCCGTAACTTACTTCATCACGTAGACCCATCAGTGTGATTATTTCCCCCACAAGTAAAACGCCTGAAAAATATTCCAACTATCAGTTGCATAGCAGTCCTCGTTCAAATAAAAAATATTTGTATCGTAAAAGTGTAGTAAAAATATTTCATTTTACGTTATTAAAAGTTCCGTCGTGGAATTTGTAATAAAATGTCGCAGGGCTCTGCAAAATTCATCAGAAATAGAATTTTAACGTCCGTCCGCTGTCTTTGCTGACCCTTTTGGCGATACTGTAGAGTAGGGGTTCCCAAACTTATTTTTTCTACTGCCCACTTTGAGAACAAATTATGTTTTAGCGCCCCCCATTGTTTCAATTTAAAATGCATCCAGATGAAATGAAATTACAAATCACCCCCCAAGCCTCTACACAACACCCCCATTTTTTTCTAGGTCCCACACCGCCCCCCTTTAGACCTTCAGCGCCCACAAGGGGGCGTTATCGCCCACTTCGGGAAAGGCTGCTGTAGAGACTAGAGTGCAGAGGTATTTTCTTATTGGAGTATAATTTTTCAACGGCACTTGAACTTTATCGTCTTCCGCCACGGAGCGCTCCTTATGCTTTTATATTTTAACTAGATGACCGGTGAATTTCGTATCACTTCGCTCCTAATATGAACCTTCCCTGGACATCTATGAATAATTATTTCGAGACTAAAATCAGCCAAATCGATTCAGCCATTCTCGAGTTTTAATGAGACTAACAAAATTAATGAAAGATAGATGATGTAGTTTCAATGCTCGATTTTAAGTGAAATATATAAATAAGTGAAATATAGTAAAAGACTATGAAATATAATAGGGCCAGGGTCACAATGGGAAGATGCATGGTATAATGGTTTATGGTAGCGATGATGATGATGAATGTAATTTGCGTAGTAGCATATTATGCTTTCCGTTCTTAAAACAACGCCGAAATTCTCAAACTTGTATCTATGAAGAGTCAGGAGTTCTCTCAGCACCATGGTATACCTCGGTGCAAAATCCTTGTTGGTAGCATATGCTCAGAATACATCTCATGAAACCGAAGTCACCACATGTTTTCATATAAATTTTGAGGAGTTCCCTCGATTACTTATGGATTGCTTCATTAGGTCACGACTTTTGAGATTATGATACCAAATTGGGATGATACCCAATACACCAAAAGAAAAATTTTGAAAATCAGTATACAAACGGCCGAGTAATCGTTGAACATTAAAAAAACGAACATAACACCTCCTCCATTTTGAAAGTCGGTTAAAATTGTAGCCTATGTGTTATTCTGATGTATAAGCTATATTATTGTAAAGTTTAATTAAAATCCGTTTAGTAGTTTTTGCGTGAAAGAGTAACAAACATCCATACATACATACATACATACATACATACATACATACATAAATACATACATACATACATACATACATACATACATACATACATAAATACATACATACATACATACATACATACATACATACATACATCCAAACTTTCGCCTTTATAATATTAGTAGGAAGTAGGATAGCTATTTCATAAATTACCAAACGCTGTTTTACTTTATATAGGAGTGCTTACTGAGCCTTCTACGAAATACATCGCTGCTAAGAAATTTCTGTATTTATTTCAGCTTGTGTATTTTGTACTCAAGTATTTCAAAAAGTAGATCCATTTCCTGCTCATATAGAGTCCTGCAATAAGACCAAAACAATCTCGTCAATATGTTAATCTGAAAAGCAATTACCTGTTATTGAGTCATGTTTGATTCGATCCGGACCAGGGCCGCTCTAATAAAAAGGTAAATCGTTCCCAAGCCGGCCGTTCCTCATTTTTTTAGTGATTACAGCGAGTTCGACGGATTCTCTAATCGGATAAATCCCTTTTCCTATTCACTACATTTCGTTTCAGTTATTACATTTATAAAGGGTAAGAAAAGGGTATTAAAGTCCGGGCGACTATTGCCAAAGTATAACAGCGCCGACTTGACAAAAATAAAGTTAATTCTCACTTATAATGTTCGGTTTGTGACTTAGGCATTTGAAACGATGAAATAAATGCGATTAAATATGCTTTATTTATTAGATTTAGTAATATGCAATTGAAGACGGGAGTGGAATAACCAGATAACTACCTTTTTATAACATAAAGGCAATTACTCATTTTCTCCCTTGTAATTTGAACAAACCTTGTAACTTATCTACTTCATCATCTGGCTAATATATGACCATTTTATAGCATAAAATCCTCCATTTATGCAAAAAAACGGCAAATTTCAAACTGTTACTTACCTGGTTCTTCCACTCACTGAATTGAACTGAATGAGATAACTACCGCTTGTTATATTCTCAAAGAAACCCTAGAACTAGTCCTAAAAACGTTCGTGCAGCGTTTGCTCTATCATTATTTCATAGTGAACAGTCACTTCGTAGCCGAGACGGTCTCCAATAGTCATTTGCGCCGGGGGCGTGTTCAATCTTTCAGTTCAAAGACTGTAGATATTATATTCTAGGCTTTTTCTGGTAGTATTCGCCCGCCGCCCGTAGCCCGTCGCCTGTAGCCCGCCGGCCAGGACCGTATTGTTTGACGTTCCGCTCTATGCAGCAGATATCAAATTATTCAGTAAAAAATATTCATTTGGAAAAAGACTGTGTAACGCTGTGTCACCGATTTTTAAGCTATTGCATAGCTTTTATCGCGGGCTTTGAGCGCGGCGACCTAATCAAGAAATTCCGTAACGATAACCTAACAACCCCCACTCCGACCGGCACAGCGGTCGGTGCGTCGGTGCCAGACTTTGGCACGGTGTTTGTGTGCGTGCGACTAGACGTATGCGAATTATAATTGCATTTGTTGATAAAAAAAGCTACGCAATAGCTTTACCGTAGCAGTCCCAGAGTGCGACACGTAGTTTTGTTTATGATTTTGGTAATAAAGATGTCGTTTGTCACCTAAAGTAGGTACGCAAGTACAGATTCCGTTCGTCTGGATCTTGACTGTTTTTTATTCTGTGTATAAATTACACTTTTTTTTTTACTAATATTTTTTATAAACCCAAATTAGGCAACAACAGCAGTTATAATGATTAATGAATGTAGAAACATTTACATGATATTAAACGATTAAAGTATTAACAACATTTCAACTTGATAATAACAAGGAAGTTTTCTATGAAAGCCGGCTTAAGTCCACCCAGTAGGTTGTAAGTACGCTTAGAAATCCTCATGGGAGGCCGGTCCCGCCTTGTCTATAAGAGATTAGGCGATCGGAGGCTCGGGGAAATCTCCTCAAATTGAGCCCAACGGGTATTGGTCGCACGAGCGTAAAACAATTACTTTAAACAACATAAAATAGGTTATTGTTAACAAATCCTAGCTAATTACAATGAAAATATGCTTACAAAAGTTCGGTATCACTTGAATATTTTGTACACTTACGTAGGTTATGATAGATCAGGTATGGTTACAGTGATGTTCAACATTTGGCCGTTTGGCCAAAAAAAGAGTTTTCTTTGTGAATTCTTTTCGTCCATTAAAATGCTCAAAACGAAATTTCTGCTGAAATTGTCCTACAACGTAGGGTGAAGTAGTGACCCTACTTCGGCGCGGTGTCGAGTGTTTAATTGTAAAGGGTCAACATTCTTTCTTTAATATTTAAGACTCCTACACCCGTATATTTTGTTTATATTTTCCGCGTCAGATTTTTGGGTTTTACTCGCACGTTTTCGGTCGTTAATCTACTTAATTGCCAAAAAAGCCTGCCCGGCGGAGCCCCATTATAAAAATTCAATTAACCGTATCTACATTACGTTTACCGAGTCGCCTCTTGTTTACTTTCGAATATTATATTCGGGAGTCTTTCCGACCTGCATGTAGATACGAGTTTTTTGTTTTAGAATTGTGACTTTGTGAGATAAATTACAAACGAGGTGATGATGACGACAAAATTTCGGTATCAATTCAAATTACATGGTGAACGCGGTATACATAATTATAGAATTGGATCTAGCTTGCAGCTAATATTATAAACAGTGACACAATTTGAACACGAGCGGACCGCTTCAGGCGAAACGCAATTGTGTATTCAGCGAACTGTACCGACTGTTTAATGTTAAATGTCGCAACGACCATAACATTTCACGGTCTGTCGATGAAACTTCGCAAATAATCCAACAAAATACAAAAATAAACGCTGTAAATAACTTGTTTATTCTCGGAGTGTATATTGGATGGATTGTATATTTTAGTTGGAAAATTTCAGATCTAATTAATTTTGTTTGATTAGATGAGGCTGTTATTCTCGCTCACGTTGAGAAACTGCCGGCGAATAGAATTCTTAGTACACAATTTCGTACACAATTTCTTGTGTAACCTTGCAGTTATACAAGAAATTGTTTGACGATTATTCCCTAAATTTATGATACTTATGGTTGCTAATTAAGAACAATACATAATATTTGTTTCTGCGTCTAAAATACAGGCCGCCAATTTAAACCACCAAAGTATATCCTTACGAATAAGAACACATAAATATTAACTACGAAAACTAATTCATTGTTTCAGGAATATAACACCTTCCGAAAAATTTTATTTAAATTACATAATATAGCTTAAAATAAAATACAGCGCATACCATAGACATAGTGATTAGTGTTGCCAATAGTGCAATATGGAAGACCAGATTCTAATCGGAAGCTTCAGTGCGTTTCGGTTAAATGGTGCATATCGAATATCAACACCGAGTGAATTAATTGTAACTCGACCACCGAACCGAATATCCAGCCTCGAGACTCGAAGTACTGGGAAACTTTCACGTTAATTCGAGGAAAATCTTCGGTTGGATTTCAACTCTGGGCCTTTGTAATTAGAATCTGTTGGCGAGCATGCAAATAACTTTTGAGTACATAAACGATGGATAGCTGCGGTTATATTAAACTTTCATTTTTGCAAATCTTTTATGGGTTTGATTCCGTGACCCGGAGGGGGATTTCCGGGAGGCTTTGCAGGGAGAATGGGAATTAGAACACGACTATCGTCCTGTTTTGATTTGAATCAGAACTGAAAAACATTGTAAGTATAATGTAAACATTGCTCAGATTGTATATTTTAATGTTAATTCTATATCAGTACAAAAGACTCGCGAATCACGTTTGAGCGTAAACAACTTCCAGTCAAGCACCCCTGAAACTTCGCAAAAATTACCTCGGAATATTCGAGCAGACAATTTAAATGTGGAACTTGTTGTTTTATCAACTTTCGTCGGGCGCTGTCTGTCGTACCAAGTGTCCGCCTACCCTAATTGAGAAAGTTAAGCGGAGCGCGAGAAATTCTTTAAAGGCCTCCTTGCGCCCGGCCGATACCGACTTCGTCCTTCAGATTACAACGATCTCGGATTCCGCCTGCAAATTTTATCCTGAACTTGCTCGTTCGAGTTTGTTATGCTAGAATGAACCGGGGGAACTTATTTGAAACATGTAACTTGTGTTGGAATACGTTGTGTGTTTCTAATGGAGATGAATATATTATTATTATGATAGATATGCATAATATTCTATGTAGTATGTGATAATAATATCATCTCTGTCACATACTTTTAAATTGTAAAAACTTCAAAGTGTATAAATATGACCTATTTGTTTTCATTTTCAGTTTGTATAAAATAGTTTTCCGACAGTGACGTCAAGTGCTTGTTAAATCACTTTTTACGTTGTTTTCTACGTAAGTCACACGTGTATTAATTAATACTAGGGTTTAATAACGAAATGGAGGTATTGAAAATGACACGAGAGGATTAATTGTGAGCGTACACGGGAGTGGATCTTCGTGATCGACACCGTGGCTTGCCGTTTTATTTGTTTGCCTCAACGTCCGAAGTATTTCAGTATATCCATTAGCTGATTAATAATTCGGGTGTAGCTTAGCTGCACTCTGGAGGTTTGGGTTGATAAAATCAGGTGAAAGGCGCGCGTTCACATTAGTAATTCAGTATGTCGTCGAACTTTATATTTAAAAATATTTTTCAATGTTTATGTTTTATCTTAGCTTTTTACGTCATGTCGCAGTCATCTGGTTCGATCTTCTATTTGTGTACGTTATTTAGTGAAGTCGCTGAATGGGATATAGCCGACTTTGTAAATTGTAATGTTTAGTGTTTTGGGTGATCACGCGTTCGCAACATAAAAGTTAACCTTACTTAAAAATTAAAATATATACCTATGCTTATGAATCACAACCAAAATCTAAAATTATCAATATTGTATCGAAAACTGCTGTGTGAAACAAAGTAGAAGGAAACACGCATATATTTATCTCCCAGTAAAATAATCCCTTCTGTGCGAGCGATTTATGTCGACGAAGCCGTAGCATACTGATCGGCGGTTTAACGTTGATTAAAGCTTTTTAATGAGCTCCAGCTTTGAATTGTACTGCCGATAAATGCCTTTGATTATACCTCTACATAATAACCGGAAGCGGGTTGTGGAAACGAAAATTCGTAATTAACTGAGAATCGGAGAATCGAAACACCGCCCAAACTTTACACAGTATTCAACAATTTATGGTTGGTAGCTGAATAATTATTATTAGCTAGTATTGTTTTAATGTTAAACCAAATAGCGCGAGGCTGCAAGTAGATATGAGCGCCGCGCCGGCGCGCCGCCGCCGCCGCGAAAAGGCATCGGCGCGCCGAGCGAGTGAAATGATTCAATGAATCAGTACGAACGAACTCGTTATTATTGTAGACGATGGCTACGCCTTTGTCGTCGTCATTAGAAGAACAAAATGTGGACGTTTTTAAAACCAAACTAGATAAAATTACCATGACCCTGTGTCATACCTTAAATATAAAAGATACCCAAAGATAAAAGCCAACCCACACGTACCACAACCACACGACAACCACAACCACACCACGAGGTCGGGCGTATATTTCGTATTGTAAATGAACTGCAGACTATTCACATGTACCACATTTTGCAGTTGTTGTCGACCACTTGTGTGATACCGACCACATTGCAACCACAAGCGAACTAGTGGCCGACCACATCGCAACCACAACGTTGCGTCGATGCAATGACAGTGCGCGCACACCGCCCGCGCTCTTCCCCCCTCCGTTTCATTGACTTTCATACGTAACCACATCGCAACTACTGGCGACAACGCAACCACGTCGACATTTTGTCGGTACCACAACGCAACTACAAAAACCTGCAGCGACACCATTCATACGTAACCACTGCTTGACGGCATTGTGTCGTTGCGACGTGGTGTGGTTGTGGTACGTATGGGTTGGCCCTTACTTATAAAATATACATATATTATACTAGCTGTTGCCCGCAACTTCGTCCGCGTTGACGTAGTATAATAACAAAGGTGGATAGTTTTCCCATTTTTCTGGTTCCTTATACAAAGGGTAAAAACGGGACCCTATTGCAATGACTTCGCTGTTTGTCTCCAGGCTGTATCTCAAGAACTTCGCTAGCAAAATTTTTGAAATTCTTACAAATTATGTATTTCTGTTGCCGCTATAACAACAATTAATGCTACGAGGGTAGCACTGAAAATTTCGGGAATCAAGGAAGTGACACAAAATTACTATTTAAAAATGTATTTATTGCTTTTCGAAGTATTCTCCGCAAAATTCGACACATTTTTCCATACGATGGAACCAATCATTGAAGCAACCATTCCATTCGGAAGTTGGGGTCTCCAAAATGGCCGTTTTGTAGGCGTCCACAGCTTCTTCAGCTGATGAAAATCTCTGACCACGCAATTTATTCTTTATTTTAGGGAAAGTATAGAAATCATTAGGGCTTAGGTCGTGGCTGTACGGCGGATGGTCTAATAATTCTATGTTTTCTTGCTCTAAAAACTCTTTTGTTCTGTGCGTGGTGTGAGAACTCGCATTGTCGTGATGGTTTGCAGTTCTTTTTACGGAGTTCAGAAACGACCTGTGGCAAACAAATGCTAGCATACCATTCTGCATTAACCGTTCTTTGTCCCTCAAGAGGAATAGTCGCAACATGGCTGGTTTTGGAGATAAACGTGGCCACCATTTTTTTGCAACACTCCGTGAACGAACAATTATTGTTGGCTTTAACTCATTTTAGAATACCCAAACTCGTGACTGGTTTTTTGTTTCGGATTCGTACGCGTATATCCAGGATTCGTCATCTAATACGATGTTGTATACAGCATTTGAGGATCCTGCGTGGAATCTTTCGAGAGTTCTGACGCACCAAGTAACGCGAGCCGCTTTTTGCTCTTCACAGAGCAAATGCGGTATCCATCGGGAAAACAACCTTTTTAAACCTAACTGTTCATGCAAGATTATTTGTATATGACTCATGCCAATGTCTAAAGTTGCCTGAATTTCGCGGTATGTCACATGTCGATCTTCCTCAATCAGCTTACGCACAGCATCAACGTTTTCTTGGGTGACTGCAGTTTTTGGACGACCTTGACGGGGATCATCACTGAGCTTGACACGTCCACATTGAAATTCAGCAAACCATCGATAAATTGTGGTTTTGGATGGGGCTTCATAACCAAATGCAGAAATCATCCGGTCAACACACTGTTTTTGTGTTAAACCACTTCGAAAGTCATAATAAATCATCGCTCTAGAATTTTCTCGAGTCAATTCCATTTTCTCAACGACTAAAAAAGTTTGACAAGACCTTGTGACAAGACCGAGAATCTTTTTTTAAATAAATAAATGGTATTCGATTTTTAAAACCAAGGACTTTTCAATTAAAAAGATTTTAATAAGACAGGAACAGTGAAAATATTTCATTCCCGATACTTTTAGTGCAGCCTATGTATCAAGCAAGAAATAAAACAAAACAAAATTAATTAAACCTATTTAAGGGGGCTCTCATACAACAAACGCTACTTTGGCCTTTTTTGTTCGACATAAAATATATTGGCAACAGACAGGCACTTGACAATATTATGACCACAAAATACTTAATTATTTGTTCGTCTTAATTTGTTTGTTCTATTAGGTACTGATATGTTCAAAATAATACATTTACACCCTCCATCACCCCTTATTTTATCCCCATGGGGGTTGAATTTATCCAAATCGTATTTAAGCGAACGTCTTCATCATAGAAGCTCAAATCGAAAGTCTAAGAAAATTTATAAAAACATAAAGAGTAACGGATGCATTAGTATAACTAAAAACTGCTTCCAGAATCCCTAAAACGCCAGAGCCCAGCAGAGTACAGCTAAAAGTTGCAAAGTTGGCTGTTTTTATCACCAATGTGCTAGTTGGGCGATATTGATATCGAGCAAAAATTACCAAAAAAATCACGTTTGCTGTTACATGGGAGCCCCCCGTAGATATTTAATTTATTTTGTTTTTAGTATTTTTTATTATAGCGGCAACAGATATACATAATCTGTGAAAATTTCAGAAATCTTGCTATAACGGTTTTTAAGTTACAGCCTGGAGACAGACAGACAGACGGACAGACATCGAAGTGTTAGTAAAATAGGGTCCCGTTTTTACCCTTTGGGTACGAAACCCTAAAAACAGATGAAAGTAGCATTTGAGAAACGCCGCCGACGGCGCCGCCAGGTTTTGCCGGTATCGGAATTTCTAATTTACTAAATATTATAGACTTCGGATTCATAATATCAATATATTACATGTACCTATATTAAATATACACCTACGTGTCGCAGGTAACTAGTATAAACTTACAATAATGTTTTAAAGAGCAATCGAGAACTCTCGACGATGAAATTTCTGAACTACGAGTATATCGGGAATTCTTGTGGCTTATCAACTCAGAAAATTATTATAAATTATAAGCTGACACGTGCCTCGCATACATATTGACTCTCGAACACTTAAACCACCATGACATGCTTAAAACTCCTTCATAAGGAGTTCAGAAAACACCTTGTTTGTCCTCTTTTATAATCCATATTTACGTAATATTTTTGTAAATACTAGTGTCTGTAAGTTACCTCTTCAAGATTAAAATTTTGGATACCAAATATAATAAGCATTATGTATTTATATTTTATATAATATATGAGTATCTGGAAAGGACAGTTTTTATAACAAAGAAACTATTTTTGATATAGATCTTAGGTCGCCCTCGCACACATCTTTATTTTAAACTTATTTTTTTTGTTATAAACTTGGAGAATGAAAATTCTTTTGCTCTTACGCCAACATTTTTTATATAATTTATTTTTTACTAGTTATTGCAGTCACGTATTCATTCGAAAGGATAGCCAGCAGTTGTATAAAGGCGACGCTGTATTTAAATTCTGGGGGTAAACCATGATTGAGTACAAATTGAAGCAGCGCGGTGCATCCCCGGGCGATCGCTTGCGCTGTTGTTCAACAAATTTTGACTTAAGGTGACGCCGCGTTAAGGCCATCCCCCGAGCAAACGACCTTGACGGTTGACCATACATTTGACGCGTTGCCTAGATCGCACAAAAATCCTATTTTTTTTACTTATCTTAGTTCAAAATTAATCTAAAAAAAATTTAAAACGGGGAATATGTAGTTAATGAAATTGTCTATCTATTGTCGTGTGTTTCAAATAAATGTAATTTGTAAATACTAGGGAGATCTGAAAGTATGCTTCAATTTTAATAAATTGGTATTACTTTAGAAGCTAAGCTAATCATGAGTATAATAAACAAAAATAGAAAATTTAAAACGGGGAAATGAATGTTGATATACTGAAGATTGCTGTATTTTTATTATAACTTTGTAGCTTTCAAATTATGAGTTTATAAGGCTCTAAATACGGTAAATTACGGAATCTCCGTAGGGAAAGGCCCTTAAAGTAAAAAACCGCGTTGGATATGTTTTAGATTGCTTGTTTTCTATGAGAGGCCAGCCCGTCCTCTCATAGAAAACAAGAAATGGAACAGCAAGAAATGGAAAGGGCGTAAGCGACAAAATGGTTTTTGTCGCGTAATTTAAAAACCATAAATATATTTCATATAAGCTATGTGCAAATTAAAGTGTATGCTTGAACCAATCTATATACAAATTTCGGAAGCTTAAATCACTCTCCTCTGTTGGCAAAATTAGAACCCCTTTTTTTACAGAGGTCTTTTTGATTGATTATTCTGTGTTATAAAAGTTGACCAATTGTGTTACGCTATGGGTAATTCAAAGACAAAGACATGATGAATACTGACAATGAACTTTAATTTCTTAGCTTTAGTCATTGCTGAGAAAAATCGATATCGCTACAGTCAAATTATCAAACGCGTCGCCTTAAACAATTTGTGGTTTCCGGAGTTTCTTTAACCGACTTACATTCAAAGTTAAAATACTACCTTACTAATGTGAGGATAGATTGTACAATTTCAAATTTATTTGTATTTAGTATAAGGATATTTTTATGTATTGGCAATACTAACGCGAAGTTGGCAATACTGAGAGTGGTGGCGGGTGAGTTAGCATTGGTACCTTCAGATTGTACAAGACAGGTCTATAATTGTAGAAGGAAATATAATATTTTTCTTTATCTTTCAAGCTGCTCCGAATTCTCTGAAAAAGGTCCTTGGGATAATTTCGGATTACTTGTTTAATCTACTTTTAAGTTGTGTTCAGCTGTATCTATATTTTAAGTTACTGTATTATTTCGTGGTATGTGGCGAGCGGGACGACCACGGCTGGAATAAATAAAAGTATTCGCTGGTATTTCGAAGCTCCTTTTACCCACATACTCAAAACTTTCCACACGACAACATTTTACGTCATACTTTCTTTAAATAAATGAAATTGTTTAGATACATAAATGATGTGTTTAGAAAATAAGGTTTCCAATGTTACAATATTATTTCTCGATTTTCTTTATGTAGTAGATATCTAACCAATAAAAATATATTTTTGTTTCAGTGTAACCTTTAACGCAAGATTAAATGATATTACAAGTTAGAATTTTTGTTTCAATAACGTAGAAAAAGAATCTATGACGCCTAAAAATCTTTTACATTTTGTCTTTCACATATTTTACACAAAACCAACTCTTTATTTTCATACCGTTTATTACCGAGCCGCAGATAATTCAAGGGATAGATTTCATTCGCCAATTGCGTTTACATAAAGTATTTTAGGGTTACTGACAAATTAATTGAAATTAATTCTCTGAAACGACTTTGCGAAAGAGATTTCTGTGGAGTAATGTAAAAAGTTCCCTCGAATATGACCTTTCCAATTATTTATATGCCGGCGGAGAGAGATCGGGTCGGCGGCGTAAATAATTTGATTGGTCGCTCACAATGGTTCGCACAAGTATGGGCGAAGGGCTGAATACGTCATGATTGAGGGCTGTTACGTGAGTCCCCGTACTCGCTATTCGGCACAATGAGCCCAATCAGTACCGAGACTTCTCGGCGTCGCTAATTTCATGTATTCCTAGTAATATAATCTATGTTCATTCTAATATTATAAATGCGAAAGTGTGTCTGTGTCTTCTAAACATTAAAATTTATGTTGTCTCTTCACGCTGAAACTGCGTAACTGATATTGATTAAATTTGGTATTAAAATACTTTAAATTTAGATAGAGGCTGTAGGCAGTAATCGAAGATATAATCTACCATCCTTGCTCAATTAATTAATGCCTGCGCGAATGAAACTGCGGGCAACATCTAGTGTTGAAATAAACGTTTTAGGACACTACATTCCACTTACAATTCGATTTCCAATTAGTTTGGCACGCAAATTGTAATACTTTTCTCGTTGGGGATTTAGCGTAAAACTAAATTTAGAAAATTTTGATTAAATCTCGCGTTTCGTACCTATGTACTACGTACAATTTAATAGAGTGCAACTCAATAACGCGGGCAAATAAAGCGCGGTTCGGTAATACAATAACAGATCCCGCAAAAACGGGATTTTCCTGCGTTTATGAGGTTCGGGATCCCGGGAGTATACCTACATCATTTTCTGGAGTGATATCGAAATCTTACTTGCTTGAGGTGCAATATTTTTTTCGATAGAGTACTTTTATTTCATATTGTAGGTAAGCTATTGCGGGGATTATGGACTTATAATAATGGCTGGAGAACGCATTCAAAGTATGTAACTTTTTTGTATTATCTTTAATAGTACGGGAGCCCTAGAACAATTTTTTTTTTGATTACTAACAAGCTTATATTCCGTGACTGGCTTCATTTTGATAAGACGCCCAACATTTTTCTCTTCGAAAATTCACGAAAGTGGTAGCTAACAGAGATGAAAGGACAAAAGATGTCGATTTGGTGATCCTGAAATATTTATAACTAACAGGTTGGTTTAGTGTTTAATGTAAAGATAACTATCTAAATGATAGGAAAAAACCTTTGTCCTACAAAATATATGGTTTGATCAAAGAGTTCCCCCTCTTTCAACATGTATCGATGACGAGTCAGAAAAAAATTATTACTAACCAGCTGATTTTTTGTATAATAATTGGCTAATATTTATATAGTTGAACAGTCATATTGTCCCCCAAATACCGTGGTACGTTATCCCGGTCCTACGCTCTAAAGTTGTTAATACCATGAGACTATTTTTCTCATTACTAACTGTAGGACAAAAATATTACATAATAGCTTAGTGTATTCTCTGCTTAAATAAAGCAATGTCCTACAAAAAACCAGGTATGTATCGCTAGTCCGACAAGATTCAAGAATGGTCATTTTTCGTTTTCCTATTTGTAACATAATAATTAAGATACGGTATACAATCTTTTTAAAATTTAATTGAGTTTATTTATAAGGAACAATAATTGGTGTACTTAAGTACTTATTTGTAATGAAAAAAAAAAATTAATCTTCTTCAACTGTGTCAAAAAATTATTCCGGGGGCTACAAAAAGAGATAGAGACCTGAATACAAGCATACTATGCAAAAAGAGCAATGAAAAATAGACCCGAATACATAATATGCAAGAATTTTGTGTAATTCAATTAATGTCAACGGGTATATTTCGTAAATTTGAGCGTTAAGCTTGTTTCATACTACGCTATAATATAATAGCATATAGTATATAGTATATAGCTCATAGCACAAGAATATCGTGCAGTATACATTGTTATGGACACGTTCACACTGCACTGTACTGTACTGTATATTATTGGCTTGCTATACGCAATGTATGGTGCGCGATATTCTTGTGCTTATGAGCTATATACTATATTATACTATTAATTATTATATTATAGCGTAGTCTGAAACCAGCTTTAGTGTTTCGTAGCTATTGACATATTTTAGTGTGCGAAAAGGAACCGAATTCAAAACGGTTCAAGTATGGGAGTTACGTTTCCTTACGCCGCGTTTCCGCGAGTTTCTTACGCCGGTTCTTCTCGCCGGGGTAGTTCCCGAACCGCGGTGGTAGGCATCAGGTAGACATTCTGAAAAAATTTGATTCAAATTTACTCAGAAATAAAACATTTTTGTTTTCTTAGTTTTAATTATTCGTAGATAATTTCCCACAAATATTATCATGTTTATTTGTACAAACTTAAAACTAAAATCTTACTTTCTACTTAAATAATCCTTTTTTCTACAAATATTAAAAATGCTAAAGATTGTGAGTGTGTTGCTTTATACAATTAAACTTAGTGCTACGGTTACCAAGGTGGCAATGTAACCCATCAATCCCCAAGCGGAACCCGGCTGCCGCATAACAATAATTGAAAATAGGTAGATATATTGTGTCAATCTGTACTACTACTTTCAAGCGTAGGACTGAGATAACGTACCACGGTGTTTTGGGGGACAATATGACTGTTGAACTATATAAATATTAACCAACCAATGTACAAAAAATCAGCTGGTTAGTAATCATATTTTTTTAACTCGTCATCGATACATGTTGAAAGAGGGGGAACTCTTTGATCAAACCATATATTTTGTAGGACAAAGGTTTTTTCCTATCATTTAGATAATTATCTTTAGATTAAACATAAAATCAACCTGTTAGTAATTAATATTTTAGGATCACCAAATCGACAACTTTTGTCCTTTCTATCTCTGTTAGATACCACTTTCGAGAATTTTCGAAGAGAAAAATGTTGGGCATCTTATCAAAATGAAGCCACTCACGGAATATAAGCTTGTTAGTAGTTAAAAAAAAATTTGTTCTAGGGCTCCCGTACTATAACATTAGAATAAAATTCATAATAACAAAAAAATATAGTTGCGACATGCAGATTAAATAAAAACAGGTCTCTCGTTTCATTTAACCTAGAAAAACATTTTTTCCATTATACCGTGACAAGTTAATTTATAATAATCGCGTATGAAGTATAAAAAATATAATACAAAACGATATCTGAATGCAAAGCAGTTGTTTGCCGTGATCGTGTGTAGGCGTGAAGATCACGCTTCGTATGTAAATCGGGCGGGTTAGATAGGGATGGTAATCACAACATCGATGTATGTGTATTTACACTCCCTCATTAGTAAATACAGTCGAGGAAGTTTCGCGTTACTCTACTTTAGTATAAAATTACCTCTGTTTACTCGCAAATATCGGAGATTCTGTATGTATTAGAGGCTTTGTATTATGTTACATAAAGATAGGAATAAAATTACGTATTGTTGGTTGAGCCTTGTACTAATATGTATTCTGTGGTTTAGCTAAGATGATCGCTGTACTAAGATGTAGTGCCATATAGTGGGTTAGTATTGCGCTAAGTACTAGCGTGACCGGACACACGACCTCAGAATCAGGAAGAGGTCACATGAGACTCACATCTAATGTCAAATGTGACCTCTTTTCTATATTTTGACTCATGAACGTTTAATATAAGTGTTTACGAAAGTGTAGAGCAGAGAATATTCGTCTATGATTTAGTTTGACGAATTCTTGATACTTATAAGCTCGTGACAACATCGCAATCATGGCGACAGTCATGGTTATCCAATAAGGCTGAAAGTTGAGAGGGGCCTTAATTAGGAAGCCCGTTAATGTTTGCTTTATTCCCAAAGTAATTGTACTATAAAAAATACAATGTGAAATTTTTCATATTATAACATAGCGGGTAGGCTGTATTAGAACAGCAAGTACATTGTTTACCGGCCGAGGCAGCAAAACAAAGTCTTTAGCCTTATATAACCTAGTCGACGGCACCAAATTGAGGCAGGTTAGTGGCGTAAAATATTTCGAGCAGGTAACATAATATCGGTGCAATATTGGGTTTATCGTCGATTTTTAGCTCCCGGCTAGCGCTAACGATTAGAGTCGAGCTCGGCCGGTTGTTGCCGTTTACTTTTACAGCGGTTTGGCGAGATTTTACCGACTGAATACATAAATCACACGCGCAGTTTGATGCGATACGTGTATCCGAAAATTCTACAAATTTTTTGACCCAAATATCGAGTTGCGTAAAAAACGTTTGCTGTATTACCGGGCTTACAAACGCATTTAAGTATATGTTTAAACTAGCCGTGCCCCGCGGTGTTACCCGCAGTTTAAGTGATATATAATAAAAGACTATGAAAAGTACCAATAATAGGGTCAAAACGGGACGATACATGGTTATATAATGGTTTGTGGTAGTGATGATGATGAATGTAATTTACATAGTAGCATATGCTATCCGTTCTTAAAACAACGTCGAAACTCCCAAAGTTTATCTATAAAGAGTCAGGAGTTCTCTCAGCACCTTCCGAACCATGGTATACCTTGGTGCAAAATCTTACTTGTTGGTCGCATATGCTTAGAATACTGCTCACGAAACCGAAGTCACCACATGTTTCCTATATGGAATTTTGAGGAGTTCCCTCGATTTCTTATGGATCCCTTCATCAGGTCACCATTTTTATGAATAAAGTACCAAATTGGCATGATACCCTATACACCAAAAGAAAACATTTTGAAAATCGGTTCACAAACGGCGGAGTAATCGTTGAACATAAAAAAACAAAGATAACACAACCCCCATTTTGAAAGTCGGTTAAAATTGTAGCCTATATGTTATTCTGATGTATAAGCTATATTATTGTAAAGTTTCATTAAAATCCGATCAGTAGTGTTTGCGTGAAAGAGTAACAAACATCCATACATCCATACATACATACATCCAAACTTTCGCCTTTATAATATTAGTAGGATAGGATAGTAGGATATTTGAATATCAGCGGTACCTTGTACTAATATGTATTCTGTGGCGGTACCAGATTCATATGGCGTTTTTTTGTTTATTATTTAAATTTTATTGCAGTGAAAGCTAGTTAGTAAAACGCCTACTAAAGCTAAAGCTAAAATGACAAAAGTGTAGAGTTTGTAATTTAGATTCCTTTCGTAATGATCTGCGTAAGCAATATTTGTTTAACCCGTCGATCGTGGGAAAAGGAGACACAATAGATATACATTAGTCTACTTATGTACCTACGTCCTACATTCGAAAAATGTACAATGTACCTTGGAAATTGATTCATAGGCAGTTGACAGACCTACATCATTTGGTCGGATTATGTCAATTCAATACTAGTTATGAACTGTTGACTGAGTTTGACATATAGCGACCAAATTACACAGGTCCGCAATCTGCCTATGAATCAACTTCTCTGATATTACTTACATAAATGTGTTCGATCCCAATACATTTTACAAAAATATTATTTGTTGTGAAGGTATTGTTAAAATAACAGAAATTCAGGCTCCAGTTCCGCAGACCGCTGAACCGTGTCTGTGGTCTGCGGAAAAGTAATTTCGTTACAGTGACTCGGTCGTGAGGCGTGACATATACAATGTTTCGCCTTTATCATATCGTATGCTGTTCAATAGCTACCTGAAAAATCACTGTATTTAACAATTTGCGCAACATGAATAATCGAAATATTATGTAATATCGAAACTTATCACTTAATTTGTACCAAAACCAGAACAAGTTTAAATATCGATTAGAAATTAGGTACCGTACATCGCATAAGTTACAATACACCGTTTTAAGATTCGTCAAACGGAATGCAGATACGCTATCCATTTTGCACGATGCTATTTATGAAATTCCTAACTTTTCCTCTCATCATAGAAACTAGAGGACAGTAGATAAATATTAAAATGGATTGATGTAATAGAAATAAATCGAGCAGTGAGTGGTGGAACAGGTAGCGAGTAACGGAGTGAACACTATGGAAATATACGTGATGGTGGGAATGGCTGTTCTCATCTATACTCTCCTGGTAGTTCTGCTCAAGGGCGACTGCTGTAAACCGAACGACAAGTGCGAATGCGAGGAGTGCAGGGACATGTCTCAATCGAGTAATCAGGCGTTCACCCCCACGGTCTTGTCGGTTTCGTCTCGAGTCGACATTATCGATCGCTCTTAAACGAGTAAACGTTCTTAACTCTTCAATCTAATATGCTAAGTTTAGTGTACTAGTGCCAAAAGTATTGAGATTAAGCTTAACTGACTTCGTTAGTGTTTAAAAGTGAGTGTGAGTGATGGTGGGGAGGTCGTTATGGACCCCCTAGCCCGCCTGATGGAAGGCGCGCCGCTGCCGAGCGTGCTCGGCGCTACCAGGGACACACGGCCGCGAGGAGCTCTGGTGCACGCCAGCCTGGCTGCGGCGCCGCACCTCGGGGACAAAAAGGGCAGACACCTAACAGGCACCTTCTGTCTCACAGGAGACACCATGGAGGGCATCATACAATGTCTCGTCTTTCTAAAAGCTTTTTCGGTGAGTGTTTATCGTAGTCTGATGTCATATCTAGACACGCGGTAGCGTGTAAAGCCAAGTTCCAGCATGATAGAACTGGCGAGCAGCACTGCACTGGCGTGTGTAATATTACACGAACCATTTGCAGCTACTTTTAACGCCCTCATAATTCAGAAACTATTTCACATAAACGTTTCAAATTTGGCTCATATAATGATACTTGCGAGATAAATATATGCTCTAAATTTCATAAGCGCAGCTCAAACGGTTATTAAGGTATTAACGTCCGAAAATCTACATTTTTATCACTGACTGACTGACCTATAAATTCAAAATTCTAACCCAGTTCCAGACGACCTAGAAGGTTGAAATTTGGAATCCAGCTCGGTAATTGTGTGTAAGCGTAGGGAAAAATCAGAAAACAAAAAAAATCGGTCAAGTGCGAGTCGGACAGAGCGAAACTAGGCAAAACTTGTGTTTTTTGTATGGAGACCCCCCTTAAATATTTATTTTATTTTACTTTTATTATAAATTATGAAAGTAAAAATATAATTAAAGATTTTGTGAATATTTCAAGTGCCTACCGGCTGTCATTATTGATTTTGAGCAAAAAATACCAAAAAATCACGTTTATTGTATGGGAGCTCCCCGTAAATATTTATTTGTTAGGTGAAGAAACTTTAGGAAATTAATAGAAGGTGACTTTATGGAGTGTGTCTGTCTGTCTGTTACCTCTTCACGCCCAAACTGATTGTATCGATTGTTCTTAAATTTGGTATGGAGATATAGTTTTGAGTCCCGGGAATAGACATAGAATTCTTTTAATCCCTGTCTATTTGTCTGTCCGTCTGTTCGTCTGTCCGAGTATCCGTCTGTCCGTCTGTCCGTCTGTCCGTCTGTCTGTCTGTCTGTCCGTCTGTCCGTCCGTCCGTCCGTCTGTCTGTCTGTTAGACAGCTATAATAATAGCTACTTAACTTCCGCACAATAAGTTGTACCCTATAGTTAATGGTTGGAAATTTATGTTATACCGTATTATTCCAATGCAATGATGGTAGCTGCTTTTTCCATTCGATTGGATTTTCTTTGTTTTATTCGACTGATATTCAACAAGCATTAGGGGCTGTTTCCCCACTTCCTGATAAGTGTCAGATAGGCTGTAGGAATATCCACAACTTATCTGATAGATGAAGGATCTGTCAGTTAAGTTTCGGATAGACTATCCACATCTTATCTGACAGATGAAGTATCTGCCAGATAAGTTGCGGATAGCATATCCGACACTAGTCGGGAAGTGGTAAAACAGCCCCTTAAGGTTGCGATTGAATATAGTCGAATATTATGTTTGTTTGAACTGGAAAGATGGCGTCTACCCTTGCTCGGAATGTTTTCTTTACAAAAAGTAATGATATCCCACCAAAAACATAAATGTATAAATTGAGAGCCAAGTTCCATACAAACATTATTCTTGTCTATGGACTTCGCCGTAAAAAGGATGGAGATCTAAATGAGTGCCAAGTTCTATGGAAAATCGAAATATGTATGTATAGGAACCAAATAACATTATGAACAAATTATGGAGTCTATTTCTTTGCTTTATTGAATATCTATAACAATTGATGTTATTTAAACAATGTGAGATCTTAAACTAGATTAGATTTGACTTGGCTAGTTTTCATCAGAATTAAAATGTTCAATAACTTTATGAAATGACTGATGTAATGAAAACTGGCCAAGTTAGATCTAATCTACTTAAAGATCTCACATTATTTAAATAACATCAATTGTTATAGATATTCAATAAAGCAAAGAAATAGACTCTATTATTGTTGATAATGTTATTTGGTTCCTATACATACATATTTCGATTTTGAATAGAACTTGGCACTCATTTAGATCTCCATCCTTTTTACGGTGAAGTCCATAGACAAGAATAATGTTTGTATGGAACTTGGCTCTCCATTTTTACATTTATGTTTTTGGTGGGTTTCATCATACTATCATTAATTGTGTCTTTTTGAAATATCATGACGTGCGAATGCTGATGATTCTTTCTATTTCCACGTTTCAACCAGAATAACCGTTACAAAATTTAGTGCTATCTGATGGTTAGCGGTTGCACATAGTGAAATAGGAAACAACCAAAACTCGTAGCTTTCAGCATGATTGAGTAAGCAACATGTTACTGACTTCGGAATTTGGATATCGTTGTTCTGTCGATGTCGGTTACGCCCGCGCCTCTCGCCAGCTCAATTTGAATAAAATACTATGTCGGAGTGGAGTGTATTTCGTGTTTCTATCACACCGATTGGTTCAATACTATCATTTCACATAGAATAGAGATACAGACTTTTAGTTAGATATTGTCTTTTAGCCCCGCCAGCGACTAGCGAGAGTTAGCGAACGGAGCGATTTACGTATTGCGAAAAACTAAGGTTGATTCATATTTTTAAGATTTTCTGCTAATACCTACAAGTTCCAATTACTTATTAATTGGGACTTTAAAGAATAGCAGAATATGTCAAATGATATATTCTGCTTTTCTTTGATTTTTTTAATCCATAAATTATTACCTACAAGAATAAATATATCTTGTAATATAAATATCGTTACGTTTCTGTATCAGATTATTATTGTTCAATATCTAAAACGTCCGAACCATTGGTTCTGTGTGTGTGCGATGAGATAGAAAATCACACGTCATCATAGCGTCGAATATTCGATGTGTTTGGTGACGCGCGGCGCGACAGTATCATTCCCATTTTTATAACTTTACACCCCCTCCGCCCAATAACGATCCAATATTTTATTTTTCCTGTTCGAGCCATACTCTATTATAGAGACAAGTTCACGGCTGAGCAATTATTTTACGAGTGAAAGTGGCATGTTTGAACCTTTACGAACACGTAGAGTTTCTCTGATAACTATTTTGATATTTCAAAGTTGGGATTTTCTAATATTATGATTACTTCAGTATCAATATAATCACAAGATCAGTTTTTAAATATACGGGCTTCGTACCAAAATCTTCACTTAATATCTGCTTAAGTAATCTTCAAATGTCTCGAATTGTGACTGTAAACACTCAACATGAACTTCTCGCTTTTAAGGCGCTCTAAAAGAAATAGGTGCTAAAGTCCGGGAAACTGCAGATGTGTGAAAATACAAAATGGACTCGCGTAAAATGATTTTTACAACGAGGTTGTTACCGCGACGCCGACATATTCGAGAGATAAAGCGCTACGATATAAAAACGAGCACAAACTTAAACTGCGTGGAGTCGCAGGTGGAGTGCTCTCGTAAAAACGAGTGTACATCGAGCGCGAAGGCGACGCAAAATGATCCTAATTTCGTTAACAATATCTTTAAGCGGCGCGTCCCGGCTTATAATTTCGTTAACGTTCGACCGAGTTAGCTTAAGCCCTTCCCGACGCTGCCCGGAGCCGCCGGATCGGATGTTACGTTTTAAAAGTAAATTAAACGAAGCGTAATTAATTTGAATTAATGCAGCATCAAAATAAAAGTATTCGCGGCTATTTTCGAAAAACAAATTTAATTTATTTGGAGACGTTTCAAATTAAGAGCGAAAGGCATACCTGACGTCGCACAGTGGTCCGAAATCGCTAAATAGTGGACATTCGCAAAAAAGTTGGATTTTGGTGTGGAAAAAAATACTATTCGATAGATTTTAAGAAGAGTAACAATAAATCCTTAATAAGTTTTTTACAAAAATGTATTTTTTAGGTGAAAAAAAAAATACGAAAATGTTGTATGGGAAAGAATCTATAAATTGATTTTTTTGCAAAAACTACTTAGGGCATTCTGGTTGATTTTTGAAACAAGTTCTAGTGGTATTTAAGGTCTAGAAAAAAAAATACGCAAATTTACGTGCAGCCTTTTGCAGTAGAGGGGTTCAAAATTTTGAAATAATTTTACTAACTTTTTAGGTGTGGAAAAAATACCATTCGATAGATTTCTTAAATAGTAACAATAAATCCTTAATAATTTTTTTACATAAATATATATTTAAGGTGAAAAAAAAAATTACGAAAAATTCTGTATGGGAAAGAATCTACAAATCGATTTTTTGCAAAAACTACTGGGCCATACTGGATCATTTTTGAAACAAGTGAAGTTCTAGTGGTATATAAGGTGTAGAAAAAAAAAATACGCAAATTTACGTGCAGCCTTTTGCAGTATTTTTTATAATATAATATAAAATATTTCAAAATTTTGAAATAATTGTACTTACTTTTTAGGTGTGGAAAAAAATATTATTCGATAGATTTATAAAAAAGTAACAATAAATCCTAAAAAGTTTTTTGCATAAATGTATTTTTAAGGTGAAAAAAATAATTACGAAAATTTTGCGTGGGAAAGAATCTATAAATAGACTTTTTATAAAAACTACTGGACCATACTGGATCATTTTTTAAACGAGTAAAGTTCTAGTGGTATGTAAGGCTTAGAAAAAAAAGTGCGCAAATTTACGTGCAGCCTTTTGCAGTAGGGGTTCAATTCAAATGAACCAGAATGCCCTAGTAGTTTTTGCAAAAAATCTATTTATAGATTCTTTCCCATACAACATTTCCGAAATGATTTTTTTTCACCTTAAAGAATACATTTTTGTATAAAACTTATTATGTTACTCTTTTTAAAATCTATCGAATGGTATTTTTTTCCACACCAAAATCCAACTTTTTTGCGAATGTCCACTATTTAGCGATTTCGGACCACTGTGCGTCGGGGGAAGGTATCAGGAGACGTTTGTGCTTATTTATTTAATGAAAATATAATGAAACAAGGAAGCCCCGCTCGCTGTACAAATATATTTCGATGATAATACTGGATTCCTTTCGAACAATTTGAACGCCGATTTCATTTGATTTTATTTCAATAATTATCGAATTTAATAAATATATATATATATTAATACGCGAGCGAAAAACTTTGGATGGATTTAATGCAAAAACCTTAAAAAATGTTTTTTCAATTAATTATAAACAATTAAAAATTCATTAAATTTCAATAATGTCACGTGACTTATAAACGCGCCATGATTGAGATGTGACGTCATAATGTTATATACATTTCAATAGTATACGGCAATATTAACCTTATTTCGTTGATGTTTAAGGTCAAAATTGTTTGCGCTACTATAATGCCATCTACGTAGCTAAACTTTTTAGTAAATCCACAATAAACTGATGGCTCCTATGACTCGAAATAAGAAATGTCTTAAGTGCCCGTTTTGTTTATTGTAAAACAAATTCTATCTTAAGAACTGAGGGTGTGTTTTGGTTTTCAGTTTAAATAAATTGAAGGCTTATTTGGGTTTAGAAGTACGCGTCCAATCAAAACATTCGTTAGTTAACCAATTCGTGGTATGTCAGTTCTACTGTTTTTATTGTTCTGTGGTGAAAAATAACATTATGACGTCGGGGTTCGACAGCTCCCGCACAAACACGCGCTCGGGTTTGTGCGGGAGCTGTCGGCGTGTCTTCCAATTTTTATTTTGAAATACATTTGAATTATTGTGAAAAAAAAATATGTTTTGTTATAAAACTTATATATTATGATCTTTCCATTTATCACAAAAAAAAATTTGTTCAAATACCCAATTATTACACGGCCAGTCTGTCATCATTTGACTTTATTAATCTGAGACTGTCGCAGGAATTATGTCTAAAAAATAATAATGTCAATATTTTGACAATAGAATATTAATAGAAAAGCGTTGAAATTTGAAATTTATAATTTAATTTTTAATTTGAGGTCGAATTTCGACCATTGGGCGATCTCTAGTACTCCTAATTGAGTTTCCTCGACTCGGCCGCAACCCTCTTTTTAGAGTTCCGTAGCCAAATGGCAAAAAACGGAACCCTTTTAGATTCGTCATGTCTGTCTGTCTGTCTGTCCGTCCGTCCGTCCGTATGTAACAGCCACTTTTCTCCGAAACTATAACAGCTATACTATTGAAACTTGGTAAGTAGATGTAGTCTATGAACCGCATTAAGATTTTGATACAAAAATGGAAAAAATATTAAAAATTTTAGGGGTCCCCATAGAAACCCCCACTGAAACAAAAAAAAATAATTTTTCATCTAACCTATGCGTGTGGGGTATCTATGGATAGGTCTTCAAATATCATATTGAGGTTTTTAATATCATTTTTTTCTAACCTAAATAGTTTGCGAGAGAAACTCTTCCAAAGTGGCAAAATATATATGTCCCCCCCCCCTCTAACTTCTAAAGTAGCATGATAAGTCTAAAAAATATATATATAGGTAGTTTTCCCTGGTAGTTTTTATAGTAATGTACATCAGATATGATGTACATTACTATAAAAACTACCAAGGAAAATTTGTTTGAACGAGATCTAGCAAGTAGTTTTTTTTATACATCATAAATGGTAAACCTTAATTTAACTTTCACTAAATCAACTGAAATATAAAAATAATTCAAAAACCTTTTAATTTCATAAAAATAAACCTTATTGCTACTGCGAAACACTTCATGGGCGTGTCCAACTCGCACTTGGCCGATTTTTTTATTTATTACGTAACATTATTCGTAAAGAGATGCCCCATAAAAAGAAACATTAAAAATTTCATAACACCCTCTAATGGATATATCGTGGTCTTATGTGGTTTTAAAAATGCGGCATAAAATTGTAATAAAGAAAACACAAACACAATGTTGTTTCGTGAAGGCAATATTGAAGATAATAAACGGCTAACGGCTCACTGATATTGAGTCGAGCCCCGCGTCGTGACTCGTGGCGCGTCGCGTCCCGTCGCGTCGCGTCCCGTCGCGTCGCGTCGCTCGGGCCGCCCGCCGTAGAACTCGTAGCTTCGTAGTCGCGTAGCACGCCGTTGCCCGCTGTAGCGGATATGTGCTACGCAATACGCGTATGTATATTTTTTTTGTCTTTAAATTCTGCTTTTATGTTATTTTAAATTAGGGAAAATAATATTGAATTCGAAATTGTGTTTAACTGATCAAAATCGTTCTGTATCAACATTCGAGAACATTTTGATTACGTAGTTAGCTCTCTGACATTTAGTTATCTTTTTGTTGTCCGTGTCTCCGTTTTTTTATAATGATAGTAATTAGGTAAATTACGTCTTTCTATTTTCCAAGTAATAATCAAAATATTACACACTTTTGGTACACAGTAAAATCACAATATATAACAGTCGTGCAAAGTTTCGACCAAACCTTCTGGAACACGAGTGCAGAAAAAGCTTGAGAATGTCGATAGTGTTAGATTCGTCGATTCGTCGATATTGTTACATTCGTATTGTTTAGTTAGACCCGGACCGGGGTTTATTGTGTTCGGTAGCGGCTCCCAATTGAAATTCACTCCAGAGGGATTTTAATGGACTCCAGGCAAATCGGTGTTTTGGGAGTTCGCCAGAAGATTATGAATAAAACATGTCCCACTGGAAGAATAGAGGGCTCGCCTTCGGTGACAAATTTTAAACTACTTAGGAATAATTTAAGGAAACCCCAAAGATATTTTGGATTGAAATTCGAAATTGAGTTAGTTATTGAAATTAGAAACCGCTACGACAATATTTTCCGCCCGCTACAGATATCATATCTATCTGAGGTATATTTTACCTGTATCTTGCGTCTAAATTTCTTCAAAATTATTCTGAACTTCGTATCACTTTCCTTCAATATAAACCTTCCCTAGACCTCCACGAATATTTCAAGACTAAAATTAGCCAAATCTGTTCAGCGGTTCTCGAGTTTTAATGAGACTAACAAAATTTAAAAATCATTTTTATTTATATAGATAAATCACTGTTCAAAGCAACTGTCTGCAAAATGCTGCAATCTGAATGGAATTCTGTATTGCTATTAAATTTTTGCAGCACAAAACAACGGAGAGCCTGGTTTTGTGAAATAAAACATGCGTAGACACTGTAAAAAAAAAGCCACTGTGTAGAGAGGGCGGTATGTTATGTACGTACGTGCTGTCAAATCCCTCGCTCGACCATTAGCAAAATGCTACGAATAATAAATAGTTTTTGTTATTCGTAGGCAAAATGGAAACTAAAACTACATTGCAATCGACACTTTTGATTTTTTTCGTTATAATGAAAATAGATGAGGGATTTGTAGAATATTTTATACTCTTTTTGATATCACGTGGGGAATGGGGATGTATGGTTATTGGTTACAAACGTAAAATTAAAACGCAGTAATGTACAATGTCGACAACATTTCACCCTAGGACGATTTTTCTTGTTGATAAAATAAAAAATACGTGTGGCATTCGGGGACTGCTGCGGTAAAGCTATTGCATAGCACTTTTTATCAACTTATGCAATTATAATTCGAATACGTCTAGTCGCACGCACACAATCACCGTGCTGAAGTGCCTTATCTGGCAGTTAACGTAGATCTAATGAAATGGAGTGAAACTTCTTTGATAAGTGCAGGAGGTACGTAATAATAGTCACCATGTAATTTATTTATAAATTTCGTTATTTAAGGCACGTATTGCAATGCCATGCCACCATATTTTAGTGCGACATCCCACATTTATGGTTTTTTTTCGCGATGCATTGTTCTGTTTTTAAAGCTTAATAAACGAGGGTGGAAACCGTTCATTTGTCATTTATGAAAAATCTTTTCGCCTGTGCTTTTTTGTTTAAAAGTGATTTTTTATAATTAATAACGTTCTTTTGTTTTTTTAGCGTACATGATAAGTTGTGTTGTGAAAATAGGTATAAAATTTATATACAGTTATAATACAAGTGTTGGACTTCTGATTATTATTCATGCTAATCAAAATAATAATATTATGTTTGTACACGCTATTGTGTCTACACATATTATATTCTCAGTTCTCGCAGTAATAATGATCTTTATTCTATTTGTATACGTATTAGACATAACGAGATAACTTTATGCGTATCTACATCATTTACCCGCTCGTGGAAAGGCGTGAAAATAATTTGGGATTCCACTTGGGTTAAATTTGTGGTCCCCTGGAAAGTTCCCAATTTGTGAATGGGAAAATATTAGCGCTGGCTGTGAATGACATTTGGATTGTGTATTGATCACCCTCAGGGGGCGAAGGGGGGCCCTCGACCTTAGCTGATTGGTTTCGACGTTTAGATAATATATCATATTACGCTAACTCGTTTGTGTAAGCAAATCTGACGTCGAAAATATTATGATTAATATTAGCGATTTGTTCTGTTTTGTAATGATGAAAATGGGTTGTAGAAGGTATAAGTCGTAAGCTTATCGAGATAGTAGTAACCTTCAGTTTAGTTATTATATTGCTTGAAAAACAGGACCGACATGTAATTCTAACAGATAATTTATATTTTTTTCCGTTTAATTAATAAAATCTTTCTTTTCAGGTAAGTGAATCGGGAAGCGACAACTCCAGTCTCGCTTGGTAAGAGGGAAAATGCCTGACAACATGAAAGTTAAGACAAAATTGTCTCTTATATCATGAACTTCACAAAGTAAAGGTATAATTAAATCGGCTAGTACTAATACACTTTTGTTGTTCGAGTCGTTTCTAATATCTCTCGAAGTCTCAGCCCTGTTCATGCGACAGAGTAAAATATTATACATGCAAATAATTCCATAAAGTTATAAAGTTATTTTAAAACTGGAAATTGTTACTTTAATGTAAGCAATTGGTTTCTTTGAGTTTCTCGGGAGTTCTGTTAATATTCCGAAGGTGGCAGCAGATGGATGATCGTCTTGGGACTGCTTGCGATTTGTTTCACGTATGTATCAGGATTGTTTATTTTCGTTCAATTAGTGCCTCCCACCTTTTTATCTGCCTACACGTTCCGATATTCATCATCATCATCATCGTCAACTTAGGGCTTCGGGGTTGTTGATGTATGGGTTGGGCTGATATCCAATTGTAATTTATACTTAAAACAGATGTGCAAATTACTGGCCTTTCCCTTTATTGCAAACAGCGTTTTTATTAATTTTTTTACGAGCGATATTATAAAGCAATATGAAAAATGTGGAAAGCGACATTTTATCGATAGCGGGAAACATAACGGGCATCGTGAAGTGTCCGCAATTCGCGGAAAGCTCGATATCAAATCGTGTTTGCGCTATAAACTGGTAATTGGAGGTCGTCGCGGGCGATTAAACTCTCGATTGTTTTAGGTCTAATACGGATCTCGCTCTCGATAAATTAAATTGTTCCTCGACCTTCGAATTCGCAGACGGTCCACAAACTCCTCGATATAGTCACTATATAATATTATTAAATCCCTCGGGGCCAGACTTGACGAAACTTTGTGAATATTATAAAACATCGGAACGCGTTTTAGTTTTACGAGTAATACTCATCTAAGATACTAGATGACTAAGGTCTCTTCGCTTAACTTTTTAGGAGCACTAAAAGAAGATTTTTCTCCAAATAAAATAAAAACAAAATCTTACGTCGCCGTCGGAAAGAATGTAGCGAAAGTAATATAAAGGATTGATATGGCAATAAATATTTCATATTAATATCCCGTAGCTCCCGAGTAGATTGTCGAAGACTTCAAAGCCCTCCTGTATAAACACAGGCACTTACATTATTAAATTGAATGTATCTATTACGTTGTATTATTCGGGCTTCTTTGAACGGCTGTAATATTATCTCGTTTCTTCGTACGCGTTTTCGACCGAAAATACATTCGGTCCATACTTAAAAATGTATTTACCGGGAATATTTGATTCACTCGCTGGTATTTTTAACAAACATTCGTGTATATATTATATTTAAGGCATTTTCGCAGAAATATTTCTTAAATTTTATTCTGCAATGTACTCGTGATTTGTCTGTTTAGGTCGTTCCTATCATCGACGTTATCTTACATCGCGAAGCTAACGCTAAAATATTCCTTTCATAGTTTGATGGTAATATTTCTATTTGTACAGGAAGGCTCCGAGATCACAAGACCGCTGATCCTCATAAGAGATACAAAAATTAATTAAGTTTCGTGCAACATTTAATTTGAATATTAATTCTCGAGTGCTCGTCCCCATTCATTTAAATTGAAGTAACTTCTGAGACGTTCTCAGTTATTGTTATCTTCGAGAGATTATTAAACATTGCATTGATGATGTGATCTCCTGAAATGAAGTGTTCATTAGTTTTAAGGCAGACACCAATGTTTGACCTTTTAAAGACCATTCTACAGACTATAATCGTTGCATCGCTATGAATAAGGTACCTTCGTATCCTAAATTATCGCGTTTAAAAAACCCTTCAAAAAGGCTGAATTTCCCAAAAGACTGTTAACCCGAAAATGTGTTTAAATCGATAGAATATAGACGGTTTGGGAGTGACAGGCGTTTAACCGTCCCAGTGGGGATGACAATCCGTCACACGGGCGTGTACGCGTAATTGGAATTCGGTAGTGGGATACCGTGCGATATTGCGTCCCTCTTGATTTGTCCGATACCGGCTCGTGGCTCGATCAACAATAGGCCTACGACACATTCCATCTGTGCTCGGGGTTGTCATAAATTGTTTTTTATCCAAAAAAATATAGCTTTGAGTAATTTTATTTGATTTCGAATCGTTTTTTTACTTTAAAAGTCTATTAAACTTTTTAATTTATTGATATTTAGACGGATTTTTCGTTTTCTATGAAGTTGCGACTCTACGTAAAGTTTCAGATCTTCAGGCAAATATTTGTTAATTTACTTAGTTACTTTGCTTATTTTTAACTATATATCACGAAAAGTACAAGTTTATTGTAAGTCTTATAAATGAAAGAAGTTATTAGCTTTTGAACACTTTAATGACAACTTAAATACTGAAAAAAGATCGAATTTTTTTTTTGTAAAAATACTATGAGCATAATTTGGAACTTTTTGGCCAAACCAGGGCAAAGCTTTATGGAACTTTTTGTAGTTTTTGTTAGGGCTATTCAGAGCTCAGAACTGTCATTATGTCTGGTGTCTGGAGACTCGTTACCACGTCTTAATTACCTCATGCTTTTGACACTGAAGGCATCCCGCCGCCCCTTTGTTCTCAAATCTCACCTCACTATAATGCTTTATAACTTTTACGTAAGTACATGAATCCATACTAATATTAAAAATACGAAAGTAGACACACTTTCGTCTGTAACCTCTTTACGTCCAAAGCACTGAACCGATTTTGCTGAAATTTGATTTGGAGATACTTTGAGTCCCGGGAAAGGACATAGAATACTTTAAATCCCGGAAAAGGTACGGGTCCCGCGCGATCAACGAATTTTGGCTCAACGGAGTTGCGGGCGTCATCTAGTTGGCTATATAGGCATGGTCTTTCTTTATGTGAGGCCATGATGTGAGACCATGAAAACCATGATTGCGAAGTTGTTTGTAGCATACGTATAATTGACATCGATCATGTGCTATCATAGACGAATATCCGTAATAGCTTTTATTGGTCCATCGTCGCCAACGTGAGGAATCTGCATTCATTGGACCAGATAATATATATTGAGATTTCATTAAAAAAATAAGTTTTGTGACACGCCTCGTGCGTTTGACGTCATACCTTTAAACACATCAGTTATGTAATAGTATACTGTAAAAAATGTTACCATAACCATTTCACTTTACACGACCCTTATTATTCGATATCTTACCCTATGTTATAACCAAAGGTCTCCCTTTATAGACACGTCATTCGACGTCGAAGCCCTCGTTTAGTACGAAATATATTGAAGATAGATGAAACCAGTGAGTTGACAAAACTTGCGAACTTCAGAGGGCTTCTGAAGGCTGTCGATACTTGATTGACGAGCGCACTTTGTCTTAATCCCATTTTTACAGACGACACGACACTTAATGGAGAACTCGGTTACTCCGTCGCCGGGTATCTATGGGGTTAATTAATATCACTTACTTTCGTTGACGACTTAATAATATGACACCTCTTTTTCTTTAAGGATATTATTTGGTCCAGCTGCCCAGCATACCGTCAGTAGAAAAACGAAACAATCTAAATTTTGACAGTTTTACCGGAAAAACATAGGAGAAAATGTTTCTTTCGTATCTCGATTTCTTCCGCTTTTGAAAATCTATATGTCAAGCATGGCGACCATTTTTATCCGCTTTTGACATTTACTTTCTTGATTCTTTCCTCGACATAATATAGAAACTCACGTAACTTTTTGTTTCAGCTTCATTAATCATTCACTTAATTTTTTTGAATTAGGTAAGTAGGGAAGTATTGGGCATTCTGTCCCACTTGTCCAACCAAAAGTTGGATAGAATTGTCTGTCCTGCAAAGAATCACTTAAATTAGAATGTGTTCTGTCCTGCAGTTGAAATGATTGGGCATTCTGTCCCACTTTTGTTCGCTCGCGGTGCATAAACGAACAGGAGGGCATCCTGTTCCGACACACCGAACCTCCGTTCGCTCGCGCTCACTTCGGTGTACTCGGTGTGTCAGGATGCCCAATAGCTCCTGTTCGTTTATGCACCGCGAGCGAACAAAAGTGGGACAGAATGCCCAATCATTTCAACTGCAGGACAGAACACATTCTAATTTAAGTGATTCTTTGCAGGACAGACAATTCTATCCAACTTTTGGTTGGACAAGTGGGACAGAATGTCCAATACTTCCTGTTCGTTTATGCATCAACTGATGGTAAATGAAAGGACATGCTCATGACATGCACCTCTGTTCGCTCACTTCGGTGTGTCAGTGTGCCACTTACCGTAGGTAAGATCATGCACCGATCATACTACTGACTCGTAATCGGTTACGGTCAATGGTAAGATCACCTACTTTTTTACCAAAAAACATACCTCGGCTTAAATATACCAACACACTATGATGTTTAGTATGTTTAAGCTTACATTTCAGGGGATAGGAATTTAGGATCTTATCAATAAATAAACACCAGTTTTTATGCATTTATAAAAATAAACAAAATAATGTCTTCGTTTGTGTAATGTAGAATTCTTCATCATTGATCATCCGATCTGAAAAAAAAGAATGTTATGTACATCCACACTTACATAATAATCACCATTTAGAGTCACGAGTACTTTAAAACTACGACGACGATTAAGGATGTTTGAGTAATGTTTGATCTAAAAAAATTATGGATTAATTATGTTTCTAGTGATAACTTCGACTTTTTGGCATTCAAATAATCTCGAAAATATTAACGTTATATTATGCAATAACAGTTTTTCTAGTTTTTATTATTCGTAGGTTTTATAGGAAATATAATATTATGAATTTTTATATTTAAATTTGTTATTATTAAAATATTGGATATTAATTATTATTCTGATTAAATAATTACCTCTAATATGTATCTACTACATAAACCTCATTCAATAAACTAGATACATTTAGATTCAAATTTACTTACAATTAAAATAGAATGCCAGGTATCCTTTTTCTGCGTTCCGCTGTAATTTTTGATGAACTTCTCTAATTTTCAAGCATCTGAAAAAAAAATGTATTTTTTTTTTCATCAAACAACACACGTAAAAGTATAATAGTGTTTTATGAATAAGGTAGATATTTATACCATGGTACGCCTGGTCTAATTATTGCATTAACTTTTCTTTGTAAATCATGAAGCTAATATAGGAAAATACTAAATAAAATATATTATTTTCCATCAAACAACACACGTAAAAGTATAATAGTGTTTTATGAATAAGGTAGATTTTAATATTATATTACATTATTCAATTAAATTTATTATAACATGGTACGACTGGTCTAATTGCATTAACTTTTCTTTGTAAATCATGAAGCTAATATAGAAAAATACTAATCAATAAGAGTAACACAATAGATTAAAATATTTGATGGGTAACGAATGAATATATTGGTAATTATTTAATTTTAAAATGTATCAATGTAATAAATAATGAATCGTTTTCAAAAACTAAAATATTATCAATTTAAATCAAAACTTAAATAATTGTGTAATGAATTAAATCTATAATGAATACAATAACTACTACACTTACTTTTAACTGTTCCTTTATCTTTCCATACACTTTTGTTGTACTGGGCTGAAACTACGATGATACTCACCGCGCAGGCGCGCACAGCGTTGTAAATGAACGAGCTAAGACGGGAAATCATAGGAACAGACCGACCGAGTCGATAGGGTTATCAAACCTACTATATATTATAGTATCCAACTATTAATTTTATCCAACTATTAATTAAGGGATCAAATACTTTACTTCTAAAAAAATTTGTAGGCGAAACTACTATATTTTGCGTAAAGCACATAGTGTTGCGATAACTCAAATTAATAGTTATACAAATAATCAGTAAGACATAAATAAATTCGATAAGATTTATCCATTACAAATTAAACCATGCGTCAAATTCATAACTTAGTAAAATAAGGAATTATAAACATCGATAGCATTTAAAGAATGATAATTTTCATAATTTGACTAGAGGTAATATAATCGTGTTTAATATACACAATATTCATTTATAATTTATTGGATTTATAGGGTAAAAACTTATCGCCTCTTAAATTATCTCTTTAATCGAGTTTTCGCTTCTAGTTCACATCCCTGATATGGAAAAAGCTGCAAGCTGTTAAACAAGAATATAATATTGCACATACGTATTGTTAAACCGACACTCGCTTTTATAGTAGGGAGCCAAAGCGGTGATTTCTGCAGTGATTTGAGCGCGTCAGATTAAGCTTGTGTATGCTTCCCACATGTCTATAGTTAACGTGGTATAGAAATCAGATTATCTGAGTGGTGCGTTAAAAAATATACTATTAAGTAGATTTCAAATTGTCAGATTAAAATAGAGAACGTTGTGTAGACCCCAAAGAAGCTTTTATTTAAAGCACTGATGGCTTAAAGTAAAGGGAAAGATACAATAATAATATAATACCATGATTTATATTATATTTTGCCTCCCCTACTATGAACAGCAGCAGAGATACAATTACAAAGCATTTCAATGAAACGCCGCAGCGAGCGCGCGACTTAGATTCTTGTTTATTCAATTTTATTTCATATTCAGCTACATTGATCAATAATAAGGTCGAAAATTGTAGTAAGGCATCATTAGTTTAAAAAACGTTTATATTTCATATTATTTACCACAATATCATCACAATTATTCACATACACATTAAATATTCGGATTTACTTGCTTATTTAAACAATTATAATTTATTTAATTTTAATCTCTTCTTGGAAATTAGGTATTGGTTCAAGATTAAATTCGCTATAAAAGTATGCAACATTTAACATGCTTAAAAAATACACAGATGTATAAAGATACCTAGATTTTGAGGATGCATGATCAGTCAAATCAAATCAAACCATTTATTTCAGAAAATTTACATTCCATATTATTAATTATTATTTAAAATCAAGCAAAATTATATAACATTAAATTTATGTCAAAATCGATGGAAATTACATATATATCTATTAAAGAAACGTATAATATAATTATCTTATTTAATTCTTTTACAATTATATATTTCATATGTTTTACATAGTAATGATCAATGATGATGTAATTGATAACATTAAAACGGACAAACATACGCACATATCAACTCGCGCTTGACAACTATTACACATTTTTGATGACAAAGACCGTTTTCCAACAATAAAAGTCGACGCATGTTGGAACAAGTCACAACTTTTCAAGTGGCTTCGCACCAGTCTTCAACTTCAACTAAAATGTTAGTGAGTATTGAATTAATATTATTACTCTTTTTTTGTGACTAATTCATCAAGATGGTAAAATAATTTATATTAATTTCTTCTTTAATTATTAAAAAAATAATTTAAATTCTTTTTATTTTTATTATTTTATAAAAACAATAATTTTAACTTTACAATTTTTATTAAATTTTTATTGTTTAATAAAATATAAATGTATTGTAGTTTTAATGTAATGACTAATTTTAATGATAATATTATAACGAAATTTTTAAATGTAAATATTGTAATGTTATGGGTCTTAGAAACCCGAAATAAATGATTTTATTTTTTTAATAGGTCCGATTCAGAGTTTGAGGCCCCATCTGTGGTGTCGGCAGCACCGAAAAAGAAGTCAAAGGCGTCAACCAGCAAACGCAAGGCTGGCTTGGAAAAGCAACTCGACTCATCTCCTCCGCTGGAGTTGACCCGCACCTCATCAGACAAAAGTGCTCGACGAAAGCGAAAATACTCGTCCCCGCACGAATTTAACACTACACGGTATGTTCGATTATTATTACCTACTTTACGTTTGCTGAAATTCTATTTCTGTTTCTGCTGGTTTTTAACTGTCTTTGTAATAGCCAACTGTCAACACAGTCCCAACCACGATAATTCAGTTTGCATAGTTACAATGATTTCCTACTTTTTATTTATCAAAACTTAGTTCAGTATCCTGTTGAAGTCTGATAAAACTAGGCACCTAATTGTTTACAGTCAAAAGTGAATGTGCAATACACTTATTCCTATTTTGTTTGTTTTCTTACTAATATTTATTCTCGATTATTGTATTTTAATGATAATAATATGTTAATTTTGTGTTTTTACAGAACAAGGAGACCGGACTTATTCAATATCTTGCGGGCTGAGGAAGCTAGTTGCAGTGAACCCAAATCTCGTTGCGGGGAAATAATATCAAGCTTCGCCAGCCGAGTTTCTACGGGAACGTCTCGTCGGACTGCGAAGACCGGTGGCGAATATTTTGTGGACCTCAAGATCTACAAAAAATCGGACTACGTGTCTCACGCTGCCAATGTGCGATACAAGACGGCGCTGGTAAGTGTAAAGCTCCAGTGTGACGAGTCATCATCGTCTTGGGGGGCACTGCAAGACTTCTTAGGACAAGCTTTTACTGAGTTTGAGGAGTCGGAGCCCATCCATTACAGTGACAAAAAATAAATTTTATTAAGTAGGTTTACAGTTAATCAATTTATAGTAGATATTAATTTTCTTTTTTAATATACTAGAATAGATTTATAACCTTTTTAATTTTTTTACATTAGTATCGGTTACTGTATTATTGTTTTGATAGCATTGTCTTTTTTAATAGAATAAAATGCCTTTCTGTTCGACGTGTAACATATCTGTACATAGTAAATCATGGGTAGGTCATTTGCGAAGTAATTCACATAGAAAAAGTAGACAGACAATAGAATACAGTGATGGTGTAGAAATCGTCAGCTCTGCATTTCGTAATCGTATTATAACTTATAAGATATTACCTCTTGATCAACTTCAGTTAGCTTCAGTAGATATATTTTTTTCCGAAATTCGTAACAAGTTAAAATCTCTTTTAGATGAAAACCTTATTAAACATTCATGTGTTAAGGTTAATTTCGAACTATTTGGGACGTTTTTGAAGTTCAATGATAATTCACAAGAAATAAAATCTTTTGGAACCAAAAATAAAATATTACATAGTAATTATGATTTTGAAAAAATATATTTGGAAACAGTTAGTTATTTAAAAACTAGTATAGAGGAATTTGAGGATCGTGACAGTGGGTGGACATTTTTAAATAATTTATACATTGAGATTAATATCAATAAATATCAACCACTTAGCGGTTCGAGTTTTATCAGTTTACCCAAATCAATTCAGGCTAAAAAGGCGTGTTTAAATATTATGAATAAAGATCAGCATTGCTTTCTATGGTGTGTGACAGCAGCCTTATATCCAGCTAAAAATCATCCTGAAAGAATTTCGTCATATCCTAATTTTCGTGAATTATTTAATATAAATGGAATGTTTTTTCCTGTATCTTTCCATGACATTAAAATTTTTGAAAAAAATAATCCTAATATTAAGTTCATAATTTATGGTTTAAAAAAAAGTAAAACTATTGTTGGGCCGTTGTATAAATCAGACATTAATAAAACATGCAACGAGAAAATTATACATTTGTTGTATTTAGAAAATAATAACACTTCTCATTATTGTTTAATCAAAGAACCTTCTAGACTGTTTAGAAGCCAAGTTACATCTCATCACAGCAAATTGTACTTTTGTGATTTGTGCTTGATATTTTTCAGTACTTCTAAAGAAGTTGAAAACCATTTATGTGGAGGCGTTGTAACTGTCCTCCCAAATAAGGGCTCAGTAATTAAATTTAAAAACTATGCTCGAAAACAAAACATGCCATTTTGTATTTACGCAGATTTTGAATCGATGCTACAAACCCATACTGAAGCTAACTGTTCTTCTAGCAAAAATACGACTACGTTACACCAACATTTACCTATAGCTTTTGGTTATTATATTGTTTGTCGTGATGACCCTAGTTACAATCGGTACGTATCATATCGAGGACCTGGTTGTGATAAGCAGTTTGTAGATTCGATTCTTAAAGACGTACAAAAAATATTTGATATACTTAGTACACCTGTCCCTATGATATTTTCTATGGCGGATAAGTCTGACTTTGATAATGCCACACGTTGTCATATTTGTGAAAATTTTATTTTTTCGGACAAAGTCCGTGACCATTGTCACGTTACTGGTCGTTACCGCGGAGCTGCGCATCCGTTTTGTAATTTACAGTATAAACGCCCTTCATTCGTCCCCATTTTTTTTCATAACTTAGCTGGTTATGATTGTCATCTTTTTATAAAAGCATTAGGTGAGGTTCCTGGTAATATTAAAATAATACCTAAAACCAAAGAAAACTACATCTCATTTACCAAATTTGTACCAGTTACGAATAATCAGTTTTTTCAACTTCGATTCGTTGATTCATTTAAGTTTTTGGGAACAAGCTTAAGCAAATTGTCAGAGACATTAAAACCGGAAATGTTTAAAAACTTACAAAATCATTTCCCCGATGAAGATGAATTTCAGTTACTCACTCGTAAAGGCATTTATCCATACGAATATATGAACTCGTGGAAGCGGTATGACGAAAAAAGTCTACCCCCAAAAGAATGCTTTTATAGTTCCCTAACTGATCATGATATTTCTGATGAGGATTACCAGCACGCGTGCTTAATTTGGTCAACATTTCAAATCAAAGATTTAGGTAGTTATACGGATTTATATCTAAAAACTGATGTGCTTTTACTGGCAGATATCTTTGAAAATTTTAGACAGACTTGCAAGCAACACTATCAATTAGACCCAGCTTTTTACTTAACAGCACCCAGTTTATCTTTTGATGCGATGTTATTAAAAACAGGAATACAATTGGAACTTATCGATGACTTGTCGATGTTGCGCATGTTACAGAGTGGTATCAGGGGAGGAGTATGTCTGTGCTCTCATAGACATGCAAAAGCAAATAATCCTTACTTAGAAAATTACAAACCATCAGAATCTCCATCCTACGTCACTTATATTGATTGTAATAATTTATATGGATATAGTATGTGTCAATATTTACCATTATCAGATTTCAGATTTCTTAATGAACAAGAAATCAACAAATTAAATATAACCGAAATACCGATCGATGCAGAGTGTGGTTATATTCTAGAAGTGGATTTACAATATCCTAAACATTTACATAACTTACATAATGATTTACCATTTTGTTCTGAAAAATGCATTCCACCCGGGGGGAAAACTTTCAAACTAGTTCCAAATTTATATGATAAATTTAAGTATGTTATACATTACATTCACTTGCAAACATGTTTAAAACATGGTTTAATATTAAAGAAAATTCATCGAGTGATTAGTTTTCGACAAAGCGCATATTTAAAACAATATATTGATTTGAATACTGCTCTGAGGCAAAAAAGTTCCTCAACATTTGAACAAGACTTTTTCAAACTCTTGAATAACAGTGTGTTTGGAAAAACTTTAGAAAATAATGAGAAGAGGGTCAATGTGCATTTAGTTAATCAGTGGGTTGATAATAATAATGTGACTAAGAAAAGGCATTGTGCACAAAAGCTTATCGCTCGTCCAAATTTCCATAGCGCGACGATTTTTACTGAAAATCTAGTTGCGGTACAATTAAACCCTGATCAAATAATTTTGGATAAACCAATATACATTGGTTTTACCGTACTAGAATTGTCAAAAAGTCATATGTATAACTTTCATTACTCTGTTATTAAACCTTTTTATAAAAATAATGTACAAATGTGTTACACGGACACTGATAGTTTTGTATATCATATACGGACCCATGATTTTTATGATGACATAAAAAGACATTTTTTGCCTTACTTTGATACTAGTAATTTTTGTAATAGTAATCAATATGATTTACCCATTCAAAATAAAAAAGTTCCTGGTTTGTTCAAGGATGAAATGGCGGGTAAAATCATAAGTGAATTTGTAGGCCTTCGTTCAAAGTTATATTGTATTAAAACCATAAATAGCACAATCAAAAAAGCGAAAGGAATTAAGAAAAATATTGTCAGCAATTTCAATGTTACTGATTACCAAAAAACTCTGTACGAAGGCAACATTGTTCACAAAACAAATGTTTTATTTAAGTCAATAAAACATGAGTTGTATACATGTGCTGTGAAGAAAGTTGCTCTGTCTGGTGATGATGACAAGAGAGTCATATCTAAAGATAAAATTTCAACTAGAGCATGGGGTCACAGTAGTATATTTAACTTTTAACTAGATTTAATAAGCTGTACCTAATTAAGAAATTCTTTGTATTGTTTACTTTCGTAGCATAACCTGTGTATTTAGTATGTATATAATAATTATTATGTAGATTTAGAAATAAAATATCAATTATTAAATACATTAATTGTTTTATTTATTACTTCACGACTACATAGATTTTGCAAGCAAACCTGCAGGCTGATGCTAAATTCAAGTAACGTAAGGTTTTATCAAGTTGAAACATGCTTTACTTGAGTAATGTCGGCACTACATATTATAGGCGAACGCCTTGGCCAGCGCGCTGGCCCAATGTGTAGAACGGGCGTTCGCGCGTTGGCGGTAGGTATCTATATACCATCTTGTGGGGAGGCGGCACTGGGCCAGCGCGTCGGCCAACGCATTCGCCTATATGTAGTGCCGACATAATCCTAATCCACACGTGCCGCGCGCGCATGCCTGGTAGTACAACCTACGACGTATATGAACGCGCGGTACAGTTTGTAACATGAGTCCTCATTTATGATAATACCACATACATGTTGCAATCACTATTATAATAATGTGAAGACTTTGTTTTAGTATTCATTCTTGCGTCGACAAGCACTGTAATTAGTTAATCACGTCTACATAATTTACAAAACAAACCTTAACTTATATTATAGTTACTCACGTGTACATAATTTACGTATTTTTGGTAATACAGTCTTGGACCTGACTACACAACGGTAAGTTGATTTATTATTGATTTAAGTCATTAAAATACATAAAATAATCGTTAATTGTAAAGATTTCTGATTTGGTGTTAAATATTTTCTTTTTTTTACAGATAATGGAACGCGTAAAAGATATGACTGCTACATCCGAAGACAATGTCTACCTACATGAATATGGGGATACTTTCCAGTATGCTCAAGATCCTTTGGAAGGATTTACGGAAGAGTTTTTAAAAATGAAAGCTCAGCAAAAGCCGAACGCTAAGATTCGGGAACGTCGTCCAGCAAAATTAAGAAAAAAATGTGTTTCTAAAAGTGCATTAAGTAAACTGCATATTCCAGTTCATTCGTTTGTGGTAAACAGCGTTCCCAAAAAAGGTTTCCGTCTGATAAAGATCTCAGTGTTTGATTTAGATGGATCCCAGCAACATTGTGACAGTATAGACGATGATAATTTTTTGTTATCCGCACAATATGTTGTAAATGAAAACGGTGATGAAATAATGGACCAAACCGAGAAGTTAGTCAGTAATATATCAAAAAAAATATGTAATTACAGTTATACGAATTGGTTTTAGTTTACTTTGGTATAAAGTATTTGTTTTAGCTGTAGGGTCGCAATAGACTTTAGAATGAATAAGTCGATAAAATTGTAAGATATACTTGTATGAAAATAATATAAGTTAGGGTTTGTTTTGTAAATTAATGTGTACGTAATTATTGCTTAAATAAATGTATGATGTGAATATATTTGTTTTATTTCTATTTCATTCAACTTTAATTATTTAAATAAAAAGCAATAAATATAAGGTATTTTTTATTGAAAGTGTACATTATTTTCTAAACACCATTTTTTTAAACATAATACATTTTTTAATGCACAATACTTCTTATGAATAAAACAGTTATACGATTTGTCCTTACAATACAGATCGAACAGAATGTCAAATCTTGGAATGTCTTTGTAACTTATATCTACAACATTATTATGATCACACAGTTCTTTCACCCATTTCACTTTCTCTTCACCTTTTACGATAATGTTTCGGTCTTTTAAGTAAGGCTTAATAATTCTTCTGAATTCTCTATAATCGATATAGCCTTCGCTCCATCGAAACCCTCTATTTCTTTCTAACCACCGAACATTCTTTTTTTCATCATCGGTTAGCGCTGAGAATGGGTATGGTGGTTTAACATAAAATGTATGTGTATGCTGTCGAGTGGCTATACATAATTCTTTTACTAAAAAGTCGTTATTATTATTTTTAAATCCTTGTAAGTCAACGATTATTGTATTACTATTCATGATATTTTCTTAACGATATTACTCAAAGGCTTATACTCAAATATGCAGTCGTTTAATATCAGACAATATGCAGCTGTCTGATCGGGTATTTCTTGGTCTGTTTCGATTTCTACTCTCACGTCGATTGACCCTTTTAATGTTTCGTGCTGTCGCGAACAGTCGATAACGAATAAGGGAGCAACGTCTCTGAATTCTTTCAAACTCATCAACGGCTCTGACCGACGTCCGTGATACGACTGTTGAAATCTAGCATACTGTTCGTATAATAAAGTAAATTTGTCTTCTGTAAAACTGACGTTTAATCCCTCATATGGATAGTATGACGAATTTAAAAACACTCTTACATCACGTACGTGACAGTGATCAAACTCCGCCATCGACAATTCACTGTTCTGTTTGCGGTTGGTTTGTAAAGCTAATACAACAAATCGTGGTTTTTCTATTTGAGATGAAGTTTTAATGGACCAAGTATGTTTACGAGTTTTGGGTAGTAATGGATACTCGTATAAATCCCAGTTACGATATGCTAATGGAATAGCTCGATCTTTTTCTAATTGTTTTAGTAAATTTATTCTTTCGCGATCAGATACTTTAATATGAGGTACTCTCCAGATAATTTTACTTATAACAATATCTTCCAAAACTTCTCCTGTTTTCAACTTGATTGCATTAAGGTTAGTGTTACATCTAAGCAACACTAACTCATGTTTGCAGTTAATGATAATTTTTTCATAATCTTCCGCAAATCCTAAAATCTTGTTTAGAGGAATGGATACAGAAAATTCACCACTTGTATTATTTATACCTTCTGGCGACCACCCCCAAACTCGAGCATATTTTGATTCGTTTTGATTTAAGGACAGATAAGACTTTATGGTCGTAGTAACACCAGCGTTTTTTATTTTATCTATTTCTACTCCATTTAATTCATATCTTATGTCTTGAAATAGAAATAATGCTGGATTATTAACGAAATGTATATTTGAAACCTTTTCTTTAGTTGTCCTGTTATAGACAATTACTTTGCCTTCGATATACAAACTGCTGAGCGAAGGCAGCACATATAGGTCTTGTTGATTGATGGGGATTCGTATTTCATCATTCTTGTTGAAACTTGTTACGTACGGTTTGTATGAATGATACTCAAAACTTTCGATGCTGTTGTCGTATGAGGTTTGCTGAGATATGTTTAAAATATTCATTTTATTAAACCAATTAGTTTGAGGTATTCTTTATTGCTTTTAGTAAGCTTCTTTTTTAACTGCTGTCGTGTGTCTTTGCGAGAAGATCTTTTAGGACTGACTTGGACATTTGATATGTCAGGGGTTTTATGGAAATTTATCATTTTTTTCTAAAATGTAAATACAATTGTACCTCTTCACCTCGTAAATTTACTTCTTTGTTATCAGCGTCTAACAGTCTTATATTGATGGAACTAATAGAAGTTTGATTGACTGGAAAATAAATTAAATTTTTTGGTATTTCTATTATTCGATATCCAGGAGGTACATTAGGAACAAATTCGTAAATAATATGGCTTGCTTTTCCGTTCACAAATGAACCACTAACTACATCACATTCAATCCTCACGATAGTTGTTGATAGAATGCTGACAGGATACTGTGAATCAGTGCTTATATTAGCTTTTATTGTTTCCATTCCAAAGCCTAGTATGTTCCCAATTGAATCATCTTTATTAAAATGAACGTCTTTAGAACAAAATATATTTGTTTTCAATGTGTTATTATTGCATCTCAGTTTTAGCAATGTATTTTTTATGTTAGTTTTCAAATAATCACAAATATCTTGAAGCTCGTAGGACCCTTCAGGAATTTCGATCATTTCATTGTCACCGTAATAAAACTTGTTGTTTCGTCCATCAATATTAGGTATAGAGTTAAAAGTTGAAAAGTACAAAAGACCACATTCATAGTCTCCAAGAAGTTCCAACGTCTGAGAATAGTTTGTCGTCAAAGAGGCTCCGCTCCCGGTTATAGATACAGTGAAAGACATTTTGATACTGACACGTTTATTTATTTTTAATATTATTTAAATGTTTCTTCCAATATTTTTTTAAAAATTTAATACATAGATGACCACAGTTTGTTGTTCCAAATGCTTGATGTCTGTTATAATTATAGTTTATGGGCAAATTATTCATATATTTCATCAGTTCTAATGGTGGTTTTAAATTACCAAAGCTATCATAGTATTCTACGTAGCTGTTTTGTTTTACATAGGCTACCCAATGTGTGCCAGGATTCACATTACTATCTAAATTTACAATTCCACATTCTATTTTTCTAGGTTTTAAAGGCAACGTATCTCTCATGTAAACGCCGCGAAAGTATGGAATTTCACCAGCATACTCCAATATGTCTAAATTCGTAAGCGCACGCCTGGGCAGCCGCCTAATTAGTTTTTTGATGGGTTCAAATATAACCCTGCTCCTTTTTTATGAGGTTTAATATATAATCCTTTTCCAAGAGCGACCGCTTCCATCATTCTGTTGTGTCTTTCAGATTCTTGGAGACTCTTTTGTGCTGCTTTAGAATCGTTAACGGCTTTGGCTATACCTGCTGCACCTCCTGCTAATGAACCTAACGCCGACAATCCCGCAAAAATAGGAATAAGCGGTAAAAGTCCACCACATTTTGGAAGTGGAATTATACGTGGTAAACATATTCCTTTCTTTTTACTGAACAGTTTTTTCGCAGCTGCATACGCATATTTTATAGCAGAGTGATGATCCTTGGATTTAAGTTTTTTTAAATGAGCATGTATTTTTTTAATACCCTTCTTAAATGATTTAATACCACTTCCAGCTCTGATTTTTGTTTTCATAGCATTTTTTACTATCCACGAGGCAATCTTTTCTCCCTTACCAGCATCTTTTGATTTCAACCTCTTCTTTGCCATACTCAAAAGTTCTAAATCAGCTTTACGTCGAGCACTAGGATCTTTATTTATATAAGCAATATCGTGATGCATGCAAGCTTCATCCAATTTGTTAACTCCTCGATCGCCTTGTAGTATTCGTTTTTGAAGTTTCGTCCCAGGACCGCAAAATTGATATCCAGGTAAATGCAACTCAAACGGTAAATGGTCTATCAAGTTATTGATTACACCACTGCCTTCCTTCATTGATAAGTATGTATTGTGATATAGCACTGATTATGTGCTTTATATATCTAAATAACTAATTCACTTTTATCTATCCAACTATTTTCTTCGGCACCCAATCCTAACCACTTCACAAAAAGTTTGTTGCCTCTTTTCTTTAGAACTTTTTCGATAAGATAAATATCAGGAAATTTAGTTTTTTGTAATTCTTTTCCATAAAAACAACCAACAATGTTTTGTTTATGTTTGTCTTGTAATTGATACGTTTGAGGACTAGTTTCGTTGACTTTTATGATGCGAAATATTTCCGTTGACCAATTAGGGGTGTAGCCTTTATAAAAATCGCCTTTGTATTTACTTATACGAACAAAATCGCCAACTCGAAAAGACGATTCTTTGCGTACTTTTTTTGGCTGTTGGCTTTTGATAATATTCAATCGAACTGTATTTTGATTTGAACTGTTAACGTCTATTGGTTTATGTTTTGTAATGCGGTGCACAGTATTGTTATAATTCTGCACAACGGACCTTAAATTATTTTTATACCATTCATATTTTCCACATAAACTAAATAATTTGTAAAGACGTGATTTTATAGTTCTTATTACTCGTTCGACGATAGAAGCTTTTTTTACAGAAAATGTGGAATAATGATTTATGTTATAAGTTTTCATTAAATGCTTAAAAGAATCGTTATAAAACTCTGTACCTAGATCTGTTTGTAAGTTTTTAGGTTTTCGTGTGGATTCTGTTAATATACTGCACATAGCACTTGATACAATTTTTTTAGATTTTGATTTTAACGGTCTAGCCCACACGTATTTTGATAAAACATCAATCACTATGAGAACATATTTAAATCCTTTATTAATCGACGAATATTTTTGTAAGTCCACTAGGTCAGCTTGCCATAAATCATCCAGACCTTTAATGACCGTATGTCGACGAACGAAGTTTCGTCTCGCTCCTCTGTGTAGTTCATTTACTATATCTTGTTTACTCATTCTGAACAGATTTTGCTGCAATCATGTTATCGATTTCTTGTTTTGTGTAGTACATTTTACTTAAATTTGTAGTAGTAATTTTTTCTAAACTATGGAGAAAGTTTCTGACATTACTTTGGATTTTCATCATTTCATTTTTAAGGGCTTGGACACTTTTATCTACGTATTCTTTATTCACAGCCTCGTCGTCTTTTTCTGGAATTTGCACCCCTTTTAATTTCGATGACTTTAAATCGAATTCCCCTGTATCGGACCTTACCAATGTATCGCTAAGAATTTCAGAAAATTCAGATAATCGTAAACGCTTATGAACGTGATGACCAAATTTGTCTATATTCATTGCCGTCTTGCTAGGTTCTATAGTGTAATAGAACTGCTAAATTTTCCTGATGGCAGCCTTATATATTTCATTTTTTTAATGATACCAGCTTCTTTCATTTCTTCAAGTATGGCATTAATTTCATTATCTAATCCCGTATTACCAGCCGCCTGAGATGCACATAATATTTTCAGTCTCTCAACTAACTCATTAGGATCATTCCAGTATACTAAATCAGTGTCTTTCTTAACTTCTTTCAAAATGTCGATTCCTTCACCTCGCTGAAGACTTTCTACGCTACTGGTATTATTTCTAGCGAATTTAAATAGTGGCTTTATCACGTGAGTATATTTGAACCCTTTATTACCATTTATTTGGTTCGATGGTTTCCAGTTACGTTTATGTGCATTAGTGTCGATGAGTAGCAATTTATAATTTTGTAAGTCTTCCTCTGTAATAATATCTAAATTAGGTTTTTTTTTGTACAACAATTCTGCCAGACCAGAAGTTTTTTTTAAAGAGCGGCTTCCAATTTTCAGAACTTTTCCATCATCGTGTAAACGGGTTTTGCCTAGCCAAAGTTTTCCTCGTTCACTTCTTACTCCATATGGTATATCTTCTTTCAGCGCTTCAGGCGATGCAGACCAAGACAAGGAATCGTTTGCGATACTTGGTGAGGATTGAATAGATTTAAATGAGTTCTCATGGATATCATAATCCTCAGAAGATGATGTAGTAAGCGTTTTGTCAGGTGTTTTAGAATTAAAGTCGTCATTATCTGAATTTTCTTCATCATCAAGATCCGTCTCAGATTCTTCTTTTTCATGTGAACCATATTTTGAAGATTCTTTTTCGTCTTCGTCATGACGTTTTTTTTCAGTTTTGCTTGCTAATAATTTTAGCGGACTGACGATCGGTTGAAATATCGTCTCCAGTACCATGTCATTTGTGTTTTTAGTATTTTTTATCATTTCTACCTTTCTTTTCACTGCAGACGCTGATTTCACAATTTGTTCCTTAAGATTCCGCTCCATGTTAAGAATTCTACTCTGATTGATGTCTCAAGTTGTACTACTACATAGTGGGGTACGTATAAGCTTTATAGAATAAATTAATCCACTATTATAAATGTATCAAATTTCATTCTGTAACAACCATTATTTCGTTCACAATCCTTATTGATTACCACATAACTGTACGGTTTACTCCACACAGTTGAACACATTTCACGAAATTGCGACCACGTCATATCAGACCCTACATGTTCATCGTAGATGTGTCTTAGATTAATCTCGTCTTGTTTAAACAATATGATGAGATTGGCATTATCTCTTACTAGTTGTTTGGGTATTTTAGTATAAGTTTGGTTAAGATAAAAGCAATCAATATTTTTGTGACGACCCATAGCAAAATAATCACGTATATTATTTTGATTTTCGCATGCAACATCGTCAAATATGATGATAGAATTAGGTAAGGCTTCTTCTGGACTTAAAATTTCACTGTTATGATTATACTTGTGATACGATGTATCCACAACTTTTTCCAATACTTTTTCTAAAAAGACGTACTTAGGTTGATACAAAGACTTTGAATACACATAAAGGTTTCTGAATCGTGGACCATTCGGGTGTAGTAACAAACTGATTACTAAGTTTGTTTTCCCACAGTTTGAGGGACCACAAACAATACTGCGAATGGTATTTGGTAGTAAATTTCCGTGTCGCTTAACTTCATTTTTAATTGCAGGACAGACACATTCTAATTTAAGTGATTCTTTTTGTTTCAGAAATTTCATAACTGTTTAATCCAATCGACCACTGTGATTAGTGGATTATGACAAAATGATAATCATGCAGTGTGTTGACTCATATAAACAGATAACTTCAAACATACGAAATTAAATGTTCCTATAATAGCTAGCTAGATCTTTCAACCATCCAATCATCGATGAGAAGCTATTTTTTATTACTTGATGCATAAACGAACAGGAATGATTGGGCATTCTGTCCCACTTGTCCAACCAAAAGTTGGATAGAATTGTCTGTCCTGCAAAGAATCACTTAAATTAGAATGTGTCTGTCCTGCAGTTGAAATGATTGGGCATTCTGTCCCACTTTTGTTCGCTCGCGGTGCATAAACGAACAGGAGCTATTGGGCATCCTGACACACCGAGTACACCGAAGTGAGCGCGAGCGAACGGAGGTTCGGTGTGTCGGAACAGGATGCCCTCCTGTTCGTTTATGCACCGCGAGCGAACAAAAGTGGGACAGAATGCCCAATCATTTCAACTGCAGGACAGACACATTCTAATTTAAGTGATTCTTTGCAGGACAGACAATTCTATCCAACTTTTGGTTGGACAAGTGGGACAGAATGCCCAATAATTCCCTACTTAGGTATGTCACGATATTACAGTTATAGACTTAGTTTTTTTAATGAAAAATGCATCAGAAGGCGCGACAGAACCGCAATCCGCAACCTTACTGATGCTCTGAGTTTGCCAAAAAATGAGTTTTTTTTTCTACGTGAATCTAAGGCTTTGTCCACATTTGTATCATTTTTGATCGCGATGATAGCGATCATTTTGCGTCCACACTAGCGAACATAATACGCTTCGATGCTACGCGACGGAGATCTGATACGCGAAAATGATACAAATGTGGACATAGCCTAATAGACCTTGACTCGTAATTTTACAAATTTTGTTACATCGCTGGCTTCTTTGACATCTGAAAATATTAGAATCTGTGGTACGATTACCATTGCTATATTGGTTGCTATGGAAAGAGTTTCTTGTCTTTGTCCACTGAAACTCGAGTCGATGGGTAGCGCCATGCTCGGGAAAAAGATAATGTAGACATGGGAAAGAAACTGCCATCCATTACTTTCTTTCGAAGAATCGACTGGGCAACGCCATGCTGATCGTACAGGTACATATTATATTGTCTATGGGAAGATATATTTTAAATTTACAAAATTTTTTGGTGATAACAAATGGGGCACGTGTGTTCATGTTTCATTTTATCTCAGTTTGTAACTTAGAGTGAATAGTTCAAATTGGTAGATGAAAATCGCAAAATGTTACTCGTATGATACCAGCTTTAGGTACGCTATGAATTTACATTAAACTGATGACGGTTATTAATTTTTGGAGCAGTGTTTTTCAACCTTTTTAATGATGCGACCTCGGTAAGAAAAAATATTTCGCAACCACGCTTTGCTTTTTTAAGTATCTATGTATGTTCACGAATATATCCTTAATTTGTTAAAATTCTTCTACTTAATATATCAATATTTTTAATCTTTATTTTTTTAGGAAAATAGTTCTGTCGACCTCTGGCGACCCCTACAGAAGCTTCGCGGCCCCCAGAGGGTCGCGACCCACAGGTTGAAAAACACTGTTTTGGAGCAATGCAATGCGGTGTCAATTACCAATTAGCGGGAATTGGCTTCAGAAATTCACAGTATCATGTCGGCATCACACTGCCGGCTAAACCGATCACAGAATGCTAATACTTCGCCGGTCGACAATGTTGCCACCACAGACATAGATCAAGATAGATACCGCATGTGTATGTACTTCGCGTGCCATATCACGTTCCCAAACGACGAGCTATGCTCGTCTTTCGAAAGTCTGTTCTTTAGTCTGCTATCGGAATCGCACGTCAATCTGAATTTTAAAAATGCCTAAATGCCTAAAAGTGCCGTTTTGAGCTGTAGAAATTCAAATAGAAACGTTGGCCTTGATAATGGACACGTTTCTTTTCATCGGTACTTCACAGTGGTAGGAAAAAAGTGACACGCTCGTTCTCATACAAAAGGAGCGACATGCGGTATCTATCTTGATCTTTGTCTGTGGTTGCCACTAAGTATAGGTCTACCAGAATCTGATGGCAAAAAGTGAGAAAATAAATTGACTCTAGCAATACCGGGGTAATTGGAATAAAACATTTTGATCCTTTTTTTTTCCTATAGCGGCTGATTTTGTGTATTAAACATGCAAATACAAATATTTATCCAATGATCAAGGATATTTTTTGAAAATCTGCTGTCAAAAATTGCCATCAGATTCTGGTAGACCTATAGCTCGCGTAACTTGACACTTGCGTAAAGGCCGCTCTCCACGTTGAGATATGATGGACTATTAGCCATGATTAAGCTACAGCAAGCTGTCTTTGGCATTCAAGATTTACGTAAATCAATAATTATTATAGACATATACCATCATGATTACAAAGCAGTTTATTAGCATGCACAATCGACATCAATGTTTTGCAATCAATTGTATTCGTTGATCATGTTACAAAGTGATGCTGATCATCCATTACTCGGAATACGATCCATTTCGCAAACGCAAATTAAGGAAACCCCAATAAAATACAACGGTAATATATTCGAAAGCACTTACATATTTATTTCCGGCGGCGCGAGTGATGTTGAGTAACGCGCGCATTTCTGTGATAAATAGGAAATGGCAATCCTTAAGAGGCTGGATGTCAGTCAGTCCGCGGCCAGCAGTGTTCAGCCACATCCATCACCGTGTCTCCCCTTATACACACAAATGTGAAAGAAATCTTTATCGATCATAAGAACCTTTCCCCCTAATGGAAACAATATTTTATGTTTAATGGATCTTTGTTTAAAAGTATCAAAACATACTTGGTTTGCAGAGTATCTGCATAATTCTCTTTTACAAAAAATCAGCATCTGACTAATCTTTACTCTACTTCAGGGGTTCCCAAACTGTACGCCGCGGCGCCCTGGTGCGCCGTGGAAAGGCAAGAGGGGCGCCGTAAGTCGATTCTCCATCATTATCCGAAACCACAAATATTATAAAATTAAATTATAATATTAATAATGTAAAGCAGGTAGATAATTAAATATTTGTTTATTACTATTTACCTGCTTAACTTAACTATAATCATTAAAGTTTTTTTTTTTTTTTTTTTCTAATAGCTAGGTAGAATAGGGCGCCGTGACAAAATATTTTACGTGTAACTGCGCCGCAGGCTGAAAAAGATTGGGAACCCCTGCTCTACTTACTTTGTGTCCCATGAATAGAAGCTCTGTATAGAACCTAAAATATGTTCAAAATTTTAAAATACCTATCTAAAATACCTTTTGCAGTAAAATATCTCCGAGAATACTCCCAGGCGACTTTGCCTTTTTGGCGACTTGCTAGATACAAAATTCACTTTCTATTGAATGATATTTCTCAGTATCAGTATTGTCGCCTAAATAAAATTTCACTGTTCCATACTATGGAACATTTCATTCACATTTCTAAAATATCTTGTATTATTGCTTGTTGTTTTGTAATGCCAGAGAACTGGTTGGCTTGACCATTCCACAACCCACGGTTTGGTGTCAACTTCCCGCTTTCGGAAAGCAGACGTCTGATAACGCACTATTACCCTGAAGAACCAATATTTGAAACTTCAGCAAAAAATTGCAACTTCTTTGGTCCCGCGCAATAACTCCTAGTCTTATTCCGCAAATAAGGTCTTTTTATTCGTCAGGTGGACGTTCACGCGCTAAGCACTCTGTCGGCCGATGTATTATGTAGTTGCCCTTATGTCCGTGATGAGGGTACACGAGGGGCGACGCTACTTTAACCGAATTACGCTCTTAAACGTGCTCGACGCTTACGTGAGGGATATTTGAAAATAAAACCTTAATTGACGTTGTTGGCAATACCTTGGGTAGATTTCATTTGACCTTTACACCGGGCATTGTTTCGCTTATTATGTTAGAGGTGGTTTACCAACTTTTTGTGGTAATGCTATTAATACCGAATACAGTTTTACCGTTTATTTTAAGATTCAGTTTATTTGAGAGTTTTTGTGACCTAGTAGGTAGACCTTTAATTTGCGCTGAAATATTGGGAATGAGATATGACGGTTGCTGACCAGTTGATTCATTAGGACTAGACAGACTATGGTGCGAAAATGCCGTACAATTTGCTTGAGCAACCATACGAACGTATTTTAAAATAACTTTTTTCAGGTACAGTGTTTGACGCGTTAGGTAATTTCGCTTGAAAATAAACTACACCAGATACAAAGGCCTCAAATAAGGTATTTTCTATTTAGAATAATTAGAAATGGAATTAATAAAAATTAGAAGATATCTCTAATGAATATTAAATATCTTTGAATGTCTAAAATATTGCGTGGTCCAGGTGTTCCCAAACTGCGCGCCGCGGCGCCCTGGTGCGCCGTGGAAAGGCAAGAGGGGCGCCGCACTACTCATGAGTCGATCCTTCATCATTATCCGAAACCACAAATATTATAAAATACAATTATAATATGAATTATACATATCAGGCAGACGATTAAATATTTGTTTATTATTATTTACCTGCCTAACCTAAGTATAATAATCATTAAAGGTGTTTATTTATGTATCTTTCTGTAATAGCTAGGTAAAGGACGCCGTGACAAAATATTGAACGTGTAACTGCGCCGCAGGCTGAAAAAGATTGGGAACTCCTGGCGTAGTCTATTATGCGGTCGTTTAAATTAATAAGCCAGAAACTTTATTTTTCATTTACCATACCGCTGCTCTTTCGCCCTGTTTCGGTAAAAACTTATAATTTATTCACTTGAAATCTTTTCATAATTCCAAATAAGTTTCGTGAAATGCTTATTAAGGTCTCGAGAATTAACTCAATATACATTTTAGAACAAAAAGTGCCTCCCTTGTTTATTTGAAAGTTTCTGAATAATTATATTAATAATTAAGTAAAGAATAATAATTAAGTAACTTGTATTTGTTCATGCCTTTTCGCGCGAGATAGCATAATCGCAATTTTAAGAGATTTCATGTCTTTCGTAAGTTGAAATTTTAAGTGCAGTTTGTTATGGTTATGTCGTTCATACGTGTATACTAATAGAAGATCGTAAGTAAGTATTAATTACAATTTTTTAAAGTAGAGGTAACATTCTATATAAATATAAGTTTAAATGCTTTCTTGGTACAAAGATCCTTCTTGAAGTTTATCGTTGCCGTGTTTAATTAACCAACTTTCTGGTTATTTAAAAATAGATAAAGAAATAACCTTTTAGCTGTAACTAGTTCCTGGTTATAGCTAAACGTAATTACTTTGCGAACTTTATCTGTATGTAATAAGTTTTTAGATCCTTTTAAATACTTCTTCTCAATAAAGATACTCCAGTGATACTTAATTAAAATTTAAAAGGGAAAATGGAGACCGGATTTAGGTCTGTATGTTATTAGATCTAGCAGCGCCCGGTTTTTCTGGTGTAATAATAATGTATACGATAGTTATATATGCAACACATAAAACGAATTAGACTGATTTCTTAACAGTTCAGCATTGACAAATATTGTACCTGTGGGCTTAGCAATTATTGGTTACTATAACGTATAAGTAGCGTTATCAAAATAGTAATAATAAAATGAGTTGCAAATGTTGATAGCCTTCTATTTTTGTTAAAGTTGTGTGTTTATATTATATTTTTGTATGCGTCAAAAGAACCAAAATATTCAAATCGGTAAATGTATAAGAGTTACGTTTCTTTACCATTATAATGGCAAGGAAACTCAACGTACGACTAATAATAATTATTATTCGTATCTACACTATATAAAAGTGCATAGTATAAGTTCAATGCGAAGTTTGCGTAATTACATCGAGATGAAGCTCGTAGTTAGCCGGCAGCCGGGAGGAGGATCAGCATTTTGCGTGAGCCGTAAGTTCGCCCAACCTTGTTACTAGTTGCCCTGATAGAGTTCGTTATAACTTGACAACTTGGTTGCCTACTTTGAATAAGTATTTTATCGGAAATATATCACATGTAAGCTATTCAAGTTGTTGATACCTTTAGTAATAGAAGATTATAATTATGTAGTCGTTTTAAATCAAGAGATTTCTTAAGGGTTTTCAGGAGCAAAACGTTGTATGTTTTTTGTTTTTGAATGTGAAACGTTAAAAATATACAACGTTCCTAGTGGTTCTTTTTATTGGTAGGTATATTTTATACACATTACACTCTTCAGATCTAATTCAATCTTCTATAAAGAAGTAAAATGCAATAAATAAATATAGGCCTACCAGAGTCTGATGGCAAAAAGTGAGAAAATAAATTGACTCTAGCAATATCGGGGTAATTGGAATAAAACATTTTGATCCTTTTTTTTTCTTTTAGCAGCTGATTCTGTGTGTTAAACATGCAAATATAAAAATTTATCCAATGATCAAGGATATTTTTTGAAAATCTGCTGTCAAAAATTGCCATCAGATTCTGGTAGACCTATACATACACTGACGATACAATAATATTTAAACTGAAAGTACAAAAGTTTAAGTAAAAGATATTTAACAAAACACGTATTCAAATTATTATGTATAGTTTTGTATACAGTTTCCAGTAACATTTATATACCCCGTATATAAATAACTTTTTATGTTACCACATTTGGCAGTGATACGATATCGTGATGTTGCATCATTATTGGATTCTATTTCCGGTTTGTTATTTTTTATTGAAATAGCGGGAAAGGATAATGTAGAGATAAAATTAATGTTTTTTCATGATTATAATCCCAAATATATTTATATTTATTTGCGGGCATAACATAATAGTGTTCTAATTTATACTAACAAGTAGAAAAGTTAAGACTAATAATAATTACATAACAGTATTTTAAAAAGATAAAACCGACTTCGTACGTAATTGAGAATTAAAACTCCCTATCTCCAAAACTACTTAACCGATATTGATGAAACTCGCACTATTCCCTAAGTTGAACAATAACTAGTACAACAAAAAAAGAATTACTGAAATCGGAATGGTAGTTCCAGAGATATGCAAACACAAACATAAAAACATACATACATATATACACTTTTGAAATTTGGCACATTTGTTCAGACGCTCATATAGACTAACATATACGAAAATTGGTCAGTTCTGGAAATATTACATACACTAGACGTTCCGCGCGGCTTCGCCCGCGTAAATTAGATATTTCACAGACAAATCAGTCTACGAAAAATAGCCCATGATCCTCCACGTGGTCTACTTCTTATCTGACCCAAATAACAGAAAAATTGCTCTAGTAGTTCGTGAGATAAGCCCTTTCAAATAATTTCCCCCGTTATTTCCACATTTTCTTCTATTTCTTCGCTCCTATTAGTTTTAGCGTGATAAAATATAGCCTATATCCTTTCTAGATAAATGGGCTATCTAACACTGAAATAATTTTTCAAATCGGACCAGTAGTTCCTGAGATTAGCGCGTTCAAATAAGCCCTTTCAAATAATTTCCCCCCGTTTTCCACATTTTCCTCTATTTCTTCGCTCCTATTAGTCTTATCGTGATAAAATATAGCCTATAGCCTTCCTCGATAAATGGACTATTTAACACTGAAAGAATTTTTCAAATCGGACCAGTAGTTCCTGAGATTAGCGCGTTCAAACAAATTAACAAACTCTTCCGCTTTATAATATTAGTATAGATACGCGTCGAATTGATAACCGTCTTTTTTGAAGTCGGTTAAAAATATGCCTAGTAAGCTTTCACTACACTTAAATTTTTGAAGCTAATTTAGATCTTCGCAAATAGTTTTCCAAAATGACTGTTTATTTCCTTTGTAGTGAACGTCTAAGTTGAATTTCCGTTAGTTTATTAGCTGTCTAACGCTGAAAATAAACAGGCAAATAAATCTCGTCCCCCGACGTTTAGCGTGTTCGGTTCCTTAACTTGTAACTACTTGCGAAGTGTTTAAAAGTGTTGAAAGATTTAATGTTGAAAGATCTACTATCTTAATATAACGTTTTCCTATGGGTATACGCTTCATTGCCTAAAAAAGATTTTACAAGAAATTGTACGTTGCCAAATTTTCAAGAGCACTCTTACTTTCAAAAACTGATGTATCTATTGATTTTATACCTCAGGATCCGTATCCTGAGGTACCGTTACCGTTCGGATTACATGTAAAGTCACTTTAGATCGTTTCTATATCCCAAAAGGGACAAACACGGCGCTTTTACTTTAGTGGAAATTGATTTCGAAGCTTTATGCTTTCGAAACGGATGTAATTATCTTATATCCGCGCGACAATAGAGTCGAATATTGCATCCATTGTCTTGGGGGTGCATCTGTGAATCTGTTGGCTGCACGTACTGCGCTAGTTGGGAATATTAAGTGGTAACTTGTGAGACCTCAAGAACTCGTCGCGTGTTCTGTATTCCTGGTACGACTCCGCATACTTGGCATGTGATCTGTGCTCAAATATTTTAAGACTAATTTATTTTGTAGATTTTCTGATGTTTGTATAATTTAGGTAAATAGCCTAAGCCTGATGGGATCAATAAGTCAAGTCTGCCTGCTCTAGATATATAGATATTTGTAAATCAGTGAGTAGGCAGATAACAAAATGTTTGTATAAATGCACCCCTTTGATACACAAGCCTCGGTTTGTCCCGGCGAATTAATTTACCCGAAGCACTTTCGCCCGCCGTCGGGGACATTTTCTTTTAAACTTAATTGAATTTGTGATAAAACAACGGAGTTTATTGTTACTGCTGTATTTTTCTACTCTCCTTTTATCACCTTTAATTTCTTCGCAATTACTCGCTGCCTGTAATTATCTGTTTGAAGATAGTTCATAATTTGTTTTATTGACAGACTGTAAAGCGTGCTGTTAATGTTTATGTGATTAAACATTAGTCTGAATGGCGAAAAAACTAACAAAGATTGCTAGATAGTCTTGCTAGGAATACATACCTTATGTACTTTTACGAAGGTGTACTATATTAGTTATAGCAATTGAATATTGATAACTATATTAACTAACATACCCCTAGGCGTATTCTATACCGTCGATCAAGTTTGCACGAAATTCAGTATTTAGTATTACCGTGTACTATCAGAGAAGTTGATTCCTAGGCAGATGGGGGACCTACGTAGTTTGGTCGCGTTACATTGAACCCAGCCGACTGATCACAATTAACATTGAATTGACATGATCTGACCAAATGACGTTGGTCTGTCAACTGCCTAGGAATCGACTTCTCTGATAGTACCTATAATAATGCTGCTGATGTGTATTGATTTAGATTTGTAAATACATTCGCAGGTATTATAAGAGAAACCAGTATCCTACAGAGGTCTATTGTTTAATATTCAATCCTTAGTCTAGACTCTAGGAGAATAAAAAGTATTACTACATATTGTCTCAATGTCTATTATCCGTGTGAATGATAAGGCTTGTTTTGTCTGTAGTTTAGTTAAGATAATCGTAAAAAAGTTAAATAAGATGGGCAGATGCATGTAAAACTTTGCCGACCCTTTATTTTTGTAATCATTAAACGTTCCATATTCAGAATTTTTCTGTTGAAAAGTTTGTCGGGTACGCGGAAAAAAATTGAAAAGAACTCCTTGTAACTGAGCTATTTAAAATTCGCTCCCATTCAACCTTCTGTGTGAACAGTAGCTATTAGTATTTTTTTAACTATTTTATCTGTTTGGATTTAGAAGCTATTCAGGTGGGCTCTCAAACCCCTTTTGTTTCGTCACAATGGAAGTCTGTATTTCTTTTACCTTTAATAGTGAACATGGGAGTATTGGGTCAAAAACATTTTATATTGCTATGACCTGCTACGAAGAAGTATTTAAGGGCTCTTTATTTGATGCAGTTGTGATTTTACTAGCTTTAAAAGTATGAATGAAAACCAAACAAAGCACACAAAAGCTGCTGTGGTCTGTTTAAACGTCGTTCGAGTTTATTTCTTTTGCGGTTTTTAACTCTTATTCACTTCCTGAGTCCCAGGGACTCACATCAAAATTTTAAACAGCCATAATTTAAAAGTCTAAGCAGCTAGTTTCCCCCATGTCTCAGTACCTTCATGTTTTGACGCGGGCGGCATGGTGCCGAGACGATGAGTCATGAGTGCGTACATACCATATTCGGTGAGTTATTACGCCGAGTGAGTCCCAGGGACTCATACTAGTGAATTATGTTATGATTATTTTTATTTATTAACGTGTTGAAATGTTGATTTTTCACCGTTATTATAATTTAAATTATGTATGTTTTATTTTTCTGTTGAAGAATTGTAAAATGGCTCTAAAAAACATGACTTTATCAATCTAAGAGAAGACGGAGCACTGAGCAGATTCCATTCTGGAAGCCTGGCTTCAAGAAGATTTGGACGAAAAAATGAGATTCCTGAAGATGTGAGCCACCCTGAAACAAGTTAGCTAGGAGGGAGAGTATAACTATTTATACTATTACAAAAAGTGAACAAAACTGCTCATCTGTGCACAATATGTCTGAAGCCGATATGTTTTACTTGCTCAAAAAAGATTTGCCGACATAGCTTTTAGATAGTGGTAGGAACCCACTGCACGTTTTTTTTTCTTTGTATAGAAGCATACATTAATGTTTATTTTATTAACCCCCGACCAAAAAGAGGGGTGTTATAAGTTTGACGTGTCTGTCTGTCGGTCTGTCCGTCTGTCTGTCTGTCTGTCTGTCTGTGGCATCGTAGCATCCAAACGGGTGGACCGATTTTGATCTAGTTTTTTTTGTTTGAAAGCTGACATGATCTAGAGTGTTCTTAGCTATAGTTTATCATCATCAGCCTGCTCATTGCTGAAATATCACTGTTTACCTAGTTCGTGATAGGCCGATTAGCAACTTGCAGTTGTTTGATGGGTTTTATATTGCATTCTGGTTCTTGACACTTATAATACACATTATTGGAAAGTTGACCTGGTGCTGCAGCATCACCTGGATTCTATAGGAGCCGAGCTCCGTATGAACCCAAAGTGGATTTCATGTTTGGGCTCATATTGACGGCCTCATCCAAGAGGACATATTTTATAGATGGATATGATCCTGTTTATAGGAATTATTCTGCACAAGTTTAAAAAGCATAAAATAAAATTAAATTAACAATTATGGACTAAAATATTACTTTAATCTTAGGAATTATTTAAACTTAAAGTCAGTATATATTATTTCATTACTTTTAAAAGTTTTTTGGCGGGGGTTTTTTAAATTTCTTAATTTAATTTTATTTTATGTACCTTTATTGGTTTAAAAACGTTAAGTTCTTTTTAATTTTTAGAATATTTGTTAGTTTAGAGAAACCTTAAAAATATCACGGTTTTAAAAGACTGATATGTGCCTTTTCTTTAATTTTCAAGAGGATCTCAGAAGTTTGGTTAGTTTTGTTATTTATTCTTATAATTTAATAAGTACTTAAGAAGATTGTTAAACAAAATGTTGATGAAATTTGTTTTATTTCTTAAAAACATACATTTAAATATGTGAGTCCCAGGGACTCATAGAAGGTATTTACGTGAGTGCATTTCACCTAGTGAATTGAGGGTTAAAAGAGAAATAAAATTGATTGGTCGTAGAGACGTGCTACGCTCGTAGCGACCTCGTAGCATTTGCGTAGCGCTTGTGCTACGTCGTATAACTTAAGCTGTTGAAATTAACGTAAGCGGAAGTTCACACTGCGACTAGATCAGACGTTGAATTTTTAACCGACTTCAAAAAAGGAGGTTATCAATTCGACGCGTATGTATGTAATATTTCCAGAATTGCCCAGTTTATGAATATTTTAGTCTATTTCAGTGTCTGAACAAATGTGCTAAATTTCAAAAGTTTATGTATGTTTTTATGTTTGTTTTCGCATATCTCCAGAACTACAAGTCCGATTTAAGTAATTATTTTTTTGTTGTACTAGGTATTGTTCAACTAAGGGAACACTACAAGTTTCATTAAAATCGGTTCAGTAGTTTTTGAGTCATGGCAATTTTAATTCTCAATTACGTACAATTTTGAAGTCGGTTTTATCTTTTTAAAATACTATTTATTATAATAGCTATTCGTTAGGATCTCGTCGATTGTGATATGGTCTAAATTGTACAAAACTCAATTAAAAAAGAAAGAAAAGGGGATTCTAAATTAAATTTATCTACGATTATCACGCCATCATTAGTATACCATAATATGTATAGTAGTAGTAGTATAGCGGTATCATTGTTAAAGAAAAGTTCATTTATAATTAACACACTAATAAACACATACCCTCTTACTAATAAAAACTTCTTAAACATGCGTTCAGCGTGTGAATAGTTAAACAGGAGTTTTTAAGTTACACACACGTTACACAGAGTCTATACAGAGAAATTAGTATGGAAATGACAGCATCGTTATACAGGCCTTATGTCAAAAAATTATTATTAGTAGTATCTTATGCACCCTCTATACACGCTGTGTAACTTTTTATTAGTAAGGGTGATAGTCTCTTTCATGGCTGTACATTACATTAATGTATAGCCAACATCAGCATCAAATGACTTTACGTGATTCAGGTCCCTACTTCAATACGACTGAATATCATATTCAACAACTTTGTCTTTGACAGACATAATTAAAGATACGTACTCGTATTTTCTCAGACATTCAATTTGCAATCAATTGTTATTCATGAAGTAACTTTAAGATGATGAACATAACGACTGAGGGCCAGTTCATACTTAGACGCGACGCTTCGATACTTAGAGCACCTTCAAGTGTTTTTTGTATATCAATGACCTTCAAGCATACTTTTGCTTGAATTATTTCAAATTGAGCTTCTTGCTACGCGGAACTTTTACATTTTTACAGCATTTTCTAGCACCGTTTTGTCGCGTCTCAGTGTGAATCAACCCTTACGTGTCAACCAGCTGTTGACTACTTATACATACCGTTTAATCACGTTTGACTCTGGTATTTAATATATTACATAAGGCGATTAATTAGTACCATAATAGATACTCGTTCACTAATTAATACAGTCTACCGTATATTAATCCCGTATATATTAGCTAGATGTTGCCAGCGACTGTGCATGATGAAAATCTCGCTGGAATCGAATGTGGTATGGATCATGGATGGTTGGATGGACTATGTATTCATATATATCTAGCTACTATTATTGGCTAGTACGTAGGTTAACCAACCAACCAACCCAGTAAACACTGGGTTTTATGGATGTTTTTTTTTTATACTAACCCTTGCACCACTTTGATCGACTAAAAATCGCGCCTGTACACTCCTAAAACACAGTTTTTATCCTAAATATTTTCTTGATCTGTTTTTTTTTATAGTCCTTGATATCGCGTGAATCATATTCTTCTTCTCTCGTGTAGAACTAGCCTTTATGACGTCATTGCTGTGCTGACTTAGTCAGAGTTAGCCGGATTGTCACACACTCCTAGCTGTGCACCGCACTATCTGCAATCAATACTGTCCACTAACAACGCTAACTTGATGACTTTTTTAAATACAGGTATAATACATAGAATTATTACCGATTACCGGCTGATAAATCAAAAACTGTTCTTAAATTTTAAACAATGATATAAGCAACCTTTAGGCGCGCCACGTAAAAAAGCAACTCATAGATAGAAAACAGAAAAGTGTATTTTTTCTACGTTTCAATATTGATATTTTGTCAACGAGTATTTTCTTGCCAAAAATACACCCGTTCCCATCGACAATTTAGCACTGTAATTTGATCATTCATGTAGTTTGAAATTTATCGATTTTCTCGGAAATCTGTTTGAGAGGGAACAATCGGAGTTGTGAGAGTTATATGATGAAAGTTCTGTGTAAGTTTCACAATAGTTCGTCGTTTAACAATGTACCGTCATGCCTTGGGTACGTCTTTCTAAGATGTTTCATTGAGGGGACTTTGCATTCAATAATTTTGATAAAAGTTAAAAACAAAAAAAATAATAAAGGTATGGTATTTGGTTTGATAATACCATACGGTATTTGACGTAGGCATGGCATGCGCCATGTAACGTCAATTCCTATACATTTTTGATCTTACTTCGTTGTCGGAATTATAGAATGCTGGTTGTCTAAATATACTGTTTCTAAATCGTTTCAAGTGAAAGACAAGTAGCAGCTGTCATCGACCAAAACAAAATACACGTGGCAACATCAGCCAATTAATAAAGGCTTGTCTTAAGAGCCAAATTTATAGCTTTGCCTTATAAACTCAATAAAATAGTACTGATGAAATACCGACTAAACCCGTTGTAACAAGTGTCCAATATAAAGAAAACTAAAGGGAAATCCTCACTGAAGAATATACGGGTCCGTTACAGTTCCCAAATTATTCGTCTATACGAAGAAAAGGACCTAATGCCGCCGAAAGTTTCGATGTACTCCCAACTAACTTCTAAAAGTTGGCCGCGTCTTGTCACGTACAACTTAGATATACGAAACACAAAGTTTTTCGGAATTCCGTCTATATTTTTGATATTATCCTGTTAAAGTTGCATCTTTATATATCTTTGTTATTGCTACGTGAATAACAATCTAAAAGTACGCATACTTTTGTTAGAGTTAAGTACGCTTTACGCAGAATTGTGCTAAGGTGAGACAATCAGAATATTACATACCTACTGCAGTTAAAGTTCTTATTATGCTCATATAAAGTGTCCTGACGTTAATGCGTTTATACTTGACATGTGGTTAAAGCATACTATGCCTCAGTTCTCTATCGATAAAGAAAATGTTTGTAAGAACTTGCTGTTTCAGTTAATGAAGAGTGCTACACATTGTAATCACGGTGTAATGCTTCATACTTGGAAAGTCCTCGCTTGCTCCGTTGTTTTGGTATGGTGGCTACAAAATTGATGGCGATACCAGACGTTGCGCAGCGTCAACTCTCCGACGTTTTTAAACATAATATCTTATGATATGCCACATTGCTGCGTTCTATCTTCGGACGCGGGTTTTGACGGAAGCTAGAAGTGGAGGATGAATACCGCGCTGCGCTGTCACCGTCTTATATAGGTATTGTGGTGTCGCGCGTCGCCGCAACTCAGTGGCATACAATGCGTTATTCCTTTGATCTAAAAGTTTAAATTTTTTTGCACAGTCTCAAAAAAAAATCTAGTGCTTAGCGACGCTCACGTACACGTTACACCTGCGAGCATTTTAATGAAACCCCCGAAAGCGCTAATGACGGGCTACTTGATCCGGTTTCGCGCATGAGGGCTTAATTAAAATAAATTGGTGCGAGGACTAGAGCTAGTTAATCATCACGTCCGAATTTAAAAAATAAAGCGGTTTGCTGCCATTGTGGATGGTTCATACAGAGTTCTGTTTAAACCACCCACAATGTATGTGTGAAATTCCAAGATAACTCTTCAATTACTGCAGTGTTTGGGACAGGTTAATTTCAAATGGCCGTGTTGCACGAGCACATACGGCATTTTTGTTTTTGACCAATGTGCAGTGTTAATACGTCTGGGACTAGCCACGTGCAGGTTTCCTTAATAATTGTATTTCTTCACCGTACGAGCATTCGTATAATAAATAAACTTAAGACTTGGAAAAGTCTCATTGGCATTTGGCACACGCCACCACCTGGGATCGAAATTGTATCCTCTCGCGCGAATCAAATGTCTACGGACCAGACTTGTGGGCTTCGAAGGATCTACGTATAAATTATGAAGCTCCTGCAAACGCCCAGCCAACAAACCTCGGTCAGCTTTTATTGTATATTTCCTCCGGCTTTTATTTGTATTATACCCCCGAACGGTCTTTGCGGCTATAAAACCTTGCGCACTCGACATAAAACTCATTTTCATGGTCCGCAGGTTTACGGACCACTTCGACCTTTTGTATAAACATCAATGGGATATTCTTTCGATTAGAAATTTAATCATTAATTCCAATTTGGCGATTGTTAAGATTAAAAGTTGGATAAGATCTCCGGCAGCTCAGAAGATGCTATTGAGTTACATCAAAGTGTTTTTTTTTGTTAAATTACTGAACGTAATAAGAATGTGCTTGTGGAATTTCGCGAGTATACGTTTATTGAAAACAGATTTACTTATTTAATATCTTATTTTATGAAGCCAATAAGTCTCACCGCCGTACTCAGAGACATTTAATTATGATTAACCTTTAACCCTTCGATCGCGGATTCTTGGAAATGCTATTGTATTCTATTGTTGTCGCGACCACCGGTGCCCGTATGGGGCTTGATGAGTTAATTTAATGAAGAGTTTGACAGATAATGTATGGGGCTTGTGTCAAAATTTTGAATTAATTACATTTTTGTTCCACAATTAATTAATGTTCCACTCTGAGTGCGGCAGTAAGATAAATAAGCAAAAAATAACAAAAATGCTTGTCGCTCACGTTTTATTAAAAATGGCTGCTTTTTTCACACTTTATTGCACATGTCAGTAAAAGCAACTGCTTTTTGCAATTTCCCTCCGCGACGGTAAAACGTTTCATAGCGCCCTTGCCAAATTTTTGCTTTGTGTACGAAGATGGAGTGCGAAATATTGTCTCAAAGTTGGGCGCCCAGGGGACGCCGTCACTTTTTATTTTCCTTATTTAAATGGTTTTTGTTCGCATCTCTATAGACAAATAAGATGATCTATACACTGCATAAACTCGCGGCTTTCATTTTGTGTTCGCAGACAATATTTGTTGTATCAAGTATATTGCGACAAGTTATCACATTGTCAAACAGAGATACGTTATAGAAAAGCACCTGCGACTCTTATCCTTTCAAAGAATATTATTGGTATCTTTACAGGTATATTGTTTGATAGTAAATGCGTCACTATGACCTGAAAGACTTTGTTTATATTGTGGTGGTAACGAAACCTAGATGTTTTCTTGCTGCTGATAAAATGTTTTACGACGAAAAATCCTGTAGTAGGTTCGTATGACAGAAAATAAATCCTTAAATCTTTTCAATTTCGTTCGTTAAATACGTGTTCTTTATCCGTTTTTCTGTGGTACGTTTTAATGAAGGAATGTGGTTCGCGAAAATACGATCGAGCGACATTGGCGTCGTTAATTGTGTCTACTTCTTGTTTACGCTGTTCTCCTGGTCCCACCTAAAGGCGAAGACAACTTCCAATCCGACATCTTTGAGATTTTTGATTATATTTGGAAAACCTTTTTTATTTTAAATAATAAAATAATTTACTCCTACTGGATGAAAAAAAATACCAAAGTCACATCTTCCAGGAACTTTAAACAGTTCTAACTAAAATAATATACAAGCTATGCTTTAAAAATTTGTTTATTTGATACCTTTTACAAAAATCCAAAGCTTGTAAGATTTAATTTTCGGTTCTGACATCTAGATTTCCCATAATATTTATTTTTTCCTCTAACAAACGAAAAATGTATCCACGCTACCGAGTGAACATTTCACATCTCTCTCTCTCTCGCATGAAAATCGACAGTGATGCGAGAGAGATGCGAGAAATGCGAATCCTCAAGGTCATTCGCAGTTATCAGCGTCTTAATGGGGAACGTTTGATTGTGTTGACCATAAACAATATTGGATGTAAAAAACCACGTTTACCATAAAATTAAAATATCTTTTTGCAGCAAGTACGTTACAAGATTTATTATGGTTTTGTCTAAAGTCTAGAGTCTGGACTAGGTGTGGTCTTTATATTTGAAGAAGTAGATATTATATTTTACATAATAATTTTAGAATACTTCTTCAAAAGCAATGAAGTAAATTATATATTTTGTGATAATATTAAACAGTAATATGAAAGTTGGAGTGAGGCAGGGGTTGATCTGAGGAGCAGGGGCGCAGGTCGATGTCATTATGCACAAAACTCGTCGGTCCGCTGCTGGCGGCTATTCAATATTTATGACGTATATTATAATGATTCTGATACGTTTTGCGATAATAAATAATTAATACTGCTGTCTAGCTTAGCAAAGAAGCACAGTATGTTATCGCAGCCACTCATATTTTTTGCGATAGATCGTTTTGAAAGGTCCCAAGAAAGTTGTTCGTCTTACGGGCAATAATATAATATTCAGTTGGTGATAAGGAACGATTTTTGCAAATATTAATTGTGTGACTATTTCAACTCTTTAAAACAATCGAAAGCACATATCGATCTAGTTCAAAGATAGAGCAGAAATTAAATTGTCGGACGCGACCGATGCAGTTGATTTTGTTTGCATGGCGAGTTCAGAGTTCAGAGAAAATGTAACGTGCGGGGCACGAACAAACGGACTCACTATAATTGACTTTGTCAAGTTGTCATGGCAACGAATATTTATATAAAACGTTTATTTAACGGGCTCAAAGCTTTGTCAGCTGTCTGGCTTTGGCTCCGGCTCGTGCAGACGATGGATTAGATGCTTTAGCGTCTGCTTATTCTCATTGTAATGGCTATTTTAGTTGCTGTTTTCAGTAGTTTAAGTAATTGAGTTAAAATATATTAGATACATGACTGTGCTACTTACTAAACAACTGCATCTTCATATAAAAACAAAACAATGTTTGTTATCTAGTAAGTAAACGAGAACTAAATATAGCTGGGTGAAAACCACTCTATTATTATTGTTTACTATTATTTTATTTAGTTTCAACTAGTTTTCTGTGCAAAATATGTATTTTATTGTCAACAACGCTACTCTAATTTTAATTTTAATTAGGTTCTAGAGAATAATATGAATGCATTAATGTTATTTGCAGTGTGTTTCGAGGAACCTTCGGTCTGCGAATGTAAAATAAAGATTTAACGCGAGTAAATGTATTCCGTTATACGGCGAGCGATGCGTGAAGTGTAAACACAAGAAATAAATAGCTCCGCACTCGTTCACCTCCCCGACGTGTCGGTTTGATTTTTTCTACTTTTAAATGGTCTCGTTTGCATATGCAAACAGAGGGAAACGCGAAATAGTACTCGCCGATCTTCTACAATTTGGAGAGGCGAAACTAGCGCAGACCGTAAATCCGGCTTCGTTAGTCCCCGCTCAATCTATCGTACACTCGGTTCTTTGGAGGTCTTTTATTAAAACCAAATATGTTGGTGAAAAAACCAAGATGACATAAGAGGATTGCGACGCACGAGCGCCGAGCGCGAGTAACGAGGTATTATGTACCTGTATTTTGTTACTTGTATTATGTAGTTTGTGCTGCGAATGCGGATTCGTTCAATAATAAAGAAATCCGTCGGACGTGGTTTTAACAACTTTCTGCGGCACTCAGAGTGCTGAGTCACTTAATTGTAATTAAAAGAAGACTTTGACTTAAATCCCGTACATTAGATATGTCTCTTCATTAAAGTTAAATCATCATTAAATGTCTCTGAGTGCGGCCGTTAGTACTTGAAGGGCATGCAACTTATGTATCTATGTACAGGTAATGAAAGAGCTCAAATTATGAATGCGTTTATTTAGTCAGGCAATAATGGTATTTAGTGATGAGAGACACTCATTAGTTCACTTTGAAATATATGAAATGTCATTTCAAACTCTGTGTTTTTGTTAATTATTATTCCGCGCTAAAAATATTGTTTAAAAACTAAACCAATAAACGTAATGTGAAATACGTTAAAAAACTGGGATTTGTTAATCTCAAGCGGCGAGAGAGAACCTTCTTATTTCTACTAATTTCATTTGACGATAGACAATAAAGCCGTGATTAGATTGATAGTGAGATTTAAGAATCTTATCCGATAGCAGATAGGACGTGAAACGGCCCCGTCTTGAGCTGAGTACTCAGTTGGCGACGGTGAGGTGACGTGGAAAATCTTAAAATAATAATGATAATAATTGCGTTGTAATCACGCCTGACGCCCGTTATTCCATTCTCCGTAGATAATATTATTATAATATTGGGTATGATTGCTCTGTAGTCTACGATATAAACTCTCTAATTACGCTTTTAGAACTCATACGTAGATTAAGCCACGACTAGGTACTACATAACGCAAAGTTGCGTAGACCTTTCGTAGAGGTTACTTTTAAGGTAGGAAAAACATCCTTATTTTCTAAGACTAATCTCCTTCTAGACAGGACCTAGAGGGAAGAAAGTCAGTCGGTCGTATTAGTATTTTGTCATCAAAAATTACATAATAATAATAGCACATCGCATCTTTGTTATGTCCTCATATACTTACTTGCTTATGTCTCGTCACCTCTATCATATTGTCGTGTCCTCTTTAGTGCCTTCAAACCAGTCATGCTTGTTCGTCCTAAAGTGTGTAAGCACATTGGCTGGCCGTTCGGAATGGCCCCGTATTACGGTCGCGTCTTGGTGATCTCATAATGGAGGGAGCCTCGGGAAGGCTGAAAGCGATTCGCTTTATGTCGCTATTCCTTTTTTTGTCTCCACTTTGGTATTGCATGAAGGTGCTTTTCGTTTTAAAATATCGCTATACTATGTTACATTGAAATTAAGCAATGCTATAGGTTGATATAATAAGCAATATCCCGCAAAACTCATTTATAAGCCCACGGAAATCCCGTACCTTTTCGGGATCAAAAGTACTCTTTATGTTATAGAAGAAGCTATACCTATAAATAAAAATGAATTTGTTAGTCTCCCTAAAAATCGAGAACGGCTAAACCGATTTGGCTAATTTAGTCTTGAAATATTCTAAGTCATCACCGGGTCATCTAGTTTTTTAGGGTCCGTAGTCAACAAGGAACTCTTATAGTTTCGGTCTGTCCGTCCGTCTGTCTGTCTGTCTGTCCGTCTGTCCGTCTGTTCGTCTGTCCGTCTGTCTGTCCGCGGTTTTGCTCAGAGACTATAGGACCTACAAAGCTGTAATTTGGCATGAATGCACATATTAATGATGCCGACAAAATGGTACATAAAATCTTAAAAAATATTTTTTTTATGGTACTAGTTAAGTGGTATTAGTTTTACACCAAAAAATTATTGATGCAGCTGATAAAATGCGAACTACACCAACAACTGGAGTTGTTAAGTGCTTTAAGAAAAAGAATGAGAATTTGTGTTCGAAACAGCGGCGGACATCTAGAACATGAAATGTAAAAACAATCTATACTTAATATTATAAAGCGGAAGAGTTTGTTAGTTTATTTGTTTGTTTGTTTGTTTGAACGCGCTAATCTCAGGAACTACTGGTCCGATTTGAAAAATTATTTCAGTGTTAGATAGTCCATTTATCGAGGAAGGCTATAGGCTATATTTTATCACGCTAAGACTAATGGGAGCGAAGAAATAGAGAAAAATGTGGAAAAAACGGGGAAATTATTTGAAAGGGCTTATTTGAACGCGCTAATCTCAGGAACTACTGGTCCGATTTGAAAAATTCTTTCAGTGTTAGATAGCCCATTTATCGAGAAAGGCTATAGGCTATATTTTATCACGCTAAAACTAATAGGAGCGAAGAAATAGAAGAAAATATGGAAAAAACGAAGGAAATTATTTGAAAGGGCTTATCTCACGAACTACTAGAGAATTTTTCTGTTATTTGGGTCAGGTAAGAAGTAGACCACGTGAAGGATCATAGGCTATTTTTTTTCGACTGATTTGTCTGTGAAATATCTAATTTACGCGGGCGAAGCCGCGCGGAACGTCTAGTAATTAATAAATATGTACTGTTTACATGGTTTTGTTTCATTTTTAGAACTAACTAATAATGTTATTACAATGCCCGGGGAGGCTATCATCTAAGTTTTTTGTAATGAAAACTGCTATTACCCTATAATGTGGTTATACCTTTTTGGATCGCTGACAAAATGGAGATGTTTTTAAGCTCATCTGCAAACAGACTTCCATAGATTTTTTTTGAGTATCCCTTAAAGAACAACACGTTTTAAGTTTTTTTTATTGGATTTTTCATTATTCTCCATCTTTCTCGACTCATTTTATTCCGCAATTGTATTTTTTTTAATTAAAATAGATAGAGCAATTCATCCTTTAAAATAAAACGTATAAACAATCATACAAGAAGCTCAGATTACAAGAAAGAGATGCAACAAAAGGAAAAAAACGGACTTTTTATGAAAAAAATTAGATTATCTTGAAAACCATTGGATTTAGGATAGGGTGTTTCATAGTAAAATCAGTTAGAAATGACCTAAACTCTAGCCCCATAAAGGATCTAGGTCGACTTACGAAGTAACCCTGTATATATACCGTTTTTTGTTAACTTAAAAAAATATTATAAACAAAGTATTAACATTTTTAAAACTTTGATGACGCAATCTTGTTTTATATGTGTATGTTACCGTTAATGTGCGTAAATCAGTTAGACTGCTGATTAACAAGGTATTCTGCAGATTGTAATGTCAGAAAACCTTGTAATGTCAGACAGGCTATATCAAAATCTTTTTTTGATACATAATGATAAATTTTAATAGTGTAATATTATTGTAATATATTAAAAATAATAAATTTTTGTAATGAAATATTGGTACTGGACTTGCACGGTGAAAGTCGCAACTTAATGAACATAATATATTGTCTTAATTTATCTGACACTATATTAATTCTTCGATCGCGGATTCTTGGATATGCTCTTGTATTCTATTGTTGTCGCGATCACCGGTGCTCGTATGGGGCTTGATGGGTTAATTATTACCTGAATTTAACTTTAACACTAATTATGTCCAATTAGCATAAGTTTTCTGAAACTAGCTATCAATGGTACATAATATGTGCCATTGATGGCTGGTTTTTAGAAAATTTGTTTTAGAAAAATAGTCTTAGTTGTAATTACATTGCTTAAGGGTTATGATATTATTATTCATATATTTCATAAGTACTTTAGATATTGTATTAGTGGAAACTTATTAATGGCTTGCAGTAATTAGAATAGTAAGTTGTCCTGTTAAATAGCTGAAAGTTTTCTCAATAAATAAATAAATAAATTATCTGGGTGAGTCAGTTAAAGTGCAAAAAGTTTATTCTATTCTCATTAAATTACATAAAACAGGTTCTTGTTTGAATAAAACATGTTATTTATTTGTAGAGAATTATTTAATATAATTTTTTGGACATAAACAAAGGAGCACATTATTAAATTTAAAGTAAAATGTTACTTACTTAGAAAAAAACCAACCAAAACAACAGCAGTCTCAGGTTGACAAGCTTAAGTCAAAGTTTTTAGGACTTTTACGACGAAAGAGAATGCAAACTAACTAGGTAAAGTGCACATATAAGCCCTTTTTTTATTTAAATTTCACACTTTAACGGATGGAATCAAGGAATCCGCAGATTACCTAGGTAATGTGCACGTTAACGTATTCTGCATTCTAACGGTAACATATATAAGAAGAGCTCCACGAAGCGAAATAATTTTACGGAAATTATTTAAACTTTTTTTTAGTTTAATTAGAACGATGAAGGAAGTTTAAAAAAAAATTTGTTAATAAACAATCGTATAGCATTTTGAAAAATTTGTTTTTATGAAAAATTCCAACGGGAATCAATTCTTCAAAGTGTTTAGGTATATAATACTATATATTTTTTTTAAATTTTTAATTAACTTTAAGTACTTTAAAACTTTTTTTTTAAGTGACGTAGTGTTGGAACTTTTTTATACTAAATTTCCTCCTCTTTAAGGCTCTTTTTTCAAATTTCGAAAATATTTATAACTAGGCGTTCCGCGCGGCTTCGCCCGCGTAAATTAGATATTTCACAGACAAATCAGTCTACAAAAAATAGCCTATGATCCTTCACGTGATCTACTTCTTATCTGACCCAAATAACAGAAAAATTGCTCTAGTAGTTCGTGAGATAAGCCCTTTCAAATAATTTCCCCCGTTTTTTGCACATTTTCTTCTATTTCTTCGCTCCTATTAGTCTTAGCGTAATAAAATATAGCCTATATATAGCCTTCCTCGATAAATGGGCTATCTAACACTAATAAAATTTTTAAATTTGACTAGTAGTTCCTGAGATTAGCGCCTTCAAATAAGCCCTTTCAAATAATTTCCCCCCGTTTTTTCCACATTTTCCTGTATTTCTTCGCTACTATTAGTCTTAGCGTGATAAAATATAGCCTATAGCCTTCCTCGATAGATGGAACATCTAACACTGAAAGAATTTTTCAAATCGCACCAGTAGTTCCTGAGATTAGCGCGTTCAAACAAACAAACAAACTAACAAACTCTTCTGCTTTATAATATTAGTAATATTAGTATAGATTTACGAACGATAACCTACAAACCAAACACTATTTTTTAAAGGTGTTTAATTGTTTATAACTTTTGGATTTTTTATAGGCTCATACAATTATTTGGCACAATGATCCAGATCGAATGAGCTAAACCACATGATATTATCAATAGTATGTTGAATTAACACCTTTTTAAGCTTAAAGACTATATAGACTATAACTTACGAGTACAATGCAGGTAGATATAAATCATAAACTATAATACTTGATAATGTGTACAATGTAAATAATATAATATGAAATATTTCACAAGATCAGTATTGAAATAAATACTACAAAGGACACAAAGGACAAAGGGTTAGTGATAAAAAATTTCAACACAATATGTATTAAGATTACTATCGTTTACCTTTTCTTATTTATGTCTAGAGTTCGTGTGTTATTTTCATATTAGAGGTATTTTGTTTATAAAAAAGAAACTTAAATAAATGTAATAGAAACCAAAAATATCTTGTGTTTATTTTATTCAATAACTAGCTGTCCCGGCAAACGTTGTTTTGCAATATAAAGTACTAGCTGTGCCACGCGGTGTTACCCGCGGTTTAAGTGATATAATATAATAAAATACTATGAAAAGTAAGTACCAATAATAGGGTCAAAACGGGACGATACATGGCTCTATAATGGTTTATGGTAGTGATGATGATGATGATGAATGTAATCTACATAGTAGCATATGCTTTCCGTTCTTAAAACAACGTCGAAACTCCCAAACTTGTATCTATAAAGAGTCAGGAGTTCTCTCAGCACCTTACGAACCATGGTATACCTTGGTGTAAAATCTTGCTTGTTGGTAGCATAAGCTTAGAATACTGCTCACGAAACCGAAGTCACCACATGTTTCCATATAAATTTTGAGGAGTTCCCTCGATTTCTTATGGATCCCTTCATCAGGTTACCACTTTTATGAATATGGTACCAAATTGGGATGATAACCTATACACCAAAAGAAAAATTTTGAAAATCGGTTCTCAAACGGCGGAGTAATCGTTGAACATAAAAAAACGAACATAACACCTCCTCCATTTTAAAGTCGGTTAAAATTGTAGCCTATGTGTTATTCTGATGTATAAGCTATATTATTGTAAAGTTTCATTAAAATCCGTTCAGTAGTTTTTGCGTGAAAGAGTAACAAACATCCATACATACATACATACATACATACATACATACATACATACATACATACATGCATACATGCATACATCCAAACTTTCGCCTTTATAATATTAATAGGAAGGATTTCGTCCATATTATTTTATTGAAGTGTCTAAATAAGTATGGCACCATGGCAACGTCCATCGCTATCACGTCGCACAAACAATGGTCGCCGTCAGTCTCGAGTTGTAATTATTTACTATTATTTATTCAACAATATCACTATAAAAAGTAGATGTTGTCCGATTCTCCACCCTAGCCGATATGCTCGCTAAGATTCACGAAAATCGGTCGGGCCGTTTCAGAGGAGTTCAGTTTCAACCACGCACACCCTGACACGAGAATTTTATATATTAGATAATAATTAATATTAAACAAAACAATAAATGACGTTGTCAATGGGCGTAAGATCCAAAGCAGCTGTACATCAAATGACGCATTCAGGATGAATGATTCTGTACACGTCTCGATCAAACGCAACAAAAGACAACAGGCCTATAAATAATAATATGGCCCACTTCTGGTATGTTTTGATGGTCCTTCGATTTTTGTCAGAAATTGGAAAAGTTTTATCAGCGATCTACGGCGGACATTCATCTCGGTCTTATTTTAGCGATAAAATAAATGAAGTTTTTTATGAAGGAAAGATATTTCTTTAAAATTATAATGACTTCAATTAACTATTATGAATTCAATGTAAAAATATTGTATGCGGACAGAGTCGAGACTTAGGACCAATTTTACTTTGTGATATATATATCTATCCCGACCGATTTCGGCCACAGCGACTTTGGATCTATGGCTATTGCAAGCGTCGTTCGTGTGCTCGCAGGTGACTGACGTAACCGATTTTTGCACTAAACGTGCGAGAGCATTGAGCGCAAGTCAGTACCCCTCCGACATAATGGTAATGTATGGCTACAGGTAGTCGAGCCTTGAGCGCGTCACGTTTAGCATCGAGCTCGGTCACACGCACTTTCTCATACTCCGACACCTTAGTGCTCACAGTCCGCTTCCACAATGATCGGTCCGCAGCCATTGTCTCCCATTGTGACGGATCTAAATCACACTTCATCATGTGGCGCATGAGCACGTCTTTGTACCGCAGTAATTGGCCGCCCTGTTTTCGCTTGCCATTACGAAGTTCAGAATAAAAGACGCGCTTGGCCACAGCAGTATCAGGCATCCGAGAGACATGGCCGCACCACTTCAGTTGCCGTTTCATTAGATATGCCTCTATACCGCTGACATTAGCTCGTCGTAGAACTTCCGTGTTTCGAACACGGTGGGACCAATGGATGTTCATAATGTCGCGTAGGCATCTTAGATGGAATCTATCTAATGTGCGGATATGCTTGCGGTATAGGACCCACGTTTCAGATGCGTACAGCAGATTGGGCAGAACGACTGCCATGTACACAGCCACCTTCGTAGTGAGCTTTATATCATGTGAGCGGAACACCTTGAGACGAAGCTTGCCAAATGCTGCTGCAGCCGCTCCAATTCTGCTGTTGACCTCGTCATCAAGGAGGCACCTAGATGATATAGTGCTGCCTAGATATTTGAACTTGTCCACAAGTTTAAGTGAGTCGTTACCGAGTTTGATGTCGAGCGAAGGTCTGCGCAGTGTATCCAGAGCCATTACCTCGGTTTTCTTTACACTGATTTTTAGACCAAATCTTTGACACGACTCATTAAGACTCTCCATAAGTCTCTGTAGACCCTCCGGGGATTCCGCCACAAAACACAAATCGTCTGCATACATCATATCAGTGATGATCATGTGAGACACTTTGGTGTGAGCTTTTAGCCTGGCTAGGTTGAAGACTCCGCCGCCGTCGATACGATACCGAATACAAATACCCTCGGATAAAGTCTTCAGGGCCTCCCGAACTACTACTGCAAAGTACAGAGCGAACAGAGTTGGTGCGAGCACGCAGCCTTGCTTAACGCCGCAACTCACCGAAAAGAACTCTGATTGCTCGCCTTGCACGTTGATACAACAACGCATACCATCATGTAGGAGTCGGATCATTCTAACAAACTTATCCGTGCATCCAAGTTTCGATAGTACCACCCATAGAGCTTCTCGAGGTACACTATCAAAGGCTTTTTCTAAGTCAACGAAACATAGAAGAAGTGGTTGACCTTGTTCTCGACTTTTCTCTTGAAGTTGGCGGATAGAGAAAATAGCCTCACATGTGCCCCGATTAGGCCGGAAGCCATACTGGGTCTCGGGCAAAATGTCTTCAGACAAGGGTATCAAGCGATTTAGTAGGATTCGAGCGAAAACCTTCCCCGGGGCAGTTAACAGGGAAATACCTCTATAAGAATTGCATTCAGCTCTGTCACCTTTGTTCTTGTAAAGTGGGCAAATACAAGAGACTTTAAAGTCATCGGGAACACGTTCATCAATCCATAATTGAGCGAAGAGTTTGAAAATGACTTGATGCAATTCTGAGCCACCATACTTCAACAATTCCCCGGGAACATGGTCAACGCCGACCGCTTTGTTGTTCTTTTGTTGCTGTACAGCAACGACGACCTCCTGTAGCGTCAGCGGGCTATCCATCTCATTAATCGTGGGCAATGCAGACATTGAGTTGATGTGGGCGAGGTCTGCAGCTCGGTCAATATTGAGCAAGTTGTTAAAGTGTTCTCCCCAACGATTAAGAACATCTTGCTTGTTGGTGAGCAGCTCTGTGCCGTCGAGTGATTTAAGGGGCACACTAATACGGCTAGCAGTACCAACAAGTTTACGGACCTCATCATAAAAAGCTCCCAGTTGGTTACTGTCAACAAGCCACTGCATGCGTTGGGCCTTATTTTTCCACCACTTGTCTTTTATTTCCCTTACATGCCTACGCAACTCTGCACCACTTTCTCTCACTTTATCCGATCGGTTGTTGAGTTGCTGACGTAACAGAGAACGATGCTTCTGAAAAGCCCTGCACAAAATTTCGTCATTATCATCAAACCAATCTTCGTACACATTGAATTTGGTACCCAATGTTTCCGAGGCAGCGACGACTATATTGGAGGAAAGCGTTTGCCAGTTAGCAATAGCATCACCATTCTCAAGATCCAGCGATCGAAGAGTATCACCAATTAGCTGATTGTAAGACTCACGCACACTTGGGCTCTGCATTTTTCCAATGTTTAAGCATTTAGGCTTTATGTGTTTGGATCTACGAGGAGGGTGTAGGCGAAGTCTCATTTTGGCGATGACGAGTCTGTGGTCAGTAGAGCAGATCGCATTTGCATCACGCATAACACGCGTAATATGCACTTGGGAAATATCACGTTGTCGGACAATCACATAGTCAATCAAATGCCAATGTTTCGACCTCGGATGCATCCATGTGGTCTTATATTTTGCCGGGAGCCTGAACATGGTATTGGTTATAGCAAGCTGGAATTGGGCGCAAAGCGTAAGTAAAAGTTGCCCATTGCTATTCATGTTCCCTACACCATGTCTTCCCAAGACCTTAGGCCAAGCTTCAAAGTCACGCCCGACTCTCGCATTAAAGTCGCCCATCATAAGTACCTGCTCTCTTTGTGGAATCCTAGAGAGGGTGCGCGTGACTTCCTCATAGAACTTGTCCTTGATGTCCTCATCCTTGTCCATGGTTGGCGCATATACGCTGATGACATTAAGATGATTGTCATTGGCCAGGTGTAAACGCAGCGTGGTAACACGGTCCGAGATGTGAATGGGACATTCCTCCAGTTTACGTACAATGTTGTTTTTGATCGCAAATCCAACACCAGACCTCCTAGGCTCTGACGACGGAGTTCCTTTCCAAAAGAAAGTATACCCGCCGAGGCGCTCAACCCTCTCCCCCTCGTCAGCCAGATGTGTTTCACTGAGAGCAGCGATATCCACACCATAGCGTCGAAGTTCTCGGGACACGAGAGCAGTTTTACGAGGAGGACACAGATTGTTTTCGCAGTCAAGAAGCGTACGCACGTTCCACGCAGCAAAAGTCATGTCATAAGTTTTAGAGATGTTATGTCCTTTCTTTTGTGGCTTTCGACCGCGTAAAAAGGTGATGCAGAGACAGCCGCGGCTACTACCTCCGAATATATTGGGGCTAAGCCTTTTTTAGGACACCTTTTCTAGTCCCCTCCCCGGATTGGGGAAAGCAGGGCCTCTCTGAATAGAGCTGCTTTATCACTTAGGGTGCTGCCGAATCACACTGTCAGACCCGTGCAGTGCGAAGCGACCACTCTCCCTCAGCCGCCAGCGTGCAGACATCAGACAAGGCCTGGTTGCATCAGACACAGACCTCTCTACCTCTGTCCATCGCCGCCGGACTTTATTTCTAATCGTAGTGCCGTGTCCGTAGCCAAGTCATTTGCGCAGGAGATATTATAGTGCACGATACATTAAAATGTCAGTGTTCGCGCTAACACAGGTGCACTCTTGCCCCTGCCACTCTGAGTCCAATGGAACGGGGAACCGCTACAATTGGAGAGAGGTAGGGACGTGAACGTTAGCGAGACCCCTAACGTTAATATAAGCTGCTATATTAGCAGATCTTGTGACTGGCCAGGATCGCCAGTCGGTGTTGGCGGGGGGCTTCCACCTTATTGGGTAGTTGGGAGGTGAATGGGAAATAGGATACTACCGTCACAGGAGAAGGGTCATGACAGCAGTAGCTAGAGCAGTTCGGGGTCGCATACCCGTAGTGACTCCTACAGTACCGGACAGATAACTGAAGGAAGCACCCTCTGAACCGAACTGAACTTTGTGATAAAATCCAAATATACATCTGAATCTTTCAAATTTAAAGAATACATAAAGATTTGGTATGTAGTTAACCTGTCCCTGTTTTTTAGGAGAATCCCGTTAAAATTTTTTGCCCGATGATAGTTGTATGCGAAAATTTTAAAAAAAATACTAATAACCGCACATTTAATGATAACTTTAATTGAATGACGGTTTTCACATACTTTATGTGAAAACCGTAATTTAAATAAATGTATCTGAGTGCAGCCGTTAATCTATTTCATTTAAATTGTAATCCCACCAAAAACAGGAACTTGGCCCCATTTTAACAGGTATACCTGTTAAAATGGAGCCAAGTTCTTATCGGCTAGTTTTGGCCTAAAAAAAGAGTTGAAATCCAATCCAATGCCAAGTTTAGATGCACTTCATCGATCGTAATCATCTTCATCAACAGCCTGATCCATAATACTTCTAATTTGAACTTGGCAGGTTAATTTAATTATATAGTCGTAACTGGGCGTCGCTGTTGTTTTTTATTATATTATTATTTATAGTTATAAATCGTTGACAGTACTTGTAGTTGTTGCTGTATCTTAATATTAATGTTATCATTGACATGGAGATGCAACGTCAGTTTGTGCCTATTGTAAATTATTTTGCATGTTGTTACTACTAACCTCATTCATCAATAGTTTAGTTACAAACTAGTATTTAAGTACTTACTAACCTTGATTTCTCTTTTTTTGTTATTAATTATTACATTAACGAGCTACTTGTGGAGGCTTGTAATTGGCTTTTTGAAAACTATCACTTATAGCATACTGTGTTATAGCTAGCTGTAAGCCACCCTAATATGATAAAATAAAATAAAATAAAAGTAAAATATTATGTTATTATACAATTAATCAAGTTTTACGTTTAGCACGAAAACCTGCCAAGTTCAAATGTTAAAATTAACAGGTATGTTTTTGGTGGGATTTCAATACTTTTTTTCAAGAAATCATACTTATTTTTTCTTTTTGTGCCACGCCCGATATAAACAATACTTTCGATAGATGGCGCTAGTGGTATTTGTTAAACTACCAAATACCGAATTTTTATCTAAAGTTCGTAGATGAGCTGACTCACGCTTGACTGATTTCTTGAATTTCTTATTTTTTTGTTAATCTACATTTAACACACGACCTGTGTGCCAAATTTTATAACGCTAGGACAATTGGAACTGGCCTAGAGGGTTTGATTACCGGTCAGTGAGGCAGTGCCAAAATTAGCTATTTTTACAGGGATATATTTCAGGATCTACCAAAGCTATACCTATGAAATTGGGTATACTGCTTAAGTACTAGTATATAATTACGTAAGTTTAATTTTATCTTTGCACTCGCAATAGACACTGAGCTACAGGCGGGTCAAAAGTGCGTCGAAACGGTTCGTGTAAATAGTGCACGGCATGCGCGCGGCCTGCTGGAACTTGGCCTGCGCACTTCCGTGCGCTTTGATTCTCTTTATTGTAACTGTAATAAAATTAAATTAAGAAATTAAAAAAAAAACCCTCGCCAAACAACTTTAAAAAGTAATGAAATAATATTTACTGACTTTAAGTTTAAATAATTCCTAAGTGTAATATAACTTTAAAAAGTAATGAAATAATATTTACTGACTTTAAGTTTAAATAATTCCTAAGTGTAATATTATTTTATTACTTTTTAAAGTTGTTTGGCGGGGTTTTTTTTTAATTCTTAATTTAATTTAATTTTATGCTTTTTAAACTTATGTTGGTTATTGTGCAGAATAATTTCTATCAACAGGATCATATCCCCATGAATTATACCATCTATGAATGTCCTTTTCGTTGAGGCAGTTAATATGAGCCCAAAAATGAAACCTCCACTTTGGGTTCATACGGAGCTCGGCTCCTATAGAATCCAGGTGATGCTGCAGCAGCAGTATGCAAATATTTACTGTTTATCTACGTCTTACTGGTTGTCCCAATTAAAATGAGCCTGAACACGAAACCTCTGCTCTAAGTTGGTGCGGAGTTGGGTATGCTATTGACCAGGTGATGCTGCAGCATCAGGTCAACTATTAATGTGTAGATATTCATAGATGTCACGAACTAGAATGCAAAATATAAAACCCATCAAACGATTGCAAGTTACTAACGGCCTTTCACGAACCAGATAAACCGAGATTTTTCAGCACTGAGTCGACGGATGATGATGAACTATAGCTACACGATAGAACACTCTCTATTATGTCAGCTTTCAAACAAAAACTAGATCAAAATCGGTCCACCCGTTTGGATGCTACGATGCCACAGACAGGCAGGCAGGTTTTGTCGGGGGTTAAAAAGCTTCAGCTACACCTGTGTTTTATTTAAATGGAATAGGCAAATGGCTACAGGCTTGCTAGTTTGGCCAGTTTAAACCATTACTTTGTAGCTTGTTCGAATAAAAATGTATGTGCTAGAGCGTTTGGATCTGTCACCTATGTACCACTTTTAAACCTTATTGTGAGAGTATTAAGAGCGAAAATTGGGTATGTTTATTTTGCCCACAGCGCAAATGTAATTGAGTGCTGTCACCTAAAAGTTGAATTTGCATAGCCGCTAGCCGCCGAGGTGGCATTTTATTTAGTTGATTACGGCAAAGTGTTTAGTTTTCGAGTACATCACATGTTTTGTTTGTTCTCGTAGCACGAGTGATTTTTCGCAGTATTGTGAAATGAGAGTGATAAAAACATTACCCTTCTTAGTTTTTAGTCCTGTGAAAATGTAGGTTATTCATTTTAATAACTTTGATTTAAAAAAAAAACAACTACAAATAATACTTTCTGTAACAACTTTTTATCAAATGAATAGGTAAACTATGTCTTTGTAACTTTGTAATTTGAACAGAAAAAATCTTAGAATTTTCTGAATTGCATTGCATATTCGGTTTCAGCCAGTTTCAGGTAAGGGGTTATGTGTTGTTGTGAAATTAGGGAGGTCGAGGATCGGAGCGCGGACATTTTCCGCATCCATGCCCACTCGCAGATACCAAGTTAGATGAGTTTTTCGTCGAAACTGCCGCGGTATAATTGGAAACACGCCTGATCCAGAGCTTACTTCGTTCTGAAGCCCTGTCTTTGTTTTTATTGTACTGAGCTCCTTTTATGCCGAGGGACTACGTTTAGCTCACCGATGACGGCTACCGTCCCGTTGCTCAGAAAATTATGAATAAAGAACAACAATTATTCTGTAAAATTTTTCTTGTCGTTCAATGAAACCAATCTTTCATTTTGGTATTTGTATTTTCTGTCACTATCAGTCATCACTCATCACATAAGTCATGTTTGAAAAGCGCATATAAATAAGGTTGCTACCGGGAGCGCAGCGCAGCGAGAAGTATCAAGTAACTATCAAAAAGATGCTGAGCTGTGGTGTGCGCGCCGGGATAACAGGGGGTTGAGGGCGAATAGGCGACCCGTACTTATCTGTTGTATCAATCCACCAACAAAAACAAGACTCAGTCTTGGTTTTGGTATTTCTAGTACAATATTGGTCTCGGACTTGGTCAAATCTGCCTGATCTTGGTCTTGGATTTGTTTTTTTTTAATTTAGGATAGTCTTGGTCTCGGCATTGCTTTTTTGCAAGACCATGACTGAGGCTGCAAGACCGATTTTGCTCATCACTACCACCAACAAAAATTGCTATCACAACTTTCATTACCGATACCTATAATTCCCAAATGCCAATCGCTTTGATTGAAAATTGATTGTAAAATTTTACGGCGTCGTTCTCTACTGATGGTTGGCAATTATTCGAGTCTTTAGAATCACGAGCGGGGGGCTCATTAAGATTCAAATAAAAATATTTTACAATCGAGAAAAATAATTATTGAGATGGTCGTGAGCTCGAGTCGAGTTTGCGAATTCAGAGATGAAATCGTTCCGTTTAATAAAATCCGCGTAATTAAGGAGTTCTTTCAAAAAGCCGGGATAAAAACTCGCGGTACGGGACCATTGGGCTGTCAAAGCACTTGTATTCAGTCGCCGCGCTGCCGAAATGAGCGCTAAATAGGCCGGCTCGACAAAATTTAAGTCTCCCTACTTTTTTTTTAATACGAGTAAGTAATCGCTCGCTCTCGTACGCCCTTCAGAAACCTCCGAAATTAACGCGAATAAATCTTACACAGACTGTTTGGGTGATCTCATAAATATTTTAATAATCTTTTTATACGAAAACGATATTTAAATAATGCAAGGGTATTTAAAGATCGTTCGAATCGTCTTGTAAAAAGTTTAATGATATGTTTTCGCGTGATTCTCGTTAACTCGAATGTATGCATATTTGATAGTGTGTTTATTGGTACGTATAACTTAACGACCGCACCGAAAGGTGTTATAATGATATTTAAATGTTTTTGTCAAACTCATATTGTAAAATATAAAAATTAGGTAATCATTCAATATCTCTGAGTGCAGACGTAAAATATGTTATGAGTAGTAGAGTACTCGATATTTTAGCATTCTAGTGTCGAATAATTTTGTTCAATAGACTTATAAGTAAATAATTTTGTGTTTCCGAAAGTTTTGGTAACCGAGGTACCTATTGGCAATATTTTGGTCGGTGCAGTGCACATGCGGTCTGCACTGCGGCACTATTACGTGATCTGGTACACATATCGCCACTTGAAGGCGAAAGTATGGACGCAAAAGGGATGTACTTTTTAACTTTTTATTTATTTTTCTACAAATGTGGGCTGGTATTACAAAATACAACAAAAACAATAAATTTATTTTCAAAAGCAATAAAAACCGCTCTGTCTTTTAATTTCATCATACCATAATATACGCCTTCCGATGCGGGAAATAAAATACTGCCCCTAACAAAATATATTCGCAACCAAACAATATTATTCGCACAGTGGTACCAGGGACACATAATATCAGCGGCAGTTTCATCCGCAATTTTGTAGGAGGCGTTCATCCGGACGAAAAAAGGGCGAGGGTGCGACAATTTCAAATTATATGTTTTAAAGATCACATCCCTTGAGCACGGGCCCCCATACCCAGTGTCAACGTTATTGATTTATTAGGTGACCACTTCGTAGGGCGTTAAAACTGAAAAACATACTTGTGATGATGATAATGATGAGGTGCATAATAATTAATAAGAGATTTTTATTTTAAAAAATCAATTTTTTTAAACAAAATGTTTCATCCTAAAACATTTAAGTTATAAGTTAGAATATATTATTTTCGATTTAAAAACATACATTTTTAATTTTAATTTTGTAATATTAGTAGGATTAGATTGTGGTCTTTATTAAAAAGGTTCGTTCCCTCCCATTTCTAAATCTGGGGTACTTTCTGTACACAAGCCGCGTTCTCTTTGTGAAAATTTAATAACCCGCAAATCGTAGGTCTTTTCATCACCCGAAATTAAAATTTCGTATTTTTTTAATTTCGTCGGCTAATGACGCATTCACTATCATTAGCTTAATGATGTTGTTTTGTAAAAAGTATTATTCTAAATTGTGAAGCGAAATTTTCTGTCGTAAAAATGTTTTTAAAAACGGACTGAAAAATATATTTAGGCCGGAGAGAGTTTTAATAAAACCAATGTTTTTGCCGTGGTTGTTTTAGTTTTGGTTAAAGTTTTTGTTGTTATTTCAGATGCAGAATTTTGTTTTGTATTTATTTTTAGGGCAAAAATTAAAAACATCCTGCAAGTTTTCCATTATTGAAAAAGTTTTTTTCAGTCAATGAAAATGTATTAAATAAAACGTCGTACTTTGAAATACAATAAAGTTTTGCGTCTCAAGATTTAGATTAAAAGAGAGTAAATTTAATTAAGTTCACCTTAACGGTTTGCCGGGAAGTTAGTCGAGATTTCATTACGAGGAACACGTCGACGCGACGCTGCGAGCCGGAGAAGGGCGCGCCCTACTCCCTACTATAAGTCCCGACCTACGATATTTCTTAGAAATTCCTCCTTTTGATCATAAAAGTTTTAATGTTTTTGAAGTTCTGCATGATACCTATTATATTGTTATTAATACAATTGAGTTCTGTACTCTAATTCTATTTTTTAATCACCAAATGTTATTCAAGATGAATTGTAATGTCAATGGTACGAGACAATACAATGTTGTAATTTTATAGCAAATTAATTAAATCGAACAACAAACTAATCTTTATTATTGCTGTTTTGAAATAGTATCTAGAATCGGAGTACTGTTCTATCACTTCCATACATTTTAATGAATTAACTTTGAGATGTAGGGAGGCATTCAGATTATCAAAACTGTTGATCGCGATATCGGGAATAATTATATTTTTTTATGAACGAGAGGAAATGTTAGGAGAGGCCTTAAATATAATAGGTACAAAATATACACATTGATCAGCTATATCAACATGTAAGAAAAATGTCTACATTAAATAACAATTTTACTAGTACATAGCAGTACCTAAACATAAAAACGAGACTGTCGTCGATTTGCCTACGGAGAGTTTTGGATTTCTTTGGTCACATCGCAAGAAAGGATGCCCATAATCTTGAACAGCTCGTGGTTACAGGCAAAGTTGACGGTCGCCGCCCAAGAGGCCGAAGCCCTATCAGATGGTCGGACCAAGTCCGCACTACGCTAGACACCGGCCTTCATGACGCTCTCCATTCTACCAAGGATCACCACAGTTGGCGTAATGTGGTCACGACTAAGCTTCTAAAGGGGAATCACGACCCTCAGCAATGCGGAACACGACGCGAGGAGGAGGAGCAGTAAACAGACGATGATGATGATGATGGCGTTGGTGCTTCAAGCGGCCTGCATCACAAGTAGCGATTACCCGCCGGCTCATTTCCCGCCTAATTACACTTGTTATACGTCAAGACTCAAGGCGTTAGGCGGCGAGTAATGGATTTAATTTTTCTACGCCTACAACGCAGCCTTAAGTTTTTATTTGAGATAAATATGGGCTATAGAACTAGAGGAGCTAAAGTTATACTGTAAGAAATATAAATATTATCCCACCAAAAATATTCTGTAAAAAACATTCTTTATACGTTAGTCCATCGTCAATGGGTAGCGTTTCTGGCGACAGATTGGTGCAATGGAGTCATGGAGCACCTGGTTTTGTACCCTTGTGTACCCTTCAACGGCCAAGTCACACAGCATTAACTATAATGGCTGTTTTAGACGAGATAAGTAACTGACGCCAATGCCGGGACAGTGCTGGCGCCAAAAATTGTCGCATACCGTTTACATGCGGCCAGTAGTCGAGGATATTTTGTTCGGTGCACACACGTTTGTAGTCAGTGCGGAAAAATAAATGATCAAAAACTGCAAAAAACGAAAGTTAATAATTGGTTAAGAAAAATAACCTTTGCAAAGATAAAAGAAGATGCAAGAACTAATTTTAGTTCTGTATGTGACCTATATGTGTAACATTTAATTGTGGCAGACTAAACGTTTATTTATTTAATAGACATGTTAGAAGAAGATGTATCTAAACAGAAACGAATTCGGGTAAGGAAATGGATAGATGACAGAGATAAAACTGGAGGTTCTTCTTCGGAGCGATGCAGCGTGGTCACCGTACAATACACCGACAGCGACTGACTTCGGAGTTTACACGAGGACAGTAGCACTGGCGGGGGAAGCGGACTTGCGCCGAAAAATATGAAGCGAGAATATTGAAGACAGTGTTTTTTACAGAATGTTTTTGGTGGCATTTCACTTATTTTTGTAGAAACGTGGGCTCAGCTAAAATATTGATTTATTTAAGCTGAGCCGTAAGCATGGGGGTTTCATCATATCGCTCGTGTAGGATTGCGCGATCTTGTATATGTCACCATCAGCATCACAGGATTTTTGCAATGACAGTCGATTTTTTTATGTACCAATAGTAGAAGGGGCCTTACCATATCTCTAATACAACTGAGACCAGCTGAGGGTTCTCCATCAGATACTTCAGACCTTTGATTTTTGACATCAAGATTTAGATTTACAAGTGAACTATACTGTACTCGGCGAAATGAGGCGGTAGCGGTCATTGACCTTTTTAGTCTAGGCGCTAAATGAAAAATGTTCACACTGTATTTAGAATATTTAAGAATAAAATTGACCTCTTATAAAGACACAGATTATTACAGATTCATCGGAAAACCTCTTGGTAAGTCTAAAAATGATAATCTCCAATTTTTTATGAGTTCGAAGTGATATGCTTCATATTCAGTTCACATCGAGTATGCAAAATACGATATCGCCCATAGACTTCGACTAGGAACGTCTGACACTTCATAGTCAATCGCGGTTCATATAGAAAATGACAAGTTTTTTGACAGGGAAATCAATGACCGCTACTGTCTCGATTCCCCGAGTACACCTTAGCTTGATACTCCTTTTTATGGGTTTCTCTTGAACCATGGAGACAACTTGAAAATATTTGGCGTAAGTTTTAAAAATCTACTACATAGGTGAGCGCTATCTTCATTGACTAGACTCAACGCAGACTTCTCTCCAACTAAACTATGCCAGCGTCATGGCAGCGCAGATTAATCATTGTGAAGCAGCTAGGAGCTACCTAGCTACTTACGATTATATTATTTAATTAGAAAATTACTATTGACTTTAATTTAATTACTAATAGGAAAACTGCGAAAGGCAAAATTAACTTTTTTAGATTTAAAAGAAAATAAATAAAAGATGCCAGAAAACAAACACTTCGATTTATTCGCTATTTAACAATTAATCGCGGTCCGGACACAAAATTAATTAGCAAACCTAAAAATAGCGAATGTCAAAATACATTTCCAAATTCTTTAGAAGCGATATATTCGCAAAATGTGTTAGTCTTAAATATTGTTAACGAATTTGTCACTGTTTAAATTTATATTGTGATTTTGTCACTGCTTAATTTAGTAGGTCGGTATTGAAATGAGGATGTTTATTAGAGTCAGGGGCATTCTCCGGGGCGGGGCTTCCTGGCGAGGCCCCGCGCGGGGCACCAGAGTCCAGACATCAGTTCATCGGAGACAAAGCCTCGCGGGTGACAAACCGCCCGCAGTTATATCGCCGGACCATTAATAATAACTCTACAATGTGTAAGGCTGGTTTTATCGCTAAGCGTTTCGGCAGCGCCGTTGGAGCGAGCGCGTTTGAAGATGTATGGGGGTAGTAGTAGCGTTTTATAGTCGCGCGCTGCTCAGCGCTTGAGCAGCGCGCTCGACTATAAAACGCTATACCCCCATGGCTGGTTTTATCGCTAAGCGTTTCGGCAGCACCGTTGGAGCGCGCGCGTTCGAAGATGTATGGGGGTAGTAATAGCGTTTTATAGTCGAGCGCGCTGCTCAAGCGCTGAGCATATTACGCGCCCTAGAGTATTATCACTCATTTTTGTTGGGCTGGTTTTATCGCTAAGCGTTTCGGCAGCGCCGTTGGAGAGCGCGCGTTCGAAGATGTATGCTGAGCGCTGAGCAGCGCGATCGACTATAAAACGCTACTACTACCCCCATACATCTTAGAAACGCGCGTGCTCCAACGGCGCTGCCGAAATGCTTAGCGATAAAACCAGCCTAACAAAAATGAGTGATAATACTCTAGGGCGCCTAATATGTCCCATAAATAGAGTTCGCCGTGAAAGTAGCAGCGATGAAACAGTTACTTTTGCTTTCTACGTTTTTGAGAGAAATAAAAAAAAACTTCCCTATATTTATTTATGTTACACCTTGTATATTTTTAAGTTTCTATCCTCGGCAAAAAATTTAATTATGTATTAATTAACATCGATAAAACATCGTTTAATATCAAATTATTAATTACATTTTACGACTTTAACGTTGAGAATTAGGGATAGAAGATTTGGAACGGTCTCTGTTTGCCTTCGTTAGTCGAGTTTGAACAAGTTACAATCAGATAGAATAAAGGTTTAAAGTTTTCGCTTTACATGAGAGCTGAGCTTAGATAAAATTATTAAATTGAAATAATGTCGAAGTTTCTCTTTAATCGTGTCTGAACTCTGAAGGGCATTAAAGAGCAGCTGCGCAAAAATTAAGATCATTTAAAACTTGAATTGTAGAGATTAATAAAATTTCACTAAAACTCAATTTTAGTAGGTATGTACAATTGTACAACATGTAACTAAAGGGGTATTTTAAAAAAATAATTTTTCGATCTCATAAGTATTTCTATTAAGCCGTAAAAAAGCAAAAACCCGTAAAAAAGAGGTACACCGGTCCTAACAGGCACTTTATAGCGGTTACTGATTAGTAAAGAACTATAAGACATATCAGCTTCAATCCCTCATCTATTGACCTATTTCGAGTTCTATTCTATAGATCCGGCGCCAAATGGCGGACCGCGGTCCGCATCCGGACCGCCGACCCATTGTGTGCGGACCAAGCATTTTCGAAGATGAACTTAGTTAAAAATTTTAAAAATAAATTTCAGTCGCGACTTACTGATGAACATCTCCAGGATTTAATGTCAATAGCTTGCACCAATTTCACTCTAAACTTCAGACAGATAATAATTTAGCAACAAAAATGATCGCTTTTCTCATTGAACATTGATATGTAAATAATAATTTCCGTAATAACCTTTGTTTCATAATTTTTTTTTATAATATTTCAAGTCATTTCATTTCTTAAAATGGACCTCGAGCGAAACTAATTGGTGACCCCTGCTATAGATCGTCGACTGGTTGTTTTCGTTGCGATCATTTATTTATTCAATATTCAAATGAAGTCCCACAAGGGCGGGTCGCACAGACAGAGTTAATGGCGTCCCTATTGTGCGAAATATCTTACTTTATAATAATTTGTCTCTTGTCTGGGGCTTCCCGCTGCGGTTTACGAATTCTTATTGAGTTTAAAAGGATTCACTTGAACCATTTGAAGCTTCAACCCACACTTGAATTTTGATTCATAATATTTTCTGGAAATTGTTTAAACTTTAACAATAAACTCTCTTAAAAGTAATATTGTACCAGAATTCTCTATTAAAGTAATTCTGGTACGGTATTACTTTTAATAGAGTTTATTGTTATGACGTCTATACATAATAATATATTCCATCACAACTAATTACAATGAGTCTTAACCTACGTCTTAACTAAGCTAATTTTCTTTTACGTTATGAACCCCTGGTTGGATGGAACCTAGATCATGTTGTTTAGAACGATCTCCAGCACGCTTAGCAAAGCTGCCATATAAAGTTTTTCTTTCTACGGTAGTATAGGCAAAGCTACAGATTAACAAAGGAAATCTGTCGGCTTTATTCTGTCGCATTTCTACCGTGGCCATGTCAAGCCTGCAAGAATAAAGTATTGTGGCAAAGGCGTCAAATGTGCTACGTCATAATTTTAAAAGCCATGCCACGACGTGCATGTAAGGTTGATGTGAACCAATTCGGTTAGTTCGGGGATCCAAATTCGATTCTCACCGAAGCGGGTGCGACCCCAGATACATGTAATACGAGTACGAACACCCCCGATTCAAATTCAATCACATAGCGGGAAATATTTTTCTCAATTTTGCTATTGCGCTTTGCGAATATCAAAATTGGCATTTTGGACTACACGAAATCTTGAAATTTGTGAGATGTGAAACATTTAACCAACAAATCGTTCGTCGCTTAAGTAGTATTTTTCTGGCAGAAAGTAAAGAAGCAAGACATTACGAACGTAAGTTAATTAAATTGACGAAATTAGGAGAACCTTGGAGGATTCGGAAAATTGAGTTAACTTGTTATTAGATAAAACATTTTCCCTTAAGACTAAATATGTTTGCTTGAGGTCAGTGTATTTAGGATGGGACTCGCCAAATTAGGCCTAACTTGCGCGGAACGAAAACAATGATTTGATTAGCTGGAGAGACGGCGGCGCGGCGCTTACTAATGAGATGGTAAATATCTAACATTAAACTGATTACCGCTATTATTTTTAATATTACCGGGTTTATTTTGGACCACTTTATTCTGAGAATTGTCACTAGTTGGCCGCTTTATCAAATTGAATTATCGTCGTAAAATTGATAGTGGGCTTTGAGGACTAAATCTAACCTTAAGGCGAGGACTTATCTCAATTCCAAACGATAACCTTGCACACAACCAAAGACCAAGCATGTACGCATCGCAATAAGATTCATTTTAGCTTAGCATAAAATTGTAGTTTTTAGGGGCGGATCTTCTCTATTTTTCATGTGTTTTTTAAATATCTTTCTAAATAAATATTAAGAAAAAAGATTATTCGTTTCAGACCTTTTTAAAATATATTCATTAACAATTTATTAAAATAAATGTAAGTTATTCTTGTTAATACTTATATTTCGATGACAAAGAGTTTTGTCGGAGGTGAGTTTGTAAATTAATTACAGCGAAAGTATTATTTTTTATTAAAATGTTTTTGATTTAAACCCTTTTAAATATTGTGCTCTATATCTCATATTTTTTTTACATTTCGTTATTATATTGGAACTAGGTAAATCGGGTATCAAGAAATAACAAAATGGGGTTTCAGCCCGCCTCAAATAATAATAATATGTATGGACGCTTCACACCACGTCAGTCTGGCCCCGTGCTAAGTACCTGAAGGACTTGTGTTACAGGTACCAGACAACGGAAATATATTTAATACTTTTATACTATACATATATTTAAGATTTTTATTATATCATACACATATTTAATACACATCCAGACCCGGGAACATTGAAAACTTTTTGTTCCGTCGGCGGAATTCGAACCTGCGACCCCCGGCTTGAGCTGCCACACACTCAACCAATTGAGCCACAGAGGTCGTCATATGAACTTAATATAGTACTTATTAAAACAAAGTTTTAATAAGATTAAAACTTTGTTTTAATAACTAATACATTTAAGAAGTAAGTAGGTAATGCATGTCAAAACTTAAATCTCTACGACAACAGCTGTGGGAAGCAGTTATTAAGAAAGCTTGTACGTTCTGCGGGAATAGTTTGTTAGCTTATCTAGTCAGTTCCTCATTCTTTGAGTTGTTCGCTCCAAAGAGTTCTATATAAACAACTCCCTTATATTTATGCATCCTTGGTATCTCTACTTGTTTCAGCTACCCTTGTGCAACTTACTTGAAAACTTCCTAAGTATTCACATTATAGAATGATCAGGGTTATTGAATGCTTGTAAAGTTGTCGGCTCCCTAATAACTAGAACAATGTTCCCATCAGGTTGTAAAACACAAGAGAAGAATGATGGACGAATTCATCCTGCAGTTCTTTTCATTTAGCAGAATTGCCGAATCCAACTTATTTTATTACTGAAACATAAAAAGGGCACGAAAATGCCTGTCGTCTGTTTCAATAACAAAAAAGTTCCGTCGTTCTCGTAACTTTTATAGTAGGATATATAAAAAACTAGGCCTTTGCATCCGTTGTGGATGATTTATACAGTATTTTCAGAGCGAAGTAACCACTCCTCAAATACTGTAGTGCCTAGGACATGATTTTTAAATGTCCGTATGGTTGCCCAAGCACATACGGCATTCTCGCAACATAGTCGGCCTAGTCCAGAGGAAAGAACTAGTCAATACGTCTGGGGTCAACTTTGTGCGGGTTTCCTCACGATGTTTTCCTGCACCGTATGAGTGTCCGTATTATGTACTTGAGATCAGAAAATGTCTCATTGGTACACGCCTCCACCCGGGATCGAACCTGCACCCTCTACGAGTGCGAACCAAAGGTCTACCCATTAGGCCACGGACGCTCCTATGGAGATATAACAAAGCGTTTTATTCATGTCATCAAAACAAGCTGTTGCAAGCTGCACGCTATGCTGGTTTTGATTAGTTGGACGTTTGAAACAACGGGCCTGGTACTTACTAGCATAGCTAATGTCCCTCTCAGCTCAAGAACAACGAAGCAAAACAGAGCTAACGTGTTTATGATTTCAAGAGCGCTGTTTGATCGTTTTTGCGGTTCCGTGAACCGCATCAAATAGGATCTTATAGAATAGGCAATGCTTTTTGGAGTAATGGCGTTGATTCTTTTGGTTACGTAAAACCAAACTACTACTATATTAGTAAAAATTGATTGTTTTTCAATGAAAATTTTAAACGACTATAAATATATTAAAATGCACTAAAATTTACCTCGCCAAATTCCATAATCCCGAGTAATTGATATATAAATTTTATAATTTACAATATTCAATTATGTTTGCATGGAAAGCAATAATTCTAATTGTTCATTATTAGTTAAATAAATAAACCAACTAAATTATTAGATACTCGTTAAAACTAACATGATTATTAGACACAAATCGAATTACGCTGAATTCGCAAATAAATACTCATAGGTTTTGTAATGAGGACAAGTGTTATACATGTGTTTGATTGGATTTATCGAAGCAAATATTATTTGTCACGCAAAAAGTGTGAGTAAATAATAAATATGAGTTATTAGTTTTGACAGACAATTTGTTTGACTACACAACAAATCTTGAAAAGAGAGATAACACAATAACAGTCTGAAATACAATGATATTTTTAACTTGTGTGATTTCCAACAAATGAGGAAAATATTTATTGGAAACTAGATAAATTCGTTGGCTCTCGTGAACCATACCTTTTTAGGCATTAAAACTATCCGTTGCCTAGTTTCGGGAGACAAGTGAGTACTAGACTCTAATCTTTATCTTTATATTAAATTTCATCAAAATAGGTTTGAACATGAAGAGGTTACACTTCAGATATACATTTATATGTATGGCATATAAAATCCTATGATAATAAAAATATTTCTTGCTGAAAAGTTAAGATGTAGCAAATGCCTCCACTTTTCATACTCGCGTGTTCGGTGCGGGCCGAGCGAGTGTGAGCACGTCCCGAGCCCCTGCCTCTCGATTCTAATATTTCACACCGAACAAATTATTGAAATACGTCAAAACATCTGTTACACTCGGGAGTGAAATAAAATCCAATATCCCCGCTTTTCAGGGTTCCATACCCAAAGGGTAAAAACGGGACCATATTACTGAGACTTCGATGTCTGTCCGTCTGTCTCCAGGCTGTAACTCAAGAACCGCTATAGCTAGACTTCTGAAATTTTCACAGATTGTGTATTTCTGTTGCCGCTATAACAACAAATACTAAAAACGTAATAAAATTAATATTTAAGGGGGGCTCCCATACAACAAACGTGATTTTTTTAGATTTTTTCGCTCGTAATCAATAATGGTAACAGCTAAGCACTTGAAATTGTCATATAATCCTTATTTATATTTGTACTTTAATAATTAATAATAAAATTTTAATTAAGTAAATATTTAAGGGGAGCTCCCATACAAGAAACACAATTTTTTGCCTACTTTCGCTCTATACCAGTACGGAACCCTTCGTGCGCGAGTCCGACTCGCACTTGGCCGATTTTTTGTGACTTGCGAAAATGTTAGATGAATACCTACTTCTTTTGCCGTACTAAAGCTGCTTTAAGGCTACGCTATACTATTATAATAGCATAATATAGTACCTATATAGCTCATAGCATGACAATATCGCGCACCATAGATACATAGTTATAGTAAGTACATGATATACATTATACATATAGTGCAAATTGCAATACTGTGTGACCGTCTCCATAATAAAGTATGGTGCACGATATCGTTGTGCTATGAACTATCTACTATATGCTATTATATTATAGCGTAGTCTGAAAGCAGCTTTATTGGTGGTTATTGAAAATAATTTTAACACAAAGACCATGATATTACTTAAGCTAGACTCAATCAGTACTACTTCAGTCTTCAGTACTGATTGAAATATCTAAATGAATGTAAAGAATTAATCTGTAATGGTTCCGACGTAATTATAATGGAACGGTAGTAAAATTGGAAATACACAGCTATCCGAAAACTTCAAAGTTTAGACTAGAAACCCCAAAAGTTTCGCTTTTGAAAATAGTTTACTGATAGTTTTAGGAGCTGTAGTATTAATTAAAAGAACGATACTACGCAAATAATATTTTTTTATTACAAAAATTAATTTGTACGCAAAAAGCGGACCAACACTATTAAGTCGATGTCATATTCGTAGGTTGTGATATTATGTCGGCTGTGTTTGACTTAACCCGACCAAATCATGTCGGTCCATCATTTGCACATGAATAATTTGCCCTGGTGGTACATAAAATATGTTTAAATCCAAAATTATGACAATGCTGAGCCGTGATTAAGTTACTTATTTAATATTAACGCAGAGATTACGGTGACTCAGACGGAGGTTTAAGGATGAGGCTACTAAATTTTACGAGTTTAAATTCAGATTAAAGTGTCGTAAAGCGACAGACGGGGCCTCGTTTGTCACGGGCCTCGCTCGTTATAAATTACAACCACTATTTACGGGTACGGCTTATGACCCAAAACTTGACTGTATTTGGTCATCGTTATAGTCTGGACAAGTTAAGGTGGCACGAGCGCGGCGCTTATTGACCTTCCTAGTCTAGTAGCTATGTGAAAAATACCCGCACTGCATTCTGTTAACTTAAGAATAAAATTGAATGCTTGTAAGGAAACAGACTATTATAGTTTCATCGGAAAACGTCTTGGTAACTCTTCTACTAAACCAGCGGTCGTCACACTTTACTGGCCAAGGGCCACACATGACAATGTGAGTGCCAGCACCGGGCCGCAGACGGCAGTGTGTGAAGGGCGCTCCAAGAGCGGTTCCACACTAATGCCTTTTTTACACCAGCTAACGAGTAGAGTGGCGAGGCAGTACTCTCGGCAAATTTTATTGGTCGAGAACACTGTCTCGCCACTCTATTCGGTAGGTGTAATCAGGATTCAGGCCCTATAAGTGAGTCGCACCACACCATAAAACAACTGGATTAGGTTATTATTACGACATTTGTTAACTAAACATTAACGATAACCGGCCAAAATTGGCCGGTTACGTTTATTGTTAAATATGGCGTAATTTCAACCATTGTGTAGTTAACATATTTGACTATTACAATAATTTACTTTATCGCGGGCCACACATTTAACGGCCACGGGCCGCATGCAATTTGACGACCACGGTACTAAACTAAAACATCTGTCACTTCATTTGCAAACGCGGTTTGTATAGGAAACGTCGAAATATGACAAGCTTTTTGACAGGAAGTCAATGACCGCTACAGACAGAATTCCGCGATTTGAGAATAGCATGGTAAAAGCTACACCGACTTTTTAAGATATGTTTTTTTTATCAAAATTTTTATTAATTTACGTATCAAATCTCATTGACTATTTAATAAATAGTTAGTGAAACTTGCATAACTATGCCAGTACCTACCACAAACTATTAACAATAACACACACTTTAAAACTACGATAATATTATTCGGCACTCAGCACATATTACAGTTTAGGTTGCCTACACAATGTTTGTCCTTGTAATTGTATTATCTAATAATGTTTTCTATTTACCAGAAACAAATAATATTCCAATAAGTAGATCAATAAATATGATGAATAAGTAATAAACTATTTTATTAGATTACTCATCGTCTACGTAGAAAAATTCGCAATTTATAAAATGAGTGATATTATTACGTGGATGGAATATCGCATCGTTCTAGAACGCCTCCGTCAGCGGATCAATAAATAGAGTCAGCAGTTATCAGGCGGGGGCAATGACAGGTTTGTTGGCGTATATCACTGCTCTATGGGACGTGGAGCCTTTTGATTCTACTTTGTCAGGAGTTTTGACCGTGCAAATGTGCCAGGATTTGCCATAAAATCTGTGAGGCAAGATATTACCTTACACATTTTGTGGCATAGACATGTGATAAAGGGAAGTGACAGATGCATAGCCCTTTTGCACCAAATCAAATGATGGGGGCACAACGTTTGCAACATTAAATATTATGTTTACTCTGTATAAAAAGCTATTATTACTTTTAAAGCGTTTTTCTAACCTTATCCCATGAACAGTTTTAAATATAATACGATTATTAGATTTTTGTTTAAATAGGGCCCAGTTAACAGTTTAAACCTGTAAATTAGTTAACCACATCAAACGCGAAATCACGGGTTATATTACTAGAGTGCGTCTAGCCGTCACCCGGAACAGTTTTAGTTTGACCCTATTAGTGATATTAAAACATATTTTACCGCCGGTGTCTGAGGTTTGCTCATTACTGTAGGGATGCGAAATGGTGCTAACTAGTAAGCGACATGCGAATGATACAAAATATGCAAATGTTTTGATAAAATCCACTGTTGTAGGTCATGGAACTAACTAACTTTGATACTGGCAAGCATATTAAAAAATCGGCGAGTTGGACTCGCGCACGAAGGGTACCACCGTACCGTTATTGAGCGAAAGTTGGCAAAAAATTGTGTTTTTTGTATGGGAGCCCCCGTGAAATATTTATTTAATTTTAATTTTTTTTATTAATTATTAAAGAACAAATATAATTAAGAATTTTGTGAGTATTTCAAGTGCCTACCTGCTACTATTATTGATTACAAGCAAAAAAGGCCAAAAAATTACGTTTGTTGTATGGGAGCCCCCCTTAAATATTTATTTTATTTTGTTTTTAGTATTTGTTGTTATAGCGGCAACAGAAATACACGATCTGTGAAAATTTCAAAAGTCTAGCTATAGCGGTTCTTGAGTTACAGCCTGGAGACAGACGGACAGACATCGAAGTCTCAGTAATAGGGTCCCGTTTTTACCCTTTGGGTACGGAACCCTAAAAACTAAAAACCTCGATTTGAAACCATTTATAACTCTGTATAATAAACGGGCCTTACTCTCATTCATTGTCGCTTTGATAGCAGACTGTTACTTTTGCGACAAAATAGGCCAGGCCGATAGATTGTTTCGATCGCATTTATTATATTATAAGAATACATACTTGTTTGCAATGGTAAATGAATGGCCGCATTCACAATGACTCTACATGTCTTTATTTATTTATTTATTTATTTATTTATTTATTTATTTATTGCATAAATGTGGTACAAAAACGTCTTACAATATTACATAAAATATGGATCCAACATTCTGCCGAAGTGGCGTGCAAAATAATTTTAATTATTATTAATAATTATTATAAAAAGTACTAAAATTAAATAACAATTCATTACATTAAACAAAATATTAATTAAATCCATTAAATTATAAAGAATCAATTATATATAAAAGTCATAGGCATAAGGCATTACATTACACGAAAGTAAATAAAAAAATAAAAGAAAATGTCATCATCAGTCATATGTCAATGTCATACAAAGTTTGTAAACTTATTAATTTTTAATTTATGCATGGTGAAATACAATTTTCAATTTGTTTGATTTATAAAGCATATTATGATTTAAAAAAAAATAGAAATATGAAATTACAATCATTGAGCTGCTATGTAGAAAAACAATTCATTTCGTGACAGTTCATTTGCACCAGATTTGTACGACAACAAAGGTATGCCTTTTTTGTTTCCATTTATATTACCTAAAGATTATTGTTAACAATAATATTACCTTGTTGTCCTAAGCTGTTTATTATTTCAGCATCCAGATTGCAAACCTTACATGAGGATATGTCGTTTCTTTCAAAGACTGTTTGTTGTGAATTGTGATATTACACTTGGTGCATATAATACAGGTAACCTATCCAATAAACTTTTATACTTATATTGTAGCACAATTAGAATTATTAATAACATATCAAAAGTATTATATTTCTAACTATTTTAATTTATGTTTCAGCACCCAGATGTATCAACCTACTCTAGAACTAGAGGGGCGACAAACATAGTAGAGAAACATAGTAGATTTATTTGTGTAACAATATTAACTCTGTGGATTACTGTCAATATCGGTGTTGCATTCATTTGTATTGTAATGTTAACAATTTAATTAAACGAAACGTATCCTGTTGACTCGTATACGGATTTACGTATTGGAGGCTCGTATCATACTGCCCCCGAGTCCTGAATAAATGTAAATAAATACGGAGGGACCGCTTCTGGGTTGACCCACCCTGTATTAACTTTTTCATTGAAAATTGTACATTATATTTACGTATCTCGTTTCTTTTTAAGAGAGACCCCTCTAGAGATTAAATGGTGAATATTGGCTTAATAGTACGGGAGCCCTAGAACAAATTTTTTTTTGATTACTAACAAGCTAATATTCCGTGAGTGGCTTCGTGATCGAAGGTGAGTGTCTTCATTTTGATAAGACGCTCAACATTTTTCTCTTCGAAAATTCTTGAAAGTGGTAGCTAACAGAGATAGAAAGGACAAAAGATGTCGATTTGGTGATCCTAAAATATTTATAACTAACAGGTTGGTTTAGTGTTTAATCTAAAGATAATTATCTAAATGATAGGAAAAAACCTTTGTCCTACAAAATATATGGTTTGATCAAAGAGTTCCCCCTCTTTCAACATTTATCGATGACGAGTCAGAAAAAATTTATTACTAACCAGCTGATTTTTTGTATAATAATTGGCTAATATTTATATAGTTCAACAGTCATATTGTCCCCCAAATACCGTGGTACGTTATCCCGGTCCTACGCTCTAAAGTTGTTAATACCATGAGACTATTTTTCTCATTACTAACTGTAGGACAAAAATATTACATAATAGCTTAGTGTATTCTCTGCCCAAATAAAGCAATGTCCTACAAAAAAACAGGTAGGTATGTATCGCTAGTCCGACAAGATTCAAGAATGGTCATTTTTCGTTTTCCTATTTGTAACATAATAATTAAGATACGGTACACAATCTTTTTTAAATTTAATTGAGTTTATATTTTAAGCGTGTCCCAGACAGACGCGGCCTGCGGTGGCGGTCAGTTGGATGACTTGAGAGTTCTAGGAAGGACACAGACACGCGGCCACGCGGCCAAGCCATTCAACTGACCGCCACCGCAGGCCGCGTCTGTCTGGGAGACGCTTTATAAGGAACAAAAATTGGTGTAAGTACTTATTTGTAATGAAAAAAAAATTAATCTTTTTCAACTGTGTCAAAAAATTTGTTCCGGGAGCTACAAAAAGAGACCTGAATACAAGCATACTACGCAAAAAGAGCAATGAATAAGAAATTTAAAACCATAATTGTTGCCACGGTGTGTCGGGGGACCGCCAACAGCATCTTTTGCATTTTGTATCGCTGATTGTCTCGATTCAGTTCGCTGTGAACTGACCTTTAAACTATAATGTTATGTGAAATCAAACATCTACATTAGCGGTCCCCCGACACACCTTGACAACAATTATGGACTAAAATATTACTTTACACTTAGGAATTATTTAAACTTAAAGTCAGCAAATATTATTTCATTACTTTTTAAAGTTGTTTGGCGGGGTTTTTTTTTAAATTTCTTAATTTAATTTTATTTTATGCTTTTTAAACTTGTGTTGGTTATAGTGCAGAATTGTTCCTATCAAAAGGATCATATCCCATTTCGCAATGAATACGATCTATAAATATCCTCTTGGATGAGGCCGTCAATATGAGCCCAAACATGAAATCTCCATCCACCCTGGGTTCATACGGAGCTCCGCTCCTATACAATCCAGGTGATGCTGCAGCAGCAGCATGCAAATATTTACTGCTTATCTACGCTACGTCTTATTGGTTGTCGCAATTAAAATGAGCCCAAACACGAAACCTCTGCTCTAAGTTGGTGAGGAGTTGGGTATCCTATTTATTACCAGGTGATGCTGCAGCACCAGGGTCAACTTTCTATTAATATGTATATATTCATAAGTGTCACGAACCAGAATGCAAAATATAAAACCCATCAAACGACTGCAAGTTGCTAATCGGCCTATCACGAACCAGATAAACCCTGATATTTCAGCAATGAGCAGGCTGATGATAATGAACTATAGCTAAGAACACTCTCGATCATGTCAGCTTTCAAACAAAAAAAACTAGATCAAAATCGGTCCACCCGTTTGGATGCTACGATGCCACAGACAGACAGACAGACAGACAGACAGACAGACAGACAGACAGACAGACAGACAGACCGACAGACAGACACGTCAAACTTATAACATCCTTCTTTTTGGTCGGGGGTTAAAAATAGACCCGAATACATAATATGCAAGAATTTTGTGTAATTCAATTAATGTCAACGGGTGTATTTCGTAAATTTGAGCGTTAAGCTTGTTTCATACTACGTTATAATATAATAGCATATAGTATATAGTATATAGCTCATAGTACAAGAATATCGCGCACTATACATTGTTATGGACACGTTCACACTGCACTGTGCTGTACTGTATATTATTGGCTTGCTATACGCAATGTATGGTGCGCGATATTCTTGTGCTTATGAGCTATATACTATATTATACTATTAATTATTATATTATAGCGTAGTCTGAAACCAGCTTTAGTGTTTCGTAGCTATTGACATATTTTAGTGTGCGAAAAGGAACCGAATTCAAAACGGTTCAAGTATGGGAGTTACGTTTCCTTACGCCGCGTTTCCGCGAGTTTCTTACGCCGGTTCTTCTCGCCGGGATAGTTCCCGAACCCTGGTGCTAGGCATCAGGTAGACATTCTGAAAAAATTTGATTCAAATTTACTCAGAAATAAAACATTTTTTTTTTCTTAGTTTTTATTATTCGTAGATAATTTCCCACAAAAATTATCATGTTTAATTGTACAAACTTAAAACTAAAATCTTACTTCCTACTTAAATAATCCTTTTTTCTACAAATATTAAAAATGCGAAAGATTGTGAGTGTGTTGCTTTATACAATTAAATTTAGTATCAAGGTGGCAATTTAACCCATCAATCCCCAAGCGGAACCCGGCTGCCGCATAACAATAATTGAAAATAGGTAGATATATTGTGTCAATCTGTACTACTACTTTCAAGCGTAGGACTGAGATAACGTACCACGGTGTTTGGGGGATAATATGACTGTTGAACTATATAAATATTAACCAACCAATGTACAAAAAATCAGCTGGTTATTAATAATATTTTTTTAACTCGTCATCGATACATGTTGAAAGAGGGGGAACTCTTTGATCAAACCATATATTTTGTAGGACAAAGGTTTTTTCCTATCATTTAGATAATTATCTTTAGATTAAACATAAAATCAACCTGTTAGTAATTAATATTTTAGGATCACCAAATCGACATCTTTTGTCCTTTCTATCTCTGTTAGCTACCACTTTCGAGAATTTTCGCAGAGGAAATTGTTGGGCGTCTAATCGAAACGATGCTATTTACGAAGATTCAGCTTGATAGTAATTATTTTTACATCAAGGATCTGTGCTACTACTTTAGAGCGTAGGACCGGGATAACGTACCACGGTATTTAGGGGACAATACGACTGTTAAACTATATAAATATTAGCCAATTGTTATACAAAAAATCAGCTGGTTAGTAATAAATTTTTTTTGACTCGTCATCGATACATGTTGAAAGAGGGGGAACTATTTGATCAAACCATATATTTTGTAGGACAAAGGTTTTTTCCTATCATTTAGATAATTATCTTTAGATTAAACACTAAACCAACCTGTTAGTAATAAATATTTTAGGATCACCAAATCGACATCTTTTGTCCTTTCTATCTCTGTTAGCTACCACTTTCGAGAATTTTCGAAAAAAAAATGTTGGGCGTCTTATCAAAATGAAGCCACTCACGGAATATAAGCTTGTTAGTAATCAAAAAAAATTTGCTCTAGGGCTCCCGTACTATAATTCTAAGTTTTAATTTTATGCCGCTAATAGAAGAATATTCTAGAAAATTTTAAATTACACTTCTGAACTGATGTAAATCTGTTGATAGAACTTAATAATATGGAGTCTCTGGCAACCTAAAGCCAGTAAGTCAGCAAAACTCTTTTGGAATAAGATCTTTCGCATTAAGTTCTCAGGATTTGCGAAGCACTACGACTCTGTAATTAAAAAACTTGGGTAATTATTTTCATTAAAGAGCACGCTGTATCCTACGCCTAGCGTTTGTTTCGCACGTAACGAACTTTTTGTTCGCCAACTCAGTAGTTGCGAAGTTGGCCGAAGTAAAGACTTATTTTTACTTCGAGATATTGCCAGATGGGCTCATCTCACCTCGTGGTCCTTGGAGACTCGTGTGTTCTTTTTTTACTTTGTCTATGCATAATAATGTTTATGATTTATATTGTAATCAAGTTTTATGCTATGCCTTTTTAATGCGTTGCTTTTTGTGTGGTTATAATATGTTTGCAATTAGAGTTAAGTATAACAAGCTATTGTTTTCTATGGACATGAGACGATTAGCTATAGGTTGATGGCTTAACATGACTAGATTTCCTTAATTATGTTGCTCTAAAAAAAATTTAAAAAAATTCACGAAAATCTATGGATGTTTACGTTATAAATAATACATAGTATAAAATCACAGACGTCTTGAGTATACGTATTTTTTTCGTCTCACATGTAAGTCGCGAGCCGCTTGAGAGTTGAGACGGATGGCACTCAAGATGCGGCGCTCTTCGCGTGGCTCACTCGACGACCCACCTAGAGGAAGTAACATGAAGCTACACGGAAAACCGGAGATGAAATCGAAATATATATTATGAAGATAAAATGACTTGCGTACTATACAGGGTGTAACAAAACTGAGTGACAATACTTTAGGGCTAGTATTGTATATTATATTCCCGGCCTATATACTTACCCTCTTACTAATAAAAAGTTACACAGGGTGCATAGAGGGTGCATAAGATTTTTTCTACTTGGGTATCCTATTGATTACCAGGTGATGCTGCAGCACCAGGTCAACTTTTCATTAATGTGTATACTCGTATATTCATAAATAAGATTAACACATATTTACAAAATACTACAACATACTACTTTGAAGGAAGAAAAGACACTGATATCTTTTGATTGTACTAACCACTTCATTCGAAATAACCATCAATAGTATCCGCCAATCACAAGAGTTTCAAAAAAACAATTGTTCTATATTGTTAATTGGCCGAAGGGTCCACTTATTTACAAAATACCACAACATACTTCTTTGAAGGTAGATTATTATTATTATTATTATATTGTTTATTGGCCGAAGGATCCACTTGTTAATTAGGTAACAAAAAGTTTTTTTATCTTGCAATGCACTTTTACCTTAGGGTGAAGCCAAACTAGCGTAATTTGTAAGTTGTGAGTCGCAGAATTTCTGCCGCGTAAATATCTTTTCATACAAATCATGACTCACAAAATTACGCTCGTGTGAATCAAACAGGACTTTTGTATGAAACTGAATGCAGCAGAATTCTGCCGAACCGAAATTCTGCGACTCACAACTCACAAATTACGCTCGTTTGGCTTCGCCCTTAATCGGCATCTTTTTTGCAACCTATTCACCTAACTTGTATATTTTATACTTAATTGTTTTTAAGGTGCCAAAATTAAAAACTGCCAGTTTAGTTCGGTCGTAAGACTTAAGTCGGCTATATTTTTTTTTAATTAATATAGAAATATATAAATATTTTGAGCTTGACTGTACTAAAAGGAATGTGTAATAATACAATCATCTGCGCTGCGCTGCGGTACGAATCCACTAATTCAAAAAAGGTTTTCGCTGTTTCGGACGCCGCGCCGGTATGAATCAGACAATTCAAACAGTACTTCGCTGTTTCATACCGCGGTATGCAAAATATGTGGTATGAAACGGGAACGACCCATTGCTCCCATCCCCATTCCCCACACTTATTGCTGAGCGCCTGGTAGTCGCCGCAGGCCGCATGTACCTCAAATGCATATTACATAGCAATGGTGTTTATGTGTCCCTGGTCACTTCAATATTATTAAAAAAAATCCAATTTATAAAGTCAAAATGTTTAACCCTGTTATAAATGAAGCTAAAGGGTACACGAAAATGTATGTTTGCCGCCGAGAAGCAATAAATTTTATTCAATAAAAATTGTTTAACTCAAGCTCAACATACAGACAGGCATACTTTTGAATTTATAATATAAGCATGGGATGTATTTTAATTAATAGGTATTGCTAGAATGGGACGTTCGATTCTAAACAAACTTAGGAGAGAATATTGTAAATTGCTTGTTTCAACATAGACTTGATAATTAAGTGGAATTAAGAAAGTTCTGAATTTGTGTTTAATCTAACTACTCCTAGGGCCTTCCCCTAGGGAGATTCCGTAATTTACCGTATTTAGAGCCTTATAAACTCATAATTTGAAAGCTACAAAGTTATAATAAAAATACAGCAATAATCTTCAGTATATCAACATTCGCCTTTCCCCGTTTTAAATTTTCTATTTTTGTTTACTATACTCATGATATTAGCTTCGAAAGTAATACCAATTTATTAAAATTGAAGCATACTTTCAGAATCTCCCTAGTATTTACAAATTACGTTTATTTGAAACACACGACAGATAGACAATTTCATTAACTAAGTATTCCCCGTTTTAATTTTTTTTTAGATCAATTTTAAACTAAGATAAGTAAAAAAATAAGATTTTTGTGCGATCTCGGCAACGCGTCAAATGTATGGTCAAGGTCGTTTGCTCGGGGGATGGCCTTAAGCATAGAGATATTATGTACTACGTACTGGAGGCGCCATTGCAAACAAAAAACATGTCGCACTTGAGGCATGAGCGGGGTGAGAGGCGGGGCGGTGATGGCTATAGATCAGTATCGCAGAAGTGACAAAGTTTTGTGCCTACACTCGAATGAACGCAGACTCTATTTGAGTAAGTGGATAAAATAAAACAAAGATTTTTACTAAACATTATTAAAAGCTTTTATTTAACTTGCTCTGTGTATTATTATGTACATATTATTAAATATATTAGTACATATTATTATGTAATTTCGGGTGGAATTTTTGAACTCAATTTCGAAGTATGTATGTACGTATAATATTTTAACCGATTGAGCTGAAATTTTGTATACACGTTTGGTTTGAATGACAATGCACGATACAGTATGACATCACTATAAATATAAAATGGCCGACCATCCAAGATAGCGGAATAGTTATTTTCTATGCTGTCCTATAATAACAGTATGGATATTAAATGAAAGAACTTTTTGAGAATAACTCGAAAACGAATGTAATGTCATTCTACATCCAATATGGCGGCTCATCTAAGATAGGGGAATACAAACAAAGTTTCATTTATTTCCGCATGACTAAGGAGTTGGATTTCAGTTATAAATAGTTAAATGAAATCCAACTGTTATGTCATGCAGAAATAAACGAAATTATAATATACTTAGTCGCTAAATATAGACACGGTTTTTTCACTAATCAACATCAAGTACGATTTCTCAAGGACATGGAAGTTAATTAGATTTTTTATATAAAATAACGGGGCAAACGAGCAAACGGGTCACCTGATGGAAAGCAACAACCGTCGCCCATGGGCACTCGTAACGTCAGAAAAGCTGCAGATGCGTGGCCGCCTTCTTCTTAAAATGCTTCTGGCGATAGTTCGTTCCACAGTTTTGCAGTGCGCGGAAGAAAGTTACGCGAAAAATGCACGGTGGAAGACCGCCACTTATCAAGGTGATGGAATGGTCCTCAGAGCACTCCCCGTGATACAACTGATAGAGGATGCAGAGCGAAGCTACATCTCGGCACAATTCCAAGAGGTCCAGCCTGTTTAAACAACTATGGCAGTCAACAATTCGAGCGGCCCTTCGTTCAAATTCAATACTCGTACAATAATACACAATAACACTTATTAGGCAGCGTACATCGTTGGATACGATCCAGAGGGAGTAGTTGGTATTTTGGCGCACCATAATATGAGGCCGAACCTGCGCCTTACAGAGTTGTAGGCGTTGGTCGGGACTGAAATACTGTCTCGCTCCATTAAGAACACCAAGATTCTTCGAGGCTAACTTGGCCTTACTTTTAAGTGGTGAACGCACAGATTTGTGTCTTGACGATGATAATGATTAATCTAATGTACCATTAGCATAATATGCCTTCAATTCTTAAAACAACGTATAAGGAGGCCGGAGATCTGTTCACCACCTTCGAACCTTGGTATATCTTGGTGCAAAATCTGACTTTTTGGTATGATTTACTTGGAATACTTAATTATTTATCCAAAATCACTATAAGTTTCCATTTGAAATACTTCAGAATTCAGATTATGAATCAAAATCACAACATCATCCAGATAAATGGGATTTTAGTATAAATAGCGAGGAATTCCCTCGATTACTTATGGATCCCATCATCAAGTCACCTTTTTTATGAACATGGTATCAAATTCGGATTATACCCGATACAATAGCGCAAAAATCTTGAAAATCGGTCCACAAACAGCGAAGTGATCGTTGAACATACAAAATATATAACCTCCTCCTTTTTGCAAGTCAGTTAAATAATATCATCATCAAATCGCCCAGAATAGAATATGATGTAGCCTCAAAATTCCGAAAATTTCAAAGGTGAGTACAACTCGGTCGAGTTAACTCCGTACCTGGCGGCCATACTTATACAAACCCCCCAGTTTTGGAGCTACAAACGGTCGAGTTAACTCCGTACCAAGGATTTCGAAAATCGGACCACAAACGGCTGCGTAATCGTTGAACATACAAAAAAGAATAAAAATAAACATACATACAGCCAAACGTATTACCTCCTTTTTTTGAAGTCGGTCAAAAACCAAAATATTGCATACCAAAATTTTGCAAAACCGTTGGAAACGCGGCTTGGGCGTGAAGAGGTAACAGACACAGAGAGAGACAATCAGATAGACGGACGGTCAGACAGACGGACAGACAGACAGATGGACGGACAGACCGACAGACGGACGGATAGACAGACAGACAGACTTTCGCATTTATAATAATTATATTATAATAAGTATGGCCCCAAAGTCCACTACATACTTACCTTATTTAAATTACTTAAATATTTATTTATAATTACAATTATAATGTACGCATGTATAATGTACACGTAATACCGTATTTATATTACCAAAATACAAACTCGTCTACGTGAATACTTCATTCATCGTCGTCACATCATAGATATCTGTATTCTGCCTACCTGGTTTTGCCCTACTAGAGATAGGAATAGCTCTCATTAGACATTAGAGACATATATTTTATGTCAATTCAATGTTAGCTGCGATCGATCGTATGTCAAACCAGAGATAGATTGAATATTGGGAACGGCCGTAAGTGCACTGCGGCTATATAGATTCTGTTGAATGTGACCAAGCATTGCGTTGCGGTGTCAAGTCTAGTCTAACGTAGTACTTATATGTCAGTGGCCTTAAGGAATGTTTCTTAATATTTATAATTTCTTCCCTAATCCTTATTCTAAGTACTTAGCCTTACTTACCTTATCCCACCGAAACTATTCACGTGTAAGGTTTTGTGTTCGTTGTCATTATTATAATATTACTAACTGTCCCGGCAAATATTGTTTTGTCGTATTTCGATTTTCGCCCATATAATTTTATTGAAATGACTAAATAAGTATGTCACCATGGCAACGTCCATCGCTATCCCGTTACACAAACAATGGTCGCCGTCAGTCTCGAGTTGTAGTAATTTACTATTATTTATTCAACAAATGTATTTATCAATATAAAAAGTAGCCAGTAGCCGATTCTCGGACCTACTGAATATGCATATAAAATTTGGTAAAAATCAGTAAAAAAATTAAAGTTAGTTTTGGCTTAGTTTAATACAGAAACCAAACGTAGCGAGGCGCATATAAAAGCATATTATGACGAGCCCTGGCCCCTGACTGACGAAGACTTGGTATTTTACCCTCAAACGGATTAAAAAATTTTGGCCATCATTCCTCAATATGAGGAAGATAATAATTCAAAGGGCCTTAGACTTTCTCATTTGGGCATTGTTTACCAGTAACAGTAAAGTAATTATGAAAGTGCGAAGTTGTATCGCGTAATCGCTGTTTGTTAGTTGTTTCAAAGGATATCCGAACTTCAGACGTACTTACGACTGGGAGCGCGCGTTTTCATGTTTACTGTATGTTTGGGTCGAATTTTATTGCCAAACATTGAGCAATCATTGCTATGTTATGTAGTCTCCTCCTCGCTCTGGAATCCGGGTACATTTGTACAGTAAGATCGATTGTGCTAAATAAATCTTGCAATATAGTTTTATCGTAGGTAGTCTCGATATAAAAAACTAGACAGCGACATGCTCATAAATTCTAAGGCCGCTTTTATAGTTCGAGTTTTATTCATAAAAACTCCAAAACACTGTTTATAGTATTTATCAAGAAAGTATCAAGATGATTTTAAATGTTTCATAGTTCACTAAAAATAATTAAAAAGATTTTGTTGAAAAAATTGGTGTTCTGTTTTTTTATATTCGTCGGGAAACCAGAATGTCATAATAAAGTGTTGTTATTTTCTCTATTCGTTGTTAACTCTACAAAACTAGACAATGCTCACGGAAATCTCCGTTTATATTCTACTTTTCTGTAAACATTGCCTGCAGTAATGCTTATTGCTAGAACAATTTGTTCCTGAGAGCACCTACGTGCGTCGCGTCGGCTGGGCAAATCCGCCTAACGACGTCAATACTGAACCTGACTTGATAACGTTCTGACTTTAACGACCGGCTTTATTACGCGCTTGTTATTTTATAGTTTAACTTACGAGGAGCTCGTGAATAGGTTATTATAGTTATTACCTACATACGACTTACGAGTCTGTGCTTGTGAATTATGAATAACAATATCATTGTGTACATACATAGAGTTTGTTGTGTACATATTACATTTTTCTTTTAGCATAAGACATGGTCCTTATAGTCAGGGAGCCCTAGAACAATTTTTTTTTGATTACTAACAAGCTAATTTTTTGTGAGTAGCTTCATTTTGATAAGACAAACAACTTTTTTTGTGTAGGGTTGTGTAATCAACAAAACTTGGTTGACTACGGTACTCTAAAACGGAACCCTAACCAGCTGATTTTTTGTATATTGGTAGGTTAATAGTTATATAATTTAAGAGTAACATTGTCCTACAATTAGAACAATCCATATTTTAGGACCATCAAATCAAAGTATGAAATCCTTTCTATCTCTGTTAGCTACCACTTTCAAGATTTTTCGCAGATAAAAAAGTTGTTTGTCTTATCAAAATGAAGCTACTCACAAAAAGTTAGCTTGTTAGTAATAAAAAAAATTGTTCTAGAGCTCCCTGACTATTTGTGTTTATTAAATATTTAAATCATAAATGATATTATAATATTATGTATAGGTACCTACTCGTAAAAAAATGCACATATTTTAATTTCTTCCCATATTGAGGTTATCTTAAACAATGTACTTACTTGAAATGTGCTTATTAACAAAATTTTAAAATCGCTACATAGATTATTCCTTTGTGACCTTAAATTATTTAGAGCATACACACATCTAATTTCAGCCACTAGTTTTCGTATCATTTCATTTTATTTAATAACATAATTTAAGAATGAAATATGGTAGAACTTAGACTTGTTTTGAACGTTTTCGCACGCGGCGAAATCTATTCGTAGCGGCGCCACGACGGCGCGGCGTCTTCAGCTGGTGCTTAGCGACTTATCACAGTTCGTGAACCACGTGTGGGTGTTTGCGTGTAAACAAAACCTCCGTGCGTTCATGTATCCCTGGTCCATGAAAGCATAGGCAGAACGGGTTAACCCGTAATAATATCGGCAGATTCTTGTAGTGACGGTTTGAATTAATTCGCAGGGCCGCTAGACCTACGTGAAAATACTCATCTTTTTAAAAGCTTTTTATTATTAAAAGCTTTTATTTAACTTGCTCTGTATGTATGTATGTTACATTACAGGTCTCATTGAGAGTAAATTGAAAAGTAATAGAGTCAAGTCAAGTCGTGTCGTGTCGTGTCATGTCGTGTCGTGTCGTGTCGTGTCGCGTCGTGTCGTGACGTGACATGTCATGTCGTGTCGAGTCGTGTCGTTAAGTATCGTGACTCGTGAAGTATTGTGTAGTGTCGTGTCGTGTCGTGTCATGACGTGCCTTATCGTGTCGTGTCGTGTCGTGTCGTGTCGTGTCGTGTCGTGTCGTGTCGTGTCGCGTCGTGTCGTGACGTGACATGTCATGTCGTGTCGAGTCGTGTCGTGAAGTATCGTGACTCGTGAAGTATTGTGTAGTGTCGTGTCGTGTCGTGTCATGACGTGACGTATCGTGTCGTGTCGTGTCGTGACGTATCGTGTCGTGTCGTGTCGTGTCGTGTCGTGAAGTGTCGTGAAGTATCGTGTCGTGTCGTGTCGTGTCGTGTCGTGTCGTGTCATGTCGTGCCGTGTCGTGTCGTGTCGTTTCATGTTATATCAAGTCATATCCAGCCGGGTTTTAGAAAATGCCCGTTTGAATCCGGTCACTTTTGTAAAGTTAAATTTAACTTTTTAGTCACGCAGAAATAAACGGAATATAACAACTCGCTAAATATAGACACTGTATTTCACTGATTAAAATCAAGTACGATTTCAGTTAATCAGATTTTTACAAATTCTTGACACAAAACAAACTACAATCAAACCAACTGAGAAATCTAGCCAGACTAAAAAACATAAAATAAAAAACAAAAAATAAATAATAATCAAAATACTTTTTGAAAAAATAAGCTTTTATTTAAATACCCTAAAAAGAAAAAAAGAAATTTCTCCTTAAAAAATTAAAATTTTTAACTATTAAGTTATAAGTTATAACCTCAATATATTATACTATTTGCATGATAATAAAAGCTTGTCGCGAGACTTAACAATCTGTCAGTATTTAATAAATTTATTAAGATAAAAAATATAATATCAATTTATTACTCTATTAAATTGGTACTAGTTTATTTTCAAATCACGCGACAAGCTTTACTTATCATGCAAATTGTATTATATATATTGAGGTTATAACTTAATACTTAAAAAAATTTTTTTTGAGGAATTAATTTTTTTTTAGGGTATTTAAATAAAAGCTTTTTTTTCAAAAAGTTTTTTGATTATTATTATTTTTGAACCGAACGACGCAGGTAAATTGATCAATGAGCTGATAAGCGATTGTTGCCCTTTTTAGGGTTCCGTACCCAAAGGGTAAAAACGGGATCCTATTATTAAGACTTCGTTGTCTGTCCGTCTGTCCGTCTGTCCGTCATGTCACCAGGCTGTAACTCAAGAACGGTAATAGCTAGAGAGTTGAAATTTTCACAGATTGTGTATATCCGTTGCCGCTATAACAACAAATACTAAAAACAAATAAAATTAATATTTAACGTGATTTTTTTTGGCCTTGCTCTATATCAATAATAGCAACAGGTAGGTACTTAAATTTTTCACACAATCTTTAGTTTTATGTTAACTTTAATATTTAATAATAATATTAATATAAAATAAAAAATTAACAGGGGCTCCCATACAAAAAACACAAATTTTGCCCTAATTTCTCTCTCTAATGGTACGGAACCCTTCGCGCGCGAGTCCGACTCGCACTTGGCCGATTATTGAACGACCGTAACACTCGGTATTGCTAGCTTGTCTTCCTGGACTTTAAAATCATAAAACACCCTGGCTGGACTTCAAACATTTTAAGGACACCGAAAATAATCTATACAATTTTACCTTTACTGTGAAAGTTCTTTGAATAGCATAACTAGCATAAGCACCGAAGTGTGGAACGTACATTTAAGCGGATTGTATAGTAGACGTTGTTATTGTACAGCAAATAATAATTAGTTTCCAGAAATACCAGGATGGGAGTTCGCGGAATTGCGTTAGTTATTACTTTAACAGTTAACTCCTAAACGAACACCTCCAGCACAATATGCCCATTGTACCTCCTTACTAATTCTGTTGCTAGTAGGTTCGTACGGTTTTGTGATAGTTTTGATTGCTCAGAGTGTTGGGTGGGATAACTTTGAATTAACTTTGCATGCGTACCGTCTGTCGATTTAGAGCAAAAATAGGTAAAAAATGTGTTTTTTTTTTTGTATGGCTCCCATAATTATTTATTTTATTTAAATATTATTATTAATTATTAAATTATAAATACAACTGAGTATTTTGTGAACATTTCAAGTGCCTACCTATTGTCATAATTGATATCGAGCAAAAAATAGCAAAAAAATTAAGTTTGTTGTGTGGGAGCCCCCTTAAATATTTAATTTATTTTGTTTTTAGTATTTGTTGTTATAAACAGATATACACAATCTGTGAAAATTTCAGAAATCTAGCTATAACCGTTTTTGAGATACAGCCTGGTGACAGACAGACGGACAGACAGACAGACGAACAGACAGACATCGAAGTCTTAGTCATAGGGTCCCGTTTTTACCCTTTACGTACGGAACCCTAAAAAAGGTATTTTCTAATTTGAACTGTTTTATACATAGCTTATTTTTAAGTGCAATCCTTTCAAAATAAAATAACTAAAATATTACTATTTTTAACTAAGGTACAAAAGTACCTAACGTAAAAATTTTAATATTTTATCATATTATATTAAACGAAATCTTTATAGTTACACTTTATTTTATCTAACGATTTCCATCTTCACTTATTATAAAACGCTATGCTCTACCAACGTAGAGATTGATATTTTATTTTATTGGCATTTTTCATGTCATGTATAAAGAGATAAATCAAATAAACTTCCCTTAACTCGGTCGTTTATTAGCTAATATTTCAATATTCCTTTATAGAAAGATCAAAGTGTAAAATCGTTTCTTTTCAGTACACATAAGTAATTGTTAGGGGAACATCCTTGGTCGCTCTGGCGAAATGATTTCCCTACTACAAACATCCCGGCTCAGATCTAGAGAGAGAAAGAGCGATGTAAAGAGAGAGATGGGTGAACATCAAAGAATTTGGAAGCGAGTCTTTGTATTACCAACCTCTGTCGACACTCGTCAACATTTATTGCTATTAATTGCTGATTCCCTGTGAGAGGCAACCTGTTCGCTTTGTTATGCTGTTTAGGAATCCAGTTTGACACGTCATTTCACTTTCACAGTTCAAAAACAAGCCATTTATTTGACCACGTTTCTTACATTATATTATCTAGGTACTTACTCTTCTTACATTTTAAGAACATAGTATAGAAATTACCTAATATGTAATACCTTTGAACTAAGATGTAATCAATAACGTTATCGTCATTAAATCCCTCAAATGAGCAGGGAGTGCGTTTAATGAACCAGCTATTAACGCCAAAACAGACCAGCGCAACATAAAAGGATTATAATTAAGAAGAAATAAAACAGAGAAGTAAAATGCCACTTAAAAGTCTTCAAAATGAAAACGATAATAAAATTCATAGCTCTGCAAAGTTTTAAAACTTTTCAGTTTTGTCAATAAAAATTTTATTCTCATTTAAATTTAAAAGTTAATAAATAAAATCGGCCAAGTGCGAGCCGGACTCGCGCACGAAGGGTTCCGTACCGTTATAAAGCGAAAGTTGGTAAAAATTTGTGTATTTTGTATGGGAGCGCCCTTAAATATTTACTTTATTTTAATTTTATTACTAATTACTAAAGTACAAATATAACTAAGGATTTTGTGAAAATTTCAAGTGCCTAGCTGTTACCATTATTGATGACGAGCAAAAAAGGCCAAAAAAATTATGTTTCTTGTATGGGAGCCGCCCTTAAATATTAACTTTATTTTATTTTCAGTATTTGTTGTTATAGCGGCAACAGATAGGTATACACAATCTTCCGATTTTATTAGTATTTGTTGTTATAGAGGCAACATATATAATGTACACATACACAATCTGTGAAAATTTCAGAAGTCTAGCTATAGCGGCTCTTGAGTTACAGCCTGGAGACAGACAGACAGACAGACAGACAGACAGACAGACAGATAGACAGACAGACAGACGGACAGACAGACGGACAGACGGACAGACAACGAAGTCTTAGTAATAGGGTCCCGTTTTTACCCTTTGGGTACGGAACCCTAAAAACGACTGAGATTTCCTCCTTCAACATTTAAAGTACTTTATAACTTTGGATTCGTTGGAACTTTTCTATTATTAATATTTTTACTAAGTTCTCGGTGAAGGTTTCACCGCAAAAACAAAGAAGTTACGTATTTCATTTATTTATAGACGACTAGATGACGCCCGCATCTCCGTTGCGCCAAAATTTGTTAATCGTGCGGGAACCGTACATTTTTTCGCGATAAAAAGTATCCTATGTTCTTTCCCGGGACTCAAAGTATCTTCATACCAAATTTTAGCAAAATCGGTTCAGCGATTTGGGCGTTAAGAGGTATCAGACAGACAGACATACAGACACACTTTTGCATTTACATATAATATTAAATAAGTAGTATGGATTTTAATTTTGTGATTATTGATAAGTATACAATTATTATCTAACTTCTTTTATAATTTTAATGTTATGCGAAACGTATGCCGTATGTGAAATTTTAGCAACCATAAACCAACAACATTGAGTAAATCTTCGCAATGTATCGGCTATGCTATGAATGAAGCAAAATTAGACGTCAAATACAAATTAATATGACAAGCCGGGGTGAGCGCCGAGCGGTGATGCGGTCTACACTACACGAGCGGGGTACACTGTACATTATTCACGAGTTGTCAGCGCGAAACACCTCTCGTTCATGCCACCCTGGTACTTGCGTGGTAAACTATGACGTAAGCGCAGATGCCCCTTCCCAGTCCCACTATCGTCAGTCAACGCGGGAGTCATCGAAAAGCTACTTGTTTCATCGATTAATAGTAATAATTATTAATTAGTAATTATTTTTTATTAATTATTATTGGTAATTAATATAAATTATTAATAATTAGTAATAAGTAGTATTCACAATAAATAGTGTGTGGAATATCATAAAATTTGTTTCAAGAAATACGTGTTTATTAGTAGGCCTTACAAGTTTGTAAAAAAATGTTTGACATTTAGAATCTCCATTATATTTGCAAGGTTTATAAAGAAAATATTTCCTTTACTGGTACAATTAGTAAGTACAAACGTCTAAATTTCAGATAAAATTTGTGCAAAAAAGTTGTTTTTGGAGGTTGTTTCTCCAAATTTTGAGTTCGCGTTTTTTTTTATAAACCTAGATATAGTACAGAAGATACCTATTAGTTCACAAGTTTCAAAGAAATATCCTTTACAACGCCATAATCACGTACGAGCGTTTGTATGGAAAGATGTCGGGTTAGCCGCTCTTAAATAGGGATGATTAAAACACAAAACTTAATTAACTAAGTTTTAACATAAGGTAAGGTGTCAGTTAAATGTAAAAAACTAATAAATATTATTTTTATTTCAGGTACGTATCAGACGTGTTACGTGATAGAAGCATTCAAAATTGCTAACTAAATTAGCGAACAATAAATTAAGGTTGGTGAATCCTGCCCTATCCCTAGTGTCAAGACTTCAAGAGGATTCGTAGTAGAACCGTGACATAATATAAAAAAAAGAATAGAGGTTTGTAAATCAAAAGTTATGGAGCTCCGAATACCGGGGAATTCATGTGTAAAATCGTATCAATGCAATGTATCTGTAGTAATGGTTTTCGGTATAATCTTGATATCCAGTTGTGAAATTGTCTATTGTTAAAGTTATGGTTGGTAATATAAACAGAATAAATCGTTTAGCATAATATTATATTATGTATGAGTAAAAGCGTAGCGGGTTGGAAAATTTATTGTGACTTGCCAACCTCCTTTTCTATTTACCATTTACCACAATATACAGTAGAAAATGTGTTTGAAATGAAATTTATCGACCTACTAACCCGTCCGCAATAGTAAATATGCTTGAGGCGTGATCACTGGAGCGATCTGGATATCATTGATTTTCAATAGCGAAGTAAACAGTGACGTCCCGAACGTACTAATGGAGCTCCGGTGCATATTGTGTGCTGACGACCCACTCACGATCGCTATATACACATACACTATGTGCGTTAAGTTGCCAGCACGATTGTGTCAAAATAGCTCACTTGAATAGGGAATATTACGCAAAGAAGCAGAGTGCGCTACTAGCACATACGGTAAATAATCCGACCAGAATCCGATATGTGGCACACTGAATGTCATATTATAATATTAAATTCTCGTGTCACAGTGTTTGAGCGCAAACTCCTCCGAAACGGCTCAACCGATTTTATGTTTGAATGTACATTCGTTAGGCCTGAGAATAGGTTTTTATCTACTTTTTATATAGCAAAACAACTTTGCCGGGTCAGCTAGTAATATAATTAAATCGTAGGATAGGTTATTTTAAAGAATACTTAGGGCGTGATCTACAATCGATATCGAAGCCAAAAATATAGTTTTTAGAATTTTTGTCTTGTTTGTCTGTATGTATGTCCGGGCTAAACTCAAAAAGTACTCCATGGATATACTTCAAATTTTGCATGAATATTAATTACTAAGAGGTCGGGTCAACATATAGGCTGCATATTTAATACTAGACGTTCCGCGCGGCTTCGCCTGTGTAAATTAGATATTTCACAGAAAAATTAGTCCACAAAAAAAGCCTATAATCTTTCACCTGGTCTACTTCTTATCTGATCCAAATAACAGAAAAAATGCTTTAGTAGTTCGTGAGATAAGCTCTTTCAAATAATTTCCCCCGTTTTTTCCACATTTTCCTCTATTTCTTCGCTCCTATTATTCTTAGCGTGATAAAATATAGCCTATAGCCTTCCTCGATAACTGGGCTATCTAACACTGAAAGAATTTTTCAAATCGGACCAGTTGTTCCTGAGATTAGCGCGTTCAAATAAGCCCTTTCAAATAATTTCCCCTCGTTTTTTCTACATTTTCCTCTATTTCTTCGCTCCTATTAGTCTTAGCGTGATAAAATATAGCTAATAGCCTTCCTCGATAAATGGACTATCTAACACTGTTTTTTTTTTTTAAATCGGACCAGTAGTTTCTGAGATTAGCGCGTTCAAACAAACAAACAAACTAAAAAACTCTTCCGCTTTATAATATTAAGTATAGATTATCACGCTATAACATACTTTTGGTGCTGTAGAGTGTAGAGCCTTCACGCAGATGACGTCGCGGACAGCAGCTAGTATCATAATATTGACAGAAACGTTGGCAAACGCCGAACAAAACTTTTTGTTTACTGTCTATACTGGTGCTACCTCTAGCGTGAAAATATTTCAGTAATATATCCTTTTGGTCAATGTGAACACTGAACACAGGTTATACCTAAGCGACTTGGGGCCGGGCCACAAAGTTAGAAAAATATTATCATGTAACATACCATTTATTTGATCTTTTGTGACTTGCTTCGTTGTTTTGACTACTACTTTTTACAACTATACCTTTCCTTTTGCAATGTTTTTTTAAATATATTATGTTAGTTAAAGTATGTTCTCTTAACTCCAAGTTACTTTTCTAATCCTTCCGTAATAAACAACACTGTTATCGGAATAATTATTATTAAGTTCATTACGGGCTGTCAGCTGGTAATATCCGATTACTGCCGTGATAATTATATTCCCGTATTTGGCGGTTCATCGATTTGTATTTAAACGTGTGTCTGTTAACGTGTCATTAACTAGCTCCGTTTGATATAACCGTTCTATAGGCATTATTGTGAAGATGGGCCCAAGATAACATAATATAGGGTCCATCTTCATAATAGTCCATGTTTGATTACCATGCTATGATTGTACAGCTTTCTAGTCCTCTATAGACAATTGAAGTTTGAATGACTATTTTAAGTTAAAAATGTTAGGCGATGCCGCTTAACGTTTCGTCCTTGCTCAGTTAATACAATTACTGTCTGCTTCGTTCTTCAAAGACAGGAGTGGAACCGCCGCGACTGTTTCCAGCTGCGCAAAAACGCACAATGTATACTCATTTTAAGTCCATCGATGAATTAAATCACTCGGAAGATATTATGCGGCCGACGATCCGTCCTCAGTTTGGAGACGTGCCAAATTGACCGTCGTTATCTCCAAAAGTTTTTTCAGAGTCAACAATATTTATGAAGGCTTAGACAATGTCGTTAGACCACCCATTATTAGATAATGAACGGGGCGGCTCACTTATAAATATATAAACGAGATATTTATTAGCGACGCCCACCTCTCACTTGTATTGATCGGGACTCAAGACTGCTACTACATTAACTGCATTGTGCCACTCCAGTAACTCCCAAGTTTCAAGTTGCTCCTAGATGTAGGTGAATCGATTGTGTTTTAAATATGCCTTTTCTCTCAGTTGCAAACGCACTTCTCAGAGAAACTTTAAGTTTGAAAGGTTTCCTTTAATTCCCTCCTAATATCTCCCGTGAAGCGGACCCTTTTATCGAATCCCCGTGATAAATCACCCGGAGAATAAACGTACGGGGCAGGTCCAATCTGTGGAGCAGAACGGACAACGTCAAAGGCAGGTCGCACCGTGGTCGCGGGCTTCAGAGCCGTCCAATATATTGAAAAACATCAATCAACCGCGAGAGACCGCGCGCGGTGTTTTTACCCTTTTTTGTTACGGGGATGCAAACGTATTGTTCGCCATGTTGTTTATCCGACGCGGAAGAATGGGAGCATTCTAGTACCAGTAGGTCATGTAAAAGGGGTCGCCGGACGGAACAATTGAAACGTCACAATGCATCGCCAGTAAATACCGAAGTACCCGTGTTTTTTAGCTCTCGCCTTTCTGGAATATTATATGGCCGACTTTTTTCAGGTGCTCCACGAAATGTCGGTAGAGTCTGGCACCATAAAACTGGGACTGAAATATACTCTTTCGCTAGCCCTCTATTAAAATTCCGCTAGGTAATAGCAACCGAAGTGATGAAATAAATCTACGACGACCTCCAAATTGCCGTAATGTCATTTAAAGGGGCAGGCATCATTTGAGCGGCGCGAAGTCGGACTTCGTTTATCTTGCAATTTCGCCGACCCTATAATTTGGCTCCGAGTCAAGTTTATACGGCGAATATTATTCAAATTTGTCGAAAGTGCGGGTGATTTTATTCACTACTCACGACTAAAACTGTGGTAATAGAATATTCATACTCGCAGCCGGGCCCGGGTAATCAGCCGAAGCGGGCGTGTTGCGATCCGTGCCGACTTCACACTTGCAGATCACTTAATATCAAACGAAAATTGGGTCGCAGTTTTTAATATTGACTTCGCTTTTTAATAAAGATAATTGTTTTCGTGTGACCTATTTTCGGAATGAATTCCACTCGATTCCGGTTTTAATTAGGAGATTGAAATAGCTGCGGACCTTTTTTTTTACGTCCATGGCTGCGGATAAAAACAAATATTATAAGTTTAGTAGAGATGTGATGTTACGTAAAATATAAGTAGCGAAAAGTTTAATTTTTTATAAACATTAAACCCATGAATTTTGTTTGCCGCATGATTTCGGGCTTTAGTTAAACATTTTAATATCAATGATTTACATGGATCAGTCATCATGGGATCAGTGTACATATGCGTCTCGTATTAATTTCGTATTGCGGAATAATACAATGTTAACAGATCCTCTCGGCCCCCAGGGGCCCACGTACCTACTTAATTGAACCCGGCTATTTGTCAGTGGTCAAACCCGAAAACCGCCGCGAAATTCGACCCAAAGTTTTTCACGGGGAAATTACTCTTATTAATTGAATCCGGGACTAAATTCCGGATTCAACGGAATAAAATTACACGTATGGGAACAAAACGACGTTTGCTGCTGCCCTGGGAAATGTTTGTTAGAAATGTTATATTATATTAATTGATATTACTGTTTCATGATTACTTTTATATTTTTCGTGACGACCAGTAATTTTATTTGCTAGCCACTATCACTAACCCAATGACCTAGTGTCTACATAATAATATATGAGTTCGATCAAAGGTCCCTGTCTGCTTAACCACTTCATGCTTAAACCGCTGAATCGATTACGAAAAAAAATTGGAATAGAGATATCTACTAGTCCCGGGCCATTTGATAGTTTTGAACAAAAAAAATGGCGATCAAAATAAGTTTCGGAAAATGTCTAGTCCAATAATTTTTAATTAAATTAATCACTATAACTGAGTGTAACTTTTAATCACGACTACCCACTAGTACCTACATACTTTTAACGCGCTAGAGACTAAAGATGTCACGAATATTCGGCAACTATTCGGTATTCGGCCTATTCGGCTTCTTTTTTTGCTATTCGGTATTCGGCCGAATAATACGTACTATTCGGCCGAATACCGAATACCAAATCATGTAAAAAAAAAACAAGTTATATTACTCAAAATTATGTAGGTATTTATTTCCAAATTACAACACTTTAGTAATTAAAATTGATCAGTGGTAAGTTGTGATGGATAAAAACAAGCTTTTCAGCATTTTTTGGTAGCAAACGATTACGCTTTTCATCGTAAATGTTACCAGCCTCAGAAAATAACCTCTCACTATACACGCTACTTCCAGGAGATAAACTTTGGCAAATTTCGAAAGGTTTGGATATTGTTTTTCGTTTGCTAACCACCACTTGTAAGGATCGGCCTTCCGATCTAGGCGAACTGTTTTCAAATAAAAATCCAACTCGTTTGACGCAAATGACTCGTTTAAAAACGCAACGAGGAAAACAGGCTGCTTCGGCCGACAGCTTTGCCGAATATTCGGTATTCGGTATTCGGCCAATTCACTATTCGTGGCATCCCTACTAGAGACAGGCGTCTGCTTAAATACGTGTCTGCGGTGGGCGGGTTCGGCACGGAAACGGAAATTCAACCATTGTGTCGTGTAAACGGCGGTTTGCCGCCGCAAGTATCTCCCGGTGCATGTGTCAGCTTCCAGACATCGACGCTGCCCCACATTCTAACTGTTTGCATTTATCCGATCCGTGTTCCTCAAAGACTATCAATGAATCATGTTTCAATTAATCTTCTTGTCCGTTGTAGAGTTTAACGTTCAAAGTAAAGCAGTTTCTATGTCATCCTATCCTTGTTTATAAACGGTTAAAGCTAGAGATTTAACTTGTATAATATAAGTCAAATTAATGAAACAATCTACAAGTTTAGAGAGACAAGCTAATCAATTTTGTTGTTCGTATCGCTCGATTAATGTAAACTAATAATGAATAGCAGTAACTAGGAAGTAAATCTTAAATAGAGATTTAACTGGTATAGAAGTTCCAATCTTGAAATCTGTTACAAGTTTAAAGAGACTGTAGGTATTTTGTTTATTCCTCATTATAATTAAATTATCTGTATGTTTGTAACTACAGAGGTGAATGTAGGACAGGTAGGAGTGACGTTATACAATCGCGCGACCGAAATTAGGACAACACGAAAAGATGTGACGGAGACCGGAGTACGTGTCGGGACGAGATGCTACTTGCTCCACATGACGTGTGGAGGACTCCCGAGCTTGTTATCTTCACTCTAATATTATGCTTATTGTGCGATTGCGTTGTGGTTTCACCTAGGTGAAATTGAGAAGTTTCAACTTGAGCATAAGACTCCTAATAGTGCTTAGAATGAAGTTAGATGTACTATTTTTTAATAATATTATTATTATGTACTACAGCGTCTACAGCTCTCACTGTTTTTCGTTGTGGTTCGGTTGTTTTTTCAATTTTAATTAAAGCTAAACTAAAAAGCACCTAGTTAATTATTATTGTAATGTTCCACGAGAACATTATATCTATTCAAAATAAAAGCAGTCCAAAGCCTTAAATTATAACCGTGCCCATCAAAATCTAACCATTAGTTTAAGCGTGAAGAAGTTACAAACATACAAACTTTCGCCTTTTATAAGTGTGATCAGTGATGTAAGATGTTTCCATTTCCTTAAGTCATAAGTGGGATTTACTCAATGTATGAAAGGTCTGCCAAAACATTCCCAAATACATTAGCCGTCTAATGTGGACCGTGACAGTGCAGTGTAACTAAATACTCTGTAAAGTCACAATTTCCTCGAGTACATCAGAAGCGCCGGTCGCCTTTATTGATGACCGGAAATCGCGTCTACCGGAGCCGCCATCTTTGTTTTTCCCTTTCTATTTTTCTTCGCTCGGTCACGTGCGATGGTGGGTAGATCGGAAAAAATTATATTAAAAACGTCAAATTATCGTTATTGGCAGATAATAATAAATAGGTTTAATCGACCTTATGAAGAAAGATAAATACTATCTAATAAATTTTGTATCTTAAAAACTACGTTAAAAGGCATTATCCTGGAAAAAAGTAAATTACTATCGAGGAAATGGAAGTGTTTTGTACGTAATTTGTATCTTCAGCAGCGGCTTGGGATTTTCACTGCGGCTGCGAGCCGGGTACTTTTAATACTTTACTGTGAAATATACATTTTGGGTTGCTTCCTGTTTCAAAAAAATTCGCGAGTAAGTTAAAAGTTTTCTTTTGAATCCTACTAATATTATAAAGACGAAAGTTTGTATGGATGTATGTATGGATTTGTTACTCTTTCACTCAAAAACTACTAAATGGATTTTAATGAAACTTTACAATAATATAGCTTATACATAGTCAAAAGGAGGTATTTCTTTCCACGGGTAAGTTATTTGTTCTAACTAAAAGCAAAGCAAAAATTGACATGAGCGATTCCTTAGCAACGCACGCGCGTCACCGTTCTGTCTTAATTTATTTCTGTGAGAAAAACACATAGGCTACAATTTTAACTGACTTTCAAAATGGGGGAGGTGTTATGTTCGTTTTTGTATATTCAACGATTACTCCGCTGTTTGTGAACCGATTTTCAAATTTTTCTTTTGGTGTATAGGGTACTATCATCCCAATTTGGTACTATATTCACAAAAGTGGTGGTGACGTGATGAAGGGATCCATAAGAAATAGAGGGAACCCCTCAAAATTTATATGGAAACATGTGGTGACTTCGGTTTCGTGAGAAGTATTTTAAGCATGTTATGGTACCATAAGATTTTGCACCGAGGTATACCATGGTTCGGAAGGTGCTGAGAGAACTCCTGATTCTTTATAGATACAAGTTTGGGAGTTTCGACGTTGTTTTAAGGCGAGGGGACTTATCTCAATTCCAAACGATAACCTTGCACACAACCAAAGACCAAGCGTGTACGCATCGCAATAAGATTCATTTTAGCTTAGCATAAAATTGTAGTTTCTAGGGGCGGAACTTCTCTATTTTTCATGTGTTTTTTAAATATCTTTCTAAATAAATATTAAGAAAAAAGATTATTCGTTTCAGACCTTTTTAAAATTGATTCATTAACAATTTATTAAAATAAAATGTAAGTTATTCTTGTTAATACTTATATTTCGATGACAAAGAGTTTTGTCGGAGGTGAGTTTGTAAATTAATTACAGCGAAAGTATTATTTTTTATTAAAATGTTTTTGATTTAAGCCCTTTTAAATATTGTGCTCTATATCATACATATTTTTTTACATTTCGTTATTATATTGGAACTAGGTAAATCGGGTATCAAGAAATAACGAAATGGGGTTTCAGCCCGCCTTTAGGGCCTTCCCCTACGGAGATTCCGTAATTTACCGTATTTAGAGCCTTATAAACTCATAATTTGAAAGCTACAAAGTTATAATAAAAATACAGCAATAATCTTCAGTATATCAACATTCCCTTCCCCGTTTTAAATTTTCTATTTTCGTTTATTATACTCATGATATTAGCTTCCAAAGTAATACCAATTTATTAAAATTGAAGCATACTTTCTGAATCTCCCTAGTATTTACAAATTACGTTTGCTTGAAACACACGACAATAGATAAACAATTTCATTAACTACATATTCCCCGTTTTTTTTTTAGATCAATTTTGAACTAAGATAAGTAAAAAAATAGGATTTTTTTTCGATCTCGGCAAAGCGTCAAATGTATGGTCAAGGTAGTTTGCTCGGGGGATGGGCTTAAGAAAGGAAAGCATAAATTATGCTACTATGCAAATTACATTCATCATCATCATCATCATTACCATATTATACCATGCATCGTTGTTACTTTTCATAGTCTTTTAGATCGAAACTCGAGTTTGTCAAGCGATTTAAAAAAAATCTATACTAATATTATAAACCTGAAGAGTTTGTTTGTTTGATTGATTGAAAGCGCTAATGTCAGGAACTACTGGACCGATTTAAAAAATCTTTCAGTGTTAGATAGCTATATATTATCACGCTAAGACTAATAGGACCGAAAAAACAGAGGAAAATGTGGAAAAAACGGAGAAAATTATAAGAAAGGGTTTAGCTTACGAACTACTGGAGCAATTTTTATGTTATTTGGCACAGATATAGAGTAGACCACGTGAAGGGACATAAGCTATTTTTTTGCGGGAAAATGTACGGTTTCCGTAAAATTTCTAATTTACGTGGGGGAAGCCGCGCGGGACATCTAGTCTAGCTATATTTTGTTGATTTCTTCTTAAAATATTACGTTCCTAAACTAGTTAACAAAATAGCTGACGTTACGCTTTTTATTTTGTTGATGCGATGATTATAATATTATGACAAGCTTCATCATTTTTTGTCGTGTCTATATTGTGACTTGTGAGTTGTGAGTCGAGCGGCTAAAGCCCCGCCCATAACAAAAACCAAGGGAACGCGGTATCCGGTTTCGGTACTTGCATGGGGTTGCTCCTTGTTATGGTTTATTATTCCTTTTATTACGTCCTCACAACTTCTGTTCGCCTAGTACTTTTCAAGACATGATATCCTTTATTCCCTTTTTATAAGTTGCTCCCGAATCCGGGATGCCGGGATGAGCCTGTCTTACAAGAAAAGTTACCAGTTTACGTTCATGGTAGCCTAGTACTCCAAGAAATAGAAATATTCATTGGTTTCCCACGGGTCCGTAGGTTTTTTCTAAGGCAACACACCCTTGGGTGTTTGTACAATAATAAACTATAAACAAAAAACTTTTCGAAAAAAAGCTTTTACTTAAATAGTCTAAAAAGAAGAAAATAAATTTCTCCTTAAAAAAAATTAATTTATTTTCTTTTTAGACTATTTAAATAAAAGCTTCTTTTTCAGAAAGTTTTTTGTTTATAATTTATTTTTTGTTTTTTAGTTATCTCTGGCTAGATTTCTTAGTCTGTTTGATAGTAATTTGTTTTGTTTCAAGAATTTGTTAATATCTGATTAACTTAAGTCCTTAAGAAATCGTACTCGACTTTGACCAGTGAAAAATCTATATTTAGTGAGTTGTTATATTCCGTTTATTTCTGCATGACTAAAAAGTTAAATTTCATTTAACAAAAGTGACCGGATTCCACCGGGCATTTTCTCTAACGCGGCTGGATTTTATTTGAAGTCACGTCACGTCATTTCACGTCACGTCACGTGACGTTACGTAAAGTCATGACACGAAAACGACACCTAACGTCACGTCACGTCATGTCACGTCACGAAACGTCACGTCACGTCACGACACGACACACGTCACGACTTCACTATTATTTTTCAATTTACCCTCAATGAGCCCTTTTATTTGATACACATATTGCAGAAGTGCTTTAAAATAACTATTCCCCTATCTTGGCTAAGCTGCCATATTGGATATAGAATGACATTACATTCGTTTCCGAGTTACTCTCAATAAGCCCTTTCATTTGATACCCATATTGCAGAAGTGCATTAAAAATAACTATTCCCGTATCTTGGATGAGCCGCCATATTGGATGTAGAATGACATAACATTCGTTTTTGAGTTACTTTCAACGAGCCCTTTCATTTGATACCCATATTGCAGAAGTTCACCTATCTTGGATGAGTCGCCATGTTGGATGTAGAATGAAATTACATTCGTTTTTGATTTACTCTCAAAAAGCCCTTTCATTTCATATCCATATTGTAGGACTGCATAGAATATAATTATTTCGCCATCTCGGATGGTCGGTCATATTGGATTTAGAGTGATGTCACATACCATATCGTGCATTGTCATCCAAACTAAACGCGTATGCAAAATTTCAGCTCAATCGGTTAAATATATCTACTTCAAAATTGAGTTCCAAAATTCCACCGCAACATACATACTTACATACATACAGAGCAAGTTAAACAAAAGCTTTTAATAATAAAAAGTGTAAAATAAAAAAGTCATCTTAACTAGTTATATGTATACTAGTCAAAAGAAAATAAGGGCCACCAAGTTTTTTAAGTGCCCTCAAGAATTTATGCGATTACAGGATAAATTAATGAATAAATTAGGTACATTAATTAATTTTGGATTAATTAATCATAAAATAATGAAAAAAATAATTGAAAAACTGTTAAAACATCTTTTACTGAAAAATGAAATATTGAGGAAAAATTGTAGAGATAAAAAGAACTGTTAACAAAAAAAAGGGTGTTGAATGGTTTTTTTTTTAATATCTGGTATGGCCTCCTTCTCTTCTAATGCACTCTTCCAGTCTGGTAGGTACACTCTCCACAAGGTGAATAACTGTTTCTTGAGGAATTTCTTTCCAGCTTCTTTTCACCACGTCGATCAGCTGTCTCTCATTGTGGACGGGTTGGTTAGTGCTTCGGACATTTCGTTTTAAAATGTCCCACATATGCTCGATGGGATTCAGGTCCGGAACGTGTTTGCAGGCCAGGGCAAGACCTGTATACCAGCTGACTCTAGGGCTTCCCTGGTGGCTCTAGCTATGTGTGCGCGAGCATTGTCGTGCATCAGGTGGAATCCTGCGCCAACTCTGTGTGCATATGGGGCCACGCGGGGTCCTATGACCTCCTCGATGTATCGTTGAGCCGTTATCGTACCTCCACTAAGAATGACTAGCTCGGTTCTGCCAGACATTGAGATTCCTCCTCACATTATAACGTTAGCACCCACAAATCTCTCACTTTCATGTATGCAGGCATCGGAAAATCGCTCTCCTTCACGTTTCCAGACTCTAATGCGAGGATCATCACTTAAAAATTTCACTTTGCACTCGTCTATGAACAATACTGTGCTCCAATCACTCATATTCCATACGAAATGCTGCCTGGCGAACGATAATCAGTTTGCCCGATGAGTACTCGTTAAGAGAATCCGCAGTAATCGTATTCTGAACTGCTGGTCGTCGTGTAACCGATTTCTAATCGTTTAATCACTGCCGCTGGTTCCCGTCGCCTGCCGCAGACGGTTTTGTAAAGAGCGGGCTGTGATGGCGCACTCTCTACGGGCCGTCAAGCGCACGTAGTGGTCCTCCTGTGCGGTGGTTGCTCGTACTCTACCAGATCCCCGTCCTCTGGTTAGTGCCCCAATTTCTTAAAATCGATTTCAAGCATTCTGAATCGCTCGCCGAGAAAAACCGAGCTGCATCGCCACAGAACGCTGTGAATGGCCTTCTTGCAGTAATGTTACGGCCCTAGATACGGTTGCTAAATCCATATGTCGTCGAATCCTCGGCATAATATCCTCAAAATGTTAATTAAAGCACTAGCTAAACAAAACTTTAACTGCTCCTGACGAAATCTTTATTTTAAATGAGTTTTTAGAGGATCTTTATTAACAGATGTGCTAACACCATCATAAACCGTCAGCCACTTAAGGGCCTTCCCCTACGGAGACAGTAATTTACCATATTTTAGAGCCTTATAAACTCATAATTTGAAAACTACAAAGTTATAATAAAAATACAGCAATAATCTTCAGTATATCAACATTCCTTTCCCCGTTTTAAATTTTCTATTTTTGTTTATTATACTCATGATATTAGCTTCCAAAGTAATACCAATTTATTAAAATTGGAGCATACTTTCAGCATCTCCCTAGTATTTAAAAATTACGTTTATTTGAAACACACGACAATATATAGACAATTTCATTAACTACATACCCGTTTTAAATTATTTTTAGATCAATTTAGAACTAAGATGAGTAAAAAAAAATAGGATTTTTGTGCGATCTCGGCAACGCGTCAAATGTATGGTCAAGGTCGTTTGCTCGGGGGATGGCCTTAACAATCCTTTTTAAGATGTAATCGTTTCCAACGACAAAAAAGACGAGTGGCCCTTATTTTGTTTTGACTAGTATATTAATGTTGTTGACTATGCAAAATATATTGTTATGGTTAGATAGTTTTATTAATATCCTGCAATATGTATTAGCCGTTAATTGATCCTTATATAAATAAATAAATAAATGCTATAATTGTGCAAGGATTGGTTTTGTCATCAACTAAAGATAAAACTTATAGAGCTAACGCCAGTTCCAATCACGTCGCGTCGCAATGTCATCAAAGCTTAACAACTCTATTTCATGAATTTTGATCTGTCGCTCGTGTTTGTTCAGTTATTTTAAAAGAGACGCTGCGCCGGTGCAGCGTCTGGCGCCCATGGGGGCCTCCCTTTAATTATTCGGCAAACAAGTGATCCCGTTCGTTCGAACGATGTATAATTACCGCTCTCATAATTGTCAGGTGCCGTCGGGCTTAAGGAACTTTTATTACACAAACTCGGCATTAATGATTTTCCAATCCGTTAGAATTAGCAGTCAGATTTCACGTTACGTCACCCTCTGATGGAGGATCGCAGAGATTTACGGTAGATTTTGCGATTTTAGATTCTTAACTTTTGTTGTAAAATGTATTTAAATATAAAGGTGTTCTATTTATGTAATTTGAATACTAAACGACGTAACGAGTAGCCCCGGCAAGTGGCAACTAATGTTTGTAAAATATGACCTGCGAGGCTGTTCTATTCGCAATTTACATTCAACCTGTGCGGGAAAATGTAACGTTACGCTCGGGAACATTCAGGTAGTTTCATGATAGTGCGGGCAAATTGTCACAAATTGCAACAAAGTGGCCGGGGTGTGGCCGCCATAATTCCCCTGATGTGATTCAGCACCGGTGTCGGAGTTTGCTGGCCAACTTATCATTGCGTCTTAGTTCGAGGACTTACGGGCCGAAATGAATCAAGCTTGCCATATTATTTTTCGATGGAAAGGCTCCTCTTCACATAATCACATTCATGGATGAGGATTGCACATGCTGTGTAGAGTATGTATAATCGACGTTGATCACGGGTCACAGAAAACGAATATATCTTTTTATTTAACCGCATGCATTTAATCATCATTGACTTACGTGGAAAGGCCGAATTACGAACCCAAGTTAAGGAAAATCAAAAGTTTGGATACAAAACTTTTCGGGTATTTAACTGAGTCCCCTACGGTCTCGTTAAGGAGACCTGAACTTGATATCGCCAGGAGAATCTTTTTCGGGTCTGACTCCGAGGGTAATTCGACCTTACCTTACCTACCTTGAGGATGTATCTGGATTAAAACAAACTATGTCCTCGAAAATGACAGTAAACTCAAGGTAGTTGTCGAGCCAATCTTGTAAGTTATGCAGTAGCGACGTCTTGGAAGCTAGCCAAGCAGTGGTAAGGAATTACCTGTCACCAGTTTATCCATCTGAGAAGTGACAATAATTACAGATTATCTCCAGCACGAGGACCGGGCTAAGTAATTCTGTATCGTTAATAATAAACGGCTCGTAATATCTGTCCTAGTGGGGTTGCCGAAGCACATTCCCTTTGTCCGATAAATCCCGACCACTACGCGCTCACTTGTGCCCTGATTATAATTAGGGTTGTCCCTACTCCCAACCCTTGCGATAATTTGTTTTCATAATCGCCTTTATATGGCACTTATAGGCACGTTACCTTTATTGCCAATGAAAAGGTGTGTGAATGTGAGCTGAATTTGTTGCCTTGTTTGTAGAGGTATAGTGTAGGCATAATAGTATGTTACGGCTTAGTTTCTGTTTAGAAATATGTTTATTTTTACGGCTACTTATTTTATGATTTAATATTCATGTTTTTAGGGTTCCGTAGTCAACAAGAATAAGAACAATTTTATTTTGTCACCACACAACACAATATGTAAATCAAAACAATAATACAGAAGTAGTAACATTAACTACAATACATATAATATTGTACCTAAATAATATTGTGTGATGTCAAAATTGGCACAAGCTCAGCTATACGCAGCAACCTAGCTCGCTGCACTGGTATTCTGCAAGGGCCAATGAGTGACTTCACCACAAAATAAGGGGTAAAAACTATACTATACTCTAATAATTATAGGTTACAATCAACAATAAAATTAAAAGCAAAAAAAAACTAATAATGAATATACAAAAATTTATAATATACTAGCTGTGCCCCGCGGTGTTACCCACGGTTTAAGTGATATATAATAAAAGACTATGAAAAGTACCAATAATAGGGTTAAAACTGGACGATACATGGTTCTATAATGGTTTATGGTAGTGATGATGATGATGATGAATGTAATTTGCATAGTAGCATATGCTTTCCGTTCTTAAAACAACGTCGAAACTCCCAAACTTGTATCTATAAAGAGTCAGGAGTTTTCTCAGCACCTTCCGTACCATGGTATACCTTGGTGCAAAATCTTGCTTGTTGGTAGCATATGCTTAGAATACTGCACACGAAACCGAAGTCACCACATGTTTCCATATAAATTTTGAGGAGTTCCCCCGATTTCTTATGGATCCCATCATCAGGTGAATATGGTACCAAATTGGGATGATAACCTATACACCAAAAGAAAAATTTTGAAAATCGGTTCACAAACGGCGGAGTAATCGTTGAAAATAAAAAAACGAACATAACACCTCCTCCATTTTGAAAGTCGGTTAAAATTGTAGCCTATGTGTTATTATGGTGTATAAGCTATATTACTGTAAAGTTTCATTAAAATGAGTTCAGTAGTTTTTGCGTGAAAGAGTAACAAACATCCATACATCCATACATACATACATCCAAACTTTCGCCTTTATAATATTAGTAGGATTATAATATATTAATTAGTTACTAATAATAATAACAAAAGAAAAACTAAAAAACACACACCTCGGTCCTGTTGGCTCATTATGGCAAATACACAACCCTTATAGTTTCCGTCTGTCCGTCTGTCTGTCCGCGGTTTTGCTCAGAGACTAGGACCTACAAAGCTGTAATTCAGCATGAATGCACATATTAATGATGCCGACAAAATGGTTTATAAAATCTTAAAAAAATATTTTTTTATGGTACCTCCCCTACACATCAAGCGGGGATGATTTTTTTTTCGCGTCCACCCCACCGTGTGGGGTGTCGTTGGATAGGTTTTTTTAATAATATTACGAGTATCCACAGATTATTTTCCGATTTAGGGATCCATTTGTGAAATATGAAGTTTTAAAGTGGAAAAAATCGTAAGAGTACAGTGTCCCGCATTCTACCAGCTAAACTGTTGCTTCTGGAAATGTGAAAAAATTCACGGGAGTAGGAAATATGCTGAATTTAAAAGGAAAACTATCACGGCTAAGAAGACTTCATAAGTTTTTGAGTAATATAGTCGATCAACTAAAAAAAATGTATTCGGCGAAGTATAAAGGAACTTTTCGTTCAGATTCCTTTGAACGTAACTGAGGATATGATGTTGTTAGTAGTGTGAAAGTTCATTTATGTAACATAAATGAACATTCATTGACCATGAAATAATTATCAAAAACTAGCGGTACTATGGAAGTTGGAACCCTATATTGCGCGTGGCCCAACACGCACTTGGCCGGTTTTATGACATTAATTTTTATGGTTCCGTACCCAAAGGGTAAAAACGGGACCCTATTACTGAGACTTCGATGTCTGTCCATCTGTCCGTCTTTCCGTCTGTCTCCAGGCTGTAACTCAAGAACCGCTATAGCTAGACTTCTGAAATTTTCATAGATTGTGTATTTCTGTTGCCGCTATAACAACAAATACTGAAAACAAAATAAAATAAATATTTAAGGGGGGCTCCCAATTCCCATACAACAAAGTACAAACGTGATTTTTTTTGCCTGTTTTGCTCGTAATCAATGTAATCAATGGTAGCAGCTAGGCACTTGAAATACTCACAATATACTTAATTATATTTGTACTTTAATAACTAGTATTGAAATTAAAATAAATAAAAAAAAAACCCTTGGTGTAACGATCAATATACTAACTCTATATCGTGATTTGTGTCATGTATAGGGCTGGTATTTAATTAACGACTGGTCTGTGGAATAAATACTCGTAAAGAGCTGTAGACAAAAAACTTTTAGCTTTAACTACCTAAAGTTATTTAGGTTCTAAATTAATAAAAAAGACGTTATTAAATCAACGCCCAGTTTGTGTGGTTTTTTGACAGCATTTTATATTTTCAAATAGTGTTGTTGATTGTTTAAATGCCAATCAATAGCCTGTCAAAAAGCCTCTGAACTGGTATTAAACTTAGTTTTTCATACCGAAGCCTTCAGTTTTTATTTCCAAATTATAATTCAAACTATTTTTTCCAGGTGTAAAGTATTTCAATCTCTATTAATTATTGTCTTTATTTATTTCCATAACGAAAGCTATGGTTGCAGGCGAAATTAAATACTCCATTACCGGCGCCATAGATAAAGTATTATAGTACAGATGTAATCTTAGCCCGTCATCGCGTGGCCATTTTGTGCTTATTTTCATACAAGTAGTATGCGTGTATTTTCTTGAATATTTCTATTTGTCGATCATTTCGAAGCACATTATAATCCAGAAAAGAAAGTCATTTAGTGCATGATATCGATAAACTATAAGTTCATGTAATGAGAATCCGTAAACACACCTAAAAAGCTATGCAATTTTTGTAGCCAAATTATTAATTGATGTGACATTTTAGCACTAATGCCTTATATAGCAGGAATAAGGGATTATTAAACTTATAAATAATCTTTTTAGCTTACAAAAAATACCGATTGAAAAGCCCAAAAAACGTTGTTCAAAACTTACGTATTTAATGTCAAATCCACGTGTTTCAGGCATTCATTGGCCGTTCTTATGGTTTATTATTTAGTGGAACCACAAAACTCAACAATATCTAGCATAAAATGTTCATTAAAAACCTTTATTAACACTTTTATTATATGAAATATGCAGACCGACTCCTTTGTTATGTCCTGGTAAGTAGGACATAACATTACACGCTTTTGACGCTTATACACCGATATAAGGCTCTCTCCTATAGTCTATCTCAATGACCGGCGCAATATGTTGTGAGGGTAGTTTAAAATCTACTTACTGTCATTATATAAAATGGCGTCCAATTGGGATAATCTCGCGCCGATACTGGCTCTCGTGTAATTTTTGTTAATTCTCTGGAAATTGTGTTTAAATTTGTCGAACATATTGTTATATTAAAATTGGAGTTTACAGGTTAATGGAACTGTTTACTTTTAATTGGTTGCACAGCTTTGGTGCAATTAATTGGACATAAAATAAAATATAATATGAAGTGTTAACGTTTTATCTATTTATCCTATTAATACTTCAAGCCCCAAGCAGTAACCGGCTACCGCGATAACAATAGAAAGGCTATTGTGTCTCGTTTTTCCACGATCGAGGGATTGTCATGTTCAACAAAGAAAATGAAAGCGTTAATCGAACAGCATTGTAAAACTTATTTTTGACAACAAACAGAATAAAGATGGAATAGGTAATTATTCGCCTTTGTCTCTACATTATTCATCAGTCCCTAGTCCCTACTCCCTTATAATCCATCGAAAGCTGTGTAAATAAATATAATGTAAAATTCTCTTGGAGGCTTTTTGGAGGTCTTAATTCGTCAAAATGTTTGCTAAAATTCTCTTTGTTATATCCGTCTGTTAAGATCAAAATCAAAACAGGATTTTTGCTGGCGCAGGGTAGTCGAAGGTGTTAAAATGAAAACGGTGGCAAGTGATTTTCGTCAGCTGTATAAAGAGCTTTTAGAGTGACTCCAAAACGGCTAACGATAAAGGAGTGAGTGAATGGTACCGCTCGGGGAGCACTTATGTGCGTTCTATTCAGTTTAAACTATTTCTCTTTTGAGTTTTGACCTTCAGTGTTTATTTGGTGCGTCATGCGTGACGGTTTGGGATTTATAACATTTTCGCTAAAGGTCCTACTTGAAAAACTTGCACATAGACAAACATGGCATGAGTCGTCCGCGTCTCGTTGGTGACGATAACTGTTTTGGTGGTTCGATGGTTTTTTCTCATCCTAAGAATGCCTATAATAAGGACTTTTTACTTTAAAGTTTAAAATTACATGAAAATCTTAACTTTACATCTAATCCAGATCCCAGAACTAGATAAGACGAGACCGAAGTATCTACTTTAAAGTCTACACCTAAATAAATTATATTATCTTAGTTTTAAGAACATGTAGACCATAAAATTCTGTCAATCATAACAAGATTTTTGTGCCCAGTGCAGTACGTCACATCCCATCTTTAATTTTGAAATCATTGGTTAACTTAACAATGTTTCGGTGTAAATTGTAATCCCACCAAAACATACCTATTAAAATGGGGCCAAGTTCCTATCGGCTAATTTTTGGCCAATTTTTTACAGGGACATATTTCAGGATCTACCGAAGCTTTACCTATGAAATTGGGTATACTGCTTAAGTAGTAGTAGTATATAATTACTTAGGTTTAATTTTATGTTTGCACTCGCAATAGACACTGAGCTACAGGGGGCTCAAAAGTGCGTCGAAACGGTTCGTGTAAATAGTGCACGGCATGCGCGAGGCCTGCTGGAACTTGGCCTGCACACTTCCGTGCGCTTTGATAATAACCCAGCGTTGTCCGTGTCAGTAATAATTGACACAGGCTGAAGCGAGCACATAATGGGTTGCCGATGTCGACGTGGCAGGAGCGATGAATACAAAATGCAATATTCTTATTCATGAGACATTATCGAGCCTCGTGCTAGAGATGCCGTGTGAACCGCCTGCAGATATGCCTACAAATAAGGCTCAAAATCGCCTTCTAATCATCACACTATCACACTTATCTTCAAACTATTAGACTAATCATCACATTTAGGTACTATCACACTTATGAACACACTATCATACTAATAAGTAATATTATAAAGGCGAACTTTTTAAGTGCATAATATTATGTTTGTTGCTAATTCATGCAAAAAGTACACAAATTTTAATCTAAGTTGATGAAGTAGTATTTCAGGCTTGATAACATAACTCGATAACTTAAGTTACTTTTCATCAGTACAGTTTATAGTCAACAATACCGAACGATACAGTAACAATTATTAGGATTCGTGTAAATCTAGCAAGCAATAAATAACAAAAACATTTAACTACATTTGCACAAAGTGAACACTTATTTCTGTTTTTTTTTCCCGTTTTCTAATTGCAGTCTACCTAAAAAACAATAAAAGAAATACGAAACGCCCACTATTGCTAACCAATATTATAGACGATTCAAAGTAATTTATAATGCAGCATATTGTATCGGTTATGTAATACTGCACTCTGTTGTAGAGCTCACAGAATACATTTTACGTCTAACGGCGGTATTGAATATTTTTTGTTATAATAAAGCCAAGTAGCCAATAGAATGAATGGAGAATTTCTACCCTTTTTACCCTACAAAAAAGGTCTTAGTAAATTTACTGCGTTTTCATGTGACCTTAGTACAAGGATTAGATGAGTTATGTTATTTTCAATTAATTAATCAAATGTGGATTACCATCCCACTGACTTTATTTTAGGTATATTTTTCGTATCATGATGTGTACATTTAAAGAAATTGTAAGTAACCCCTCGATAAATTTAGGGCCTAGACAAATAACGACTGCATACTATGTTCCAGTTCTCACTTTTAGTAAATCGTAGTGATCCATAGTAATGTATTAAATTATCTTTCAGATACAGTAATTGCAAATTGCAATATTTCCGAAATTAAAAATTAATAAAAATATCTAGCAGGTACGGTTGTAAATTGTAATACTCTCGACGTCTTTACATTCTTCGTTTCTAAGGAAAATACTAGGCATACAGTGGAGTATCATATGAGGGCACTTTAGGAGGTCTAATTACCTCCGTTAATATACCAGGCGCGCAGCCTCACCCTCTTTATAATGAGGCCAGGTTTTCAATAAACTCTTGACTTCGTACTGTCACAACAATGTCGGCTTAATAATAATTTCGGTTTTAATTGGATGGTGCTAACTTATATTATTTTGTTCGGTAAAAATTGTAATACATAATAGTTTCAGCTTTTGTTTCACGAGGGTTTTGAATGCTCATTAACTTGTTTAATGAACGCCTTTTCATATTGGTTTATACTTTATTGTAATGATAAAAACAATAAAATGCTATAATATTATATATACTTTCATACAAAATATCATGAATTATGCGAAAATGTATACGTCTGTTACTATTCTTCACATTTAAACTCTTGAACAGATTTAGATTTAGATATATTGAGACTCGGGAAAAATCATATTAAAATAGTTTTTATCTGGGAAAATGTACGGTTTCCCTGCAAAATGTGCGGGCACATCTAGTAGATATAAAACCTGTTTTCTCCCCAGTTTTGTCGGCTACTTATTTTAGTCGAACGGTGAGACGAGTGCCACTCAGAGCACCGCTCATAGCCTCATAATGAGCCGCACTGACCGGAGGTCAACGCTCACCTCACGTTTGAAAACCTTCGGACTTGATAATAGTTTGGTAATAATTTGGTAGCTACTTTCGGAACAACCTTCAAAATAATGACTTTATTTCTAGAGTTAGTGTAACTATTGTATATAATTGCCTATGTAGTCTTAGAAACGAAATTTACAAATTATTATTTTATTAAACTAAAATAATACGACCTCATTTTGTATTATTATTTATTGTTTATAATGTAAATTCGCTGACTTCATAATGTAGGCTCAAACAACACAAACTATAAACAGTAAACACCGATTAGTTTTCAATTTGCAATTGAAACTACGCTTAATGAATTTAATTAGCATGCAATTTTCGACTCCGCTTTCAACATTAAATTTTGATGTTACTTTTAAAACCAGGGTTTTACATCCTGGTCAATTCAGCTGCTCAAAGTCCCTGCAAATATTTAACGAGTCCCCTGCAAAGCCTGCTCCGTAGTTAATAGCGAGGGATGGCTCGCACCCTTTAGATTGCGCAGTGCCCATTCTCTCTTTAACCACAGGGGTCCGCAGCATCCATGTTGCGAACTTACACCCTCTTCCTTTTATGTCAACCTGGTAGTTTTATTGCATATTCATGGTTTAATGTTGCGAAATGCTAACGGAACTAGTTTTTGCTGGACTCATTTATGTGTGCGTGGATGGGGATGGTTTTTTAACTGAGGCACTTTTGGGACGTTTATAAAAATATGTTTTAACTTATATCACTACTACATAGGCTGCACTAAAAGTATCGGGAATGGAATATTTCCACTGTTCCTGTCATATTAAAATCTTTTTAATTGAAAACTCCTTGGTTTTAAAAATAGAATACCATTTATTTATTTAAAAAAAGATTCTCGGTATTGTCACAAGGTCTTGTCAAACTTGTTTAGTCGTTGAGAAAATGGAATTGACTCGAGAAAATTCTAGAGCGATGATTTATTATGACTTTCGAAGTGGTTTAACACAACCGGATGATTTCTGCATTTGGTGATGAAGCCCCATCCAAAACCACAATTTATCGCTGGTTTGCTGAATTTCAACGTAGACGTGTCAAGCTCAGTGATGATCCCCGTCAAGGTCCTCAAAAACTGCAGTCACCCAAGAAAACGTTGATGCTGTGCGTAAGCTGATTGAGGAAGATCGACATGTGGCATACCTCGAAATTCAGGCAACTTTAGTCATTGGCATGAGTCAAATACAAATAATCTTGCATGAACAATTAGGTTTAAAAAAGTTGTTTTCCCGATGGATACCGCATTTGCTCTGTGAAGAGCAAAAAGCGGCTCGCGTTACTTGGTGCGTCAGAACTCTCGAAAGATTCCACGCAGGATCCTCAAATGCTGTATACAACATCGTATCAGGTGACGAATCCTAGATATACGCGTACGAACCCGAAAAAAAAACCAGTCACGAGTTTGGGTGTTCGAAAATGAGTTAAAACCAACAAAAATTGTTCGTTCACCGAGTGTTGCAAAAAAAATGGTGGTCACGTTTGTCTCCAAAACCGGCCATGTTGCGACTATTCCTCTTGAGGGACAAAGATTGCCGCATCATCCTCCATCACGACAATGCGAGTTCTCACACCGCGCACAGAACAAAAGAGTTTTTAGAGCAAGAAAGCATAGAATTATTAGACCATCCGCCATACAGCCCCGACCTAAGCCCTAATGATTTCTATACTTTCCCTAAAATAAAGAATAAATTGTGTGGTCAGAGATTTTCATCACCTAAAGAAGCTGTGGACGCCTACAAAACGGCCATTTTGGAGACCCCAACTTCCGAATGGAATGGTTGCTTCAATGGTTGGTTCCATTGTATGGAAAAATGTGTCAAATTTCGCGGAGAATACTTCGAAAAGCAATAAATACATTTTTAAATAGTAATGTTGTGTCACTTCCTTGATTCCCGAAATTTTCAGTGCCGCCCTCGTATCTACAGTTTAAATCGCGAGACGAAGCACTTCATATTGATACAAGATTTTAAAAAAAATGCAGTATGTTTTCCAAACACATCTTAAATTGATACCTTTTTTTTGGGTTGTAATAAATTATAAACCAAAATTTTTTTGAAAAAAGCTTTTATTTAAATACTCTGAAAAGAAGAAAATAAACTCCTTACAATTTTTAACAATCAAGTTATAACCTCAATATATTATACAATTTGCATGATAATAAATGCTTGTCGCGAGACTTAACAATGTGTCAGTATTTAACACTAGAAAGACCGGAATTCTGAACTACCTAGAAAGACCAAGAGCGGTCAAATGACCCATCGTATGTTTTAGGTTTTTCTGTAAATATAACCATTTAGTTTTTTGCATTTTATTGGTCATGTAATTATTTATTAATGTGTGAAATTAATTGTAGTACAAGTATTTAAGTAAATTATTGGAAAAAAGCATTTTATAGACTTAATAATGAAATGATGACATTACAATGACCCCAGGAGACTTATTGTTTTTGTTCTTGTATTTAAGCATAAAACACAGTTTTTTCAAATTTTATACTTCCTTGTTTTAGCAATAGGAAGGTAAAGTTACTTGAATGTACAGTAAATCATGTCAAGAAGCCATGAACATCTTGGTGAAAATACTCTATTGGAAGTCAAAAACATATTTTTACGCATCATATTTTTAGTCACATCACAAAAAATTATCATCACTAAAGCTAAAATACCATTATTTTCATACAATAGAAATATAAAGTATTTAAAAATGTTCTTCTTTTTAGAGTATTTAAATAAAAGCTTTTTTTCAAAAAGTTTCCGATTATAATTTATTTCTTGTTTTTTCTCTGGCTAGATTTCTTAGTAGTCGTGCCGCTGCCGCTGCGGCGCGTGTGTAAACACGCTTACTCTCAATGAGCCCTTTCATTTGATAACCTATATTGCAGAAGTGCATTAAAAATAACTATTCCCGTATCTTGGATGAGCCGCCATATTTGATGCAGAATGACATTACATTCGCTTTTGAGTTACTCTGAAAAAGCCCTTTCATTTAATATCCATAATATTGTAGGACTGCATAGAAAATAACTATTTCGCCATCTTGGATGGTCGGCCATATTGGATTTAGAGTGATGTCACATACCATATCGTACATTGTCATCCAAACTAAACGTGTATACAAAATTTCAGCTCAATCGGTTACTTATACCTACTTCAAAATTGAGTTCTAAAATTCCACCCGAATATACATACTTACATACATACAGAGCAAGTTAAATAAAAGCTTTTAAAAAGGTGTTTTATGTTAAAATATAGCACTAGTTTACGTGGCGCTATCATGTGGGGCGCAAGATTTATTACTGGCACGTTGATGCGCGAGATTCGCGAACCATTTGTCTTGACTTAACTAAGTGACACACGCCAAAACACTCTTAGCTTGAGGAAGCACTGTGCACTAAAAAGTTAAAATAAATAAAATCTAAGCATCGGTACATTATAGAGGCAGACAGCGAAAAACGTATTTTTTTATTCTACGTAGCTACAGCCTGCAATCAAAATCAAAAGGAAAGTTTACCAAGTTTTTCCTAAAGCGTATCGATACCGCAATGGGATCTTACCCTATGAGGTCGGGGGATGAACAGGATACGGGGCCGGCGGGCAATCTGATTACCGGAGCCGCGGCTGTCGACTATAATCGCGTTTAAATGATACCGCCACCATACTTTTATGGTTATGGCTCTATAAATATTACTGTCCGCTAAACACCGATATGTTTGAAACAGTAACGGTTACGCTGAAATACGTTTAATGGTTACTGAATTTTAATTTAATGAAGAGTTTGACAATAACGTATATGTACCTAATGTCAAAATTTTATTTTAATGCCTGCGACGCGGCCATAAACTAATAATGCGTGCTAATTTAACAAATTGTTGATTAAAATGTGTGACGTGTGTTATCGTAAGACAAGGTATTTAGCCACGATGAAAGCTAACAGGCTTTGGTGTACCTAATTGGCATAGTGTATATTAACGTTAATTTGCGTAAACCAGTTACAGCCATGCCACACGTGACACGACGCGGTGCGGAGGCCATCTCGCCGGACACACGGTGAGTGCGGCGCCGCTACGTTTTGCAGTACCGTAGCAGCGACGGACTCGAGCTCCACCAATACATACACCCCTCCCCGCCTCGTCTCGATTCCGGTGCGCGTGCGGTGCAGCGCCGGAGCGCACCGGACGGCGCCGTTTGCCATACCATGCATTTTTATATGTAGGAAACCGGAGCGGCACCGGTCAGGCGCCGCACCGCCGCCGCACCGCATCGGTGGCATCAGGCATGGCACTTAGAGTGCAGATTAACATGGTATTCTGCAGATTATCTGGCTGAGTCAGTTAAAGTGGAAAAAATTGATTATATTCTTACATCAACTAAATAATCTGCAGGCTAACGACCGTGCGTAATAATAAAATAATATTAAGTAGGCTCTTAAAAGGCCGGCATAAGTAGGCTGATAAAAGGCCGGCAACGCACCTGCAGCTCTTCTGATGTTGCGAGTGTCCATGGGCGACGGTAGTTGCTTACCATCAGGTGACCCGTTTGCTCGTTTGCCCCCTTATTTAATAAAAAAAAAAAAAAAAAAAGGTTACGAATGTACGAACTGATGAAACGCAAAAAGTATTTCACAAAATATAATGATAAAATTGCAAACGATTCCCGTGTTATCCTTTGTTGAAATACCAAAGCTGAAAAGAACAAAATGTCTGCCAAGAATTTTCTGATAGCAATTTTTTCAGATTGCTTAAATTGTTTGTATTTTATGAATTTGTCGGAGTAAAGGAAAAATTATGTACGCCGAGGAAAATACTGTGTGCTTTGTATTTTTAGCAGTGTTTTCTGCAATAATTATGACATCGCTTTGTGAAAAAACCGGCTCGGTATTGGCACATCGAGTAAACGAGGTATTCTGATTTCTGCGCTGCTCTAGAATGGAAAAATTGCAATTATTGAATATAACTACTCTCATACCATGAGCTGTACTGATTTCATCTGACCTATTTTCTGAATTGTGTCGTTTGTCGATTCGTCTATATGTATATCTTCGACTTTAATTAGGGTTCGTTTTCTAAGCACATAAGATAGTCACGTTTTGTGTAACCCAGAGAGGTAGTAAGTACCTTTATATTTGGAAGATTGTAGATCGGTCTTATTGACAAAATTGGTGCCAAGCATCAGTTGAAATTCGCCTACCGTCGCCGTTAAATCACGCGGTTGTTTCTCAGCTTGCGTGTAACTTAGTTCAATATTGCAGTTGTTGTTTACATTTTGCTCTAATATTTTGACGCGTCCTAACGTTAGCGCAAAATATACTTACATAATAGTTAAACTAATTTTACACAGCTGAAGGCGCCAGTGATGAAATATTAGTGTGACCTAAATTAGGGCTGACCGCGCTAATTATCGTGGCCAGCTGGACCTAAATCCTAATTAAACGCCAAACTTTAAAGTGCAGCTGGGCTTAACCCACTTAGCTTTGAGGTGTAACTCCAAGTACTTACTCGAATACCTTACCACAACTTTAACACATTACGAGTATGTGGTTAAATTTAACGTGTTAGTGTGTTAGCCTTAGATATTATACGACAAAAAATGCAGAAAAAAATTGCTGAATTTTGATAACATTGCTAAAACAGGATGTAAATAAAAAATAAAAATAAATAAAAAATAATAATCAAACAAAGTGATATTACATTAGGATTTGTATTTGTTCCTAAGTTAGGAACAAATAATGTTGAGAACTTAGACACAGAAAAAAATACCGAGCCCTTAAAAATTATAGTCTTTAAAAACTACGGTTTTTAAATATGGCTTTCTAAAGTGTGAATCTAATGTTTGGTATTTCTTTGCAGCTGGTTGGTGGCGAGTTCGACATGGAGCTAAACTTCGTGATCCAGGACGCGCAGAACATACAACACATGCTGGAACTCCTCGACCACTGTCCACCCAGCTTACAGGTAAGCTATACTTAAGTGAGCTGTAAGATTGTACGACTGACCTTTGGATCATGGATGTAATGTAAATTTCAAAAATGCTAGTGAGTATTGACAGATTAATAATTATGTCGAGAAAAAATCTTAAGTAACATAAGCGAAGCTGCGGACAGAAACTATCCTACTAATATTATAAAGGCGAAAGTTTGGATGTATATATGTATGGATGTATGGATGTTTGTTACTCTTTCACGCAAAAATTACTGAACGGATTTTAATGAAACTTTACAATAATATAGCTTATACATTAGTAAGGCTCCTTGTCCTAACAAAAATCAATTTTATGGTACCATCCTGAAGAAAGCATGAAACTTGGCATGAATGTAGCTGTCATGTATGTGCTTCAATGTAGATATGGAAGCACGTCCAGAAATAATGTTTCCCCCCCCCCCCCTCCCCTCCCCTCCCCTTTTTATCTCCCTCATTCCGGTTTTTCGAATTTTCTACGAAAACGATAAGACTGAGGAGTTTACTCTTCAGAGAACAAATTATCGTCGATAAATTATCTATAAAACGATACTACATTATATGGTAGTAAGATTAATATATTTCTGTTTACAGCCACCAACGTATTATGAAATTGTAAAAACAGACTAACTTTTTTTTATTGCTTCATTTATAGGAAAACGACAAGAGTGGTGATAAAATAGGCTAAAAAAGTTAGATACCTTATACATTGAGCTACAAAATGACACCTATTTCATAGTCGTAGAGGCATTACCTCCAGAGTTACAGCTTACCGCGTCTGACTCAAGTACTCGTTTTTTTACCTTTTTACAATTTCTTAGATTTAGAGCTAAGGGTTTCAAGAAATTTATTAAAAATACAGTAAAATACAGTGAAAATTATGTAGTTGTCATATATGTGTGGATATAGAAGCAAGACGACAAATTATTTTTTCCCCCCATTCCCCCCCTTCGTATGTATCGTATGCTAAATCGTGGTTTTTCTTATTTTTTATGAAAACGGGTACATCTATCAGAAAACTGTCAAAGAACACTATGTTGTTCATTAATTTCTCTACAATATTGTCTTTGGACGTATATTGTTGATAGAACTTATAGTTTACAAAATATGTACTTATATAATACATGTAACTTTGAAGTTTTATTAAAAAATGCAAACATTTTACTAAAGATAGTACTACATCGTCACGACGTCGTCAACGTGGAACGGTGCGGTAACGTGGTACGGTACGTTGACGTGACGTGAAATTTACGTCAACGTAACGTAAAAATGCACGTCTTTTTTCTTCTCTTTCTCCGTTTTTAATAATAGCAAAAACAGAATACGTATTTCTATTTTTTTTTATTATACATACTCATGATATTAGCTTCCAAAGTAATACCAATTTATTAAAATTGAAGCATACTTTCAGCATCTCCCTAGTATTTACAAATTACGTTTTTTTTTTTTTAATTAAATAAGGGGGCAATCGAGCAAACGGGTCACCTGATGGTAAGCAACTACCGTCGCCCATGGATCCTCGCAACATCAGAAGAGCTGCAGGTGCGTTGCCGGCCTTTTAAGAGGGAATACGCTCTTTTCTTGAAGGTTTGCAGGTCGTATAGGTCCGGAAATACTGCTGGTGACAGTTCGTTCCAGAGTTTTACAGTGCGCGGCAGAAAGTTACGCGAAAAACGCACTGTGGAAGACTGCCACCCATCAAGATGATGAGGATGGTATATTTTTCGCGTGGGACGATGGCGAAAAGTTGCAGGAGGTATGATTCCGAACAATTCCTCAGAGTACTCCCCGTGATACAACCGATAGAGGATGCAGAGTGAAGCTACATATCGGCGTAATTCCAAGTGTCCAAGCTATTTGAAACACTATGGCAGTCAACAATTCGAGCGGCCCTTCGTTGGATACGATCCAGAGGGAGCAGTTGGTATTTTGGCGCCCCTGCCCAGAGATGAGAACAATATTTCATATGAGGCCGAACCTGCGCCTTGTAGAGTTGTAGGCGATGGTCCGGACTGAAGTACTGCCTCGCTCTGTTAAGAACACCAAGCTTCTTCGAGGCTAATTTGGCCTTACCCTCTAGATGATATCGGAACTGGACTTCGCTCGATATGTTGACGCCAAGTATCCAATGCTAGGGGAGATGGTTAAAGATGTGCCCTCGAAACGAGGATATACGACCATTGGTGACTTTTTAGTTGGTGAACGCGCAGATTTGTGTCTTGGCGGGGTTGAATTGGACCAAGTTACGTCTACCCCATTCAGAGACCTTCTCCAATGAATTCTCCACCTTAGACACAAGTGCGTTTCGACTCTCAGTAACATTTTACCGAGAAATATTGGGGGAGCCGGTATATACAGCATCACCTGTACTATCATCCGCATAGCAATGAATGCCGCTGGTCTGTAACATGTCATTGATATGCAGTATGAAAAGAGTAGGCGATATCACACAGCCCTGAGGGACACCAGCATCAACAGACTGAGTTTCCGAGCATTCGCCGTCAACTACGACCTTTATGTTTCTGTCTGCTAAGAAACTAGTTTATTTTTTTAAAACGTTTATTTGAAACACACGACAATAGATAGACAATTTCTTTTTTTTTTTTAATTTATTGGGAGCTGGAAACGAGTCCTTTGCTCCAAAAAAATACAATATGTAACATCAAAAAAAAAATACAATATGTAACTAACATTAAAATAATGTCCTTCTTTCTTCTCACTAATCACTATTTATAGAACAAAAAAAACACTATTTTCAATTTTCACAGTTTTTCCATCGTTGAACATATAAATCGGTATAAATATTTGAAAAAATCGTAATTAGATAGTAAATCATCTGGGCAGCGCGGTACACTTATGTCTTTATCTTTACAAATATTATCGATTTCAGAGCAGAGTAAAATTCTGTCTAGACCTATTGCTTTGCAATCAAAGATTATATGTTTGAGGTCAGCATCATTTTCTAAGCATTTGGGGCATTTTGCATCTTCTAATATTCTTAATTTATGGAGGTGGGAGGGGACTAAGCAGTGTCCAAATCTCATTCTTGTAATTACAGATGTAAATTTTCTTGATTCAAACTTTACAGAATTAAACCATGGGATTGAAAATTCTTTCCGTATGTCACTGTACCATTTGCCCTTATTATCCTTTACTTTATTCCAGATTATTCTCCATAACTCAAGCGTTTCATCTTTGACCATCGCAAAGAGGTCTGTGAATGGCACTTTTAACATATTCTTGTGGTCCTCGTCTGGTGGTCCTCTGGAAGCTGTATCCGCCCTTTCATTCCCAGCAATTCCTCTGTGGGAGGGAACCCATAGAAGCTCGATATTAATGTTATTACAGACTAATTCATGTAATATGTTTTTGATCTTAAAAATTAAATAATTACATTTGAAAGTTAAATTACTATTATCTAAAGCTAATAAAACACTTTTACTATCTGATATTATAAGAAAATTATTTACATAGGTCAAAGTTTTTATATATTGTAATGCCATATATATAGCATAGCATTCGGCTGTAGCATAGCATTCGGCTGTGTAGATAGAGCACATATTACTGAGTATAAAACATTTAGTAACATCCAGAGATTTATCATAATAAGCTGATTTGACCTCATCTATAGTTTTCGACCCATCTGTATAAATTTTGTAAAAGTCTGTTTTCTTTTCTAGAAAACTAAGAAAATCAGTCTTACCATAGATGTCTCCAGTTGTTACCAAATATTTTTTCTCTATAGAACCTTCAAAATTGTCATAAATTGGCCATAGATCACTAGAATAAATGTCATTTGTCATATTTAAAACCAACTGTAACAAAGTCGGCATCTGAGGCAAAATCCTTGTAGAAATAATTTGAGATGTTATTACAGAAGAATCTAATAGACTACATATTTCCTCAGATACTTTCAGTTTTCTTACAGGAATTGAGGACCTAATTGCAATCATCTTAACAAAGTATTTCTTAGCTAACATGAGTCGTCTCAAGAATAAAGGTGGTATACAAGTTTCAACTTCCATTGAGTTTATGGGGGTGGATTTCATCGCACCAGTTATAATGCGCAGCGCTTGATTTTGAATTATATCTAACTTTTTTAGAAGACTAGCGCTAGCATTAATATATGCTAAGCAACTATAATCAAAGTGGCTCCTAACTAAACTTTTATATAACATTGAGAGAATTTTTGGATCAGCACCCCAAAAAACTCCTGCTAAACATCTTAATATGTTGAGTCGCTTGTAAGCTTTGTTACATATATAATCTATATGGTTATTAAATTTAAGTTTGTTATCAAAAACTATACCTAAAAATTTATGTTCATTTACTATTGAGATGATTTCATCATTACATTTAACTTGAACATTACATTGACTTTTACCAAAAGTCATAACTGAACTTTTTAAAGAATTAATATTGAGTTTTAGTTTGTTATTATAATAATTTAACAGTTGCTTAAGAGCTAAATTAATATTGCAATTGGCTGAGCGTAGTAGACGATTAATACAATAGATAACTATATCATCAGCATATTGTAGAACATTAACACTTAATACTTTTACATACTTACAAATTTGTGATGTATATAAATTATACAGGATTGGAGACAATATCGCTCCTTGCATTAAGCCTTTATGTGCAAATTTTGGACAATGTAATATACCATTAAATTTATAGACAATTTCATTAACTACATATTCCCCGTTTTAATTTTTTTTTATATCAATTTTGAACTAAGATAAGTAAAAAAATAGGATTTTTGTGCGATCTTGGCAACGCGTCAAATGTATGGTCAAGGTCGTTTGCTCGGGGGATGGTCTTAAAGACCCGATTGCCCAAACGAAATAATATTTACAATATTTACCCCTGGGTTTGTAACGCTTGGATGCGGATAAAAAATTTACATCCCCATCCCCATGTCTAACAAAAACTCTCTTCATTTCTCATGTTCGCCTAGTACATTTATGGGATTGGGGTAGAAAGTCATTGTTCCAGTGTTTGCACACCACGCAACCCCACTATAATAATATTGTGACGTGAAACGTAAAATCTAGTGGTGGAGGCATGGGGCGGGGCCAATAAAACCCCATGGTTCATGCGTTAATTTCTACACGCATTTTATGTTTTCCTAGTCTTGTAACACCATAACAATAGAGTTAATTTTCATCACTATCATCGCTAGCGCCGAACCTTATCGTGGGTTACCTATATAGAAACTTGGACGTTTAGGAGTTAAACTAGGCTTTGCCAAAAACCTGTTTCGTTGGTGAAATGCAATTCGGTGCTATAAAGTATAAACGCGTTTATACATTTAAAACCGGTTTACTGTGCACTAAGCGCGTTCAATTTCTTTGGTTAAATCAGTCCTTAAATATTATACGAAACTAACGCTTACCGTAACTACGTTTTTATAAGACTTAAAATACAGATCCCATCTCTTTAAGGGCCATAACTGCCTAGTCTCTAAGTAGAACATCTCAACCCTTTCTTCAAAATGAAAAAAAAAAAACCGTGCAAGCAGCTGGGATCGTCCCGTTAGGTTCGTTTGGTTTTTTCTTGCAACTTCACTTGCAGCCGCTATTCTTCTTATGCGTTCCTGGTACTTTCCCAGTTAGGAAAGGGTTAATTTCTGAATGCCCTTTTTTGTCCATGCAAATTGTACAATTTGAACAATAGGGGCTCATTAAGGAGCTTAGGAAAGAACGTCATATTTTGGACCACCTTATGAATTGTCGTAATTAATCAGTAGCGAGTTACGACTGTGCCCCAGCAGATTTAATGAAATATCACAATGTGTAAGCATCACAAGCGCCTGAGCAGCAAGGGGGGTCTTTTAATCTCCTTCTGAGTGATGAACGACGTGACTTGAATCTGCCGAGTCACCTTATGAGATGTGATATGAGTACTATAATATGCTGTATGTCTGATAAATTAGCCGTAATAGGTCATAAAGTAATTTAACTCGTTGACACAAAAAGAGCAGCAACAAATTGTTTCCAATAGGGAGTTAATTATTTTCAATTTAAAACAACGCTGTTTCATCATATTTATTGCCTCAATATCATTTACATAACGATCCCTTTTCCCAATAAAAATATGAGAAGTCGTTGCCGACGAATGCCATTAATTATTTTTATTTCTTTTGTCCTAATAGCTTTTATTATTTCTGTATTCATTTGTCAATGCCCTTTTTAGGTTTTCGTAGCCAAATGGCAAAAAACGGAACCCTTATAGATTCGTCATGTCTGTCTGTCTGTCTGTCTGTCTGTCTGTCTATCTGTCTGTCTGTCTGTCTGTCTGTCTGTCCGTCTGTCCGTCTGTCTGTCTGTCTGTCCGCGGTTTTGCTCAGAGACTATAGAACCTACAAAGCTGTAATTTGGCATGAATGCACATATTATTAGATGCCGACAAAATGGTACATAAAATCTTAAAAAAATATTTTTTTATGGTACCTCCCCTACACATCAAGCGGGGATGATTTTTTTTTTCGCATCCACCCCATCGTTGGATAGGTTTTTTAAAAATATTATGAGTATTCAAAGATAATTTTCCGATTCAGGGATCCATTTGTGAAATATTAAGTAGTAAGTGGAAAAAATCGTTAGAGTTCAGTGTCCCTACTACCAGCTAAACGGTTGTTTCTGGAAATGTGAAAAAATTCACGGGAGTAAGAAATATTATGCTGAATTTAAAAGGAAACAAACTGCTAAGAAGACTTCATAACTTATTGAGTAATAGTCGATCAACTAAAAAAAATGTATTCGGCGAAGCATAAAGGAACTTTTCGTTCAAATTCCTTTGAAAATAACTGAGATGATGTTATTAGTAGTGTAAAACACGTTATAAATGTACATTCATTGACCATACAAATATTTTCAAAAACTAGCGGTACTACGGAACCCTATATCGCACGTGGCCCGACACGCACTTGGCCGGTTTTTATGTTTGTGAGTGAAGCAGAATATCTCGGTTAAAAACAGTGATTTTCTGAAGGAGTAGCGTGGAACAAAATAAGACTGAAGTTTTGCAGGGTTCGTTTGCATACTCGGGGGGCAGAAACTTTCTCAAGAGTTCATTAAATAAGCGATTAAACATCCGCCGTAATCAGGCTGGTTCGACCTATCCGGATTTTATTGCTCCGCGGTCAACTGGCCTGATTAATGGGAAAACTTTTCATTTGGTCTAACGTCGAGCTGGAATAAAAATTTAATGTGCCAATTACGGAGTTGAAATGAGTTGGTCATGTAATACAGCTGTCCTCTGATAAAGTCCACCCATTGTGTAGGATTCGAAAACGTTGAAATAAAGATAAGTAAGATGTCATTTACAGTCATCCAAAATTAAGGTTAAACTTTCTACAAAAAGTTTCTGCCTTTATCTGAAGGTCGTTGTCTTTGTTGTTTGTTTTTTTTTTGCATACTTGCACAAGTTGTGTATTCCCGAGGACTGCAAAATAACAATCGGCCCATTTAAGAACCGAGACCGATTGTACTTGCTTTAAACTTATGAGACCCTGGTACTGGTGGTAGCACTAAGACGGTGACGTATCGGAAGTCGATAGTCGGCAGCTGGTGACCGCTAGCATTTGCTTCGTATACGTTCTACAAAGGGGTTTTTTTGGTGCTAGCATAGAGAATCTATGGTGGTAGTAAAAACTGGAACAAAAGTCATGGTTACACTACCAACCATCTTTTACAACGAACTATATTCGTTCGCAGTTATTTTACCCAAATTCTTTTGAAAATGATCCTTATGTAGTCCACATAGAGATCCTATCAAAAGTCTGACAGAATTGTATTGTTTATTATGGAGAAACTCATAGTGTGGTGTATTTCAGGCTGAAATATGGTCGGTGTTCATCGCGATCCTGCGAAAGAGCGTAAGAAACCTCCAGGCGTGCACGGACGTGGGCCTCATCCACCACGTGCTGCAGCGTCTGCCACACGCCGAAACTGTTGTTGCTGGTGAGTTTGTGACTTTATTGACCAAACCATGAGGCTTGACTATAATTTTTTACATGAAGTTTTGGACCATACCGACTATTGAGTTAATACAATTCAGGTCTCCGAGTTGTTCTATGATTTTTGATGACGATAAGCTACTATAAACCTGTAGGCGACATTCTTGAAAATGCTATAGACAACTTCGCAACCTTTTAGGTTATCTTGATTAAAGGCCTAACGTAATATTTATTTACAAGCACATAAAATACATATTATTTTTTAATACACAATTACAAAAAAGTTGATTACACAGCGATGTGCGAGTACAAATTCATTTCTTTTGTGGAGTTTTCGCGAGCACCGTTTTTACAGTTTCGTTATTTTTCCAACATTAAAAATGCAATTACATGTGAACAAGTTATAATTTTTGTATAATTTTTCCTGTTTTTAAATTATTTCAAAAATACTGTAGGTACTGCGCTCTGAGTCTGCTTTTGAAAAAAATTCACTGTTATAAAAATATTTTCATATAATATGTACATAATTATTGGAACGAAGTTCCCTATGGCGCGTTCGGCGTTGCGAAAGGACGCTAGACGGAACGACACTTGACCTCGACACTTTTTTATTAGTACCTGCATAGTAGGGGCAGAGGGCGTTGATTGTATTCATGTGCCTCAACTAGATGGCGTTTTTCAGAATAAACAGCGACATCTACCGGACGTTTAAATAAATTTTATTAAAATTCCACAAAAGTGTCGTTACGAGTAGTATTCCTGGGCGTCAATAGATGGCGTTTTTTTTAATATAACTTCGTTCCATCCGGGTGTCCCTTGACACCTCTCAAGTTTTTTTAATTAATATGTCTTTATTCTTTGCTGTGGATGTGTTTCATAATAATTATTTAATTTTTTTAAACAATAGTAATAATTGAAGTCAGAATAATTGAAGTCAGCAGTATTTTTCTCAATTTAGCTCAATTTATATTTAATTAATAAGAAAGTTAAGAAACAAAAAATAGTTTTGTTTTACATCACTCATGTGGCTGACAAGTAAATATCAAACAATTTTTTTGAGAGACCTCATGCTGTGCACCTTGCACCGTGCACGGCGCAACAAACTAAGTGCGCTCCCGTTTTATCTCTTGTGCTCTCCTGGAGGCCTAGTAGATCTTTGCCTTCATTTTAATAACTTTTTATTTCATACACCATTGCATCGCCAAAATATTTTTGGTATCACTTACGTCTTACGCAGATAGATGATTAGTGATTATAAAAGTACTAATTGTTAATCGCTTAGGCTGGAAAAGGGTTAAATTTTTCTCACGCCTACCAGGACTGCATAAGACAGAAGAAGGTAGATCATTCTCAACGTTCGGGCACATTCAGGTACCAAAGCTGCGAAGGCATGTGGGAAAGGGACTTTGTATTCATGGTTTTTGTAAAAATGTTAAAAAACGGTCGTCCTTACATGTTACAATTTTTTCTCAGGCTCATTAAGGAATCATAAAACGAAAGAGGTGATGTAAAATATGGGTTTTCAAAAACCGGCAACATCTGTCCGTGTTGAATAGACCGTGACACAGGCTCATAAAGGGTTAAACGTGTTTCACATACGTACTAGGGTAAAATAACATCTTTGGGGATGTAACTTACCAGATTATGTTTGTAATGTCAAAGCATTTATTTTTTCTGAAACCGTGGCCCAGGGCTACAAAAATTAACAGCTTTATTTTTGGGTTGTGGGTCCAAAGTACCAGTCCTGAGTTAGGCCGTGAGAGTAAATATACGCCTATGTACGCTAAGTTGTTTAAATTGTTTTACTAGTAATTGCTCGTAAGTCGTACGTGTGTATTGTGAAAGTAGCTTTGCTTGCTTCTTTAGAATTGCATGTAGAGCCTATTGTTTTATTGAAACTGTCACGTACAGGGGGCGTAGCTCACATGGTAGAGCGCTCGCTTAGCATGCGAGAGGTACCGGGATCGATACCCGGCGCCTCCAACGATGTTTTTTGGTTCTGACTATATTATTATCCATGCCTAAATTTGGAAACTGTATCTTGCTTAAACCGCTTCGATTTTGATGAATGACCTTTAAGAGATATCTAATAATTTATATCCTTTTACATTTAAATACTAGTAAATTTAATTGACCATAAATAAGTCTTCCTTTCATATTCCTGAGGGTTTCAGAGACTTTTCAACCCATACGGTTTAATCTCATGATGGAATTTCGCAGTAGCTTAAACCAAGCATTTTTCAATAAGCTTAACGAGGTCCACAACTGAGGTATAACCCGGATCAGGGGATTTGTGTTAAATCCTTCCAAATGTACCGCTTAAGCCTCACTGGGACAATCTCAGTGCGAATTTATCGTTAAAGTACTTATTATCGTTACCAAACGCCGCGCCGGTCGCAGGATAGAGGGAAAAACTAATATTTTGACCTGACTTCACATGTACACGAAAATCGTAATGGCTTACATAACGAGGAAACTTGATGCCAATTTATTGTACAATCGAAGAAATTGATTCATACTCAGATGACGGGCCTATGTCATTTGGGCGGGCTATGTCAATTCTATGTTGGTTGTGATCTGTCGACTAGGTTTGACATAATACGACCAAATTACGTAGGTCCGCCATCTGTCTATGAATCAACTTCTCTGATAGTACATGACGTGCGTGTGCAAGAGACAATCTATAGTTCAACGGCTATTTCTCTATCCGGCGACTGGACTTTAGATAAATGCACTTACCAATTACTTCAAAGGTACCATGGCAAAAATATTTAGTTCCGCCCATCGCTACATGAGACGAATTAATGTGACCCCAAAATGAAAATTCACACTCAATTTGAAACGGAAAAGCTGTAAATAGGCTGTATAAATAGGGCCTAAAAATTTGGAGGCGCCGGGTATCGATCCCGGTACCTCTCGCATGCTAAGCGAGCGCTCTACCATCTGAGCTACGCCCCCCGTGACAGTCATGTACAAAAGTGTTAATAAATACAAAGTTGACTAAGGCCAATCACGTTCACTTTAACATGCGTCTTATGAAAGGGCCTTTGCCAGATACAGTCTTCGATTCTACTAAGCATGTAACTATGATAATGATTACTACCAAGTATCTAAGTTGCGCCACTGTGACCACTTAGTTTAAGTTAAACATTAGGTACCATCGAGGAAATTTATTCCTAGGCAGTTGACGGACCTACGTCATGTGGTCGACTAATAATATGTCAATTCAATGTTAGCTGTGATCGGTCGGATGGGTTTGACTTAACGCGACCAAATTACTTAGGTCCGCCATCTGCCTAGGAATCAACTTCTCTGATAGTACACTAAAAACCGTTTTCACCTGAAATTCAAGTGTTTTGAAAGGTTTCTTAGAAGTAGGGTCGGCCCTTTTTCCTGGGACGCCAAATCAAATTTTTCTCGAGTTTGCTTTGGTTTTTCTGATTGATTAGAAAAACAATAAAAAATATTAGTGCCACGAAAATTATTCAGCAAGAATTGTAATGTCTAAATAGTGGCTCCTTAAAATAATAATAAAAATAATTAAATTGCCTACTTTATATTTCTGACTTGAGATCTAACGACTATCCTGTTCAATAAAAAGGCAACAGACTGACACACTTTCGCATTTAAAATATTAGTGTGGATGGAGCAAATAACTAAATATTGATACAAGCTATCAGAGCGAAGTGAAAGATTGTATGTATGAATGTCACGTACTGTTGTTTGCGCAATGTAGAGCAATTGTGGACTGTCAGCAAAAAAGCTCATTAATATTTCAAATGACTTTCCATTTTAAACGATACCTACACTATTAATTCCTTATTCTTTGGCGATTTGATTTATATTATGTATATATTTTCGTCTCTTTTCTTATAACTTTCGATATCTCTCTTTCGCCATTCGTTATCTATGCAATATACATAGCCGATTTTCAAAAACTTACAAAAGTTTTTATTTATAACACATAATCAATAGATTATGTTATTAAATAGACAAATTTAAATAGAATTATATGGGATTGAATAGATTTAAAAAATGTTTTGATTTTTATGCGAAATATCTGTGTTTAGTTACTTTAGTGCTGACTGTACAGTGAACGTGATAGTGGCTACAAGCCTTGAAATAAAAAAAATCGGTAGCAAAATTTTGTCTTAACTTTCAACAGGGGGCGTAGCTCAGATGGTAGAGCGCTCGCTTAGCATGCGAGAGGTACCGGGATCGATACCCGGCGCCTCCAAATCCAATTTTTGCCTGGAAAGTAAAGCCAAAAATATAATTAAGGTGTTTGTATAATTGTCCAACTTCAAGCGTGAATCGTGATGAAATTACCTAAACCATTTTATACGTAACTCCGAAGTAATTCATATTTTGAATAATTGTGTCGCCCCGCTCTACCTGTTGAGCTTGAATAAATGAAGGAATCAAATCAGTGGTACTGTGAACTGTTTCGACCAAACAATGGCCGCCGCTCAGTCAATAAATTAATAAGTTCATTTGCGAGCTATTGTTCTACACTACTGCACTGTACAGTCGCCGTAATCACATACGTATTTAAATAAACTTCGGTTTTGTCGTGGTTTTGTTTTTAGGGTTCCGTACCCAAAGGGTAAAAACGGGACCCTATTACTAATTAAGACTTCGTTGTCTGTCTGTCTGTCCGTCTATCCGACTGTCTGTGTGTCTCCAGGCTGTAACTCAAGAACGGCTATAGCTAGACTTCTGAAATTTTCACAGATTGTTTATATCTGTTGCCGCTATAACAACAAATACTAAAAACAAAATAAAGTTAATATTTAAGGGGGGCTCCCATACAGGAAACGTGATTTTTTTGGCCCTTTTTGCTCGTAATCAATAATGACAACACCTAGGCAATTGAAACTTTCACAAAATCCTTAATTATATTTGTACATTCATAATTGTTAATAAAATTAAAATAAAATATTTAATTTCCCATACAGAAAACACAATTTTTGGCCTATTTTCGCTCTATAACGGTACGGAACCCTTCGTGCGCGAATTTTCCTCGCACTTGGCCGATTTTATTTCATTATATTTTGACGCTTTAAAGAAAAATTGCAATTTAACTTTACTACAAATAACCCTAGGCATCCTAGGATCTAAGGCCTACGTTATTGGCATTTTAAAAAGTAAAAAATAGCTTATTAAAATTTTCTTCTAAATTATTATATATCTTCAAGAATACTATTTAAATACAGTGTAAACTCCATGTAACGTCACTCGATTTAGGGACAAACTCTCTAAAGCGTCGAAATCATTTGACTTTGGTTGGTTTAGCTTATCTACCATACAATGATACACTCTACATAGCATCACACCCACTCTCAATAACGACAATATCACAACGATTGAGTAATAAAAAGTACCTTTTAAGTTACTAATAATAGAAAAAACTGCGTAGCTGTGTACGTTTTTTTGTCGCTTTACTATCCTAGCCCGCAATGAACTTGACTTTCGGCATCATGCATACCGAACTTTCTACGAAATTCGTTCTTTTGTTTACAAATTGGGATTGCTTGCAGGTGTAGACTGTTTTTGAACATAAAAAGTATCTAAACGTTATCATATTCATTATTTTCAGATCATAAACTTCCAAACAGTAAATACGGTTAGCGAAAAAGAATCACTGTATATTGACGGAAATTCTTTGATTTTTCTTCTCTCCATTTAACGACAACTCTCTATAACGTCATAACATGCACGGTCCCTTCAGTGACGTTATAGAGTTTACACTGTATTAAAATAAACTAGAGATCGCCCAATGGTCGAAATTTGACCTCAAATAAAAAATTAAATTATAAGTTTCAAATTTCAACGCTTTTCTAATGATATTCTATTATCAAAATATTGACTTACACATGAAGCGGGGATGATTTTTTTTTCTCGCGTTCACCCCATCGTGTGGGGTGTCGTTGGATAGGTTTTTTTTAAATATTATGAGTATTCAAAGATCATTTTCCGATTTAGAGATCCATTTGTGAAATATGAAGTTTTAAAGTGGAAAAAATCGTTAGATTCCAGTGTCCCCCCCTTCTACCAGCTAAACGGTTGCTTCTTCTGGAAATGTGAAAAAATTCACGGGGATAGGAAATATGCTGAATTTAAAAGGAAAACTATCACGGCTAAGAAGACTTCATAAGTTTTTGAGTTATAGTCGATGAACTAAAAAAAATTTATTCAGCGTAGTATAAAGGAACTTTTCGTTCAAATTCCTTTAAACGTAACTGAGATGATGTTGTTAGTATGTAGTGTAAAACACGTTATAAAATATGTACATTTATTGACCATACAAAAATTATCAAAAACTAGCGGTACTACGGAACCCTATATTGCGCGTGGCCCGACACGCACTTGGTCGGTTTTTTTAGACATAATTCCTGCGACAGGCTCAGATTATTAAAGTCAAATGATGACAGACTGGCCGTGTAAAAATTGTCTAATGCAGTATTTAAGATTAAAAAAAAAACTTAATCTATTTTCAATTTTACAACAGACTTCAACCATAAATAAAAGAGTACAATTCGTGTGTATAGGCTTGTCAATCAAAATCTCCTAGTGTATGTGTTGTAGTGTGTGTAATGTTTTATTTGTTAAAAAAATGTATGATAAAAGCATAATTTCAAAATAATATTAGCTCGATGCACTCCATCATATAAACTGTAACTGTGCAAAATTTCATTCACCTATGTTCCGCATTTTTCGTCAAAAGGGATTCAAAGTTTTTCGCTCGCGTATTAATATATAGATGATGTGTATGTACATAGGTACGCCACGGTAATATTGTTATGCATTGTTAACAAGAACGTATTTGTGAAGATCATTCCAAGAAATTCCTTGGGGTCTTAAAGGGGTGAAGGATCGTAATCTCGGAGGCAGCCCGCCGTACACAATTAGAATTTAATTTATAAATTTATTGTATCAAACAATTGCATAATAAATTGCTAGCTTTCTGATCTCCCTTAAGATTCCATTGTTTTGACAATGAAACAAAGCTTGATAAGATGCTCCCTATTGTCTCAGACTGAAAGGTCTAATGGTGATTCATTGCAATGTATATTATATAATACACAATTTCAAATTATCACATTATCATAATATTAATACGCGAGCGAAAAACTTTGTAACCCTTTTTACGAAAAGTGTCCCACGTAGGTGCATGAAATTTCGCACAGTTATAGTTTATATGGTGAAGGAGTGCATCGAGCTAATACTATTTTGAAATTATGCTTTTATCCTACGAATAATAAAAACTAAGGAAGAGTAACTGTGTCAAAAAAATTGTTCCGATTCTACAAAATGTGACCCGAATACATGCATACTTTATGCAAAAAGAGACTCGAATACATGCAAGAATTTTTAGTAATTATAGAAGTGACAATTATTGTCAACGGATTTATTTTGTCAATTTCAATGTAGTGTTTCGTATCTATTGCCATATTATTTTAGTGTGCGAAAAGAACCTTGAGAACCAAATTCAAAACGATTGAAGTATGGGAGTTACGTTTCCTTAGTTTTTATTATTCGTAGCTTTTATCATACATTTTTTTACAAATAAAACATTACAAACACTACAACACACACACTAGGGACAAGCCTGTACATATACGAATTGTACTCTTAAATTATGGTTGAAGTCTGTTGTCAAATTGAAAATAGATTTAGTTTTTTTTATTGAATCTTAAATACTGTCAGACAATTAATACACGGCCAGTCTGTCATCATTTATTTGACTTTATTAATCTGAGACTGTCGCAGGAATTATGTCTAAAAAATTTTGAGCGAGCGAAAAACTTTGGACCCCTTTTTACGAAAAGTGCGGAAACGTAGGAGCATGAAATTTTGCACAGTTATAGTTTATTTGGAGAAGGAGTGAATCGAGCCAATATTGTTTTAAAATTATGCTTTTATCATACATAATTTTAATAAATAAAACTTTACACACACTACAATGTGCACACTACCATCTTTTTGATTGACAAGCCTATACACATGAATTATACTCTTTTGTCAATGGTTGAAGTCTGTGATCAAATTGAAAATGGATTGTAGTTTTTTTTTATTGAATCTCAAATACTGTAACATATTATATTATCTGTGATCCCGATAACGGTTTAACCATGGTGTCTATACTTTATTTCACTTCAATAAAATATAATAAATATCCTTACGAATATACGACTATCATTTAACTATTGTACTTTACAATATTAGCCATGATTTTAAGTAAGAATCTTAATAGCCTTCAAACTTATAATTTAAATTATTATTTAAGGTCGAATTTCGACCACAGGGCGACCTCTAGTATAAGTAGATTAAAATTTAAAAGCTGAGTAAATATTGCAAAAAATGTTTTTATACCTTGCGTATAAAAATATGTTTTGTCAGTGCAGATAATTTTCAGCAGACATTAGTATACCTACCTATAATTTGCATGTAAATGCTGCATTGAATAATATTATGACTACTTATGTAAATTGTAATTTAAATAAGGGGTAGTGTAAGTGTATTACCCTATTGGTTGACATGATCTTTTAACTTATGTCAGGTAATCTGTCCTTCCTCCTCCTATTGTCAGATATTTATTACACCCGTCCTCATTTTTGTTGTGGAGTGTGGGTACTGGAACTTTTTCGAGAACCATTTTATACATTGCTTAATGGCGAACAATCACAACCAGTGCACATGCAGTAAAATCAGCTAAATAATGAAGCCCTGAGGGCTAAGGATTAATCTGTTTGGAATTTTTAAATCTGTTGTTTTTCGGAGCACTTTTTGTGGACGTTTCGGCTATTTTTCAGCGGCTGTTGTATGGTTCTCTATGGCAATTTTACTAGTAAGTTTAAAAGTTAAAAATAAATAGAATGCAGCGTAGAATATTACGATTACGATGTTAAGTTGGGTCTTAACTAGTATTTAATTTACTAGCTGTTGCGCGCGACTTCGTCCGCTATAATATATCTATCTGTACAGCATTTTCGGAACCAGGGAATACTGTGGTGCAAATTCGGATTTTTTGCTAGTATATAATATGCTTGAAATCCTTCAGAAAAAGGTAAAATCACTATATGTTTCCGTATAAATTTCAAGGACTCCCGTCGAATTCTCATGGAACTCATCATCAGATTACCGCTTTTGTGATGATGTTATAAATTCGGACTACATCTTATACAACAACAAAATAATTTTAGAAATCGGCGGAGTTATCCGCGAACAAATATAAATAATCGGCCAAGTGCGAGTCGGACTCGCGCACGAAGGGTTCCGTACCGTTATAAAGCGAAAGTTGGCAAAAATTGTGTATTTTGTATGGGAAATTAAATATTTATTTTACAATATTTTTGTAATTAATTATTAAAGTACAAATATAATTAAGGATTTTGTGAAAATTTCAAGTGCCTAGCTGTTGTCATTATTGATTACGAGCAAAAAAGGCCAAAAAAAACCCTGTTTCTTGTATGGGAGCCCCACTTAAATATTAACTTTATTTTGTTTTTAGTATTTGTTGTTATAGCGGCAACAGATATACACAATCTGTGAAAATTTCAGAAGTCTAGCTATAGCGGTTCTTGAGTTACAGCCTGGAGACAGACAGACAGACAGACAGACAGACGGACAGACAACGAAGTCTTAGTAATAGGGCCCCGTTCTTACCCTTTGGGTACCGAACCCTAAAAAGTAAAATATCTCCTCCTTTTTGGAAGTCGGTTAAAAAGTAGCCTAAGTTACTCGTTACTACATCAGCTATCTGCCAAAAAAGTCCCGTCAAAATCGCTCCAGCCATTTCAGAGATTAGCCGGAACAATATAATAGACAGACAAACATTTTAAAAAATGTTGATTCTGGCAAAGGCTCTTTCACAACTTACATACGTAATAGTGAACGTGACTGGCCTTAGGCTGTTTACACACACGCCGCGGCGCGTGCGGTTCCGCTGCAATACTCATCCTTGTATTTCTATTTGCCCTTAGGCGTCCATTAGACGGTCATGCCCTGGTCAGTCAATTCCATCAATCATGACTTTCGTTTGACTGTTGAAATTAATTCCACATTACACAGTCATTCCGACTGATTGTCAGTCATACGCAAAACTTCACAATGAATACACGTTTTCGCGAAAGATAATTATGGACGACTGACTGACTGACGCGTGATTGACGAAATGCCACTAAACGTTTACTCAAAAGTCATGATTGATGGTTGCATGACGTAAAAACCAAAATATTCAGATAACTGTCAATCAATTTCATGCAACCATCAGTCACTGCATTACACTGCAGGTTATTCAACAGTCACAGCCATGACTGTGGTAAAACTGACAGCAAAACCTACCGTGTACACACGGCGCCGTCGTGGCGCGGGCGGCGGCGAGTGCGTAAACACGCATACATATTTTTCACTTAATTAAACTTTTGTACATGACTGTCACGGGGGGCGTAGCTCAGATGGTAGAGCGCTCGCTTAGCATGCGAGAGGTACCGGGATCGATACCCGGCGCCTCCAATTATATTTTTATTGTACCGTATTTATTTTATAAGAACTTTTCCTTGGCATGTACCTTGGACCATAGAATTATAACCTTTAGAAGAGGAATTCCATACAATCGTCAGCGCGAAAATGTGTCACCCTCGAAATGAGTGAGCTCACTCATCTGAGAGCAGTGTGCCTTAGGACGCGGTGACAGTCGGACGTGTTTAATGCATTGATTATGTAAAATATGCATTGAAAGCGTGAATGAGTGAAAGAGAAAGTAGTATATGCTATTACTGTAAGACAAAAAATGATGACAATATTTTCTCGATACACATTTTGCATGCAAAACATTGCTACAGTTTTGATGGCGTATGCCATATCCAAGTATTGACATCGTTGCCTTGGACACCTCAGAGATCATAATATAATACCAAAGGTTTTTTGTGGTTTGATTATCGCTCACGATGCCAACGACACAGAAGATGCAGTTGTGGTAATGTTTAGAGGACCAATTCCCTATCAATACGGACTAGGACCTAGGTACTTCTAACAATAAATAATTCTTAGTCGTAATGCGAAGTGTGTTTTATAGTTCTGCGTATCTGCGAGTAGACAAAAGTTCTATAGATAAAATATAAAGGAAGAGGGTGGATTAGACCTTTACCAAATTGGTATACTGAGCATTGAGTAACATGCCAAATTATAATTATTGCTATTTAACCCTATCCAAAGTAAAAACGATGGAAGTAAGATTAAAATCAAGAAATGTGTAATTAATAGCATATTACATAATGGCTATAAATAAAATAAACTCTATTGTAAGAGACGCGACAGTTGAAATGAGAGATAAATATAATATTTGAAATTATATTCAGACACAGAAATACTTTGAATGGCATTTGTCGAAAAATGTACGGGCGAAGCCTTTGTCAACGATTTTTAGAGTTAAATGAAATATATCAAGCATTCACTGATTACAAACAAAATCCTTTCCCCAATATTTCAACGAGTCGAAAAAATACTTCCTGTATCGGAAAATAGTTAAAAAATATTCAGTATTTTTGCGGAAACGTATTTATTTGTAACGAATATTCTTGTGCCATAAAGGTTTTAATACTTTAATTAAAATGTATATACCACTTGCAAGTTGCAACTAAAGATAAAATTATGTGTCGGTACTCGGTACCCACAATTAGCGCCACATTCCTGCATCGCGCTATCGAAGTTTTCCAAGTGCGTCGGTATATATACGACAGCTGAGCGTGGGCTCCGGCCTGGCCGAGCATAACACCTCGCTCGGTCGGAAGATCTTCCTTTGCGGCCTCCAAGTATATTCCTACTTACATTTTGAAAATGTTGATTAAAGTAGGGTAACATTGAATAATAATCAAACAAGGCGCCGAAATTATTCCCAATCGATATACCGTATTCCTCTTATGTACGTCAAAGTCTGTAACTTTACAATTTGAACTCCTACATATTTTGATAAGTGGGTACGAAAATCGATTGTAGCAGGTATGAGTATTGCGGAGAACTCGCTAACGGCCATACACCTACCGAGTAGAGTGGCGAGCAGTGCAGACAATTTGATTGGCCGAGAGCACTGTCTCGCCACTATACTCGGTAGGTGTAAATAGCTTCTAACACGGTACGCAAATAGGCTGATGGCATTATGCAAATCCTGCACGGGATCGGAGCCTACGGCTAACTCGTTGCTAATAGCTAAACTGCTCGTGTGTTATGCGCGTCTGGTCGTCGATTGATCTCGCGACTAGTGATGCATATGCGAAGTTAATTAACGACGTTAAGTTAGATTATGATTCCACCAAAAACATATCTGTTAAAATGGGGCCAAGTTCCTATCGGCTAATTTTGGCCTAAAAAAAGAGTTGAAATCTAATCCAATGCCAAGTTTAGATGCACTTCATCGATCGTAATCATCCCTCTGAACTTCGTAGATGAACCGACTCACGCTTGACCGATTTCTTAAATTTTTCAATTTTTTGTTAATCTACACAACACATTACACACGACCGGTGTGCCAAATTTCATAACGCTAGAACAATTGGAAGTGGCCTCTGAAGTTCGTAGATGAACCGACTCATGCTTGACCGATTTCTTAAATTGTGTTGACAGAGATAAAATAATCAAGTGTGTTGACAAAGATAAAATAATCAAGTTAGATTCGTGCGAGTAAAATATTATCACCAGATTACCACTAACCACGTAGGTACTCAAGATTTCAGCGTTGAAATAATGTGCTTACCCATACTACATACAATAACATTTAATGGAATGTTTCTTTTCAGATCTCCTCATAGAAATGCTGGGTGTGCTAGCGAGCTACAGTGTCACAGTTAAGGAGCTCAAACAACTGTTCATTGCGATGAAAGCAGTGAATGGAAAATGGGTTAGTAAGGAGTTTTATTTAAGTACGGTATTGAGTAAAGTATTTTATTATACTACTATTGAGAAATAAAACTACCATGCTCTTTGCTTCTGTCCATAGTGAAATATTTTTAAAATGTCGATGGAAATTTCCTAGAACTAGAGATCGCCCAATGGTCGAAATTCGACCTCAAATAAAAAATTAAATTATAAGTTTCAAAGGAGTACCTATGTTTTAAAATTTATGGAGTCTGGTCCAAATTTCCACCACTAACGAGACCTATATAGTAAAATTGTCTACTAAATACTGAATCATTATAACCAAACCGCAGTCAAAAATACCGTGTCAGTCAAAAGTTATGGCGGAATGAAGTCATGTTTTTTACCATTTTGTATGAAAAATATTGTAGATGTAATAAAAATGTATTGAGTTGTGCAAATATCCACAACCAATAACACGTACGTAATGGTCTGCTAAATACGGAATCATTATAACTGGACCGCAATCAAAAATATCCTGTAAGTGAAAAGTTATGTCGGAATGAAAAAGATTTCTACTATTTTATTCCATAAAATAGTGTTAATATGATCCATTGCACTTTTTAACTACTCAATCTATGTTATGTCATGCCGCTTGGCATTTCCTATTAGGTTTTCACTAAAACAGATGAATATCTATATCAATATTTTCACTCCGAAAAATAATTTTTCATATGGTCATAACTCATAACTTGTCAGTAACAAGTTATGAGTTATGACCATATGAAAAATTATTTTTAATTAGTCTCATAATGAAAGTTACTATATATTTAATGGACAATAAGTCAATATGGGTCTCGTTCGTTATTTAGACATAATTCCTGCGACAGTCTCAGATTAATAAAGTCAAATGATGACAGACTGGCCGTGTAATAATTGTCTAACAGTATTTAAGATTCAATAAAAGAAAGCTAAATCTTTTTTTCAATTTGACAACAGACTTCAACCATAAATAAAAGAGTATAATTCGTGTGTATAGGCTTGTCAATCAAAACCTCCTAGTGTGTGTGTTGTAGACTGTAGTGTGTGTAATGTTATATTTGTTTAAAAAATGTATGATAAAAGCATAATTTCAAAATAATATTAGCTCGATGCACTCCTTCACCATATAAACTATAACTGTGCAAAATTTCAATCACCTACGTTTCCGCGTTTTCGTCAAAAGGGATCCAAAGTTTTTCGCTCGCGTATTAATATATAGAATATAGATAATATTAGAGTAAACCTCTGCAAAGGGAATATATATGAAACCAATAAAAAGTATTCTTAGAAAATCTGATATTGTCGCTGTATATACATTAGACAGATATTCCGTGAATTCACTGTAAATACCGTTGAGACTTTTAATATAATAAATATTTAACTGTAACAAAAATATAAATTTACGTCCAGCACTCAAAGCGGCATAAACACAAAGTGAGTGGAAATTCCTGTTGGCTAATTACCTCTCGCTATATAACAATGCAAATTTGAAGACTGCTTCTGGTTGTACTAATTGAATGTAAAGCCGCCACTTTCGTATTTGGCCGCGTTCCACTGTCTCTTTTGCCTCATATTTTCCTGGTACATTAATGCACAAGATGCGGGGGAGGCTGCGAGCATTTATCTTGTCTTACCACAAACACGCAAATGCGCTCCGAGGGACTATTAAAATAAGAATGACTATATGAAATAAGATTGTGTTTTATTACAAAGAAATATAAAAACTCTCTGTATTTTCGAGAAAGAATACCTAAAGCTTTTGGTAATCAACGATAATAATGAGTATCCAAGAAACACTATTACAATGCGACTACTACGTATTTATTATGTCACTAACATGTAAGAGCGATTTCCTCTAGTACACTAAACCCTCACTAATAAGTAATAGGTCACCGTTCATAATCACCTCTACGGAATTGCCGGTTATTCGTAGTGCTATTACCGTGGGTCCGCCCTCGCTCAATTAATACTGAATTACACTAAGTCGAGGCGATCTATTCATTACATGCGAATGACCAATACCTCTCGACCCTGCTGCCCTGGTACAAATTGAACCCTAACTTTCATCAATACCAGGAAAAACTAGGGTTCCGTTTAACTTTCGCGACTTGTTCTTGCTTAGATGACGAAAAATCTCTCTCAAATCAACATCCGAAAAACGAAATCTAAAAAAATGTCATGGTGTTATAAAGATGGTAGGTTTTTTTTTTAATTAAACAGTTAAAAATTATCATAATTGTTACAGCCACGACATTCGGCTAAACTCCTGAACGTACTGCGCCAAATGCCACACCGCAATGGGCCAGATGTGTTCTTCAGCTTCCCAGGCAGGAAAGGATCGGTAAGTACTGGAACTTTTTATATATACTGTCATGGAGGTGATGCGAATGTTTAGTTTCTGATCTGAAGTTAGTAACGAAATAGCCGAGCCATATATATTTACTGATATGTAGAGTAGAGTTAGGCCGTTTAGATTCAGAAGCTTGGTTCTACATGAGATCTGATGTCTTTTTCACAAGTGCGAGTTGGATTCGCGCACGAAGGGATACGGAATATCGTTATAGAGGAAAAATAGGCCAAAAATTCTGTTTTTGAATGGGAGCCCGCCTTAAATTTTTATTTTATTTAAATATTATTATTAATTACATATTGGAATAGACATATAACTAAAGCCTTTATAAAAATTTCAAGTGCCTAGCTGTTGCCATTATTGATTACGAGCAAAAAAGGCCAGACGGACAGACGGACAGACGGACAGACGAACAGACGGACGGACGGACGGACGGACGGACGGACGGACGGATGGACGGACGGACGGATGGACGGACGGACGGACGGACGGACGGACGGACGGACGGATAGACGGACAGACATTGAAGTCTCAGTAATAGGGTCTCGTTTTTACCCTCTGGGTACGGAACCCTAAAAACGACGAAACCCTTCGAGAAAAGGCAGGTAGTGCCCTTGTGCTTCGCTTGGCTCGTCTCGGTGGGGGCACCCTAGATTATGACCAACATAATAATTATTATAGAGTAATATATAAGGTAATTTCTGTCTCAAAGGCTTTGTTATTCCAGTCTTTTGGAATTGGATATGGGACGGCGAGCTTACCCAAACAAGATTTTGTTATTGAATCGGTGTGATCAGTGATGGCTACACTACTAATGTTATTATACCCTTGGCCTTGTAATAATAAGCGTAGGCCTAACCACAGAATAGATAATAGCCTAAAGAAGCTATCCTGTATCCTCCCACCATATCAGTTTCAGTTGTTATGGTGACATATTTGTGGTAAGTAATGATTATTATAGGCGTTATTACTATTTACGTGATTTATTTATTTTTGCCATAGCTATTATTATAAAATAGAAACAATATATAAAAATAACTTTTGGAGGCGCCGGGTATCGATCCCGGTACCTCTCGCATGCTAAGCGAGCGCTCTACCATCTGAGCTACGCCCCCTGTGACAGTTACTAGGAATTTATCTTACGCGTTTTAATATCAAGCCAGTTAAATAATATGCTATTGATCACCTTGAACAGAAACAAACCCCTACCAGTGTTGTGGTGAAAGGTTCGTTTTGAGTAACGAAGGCGAAGCCTAAAAGAATTGTACTGACTTTGGCAGAAAATTATCCAAACAGAATTTAATAGCGCGAGTGGCAGAGGCTACATAGCATAATTTGCGTAGTCGAGTTATACTTTTGATAGTTTATTTAAAATTTCGTAATATTTTTAACCGACTTCCAAACAAAGGAGGATTTTATATGTTCGGCAGTGGATATTTTTTTTTCATAATATCCTAGCGTAAAAATGTATGTAGGTTAAAAGCGTTTAAAACAATTCAACCACAACGTTGATTACTTTAATCCATTAAAATTATATTATTAATTAACTTGGCGTGAGCTTCGCGCAAACGCTTCTAAATCTTCATAACATTTTCAGCGCATCTGGACGTATAAAGCACAGTACTAATTAAATAATCTACGAGATGTTTAACAACAAATGAAGAAATGTGAAGAAACGCAAAGCTTGTATGATGAACTTTTAGGAAATGAAAAGGGCCATTCAAATAACAACTTAACTACTATTGACTTGACTGGGGATGACACAATAACTGCTTGTCATACAATGAATAGTAAAAAAAAGTTTAAAAAATATATTTAAGTTAAGAAATGTATAAGAAAAACTGAAGAATTATTACAAAGAAATAGAAAATTTGTAAGGCAGCTTAAAATTTATCTAAGAATAAAAAAAATGTTAAAGATCAATTATTGAGCTGCTATCAGGAGTTAGAACACACTCGCTATAACTATGAGGCCGATGTATCCAGCCTTCAGTCTGAAATTTCAGAATTGCATAACTCCCTGACTCAAATAAAAATGAAGTATGAATTAGCGCAAAAAGAAATTGTCTCACACATGGATGACTTAATTGAAATTGGACGCTACAATGAGGAACGCGTTAACTCATTGTATAATAACTGCCAGTGTCACAGAAATGTGGGTCATTCACAGCATGATCTTGACATTTCAGTCACCTGTTCAGATATGAAGCCTTGTACTGAATCCTCAGAATATAATTATACTAGGACACATACACATACCCCGGAGGCCGGAAAAGTTTCTATTTACTGTGATGAAATTGGCCAAGGAGTTAGTGTATTTTTGAATAAGTTGTGTTGTGTTGGACAGCAAGTTACTAGCACTTGTCTGCCCCGAGCTTCATATGAAGAAGTCATTAGCCGGGCAATAAATTCAGCTTTCTGTCCAAACACAACCATAGTTATCTTGGTCGGGAGAAGAGGAGGGATAAACAAGAAAAAGATGACTGATTTTATTGATACATTAAGCAAAAACGAAAATGTCAGTCGTCTTATTTTGTTCACCTTTCCTTACATTAAAAAATTGTCACACGAGAATAAGGAAAATGATATTAGGTATAGACTTAACTGCCTACTAAGTAGTGCAACAAACCAAAATTGTTTAATATTAAGTAACACATTACCACAAATAGATGTGGTTGACATTAACAATATTTTTTATTCTAGGTTAAATAATTTAACTTATGATAAGTATTTCTTATCAAAAAATTTTACTAGACAATTAGCTCAATGGCTATATAATTTTATAGTTTTAAGACCAGCCAAAAAATTGGCTAAGCCGACCACTGCTTTTATTGAGCAGTGTTCTTTTTCTGACTATAATGTAAATGAGAGTTTGGAACATGTTCCAAAAGATTTAAATTAGATTTTAGGACAACAGAGACCCACTCTGGCAAAGTATTAAACAATAATAGTAATGCCTACCACCATAGTGAGACTTCTAGACAAAACTGTATATTTAATATAAACCTGGTGCATCAAAACTTGCAAGGAAAAATAGGAAAAGAATTAGAAATTGTGTTATTTTTAAATGAATGTAACATTAACATTTTATGTGTATCAGAACATTGGCTAAAAAATTATGAATTGGTATTTAATTATTCTGATCACCAGCTAGCTAGTTCGTTCAGTCGAGAGAATGCTATTAGGGGTGGTTCCTTAATATTGATTAAGAAAAAACTTAAATTTAAAGAACGTAAGGATATTGTTAGACTGTCAACTGAACGAATTGCTGAGTTAGCCTGTATTGAGCTGAGTCACATTATTGTAAGCGTATACAGACCTCCATCTGGCTTATATGATTCTTTTGAACAAATAATGGAGCAAGTGTTAACGAAAGTGTGTGCATGTAACAAAAAGATTATAGTATGTGGTGATTTCAATATTAATTTACTACACTCAAACTCCACCACTGTTAGATTCACATCATTGTTCAAATCATATAACCTTATTAATTTATTCAACGAGCCGACAAGAGTTTGTGATACAACTGCGACTTGCATAGATAATATTTTCACCAAAATAACTCCCTATAGGAAGGAAATAATTAATGTATTAAGCTCTGATCACTGTGGACAGTTAGCTTCATTTAATATAAATTGTGATAATAATTTTAAAGAAAAAATTGAATATATACTTATAAATACAAAACGTATTGAGAAGTTTAGAAGTAAATTATTATCAAGTTTTGAGCACTTGAATGTATCAAATGATCCAGATAAAGCGTTTAACAACATATTTAATAGAGTAAAACAGCAATATAACGCTATATTTACTTCTAAAACGGTCAGCTTGAATAATAAAAGAAATAATTTCAAAAAATGGGCAACTGCAGGTATTATTGTAAGTAGACAAAAATTGTATGATTTGTATAACGAGAAAACTATAAACCGGAGTGAAGCTTTTAAATTGTATGTTAAGAAATACTCAAAAACTTTTAAAAAGGCATGTCAAGCAGCGAAGGCACTTCACATTAAAGAGAAAATTAGAGACTCTAAAAATAAAGTGAAAACCACCTGGAAAATAATTGCGGATGAGACTGAAAAAGTCACCTGTCGTAACTCTAAATTTGAACTTTTAATTAATGATAAAAAAATCAATTCTGATCTTGAGGTTGCGACAGTCTTTGAGAAGTTTTTTGCAGACATTCCAATCTCAACTACAAAGAACTTAAATTCATCACCTACAGTTGCAGAAAAAATACTTAGAGAACATGTCAAGGAATGTGATGTCAATTTTATTTTTAAAGATATTGACTCCTGAGATATTATCAAGACTTTCAAATCACTCAAAATTAAAAGTACCACTGATCTCTGGGGTATGTCCACAAAAATTATAAAATCAGTAATTGACATCATTGCCCCTTACCTAGCTTTAGTTTTTAATAATTGTGTTAAAAGTGGCGTGTTCCCAGACTTAATGAAGCACAGCAAGGTGATGCCTCTATTTAAAGCTGGGAAGAAATCAGACCCAGCCAACTATAGACGAATATCCATATTGCCGACTTTAAGTAAAATCTTTGAAAAAATAATTTTAAATCAATTACTTGCTCACTTTAACTTAAATAATTTATTAGATAAAAATCAATTTGGTTTTACTAAAGGTCGGTCTATAACAGATGCAGGCATTAGTCTTCTGTGTAGTATTTTTGAAGCTTGGGAGGGGTCGCAGGATGCACTTGGTATCTTCTGCGATCTCTCTAAAGCATTTGACTGTGTGGAGTATGATACTTTAATAAGAAAACTACACCATTATGGTATAAGGGGCACGGCACTTAAACTTCTAAAATCTTACCTTACAAATAGAACGCAGAGGGTGGAAGTCGACTCCATAAGGTCTAATGGAACCAAAATAAAACTAGGTGTGCCACAAGGGTCCATTTTAGGCCCTTTTCTTTTTCTCATCTATATAAATGATTTACCTTATCTTGTTAAAGATAAGCATGAGATAGTACTTTTTGCTGATGACACTTCACAAATTTTTAATGTGAAGAGGCGACAATTTAATTATGACGAGGTAAATAGTGCTCTCTCAAAAATAGTACATTGGTTTAATGCTAATAATTTTTGAACTCTAATAAAACAAAATGTTTAAAATTTATCTTACCAAATCTTACTATTAAATGATGAGAAAATGAATTTAGTGGACACCACCATATTCCTATGCATAACACTCGATTGTAAGTTACAATGGGGTCCACATATTGCAAAACTGGCAGATAGGCTTAGTTCTGCAGCATATGCTGTTAAAAAAATTCGTGAAATCACTGATTTAGAGACCGCGCGATTAGTTTACTTTAGCTACTTTCATAGCATAATGTCTTACGGCATCCTCTTGTGGGAAAATGCGGCGGACATTAATACAATATTTGTGCTGCAGAAGCGAGCTATTCGTTCTATTTATAAGATGTCGTCTTTTGAATCTCTAAGAGAAAAATTTAAAGAAATAAGAATTCTGACCGTCGCATCTCAATACATTTTGGAAAACCTCTTATATGTTAGAAAGAACATAAATATTTTCAAAAATAAAAGCGATAATCATAATGTAAATACTAGAAATAAGAACAAGTTAGCAATACCAATGTTCAGACTAGCCAAAGTAAGCAAATCTTGTATACGCCTATACAATAAAATCCCAGAAAGTGTTCAAAATCTACCTTTAAACAAATTTAAAAATGCAGTTAAAGAACGTTTGTGTGCTAAAGCGTATTATAAAGTCAATGATTTCATCGAGGACAGCACACCTTGGAAATAGGGTGGCTCCATGCTGGTTACTTTTCTTTTATTTTGTCACATAACTGTAAGCCATAACATTGTTATATTATTTTATTTTAAAATTGTAATTTTCCATTTTTTTAGTAAAAGATGGCCCCGTGCGAGTTTCTTACGCCGGTTCTTCTCGGCGGGGTAGTTCCCGAACCGGTGGTAGGCAACGTAGTTTCTTCGTTCTTTCTACGACTTTCAAAAAGTGTATCATGATACCCATTTTGAATAAAAAGATATTTTATTTATTTTTTATTGAACATAACACTAAGGTAACTTTAGACACAGAAGATAGAAATAATAATGCACAGATATCATCTAGATTGAAGATTCTGTAGCCTAGCTATATAGATAGCGCCGAGTGACATGATGCTTGCGAAGCCTTAAAATAATACGAGATGACGCCTGCGCAATTGCGTTGCATAGAATTTACATATTTTATGGCACCGGAACCGTACTTAAATTATCTCCGTACCAAATTTCATCAAACTCAAACTCAAACTCAAAATTTTTTATTCAGAATAATTTTTTTTCAAATATTCTCTGAACGTCGGGACTATACTGGTGCCTACCACCGGTTCGGGAACTAACCCGGCGAGAAGCGATCAAAATCGGTTCAGCTGTTTAAGCGTGAAGAGGTAACAGACAGGCAGACACACACATACACATTCGCATTTATAATATTAGTGTGGATGCAGAATTCCATACATTCTTTTATCTTTACTAGAGATCGCCTGATGGTCGAAATTCGACCTCAAATAAAAATTAAATTATAAGTTTCTTCTTCCTCTTCTTCTTATTTTAAATTTCAACGCTTTTCTATTGATATTCTATTGTCAAAATATTGACTTTACTATTTTTAAGACATAATTCCTGCGACAGTCTCAGATTAATAAAGTCAAATGATGACAGACTAGCCGTGTAATAATTTTGTAAACAAAAATCGGGTTTTCAGCATCATAAAATTTTTCTACCATTCAGTACAAATTTTTACCAAAAAACAATATTTTCTACCAAAAATATTGTTTTTTATTACTTATATAAAGATTGTCATTTTATGAATTCTTATTATAATATTATTAATTATTAATTATTGTTATAGGACATTTAATTGGTTTGATGATATTATTGCTTAAATTTATCAATTTTATAGGTTCCAATACATTTAAAATTTATTTTGTGATTTTTGGTAGAAAAAATTGTTTTTTGGTAAAAATTTGTACTGAATGGTAGAAAATTTTTATGATGCTGACAACCCGATTTTTGTTTACAAAATTTAAAAAAAAATTAAAATTACCTGCAGTACACCTGATGATGATTTTTTCGAAACCGGTCGTGTATATAATAATTTTGTAATAAATCTATTAAAATAAAGTGGAATAAGTGCAAGGAAAGTGTATAATTATTTAATAAATAAAAGAGTACAATTCGTGTGTATATGCTTGTCAATCAAAATCTCCTTGTGTGTGTGTTGTAGTGTGTGTAATGTTTTATTTGTTAAAAAAAATGTATGATAAAAACATAATTCCAAAATAATATTAGCTCGATGCACTCCTTCACCATATAAACTATAACTGTGCATAATTTCAATCACCTACGTTTCCGCATTTTTCGTCAAAAGGGATCCAAAGTTTTGCGCTCGCGTATTAATAATATATAGATGTCTATTTTCGCTGTCGACATTTTTGACAAGTCGTCTAAGTACCCAGTAACATTTGAGTGACGTAATCGGAACAGAAAAAAATTCAGACTCCCGCAAATATTTATATTTCTTTTACGGTGGGTTTCGATACTTAAAATTATTTCATCATTATAAATTCATTACAGTCCTCGTTATCTTCCCTCGATGTTTGCTCCGAAATTAAAATAGAAAATATTGTGAGGTACACGTAATGGTGATTAAAATATAAATTCGACGGGAAAAAATTCGTTATTACCGTCAATTTTCGTCAGATCGGCTCGGTGATAATATTTTGAAGAGGATCCTTGAGTTCATGATTCCGTTTTCAACATCGCTAATATAGGCGTTGACAAACACGAAAATATCATGAAAACGTATGTTATTATTAGGCTCCTCGCTGTTGGAATTTATAGCTCAACTCTTGCCACGTAAAGACAGCGATTGTAATGTAATAATGAACTAATAGCCCGGTCTAATTAGATGCAAAAAAATCGTAACCTCGGAATAATTCGCATAGAGCTGAAAATTAGTAGAGACGTTAAATACACCATTATAAATAAAACCTCAAAAGTCCCCGGCGATCCTCCTTGTGCTAAAAAATTTATTTAAGGTCAAAGGTATGAAAATGAGGTTTTTCCCATTTTTTTTTCCAAATTGTACATTTTATCATAAAAATAGGTAAGACAAGATTGCAGATCATAGAATTCTCTACAAAAAATATTCAGACACTTTTTTCATACGACTTACCATTCCTTATAAATAGCGGTTTTAAAGTTTGGGAAGATCATATTTATACTTATATATTATAAAGTTAAGAAAATTGTGGAACTACTGGTTTGAATTGAAAACATCGTTTTGCGTTGGGTAGTCTAATTTATTGAGGAAGACTTGAGCTATATAACATCACGTTGCCACCAATAAGAGCAAAGAAAAAGAAGCTAGAAAATGTGGAAAAATGGGGAAAATTATTCGAAAGAGCTTATCTCACAAACTGCTGAAGCATTTTTTATGTTATTTGGCACAGATATAAAGAAGACCACGTGGACGGACATAGGCTATTTTGTTTTTCGGGAAAATGTACGGTTTTCGTGAAATACATAATTAACAGGGCGGAGCGGAACTTCTTGTACTACAGCATACGAGGGCTGTTCTCAGCCAAACATACTTCTCCGTGACTTACCAAATCTAAACTTTTCGAGTCACGAAGAGTAACAGTACCCTTGCAAGTCACTCAGAAGTATGTCAGACTGAGAACATTTCAAACAACCCTAGTATGTAGTACTAGACGTTAAGCGTGGCTCCGCCCGCGTTAATTATAAATTTCTCGGAAACCGTACATTTTCCTGAAAACAAAATAGTCTATGTCCCTTCACGTGATCTATTCTATAACTGTGCCAAATGACATAAAAATTGCTTCAGCAGTTCGTGAGATAAGCCCTTTCAAATTGTTTTCTCCGTTTTTTTCACATCTTCATCTATTTCTATCCTCCTATTGGTCGCAGCGTGATGGTATATAGCCTAAAGCCTTCCTCGATATTTATGATTATCCAACACAAAAAGAATTTTTCAATTCGAACCAGTAGTTTTACAAATTCTTCAGCTTTATAATATTTAAAGTATAAAGATATGATTTTCCCGAATTTAAGCCCGCTTTTTATAACAAATAGTAAATCGTAGAAAAAAAAGTGTTAGAGAATTCTATGATCTACACTCGACTTGTCGTACCTATTTTTTGATTAAATGTACCGTTTGAAAAAAAACCGGGAAAAACCTCATTTTCGTACATTTGACCTTGAAAAAAAATTTTTAGCACATGGAGGAGCGCCGGGGAATTCAGGTTTTATTTATAATGGTGTATTTAACATCTCTACAAATTTTCAGCCCTATGCGAACTATTCCGAGGTCGAATGTTTAATTTTCCTGGGGTATAAATAAAAACTTCAAAATGAAAAAATCATCCTATTGACGCAGTCCAAGACTCTTTAGTAGTTGTATTCACTGTGTTAAGTCACAAAAATATAAAATCATTAGGAATAAAGAACAAACAAACCTATTTTATTAAGGCCTCCGAAGTCCTCGAACGCATTCGCTTATAAAAATATTTCGTTTGTAGTCGAGACGAAAAGGAAATAAAAGTTTCCGCAAAATATGACGATCTTTAAGAGCGTATTTGTTGTTTCCTTTAAAATGAAATTGTCTCCGTCCGGTTCTGTTTCCCTAGTCGTGTTTCGCCGCTGATATTGCATTTCCGATATCAAGATTCGGTGATTTTCCCGCATCAGCACAGCCTGAAAGTGGATTGGATTCGAGAAAAAGCTTTTAAAAATAAAAAATAATGTTCTAGCGTACCGACTCCTAGCTGCAATTTTTTATTTAAGTGTGTTTAATATTGTTTTTTAACCGACTTCCAAAAAGGAGGAGGTTATATGTTCGGCTGTGGATATTTTTTTTTGTATGTTTAACGATTACTCCGCCGTTTGTGAACCGATTTTCAAAATTTTTGTTTTGTTGTATAAGGTTTCACTCCAATATGGTACCATGTTCACAAAAGTGGTGACCTGATTATGGGACCCATGAGTAATCGAGGGAACTCCTCGAAATTAAAATGGAAACATATGGTGATTTTGGTTTTATATGAAGTAGTCCAAGCATATGTTACCAAAAAAGTAAGATTTTGCACCAAGATATACCATAGTTCGAAGGTGGTGAACAGAAATCTGACCTCCTTGTAGATACATGTTTGGGGGTTTCGGCTTTGTTTTAAAACTGAAAGCATATGCTACTAAGCATATTAGATTATTTGTCACCATCATCACTAATCTAACACCATGCATTATCATATTATATACATCCTGATGATGGGATCCATGAGTAATCGAGGGAAAAGCTCAAAATTTATATGGAAACATATTATGGTGATTTTGGTTATATGAAAAGTATCCTAAGCTTATGCTACCAAAAAGTGATTTTGAAAAGCATGAATACTTTTAATTTTAGTGGTTTCGCATACATTACTCAAGAAAAATAGGATATTGCATTTATTTTAATTTAATTTTATGTCCTTTTTACCGTTATTATCTTAGATTAATGTTATGAACTAATTTTATTATTCAACAATATATAATAAAACATATTTCGAGTTAAAATATTATTTTAATATGGAAATGTGAAATTAAATAAATTTGAAAACGTGTTAAACTTTTTAAACTGTAAAGTATAAAGTTATAACTTCTCTTTCAAAAAAAAATTTTATTTATATATATACTAATAGGGTCATCGCTCTCGCGTTCTGTAATAGTATTAGGGTTGACAAAGAATTTTACGATAAGGTATTGAAATAAAAATGTATAGAAGAAAAAAAATGATTTTCAGCGCTGCTACTTTGACAGTGTGTGTCGTCTATGTAAGGGACACATACACATCATAAAGTATTATCAATTTATCACTTAGTTTTGTTACATCCTGTATACAGTTCTATATGCTTGGAGTTCTTTAAGAAATTCTGAAGCGGTAGTGAACTCAGAATTTAGATAATGAGTTTTTATATTATGAAGGTGTATCCTGGATCTAAAGTTACTAAGTAGAACACAGTCTTTACAGATTAAAGGGAACAAAGGGACATAAGGGAAAAAAAGTGACTTTGTTTTATAATAATATGTACTAGCTGTCCCGGCAAACGTTGCTTTGCCATAATAATATAATATAAAGTATTTCACCCATATTATTTTATTGAAGTGACTAAATAAGTATGTCACCATGGCAACGTCCATCGCTATCCCGTCGCACAAACAATGGTCGCCGTCAGTCTCAGGTTGTTGTAATAATTGACTATTATTTATTCAACAAATGCACTTTACCCATTATCCGATTCTCAGACCTACTGAATATGCATATAAAATTTGGTAAAAATCAGTAAAGCCGTTTCGGAGGAGTTCGCTGACTAACATTGTGACACGAGAATTTTATATATAAGATAGACTTTTTAGTTCATTTCAGAATAAGTTATGTTATTGTTTTCACTTGGAAGTCGGATTTAATTGCATGTAGGTTTCTGGGTTATTTGGACGGAATTTTATGTCTAGTTAAATTCTTTTTCTTGTTCTGTCGTCTGAGATTGACATAATTCGACCAAATAAAGTAGAGATTCAATCTATCTATCATTTTCCCCAACAGTACAAAATCGACGTTTGTTGTTTTACAGCCTAAAGTGCAATTAATGTTTAATTATAATAATTACAGTAGTAACAGTCTTGCGCATGTTAGCTCATACGAGCTAAATAAACCTAAGTTTACTAGTAGTATAATAATAATTAAATATTTTTTAAATATTTATAGCTTATCAAAAGATACCTGATATATATGTACAAGGCTATAGTTACCTACCTGTATTAATAGTTTCGGCTCTTAAAGAGTAACTTGCTGCACATGGACCAACGAAATTGAATTTTGTATGTAGAGATAGTAATTTTATTGAAACCCGTTTAATATTCAGAGCAAAACTATCAAAACTATACGTGAATAATTTATTACATGAATTTTCAATGATCTCCGAATCCCCGCGCCTCAAATTGGACCAATCAGTATTAAATTCGTATGAAAAAGACAACCAATGAATGACATCGTACGAGCGGATCAAATTGAAAGTAATAGGAAGTAGATTTTTTATTCATTTTAGAACACGATTAATTTTATGCTAACACACGAGTTATATTTTGTTATAATAGTAATTATAGTAATAATCATCATACGTATTTAGAACTTATAATAAAGTAGATATTTGCATGCTCAATTGGAAAGTGTGGTGATTCGATATAATCATGCTGTGACATCTTTAATAAGATATTTTGCAAATGAAGACATTAAAGTAAAGCGTGTAACATATTATAAACGCGTTACGAGTTACAAACAATTTCTCAGTTCTCGGCATTACATAAAGCGTAAATCATAACTTCTTAACATTTTCAATTCGTACGTTCTACGTGCGATATTTCCAAGGCACGGGTCTACAAATCAGGGTGCGAGGAAGCAATAATAAAAACTCGGCAACGACAGGCCGACCGATGCGAGCTGGTAACAAATTGTGTTGGAATTTAATAAGTAACGCCTCCGGGACCACCTGCCGGTGACAATAACTCCGGTCAAATGAAGAGTAACGACTTGCTATTTAGCGACCATCTGTTTTTACTAACTATATTGACTTCTTTTCGTTGTTTGTTTTCGAGAGGAACTTGAACGGAAAGGTAAACATGAAAAGAGACGAAATAGTACAAGTTTTTTTTATTACTATCAAGCAAATTTTTAGTGAGTAGCTTTATTTTGGTAAGACGAACAACAATTTCCTCTGCGAAAATTCTCGAAAGTGGTAGCTAACAGAGATAGAAAGGAAACTTAATATTTCGATTTGATGGTCCTAAAATATCGATTGTTCTATTTGTAGGACAATGTTACTGTTAAATTATATAACTATTAACCTATCAATCAACAAGTCCTCGTTGACTATGGAACCCTAAAACGGAACCCTAACCAGCTGATTTTTTGAATATTGATAGGTTAATAGTTATATAATTTTACAGTACCATTGTCCTACAAATAGAACAATCCATATTTTAGGAAAATCAAATCGAAATATTAAATCCTTTAGATAGAAAGTTCTCTGTTAGCTACCACTTTCGAGAATTTTTGCAAAGGAAATTGTTGTTCATTTTATCAAAATGAAGCTACTCACGAAAAATTTGCTTCATAGTAATAAAATAAAAATCGGCCAAGTGCGAGTCGGACTCGCGCACGAAGGGTTCCGTACCGATACAGATAGATAGGCTAAAAATTGTGTTTTTTGTATGGGAGCCCCCCTTAAATTTTTATTTTATTTTAATATTATTATTAAATATTAAAGTACACATATAACAAAAGAATCTATGAAAAATTCAAGTGCCTACAATTTGCCATTATTGATATAGAGCGAAAAAGGCCGAAAAAGTCACGTTTGTTGTATGGGAGCCCCCCTTAAATATTAATTTTATTTTGTTTTCAGTATTTGTTATTATAGCGGCAACGGATATACACAATCTGTGAAAATTTCAAAAGTCTAGCTATAGCGGTTCTTGAGATACAGCCTGGAGACAGACAGACGGACAGACAACGAAGTCTTAGTAATAGGGTCCCGTTTTTACCCTTTGGGTACGGAACTCTAAAAAAAATGTTCTGCGAACCTGTAGGCTGTACTAAAAAGGATTTGGCGAAAAGCCCATTGGCGACTCAATTTTGTAAACATGATGTTTAAGGGCCTTCCCCTACGGAGATTCTGTAATTTACCGTATTTAGAGCCTTATAAACTCATAATTTGAAAGCTAATTAAGGAACCCTAATGTATGAAAGCAGCTGACTTCGCGCTCCTGCAAGTTTCCCATCAACGGTGGCCAGCGAGTTCTCCGAATCCCATACAATAGGTTATTCTTTTAGGTCCCCATTGTTTCAATTCCAGAACCATACTTTTGATTTCTAATATTGTCACTTCTTAATCTCACATCGATTAGGACAGTCGCTTTAGGATAATTAATTTTAAAATTGTAATTTTTAATTTTAAATAAATAATTAAATATTTTTTGGTTTTTTTAAGTCCTCAGACTGCTGCAAACGTAATTAGCTACAAAGTTATAATAAAAATACAACAATAATCTTTAGTATATCAACATTCCTTTCCCCGTTTTAAAATTTCTATTTAAAACGGGGAAATTTGTTTATTATACTCATGATATTAGCTTCCAAAGTAATACCAATTTATTTTTTGAAGCATACTTTCAGCATCTCCCTAGTATTTACAAATTACGTTTATTTGAAACACACGACAATAGATAATTTCATTAACTACATATTCACCGTTTTAAATTTTTTTTAGATTAATTTTGAACTAAGATTTAAAATAAAAAAAGTAGGATTTTTGTGCGCGTCAAATGTATGGTCAAGGTCGTTTGCTCAGGGGATGGCCTTAATAAATATTTATAACGGCCAATTAGCTTTAATCAGCTCGGGCAATATTTTCTTTGAATGCATCAAAAAGGTTGATCGTCCCTGCATCCGTCCAGCCGTGTAATCGGTGCCCAAAAACCCGAAGCGGTCCAGTCGGATCGATACCAGGCGAGCAGAACATTTTGGGAGCACCGCTTAAGCCGGTTCCTTATTGGCAATTCTTATTCAAATGCGGGGCTTAGATTGTGTCCGTTTTTTTGAGAATCCCTAATGTTGTCGGATTACGTCTATAATGGACCTAATGCTTGCATCGACAAGCATTATGATATCAGATATTCTTATTAGATTTATCCGATCATAACATAATATTATTACTAGCTAAAAGCCGAGGGCTCGCGTCGTTTTTCTGCGTGGTAATAATCTTGAAGGCAGTTTTTTTTTTTAAATTTTAATAGTAACCAAACCTCGACTGACCAATAATTTCATATATATATATATATATATATATATATATATATATATATATATATATATATATATATATATATATATATATATATAGAAAAATAAAAATTACTATGTTAAAGCACAAATCTATAGGCGTTCGCTAGACGCGAACCTAGAATTTTTTGGATAGGTACTGCAAATAAAACAACACGGCTTCAGGAATTTGGCGCGCCTACTTGGAGTATGATATAGGACGTGTCTGAAATGGAGAAATCACGCCAGGCCCCTACGACTTAACTGCTCCTTCGCCTCTGTCTTATCCGTGATCTGACAGTTAACAGACGCGTTTCATCCCGCCTGTTTGACCCTCGTACGAAAACATCTCAAGGCTGATATTAATCTCGAGCCATTTCGATATTGCCTTTTTTATTTTTTGTCTATTAAACTACATTCGGACCTGTATGGGGAATATCAAGAATGTAGCCCTGAGACATAATTCATAACCTTATAGAAAGAAGGACCATTTGGCGAAACTGACTTTCAATGGGCTACTTATAATTTGGGACATTGATTTGCAGTTAATATAAGGTACCTTAAATGTTAAGATAGCGTCACTAACCACTTTAATACTTCCAGGGCTAGCGGTCCACGGACCACCGCCTAAGATCCACTGTTTTAGACTGACAAATATAAAAAGTTCCAGAAGCAATTAATTAACAAATGAATTGAACGAAACAAACATCTCAGCTATTTTTCATTAGCGACTAAATGAAGATTTTATCGCTGTAAAGTTTTCCGGGGAGTCTTAAGCGAGTCGAAAAGTGGTTTTTGATGGATTTTTAAAGGGAATAAATCCGAGCTCCATTGGTACTCGAGCGGCGAAAGGGCCATTACATCCAGCAGAGTCGAGCGCTGAAACACGGGGATGTTTCGTTACGATTTCAACCTACAAAAGAATAACTTTGAGCTCCCCTCGTGACGTATTCATACTGACAGCACGTCTGCGTTCACTTCCTTAGACGATTTTCGTGTGTGAAATTTTGGAACCATTTGTTTTATTTTGTTTTTTTTTTTTTTATGTCATGTTGAGTGTTTATAAATAAATCTTTTAATAAAAATTTAATATCAATCAAAAAACCTTGTTTCCTAATTCCTTTGTGGGCATAAAGAATCAAAGCAGCTTGTGTAACAAATTAGTACCTGTAACATAGGCCTTTTATTTCTTGATTTTGATCACATACCTTATATTTAAGTTAACGAGTAGCATAGAAAAGAAAAACAATTAAGGGATGGTACATTAGTAGGTCTTAGAAATGTTTTAACGTGACTCAATCGGTGTGAAAATACCGTTAATCTAACACTCGAGAACAATTCGCCGCTTAAAACAATATATTTTGCTCTGGTGAAGTGTATCCCAACTTCAAAATAAACGGACGTAAAACAACTTTGAAATATCCGGACCGAACCCATTTTTGAACTAACGCTAAAATACAGACTGAATTCCAACGGCTATAATTCTTTCGAAATATTGGATTTATATTGTAAAGGAGAAATAATCTACGGCTTGGTCCTGACAGCCGGTTTATGGTATTGGCCATTTGGTATGCCTTTATAACATGTACTAACGATTTGTTAAGCAAATTTTTGAGCTTTTAGGGATTCTGATTTTATTCACTAGAGATCCGCCTTTGGTAGAAAATGTAATTTATTTTGAAGACACTATTAAGTTTGTAATAAAACTCAAGATCACAATTATATTATTTTATTTTAGCAGACATCTATTAACTATTTTTAAATTACCACAAACAAAGTGTGAGCACGTTACATCACAACAGTATAATAATTGATAAGTATAAGAGACTCTAAAAGTGACTTACCAGTAGAACCTGCCGAGATTGACGCTGATACCAGAATAACCCAAATAGGGCTGAAACCCTCTATTTTATACCCAGGTATTCCCGCCAACCCCCGCCAACCGCTATCAACGTCAAACTCTATGAGGGAAGTCAAATGCAACTTCCTTTTCTTTAATACATTGTTTTATTTTAACAACACTAGAAAAATCCTAATATATTCTCAATAAATATTATATAAATATGTAATTTTAATAAAATAACTTCCTAATTTTTACATACTTTTGATTACATTTTATAGAAATGCAATAAAGTATTACTTCCTTCTAAATCAACAGTTTTACATAAATACAAAAACAACCTTAATAAATATAGCATAATTATTCATCGTTTTATAACGACATTTCTTGATTTTAGCCGTCTTATATTAATTTGTTATTATTTACTTAATATTACATCCTGTTAGTTAAGTTAAAGATTTAATCAAAACAGAATCTTAAAAACTAAATTACTATTATAAATATTGTTTCTTTTTTATTTTAAAATTAAACCTACATTTCTAAAATAAAATTGACCTAACAAGTTGTTTTGAAAATACATTATAATCTTTCCTGGAATTTTTCACTCACAGAGTCTCTCGTCAAAATTTATATTTAGTATGTAGGTACGTACGTTAGTACGCACAAATCTTTGAAATTTGAGTTCAGTATTTTTGCTTACTGTATATGCTGAATGAGAGGTTATTTCTAATTCACATTAATTTTATTTTCCTAAATTGCTAACGAAAAATTTAATATTTAGGCTGGTTGTAATGGGCGAATAAATAACAATTTTATAAATCCCATGGGCAGGGTTAACATGTCTCTATAGCTTATCCCCATACAAATAAAGTAGCGGGCGGACCGTCTGCGTCCGTTCAAGTGATAATTTATCAGATACAACCCACTTCAGAATGTGTATTGCGAAACTATGCCGGCACCCTTCCCGGCACCGAAGAAAATCGCCTCGTCATTATTTACAAGCTAACTGTTAGAGCGTTTTAGCTGCTACTTGGAGAAATAGGACGAAAACGGTAAACTGCTTCAAGAAAAAAGATGGTACGGCTGTGCCCCTTTTTTATCGACTTTTGAAAGGACTAGGGTCGCAGAAGAAGATAGTTTTTCTAAAGCGCTAAAATCTTGATACGCTGGCAATGGGTGAATAACAATGAACGCTATATTATTTTCACGTTTTTATCGGATAGATTTGAAACTTTTTGGTCTAAATGATGTTTTCCAGCAGTCATTCAATAGTGACTGCAGTCAATGACCGAACTTTAAAACATTGTTTTAATGTTCGGTCGCTGGAAAAAGAAAAATCTGTCTATCGACTTATTAGCTGCTTGTTGTGAACCTTCACAAAAGATACAAGCAACAGCTATAGGATTTCTGACTATTCTCTCTAATTTCAGGAACCTAATAAGTCCATGTTGTGGTTACCCGAAAAGTAATTAAGATTAGCGAGTAGCTACCCATCGATTATAATGTCGTGTATCGAATATATCAGGTACTAGCTGACCCGACAGACGTTGTCCTGTCTTAACGATGATTATTTAATTCGAATTGGTATAATTAGGAAAAAAAGTAGATTAAAATTAGTATCTCTATGCCAAACATCAAAATAGATTAAATAGTTTAGGCAAAAATCATAAAAGTTTATTGTGCGGGAATCGTACATTTTCCAGGATAAATAGTTTCCCTTGTCCTTTCCCGAGACTCAAAGTATCTCCATAACAAATTTAATCAAAATAGATTGAATAGTTTAGGCGAAAATCATAAAAGTTTATTGCGCGGGAACCGTACATTTTCCGGAACAAAAAGTATCCCTTGTCCTTTCCGGAGACTCAAAGTATCTCCATACCAAATTTCATCAAAATAGATTAAATAGTTTAGGCGAAAATCATAAAAGTTTATTGTGCGGGAACCGTACATTTTCCGGGACAAAAAGTATCCCTTGTCCTTTCCCAAGTCTCAAAGTATCTCCATACCAAATTTCATCAAAATATATTGAATAGCTTACGCTCAAATCATAAAAGTATGTTGTGCAGTAACCGTACATTTTTCCGGGACAAAATGTATCCTATGTTCTTTTCCGGGACTCAAAGTTTCTCTCCACCAATTTTCAGCCAAATCTGTTCTGCCGTTCTTGAGTTATAAGTAGGGCATCGAAACCCGGCCCAATTTTCAAAACCCGGGTTTTCGGGTTTTTTGTTTGATCAAAACCGGGTACCCGGGTTTTTCGGGTTTTTTCGGGTCTTTTAACTATTCAAAAATTAACAATGCCAAAATACTTTACACATGATTTTCTGCGATTGCCATCACCTATCCAGTAAAATACTATTTAAATACCATTGTCTGGGGTCGCAGCAGTGCCCAACCAATTCTCGAGTAAGCTGGCACGGCCGTATCATACTTTTATCGAAGCGACTATTTTACCTCTCCTATATTTTGGATCTTATCAAAGCTAGGGATTAATATTTTCGGGCCAAAATTAAGTATTACAACAAGCTTCACCTCCAAATTACATATATATTATTTAATGTACCTATTTGTATTTTATGAAATATATAAAAATCTATCCAGAATTTTTGAAGACATTAAATGGAAGAATAACCTTAAATATAAAACGTATGCCAACAAATCTTTATTTAATCTTTTACATTTTTATTGCTGATTGTCAAATTATTAATAATTATTTAGTCCCAATTGATGTTGGCATACTTTATACCTGTAAATAAATTTTTGTGCCTAGTTTTTACCTGAAATTGCCTTTTGTCTGTCTTGCTACGGTATGAAGCCGAAGAACGTTAAAAACGAAAGTTACCTTAAATTGCAAAGAAAGAACATTTCTTTGCAATTTAAGGTAACTTTTCTCTGTCATCTAGAACTTACTGGAAATTCTTACATTATTGAAAAATCTTACATTACACTACACCTCAAAGCTTTTTTTGACGACCTCTGTGGCTTAGTTGGTGGGCTGTTGGTAGCTCAAGCCGGGGGTCGCGGGTTCGAATCCCGCCGACGGAACAAAAGTTTTCAAAGTTCCTGGGTCATGGATGTGTATTAAATATGTGTATAATATAATAAAAACCTTAAATTTATGTATACTATAAAAGTATTAAATATATTTCCGTTGTCTGGTACCTGTAACCAAAGTCCATCAGGTACTTACCACGGGGCCAGACTGACGTGGTGTGAAGCGTCCATAGATATTATTATTATTTTGTAGTTATTAGTTCTAGTCACAATAGTCAGAATTCATGTCAGATAACCATGTAATTGATCAGAACAGACCACGTGGCAAATGCGGAAGGTTGCTTTTAATGAGTTTGGAAGATTAACCATGGTGGTATGGTGTTACACACAAGAAATTGTCTCTGGCGCTGGTGCTGATAAAAACTCGGCTTGTATTTCATCTGGGTTCACTAAAATCACGTGTTTTAATAATTCCGCAGTGAGTATGACATCCACGGCTGGCTGAGGAAAGCTATCATTCGTCCTATTATGTGTTACCAACACCAGTCTCTCAAGCAATGAAAAGCAATCTGCCGCATTTGCCAGACTGCAATACTGGAATACAAAATGGTTTCACATCATACTTGATGGAAACTCCTTTGCATGGTTTTGTCAGTTTCTAGGGGCTGGTTGCTCTCTTGGAACCTTTTTACTGATTGCATTGTCTTAATATTGTCGTTATTTGTTATATTGTGAATATAACAAATAATGACAAAAAGCATAACGACAAACAAAAATCTCTTTTAAGGTTTTTAGTACGTAAGACGACTGAAAATAATGACTTTAAATTGCAAAGAAGACTGGGCGTGATACCGCAGCAGGGCACAAAAAATATTTTTCAGTAAAAATACTGTATGCCAAACATCAGGTCAGTATAAATTATTACTATTTATTTGACAATCAGCAATAAAAATATCTCATTCGAATGAAAATTTCAGTTTATAAAACGAAATAAAGATTTGTTGACTTATCATTGATTTTCTATGACTGTAAATATCTGTGATTGTTTTAGAAACGATAAAATTCGGAAAATTGTTTTAATAATATGTTTTATTAAATACCAAAAAATAAGCTATCATTGTTCCATACACTGTCTTCAAAAATTCCTGACAGGTTTTTAGATATTCCAAAAATACAAATATCCCTAAGGCTTTGTTGATGGGTGTATTTTATCAGCAACGGTCCATACAAGTTACAACGTTTTGTCACTAACTAGTGACTTGCCCATCATCAAAAGTCTACGGTACTTTCAGCAGACTTAGAACCCTTTGAAGCTGTCCACACTTTATTTTGTAAGCCTTTGATCACATGATAAAGAAAACTATGGTAAATCACTGAATTTGATTGAAAACTATAAAAAAATCGGCCAAGTGCGAGTTGGACTCGCGCACGAAGGGTTCCGTACCATTATAGAGCAAAATTAGGCCAAAAATTGTGTTTTTTGTATGAGAGCCCCCCTTAATTTTTTATTTTATTTTAATATTATTATTAAATATTAAAGTATACATATAACTAAGGACTTTGAGAGAAATTCAAGTACTTACTTACCTGTTGCCATTATTGATATAGACCAAAAAATGCCAAAAAAATCAAGTTTGTTGTATGGGAGCCCCCCTTAAATATTTGTTTTATTTTGTTTTTAGTATTTTTTGTTATAGCGGCAACAGGAATACATAATCTGTGAAAATTTCAACTCTCTAGCTATCACCGTTCTTGAGATACAGCCTGCTGACAGACAGACGGACAGACAGACATCGAAGTCTTAGTAATAGTCCTTTGGGTACGGAACCCTAATAAGTTTAACAAGACTTGCTTCTATGAAATTTTAAAACTTTTTGCGATTGATAGATTGTTTGAAGAGACATGGCTTTTTTTAAATTGAATAGTTTTGGTAGGATTTTCAAAATATTATTATTAATAAATATTTTTGTGACAATAATTAGTCTTTAATGCTCTTGAAATGAAACTTTTACTTTTAAAATATTATATTTTGTTTAATTATGACCAATAGAAATAATTAAACCTATACTTATGTTATAAAAATAAAGAATGTGTATGTTAGTTTGTTCTAAATACCTTAAAATATCAGGTCTTGCCTTCAATAATTATAAAAAAACGAAAAACCCGAAAAGCTCGAAAAACCCGGGTTCCATTTTTGAAACCCGGGTTTTTTCGTGATCCCCAAAACCCGGGTTTTCCCGGGTTTTCGGGTTCCGGGAAAACCCGGTCTCGATGCCCTAGTTATAAGTGGTGTAACTAACACGACTTTCTTTTATATATATATCAGGTATTGAATAGATAACGGCGGGTTGAGGGATGTGTGACGTCCTAATCCTAATATCGGCGGGATAATGGATCGTTAGTGTATCGGCGAGGTAGCTCGCACTTAATTAAGTGGATACAATCGATGTCGAACTGTTATCGTCCTTGTTGGGATCATTTCGGAGTATGTTAACATTAATTGAACGTGTATTTCTGTCTTTAACATTTTTGGATTCTACAGCAAATGTAAGGGTAGTTATAAATGTGATCGCTTTCATGCGTCGCAATGTTTAAACTGGGTTTTTAAGAGAATATATTATGTGTGGTTTTTAAGAAACCAGTTCATACCTACATCATTTTAATATCTGTCGATCTGTCGTCACTCGTAAGATTCATATTCAATGAATCAAATCTTCGCGAATGTGTGGCGTCCTTAAACGAAAGACTATCCATTTTGGAAAAAAAAGGATAGAGAATACTATAATAACAATAATTCTCAGAAAAGCTTAATATAATGGAGATTGTATACCAGATTTCAGGTTCACTATCGCTCACGAGTAATCTAATAAATCAAGCAGGCGTTTCAGTTTTTGCCTCAACTACGGCGAAACTAAAGAAAAAGATACATAATATTATGTACAGTAAATAGTTTTCACACGTTAGTAAGCCTCCGGCCGGCGCGATTCCCCGGGACACTTCCACGTCTCTTTATCATAAATTCATGTCAGACGTAAAAAATGTGCTGTGTTGCGTCCGGGACGGGGCCGTTTTCGTAACGTTTTTCATAAAAATAATGTGCGTTACTTTTACCTTCTTGTCATATTTATGAAAAGGATTTTTAGCCTACGCGGGAATATTTAAGCGTTATTGTTCGCGTGTATTATGCACGAACCTCACTTTTCCCGAAGGTGAAATAGATCCAAATAATACGTTGTACTTTACCTGAACTTCTCGAGTGAATTTACTATGCATGAAAACATATTGTATTGCTTCGTCTACTTTATTGGTGTAAACTATCAACTTAATTAAGCCGTGATTGTAAATTTCAAAACGCTATGATCAAATACAAAAAAAAAAATACATTAAAGGCCTGATATAGCAATATAGGATATAGCAACTCAGTTGAGTAATAACGCAGTTTTGCTGAATTTCAGAATTACAAATTCTAAAATTCAGCACAGTCAGAAACTGTTTAAAGTGCACACGAGTTTAGTAAAGAAAGGTTCTAAGTTCAATAAATCCATAGGAAATCCTTACGTATGTCGGTTTTAGGCGCTTCATTAAATATTTCCTCAGCAAAAAGACGTCAGCGCAAAGCGACAAGGAGATTACGATTGATAGGATTTTACGGAACGGAATGTTTCTTCGAAGTTCGGCTTTGCGTTTCCGTCGTGTGTGAAATTAGTTTTTACTACTCAGACATGATTTCCTCGATATTCCCTATCAGTGACTCCGTTATTCAGAAAATATATTTTGAAAATTTATGAAAATATATGTGTTAGATGAGAGATATTGTATAAAGTATTACAAGTGTCGTCAAACTTTTGCAGCGTATTTGCTCGTTAACTTGTCACTGTTAAACACGCCTCCGTGGTCCAGTGGTTCAGAGCTCGGCTCTTGACTCGGAGGTCGTGGGTTCGATTCCAGCGTTGGAAACACATTATTTCCAAGTTTGGCTAGGACAATGCAGGCTGATCACCTAATTGTCTGACAAGTAAGATGATCCATGCGTCGGATGGGCATGTAAAAAGTCGGTCCTGCGCCTGATCTCTCGCCAGTCGTGTCGGTCTCCCACTGGGTTATGAGAGTAAAAGGAATAGGAGAGTGTTCTTGTGTACTGCGCACACACTTGGGCACTATAAAATTACTCCTGCGTCACTGGCCTTGGTTTCAATCTTATCGCTGTTCAACAGTATATATATATATATATATATATATATATATATATATATATATATATATATATATATATATATATATATATATATATATATATATATATATATATATATATATATATATATTATATGTATATATATATATATTATATGTATTAGAGCCCCAAAAGCCGGTTACAGTAGTAAAAATTGTTGGTCACCAAAATTTTGCCGCTTAGTACTAAAATTTAATAAAGTATGTTTGTTTCAGGCGATAGTACTGCCCCCGTTGGCTCGGTGGCCCTACGAGAACGGGTTCACATTCACCACGTGGTTCAGGCTGGACCCCATCAACTCGGTCAACATCGAGAGAGAAAAGCCTTATTTGTATTGGTAAGAATAATTCATATTATTATGTTATCTGTTGTAGAGTGAGATAGAGCTATCTCGATTATGAAAAATGTATTGTCCAATGTCCATCATCTTTCAAGTTATTAAAATTAAGTTAATACGGTGCCGAACATGTAGAGATTCGGCCAATGCTATCATATTCTATCGCTTCTTGTCTGTATCATCAGTCATCACTATGTCTGTGTCATATTATCTAAATATAACGCGTAGAAATATTTGCCAGTCGTTTTACCGGTAAGTATGCTTTTAGAAACGAGATAGTGATATCGCCTTTAATTTTCACATGAAAGAGGCAAGTAGTGATATGTCCATTTTCCATTGCCCATGGCTGATTTCAACATATTCGGTGACAGGCTAATTATTAGTCAAATCTGTTGATTGCAACCATAAAGTTAATATACCTAGCGGAATCATAAAGTTAATATACTTTACTTACCTAGCGGAATAGAGATGTCACTATCAGTAACACTGCGTGGTAAAAAGAGACGTGTGATACATGACAGCACAACTCTTTTTTTGACGTCCAGTCGGCACTTATCGGCACGTTGACAATTTAATCTCAAAGAATTCATGTTCAATCATGCTTGTGTAAGTGTATACGTACACATATTTTACACACAGATGTAACCCAATTTCGGTTTCGTTTGACAGCTCGAGATTGTTTCTCTATTCCACCAGTATATATCACACGTCTCTTTTTACCACGCAGTGTTACTGATAGTGACATCTCGCTTGCTCAGGCCTTTGTTTCTCTATTCCGCTAGGTATATTAACTTTATTATTGCAACTTAGAGCGCTTACAGACGAACGGCACTTGTCGATGGCACGCGTTGACGGCAGTCGACAAGTGTAAAAAAATCAATGAAAAAAATCCAGCGACTGCCGTTTGACTGTCTGTGCCGTCGACAAGTGCCGTTCGTCTGTAAGCGCTCTACTACTTACTTTTTTGTGCAAAAATATATTTTAGCTGAACAATATACTGAATAATGTAGCACCATTTTGTGTACCCATAACCCAAGATAAAAACACGGTCACGAAACTAAAGAATTATCTCTGGACGCTTAACTATGATGAACGTTAACTCGGGAGAGCTTTTAGGCTAAAAGTGTAGGCGATAAACCGGCGGCATTAACGCGGAATGTGCTCCTGGTCTAATATTTACGTTTACGGCTATTTGTTACGTTGATAATTAACAATCGGCTATGGCCTATGATAGGTTATTGAGGTATCACGTAAAAGGCATCAGTGGCCTATTCCTTTAACTCCTATTGCTTTTTTGTTCGCATATTTTAAAGACCCTTGTCTTTGTTTCTTCTTATTATACAGTCTACAGCTTACCTCTTGCTAAATGTTTATGATCCAGTTTGATTTTTTATAATTTTTCTCCGTAACCTAAACAATTAAAATATGAATCTTTGAAGACTACTCGATCACTTTCTAATCAAAGTATTATTGATTTAACCCTTCGATCGCGGATTCTTGGAAATGCTATTGTATTCTATTGTTGTCGCGACCACCGGTGGGCTTGATGAGTTAATTAAATGACTTCACTTAGCTATAAGGGCGAAGCCAAACGAGCGTAATTTATGAGTTGTGAGTCGCAGAATTTCGGTTCGGCAGAATTCTGCTGCATTCAGTTTCATACAAAAGTCCTGTTTGATTCACACGAGCGTAATTTTGTGTCATGATTTGTATGAAAAGATATTTACGAGCAGAAATTCTGCGACTCACAACTCACAAATTACGCTCGTTTGGCTTCACCCTAAATGTTTGTATAGTGTATTATGTTAATTATTTAAATATCTGAAATTATACAGTTGGAAGTTTTATACGAGCTAATTGGTACAAATCTGCTTGATGTGGTCGAGGTAGAGCCCCCTGACTATCACGAGTTCGGATTTAAACCGAACTCACTTTATGTTATCCTTGTAGTGGATTGGGTAAAATTTAATCGCATGCATTTATTAAGTTTTGCACAATTAAAAGAGAATTCATACAATTTTTTTTTCATATTTTCTTTACGTATAAACCACTTAAGCAATTCGTATGAAATTTAGTAAAGTAATAACTTTAAATATCGAGAAATGACATAGAAAAGTTTTTCATTGTGGGAAACGTTGGGCCACCGCGTTGGGTTACTACCGCGCGCGTTGTGAAGATTTAAATACGGCCCAATTGGGTCGTCTGTTATTTAGTCTACATCGAGCGCAGTCACGAACGTGCCGCGTCTTGTCTTACCTAAATAAATTGAAAATGACGTCGTGCGTGTTTCGAAAATGTACCAATTATGACTCAAAAGAAAACAAAACACATGGAATATCCTTACCACATGTCTTGATTGCAATAAATACCTCGATTATTAACATTTTCATTTATTTTTTCGAACAATCTGGAAAAAAACGAATTTTCGTCATAGCTCAGGCGAAGAAAGAGACAGCGATACGATTCGACGTTTAAAAATAGAACTGTCTCTTTTTTGGTTTTTCGTATCTTTTGTTTCACTTATCTGTCAAATTTGTCAATGTTTGCAATTTTGAATTTGAAAATTGTTCGGAAGAGATTTAAGCCGGAAAATAGTATGGACATAACAGATCTAGATAGATAAGTAGAATATCATTGGCCACCACGCGATAAACCAATTTCTATGCGAAGGACGTTTTGGGCAACATTTATTCAAATTAATACAGGAATTGCAACTTCTTCGTGAAACTGTCTAAATTTATAGAAGCTACCTTTTTGTATTTACATAATACCATATGGGCACGGCCGATTGATCTACAAGCGATAAACTTGTTCCGTATAGTCCCCCGAAAATGTTATTTAGGAAAAAAGGCAAACGTTAGATGTTGAACATTTCTTCGAACAAGCAATAAAATTCTTGCGTGCTCCAACTTGTAATGTAGCTCTCAAATTGATAGCAGCAGAAAGATTTTATGCCATTTTTACCACGAGAGGTTTTTTCGTGAGCTCTCTTTTAGGATACATAACTTTTTTGATCCGAAATATTTCAACGTGTCATAACTTCTGGATATTGGCCATACAAATGCTAAACGTTAGTTAAGGTTAGGTTTCGAATATTGAAACAGTTCTATGATCACCTTAAAGTGAGGTCATATTTTAATATTATAATAATCAAAATAACGTAGGTCATATTTAACTGTGATGTTAGAAGTTCTCAACTTTGATGTTGGACCTCTTCTGTGACGCCTGAAGCTGATGTAAAGATTTATCGTTGCTACAAATTAGATCCTTTTGTTTTGATGTATCTTTTTATATGCATTTTTTTACATTATTTCCTGAAATATGTATTAATGTGTCCATATTGTTTAGTTTACATTTATGCTATGCAAAAATTTGGTATTAGCTAGATGCTAAAGCTTGATGTTTTTCCAGTTTCAAGACGAGTAAAGGCGTGGGGTACACGGCGCACTTCGTGGGCAACTGTCTCGTGCTCACCTCCATGAAGGTGCGAGGGAAGGGGTTCCAGCACTGTGTCAAATACGAGTTCCAACCGAGACGGTGAGTGATACTTGGTGGTTATAATTATTGCATAAATAGAAGCCGGAAAAGGGAATAGTTTATTGAACAATCATTATCAAACATCAAAAACGCCCCTTAATATCAAAGTTTATTCTTTAGTGTGTCTCTAGTTTCTACATAATACATTACATACATTGTATTGTCAACTTATAGATAATACAATGTAATGTAATCAACTTGATTACTTGCGAATTTTTTATATGTACGGTAAATAAAGATTCTTTATTTTTAACATTACAATATATCCGTGGTGCATAATATAAAACTTCGAGAGTTCGGCTGTCCCAAATTGAATGTACTTACTGGTAGTAAAACTTACGAATATTTTCAGATGGTACGCGATAGCGGTGGTGTACATATACAACAGATGGACAAAAAGCGAGATCAAGTGTCTAGTCAACGGGCAGCTCGCCTCGAGCACTGAGATGGCCTGGTTCGTCTCCACCAACGATGTAAGTGGATGAACAAGTCATACGAATCGTAGTTTAGGGCCCTTTTGAAACAGTACTTTAAAAAAAGTCTATGTTTATTAACCGGGATAAAAAAAATGTACGAAACAACCTTTTCACTAATATCAGTAGGAAGAAAGGCAGTAAATAAATTTGAAAAATCAGAATGATAAGGGTTATTTGACAGTCTTTCCATAACCACCTACACGTATTGCCGATACATTTCATTTATGACTGTCGTTGCCCCAACATTTCTATGATCCAATAGCAACCCCTTAAATATTATTAAGATCGTGTACGCCATAAGAAATTTATTCAGAATAAGGACAATAAATTATTCCTAACGACGCTTACGTGACGACTACAGCACACAACTTGACGCAGGGGATGGTGTTACGTCGAGATAAGTGTAACGCATAAGCTCCTATAATGTTATCGGGCCCTGGTACCTCAAGAAAAGTTAAGGATATACGGACAACTTGTAAAGGCCACGGATCCTTCCTTAGAAATTCTTGCAAGTTGAAATACTACTTTTGCCATTGACATAAAGTTTGAAATACGTGTTTTACGCTTTTAATGTGTAAGTGAGGGCCGAGGGGCAATTTAAACGGTACGGAATAGGGTCTTGGTGTATGGTATTGATTTATTGTTATAGAATTAATTAATTTAAATATAAATTTATCGACGTCATTTTGGAGAAATAAACAACTGGTTATGTACAGTAAGTTTTTAACTCCTATTTGTTTTGTTTTAGGAGTGATATTTTACTAATTTTTAATGAAATTAGAAAAGTATATTCTTCCTGATCATGTACGTTTAAGATGCCAAGCCATCAGCCAAGTGAATTTAGACTTAATTTAATGTACGCGGTGCGGGTTCGTTAATTCAGTAAACGAGTGAATATTCACCTGGCGCACGTGCTTGCTCATGTTTACGGTCGAATTATCTCGGAGCCTTGCGACACTCATACTCTCCTTCTCCGTCATGAGATCCTAATAATTTATTTCTATCAAAATATGTCAACCGAATTATAATCGATTAAGTTTTTTTGCTTGTTCTGGCATTAATTACCATCAAAAATTATTTTATGTTTTCGAAATAGCTTCTAAATAATTCTTCTTCATGATTAATAACTGATTTAATACGTTTAGAATGTAATAGAATAAATTATTATGTCGCGAAAGAAAATTTTCGAAACGAGAGATTTCTAAATTAGATTTTTTATTCAATTTATTTTAACTGAAGATCTTAATAGGCGTCGCTTATGAGGAACCGCCGCGAAATTAATGTATTTACATACTTAATCATTTTCGGTGCTACTGGAATAAGAGCCCGTGAATCTCTACATGTCTCAGTTAATTTGCATTTTGCATGTTACTGTGTGCGGAACACATTAAGGTTCCGCTAACAAGCTACATTAGGATTTTAATCTGATCTTGTATCTTTAACACACTTATTGCCTTATAACGCGGTCCTTAAAACTTCGCTTACATAATACATAATATGGATGTTCAGCGTGTGGATGACATGGTCATGGAGACGTGAGATAGCAGCGATAATGCTTCTGAATTCGGCCACGTGTAAGGCTTGTCTAACTTAAAATGACTCACCCCTCCCTCGTATTCACAGTACAAAATTTTTCATTTATATCAACTAGTGAAGTGGTGGGGCGCGTCAATTCAAATTAGACAAGCTCTACAATGATACTTAGATGACATAACCAGGAGTGCATGGGTGTGAAACAGTTACACTTTAGAAGATAGCAGCTCTGTTGTAATTTGTCTACGCGCGAAAACATCCTTGTAGAATTGTACTTATTTCATTAGTGTAAAAAAATATAATTTGTTGCAGCCATTCGACAAATGCTACATCGGTGCCACGGCCGAGTTGGACGAGGAGCGAGTGTTCTGTGGTCAGATGGCAGCCATTTACCTGTTTGGGGAAGCCCTCACCACCCACCAGATATGTGCCATGCATCGCCTAGGTCCTGGATATAAGGTATGTTTTACTTTGTTTAAAAAACTATCTATTGAGTTAACTGTAAGTGAAATACCTAAATAGTATCGACATTTTTAGAAGAGAGATGTAATTGGGTACATATTCTTAAAAGTTGAAAGTAACAAAGGAACTATATAATTTAATTAAATTATACTTCTGATTGTTATTTTTAGTACTACATCTAGATTTAATAATAATGTTTTTCTTTCTTCATTTATTCCTTGCCTACCGTGGACAGAGTCAATTTCGTTTTGACAACGAATGCAACATCAGTTTGCCGGAGAACCACAAACGGGTGAGCGAGACGCCCGCTCTCAAGCTTGATCCCGAGTCCCTTCCCGAAATCCCGAATGTTCCCGAACCGCCCGAGTCCGATCCCGAGCCCGCTTCCAGTGAAGATACTAGGGCAGCAGAGAGCGAGGCAGCTTGCGTTGTAGTTAAGGAGGACGCTACGCCTAAAGGACGTCGCTTGGCGGACGAGGCGCGCGAAGTGGCGGCTGCGCATGCGTCGCTGCTCGTAGATATTGAAGCATGCAAGCGTGTAAGCATGTCGCGCCGCTTGCCAATTTTTGTTGTACTCGTCTAGCTTACTTAGATATTAAAGAAATCGTTCAATTGAATTATTTTAATCTATCTCTGTAAAAAGTGTAAATGCAATCTATTGCTGTACACAAGTTAACGAAGTTATAAACGAATAGGACAGAGCTAAAAAGAACTGTACAAAATGTTCAATTGAACGATTTCTCCTGTGCTCACTCGCAATTGTGTTTATGTCACTGTATGTTTTTTGTATTTGTGTGGTGCCAGGGTCAGTTTAGATTCGACGCTGAAGCTCAAATACCCCTCCCGAGAACAGAGATTCGGATGGACCGGTTCGGTGACCTAGTTCATGACCCAACACAGAATATTCACGAAGTAAGAGTTTGTTCTACTTAGGAGTTAACATGGGAATAACCGGTGTATAAATTATTATTAACTTTACTATTGCATGTGACTATAATAATGGTGGTGTGTAGATAGAACTATACTTTACAACTATTTAGGAAGAAAAAAACTTTTATTTTGCTGACGCAAAATTAAGAACATGGTCTGTTGGAAACAGTAATTGAGAAAACTGATAGGCTTCTTAAATAATAGTCGATTTACATTTCTTTATTTAAATTCTTTTCTAAAAATAACATTTATCAGCATAATAATAATCGTTATTATAGGTTTTATATCACCGGTATTCGCAGTAGCGGATTCCTTATTAATTTCGTACTAAGCTACTAATTTTCCATATGTTACGGTACTACATCACCAAGTATAGCCACAATAGCCTAACTTTAATAATTCGTACATGAATAGTTATCCGGCCTGGCCGTACCTACCTTCTACATATAAATCACCGTCTAGAGAAATAGCGGCTTTATTGGCCCTAAATAAATAATAGCCGGGCCGGGAGCAAGCAGAATAGGTTAAAGGAAGAGTGTTGAACAAAGCTGAATTAATTACTAGATACCCAATACACACTCACACATATACATTATACATACTATATGCCACTGATATAGCATACTATGGAAAAGTAACAATTTAAAAAAGGTTTAAAGAAGCGGTCGGCAAACTTTTAGCCAACAAGGGCAGTGGCCGTATTTAGTTTATTTGGACACATGTATGGTAGCCGACAAACTAAATAAAGACGTACTTGGAACATTAACCCTAGAAACTCAATTCATTTTTAAGTTTGTAACTTATTTTTTATTTTGATATTTGTACAAAGCCTTCGCGGGCCGCTAGTAAGACAATCGCTGGCTTAAAGAAATGAACATTAAGACATTTAGTTGGTTGTCATACGTGGGTCAGTCATAAAATGTTCGATGCCTAAGCTACGTGCTTATGACACTAATGGGAGCCATCTTTAAGCGGTTCCATTTATGAGAGTTATCGTTCTATAGGATGGTATTTCGATGTTATACCTACACATTTACAAAACACTCGTACACTCGCACAAACCACGCACACACATTTATATAGAGCTTTCCCAAACTGAAGATCCTATTTGCGATTACGGATTTGTTTAATCCTTAAAGTTTGGGCGAGCATTTAGCTACTCGTAGTATGTATAAATAATTATATACGGATTATTTCGGCCTGTAAACAAATGTGTTAGCACTTTAGTTTGCTGAATAATTTATTGTTTGCTTTTGGTTATCTAGTCTACCTAAAACGAATGTTACGACTTGCGATATATTCTATTTGCATGCTATATTTTTGAAAGACTATTATTATTATTCATGGTTTCTTTAATTTGATAGATATTTTATTATACTATTTTGTTTTTGTCTTGTGTTTGTGATGTTTTTGCATTACATCTTTTCGACAGCGTTAAGCGTAGTAATTGATTAACGTTTTGATACAAGCCATAAAAAAGCTTCAATAGTTATACCCCTGTCAAAAAACCTTAGAAACCGGGCACTTTCAAGTACCACTCAATATTACTTAAACATGTTACAAGTCCATTACATCACAATGAAGATGTCTTCGTATGTGGTTAAGTAGAACATTTGTCGGGATTTGTGACCCAGGAGCGGCTGAAACCGCTTAGAACCGTCCGGAACCGCTGGGAACCGCTCGGAACAGACATCAGACACGTAGGACTCGTTTGTGCCGCGTAATTACTCGCTTCCCCGGGAAGTGTCGTCCTCCCCCCCTCGCCGCCGTCCGCCGCCAAACCTCTTTGTGGCATTGTCGATGTTATATCTATATTCATCTTGGTCTTGAATATAGGGTTATTATTTATTTCGTTTAGAGACTTTGCAGAATGATGACATGAATTGCACATTTAAGGGCAGCAAATTTTCTTCATGAAAAATAAGCTATATAATACTTAAGCGCCTCAGTACATTAAGAGAAGGCTGTGCAATTTTGTTGTGTTTCCAATAAGTATTACGATCCCGGAAGACGATTGACTCAAATGAAATTGAGATTTATTTAATCATTGTATATTTATCTGATATTTAGCTAACGGAAAACACGATTCACTTATTTTGACTCGATAGTTTTATTTTTCGAAATTATGAATCTTTTTGGGCATTTCAACAAATATCTGTTACACTTATTGAGTTACTATCATTAAATAACTTGCACTACTACAATCACACACTTTATAAAATAATAGCTAAGTAAAGGAAATATTAGTATTGTATTTAGTTTTTAAGTAATCATCAAAAAACAGTTTTGGGACTTACGACCTTTACTTTCGTGCTATAATGCGGGAACCGTTGTTACGCGATATTGTTCACTATTAGCTGCAGCCTAAAGTACATTGCCCGGGAGCACGATTCATGGAATTATTGTATCACGATTGGAGGATAGCGTTGTGTGTAGGCGGGGCTAGCGTTTTCACAGCGCGCTCTTAATATTTATGTATGAAGCAACAGATTTATTACAGGTAGTCCAACATTGTAAGAATGTCATAGAATAATTGCTCCTATTTACAGGAGTGTTTTTCGCGATGTCTCGAAATGGAATTTCTATAATCATTCTCAATATTTTGCTTTTGGCTTACGAGCAGCAGATAAATTCATGCATTCGATCTAAAAGGAAAGTCGACTTTGATGCTCATACATAGACGTGTTTCGCAGAATTATCCATTCATATGATGCCATTAGAAATTCAGTTCCCGCAATGAATCAAAATCACTAATTTCCCGTATACATTAGCAGCAAATACATTATGTCCAGCTAACAAAGAGGCGAATCAAAGCGAATCGATTTAGCTCGACAACTCTACCGTGCTCGACTCATTAATACTAGCTTCCTACTTGTAGTCACTACATAATATATCGTGAACTAACCACTGCTTAGTAGTAATCTTGTACCAGCAAGATTACTACTAATAAATTATTTGTTAATATGTTGGAATATGCCTAGTTAAATTAATATTTGCTGAAAGTATCTTGAGGGTTAAAAAAGTTAGTTGAGGACTAAAATGTAATCTAGTTCCATTTAAAAACTTTTTACTTATTGTTGGAAAGAGGTTTTATTTTTACTTTTCTTTTAGAATTAAATCCCTCGGGTTTCGTCTGCCTTGATTGAAACCTTTATGGCTACTAAAATATTCAGAAAGGCTCCGAATAAGATGTTAACTGTACGAGAGAGGTTGCCCTACAGTCTACACACTCATGTTATTGTGGTACATATTACATTTACGTTGGAAAGGGGAGGCTCAATCACTCAACATACCATGAATTTTTAAAAAATGAGTTGTGTGTTTTTGATTTATATAAGCAGGTAATCATGATAAAACTAAGTTGGCTTAAGTTTTCGTATTTAAATGGATAGGAAGAGCCGAATAAGTAGCATATAAGCTGTATAATGATAATAATCTTATGCATAATCTCGGTGAGTTTCTAATTTAATTCAAAAGTTTGATACAGTTTGCACATATTTCAGACGAAAACTTAATATGGAGCCATGATAGTTAAATTTATTTTTAATAATATGACACTCATAAAAATACACGTAACAAAAATAAGTGTGGAGAATAAAGCTTGGTAGCGAACAAACTTTGGCTAATAAGTTCATTAGTTATCATAACAATTAATATGTTAAACAAAACACAAAGCACGTTTCGTAAATTAATCCGGTGTAAAGCAGGCGCTCGCATAAAATCCACTTCCGAAGCCAGTAGGCCTACTACGAAACCGTTTTGAGACTCAAACAATCGGACGAGAATGCCGCGACCTGCGCTAACAACGTCATTTCACGTTTTTTAGAGTAGGACGCAACATTCTCGTACGATTGTTTGAGTCTCAAAACCGTTTCGTGGTACGGGCCCTGGTTTAAGGCTGAGGTTATACGGACCGGAATTCTGGATGGAAAAACTCATAGTACTGAAGTTACAATTCTGCGTTTATAACCACTACGACAGAGGCAAAAATTAACACTTACGGGTCCGATTCTCAAGCCTCGAATGTCGTTTCGATCGCAAGGCCTTCATGTTCGCTTGCGAGTTGTGAGTCAGCATATTCACGCGACTGTAGTAGTCCACAATCGAAACGACATTCACCCTTGAGAATCGGACTCAAGGAGTCGAATTGTTTTTGACGACTGCAATTGACATTCTATTTTCAGTTCCACTGTATAAACGCAGAGATCTAATTTCAGTGATGTGAGTTTTCCCGCAAGTCCGTAATCCCGGCGCGTATAGTCCCACATTTATACAGAGGCAGAATAGCGGGCAATTATGTAAAACATGCTTTTATCTCGAATTGGGTCAAAGAAATTAATGTTCTCCCACATGGTAATGATCTTTTTTATTTAATTTATTAATAGGCGTGAGGATGATGTACGGAACGAGCTAACCCAAAGGAGCTTTTGTTATTGTAAAGGAATATTACCCTCAGGGTATGGCTTTTGGAATACCTTTTATGATTTGTATTCAAATTACAACGTGACCGCGTAATAAACCCTTTATTATAATTATATGTTGTGTATTTGTGTTTCATAGCCTTGAAAGATATTTTTTAATATGGTCAGTATGATTTCTCTACATTTTGGTCTCATTCTCATGGAGATTTTAGGCGTTTTAATATCAGGATAATAACATACTACTCTATAAAAAAACCTTTCATGAAGAAATTTCTTATCGCATTAAAAAGTTTTGCCGCGAGAAATATCCAGACGTCCTTTCCCAGACGTTGTAATTTCAAATTGTATCAAAATCCACTTAGCCGTTTAAACGTGTAGAAGTAATAAACAGACGTATTTTCGCATTTATATTATAAATACAGATAGTATGGATATAGAATGACATATCAATAGACGTGGAATTAATTTACTGATTGGCTTTGAGATTTTAATTAATTTTTCTGAGCTCAACCAACTACGGCTCTAACTCGTTATATTAATGGCGTCCGTTTAATTTCATTGTGAAGCTGTTAAGCAAAATGATATTAAGGGCCTGTTTCACCACTTTCTGATAAAGTGCCGAATAGGCTATTCACAACTTTTTTGACAGATTCTCCATACTTCATCTGTCAAGTTAAGTGGTGGATAGCCTATTCGGCACTTATCAGGAAGTGGTGAAACAGGCCCTTAGAGTACTGACCATTTTAATAAAGTTAAGTGTCTATTTGTATAATCTCTACATTAGCCCAGTTTGTTTTGGCCACTGAAGAACAAAAACATGGAAGTATGTAATGCTGAAACGATCCTTTTTAGACCTATAGTGATGTTTATCAAAAATGTGTACAGAACATTTTTGAGGTAAAAACTGGCCTTATTAGACAGTGTGTTGATGTTTCTCAAAAAAGTGTAGACATTTTTAGTGAAAACTTCTTTAGCGGTGCTGTGCACTATTTTGGGATGGGTAAAAATGGTACATTTTCATCTTGGTCAGGTGTCAACCTGATGTAAATTCGTAAGACAGATTAGACCGCCGATGCGGCGTAGCTTAGGAAAGACAATGATATCCCCTCTTTATACCAAGCGGCGAAAATTTATTACTGCTCGTACTTTTTCGTTTTTACGTCTACCGGCACTCCGGGAGTGCAACCAGTTGTTTTTTGCTGTTGAACTTTGTCTTTCTAATTAATTATATTAGCAATGATAACTTGGCTAAAGGTTCTGATTTCTTTATGCTGAAGGTAGGACAATGAAGTACACGAATGCGATGCAAACAGCACTTATTTACAGGAAAACGCTCGCAAAGTTCCAACAACATGTCTAGTTTGTGTTTGTCAGAGCGAATAGTCTTGTGTCCAAAACTTTTAGTTGTTTGTTTCGCTACTGCATTTTATGCGATAGAGAATGCGGCAAACAGCAGTTATTATAACTTAGTTTGGGCTTCGTAAAAATACAGGATTTTAAAATTTTCGCCGTGGTGTTACATAACTACTTTGAGTGCGTTTTTAGCACCCAGTGTTTGGATACTTAGCGCTTTATACAGGGTGTAACAAAACAGAATGTTATTATTCTAATATCTAGGGTGTGACTTATAAATTCACTGTCTAAGACCTAAGTAGTAGCGCTGAAAGTGTTATTTTTTGTGATTTGTATGGGCAAGCGCCCTAGTGTTATGAATTTGCCCATACAAAAATTAACAATGCTGCTATTTTTACAGTGAACTTTATGCACTTGTTTTGTTCTACACCTTGTGTTACCTAGTTGTATTAATTTTTATTCTCAGTCAATTTACTTTTTAAATTGGTATCGTAATAATAGGATTCATAAGTATTTTACCATCTTATTAAACGCTCAAAGTCAAATAAAAGGAAATTGTCCTAAACGTAAAAATATCATAATTCACAAGTGACTAGGATCGCAGAGAGGTTTATATAAACAACAGAGGCTCAACACAATGAGCTGTCAAGTACAACCTGTACTTGTTTATGCTCTCCTTTTATAGCGGTTTTATGGTTTTATAACAATAAGCTGGTTCTGGCATACCTTATCTCAATAATAATAATTAATTAGTTAGTTAGTCCTAGATTTGTACGATTGACTTAAAGTTCGATGACTTTCTATTCTTAAATAGATAATCTATAAAAATGTATTTTTTGTAAGTTTCTCGTTAACTCAAGAACGGCTGGACTGATTTGGCTAATTGTAGTCTTGAAATGTTCGTGGAAGTACCGGGGAGTTTTATATTAGGAGGGAAGTCCAAAGTGATACGAAGTTCGCCGGGACATCTAGTATAATATAAATTTTTCTATCGTAAGAAACATTTTATTTTACAGCCACATAATAATTTAGGAAAGATTCTGGCACAGTGTCACATCTGTTATGCAAATTGCCGACGATTTAATTTGTTACCTAATTTATATGTATATTAATTTTCCACTTTACTAGATTTACTGAGTTGCGTCGCGTCGGATAAAATTATATTTATTAAACAGATTCACATTTTATGATAACAATTTACTAATGAAATTAGCTAAACTTCTAATTGCTAAATTTAATTTATGCTTACGCCAGCTCTAATTAGGTATGTGGTCGCATAATTTGTTAGATTTTATTATTACGTTTAAATCGAAACGTAGTCGAAAGTAACTAGGTAACTTTTGTTTAATTTATGTCACTTATTTTGATTTTACAAAGAACACAGAGTACTTTAAATATTGCATTCGCTTGTTATGAGAGCGAATTTTGATGTTAAAAATGTATGGGATTTGACATAACGCATTGCTAAGTGTCATGGCTCATGGGCCAATGGCGTTTTCGTTTACTGCTTACTACAAGCGAATAGGTATTTCATAGATTCTATTGCAGTGCGCTTAACGTCATAGAGTAAGAGCCAGGGACAGCCAGTTTTTTCGTCTTCGTCAGCTTTTATAAAATGACAAAAGTCTGGCTGTCACCACTCTTGGGCCATTATTAGTAGATACTATAATATTATTACACAGTTTCCGCCTACGAGGGAGAGTAATTACTAGTTTCGTTATAATTATCATAACAGGCATGTGACGTCATAACGGGAGCGTAGGTAATCAACAGCAAACTGTTACGGGAAATACATACGCATACGGTATACATACAGGGTGTAACAAAACGAAGTGGTACTTTAGGGTATGTATGAGCTCCCTGTATAGAGTTCACTGTGAAAGAAGCAACGCTGAAAGAGTACCTTTTTTCATTTTAGTTTGGGCAAATTTATAACGCTCGGTCACTTGCCCATACAAATCTAAATAAAACTCTTTCTGCGCTGCTACTTTTACAGTGAACTTTATATACGTAACACATACACACCATAAAGTATAAAAGTTCTCCCTGCACACAGCAGTTATAAAACCTTATAAAACATTGTGTAACACAAAAACATTTTATAACAACGTGTAACATACGCTACAACATGTCATGAAATAAACGTGTCTTTTTAACCGACTTCCAAAATGGAGGAGGTTATATGTTCGGCTGTGGATATATTTTTTTTTATTTTTGTATGTTCAACGATTACTCCGCCGTTTGTGAACCGATTTTCAAAATGTTTGTTTTGTTCTATTAGGTTTCCCTCCAATTTGGTCCCATTTTCACAAAATTCACAAAAATAATCGAGGGAACTCCTCAAAATTTATATGGAAAATCACTATATTTTGGTTTTATGAGAAGTATCCTAAGCATATGCTACCAAAACGCAAGATTTTGCACCAAGGTATGCTATGGTTCCGAAGATACTAAGAGAACTTCGAATTCCTTATAGATACAAGTTTGGGGGTTTAGGCGCTGTTTTAAGAACTGAAAGCATATGCTACTATGCAAATTACATTCATCATCATCATCATCATTACCACGTCAGGGTCACCAGTGTCACATGGTTGTATATGGATACAATATGCCCCCACAACACCATAATTATATCATCACGTTATGTCCTTATAATAATTGGTACTTTTTATAGCGATTTTAATAAAAATATAATGTTGTTTAAAAATAAATGATTCAAGTTCTAAGCAACTTATGTACCACAAAATTGAACATACCAAAGTCAACCTTAACTCCAGAGCATAAGACACACATTTGACATTACTTCTGAGATTCGAAAGAATAAAGAGAAGTAAGTTGCTTCGATAGGTACTACACTAATTTAACTATAAACCCATCAATCCCCAAGCAGCACCCGGCTGTCGCAAAACAATTAAAAATCTATTGTGTCTGCGATTCCCACGCTCGAGGTAATAAATTGAACCCTTAGTATGAAAATACTTACATAGGAAAACAATCTACATGGTAATAGGAATAAGAAACACAATCGCATTCTACGTATCTTATTACAATTTGTTAAGAGTCACACGCTGACAACTGCCAATGACCTTGATCTCGCATCACTCTCGCACCACTGGTGATTTTCATGCCAGAGAGACAGAGATACATTTTTCGTTTGTTAGAGGAAAAAATAAATATTATGGAAAATCAAGATGTCAGAACCGAAAATTAAATCTGGCAATCTTTGGATTTTTGTAAAAGGTATCAAATAAACAAATTTTTAAAGCATAGATTGTATTATTACTTTAGTTAGAATTGTTTAAAGTTCCTGAAAGATGTGACTTTGGTATTTTTTTTTCATCCAGTAGGAGTACCTACATTATTTTATTATTTAAATTAGACAAGCTTTTCCAAATATAATAAAAAATCACATATATTTTTTTTTTGTGCCAATCAATGAAATACGTCTAGAAAACTACAAAAAGATGGCGAATTGGCAGATGTCTTCGCCTTAACAAATTGTAATAAGATACGTAGAATATACGCGATGGTTTACTAGGTAACTAAAAAGAGTGAAATTATTATTTTAAAGAAAAATTTAAAACCGACTTCCAATCTAAAAACAATAATAACATCCTTATAATATGAACTAAAAAGTATTAAATAATTTTTCCTATCTAATAGTGCCTTTTTCCGAATTCGGCTAAACCTCAACTATTTCTGTACTCAATCTTCATAATTTTGAAGTCGGTGCCAGTTCCAAAAGTTTCAAATACGGTCTATTCTGTCAGAGAACTGAAGATTCAGCTATATCTGGTACCGACTTCAAAATGATGAAGATTGAGTACAGAAATAGTTGAGGTTTAACCGAATTCGGAAAAAGGCACTATTAGATAGGAAAAATTATTTAATACTTTTTAGTTCATATTATAAGGATGTTATTATTGTTTTTAGATTGGAAGTCGGTTTTAATTTTTTGTTAAAAATAATGTTATAATTTGTAAATAAAAGTTTCTACAACAAAATAATATGTTAAGCAACAGTAATCTAACGTTATAATAACTGCTGTGTGGGAGCACCTTTATCACTTTGTTTTGTTACAACCTGTTTATGTTAACACTTAACATAATATGTAACAATATAATGGGTACATATGAGCACGAATCTGGATTTTCGGGTGTTAGTTCTTTAGTTCAGGCTCTACCAGCTGCTATTAACTCTACCATAATATATCTCTATCAATCCGACCTGACTTATCGCTACTTCTCTCTTTTACACGTAAATATATATCACTAACGCGCTCCTATCTATTTTAACTGTACCGTGACATCTAAACAGCGAAAGAGACCAGTAGTGACCAGACTATAGTTCTATTGCTTCATAGTAGTGCTTGATATTCGTCTGTCGTGTCATCCACTTTTATAAGTTACTAGACGTTCCGCGCGGCTTCGCCCGCATAAATTAGATGTTTCACAGACAAATCAGTCTACAAAAAATAGCCTATGATCCTTCACGTAGTCTAATTCTTATCTGACCCAAATAATAGAAAAAATGCTCTAGTAGTTCGTGAGATAAGCCCTTTCAAATAATTTCCCCCGTTTTTTCCACATTTTCTTCTATTTCTTTGCTTCTATTAGTCTTAGCGTGATAAAATATAACCTATAGCCTTCCTAGATAAATAAATGGGCTATCTAACACTGAAATATTTTTTCAAATCGGACCAGTAGTTCCTGAGATTAGCTCGTTCAAATAAGCCCTTTCAAATAATTTCCCCCCGTTTTTTTCACATTTTCCTCTATTTCTTCGCTCCTATTAGCCTTAGCGTGATAAAATATAGCCTATAGCCTTCCTCGATAAATGGAATATCTAACACTGAAAGAATTTTTCAAATCGGACCAGTAGTTCCTGAGATTAGCGCGTTCAAACAAACAAACAAACAAACTAACAAACTCTCCCGCTTTATAATATTAGTATAGAGTATAGATAACCCACCATTTAAATGCTAGCTTTGGACTAAGTTAAAGAACATAATAATTGGTAACTAACGGGAGCTATCAGGTCATATTAAAGAAAATATAGTTGTTTGTGATTATATGTATGCATGTGGAAATATCTTTTATAATATTGTTGTATGTTATTTGTTCAGGTTTTTGGTAATATGGGCTCGTAGTAAATGTATGTAAACGTCAAATATGTTCGGAGTAACATCATTTTATTCGCCATTGATTTTGTCGATTTCAATAACCTATTTCAATAGCCAAGATTCCAGGTAAACTGTCAATTTTTATGTGATAGATGTATCTAGGTATACCTATTTCATTCACGACGAAACGTCTTTAGGCATCCATTATGCGCGCATGCAAGCGTCAGTCAATTCCGTTAGTCATGAATTATGTTTGACTGATGGTGACTGATGTACTTGACGGTCACTCAATTCTCTTCAGTTTTATGTCAGTCAAAGCCAAAATTTTCAAAGGTATACGTTTCTAATTTTTTTTTCCAAATTTGTCAGATGTGACAAAACTCACTCAAAAGTCATGATTGATTGTTAGACGGTCACTCAATTCTCTTCAGTTTTATGTCAGTCAAAGCCAAAATTTTCAAAGGTAAACGTTTCTATTTTTTTTCCAATTTTGTCAGATGTGACAAAACTCACTAAAAACTCATGATTGATGGTTGCATGATAAAAAACCAAAATATCCAGATAACGGTCAATCAATTTCATGCAACCATCAGTCACTGCATTACACGACAGGTTATGCATCGTCACAGTCATGACTGTGGTAAAACTGACAGCAAAACATACCGTGTAATGGATGCCGACCTAAACGTAGAAAGTTACATAATATTTACTGTCGACGTATTTTATTTTGTTCTCATAAGAGTATTTTAGCAAAAAGGTTATTGAAATCAGCAATCGGTAATTAATAAGCCTACGTTTTGAACCAAAGTTTTGTTTAGTTTATCGTAGAAAAAGCTAATTAGTTTGATGTTCATAAGTAAGTTCGCTACAATGCTCGAGGCTCGCTAACTGCGCAACATCAAAAGCTATTTTATACTGAAATTCTAAAGTAGTTACTTAGCAGAAGTTTCACGAAGTCAGCGCTCGTGATTTTATTCATATTCTGAAGGTTTTATAAATTTTCAGGTGCTCTACGACGGTAAACTGTCGTCCGCCATTGTATTCATGTACAACCCGGTGGCGACGGACGGCCAGCTGTGTTTGCAGTCGGCGCCCAAAGGCAACGTGTCGTATTTCGTGCACACGCCCCACGCGCTCATGCTGCAGGTAACTCTTAGTGATTCTTGTTAGCCTGGTACACAAACGTCGCATGATACCGCGCATTAACCCTTTGGACATATAAAGGCCGCCCTTTGGGGTCGCCCAATTGGGATGATTTGTGATTGGTAAACGAGATTTTTTTAAATAAAGTTCAAAATGAAGTCTGATAAAATTTTGAACGTTTTTGCAAGAAGAAATTTAAAATACAAATCAAATATTTGACTTTGTTAAAGATCTACATTTGAATATACCGTACCTACCTCTGCAACTTTATTTTGGCACTCGGCCCGCTCTCTAAAAGAATGGTTTAAATTCATACATTTATTTTACTGTGACTGAAACTTTACACTTCTTAGAAACTACTGTTACGTAAGATTCTCGTAGGATTTACGTAATAAAGGGAGGAATTTTGTTTCGCGTTTGAAAATGCGATAAGAAACGTAAGACTCACTGGGATGTGCCGAGGTTAAGCAAAAACACGTCGCTACATAATGGTTGCTCAGGGTTACCGCGTCACGTACAGCGGATCAAGTGTCTTTTGAGTGAAGAGGTTTATATGATGTACCCAAAATGATAAAGGATTCAGTTTTCTCAAATTCTCGTTAAATCCCTTTTGAGCGAATCCCGGAGGCGGCGAAATTATCGCTGGAAAATTCTGTGATATAAACGCAGCGTCAAAGGTTTCTGTCGCGGCATCGAAATGGATTAATGAGATGGTCATTATCATTATCAGTCCGTTTGCTCTGCAGGGTGAAGCCAAACGAGCGTAATTTTGTGAGTCGTGAGTCGCAGAATTACAAATCATGACTCACAAAATTACGCTCCTGTGAATCAAACAGGACTTTTGTATGAAACTGAATGCAGCAGAATTTCTGCCAGCCGAAATTCTGCGACTCACAACTCACAAATTACGCTCGTTTGGCTTCACCCTAATGCCCGGTTTCTGAGGTTTTTTTGAAAGGATTCATCTATTCATCACTACTACTTTTGATTGGTTAACATTGACCAATCAGCGTTGTTGAATAGATAAATTGCAGTCAAAAGACCTCAGAAAGAGGGCATTAAACATTTAAATTTCGAATACTAGTTGGCTCTACTTAAATTCTGAAAACGTACCGATTGTGAAGGACGTGCCCGCATCCCACCCAGCACAGTCACAGAGCAGACGTGCGGTAGCGACGTTATGTTCCAATTACAAAAATGTTTTTTTCTTCTTCAGGAGGTGAAAGCGGTGGTGACGCATTCCATACACAGCGCGCTGAACTCCATCGGCGGGGTGCAGGTTCTGTTCCCCTTGTTCGCGCAGCTCGACCTGCCGCATGATGCCCCGGCGTCAGACCCCAAACGAGACCCCATGTTATGGTATGTTCCTAAATAATTTTAGAGCTTGTCTAACTTAGAATAACGCATCCTTCTCTCGTATTTACGGTATGAAATTTCCCATTTATATGGTTTTAAGTTTTACAAGCTATCGGTACAAGATATTCAAATACTTTTTAATTACTTTCGGTTTGGGTAAAATACAGCAGAACTACACATTACACATGCAAAACTCATGGGTACACTCTGGTCTTGCCGTCTATGCCGATAATAGATAAGAAACCTAGGATATTAGCCTAGTATATAAAATTTAAATGCTAACGGCCCCATTTAGTGCGCAAAATGTTTATCTAAACTGGCTGTCACGCGCTCCAGACAAGTGACGTCGTTAAGCCCGCAGTCTGAATTTCAGCCCTAGATTTAAGTGACGCAAGCCATCTTTTAATTCCAATAATTTAATTACACGAGATTTCGAGTATCACTCAAGATATTACGAATTTTTATACACGCTTATTAATTCTATTCTAAGGTCCTTGAATTAATGTCATAGCTTTGCTTTATAAGCACTTCAGCGATAATATAATTACATCACTTCAAATTTCGCATGAAGAACGCACACCTAAACTCACTGAAGCTTATGAAGCCGTTGTTAAGTACTATCAGTTCTACACCCAGCCAAATAACCCTTCTACATAACTAATTGTACCACTTCATTTCCATTGATTAATATTCCGCAGTAGCTAATAGCTCCGGCCGGATCCCCACTAAATGCACATTCAGTGTCATAGCCTAATCCCTCACAAAGTTGAGTTGAGTGACCGAATAATACTTGTAGCTAACTCGGCGCTTCTAATTGCCTGATCACGACCAGGGATATGCGGACGGATTTATCGGGGAAAAGGGATTAAGGAGGATGATTTATTTGTGTTTCAAAAGTTAAAGTTTAGTTTCCTATGCTCGTACTCAATTGAAAGAAAAAACTAACCAAAAAAATAACTTAATCATAGACTCAACAAACTTCATACTTACTTTTTCTTTCTTTTTTTTTTTCCTTTTTACAGTTCAAAACTTCTCGGCTTCGTCTGCTCTTTAGTGGAGTCGTGTAGCACGGTACAACAACACATGCTGCAGTGTCGTGGTTTCCTGGTAATTTCACACATGCTGCAGCGGTGCGGCCGCGACCACCTCACCCCGGACACGCTGGCCTCCTTCCTGCATTTGACCAAACATCTTGTCACTTGCTGCTCTCCTAATTCGGATCTACTGTTGAAACAAGTATGTCGTAGTTTAGAGTTTGTATTTGATGTTGTGTTGTTGATGTCAGGTAGAGTGATTACTGATTAGATTAGTTTTTGAATAGAAGCTTTAAAATAAGGAGTTTCATAAGATTTGATTGTCCCCATCGGACTATGAATCTTATTTAATTTCTCTGCCATGTAACTTTCGTTAAGTCAAGTCTAAAAGATACTCAAGAGAATAAAAGATTTTAAATTAAACATTAAATGTGGAAATTATGTCAAGATAAGACATGCATAATTTTCTCATCCAAACTTAGCTGAGATTTCTGGAAGGGCTCGCAAAATTAGCAGCGTAAATTTAAATTAACCCTTCGATCGCGGATTCTTGGAAATGCTATTGTATTCTATTGTTGTCGCGTCCACCGGTGCTCGTATGGGGCTTGATGAGTTAAGCACTCCCCAATATTAATTTGCCATCAAATCTTGGAGATTAAGTAATTTTCTTCGAGAGATTCTATGGCGATTTCACTTTTGTAATGAGCCCTCGCCTGCTTGAAATCTGGGGTCCGCACTTAAGAGCTTAAATACGCAATGCTTGTTGAATGTTGTTTGATCGTAGAAGTTGTATTAGAACATTTAATGGGCACACACATGTAACACAAATTCCACAACTTATAGTTTTGTGTCACGATCATTATTCGGTATTATTTTTTAAGTTAGTTTCACAGTTTTTGGCTAACTACAAAAACATACTGTGTGATTGGTGTATGACTAGTATCTCAGTCATACAAACATGTAGAGTTTGTGTACCGCATAAAATATTAGTAAAATAGAGCTTAGTCAATTATTTTAAGTTATTTATTGGTGCTGTCCGTAATTGCTAAATTAAATAAGTTTTAAGATTTAAAAATTATTTTTCTGTAAATGTTATGTAAATTGGATTTTGTATATTATCAAGGGTATTTACTGGAGGGAAATGGGAGGCTGTATCTCTAGGGTTCTATCACAAAACTGCACAAAAAGGTATAATTTATTCCGATGGTTGTAAGCGCACGCTCCTTAGCTGTAAATTCTTTTTCCATCCTCATCTACATTGTACACTGAACTCCACAACTTAACCATTTTAGCACTTTTCTTGTTTTCACGCAAAATTAACGCTTTTAAATATTTTGGTAATAAAAAGAATCTGCGCACATTATTGTTGAACTAAAACACTTAAAATTCAATTAAGTTAAAGTTTAATGTTACTATCTTGGAAATCCTGTAGACGTCTCTTATATAACTATTTAAAAAAATTAATCTCGCAAAGGAGCCTTCGCTTTCAGCCATCGAACAGTAATTCTATGCTAACGGTAGTCTTTCTGTCAATCGTTTCTGACGTGGCAGCTGCTGGACCATATCCTGTTCAACCCGTCCCTGTGGATCCACACCCCTGCGGCGGTTCAGGCTCGACTGTACTGCTACTTGGCGACTGACTTTCTGGCCGATGCCCACATATACGGCAGCGTGAGACGCGTCAGCACGGTGCTGCAGACTGTCCACACCCTGAAGTATTATTATTGGGTCGTCAATCCGCGCACGAAGAGTGGTATCACGCCGAAGGGTTTAGGTGAGTTTATCTCAATAATCTATGTATAAGTAATATGTAACCTACACGCTACATAAACGTTTCAAAAATCTTAAGCGCGTGGCCAAAATCCAGAGTCTCAACCAGGGGTTCCCAAACATATTGTGTACTGCCCACTTTGAGAACAAATTATGTTTTAGCGCCCCCCATTGTTTCAATTTAAAATGCATCCAGATGAAATGAAATTACAAATCACCCCCTAAGCCTCTACACAACGCCCTCATTTTTTGCTGGGTCCCACACCGCCCCCGTTTTGACCTTCAGCGCCCACAAAGGGGAGTTTCGCCCACTTTGGGAAAGGCTGGTCTAAACTAACACCGCCTTAGAGTAAATATTACTAGAGAGACAGCTGTTTCACATCTACGCTTCCATGTCGAAGTCATATCATTGCAAAAAAATAATTTTAAGGGTGCGTAACTTGTGTTATACCACTGTTAAAGATCTGCATACGTGTAATAAAATAATAGCCTAGTCATGAGGTGGTTACCGCACTTTCAGATGGGCCTAGACCGGCGCACAAGGACATCTTGACGATCCGAGCCTACATCCTGCTGTTCCTCAAACAGCTGATAATGATCGGCAATGGAGTGAAGGAGGACGAACTACAGTCAATACTCAACTACCTTACCACTATGCACGAGGTAAGCATAGTCTCAGGCGGAACTACGCTAATCTTAAAGTTAATCCTTTGTTAAATATTGTGTCGTTATTTATACATTTGAAAGAGAAAGCCCGATATTAAAATACAGAAATAACGATATTACAAATAACCCTTACTTGATTTTTGGGTTTATAAATAAATAATTTTTAAACTATAATTTAGAAGATATTGAAAACTTAAATATTATGTAAAATTCGTAACAAGATTAAACAAAATTTACATCAATGTAATTTATTTACTCATATCAAATGATACAATTAATTTCGTTTCAAATTTCAGGATGAGAATCTTCACGACGTCTTACAAATGTTGATCTCGTTAATGTCTGAACATCCCAGCTCTATGGTACCTGCTTTTGATTCTAAGGTAAGTTACTTCTGATACTTCCAAAGTATAAAGTCCAAAGGCAAATCGAGGCACAAAACTTCATAAATTTGTATGGATTTCTGTGCCTCGTCTATACTAATATTATAAAGCGGAAGAGTTTGTTAGTTTGTTTATTTGTTTGTTTGAACGCGCTAATCTCAGGAACTACTGGTCCGATTTGAAAAATTCTTTCAGTGTTAGATAGTCCATTTATCGAGGAAGGCTATAGGCTATATTTTATCACGCTAAGACTAATAGGAGCGAAGAAATAGAGGAAAATGTGGAAAAAACGGGGGCAAATTATTTGAAAGGGGTTATTTGAACGCGCTAATCTCAGGAACTACTGGTCCGATTTGAAAAATTCTTTCAGTGTTAGATAGCCCATTTATCGAGGAAGGCTATAGGCTATATTTTATCATGCTAAAACTAATAGGAGCTAAGAAATAGAAGAAAATGTGGAAAAAAAGGGGAAATTATTTGAAAGGGCTTATCTCACCAACTACTGGAGCAATTTTTCTGTTATTTGGATCAGATAAAAAGTAGACCACGTGAAGGATTATAGGCTATTTTTTGTAGACTGATTTGTCTGTGAAATATGTAATTTAGGCGGGCGAAGCCGCGCGGAACGTCTAGTTATTTAATAATAGTATACAAACCTTATCTTGTAAGTCATTTTATTTAGTCCATCATTACAATATATGTTCTATTTCATTTCAGGGTGGAGTCAGAACAATTTTCAAGCTACTGTCGTCCGAAAGTCAATTAATAAGGCTACAGGCTCTCAAACTTTTAGGCTTCTTCTTAAGTAGGAGCACTCACAAGTAAGTTTTGAAAAAACTCATTCATACGATGAAGCCGTGTTTAGAAAATTTTGTACTTAGAGTTTTTTTAACATAAAAAAGTATCGGAAGTAAGACCTTTAAACTCAAACTCAAACTCAAACACAAACTCAATTTTTTTTATTCAGAATAAATTTTTGCAAATATTTTCTGAAAGTCTACATGATGCCTACCACCGGTTCGGGAACTAACCCGGCGAGAAGAACCGGCGTAAGAAACTCGCACGGGGCCCACTTTATTAAAAAAAAAAGTGAGAAAAAAAATTAATCTTTTAAAATAAAGTTTACAATGCTATAACTTAAAATTATACAATGTCAACATACATACATAATTATTGTAAGTCATAAAATAATGTAGAAGTAGCCTTGCAAGCAGCCATCCTACTCCCAAGATGTGCCATCGTTTATGAAATCATTGACCTTATAATAGGCTTTGGCACACTTTGACTACTTTTTTAAATTTATTAATGGAGAGATTTTGAACGTTTTCTGGGATTTTATTGTAAAGGCGTATACATTGACCTTTAAAAGATTTACTAACTTTACTAATTCTGATCACCGGTATTTCTAGTTTGTACTTATTTCTAGTTTTTCTTCCGTGACTGTCACTTTTGGTTGTAAATTTACTAAGATTCTTTGTAACATACAATACATTATCCAAAATGTATTGAGAAGCAACAGTTAGAATACCAATTTCTTTAAACTTTTCTCTCAGAGATTCAAAAGCTGACATTTTATAAATTGAACGTATAGCTCGCTTCTGCAGCACAAAAATCGTATTAATGTCGGCAGCGTTTCCCCATAAGAGGATGCCATACGACATTCTACTATGAAAATAACTGAAATAAACTAGTCTTGCTGTGTCTTCGTCAGAAATTTACCGTATTTTTCTGACTGCGTATGCTGCAGAACTGAGCCTATCTGCAAGATTATCAATATGAGGACCCCACTGTAAGTTTACTATCTAGTGTAATGCCTAAGAATACAGTGGTGTCCACCAAATCCATCTTCTCATCATTTAATAGTATATTGGTTTTAACTTGCCTAACGTTGGGCAAAGTAAATTTTACACATTTAGTTTTCTTAGAATTTAGAAGTAAATTATTAACGTTAAACCAATGTACTATTTTTGAGAGAGCACTATTTACCTCGTCGTAATTTGACTGTTGTCGCTTCACTTTAAAAATAAGTGAAGTGTCATCAGCAAAAAGTACTATCTCATTATCATTATCCTTAACAAAATAAGGTAAGTCGTTTATGTAGATGAGAAAAAGAAATGGACCTAAAATGGATCCCTGTGGGACGCCTAATTCTATTTTGGTCCCATTGGACCTTTTACTATTAATGTCAACCCTTTGAGTTCTATTTTTGAGGTAAGATGTCAAAAGGTTGAGTGCTGAGTCCCTAATGCCATAGTGGTGCAATTTCCTGATCAATGTAGCATGCTCAACACAGTCAAAAGCCTTGGAGAGGTCGCAAAAAACCCCTAGAGCATCCTGCGAGTCCTCCCATGCTTCAAATATACTATAAAGAAGAGAATACAGTGGTGTCCACCAAATCCATCTTCTCATCATTTAATAATATATTGGTTTTAACTTGCCCGACGTTGGGCAAAGTAAATTTTACACATTTAGTTTTCTTAGAATTTAGAAGTAAATTATTAACGTTAAACCAATGTACTATTTTTGAGAGAGCACTATTTACCTCGTCGTAATTTGACTGTTGTCGCTTCACTTTAAAAATAAGTGAAGTGTCATCAGCAAAAAGTACTATCTCATTATCATTATCCTTAACACAATAAGGTAAGTCGTTTATGTAGATGAGAAAAAGAAATGGACCTAAAATGGATCCCTGTGGGATGCCTAATTCTATTTTGGTCCCATTAGACCTTTTACTATTAATGTCAACCCTTTGAGTTCTATTTTTGAGGTAAGACGTCAAAAGGTTGAGTGCTGAGTCCCTAATGCCATAGTGGTGCAATTTCCTGATCAATGTAGCATGCTCAACACAGTCAAAAGCCTTGGAGAGGTCGCAAAAAACCCCTAGAGCATCCTGCGAGTCCTCCCATGCTTCAAATATACTATAAAGAAGACCTATACCAGCATCCGTTGTGGATCGACCCTTAGTAAAACCATATTGATTATTGTGTAATAAATTATTTAAGTTAAAATGTAATAGTAACTGATTTAAAATTATTTTTTCAAATATTTTACTTAGAGTCGGTAGAATCGATATAGGCCTATAATTTGTGGGATCAGATTTAAGTCCCGCTTTAAATAAAGGTACAACCTTACTGTGCTTCATTAAGTCAGGAAAAATACCACTTCTTATGCAGTCATTAAAAATCATTGATAGATGAGGAGCTATGATGTCAAAAATCGATTTGATAAATTTAGAAGACATGCCCCAGAGATCAGTAGTATCTTTAATATTTATTAATTTAAAAGTATCAATGATATCTTTGGGGACAATCTCTCTAAACCTAAAATTGACATTACATTCCTTTACATTGTCTCTGAGTAGTTTTTCAGCAGCTGCAGGTGAGGAGTTTAAATTTTTCGTTGTTGAGACCGGAATGTCAACAAAAAAATTTTCGAAGACCGTCGCAACCTCATGATCATTGGTAATCTTTTTATTTTCAAAATAAATTTCAAAATCGGTGCTACGACAGGTAACATTTCCAGTCTCACCAGCTATTACTTTCCAAGTGGTTTTAATTTTATTTTTCGAATTTTTAATTTTATTCCTAATGTGAATAGCCTTAGCGGCTTTGCAAACTTTTTTAAAAATCTTTGAATAGTTTTTTACATATGTTTTGAATTTATCACTAGTATTCATGCATTTTTCATCATACAATTCATATAATCTTTGCCTGCTTATTTTAATTCCTGTAGTTGCCCATACTGTAAAATTATTATTATTTTTATGGCTGTTTCTAACCGTTCTAGGAGTAAATACAGTATTAAATTAAGTTCTTATCATCTTAAACAATTTGTTAAATGCTTCATCTGAACTATTTGACTCATCCAATAATAATTGAATACTTGAACTTAAGTTATTTCTAAACTTCTCAATACGTTTTGTATTCACAGGAACAAACACACGCTTTTCCTCTAGGTAACTATCGCAATGTATATTAAATGAGGCTAGTTGCCCACAGTGATCAGAGCTAAGCTTATTTATTTATTATTTTTTACATGGAGTAAAATTTGTAAAAATATTATCAATGCAAGTTGCCGTTGTGTCACAGATTCTTGTTGGCTCATAAAACAAGTAATTAAGTTTATATGATTTAAATAGAGATGTGAATCTAACAGTAGTAGAGTTTAAGTCAAATAAATTAATATTAAAGTCACCACAAACGATAACTTTTTTGTTAGATGCACATATCTTTGATAGTATTTGTTCCATGCTTTGTTCAAAGGAGTCATATAACCCTGATGGTGGCCTGTATACGCTTACAATAATTAGTTGACTTAACTCTACGCAGGCTACTTCTATTATCCGTTCAGAAGAGAGGTTCACAATGTCTTTACGTTCTTTGAATTTTAATTTTTTTCTAATTAATATAAGTGATCCGCCTCTAATGGCATTCTCTCTGCTGAATGAGCTAGCCACCTGGTGATCATTGAGATTGAAAATGAGTTCATGTTTTCTAAACCAATGTTCTGAAATACAAATAATATCAATTTGAAATTGTTTTAGAAACAACTCAGTTTCAATCTCTTTACCTACCATTCCTTGGAAATTCTGATGCACCAAGCTTATTACATTCTTGCTATTTATATTGGAGTAAGTTTTGGTAGGATTTTTCACAATTAAGCTATTAGTGCAAGAGACATCCTCCATTGTCTTATGGTCTAATTTAAATAATTAATTGGAACGTATTCCAATTCGTTACTATAACTAGAACACTGCTCAATAGAAGCAGTAGTCAAAGAAGCCAAATTCTTGGCTTTCAAAGAAAATAAAAAACTTGATAGCATCTTTGCTATATGTCTCTTACAGTAATGAGATAAGTAATACTTATCTATACTTATATCATTAATAAATTTATTATCTAAATTATTTATATCGACAACCTGACATTTTGGTTGTGTGTCGCTTAGAACTATACAATTGTTGTTGACAGCACTATACAATATGCTATTCAACCTAAATCTAATTTAATTTTCATAAGCACAGCTTTTTGGCAACATTTTTATATAGGGTAAAGTGAATAATATAATGTTTGTTACATTTATAATGTTATATAAACATTCTAAAAGATCAGTCATCTGTTTCTTATTTACTTTACCCCTTCTCCCGACTAGAATTATTATAGTGGTGTTAGGACAATAAGTCATAGTTGATGCCCTGTCTATTATCTCACAGTAAGTAGCTCCGGGCATACGAAAGTTAGTGACCAATTGTCCACACTTTCTATAAAGATACGTACCTAAGTCTCTTCCTATTTCATCACTAAATAGGCAGATATTAGTCTGGCTTTCAGTATTTACCTTCTAGCTTTTCATATCAGGTGATATTCCTCCAGTTAAATGATTTTCTTGAATTTCTGAAATAGTATTAACTTTTAACAACGAGTTTATTCGTTCCTCATTATAATGTAACATTTCAAGCAAATCATCCATGGCAGAAATATGTCCCTGTATTTCCTTTTTAGATAATTCATATTTTTTTGTAATATTTTCTAATGAAAACAATAAACTTGAGATTTCAGCCTGAAGGCTGCATACATCGGCCTCATAATTATATTTTATATCTTCTAATTCACTAGAACATTTCAGCAATTTGTCACTCAAAAACATTTTATTCTTTGTTGTTTTAGACAATTTTGTAACTACTTTTTTATTTTTAATTGACAATTGCTGAGCTTTCTTTATAAATCTTTTAATTTTTATATATTTCTTCAGTTTTCTCTTACTGTCCATAATGCATACTGGTACTGTTCATCTGCAGTTAAATCGATGGTGCTAATATTATTACAAGATGTGTTTCTAACACAACACTTATTGTAACAGAACACTTATTGTCCTTTATTAATCGGTTGAATAAAATCTGTGTTTGATTTGATCGCTGAATGTCTAATTGGTCTTCCAGTTGGAGTATATATTCCTCAGCACTGTCCAATTTTTTCTTAAGATTAGCAGAGTTCTTGAGCGTTTCTTCATATTCGTCTCTGCACTGATCAAAAGTGTCAACAATGCTTTGAAGTTCCACTTTTTGTTGGTGAATATTTTCATAGTCTAAACATAACTTATTAAGTTGTGATTTTAATTCCATATTTTTCTGCAAGATAGATAACATCTCTTTTTCATTGTCATCTTTTTTTAGTGAACAGGCAAACATATTAAAGCGCCTGATCAATCAGTCATACTTTATACCTATCGCATTCCAAAAATGCCAAATGTACAAAAATAATTTTCCACTAAAAGACCTGATGATGATTTCAGACGTAAGTACGACGTGATGTCTCCACACAACCTGTATACATTGCTGGCGACGCGGCTGGGTGGTGGCAACGGCGGTTTAGCTCTGCCAGTGTATAACGCGCTGTACGAACTTCTCACCGAGCATGTCGCTCAGCAAGTGTTGTATACGGCGCATCCTGAACCACAACCCCATTTTAGACTTGAAAATCCGAGTAAGTAAAAATTCTTCCACTATATTATTATTAAGTCATCATGTTGTAATATGTATATGTATATTTGCTGTTGCTAAAGGCCTGTATTCACTTTGATTAGTGCGAGTGCAGGTAATTAGTTATTAGGAGAAATTAAAGGACTTGCACTAATCACCACACTTACTATCTCCTGATTACTAATCATCTGCACTAATCACCTGCACTTATCACTAATCAAAGTGGCCTTAATAAGCTATTGTCCAATATATATAAAATAGTTAACGATGCAGATATGCAGGTAATATATACTGTTAAAATAGCGTACTTTAATACAGTTATTTTGTCTGACGTATGTAGCAAACGATTTGTCTTAAAAATCTAAATTTCTGTTCTAGTGATCCTCAAAGTAGTAGCAACCCTAATAAGACAATCAAAGCAAACGGAACAGCTATTGGAAGTGAAGAAGCTATTCTTATCCGACATGACTCTACTGTGCAGTAACAACAGGGAGAACAGACGGACGGTCCTCCAGATGTCTGTTTGGCAGGAGTGGCTAATAGCAATGGCGTATATTCATCCCAAGAACGCCGAGGAACAGAAAATATCTGACATGGTTTACTCCCTGTTCAGAATGCTGTTACATCACGCTATCAAACATGAATATGGAGGATGGCGAGTGTGGGTAGATACTCTAGCCATTGTTCATTCTAAGGTAAATAGTAAATTGTAGCACAAAAGATTTTTTGAAATAGATTAATTTTATTTTACGTACTTACGAAACATATTTTTGCAGGTTTCATACGAAGAGTTCAAGCTTCAATTTGCTCAAATGTACGAGCATTATGAGCAGCGACGTGCGGACAACATCACTGATCCGGCTGAGAGGCAACAACGACCGATCTCAACTATTTCTGGCTGGGATCGCCACACGGACGGGCACGTCAAAACAAAAGTAGTACCTGATACGGACGAGAGCGTAGAAGATACATCAATACGAAAACAAAACGTGCTCAATCATGGAGCGCAAACTGAAATAGGCAAAGGACTTTCGCTACGAGAAATCGAATCGTGTAGGTGTAAAAATGCAAGTGAGAGTGGAGAGGAAAGTCGGACTACAGTAGTGTATAGTGAAGTGTGTAAAGTTCATAGTCCTAAGCGTGATAGTACCGAAGTGCCCAGCGTAGAAGGTTGTGATAGTGTTAATAGTAATACAGAAGTAGAACATGCGGTCGACGACGCTGAAGAAATCGACTGCGACGATAAAGTGATCGATGTTAACACCGAATTAGTCGAATCAATAATAGAAAATCATTATCTTCAAAGTTCGGAATCGGGAATTGAAACTATTGAAATGGACTTAGAAAAAGCTGATAAACCATTGTCGCGACAGGGCAGCCTTGATTACATTCCAGTTAGAGATATAGGAGATATAGGCGATAATGTTAAGGATGACAACACCGATAAAAGTGAAGGACTCCCTTCAAGTTTATCTATTAGTGAAACTGCTAGTCCTGAGAGAATAGCTGACGGGCTCAACATGGCTCACGAAAGAGAATCTGAACTTTCAGATCCGTCCGAATTATATTTAACTCCAAGTGAAGCCACGAGCCCAAGAAGAATACTAGATAAGACTGATATAAACATTCCTGGTGAAACTACTTTAGATGATCCTAAACACATTGCTATTAACATAGTAAATGATGTGTTAACTATAGCTTTAGAGACTGTGAGAATTAAAACTGACGACGATACTGATTCTGGAGCCATTTCTGGAGGTCAAACTTCTGATGGTAATACTCCTAATGGCCGAGAAGATTTAGAGCAAGATATGGAAGAAATAATGGATGAGAAGCAAACAGCTGAAGCTATTGCTAAACATATAGTTTTAGATATTATTTCGAATGTTGTTCCAGAAAACACAGAAAAGGAAGAAATTATAACTGATGATAATGATAATATTCAAAGAGTTTTACCGTCCGATCATCCTCACGAAGGAAGCGTGCTGCCTCTTGACGAGGAATTAAGGAGTGGAAAATCAGTAATAGAGGAGAGTGATAACATTGATATTACGTCTGAAAATTTAAAGAATGAAAGTCATAGAGCAGAAGCTAATACAGAATACCAAGAAATTCCAGAAATACCGCCTATTTCAACTATCAGTGAAAATATTTCCTTGGCAAACAAACAGGAACAAGAGGAGGAGGAAGAAAGAAATCGAGACGGTGAAAGAGACAAAAGGAGAGTTAGTTTACCGGGAGACAATGAGATGAAACAGGACGGCAGAGGTGAAGGTGTAGCGTCGCAAGGCACGAATACATCTACATCACCAAAGAGACCAAGAAGCGCATCTACGAGCACACAAGTAGACTCAAATCATTTTGGTAAGATTCTATTATAATAATTATAATGATAATTTAATGGAAGATATTTTCCTCACGTTTAAGCTTATCCATATAACTGTCATTGTGTTTACCAACGTATGACTTTTGTAACATGTAAGACAGAGATGGCAACATGTAGTTAAGCATGTGAAATGTATATTATTTTTTATTAATAAGATCCAATAGACATTTAGAAGTTTTTTCCAAACTGCAAATTAAATTATAGCAATAAATAAAACTCTTTTTTTTATTTGTAGAAAGCAAGCGTCCTTCAAAATGCAACCGGCCGATGTTTTCTCCTGGGCCGACGCGACCACCGTTCCGTATCCCGGAGTTTCGTTGGTCATACATACACCAGAGATTGCTCTCAGATGTTCTATTCTCATTGGAAACAGACATTCAAGTAAGCTACGAATCATATTTTTATAGACATTTTTACTTATAAGATTTTAAATACCAGTTACACTTTAACGCAATGCAAGGCTAATATGTATCGTACATCGTATATTGTATAAAACCGTTTTAGAAGAGAAGTATCTAGATATTCTATTGATTTGAATGATCTATGAAAACTCGAAAATATTGTTTTTAGGTATGGAGAAGTCACTCTACGAAGTCGGTGATAGACTTTGTGAACAGCAGCGAAAACGCTATATTCGTTGTGAACACTGTGCACCTGATCAGTCAGCTGGCCGACAACCTGATCATCGCCTGCGGAGGATTACTGCCGCTACTGGCGTCTGCTACTTCGCCCAATGTAGGTGGTAATCATTACTTATTAAATACAAGATTTTACCTGCAACTTTGTTGTCCAGAAATACGTTTATCCAGTGGAATCTGTACATTTCTGGGTTAAAAATAATCATATAACTGACTTTTTAGTCAGTAGCTATGAGACATTAGCACGACCTTTGAACTCTCTCTGCTACTTTCATAGAGAACTGTATATGAGGGTCACATGCATAATCCTAAATTATTATAACTTTGTTTTTGTTACATCCTGTGTCCAAAAATAGGCTTTGTTCTACTAAAAAAGGTGAAAACAATTAAAGCCTTTAATTGATTTCACCTTTAATTTAAAGGCTATGCTTACTTAAATTATGTAATTTATTTTTTGAATAGAATGAACTAGACGTGATCGAGCCGACTCAAGGCATGCCAGTGGAAGTCGCAGTGACGTTCCTACAACGTCTCGTGTCTATGGCGGACGTCCTAATATTCGCCAGCGCGCTCAACTTCGCCGAACTCGAAGCTGAGAAGAACATGTCCAGTGGTGGAATACTCAGACAGTGTCTGCGACTGGTAAATTGTTGAAAGACTGTAGATTTCCATAGACATTATTAGAAACACCCATCGTTATGTAAGTGTAGAAAGTGTTTAGTTTCTTATAGTTCGTAACATTTTTTTTTTGACAGTAATTTTAGATTTTTACTAGATTTTAAATCAGTAAGATTTTATAGCTTTCTTATAGGTACTATTTAATTATGATTTAAGTATTGATTGAGATGTTTTTCTCTGTAAACATATTACTAATTATTTCTTGTAAGTAAATACTTTTTCACCTAGCAATCTTTAAAATATTATCAGCAATGCTGACTACACACTTTTAAAAACAGTCTTATAATAGTCAGTTCTTAGTAATAATCGTATTACTAATTAAAATAAAATCATGTCAGCTGATGAAAAAAAATCTTATTTTGTTTCTTTCGTAATGTGATTATTTTTTTTCAAGAAGTACAGTAATTGACTAGAAGTATGTAAATGTGTAAAAATTTCCATTTATATTTTATAACTTATGCTTAAGAAATTCAATTTGGGCATGACCAAACTAGAAATTGCCTAAGTGTTAGTTTAGCACACGAGGAGCGTGTGTAGACTAGAGTTAGTGTAGTGACGAACTCGACAGGTGTGCACGTGCGCCGTCCGCAACTGCCTCGAGTGTAAAGAGCGCCAGCGGTGCCGCGCCCCTCGCAACCGCAACACTGACTCACCCTCCCCCAAGGTAACCCCTCTCAGCTTATGCGTCCCTGGTACTTTTCTAATTATAATTTTGTTGTATCGCATTAACTTTTTAAATGCGACCCTAATTTTTTGCTACCGTGTCATAATTCAACAGACACTTTAGAAAATATTGACTTTGCCCAAGTAAATAAATCGTTTTAACAGAGTGTCGTTGCGAGCCTGGCCGATGCTTCGAGCCCTGTCAAGGATCCGGAGAGGCTACTTCAAGACATGGACGTTAATAGATTGCGCGCTGTAATTTATAGAGATGTGGTAAGTTAATACATAATTGGAAAAAACTTATTTCACTTATTTGTTCTTATAATAAATTAACCATTTTCCTAATTAAAATATTTACATAATAAATGCACTATATGATGTTTTGTCTGATACACAAAAGCAGATTGACAGAAAAGGACAAAAAATTGTATAGACTGTATAGCTCATACGTTTTGTAACTTTTTAAATGAAAATAATATACAATAGTGTAAAAACATTCCAGGAGGAAACGAAGCAAGCTCAGTTCCTATCGCTGGCTATAGTGTACTTCATATCGGTGCTGATGGTGTCCAAGTATCGAGACATACTGGAGCCGCCGGCGCACGCGCAGGCCGACTGCAGCCGCCGCCTGCATCATGCGCACGACCATCATGGTGGGTATTGCTCACGTTGCCATTGGCACCATCGAAGAAATTGATTCAATAGCAGTTCACGGACCTACGTCGTTTTGATTTATGTCAATTCAACGTTAGCTGTGAATTGTGATCAGTTAGATGGGTTTGACTTAACGCGACCAAATTACTTAGGTCCGCCATCTGCCTAGGAATCAACTTCTCTGATAGTATTTTCTAAATGAGTCGGTAAAAGGGTTTGTCTTGTTCTTTTGGGGTTTGTTTGTAGTTATCCATATTGTTGCATTTGAACGCATAAGCAGACAACATTTTTTTCTAGAAAAGTCTCAGTAAAATGTAACTTTAAGAGATTAGATGGAAGAATGTGTTTATATTGTAAATAATTTGTTTTAAAACTGTTGGTTTTGTGCTAGCGATTCGACATCATTTTAATATTGTGACATTTACATAATATGTTTCATCAGTACCTAACGATTGTTTGCTTCTTTCTAAAGGCTTCATTGCACCTGTACATGAACTGTATCATAATCGACAATCATTTTCGACAATGGCGTTGGTTTTGTAGCGAGTGCGTTAAGAGCAAAGGGCACCGATCTATGGAGAAAACGATTCTTTTTTTTTTTGGCTGCTAACACAACTGTATTAATTATCGTCAATCGTTTAAAACTCAAATGTGTCGTTTTTCTTTTTCCACGCCGCTTGATATTCGCGTCACGATTTGGAACACTGGTAAAATCTACGTTACTTACGACACGCTTCACGCCGATCTTCGAAAATCTTGTTACACAACGCTTGCCACGTTACGACTCATCTCTAAACGAAACTGCTCCTTCCTTTATTCTACTGCTCCTTCGCCTAAATCTATCTCCTTCCTTCTTCTGCTCTCCTGGTACTCGTCTCGCTGTTGCATTTGCCGGCTTAGGATCCCGCCCGTTGTTCCCGCAGTGGTCCCACCACGTGTACCCCCAGTTCCTGCCTGGTGGGCATCCGGCTCACCGCCACACGCACTGCAAACTCGATTGCGGCCAACACGTTAACAATAACACGCACGCGCACGCACGCATCGCTAGTTACCACCGCGCGCACGCAGGTAAACGCGGCCCGCAAAACGATCGCATCACAATCATAGCCTGAAAATCCACGCTAAGCTTGTTGAACCTTCATAGGCCTTTGTCAGTCTCCGAAACCTATGCCAGTAGTGTTACCCTTTCCGTACTGTATAGTTAGATTGAGATGCGAGCGTCTGTAATATAGATGTGGTCGATGTTTGCGCACACTGTTTTGTCGTCAAAACTACGTCCTCAAAATTATGCTAACCTGACGATATGACAAAGTGATAGGACAAAACGGTGTTAACACTGCTTAGGCACAGCTATAACTTTTATGTTGTTTCAATTTTATTTGCCGAATCATCTAACATTGGTGTGTCGATCATTGCATGGTTTTAGTCTATTCCGAAGTTTAATGTATTAACAACTTATAGTAGCTTTTTGTTTTGAAAAAAAAAATGTAGGTAGGTTTATCACCCACACGTAGGACATTAGATGGTTTGAAATTGTAGATAGGTATAAGAAATTAGAGTAAGCAACCAACCCAACTAGACATCCGTCGCTTCGTAATGCTTCTCGATGTTTAACGCAACGATATTTGTCTGAATATTAAAGTTGTGTTGTGATATTTAACAGAACACAACGGTGACGATGTGGAGTACGCCATGATAGTTGTTGACGAGAACAACTCGACTATGAACGACCTAGACTCGCCGTCCATGAAGGTAAGGTTCCATGTTTTATTACCTTGCATTAAACTTAGCATGTTCTATCGATGGACGATTCGTAAGTAGTACGATAGGTTTAACTATGTTCGTACTGTAGCTGAGTTCCGTATTGGTCTATAGCAGTTTCAAAATATGTAGGGCGGTAGTTTAGGTATTTGAAATGTTTGTTAACTATATTGTTTTAAAATATACTGTCTACATTTGTTTTCCTTTTAAAGTAAGTAACTTTGATTGTCAATACGCATGAGAATCTTGTTAACGTTTCAGTAGTTTTAGATAAGACATTTCCAAATAAGTTGACATTGAAATTTTATTTCTTGGTAAAGATAGATTTGCATGACCCCTTCCCATCATCGTAAACATACTATAGTATCGACGAGTTTTATTTGCAAACCGCATTCCCCTTTTTGGTTCCCGCTGTTGTGAGGTGTTGTGGACTGTGGTGCGTTATTTACTGCTTTTACAAACGTTATTTTTTGCCGTCGCATATATTGTGAAGGAGGAAAAGGAGGAGAGCGTGGCAAAAATTGAGACCACCACGGATGAAGTTAAACCGAATTCGGGGGAAACGCCCAAGGTGGAGGTGTCCCCGGCTACGGAGAACGAGGAACCGCTGTTCAAGTCGAGCCTCCGCGTCAGGCAGCCGAAGACGAAGGTCAGTTGAGGGTGGACTAGGGTTGCTTATCTATTAGCCGTTGGACTTTCCGGACTGATTTTATAATCTTGATGTTGACTGGGTGTCCCCTTTTTTCGTCCTACTTTTCTTATGCCCGGTTTTTGAGGTTATTTTACTAAAGTTTATCTATTCACTAACGCTTTTGATTGGCTAACGTCAAAATATTAACCAATCAACAACGCTGCTGAATAGATAAACTCCTGTCAAAAAACTTCAAGAACTAGTCATTAATGTGTTAGAATTTAAATAGAATAGCCCTGTCACTAGTATGTACCTCGATATTAGAAAAGTCTAGATTTTTTTCAAAATAAGAAAATTACATTCGTGTATTTCATTGGGTTTAAATATGTGTTACTTTATAATCTATACTTATATCTATTTATTTGTTCAAAAATAAGCCTCCAAAGCCGAAAACTTTGCCGGAGATTACGGTGTCGGTTGTTAACCTGGTTGGTAAATTGAGATTCATACGTTTTGTATGTGGACACTATCTATTGGTCTATGGAAGCCTGGTATATCTGTTTGGGGATGTTTACTTTTACTTGAATAAAGATTATAAAGAAATATAAGTGAGAAAGTCTTCATTCACTTAATTTTGATATGTATACATAGATTTGCAGTATCAGAAATAAATATTAGCATCAAACATCGCTTATGCTGTAACGTAGTTTTTAATGTTCTGATCTTAAAGAATACTTAGTATAAAGACAAAAAAATACTCGATAAACATCTCATAGAAGATCATCCAACTCAGTACAGGCTTCCAGTGGCAACATAACAATCACACAAGCTTTATACCGCAACAGTTACAGCTAAGTAAAGAGCTATTATTATCTAATATTTCACCATGCCACAAATTCAATGACACATGCGTATAATCCGCGCGCAATCAGAAAGGGATCAGAGTGACAGTTTTGTTTGCTAATGTATGTGTAAATGAAGTAGCGTTAGCAAACATTTTCTGAACATTAATTTATAGGTTTATACATAATAATAATAAAATACTTAATCGACCGATTATGTACATTAAAAGTATTACTATGTTTTTGGTCAACCCTGTGACAGCTTCAACTCTTTCAGTTAGGCTGTTTACACACACGCCGCGGCGGTGGTGCCGCTCCATTACTCATCCTTGTGTTTCTATTTGCCTTTACACACGGCGGCCGTGTGTACACGCTTACCTACTATTTTTTTATTTTTGGGCAAACCCAAATTTTCATGAAAAAGATTTCTTGGTAATATTTTACCAATGACTGTGATTCAGGTATTATTTTTTATCAATTACTATAATAATATCACATATTACCTATTATTATCACAAAAAAAAAATTACAAAACTTAAAATATAATATGTCCGCGAACAAAAATGTCACTTTGTTTGTCGACCCTACGGCTGGCCAAATGTCAGCGCGTGTCAACAAAACTGTCATTCCGATCCCATTCTGGTCGCGCGCGGATTATATATAAATACAACTATGTAAGAAGCTAGACAGAATTACAGCACAAAGCACATAATAAAGCATCACAGCTAAATATTTTAATGTTTTTTTATTTGTAACAAAAATGTATCGTACGAAATGAAAATGTAGTATTTGAGTATTTGATTTTCAAATAAAATATTATGGATTTAGTCTAACGATTTTTTCCAAACCTCCTAATTGATGTGTTATCTCTTAATTATTGTGTTCTTCTTCCCTTCCAATTATCTTCTACTGTACGTATTTTTAAAGGAACTATATTTTTACCGGTCTGTATGATCTTATTCTGTGTATTTGTATGAAAAATGAAATTGATGTGTATTTTAGTATGTTTTTGCCTAGCTTTTCATGTGTAGTGCATGGTATACACCTAGCTTATTGTGTTGTTTTTTGTCATTCTCACTTCAACACCATGTACCTAGTAGATTCTTTTTTAGCTTATATTTTTAATAGATTTTAAGAATTTAATATATGTATAGATATTGTATAGATACATGTAATTAATGGATATTGCACATGGTATAATATGAAGGTAAGATAATAATATTATCTTTATTGAGATAAAGAATTTACTTAAGTATTATCTTTTATAGTGTAAAAGTAAAGTTTATGGGACGACACAAACAAGGTTTAAATGTTGAATGTACTGGTTACCGCGTTTTAAAAAGATAAAACGTTAAATTGTAGCATTTCCATTAAGTAAAATGTTGTCAAGAAAGTAATACTAATGATAAACTTGCAGAGTGTAGACTCGATAGAAGATGCCGGTTCGTTCCACCTCAACTCTACGGAGACGACGAACAATGATCCAGAAACATCCAGCGAAATCGCTTTAGATGATAACAAGCAACCCGTAAGTAAAATATGTACCTACTATCAGAGAAGTTGATTCATAGGCAGATGGCGCACCTTAGTAATTTGGTCGCGTTATGTCAAACCCAGCCGAATTATCACGAATTACTTTGAATTGACATAATCCAATCAAATGAGTAATGACGTAGGTCTGTCAACCGCCTATAAATCAATTTCTTCGATGGTACTTTCTATCTTCTAACTCAAACAAAGGTATTTAGTCAAAATAGAAGTCAAATCAGTTTTGCGCATTTTTTTGCAAACTCTGTTGTTGTTATCAGCAATAGCAACTAGGGTAAATGCGTATAAGGGTAAGCATAATAATTAATAAATGAGAGTTGTCATGGTTTTTTGACATCTCCCTTACCTTGTCATTTGGTATTCGGTAACGTTAAGATTGTTTAACTACTTGCTGGTCGCACCCCTCTGATGGCACAATTTTCTCGAGCCTAAACTCCTGATATCTTCTTCTCTTTTTCTTAATTTAAACTATATTTGACCGATATTTGATAATAATGGGTACGGTGCTATAATATTTGTACTGTTCCTGTCGTATGTCATATTTTCATTTTTGATGGTTGTATGGAAGAAACCGCTAGAAGCGGTAAGACCGCCAATTTGCGCATCCTTTCTTTTTCTATTGTTTGTATTATGTTTTAATGTGCAAATAAAGAATTTATTATTATTGTAGGTGAGCAACGACGAGTCGTGGACTGACGTGAACTTGAACGAGGACGGCGAACGCGGCCCCGCCACCATCACCGGCCGCACTAGAGACCACGAGGGAAATATACATGAGGGTACGTTATAAGTTGGGTAAAAATTTGTTATATAAAGTAAATGACTACTAATAAAAGCCTTTACTTATGCCTGTTAAATGTTAGGCTTCAGTCTCGAAATCAGCGGGCAGCGGGTGACGCCGGCGGCGGCTGCCCACTGATTTTGAGACTGAAGCCTTAAGCTTTCTACAGGCGGTAAACATAAGACCACACATTTTACAAAATATATCGCAACTCAGCCGTGTTATTGAAAGCAAATTTCTGCAACCCAGAGACAAGTTTTAAGCATTGTGTATTAATGTTAAGTTGATTAAAGCACTTGATATATCAAGCTTTAGAAATGAAATCACAAAACATGAGCTGTCTATTACATTTGGTTAAAATGTAACTGTAATTTTGATGCTACAAATCGTATAATATCTTAATTGCCTATTTTTTTTCATTTCAGATATAGACAAACAAATTCACATGAGGAACTCAGAACATCACCATGCGCTGCAGCGAAACCAGAATAGAAACCTGCAAACAGCTCAGCGACATTTACATCCAGTAAGTTATTAGTTACGACAATTTTCTTTTATCCTACTTAATTACGTCGTATGTACACTAAGTTACTCACAAAAGCTTAATAGATACTTGGTGCCTTAACCTTTACGAAATACTATCTATAAGTGACATAATAATATGTTACCTGATATGTTGTCAAAATTATTTTCAACGGACGGGATGAGGACACAACTAACCACTTAGGATACTGACTTAGTAACAAAACATAAGTTGTACAAAATGATTAATGGAACGACTCAATAATTTCAGGACAACGAGACACTAGCCGGTTTGAGTATGAGCGCGGGCTTGGCTGCGGGCAGCGCTGAGGGCGCGTCGCGAGAGGCCTCCCTCACGCACAAGCTTGAGACAGCCCTGGGACCTGTCTGTCCGCTGCTCCGAGAGATCATGCTGGACTTCGCACCCTTCCTCGCGAAGACCCTTGTTGGGAGTCACGGACAGGAGTTGCTTATGGAAGGTATGTAGAGCATGTTTTAGAATCATAGATTACGGTAGTCTCGCTCATAAAATTTGAAATTAGGACAATGCTATTTTAGCTTTGAGTTGCGCATAGATATTATATCGTTGTCTTGTTTCCGCAAGTTCGCAATTGGCCCGCGATAATAATGTTTAGTTTGCAAGTAAAAGATATAAATAGCATAAAGAGACCGCACTATAAATTAATGCAAGCTGCAATAATTAAATATTTTTGAAGTTAACCTTGCCAATTTGTCCTCCATTCTTACATCTCTAGAAAATAAGTCGCAACATTATTTCCATTTCAGGTCTCCAAACGTTCAAAACGAGTACCTCAGTGGTAGAGCTTGTGATGCTGCTATGCTCGCAGGAGTGGCAGAACTCGCTACAGAAGCACGCTGGTCTGGCGTTCATAGAGCTCATCAATGAGGGCCGGCTGCTGTCACACGCCATGCGAGACCACATCGTCAGAGTTGCTAATGAAGCTGAGTTTATACTGAATAGGATGAGAGCTGATGACGTACTGAAACATGCCGATTTTGAGGTATGGATTATAATTTTATAAAAATTTGTTAACATATTTTCATTATTGTTAAATCCCAGTACGTAGTTATCGTGTAAACACTTTGTTTTATGAGGAGAGTAAACCGGGTAGTTCGTCAACGTATTTGCATACTCGTATTATCACTTTCTGTTAAAACATTGCGCGTTGGATGCCAGAGCGAAATAATCGGCCAAGTGCGAGTTGGACTCGCCCATGAAGGGTTCCGCAGCAGCAATTAGGTTTATTTTTATGAAATTAAAAGGTTTTTGATTTATTTTATTTTAATATCCATAGAAGCGTCCATACATATTATTTCAGTTGATTTAATGAAAGTTAAATTAAGGTTTACCATTTATGACGTATAAAAAAAACTACTTGCTAGATTTCGTTGAAACCAATTTTCGTTGGTAGTTTTTATAGTAAAGTACATCATATATTTTTTTAGACTTATCATGCCCCTACTTTAGAAGTAAGAGGGGGGGGACACACATTTTAGCAGTTTGGAAGAGTCTTTCTCGCAAACTATTCAGGTTAGAAAAAAATGATATTAGAAACCAAATAAATTATTATTATTATTATTATTATTTTAACCTCAATATGATTTTTGGAGACCTGTCCATAGATACCCCACACGCATAGGTTAGATGAAAAAAAAAATTTTTTTATTCAGGTGTACCTATAGGGACCCCTAAAATTTTTAATAATTTTTCCATTATTGTATCAAAATCTTAATGCGGTTCACAGACTACATCTATTTACCAAATTTCAATAGTATAACTCTTATAGTTTCGGAGAAAAGTGGCTGTGACATACGGACGGACAGACAGACAGACAGACAAGACGAATCTATAAGGGTTCCGTTTTTTGCCATTTGGCTACGGAACCCTAAAAATGAGCATATCCGTTTGGGCTGTGTCCGCATCGGCAACATAATATTGTACGTCGGCAACATAATACTGATTAACTCTGTGGCTCAGTGGTTGAGCGGCTTGTCAGCGCTCAAGCCGGGGATCGCGGTTTCGAGTCCCGCCGACGGAACAAAAAAAGTTTCGTATGTTCCTGGGTCATGGATGTGTATTAAATATGTGTATCATATTATAATAAAAATCTTAAATATATGTATAGTATTAAAAGTTTTAAATATATGTCCGTTGTCTGGTACCCGTAACACAAGTCCTTCAAGACCAAGTTCCAATTTTTAACACAAAAAATCTACGAATAATAAAAACTTAGGAAACGTAATTCCCATACTTCAACCGTTTTGAATTTGGTTCCTTTTCGCACACTAAAATATGGCAATAGCAACGAAACACTAACATTCAAATTTACGAAATAAAGCCGTTGACAATAATTGTCACTTCTATAATACACAAAATTGTGTACCGAATACATGCATAAATTATGCATGTATTCGGTACTCATTTTGTAGACTTGTGGAACAAATTTTTTGACACAGTTACTTCCTTCCTTAGTTTTTATTATTCGTAGCAAAAAATCTATAATCTTATGATTTAAAATTAACTTTTTCCTGTTTCCAGTGTCTATGCGCGACGACGAGCGCGGAGCGCGCGGAGGAGGAGCGCACGTGCGAGCGACTGATCGCCGCGGCGCGACGCCGCGACCAGGCGTCAGCTGCTAGATTACTAGACAAGCTACAACACGCTGCTGCTGCTAGAGCCGGGTAATTACCATTTAGAAACTACTAGATGACGCCCGTAACTCCGTTACGTTAAAATTCGTTTATCGCGTGGAACCACACATTTTTCCGAAACAACAACAGCTATCCTATGTCTTTTTAACAACTAACTATCCGTCTCTCAAAATATCTCCATAATACTAAATTGCATCTAAATCGCTTCAGCTGCTTGAACTTATCGAGGTAATAGACAGACAGACACATCGTATCGTGTTTATAATATTAGTAATATTAGTAAGGATAAGAGCGAAATGAAATTGCTTCGGCAATGTTCTAACACTACTCACGACATAGCCGAGTTGTACACATTCTTAAACAGGTGGTTTTGAATCACAAGACTTTATTCTTTTGTAAATAAAAATAAATAAAATCAAATTTAAATTTCATTTCAATTTCATTTAAATTTCATTCAATAAGTAAAGACCTCTTAAGAGGTCTTTACTTATTGAATGCATCTTATTTACATTTTGATACTTAAACCACAGTGCCGGCGAAAGCGGTGGTCACTGGAAATTGGACTCGTGGGAGGACGACGCGCGGCGAAGACGGCGGTTGGTGCCGGATGCCCGCGCCCGCCGCGCTGCCGCTGCGCCGCGTCCGCCAGCACATACGCCACCACATGACGCTATACTACAGGTAATATACCACGTATGCATGCTCTGTGTCACTTTTGTATCTTTATTTACAATATTATTCTAAATTATTAAAAATAAAATATAATGTCCGCGTCGATTTTGGTGTCCAAACCAGCGACGTAGGAGTGATTCCATGGTTCCCAAGTGTGGGCTTAGCACACTCCACCATTGCTTTCGTAATCTAGTAAAACGGATGATCAAATGCCGATTGCCGAAATCGACACGACTGGTGAGAGATCAGGCGCGAACCGACTTAATAAATGCCTATCTGATAGCCTTATCAAAGTTGGTTTGTTTCTCAACGACCTTCTAGTCCGAGAGCCGAGCTTTAAAAACCTAACACACTAGACTAATAAGTTGTTTTACTCCAATAAGACCTTGCTTGTCAAGATTTATCTCACGATAATTATTTGGAATATTTTCCATACGTGGTTCCAGGCGACGGAGGAGTTGCACGCTCGCATCGCGCAGGCGGGGGGCGGGGCGCAGCTGCCGTCGCTTCCGCCCGAGCTGCTCGATGACGCTGAACTGCTGCTGGACGAGCGGGACGCTGATCAGGAGCTACCCGGTAAACCAATTGACTGTATTTTGATTTGAAGTAAAATTCTTATTGGAAATGTTTTTAAGACAGCCGGAGAGAATTAGTTCGGAACACAAACTGATGTCACTTATCAAGACGTATAGTATTTTTTTTTTAAATGTTAAGTTCAGTGAATAAAATGTTATTGGTGGTCGTCGAATATTATATTTATGTAGCTTTACTAGTTTTTTTGTCAGTTTAACATATTGTTATTTATGGAAGCAACATCAACATTTCAAATATTTGCTATTATTTTTAGCCAGGAAGTTCCAGGTAAAAAAACCGGCCAAGTGCGTGTCGGGCCACGCGCAAATAGGGTTCCGTAGTACCGCTAGTTTTGATTTTTTTAATGGTCAATTAATGTACATTTATAACGTGTTTTATACTACTAACAACATCATTTCAGTTACGTTTAAAGGAATTTGAACAAAAAGTTCCTTTATACTTCTTCGAATACATTTTTTTTTAGTTGATCGACTATTACTCAATAACTTATGAGGTGTTCTTAGCCGTGATAGTTTTCCTTTTTAATTCAGCATATTTCCTACTCCCGTGAATTTTTTCACATTTCCAGAAGCAACCGTTTAGCTGGTAGAAGGGGGAGACACTAGACTCTAACGATTTTTTCCACTTTAAAACTTCAAATTTCACAAATGGATCCCTCAATCGGAAAATGATCTTTGAATACTCGTAATATTTTAATAAAACTATCCAACGACACCCCACACGAAAAAAAAATTCATCCTCGCTTGATGTGTAAAAAAATTTTTTTAAAGATCTTATATACCATTTTGTCGGCATCATTCACATGTGCATTCATGCCGAATTACAGCTTTGTAGGTCCTATAGTATCTGAGCAAAACCGCGGACAGACAGACGGAAGGACGGACGGACGGACAGACCGAAACTATAAGGGTTCCTTGTTGACTACGGAACCCTAAAGAATTGTGCGTGTGTGTTTATGTGTGTGTGTGTGTGTGTGTGTGTGTGTGTGTGTGTGTGTGTGTGTGTCTGAATAAATTACTACTGTTCGCTTACATTCTTGTCTTATAACGTTCCTCCCGCTCACATCTTACTTTAAAAAACCGGCCAAGTGCGAGTTGGACTCGCTCATGAAGGGTTCCGCAGCAGCAATAAGGTTTATTTTTATGAAATTAAAAGGTTTTTGATTTATTTTTATATTTCAGTTGATTTAATGAAAGTTAAATTAAGTTTACCATTTATGACGTATAAAAAAAACTACTTGTTAGATTTCCTTCAAACCAATTTTCGTTGGTAGTTTTTATAGTAAAGTACATCATATATTTTTTTTAGACTTATCATGCCCCTACTTTAGAAGTTAGAGGGGGGGACACACATTTTAGCACTTTGGAAGAGTCTCTCTCGCAAACTATTCAGGTTAGAAAAAAATTATATTAGAAACCTCAATATGATTTTTGAAGACCTATCCATAGATACCCCACACGCATAGGTTAGATGAAAAAAAAAATTTTTTTTGATTCAGTTGTACCTATGGGGACCCCTAAAATTTTTAATAATTTTTCCATTATTGTATCAAAATCTTAATGCGGTTCACCGACTACATCTACTTACCAAATTTCAATAGTAAAGCTCTTATAGTTTCGGAGAATAGTGGCTGTGACATACGGACGGACAGACAGACAGACAGACATGACGAATCTATAAGGGTTCCGTTTTTTGCCATTTGGCTACGGAACCTTAAAATCCATTCAATAATAATTATTGTAGGTCCCAAGTCTGCATATTTTGAAAATGAAATTAAACCAATGATAAAATATAAACCGGTATTTGTGATTACCACTGTTGATCCAAGCTACTCAGAATCACAGTGGTGGTAATATCTGGCATAATTCGCTAAACACACTCCAACTCACATACCAGGTCCCGTGAACATCAGTACGAAGGCGAAGCTGGTGGCTCCGGGGCTGGTGGCGCCGGGCACCGTGTCGCTGACCTCCACGGAGCTGTACTTCGAGGTGGACGAGGACGACCCCGAGTATAAGAAGATTGACCCTGAGGTAAGAGATTTTTGTTGGCTCGCTGGCCATTCGCGGAGGTCTTGATGTTCCCGTGGCCTTGGCAAGGACGGTGCTGTTGGAGTACCGCTGAGTTTTACTGGTTAGGGCTGTGTCTTTTTACCATCCTTTAGGGCACAGTGAGTGCTACATAACCGCGGTAGGAGTCTCTAATCCCCCGCGGAATACAGAACGGTATTTACCGTTGGGCATATTTAAGAAAAACCATTGAACTTGATTTAGGGAAAACACATAAGAAAAGGTATTACTGTTAAACATCTGAAAGTTCGTTGGACATATTTTGAGTTGTCGAAACATTTTAATTTCACATTAGAGGGTAGGTCACGCGATATTTGGCTACAAGATATTATGACTTATACTTTTGTCTACATCCCTGGAGCAAGCTTCTGGTTTTCTTATATTGAATGAATATTATGATATAGGCTAAACTAGAAGCGACGAGAGAGCTCTGTCTCACTCTTCGAGAATGTTTATGTTTTGAAATATTTATAAGGATTTACATAAGAAATACGATGTACTAGGTAAAAGAGGTCTTATCTTAGAAAGATGTGTACAAATAAGAAATACCATTCTACTTTTTATAGTATTATTTATTTATTTAGCATGTGTTGCTTATACCTCATATAAAATACTACTTCTCATAGGCCACGGCTAACATAAACGAATGGCTAGTTATTGGGTGTCGTTAAATCCTTGAATGCCTAATTAAAATATTACCTTAAAGCGAATAAATACACCCTTCATTGGAGTTTACTGTTGAATATTAAGTTGTAAAACAGAACCAATAAAATTATAATTAACGATTATCTATTAGTTTTAAGTGAAACTATTTATATTGTGGCGACGTCGACGTTAATTGCCGATGTGACCGTTATATACGATATAGCGACGGTAATAATGTTTTATTGAACATTTATTAGATAACCTTTATTAGGGCGAAGATTGATGCGTGGTTTTACCCTAATATCGATACTTTGAAACGAAATTGATTTCGAATAAGGTGCGACGTTGGTCCTTTGTTCGGTAATTTATTAGAGCCTGTTATTTGTTTTTGAGTAGTAAAGGCAAAATTATGATACCTGCCACCCGGGCGAACGTCGGACGTGAATCGATGGGGCCGATCTAAATAATGTTTTGTTTTGTGCGCGTTAGAGTTTATATTTAGTCGTGATTTGGGGGCGTTTGGGACACTATTGTCGGGTAGAGGTACGGATAGGCTGTATAGGCGTGTAATATAGGCGGGTAACCGAATATGAGGCACTTTAACAGTCACACAATGCAGCCCCGCGGCGCGGCGCGGCGGTGCGGCGCGGCGGCGCGCTGGCCCGGGAGGCGCCACGATAGTGATGTACGACCGACTCGTAATTTATCGATGCCCATAATTTATTACAATCAATAATCGTTAAAATTAATTACACACGTATTTAGGGTTGAGTGTAAACCTGTTACATAATTAAAGAGGCTTTCCATATTTTTACTCAGATTTTTTATCGTATCACAGGGATTTTTAATTGCAACAGATAAAAGTAGATTAATATTAATAATTAAGTATCGCTTAAGCCTTTCTGCAAGATAATAAACTTAAAGTTTCGTTACTTTTCATAATATCAATTTATTAATTATAAATTAGGAATATTACAAAATACCTAAAGTAGTTAAAGTCGAGTAAAGTTATAACTACGGGAAGGCAATATGAATCATCTTGTCGAATCAAATTTACGCAGAGTAAGTGACTATTATCTTTTGATGAGGACCTACAATATCTCACAAGCGTCTCGAACGCTTGTAAGATGTTGTAGGTAGCCAACAGGCGTTTGTTTGAAATTGAGACGTTGACAATAAATTTGCGGCTTCAGATCTCGTTTTAAATTTGTTACTAATATAACCTGAATCGATAAGTGGGTCCGCATGCCTATTTCTCAGCGGTGTGTGGCTCGAAGGCTCAGGGTCGGACAGCAGGACAAAGGCGCCCCGCGGTGAATACGGCGGATTAAGAGGAAGGGGCGCTGACCCCGCCGCCCGCGCTCCGCCCCACCCCACCTCGCGCCGCACCAGCGTGCATATCCGCGAATGCGACACGTGATTTCCTAGAATGAACTTGTTTAGATAATAGTTAAAATTAAAAATTAAAAGATATCGCATCTGTCATTCTTCGTATGTTTAATAAAGGGTAAACTTAAAACCCAGAATCGTACAAGTGGACCCCAGTAACTAAAATCAAGATGTTTTTTCGAACCTAGTAAACTCATCCTCATATTATTATGTCATTAATACTTACAAGCATAGATTTCTTAATTTCTCTCGTGGTTCTTAAATTCAAGCGCAATTATCAGAAATTAACTAAGCTTACAAACTATTTATCTATAACAATCGAAACCTTTGCCATACACAATATTTAGTAAGCCACATCCCACTGATAAGTTGATGGGGGCAAAACATCGTTAATGTTGTGTAAATATCATCAATCAATAAATCTGCTTCTTTTTTGGGATTTTATTGCGATCGTCTTTATTTTTTGCACAGCTTAATTATAATAATTAATGGTAGTTTTTCTACTGGAAACTTATAGCATTAGTTGGTAGGGGTTCTCCTAATTTATTGTATTAGAAATGTCATATGAAATTATCAACTTTTTAAATAAAATCCGGTTTATGATATAGAATATTAAGAAGAACGCTTACAGCTAGTGAAGCTAATAAGAACGTATTCGTCGATAATAAAGTAATAATTTCCAATCTTAAATCCATTATAATAATTCAATTATTTTATCTAAACTACATTTGGTTGAGTATTGTTGTGGCGGGTCTGGGCTAGGCGATATTTCACCTAATATTATGATTAGTATGGCCAGGGGCAATATTTGCTAAGCTGTCGAAATGTAATAAATATATTGTTCGGTGCCTGAAGGTGTGTCCACGTCATAAGAGTTAGCGATTGTTGGGGCTTGTGAGCAAAAATGGCGTTCAATTGAAGCCTTCACATGAATTATTTTCTGTCTGAAAGTGATTTACTTAATGTTCGGAACCTTGAGCGAATTTCCTATAATTACGTATTAGTTCTTTCAAATACATCAATACATATTTGTAATTGGATTTTTATAAAAAAAACTTAAACCTTACCTCGTACCTACCTTACGTTAAGTGTAACCTCGACACGGTGGGTGAATAAAAAATATACATTTAGAAGAGATTACAATATCATGAGACATTATATTTAAATATTTACCCAATATAAAAAAAATATTCAGTAAAGCAAATCAAACTCTAATTCCATAATTGCATGAGTATAATAAATATAGGGAAGTATTAAAAATTAAACCATGAACGCTATCGCTTGTAGTCTTCGCCCGCACGTTATTATCTCAACTGTATTCGAAGATATTATTTACTGCGACCAATTCGAACGTTTTCTGAGATGGTAAATTGAATTCGTAATGGGGCATTTTATTTGTTTATGCTAATGTGTGCCTTTAATCACGTGAGCACAGGACGGACAGACGGTACAAACATTTTTCGAATTTCTGATTCTACTATGCATTCACTCTACACTTTCCTAGAGAAATGCTAAGCTGATTTAGATATTACTAGCGACCCGCCCCGGCTTCGCACGGGCATAAAATATATAGCCACTGAAAAAATTATTAAAATCGATTCAGCAGTTTTGATTTATATTCATTATTACTACCCGTGGCCCACACTGGTCGGTACCGCCGCAAAAGCTACGTCTCGCAATTTTTAAATATGTAATATCTTCGAAAATATTTAATTAAATCATATGCTGTAAAAGGCCATATAGATCTATATTAAATCAACAATGTATTTAAAGTGTTTAATTGAATAAGGATTAATGCCGTATTGGTTAAAATCGAATCGAAAATTAGCCATCATTTGTCGTAAAAAGTAAGTGACAAAAAAATGTTATTGTGGGATATTATCCATAAGAGATAGACATAGGTATACCATCGCGGAGTTTTCTGTAGACCTTTTCATTGTGTACAATACTTGGTACATTATTTTGATAAATATCGTAGGGTTCAGCCTGCGTTTGCAATGTAAGCGGAAAAAATGTAATTATTTACAACATCACATTAGAAACCCCAATAATAACAGTATATCTCCACTATTTAATGAATGTTATTATACTTATAAACATTCCTCTTGAATAGTGATGAGTAAAGCAAGACCAATACCAAGACTCGACCAGTCTTGGTCTTGGTCTTGGTCTTGCTTGTGCAGTTTTGTGTTTTAGGGGTCCCCATAGGTACAACTGAAACAAAAAAAAAATCATCTAACCTATGCGTGTCTCTATGGATAAGTCTTTAAAATCATATTGAGATTTCTAATATCATTTTTTTTTTTCTAACCTGAATAGTTTGCGAGAGAGACTCTTCCAAAGTGGTAAAATGTGTGTCGTCCCCCTCTAACTTCTAAACTGGGGCATGATAAGTCTAAAAAAAATATTATACTTATGATGTACATTACTATAAAAATAAACCTTATTGCTGCTGCGGAACCCTCCATGGGTGGTGCGAGCCCAACTCGCACTTGGCCGATTTATTTTATTTTTTAAAATCCGGATTTTCGGATTCTCTCTAGGTTGGAAGATCTTCCTTTTCGGCCGCCACGTATATTATTCCCAAATTTTTACTTTAAATGGTTACATAATCAAAGGGTAAAAACGGGACCCAATTACTTACACATCGCTGCCTGTTCGTCTGCCTGTTTCCAGGCTGTATCACAAGAACTTGAATTCATGTTAAGTATATTGTTATAAATATTTTATCTCATATTATAGTCACTGCGACTAAGTAAAAATTTTTAGTCTTGCATAGTCGGTCTTGGTCTTGGACCTGTTCTTGCTCACCTAGTCTTGGTCTTGGTCTTGCTAGTCTTAAGACTAAGACTGCAAGACCAAGACCAATTTTGCTCATCACTACTCTTGAATCACTCTATCTATTAAAGAAAACCGCATCCAAATCCGTTGCGTAGTTTTAAAGATTAAAGGGAACAAAGAGATATGAGGGAAAAGAGTGACTTTGTTTATATGTAGTGATGTAGAGTTGTAGTAGTTCCTTATTTGAAAGATACCCAGCCTAGACAAGAAACGTTTTGCGCTTTTTTTTTATAGTCCAATGAAGTCGTTTTCAATCAGTTACAATTAGGCAGGTTATACTTAGCTTTCACTTTAGAGACTCATTTCAATTTTTAAATGATCCATCACCATTAGGGATCGGATGATAAATGCCGAAAAAAGTGCTGGTTAGACCCTGGGATGTCCATTTTGTTTCCATTATATTCCCACGTCATCGATGCCAACCCGCTGTCATAAATAAACACATTACGTCACTGTGACAGCTCCTGGTATACCTGACACGTGTCATCGTTATGTAAGATTTATTACGCCGGGTCACCACTCAAATTTAAACCCTAAATACACGACGTAAAAGTCGAATGTCTCTTATAAAAGTTTTGGTAAGTTCGTTTGTGTTTTTCTACTCGACAAGGCATATGGTGCCTACCTGTCGTATCTGTATTATGCTTTGATTGATTTTAGGATTTGATAATGCGATTTTTTTAAATAATTAATGTCGATATCCTTTTAAGGACCTATTTAAATTGTATTTTCGTGTATTTTGAAACTATAAACATAAAACATGTAGCTGAAAACTTTAGTGTTATATTAATGGATTTATACTTGAGTTAGTGCAATTACACAATAAATTATATATTTAAATATTTATTTCAATCCTTAACTTTTTCTTTGTCAAAATATACTTTTTTCAAAATATAATGGATTTTGAATTTTCGGACATATTTTCATAATCTAGTCTTTGTAATCTAAAATATGGAGGTACCGAAAGTTAATTAGAACTAGATGTCTTATCCATACTCTATCGTCGCTGGTACGTACCTACTTCAAGTTGGTCCGTCAGTGGCGATTTCTATTTATGATTAGTGTAGGTTGCAGCGAAGAATTTAGGCGCCAGACCGGGAGATAACCACCCGCAGAGAGTTTCTATCGACCGATTCATCGGCGCATCTATATTCGATAACGTTGTTTCCGTGTCCCATCACTATACAAGTTGACGTGATATAATATTTAAGTAAGTTTTTTTTTTATTACATAAAATTACAGGTCTGCAGGTACAGATAAAATAGGTTGCTGTTAATTAGAAGAGCTATGTTACTCCAATTGTAATTCTTATAGGACGTTAAACGCTGTACATCTAGTACGTCTCATTGTGCTATTATGCTCAACAATCATTAATATGACGTATTCCTCTCTATACAAAAATCATCAGTCAAAATAAACAAATCCATAAATAGGGGTGATATGTTTTTAATTTAGTTTTGACATAAGGAAACAAATAAATCAGGGGAGCGAAATAAATCAAAATTGCTTTATAATTAGTCACCAGACGTACATATAATTACCAGGCTCGCATACCACAGTGGGAGTTCCGAATATTTGAAGCATCCGGGCGAAACCCGAGGGTGCTGTAGAAGTTCTAATTGCTGCCAATGGAGCAGTAAAAGTGGGACGGAACCGAGATGCTTCTAATTGAAAGTATGCGCCGCAAAAAATGTCGTTTGAATATGTTTCTATTTAGAGAGGAAGTATGGTGGTCCCTTGGGTGACACGTTTGGGGATTGGGATCTTCCGGGTTCTTTGTATTATTTTAAATGTCTCATAAGATTTTTAGTATAATTATTGAAACGTATGGTTAATTTTTTTATTTAAACAAACAAAATATCCAAACGCTAAGTATTCCGTTCGCATTTGCTATTGAAAGAAGCCATTAAGGAATCTTATTTAATACAAATATACCTCATTTAGCGATGGAAATATAAAATTCTATTTAAGTATGAGGCTTCATGCCAAACCTTTTACGAACCTTATACTATCTTGCATTCTGATGTATTACAGAGTGACCACGCTCTCTAATGTTGTGAGGACTTTTCGTTTTCCTGAATATTAAGAATTAATTAAGGTACAATGCCATATCATGTTTCTGAGAAATGTTTAAAAAAACAACAATGTTTAATACAAATTGCGTCAAACTTTTATTTCAAGTCACAATGACTTGTTGCGACTTGCGAATCATGGCCACATTAACGAAGCCTTGTTTTGTTTGTCCTAGTCTACTTGCGCCAGTCTGGGTAAGCTTTTTGTTAACCGCATTCTAAAAGAAGGATGCCCCTTTAAATGATGTTTAAACCCTTAGTTATATATCTTGTTTTCTCCCTTCTTTTCTGTATATTTTAGTTCTTCGTATTTAAGAAATAAAGACAAGCTATGACTCAAATGATTATTCCAGATTACAGCAAGTAGGTACGATTATGATTAGGTTTCTAACATGGATTGTACGGATACCCTACACCAAGTGCAATATTTGTAAAGTATAGGCGCCAGCATTGGTGCACGTAGTAACTCGAACAAAAAATACAATGGCCGATAAGCGACGGGCGAGCAATATCAAAATAAAGTCATCTTGCTACGTGAGCCGAAAGACAGAACACGAACGAATCAATGTCTAATATTCTTGGAAGTTATGGTCGTAATAAGGCTAATGGTTTGGAAATTTAGCATTCCTCTGCGTGTAATACGTGGTTTCTAAGAATTGCGAACTCGTATGTGATTCACACGTACAAATAAGAAATTTTATTACTAATAAATAATAATATGTATACCTCTACATTTAAAGACTGAATCTCTTAGAGTTCACGTTCACGGTTTAAGCATTTTGACCATAATATCTACAGTTTTGTTTTTACTATAACTTTGTGTTCCAATTTTCCTTATCACCTAAGATTCTATTTGTCTCTCGGTACCTACCTGTGATATTAACCTACCACTCGCCGTTAGATCGGACTGGGGGATCATAAACGCGAGTACCGTTGTAAAGGTAAATTACTCGGTTAAAACAAAATTTGCGCGAACGCGTGCTCGCCCCGGGCAGCTCGCGGGTGGGCCCGCTCGTTTCCACTAAAGACCTCCTGTCAATATATGACAGCCTAGTGATATCGAGTTTCACCTATTCGCTTAGAAATAGGTCTACTCGAAGACCAATTTCTGTATCATACCCATTGATGATAAAATATGCTATCAATTTTACTCTAATATTTTCTGATCGCTTTATTCTTGTAAAATTTGCAATAATATTAAATTGCAAGTTCAAAAAAGATACCCACCTCGGGTTTTTGCAAAAAACCGAGCCAAACTTTTTTTAGTTCATAACCTACCTGCTTCTAACTGGTATGTCAATGCTCATTAGTATTTAGTACTAAACGGTAGTTAATAGCTTCTGTTTAAGGTTTCTCCAATCGCTGAATGTAATTAGCCGCTTCTTTTGAAGTATGATTGAAGTCGGGTTCTTATTAACCATTTCTAAGTGTACTCTTTCGGTATTACTATCCTGCGCTCATAGAGCATCATTAGTCAATATTAAAACTGGCTACCGTTAATATCTTTCGAAAGTACAAACATAAATAATGTTAGGAATCAATAATATGCTGCTCATAATCATAAAATTATGCACGAGGTTGTCGGTAACGGTAAATGATATACGTATTTAGTTATTTATTGGTTACATTTAATCATCAGTTGAAGTTAAAACTGCACGCCATAATTGAATTGGAGAGTGAAATTTTAGCACACATAAAGTAAAATATACTCTAGTCTCTACAGTGCCATCACAAAATATATTATAGACAATAGGATAACTCGGTTTTTTTTTTCAATTCTTGAATTAAAATTCGTGCGTTAGGAAGCTCAGAAAATTTCCGAGGTCCTTGTCATAGAACCTACGCTTAAGTTAGCTGGTACCGACTTCAAACGGATGTAGATTGGGCACAGAAATAGTTGAAGTGTAGGTGTATTCTGAAAAAGGCTAATAAAGAAAAATTCTAGTGAAAAATTAGAATTATTTGATTCTTTTTATTAGGATTCCGTAGCCAAATGGTAAAAAACGGAACCCTTATAGATTCGTTATGTCTGTCTGTCTGTCTGTCTGTCTGTCCGTCCGTATGTCACAGCCACTTTTATCCGAAACTATAAGAGCTATACTATTGAAACTTGGTAAGTAGATGTAGTCTGTAAACCGCATTAAGATTTTGATACAATAATGGAAAAATTATTAAAAATTTTAGGGGTCCCCATAGGTACAACTGAATCAAAAAATATATTTTTTCCATCTAACCTATGCGTGTGGGGTATCTATGGATAGGTCTTCAAAAATGCTATTGAAGTTTCTGATATCATTTTTTTCTCACTTGAATAGTTTGCGAGAGAGACTCTTCCAAAGTGGTAAAATGTGTTTTCCCCTTACCCTCTAACTTCTAAAGTAGGGGCATGACAAGTCTAAAAAAATATGATGTACATTACTATAAAAACTACCAACGAAAATTGGTTTGAACGAGATCTAGCAAGTAGTTTTTTTATACGTCACAAATGGTAAACCTTAATTAACTTTCATTAAATCAACTTAAATATAAAAATAAATCAAAAACCTTTTAATTTCATAAAAATAAACCTTATTGTTGCTGCGGAACCCTTCATGGGCGTGTCCAACTCGCACTTGGCCGGTTTTTTAGATCATTTTCAAAGAATATTACTATTGTTTTTGGAAGTAGGGTTCAATTTTTGTTAAAAATAATCATTCTGACATCTAAAGTTATCCAAAAACAACCTTTATATAAGTGCTTCCGCGCAAATTGGCTGAAGATGGTCTAGACTTTAGATACTTTGATGTATGTCACTGTGTGATTACTGATTACTGAACAATTATTATACTGTGTATATTCCAAAATATATGTCCAGTTTATTCAATACATAAAAATAGGGAATAATAGAACACGTCAAAATAACAATTTACCAATGTAAATTTTATTAATTCATACTTAAATACTAAAATATTCTGTACCTTACTACGTAGCCTTCGTATAATGTTATAAATCAATCGTATTATTTAAATTTCGCTAACAATGACACATTTTGATTTTATTATAGAGTCAATTACATCGTAGGACGTTTTAATAACTTAATATAAATTAAACATATTATGTTATAAAATATGTTTTATGTATTATAATCACGCCCGACTATGGGCGTGGGTGTAATAATATTTATTATTATGGATTAGGTGTAAGCTTTTGTTGCTTAAGTCCGGTCACCGGATAGAGAGAAATTCGTCCATTGACCTATATCTGCTTGTCTCTATCACAATTCACACGCATACAATATTGGTAGCGTCCAGCTCTACGTGTACCTACTCATCTCAGCTTTACGTGTGGCTGAAATCGCGGTTCCAACAGTCTCGGGTGCGAAATAAAGAAGCAGCTATGGTTCAATGACCGAATTTCTCTCTACCTGACGACCGAACTTCTCAATAACAAATAACAACATTATGATTTCGCTATAACAATATGAAAATCAATATTTCAAATATTATTTACGTTTCCATTTTCAAAGATTTACGCCAGTCGCCAACATACTTGTTCGATCAGCGAACTAATGAGTTTGCTACATTTTTAGGGTTCCGTAGTCAACAAGGAACCCTTATAGTTTCGGTCTGTCCGTCCGTCTGTCTGTCTGTCCGCGGTTTCGCTCAGAGACTATAGGGCCTACAAAGCCATAATTCGGCATAAATGCACATATTAATGATGCTGACAAAATGGTATATAAAATCTTACAAAAAAAATATATGATCCCTACACATCAAGCGGGGATGTTTTTTTTTTCGCGTCCACCCCACCGTGTGGGACGTGTCGTTGGATAGGTTTTTTAAAGATATTACGAGTATTTAAAGATCAATTTCCGATTTAGGGATCCATTTGTGAAATATGAAGTTTTAAAGTGGAAAAAATATAGAAATGTGAAAAAATTCACGGGAGTAGGAAATATGCTGAATTTAAAAGGAAAACTATCACGGCTAAGAAGATTTCATAACTTATTGAGTAATAGTCGATCAACAAAAAAAAGTATTCGGAGAAGTATAAAGGAACTTTTCTGTAAGCTGTAACTGAGATGATGTTGTTAGTAGTGTAAAACACGTTATAAATAATGGGCTACTACGGAACCCTATATTGCGCGTGGCCCGATACGCACTTGGCCGGTTTTTCTCTTTTAAATTGGGGAAACCGCTGTGTTCATACTCATTAAACTCGTATGTATCAATATTTACGTTAGGCCAATCATTCCTTATTATTATGGCTAGATAATTGGCTGTACGGCATAATATAATACCTCCAATAAAAGTTCTATACAAGTTTACAGTGTGCGCTGTAAATGCGAGTCTTGTTAGGTACTCATCGCGCCTTAGGGCTGCCATCCGTTCGCATTTTCCCGTATTTGTCTAGTTAGAAGGGCATCCGAGTGAGTCCGCTCATGTATAAAATGTCCGGATTTAAAAATAGTTTTTTTAAGACACTGTTCTTATTTTTTTTATTTTCATTTCCTTTTTAGCGTGAAAGATAGTCCTGGTTTTAGACTGTTATGTTCGGGTTTTGATTTGTCATGTCCTTGTTAGAACGAAGTTCCTTATCGCGCGTTGCGCCTTGCGGGGGCTAGACGGAAAAAGTTGTAACGACACTTTTTTATTAGTACCTGCATAGTAGGGGCAGAGAGCGTTGATAGTTTATTATTAATTTTTTTTTATATTGAATCTTATATACTGTTAGACAAATAATACACGGCCAGTCTGTCATCATTTGACTTAATTAATCTGAGACTGTCGCAGGAATCGTCTAAAAAATAATAAAGTTAATATTTTGACAACAGAATATCAATAGAAAAGCGTTGAAATTTGAAACTTATAATTTTTTTTCTTTTTTTTTTTAGTGTATACAAGTTTTTTGTACATAAGAAATAATAAACTGGAACTTCGTTCCATCCGGGTGTCCCTTGACACCTCTCAAGTTTTTTCTTCAAATGTCTATGGTGGCAACCCTACTGGCTGTCTAAAATATTAGTTTACCAGATGTCCCGCGCGACTTCGCCCGCGTAAATTAGGAATTTTACGGAAACCGTACATTTTCCAGCAAAAAAATAGCTTATGTCCATGTAGCGTATGTTCACGTGGTCTACTTTATATCTCTATACCAAATAACATAAAAAATGCTCCAGTAGTTCGTGAGATAAACCCCTTCTAATAATTTTACTCGTTTTTTTCCACATTTTTCTCTGTTTCTTCGGTCCTATTAGTTTTAGCGTGATAATATAATATAGCCTATTGCCTTCCTCGATAAATGAGCTATCTAATACTGAATTTTATTTTTAAATCGGACCAGTAGTTCCTGACATTAGCGCGTTCAAACATACAAACAAACTCTTTAGGCTTATAATATTAAATATGGATTTTTTTAATCGCTTGACAAACTCGAGTCACGATCTAAAAGACTATGAAAAGTACCAATAATAGGGTCATAATAGGTTCATGATCATGGAACGATGCATGGTATAATATGGTAGTGATGATGACGATGATGAATATAATTTGCATAGTAGCATATGCTTTCCGTTCTTAAAACAACGCCGAAACTCCTAAACTTATATCTATAAAGAATCAAGAGTTCTCTCAGCACCTTCCGAACCATGATTTACCTCGGTGCAAAATCTTACTTGTTAGTAGCATAATATTATGCTTAGAATACTTCTCACGAAACCGAAGTCACTACATGTTTCCATATAAATTTTGAGGAGTTCCCTCGATTACTAATGGATCCCTTCATCAGGTCACCACTTTTGTGAATATAGTACCAAATTGGGATGATACCCTATACACCAAAAGAAAATTTTTGAAAATCGGTTCACAAACGGCGGAGTAATCGTCGAATATAAAAAACGAACATAACACCTCCCCCATTTTAAAAGTCGGTTAAGATTATAGCCTATGTGTTATTCTAATGTATAAGCTATGTTATTGTAAAGTTTTATTAAATTCAGTAGTTTTTGCGTGAAAGAGTAACAAACATCCATACATACATCCATACAAACTTTCGCCTTTATAATATTAGTAAGATTGGTTTAAGTAATCACATTTCCGATTGTTTACTGTCGTCGTAAGTCAATTGTCCAACAATAGGCTTTATAAATTGGTGTCATCTAATATGTGTAGAAGTGTCAGATAGTTTGTGTGTTACGGCACGTTACGGTAGGAAATTATATAGTAGCTTACTTTATAACAGTTTGACACTTTTTATTTCTGAATATAAATAATCTAAAATCAAAATAACTAAAAAATCTTATAACACATTTACTTACACCAAAGCCTCAAAGGACAGCAAGTTTTGTCTCAAATTTAAGGACAAAAATAACTGTTATAAAATCACTTTGTTGTCTGTCCGTCCGTTAACAACATTTTCGACGGAGTATGTAATTTCTATAAAGCTCTATATTTTAAGCGATTGTACCAGCAAAACCACCAAATTTCTAAGTGCTGAAGGCTGTTTTTTTTTTCAGACGGAAGCCTTAGTCTATGATATAATAGGTAGAGTGATCTCTACCTATTCTATTATTATAGGTGTAGCAGTAATCTCTAAGGGCCGATTACACTCACCGAGTAGAGTGGCAAGACAGTACTCTCGGCCAAGCACTCGGTATATTTATTATGGATGTGCTTGGTCACTGTCTAGGGCACTGTCTCGCCATTCTACTCGGAGTCAGGTCAGGCCCTAAGAGCTAAAATAAGTAGATAAGAGTGGCGTTACAGAAACCCCACGTTTCCTCATCAATAAACAAATATAATAGCGACATCGAATATTTAAAATGCGAATTGTAAAATACAATATCTCATTAGTGGACAGAAATTTCCATAAACTGGTGTCGTAAATTACCCGGCGAGGACTGACAACAGCTGGCAGTCGGCGACTGATGGGCCTGATAAGGGCCTGATGGACTGTACTAACGTTAACGATATGCATTATGTATCGTATTTGAATTTCGAAGGTACTGCCACTAGTAGATTTGAATTCTGTACCTATTCAATAATATTTGGTTGATATAGGTGGCTTGGATCGAACAAGATCGTTTGGCAAAAATGGAAGGGATATGCGCAGTGTTCGGACTTCGGGTTTAGGTCTCATGAGGCGGGTACTCAAAGGAGCGGGGCGGGTGCACACGGAGTCACGCTGTTGACACAAGATATTGAGTGTTTAGGATGGTTCATGTTTCGCCGAGCGATCTTAAATTTGTGGGTGACCTATACATTCCAGAATTCATAAGTAAGATAAAACAATTGCTTTTAATCTTTTTTCCAGCACGAAGTAAAGTACAAAATAATATATTGAACCAAAAAATATAACATATTATTATTTTCTATACTTACGTAGATAAAGTGCATTAACTTTTCATTTTTACACAGTCCAAATTACCAAAACTATTAAGGAAAGATGAAAATACTGCCGGGCGTTCCACTTTTTCATTAAAGTAGCTTTATTTAATAAATTGTAGCAAATATGAAATGCGAAAATAATAAAACATGAAATGTTCCTCGTATGTAAATCAAATTACGAGTATAATTTTTATTGCTATGTATAAATACTTCATTTGCGCCGCAAAATTATCCCTTTAAAAGCTCCACATTACGCAAACTTGACGGCCTATAAACCGCTTAATAAAATTTTAACATCAATTACTTTTCCCTTTCAAAATAATTAGGCAATAATTATTTGGAGCAGGCTTTTTTGCTATTGTAATGGTGTTTATTACTATTCAAGGTTATTACTTAGAGGCGAATATAAAAACCGGCCAAGTGCGAGTTGGACAAGCCCATGAAGGGTTCCGCAGCAGCAATAAGGTTTATTTTTATGAAATTAAAAGGTTTTGATTTATTTTTATATTTCAGTTGATTTAATGAAAGTTAAATTAAGGTTTACCGTTTATGACGTATAAAAATAACTACTTGCTAGATCCCGTTCAAACCAATTTTCGTTGGTAGTTTTTATAGTAATGTACATCATATATTTTTTTAGACTTGTCATACTTTAGAAGTTAGAGGGTAGGGGGAAAACACATTTTACCACGAAGAAAGAAGAAAATTGGAAGAGTCTCTCTCGCAAACTATTCAGGTTAGAAAAAAATGATATTGGAAACCTCAATATGATTTTTGAAGACCTATCCATAGATACCCCCCACACGCATAGGTTAGATGAAAAAAAAATTTTTTTGATCCAGTTGTACCTATATGGGGACCCCTAAAATTTTTAATAATTTTTCCATTATTGTATCAAAATCTTAATGAGGTTCACATACTACATCTACTTACCAAGTTTCAATAGTATAGCTCTTATAGTTTCGGAGAAAAGTGGCTGTGACATACGGACAGACAGACAGACAGACAGACAGACAGACATGACGAATCTATAAGGGTTCCGTTTTTTGCCATTTGGCTACGAAACCCTAAAAAGCAGGTCTACCGGACGCTGCTATTGAAATAATGACAATATTTAAATGAATAATTCAGATGCTAGGATCACTGTAGTAGCAGACGTACACATCTGGTGTTTTCTAGTACACCTATCGATGCCAGCTGTTGCATTGAAAATTGCCTTCGCACGCCTAATACGCTTAATTTGACTTCCTTTAACTTTTGCAAAATTAAGAGGAACCGTATAGAAGATCCTTCGTAAAGTATTATTCTCTGAACCTCTTGTCCAGATTTGCCTTATGCTCAATACGTAATATTAAAGCTTAAACAAATATAAACTAACATAACATTAAAATACACTGGCCATCTCGTGTAGTGGAGGACCACAGGCCGCGCGCGCCGATCACGTCGCTCATCTCGCCGCGTTTGCCCACCGAATTATTAATTTAAATGTACTTTTAAACTTTCTACGGAATGTCCGAATCGCCGCGGGGAATTCGGAGCGAGGATTGTTTTTTATTTGAACAAGTCCGAGAAAATACGAGTGCGGTCGCGTATGATGGATGGGGAGGCTGCGGGGGCGGGGTGCGCATTAAAAAACAATAAGCGCCGTCCGACACAATTTGTGTGCACTTATCTTTATAAACCACTTACGAGTCAATTCCTACTTTGTGTTCGATGGATTCAGTAGATTTTTCAATATTGACCGCGTCTAATTCTAGCGAAGGGTTGGATGCTTGACGGAGAATTGATTCGATTTTAATTGGGCAGCGCCGATGGTGCTGCGGTGATGTTGGTTTAACTAAATTGTGCCCATTTGTAGAGTGGGTTTTAAAATATGTGGTAGTTTTAATGATTATTAAGTAATGTTATCTCTCTTTATTTCCCATTAACATTTTTCATAATTTTCTTATTATCTTTTCAAGTAAGTCATGACATAACATAGAAGAATTTACCGCAACGTCTCTAACAGAGGTAAGTTTCTATAATAAGGTGTAAACTGAGGTTAACCCTCAGAAAACGTACTGGGGTAAAGAAGGTCTAGGTGCAGCCGAAAATGTTAGGGTGATTTAAGTAAACTGAATATTAATATTAATTGTGCGTTCCACGAGTTATGCAAATAACGAGCTGTCAACGGTCGGGTCGCGCCGGGATCGATCACATAAACTGTCTTGTAATTACAGTGGTCGCGATGATCACGAGACGTGGTTCTGTATATGCAGGTCGTTAGCTACGCTTTTGGAGGTTTTTAGCAGATATAATAGATTGGATGAGTTTAAGATACGACGTGCTTATACAACAGTGCAGTTTAGGGTTAGGGCTTAGATGTTTCCTATAAGCGAACGCGACAACTACAAATTAAGACATAATTTTGTATTGCACTGTCGTAGCCTTGAATTTAAATGATAGATCATTATGGTCTTTTTAGTCTAGAATCTTGATTATAAAAGTAGAACAAGGTAGTGAATTAAGTATACCTTTTACTTGCAAAACATCGTCATTTAGTGTTTGAATTTAACCCTCTCTTAAAGAGAAAACAACGTAACAAAGTTGCATAGAAGTTATGACAATTTAACCTTTTTAACACGTTTATCATAACCTGTTAATATATCATTGTCAGTCTAACAACGCCGAGTGTAGAGTTAATTACACTGGTCAACACTGGTTTTGCCACACGAACTTTGATAGCTAATTTTGTTTTATCAATCTACCCTCATTATTAAATCACAGTTGTCATATGTCAATTAGCCTCATATTAGTTGTGATACGGTAATACTCATAACTAGTACTACGGCAGTAAATTAACAGAAACGCTTACAAGTAAATCATTATAAAAATATTTGTCGTTGAATTTGAACACTTTTAAGTGATTTATTAACCCTGTGAACATGTCGAGGAAGTGTAATAATGATCCTAACTCGTTTTGTTATGTCTGCGGAGAACTTAAATTCAAAAAACAACGACGAAATTTTACGAATCTTGTGTTGGAGTGTTATCACCAATGTTTTGGTTTTTCTGTCGCCCATCAAGACAAATCCTGGGCCCCTCATGTCTGTTGCATAACGTGTGTGAAAAATTTAACTGACTGGAAGAAAGGTGCACGACCTATGCCGTTTGCTGTACCCATGATATGGACTGAACAGCGAGATCACGTTTCAGATTGCTATTTTTGTATCACTGACATAAAAGGTATAAATTACAAGAAAAAAAACACAGTTATTTACCCTAACTTACCTTCGGCTATAAGACCAGTCTCTCATTGTAAAAAATTGCCAGAACTTATACCAGTTGCAGCTACGTCTGTTGAGAACGACAATTCACAACCGTCCACTTCAGGCCGATGTGTTGACGAGGACGATGACTTTGAGTTTGAAGGAATTGTAAACGAGCCACATTTGATAACTCAAGGAGACCTAAATGATTTGGTTCGGGATTTAAATTTGTCAAAAAAGCAGTCAGAACTATTAGGATCTCGTCTAAAAGAATGGAATTTGCTACATCATAATACAAAAGTTAGCTATTTTCGAAACCGTGATCAACACTTCAGAACGTATTTTTCTCAGGATGGAGATTTGGTGTTTTGCAATAACATAAATGAGATTATGAAAATGTTGGACATAGATTTTGATCTCTCTCAGTGGCGTTTATTCATTGATTCTTCGAAAGCAAGTCTAAAAGCAGTTTTATTGCATAATGGAAATGTACTTCCGTCTGTACCTCTGGCCCATGCTGCAAATATGAAAGAAACCTATGAAAATATGAAACTTTTACTTGAAAAAATAAATTACAGTACATATTCCTTCAAAATTTGCGGTGATCTTAAAGTTGTTGCACTATTACTTGGACTTCAGCTGGGTTATACAAAGTTTTGCTGCTTTTTATGTGAATGGGATAGCCGAGACAGAACTAATCACTATATAAAAAAAACATGGCCTACGCGTGTATCGTTAGTTCCTGGGCAAAAAAACGTAAAGTATTTACCCCTTGTACAGCCAAATAATGTGCTTCTACCACCATTGCATATCAAATTAGGACTAATAAAAAATTTCGTGAAGGCAATGGATCGCAATGGGAGTGGATTTTCGTATCTAAAAGAAAAATTCCCTAAAATAAGTGATGCAAAGATAAAAGAGGGTATTTTTGTTGGCCCTCAAATTAGGGAGTTAATAAAAAATATAAGATTTGAAGAAAAATTAAGCGATTTGGAGAAATCTGCATGGAAGGCTTTTAAAAATGTTGTTGCAAATTTTTTGGGTAACCACAAGATTGACAGCTACAGAGAGTTGGTTAACGTGCTATTATTGTCATATCAAGCATTGGGTTGCAACATGTCACTAAAGATCCATTTTTTAGACTCGCACCTGGATTTTTTTTCCTGACAATTTAGGGGCTGTCAGCGACGAGCACGGTGAGAGGTTCCATCAGGACATTTCTAATATGGAAAAGCGGTACCAGGGCAAATGGAGCCCAAATATGTTAGCAGATTACTGCTGGACAATTAAAAGGGACCAACCAGAAGCTAAATATTCAAGAAAATCTTAGATTATTAAGTCATTTATAAAAAAAATAAACTTTTTATTTACGAGATCTGTGTTTTTTCTTAATATTTTAAATTACTCAATATAATAAAATCCTTGTCTAGCAAATTTTTTTAACTGTTTATTTTTTCTTACAATCACCAATTAAAGTAAAAAAATATCAAAAAAGTCCGTGTGGCACGATAAAGTTAAAATTTTGTTGACCAGTGTTATCTATGTCAGAAAAAGTCTTAACATTTCCTTTCTCACCTTCATTATATTGGTTTTCACTATCTTTCAGTTTGCATTAGGTGAGCATATAAAGATTTTTCATTCAGATTATTAAGTTGCAAACACCGAATAACAGTCTAAACTCTAAACTGTGTAACTTTTCACGGATCTTTATAAAAAATTGTATGCCAAAATGTGGTCTTTTGGTTTTTTCTCACGATTTTCACTATAACAATTATTATTGTATGTTATTTTATAATTTGATCAAATTTAAAAACACTACTAATGTGATACTATGTTAGTAGTTATTACCTACTTATATTTTGCTCAATATACAATGCGTTCTAAATCGTTTTAATATTGTGTGTTCATTTGAAATTAAAATTCCTTAAATATATTGTTTTAATAGTGGGTAGAGCATGCTACATATTATAATATATTAAAATTCTAATTGATTTCTTGAAATTTATTACCCATCTTCGTTATAAAATCGTTCAAATTGAATAAAACAAACGGAAAATCATTTATATCGGCCCAAATGTTGCTGCTTGTATTAATTATCATAAATTTTAAATAAATATTTTTTATTTATTACTAGTAATACTGAGAATTAATAAAAACCTAGGTACAATACGTTGACAGCTATTTGAAAAATTATGAAATCATGCTTTGTTGCTACTTTATTATAAACACAGTAATCTAATTTTGATTATCTTATTATATATTTATTAATTTTAATTAAATTTCAAATTCCTATAACCTTCATGTCCTTCCCTCTGATCCAACCCATAACTCTCCTAATTGCACGCCCTCTCTATTAGACCTCATGATCGTATCATCTCCCAATAATGTGGCCACTCATGGCCAGCTCGACGCCCCTTTTTCCTACCATGACCTTATTTTCCTGTCCTACAAAATTAGACCCCCTAAACGTAAAGCCCAAACTGTTCTTTCGCGTAGCTTCAATAATATTGATATACAAGCACTTGAGGAAGATGCCAAAAATCTAGACTGGACATCCGTACTCAATAGCGCGAACATGGACGGCAAAATTGTGAATTTTAATAATATTTTATTAAACCTTTATGATCGACATGCCCCTGTAAGGAGAATTAAAGTAAAACATAACCCGGCACCATGGCTTACAGATTCTATTAAGGAGCTTATGGCGGCACGTGATAAAGCCAAGAGGAAATTTAAGCTTTGTCCTAATGAATTAAACCATGCCAAGTTTAAGTTGTTGCGTAATCGCTGCAATCACACATGTCGCGATGCCAAGCGGCGTTACTTTTACTCCTCCTTACAAAACCGTAACACAGCAGATACATGGAAATTTCTCAAATCAGTTGGTATTGGCAAATCTCCTGTCTCTGACTCAAATGATTATGATTTAAATGCCCTCAACAAACACTATTCGCAACCTCCAATCTGTTTAAATAATAACTTGAAACTTAATACCTTGAAATCCCTGTCCAACCTACCCATCACTTGTCCGTCATTTACTTTTACCCCTTGCACTGAAACGAAGGTCCGACTTGCAGTTCAATCAATTTCTTCAGAGGCAGCTGACTGTGACATGGTTACTTCCAAGATGATTAAGATGATTCTCCCCTCCTTACTTCCTATTTTGACTCACATCCTTAATTTTTCTCTTTTCTCTGGCTGTTTTTCTCGGGATTGGAAAAAGGCGAATGTCATTCCTCTACCAAAAGTTCCTAATCCTACTTCACTATCTTCCTTTCGTCCCATTTCTATACTGCCGTTCCTATCTAAAGTTTTGGAGAACATCCTTCACCAGCAGCTCACTACTTTCCTATTAGAAAATAACCAACTTAGCTCATTGCAGTCGGGGTTTCGTTCTGGACACAGCACCGTTTCGGCCCTTTTAAATATCACAGATGATATTCGCTGGGCCATGGAAAATAAGTCCCTTACCGCCCTTATACTTTTAGATTTCAGTAGTGCCTTTAATTCTATCGATTTTGATATTCTTCTCAGTATGTTACGGTCTCTAAATTTGTCCCCTTCCGTCCTGTCCTGGTTTAACTCCTATCTTAGGGGTCGGTCGCAAAGAGTTACGATTAATAATAATTACTCTGATTGGTCTGATCTCGATGCGGGTGTCCCTCAAGGTGGAGTTCTTTCCCCGCTTCTTTTTTCCATCTTCATAAACTTTATTGTAAAAACATTAGTGTGTAAATTCCATCTATATGCGGATGATTTGCAAATATACCGGCATTTCACCATACCCAATGCAGCTTCCGCCATTGCTCTCATTAATGATGATCTTAGACGTATAAGTGAATGGGCGCAGTCTTTTGGTCTAAAAAAAAAATCCCACTAAAACTAAGGCACTGTTAATGGGCAGTAAATGGATGCTAGCTCTACTTGATAAAGCTACTCTTCCTCCAATTATATTGAACGGCACTATGATACCTTTCTCCGACACTGCTAAAAACCTGGGAGTTATTTTTGATGAACATCTGTCATGGAATGCCAATGTGAGCAACATTAGTCGTAAAGTATATCACACCTTGCACTCACTCAAATTGCTCCAAAAGTTTTTACCAACTCCTACTAAAATCTTATTAGCGCAGACCCTTATCCAACCCATTATCGATTATGCAGATGTTTGCTACTTAGACGCGAATGAAGATGTTTTAAACAAATTAGAACGGCTGCAAAATCTTTCGATACGTTTCATTTTTGGCCTCAAGAAATATGATCACGTGTCCGAATATAGAAAGCAGTTGCAGTGGCTCCCTATTCGCTTGCGTAGAAATTACCGTATACTGTGTTTCCTATTTAATATTTTATTTAGTCCTACATCCCCTTCCTATTTGAAAGAGCGCTTCTCCTTTCCCAACTTGCAAAATTCATCCTGTAGATCCTTTAGACGCACCCTTTTAGATATCCCTCCTCATCGCTGACTTCTTTGCATACTCCTTCACTGTTTCTGCTGCTAATCTTTGGAACTCCTTGCCAAGTCATATACGTGAATGTGAAACTCTTGCACTATTTAAGAGAAGACTGCATGAGCACTATTTAAGCTTATCCTAACAATGTCACCTACGTCAACAAACCCCGTAAGTAATACTATATTATAAATTATGCATAATACATATTTGTATATTTAAAAATATTTGTATATTATTGATATAATTATATATTAGTATTACATTTATATATTTATACTTTATATAATTTATGATTATATATTTTATTTTATTTACGTACATAATTATAATAATTTTTAAAGACTCAATTGTTGTGTGCACAAATTATGGTTACCTTTTTTCTAAATTTCCTGTTACAGGTCTACTGGAAGAGATTCCAATCGGAATAAGTAGTACCTTTGTACTAAAATGTATTTCTAGTTTTAAGTCTTTCACTGTAAACAGTTTTGTGTACATAAATTATTAAATAAATAAATAAAATAAATTGCAATAATTTAGTAACTAAATCATCCTTTTAATGAACAATAGTTTTTTACGGTGGCGCTTGCGTTGCGGTAAAAGTAATATACATTCATTGCTTTTGAAATTTCTTGTGCAAAGAACTAGTTAGCGAAGTGCATATTAGCGTTGCAGCGTTTTATTTATTTTTTCTTACGCATAATTGTAGGTTTTCGAAACGTGTTATAAGCGCCACAAATGTTTATAGGGCTGCCTCAGTCGAAGTAAAAAAAGAAATAAGAATAATGAAATATTTTGTATCAGATTACTTTAAGTACCTACCTACGTACCGCACAAATGCAAATAGAAATTTTTTTCCGATTTACCTACCTGATAAAAAAAATTAATATCATGTAAGATTTTATAAGCTTTTTTTACGATTCAAAAGGTATTCTTATTAGAAATATTCGGTGATTCCTTTTAAAAAATTACACCATGTTATAAACTATTACATTATATTTTATTCTTCCCTTTTTTATAAGTTTCTAGCCTCTAGGAAAGAGGATCAGAGAGAAGTATGGATTATAAATGGCTTCATCGACAATTAATCAAAACTTATACCCATTGTTGAATTACCCAAAAATGCCCAATCAATACAAACTATAAATTACTTTAACTATCGGGGCTGGTCCCTTACAAGTGTTGTGGCACTTCGGGGCGTGGGTAATACGCCGACGCCGTGTGTGGCGGCCCTAAGTCACGGGCCGGCCGGCCTGCGCCGCTGACGGGTTAAATTGAAAAATAAACACTCTTGAGTGATGGGCGCACGGTGCACGGGTTGTTGACTCTCATTTCGCCATTTTGCAAAATCTTATTTCATGACGTGATGGTGTAATTGAATCTTATGCTATAAACTCCGGCGTTTATTTATTGAATATTTATGCCGGTCATCGCAGCGTCGGGGTAATAATATTTATTTAAAGAGGCTTTCGTACCAGAAAAACTTAAAAGTAAAAATAACGGAACTGAAGTAAAATGTAAACGCTTTAGATGAAAGCAAAACTTCGTTACACCGCAAGTATAAGCAATTTGACAATAGAAAATGCCTGCGCATTTTGAACATTTTTACAAGACAACCCGTAAACCCGGAAACGGACTCAAATCTCTGAGAAGCATTTAAATATTATGAATTATGGCTCGGCCTCCACTTGTGCAGGCCGAGATAGAATCTCAATCGGCCTGCGCCCGCGGCGGTGGCGCCGCGCCGATTTCGGCTTGAGGATTTGTTCGTCTCTCAACGATTATAATAATATTATTATGATTGTAATGAAATGTATTTTCTTTGTTGAATTTACAGGATTTACTTTTTTTCTATAATGTGGCGAAAAAATACTAAAATACTGTAATGCCAATAAGGTATTGTAAGTGTATTTTAGTCTTTATTTAAATTGGCCTAATAACTTACCGAAAAGAAGCTTTAGCATATTATACTTATTAGTTATTAGTAATGTACTTATCGATTTACTTATCGGTACGATTCGATCAACTGCTATCTGCAAACTTAACTTTCGTAACATTACTTTAAATTTTAAATTCCTTCGATTGCATCGAGTAAGGCTCGTTTTACAGAGAAATGTTTTCGATAACTTAATATAATGTAGTTTCCAATCGCATTTGTCATTGCCATGAAGCTGATAAGATATCATTTAAGTGCAAAATTCTTTTGCAAAATTGTGCTACATTAAGAGACCATTGTTTATTAGGGCGATATCGCTTTCGGATGCTTTGCAATTTGTATCCCTCGTACGGATAAAATGCACGGAATACTGGTACCTATTCGGAGTGTCTGATGGGATATTTTTGCGTATTGTCATTTAGAAGGTTGTTATTTTGTTTTTATTACGAACAAATGCACCTTTAGGTCGTTCTCTACATTAACGGCTCTATGTCCAGTATTCATAAGTCGATATTTGCGTGAAAGGTATTTTGCGTGTGATTGTGTTAGCGGTGAAGTTTATATATGCGATTGGCGTATTATCTCATGATATGAAGTAACAGGTAAAGCTGCAGTACACTAAAAGCGGTCATCTGTCCGAGTTTCAAAGATATCTTTGGTGAATTAATTATGACCGGGTTTTTGATATTAAAAGGAAAAAATATATATGTATTTATGTGAATTCGATTTCTATATATAATAAAGAGGTCGCATTATAATTATAATGTATTATAAAATAACCTATAGTAATTTTTCGAAAAGTATGTATTGTTTTTCTTCGTTGGGTGCATTTAAAACACAGCGCCATAAAAAAGAGTTCAACGAGAGTTATTGCGAAGCGAATATACTGCGAAGGTATTAGTTATTACTTTATGTTAGAGATAATTAATAATTATTATTATTTAACTAGAAAAGATTGAATATTATATAAATAATCACAAGGAGATTTAGGAGTAATGATTTTAGGTTATTTTAAAATTGTATATAAAAATGTAGTAAGTAGAATGCAATATTTGAAATATATTTTTATAAATTTTTGATAAGAATATTGTTTCGTTTAAGAGTAATAATGGCCGAATTTTTTATTTAATAAACAATAAAAAAAGTGTCTGAGGTAGTTTTAAATAGATAAATGGTTAACAATGACCAGACGTTTTGTAAATTGTAGCGCGTGCGCAGGCGCAGGGAATAACTAACCAAATAGCAGTTACCTAATGGACTTTATTAAGTGGAGCTATTATAAATTCAGTTATAATTGTATAACAAATAACTGTCTGTTTACACGTTTCGTGATGAATGGGTTTTACTCGAGTTGGGTTATATTCACAAAAAAGAGTAGGCTATTTTCTTTACGGTTTCTATAATATAAGTGAGACTTGGAGCCAGCGTTAGGCATAACCTGGTAATATGTAATAAGTGCCTAAATGCCCCACACAGAGACATTTAATTATAATTAAACTTCAATTTAATTAAGAGTTTAACAGATGACCAATCTAATTTTCTTAAAAATATTACATTGACAAAAGAATGAATTGTTCTTTTACCTTTGTAGTAAATTAAAATAAAAAAATCGCCATAGCGAGGCCGCTGAGGCCGTTCTTTGCGTGGAGCGTCCGCCCGCGCCGCGCGCACCGCAGGCACATGTTATTGCCGCCCAATGTTTGTTTTATTTGACCCCCGGCCGTCTCTCTTCCACCTCCGCCGGATTACATAAGGCCGTCCCTCTCACACTCATCGCTGCGATGCTACTTTAACTTTATTTATCACGTCTCCGCGGCTTTTCTTCGGCCGTAATGATCCTCAGTTTAAGCTTTATCGCTGCTTCGGAGAGTTGGTATTGGCGAGGCGTCGGTGCCGAGGCTCGGTGAATCCGTGGACGTCGATGCGGCGAGATTAATGATCGCCATTCAGTATATATATCACGGTGGTTATTATTGATTGTAATTATCATGGCGCCCGTACTTAAACACCGAGCGATCACGCAATGCTCGTAGGGCAAGGGATTTATTATGCCATTTTACGGCATCGCTAAGCGGCCGTATTTACGAGTGCGCGATGAGATATCGATTCTTTCAGTTCCTCGACCATTTCTGCGCACGTTTTGTCAATAATGTGCATAAATTGTTTACATCGATAGAATCTAAATTCGCTTCAAGAAATATTGAAACCTGTATCTTATTTTTAGGTGTTCTAAAATTGAATAGGTTTTTGCGAAGCCGAACAATGTGCAATAAATCTGTGCCTTGTCCGGGGCTTTTGCCAAAGAATATTTGAAAAGGGTTAGCGACGACCAACAACAGTCCAGGCGACCCGCAGATCTCCTTGGTCAAATAGGCAGGGACTAAAGCTTAAATTAGAGTATAGGTCCATATTATTCAATATTTTATCTCCCTTTGTATTTGTTTTTGGTGATAATTAGTATAAAGCTTGTCTGCCTGTTTTTTTTATTTCCTTTTAATTTTATATACGTAACATTGACTAATGACAAATTTTAAAGTGCTAAAAAACAGCTTTTGTTTTCTAAAAAAATCGTAGCATACATGGTTAATAGAGTCTGTTTGTTTAGCTAGTAAAAACCCACGGTAGAGCGCCATAAATATGTATGTAATTGATTAAATCGTTACAAATTATAATACAATGTCCACGTATGAAGCGGTCGCATGATATGTGTTATATTCACATGATTTGTAAAGAATTGTCCATCATTTTGTTTTTTGTGAACATTTCTTGCGAGACATTGCGTCTCCGAGTGTTTGAGGCCTTCAAATAAGCGCTAGCTTTTGCGCTCCGAGTCTCAGAAGTAGCTACCGTTCGAAATCATTAGGCGCTGATTCATGAATCGTGATTAATGTCAGATTGTCTTTTATACAAATTTTAGTTAATAGAATTTTATGTATTCCCCTGCAAGTTTTGCGAAACTTATTTTACGATTTAAATGTTATTAAAACCAAATAGGATACCTATTAAATGCTAAAAAGGAAATTCAAATTAGCATTGCTCACATAAAATTTGTGCACAACACAAATTTTTCTTTTCGTTGCTTTATGCTTACCGCACTTACCATTATTATAATTGTGGAATCAGAATTTCCAGTGCCGGTTCGAAGTTTTTAATTATTATAATAGCTTATAATTTTTATGCCGTAAATTGTGTTTAATGGTAGGTACGAATATATTCATGACTTTATGTGTTAAGTTGGGGTCAAGCGGCTACCGAATCGCAGGAAAAATTTTAACGGTATTATTTAGCACCGAACTCATAAAATCGAGCAATTAAAAGCCACATAAATTAAATTATAAGGGTTAAAGTATTTTAATTTGTGAGTTTAAATGTTGTTGAAATTCATAAGGAAAAAGATTCTCGAGAAAAATATTTTTATTATTTATTTAGACTCGTAGCTGCGAAAGTATAATTTTATTATATGAGGTATCATTATTTATTTCTAGCTGAATGCTTTGCGTATAAAAATATTTTTTTAATAATAAAATAATTTTAACTAGTTTTTTCAATCCATTAAGTACTTTTACAGCTTTCAGACTACACAATACTTTACCTACAGTTAATGTGCTTATAAGTACACTCGTAGTGAGTATAGCTGGAAAACGTTTCAGACTCATTTCTCATTTCAATATTTTTATTCCGATTGGATGCCTACTTATTATTTTGAGTGTTCTTCACGTTGGCATTCGAAATTCGAATACCTGTTGAACGTCGGCAGCGCATAACTTCAGCGCGAGAGATGTGGAAAAAATCCCGGGAAAAAAAGAGGACAATCGCCAGCCATCTAGAGTTTCCCGAGTCGCCAGAATTAAAACATTGCCCAGGAACCGGCCCCGATACTATCGGTGGCGTTCACGATTTATTTCACGGTGCGCGACTTACACACCGAAGCGATAATGTTGTGTAGCTTTCCCGCAATTTTGTTCGTGAATCGACTGCTGCGGTGTTTGCTACGCAGAACATTCCATTTTCAAACGAATCGTCAAAGAGTTTCAAACAAATAAGTAGGGTATGCTCTCGCGGCGTCAGAAGAAGTAGAGTTTAAACCACTTAAGTATCCTGCGAATACGGCCCCTTTATATCCACGAAATCCAGTCAAACATTCAATGCAAAAACCCCGAAAGAATGGCCAGCGACTGACGGTCGATCGTCGGATAACTGATATGGCATCTGCAGTTTTTGCGGTGAACGCAGCGGGAATGGCATGCGACGTGTTAAAAACCTCCTTCGTTTTGGTATTTTGATAGGGCGAGGCCGACCGAGGCGTCGATGAAGTAATTATGTTTTTACTCGATGTACCAAAATTGATTTTACGTGACAATCAATTCATCGCATATAATTGAATTATGCACAAAAACCCGCGAATATTTGAATGTTGAGGCGGACGTTTAAGTATTTGCCTTTTTATCGTCCTCGAATTTGCAGACGATGCTTTCCTCGAGGAATGTTGGGTTATATTATCATTAAATAATAATGAATATTTCCTAGTATAGGTCTCGTAAGGGTCAATTCAGACCGCAGCAACGCGACGCGTTAATGCATTTTTAAATTTGTATGGAATTGACAGATTTGCAAGACGTCTCACGCATTTCTCTCTCACGAAATCTGTCAATTCAGTACAAATTTAAAAATGCGCGTCGCGTTGCGGTCTGAATTAACCTTATGTCGTAACAAGATTTTTTTTTATTTTGCGTACTTTGTTAATCAAAACTCAGTTGGTAACACTTGCACAATAGGTCGTGCAATATTTATTTTATGACCCTCGTACACAGCGCGGGCCGCGGTGCCCTTTGATTTTAATTGGATCATTTGAAAACCTCCTTTATTACATGTTAATAAGCTACGTATTTACATGAATAATTAAATACGGAGCCGCTTGCCGAAGTCGAGCATGTAAATCATTTATCAAGTGCAGTTTTTGTTGCGCGGCCGCAGCACACTCGATCTATAGCTCTATACGGATGCTCATCGATTTATTTATTGAAACAATAAATCATTGAAGCGATCATTACTGATGGTTTATAGTAGGCACGGCTGCGACCTCCAGTTATAAATCAATCTGCTGGACACCGTCGCGATGAACTTTCACGACGAAGATGTAGCTGTAAGAATGTAGCGTCACTTTACGAACAAATGCAGAAAATGCTAGTCTTTATCGATCTGTCGAATATCGAATGGTGTATTTGCTACGACCTACGTCGACGCTCGTTTATGTCTTTCGTACGAGCAATTAAAATCCGCACTGAACATTTGTTTGTTAACATTAATTATTGTTATATGTATTTTTTTTAAACCTTAGTACGTAAAACATATAAATACGAAAATGTGTCTGTCTGTCTGTCTTCTTCATGCTTAAACGGCTGAACAGATTAAGATGAAATTCGGTATGGTGATGCTTTGAGAGATGGATTAAAGAAAACATTATGATAGATTTTGTTGCGGAGAATGCACTATCATAGAAGTTGATTCCTAGGCAGATGGGGGACCTACGTAGTTTGGTCGCATTACGTCAAACCCAGCCGACAGATCACAATTAACGTTGAATGACATGATCCGACCAAATGACGTTGGGCTGTCTCTGTCAACTGCCTAGGAATGAATTTCCTCGATGGTACCTACTGTTGCCGCGCGATGAACGAATTTCGGCGCAACGGAGTTGCCGGCGTCATCTAATTAATAATTATTTTTGTTCCTAAAATAACAAAATCTGATTAGCCAGTATTAGATACTTTGTAAGTCATAATACAAAGCAGACGCAGGGCTGGAGTGCAGGACTAATGAAATCGGAATTCGATTAGAGAGGGCCTAATGACGAGGGCTGTAACGAGATTACAGAGTGCACGAGTAAAGTGATTACACTGTGTAGTGTGTACTGTGATCCCCTCACTACTCACTAGCTGGTGATTTGTGACCTGTTTGTTTTGATGTTCGAAAGAATTAGTTTTTTTTTTTTTTGTTTTGTGTTAGGTTCAGGTAATTATTAATTTTGTTGTTTAAAAATTAGGATATCTCAGAAGTCAGAAGTAATGATTTTAGTAGAAGAAGAATATTTGTATTCGACAAATATTCTTTAATCATAAAAAAATACAAAAATATTCCGTTTCTCTCAATACATAGTTCCTGTCTTAATATGGCTAAAATTTAAGTATGTATTTATTTATTTTGAATCTGATACCTTGCGTCTAGGCTGGCAATTGATTATTAATTATTATCTTTCTGTCTAAACGTCTTTGCTAATGTAAAGCTAAAAATGCGTCTGGGCTTATTCTGATCTACTGCCAAATACATCAGAATATACTCAGAATAAATCTCATTTTTTATTATTTATTTATAAATTGCTTTATTCATCCAGAAAGGATTAGTAGTTTTGGCGTTACGAAAATCTTTACCAAAATCTTTACCCTTTCGTCTTTGCCGTATAGTAGTTAGGTAAAAATAGCTATTGACTAAACCCATCTTACTCATACGATGCGACTCGCCAAGGGTATTAGGAATTAGATTACGTTGGACATTATTTCCGGCTCATAGCGCGCCTCCCTCCGCCGGCAACGACATTATTTTTCATTTGCGGCCCTCTGCCGTTTGTTTATCGAGTTAAATTCGCGCGGGTCATACATAATGTAATTGTAATATTGATTGAAAGATGCTTCCTTAGCTATCGAAAAAAAAATGTTTCCGCATTTAGGTAATTAAAATCGTCACCTCATCAAACATTTCCCTGCTTGGAAAGTTTATAGAGGTTTAAAACGTTGAATTTTATTTTAAACACAAAGTAAAACAAAAAAGTCGAGTATTTCAATACACATTTTGTTTTTCCGTGCAGCATGAAGATGTAACAAGCTCACCCATTTATAATATCAAATGAGTATTCAGTAATGCTTAAGATTTGTGCTTCTATTCAAACATATCAAATTATACCATTTTCGGTTGACTACCGAAGCATGGTATTAGGTCGCGTGGCTCGCTCGCTGCTACTGGAGGACCGCGATTCGTTCCTCTGATCATTTATGTCATTATGCACCATAAATTGACATAAATGCGTGACTTTTTCAATCGCTTTCATGGGAGAGAACACAGATTTGTCACTGATTGAAGTTATACATCCTCGTTGGTAGATTGGGATTCAGGAATATCACTAGCAAAATTAAATTTTGGCACACTATTGCGCATTACTTATACAACCTAAAACCTTAAAGTCCCAATTTTAAGAATATTATGCTTCTGTGTACTGTAGTAATATATTAGAGTAAATATCTCTCTTTTCTTATTCTGTCGAGGTACTTTTTGGTCTTGCATTTTTAGCAATATACCATCTTGAGCCAACTTACAATTAGCACAGATAACACAGATAGTGACGACACTCGTAATAAACGTTTAAGGATGTTGCAAGCGTTAATGCCTACTTAATGTGAGCCTCAGCTATGAGCAGCTGGTCGCGATGACAGCTGTCGTGGTATATCATCGGCGCTAATCCCGAGGATTAGAGGCGCTTAGATACCGGCACTCGCGGTTACGACTCGAGACTTGAGAAGAAATAAACGCGCTATTAATTATTATGGTATATCTGGGTGACGATTATTAGGATTAAGTTCGTGTTACTAACTAGCAGACGCTGAGATTTTTAGTGAGACGTCTTGTCATGCATCTGAAAGTTACTATTTCATAAATAAAAAGGGAAAAAACTGTTATTTCTATCTCAGATGAATCCATTTCTTTTTAATTATTAGTCTCGCAATTTCTTCAACTGCATCCCTAATTACGACATTTCGAACAAAATTCAGATATCACTAGACTCTCTACTACTCTATAGAGAGCAAAAGCGACAATCGGCACCCATATTATATTGTGCAGTCTAGCTCTAATTGAGTTAGTTCACTGATAGTATTGGAGTAGAGCGCGACGTATTCCAGTATCCACATCTCCACGTCACAACGTCGTCAACGTGAAACGGTGCGGTAACGTGGCACGGTACGTTGATGTGACGTGTAAATTTACGACAACGTAACGTAAAAATGCACGTCTTTTTTCTTCTCTTTCTCCGTTTTTAACAATAGCAAAAGCAGAATACGTATTGTGCGGTCCACATCTAGATCAGTAGTGAATAATGTAGCAGTTTTACAAGGCATGGCGACGTACAATGTTGCTATATCGTGATGTGCATTTTACGTTACGTTAACGTAAATTTGCACGCCACGTCAACGGACCGTGCCACGTTACCGCACCGTTCCACGTTGACGACGTCGTGACATGAAGATGTGGACAGGCCCTTTGTGGTAGCGCCGGGCTAATTAATCGCACTGTGCCTTACGGACTTGTTAACTTGTACACGTCATGTTAACTCTATTGTAGGCTTTTTTCATCTGTTAATACTTTATATGCATTAAACAGGCGAGGCGTAAATATATAATAACTGAGTATCGCTTATAGTATTTCGCCGTGCAACAAATACATAACAATTTGCGCCAACTTCAACCAAAAGTTGCCTTTTTACGAAATAATCCCTTGTCTTTGATTAGTTTTATAATATTGATATTAAATTATAATGAGAAAACCGATGACGTAGGTAGGCACGACCGCACTAGCTATAGATAAAGAACTGTAGGTACTATTTGATTTAATTCAAGGTATTGTATTTTTTGATGATTAGCCTACCTAGTAGCTATATTTATTTTTCAATTATAATAAGCATTACGCAACTCATTTGCATGGTTATCACAAAGTGAACATTTTACGCGCGATATATTTTTATATGAGCATAATTAAAAGATAATATTACTTAGGTAATTAGAAAAATAGAATTTATAATGCATAAAAGCCACGCTCGAGCATCCGACAAATATTTTATTTTAATTAAACTATTAAGAATTAAGCATCAAGGATTATTAATTGTCACTTAAGAAATACGACCGTTCTAGTAATTACATATCCTAAGGATCTGAGCTTTTAGCCCAAAGGTAGTAATACCGGCTCGCTACGGGGCGCTCGCCTCGGTAGGAAATTATTGTGCTAAAAATTAATTGGTCCACATACCTGATGCGATTTATGTGCTGAATCACTCGATTAGCTCTTAATTTAACCTGTAAGGCTTTTATACTAAAATCAGATGTTGCCTACGGGCAAAACAAAGTTACGTATTTTGTGCTCGGTTATCGTGTCGGAATCGTATACGTTTTTCCATGATAAAAGTTATGCCCTGGTTGCTAAATATTTCCATACCAAATTTAACCAAAATCGATTCAGCGATTGAAGTGTCAAGAGCTAATAGACAAATAGAATGTTGCAGACACATTGTTGCATTAATTAAAAATTATAATATTAGTATGGTATGTATGGATTTAACATAAAAGTATACCTATGGATTATAAAAGAGGATTAATGTTAGTACAAAGAGTTAAAAAATAATATAATATTAACAAATTAAATACAACTACATAATAAAAACAAGCAGCCGTGTTTAAACTTTACAAAGGAAGCGTTAATTTAATATTGTTAACTCAAATTCAACGCTCTACGAAGGCTATACGTCGCTATATAATTTGCAAGTATAAAACTATTTAGTATGCTACAGTTTCGCCTGAATAGCTCTACACCCAGATAAGGAAACAGAATTTCCTAGTAGCTAGTACATGGACGTGGTTACCACCTGCGAATAATAAACACTAGTATAGGTCTACCAGAATCTGATGGCAATTTTTGACAGCAGATTTTCAAAAAATATCCTTGATCATTGGACAAATTTTTATATTTGCATGTTTAACACACAGAATCAGCCGCTATAAGAAAAAAGAAGGATGAAAATGTTTTATTCCAATTACCCCTGTATTGCTAGAGTCAATTTATTTTCTCACTTTTTGCCATCAGATTCTGGTAGACCTATAACTAATGATATTGATCACTGGCTATCATATTCCACACTAATATTATAAATTCGAATTTATACTTCAAAATCGGTGAATTTATTAATAACAATACAGCTCAAAAAACGGTCGGTGAACCTAAAATTTGATATAGGGATATTTTTAGTTCCGAGGAAGTGCATAGGATAATTTCAACCTGAAAAATTGTACGGATACCGCGCGATAACCGAATTTTTGCGGTACACAGTTTCGGGCAGCATCTGATAGTATCAATAAAATTATACGTACTTGAAAGATGTTGTACATTATAAAGAACGCTTGTCATTAGCTATAGTCCTGCTATTACGTCATTCAGTCATTCTTGATCCTTTCACACCTTAAATGTTTTAAGCTCCAATAAGTAGTTTCGCAGCTCTCGAGATACATTACACATACATTTATTACCGCCAATTTTATACGTGGGAGAGCCATGCTTCGGCAGGAATGGGCCGGCTCAACCGGAGAAATACCACGTTCTCACAGAAAACCGGCGTGAAACAGCGCTTGCGCTGTGTTTCGCCGAGTGAGTGAGTTTACCGGAGGCCCAATCCCCTACCCTATTCCCATCCCTACCCTCCCCTATTCCCTTCCCTACCCTCCCCTATTACCCTATTCCCTCTTAAAAGGCCGGCAACGCACTTGCAGCTCTTCTGATGCTGCGAGTGTCCATGGGCGACGGAAGTTGCTTTCCATCAGGTGACCTGTTTGCTCGTTTGCCCCCTTATTTCATAAAAAAAAACCATAGTAGGTATCGAGTGTCCACCGACCTATATTTTAGTTATAATCCATAAATAATGTATGAACCTCAACAGGTGATTGTCATTTTAAGTTGGAAAGCGTCATGTCATGGATAAGTTGACAGCAACCTTAAACGTTAATATTAAGTATTCAAAGTTAACGATACAATGAGTATTATGATAATTAATTATTTAATGAAAACTTTAATTAATTATTATTTCAAAAAACGTCGCGGCCGACCGTCTATGTATTAAGTAATCATTTAAACGTTCAGAATATCTTCGTAATGTTCATAATTTGTTTATCGATTAGTTAGTATGGATAGTCGTCGGGTCCACCTGCCCGTTTATCTAATCTCGGAGGTGTATTCGTCTATCGTGCGAATGGGACGAGTACGGTGTAGGAGGAGTATATTTTGGGCGACTGCACGGGCGGCGCCGACGGCATTACACATAGTCTGGTGCGCGCGTGCGCTCCGCTGCACTGCGCTTATCCGATGCGCAGGCGCAAGGCATGAGAGAACAGTCTAGCTGAGAGCATAAAGCTTATATTTTTGTCCTTGCAGCATGTATAGAAGGAAGAATAAAGAGACTATCCATTAGAAAATATTTCTACGTTTATCGGAGTACGGAGGCATTTTGAGTATAAAAACTAGATTTGGTGACGTTATTGCATAGTATCTTAATTCGCATTCACCATATTTTAATTTCATTCATACTTTATATTGTGTTTTGAGAATTTAAATGTAGTATGTATATAGAAAATTACACTATAATTAACTATCTTTTATTGTAATAGATATTTAATAAAAAACGTTCACTCTCTTGACAACTATCAGCGTACACTCATTTGCTCCGCTCGAATCTTATCACTTGAGGCTGCGATCGGCTAATATCTTGATTACTCGCAGCTTTGTCCGGGCCGACCTTTGTCTCGCCACTTATCAGCTCACAACCACCGTCACTTCCAGCCAAATGAACATCATCATATTTTTAACGTTATTCATAACGATATGGAATCAACAGTATTCTTTGTTTCTTCTTCGAAACTGCTCATTTTTTTTTAATTCGATTACATGCATCGGTCAAGAACACGTTGTTTATAGGCTTCTTAACATACTTATTAAGTTATATTACTGACCTAGTAAAGATATTTAAATGTACCACTAGCCAGAATGGTAGAAGAATGTAATCCATATCCATTATTATCCACAATATCAACAGTAAACTCAAAATTTCAAGCACTGTATTGAGATTGTTACAAAAACTACAAAATAACAACATTATATGTTTATTAGTCGCAATCGCGTGAGTTATATTGTTTATATGAGTTTTATGTTATTAATTGGTTTGGTTTTTAATTTTTTACATACGTATTCAATTAAGGTGCGCGTCTGTTCTCCGCCTTTTTATCGCGCATGCTAAAAAACCATTACTCGGTATTACGATCACACGCCTTTACGAGCAAAGCCGCCTCTAAAAAGAACCTTTCAAGTTCTATAAGGCCCTTTTACTGAGGGTTTGGTGCGAGTGTAAGCGATTTTTGTACAAGTTAAGGCTTATAGACCGGGTTCCCTAGAACATTTTTTTTTTCTTATTACTATCAAGCTAATTTTTTGTGTAGCTTCATTTTGATAAGACGAACAACATTTTTATCTGCAAAAAATCTCGAAAGTGGTAGCTAACAGAGATAGAAAGGATTTCATACTTTAATTTGATGGTCCCAAAATATGGATTGTTCTTTTTGTAGGACAATGTTACTTGTATATTGATAGGTATCAATATACAAAAAATCTGCTGGTTAGGGTTCCGTTTTAGGGTTCTGTAATCAACAAAACTTGGTTGACTACGGAGCCCTAAAACGGAACCCTAACCAGCAGATTTTTTGTATATTAATAGATTATTGATAGATATATAAAGAGTAACATTGTCCTACAAATAAAACAATCCATATTTTAGAACCATCAAATCAAAATATGAAATCCTTTCTATCTCTGTTAGCTACCACTTTCAAGATTTTTCGCAGATATAATTGTTATTCGTCTTATCAAAATGAAGCTACTCCCAAAAAATTAGCTTGATAGTAATAATAAAGAAATGTTCTAGGGAACCCCGACTATTAAGCTTTTTACTTATGTTAAAATTGAAGTAAAAATTCGGCAATTCGGCTTGTTGTAATTAAGTTACAACATTTAATTACTAATGGTAACTATAACTTTACTTAAAGTTTATCATGTCATGATTGTTGTTGTGTCATATATTGATTTTCATTTGTAGTATTTTTTAAGAAAATTTGCTAATTTAGCAAATGATAGATACACAGATACATCATACATAGTCCAATTTAATTATAATATTGTCAACAAAATGACATTCAGTTTGGCATTTATTAGGTTTAAGTAATTTTGTAATAAATAGGAATAAAAAAAAATTGCCTAGAGATCTTCAAGTTACAGGCAATAGTTATGTATCTGTATATTTTAGATTGTATTTTTTAGTGCTTAGATTGTTATCCTATTATTCATAACATTTATTATTATGTTGATCTCCAATACCCTAACCCTAAACGTTTTGTGAAATACACTAATTGCTTTGTTTGTATAAAAATATTTGACAAAACTACAACCCCACCTTTACCCGTCAAGTTACCTCAAGTTCCAATTTTATAAAAGCCGTGCAGAAACAAAGAAATTCGAGGGCCCTTTGAATCCAAATCCCGTCTTAAATCTCTATTGACTATTGTTCCCGGGCACCGCCATTTTGTGCTTTTTCCATATGCCCATTAACAACGAGGTAATGCAATATAGTATTGTGTCTAAACGCGATCTGGTATCAGCGCGTTTTGTGTATAACGATTTTAAATCTTTTCATGCGTTTGTTTGCGGCTCGTAACTTTTTGCACCTGGACGTTAGGATGTACTATGAATCTTTGGATAGAATATGTTGGTGAGTAGCTGATGATTAGGATTTGTAGATGATTAGATTAGGATTTTGTATGTTACCATTTGAGATCAACATCTTTCTGAATTTTGATTACTTTCATATTTAGAATTGTCAACATAGAGTTAGAGTTTTCTTTTATTTTTCATCTCTACGCTGAGTTTAAAATAGGGTGATGTGCCCTTAAATTACCTTTTTATTTTCAGTTAAAGAGTATTGCTAAAATTTTCGGCATTAAGCTCAAATCCATATAAAAATCTATATATTAATACGCGAGCGAAAAACCTTGGATCCCTTTTGACGAAAAATGCGGGAACGTTGAATTTTGCACAGTTATAGTTTATATGGTGAAGGAGTGCATCGAGCTAATATTATTTTGAAATAATGCTTTTATCATGCATTTTTTTAATAAATAAAACATTACACACACTACAACCCACACACTAGGAGATTTTGATTGACAAGCCTATACACATGAATTGTACTCTTTTATTTATGGTTGAAGTCTGTTGTCAAATTGAAAAAAGTTTTTTTTTTATTGAATCTTAAATACTGTTAGACAATTATTACACGGCCAGTCTGTCATCATTTGGCTTATTAATCTGAGACTGTCGCAGGAATTATGTCTTAAAAATAATAAAGTCAATATTTTGACAATAGAATACCAATAGAAAAGCGTTGAAATTTGAAACTTATAATTTAATTTTTTATTTGAGGTCGAATTTCGACCATTGGGCGATCTCTAGTAAAAATTATTAAGTACTCGTAGACCGTACGTACCTTACCTACATCAAATTCCTCTATGCAAATAATTATAAAATCAAATTATATAAAACAAAAGCTAACGGTATTCTCGACTTACATCAAGTATAAAAAACATAATAAAAGAATAAAAAACCTCAAACATAGTGAGTTGTTTGTACAATCATAAATGCGCGTCCCCGGCGTTTGTTCTTTTGTCCGTCTGTCCGTCACCCCCGCCCTCGTGTCACGTGACATTGTGATGACAACCATTGTGGTGCGCGCGCGCAATGCTTTTATCATACACTCATCACACCGCCTCGATGAGACGCTAGCGATCAATGTGGGATTCGTCACGTAGCTCTACATTTTAACGGACTTTAAAAAAAGGCGAAGGATCTACGTTCGACTCTGGATATTTTTTGACTCCTACTTAGAAATGTTACTGTCTGGCTAAAATAAATGATCATAATGAATACCTGATAACAACTTAACAGCTAATGGGCTGTTTAAATAAACACTCCAAAAGAAAAATCTCGCTGCATCCGGCTAGGAGGCGCTAGCTAGTAGACACCCACTCGGACATTTGTTCCAGTAATGCCCCGGACATTATCTCAAATGGACACGACGACATGAATTATTGACATTATTGAATTTATACGTCAAGGCGGAATTATTAAACCGATAGATCTATGGGCCAATAAAAGGCACCTTAAACGGCCGCACTATCTCCTAGTCGTAATTACTCGGAATCGATATGCAGGAGTAACACCGCTTATCTCCGACGGGCTAATTAGCTCCTTCGCCCGTTCCCGATGAAAAAAAATTGTCCCGCGATAGCGTCGTAATGTAAAGCTCCTCTCGATATTAATAATAGTCATGAAAACCACTCAAACGACGCGTTAATAGCTGGCATTTCGTCGATATATGAAACTAATTTAATAAAGTGAGAGCCGAGTCGACGACACCGGTGACCGGCGATGTCGGCCGCCGTCGGGCCCGGACCGATCAATCTTGGCGCGTACCTGAGCTCACCGATCGGATCCCCGAGATAACCCTTCCTCGATGCGTAATACCATTAAAACAACGGTGACAAACGGACCAAAAAAAAATATTTTTTACAGCTCTCGACCTCTCCCCCGCGATCCGATTTGGATCCTCGGCGATCTCGTTAGAGTCCATATTCGAACGGATCCGACGTTTTTATGTCCGATGATTAAAAATGTGAGATGATGATCATTGCGGGGGCTCCCACTGCGAAGGTTTGTTTAAGGTCTTTGTTTTTCTGGAATCCCGGTCGTGGGTCCGTTTTAATTAATGCCCATCACGTATTTTTTTCGACGCCGAAGTTTTATCGTGTTTTTTTATGTTGGTATAGTTTTTTTGGGTAAAATTTTTTGAAATATGCTCGGGGGTAGCGTGTGATGCGATATCTCGACGTGTGCTATTGTTTTCGTTTTGATATATTTATGCGTCGCCTTCCCGGGAGTGTCCGGGCCGCGGCCGTGATATTTCTTCTGCGGCGAGCTGGTGACGCGCTATCGTGGATCATCGATTGTTTCAAACGCCGCCTGTTGATGTTATTTATACGGGTCGGGCGAATTTTAAATGTCTAGCCGTGTGACAGTCCCCTATCTTTGTTCGTCCCTTTCGACTCGTGTTTTTGTCTTGTTTTATTGAGTCGTGGGCCGTGGCGGAGCTCGAATGGAATGACAGCACGTTTTACCTACTTTACGGTCTAAGAATATGCAAATATTAAGCTCCTGCGCCCGTAAATGGTCATATTTCTGTATACAGTTTACGTCCCCAGCTAGACAGCTGAGTAGTATTAAAATAAAAACATTATTAAAAGGAAAACGTAAGTTTTCCTTTTAATAATGTTACTTTATTTAATTTGTACATTATAACATAATTATTGCCGCTGGCCCGGTACTGCTCCGTCGTCCGCCATTAAAACTACTAGAGAACCATCTAAATACGTTACATATTAAGTCGAATATATTTAAAGATCATGTTAACATTATGTTGAACATTTTATGAATGTATATCGTATGTCGCGCTATAAATTGTACGTTTTATCTCTTCCAGGTAAGTCTTGACGAAATTCGAGCTTTTACGTCAGATTCCTCATCTGATCGGTAAGTAAGATGAATGTTGTTTTAGTTTATTATGTATATCATCGGCATCTTCGTCGGGATCATTTTAATGGTTCAACGTTGTTGGGTGGAAAGTGAATATCTACCCTCCTGGATAGGTAGGTAGGGTTCCAGGAATCAGGTTGTATAATACGATCAAGGGTTGTCGCAATGTCTGTACAGGAAATGCCCCTACATAAACTACTTTACGGCTGAATTTTTAGTGGCCCTTTATGAGTTTTTATTTTTATCTACTCGCTGAAAGTTTACTCGTATGTTAATTGTTATAAAGTGTATTGTGGGTAATTAATATCAAACTAGATTCATGACTACGAATTCTTTGTTCACAAAAACAATAAATGCGTCGTTAGGTACTTTATGACTGTAACTTGGTTTATGGTTTTGTCATTTTCCGGAAAGAATAACTACATAATTATTTAACTTTATTACCTTCGAGACTTTAGCGTTTTATAGTCGTTAAAAATAAAATGTTGGAAGTACATTTGATCATATTATTATCTTTAGGATATAACTCAATATCGCACATAGTGTCGCTTAAAGCCATTAGCCTTTCACCCCTCGATATTAAAGATGTCACGAATATTCGGCAACTATTCGGTATTCGGCCTATTCGGCTTCTTTTTTTGCTATTCGGTATTCGGCCGAATAATACGTACTATTCGGCCGAATACCGAATACCAAATCATGGAAAAAAAACCCGTTATTTTACTCAAAATTATGTATTTATTTCCAAATTACAACACTTTAGTAATAAAAATTGATCAGTGGTAAGTTGTGATGGATAAAAACAAGCTTTTCAGCATTTTTTGGTAGCAAACGATTATGCTTCTCATCTTAAATGTTACCAGCCTCAGAAAATAACCTCTCACTATACACGCTACTTCCAGGAGATAAACTTTGACAAATTTCGAAAGGTTTGGATATTGTTTTTCGTTTGCTAACAACCACTGGTAAGGATCGGCCTTCCGATCTAGGCGAACTGTTTTCAAATAAAAATCCAACTCGTTTGACGCAAATGACTCGTTTGAAAACGCAACGAGGAAAACAGGTTGCGACTTGTCTTAATCCAGCTACCGCGCCCCCGAAAAGTACGTATTTCACGCCGAATATTCGGCGGCCGAATATTCGGCGCTTCGGCCGACAGCGTTACCGAATATTCGGTATTCGGTATTCGGCCAATTCACTATTCGTGGCATCCCTACTCGATATTATCTTTAGGATAACATTTCGGTCTAGATTTTAATAACACGTGAATCCGTTTCATGTCTAAAAACTACGTACCACATTGTTATGATCGTACATACTATCGACTATCATCGCAATATATTTTCACAAAATATTAGATGTAGGACATTCCTATGAAAAATATAATAATATACCTCAGCCACAGTTCGAGTACGACACAAATTTAATGTGTCATTTTTTTATGTAATAACGGTTTTATGTATTAACTAGACGTTCCGCGCGGCTTCGCCCGCGTAAATTAGATATTTCACAGACAAATCAGTATACAAAAAATAGCCTATGATCCTTCACGTGGTCTACTTCTTATCTGACCCAAATAACAGAAAAATTGCTCTAGTAGTTCATGAGATAAGCCCTTTCAAATAATTTCCCCCGTTTTTTCCACATTTTTTTCTATTTCTTCGCTCCTATTAGTCTTAGCGTGATAAGATATAACCTATAGCCTTCCTCGATAAATGGACTATCTAACACTGAAAGAATTTTTCAAATCGGACCAGTTGTTCCTGAGATTATCGCGTTCAAACAAACAAACAAACTAACAAACTCTTCCGCTTTATAATATTAGTATAGATATATAATATATGAAATACAAAGTTATCAGTTCCGTTCGTCATATAGGTAGAGATGGCTCATAATCATTAGCAAATTATGTTTATTGTTTAATGAAAGCCATAGAAACTAATGTTAATTATAAATGACCAATTCATTAGATTCCGAGATAACCGCGGTAGAACGTTATTGGTGTATTTCAGTGGGCAAAAAATTCCTGGTAAACGTTGTTAAACTGATCACGAGATAAGGTTGACCATTCCGGAATTCTCATATTAACTTATTTACATACATACCGAGTATTTAAATACTTACCAAGTTTTCTGAGATCGGGAGATACCGACCCGCCATATTTCTTCGTTAATTGATCAACAGTTTTGTTAGTTTTAAAATAATCACCGATCACTATTTAAAAATGGTCTCCTCGAGTTCTTCTCTGGTACAGGTTAATATTTTTAATAGCTAAAACATGTAATTAAATTAAATTATTAATTAGGAGATGCTTGTTGTAGTAATCATTGTAGATAGGTATACCCATAACCCAATTGATCTAACCTATCTTCGAAAATATCAAAAACATAATTATTGTAATTTGTAACTTACAACACACAGTTCAAGTAATATGAAGTAGGTATATGATGTGCACTTACTTAATTTGCTCTAGTATTGCGTGTTTGCTATCTCAATTCTCAAGTCATGAAAATTCTACGCTTCATTAAATAATTCAACAATTGAATTTCCTCATGATAAAGTTAACAAACTACCGTTCAATTTAGTAGTTTAACACAAAAAAAATCGCTAATCTGTGGTTTAACATCAAATATGTTTGTGAAATATCTTCACAAAAATTTAAGGGTACACACAATTTTTCTCTCCTGATCCCTAAACGTAGATTATACATAGAAAGGTGCATAATAAACTTGGTATGAAACAGAAAATATTAAAGGAGCTCAAGCGAAGGGTTCCGTACGCTGGGGAGCATAATGTAGTGTTATTTGTGTACAAATTTATCTGTTTGTCCGTCGGTCTCCCGTTACCGGTCCCGGAGGATAAGGGATTACGTCCCCGAACTTGTATCTACTCAATAATTTGTTAGAATTTCCAAATTGGCCTTTTGTTTAGTTCAATGTTTGATGATCTGCGATGGCTCTATCAGAACTCTATAGCTTATTAAAATTGAAGACGTTATAAAGTGGATGAAGCAGGTAAGTTACAGTTAAAATTTTGCCGGTTTTTGCTTTAGGGCCGGGAAAATTATTTGAAATCAAAAATGTGGATTATATGTGTAGCCAGATATATTACCTAGATGATGAAGTAGGTAAGTTACAAGGTTTGTTCAAACTATAAGGAAAAAAATTAATAATTGTCCTTATGTTATAAAATGTTAGTTAAATATCTGGTTCATCCACTCACGTCTTCAATTATGAGGGTCTTCACATGACTTTTGCTAGCATCTGCAACGCTTGCAACATCTCCATTGTAATTACATCCACAATCACAGCCCGTCGGGGACCACTGATCTGGAAAATTGAAACAAGGGTGGACAGGTTCTTGTTACTTTTCTATTGCATTCTTTTGCGGTCGCTTTGAATTCTAACACCACAGCACAAGGGTGATTTTCCATTGTCTGCGCCTGCAATAACTTCGCTAGCAGAATGAGAGATGGATCGTCCCGAGCGATTTTTCGGGATTAAGGGGATTTTACAATGATTATTAGGGAGTCATGACTCTATCTTGTAATTTATTTTGGAATTATATACGTAGTAAAAAGTAATTATGGTCCATCTGACGACCTGAGTCGTAAAATTTCATACAAATAACGTTACATGGTTATGAGTTATGGCCAAAGTTCTCTCTATTGTTGCCATTATTTTCTAAACTTTATTATATCATTAGTTAGTTTTCTTCTTTTCTTCCTTTTGCCTTTGTTTATTTACTTTTCATATAATATTATTCCCACTTGGCACCCAGTCTAGATATATTGATTCCTTTGTCTGTCCTAGTTGCATAATATACTAGATTTGACTGCTGACTTTTCCTATCTGAAATCTGCACAAAGTAGAAAGTAAGAAAAATGTCAAATAACTGAACAATTTTTAAAACTTTGTAACTCTTTGTTTAAAAAATGTATTTTTCATTACCTAAATTGTCTTCAAACAATAAATCACAATTCAGTGTAATATAAAAAACCGTTTTGTAAATCCGTCAGTCCCAGGGGCGAAGAAAATCGCAACACGATCGTCATTCCGAAAATAATGATGTCATCAAACACTAATCCCAAAGCTTTCATGTGGATTACTAGTAGATACACAAATATAGCTATAGTATGTGAAGCAAAAAATTCCACCAACTTTAATTCTTATCACAATGGAATAAGGATCAGTACAGACTACAGTTACGGCTCGCGCAAAATAGTTCCAAAAAGTTTGGTGGTGCTGTTTTATAAAGTGCAGCACCACTTTTATAGGGATGATGTCGTTGAAAATAAATTCTTTTGTATATACTCTTACAGTTTAGTTTCAAATGTAACGAATACCCGAGTCCGTCTTTTCGCAAAAATAATGATTTAGATTTTGATGCTACGAAAACAAGGTCGATTTTACATCGGCGGTATCATAAAGGTGGTTACACACTTGCGCTGGTGCTTTCGATTCGATACATTAGGCGTGTGATATATGGGCGGGAAACGGCGAAGTCACAACATGCGGGGTGCTCGAACTGCTCGACATTTGCTGTACCGGCATTATCTCTCTTCTGTCAGGGTTGGCACTTGCCCCTTTTGGTGATCATTGAGTGACAAAAACATCCACAAAATCTCAGCTACAAATAAACTACAGCTGTAAAGCTGTTGATTAACCTTGGTTAAAAATAGCTTTTTATGACAACCCGGTAATAAAATATATAGCTTTTTCGTATGTAACACGTACGTACTTAACGTTCGTAAAATTTGACGACGCTAATGAATTCATTATTCTTAATATTAATGAATAATTCAGGGGCCTAAATAAACACTTTTTATGTTTCCGATTCTATTTTCACACCTACCACACCTCAATTTAAATTGTTTGCGCTTGTTAATTTGTGCTTTTTGGGTCTTTATATATTTGTTAAAATTTACTTTCGGTTTCATACATCGAACTGCACTGCATTATGAATACAAGTTTCCAAAAAAAATGCTATAATTCTTAAAAATCTGTCTGAATGAATGAATCTGAATGAATCTCTTGTTCTTAGATAATATCCTTGGCGACAGCCCTGCTCTAGGACAGAGTAATAGGTTCAATTCCCGCGAGGCGCGGCGGCGCGCGGCTCTACTTTCAAGAGCTCGCTTCCGAATTAGGCACTCCAGTTATTGAGAGCGGATTTGGATTTTTTAGATGAAAGTAAAAACATACCGAGTAAAAAGTCACCCATATAGATAACATTTATCACCTCGTTATGGATTTTAAAAATATTTACAACTATGAGATAGGTGTCTAAAAATGTGCGTATCCATTTTAATGTTACCGTAAAAGTTCTAACCATTTAAACTGAGTGGTGAAGGCTGGCTCTTCTTTAGTAAAAAAAAAAGTTTATGGACGAAAGAAAAAAATACCATTGACACAAAACCTATGCAATAGCTTTAGAATAATTCGTAGGATTCAGGTGAAAATCTTCAAAAACTAAAACCTGAGTGAACTCAAGTATGCAAAGTAGCATCTGCCATTCATCCTATTTTCTATTCGGGACAAATATTGTCGTTAAGGGAATAGATAAGGATTGTTAAACGCACTGTTAAGTTTTATAGATCGTAAAGTGTTTAACTGCTGCGGTGATCCGGAATCTTGTGTTTTAGTTTATTAGCCCTCGTGTGTAGTTTTATAGGGACGAGCGTTCCGCGTGCTTTTGTTTTAACGCCCATGCTTACCTTAACAATTGCTTATATTGTACGGTTAAAACCATGAGGGGCTAGTCACAAAAATTCATTATATAATAATGTGTGTATGAAGCCTCGTAATGTTGGCTACAATTTAAAATTTGCGTGTATTGTTTCACAAAAAACTCCTCTTCTTTAAAGGGTAGGTATTATAAGCCAAAATAGTAAAGTTTTAACACAAAATTAGGATAAAATATAATATCCTAATTTTCAATATGTTTTGTTGACATCTTTAGGATCTATATTTTGTTTTTATTTTCCTATATATTTTTACGACATAGTATGAGTACAGTACCTAATTGTGTTTACATCTTAACCAGATCATCAACAGGCACCACTCAGCAAAAGTCTAAATTCTAATGCATCATAAATTAAAAGCATGGGGTCGAATATACCCTTGCGAGTGGGGGAAGAGCTTTTAGGAATTAATTCCTAAAGTAATTTCGTATTGAGCAACGAAGGGTTAATAGAACGAATTGTGTTTTGTGATGTTTAATTTGTTTTCGTGCAAGCGATTTTTAATGGGGGTACAAAAGGGAAATGTTGAACGTTGATAAAATTTGTTTGACGTAATTGTTGAATCTTGGAGAGACCTACCCCTCTACTACAAAATTTTAATTTTTGTCTAGGTAGTGATAAAATATTGAGAGATTTTTTACTTGTCTTTATTTGACTTTACTTTGTCTTGGTAGTGATGTTTTCTCTCATTTGGTAAAGTGGCCTGAGCTATTAGGATCGCGTCTCGCACCTGGCCACCAGTAATGCGCCTTTATTCTATTAATACGGTAAAACATTTTAGGGCGCGTTTAATGTGCGCCTTCCATTAGGAGCTGTAAATTATAACTTACTTAAAAGTTATGGATGCCTGGTACTCAGCTACCGTTTTACTGACTAAATTTATGTTCCACTGGTGATGTAGTTAGTTCCATGTTTAAATTGATCCTTTAAATGGCTTGAATTCAGCTCTACTTTATCTGCTACTAAATAGACAAATTTTAGCGTTACCATAATAGCTAATTGCTAAAAGTTTTTGTTCAGGTTTTAAATGGACATGTGCCTGTTATGAAAGTAGCTAAGTAACTGATATCTAAAACTTTGGTAAACTGATATCCTTAAAGCATCTTGGTACACACCAAATACCATCTCAGTTCATCCCTAGTACTGTCTGTAGTTCCGATTCGCTGTTTTACTATTTATTCTCAACGATTCTCAGATAAATATTTAATTTATTAAAACGGCAATGCCTATTTATTTTATTGAAATGATTATAGCCAACATTGTCAGCATCAAACGCTAATTTCAATGTAACTCTGATGTTATTGCGGCAATAAACAGTCGATTTTAAAATTCAGGCAGTAATGTTTCACTAGGGCGTCTCGGTGCTACTAAAAAATAAAATATTCTTCGAACATTAAGTACGATCGAGCTCCTATTCTCGGCCGGCTATGAATTTCATTTTTTATGAGACGCGAGTGTGTCTCTGTCATTTGTTTTCATTACGCGCTTACCCTCACCAAAAAATACTTGTAATGCTTTTTTATGATTACCAAATGTGAATTTTTCATTATGCCGCTCGCGCTGTGAGCATCGATATAATTGAATTGTCCGTAAATTGCAAAATAAACGTTTTTAGATTTTTCAGATGATACATTTTTACATATTATTCGGTGCATTTTTTGCTATGCTCAGACAACATATATTAAATATGGATTGTATTTATGAAATTAAATATTATGTAATTTGATTTATCAAGTAAGATGTAAGATGTCCAAAAAACTTTAAATATTGGCTAACATTAATCTTACTACTACATAGAGTTCTGTCGTTTCTCTATAAACATTTTTGGTGCCGAAAAAAAGGGCGGCGCGTGCTACTATTGAGTATTGAGCTAATGTGACAAGAATATTGTTTGTTTAAGTGCACTCAACGCGAGTGGTTATTGTAGAGTGGTAGAGCTTTTGCCTAATACAATAAACGCACCGAGCTCAATGCGCGTAAGAGACCCTTAACTTTATTTAAGTGCCTGCACGATGCACCTAACTTTTTGCTATCAATATTGTTTATTTTGGTAATATGTTATTAGTTATTACTTTATGATTATTAACTTTTTAATAAGAATTAGATATTACAAAATAATTACGCCAATTTTTCAAATACAGATTTTTAGTCCCCTTTTACACATAAGTGATGTTAATAAAATTACATCCCATACAATAATTTGTAATTTACAACTTATGCTACCACTTTTATGTATTGAGGTTATTTTTAAAATAATTATACATACTGGTAACGCGACCCCCACTGTTACTTAACTAACCGTTACCTATTATGTAATTGTCTGTGATAAGAAATGTATGACGGAATGAGTGCTGACTTGTATGTTATTAAATACAACATTTATTTATTGCACTAACTTCTGTTTGAATTACTCTAAGAAGAAGTTTTGTAGAGCTCAGAGTATTTATCTATGGCTACAAAAAGAGTACTCTACCAACCACGTGACGAATATTATGAACTTCATAATAGACATTTTATGGTATATTAATATGGTATATTATTTAAAAATTACTTTTGACTATTATGACCGTAAATAATTATCATAATCTTCTAATTTAATTACAACTTCAGCAAAGTTTTGATGTTCTGAGTTTCTCGCAATCAGCTGCCGAAACATTTGCCGGAATAATATGATTAGCACCGTCTTTCGATAGAATATCGTCATGTTTTATTGGAATAGATGATAATATAATAAGTCTTACTCTAAACTACCTAAAACTATTTGTTTACAAGTATTTACGATGAGGTCTTACGAGGCCGAGGCGGCTCGGCGGGCGGTAGGCGCCGCGCGGTGCTGCGCTCGAATTCCTACCCACTAGGCATCGGGTGCATTATTCGTTGTCCATTTTAATCAATTCATAAATCAACCTATAATTCTTTGTTTATAAATATTTTGGGACATTATCGGTTTTGTTTCTATTTTTTTTTTTTGTCTATCGTCGCGCCTTAATGAGGAAATTCTTACCGGGGATCGGTTTCGTAGCACTCGTGGAATGAATTTTTTACACTCCAGACGTCATAACACTCATAATTATTTTAGATTTATGGATAATGAGCTTAATAACAATTAAAAATTTTAAAAACAGCATAAATTTTATTTTTTACTGAAATTAATTTTTATCATTATTCTGACACCCTGCGGTCGTTAATAGCGAGTAAAAAAGTGACTTAATCATCATGTTTTCAACGGTTTTATGTCCTTAATACAAAGCAGATTTTAAAGTTTTCTTAATTTTATACACTTTTTTGTTAATATGTGATAAAAAAATAATGATTAAGGCTATGCGCTATAGCGAAAACATGAAGGTTTTTGTGTAATTCCGCAATCGGTTGTTAGTTGCTGCTAAGCTAATAAAAATTAATTTATAATAAGGACGAAATGAATTAGGGGTATAATTAAAAAAAATCATGTGCACATAATATCTAAGATTCATTGTAGTAGTAAAATTTGATAAACATAATATTTTAACACCTTTTTACCATTGTGTTTTTGACATGTTTATTGTAATGTATAATATCGTATTCGGCTGAGATATGATAAAGTAAGAAATAGCAAATGTAACAAAAACAGAAATTCACAAATAATATAACGATAAAACCATCAATGATTGATGCACAATTAATGAAACATTTCAATATGTAAATCTGTTAATAATATTATGCAATTAAAATAATTATTATAATCTAATGGCCTTGCTAACATTTCGTAAGTTAAGCTTAAGGGCCAACCCACACGTACCACAACCACACCACGTCGCAACGACAAAATGCCGTCAAGCAGTGGTTACGTGTGAATGGTGTCGCTGCAGCTTTTTGTAGTTGCGTTGTGGTACCGACAAAATGTCGACGTGGTTGCGTTGTCGCCAGTAGTTGCGATGTGGTTACGTACGAAAGTCAATGAAACGGAGGGGGGGGAAGAGCGCGGGCGGTGTGCGCGCACTGTCATTGCATCGACGCAACGTTGTGGTTGCGATGTGGTCGGCCACTAATTTGCTTGTGGTTACGATGTGGTCGGTATCACACAACTGGTCGACAAAGACTGCAAAACGTGGTACGTGTGAATAGTCCAGTTCATTTACAATACGAAATATACGCCCGACCACGTGGTGTGGTTGTGGTGTGGTTGTAGTTGTCGTGTGGTTGTGGTACGTGTGGGTTGGCCCTTAAGGTCAATTGTAATTTTTATTTATTTATCTGCATAACATCTGTCTCTTTAGTAGATTACAATTTTTATTGGGAAGGCTGTACACGTTGAGATCACTTGAATCCTTTTCCGGGATCCAACGTGTCTCCGTACCAAATTTCATCAATATCGGTTTTGCGTTGAAGTGTAAAGCGACAACATATTTTCGCATTCGCATAATATTAGGTATAAGTATGGATTGCTTACCCAATGTCCATGGTATTTATTAATTTTATTGACAATCTAAAAAACTCTACAATTTATGTGAACTTATAAGTAATAATATTAGTGCCGTAAATAGTGATCGTGTGAAAGGGAACTTTACAGTACCTAATTGTCTTTATCGGAAACATGTTTAGCTGCTTAGTAGCGACTAGTAGAATCGAATATATTTCTACTGTCAACTTGTCAACGTCTCTATTGCCATTATATTATGGTGTTTATTTATTACTGAATTTCGGAACCTTAGCGTATCCTTGCAGATACCTAGCCCTAACAAAAAAAATTGAATCTTTGCTACTACAAAATCGATCGTTTTACCATCTTTATAATACTATGTTCTAACTTAATTTTAGTTATTTTCGATACATTATAGTTTTATTAAAATAAAGTGATTTTATCAAGAGACAAGAGAAAGATGAAGAAAATAATTTAAATAAAATTATATTTGATCTCAAATAATGTATAATGTTAAAATATTTTGTAAAAGCACAATGTGGAACAAATATATCGAATTGGCATTTGAAGCTGGAATCGATAATGAGCTAATTTACGAGGGAAGGTAAAACATTTTTTGCCGATTCTATAATTTATGTGACTTTTTTACATCGGTGGCATTTGATAGTAAAACCTGTATAATTACTTTAATTTATTTACTAATGTAATTGACCATTAATATTAATAATAATTATTTCAAATTAAAAGACCTTTTGGACCATGAAATTAGGAATCTGGGAATGCTTAGTTCTGTCGTCGTATACCTACTATTCTACCGAAAATGTTTTAGAAGTACTGTTAAATATAGCGTGCAAGAATGTAAAAGCCCACCGACAAGGAATGCTAGAACAAAAGCTATTAATAATTATTCCATATGCATAAGTTTATACGCGGCACAAAAAATTTGGAGACATTTGGTTAATAATTACTCAGGAAGTTACGTGCCGCACTCAATATAAATCATCCACTTAACACTTATTTTAATGTGACAAGGTTGGTTAAATATACCAGGCAACCATGCATCGAAGTAGGAGATACTAAGAAGTTAGTTAGTTTTTGTTGAGATAATCTATGCCAGTTAAGTTCATATCAGAATATTAATAAAATATTTTTATAAATATACATATTCCCATAGCTAGTTCCCATAAAGAGAAAGGGACAAAATGTACCAACACCCTTTCTTTACCAAAACTTTGCGTGACCGGCGCTCGCTGTTTTAATGTTGTCTTCATAATACATAATGATTTTGAATATATAATGAGCTGATTTAATGTTATTTTATACCCTTAAAATATCGTTTCAGAGATAAACAATGTCAAGTAAAAATCAAAGCAATAGTGCGGTTCTTTAACATATATTTCGCCTAATATCCTCTTTTTGCGTCGAAATTGAAAAATGTTTTCGGGTGCATGACGGTCGGCGTTGCTCCTTTTTTTTTTTTTGAACACAGAAATGCTTTTTAGCCAGCGTCTGTTATCGGGCGACGAACAGTTAAGAGTTTGCGAATGTCGACGCATTTTATAAATATTAAATACATATTGAAATTCCTATCGCATGATTGTTTAGTGCAATAAATTAGATATTTTATTAGTATGTTACATACTATCACCTATGTTTTAATAAATACACAGCATGATACTCATTTCTTACCTTGTATATTGCAAAAGTAAGTAAGTACAAACTATGTAGAAGTACAAACAAAATCTGTTGAATATACTTTGCCCTATTTTTTATGTTTTATCTCCTATTTTCTAAAGTAACAATGAAATATGATAACAAAACGAATCAATAACATGTTATTATCTGAACTTTAAGATCACAATAACGTTTTTTCTGAGCTTTATTCGCTTTAATAACCCGTGCAAGATGATCCGTTTTTAGTAAGTTTTCAAATATATACGTGCGCCGCCGAGCAGGTGGAGTCCCAGTATTAGCGTGTCAGTTTTTGTAATTTAACGTTAGAAATAATTCGAACGAAATATACCCGAGTTGGTCTCGTAAGTGAGCAGAAGTCTTTAGAGACAAACGTATCTGACAGAACAACCAAATTATAATTAAGAACTTGTTTTGTTTTTATTAAATCTTTGCACTTACCTCTTGTCAATCTAAAGTTGACACAGACTCAACATCTTAGTTGTGTTACCTTAAAGATGAAATACTTACTGTAATGCCGAGTTCGCTCTCCTCTTCCTCTTTCCGCACTCCGCTCCGCTTTCCGCTAGCAGTCGCGCCGGCGGCTCTGGCGTGTACGTCGCATCGCATTATACGCTCGAGCGGCCGCAATGTTCGGATGAATTATTAAATATCAAACTGTATGTTCCGGTGTTAGCTTACTCCGGCACGGTGCTCACTCGACTATGCATGCCTGCTATTCTGTTTGCTCCTTCTTTAAATAATTAGGGGCTAAAATTAGTTAACGTTTGAAGTTGAAAATTGAAAGTATCGTTGTAATTTAAAAAAACCAATTATGGTTGAAGAAAGCACCACAATGCCGCTAAGATATCGTTAAAGAATATAGTTGTTGTTGCTTGATTTTCCAGTCACAAATCTTAAGAAAACAGATAGTAAAACTGTAAATATATACCTACAGCAAATGAGAATATCTGGCTTGAAAATATACTTTAATTTACTCCTGAATTAAACGAAAAGTAGGGGAACTTACTAAAATAAAAATCTAATAAAAGGCTATGCATGAATGGATAGTAAAATAGTTGAATATTTACTGTATTTTATTTTATGATGTAAATAACTTGCGATTCTATCAAATCATAAATAGGCCTAACTCTTACACTTCGTGTCTTCTTAACTGTTCCTGTAATATTTAAAGTAACAACGACGCAGTCTTGAAATAACCTAGAGCTATATTTAGGACTCGCGATAATACAATTCTAAATGTCTAGACGGCCTAATGTATTCTAGTATTTGTAATACAATAACTGGACGATAAAGAAGTCCGCCAGACAGCAGGGCTCCAAAACTAGCGACTGCATTTACTTACCTGGCCGTGATCTTCTTAGTTGATTTGATGTACTTAGTTCTCTCTACTCTTTACCTGATATATCTTATGTACAGAATATAATATAGTACCTAACGCAGATTTCAGATGTAGGCTTATAATATTATAGTTTATTCGGAGAAAATTAGTAATTGAAAAAGTATTTAGTAGTGTGCGCACAAATTATATTTCGAGGTCGTCTAGTTGTTGTCAATATTACTTAATAACTACTCATAGTATTTACATACTGACTTTATTGGAAGTGGAAAAATTGAATATCGAGCATTTTACCTTTCCTTTCATAATAATACTCCTACATCTATCAACGGTTCAGCGGTTCAGGTTTGCAGAGGTTACAGATAGACACAATTTCTAATTTATTTATATTATTATGGGCATAGATGTATTGTAGAATTATACCTTATACTTATTTTGCACGTGCGCCGTATTATGTATTGTAGTTCGTGTTGACTACAGCTAGGCTCTACGTCCACTCATTGAGCACTAAACTCGGCTTGTTATTATATTTAGGTTGCGTCGGTACCGGCTAGACGTTTACAATCGCAGGTTACACGCTCGTAATGCTCGTATGTAAATGCAGATATTAATCGAATAAAGATGAAGCCGGGCCCGCAATATTGAATAATTCATCTGGCAAATTGTAATATTATACAAATTACATTGGTTTTCTCGCTTCGGACTCTCTCACGCATTCTACGGTGCACGGTGGCATAAAACTCAATATCGCCGACAACGGACAATATTTTATGGAGACTATCGACAATTTGTAGAGCGGTATAATAAGCATGCTAGTTAGACACACTGGTTGTGGAATCGATTGAATACGCATAGAAACATGCGAATAAAACATACGATGTAAAATCCAATCGTTTAATTTTCTTTAGTAGGCAGCGGTCGTATTCAAGTATGAAGTTTATTTGACGAGGTAATAATGGTAATACAGGAACCGAAGGTAGTCTCATAGATATACATACCTACTGGTTAGACGACTACCAGAGCAATATTTAGGTGAAACCTTCACAATATCCATAGTTGGAGTTGAATTTTAAAAAGTATCTAGCTCTCAGAATTTTGCCTGTGCGTTGGTCAGTAAATCAGGATGTATTTATTGCCTCTTATAAATCAATCAACTAATTGTTCTCTAAACTATTGGATGTTTCTCGGCAGCTCTCGTAGACAATATGGACATGCTAAAGTGAAGCCTATCAAAGTCAATGAAAATGAAATGAAAACTGTTTTATTTCAGAAACAATTTTCACTTCATTTCATGATGAGCATCTACCGTAATAGAATTTGGATGTAAAGTAATCATTGCGCAGAAGCCAGTGACTCGCTTAACTTCATTTAATATGATTGTTATAATGTCATACGCGCACGTCCCGTAGTGCTTAACGGTTTTTATTTCAATTACTACGTGCTCGGCGCCACCGTCGCCACACGAATAACATATTTAATAATCATTATTTTTCCTCGAATCCCGCGAAGGCACGAGGAATCCATAATATTATTAGGATAATAACAAATCGGTCACACAGATAAAAAAAAATATCTTGTGTCGATTTTTGAGATGGAAAATCTCTAATTCATCGAAAAAAATTCTAGAGGGCACCTTGTTCTAAATAAAATTGTTTTTTGTGTATTTCGTGCCCCAAACATTAAGTTAATTTGAGAAAGTAGTAATATTGTTTTTTGAAGATATTTACGGACTAAAATGAAATTTTTGGAAGTATAGATTCTACTTTAGACTGGATAGACCAAACACCAGTATTTAGACCAAAAACTAGTAGTAAGTGTTATGTTACGGAAGCACTACTTTTATGTCAAAACTATTACTACCTATATAAATAGGTAGTAATAGTTTTGACATAAAAGTAGTGCTTCCGTTTTTAGTAATAGCAGTAGTTTAGACTTCAGATTTAATAAAAGCGCTTTCGTGTCTTATTTTAAAAGAGCTCTACTTGTTACTTATTTAAAGTATCAGTACTACTATTACAAAAGGCTAAACGCCACCTTTACTTTAACAAAAGTCCCAACACGAGTGGAGTGGTCCGGTTTCGTCTCGATTCTCGAGTCAGTTTTTATGGTGAGCAGTGACGGGCGCCCGCCCCGTTTCACCTCCTCATTATTGCTATAATTTGTGTACTATTGAATATCCGTAACGACCCGTCCGCCCATATTATTATTTATGCCCCATAAAAACCTCCATAAATATCGCTTCGGTCCGATGTTTGGACTGCGTATTCTAAGGCATTAGCTTCCGATTTTATTTTTAGTAATTTAATTAACAGTAAAGAGGTTTAAGTTTGGTCGTAATTGACTAATTAGAACCGCTTTAACTATCGTTGAGTGCTTTCTTTATTACACCATTAAATTTCCATTGTTATAAAATTTATAATTATCCCTAATAAAATAATGTAATAAACTCACCAGTCACCATGGGAAATTGTGTTATAGCTAAAGTTGTAATATTATTTTTATATCCAGGAGAGTGTAGAAAAATTCCCACTTAAATGTATTTTTTACACTTTCTTGATATGATTTTTTGGGTCTAAAATATAAGAACAAGTTTGATCAACTTGTTGTGCTCTATCTTAAGTTCGGCCTAACAACCTTCTAATTCTAAAATGAGACGATGTCTGTTTATATCATGTCCATTAGATTTGTAGTCTTCATACTAAAACTCTCCCTACTGTCGAGGTAGAGAATGCTTATTTTTATAAAAATATATAGATTATAGAGTACAGTCAATACTAAAACATATTTTAATTTTCTAAAAATCCTACAATTCCTGTTGACTTAGGCCTATCGTGTTAATAAAGACAAAATGACAAAATTAAATCTTGTGTCTCTACATTCTTAATCATGTACTATTACTAGAATGCAGTTATTAAGTAATTTTTTTAATAGTGTTTATATGACGTTAGTTACTTAATAATAAGTAACAAATCAATGTGTGCCTAAAAATATTCAGTACTAATCAATCAATATAAGGATTAAAGATTGAAACATCGGTTCATTATAAAAATAAAAACGTTTCCATAAATTAGTTACCTACATCGACCTAAATTCTTTCTTTATCTTAATACTAACACATTCAGCGATTAGTTTTAAAGTTATTGGCTAATATATATGAAGTGGGAGTCAATTTGACTATTATAGTTAAGAACGTACTTTAATAGAGACCATAAAGATAGCGCAAAGCGGTTGACGCTCATTTGATTTTCTCTCCAGTAAGGGCCGCTACAAACTTGTGGAGATTCTGTAGAGATAGCGACTATTTCATAAAGATATAAGACTATTACAAGAAACTAGATAAATTGCGCCATCCCTTTATCGCGCGGGAACCGCAAATTTACTGAAATAAAAACTAGCCTATGTCCTTTCCTGCTTCTCATGGTATCTCCATACCAAATTTCAACAAAATCGGTAAATGGTTAGTATGGATATGGATAAGACTAAACTATAAGAAATAGATATTAGAGTGCAAGCTAAAAAAAATAGTTTAAAGTAATAAAACGTTTAACCATACACCGTACACGTTTGCTGTTACTCGTTTTCGTCACAGTTTTCGCTACAAAATGTTACAAATAGATAAGAAGTAGGTAATTTATTATTATACTCACATTTTATTCAAATTAAGTGATAAGACTTTTATACTTTTACTTTCAGTTATTTTATCGAAATTTGTACCCGCAGCTGGGGAAATAAATTAAGATTGTAGTGGAGCATATGGTTTCTACGAGTATTTGTATTATATAAAAGAGACGGAAAAATCGAAATAGGAACATTTAAGTGCGATAAGTATTGACATCTTTCAAAAGACTTTACCTAAGCGTCAACTCGTATTTAATTATTATATTGTAACATGACTGCATCGATTTGATAAAATGTATTCAAAGTATATCTGTCGCAGGCAACTTGTTAAAATAGCCGTTCAATCAAGCAGCTTTGACTGAACAACGCCATTCAATCACACGGTAGCCGTCGTTTAGCCGACTTGTTGACTGCAACGTTCAACACTACAGCTAGACGACGCTTAGCCAACTGGTTAAATGACAAATTAACTAAGGTGACCATTAGTTTAGTATGTAATTTGAGAGAAAAGGAAACCTTTTTGTAATTTCTTGGAAGATTATTATTGGATTAAGTTTAAGGGGAGACCAAAAGTTTGATGAAATAAGTAAAAATTAAAAGCACATTATTAATCATAATAACCTCCCGTAATTTCTCCTCGAATATATTATGTTTAAATTTTTATTCACTCGTATCACTTATATTTTTTAGTAACGTATATTTAATTTCTTTCCGAAAAATATTTTGAAACAACCACAAACACCGGCTAGTTGATGCCATATTGACCATATTGTAAACAAAACGCACCTAGCGCCGCAGTGGTGAGCGCTGAACCAATTCAATTAGACGGCGGCTTTTGAATCAGCTCTAGTATTGAACGTTTCGAGCGACTCGAATATTCAATTAAAAAGCTAGACGTGTGATTGAATGGCGCTTTTCAGTTAAAGGGCTAGCTGTTCAATTGAACGGCTATTTGAACCGGTTGGCTGCGACATATCCATACTTACTAATATATAAACGCGAAAGTGTGTCCATCTGTCTTGTATATACTTTATTACCTCTTCACGCCCAAGCCGCTGAACCAATTTTGCTGAAAATAGTATGGAGATACTTTAAGTCCTGGCAAAGGACATAGGATACTTTTAATCCCAAAAAAATTACGTTTCCCGCGCGATTAAAGTATTTTGGCGCAACGGAGTTGCGGGCATCATCTAGTAAATAATATCTAATTATAAATTACTACTTTAAGATTATGTATATATATATTTAGCAGAATCATACTGGTGTGAGCTTTGAGCAGTATTGAAGTTTGAATTGAGACATTGATTCTCGTTTTTATATGGAAACATTGGCATTTGGCAGTGTTAATAAATTTAGGTGTAAAGAGAGTTAAAAACGTCACACGTAGGCGTGCGCGCAGTTTATTGGTCTCCATTAATTGTTTCGAGTGTTCGCTTTTTATTTAAATGTCGACTGTTTAACTATAAAAGGCGAAAGAATTGATAAACATCAATTTCCTGTTTTATACGGCCTTTCCAGGCCTATGATGAACCAATACAAGCGGATAAGAACGTCTAGAGAGAATATTCGACTATGATCTACTTCGATTTGCATGTTATAGACAGCTTAATGATGAGTATAGATGATTTTGTTTACATCGACTAGACTCCAAAATTACTGCCCTGTCGAGATTGTCAAAATTTCGCACGGGGAAAGACGTATGCAATTTAATTTGGAAAATCGTTGATTTTTGTTTTCAAATTCGTCGAAGCCATACAAATTATAAATCTGTTTTACTCGAAGGAAATATTTTTTATCTGTGAAATTCGTCGAAGCCATCCAAATTATAAATCTGTTTTACTCGAAGGAAATATTTTTTATCTGTGAAATTCGTCGAAGCCATCCAAATTATAAATCTGTTTTACTCGAAGGAAATATTTTTTTATCTGTGTTTTTTACCCGACTGCCAGGAAGGGTTATTGTCTAATATGAACACGTTCAAAAGATAATTCACCTGTGATTAGAAGACACATAGAATTCTAATTAAGATAAACCAGCACCGATAAAGTAGAATGAAGTTGTACTAGTAAGTATGTCAATTAAATTGTTAAAGGTGTTTTAGCTCGAAAGTTTTATTTATTGTCTGTAGAATTTCTTAAAAATACGTAATGCTACTTTACTTCTAGTTCTCTTTCTCTCCTGTATATTCATTACGTTAAAATTCTTTATATGTGTAAGCTTAATAAGTTTTTTGCTACTTCGATTATAACAATAAATTATATTCTCCTTCATTTATGTAGGAAAAAGAAATGCCCAAATGTATTGTGTTTGTGTGTGCTGCAAATACTGAGGTAAAAACAAAGTTAGAAGCGTTTTAAAGTTCCCCGAAGAATTTGAAAAATTTCTTACTAATTGCTAGGCTTCAAATTTAAAATGTTTATCTACGGGTATCGTACTGCGGTATGCTCGGTGTACACTGTTAATTGTTTCTAATTAATTCTCGAAGGTATTCGTAAATTATGTCAATGGTAAAGGAGTATTTTTCATGTTTAATAGCTATTATATCGTAAATGTCAACAATAAATCTATAGATATACACATTAAAAAGGGGTCGTAAACATTTTTGTTTCTCCTCCTTATTTGATTATAAACGGAGGACTTTTAGGTCCCGGCAACGTTTTGCCATATAAAGTATTTCGCCCATATTATTTTATTGAAGAGACTTAATAAGTATGTCACCATGGCAACGTCCATCGCTATCCCGTCGCACAAACAATGGTCGCCGTCAGTCTCGAGTTATAATAATTTACTATTATTTATTCAACAATCAATGCACTTATCAATATAAAAAGTAGATATTGTCCGATTCTCCACCCTAGCTGATATGCTCGCTAAGATTCACGAAAATCGGTCGGGCCGTTTCAGAGGAGTTCAACCACGCACACCGTGACACGAGAATTTTATATATTAGATTTTTAATGTGAATGGACATAAAAATAGGTGCGCCTAGTCCGGCCTACGACGCAAAATAAATTTATTTAGATTTTACTTGAAAGTTTTTAGGGTTCCGTACCCAAAGGGTAAAAACGGGACCCTATTACTAAGACTTCGATGTCTGTCCGTCTGTCCGTCTGTCTGTGTGTCTCCAGGCTGTAACTCAAGAAACGCAATAGCTAGACTTCTGAAATTTTCACAGATTGTGTATATCTGTTGCCGCTATAACAACAAATACTAAAAACAAAATAAATTAAATATTTTAGGGGGGCTCCCATACAACAAACGTGATTTTTTTGCTATATTTTGCTCGATATAATATATATATAACGGCAATACATAGGCACTTGAAATATTCACGAAATACTCAGTTTTATTTGTAATTTATGTATTGTTAATAATCAATAATAATAATAAAATAAAAAGTTACCCATACAAAATACACAATTTTTGGTCTATTTTTGCTCTATAACGGAACGGAACCCATTGTGTGTGAGTCCGACTCGCACTTGGCCGATTATTAAAATGTGAATTAAGTATAAAAGCATAAATGATTTAGATACCTATACCTATAGCGAACAAAATTAAATAATTTTTAAGGAAGTCGCTAGAAATATAAAAATCTAGTGAGTCGTCGAAACGTGCTTAATTAACAGGCTCTGCAAACTATTTCAAACTTTTTATCAATTAATATTATTCTTAATGAGTTCTATAACTAATAGCAAGGCTAAGAGAATAATCTTTGATACGTTCATAGACACTTCCAGAAAGAAATGAATCCTTTATGGAGATGGAGGTAAAATATGGGCAAGTAACATGATATACCCGCGATGGCCGCGCGCTCGTAGACCTCGCCTTTGCTTTTATTGCCTTATTTCTCTTTAAAAATACATCCTTCGATAAAATGCAGCTTGAGCTCGCATTACATCGGACGCTAGTTAGCCGCACGTATCTCCGTACAGATACTATTAATTGGAAATCGGCTCATTTTATTACTTTGAAATATTACAGTCTTTATAACAACGTTTGCAGACTTGCAGGGATTATAAAAGACACTTTCCAAAATGTGTCGCTTCATATTAATAATATGTCTTATGACATTATTATCAAATTAAAGTTAAAATACAATGCATAAATGACATTTATTAAATTAAAGTTCAAATACATGCTTAAAATTTTGCTCTTCTTGAGCTTTGCTCTCATGACAAGGTACATGCGAGACACGAGTGCACTTAATATGTACTTTTTTCTTTGCATCTAATATGATTATTCAAACAATATACAAATAAGGTCGTTGTGAATATCCTGACTTCATGAGATTCCAGATCTGAAAATATATTAGTCAAGCTAAGTTATTCGTCTGATCGATGAGTCTTAGTATTAAACAGCCTCATTGCTATTTCGAGTTTATTGTCCTTTAGGTGTTCGAAGCTGCAATCGTGTCACGAAATCAAGTCGACGCCTTTTTTAATCGCTCTCTACAAAAATACCCGTTTCCTTTTGTTTATTTGTCGAACGAAACTCGTCGCAAAGATCATTACAGGTCGACCTGTCCGGCGCGCGCCGTCCGCTGTCGGACCTAAACTTTTTTATAATGCCTCATAATTTTGTTTTTTTTTTAAACGTTACGCTCAAAGACTGTAAACGCTCAATGAGCGGAAAAATAGCTCACAACTCGTTGTGGTCACAGTGAAACAGCCACGACGCGAAATTCGCGTTGTGACTCTAATGAAATCGGCCACGACGCGTTCTGGCAATCACAAAAAGACCAAAAAGCGAAATTTGTGTCGTGGCTGATATGCTATTCGTTTTTCTTGATTGATTAATCGTCCATAGGTATGGAATATTATATTTGAATTACCACGCGTACTACAAAATATTTTTTCTTTTACTAAATCACTGCATAACGTGTTTATCATTAATATTTATAAAATATCATTATATTATTACTGTCTGTCTGTCTGGCGCAACGTAGTTGCGGGCATCTACTAGTAGTATTATATTTAAATTATATAAATTAAAATAAAACTATATTTTTATTATTTACTAGCGACCCGTCCCGGCTTCGCACGGGTATAAAATATATAGCCACTGAAAAAATGATTAAAATCGATTCAGCAGTTTTGATTTATATTCATTATTACTACCCGTGGCCCACACTGGTCGGTACCGCCGCAAAAGCTACGTCTTGCAATTTTTAAATATGTAATATCTTCGAAAATATTCATTTAAATCATATGCTGTAAAGGGCCATATAAATATATATTAAGTCAACAATGTATTTAAAGTGTTTAATTGAATGAGGATTAATGCCGTATTGGTTAAAATCGCTTCTAAAATTAACCATCATTTGTCGTTAAAAGTAAATGACAAAAAACTGTTATTGTGGGATATCCATAAGAGATAGACATATACCATCGCGGAGTTTTCTGTAGACCTTTTCAATGTGTACAATACTTAGAACATTATTTTGATAAATCTCGTAGGGTTCAGCCTGCGTTTGCAATGTAAGCGGAAAAAAATGTAATTATTTACGACATCACATTAGAAACCCCAACAATAACAGTATTTTTCCACTATTTAATGAATTTTATTATACTTATAAACCTTCCTCTTGAATCACTCTATCTATTAAAGAAAACCGCATCAAAATCCGTTGCGTAGTTTTAAAGATTAAAGGGAAAAAAGGGACATGAGGGAAAAAAGTGACTTTGTTTTATTATATGTAGTGATTGAGATCAGATTACTTTATATTACAACATAACTAACATAATATGAAGTAACAAATTACTGAACACAAAATAATATTATGTATTAATAATTTGAAAATCACTTAAAACGATTATCTAAAATATTTAATTTAAAATTATTTCTTATGGAATACGAAGTATTTTGTCTGTCTTGAAAACTTTTCGACTTACGTTGGTATTGTTACTAAGCGACGATATGGTAAGAATAAATGTTCAGAACGTGTTATGGTCTTTTTGTGATTGCCAGAACGCGTCGTGGCCGTTTTCATTAGAGCCACAACGCGAATTTCGCGTCGTGGCTGTTTCACTGTGACCACAACGCGTTGTGATCTATTTTTCCGCTCTCTGAGCGTTTTTGGTCTTTGAGCGTAACATAAATAAAATAAATTCTAATAGTGATAAAAAGCTAAGAAGCTTATTCAGCCTGAATAGCATCTTGTTTTAATCGATTTTGCAAGCAAACGCAATCATTTTCATACTCAGCTCTATAACTTGCCCTCAAATGACATTAGTTTGAGTTCATTTAATTACTGCTAGGATTATTTTATGTCTACCCACGCAGCAATCTTACACCGTGATTAATATCGTTGTTTCCTATCGTGAAACATTATACTTACTTATTACTACTACTTACTTTTAAGAGGAGATAAGTTTAATAATTTCCTCCACAAAAAAGTTAATACATCAAAGCTTCTAAAATCATTTTTAAATATACTATAATGAGATTTTGTCATATTTTTAGTTTTGACGACAGCTATTTGCTATTTGCTGCTAAAATTAATTCTTGAAATAAATAACCCTGCTATACATTGATTCTTTTTCGAGTTATTTTTCTAAAGTTAAACAAAATACTCGGAAATATTTTAAAATTTAATAAATTAAATTATCTTTTTTTTATCGTTCAAATTTAACAAAGTTACATAGAACAGTAAAAACAATGGTCTTGTTTTTAATATAATTAAATTCACAAACGTTTCGGGTAATTTATTATATTATACGACTGTATTAAAAGGATATTTACGAATCGTATCTCAATTTCGTTTGAATTAGTTTAGATAAAACTAAACAAAACCGGTGTCGTAATTATTATTAAAGTGCATTAATTTAAAACACATTAGATAAAAACCGGACATTCGTTTTCTATTATATTGAGATGTTCACATTATCCTGTGATTTATGACAGAATTTATAGTTTATTTATATTTAGTTTTTTTTTTAATTTTTGATGATTTTAGAGTTAATACTTTTAAGGACATTTATGAGTGCCTTTATCATTCTTACATTTTCTGTGTGTGTGTTGTTTGTAGTTGAATATAGCATTTTCCTTTGACCTGAAATTTGTTTATAACTTATAACTTTCAGATATCAGCACTGCCTGTTTGATCAGACCAATTAGAGTTTAGTGTTTAATTATTAAATTCATGTTTCTTGTGTAGATGTTTAAATGTTTCTTTTTACCTATCACGTGCTATTAATTTAATTATGTCAGAGAATTATTTTATGAACAAATTTTGTTGGTGCATTGAAAGAAAACAAAGATATAACCACAGTTCTATATTATTTATTTTAATATATGTTTTACACCTACTATTAATTTTTCTTCAGTCAAATAAATACATGTTTCAGATTGTTCCTTTAAAATAAATATTACTAAATTATACAAATTAAGCTATTTACATTATATCACAAATAGTGTTTAATGATTAATTATAATCTAATAGTAGTATCACTTCTACTTACAGTCTGTTCCGTCCATGAGACTCATCATCGTTCTCAGTACCACCACTATTACATACACCGGCTCCTACGACAAACGAACGCACTTACCTACTTCGATAAAGCATTTAAATGACTCGAATAATTTCCTATTGGTACAACACAGGTTCACTTCACAAAACATAGAGTTCACAGCTTCTCGAACGCTCTTGAGTTGGTCAGCATCTCCCTCGTCAGTCGCCACACCTGCTTGGCGGCGTTCTCCATGGCCGTCGGCGATTTCCCCTTGAATAAGTCGACGTGGGGAAGAAAGTAGTGCGGACATCTCCGGCACTGAAGCGACGATATCAACTGCAGGAAGATGCCGTTTATTCTGTCACCGATGGCTCCCTCGTCCCACTCGTGCTCCCGCGGGTGCTTTTCGCACTCGTAGAGCAGTAGCGTCTTCATGTGGTAGCACGTCACCGGGTTGCCCGGCAGATCCAGGTGGCGGTCCCTGATCGTCTTCAGGATGCTCAAACATTTTCTGCGGCAGCCGCCCTGGAGCAGTCGATTCTCGGCCTCGAAGAAACTCAGCACCCACGCGTCACCCTCCATGGCCGAGTTTTTACCTTGCAGGGTGAGACACTCCTTCGACAGCAGATCAAAGCCCTCCGTTTTGACTTCGGCGACGATATTCGGATGCGGCCACGGTATCGTCGGCAAAGGCCAGTGCGCGGCGGACCTCGGCCACAGGCCGGCGCACTTGAAGGCCGGCGTTATCTGCACTATGTACCGCTCCCGTATCCTCAACTTTACTTCCGTCGTCTCTGCGATCATTTTCACACAGTCCCGGTACGAGCACTTGTCGCAGGCTTGCGCCACGAGAGTCTGGAAGCGCGATCTTATTTTTCTAGCTGACAGGTATCCGGAGGCGGTGATGAACTCGACCCAGAGGGACATGGAGCGTTTGCGGCCGTCGCTCAGCTTCAGCACGGCGCAGCCGGGCAGGGATCCGTCGTCGACAAAATTTAACACTCCCATCTGATTCAGATAAATGATGATTTCGAACTCGTGCGGGGACACCACTTCTAATCCGTCGAATCTTCCGTTATAGTCGGTCAAGGAGGAAATAAATCTCGGCTCCTGCAGCTCCACCTCCTTGAGGACGTCCTGAACGATCCTGCATACTTCGTGGATCGTTTTCGCGATTTGCGCCTTGCGGTTCGCGACGCGCTCATTGTAGTACTTGTTCATCTGGTAGACTAGCTTGGATTGAGCCGCCATCATTTCAGGTGGCACTAGCATCGTGGCTGTGTGCCCTCACCCGGTTCGCATGGCACGGTAGCGGCGTTACACGCACGCGCACGACACACAGACGCTTTCGGACTGAGCCGTGTCGATTAACGGAGCGATGAAAGACGGTGCACGCCCCATGGCGAAGTGTGCCGGCGAATAAGACGAGTGCGTGCCTTCTCTTTCTCGCCCGCGTTCGAGTGCGGCCATAAAATTAAACAGCTACATTTTGCTCCCCCGGTACTTTTGGGAGTTTGAGTATTGATCGCGGCCTGACTCCGCCCCTCGGAGGTAGGTATTCGTAGCGGTAAGGTCGAGGTGATGGTAATTACAATATAGTGTTTGAGTGTTGCTCGTTAATTCGGTAGTCAAACCATGCCACTATTGCCACATTTTAGGTGACTTTATTTCCTAAATTCTTACTTGGTGATATTTACTTACTCACATGTATTTTGTAGATCTTTTTAACGCTTTTAGTAGAATTACTTTAATTAGAACAGTTTATAATTTTGCCAGCATAGGAAGTTTTATAGCCCTAAAAACTTGTTATTAGGGTATGTCTTGCAAAATATTCTTTATAATAAACACAATAGTCAAACATAATAAATGCATGTGTGACGGCCATGGGTAGGTCTACTAGCAAAAACAGAAGGTTACAAAAAAAAAGTAAGATAATTTTTATATTAATAATACGAAATACCAAATTTTGCTTTCGGCAAAAACCTAGTTTTTACAGTAGGTATAACACGAGAACACTAGACATTTTCAGGATGAAAAGATGTCTTAGATGTGCCATCCAGAGCCTTTATTACTACCATAGCTTTTATTATTAAAATTCTTTCTGTAGTTTTTGCATGTAGAAGTAACAAACACTTTCAAGACCTAGTAGGTACCTGCTGTGCTGTCAAACCTTCCCATTTTCAGGACAATAATGACGGTTACTCAGATAAACCACTTAATCGAAAGAAAAACCGAGAACTACTTTTTTCCTTTTCTATCCAACTGAGATTTCTCCACTCTCAGACTCTAGTGTTTTATAATTAAAATACATAAATATTAGAGCATCTCCCCCTTTTAAAAACACTTCGCTAGAGTTAGCTCAACTCAGTCATTATTCGTGATAAAGTCTGCCGCACTTTATTTAAATTTTAAAAGACCTGCAACCGACATGTCTCAATCAAATTTTTTACATTATCATCATTTAAAAACCAATTTGCGCTAAGCATTCTAAGGTCTGCTTTCTTTTTCTACGCCTTTCTGCTTTCTTTTTCTACGCCTTTAAAATAGTTAAGTGCAAACCAAATTCTTATCAGAACTATAATGTTCAAATTAAAAACATAAAAATATTTACGTACAAGCAGCTTAAACTATTTAACTGAGTAACCTGACCAAACATTAATTATGTTTATATTTTAAGATTTTTAAACAAGGCACAGTATTAATAATATTATAATTAACGACCATGCACCATAGAAGGCCATGTTCCTTTGAAGGTCAACTATTAAAAAGTCGTAGTTATCGTCATGAAAAGACATACTCCTTCTACTACACATTTAGATCCATCAAACTTAAGACCACAAACGCGGCGGCGAGTCGATCGCACTCTGTAGACTTTGGTTGTCGAGACTACAATTGTAATTTCCGCATTTTAGTTTCATAGCCTATATCTATCTCACATTTTATTACAGGGCATTGTCGTATAGGGATATGTGTATGGTGCTAATAAAAGAAAATCTACTTATGCCTCGATTTAAGTTAAAATATTAGTAATGTAAATGTGGTTCCTTATAAGGCCCAACCAAAGATTTGATAGTTGGCCTTGCTAGGGAACATGAAATTTACAAGGAAATCTGAAAATCATTAACATATAAACAGTTATTTTTAGTTATAAATGCGTACCCTAACAATTAAAATAATGTTTTTTTTAGGGTTCCGTACCCAAAGGGTAAAAACGGGACCTTATTACTAAGACTTCGATGTCTGTCCGTCTGTCCGTCTGTCCGTCTGTCTGTCACCAAGTAACTCAAGAACCGCTATAGCTAGACTTCTGAAATTTTCACAGATTGTGTATATGTGTTGCCGCTATAACAACAAATACTAATAATAAAATAAATTAAATATTTAAGGGGGGCTCCCATACAACAAACGTGATTTTTTTTTGCTATTTTTTGCTCTTAATCAATAACGGCAACACATTGGCAATTGAAATGTTCTCAAAATACTTAATTGTATTTGTACTTTAATAATTAATTATAAAATTTAAATAAATTAAATAATTGAGGGGGGCTCCCATACAAAAAAATCAATTTTTAGCCTATTTTTGCTCTGTAGTGGTACGGAAACCTTCGTGCGCGAGTACAACTCGCACTTGGCCGATTTTATTTATATAACATCTTTACTTATTAGGATTATTAAACTTATACACGCATATTGAACATTTTGGCCTTATAAAGAACGGGCCCATAAGAAGGCCATTTTAGATTTAAAAAATTTTTGATTGCATTATAAAACGCGTTGGCAATTAGTTATTAAGTGTCAATGTGATACTCATTACTACTATTTTTAAAGAATTTCCATTAATATATTCTTAGTTATAAGATGATGTTCAAGCAATGTTAGTTAAAGTTTTTTTTAGATGATATAAATATATTGAGCATTTCAAGTGTTGCTTAATTGAAAGAGATTATAATATCGTTGTAGTAAAAGCAGATAAATAAATACTTGTAACTCTATTTTCAAGTTAAACGACTGATTTATAATATTGGCCTTGTTTGGTGCTGTGTTCCTTGCAAGGCCATTTGGAAAAGCTTAACAAAACTTAAGTTTATTAAATGGCTATTGAAGCTAGGTTAAAAAGAGATTTATAATATGATACCATATTAAACAGACCATTACTTGATCATTTGTTTTCTGAATTTATTTAGTTAATTAACGAATAACAAGCATTTTCCCGTTAAAGTGGCCTTACATGGTTCATGGTCCTTATTTACCTTTTATATTATAACTACGTTACATATAGATGACAATAACTAATAAATTGGTTAATGTTAATGCCATTACTTATTTAAAATGTCTATCTAGGCTTTAAAATTTAAATGCATATTAATTTTAATACACCTTCAACCGGCGCGGCGGTGACTAACTTTACCTATGTTTAACTTATGTGCCTAACTACCTATTTATTCTTGTCTTTTCTTTACTTTCAATATGAATTGTTATGAATCAACTGAATAGACCAAATAAATTTTACTATAATTTAAAATCTGAAACAAACGTTCGAAAATTATTAATTTTACTCGGTTACTGATACCTACTTTTAAAATTTTTCTTTCTCTACGTAAGTGTGTACCGCAGTGAAACTATAAATTAGATTATTCCCATTACAATTTACTTAAGACTTATCTTATTTTGCTTAGTAACTTAATGTATTATATTATTAGCTAACAACTCCTGTTAAAATCTGCCTAGTCGAATTTTATATTAACTAATTTAGCAATCATCATCATCACTCTCTAATCAACCACCAATTAGATCGAGGTTAGAACAGTTAGCCGATAGACATATCTAAATAGCTCGTGTCGAAGTGTCGAAGCCGCTAATAGCGTCCCTATAAAGTAGAATACAATGAGCGGCGCGGCGGTTAGACAACGCTCCCCTCAGGAATGCCTATTTCGGTGGGCACGATTGATGGCGAGGCGCAGCGTGATGGATGGCCTCACGCCGCTTGATTTACGCGACGTCTCTCCGCGATTCATAAGCCCCTGGTACCTGGAAGCTGGGATAAAATTCCGCCGGAATTAGATTCAAACTCGTCCGTTTTTGGTTGAGGCCAAATGAGACAAAATAAATGAAAGTAACCAGGATTGAGTGTTGTTATTTAAAAACCAAAGGTTTAAATTGTATTCAGGTGCTTAGTATTCAAAAATGATATTTTAATGACGGTGCCATTCTGGTACTTAATCTACAAAATGGCAAATCATTTTTCAGAAATGTATTATGTATCATGTAGACAACTTTGCATTAGATTAAAAACAAAAGAATATTATAGACGTAAGTAGCTACGATAAATTATTATCTATTAAAAGACAATAAAAATTACTGGGTGTTAGATTTATTTTATTTAAAGAGTTAAATGTTTACACTGTGGCGCACGCGCGGTGGTGTCAAAATGGCGGGTGCGTGGCTCCGCCCATTTCCGCCGGATGTCCGCCATCTTCCCGCAACCCTTCGGAGGCTTGCAATATAAGTTATTACTTACGTCTCACGGTCTCGTGGTTTTGAGGTGTCCCTTTGTATTAGGATCAGTTGTTTGAATTATGGCCTCAAATAGGGTCTGGTTTTGTTGATGTTAAATTATTTTAACTTCGTAACATATTCTATTTGTTTACTCTTTTTTGAAATTTTTAATGTATTTTATGATTTGACAAAAACAGATTTTGTGCAGTTTGTAGAATGTAGATAGAAGTAGAAAGAAGAAAAGAAAAGAAGTAGATATTGCCAAAGTCATTCGCCGCAATAGGTACCTAACTACTATTAAGTAGGGGTTGAAACTACCTGAAATGAAAAGACGGAAAAGATCATGCTACTACTTAATATTACTACTATAGCTTGCCTGACCAGTAATGTTACTATATTGTTACTGTTGCTACTACTTTTACGTCGCCTCATTTATCAACCTTCTAATGTTGCGTCTTCGCGCTTTGCTGAAACACATTTTGTAAGCAAATTAGAATACTCGGTCATTCTGCTCTACACATATTTGTTGCGTCTGCATTGTCAAACATAAACGATGTCGTGTGTGGTACTTATATCGTGCGGTGTATGACATAGAACAGGACTCGAGACCGCACAGCGCGACGCAACGTGTCCCATATTTATACGTGCAAAATTTAAATTGTCTCGTTTAAAGCCTTTAATGTGTTTGTGTCTACAAGTATTACTTTTGAATTTTGATATTTGATCTTTAGTTAGGTACTGTTTGTTTCAAGAGATTACAGCTGTTTTGCTGGTATTGAATCTTTTGTTAATAAAATATTATTATGTATCTGCCTGGTTTTGAAATCTATCAATTATTTTTCTACGATAAAGTATAAACACAGGTAGGAACTCGGAACTCACTATTCAATAAATGACACATTTATTCGATAGTTAAGCCATAAAACAATACCAACGTTTGCAATAATTTTGCAATAGGCCATTACATTTGCGTAACATTCAACAACATTATCGGCAACACAAAAAGTAATGATTTACAACGAACACATAATAGAGACACTAATGTTATCTACGACAGTATCAATAATTCCAACGGCACAACACTATCGCTAATGTCTATTAATCCGTCTAATATCGTTTGAACGTACACGATTAGAGCGAGATGTTGGCCAACATGACGTGCCTCTCGACTCCTCCGGCCAACGATTATTTACGACTACAGACGACGCACATTATTATTACGCCTAAACTGTTTGGATGTATGTCACTTGCGATATCGTTTAACTAGAGATAAAAAGATACGATAGAGAACGCAATATCAGCCGGTGTGTTGTATTTATGGTGGATTGAATTTGCTATCGTGTTGTATGAGAGATGGGCCCAGAGGGACATCTATCTTCCCCCACCGCTGTTTACAGACTGACGCCGCGTCCGCCTCTCCGCCCGGGGAAGGGGGTAACGCCCCGCCCACTTCGGAACGCGCCCTGAAATACGTCCAGCGCAAATGTAACTGGCAATTAAACTTCAGTCTTAATGTCCTCCACGTAGAGTTCCTTTTTCGATGTCCCTCCTCCCGTTGCATATTAGTTTTGCGCGACGCGTGGCAACGCGTAACTTTTTTTTGATAATTATTTTTCTTGCAACGTGGAAGATATTTTTGTGCACCGTACCGGTAATTGGATTCAGGCGGTTCGTCCGAGCCACCTCGTCCCTCACACCAAAATACAGCTTAGCGACAACAGTCTCTACCCTTTTCGCAATAGTCTCCAGAATCGGATGAATTCGTATCGATTTCAAGGATTTCGCTGGTTGTTCGTTCAGCGACGATTGAGTCGTCATGTCGAGTATAATAATTATTATAAAGATTGGAGATAAAAGCTCTACGTATCTGTTTTGTTGCGATTCGGTTTTTATTTAAATAATAAGCGGCCCTTTTAACTGGTTAAATTTTAGTTGGTTTTCCTGCACTCGACCAGAGTTTCTGAAATACCTATGCTTGGTAATCGCGATACGTAACCTAGCCACTTAGAAGTTTCTATGGAGGTTCTCACTTCTCACATAGGTACCTATAAAATATAGGTACATATAGATATATGTTTTCTTGTGAGTTGTGATTTGTGAGGTTATAAAGTAGGTAGGTACCTACCTAAAGATGCAGAAACATCTGGAATCCTTATAAGAATATAGAGGTAACTCTTATTAGGTAGGTACACACTTCAAAGTTTCTATAAAAAAGAATATTTTAATAAGACATCATGATGATAGGAAAAAAAACTTGTCTCAAATAAAAAAAAATCTCTTCCAGATTTTTATTGACCAAAAAAAATTTTTATGTATATTCTCATAGGAAAAGCTTGCCTAAATTAAATGGTTAGGTAGGTATAGGTAAGTTGTTGGATAAGGATCAAGAAAATCTGTGCTTCAACAAAAAAGGTTTGGCCATAATTTATGTGTTAACTATAGGTCTACCAGAATCTGATGGCAATTTTTGACAGCAGATTTTCAAAAAATATCCTTGATCATTGGATAATTTTTTATATTTGCATGTTTAACACACAGAATCAGCCGCTATAAGAAAAAAAAAGGATCAAAATATTTTATTTCAATTACCCCGGTATTGCTAGAGTCAATTTATTTTCTCACTTTTTGCCATCAGATTCTGGTTGACCTATAGTCGTTATTCTATAAAAAATAACCTCTTTTAATTTGATAGACAAACGTATCTTTAAAGTAAATTATTATCAAAATGGTTTACTTTATCAACATTTGGCATTTTTCTACAAAATTAAAATACCATAAGCACTCATGAATATTTTCAGCATTTAAAAGCCATTAAAATTGCTTACCGTAAACTTGACTAGCTCATTCATTTGAAAATTACACCTGACTATAAAATAACGATAGGTGTGAAAAGCCTAGACAATATTTGAGTTTTTAGTTTTGTAGATCCTCAAAAAAAAAAATTTAGCAAATTATTTATCATAAAAAAGGCAGAAACAATAGTATAAGTTTTTGTTCCAATTGCTATTTGAAGCCCGCAACTCCGTTGCGCCATAATTTATTTATCGAGCGGGAAACGTACATTTTTCGGGATAAAAACAATCTTATTTCGGAACTCAAAGGATTAGCATACCAAACATCAAAATCGGTTCAGCGGTTTAAGCGTGGAGAGGTAACAGACAGACAGACACACATTCGCATTAATAATATTACTATGGATATTTTATGCAAAATTGTCTTGTTCGATCGACTCTACATTACCTATCTAAATCTGTTCATTTAACTAGTCTAGACCGATCAGGAACGAGGCTGCAATAAAAATGTTGCTCAATTGAGGTACAGATGTCTAACATTAATTAGATGAGTCGAAAAGCCAATATTATTTAATTAGATAATCTACTACACGTGTTCTGCGCGCCTGGTACACCGGATGCTGCGTGTGGATCGCGCCACCACCAATTTCCGGATTTCTTAGACGAGTCTATATTTGCTGGACACATTTAAAATTAAAATAAATGTGCAATGGAAAATAAATTATTGTAAATCATTGTACAAAGAATATAGCTAATAGTAGTAGCTTAAACAAGATATTAAATCAAAACGGCACAAAAGCACCAACTGCATATCAAAAATTTAAAACGAAGGTGAATACTGAATTGGGCAGGGGTCACCAAATGGCGGACCGCGGTCCGCATCCGGACCGCCGACACACTGTGTGCGGACCAAGCATTTTCGAAGTAGAACTTCTTAAAAAAAAATTCGGTCTTGACTCTCGACTAAGTGATGAACATCTCGGATTATCAATAGCTTGCACCATTTTCACTCCAAACATCAGAGAATTTTATTAACTATAAAAATTGTCACTTTTCTCATTGATTATACCTTTGTAATTTCCGTAATAACCTTGGTTTAATAAATATATATTTTTAGGGTTCCATACCCAAAGGGTAAAAATGGGACCCTATTACTGAGACTTCGATGTCTGTCCGTCTGTCTGTCCGTCTCTCTGTCTGTCTGTCTCCGGCTGTATCTCAAGAACCGCTATAGTTAGACTTTTGAAAATTTTCACAGATAGTGTATTTCTTTTGCCGCTATAACAACAAATACTAAAAACAAAATAAAATAATATTTAAGGGGGGCTCCTATACAACAAGCGTTATTTTTTTGGCCTTTTTGTTCGTAATCAATAATGGCAACAGCAACCACTAGAAAATTTTAAAACATCATAAATTATATATGTACTTTAATAATTAATAGTAAAATTAAAATAAAATAAATATTTAAGGGGAGCTCCCATACAATAAACGTGATTTTTTGGCCTTTTTTGCTCAAAATCAATAATGGCAGCTGGCAGGCACTTGAAATATTCACAAAATCTTTAATTATATATTTACTTTCAAAATTTATAATAAAAGTAAAATAAAATAAATATTTAAGGGGGGTCTCCATACAAAAAACACAATTTTTGCCTAGTTTCGCTCTGTCCGACTCGCACTTGACCGATTTTTTTTGTTTTCTGATTTATCCCTACGTTTACACACAATTACCGAGCTGCACTCCAAATTTCAGCCTTCTAGGTCATCTGGAACTGGGTTAGAATTTTGATCTATAGGTCAGTCAGTCAGTGATAAAAATGTAGATTTTCGGACGTTACTATCTTAATAACCATTTGAGCTGTGCTTATGAAATTTAGAGCATATATTTATCTCGCAAGTCTCATTATATGAGCCAAATTTGAAACCTTTATGTGAAATAGTTTCTGAATTATGAGGGGGTCAAAAGTAGCTGCAAATGGTTCGTGTAATATTACACACGGTGCTGCTCGCCAGTTCTGTTATGCTGGAACTTGGCTTGACACGCTACCGCGTGTCTAGATTTATTAAAACTTATATAAATTACATAAAGAACCATCATTTTATGCATCTAAAGCAAATAATCACAAAAAATTTCTTACTGTCAAATAGCCTATTCTATGCTTTTGATCTGTTTTTATTTTTCATAAGTACTAGGATACGCTGACAGTCCCTCATAATATTTAGAAATCTATTGTCAGATGCTTGGTCTCATGTATGATGTATTATACCCAGATAGGTATACGACATTGCCAAGAGATGTCATAAACCATTACTCATCCAACTACGACGCTGCATTTCATCCTAACATCTCGTTCGAAATACTCTTCAATTTACATAGAAATTTAACGAAACCCCAACAAACCACTGCGTGGAAAAAAAAAACGAGGAATAGCCGAGGCGGGAAGTAGTTAATCGCTCATAATCCGTATACGACACATCGTAACTTGAGCCGCGGCGCTGATCCCGCGAAATCCCGCAAAATCCCGCGACACCGCGTTGTGATATACGCTAACCTGTCGCGCGACGATGACAGACCGAGTAAATTTATTTTGTACCCGTGGTAGGGCCATTTGGTAAATCGTTAATTTTATTGGTTAATGGCAAAATATGTGCTGTTTGTGTTTTTGAACCAAAAATATTAGTAGCTGTTGCGACCTGCGAAGTGTTTCACTGAAGACTAGACCAGAAAAGTTGGTTGGCAAGTTCTTTATTATTATATTTTTTTTAAAACGGATAATCATTAATCACCTTTTTGAGGATTCATAGTTTTTTGGAACTACCTTTATTGTTGTCTTAGGTATTTGAAGCAATACACACTGAAAAAAATAAATTTAAATAATAAGCAATGAGAAAAACTCAATCATCGTTAATCATTATTGTAGATAGTCATGAGTATTAACTCATGAGTCATGAACTCATGACTTATTATCTTATTATTTTATAGCCAAGGCCAGCTATTTATTGCGAGTGGCCAAATAAAAAAGCGACAATAAAGAACAGAACATAATTAGAAATGGTTCATCGCTCCACCATCATGTAATTTAACAGTTTCAATAAATTCATTAAGTTTTATAGTGAAAGTGTGCAATGTGAACGCGTGTAAAAACTCCCATAACGCCAGAAATAGTCTGCGCCAGAGACGCGATGACAGGGAATTTATGAACCATTCGAGATGACTAACTGCGAAATGGGGACTGATTGCCCCTACCACGCGCTCGCGATCGAAAATATCTCGAACCTATTTTGATTGAATGTTTGTAAAATTCAGATCCAAATACCATGCTGCACCCAGTTGGTACCGCCAGTTGCAAATTGTAGACGACAAATAATCCTTAGTTTTTTTCCTACAGATGAACAATTTTCAAAATGAAGTCATTCTTTCACAATAATTTAGTTTAACTTTATATATTTTTATTGCTAAAGGGTATGATAACAAGGATTTCTTGTTATCTTTTGGTATTATTAGATACTACTTAGCTGTTTGTTTATCTGGGGGCACGGGAATGCCCTGACTGAAAAACTCGCCTGAAAGGGGTTCCGGTTTCAGGCGGATCGAGCAACCGCGTACGCAGGCTGTAACATCGAATTTCCTAATAAAATATAGAATTTTAGAGTTTCTTGAAATGTTTGCGAGAATCCTTAGTAAAGTTCTTAATAATAGAGGCAGCGTGTTCGAATCCCGGCCGACTGTGATGTACGAGTATTTAATTAGTGTTTCCTCTGGGCGGCCACCGCGCCGCGACCGTAGCGCGAACGTTTACTGGAATTACTTTAAACGATTTTGATACATATTATTTTCTTTTAGCGCGACAGCTAATGGAAGGATTATTTTTGGAAAATCTTGTTCGTTTATGCTTAGTTCTTAGCAGCTTTGCACTTGAATTTTAAGGCAATGTTTCAGTTCATAATGATAACTTTAAAAAGTGAGTACCTAAGTATACCTACAAATGCTTATAATGGCGTATTATTTACAAAAAAAAACCGTTTTTGATCGACTCTTCGTTACTTGGGCTTACTTTTTTTGGAAATTTAAAGATTGTAAAATATGTAATTAATAAAGATCTATGTGTATGAGATTTCAGTAAAAAATACGAAAATACTTGGTATAAACATTTGTTAAGGGACACCGGGATGTGCCGACAAATCTCCAGGGATTTCGTGGAATCGAACCTGTGCCTTCTCTCTCACGCTCGTAAAATTTCATACTCGATGTCAGATAGGCGCTAGTTTATACTAATAAAAAGCAAAAAGTGTAAGGTGTTGTTGGAATGTTCGCTTTGCCTCTATCGATTTTTTCAGGGGCTGAAATTTGTCTCAGGCTTCTTATTTTTCTTCTGGCGAGAAACATTTTAAAATATTAAAACATATTTGTCTGCCAAATCTGGGTCTCTGTTTCAGTAACCTACCTACTGTAGTAGGTATATCAACTTTTTTGTAATAAATAATAATTGTTGTAATAAAAAATAAAATAACCAAGTATAATTATTTTATTTCAAAATTTAATTACATAATTATTTACGTAAATAAGTTGTGGGCGTCAGTAAGATAAAAGGCACGCCGCAGCCGCAAATGTTTTTACAAAAAATATCCTTTAATTTATAACATTAGAATTATACGATTCTTGCAATATTTTACATTAATGCTCGTACTTTTAACTTGAAATTTGTTTAGATATTCAAAGAATCGAGAATTAAATTTATATTCGAGTCGGGTTTCACAGGAAACTTCACAAAATTCCGCTTTACGAGTAAATTGATATAATCTTCAGGTGTCGAGGAATGTAATACATTACCACTTATCTACATAAAACATCTATAAAGTTAATAGTGAAACAGAAAATTAATTAACGTTCAGTATTTACATACGCTTATGTACGACGTCGATGCCACATACTTGTAGAGACTGTAAGTTGCGCCTGCTCTATATTCTATATAATCTTTAATCTAATACATGGTACAATTTGTAACATGTATTAAAAATCTTGCTTTAAAACTAAACATATTTTAAAGTGGCAAAATCTTAAATAATATTAAGCATCGCTAGTACGTAAATATTTTTCTTTCGGTGTCATTAGTAAAACCCCCTAATTAAAAAAATACTTTGCATTTTTTCATCAGAGTTAATTTCCTTCTCAATAAAATGTTATTGAGAACAATATGTTAAATTTAATCTTGTAAGTCTATCACTTATTTTCTTTCAATGGTAAAGAGAAATTTAAACAAATCAATAAATATGAAATAAAAAAATAATTGCCCTTTTATAGGCGGCGGTGGTCAGATGCGATTAATGCGAGCTCATTACAGTATCTAAAACATTTAACAGTTTCACTAGTGAGTGTGTTGCTTGACAATTTTCTAGTAAACTTTCAAATGTAGAGTCAGAAGAGAAATGAAAATATTTTTACATTTATGTAATTTCGTCAAGAAATGTTGATATAAAACAAAATACTTTTAAAATGTTGCTTACATTAACCTAGTGACTAGTAGTGACCTCACTACCTAGAGGCTAAGAAGAGTTTTAAAATACCTCTTTGATTACCTACTGGATAAATAAACTTCAAATTAAGAATTTTCTGTTCTGTTTTACGTGAAAGCTTGTACTATAGTAAATATAATGTACTGTATTATACACCTCATTTATGAAAATTGGTTCAGTAGTTTAGCTACTGCTTTGGCAAAATCGTCTTCCTTTTGGCTTCAGGTAAAAATATTTACGTTATACTAATTAACGATGATGATTTTAATATTTTAAAGAGAATTGTTGCTGTGGACAGTACGTCAGTTTTTTCACCGTCGGTTCGTCCTTAATGGGGACACATGTCACTATTCTGAGCTTTATTTACGACCGCGATACCATCAACAGCCTGCAGAGTGCTGTGAGCCTAGTACAACCACCATTTCACCCTGTCAGCTTGCAATATTTACAAAAATTAATGAAAAAATCGTGAATCGGTCTTTTTCAATTGAGTCTTAAATATACAATGTATCCTAACACTAGTCATCAATAGTACGAACAGACGTCCTGATTTGGTCGGGTCCCGACCGAATCGGGGCTGACATGCCAACCATCCCGACATTGCTACAGATTGCCCGACGGTCGGCCTTCCAACCGTCAGTTGACTTTGTATGAAGTAGTGAACGGACGTCTTGCCAGCTATTGCCGTCGATGCATTAAAACATCATGCCGCCGGTATTATCTAATAAAATCGGCCATTATAGAGCAAAATTAGACCAAAAATTGTGGTTTTTGTATGGGATGCCCCCCTTAATTTTTAATTTTATTTAATATTATTATTAAATATTAAAGCACACATATAACTTAATATTGTGTGAAAAATTCAAGTACCTACCTGTTGCTATTATTGATATAGAGCAAAAAAGGCCATAAAAATCACGTTTGTTGTATGGGAGCCCCCCTTAAATATTTATTTTATTTTGTTTTTAGTATTGGCTGTTATAGCGGCTACAGATATACACAATCTGTGAAAATTACAACTCTCTGGCTATTACCGTTCTTGAGCTACAGCCTGGTGACAGACAGACGGACAGACGGACAGACATAGAAGTCTTAGTAATAGGATCCCGTTTTTACCCTTTGGGTACGGAACCCTTAAAATGCTAAAATAGCGTTGGTTGCGGCAATAATCTGTCCAATACTTCATAAGCAAATCAATCCATAGAAATCAATCAATAGAAAATGTACTCTAGGTTTGAAAGGTTTTTAAACCTAGTGCTTAAAGTGTCCTCATACCGAGTCTAAATCGGATTAAGAGTGAACAAGTGACGGACAGATAAATACGCTTGCGGATTTATAGTTTTAGTATTAATTTTAATGTTTCTATTAATTATGTAAGGTGAAAATTATGTAGTTTCTACGTAGTACGTACATACATAAATATTACTTGGTATTTCTCAAAGCAAAACTGTGAACTGTAAAATTCAAGAACGTAGGTAGGTGGGTACTTAAAATATTACCAAACTTTTTATAATATTTTTACAAGTGTAGGTTTTTTCTGACAGTCTTTATATTTTTATTACTGAAATTAACATTTCAAACAAAGAAAACACGAAAAATTAAGCGATGATTGTTTGCCTCACTAATAACAGTTTTTGTCGATAAAAAAAAATATTGCTCATGATAATAAACTATAAAGCTTATTTCTTAATCTTCTCACAATTAATTTGTTTTGTAGAACAGGTACGTATCCCATTTCAATAATATCAACATTTTGAGAAAAAAATGTGTTTATTCTGCACTACTAATTATTTTCTATGCTAATTAGGTGACATTTCGTCGATGAAAAGGTATGCAATATGCATTCGATATTGCATATTATGTTTTCTGTTTTTCACCAAGAGTTTCTGTATAAAATGCCACAAATTTTATACAGATATTTGAGTTTTACTGGTTGTCTAGTAAAAAACTCAAAATCAAAAAAGTCAATGCTCGGCATCAGTCGTAGGCATCGTAGGCACGACGTTAAGAAAAGTATTTATTGCCAAGTTATCTTCACATACTCAATACCTATGGACTAAAATATATATTTCGACGAAGAATGAGAGGCGTTGGTGAAATTGGAATGAAGTCTCAGTTCTGTACGCCGATTCTACTGTATTACTGCACTCCGTTTCGTGTGAAGCAGCAAAATTGTATGCTCATACCGCATACGCCCAACATACGTAATAGATAGATACCTACATTGGCTTGACGAGATGAGAATACCATTCTGTACTTTCATAGGAAACGAACTCCAACGAACTGGGAAAGAAGCTGCATTAATGCATTAAATAGCAGAATAGGAGTGCTGTATGTATGCTGAGTGCTTGAGGAATACATCGTCCATTTCTCCGAGCCCGCACTCGCATGCTAAGGTGATTCCGCGCTAATCGCTTGGCAATCTCTGCCTCGACGATCGCGACAATTTATCGCCTGACGATATCATCTCCACGAGCATACTAAGTGCTATTAGAATAATATAGAACCTGCGATAACTGGACGTAGGCATTCTAACAGGATTGATGTGAGAACTAGGCGCGCAGGAGCGGTGCCAGTAATATAAATACAGTCGGTCATCAGCATTCAGCATGCAGATGTGGATCAATCGATTGTATTCGAACTGAATATTGCGATTCGTAGATTATTTATGCAAATTGACTGTTAATTTTATTTGCAACTTCAATCATAATCAAAAATATTTTCTATTACGATTTACGTGAGAAGATACCTAAAACACAATCGTTCTCATATTACCTGTCAACATTTTACCGATTCCCCTAACTATTAGGGATTCATAACAGTGCAGTAATTAGTTTAGATTATGACAGCAGCACGTGTCGTACTCTCACAATCTCGGTGTCGTGACCGGGGGCTATTAGGGATGCTGAATTGCTGATACAATGGTACACGGCGCGCAGAATACACGCAGAGGATCATTTTTTATCTGCGGCTTCCAGACTGTTTGTTCCCATGTGTGATGTGTGGGATTTGATGCGGACTCTACGTTAACTAAAAATCCTTGTCTTTGTTCGGATTTCAGAAGCACAAAGATTTCAAAACTGCCTTTTAGGTAAATAAAACACATCATATTGTCCTTGTCGTGATGAATTATGAAGCAATGCTGATTTGAACTTTAGAATTCGTATATCTAAAATCATAGAAAAAGCAAGTTGAAGTGCAATTTCTCTATGAAGTAGATGGGAACGTTCTGTAGAAATGCTTTATTCCGATAGGTAACGTTTATTAATCTGGGATAAAGAATCCTAGAATTTCGTGTAAGTTACCCCTACAATAAATGCAACTTCACAATCCAAAGTACTAAAACACAAATAAATGAGGGTCGGATTGCCACGAAGGGCTCGGGTAAGCTCAGAGACGTGTGACAAATTGCGTTACAATTGGACCGGACGCGCCCTCGCGCGTTGTTTGTGTCTAATGAGAGTACAAAAAGGGCCCAAAACATTGACGCGCGCTTTTTTAGTCTATTTCAGTTGCACCACTATGTCTTTGTTTGTATTATTTGAAATTAAAACCAGATGATGATGGAAATGATTTTTCCTGAATTTATGTGCTTTAGGCCCACTTGTGCCAAAACTTCCCGGGGCTTACTAACTCAGTGTTAATGTTTTTAATTTTTAACTCATACTGTATATTGCACCAGAAGAATTTATCCCAGAGTCAACTAACCCGGGGTTATGTCATGTTCATTCATTCTTTTTACATCCAGCCAAATATTTAAGTGTACTGCTCTCTCTCGCTCCACAGTACTTTAAATAAGGCTATCTCTTTATGTCAGATTTGAAATGACACGTGGTTGTTTGTCGCATATTTTGCCCATCTGGCCTAATGTAATAGAACAATGCTGAATGATTTAAGTTCATAGGTGATGCATCCTCACTGGAAATATAAAATTAAACAATATTGTAGACCTATTTAAATTATTGTACTTGTGTCCAATGTTTTGGTATCTAGTCTATCTATTTATAAAGTAGTTCACTAAAGACTACTAATCCCTAATAATTCAAACTTTGGTAGGTACTTACTTTTTATTCTCATTTGTATATTGAAATTTACATTATTTTCATTTTTATTTTACTAAAAAGAGAATTTCTTTTTCTAGGCGAAATCCTCGATGAAAATCTTTGTCTCTTTGTGAGTAAAAAAGATCGGTCAGTTCTGCAATCCTTCTGTTATAAGAGTCCGAACTAATGAATACATTAGTCAAGAAATTATTAAATTATAAATTTAATTTAAGTTATATTATTAGTTAAGAAATTATCGAATACGATAATTTCTTCATCATCATCAGATAACAACCACTAATTTATCATGGTTATACACAAAATAAAACCGGTACCTATTACTGAACACAACAAACTACATAACCTAAAAATCGCAGTTTTGGTATTACTAACCCAGAGTTAGTTGATTTAACTCTCCCACATCGGTGGGTTAAAAATTAAAAAAATTAACACGAGGTTAACTCCTAACTCTTGGTGGTGCAATACATTATGAGAATTGAACTCCGAAGTATAATTTAACTCAGAGTTAATCGCGTTAACCCGGTCTGGCACAAGTGGGCCTTAGTGTTATGTATTTTAAGCCTTACTATTAAGAAATACGGCTATGCTATGTAAGTGTCATTTCCCGACTACGTTTATTTAGAGCCAAAATCTATCGCTCTACCTTTTGCGGATATTCAGTAACATAATAATATTATACACCTACATCGGAGTAGGTATGAAAGTGCATACTTGTTGGTGTAAATTTACATTTTACCCAGCATATCAGAGTAGGACTATAAGAATATATTGTCTTTCAGTAGTGTTAAGTGTATAATATAAGTTAATATAAGTCTTAACTCACTTAAGTAGCTACATAGATAATTCCAAGTGCAAAAACATCTAATCGCCCCTAGTTAACTATGATGGTTCCTAACACATTAATGACTAGACTTTAACATCTGTTTAACGTCATTCCCTAGCATGCAGTATGTAATTAATAAAGTCGACGAGTCAATAAATGAAATTATCGATAAGATATTAAATTAATTATTTTATCGAGTAAAATAATTATCGATCATGTTCGTAAATGCCAAGGCGACGAGCGTATCGAACGCTCGGTAAATAAAATTGTGTGGGTAAAAGTATATTCATTGTTCGACGAAAGAGCATACATTATGTTGAATGCACTTTGCGGACCCCCAGCACCCCGCCCTAAGCCGATAATGATAATAACGAGCGATAACGGTTTATTATGTAACGAGATATTAGTTGTCAAGTGGACAGTAAAAAGGTCACCTGCTTGGGTAAATAATTAAAAAGCGTCGCGCTTTTTGCATGCCCTTTTGCGGTAAAGTTCTTCGGTAAAAACTTTTAAGCTTCCCAGCCCTAAGCTGCTAGAAAAAGTAAACTATAGTAATCTGTACCTGTGTAAACTCAAATTTTTCTTGAATAAAAGTTACTTATCTACGTGCTACAGGATAATTAAAATTTCGGTTTTGAAAACTACGGATTTTCTCGGCAGGAAAAGAACGACACCAATAGATTATGTCTAGGTTATTGGGGTTTGCTTCGTCTCATATTCTTGACTGTTAATACATTGTTAATATAACGCCGGCTATAGATGGACCGCATCTTGCAGTCGAGACCGACGGCAAGATGCGGTTGCCGCACGGCGATCTGCAGTTACCATACTAAATTCATATCCGCAATACACGGACCGCTCGAGCAGCTCTTGAGCGGTCGGAGCAATAATTCAACGAGACCGCTCTAGTATAACAGCTCTTTAGTAATATTATTTCTTTATCTTTCCAGGTGTTGAAGTACTGCGAGCACCTGCACGGAAAATGGTACTTCAGCGAGATCCGCGCCATCTTCTCCCGCCGCTACCTGCTGCAGAGCACTGCCATAGAGATGTTCCTGGCTAGCAGAAGTGAGTTACACACATTTTTTAAAAACAGTACATAGTAAAGTTACTACATATTTAAATTTTGAGCTTTGAGTATTATGGAGATAAGAAAAAATATAACTCGTGACGTCTGCCATCTGCCTATGAATCGACTTCTCTGATACTACTATCAGAGAAGTTGATTCATAGGCAGATGGCGGGCCTGCGTAATTTGGTTGCGTTATGTCAAATCCAGCCAACAGATCTCGACTAACATTGAATTGACATTACTCGACCAAATGACGTAGGTCCGGTAACTGCCTATGAATCAATTTCTTCGATGGTACATTCTTGTCTATGCGCAGAAGCATTAGGTACTTTTTTTGAGGAAAAATATTAACATGGCTTTCTTTAGTAGGATCTATGATAGAAAGTATAAATTATTCTATTGAATTTAGCACTTCTGCTTAGGTTCGGAGTCAAGGTTACGTACTGCTTATTTTCAAAGTCAAAGAGCAAACAATTTATTCCTTGAAGGATAAAACCGTACCTAGAATCTTGTCTTTTATAATAAAACTAGCTGTTGCCCGCGACTTCGTCCGCGTTAACATAGTATAATAACAAAGATGGATAGTTTTCCCCTTTTTGTGGTTCCTTAAATATTCCATAAATATTGGCAACAGGTAGGCACTTGACAATATGACCATAAAATACTCAATTATTTGTTCGTCTTAATTTATTCGTTCCATTAGGTACTGATAGGTACAAACTAATACATTTACATCCTCCATCATCCCTTATTTTATCCCCATGGGGGATTTATCAAAATCCTATTTAATCGAACGTCAAATCTTTAATAATTTCAGTTCAATCAATCGAAAGTCTAAGAAAATTTATAAAAACTTTCATCCCTTTTTTCAAAGGTAACGAAAATTAATGATTTTATTTTTCACATTTCAGCGTCAATATTCTTCGCCTTCCCGGACCAGACCACGGTGAAGAAAGTTATAAAAGCCCTGCCCAGGGTCGGTGTGGGCATCAAGTACGGCATCCCGCAGACCAGGTCAGTGATGTTGCAGCCATCTAGTTGATTGGCCAGCCAATTGGACGCCTATGCCGTTCATGAGTTTCAAGAAAACGTATTAAGGGCTCCCACACATAACTGCGAATTCGCATCGCATCGCAAATATCTGCGACAAAACTCAAAATAAAAATGACATTACGATGCGATGCGATGCAAATTCGCAGTTTTGTGCGGGAGCTCTTAAGGCTATAAGAATATGTGTACCACTGTCTCCTAATTGTTGGTTATTTTTAAGAAAATAGACGCAAACTATTTTTTAAAACATGAATCAATTCAATTGGCTGGCCAGTGTTACTACAATATGACTACGAAATTTGTTTTCGTTTATTAGAAATAACCAATTGTATACGATTAGTACACCCTCGAAGTTTATAAAGCTAACGAGACCTATAAAGAGATTAATCAAGCAAGTTCCAGTTTTCCTTACTACAATAACATAACTGTGCTGCCATCTATGATAAAGTAATAGAACTAATAAAAGGAAAGGCAAAATGTAATCGCGAAAGGTATTCGATTTATATAATAGATGGCGCTCGATGTTTGATTTTATTTTTATCCTATTGTACTATCAGAGAAGTTGATTCCTAGGCAGATGGCGGACCTAAGTAATTTGGTCGCGTTAAGTCTAACCCATCTCGATCACAGATCTAACATTGAATTGACATAAGCCGACCACATAACGTAGGTCCGTCAACTGCCTAGGAATCAATTTCCTCGATGGTACTACGAATTTGGCATAGATCCATTATTTTCATTGTTTCTATACAAAATTTTGGTACTTGATACGAATTTAATTTGCTGAATTCTCTATAAATAAAAAGCTATACATTATAAAGTAATAATGAAATTGAAAAGGTAACAACAATGTATATACATATAGTTATTTTAAAAAAAATTGTCTAATTTTGATAATTAACAAACAAGATTTTAATATTATTTTTTATCGTTTCCATTCTGCTGGCATTTGGCAATAGGGAACAAGCTAAAAATATATATAATACACTATACAAAACAACATTAAAAACTTTTATTCACACAAAATATAGTACATTTTTCTTCAAAGGAAACAGATATATCACTATAAACACTTTGTATATAAATATAAACTATAACACTTAATAAAATAATTTATGACCCTAGATAAATTCAATGTTCTGTATTTAATTCTACTTTAGTAAGAAATCTTAAGTTTAATAAATGACGTTACCTGTACTAAGTTATCACAATGGAATGTGGTTTGTACTTATCGCGACAAAATCACACAGGTATAATACTGATCACATAACAATTATTGTAAAACCCCCTGGAGAATATTAAATCATTGATAGCATTTTATATTCTCATATCGACTTCATAAAAATCATGTAATGCCTTTTAATCTCATTCAACTTCCCAATTTCCCTAAGTGTACACAATCATTAACGTAAAAAACAACATTCATTTGCGTCATTACATTCCTCGAATCATTTCTCCAAACAAAAATATATCTAAACATTTAGTTAACATCACTTGTGCAGACTCTATCCTCCACGACTAACGCATGTATCACAATTCAAACATCAGACTTCAACATCTACTCGGTAACTTTCTCGCAGTATCTTTGCACCCACTGCTCAGCGAACGCTTTGTTCTTCTCCAGAGAAACAGTCGCTCCGGCGCTGTGCCGTCTCTGCACGGGCTTGCCCTCTATGCTCACTCTCTTTACGTACCCCACTTCTGGGTCCGCATCCTTTTTCTCCTCGTCGAACTGTCTCATTATCTCGTTCAACGTCTTCCCCTTTGTTTCCGGCAAAAATAGAAGACAGTACGCGGCGCCGATGAGAGCACAGATACCGAACAGGTATAGGGTCCCGTTGCTCGTTATAAAGTATTCCAGTCGAGGATACGTTTTGATGTTGAAGAATATAAGAATGTACGCGCAGCACGAGGTCGCTCCAGACATAACTCCCCTAATGTCCTGCGGGTACAGCTCCCCCGACATAATCCAGGGCAGCTGCAGAAACCCGACCATACTAAACGATACGTGAAGTAGAATACACGCGAGTTTTATTATAGGAGGACCCTGGAGACTATCACATATAGCGGCCCCGAGCATAGCTATACCGAGTAGCAGGCCAGAGACCGCAGCCAACGTCTTCCTTCTAAAGCTGTTGATGAGGCAAGCCCCGACTGCTCCCATGAATACTCTGACGCCTCCGACGATAATGGAAGCTGTGAATTCGTTGACGCTGGTCCCGACCGATTTGAAGAAATCTACTGCGTAGTACAAAATTACGTAAATTCCCGACATCTCTTGGAACAGAAAGAAAATTATTAGCAGCGCGAACGGTTTTAAAACACTTCGCCGCTTGAACAGGCCCATTTTCTGTTTGAAGCTCATGGATTCGTCCTCCAATTTTCGGTCCTTCGTGAACTCCATTAGCTCCTGCTGAGCGGTGTTGTTGTTTTGTCTCAGCCAGAACATCGCGCTGTAAGCCTCCTTCATTTGCCCCTTCGAGGCGAGCCAGAGGGGCGATTCCGGGACGAAGTACAACAGGAAGGGGGTCAAAAGTGACACCCCGGCGCAGATTGCTGCCACTTTCCTCCAATGTATGAAGGCTCCCAGGGAATATATGACGAATATTCCTGTTGACACCAAACCGGGTCCTAACGCACTCAGGACCCCGCGTTTCTCCGGCGTTGTTATCTCAGCGACGTAGATGTAGGACGCTGTTGACATTCCTGAAAGCGAAATGTAATGTTGAATTTCTCAGACATTAGAAAAATTATAAAGTCAAATTAAATCGTACAATTCAGTAAACGACAACGGAGCTTTGGGATGTTAAGACTGATTCTTTGCTTCTATTTTGTTTTCGTCAAAATGGTTAAAATTGCGAAACCATTGTGTAATTTTGCAAATTCGTAGATTCAAAATTATATTCGTCATTGTTTTCACGGGTGCAGAAAATTCCATAATTTAACAATGATTTTTAGACAAATCAAAATAATAATCGTTGTAACTACGGCAAGATTACGTCACCTCAAATAACATTTAGTTATAGAATTGACAAAAAATCTAAATGCTGTAGTTGGGCAGAAAAATATTACCAGTGCAGCGTCATCGTTTTGCACTCCCTAGTTCAAGCTGTGTGTAAAATACCCTTTTGTGTTGGAAGTAAATATTTAAAAATAACTTACTTTACTGTGTTCCAAATCAGAATTTGCTTCAGAACACTGGATATTAAGTGTCAAATTTTGTATCGAAAGTTTGTAATTTTTGATAGATTGATATGGTTTGGACCATAGTTCTATTGAAAGAGTTTAAATAGTTAAGGTACTTAATAGCTTACCTATAGTAAATCCTGTTATAAACCGTCCCACGCATAGGAAGACGTACGTCTCCGAGAATGCTATCACCAGCCAGCCTATAAGATTGGGCAGCACTATGGACTGTAGCAGCAGACGTCTGCCGACAGCGTCCACCATCATGCCACCCAGAAGAGCTCCGATTGGGTTCGATATCACACCCAAACTCGCTGGAAAAATTAATGAAGTTCATCATAATCTCAATATGTTGTAGAGACAGTTTTCTCTAAACACTTTAAAATGGAATAATTTTTTGTTGCTCGTTGGGACTTCAATATGCCCATTATTACTGGGCACTGTTTCCTCATTTTGTTATAAAAATGATCCTTTTGGTTTTTAGCGTGTTATCTGTGGTGTAACATAATTACAAAATTATTGTATTTACTTGAATGCCTTTTTTCCAAATTTCGACTGCTGTAGGGATACTGTTTTGCTAAGTATACATCTATACCTTGCACGTTCCCTTCACCTAACCCCCGACCCCGGCCTAATGGAAACGTGCCAGCTCATACTTTGTACGTGATCACGCCCTTATCTGCTCTAGCACGACCGCTGTATTTGCTCTACACAATAAACTGCAAATAGATACTATCTGGTGTACACAGGCCTTGATATCGATATTTGTTTATTTTTCCACTTTCAGCAATCAGTGCATTTTAATGATGGCTAAATTTCTCTTCTGATTACTCATGATTGTACAGAAGCTAAACAATATTATTTTTTTTGTATGTTTCTTTGAATAAAGAATTGGTGCAACTTCCATGACTAGTCTATATGCTACAAACTTTGTATGCTAATATTTTGTTTACCAAAAAACATAACGGGAATAAAGCAATTGAAAAAAATGTCTAACATAGTCGTACTATGACGTGTTTATATTATTAGATGTGTTATAATAATGAGTCGGGACCTTGACAAGAGCAAACATATTATATCCACAGACCCAGTGCATACATGTTGTATATACAAATGATATCAATTAAATACATGAAATTATTAAAATTGTAATACAATTTTAGTTTACCTGCACATTATACTAAACTTGTATGTTACAACAAAGACGCAGAAATGAAATGGTATGTAACATAGTACGTTAACATATTAAATTACATCAAATATCGTGTTACCTATATTCTATAAGAATAATATTTTTTCAATGATGTCGCTAGCTATGTAGGTGTTAGTATCAAAAATAAGTTGGCATAAATCGCAACTAATTATGAAGTTGGCAAATTTCAAGCTCATTTTCAATTTTTACGAAGAAACTATCATTTACCTTCCTCTTGAATCAATCTAAGTGTCTATTAAAAAACGCCTCAAATTGTGTTTCTGCTTCTCTTTAAGATTGCTCCTGTCTGATCTTTCCGTCGTTTGACCCTTAATAGGGACAGACAGCGGGGAGCGAATTTGTTATTAGTATGGTACAGTTTAGAGATGTCTTACCTATCCATGAGCTCTGCTCGTACGTGATGGCGGGGTGCTCGTGCGTGTACTGGGGGAGCAGAACCGCCGAGAAGCCCTGACAGAAGCCCACCGATATGTTGATCGACTGGGCGGCGAGCGCTGCGAGCACCTGAAACACATCACTAACTATTTAGTGCTACTTGACAATTGGTAGTAAAGAGGAGAAAAACTATCTTATGAACCTTTACGGGACTAAAAGTAATACACACCAATTTTCATTGAAATCAGTTTTGGCGTGAAGATGTTACGGAAAGATGGATAAAACAGACGTATAGACTTACTATCGCATTTATAGAATAGATTGTATAATAATTTGTTATAGATTCTCGTAGTTATATAAATAATCTGCATAAAAGATTGCTGTTAATTTAGTTCCGACTTTAACGTTCACCACAGGACATTAGAGTACTTGAGAAAACTTCTAAACCAAATTTGTTGGGAAAAGGTTGAAATTAGCATTATTTACAAGGCATTGTTATTAATTTTAATAACCTTTTAATTCTGTTAACGTATCACAGTAATCGTTACAAATATTAAATAACATTCTAGAACATTGATATTGTTGTTTGGATTCGCACGTCAAATGTTCTCACATAATAAAATGCTCTTTAGTCGTTACAGAAATATTTTGCTGAGTCTACCTTATCGCTAGTCGACGTCGGCTCTGTAAGTGCATTGACACGTAGAGCGGTGCCAATTTTTGTAGTAAACAGTAAACACGTCGACTCATAGAGTTTGGTACTATCGTAAGGACAGGCTCTATCTGTCAGTAAAAAGTCCCCAACACGAATATTACCCAATGTCAGAATGAGAAAAAATGACTATGAGAATATTCAAATTTCAATCACACTGAAACTATGCAACCAAGTTGGCGCGAACATTGATAAGACGAAGTAGTGTCACGTTAAAGATGTTATTATTAAGCTCAACATGCAGCTAATTAGTATGGCGAATTCTACTTTCCCAAAGTTTGAGGTTTCTTGCGAATCTAACAGATAGGAACTGTTAGCATGTAGTATACGTCTGCCTATTGCAAGTAACCGTAGCAATCATTTGCTGGGATATCTTGACTGTAGTTGTGTTATCGCAAAACGCTGCGAAGGGCTCATCCCTAAATTAGAAATCTTTAGGTAAACATAGAAATTGGCTTCCATAAAACAACGTGAGGCGATGTGGGCGACTCACGTGTCGACTAATGTGATGTCAACAGCGGCATTATCTCGGGAGCCCAGTCGTGAAATTACTGTATGTCTCGTCGCCTAATAGATTACACGTCACATCTAATTGATATTTTATTCGACCGCGCTAATGAGAGCGATTGTCTATAATTGTCTGCTTATCTGTATTGGTAAATATAGACCACAGATAATTTTATCAATAACCTATATTACTAATATTCCTTCTAATTTCTTAAATTGGTTTCCGATACTATTATCAGTGTTATGTTTATTTTCCTGTCTTGTTTCCACTTGTTACTTAGGTACTGATTACCTTTGACTTGATAGATAGCAGTAGATAGCTTTATGCCACAACGAAGATAGTTATCATCATAATATAATATAATATTAATACGCGAGCGAAAAACTTTGGATCCCTTTTGACGAAAAATGCGGAAACGTAGGTGAATGAAATTTTGCACATATGCTCAGAATACTTTTCACGAAACCGAAGTCACCACATGTTTCCATCTTATAAATGTTGAGGATTTCCCTCGATTACTAATGGATCCCTTCATCAGGTCACCACTTTGTAAATATAGTACCAAATTGGGATGATACACTATTCAAAAAAAGAATAATTTTGAAAATCGGTTCACAAACGGCGGAGTAATCGTCGAATATAAAAAAACGAACATAACACCACCCCCATTTTGAAAGTCGGTTAAAATTGTAGCCTATGTGTTGTTCTGATGTATAAGCTATATTATTGTAAAGTTTCAATAAAATCTATTCATTAGTTTTTGCGTGAAAGAGTAACAAACATCCATACATACATCCATACATCCATACATACAAACTTTCGCCTTTATAATATTAGTAGGATATGGTGCATCGAGCTAATATTATTTTGAAATTATGCTTTTATCATACATTTTTTTAACAAATAAAACATTACACACACTACAATGTGCACACTACCATCTTTTTGAATGTCAAGCCTATACATAGTACATAGTACGAATTATACTCTTTTGTTTATGTGATTTTTTTTTTTGGCCTTTTTTCTCGACATCAATAATGGCAACAGGTAGGCACTTGAATTTTTCACAAAGGCCTTAAATATGTGTGTATTTTAATAATAATATTTAAATAAAATAAAAAATTAAGGGGGCTCCCATACAAAAAACACAATTTTTGGCCTATTTTTGCTCTATAACGGTACGGAACCCTTCGTGCGCGAGTCCGACTCGCACTTGGCCGATTTTTTTTATTAAATCTGAAATAGTCAATACTTTAAACGGGGAGCCAAAACAAGAAGATAATTAAATTTAAGGTTGAATTTCGACCATTGGGCGATCCCTAGTTTAAATAATTTCTTGTTAAGTACTCAATTGTTACTAAAGTACTGCGTCTACATTTTTTCTGAGAGTCAATTGTCCATCAGTAGAAACTTTTTGCGCTATTTTAGTTAAGTTTGCTGTACCTATGCAAAGTAACGCTTGGACGTAAGTAGTATAAAAAGCGCATCTTATTATGTCTTAGGTATAATAGGTATATAAAATATTTGTTGGCGTAGCTCCTTATTATAAAGCGATACAACGAAATAATATGTGATGACGCAGGATTGCAAAAAACCAACCAAATAACGAAATGTCTTTTTGCAAGATGGCAACACTTGTCGCAACTCACGAGGATTTTCGCAAAGACAATGGCGGATTACCGAGTAGTTATAGAAATTGTCCTGATAAAAAGCATAATCGTGGTACATATTATGTCGTTTATGTGTAATGAACCCGTGTAACGAGCGGAACGCCGACTCAATATGATTATCCGATGTTGCCAGATAACAGTGATTATGCGCCGTGATGCGCGGAATATGCCGATTGTCGGCCAATTCCTACAATGTGGCTAAATCAACACCATTCAGTTTCGGGGGAAATTGAAATATAAACAGTTTAGCGTAATAGTTTTTTTTTGGGCCATGTACCTATGTTTACTATATTTAACGAACGTTTATGGTATACATAGGTTCATGGTATATTCATGTTTTTTTTTTTTTTATAGTAAAGATGTTTTAGCTTTTATGCAGGCTTTTATGCTAGGCGGTGACAGATATTTAATTGTGCTATTGATTGGTCAACTCAGTTAGCAAATCGAAAGCGCTAAATATTATATCGAATTGAATAAAACTTTGCCCGGCATTTTGAGCTATAAAGAGCAACTGAATGTAACAAAAAATGAATGCTATGTGAAAGAAAGACAATATGAGAATGTGACAAATGACAATATAGTATATATCTGTTAGTTTTCTTAATTCCGGCATAACGTACCTATACACAGAGAATGTGGCCGAACATGTTTTTGCTATGAAATAGCCTGACTTATGATATTATATTATACAAGGTGTCCCGTAAATCGTCGATAAGCCTTAAACCAGTCATAGGCCAGGTTACAACAGTTCTCAAAAAAATTAAAATAAAAGTCCAAGTAATGTGTCCCAAAAAATACAAAGCTTTTAAAAAAAATCGGAAAATCGACATCTTGTGGCGGTTTTTTAGTTCCCGGCACTACAAATTTCTACTTTTTTTGTTTTTTTTTTTTTTGTATGTAATCCTGAATAAGGCAAGCGACTTCTTCCTTCACTGTGTACTTGGCTTGGGAATCGTCCCTCTGAGAGTGAACGGTGCAAATTCAAAAAAACTCGATAATCGGGATGACGAGCAGCGTTTGGGTATCTTTGGCGGTAAAGCCTAGCTGCAGCATTGGCATTGCATCGGCATTCACCATAAATGAGATGCATGTTGGCATATTCCTGTGCGGTGTACACTGACATGGTGGTACTACACAATCACACGATCAACGCTAGTCCAGGAGAAAGCAAAGGTCGTTGAAAGAGAAACTAAGCAGTCCAAAACCAAATCACAAGCAATCGAGTCCAATAAACAAAGCAAAAAGGGGTATGTACGAAATCAAGACGAACGAATACGGTGTGCGCAGTAAACGAAGTAGAGTAACGTACTGATCTATTGTATCGCTCATACTAGTAGCATTGTATCTACCCATCTCACGTACTTGTGGCGTCACTATCTGTCTCGCTCACACTAGTAGCATTGTGTCTACCCGTCTCGCGTACTTGTGGCGTCACTATCTGTCTCTCTTACACTCATTGAATGTTTCTCTCCGTCTCATACAAATCATAATATCACTTAGAAGAAAGTCTTGGGTGCACTTGAATAATTTTAAGTAAGTAAGAAAAAATTGTCGAAAACTGAGTTCCTTTAAAAAAATCAATATTGTCCAAAATTTAAGAAATGATCTAGCAAGTGTCATACCATTTTGGAATCCTTATTAACTGCGCCAACTTTTAAAATTACTTGCCAAACAAGCGTGGTACATTTTTTTTCAGTACAGTCGGTTAAAGTCGAGCAAACTATTTAATTCGAATAATTGTTTTGGGCAAAAAGCCTCATTTCCTTTCAAGTCGGAGTCGTTTGATTTAAATCTTAGGTACGAGTTTACTAAAGCATTATTCAGGATTACATACAAAAAAAAAAAAAACAAAAAAAGTAGAAATTTGTACTGCCGGGAACTAAAAAACCGCCACAAGATGTCGATTTTCCGATTTTTTTTAAAAGCTTGGTATTTTTTGGGACACATTACTTGGACTTTTTTTTTAATTTTTTTGAGAACTGTTGTAACCTGGCCTATGACTGGTTTAAGGCTTATCGTCGATTTACGGGACACTCTGTATACATCCATGTATGTTGTGATAACGCACAACTATGATAAGGTTGCTAATTATATTTATGTATTTGTACTTAAGTACTTGCAATGGTCTAGTACCTATACTACTAAGGAATATAATAATATTAAAAAAATCGGCCAAGTGCGAGTTGGACTCGCCCATGAAGGGTTCCGCAGCAGCAATAAGGTTTATTTTTATGAAATTAAAAGGTTTTTGATTTATTTTTATATTTCAGTTCATTTAATGAAAGTTAAATTAAGGTTTACCATTTATGACGTATAAAAAAACTACTTGCTAGATCCTGTTCAAACCAAATTTTGTTGGTAGTTTTTATAGTAACATCATATATATTTTTTTAGACTTATGCCCCTACTTTAGAAGTTAGAGGGGGGGGGGGGACACATTTTACCACTTTGGAAGAGTCTCTCTCGCAAACTATTCAGGTTAGAAAAAAATTATATCAGAAATCTTAATATGATTTTTGAAGACCTATCCATAAATACCCCACACGCCTATGCGTGTGGGGTATTTATGGATAGATTAGATGAAAAAAAAAAATTTTGTTTCAGTTGTACCTATGGGGACACCTAAAATTTTTAATATTTTTTTCATTTTTGTATCTAAAATCTTAATGCGGTTCACAGACTACATCTACTTACCAAGTTTCAATAGTATAGCTCTTATAGTTTCGGAGAAAAGTGGCTGTGACATACGGACGGACAGACAGACAAACAGACGGACAGACAGACATACAGACAGACAGACAGACAGACAGGCAGACATGACGAATCTATAAGGGTTCCGTTTTTTGCCATTTGGCTAAAAAAAACACCTCTTCCTTTTTCGAAACTCGGCTAATAATAATTGCAAGCCACAACAATCTTCATGCTAGTGTAGTGTGTAACTTGTAAGGAATATAATACTTGAGTTGTTCGCTTTTCATAATATTATGTAATAGTATATTTTTTGTTTATTTTTGTATCATAAATCACAAAAGGGCGATGCTTGACAGCAGCACTAGATAAATATTATCTTAAATATAAAATCAGTAAATCAAAATGCGATCAAATTACATAATGATAACTAGCTGACCTATCAAACATTGTTTTGCTACATAAATTATTTATAGTATCGATATAAAAAGTAGATAAAAACTAGAGATGTACCGTTCACGCCGACTAGTCGGTAAAGCCGACTATCCGGCCACTTTCGTAGTCGGCGACTAGTCGGCAAAAAGCGCCGACTATCCGGCTTTATACTATTTTGATATTATTGGAATTACATTTAAGAAAAACCTTGATTTATAATATATAATATGTTACCGTTAAAATGCAGAATACGTTAACGTGCACATTACCTAGTTAACCTGCAGATTCCCAAATACCATCCGTTAAAGTGTGAAATTTAAATAAAAAAAGCTTATATTTGCACTTTACCTAGTTAGTTTGCATAGTAACGAATGGTAGATCGTTAAATTGCGGAAGACAGTGAACGAAACACTTTTGTTTCGCTCCTCCGCTAGGACTGCGCCCTTTTGTTCCCGTGTTCGATGATTTGATCTGTTATATCTTATCACTGGAGTAACATTGTAGATAAAATTGGATATTTCATTCCTTTGCTTATTTTTCTTTTTATGGCTCTTCGGCTATACAGGGTATATCAAAACTAAGTGATAATTTGTAAAGTCATAAACTTTAGGGTGGGTATGGGTCCCCTATATAAAGTCCCGAAAAAGTAGCAGCGCTGAAAGAGTAACTTTTTTTTCACATTTGTAAGTATGGAAAAATTCTAGACGCCGCGCGGGGCGCTATCCCATACAAAAAAATCGTTCTTTCAGCGAAGCTATTTTCACAGCGAATTGTATACAACGGTGTGTGTATGTGTTTTAGCGCTGCTACTTTCACAGCGAATTAAAAGAAATAAGCATGACTAGTTTAAATATTAAATATAAAAATATATTTAATATTTAAACTGCAATATAAAAAAAGAAAAAATAAAAAATTTAGCATCAATTTTCTATTTGGTAAAATCCAGTCTTGTCAAAGTGTAAGAAAAATTCAGTGCAATCAAGGAGTCAAGTCGGTCGATTCAGTGAAGTAATAAATGCCTAACTAAAACTTTCCATGGAGTTTAATTGAGGGAACACAAAAAGTACGTTTCTGGAAGTTGTATCACTTGCCTGTGTATGATAACTAATTTTAAACTAAAGACAGATAGACATACATACTTTCGCGTTTATAATATTAGCATGGATAACTCTCTATAGCTAAATAACATGTTTTATTCGAACAAGAACCTGTTTTATGCAATTTACCGTATGCATGGTCGTTAGTCCGCAGATTACCTAGGTATTCTGCAGATTACCTCGTTAATGTGAGAATAGAATTAACTTTTTGTACTTTAACTGACTCACCCAGATTGTCTGCAGAATACCTTGTTAATCTGCAGTCTAACTGGTTTACGCATATTAACGGTAACATATACACAATACATTTTAAAATAAATGAATTGTTTCTGAAATTACTTGCTTGCAAAGAAAAGATTTTTTTTTATATTTTTTAAATAACAAATTAAGTACTTATTATTAAATCAAGATTGTATGTTAGTACACAAAATGTATCATGAAAACCATCGACAGTATTATTAAAACAAAAAATCGGCCAAGTGCGAGTTGTACTCGCGCACGAAGGGTTCCGTGCCACTACAGAACAAAAATAGGCTAAAAATTGATTTTTTTGTATGGGAGCCTCAATTATTTAATTTATTTAAATTTTATAATTAATTATTAAAGTACAAATACAATTAAGTATTTTGAGAACATTTCAATTGCCTATGTGTTGCCATTATTGATTAACAGCAAAAAATAGCAAAAAAATCACGTTTGTTGTATGGGAGCCCCCCTTAAATATTTAATTTATTGTATTTGTTGTTATAGCGGCAACACATATACACAATCTGTGAAAATTTCATAAGTCTAGCTATAGCGGTTCTTGAGTTACAGCCTGGTGACAGACAGACGGACAGACGGACAGACGGACAGACATCGAAGTCTTAGTAATAGGGTCCCGTTTTTACCCTTTGGGTACGGAACCCTAATAACGTACGCAAAGTAAACTAAACATAATCCGACACGTTCGCAGGCGGCGCGGCGTGTGCGACCCCGCAAATCAGAAGTAAACGAAGCGTTACGGAAACATCCGAAACCATGATCTGCTTGGCCGACTAGTCGGCCGATTAGTCGGCTATTTTGCAACCAACTAATCGGCTAGTCGGTTTTGTCAGCCAAAGTGATGATCGGCACATCTCTAATAAAAACCTATTCTCAGGCCTAACGAATGTACATACAAAACATTAAAATCGGTTGAGCCGTTTTGGAGGAGTTCCCGCACAAACACTGTGACACGAGAATCCAGTCCCAGAATACTCGAATGTTCTAAAATTCTAGATAAAGTCATGACTATCGGCTATGTCAGGGCCGTCTCATGCTCTTGCTCATGTACTGGTACCTTCTATTGGCCACCATCGACCTAGGAGCCCTTTACGTCGACCTAGATTATATTAAGGTCACACAAACACTTGTGCTCCTATTATGTTAGTGCCAAAGTACCATGATCGCTAACTATAAACTTGTAAAATTGATTAATGTAATTTGCAAAATGACTTGACAAACGACAAATTTTTTTCGTAGTTATGTCGATTTTTAGCAAAATATTTTACGATTGAGGAAAACGTTAAATAGCAGTAATCATTGGCGCCGATTTCAAAACAATGATAGCTATTAGGAAAGTATATATAAAGTTCATAGTAATTTTCTGTAATCTACAAAAAACAAATAAAACATTTAGGTACACTATTCATACATACATTGTTCTAAAGAGTAATTTTAAAGGACAATAAACTTAAGCATTTAATCACAGGAAACATCATCGGCTAATCACATAAGTATGTGATATAAATTGCCTTAATAAATTAGTCGTGATCGTTCGGAGGAAAAGCGGGTAGTATGTAGTAGACGTTTATAACACAGGCGGAAGTCCCAAGTCGGAAGGACATGCAGAATTCCGTCAACAACCTACGACCTTGCTTTCATCACTTGTTGAGCGCATAGAAGTAGACTAAAAAAAATAAAACTATCGATAACGTTACTACTTACTAGCTCCCGAGTAATATAGGTCTATTTATAGTCATACTAGGTTACGACCGCAACCGTTGCGACAAAATTTCATTTATCGTGCGGGAACCGTATATTTTTCCGGGATAAAAAGTATGTGGCGGTACCCACAATTCGCCTAACATTCCTGCATCGCGCTATCGAAGTTTTCTGAGCGCGTCGGTATATATACGACAGCTGAAATGTATCACACGGGCTCCGGCCTGACCGAGCATAACACCTCGCTCGGTCGGAAGATCTTCCTTTAGGGTCGCCACGCATTATCTCACATTGGTGACCCTCGACAGAACACGCCTCCTTCATCATTATCACTCCCCGCCCCTCCGCACCGCGCCAGCCAGCATCGCCTCATCGGGTACCTCGTCCACTAGCCGCAATGTACCGCGGCCTGGGCGACTCCGCATCGGCATCATCGGGCTTCCTCACTACACCGACCGGTCAGCAAGAAGAGCACATCTCTCCTGGTCAGCACGTAGCATCGGCCCCGCACGGCAGCTATCCGACTCACTGGATCCCGTGCAGCAGCTTCACAGTTCCGACTCACTGGGACTCACTGCAACAGTTCCGACTCACTGGAACTCTCTGGCACTGGCGACTCAAGCGACACAAGACTTCAAGATTCGACCTCCGGTCTTCGGGGGGGAGTGATGTGGCGGTACCCACAATTCGCCTAACATTCCTGCATCGCGCTATCGAAGTTTTCTGAGCGCGTCGGTATATATACGACAGCTGAAATGTATCACGTGGGCTCCGGCCTGACCGAGCATAACACCTCGCTCGGTCGGAAGATCTTCCTTTGGCCGCCACGTACATATCTCACAAGTATCCTATGTCCTTTCCCGGGACTCGAAGTATCTCTATACCGAATTTCAGCAAAATCGGTTTTGCGGTTTTGGCGTGAAGAGGTAACAGACAGACAGAGAAACAGACAGACACACTTTCACATTTATAATATTAGTATGGATTAGTCTGGATTCAACTGTCTCTTCTTTTGCTAAAAACTACTTTAAGAATCCATTAATTTTGTAATCGATCTAAGCGGGCTCCTATACGATCAATTTTATTTAAATTAAATTTAAGATTAAATTTTATTGTGCAATATCATTGTCCGTCTAGGGCCCGCCTTTTAATATTATTGTCAAATAAGTTGTTCAATAAAATATTTTTCAATATTATTGTAGGTCTAGGGGCCCGCTAACGCCCGCATTTAAAGAGATCAAATAATTACTTAACTTCGATTTCATGAAGATTTTGACATAAACACCATACATTTTCTGAAAAACCCTTCATTAAAGTACCTATTAAAATGTGTATGAGTGCAGCAGTAAGGCTCTTAAAGCGTCCTCTCTAAAGTTCAGTCTACCATAATAATTAATTATTTAATGTAATGTATTTTATTATTAGCACAACAATAATGTTATTACTGTACGCTTAAACCCAAATCGTAAAATAATTGTACTGGTAATCATTTAAGTAGGCATGCCATTTACTAACACACTAGGTAAGCCGTTAAAGCAAACTTTATAAATTACATTTAATTTTAAATCATATTACATCATGTTAAGTAATATACCTAACAATAAATATTTTAAAGGCATATTATCGTGGAAATCTTTTCGGATAATAAGGTTATTTTGCTCAGCGCAATAGGTAATATAATAATACCTAAACTGTACCATTAAAACTGATCATTTCAAACAACGACTAACAACGATAATATTTAGTGCAAAATAGGGTCTAGATTTTTTTTCTGTATTTTCATTTTTTTCTGTATTTGACAATAAACGCGATACAGGTAGAACAGGCGAAATTATACTTTGACTTGTTTTTTGCGGTTATTTCCGTAAATATCGATTTTACAATAAAAATTATAGAAACTAACGTTGTAGAAAATTAAATTCACGACAAATTTGGTTCTTATCATTTTTGTAAAAAAATTAAAAATAAAGGAGATAGGGCTAAAAAAAGATTTGACCTTCAAACCATATGCCAATATGGTGGCTAACGCACCAGTCGGCTTTGGTCGAGTTTTTGAATTTAAGCTATTTATGAATCCCCTAAACATAGGTAAGGAAAATTTGTGTTTTTTGTATGGGAGCCCCCCTTAATTATTTATTTTATTTTAATTTTGTTATTAAATAATTAAGTACATATACAATCTGTGAAAATTTCAGAAGTCTAGCTATATCGGTTCTTGAGTTACAGCCTGGAGACAGACAGACAGACAGACAGACAGACGGACAGACAGACAGACAGACGGACAGACATCGAAGTCTCAGTGATAGGGTCCCGTTTTTACCCTTTGGGTACGGAACACTAAGAAGGCCATTATAGGCTAGGGTCTAGGGGCGGCAGCTTCCATAGAGGTCCTACAGATTACGTACATGGTGGAAATTAAGTGGCCTACTCTCATATAAAATTTAAATTCGGCCCTGGCGATATCTATAATATTACTAGCCGGCAAACGTTGTTTTGCCATATACGGTAACTAACACAACAACGCACGAGAAATATATTTATACTAGCTGTCCCGGCAAACATTGTTTTGCCATATAAAGTATTTTGCCCATATTATTATATTGAAGTGACTAAATAAGTATGTCACCATGGCAACGTCCATCGCTATCCCGTCGCACAAACAATGGTCGTCGTCAGTCAAGATTTGTAATAATTTACTATTATCAATTTTATTCAACAAATGCACTTATCAATATAAAAAGTAGCCAGTAGCCGATTCTCAGACCTACTGAATATGCATATAAAATTTGGTAAAAGGAGAGTACGGTAACTAACATTGTGACACGAGAATTTTATATATAAGATTAATATGCGAGCAAAAACTTTGTATCCCTTTTGACGAAAAATGGGGAAACGTAGGTGAATGAAATTTTGCACAGCTATAGTTTATATGGTGAAGGAGTGCATCGAGCTAATATTATTTTAAAATTACGATTTTATTATACAATATTTTAACAAATAAAACATTACACACACTACAACACATACACTAAAGATGACAGATTTTTGAGTGACAAACCTATACATACGAATTATACTCTTTTATTTATGGTTGAAGTCTGTTTACAACAAGTTGACAAATTGAAAATGGATTATAGTTTTTATTGAATCTTAGATCTTATTAGACAATGCTTACTCGGCCAGTCTGAGATCAGCTGAGTTCCAGATACAAGAGTTGAAAAAAATAATAATAAAGTTAATATTTTTTACAAATATAGGTAGTAGACCTAATGTCGTTGAAACTAAGGTCGAATTTCGACCATTGGGCGATCTCTAGTATATAAGAAGATACGTCTTTTATGACATACAGGGTGACACAAAATAGTTTTAAATGTTATTATATTATTAGCGCAATGGATACGCGTTAACATCTTCGATTTAATACACAACATCTTATTTCACGTATCCAATTAAGTACAGCAGTTAGCTACAAAACTTTAGGTATCCATTTGTGGAATAACATATTTCAAAATTTAAACATTCTAGAACTCCTATAACACAATACAAGAATATGTTATGCAATATAAATAACCTTTGCAAAATATAATGCTGATATAATACTAATCTGTAACATTCTATAAGGATATTAGAATATATTTGGATCAAAAATAAGTAGTCCTGTTCGACTACCTACCACTTTGATAAATCGATAACATTCGCCCGAATATTATTCGAAACAATCGATAGAGATGTTTTATAACGTCACGTTTTAAATAAATATCTACTCAATTCATATATTCAGTATTTTTAGACAAGGTCCAAGAACATTTAATTTTAAGAAATTGTATATTTTTGTACATTTAATTATTTTAAGACAATTAAGTAGGTAAAAACAGAGCAACGTTCTCACTTCTGATAATCATACCGTGTTATATTTATTTTACACAGTTCGTCAGCAATATGCTTTAACTTTTTATAATGATGAACAAAATAGAGCTACGTAGCTCAAGAGCTTTAATACTAAAGTTATAAATTTTACTCTACATTTCTTTAGTCTTATACTCTATATAATATAACCTTACTAGGTACCGAAACCATAGATAGCTAAATTGAATATAATTAAGCAACCTCTACATTTTCTTTAATATGACTAACTAAACTCATGCGAAAAAAAAACCTTATGGAAATGTTTGTTTATGCGCATGCGGCGCGGCGGGCGGGCGGCATTGACTCGTGCGCGCGGTTCAAGTTCAATACAGCTCGCGCTTGACCGCGCGCTTCCGCACACGCAACCTTCCCAAACTACATTGCCCTCTACGGTTTCCATACGTTCGGAAAAAGCCGGACATACTTTAGTGCTTTTTTTCTCAAATGTACGATTAATTTTTTTGAGAATAGTAATAAATAATAATTGTTTGATTTTCAAACTCAACCTAGAGAATCCAAGCGGTTGGAAAAGGTCGGACAATCTAAGTGGGATTTTTAAGTTTAAGCTTTTCCACACGTCCAATAGATTTGCCACTAAAATATTTGTTAACATTAGAGTTCTCATGTAAATACAATTTAAATTAAGCTCATTAAAATTACAAAATCTCATTTTATTACATTATGTTACATATCAAAGTAAAATGACAATAATAATGTTCTTTAATGGCCTCTAATTAATTTCAAGTTCGAATAAAAAGCGGGCGAAATATTAATGAATGCGAATTCTTAAACAGTTTATTCGATTTAAATAGACTCTATATTACGTATTCTTTAATTAAAATTAAATAATCTTCATATAGACTGAAAAATTCGTAGATAGAGTGTAGTAGTAAAGTATAACATATTCTAATATCTTCTTTAACATATTTTATCTAAGAATTGAGTTAATATTAATAATTTTAAATGTTACTTAACCAATAGGTTGATGGCCTATTTGAGATGACCTTCTTAAAATTGGACTATTTCGCGATATCTGCTTTACAATTAAAGGTAATAAAAATTAATTAATGGAACGAACTGGAAATTTTTTGGGATTAATTTTGTCGATGTTATACAAAATGTCAGTAGTTAGCTATAGCTAAGAAATATTGAATAAAGCCGTTCAGTTCAAAAAATCGTTAGGACGTTGGATTTTATTATCAGTTTTCCTTTCTATTATAAATTTTCAATACACAACATTTATTTATAACAATTTTATGAATTCTCCGCAAATTATTTATTAAATAACTTTTATCGTAATGGCCTTTTTACATCATTCCAATCTAGTGATCAAATCCAGCGCTTTTGTAAAATTGCATTCCAGTGCATTTCAGTTCCCCGTTAGCATTATTACAATAGCTGTAGTCCAGCGTCGGATTGGTTTACTGGATTGAAATAATGTAAACCGGCCATAGTTCATCCGAATATATTTTCAGTGTCTTCTACTAAATAAGCTACTAAATGATGGCGGAAGCTGTTTTATTATTGAATTTCAATTAAAAATATTTAAATACTTTCAATGATGTTTCAATTGTCTTCCGCGATATTGGAGCAACATTGTAGGCCGAACCAAAGTTTTTATGCCACTTTTCCATAGACTTGAAATTATAAACGTGATGTACTCCCTGCGTTTGTTGCATCAGATACATTATCATAAATATTGAACTTCAATTACAGCTATTATCTTAAACTCTTCCTCGTCATAAAGTAGATTATGGTTATAAAAAGACTTAAACTTTTTGCTCTTGTTTAATCATTGATTTACGGTAAACTGTTGTGATTTGTTAAGGTAATACTTATCATTGTAATTTGTATTACAGCTAAACGAATTAACGCACCAAGATTAGGATTTAGGAGACTCATAAAATGTTGCTTGCGTAAGATTAAAATCCTTTTATTTAGTTAATCATCTTATTACTTATGTTCACAGATTTGTTTATTTTTAAGAGTCGATAAATTTATCTTGGCCACATCTGAAGGCCTTTCTCTGTGCATTATTTCTAAGATTCACTAGCTAGGTATCTACTGTCACATAAAATGGTAAATAGGTATAGAACATTTAAATAATATTATATTAATTGTTAAAATCAGCATTTTTTCAGCAAGAAAAACTAAATAAATGATGATAGATATTATATTGAATAGTACTTTATTCAGTGTTAGGCAGAGTTACAATTTATTTTGTATGTAATGAAAAAAATTAGTTTACGAAGTTTGATGTTATCGATGCCGATGTTTATATAATGTTATTGTTAAATTTTGTTTACGACAACTAATTATTGTTTTCTTCCTTGTTATTGAAATACATTATTAAAAAATATATTATAATACGTCCTACTTTTAAAAAATAAATAAATTTTCTATAATATAACTTGATAATTTTTGACAAATTTATGTATTGTGCTTCCTGCTAGGTGCTTTGTTTACATCTACAACTTCTATGATAAAATTCCTATAACAAAACTTTTTGAAAAGTGCTAGAACTTGCATTTCTTCGAAAGAACCTAACGCCTTTGATATTTACCGCTCATAACCAAAATGCTATAACTTTTATTTAAAAACAATTTAATAGAACTACAGTCTCTACTCTATGCTATATGTAGTTATATTTTACTCTTTGAGATTAATTTATCATGCCTCACGAACATCAAGATATTGAACCGGGCAAGACCATACTTTACGTATTAGGTATTTCCTTCTTAGAATACATAAAAATATTATACATAATCATTGAGGTATAAGTAGTACATACATCTCAATGAAGTTGATTCCTAGGCAGATGGCGGACCTAACTAATTTGGTCGCGTTAAGTCAAACCCATCCGACCGATCACAGCTAACATTGAATTGACATAAGTCGACCACATGATGTAGGTCCGTCAACTGCCTAGGAATCAATTTCCTCGATGGTACATAATATAATGAGTCATGTAACTGATATTGTGTGGTTGTATAGCAACATGTTAATAGTTATTGCTTGCGATGCTAATTGTAGGCGCCTTTGATTGATCTCATAAACATGATGAGTTGTGGCTGTCTATTATGCGACTTCTAAGCGATTACGAACAAAACGAGAGGCATATCGATACTCATATTATTAATTCGAAAGTGTGTCTGTCTATCTGTTTGTCTGTTACCTAAACCGTCAAACAGATTTTGTTGAAATTGGGTATGGAGATAATTTCAGTCCCGGGAGAGGGCAAAGTTGCGGCGTCATCTAGTTCGTCTATAATTGTCCAATGATCGAAGTGGCGTCGGTTTTCAGACAGTTTTATTTTATTTTATTTTATTTTATTTTATTTTATTTTATTAGGAAAACCTACAGCATATAACTATAACAGTGATAATACATATTTAATAACGAAATGCCAATAACAAGTTTTCACTTGTAAAGAATAAATTTAAGCTAAAATTAACATATCAAACAAAAAGTCTTGACGGGACACAACACATGACTTAAGGTAATCTAAAAAAATATTTAAAGTATAAATTATTTTAGGCAAACCACAAATTATATTAATTTTATTAAATCACAAGAAATGGGTGAGGGATTTAAAAACTGTGAGATAATGAAGCTAACAGTACTTAATATAATCAATAAATATACACAGAGCAGATGGAACAATCCTTTAGATTTCATTATTAGAATAGAAAATCATTAAAAATAATGCAATACAGAAATTATGTTTATTTTATTTAAAAAACGTATCAGTCATAATTTTTCTAATTTTGTTTGATTTTAGGGAGAACATGTCTTCGAGTGGATGGGCAATTCAAAATCTATTAAAGTATGAACTAGACCTAAGTATAAAAGAATTTGTACGGTAGTACGTATTGTAAGGTGAAACATAAAGGGGCATACAATAACGAGCATTTCTACGGGAATATTAATATTAAATCTGTTCAGTAATTCAGGTGAATCTATTTTATTATTTATAAATTATACCATTATGGCCCAATGTGAATTTAGCACTTTACTCGACTGCACGACGAAAAAGCCCATCTACGCTTGTATTGGACCATTATAGGCCAACAAGGAGTGGATAAGAAATCGTGCAATATCTATGTCAATTGTCTCTGCAAGATATTCGTCCATCGTCGTATCGGTTTTGGAATTACATAAAAATGCGTGACTAATGAAGCTGCGGAGGGTTCTACTTTTATCAGTGGCCGACGTGCTTCTGTTGTCACGCTGTGTATCACCAGGTATTTTTCCTTTGAACAATTACGCGTGTATTTGCTTATAAATTTACTAATCAAGGAATCACGCGCCAGATTTGATTTTAGGTTTTTAGTTCACCTAGTGTAGAAAAGAATTTTTTTAAACTCTAACTGTAGTACACCTAGATTCCAAAATTTGCCATATTAAGAATATTATTGATTTTTATTGAGAGTTACTAATGCTCCATAAATTTTAAGTGATATTCATAATATTTACCATGTAAAGATCGCCATATCGCCAGACTTTCCAAAAGCCTTTGATGCTCGCGAGCATGTTCGCGCGCCGCTCACCGTACCGCGCCGCTGCGACTCGCCTGAAACAAATTACGTACAATTTACACGTTTCATAGTTATAAAAATAGGATAAAGGAGATCCCTAAAAGAGTTTAGGATCCCAAAAAGCAAACCAACCAAATATTAAGAAGATTTCAGAAGAATACCAAAAATAAAAATAAAAAGAATATAAGCTCTTTTATAGGGACTAGGAATTAAAACGTATTTGTGCAATAATTTTGTAACATTTCCTCGGATGGGCAGACTTTATTTACATGAGCTTATTTCTATTTCTAATTTTCCACTGCTATTTAATATTAATTTGCGAAATAAATGGTATTATTAGAATATAATTTATACAACAATGTAGTAGTCACAGTGATCCAGCTATTAAGATTGTTATATAATATTATAAGTTATAACATGTTTACCAACGTCATATAACGTGTAACTGTCGTATTGCTAATTGCTATTTATATTAGCCATATTTTATTTTAATATAGTATTTATTTAAATAACCTTATCTATACGTTTTTAAGAAGTAGCAAATCTCGACTAGTATACCTAACTACTTATATAATATTAATAATAATAATATAATACCTAAGGACGCTTCACACCACGTCAGTCTGGCCCTGTGCTAAGTACCTGAAGGACTTGTGTTACGGGTACCAGACAACGGAAATATATTTAATACTTTTATACTATACATAATACATATATTTAGGATTTTTATTATATCATACACATATTTAATACACGTCCAGACCCGGGAACATTGAAAACTTTTTGTTCCGTCGGCGGGATTCGAACCCGCGACCTCCGGCTTGTGCTGCCACACACTCAACCAATTGAGCCTCGGAAGTCGTCATTATGTCTCTCAGTAAGATAAATTCTAATGATTCCTCTTAAGTTCCAATCCGACTAGACGTTTAGGACCTAAAGCGTACTATAGACGTGTTATACATAGTCTATGAGCGTACTAATAAAATAAACACGCTCTCGAAAAATATAACCCTCCTTTTAGTACAGTAGGTAATAAGCTCAACATTACAGCACTATGAAACTTTTAACGCTTCCTCACTTTATTTCCTTGCACAAACAGAAAAAAAATGTATTCTCATAACAACGAGAACATTTCCCCATAGCACTCTGTTGACACTGCAATATTTACATTACTACGATATGCCTTTCTTTCCAACATATTGTACCGTTAAATATAAAACAAATATGACACAGATTTATATCACTAACCTCATTTTATAAATACACAAGGAACCACTTCACATAGCTTAGGAGTACGAAAAAACTACGTAATCTGAGTCTGCGCAGGCAAAAGTGTGCTAAAGTCTATCCGCTTATCAGATTTTAATGTGATGGCTATAGATAGCGGAGACGCTGGGTAAGGCTGTGTCTACACTGGTTATCCGCTGTCAGGTGTCATATCAATTTAAATTATGTTGACATAAAATGACTTTATTATAATAATGTCAAGTTTATTAAATGAAATCATTACTATATTTTTTTAGCTCCTGTTTGTTGTTCATCTAGTTACAACAGTATTCCACAAAAACAATAGTACTTTTTCGAAATAAAAAGAAGCCTTGTATTAATTCAAAGCGAATCAAATTTTATCAAAATTCGTTAAATAGTTTTTGTGTAAAGAAGTTACAATCATGTACGCTCAGAAACTTTACTCTTATACTAGTGTGATGTTTTGGTCTGTGTATAGATAGGGCTTAGGCCTCGAGAGTCGAGACTCATCTTTGTTTAGAGTTAATCGTGATAAATAGCCGATAACGGGTGACGTATTTTTTAATTGTTACGCGTGTACAATGTTTATATACAATCAACTACGCTACTTGTTTTATAAGCATCTTTATGTCCCAATCATGCGTAAATAACAAATCAAATAACATATTTTCTATTACGTGTAAAAAATTGCGTCCTAATTCATAGTACGCCATTATTATCGATCAGTTTGTGCGTACAGAGGATCGCAAAATTTGGAAAAAGGGACTCGGTTGAAAAGTCCGGGAAATCTAGTATTTTTAATAAATGTTGTATATTTTATTAAAACTACAATACACATTACCTCACAAATTCTGCACTCACACTACCGCACATAATATGAACACGTTGACTCCAGTTGTCTATGAATTCGAAAACCCATGTAATCGAATAATCTAGTAACTACAATGATAACATTTGTAGATGACACTGAAAGTCATTATCAAAACAAACAATAATGAATCAATTATTGTAATTAACAATTATTTATGATTGCGATAAACCTAAACACTTGTTAACATTGAAGCTAAAACAATCGCTCCACTATGATATCAGCAATGCCAATAAATATCTTTAATTAATTAAATTGCCCATTTAACTTTATAAGCATAATCGATTCCTCCTTGCCGATAAATGTTATTTTTACCGCCAAAACAGGGAAAACATACAAGCCTGGCAACCAATAAAATACTTATATTTTTAATTTTTTTTTAATTTTGTGCAATATTATTGCATTACAATTTACATATTTGTAAAAGTTTTAAAAAATCGGCCAAGTGCGAGTCGTACTCGCGCACGAAGGGTTCCGTACCGTTATAAACCAAAAATAGGCCAAAAATAGTGTTTTTTATATGGGAGCCTCCCTTAAATTTTTATTTTATTTGAATATTAATATTACTTAATAAAGTATAAATACAACCTGTTGACACAAAAATCACGTTTGTTGTATGGGAGCCCCCTTAAATATTTATTTTATTTTATATTTAGTATTTGTTGTAATAGCGGCAACAGATATACACAATCTGTGAAAATTTCAGAAGTCTAGCTATAGCGGTTCTGAGATACAGCCTGGAGACAGACAGACAGACGAACGGGCAGACGGAGAGACAACGAAGTCCTAGTAATAGGGTCCCGTTTTTACCCTTTGGGTACGGAACCCTAAAAACATTTTTATATAGAGGTACAAACTTTCTTACTAAAAACATCCGCAAAACAGACATGGTGGATCTTTTTATGAATAAAGGTTTGAACATTTATATTTGGAAAAGAAACAAACTTATTACTAGAAAATAAACTAACATTTTGTCATGTTTTAGTTCTTTTTATACGTTGTTGAAAGTATTGTAGTAGTAAACTGATTATGCTAAGTGAGCGTTTAACATTACTCGTACGGTTATCGTTTTGATTACGCGATAAGGTGAGAGGCGTGAAGCATGATCGATTGACCGATTTCAATCAAATCACACATTTCCTTTAATGACATAAAATATAAGTATACAGAACCCATATCCGAAACGGTTTTACCGATTTTTACGACGTCTCGATAAGTCAGTTAGAAGGTTGTATGACTAGTTTTTATATATCCTATTCTTATACTGTAAAAAACACAATCTCGAATATATAATATATACAGTTGGTTTCTCAACAACGCCTGTACAGTGTACAGTTTGTACGTATTTCCATGAAATACAGTATTTTCTTTGCTGTGGAGAAAACGACCTAGGCCTTATCCATGGGAAATGAAAAAAAAAAGCAAAATATTAAATAACTTTTGCTGGGTAACCTGCTGCTACCAAGGCTACACCCAAAAATATCTCTTTATTATTTGTGGTGGAGGCAAAAAGCAGATGATTGTGAATTTGGCTGTCTGCCGAGTGTGAGGCGCCGACGCTGTTTTCTCTCAATGTTAAACACCATTGTATCTATTTCTGCGCAGTGCGCAGTAATGTCAATAAGGATTTGGGACCGACCTCTAAATGATGCCGAATATTTTTTATTCGCTACGATATGTTTTTTGGGACTTGTGACTTTGGAAGACAGAAAAGGAAACTGAAAAATTGTGTGTATAATAGAAGCAATTACATGATCATACTTTAAGAATGATTTATACAGAAACATACCACGCTTTTTGCTTGCCAGAAACTCAACCAAAAAATTTACTCGCCATCCAATTGTTTGCTACCTATTCAGTGCGTGAAAAAACAATAACATTTTTATTGTTTAAAACAATACAGTAACTTCACTCTTAAGCAAAATAAATCACCGCAAATAATGTTTGCTGGAAGAGTAATCACAATCGGTAATCATGGTGCATGGTATAATTTGATGTAATGATTTACGAGTTACGACACTTTGCTACGCTGTGGAAAACTATTAAATATTATGTAGATTACTATTTCCTATATTATATAGCTACGTGAAAAAATTACCTCGATGATTAAGTTGTAGAACTAATAATAGATACTGACCTATGTTGTTTTGCCATATATGTTCTTTCGGATATAATAAATAGATTGTTGGCCGATTGTCAGACCTACCCAATAACAACACAAAACACCAAAATCGGTCCAGCAGTTTCGGATGAATTTGGAAAGAACGCGACATTTTATAATATATTTATGGAATGGAAAATGTTATAAAAAGTTAATTAATAATAATATAAAATCTGAATAATCATCAGTACTAAAATTTAATTCAGAGAGCACGAAATTTCATACAAATTACAAATTTTTAATAAAATCTAATTTGATGACTCACCCGTAATACATTAAATTACTTACTTTAACAAATTTACCCAAAAAAAGGTATAAAATGTTTAGTGACATTGTTATTCGCATATAGACAATGTTATGTAACAGTAATAAACATTTGCGGTGGACAATATTAATGGTTTTTATAGTGATCTAGTTGAGCTAGAACCTATCGAGCAATTTCTATGTGCGTCGAACCTGCGACTTGCGAGTAGAACACATAATATTCGTATTATTATCTTTGCTTTGTAATTGATTTCTTCAAACATAAAACAATCGGCTCAGTAGTTTCGGAGCCTATTTGTTTGCACACCAAACTAGTTTCCGCAGAGTTAGTTTAAGGGCATTATAAAGACTTAATTTATTATGATTAAAAGCGATGAAATCAATAATGGATTTTCCTCATCTACAGTTAATAAAATTAGATTGTTCAACCTAGTGATTAGTCACCAGTAGCGTGAATACAAAAAATAATTTCAAACATCAACAATTATTAAAAAATATCTACGGGACCCAATGCGATAGGTATTTTAAACCTACGGAACCCAAACCAGACAGAACGGGTTGGGTACCCTCTACGCACTGCTACGGGTTACAGGTGCTACGAGACATGCGTGCTACGACCGCGCTACGAGCCTACGAATGCTTTCGGGACAAGTTACTTACATTTTTATTTAAGTTAAAATAACTTTTTTTTTAATTATACAACTTACATAATGAAAGTAATAATGATTGTACAAATATTATTGTAATCAATGTTGTTAGAGTTCCGTAGTAATGATTACTTGGTACGATTAAGAGCAGAACTCTTTACATTTATTTACGTATCAAAATAATTTTGTCAAATAATTTTCAACCCATTTCAAACTTTTTACTCGGGTTATTATAGGTCTACCAGAATCTGATGGCAAAAAGTGAGAAAATAAATTGACTCTAGCAATACCGGGGTAATTGGAATAAAACATTTTGATCCTTTATTTTATCTTATAGCGGCTGATTGTGCAAATATAAAAATTTATCCAATGACCAAGGATATTTTATGAAAATCTGCTGTCAAAAATTGCCATCAGATTCTGGTAGACCTATACTTAAGTTTCTAAGGTCTAATAATTACGCTGTATCTTTAGTACGCATAATACTTTAAACAATTATTGCAATGATAATTATTATTAATAAATGTTGTTCGTAGATTATAAGTAATATTATTATTATCATAAGAACAATGTGTTATATCATAACTATTATACATAACAATATATTTATACAAATCACTTGCCATTGTTTGGCACTAGTGTTTGCCAAACAAAGAATATTGAGTCAATAAAACTTTTAAATGAGTGAAATCTTCGTAATTAATCTAAATTCAAAATTAAATTTATTTAACACGCTTAAGTAGTGTGAATATAAATTTAAATGTGTTAACATTTTATATGTTATTCGAGGAATTGATCGTTCTCTAAAATAATCCTACTAATTTACATTTGACACTTAAAAACGATAATATCGTGTTATTTCTTTAACAACGTACTATTACTTAAACATTATTGATTGATTTTATTAATATAAAACTTCTGAAAAAAATATCTTAAAGCAAATTAATGAAGAGCGAATTAAAAAAAAAGTTTATCACTTACTCTGGAGCGGTTTTCGGGGACCCCAATTTGCTGGCTCCGTAATCCCTTTTTCACTGAACGAAGCGGATACTAAACACTAAAATACGAATTTTCCGAACACAGAGTTTGCGCGGGAAACTGTAAACACGAAATATTTGGAGCGCGCGCGGCACGTGTTCGTTTTAAATTCGGAACGGCCTCCTATTTTTTTTTATTTTACCGCAAAGACACCTGGAGCTATCATCCCAGATAAAGCCTGACTGTGTACTGTTTTGAAAAGAGTCCGTATGCTCTTGACCTTGCGCGGTGCTCGGGCGCACTGAAGTCGCTTTTCGTTGCCGCTGCCAGTTTTATAACGCATTATTGTTGTCATAACTTTTACCGCGCGCCGCCGATAGCCGGCCGCAGTCTGCGGGCCCAGACGTGGGCAACAGTCGTCCGACGCGTGTGAACATTTTAATATTCATAACTAGATATCATCTACGTGAGAGAAGGCTACTCTTATCGCTAGCGATCGCTACCGATACTGATAGCGTACACAATGTAGATGTAACATCGATTAATTTAAATTTATGCTGTAATTAATTATTTTTACGAATCCGGGGGTATTGACTATTCTCAAGATTCATATCTTTCACGAATTTTTATTATTTGTTGTTTAGGTGTTTGGTTCTCTATTTTTTTTCAGTAATAAAAAATTACATTATGTATTACAAATTGTAGTTAGCTGCCTCATTTTAAAAGTTATTCTAGGAGTAATCAACGAATCAAAAATAATTACACCTACTAATTTTAAATTGCACTTTGAAATCAGCAGTTAGCTCATTATAATTAGCATAACAATGTTATAAAGTTGTTAAATAGTGATACATTTTTTTGTACATATTATAATTTACGCAGTCGCACTATAAATAGCCGCTTTTAGTGGAGCGATAGCGATATGTCAATATGATATTAATGTGTTTTAAGATTGAAGGTAATTATGAAGTGATAACATAGTTAGACGAAGCCGTCGAAAATAATTAAAAATGAAAAAAAAATAGCAGGATAAAACCATCCTTTTCCAAACAACTACTCTTATTTGAGCGGTGAGCCCTTCCTTTTTCATGAGGAAAAGGGGTTTAAGGGAGAAAATCGGTTAATCTCGATTTCCGGCAATACTACAAGTCAAATCGAAAAAAGTCAAATGGCAAAGTTGTAGGTAATAAAAAGATCTCCTTAATCTCAAAATTCATGTAGAAAATGCAAAAAAAACACATTTTTGGTTTTATATTTTTACTTTTTTTTTAAATATACAATAAGTAATATCTTTTCAGAAAAAATCTTTTCAGAAAATGCAAGAAAAAAAACGAAAAATAATAAAATTTGAATTTTTAAGCTATTGCACAGCTTTTATCGCGGGCTTTGAGCGCGGCGACCTAATCAAGAATCAATGAATTTTTTTTTTGTAATCTTTTTGTCTTATTCTAGTGGTGTAAGAAGGTTAAACCTTTTCCAATAGGTTTCATGCTATGTACATTTTTTAACTTATCGACCCTGGTCTAAGCTGAGATAAACCTAGTACGTTCCTAAGAATACTAAAGTAAGCCTCTCGTTCCTCGTCTACTTATGAAATCTATACTAATATTATAAAGCGGAAGAGTTTATTAGTTTGTTTGTTTGTTTGTTTGTTTGAACGCGCTAATCTCAGGAACTACTGGTCCGATTTGAAAAATTCTTTCAGTGTTAGATAGTCCATTTATCGAGGAAGGCTATAGGCTATATATTATCACACTAAGACTAATAGGAGCGAAGAAATAGAAGAAAATATGGAAAAAACGGGGGAAATTATTTGAAAGGGCTTATCTCACGAACTACTAGAGCAATTTTTCTGTTATTTGGGTCAGATAAGAAGTAGACCACGTGAAGGATCATAGGCTATTTTTTGTAGACTGATTTTACGCGGGCGAAGCCGCGCGGAACGTCTAGTAGAAGATATTTTAAAATTCGGTTTAAATAACTGGCGATAGTTAAAATGCCGACTACACCGCGAAGGTTCAACTCGTTAGTAGATGCAGAGGTCTAGTAACGAATCGAAGCTAACATAAACAGAGCCACCAAAATAAACAACATTTATTGAAAAGATACTGTAGAGTTTTACGTCATAGAGCTAACTACTGTTTTGTTAAAGTATGAATGACAGTACAATGAAAGTAAACAATTACTACTGTCTAGTTGTTCGTCAAATTCGTTGCACTCGATAAATATGACACGTATTATCCCGAAATTATAAAATACCTATAATTTTACACAATATATTGCCAATATTATCTACGTAAAATATTTGTAAAAGTCTTACTGAAAACAATGTTGATAACTATCCTGCAGAGGGTGGCACAACGAAATTCATTCATTCATATTCATTTTTCTGTTTTTATTGACCGAAAATGAAAATAACTGAAGATCAAGATATGAAACCAAAAAATAGTAATGGCTTACTTTAATTAGAATATGTATAATGTATATGCTGCATAATCAGGTAGAAGGAAATTTGACGCTCAGCATAAGGAAGGGTACGAATCACCCGCGATGTCCGGTTTCCGGAATTCCTAAACACTTTTGGCACAATGAGTCGAACGATTCGCCAATAGTTTAGTACGCAACACGTACTATTAAATCGCATCATTTGAATAACAAGAACAAGAGAGGTCGTTTAATGATTTACGTTCAGTTTCAACTTATGAATGCAGTCGGAATACCTAATTAAGAACGACAAATAATAAATACTATGGAAGAGTCACTGAGTCAAAAAAAGGTTCCACGAAAACACCAAGGCGATTTAGTCGGTTATCATACTCGGGTCGGTCATTTTCGTTGCCCCATGCTACATGTTTATGACAGCGACTGGAGCGATATTTAAGTGGTAAGGGCCAGGCCACAACACTGCGTTGCGGCGTCGTATCGCAAGAACAACATCGCACATAAATGAGATGCGATGTCGCAACGCAAAAATTTCATATAGCATAGCACTCTTTACATCGGAAATTTTCACGATGCGTTCTGCGTCGTCGTAGATTTATACGATGCGACGCCGCAACGCAGTGTTGTGGCCTGGCCCTAAGGGCTCCCACACATAACTGCGAATTCGCATCGCATCGCAAAAAATTGCGACAAAACTCATAATAAAAATGACATTGCGATGCGATGTGAATTCGCAGTTTTGTGTAGGAGCCCTAAAATATATTATGAGTGTTATGTCTCTATACTGTATTATTAAATTCCGATGATTCGAAAGAATTAGTAAAGCAACGTAGAACGAGGGGATAAGAATCAATCTCTGTAGAATAAAACTAGAAAATGGTATTCTTATAAAATATGAAACCAACGTGAAACGCGTGCTTATTCTGTTCCATTGCATTTTGACACTATCTGAACTGGATCGAAGGTGTATTAATGTTGGACTGAATTAACAGAACCAGGATAATATTTCTGTATTTTACGATATTTTTATGGGCGCACATATAGGGTTTGCACCAAACGGGTATTTTCCAAAGGATATGTAATGGCGCATAATTGTTTTGATTGTTGGCATTATATATTTTACAGGCTAATAATGAAATAGCATGGAATTAACACATATTACATGACTGTAAACAATCCAGGCTGAACATGCCAGGTAATTGTCGTTGGAAAAGTGCACCATAACGCAATTACTGTGTTGTGTTGTGCTGCTCGTTGCTGAGTGCATGTCATGTTAATAATGAGCGAACGCTAACAATATTTACTTTTTCTGCTACATCGCCACAGAGTAAAGTTCTGCGGTAGCCGTACATTTAGGTTTACCGCGATTATTCCTTCCACTCGGTCTTCTCAATCTACTCTACGTTTGTCTATTCCGTAGCGTAATGTCGGAACCTATATCCTTTCCCGTATTCTGCTCTAGCCTTAAATATGAATATTGAATAGGCTGGAGCAGCCCCCGCAATGATGTTTTCATAGTTCATGTAGCAACTTTTCGTAAAAGCAATACAATAAGGATCATTTTATTATTTACAGTTTATATTTATCTGACACAGTAATTATTTTTGTGGTTTCCTGGATTTTACACTTGTTAATAATTAGTGATTAAGAACTAATATTTAATGTCGTGACATGCATGTTCTTGTAACAGAAAAAAGTTTTATATTCTAATGTATCCTGCAAATAAAAAAAGTTTTCGTGTTTGCATACGGTTTTTCCGAAAATGCCTGCGTCAGCATACAGACTTTACTTTACCAAACAAAATAACTGACGCACACACTTAGACCCGAGTTACCTTTCTACGGCAACATTTTATTATATATTGCCAATGGTTTTGACTGGGTACATTTTTCGCCGCGTTATTCGACGATAGAAAATAATACGATAGAAAAATATAGAAACTGATAATATGTGATGCCTAGCATAGGAATCACATATTATCAGTTTAATTTGCCTTTGTATTAAATCGTTATCAATTTTAAAGTTACCAGAAGAAATAGGTACACAATATCTAGAGTCGATTTGGCCTAACTAGATATTTTGACACAAGCTCTGTGATTTCCATTTACTAATTCTTCTGTAAGGATCAAGTTTCTATCTCATATTTAGTGACAAATATAGCTTGAGGCGTAGTTCCTACAGTATTATACATTTCAAGTTAACGTTTTTCATACCGGACGTAGGAAGTAAATTGATAATTGTCTCTACATTGATTGCTCTATATGTATCACGATTTCTCTATCAACGGTCGCCCTTGTTCACTCCTAGTTTCCCCATCTCGGTTGCAACTTCACCAATAATTAATTATATTATTTATTAGCAAATGTAGTAATTAGATGTTTATAAAACGTTTATCGAGTTTAATTTTTTGCGGCATTTATAAGAATTGTTATTGTTTTAATCCCTGTTGTTATTCACTTCCGAATCTTTTTAGTGTTATAGCTGTTTTATGAGTTCCGTACCTACCCGAAGAGTAAAAACCCTGTTATTAAGACTTCGCTGACTGTCACCAATCACCATGCTATATATATCTCAAGTACCAGGGTAGTTAGAAGCCAAAGTTTTCACAAATAATGTGTATCGGTTAGGCCTTTTTATTTTTGACAAAACGAAAGAATGACGTATAAATGGGACTGATTTATTTTTTTATTTTATTTTTAATGTTAGTAAGATTAAAAAAGGAATTATTTACGTAACGAGCAAATACTGTAGAAGTTATGTCATAGATGTACTTACAGTACTGTTGAAACGATACACCTGCACTGAAGCAACGTCTCACACCTCGCTGCATGCGGTTGAGCAGGTGTAATATTATCAACCGACAATATTGCTTGTATGAGTTACGATTTGAAGAAACATACTTTTCTTCTATGGCTATATTTTATCATCTAACAAATAAGTACTTGACCGACGACTGTGATGTGATTTTAGTAGATGATATATACAGGGTGGTCTAATTAGTGACGTCAACAATTTTTTTTTAGATTCCTCGCACCTGGGGGTATCCGAAAATACCCTATGTATGTTCAGCGATTTTTCTTAGTTTTCGAGTTATAATTTTTTTTGTGTATTTTTAATGATTCCTGCCAGCCAGGTTTCAAAAATTCATATCTTTTTTGTAGTAGGTATTTTGCAGTCTTTTTTGTGACATGATTTGTCTTGAATGCTGTTTTAATTAAAAAAAAATAACTCAACTTCCTGAACTTACTTAAAGTTACTCAAAAAAGGCTTGAAAGTCAGAAGTTTAGTTTTTAGTGGGATTTACTCAAACCTTCAACTTCAATTTAAAAATACAAAAAGGAGTTTCCAGTGCTTCTATAATTTTTTTTTATGAAATAAGGGGGCAAACGAGCAAACGGGTCACTTGATGGAAAGCAACTTCCGTCGCCCATGGACACTCGCAGCATCAGAAGAGCTGCAGGTGCGTTGCCGGCCTTTTAAGAGGGAACAGGGTAATAGGGGAGAGTAGGGATGGGAAGAGAAGGGAATAGGGGAGGGAAAGGAAGGGAAGAATAGAGTAGGGGATTGGACCTCCGGTAAACTCACTCACTCGGCGAAACACAGCGCAAGCGCTGTTTCACGCCGGTTTTCTGTGAGAACGTGGAAGCATGGCTCTCCCACGTATAAATGTCTCGCTTTATTTTTGTTTCCGCTTCTGTAAGTTTTTGCCTAAATTCTTAATAAAAATAATTTTTAATGCTTTAATCTTGTTTCAATGATTTTTAGCCTATCCGCCTTCGAAGGCCAATAACAACAAAAAAAGACCGATAAAGTATTATTTTTTAACGATTTTTGCAGTTTAGAAGCATGCGGAGTTTTTAAACTTAACCAGAAGCACTGGAATCTCCTTTTTGTATGATAAACTTCTGACTTTCAAGCCTTTTTTGAGTAACTTTAAGGAAGTTCAGGAAGTTGAGTTATTTTTTTTTTTTTAATTAAAACAGCATTCAAGACAAATCATGTCACGAAAAAGACTGCAAAATACCTATTACCTACTACAAAAAAGATATGAATTTTTGAAACCTCGCTGGCAGGAATCATTAAAAATACACAAAAAAATTATAACTCGAAAACTAAGAAAAATCGCTGAACATACATAGGGTATTTTCGGATACCCCCAGGTGCGAGGAATCTAAAAAAAATTTGTTGACGTCACTAATTAGACCACCCTGTATGTTCTAAGTTGGCTGCTTTTCTTTCTTATTGTCATCACAAGTTTAAAACGTTTTTCAGCTTAAATTCCGAACGAAGTTAGCACGGGTGAGCCAACCTATTGTGGCAAACTAAGTACCATATTTTCAGGTAATCTGAAAAAACCCGACTCACACATTTTTTCCGAAAATACAATGATCTAATAGGTGTTAACATATCTTGTACATTAACCAATTATTACACGCCTAATATACATAACATTTGGGCTAAGTGCCTATTATGTCGCTATTAAACTATATTTATTACCTCCTTTTCCGTTTTGGCGAAGGAGTAGGATAACACAAGCTAGTATACTCCGTTCGCCAAATAGAGTGACAATCGGCCCTTTTAAGCTTATTGTCCCTTTTAGGCACAAAAATATTAGTATCCCGTTTCCACGCACACAATATTATATCGGAGCTCGTGTGTTTTGTGAAGATATCATGTCAATGGGTGTTACTCTATCTAGCGACCTGACTCCATCAGTATCATATTGCTTGTTTTTTGTTGCATTAATCGCAGTATATTGGCATCGAACGTCGATATTTTCGCCGTGCGCCGCTCCGGTCGCGTCGTGATAGAAGAATCGTGTCAATTACGTGCGGAACGTAGATCACACGAGATACACGGCCACGCCTCACGTACATACATTACCAGTATGTACACTTGCACACAAACCTGGACTCTTAACCACATTTTCCCTCAAGTTTTCAGAGAAATAAATAAATACATAAAAACATTTTTATTAAACAACAGAACTTGGTAATATTACATTCGCTAATTTTGGCTATGTTAGATGTCAAATATGTATGGTATTTGACATAGCGTACCGTTAGGCCCATACCTCACCGGGATGCCACGGCGACGTGGCCAGTGACGTTACCATGGCCACGTCTGGCGTCTCTACGTCGCCGCAAAGCGGTGTTTTTAAACTTTAAGAAAAACGCCACGTCGCCGTGGCATCCCGGTGAGGTATGGCTCTTAAGTGTGGCGCTTGCGATGCGTTATGTCTGTCAAATAACATTTTCGACGTCTAAGCCGGCCCCTAGACTAGACGATCAATTGTATTGTGCAATATCAAGCTACATTTTTACTGAACAGTTTATTTGACAATTAGATTGAAGGCGCGCGATGTTCAATATCAACTCTAGACGGTCAATAATATTAAACAATACGTGATATGCGCAATTAAATTGCTCGTCTGGAGGCCCACTAACTTCGCTATCGAAATTAGCGAATGCAATATGTTATATGACTAACCAGTAAACACTCTGGTATTCTAAATCGTTGTCATAACTCATATGTATTAATCGTGTGATCTGTGTTTTTTAATTTTTCTAGTAAGTGCACAAGGAAAATGCGTTATTACTCGATCAAAAACCTTTTTACTCATAATCGCTTGCGACCACAGACCTCAAGTCGCCAAGTTCTGCGAATATGTTCATTGACCTTAATAATAAATAATTCTTGTGTTTTATCAATGACATCTAGATTATGTCTACTAAAATAGTTACGTTTTATTATATGAATCTAGAAACTCATTACTGCTAGTAAATTAACAATAAATAAATGGTTAAAATTAACTAGGCTAGTAAATATTTTTTCAGTTAATCATACCGCTAATATAACAATAAATCAAATTAACCATGACACAAATCTTGGTAATAGGAAAATTTTCATCAATAAGCATAATCTTAAGTCCATACTAATATTATAAATGAGAAAGTCTGTCTGTAACCTCTTCGCGCCCAAACCGCTCAACCGATTTTGCTGAAATTTCGTATGTAGATATTTTGAGTCCCGGGAAAGGACATAAGAAACTTTTTTCCCGAAAAAATTAACGGTTCCTGCGGGATAAACTAATTTTGGCGCAACGGGGTTCCGGGCGTCAACTAGTACAACAATAAATAAACTGCGATTCAAGAGACTATTACAAGGACTGTAGAGACATTACCGTAGACATGTATCAACTTACTACAATGTAGAGTATGGACAAAATAATCTATTTCATATGCATTAAAGGTAGCGTCAATAAACAACTTTTTAACATTATCGACATGTTTCCGAAAACCATAAGGAAAATGAGGTTATAACGCGAAAAGGAAAAAGAATCCTTAAACAAAAGCGGTAGATATTATAGAGTTAAGGATATATTAATCTAAAACAAGATACAATAATTTAGATCGACAATTAAGATGACATAACTAAAATAATATTTAACAAAAGTTTTTGTCTTAGCACTAATAATTATTACTTTTGTAATCTTGTAAAGTGTTTTGGCGAGTACATCATCATTACGTTACTTAATTAAATTATCGAATGATTAATTGTATTATTATTAATTGTTTTATATATTTAACACTTTAGACGCCGAATATATGAATATGCCATATGACATTTACTTATTACACGGAGATATAGTTTTGAGGTCACTATTAATCTAAGCATATGATATCCTTTCTCTTCCTTACCCGATATTTTATTCCTTGTGTTTTTTAGATCTTCATTTTTACGGTTCCGTAGTCAACAAGGAACCCGTATAGTTTCGGTCTGTCCGTCCGTCTATCTGTCCGTCTGTCTGTCTGTCCGTATGTATGTCCGTCTGTCTGTCCGTCTGTCTGTCCGTCTGTCTGTCCGTCTATCTGTCCGCGGTTTTTCTCAGAGACTATAGGGCCTACAAAGCCGTAATTCGGCATGAATGCACATATTAATGATGCCGACAAAATGGTATATAAAATCTTTAAAAATTTTTTTTTCATGGTAGGTACTTCCCCTACACATCAAGTGGAGATGTTTTTTTTTTCGCGTTCACCCCACCGTGTGGGGTGTCGTTGGATAGGTTTTTTAAAAATATTTTTAAAATATTATGAGTGTTCAAAGATCATTCTCCGATTTATGGTCCCATTTGTGAAATATGAAGTTTTAAAGTAGAAAAAATCGTTAGTCTAGTGTTACCCCCCCCCCCCCCTTTTACCAGCTAAACGGCTGCTTCTAGAAATGAGAAAAAATTCACGGGACCTACTCCCGTAATATGCTGGATTTAAAAGGAAAACTATTACGGCTAAGAAGACTTCATAAGTTATTGACGAATAGTCGATCAACTAAAAAAATGTATTCGGAGAAGTATAAAGGAACTTTTCGTTCAAATTCCTTTGAACGTAACTGAGATGATTGCGCGTGGCACGATACGGACTTGGCCGGTTTTTTAACGTATCTTCAAAAAAAAGTTATAGCATCAAAAATCCAAAGATTTAACATACGATATCAATGAATTTAACTGAAACAATAGGCATGATGACTATTTTTTTGTTTCTTATTGGTAATTGAAAGACCCTTAAAAAATAGAAACATCGCTGAAAGAATGACTCTGACAGCTTAAAAATTCACCAAGATATGACAATTCAAACATCTCATAAAATAGACCTGCCCGAAACGCTCCATACAAGGTGCTACGAAAGAATGACGTCACTCTTTCGTAGTTTGTACGCATCGGGAGAGAACTTTGTTCGGTAGGTATATTAAATATTGCGTTTATGAATGTGGTTTTATAACAAAAGTTGCTTTTAATTACATAAGTTATCGAATGGTATACAAATATTAAGAAATTTAATTGAAAAAAAAATCGACTTGATTATCCAACTTTGAAGGCGCATAACAAAAAAAAATACAAATGCTATCAAGCTGAAATTTTGGGAACACTTATTTTTTACCGTGATTTCTTTATTAACAAAATTCGCTAATCTTTGACATTGTCATCATCCCTATTCCACATAATAAAGCTGATCGCATGTTTGTCAGCACCGGTTTCATATCATTTCATACAAGAAATTCTAAAATGCGGCGCGTTCGGCGCGTGCGTGCTGATAAATGTGCGATCACCTTTATTGTAACTTTGTATGAAAAATTAAAATTATGACAGTACTCTTAAGGGTTGATTCATACCGCAACGCGACGCGTAGATGCATTTCTAAATTTATATGGATTTGACAGATTCGCAAGACGTCTCGCGCAATTGAAATATGTCAAATCCATACAAATTTATGCCGCGCCGCGCCTCGCCTCGTCGCATTGCGGTCTGAATTGACCCTAATTCGACATTCGAACTGTCAGTAGTTTTTGCTTAGTTCTCCATAAACAAAATCGCACACGTTGTTTCCGACTTAACGCTTCAGGAAGTCGTTTCTTCCTTATATAAGTGTGGTCTAATAAATCTTGTTATATGACTATATTGAAAGTATAATATATTATACTTAATAAATGTTATAATAACTCCGTGACAAATCCATTGAGAGCATTTAAGTACACATACGTACTCAAAGACATTGAATGATACTTAAATAATAATTAAACTTTGACAATTAATATAATATAGTATGGACTCTTATGGAGTTAATATAATTTAGTTCAAAACTTTTGCTTAGTAACTGTTGAACGTCTATTAATGCAACTGTTAGCTTTACTTTAAAGTAAAGCAAACTTTCAATAAAACTTTACATATAGCAATGCAAACATTAAGTTTGCGCCCTTTAAGTTTGCGACTTAACTAACCAAGACTATTTCATGATGTCTAACTTACGTTTTTACTTTTTATACAATCCATATTATTACTTATTACTTTACTTTGCTAATATTATAAATGCGAAAGTGTGCCTGTATATCTGTCTGTCTGTTACCTCTTCACGCCCAAACCGCTGAACCGATTTTGCTGAAATTTGGTATGGAGATACTTTGAGTCTCGGGAAAGGACATAGGATACTTTTTATCCCGGAAACTGTACAGATCCCGCGCGATAAACGAATTTTGGCGCAACGGAGTTGCGGGCGTCATCTAGTCTTAAATATTCGTTCTGTATATATTATGCAAGATAAATGCAGAAAATGATGCTCCATACATGGTTTGAATCGCTTAAAATGGCTAGACGGAACTAACAAATTTAGTTTTTAGACTGTCATAACAAAACCAAGGTAATAGAACTTTATTATTGATTTAAATAAATGTATTGATATTATGCCATTTAAGAATATATTGCAATATGTAGAGCGATTATATTATGTAGATCAATATATTTTATGACCTGGAAATACTCGAAGTATTGTTATTTTCTGTTTCATCTTCAATGTTACATCCGACTACGCCTTAATTTTTAAACTAAGCCCACATATTGTACCAGTCTGGGTTATTGAAGTAAGTCAGTCCAAATATTAATATCATCTCTTTCTTCTTAATACGAGAAGTGCAAGAGGGAACATGATAATAAGTTGTTTTTAAGAGTCGTACAGTATATCTTAGGACAAAACGTTTTTACCAACCTATGTGTTATGTCCTAAAGTCCTCAAGCCCTCAAAAGTTCGGTACTTTGTCAAAACGGGTATAAGTCTGTAAAATTAATGTAATTTAAAACGTAGGAACTTTTTCCTTATAACGGAAGAGACCTTTTCATTATAGTCCACTCGTTAATTGTGTAGAGTTGAATGTAGCCGGCTGTGTCAGTACCTACCGCGGGTGAATAACCGATTAGCCGTGACCTACTGCGGCCGCCGCACTCGCGCAGAATAACTGAACAGTAGGTCAACTAAAAAAAGTTCGTACTTAGTTAAAATTGGACTAATGTCAATAACACCTAGGCTATCTTCTTAGTTTTTAGGGTTTTCCTTAAACCGTAGGTAAAATAATAAACAGCGTTAGGTTAGATTTTCATTCTAATAGTTTGCAAATAAAGAGTAAAACGTATTACATTATAAACGTAAAAATTTCCATCAAAAGCCAAACGAACTTTATTTCACTTTTATCAGTTTTATTGGAAAATTTAAATTAGGTCTTTTCAAAGTGTTGAATGATGAGTAATCGTCTAGAAAACGGCAGGGCTATCACGTAAAAATAGCGATCAACAATCCACTAGCAATAATCGCGCGATCGATTGCTGGGTATAAAAAAAAATGGTATCATGTAAGCGATCGATTGCAATCGTATTGTTTTGGCTGATACGTGATACAAAATTGCGATTTTTGAGCAATTATCGCGCAATAATTGCTATCGCATTGCTCTCGCAAGATACGTGATACGGCTGCCGGAAATGTTGTTATTTTTAAGTACTCATAAAAGTTGGGCAGTGCCTTGAAAAATTGCAATAAACTTATCGAAGTTGACAAATCCTTGACCTAATCCACATACTTTGTTATCTCCTCTTTGACGTACCGTAAACATTATCTAGGCCGCGATGTTTGCGGAAGTCCTTCCCGCTGTAAACTTTCATGACACTTACCTTCGTACTCTTGAATAAAGAATAAAGGTAGGTATAATAAATAAATTTTAACTAACTTTGGAGTAGGTACTTTTTACTTTAAAGGTATTTTCGAAAACTTTATGACAAAACTATTGTAATATGGCAATATTATTTTTCAATTATCACCAATTACTAATAAAGGTGCATTTTAACATAATTTAATCGTTCCGCATGGCGAGTTGGTGTTAAAAAGTAGTCCAAGCGCGGAAAAACCCCGTGTAGATGTCAAGGCTGTTCGTTGTTATTTCATTTGCCAATTTGCCAACGAATATCATCGATTTTCACGACCATTAAGGGCCAACCCACACGTACCACAACCACACGACATCGCAACGACAAAATGTCGTCGAGCAGTGGTTACGTGTGAATGGTGTCGTTGCAGCTTTTTGTGGTACCGACAAAATGCCGACGTGGTTGCGTTGTCGCCAGTGGTTGCGATATATCACACAAGTGGTCGACAACGACTGCAAAATGTGGTACTTACGTGTGAATGGTCCAGTTCATTTACAATACGAAATATACGCCCGACCACGTGGTGTGGTTGTGGTTGTTGTGTGGTTGTGGTACGTGTAGGTTGGCCCTAAAGGGCGAAAGGACACACGGCTAATGGATCCGAAGCCCTTCTGTCCGACCCTGTGCTTATCGCAAAGTCTTGCCTTAAACCCGTTATTGGTAAAAATATGTTATCGACGCGAATATTGACCGTATTCCCCAAACCAAAAACAAACGAAGCCGAAATAGTGTGAAATCTTTGTCAACTCGTAGAATAGGAAACTGGAACTCTGTGTCCTATTTACATAGCCTCATTGATAATTTCGTTGTCACCAATTGTTTTGTTCTTTTGTTTTGTGTTTTTGATATTTGTGTGTGTGTGTGTTATCGCTGACGCGGGTGTGTTGTTGCAGGCGCGCGTCCATGATGTCCCCGCGCCAGCTCATGCGCAACTCCAACATGACGCAGAAGTGGCAGCGACGTGAGATATCCAACTTCGAGTATCTCATGTTCCTCAACACTATCGCAGGTGGGCCTTTAGTTTTAGACAAGCAGAAAAAAATAAGGCAACGTATTCGTAACGTTTTCGAATGGTTAATGTATGAATGTCATGTTTATGTCATCATGTTTACACATTTCAATAATGTTACGAATACGTAATTTTTAGGTGCTTCTGCTGACCCTGCTGTTTAAGATTTATCAGAGTTACTAGAATGAACTTGGAATAGCGGAAGTAAAATATTATTTCTGTTACTCAGTATATTTAGAGCACAGATATTGGTAAGTATTTATACATGTTGAAGAAGACGATATAACGCTATTCATTGGTACACTGTGCACATATTGTGTTGTCAGTTAGTATAATAAAGTCTGTTTTATAAGCTGTTATGCTAATTAAATGCAAAATCTATTTTAATGGTTTGCACGTTTCGCATATTATAGGAAAAAAATTAAATTATATAGGCACAGATAAAAGTACTGGACACAAAATAATAACGAACACAATTTAGTAATAATTATGGAATAATCAGGTATTATTATAATATGACATAATAAACAAAGTTGTTACATATAAACGTACCTATGCCATTATTGCAATTACCAATTTAAAACGGATATCGCCATGTATTTAAATAATACAATTTTTAATAATAATAAAATTTACAAAACCACCCGAAAAATTTAATGGCGAAAACCAGACAAGTAAAGTTACGGTTACAGAATAAAAATTTAATGTGCATTTAAAACTTTTATCGCTACATTGCTACCAGAGACCTGTATGTCTGGTCTCTGATTGCTACCTACAAGTTTAAATCGAATAGAAGTTTTTCGCTTGTCAACATAATATATGATATAAGCAACTTGTAAAATAAACAAATGACAATTAAGTTAACCAGTAAGAGCCTCAAGTCTTCAAGGCGAAGAAAAGAAAATTGTTAAGGCCTGTCCGCACTGCGAATTTTAACCACGCGAATTTTTTTTCGCAAATCTGTAACACATAGAATCTTTTGAGAGTATTTGCAATGCCGATGAAAAAATTCTATGAATAAATTCGCGAGAATAAATGTCGCGCGGTTTAATTCGGCGGACAGTCCCTTAGAGTCTAAGGGACTGTCCGCCGAATATAATATTAATAATTGGTCTAAGGCTTAGACCAATTCAAGACGTGAGTAGAAGAATAAGGTAAGTAACACGAAAAAACTTCCCGTTTTTTTGCTTAAATGGAGGTTTTAGGGCCGGAAAAATTGTTTGAAATAGAAAAACTATGGATTATATGTATAGCCAGATATATTAGCTAGGTTATGAAGTAGATAAGTTACAAGTTTTATTAAAATAATCAGGGAAAAAATGAGTTATTGTCCGTATGTTACGAAATGTTACTTGTTCGATTCTTCCACTCACGTCTTCAATTATTATTATTACAAAATATTATAATTATGGAAGTACTATCAGAGAAGTTGATCCATAGCAGCTATGGCGGACCTACTTATTTTGGTCGCGTTTTGTGAAACTCAGCCGACAGATGACGTCTTACATTAAGTTGACATAATCTGGCCAAATGACGTAGGTCCGTCAACTGCCTATGAATCAATTTCTTCGATGGTACCTACTTACTCCTCGACCCTCGTCTACTTACTCTTAAATTACTTCTTTTCCTTCGAATAGGCTCTGAAACTACTTACTGCAATTTAATGCGCACAAAATATACGATCGCTGCGGGATTCCGTTTTAATAATAATAATAATAATAATATCTATGGACGCTTCACACCACGTCAGTCTGGCCCTGTGCTAAGTACCTGAAGGACTTGTGTTACAGGTACCAGACAACGGAAATATATTTAATACTTTTATATTATCCATATTATATTTAAGATTTTTATTATATTATACACATATTTAATATACATCCAGACCCGGGAACATTGAAAACTTTTTGTTCCGTCGGCGGGATTCGAACCCGCGACCCCCGGCTTGAGCTGCCACACACTCAACCAATTGAGCCACAGAGGTTTTATAATCACAGAACTACCTAACCATAGAGATTGTATACAGGTTGTAACAAAATTAAGTGATACTACTTTAGGGTGTGTCAGGAATTTTCCCATACAAAAGTTGAAAAAAAAGTTTATCTTTCAGCTCTGCTACTTTGACATTGAACGTTTGAACTCAATATAGGGGTCTCATAAAGTACAGTTTATTATTAGGTATAGTAATTTATTATTAGGAAATCCGAATGCTGATAACTGAAGAGTGAATAGTGAACAATCAGCATTTGTTGGTCACGCGAACCGCGTATCACGTGCCTTATGAAAGCGTTAATATAGTTTATTGCAGGATACAGCATTAATATATATGATACATTATGTACAGATAAAGTTTATAATATGAAGAATGAACGAACATTTGTTTGTTACCCTCTAGAATAGAGAATAAGGAGTGGTAAAATTAACTGCGGATATTTTGTGCTTATGATTTACAACTTAAGCATACTAAGGCTGTAGACAACAATTTTTTACTCAAGAAATAAAAATCCACCCTTATATAATATTATGTGTAGGTCAGCGCAAACAGAACGCAGCGAAACGAAAGGATTTTATTAACGCACTTGAAAATAAACTAAAATTATTATTACACTGAAGTGCGATAAGGGATTCCCGCGTATCCTCGAGGACGCACGAGCATTTTTTGTAAGGTCAAGCATTTATGCACTTTAGTTTAATAATTTTAAAATTTATTTTTAAGTGCGTTAATTTTTCTGTCTGCGCTAACCCTAAAGTGTTTTTTTTTGCTTTACCATCTACAGGCTCTGTACAGTGTACACCCTGGCTGTAACAAAACAATGTGCATGTGTTCCTTATGTAGAGTTATGCCACTGTAAAAGTAGCAGCGCTGAAAGTATTATAACTTTGTTTTGTTACATCCTGTATTAGTTATTACCCCTATTCCCAAAATATCCGTAGTCGATTATACCATATCTTATAAAGAGACGGAAACAAACATCAAATGCGATTTATCTTTTACCGATTGACGACCTTACACTGTCAGGGATGTGGTGTGTCTGTAATGTGACAGTAATGGCGGTAAGTATTATATAAAGCTTAGGCCAAACCTGCGCGTCAGTAACGCGGAACGCGGGACGAGAGCGTCTGCAACGCGAAACTGGTGTGCACACCTGTGCGACTACGGTGCGAACTGTAGATTATTCCCGCTCTGCCGACGCGAACGTCCCGCGTTGCAGACGCTCCCGCTTCGCAGTCGCTTTGGTCGCGTAGGTTTGGCCGAAGCCTTATGCTGAGTGTCCCGCATTTGACGTGTCATGTGAGTGACGCTAATTGTTGTACAGTTTGCGATGTTCACACCTTGACATATAAAGATTTCCCTCATGAACCATCTCAATTAGATAACTGCTCATTTACATATTGCAGTATCAAAGAAACTTTTCCGATGTTTTTTTCGCTCTATATGTTATATCAATCGTCAGCGCATTAGCGCACAGTGCACACGCTACTTTATTTAAAGTGGCTAAGGTCCCGTTTCATCAAGCAATGTTAAATAAATAATGGCTTGTTAAATCAGTTAACGGCCTGTTAGAGCTATCGAGCATTCCACCATGCGCTAATGTCATGTCAAATCATCTATCATGGTGTTAGATTTAATTCCTGCTCTAGAGGTCCGTTAAATATTTAACAGGCCGTTATATAGTCAAAACAACAACTGTCAAAGACAATATCAATAAAAGAATCTGTTTTGACTTTGGAGTGTTTCCACCACATCCCTAAATTATTAATTATTTTTCACGAGATTTTCATTTTGACAAAAATTCAGCCCTCGGATTTTCCTTGACATTGCAAATACACTGACTTGTATCAAAATTAACAAACCGAAATAAGTACTCTAAATAAAAGTTGGTATCATGATTCATGTTTTCAGCTTTGACAGATAGGAATTATTAACCTGGTAAATTGAAAAGAACTATTGTAGTGTAACAAATATAATATGCAATCAGTGATAATTTAATTTGGTCGCATTATCTACCAGATGACGTATTATTATACGAATAAGGAAGAAAATGACACATTGCAGCAAACATGTCATGTTAAACTTGTAAATTGCAATTTCGTCGCCTTATAAAAAGAACGAATGAATTGATAATTGTACACTCGTTGTTCACTTAACATTACATTAATAACTAATCCGCTGTTAAATTTTTACTGTGGGTCATAACTCACAAGTATTTTGACAGTCTGTTTAATTTTGTAAGGTCTGTTAAGTAATGCACAATAGACAAATTCTGTCTACTCTGGTAATGCGGCTAATGCCTCGTTAGGATTTAACAGAGGTTGGTGAAACTAGGTCTAAGCAACGTTCTTGTTTTTCGATTAGATTTGTTAGTTAACCTAAATAAATTTAAATATACCAACATTAGGTATACTTTATAACGTTGAGTGGAATTTTTGTAAGCCAAATTATATATACAATTCTCACCTTAAATTGTATTTAACTGTATTTAGTTTTAAACGCAAAAAATTCGCCAAACGCCAAGTTATGCAATATTGTGTAACATTCTGACAGATTTTTCTTCCTTTTCAGGGAGGATCAATAAAAATTGATAATTGAGCTAATGATTATTTGATGAGATAATGAGCTTAATCCTCAGCCGGGTTAGATATAAGTTTGTGAGTAATGCCGCGGACGTCAATTTGCCCACTTAATGAGGAACTTGCCGTTTTGCGTTACACGTAACAATGAAAATGTGATAATTACAGACGTTTACCAACTGCGAAATGTTGAGATGCAATGTTATGTAATATGGTGATCGGCTGCAGATCGACTATTGAATATCTACACTTCTAATACTCGGCCAAAGAGTCTTAATAATTGCAATGTAGACAACATTGCAATCAGATTTATAAATCGGCCGTATAGGCCGCAGCCTATGGGCGGCAGTGTCCTAGGGGGCCAGTAGCGTCCATAGGGGGCCGGGCGCCGGCAGATTTCGTACATGGGGTGGCGGAATTAAAGTGCGTAGGGCATAGGGTAATCCTACTAATATTATAAAGGCGAAAGTTTGGATGTATGTATGTATGGATGTATGGATGTATGGATGTTTGTTACTCTTTCACGCAAAAACTACTGACCGGATTTTAATGAAACTTTACAATAATATAGCTTATACATCAGAATAACACATGGGCTACAATTTTAATCGACTTTAAAAATGGAAGAGGTGTTATGTTCGTTTTTTTATGTTCAACGATTACTCCGCCGTTTGTGAACCGATTTTCAAAATTTTTCTTTTGGTGTATAGGTTATCATCTCAATTTGGTACCATATTCATGAAAGTGGTAACCTGATGAATGGATCCATAAGAAATCGAGGGAACTCCTCAAAATTTATATGGGAACATGTGGTCACTTCGGTTACGTGAGCAGTATTCTAAGCATATGCTACCAACAAGCAAGATTTTGCACCAAGGTATACCATGGTTCGGAAGATGCCGAGAAAACTCCTGACTCTTTATAGATACAAGTTTGGGAGTTTCGACGTTGTTTTAAGAACGGAAAGCATATACTACTATGCAAATTACATTAATCATCATCATCACTACCATAAACCATTATAGAACCATGTATCGTCCCGTTTTGACTCTTAATTGTTTGATACTTTTCATAGTATTTTATTATATATCACTTAAAACGCGGGTAACACCGCGGGGCACAGCTAGTAAAAAATATAAATTCGGCACTGATTGTAATTCCACTCGTCCTCGTTAGACGGAAAAAATAAAAATATTACTCTACCAAAAGAAACCTAGATAGATTTTTCTACATTACTAAGTTTCTCGCGCCTTTTTCTAAAGACAATTATTGATTATAAAATTAATGGCCCTACGTTATGTAATAATGACATCTGCCGCAATTACAAACACTGCTAAGAAACTAGCTAATTGACACTAACTACATGAGAGGTACAATAACATATTATATAAAATACATATATATATATATATATATATATATATATATATATATATATAGTAATAAGTGTCCTGCTTGTATTTTAAGACACCAGGCCTCCATCCCTAGTATAAGTACACAATAATCAATTATATATTATATATAATCTTACATTTAAAAATATATTAATACTTAATAACAAATCAATAATAATGAAACTAAAAACAATTAGTTTTTAGTTTCATTATTATTGATTTGACAATAAAAATATTAATAGTATGTAAAAGTAGGTAATGAGAATTATAACATTGATGCTGTAATAATTGTAATTTATCTAAGCTAAACGTCAAATTTCCCGTTTTCTGAAAGTCGTGAAAAAGGACGCTACTTAAGCTGACCCTAACTTGACTACATACTTAAACCTAGATCTCAAAATCTGTAAGGTCTAGAAAACTGTTTTTTTTACACAAGTAACTTCAGTTAAAAGTTCAGTCTTCAGTCTAAAACCAATACTAGATGAAGAAGGCATAATTCCAAATCATCAGTTTGGATTCCGGGAACAACACAGCACTGTGGAGCAAGTACACCGTGTTGTTAATAAAATAAGGCAATCCTTAGAACGCAAAGAGTACTGTGCTGCAGTCTTCTTAGACATCCAGCAAGCATTTGACCGAGTCTGGCACCCGGGACTTTAATATAAGCTGAAAAAACTATTACCCAACTCATACTTCATGGTACTTAAATTCTACCTATAAAACAGAAAATTTCAAGTAAAAGTTGGTGAAGAAGTGTCACAATTATATGACATAGAGGCCTCTATACCTCAAGGAACGGTGCTCGGCCCAATCCTGTACTCGATCAACACAGCTGATTTACCATGTGACCCAGATATAGTTTTAGCAACATATGCAGACGATACTGCTTGTCTTACAAGCCACACAAATCCATCCATAGCATCTGCAAAGCTACAACAATACTTACTTAAAGTCGACAAGTGGTTAGAAAAATGGAGAATAATCCCTAATGTTACTAAATCAGTTCAAATAACTTTCACTCTCCGGAAAGAGGACTGCCCTACTGTCTCCCTACGAGGTGTACAGTTACCAAAAGAAAAATGTGTAAAATACCTTGGACTTCACTTAGATAAAAGGCTAACATGGGCGAAACATCTACAAACAAAAAGAAAAGAAGCAGACCTTCAATTTAAAAGACTATACTGGCTGATTGGAAGACAATCACCATTAAGTTTAAATAACAAAATTCTTGTTTACAAATGCATAACAAAACCCATATGGACATATGGAATTCAGCTCTGGGGATCAGCTAGTAATTCCAACCTAGAAATTCTGCAAAGACTACAAAATAAAATCCTAAGATCAATTTCCAACTCACCATGGTTTGCCAGAAATAATGAACACACGAATACTTAGAAATGCCAACAGTAAAAGAAGAAGTAAGCGGGTACTGTGCTAAATACAAGGAAAGTCTAAGTAATCACACAAACAACCTGGCCAGAGACCTTATACAACCTGAAAAGAAAACAAGAAGACTAAAAAGATGGCAAATCCTAGAACTTGACCAACGTCACTAGACTCTAACTTGAAAACCCCAAGGAGGCAAATGCTGAAATGCCCCTATAAAAAAGAAATCCTAATAGCCAAAACATCTGATTATGACGACGTCGATAGCAGATTACAAGATTGAAAAAAAAAAAAGGAACTTCAGTTCATGAAGATTAAATGCTCAAGACGAAAACACGATTACTGAAAAAAATGCTCGATAATTTTATTTTTACAAAAAACCTTGTTTTAGACACATTTTTGCTTGGATCTTCGAAGTTTGCTGTCTTTTCTTTAATATTTTTTAATATCTTAAAAGGCATTGATAAAACCTAAATTTGCTCAAAATACTTTTTTCATAATCATTATAGTTCGTCTTTTATTCATAGTAAAACTAACTTGGCGATGATTCCGCGTCGTCCTTTTTCACCTGGCATATGAAAGACGGGCGTGAGTGTGAAGAGAGAAAGAAGGACGATGTTTGATTTTTTGGGTTAGTAGGCCTCTTAATATTAATCTAAGAACATTTTCCAAAAAATTGCTACTAGAGAGAATATCAAGGCTGTATTTATATATTTACGGAACTCTCAGAAATTCTTTAATACACATTCTGACTTTAAGTGTACATAATAGGTATACGTAATTTTTTGCTACCCGATATAATATTATTATGTTTCCTCTTTGACAACGACCGACCTTCTAAATGTAACTCTTGGTAACCTTTTGTTTTTTGCTAAAAACTAACTATGACATTTTCATATAATACCTAAACCTAAGTGAAGGTGACTCCTAAGATATTTTGTAACCTTCAGCACCGCGGTTTCACCATAGATTTCCTAATTTTCGTTGTGGTCTATTGACATAATTACAGGCCTAAACTGAATTTATACAAAAATGCTAAAGTTTTAGCCGAATTAATATTATTAGGTTACCTTTTTTTAAATATTCTTATTCATAAAACTCTACATGATATTCTTACATTTTAAATCTCGCCATACCTACTAATTGTTTGACGGCGAGATAAAGTTTTTTTTTTAAATTATTATAAGTCAATGATTTTACTCAAAAGGATTGTCGTATCGTAAGTAGTACAACATCGATTAACGTCCATATAGGCTCTGAAAAATTTTTGGAGACTTTAGAGCTTACTGCAACTGCGCTGCAACTTCCACAGTGAACTCTATACTGTCACAGAATAGATAATAGTATACTGTATACTTCGTGGAGATCCACGGTCCTCTTCTACCGATAAAACTGAGTGATATACTAATTATTTCATCCATTTATATTCGAAATGACGGATATTAAAGAAAAAGAACAGAAATGGATGGACGGACTAGTTAGTCCGTCCGACTACAGTACCCTGAAAATGCAAACTTATGTTATCCCATGGTATTAAATATTTATAGAAAGATTACACATCATGATAGTGTTGTTACTTGTTAGTGATCGCGACGTGTATCTGTCCAGAATATTTATAGTTAACTTTAACTAATAAAGAAATAAGGATAGATAATTTTGAAGTAAAACAAAATTAGTAGTTACGAGTAAAAGATATAAAGAAGATGTAGTTATTACACAAAAACTTTATACAAGATGTAATAAAACAAAGTGATAAATATTAAGGTAATTTTACATACCTCTATATGACTGTGTCCCTTGACCCTTAGTTAGAGTTTACTGTGAAAGTAGCAGCGCTGTAAGAGTTATACTTTTGACTTGTTTGTATGTTTATAGCAACTGCACAAATTCGGGACGTTAGGGACTTTGGGAAATGTCCCAACGTCATGAAATTGTCAATACAATATTTAAAAACAAATAACTCTTTCAGCGCTACAACTTTCACAGTGAACTCTATATAAGGGACATACACACACCGTAAATATTATCACTTTAATTTGTTACGCCCTGTATACATTATAGGAAAGGTAGATTTTAATAACTAGGTACAGGTACTTGTTATGTAGTTATAAATATTATAACAGGATATAATCAGGACAGTTAGGTAATTCTTACCTCTTTATGTACTCCGTAGATTTTCTCATATCACTGAATCTAAGCGGAAAATCTTTGATTGTAGATAATAATTAGAACATTAACACGTATTTCACTGCTTGTTTATGTTTTCCTCGTAGAGGTTATTATTTATTTACGATTATCACATAGTACAGCAGCACTGTAATTTTTTTGAAAAGAGAATTCGGCGCTCGAATCACTAAACGTCATCGCAACTGTCAGCGTGACACATTTCTCTTTCGTTCGGAAACGCTTTCACAATTTCAGCACTTTTGCTTTTATTGCTATATCTTATTGCAAGCGACTGCGAAAGTGGAGGCCCGGCCGACGAATGTCTCGACCAGATGGGAAAAGTGTGGTCACGTGATTACAACAATAGGTCTGTGCAGTGACAAGATAATGTGACCCGCGGCGCGCGACCACAAACATCGCCGGGTCAAAGTGCAATAGATTGCAATGAAAGTTACAACAAGCTATACAGGAGCGGACAAGGATACTTTCCTTATTAATCGCCATCATTAGAGGTCATTTACCGACCGATTAGATATTTTTTTACCCTACACTTTATAAGACACAATCTTGTATAACCGTTTTGACGGCTACGATTGCGAGTATTTCCAGAAAATATTGTACGTTGGGAGTTTTTTTTTTTACAGAAAATCGAGCGACCGAAAATGCTATCTAGCTACGATCATATTCCTCCATTTTTTTTTTTAATTATTTTCTACTTATGCAAGCTCTTAGCAAATCTTTGTCTCGCAGATGCTCAAGTGACCATAATTTATGATCGGCGCAGGTCACGCTATGGTGATGACAATATGATGAGAGAGAGTTTCCGAAGGATGTATTGGCAACAACAATTATAATTACGATCGAGTGCACAACGAGGTCACCGGTTAGGCGGTGTCAGTTGTCACGCCATGGTTTCCTACTGTTTGTCAACGCCGCCTAAAGTTATTATGTTGCGCTAAGTTTTATCGAACGAAGTACTTCCTTAGATCCAAAGACGTAAGCCTTGTACAAATATGTATTCTGTGCGTAAGCACACAAAGTATAAATATCGTGATAAACTTTATGCTGCTTTGGAACTTAAGACGTGTACCTATATTCTAAGCATAACATCATCATATTATACTATTATATGCAGTAACATCTTTGGCATCGATTCGCAGCTTCGACTCCCCCGAGATAGTCGTTCTCAGGAGTTTAGAGTATAGACTTGTGAATATGAATGTACGCGTCAAGACCTCGACATGGATGTCGTAATAAAAATGTCTTTGTCTTCATCGGTACATTGTTACATAAAAATTGATATGAAGATCCTTATTTGCTACCTTCTATCGGTCTCTGCCCCAAAGCGAACCGAAATAAGCAACGAGAATGAAAATCAGGATATTATCCGCATACCGGCGAGATGATCTTTTGTAAGAATAAAAATATTTAGAAGATTATCCCTCTTGCTATAAGTATATTTACACCGGGTATACCTTCGGTAGCAGTATTAGTGTTCTGTGTACACAGCAGTTTCCCAGGGGCTGTAGGCCCAGGCACATGCGTTAGGAGTGTAAGCTCACGAGATACCGCGGCCCGCCTAGGGCGTATAGTGAGTGCCGCCGAGTTTTAGTGGATAGGGGCTGCTTCCACTACCATCGGGCGCAGCAGAGACCCACATACTTGCGAGCAGGACCCCCCATCCCCCGCAAGCAGCTTAAGGGCTTTCCCCTACGGAGATTCCGTAATTTACCGTGTTAAGAGCCTTATAAACTCATAATTTGAAAGCTACAAAGTTATTTATTTATTTATTTCGATTCACCAACGGAATATCATCTCACACATTAAAATAAAAGACAAACAATAGTAACTTATAGGTTAAATGACTTCCAACGACAGGTGAAATACAGTACGAAATGACGACAAAGATATTAGTGATGAAAATGAGATGAGATGAAATGAGGCGAGAAACAATAATAGTTACATAACAATTTGTTCCATATAAACTAAACTAAATAACATAAATATAGTGCTTATAAACAAGGATGAATTTGTTTAACATAAGTAATATTATTATTTTATTAATAGGTCGTCACGACGTGACGACTAATCATAGACGCTTCAAGTCTTACAAACAGTTAAAAATTACAATTAATAATATTTTTATATTTTATTTTTATACTTACTTACTTTTAGTAACTACAATTATTATTATTATTATTTTTACTTTTGATTACTTGAGTATTATTGATACCGTATTATATTTAAAAATGTTAAGATAGGTGTTACACAGAATTTGTTTTAAGTGTTTTAAGTTATAATAAAAATACAGCAATAATCTTCAGTATATAAACATTCCTTTCCCCGTTTTAAATTTATATATTTTTGTTTATTATACTCATGATATTAGCTTCCAAAGTAATACCAATTTATTAAAATTGAAGCATACTTTCAGCATCTCCCTAGAATTTACAAATTACGTTTATTTGAAACACACTACAATAGATAGACAATTTCATTAACTACATATTAGCCGTTTTAAATTTTTAAATCAATTTTGAACTAAGATAAGTAAAAAAAAATAGGATTTTTGTGCGATCTCGGCAACGCGTCAAATGTATGGTCAAGGTCGTTTGCTCAGGGGATGGCCATAAGGCCTATTTTTTTTACTTATCTTAGTTCAAAATTGATCTAAAAAAAATTTAAAACCGGGAATATGTAGTTAATGAAATTGTCTATCTATTGTCGTGTGTTTTAAGGAATGTTGATAATTACACTTACTGAAGATTATTGCTGTGTTTTTATTATAACTTTGTAGCTTTTAAATTATGAGTTTATAAGGCTCTAAATACGATAAATTACGGAATCTCCGTAGGGGAAGGCCCTTAAGCATTTACTTGGCGAAAAAAAAGGCACATGTGTAAACTAAGGGAACATGCATATATAATATTTATGAAAATTTTGCTATTAAAATGTTTTAAAAAATATAAAAGAAGGGCTAACTGCTAGGTTAATATTTTATAAAATATTGTTTTTATACGAAAATTACGAATTAAAAGTAACTTGAAACGGAACGGATTTCAAATTTTGGCGCTAAAATTTAAATTGAGAATTTTCAACCGCATTTTTTTGTAGTAAATTCCAGTGTTTTAATTTTTTAATATACTTGTGGTCTATTCTACATGAAGTTCCTTAAAATAAACACAAAAATAAAAATATCGCATCTTCCCTATTGGCTTTTCCCAGGGCGAACGTACAACGACTTGAACCAGTACCCGGTGTTCCCGTGGGTGCTCACCAACTACGAGAGCGAGGAGCTCGACCTCAGCCAGCCCTCCAACTACAGAGATCTGTCAAAGGTTTGTATCTATAATAATATATTCTATTCGGTTCATACATTTCATGGATATGTTCAAAAATAGCTGTTGACGACGAAGTTTGCATCTCTATTTACTCTTTTCTTTTGACCTTAACAACTCAAGAGACGAGACTTCAAGATTCGAAGTCTTTTAACTGTCTTAGGACAGTGGGCTTAGGCCTGACGTTCCTTGTCTGATGCCTATAGCTAAGTCCGCATCATAATTTAGCTGTTGGCTTTAAAAGTCTTCCACACAGCATGCAGCTATGTACTAGAAAAAATAATGATTTACAATTGTACGCATTTTGTTACGTAATTAGATTTACGATCAAATTGAAATTAAATTGAAAATAACTTCTATGACGCAATATCATTTGTTTCGGTTCTCTACCATAGTGATTTGTAAACTACATTACATCAGAATTCGTAATATTGTTGTCTTAATTCCTTCCTTTCCTCAAGTGGTAGGTCCACTTGTTATGTACTACTCATTTTACAGTGTGTAACAAAAATAAGTGATAATACTTTAGGGTGTGTACGTGTTCCTTTACTTACACAGTGAACTCTCTACAAGGAACACGTACACACCCTAAAGTATTATCACTTATTTTTGTTACACACTGTGTAAAATGTATCGGAAATGTAATGTGATATCAGCTACCAACCTCTATGTGTATATGTTACGCTCAAAGACCGAAAACGCTCAATGAGCGGAAAAATAGCTCACAACGCAACGCGTTGTGGTCACAGTAAAACAGTCACAACGCGAAATTCGCGTTGTGGCTCTAATGAAAACGGCCACGACGCGTTCTGGAAATCACAAAAAGACCAAAAAGCGAAATTCGTGTCGTGAGTCGTGACTCGTGACTGATATGCTTTTCGCTTTTCTTGATTGTAAGTCTAATTTGAAGTCCATATAAAGTATGGAAGATTATATGTAATTGGATTATCACGCGTACTATATGAAAATATTTTTTCTTTTACTAAATCACTGCATAATGCGTTATCATTATTAAGTATTTATAAAATATCCATAATTCCATACTATCCGTACTAATATTATTACTGTCTGTCTGTCTGTTTGTCTGGCGCAACGGAGTTGCGGGCATCAACTAGTAGTATTATATTTAAATTATATAAATTGAAATAAAACTATATTTTTATTATTTATTGAGATCAGATTACTTTATATTAAAAAAAAACAACCTAATATGAAGTAACAAATTACTGAACACAAAATAATATTGTTAATAATTTGTCAATAATACTTATAATTCACTTAAAACAATTAGGGATTTTAATTTTAAGCTATTGCATTTGCGATATGGTAAGAATAAATGTTCAGAACGCGTTATGGTTTTTTTGTGATTGCCAAAACGCGTCGTGGCCGTTTTCATTAGTGCCAAAACGCGAATTTCGCGTCGTGACTCATGGCTGTTTCACTATGACCACGACGCGTTGTGAGCTATTTTTCCGCTCACTGAGCGTTTTCGGTCTTTGAGCGTAACATAAAATATATTATTATGTTCGAGAAGAAATGGATTGGGTATGGTCGCAAAGTATCTAATATTTTATATTAGTGAATGTTTGCTGCAAATTGTCTCTTACTGGCGAACGATTTTTGCTATCGCATTTATACACATATGCTGTGTATAACACACACACAGTACCAGGATATTTTTTTTTTTTTATGAAATAAGGGGGCAAACGCGCAAACGGGTCACCTGATGGAAAGCAACTTCCGTCGCCCATGGACACTCGCAGCATCAGAAGAGATGCAAGTGCGTTGTCGGCCTTTTAAGAGGGAATAGGGTAATAGGGGAGGGTGGGGATGGGAAGGGAAGGGAATAGGGGAGGGTAGGGAAGGGAATAGGGTAGGGGATTGGGCCTCCGGTAAACTCACTCACTCGGCGAAACACAGCGCAAGCGCTGTTTCACGCCGGTTTTCTGTGAGAACGTGGTATTTCTCCGGTCGAGCCGGCCCATTTGTGCCGAAGCATGGCTCTTCCCAGGATCCCATAAAATTCGAGGAGTAATTAATCTAAACTCTTCTTCCAGCCCATCGGCGCACTGAACCCGAGCCGGCGCGCGTACTTCGAGGAGCGATACAACACGTGGGAGCACGACTCCACGCCACCCTTCCACTACGGCACACACTACTCCACCGCCGCTTTCGTGCTCAACTGGCTAGTGCGCATTGTGAGTATACTTCCTCACTAAAGAGAGGAGCATGAAAGTAGTCATGTTATGGGAGTAGTCAAAACTTTAATATAAGTTGCTTTTGATAACGTTACGTTTAGTACTGTATTTATTGGACCTCGTGTTTACATGCTGAACTGAACACAGCTGAAACCGTTAACTAGATAGCGGCTTTGGCACTGATGCATAAACGCAAAATAATTGAAAAAGTATAGAAATGGGAAGGAATAGTATATAGTTTGTATAGTATTTCTTACCTTCGATTTATAAAAAAATCATTTCTTAAAAACTTTAATAGTTAATACTGCAGGAAAATTGACTTCCCTTATTTTTTTAGATCTAAAATCTAGGAACATTTCAGTTGATAACATAAAGTTAATATACCTAGCGGAATAGAGAAACAATCTCGAGCTGTCAAACGAAACCGAAATTGATTACATCTGTGTGTAAAATATGGGTACGTATACACTTACACAAGCATGATTGAACATGAATTCTATGAGATTAAATTGTCAACGTGCCGATAAGTGCCGACTGGACGTCAAAAAAAGAGTTGTGCTGTCATGTATCACACGTCTCTTTTTACCACGCAGTGTTACTGATAGTGACATCTCGCTTGCTCAGGCCTTTGTTTCTCTATTCCGCTAGATATATTAACTTTATGGTTGATAAACCCTAGTAAGTCTCAGTACTAACTTGGTAAATCATAAATCTATAATGGCAGATCTAGGTGTGCAATATGCTAAATACAAGAAGAGTTATAAAAACACCCACCTTATTTAATTCGTCATCGCTCTGACGAGTGAAGTCTGAACACAAATACAAAACATGCGTGTCGGACAGAATTTAAAAACTAAATGAAGTGTGGACGCCTTGATTTACTGCAGGGTTGTTGTGTTCTTTTTTACACAGCCACGAAAATATCATAATTTATATCCCTCGCTAATTGATGAATACATTATTGTGTATAATTATACCTTAATTAATTTATTACTTTAACATATTCAGCGCTAATGTCTTTATCAAAGTAGAGTAAGAAGGTACTCTACCTACTTACAATCGAAACTCGGTACCTAGAATTGGTATTAGGTACCTACGAATAATAAAAACTAAGAAAACGTAACTTCCATACTTCAACCGTTTTGAATTTGGTTCCTTTTCGCACACTAAAATATGACAATAGCAACGAGTAACCACTCAAATTTACGAATACATAAAGTATGCATGTATTCGGGTCTCATTTTGTAGACTCGTGGAACAAATTTTTTGACACAGTTACCTACTCTTCCTTAGTTTTTATTATACGTAGGTTAGTACTTACATTTTTAATTTATCGTGTATTGTTAGCCGTTGTCTATTTTAAATTAGTGACGTAGAACGTAAAATTGCAGCTAGTGATATCTATACTAATATTATAAAGCGGAAGAGTTTGTTAGTTAGTTTGTTTGTTTGAACGCGCTAATCTCAGGAACTACTGGTCCGATTTGAAAAATTCTTTCAGTGTTAGATAGTCCATTTATCGATAAAAACGGGGGAAATTATTTGAAAGCTCTTATTTCACGAACTACTAAAGCAATTTTTCTGTTATTTGGGTCAGATAAGAAGTAGACCACGTGAAGGATCATAGGCTATTTTTGTAGACTGATTTGTCTGTGAAATATCTAATTTACGCGAGCGAAGCCGCGCGGAACGTCTAGTATTAAATATAGTTATTTACTCCTCCTAAATAACGTAAAACTAGACATAATTTCAACGGAGTTTATGTTTATAACATGAAACAATGTTAATGCGTGTCCTAAATTTTATCATCAAAGCGAGAGGCGAGGGTGAGACGTCCCCGTGAGTTACTGGCAACATTAACTCGATGCGACGACGCCGCGTCAAAACAATTGCGCGCGCACGAAGACGTATACCAACAGATGCGCACGCGCACGCATGATCCGAGCCGACACATTTGGACGAAAATAACAAAAATACACTTCCATTTTCAAACCAAACGGGGAATATTTAAAATAGTTGAGAATGTTTTGTGGTGTGTTAATATTAAAACTAGTTATTTTTACGTCCTTTTGATGTTATTCTGTTTATTTCCAGGAGCCAATGACGACCATGTTCCTTGCTTTACACGGTGGCAAATTCGACCATCCAAATCGGCTATTCTCTTCCATCGCGATGTCTTGGAAAAATTGCCAACGAGACACTTCTGATGTCAAGGTAAGGAGAAGAAACTTATAGCGATAGAAGTCAACTAGAGCCAAGAGGCTGCTGTATGCAATGACAACAATAATACTATTTGAAATCTGGCGACACGTTTGTTCTTCCTATGTTGTACAAGACCTGGGAAAGGTTTTGCCTTTTATAATCCATGAGCCATTTGCTTAAGTTATTTTACTATCAATTTACTTAGTACCTACATGTAATGATCTAATAATAACATATTATAAAATTTTCGTTACAAGTGCCTAAAGTGTCTAATTAGGTAATTGTGTTCTTGCTGAAGGTACGATAATAATATCTAATATATTCCTACCAAAGGTACGATATACTCTGTCTGCTTTCAGGAACTGATTCCCGAGTTATTCTTCCTGCCCGAGATGCTGGTGAACAGCTCGGGCTTCAAGTTGGGCATCCCGGAGTCGCCGACGGGTGACGTCATCCTGCCGCCTTGGGCCTCCTCCGCCGAGGAGTTCGTTAGGATCAACCGCATGGCCCTCGAGTCCGAGTTCGTCAGCTGCCAGCTGCACCAGTGGATCGATCTCATCTTCGGCTACAAGCAAAGAGGTAGATATCTAGATGAATGACATTATGAAAGTTACATATTACTATTCAAATGTTACCAGCACATACAGAAAAAAGTATTTCATAACTGATTTGCGACTCAATGTTGGTGTCTTTGTGTGGTGTTTGGTAAATGTAATTGATAGACAAAGACACTGGATCAGTTGATAGATTCGTCATTCGGGGAAGGTGTACACTGGTACAACTGAGATTTTAAAACAGGCTACCTTTGCAATGCTTCCAGGCCCCGAAGCGGTGCGAGCCACAAACGTGTTCTACTACCTAACGTACGAGGGTGGCGTGCGACTTGACCAGATTACCGACCCAGTTACCAAAACGGCCATAGAAGACCAGATCCGCAGCTTTGGGCAGACCCCGGCGCAGCTGCTGAGCGAGCCGCACCCCCCGCGCGCCTCCACTATGCACCTAGCACCGCTAATGTTCGCTGCGGCCCCAGATGATGTGTGCCTCAGACTGAAACTGCCCTCTAATGCCGCCGTTGTTCACGTGTCAGCGAATACGTACCCGCAGCTGGCGATGCCGGCTGCTGTTACCGTAAGTTCTTTGATGATATTGTGCTATTATTTTTGTTCCTTAAATATTTCAAAACCCTTGTGAAGTTCGAACCCAAACTGTTCGAGTCAGTAGTATTTTCTCAATAACTAAGTTGTAAAGCAAGCCACACAAAATAATTGTGTATTGACCGGATAAGTGCCCTATATAGTATGTAATATTTTGAGTGAAAATTTTTGACAAACCCGCAGGTGAGCGCGGCGCGCGCGTTCGCGGCACATAGGTGGGCGGGGGGCGGGTGCGCGCACGCCGCCGCCCGACACGCTGACCACGCCCCGCCTCACCATCCCCTCACCATGGACCCGGTTTGGGGTGAGTGTTATACGTTAGTTAGAATCGAAGTTTATAATCTCAAGGCAAGTCGTCTGCCTTAAAATCTTTCTTGAAATGAACATATCTTTCCAACTAGTTTTATTGATCAACATTAAAAGATATCGAACTAAGTATATAATTATTCAGAATAGTTACCCCTTTACTGTTTACAAAGTTTTGCCTTTGTAATTCGAGCGAATTTTCAATAATTGATAAAACAGTGTGTAGTGATTCGCAATACAAAATATATTTTTATTAGTGAGGGATTCGACTGTTACTAATTTTTTATAACTGATTAACTTTTTTATTACTACAGCGGCGGGCGGCGCGGCAGCGGCAGCGCGGCGTCAGCTCGGCGACAACTTCTCGCAGCGCGTGCGCGCGCGCAGCAACTGTTTTGTCACCACCGTTGACTCGCGCTTCCTCATCGCCGCCGGCTTCTGGGACAACAGCTTCCGGGTCTTCTCTACAGAGACAGGTACTACTTTTATAACATATTATAGGGATATAATTCAAGATGAACACTTAGGGTCAATTCAAACGCGTAGATGCATTTCTAAATTTGTACTGTTTGACAGATCTCAATTGCGTGAGACGTCTTGCAAATCTGTCAAATATATACAAATTTAGAAATGCATCAACGCGTCGCGTTGCGGTCTGAATTCACTCTTAAGGGCCAACCCACACGTACCACAACCACACGACATCGCAACGACAAAATGTCGTCGAGCAGTGGTTACGTGTGAATGGTGTCGCTGCAGCTTTTTGTAGTTGCATTATGGTACCGACAAAATGCCGACGTGGTTGCGTTGTCGCCAGTGGTTGCGGTATGGTTGCGATGTGGTTACGTACGAAAGTCAATGAAACGGAGGGGGGGAAGAGCGCGGGCGGTGTGCGCGCACTGTCGTTGCATCGACGCAACGTTGTGGTTGCGATGTGGTTGCGATATGGTCGGCCGTGTTTGCGATGTGGTCGGTATCTGACAAGTGGTCGACAACGACTGCAAAATGTGGTACGTGTGAATGGTCCAGTTCATATACGCCCGACCACGTGGTGTGGTTGTGGTTGTCGTGTGGTTGTGGTACGTGTGGGTTGGCCCTAACATTAATAGTGTTGACCATACGTATGAGATCATATTAAACAAGCAATGCAAATCCCTCTTTCTGCGAATTTAATATTTACGGATGTGAACCTTTAGACGCAGTATTATAATTCATCTATGGAAATTGATTCGTTAATATGAAAAATCGTCAGTTTCTGACATAGTCCGACTAAATGACTACGTCACCATCTTTCTATGAATCAATGTCTCTGAATATTATGTTATTTTCTTTTCCCTAAACCATTTTTCGTTATCGATAATCACTCATTTTGTCGATACTAATGTTGCCGTAAAACTTTCAGCCAAGATAGTGCAGATAATATTCGGTCACTACGGCGTGGTGACGTGCGTGTCGCGGTCGGAGTGCAACATCACGTCGGACTGCTACATCGCGTCCGGCTCCGAGGACTGCACCGTGCTTCTGTGGCACTGGTGAGTGAACGCAATCCATACTAATGTTATAAATGTGAAAGTGTGTCTGTCTGTTATATGTTCAGCTGGCCGATTCTGTATCATACATTTGTGAGTTAATCACCGAGTTAGTAACGAAACGGAGGAGTGAGTAACGGAAAGTGTCACTTTTGTATTCACTTGCATACAAAAGTGAGACTTTCCGTTACTCACTCCTCCGTTTCGTAACTAACTCAGTGATTAACTTACAAATGTACGATACAGAATCGGCCAGCTGGTATAAACTGCTAAAAGAAATTCAACCGACATTTAGTTCACAATGGGTTCTGAACAAATCTCGCCCGTTTTGAACCGACGTGTTGACACGCAACGTTTTACTTAAAATAAATACAAATTGTACAATATTGTACACTACTTATCAGGAGTGACGTTTAATGACAATATAACTACTTTTCTAGCAGTGTCCATCAGCGTTGGAATAGGACATAGGGACAAATTCTCTCCCTTTAAATGCTTACTTTATAATTCTCTATAACGTCATAACTATGTGACGTAATCACGTGACTCCGTGTCCGCAGGTCGGCGCGTCACGGCGGCATCGTGGGCGAGGGGGAGACGCCGGCGCCGCGTGTGACGCTGACGGGCCACGACACGCCCGTCAACGGTGTGCTAGTCTCCGCAGAGCTCGGCCTCGTCATCTCGTCGTCTATCAGTGAGTATTTGTATTACATTTATTATACAAAATAAGCTTCTTAAATCTCGTGACTGGCAGCAAAGTATAATATTATATGTAAAATGTCTTTGTTCTTTCTTAGCAGAAACAGGTGTATTTTGATTCCATAACTTTCCTGCGCTGTAGCCTGCAGGTCAATGACTTGCCGTGCTAAGTTTTTCCTGTCGAACGAGATTTGTGTATAGCCTCGTTAACTAATCTGTTGAAAATTAAAAATATATACAATGTGTCCCAACACCGGTGTCCGATCCTTTAATGTCGTGATAAATGGCGTATTTTATCGACAAATTGGCTCTCTTTTTTTTTTCTCTCTCACGGTTGTAAAATGGCAGCCATTTTAGTTTTTCTCGGGCTTTCACACTTATCTGACCAATATACTTCTCATGTATCCTATGGAGATAAAAAAAGGTCTCATTTGATAGCTAAACTTGTGGACTACACTACACAGACAATATGTTATGAATTTCGTGGAATAAAACATAGAAAAACCATAGTTTAAGGAAAAAAAAATGCCTCTGCCCATCCACAACTGATATAACGACATAAAAATATATTTAGACGGTCCTGTGCTAATCCACACGACGTTCGGCGAGCTGCTGCGTTCGCTAGCTCCGGCTGCGGGCGCGGCGGGCCCGTCGCAGCTGGCGTTGTCGCGAGAGGGCGTGATAGTGGTGGCGTACGCGCGCGGACACCTCGCCGCGTTCACGCTCAACGGCCGCAGACTCCGACACGAGACGCATAATGATAATTTCCAGGTGAGATTGATATATCAATTAGTATTTTCTCTAATAAAAATATTAATTCGGCGATATAGGTTACGTTTTTTTGCATCTATTATTAGATTTGCTATATGAATTGCTATTGATATATGAATTGACTATTACTTAGCTTACCTTAGTAGCTATTATTATCCATAGGTCGCTGGACCATATCCGGCTCAAAGGACCAAAAAAAATATGTAGGTGTAGGGGCTACTGCTGTAGCCTGCCTTACTCCAATATTATTAAAAGATGTATGATAATAATAAATGATAAGAATTAAGGGTGAACGATTGAGAATGATAAAATAAAACCGCTACCTTTGATGGTTCAATGATAACTAACATTATTTCTTATACAAATTAATATGATCCGTGACAATAATATTGAATCATATTATTCATACGTACGGTTGGCAACAACCCGTACATTATTATTAAGTTATCTGTCTCTATTTATACATCTGTGCTATGCTGCTCCAGTGCCTGGTGCTGTCTCGGTGCGGCGAGTACCTGGTGTGCGGCGGCGACGCGGGCGTGGTGGAGGTGTGGCGCGCGGCGACGCTCGCGCCGCTGTACGCGTTCCCGCCCGCCGGCGCGCCCGTATGCAGCCTCGCGCTATCGCATGACCAGAGGTAATGTTACAGTTCATAACCGACTATTAAAATTACTCATATTACATTCCGTAATATGAGCAGCCGGCAGCGTATGAGATTTTTAGACTGAGCAGGAAGTTGTGAGCTTGCTGAAGCTAAGTAAATAATTTTCGACATGGTATAAATGTTACTCCGATTTCAAAAACATAGATGATTCAGGATTGTGTACCAGACCAAACAACAGTCTGGTCTGCTACACTTGATGGAATGTGTTTATATTGTATGTATGCATAATTTATATGGCTTGATAAAATTTGCTAAGAATATTTTGGGCAGATAAGCTTAAAATAAGACACGTTTAGATATAAAAATGTTAAAAAAAATGTTTACGAGATTATGTTTTGTGGAGAATCATCACATGCATGGCCATGAGATGATTTTTTTTCAGTGTAACAGTAATTGTTTTTATACTAAACGTATTATTACCAATGCCTGGAACGTATGGCACAATCTATTTATCATTGTCAAACCTTTACAGGTTCCTCCTGGCGGGACTGGAGAACGGCTCGCTGGTGGTGTTCCACATCGACTTCAACAGGTGGCACCACGAGTACCAGCAGCGGTACTGAGGCTTCCGCTGCTGCGGCCGCGACCTGTAGCCGCCCGCGACTGTCGCCAGTCGCCGCGACCCGCCGCAGTGACGAATGTGTTCTGTACATACGAACTGTCAACTTGACCGCGTGTCTATATGTGTAGATGCAGCTATTATATGCGCTTAACCAAAATTAATGTTTGTTAAGTATTTGTTGTAAAAATTTTATTTGAAAGCAATTAGTGCAGTGCTAAAATGATGAGCACGAATTTGCGACTCGAACGAAGTCGTGATAGACCACGCTTAGAGCGTCAAAGTTTTAGTGACTGTACAAAACTATTGGTTGTATAGTAGTATAAATTTTACCATTTTTACAATTGACCATACTATTATTTAATTGTTATTTAATGAAATTATTCCATTTTGAATTTAATTCGATGTAGGCGATTTATGTATTATTTAAAATTCTGAACGCGTTTTCATTTTAGAATGCGTGCTAGTTCGAGGCATACGTTTTGTTTGGAAGAGGCGTAAAGAGCTAACTAAGTTTTATAATAGCTTATGCCAACCATTTAACGATGAAATACGATAAAATGAACTAGAAATACATTAGATTTTAGAACATAGATTATAAGTATTACATTACATTCCACTTTAGGTATTATACTTAATAGAAAAATTTGCTCTATGAATTATTTAACGATGATTATTATTATTTCATTTTAATTTTAGTGCCATAAGCAAAACGATGTACTTACTTAAATAATGGTAAATTTATTTTGATCTCCCAAATGACGTCCATTTATTATGAACTATGTACTTATTGATTTATATACCTATTTTGTACTTAAATAACGCACCGTGCAATATCCTTATTTTGACTTAAAGTATCTAAGTACTTACAATTTACATTATTTTATTATTTATTTAAATATTTTTTATTCTTTGTTGATGAACTTCTTCTCTAGTATTTTACTTTTTTATTACCTTGATACTAGCAGCTACTTTATTTCTGCACGTTGGTGATGGGTTATACTAAAATTTTAAGATTACTTTGAATTTATTTATCGGTATTATTTACATATTTTGATTTAATTAAACAGTCATGTTGACTCTTTTCGCTTTTTATTTGACCCTTCTTCATTTATTTGAATGTAACATAGAAGTTCGTAGACTTAAATAAGCTTAAATATTATATAGTACTGAGCGAAACGGCGCGAAGTCGTTTTTCCTAATTAAATCGATGTCAATAAATGCGTAGGAGTATAATTAAATATATTCATAAAGCTAATAATTATGTTACGGCTGGATTCGAACCAGTATAGTTTTTTACGCAAACGTATTTTAAAATCATTTAAAAAGTTATATTTTTGCATCACCACACTGGCACCGCTCCTTCCGTTCTGTGATTTAGGCTTTAATGATGCACTAGATTAAATATATCTCCTCTATACTCTGTGCCAAATGTTAGTAAATACAGTTCAGACTAAAATTAAATATTATCTCGTTCCGTTTTTACTGTGTATTAGAAATATTATGGTCGATTTGAAGATACCCTGCGTTAGTATAAAAAACATCGTCAGCCAAATAAGTTTTAGAGAACTAATTAATCTAGCTGACCATCAATACTATGGATAGGTATTTGAAATCGACCAGACTCCTACATTAGTGGCAAATCCTAGTACCTATTAGAAAATAGAATAAAGATCACTTACATCTCACGTCCTAATGTACTTACCCCTAGGCAAAGCATCTATGTAGCAAGATTTAACTTTATAATATAACCTGAGCCACCAAAGTCATAGGTAGTTATGAAAAAAATAGCCCCTAGTTAATGTCCCACATAATATTTTGTTACTGCGTAGATTTGCCTTAATAGGCATTGCTCCTACTCTTGTTTTAAAAGCTTCGCCAAATATTATTATTATTCAAATACTCATTATAGAAGCTCACCATAGTTTTAAAAGCTTCGCCAAATATTATTATTATTCAAATACTCATTATAGAAGCTCACCTCGCCGCCCGCTCACAGTATTAGATTTCTGCCTATTGATGAAATTCTTTCTAAATGATACTGCACTGTCTTCTTATATAGACATTAGGATGTTTTAAGACAGTTTAATATTGCTTCGATATAAATCGATAATAATCGATACTAATTTTAAAGTCTTGCACAAACATTGCTTAGTTTTTAGGAGTCATAAAATTCATTGCAGCACGCTAATAAAAAAAAAACACGCAACATGCAATTCTGTCCATTAAGTAAGGTATTATAAGACGCTAATATAATATTGTAGCTTAAGATTTTCGTTTCAAATATCGAGTCACATGTATTATAATATAATCACGGTCCTGTCCATATAAATATTAAGAGATGTACACTGCAGTTGTTTTAATTATTGTACTTATCTATTATAAATAATTATAAGCTTTCAGTCACTGTTTGCAGCCTACATACCTACTTCAAATTGCCTTTCAGTACATAAAATTACCTAGTGCTTCGGCGATTAGGAACTATCTAAATACATCAACGGGTATTCAGACCGACTGCCTTTTGCCCACTTTTGCCTCTTAACTGAACGATATTTAGTTAAGTAGTTAATAAACATAATGTAAAACGTTGTTGAGCTACTAAGTACTAATATAGAGTATGAGAAATAGCCTAGAATAATTTGTAGAATTGTAGCCGTTGTAGTTAATTAGTACGAGATTTCAGGGAGATTGTTTCTAGTTTAAATAGTATATTTATCATTTGAAGCCAAAATCGAGCGTGTTATTTATACATATAACGTGAAAATGTTTATTCGTGTACATTTGAGTATGAGTTTTGAATCATGGACTGAAAACTCAAGTGGATTTGGATGATAATTTTATTATTGTTTAATCTTATTATTCTGCTGTCATAGACAGTGAAACATGTATGTCTAAACAGAGGAGTGAGATTATAATAAATGCTCAACTGAACATAATGTAGACTGTAGTGCATTATGTTAAGTTGAGTATTTAGAATTCTTTTCTCTCTCAGAAACTGCCTTTATACAATCGAGTACTTACTTAATAGGTTATTTGTTATTTTATTAATGGCCTCAAAATTTAACCATTTACCTTGCAATGCTGCCTGCATGCCGCAGGAAGCATTTTCCACTTGGGGCTAACCAAAGTAAAGATTTTTTTTGGCTTTATTGTCGCTACATTTAGGGCCTTAGACTAAAAGTTGTAGAAATTAGCACTAGCACTGCTTTTCCTGAAACTTAAGAATAATCAATTCGTAATATTTATAACCTAATTTCATTCAAATAGTTATCTTGAACAAGTTAAGCACGCAAAGTGTTTTCATACTTTGAACGCAAGTATTTTAGTGTTGAAGTAGATATTTCTTTGTAATAACGTGCTTGTCTACATTACAATAAAAATTAGACGCAGTGCGTAAGTATTTATGTGTAGGTAAACACACAAGCTGCTGTTAATTTTGTAATAGGTAAGTAGGTATAATTTTTTTGCATTAAATGTCATTAATTTAGGGGTGCAATTACCCCAATAATTAATATTGTTATGCTAAGTATATGGAGCATTTGTATGTAATGAGAAAGTCTTAAATATAAATTGCATTGAATAATAATATCCTATTGTTGTTTCCTTTCTATATTATAATTTTTACTTACCTTCCTACTGTAGCCTATAGAATTCAGACGTGTTATTGTTAGTAATGCCGAGGTTCTAAATAAAGGCTAGAAACAATTAATTATTATTAACGTATTGTAAACTAATTTTCTGGCATGAGAATTACGCTTATTTGTCATACAATTTGTTAAAATATAAAATAATTTAATAGACTAGAGCCCCGCAGACTGCAGACTTTCTATCGGCCGATAGTTTGATCGGGTTGGGCTGTTAGCTCGCACACTACGCCAACTAAACAGTCGGGGTTGGTGGTGACTGGTGAGTGCGCAGACTAGACAACAGTCGGCCGATTGTTCTCGCACGATTCCATTCATAGCGATAGATTTTTGAATGGAAAATTTTACACGATTCGGATTTCTGCCGAGTCGGCCGACCAAACAATCTGCGTTGTGTCATGTGACTTGTGTGTGCGCATGGAAGACCGTCGTACTGATTAAGCATCGGCCGACAGTTTAGGTTTGAAGGCAATCGTATAGCCCATCAAACTTCATTATCGGCCGACTCGGTATCGTTGTAATATGCGCACTTCCATACAGCTTCATACTGATCAAGAGCCAAACCAAACTATCGGCCGATAGAAAGTCTGCAGTCTGCGGGGGATCTTAGGCCCGTATATATAGTCTGCTCTGTTACGTAGTTTATATTATCCTCTTTGGTCTGCTATTAATGCTGCGGCCGCACATGCGTAGTGCTTCGTGCTTGAGACGATACCATTGGACGATCTGCGTGTATCGTCCAATGGCATCGTCTCATAGCACGAAGCTTCGTGACGATAGACGCATAGGAGCAAAGAGAATATAAACGACGTAACAAGAAGTGGGACTTATGCCTTCACGCGTGCGTTTATCGTCACGAAGCTTCGTGCTATGAGACAATACCATTGAACGATACACGCAGATCGTCCAATGGTATCGTCTCAAGCACGAAGCACTAAGCATATGCGGCCGCAGCATAAGATGACAAAAATACTATTCGATTCGATTCAAGATCGACTGTAATTGGCTAATTTTTAAGCAAGATCGACTGTGATTGGCTAATTTTAAAGCAAGCTCGACAGTGATTGGCTGTTAAAAACGGACGAATTAAAGTTTAATCTGTGGTTTTTAACTTAAACTTCAATTTTCATTGTCAATAACCGACGTAATTTTTTTTTCTAAGTCCGACCATTTTTTAAATTCTCTTTGCTCTTAAGTGTCAAGAGCAGACTTATACGGGCCTTATAGCGTTTTCGGCATCCTGGAACTGCCCCGGAGCAGGGCAGGCAGGGCAGGCCGAATGGATACGGAAATAGTCGAACAAAACCAATGATCAGTGGCGTAACCATAACATCCGGAGCCCGTGGCAAATTGATGGGCTATCAGTAAAAATCGTCACGTTAATTTTATATAAAAATTTCTGATCTCACGGCCTCCCGGGGCCCTTTTGGGTCGGGAGCCCGTGGCATTTTGCCAGCCCTGCCACCCTATACGACCATGCATGCATGACAGCACGTATAGTCTGTCAAGAAAGTGAAGAAATTAAAAAGTGGCAACATCGTAGTGCCATCCCTTTTTTCTTGATTGATTTGAAAGGGATGACACTACGATGTTGCCACTTTTTAATTTCTTCACTTTTTTGACAGACATATAACGCATGTCATGCTGAATTACCGTCTAGGGAGCGCATTACGGCTATGCTCGCACAAATGGGTTGTTTTCTTTTTTAAATCTCCACCAGACGGCGCGACGGTAGACACTTCTAGATTTCCTATTGGTTCCCCACTGATCTGAAATTATCTGCAGGTTGGCAACACTGACTACATATTGGTTGTGTTTCTAAATATTTCAGTGTAGTGTCAAGTGTGACATAGATAAAAATATCTTAAACCTAAGCGATCATTGGCCTAAGCGATTAAGCCAGTATACTGGTAATAGTTTAGGAACACGCTGACATAATAAAAACTTGTCAAACTGAAAACTGACAACTGAAAAAGTTTTGGCGGCCATGTTACTATGAAACTTCTTCTACTTTTTATTGTTGGTGTGGTTTTTATTATTTTTTCCCAAATTGTGTTATTTGGGTTTTTGATGTTCATTATTGTTAAAATATTGGCCATTAAATATCCGTTATCGTGCAGAAGTGCAGGTAAGATGTTTTTAAAACCAAAATTTATAATTCCTGTGACATTTGGTGTGAATAACGATAAAAAGGGCTATTTCTTCCGTGAGTTGTGACTAAAATGTCGTTATAATAACTTTATTATTCTATTCGTTGGAATATCATTGTGTCTTTTTCAAATTGAAATGTATCAAGTTTTACATTCTTTTGCCCAGTTTTGTAGCAATTATTGATGGTATTACCTGGTATTAGTGGTATAAGGTATTACTTATTACCGATAGTTGTCTACCCATACGCCATCTAGTTACTAAAATGGAAACTGTTTGACAATCAAATTAAAGAAATAAGAAAATGCCCCATTTGTAATAGTAAAAAAAAAATGTCAAAAACAAATTTGACATTGACGTGACGATTTCTGTTTTCTGTCTTTTTGAGTTCTCTCCGCGACTTTTGCAATCATGGCGGTGAACAACATTTCTAAAAAGCGAAAAGTATGTTAGTTTTATACCGTAATTACATAAAATATTACTTGTGTACTGTTTAATGTATAAAGGTTTATCAAATTCAACTATTTCATACGTCGAAAGTACTCGGTATAATAGTGATGTTCATGGATTTGTTTGACAGTGGGCCTATTCTTTTCAGTGTTATACGTTTACAACATAAGTTCTAATTTGAATTTATTATATTCGTCATTTAAAAACTCTATATGGTCATCGTTTAATCGACTGATTTAAGAAAAATATCGAAATGTGATACGTTGAAATTGTCAAAACATAACCTCTAAAAACTTTCAGTTCGTCGGCGACGGAGTTTTCAAGGCTGAATTGAATGAGTTTCTTACTAGGGAACTCGCCGAAGATGGATATTCGGGTGTGGAAGTACGTGTTACCCCAACCAAGTCCGAAATCATTATCATGGCAACCAGGACACAGAGTGTATTGGGAGAGAAGGGCCGTAGGATCCGTGAACTGACCTCTGTAGTTCAAAAGAGGTTCAATATCCCTGAGAACTCTGTTGACTTGTATGCTGAGAAGGTCGCTACCAGGGGTCTTTGCGCTATTGCTCAAGCTGAGTCACTCAGATACAAACTCATTGGAGGTAAGACACCTTAGATTAATCCATTCTTCAGACTTCTTAAGTACAGTAGGGCCTCGATAGTCCGAACCCCCGCTAATCCGAATACATCTATAATTCGAACGACCTCCCTTCCCCCGCACAAATCACTCCCGTAGCCGCGCCGCGCCGCCGCATTCTAGTGCCGAGTTAGACGTCACGTATTGTTTTGGACCGATATTTCTATTTCGGAAAAAATGCTTTTGCGCAAATTAAATAAGCGTTAGCAATGTCTGTAAATACTGGTCGTCAAAGTTTAAATTGGATTTCTTTAAGAAAGTTTAAATAAGAAATAGAAGTAAGTTTTGCATGATTAAAATATAGTTTTTATTGTTAATAGCATAATTTTATTGCCAAAAATGTCTACATACTAGAATCCAAATGCTGCGTACATCCGAACAGGGTATATAATATTTTAGGTGTTCGGACTATCGAGGCCCTACTGTATATACAAATACCTTATGCGAAAATGCAGAGGATTACAAGACAAAATGCTTTTTATGTGTAGGCTATAAGTCAAAGTAATCAGTTACAGTCATGTTACAGTGTACACCAGTGGTCCCCAACCTTTTTTTCATACGGGCCACAAACATGTCTTGGACTTGGTGTTGTGGGCCGCAACAGAAATTTTTTAGGGTAAAAAAATAATATTCTTCAAAATTAACGATTTAAAAGTAGAAAATTTTTTACGACTTTCACGACCACTCATTATTTTGCCGGTGGGTATGAATTCCAAAATGGTTTAACATCACGCGGGCACAGATAAAGTCCCAGCGGGCCACGGGTTGGGGATAGCTGGTGTACACCCATGTGAATAATAGTAATCGAAAGTGAATTCTGATGATTTATCATATAAATTTGTAAAAGCCTAGAAGCAATTTAATAAAACAAAACTTTAACTTTTTAGGTCTGGCTGTCCGTCGTGCATGCTATGGTGTACTCAGATTCATCATGGAGTCTGGTGCCCGTGGTTGTGAAGTGGTTGTCTCTGGCAAGCTCCGAGGTCAGCGTGCCAAGTCCATGAAGTTCGTTGATGGACTCATGATCCACTCTGGTGACCCATGCAACGACTATGTCAACACTGCCACCCGACATGTCTTGCTCAGACAGGGTGTACTTGGTATTAAGGTTAGTATTGTGCAAATCATAATATTATTATTTTATTAAATAAAAAGTGAAATAAAACCAAACTTCATGTCCAAAAGTAAAAACTGTTCCATATAGATATAAAATTTATCATTTTAAGGCATAATAATTAAAAGCACAAGCTATTAAAATAATATTGTGTATACTCCTTGTCAGTTACTTTTTGTAAAAATGTGTGTCCTCGAAATGCACCTCTATAATATCAATATATTGATTCTCCTATATGGCAAATGGACTGTTATCTATGGAAATAAAATATTATTATATATTATTATTAAATAACCCTATAATAATTTTGTGTATGATGCAGTTACAATACAAAATTACATTATGGTATTCTTTTAAAATAACAAGTCAATGTAATGAAAATATACACCTTATTTTTACATTAAAGAAGAAATGAAATAATATCACCACAATATCAGGGATTGCAAGTTTTTCAGTAACTTGTTGTCTAATATTTTGTGGTAGAGTAAATATACTTGTTTATTGGAGGGTATGTCATATACATGCTCTTGTACGGTGCAAGTATAACATCTGACTAGAAATTTATTTACAACTTCCCCTTCTTTATTACGAAACCCCATGCAAAATGGTTCATTATAAAACAGTTCTAAATAATTTGTTTATACACATAATATGTATCTGACTAATTGTAATGAACTTGCAGGTCAAGATCATGTTGCCATGGGACCAACAGGGCAAGAACGGCCCCAAGAAGCCACAACCTGACCACATCCTGGTGACGGAACCCAAAGATGAGCCCGTGCCCCTGGAGCCTACATCCGACGTGCGCTCTATCGCGCCTGTCCCCATTCCACAGGCCGTGCCAGCTGTCGCCTAGGCTAAGTCAATAAACTTTAAAATCTATATTGACTTTCATTCTAAAGGACTTTCTCCCCCCTTGTTACAGGTGGTCACATTTGTGAGACCTCCTTTTTTTTTTCACGCAGAGAAATGCTGTGACGTATTCGACGCAGGGGATGGGGACTCCCGCTGCGGATATGTGGGGCTCGCCGCGGCGAAGAATGGTAGGTGCCGCGTCCCTACCCACTAAAACTCTGCGATAGTGTGACGTCATAAATTTTAAATTGTTTTTTTTTTATTGTTTATTTGGGTAAAAAAACAATATCACAATGAAATACAAGATACACACAGTCTTACTCTATACATACAATTGATGTGATATCCACATCATTTACCACATATATAATATGTAAAATGTTTTTTAAGTAAGTAGTATTAATATCAGGTTGAGATTTTAATTTAATGTATTGTTACAACTTCTTTTTTTTTTATTTTCATCAAGTAAAGGACATATTTACAGCAAATGACAAAATTATAAGTCTTACCGATTATTCAGTAACTACCCTTCTAACCTTGATTAGCAGGCGGCACCCTAGCCCTACGACACGAGATCTTGGGATCAGTGACAAGGACCACTAGGGTGCCGTATGCGAGATCAATCTGGTTTACAAAAAGTACCTATTTAGTATCATATAGTTAACTAAAATTACTTTAAATAATAACATATATGGCTGTTTTTTATTTTTACATGCTTCTTACAAAATCAAAGCCAAACAACTAAACAAATTCTAGTATCAAATAAACGAAAAAATTTACAGGATCTAACTCTGTTTAAAGTAATACCTAATTACTAGGAGTTAACAATCAAAGCCATGTGTTTGTCTGTGTGTGTGCGGTGTACCTAGGTTTGCCATTTGTGAGTGTGTGGCACCCTAGCTCTGCGACACGAGGTCTTGGGATCAGTAACTAAGACTACTAGGGTGACATGTGGTATGTTTATATTAATTAATAACATGTGTGAGTGCACATTTACTGCGGTAAGACGTGTGAGTGTTTGTTTGAGTTTGTATGTGTGCTATGTGTGTTTATCGTCGTGAGCATTTTGAGTGTGTGGCACCCCAGCCCTACGACATATTGAGATCTTGGGATCGGTAACGATGATGATATAAATTATACATCTAAAAATTATAACCAACTCAATATTATAAATTCTCAAAAAACACAAATTCACATTCACAAAACTTAGGACCCCTCCTCCCTCCTTGTCACAACATGTCACACTTCGTCCACCTTAAGTGCCCCACACAAAACTGCGAATTTGCATCGCATCGCAAATATCTGCGACAAAACTCATAATAAAATTGACATTGCGATGCGAAATCGCACGAATTCGCAGTTATGTGTAGCCTTGGAGTATTAATAACAGATACTCTAAGGTGGGAGCCCTTAGCTTTAAGGTGTGACATACATTATGGATGGCCCCTTATCATTATCATTAATTTAATTTATTAAGTTTACACATATACACACGCACGCATACATTTCACTAATACCACAGAATATAATATATTAGTAGTACCAACAGAATTCCCACTCGCGAAACTAGTTTAAAGAAATAACGACTCATGCTACGATACTATAAAGTTCAAATTCCGACCGTGCAGTGCTAGGTGCCTACAATTATATTTACCTACATGTGCGCTCTCTTGCGCGTAAGAGGTACCCTTTCTAACGAAATCAAGATTGTCACCTTTTAGAAAATAAAATAATCTTCTTTTAATTACTATAGCTACTAATAGCAAACTTTTTTATAGTAATAATCAAATTTTAGTAACCCAACCTATATTTTATAATAGTTTTATATTCGATTATAGTGCAGGAGCTGGTCTGGAATTTTTTACAACTTAAACATAGTAACTTGTGTTTATTTCTGTGTAGTATATGGTTTGTTTGTAACAAATTGGTTTATTTGCTATGTTTTTGTATTTTTTTATCTTTTTTTTTTGTATTTTAAAGTCTAAAATTACCTTATTGAAATATTTCTTTGACCTTTTTTCAATTGTTCATATTTATCAGATTAACAACGATTCTGTCACAGCGGTTAAATCAGTACGTAGAATGTAGATATATGCGACGAAAAAATCTTGCGCGTGCGTCACCGCTTGCTTATGAGTCCCTAGTGATCTGCCCCTTTAAAGGGGTACTTACATTTCGATTTTCGATACCTACACGCGCGAGTGGGACAGGCCTGCTAATACTCACTTGACGCTTTGAATTTTGTTATTGTAACATGGACAACATTGTGGGTGCCACATCATATTTTTCAAATTCAGTCTATTAATAATGTTATTTTGTGACATTGTTAGTTGTACTTAATAAATAAAATAAAATAGAACTAATACTTTAGTGTTTAATGACTAGTAGCTAAGATTATATTTACAATATTTTGAAAAATTATTGCCTAAACTTACAATTTAAAAATAGAAGTAAAAAAAACACTTTTTTATACGTTATGTGCTTCTGGTTCTGAGGTAAATCAAATGGGCTGCCCCTATTAATTTGTTTCAATTCACAAAAAATGAAACAAATAAATGAGAGTATTCAATAGAAAAATCTTCAGTGGGTGGCTGAAAAACACTTAATGCAAACACCTCTTCATACGTTATGCGCGCGCCGCTCCTGGTACTTCATAGTTCTACCCCTATTAATTTGTCAATTCACAAGAATTAAAATATCGGGGTTATCACAAGAAAAATATTACAATTAGTGGGTAGGTCGAAAAAACTCTCAAAATTCAGGCGACTCATTATAAAATCCAACCCAATATAACCTAATCAGTTTACATACATAGCTGTTGGGACTGGGGCCCGATTTTTAATCCCTTACGGAATAAGTGAACTAAAGGGTCAATTAAACAACCAAGAAGGTTCCATATATTTATTGCAAATCCAGGCTACATTCACCCCAAACCATGTGCAAAATGCAGGTACAATTTTATGCCGATATAAGCACTGATTTTATTATTAGTCTTATCTAGGTCCTTTCTTATTTTCATGTAAAACAGTTCATTAAAAAGGTCTCAATAATTGTAAGTGTAAAATGTATAGAAATGGACTATTTTAGGTACATATTTTTATGATATTTTGATCGCTTACATATTGCATTAAATTATAAACTAAAAAATTAAACAACCTCGTAACAACCAAACAATACAAAAACAACAAAAAAACTTTATGTAACATTTGCAATACAATTAGTCTTTGCTGTTCTCAGGGTAGACATTCCTTGATGCTTAGAATAACCCTTTTTAAAAACTTAATTAATAATTATTGTATATAAAAAGTTGAATTAACATTTTTAGGGTTAATATGCATTATTAAATGCAATTATTTTTGTTACAAGCTATATTACATCTAGCAATTACTATTTTTCTAACATAAATTGGACCAAAAATCTTCACTCCTATTTAAAACTTAAATAACCTACAAGAAGTACCGTAAACATCCCATAATATTAAAAGATACAACCAAGGCATATAAAGATTAATAGTCATGTAAAAGGTGCTTATTTGTGACTATAATAATATTTTAACTAACTCTGTTATATGTAAATTCTACGAAACTCGAGATGTAGACTGGGACGCAATGTACAGTTTTTATCAGTTTACATGTATAATGTACTATGTAACATTAAAATAAATAAACATCATTATGGTACCTATACAAAATTGTGTGGTCTAATTGTGTGGTCTGAGAATGAACTAAAGTGGTCCAAATGTCCACCACTAACGAGACCCATATTGACTTATTATCCATTAAATATAGAGTGCGGTCTGGACTCTGGTTATAATCATTCAGTATAATTTAGTAGACAATTTTACTACATAGGTCTCGTTAGTGGTAGCAATTGGGCCAAACTCCATACATTTTATGTCATACTCCTTTGTCTAATTTATTGTCCCACATGGTGTACTTGTCACATGAATGCACCATCGAGGAAATTGATTCCTAGGCAGAAGACGGACCTACGTCATTTGGCCGGAATATGTCAATTCAATGCTAGCTGTGATCGGTCGGATGGGTTTGACTTAACGCGACCAAATTACTAAGGTCCGCCATCTGCCTAGGAATCAACTTCTCTGATAGTACATACTGCATTATTTGGAACGCGTGTAATATTTTACATGCAACACGTGATGTAACTCCTCCACCTGCTTGGAACAGTCTTGAAGGTTATCTGTAAAGGAAAAAAACTTATTAAGAGGGCGATCTATGACAGAAAAAAATCAGTTTCCACCCGCGCACTTCACATCCCCCGCACTCGCCCAATGCATTCAAAATGTCACCGCGGTTATAAATTTGTGTAATTACTCTCGTAACCACTTTTTGTACGAACGTAGTATAACCAAATATATCAGATACAATTTTGAGAAGTTCAAGTCAAATTTTCCATCTGTACTTTGAGAATCAAATTAATACTTTTGCCTTATACACTAGATATGTTTATTTATCGAAATCGAATAGGCTCTGACACTACTGGATCGATTCTGATTAGAATTCCTAAGCTGTAGTTGTTACAAAAATATTATAATTTTATTTAATATTATCTACTAGCCGCGTCTTCGTCCACGGCCAAAGGGTGGAGGGCATATAATTTGGTCAGTTTTTGTGTGTTTTTGCGTAAAATATATTAACATTTGTCAGAGGTGTCGGAAAACCTAAGCCCTTTGAAATGATACATATAATCAAACAACGTTTGTCGGAAATACTCTTCTTTTTAGATCTACAAAAAAAATATTCGTCATAGCATATTATGTCTATACTTGATATGCTTATTAATTATTATAGATTTTAGAAAATTATGTATCTATAGTGCGGCATACCGCATTATACATAAATAGTTTTCGAAATTCGGCTTGAAATTTTTGTTAACCGCATTACAACGCGGTGAACAAAAATTTTAAGCCGGATTCCAATAAAAAAAAACAATATGAGATAATGATATTCCATAAATAAGCAAAACTAATTAGTATTAAATAATTATGTATTATTTAATAAGTGAAAGGCAAACTCTGAAAAACTGCAGGGTTTGCATAAGTCTCAACTATTTCTGTACTCAAGTATGTACCAACTCCACAAAATATCTGAGTTTCTGGACATAGAACTTAAGCCGAAGCTATCTACATATTATATGTATATGTGTTTAATTGATACATTGGCATAAAATGCTTTTAGTTCTAGAAATAACCCCGAAATTCCCGAACATTTATATGTAGGGATTCAAGAGCTCTGTAGAGCAGGAAGGTTATACCTCAGTACAAATTCTTATTTTTTGGTAGTATATGCTTAAAATCCTCGAGAAGAAATCAACAGGCATATATCTTCTAATATACAAAATCGTCTCTGATGCTGGTGCTGATAAAAACCCCAGCTCAAATTTCATCTCGAATCTTGTGTTCGGGAAATTCTGCGTTGAGTAACCATCCTCGACGGCTCTGGAGAGCCATTATTCGTCCCATTAGGTGTTACCATTATCAATCTTCCAAACTCGTGAAAAAACTAACTTTCACATTTTCCAGATTGCAATACTGGAATACATTTCAAAGATTTTCTATAAGTTAGAATAAAAGATTACTTGAAATTACAAAGAACATGTGGCCTTTGAAATCTAAAATTTGAAATCTGGGAAAGGCTCAAAAAATTTATGTTTAGGTACTCTATACCAAGTATCGATTAGGATTCAATATTGTTATTTTGTCTATTGGCAAGAAAATGTAAAAAATGTAGTCTTTTTCGAATAAAATTTTCAGTTTTATAAAACGAAATAAAAATTTGTTGGCTTATAACTTTTCTGTAGCCATAGAAAATCTAATGTTTTTTTTTTCATAGAAATAAAAAAATACGGAAGTTTTTTTTTTTTTGTTATTAAGAGGGAACGCGGGTACAGTAAGAATTTAAACGAAACTACATATTGCCATCACGCTTCACCCTGCGCCGGCACGTGTATTGTGATAGAGACAGATACAGTTAATCGAGGTAACGTATTCCTCCTTCAAAATAGAGCCTATTTAATTATTATTTTTTTAAATATCTTCAGGAAGAGTGAGTCTATACCTCTACGTTTTTATTTTATCTTAAAGATCTTTCAAAATTGTTTTATGGTCGGTGGATTGGCGGGGTACGGGGCATTCATTTTTTGCGATTTTTGAAGGGTCATATTTTTTATATATTAGTAAATTTAGAAAAAATCGAACGTAGAGGCATAGTTTTAACAGATCCCAATATTGCATAAAAAAATATTTGTCTAGACGCATTTTCCTGGGAGTAAATTGGGGATGGGTACGGAAAAACAGTGTTAGCGTATCCTCTTAAGGCGGGCTGAAACCCCATTTTGTTATTGATACCCGATTTACCTAGTTCCAATATAATAACGAAATTAAAAAAAATATGAGATAAAGAGCACAAGATTTAAAAGGGCTTACATCAAAAACATTTTAATAAAAAATAATACTTTGTCATCGAAATATAAGTATTAACAAGAATAACTTACATTTTATTTTAATAAATTGTTAATGAATCTATTTTTAAAAGGTCTGAACCGAATAATCATTTTTCTTAATATTTATTTAGAAAGATATTTAAAAAACACATGAAAAATAGAGAAGATCCGCCCCTAGAAACTACAATTTTATGCTAAGCTAAAATGAATCTTATTGCGATGCGTACACGCTTCGTCTTTGGTTGTGTGCAAGGTTATCGTTTGGAATTAAGATAAGTCCTCGCCTTTAGAACTTTAAAAATAAGCTAACATTCTTTCATTTACTGTCTTCTAAAATTTAATCGATTTTTAGATATTTTCAGCTGATCCTACTAATATTATAAAGGCGAAAGTTTGGATGTATGGATGTTTGTTACTCTTTCACGCAAAAACTACTGAACGGATTTTAATGAAACTTTACAATAATATAGCTTATACATCAGAATAACACATAGGCTACAATTTTAACTGACTTTCAAAATGGAGGAGGTGTTATGTTCGTTTTTTTATGTTCAACGATTTCTCCGCCGTTTGTGAACCGATTTTCAAAATTTTTCTTTTGGTGTATAGGTTATTATCCCAATTTGGTACCATATTCATAAAAATGGTGACCTGATGAAGGGATCTATAAGAAATCGAGGGAACTCCTCAAAATTTATATGGAAACATGTGGTGACTTCGGGTGCGTGAGCAGTATTCTAAGCATATGCTACCAACAAGCAAGATTTTGCACCAAGGTATACCATGGTTCGGAAGGTGCTGAGAGAATTCCTGACTCTTTATAGATACAAGTTTGGGAGTTTCAACGTTGTTTTAAGAACGGAAAGCATATGCTACTATGCAAATTACATTCATCATCATCATTACTACCATAAACCATTATAGAACCATGTATCGTCCCGTTTTGACCCTATTATTGGTACTTTTCATAGTCTTTTATTATATATCACTTAAACCGCGGGTAACACCGCGGGGCACAGCTAGTATTTCATAAAATACAAACATCCTTAGACTTTGTTGATTTGTGTATTTGAAAATCGGCCACAAGCTCATGGCAATGATTGGAGTTAGATACAAAGTTTGAAAGACAAAATTGTAGTAAATTTTAGTAGCTTTCATAATGTAAAAACACTTTTTCTCTACGACTCACTGTTTTAAAGAGCTAAAAACTCAAAAACGGGAACTTTTGGCCTTAATTAGAAACTCGTAACTAGCTAGATTTTTTTCTATATAAAGTGTTTTTTTTTTCATAATTCGCCTAAAATTCATGTATTTTTCTATTTAATCTTCACACTTTGAAGGCGGTACCAGACAACTTAAAAAACGTGTGACGAAAAATGGTATTCTGGTTGACAGTTGAAAACTCGCACGTACCAAGCACCAATAATAATTAATTTCAATTATTTTTGTAAATAGTTACAGGCGTTTCAGAACATTATTATTCGATCTAACTGTAATTTATTTATGGAGCTAGTACTTCAAAATGGGTAACTACAAATGTGATAACAATTAATATAATCTAAATTATAGATATACGCTTTTATCTGTTCATAAATAATTTTTGGACTGCTTTGGCCGCTTGCACTTGTGCCCCAATCTAGACATCCGGAATCTACTTTCCGAAGAAATTGCATAGGTTCCTGTTTACGGACTTTTAACGGCCTCCGCCCCGAGTCGGGTGCCAGCGGCGGGCGCACAAATGTATGAACCGGGCTGAAGCAAATACAGGCGGTGTTTGCCATTTGTGCGTCCGCCTCAGCTAGCGAAGGCCCTTTTGTCACATGTAACGACGATTCTGACTAGACTGTGTGGGGATATACTTGGAGGCCGCAAAGGAAGATCTTCCGACCGAGCGAGGTGTTATACTCGGTCGGGCCGAAGCCCACGTGATTGATTTCAGCTGTCGTATATATACCGACGCACTTAGAAAACTTCGATAGCGCGATGCAGGAATGTGGCGCTAATTGTGGGTATATGTTAAGAAATAAGGAAGGAGAATTGTTAATAAAAAAACAGATAACTTACAAAGGAATTATAATATAAGAATATGGATATGAACAAAATGTAAAATAAAATAGATATTGTAAAAAAGATAAAACAGAAATTGAATGTAATACTGTATTTAAAGAAGTAAATGATAAAGTAGAAAGAGATTTATGATGATAGTAAACAATTGTTAGTAAATAACTGAAAACCAATGGAAAATGTAATAATCTAAATAAAAGCAAATAATTGTCCCTTCTTCCTGAAGGGGGAACAAGAGGTCCCATATAGGGGCCATAAAAAAAATAAAATTGTGGGTACCGCCACAGCTGGTTAATAAAACTGTTACTCACTGCGGCTGCGGCTCGGCTGGCGGCGCGAGGCGGCAGACGAGCGCCACTGCGCCGAGGATGGCGGGGCGCACGAGCGCCAGCACCGGCCGCTCCGCCGTGCGCTCGGCCAGCGCGCGCAGCTCGCGGAACGTGTTGCGGGTGTAGGGGTTGCGGCGCGACGTATACCGCCACGTCACGAAGTAGTAGTACACGAACGGAGTCATCAGACCGCAGTATCCGCTGGAGATAAACATGATGGCAGATTAAATTTTGTGTCATTAAGTTTACAAGGCGAATCGAGGCTTCTAAAATGTCAAAATTTGTATCAAATTCTGTATTTTGATTAAATGAGGCATTTTCTTATTATTTTAATTTGATTGTCAAACAGTTTCCATTTTAGTAACTAGATGGCGTATGGGTAGACAACTATCGGTAATACCAGGTAATAACATCAATAATTGCTACAAAAGAATGTAAAACTTAATACATTTCAATTTGAAAAAGACACAATGATATTCCAACGAATAGAATAATAAAGTTATTATAACGATGTTTTAGTTAAAACTCACGGAAGAAATAGCCCTATTTATCGTTATTCACACCAAATGTCACAGAAATTATAAATTTTGGTTTTGACAACATCTTACCTGCACTTGTGCACGATAACGGATATTTAATGGCAAATATTTTACCAATATTGAACATCAAAAACCCAAATAACACAATTTGGGAAAAAATAATAAAAACCACACCAACAATAAAAAGTAGAAGAAGTTTCATAGTAACATGGCCGCCAAAACTTTTTCAGTTGACAGTTTTCAGTTTGACAAGTTTTTATTACGTCAGCGTGTTTCTAAACTATTACCAGTATACTAGCTTAATCGCTTAGGCCAATGATCGCTTAGGTTTAAGATATTTTTATTTATGTCACACTTGACAGTACACTGAAATTTTTAGAAACACAACCAATATGTAGTCAGTGATGCCAACCTGCAGATAATTTCAGATCAATGGGGAACCAATAGAAAATCTAGAAGTGTCTACCGTCGCGCCGTCCGGTGGAGATTTAAAAATGAAAACAACCCATTATTGTAACTGTTTCAGCCGTCAAAAATCCACTTTGAATGCCATTGACTTAATTTTCCTGAGACTGGTTCCTAAGGTCTTCTACCATCCCTCTAGATCAGGGGTTCCCAAAGTGTGCGCCGTGGAAAGGCAATAGGGGCGCCGTGAGTCGATCCTCCATCATTATCCGAAACCACTAATATTATAAAATAAAATTAAAATTATGTAAAGCAGGTAAATGATTAAATGTTTGTTTATTATCATTACCTACCCAATTACCTCCTTAACCTAACTATAATCATTAAAGGTGTTTATTTATGTATCTTTTTCTTAAAGCTATAGGTAGGGCGCCGTGACAAAATATTGTAACGTGTAACTGCGCCGCAGGCTGAAAAAGATTGGGAAGCCCTGCTCTAGATTGTGACAAGTCACAAGAAAGTCAGCAGCTTATTCCTTTACCAAACTTCAAACTTCAAAATAATTTATTCAAAATAGGTTTACAAAAACACTTTTTGACGTCAAAGAAAATTACAATTTAGATTTAAAAACACAATTACATTAACAGATTTCATAATATCAGGACAACATAATAATTAATAACATATTAAAAAATAAAAATGAAAACATTAACATAAATATAAAGATCACCAGTGTATGAGGAGCAATGAGCAGAATTCGGAGTAATCGTTGAACATACAAAAAAATAATAATATCCACAGCCGAACATATAACCTCCTCCTTTTTGGAAGTCGGTTAAAAAGAACCAAGTATAGAGCCCTGAGGCACACCAATCTGAACAAATGACCCCGACGAGATAGCATGTCCAATACCTACACATTGTTTTCTATTAGACAAGTAAGATTTTATCATATCTAATGCTTGGCCACGTATTCCATAATAACTAATCAAATACCCAACGAAAATCGTACGTTTTTCCGAGATAAACATTATTTCATTGGTCGAATTAATCATAAGGAATAATAATGCTGAAAACAAAGAGAAAAAAAAAACACAATTTGCACCCACTGTTAATACTTGACGTTGACATAAGGGTGTACTCACAAGAGCGCCATGATGACGACGACGGGGAAGAGCACGATCTCGGCGAGCGCGGCGACGCGCAGGATGGTGCGGGACTGGAACTCCACCAGCGAGATCAGCAGCCGCGCCACCCACATCGAGTTCTGGCCCAGCGTCTGAAATACACACACACACACTCACACACACACACGTCAGTTTGTATCATCAAAGAAACAACCAAAGAAATTGATTCATAGGCGGTTGACGGAACTACGTCATTTGGTCGGGTTATGTCAATTCAATGTTAGTTATGATCTGTGCTGTGGCTGGGTTTGACATACAGCGACCAAAATAATTAGGTCCGCCATCTGCTTATGAATCAATTTCTGCGATGGATGGTACCTTAGGGGCGTTCGTTCCCACAGAAGCTGCGATGCGAGGAATGTGTTTTTAGATTGAATACAATCGCTGCAGTAAGTGCGGTCAGGCAAATGTAGCGATTTTATTGGTTTTCAAAAACCTTGCAGATGATGAAAACAAAAGATGTAGATACGCTGCCTATTTTTGACTTTAAATATTTAAATTATATTTTTATGTATATATAAATCACACATTCATATCTGTTCAGTTCATATTTAAGCCATTTACGGGCGCACTGCACATGGCCAATTTTTGAACTGAAACAACTGATATTCTGCCGCAACATTTACTGCGCAATTAATTAAAGATCTCCTCGAGGTAACTCGCAATAAAAAATCACATCATTGTTATATCCAGTCCTATAAAAAAGTGATAATAATGTGTAACAACGGCGCTACTTAGTCCCTAACTACATACAGGGTTTTCCAATAAGAGGTGTTATTTTGATATTCAAAGAAAAATGCCATTTTTTATTATAAATCATCAGATGTTTATTTCATTACAAAGAGGAAGGTATGCCGTTAATAGTGGAAAATAACATCAGGCAAATGACCACCACGGCCACGCTTACAGGACAAAATCCTTTTCATGAAATTTTCCATAACTAAATCGCAAAGTGGCTGCTCTATGTCCTCGATAGCCTCACGAATTCCATCTTTGAGGTCTTGAATCGATACTGGGCTGTTGGCGTAGACCTTCTCCTTCACGTGGCCCCAAAGAAAGAAGTCGCAAGGTGTTAAATCACCAGATCTCGGTGACCAATTGTGATCACCTCTTCGAGAGATAACACGGTCCGGAAACTTTTCCCTTAAAAGATCAATGGTTTCGTTGCTTGTGTGGCACGTAGCGCCGTCTTGTTGAAAGTGAACGTTGTCCAGATCAATACCATCCAATTCCGGCCATAAAAAATCGTTAATCATCTCTTGATAGCGCAATCCATTTACCGTAACTGTTGCGCCAGCCTCATTTTCGAAAAAGTAAGGTCCAATGACCCCGCCGGACCATAAACAGCACCAAACAGTCACACGTTGAGGATAGAGAGGCTTTTCAACAATAACTCTTGGGTTTTCTGAGCCCCAGATGCGACAATTTTGCTTGTTGACGAAGCCACCGAGGTGGAAATGGGCCTCATCACTGAAGATGATTTTTCGATGGAATTCCGGATCATTTTCATGCATTTCAACGACCCAATCAGCAAAGTCACGACGTTGTTGATGATCGGCCGGCTTGAGTTCTTGTGTTAACTGGACTTTATAAGCCTTAAGACCCAAATCTTTATGCAAAATACGGTGTAATGACGTTTGTGGAATACCTAATTCCAAAGAACGACGAGGAATGGACAAACCTGGGTTTTCTTCAACACTTTCGGCTACAGCAGCAATATTCTCGGCTGTTCTTGAGCGACGTGCACGGGTTTTATTCTTCTTATCACTAACTTGTCCCAACAGCTCGAATTTTTCCACCAATTTCTGTATTGCGGTCCGACAAGGTGCTTCACGACGACCCAAAAATGTTCGAGTTTTACGAACCGTCTCTGCCAAATTTTCACCATTTTTATAGTGAATTTTAATAATTTCAATGCGTTGTTGAAGCGTGTATCGTACCATTTTTATTAATGGCGTAGTTTCTACTTGTCAAATGCCAAGAAATGACAGCTTCAAAAGTGACATCTACCGAAATAGCGGGCTATTCAAAATAACACCTCTTATTGGAAAACCCGCTATATACATCATAGGCCAGCATAAACAGAAAAATTATTATTCATTTTCTGCGACAGCCTTTTTAGTGTAGGTATTGATATAATTAATTATTAGCACGATTATTGACTTTGAACTCTATCTTTTGTTAATTATCACCATGCTTTGAAATATTTGCGTTGTCTATTTGCATTAACAAATAATAACTCAATTTTCACAATGTTCGCATGATATACCTCCTCAACGCGGACAGACAAATGAAATATTTGTCAGTCTACTTTTATATGTGGTACAAAACGTTAAAATGGATACTTACATCAAGAATCGTCAGCGAGTACGAGGCCGCGTGAAGTAGAGCAAACAAAAATATTGGTATCAAGATTACTGGTGCAGAGTTAAGGAAATCCTCAGGTTGTAAACTTTACAATGACATTATAACTTTAGTTTAATAATATTATAACAGCGAACCTATTATCAACTTAATTAAACAAGTGAAACTATTATTTAAAAAATCGGACTACATTTTGATATAACCCGTGTCACTCTCGAGTCCATGAACCAGTTTAGGCTGCGAAGCGTGCCAAACAATTAATACATAATATACAACACATAAGTCTTGAAAAACAGAACCTTCTGTCGAGTGACACATAAATGATAAACATTGGTAAGAACTGAGAAGCAAAAACTAAAGAGATAGGTACCCTTAATGGCTGATTTACGATTTTGGGTGAGTGGTGAAAACGGCTATCAATCTTATTTTACATAGAGTAAGATTTTATAGTTGGAAGTGGCCGTTAAATATCTCCATAAATACATAATATAATTTATAATAATCCTCATTTTCCTGACCGGTTTACCTTGACCGAGCCTGATTGACGATAATTATTAACTGCTCAACTCAGAACAAAATATAACTACATGAGTTCAACAGCGAGATACTCTTAAATATTTGTATCATGTGTAAAGGCAGATCTTTAAGTTCTTTGAAAACAAATGTTTAATTTGCCTAATTTATAAAAGATTAGTTTTATTTACGTCTTAGCTAAACCGATTAACTTTATCAAAATCTAAAATATGCATATAACATTAAGATATAAGAGATCAAGAGATAAAAAAAAACCAAGAAAATAAGTCAGTTCTCAAAGGTAATCGTAAACAGCCCTCAGTATTTTACTTACTGACCTTCGTTAAAGGTTTTTGTTAATATAAGGATAATATCATAATTTTAAGATAATAATTTAAATTAAACCGTCGATCGTGAGAAAACGAGACACAATAGATATTCTATTGTGTCTCGATCACCGGTGAGCGTATGGGGCTTGATGAATTAAGGTATAAAAATTGTAAGGTAAAAAATTAAGGTACCATACCTAACCTTACATTGGTACACTGCTTATATACTACAGTTAAATATATATTATGAAATGAAATTACCGTGGTAAATATTTAGGCAGGCGAATACAAAATAGTTTCATATTATTGATTAATGGATAATATATTGGTAGGTGCAGACTATAGTTCAAGATGGGATGACAGTCGAATCTGTTATACTTTCGAATAAGATAGAAAGTAAAATAATCGGCCAAGTGCGAGTTGGACTCGCGTACGAAGGGTTCCGTACCATTAAAGAGCAAAAATTGTGTGTTTTGTATGGGAGCCCCCCCTTTAATTTTTATTTTATTTTATTATATTATTAATAATTTTTGAAGTTGACATACAATAAAGGCCTTCGTGAAAATATTATCAGGCAGTAGCCTACCTGTTGCCATTAGTGATATAGAGCAAAAAAGGCCGAAAAAATCACGTTTGTTGTATGGGAGCCACCCTTAAATATTAATTTTATTTTGTTTTTAGTATTTGTTGTTATAGCGGCAACCGAAATACACAATCTGTGAAAATTTCAGAAGTCTAGCTATAGCGGTTCTTGAGTTACAGCCTGAAGACAGACAGACAGACAGACAGACAGACGGACGGACAGACATCGAAGTCTTAGTAATAGGGTCCCGTTTTTACCCTTTAGGTACGGAACCCTAATAAAGACGTGTTCATCATGTTACCAATTTTCCATAAAATGTTTAAAAACAGTTTACACCTAAACTAGTTTCTGTTGACCTTTACATACAACCGGTCCATGACACGAGGGCCGATGGGAGATTTTAAGACAATCTATACTAATATTATAAAGCGGAAGAGTTTGTTAGTTTGTTTGTTTGAACGCGCTAAACTCAGGAACTACAGTTCCGATTTGAAAAATTCTTTCAGTGTTAGATAGCCCATTTATCGAGGAAGGCTATAGGCTATATTTTATCACGCTAAGACTAATAGAAGCAAAGAAATAGAGGAAAATGTGGAAAAAAACGGGGCAAATTATTTGAAACTAGACGTTCCGCGCGGCTTCGCCCGCATAAATTAGATATTTCACAGACAAATCAGTCTACAAAAAATAGCCTATGATCCTTCACGTGGTCTACTTCTTATCTGACCCAAATAACAGAAAAAATGCTCTAGTAGTTCGTGAGATAAGCCCTTTCAAATAATTTCCCCCGTTTTTTCCACATTTTCTTCTATTTCTTCGCTCCTATTAGTCTTAGCGTGATAAAATATAGCCTATAGCCTTCCTCGATAAATGGGCTATCTAACACTGAAAGAATTTTTCAAATCAGACCAGTAGTTCCTGAGATTACCGCGTTCAAATAAGCCCTTTCAAATAATTTCCCCCCGTTTTTTCCACATTTTCCTCTTTTTTTTCGCTCCTATTAGTCTTAGCGTAACAAAATATAGCCTATAGCCTTCCTCGATAAATGGACTATCCAACACTGAAATATTTTTTCAAATCGGACCAGTAGTTCCTGAGATTAGCGCGTTCAAACAAACAAACAAACAAACTAACAAACTCTTCCGCTTTATAATATTAGTATAGATTGCTCATTATCTTAAGAACTACTGGAGCAATTTTTATGTTATTTGGCACACATGAAGAATAGACCACGTGAAGGGACATAGGCTATTTTTGCGGAAAAATGTACGGTTTCCGAGAAATTCCTAAATTACGCGAAAGAAGCCGCGGGGAACATCTAGTCTTGGATAAAACATCAACCTACTTATTATTCGTTTCAAACGACAAGAAACAATAATCGCGTCCGTGGGGCAATTGGACGTAACACCAATTACTATTAATTTACTATTGTTTTGCAATAGTTGAGTACATTAATCAGATGGACAGCTAGAAATGATTAAGCATTAAAAACTAAACAAATGAAAAAAAATATCTCTACCTTTTAAACACCCCCTTAATTTTTCAAGATGCGACGTGACATCATTATATTTTAGTTTTTTTTTTTTCAATTAATTTCTGTAACTATATATTTATGGATCATTTTAATTAATTCAATGAGTTATTATAATTTTTAATGAACACAAAAATTTGTTATAGCAATAATAAGTTTTAAATGCAATAAAATTACTAAGGGTGGGTTGCACCAACTTACTTTAACTATAACTTTAACTATAACAAAATGTCAAATGAACTGTCAAATCCCTAGTTAGTCAACTAGAGTTCGCCCTGTGGTCGAAATTCGACCTTAAATAATAATTTAAATTATAAGTTTTAACGCTATTAAGATTCTCACTTAAAATCATGGCTAATATTGTAAAGTACAATAATTAAATGATGTAGTCGTATATTCGTAAGGATAATAATATATTGAAGTGAGTTAAACAGAGTAGACAGTTATCGGTGTCACAGATAATATAATATGTTACAGTATTTGAGATTCAATAAAAAAACTACAATCCATTTTCAATTTGATCACAGACTTCAACCATAAACCAAAGAGTATAATTCGTGTGTATAGGCTTGTCATTCAAAAAGATGGTAGTGTGCACATCGTAGTGTGTGTAATGTTTTATTTATTAAAATTATGTATGATAAAAACATAATTTTAAAACAATATTGGCTCGAATGCACTCCTTCTCCATATAAACTATAACTGTGCAAAATTTCATGCTCCTACGTTTTCGCACTTTTCGTAAAAAGGGGTCCAAAGTTTTTCGCTCGCGTATTAATATATATGATGTTGGACGCCATATTTTGGTGATAAATGGACGCCATATTTTGGTGATAAATGGACGCCATATTTGACGATAATCTTAACCTTAACTATAACAACGCCTCTGGTGCAACCCACCCTAAAATTTATATTATTATTTCTTTTTACGAGGTTTGTGTAATTTACTATGCAAATAAAACAAAACGATTTAACAGTAATTTAAAACCGCAGTGTTTCGAAATTTTAATAGGGGGAAAGTGGTTAGATTTTTAATAAGTAAGAGATAAAGATCTGTATTATAGAGATAAACTTAACTGATATACCTAAAGTAGTTAGTTAGGTACCTACAGGTTAAAATATTATGTTTTATATATAAATAAAAAATACAATATCAATAATAATAAGGAATCAATAATTAGCAATTGACTATTATTAAAAGCACTAATTCACTGTAAAATGAATTCACATGCAATATTCGATTTACTTGCATAACACCTAGTTGAGTAAACAAGGCAATTCGGGTAAAAGTAAGGGTGGGTTGCACCAACTTACTATAACTATAACTTTACCTATAACTTTAACTATAATTACAATGCAAAATATCAAATCTTTGGTTAAAGTCATAAAGTTAATATACCTAGCGGAATAGAGAAACAAAGGCCTGAGCAAGCGAGATGTCACTATCAGTAACACTGCGTGATAAAAAGAGACGTGTGATACATGACAGCAGAACTCTTTTTTTGACGTCCAGTCGGCACTTATCGGCACGTTGACAATTTAATATCATAGAAAGATGCTTGTGTAAGACGTGTATACGTACACATATTTTTACACACAGACGTAAACATAAAGTTAATATACCTAGCGAAATAGAGAAACAAAGGCCTGAGCAAGCGAGATGCCACTATCTGTAACACTGCGTGGTAAAAAGAGACGTGTGATACATCATACATGACAGCAGAACTCTTTTTTTTTTACGTCCAGTCGGCACTTATCGGCACGTTGACAATTTAATCTCATAGATTTCATGTTTAATCATGCTTGTGTAAGTGTATACGTACACATATTTTTACACACAAATGTAAACCAAATTCGGTTTTGTTTGACAGCTCGACATTGTTGCTCTATTCCGCTAGGTATATTAACTTTATGGATGTACAGCTTGGCAGAGAAGAGTGTGGATTAAATGAGGGCGCCTTTCTTTAAATACAGGCAACCCTACGCTTCACTTTTGACACAATATATACTAGAGTTGACAAGTAATGTAGTGTTGTCATAAATAAAAACTCTTAGTTCCAGCTGTCACCGCGTCAGACTCTTCTTTGCCAAGCTGTAAATCAATTTTGGTTTAATTAATCGATGAAACAAGAAGCTTTTCGATGACTCCCGCGTTGACGATAGTGGGACTGGGAAGGGGTCTCTTAAAGCGACAATCGACCGCTTTATCCTAGGCTTGTAACTCTTATGTACCTCATATATTATGTGGATGGCATTTACCATGTTGCGGTTATTTAATTTATTTAACTACGTTTTTGCAAGTTTTTTACACAAATTAATCTTTAGTTTTTGTTGAATGTTATAACTACGAAGTCACATGTTATCCTACTAATATTATAAAGTTGAAGAGTTTGTTGTTTGAACGCGCTAACCTCAGTAACTACTAGACCGATTTTTATATCATTTAGCACACATATAATATGTTCGGGGAAGGAGACTACTATTTATTGCAAGAGAATGTACTGTTCTTGCGAAATTCCTTATTCACGCGATCGGAGCCGCGCGAAACGTCTAGTGTTAAATAACGTAAGATGTTACTCAGCTACAAAGTCAAATTCAAAACATAAAAACTCACAAAAATTAAAGATAAGTTTTTCAACATAAAAAAAAAAACTTCAAGCAAGAACAATAACAGAAAAGTATTACAGCGTACAAAGTAAATAATAAGCGGTTGGTGAGCGGGTCACGGATATTCGTATCGATTGTTGACTGTGAGAATGTAACTAGTAATATGAGTCTGACAGATATAGTGAATAATACATTATTATATCTGTCACCTACTTTCATAATACTTCACTACTTTGGTATAATTAATTAAATGCAGGTCGCAATGAATTATGTCTAGTGCCATCAAAGTAATTATCTCTGATATTTTAATACGTTGTAATGAGATAACAAATAATCCTTAAATATAAAAATCCTTAGCTTAGATATATTATGTAGCGACTACCTTAAATAGACGTGATTTAATCTAGCTTATTTTTGCAATCAACTTCAGCCGATATAAATATTACGCGATAAACAATTTGTCGTAAAAATCACTCTCGTTCGTAGAAGTTATAAAAAAGATAGCTAAAGCTAGAAGTGCTCCTTGAGGTACTTTTGTAAAGGATACATAGATTAGGCGCTGTGTTCATGAATATGATGGAGTAGAAGAGGTAGTGAGCACTGTCTTCGAGGAAGAAGCGGTTGAGGAACTCCCTGGATATGGAGATCTCCCTGGCTGGGATGCGCTGGTGCAGCCGCAGCGCCGATATGGCGGCATTACCCAGAACCGCTTTGTGGAATGCTGACACAGGGCTGTGGAGGAAAAAATTATGTAGTACACAATATTATCACTTTGTCTACGTACATTTACTTACAGGAGTCAGGACCCTGATTCATAATGTGTAATTCTACTCGGATTCGGAACCTTCATAGTGCGACATGCAATAATAATCACTCGCTACTCGCTAGGCATAGTCTAATGACCGCACTGTACACTTTCTGAACTCGAGTCAAACGGTAATCGTGAATTTCCCCCTAAAAATCCCTTATTACTACTATAATAAAGGATTTTAGTAACTCGTTTTCAACAACTGGCCCCTAATGCTTTTACGGTCTCTCTTTCTAGTCGTCGGTCATTTTGGGTTTTGACAAAATCGTTTGCACTTTTCAATCACGCCTAGCCTGTATGTATGTCACTTAAGCCCTAAGGGCTTGGTGACATAAGTGATCGAAAAGGTTGGTCCACTACCAGCCGCTAGAGTACACGTGACATTACAAAGCCGTTGGTGAATAGTTTTTATTATTCGTAGGTGAAAACGCATATTAGTCTTAAAAGTTTAATATGATATTTTAATAGAATCATTACTAAGAGGATCATTTAATTTAATATGTTGCTTTTAAGTTTTAAATAGGGAATGCAATCTCGTTCTCGCGAGATCTTGGCCTTTTTGAGCGAGATTGATCTCGGACGAAAAAAAGGCGAGATCTCGCGAGTTTGACGAGATTGCATTTGAGCATAAAAACGTCTTATTCGAAGCGCGGACTGACACGGACGGAGTTGCGATCACGGAGTAAAAACAAAGAGGAGCTGGCCCACAGAAATAAAAGCTGACCTAAGCAACTGTGCACTGTGATTTTTAACTAGGTCCTGACACCTGAGTCAACTCAACTTAGATACTAAGTTTCATTTTTTTTTTCTTCTCGTTGTTTTGTTTGTTATAAAAGAATGTTTTAGTAACAAAACAGTTGTTACTAAAATATTTTTGTTTGATATTAGAAGAGAAGACTGGTTGTTTCACTTGTTTCTTTCATTTGTTATTTAATAGATACGTATGTCAAAGTTTACTACTTAGAAGTTTATTAAAAAATTATAAACATAAAAGTCTATTGAAAAATTCGTGAAAATAATTAATGTTTATCTTATAATACTTATAATATTTATTATTTTTTTCCTAATTTATTCAAATATTGTGATTAATTGCAAAAAAACCCCACCAAACTGCTAATCTCGCGAGATCTTAAAATTGGCGAGATCTCGCAGTATTGTTATTCATAAACTCGCGGGATCTCGCATGAGCCCCAATCTCGCGAAATTTGCATTCCCTAGTTTTAAATCAAAGACAGTGCGCCTGTTGTGAATTAGCCTTTACAGTACGCGCGCGCTTGTTAGGCTGCCTTCACATTACTGCGGCAGCCGCGCGACTTCGACTCACTTTAGTATGAAAGTCGCGCGGCTGCCGTGCGGCTGCCGCAGTAATGTGGAGGCAGCCTAACTCTGGAGGCCCTCGGCAGTCGGCCCTTCGTAGGTCAATTTTGAATAACAGGAACTGAGTGCTGGTAAAGGAAGGTTTATACGTGGGAGAGCCATGCTTCGGCACGAATGGGCCGGCTCGACCGGAGAAATACCACGTTCTCACAGAAAACCGGCGTGAAACAGCGCTTGCGCTGTGTTTCGCCGAGTGAGTGAGTTTACCGGAGGCCCAATCCCCTACCCTAATCCCTTCCTTTCCCTCCCCTATTCCCTTCTCTTCCCATCCCTACCCTCCCCTATTACCCTATTCCCTCTTAAAAGGCCGGCAAGGCACCTGCAGCTCTTCTGATGCTGCGAGTGTCCATGGGCGACGGAAGTTGCTTTCCATCAGGTGACCCGTTTGCTCGTTTGCCCCCTTATTTTATAAAAAAAAAAAAAGGAAATGGTAAAAAAACCATTTCCTTTAAGCTTTTAATGGGCAAGCATATTATGTTTGTTCGTTATAATGTTGTCGTAAACCTTTTTCTTTTAGTTTTAGGTTTCAATTATTAAAGGCACATAACCTTAAGTATGTACTATAATAACTAAGGTATTATGTAAGTTTAAAGTATGGGTTACATTCTGTCATTGTCAATAATTATGTGGCATAGTAGGCAATTAGTATGTGCCATAGCTGTGTGTTATAACTTATAATATAACTTATAACAGATAACTGCCTTATAAAGGTGCTAAAAATGTTGTTATTTTAGAAGCTATGATTCATGAAAAGTAACATCATTTTGAGGAAAACACATTAAACATGCAATTTTATGTCAATGCATTTATAAAATTTGTTAGTAAAGTTAAAACTTCCAAGGCAACATCTTAAGGCGAGGCCAGTTCGAAAAGACTGATTTTTAAGCTTCCAGTCTGAAGAAATTATGTGGAATTCTCTTACACTAAAATTGATGTAGACTCAAAAAGGAACAAAGTAAAAAAATAACCGAACCGAAAATTGAAAAATGGAATGGTAATTCTGTAAAAAAAATCTTGAATATCACCATAAAATACACTTCAAATTCGAACTTCTCGTAATTTTCAATGACAATTATTTTTTATATTAGTTTTAATGGCGTATGCCATATCCAAGTATTGACATCGTTGGACCCAAATAACAGAAAAATTGCTCTAGAGTCTAGTAGTTCGTGAGATAAGCCCTTTCAAATAATTGCCCGCATTTTTTCCACATTTTCTTCTATTTCTTCGCTCCTGTTAGTCTTAGCGTGATAAAATATAGCCTTCAGCCTTCCTCGATAAATAGGCTATCTAACACTGAAAGAATTTTTCAAATCGTACCAGTAGTTCCTGAGATTAGCGCGTTCAAATAAGCCCTTTCAAATAATTTCCCCCCGTTTTTTCCACATTTTCCTCTATTTCTTCGCTCCTATTAGTCTTAGTGTGATAAAATATAGCCTATAGCCTTCCTCGAAAAATGGTCTATCTAAAACTGAAAGAATTCTTCAAATCGGACCAGTAGTTCCTGAGATTAGCGCGTTCAAACAAACAAACAAACAAACAAACTCTTCCGTTTTATAATATTAGTATACTAGACGTTCCGCGCGGCTTCGCCCGCGTAAATTAGATACTTCACAGACAAATCAGTCTACAAAAAATAACCTATGATCCTTCACGTGGTCTACTTCTTATCTGACCCAAATAACAGAAAAATTGCTCTAGTAGTTCGTGAGATAAGCCCTTTCAAATAATTTCCCCCGTTTTTTCCACATTTTCTTCTATTTCTTCGCTCCTATTAGTCTTAGCGTGATAAAATATAACCTTATAGCCTTCCTCGATAAATGGGCTATCTAACACTGAAAGAATTTTTCAAATCGGACCAGTAGTTCCTGAATTTGCGCGTTCATATAAGCCCTTTCAAATGATTTCCCCCCGTTTTTTCCACATTTTCCTCTATTTCTTCGCTCCTATTAGTCGTAGCGTGATAAAATATAGCCTATAGCCTTCCTTGATAAATGGACTATCTAATACTGAAAGAATTTTTCAAATCGGACCAGTAGTTCCTGAGATTAGCGCGTTCAAACAAACAAACAAACAAACTAACTAACAAACTCTTCCGCTTTATAATATTAGTATAGATAAGCATAGTAGATGAGCACAGATAAAAGGATCACATAACTTTTCTAAATAATAATCATCTGTACCAGAAGCTACTTAATATATTTTAAATACTTAAATAGTATTGTCAAGGTCAACAGGACAGGTTTTAAACATTGCTCACAAGAAGTACAAACTCCACGTTTTTACAAAACAAGAATAAATATTAATATTTAAACAATTTACATTAATTTTATATTAAAACGGGTTAAATTGCAACAGGAAAACAGCCAACCATTAAACCAAATTTTTAGTTTACTGTAAAATATATGTTTGCGATACAATATGAATTATGATTTGTACAATATAAAATATTGAAATTTTATGCTCCACTTCCATAAAAATACTGATACTTTTATATAATGATTAAATTTTAAAAGTCGTAATTTTTTTAAATTATAATTATATTATACAAAGTAGCATTAAATTATATATACCTTACCTCTAAATAAACCAGCCTCCTCTAAAAAACTTCCCTCTACGTCTAGAAAACTATGAATTTCCCCCTGTTTTTCCACATTTTCCTCTATTTCTTCGCTTCTATTAGTCTTAGCGTAATAAAATATAGCCTATAACCTTCCTCGATTAATGGGCTATCTAACACTGAAATATTTTTTAAATCGGACCAGTAGTTCCTGAGATTAGCGCGTTCAAACAAACAAACAAACAAACTAAAAAAACTCTTCCGCTTTATAATATTAGTATAGATGATTAGTGGTTATAGTCTTAGAGTATTTTAGACCAATAGATGTTTTTAAAAATGTAGGTACAAGAGTATTAATAATATTATTTATGTAAATTTTAATATATTAAAGCTATAAAAACCTCAAAATTAATTAACTTCCCTGTTTTTATGATTTTTAATTAATAGAAATTTGAAAATATGATACTTACCTAAACATAATTTTATAATAATTTAATGTTTAATATTTATTTCTATAATTAAAAAAAAATAACTTACTTGTTGAAGAGAGGAAACACATAGCTAATAGTACACAGCACAGTCAGTATTCTGATGCTCCACAACGCCACATCAATTTTGTTGGCTATGATGTGGGCTTTTAGGGCAGGAAGTCCTTTCGGTGGACTATTTTCTCCAGTCTGATTTTGGTCTGCCATATTCTATAAAAAGAAGTAGAGAAGAAGAAGTAAATTACTAATCAAACCATTGTTTTGAATTTTACAGTATCAACAAATTTTACAGTAAAGACTAGCTAAACAACCTTAACAGGTAGAATATTAAAAAGGTGTTTCTAATTTTTAGTACATAATATAGGTTTTGTTCATCAAATTAGATGTAGTCTTTTTTTTTTTATGAAACATAATTATTGTAAAAAGTTCCACTTTCACATTTTACTGCATCTCAATCTCAGCAACTATTGTAGTTGAACTCAAAGTGTGTCATAGAAAGTAATGTGAGTGTGCTTTCATTTTAGCCAAACATGTGATTATCAAAAATAATAAATTTTTAGTAATTGGCATTTATTTAATATTTTCTGTAGATAACATATAAGTTTGTGGTTAGTTAATATCACACAGTTATCCCACCACATTTGAAAAAAATAAAAAAAGAGCACAGAGGAAAAATATTACTACTTAATATATTAAATTGAGATAAAATTTATACAAATTTACTTTTGTGATAATGAATAGGCCATCTAGTTAAGGTTATATTAGGTACACGAAGTCTTTAACATAATTAGATAAACAATAAAGCTACCAAGACCTCAGTGATCTTTGTACCCACTGTGCAAATGAAATAATGATTCCTAATGTACTAAAATCATAAGCCATTTTTTAAATGTGAAAATTTAAGATGCAATAGAGTACTTATTATTTGAAAGAATATTTGAAACAAGTTACATACAATAGATAAGAGTTGATATCAAAAGATAAACATTATTTCTTGATAACACTACTTCTTATAAGAATCATAAGCAAATCGAAGCCATATAAGCTCCTCACTACACATACACCTAATTTAATCGCAGGCACTGAATTTTATTGAATCGCTAAATGTTCAACTCACCAAATGATTATTCGTTCGAACTAAAGGAACCTATGACAAGAATACAAGCTCACAAATCACAATATTATAGTTGTTTGCTTAAGTGATTTACATATTTCATAATTGCTATGCTGACGTATTTTACGAACCATTGGGAAAACTCGTTTCGGAATGGACAAAAAATAATAGGCTACGAAAATGGACATTTCTCAATGATATTATAATATTATTAATTTAGAGATGTTTTACTTACAATAAAAAAACTTGAGACGGTATAATTACACTAATATTTTAAATAAACTGAATTATCACAATTCACAGCACAAGGAAATCAAGGAAATCCACGAACATGATTTGCCAAAGTGTCCAGTTTTGACTTTTTTGAGCTCGTGTCAAACAAACTTGACAATGATACACGCTGGACATTATATTTTTTTAAAATTTACGATACGGTATTAAGCTATTGACGCAGATTAGGTACCCGCATCAATATTATCATGATTCGAGTACATTGAGATAGAATAATAGGAGAGAGCCTTATATCGGTGTATAAGCTATAAGCGTCAAAAGCGTGTAATGTTATGTCCTACTTCCTAGGACATAACAAAGGAGTCGGTCTGCATATTTCATGTATTAAAAGTGTTAATACATCGTTTAACGTATTTTATATATTAAATAATGCAATAAATAACGAAAACCTGTCTAAATATGATGAACGCACCTTGTGCGTTGGTGGCACTAGTGAGACAAATCCGATCACAAGTAACATTCAACGCACCTCTTGCGTTGGCGCTTTTGTTTTTATTGAACTGTGTTATGCAACATAGTGGGTAGCTGCATAATTTTTAAATATAGGTAGGTTTTTTTCTACATACAGTTAACCGCATAGATAAAGTATTATAGAATAGATGTAATCTTAGCCCGTCATCGCGTGGCCATTTTGTGCTTATTTTCATACAAGTAGTGTGCGTGTATTTTCTTGAATATTTCTATTTGTCGATCATTTCGAAGCACATTATAATCCAGAAAAGAAAGTTATTTAGTTCATGATACCGATAAACTATAGTTCAAGTAATGAGAATCCGTAAACACACGTAAAAAGCTATGCAATTTTTGTGGGCATATTATAAATTGATGTGACATTTTTAGCACTAATGCATTATATAGCAGGAATAAGGGATTATTAAACTTATAAATTATCTTTTTAGCTTACAAAAATACCGATTGAAAAGCCCAAAAAACGTTGTTCAAAACTTACGTATTTAATGTCAAATCCACGTGTTTGAGGCATTCTTTGGCCGTTCTTATGGTTTATTATATAGCGGAACCTCAAAACTCAACAATATCTAGCATAAAATGTTTATTAAAAACCTTTATTACATGAAATATGCAGAGCGACTCCTTTGTTATGTCCTAGGAAGTAGGACATAACATTACACGCTTTTGACGCTTATACACCGATATAAGGGTCTATCTTAATGGTTAACCGCTTAACAAGCTACCCATGGTAATTCAAAACCGATTTTACGCTGCAAAGTGTGGATATCATGTTGATCAGCGGTTGCCTGCACTCGTAAAAAAGTATTTGTTATTTTTCTGAAACTTGTTTATTTTGTGGAAAATAAACAATTTTCAGAAAAATAATAGTTGTAGTACCAGGGACTCTTTAAAACCATAATTGTTCAAAATAAAACCCGTAATTTTCGAAAGAAAAAACGGAAATAAGAAGTATATTTTCTGATTTTTTTGTGACTTGCTACAGCCACGTCTTAAAACTATTCTCTTAGTGCCGCTACTGTAACTTTCACGACAACATCAACATTTTTGAAGAACGTGCACTTCTGTTTTTGGACCAGAAGAACTTTAAGGCAAAGACACTGACCTCCATTATACAAGTACGCCAGCGTACTTGTTTAATGGAGGTCAGTGGGCAAAGAGGATATAAAATACGTAACAAGAGGTCGGACTTAGAAGAAAAAAAAAGAAAAATCCGTTATTTTTTTAATTTGAAGCTTAAGTAGAAATTTTTAAGTGCAAAAAATTTCACTCTAAACAGACCAAAAATTAAAAAAAATAAAAATAAAAAAGAAATGAGCTCCAATAAATGTTTAATTTCATTAAAAAATTATTATACATAGCTTAATAAGGTTAATTAAACAATAAAACAGATATTTATAATCCACAAGCTTTTGTTAATTTTTATAATATTCAATATTATAATATTACAGTATAGTTTTATTTTATTTATATAATAAATAATAGTATAGCTGTCTATGCTAGTCTACTCGATTGGCTTATGCAGTAAACTCTATATAGGGAGGGGATTTAAGCTGCGATCCACCAGGTCGGAATCGGGACGTACGGTGCGGACGGCGCGTCGCGTCGTCATATTATATAATTTGTCAGGCGCAGAAATGAGGTTCCAGTGCACGACAGTACCATACATATCAATACAAAGCAACAAATTCCGATTCCGATCAAGTGGACGTGCACCTTTATACATACACACTTAAGTATTATTACTTTGTTTTGTTACAACCTGTATACGACAGCTGAAATCTATCGCGCGGGCTCAGGCCAGCTGCATACCTCCTCACTTGATCAGAGGATTTTCCCTTGGTGGCCGCACCACTTATAATCCCATACCTTCCTTCTCCTCCTAAAATCTCCTTAACAGCTATTGCCTGCAGACTAAAATGTTGCAAACTAGTTTAGGGACCTAAAATCTGAAATTAATGAAACATTTTTCATTTACTACATTTCCATACATAAATTATTAAGTATAGTTAATAACCTTATGTATTATTACAAATTACAATAAAACAATAGACACATTTCAACATTTTCCAAATTAACTGCACACGTTGATGGACAGTACTTCTGTACTGTTGTTCCTAGTTTGACAGTACTTTTTTTCATACATTGCCTTTAGACGTAGTGTCACAACACGCAGGAAATAAATATATTATGTAGCACGACAGTTATGCGTCCATAGGCGTCATCCGTCAGTCAGCTATCGTCAGCAAAAGGGTTTTCGCTTGATCCGGGAGACGAAGCCGCATCAAATAAGTCCTATAGTCTTTTTTGCTGCTGTTCATAAGAATCCCTACCCGCCATATACAAAATATGATTTTATTTTTATGGAAACTATTTAGCAACCCATGATGCACCGCCGCTGCGCAGTACTGGGCTAAATGTATGAAAAGACGACGTCTAGAGGCGTAGTGTGCGGCGTGGGATGACGAAAAATTTTCAATGTGTGCGTGACCTTTAAGTGTGTGTAATTCATTACATGGTGACAGTACAAAAGTCTAAGATACCTCTACGGTGACACTACAAAAAGCCGCACCTAATGCTTGTATGAGAAATCGATCGTCTTGAAGCGTACTCTCTGTGGCTTCACCTAAACTCATACGTCGACAGGCGTACTGTTTATCGCTCTTTAAGAATTTACGTCTATGGGCGGTTCTGTCCATCAACGTGTTAACTGCATACTGATATACATTATAATATTTTCTATGAAATGATAATCTATCTTTTTCATATGAATATAGTTTATGTTGTAAATGATTGTACAAATTTGCAAATAATACTACGACATACTTTGTATAAGAACATGGTATGACATAACTTTATGTTTTGCTTCAATTTATCAATTTACGGTTATATTCACATTTTACAATGGCTAACCAGTAACCACTGACATATAAGTACATAAGTACTACGTACTAGACTTGACACCGCAACGCAATGCTTGGTCACATTCAACAGAATCTATGTATATAGCCGCAGCGCACTTATGGGCGTTCCCAATATTTGATCTATCTCTGGTTTTGCCCTACTAGAGATAGGAATAGCTCTCATTAGACATTAGAGACATATATTCAATGTTAGCTGCGGTCGGTTTTATGTCAAACTAGAAATAGATTGAATATTGGGAACGGCCGTTAGTCGGCCGCAAACTCTTCTGCGCATTAGACGTACGACATTTATAAAAAAACAAAATAAAAGACACAAAACTGCCTTGGTGTGTCTTAAGATACTGTAAAAATAATTCCAAAATTTTTTTTTATCTAAACTTTCACCAATACCTTACCTTAAACCCTCTAATTCCCATTCCAATTCCATTTGTGATTCAATCAATAAAGTCATATTTTCAGTAGAGGTATTCGAGTCGATAATATTAATAATTTCAGCCCGGGCAATTAACGTATGTGCAGGCCGAGTTATTTCAATTTCACCAATATTTAGCCTTTAAATGACCCTCAACACTGACAGCTCCTCCAGGAATTATATAGCACATAAACTGGATTTGTTCCATTGAATTTTTCCCATTGGAATCGATATCTACAAATACATCAATATTACAGCAACTATTTTTAGGTAAAATTGTATCACGCTTCAGCAAAACATTATACTTATATAGTGTGTTTCATCAAATAGTTCCTTTGCCGTCATATTGGCACTAATGCAAATTAGTGTTGCCTCATTACCCTTACTGTGCTACCTTAAATTAGGGGAGATAATATTATGTTATCACAAAATACTTTTAATAATTCTCTAAAAAAAAATCATGTAATTCTAACTTTCGCCCGCGGCTCTGCCTGCGTTAACGTCTATCGCTCGGGAATCTTCTTTTTCCCGGGATGAAAGGTACCCTATGTCCTTCTCCATACCCCAGACAATGTGTACCTATGAAAGTTTCATGATGATCCGCTTAGTACTTTATGCGTGAAGGCGAAACTAACAAACAAAGTAACTTTCGCATTTACTAGCTAAAAAGCCGAGCTTTGTGAATTGTGAGGGCTTGCGTCGTCAGTCGTCACACCTTGACTGACTGATGATAACACATCTACATAGTTTTTCCGTAAAGTGTACCACAAAATGTACAGGCTGTGGGATATACTAGGGCTCGCTTCGCTCACCCTGATAATATTATTATACTAGCTTTTACCCGCGACTTCATTCGCGTGTATATAGTTTTCGTCACTAGAAGTGTGTTGCATCAAATAGTTCTTTTGCCTACATGTTGGCATTCCTGTATGTTAATAACGTAAACATGGTAGACACGCTCTGCGAATATTCATTAGTTTTACTGTGTTTAAGGATGATTAAACTGATGCTGGTAACCCTATTTTACTAAGCTGTAATGGCGGCAACCCGAGCTTGTACACATCTTAATGGAATTATTGGGGCCTCGTTACGTTTTCACCTTCACAAAACTCTTTCACTCTTAGCACCATCATTCTTTCACCACTCTTTAATGTTTTTGGCATGATTTTCTCACGAAATAACAGTAAAACTTATGAATACTCGGAGAGCGTGTCTACCGTGTTTACATTTTTGACAGACAGTAATGCCAACATGACGGCAAAGGAACTATTCGATGAAACGCACTAGTAGAGTGCGTTTGATCGAATAGTTCCTTTGCCGTCATGTTGGCACTAATGCAAATTAGTGTTGCCTCATTACCCTTACTGTGCTACCTTAAATTAGGGGAGATAATATTATGTTATCACAAAATACTTTTAATAATTCCCTAAAGAAAATTTCATATAATTCTAACTTTCGCCCGCGGCGCTGCCTGCGTTAACGTCTATCGCTCGGGAACCATTCTTTTTCCCGGGATGGAAGGTACCCTATGTCCTTCTCCATACCCCAGACAATGTGTACCTATGAAAGTTTCATGATGATCCGCTTAGTACTTTATGCGTGAAGGCGTAACAAACAAACAAAGTCACTTTCGCATTTACTAGCTAAAATCCGAGCTTTGTGAATTGTGAGGGCTCGCGTCGTCACACCTTGACTGACTGGTGATAACACATCTACATAGCTTATCCGTAAAGTGGACCACAAAATATACATACTGACGGCTGTGGGATATACTAGGGCTCGCTTCGCTCGCCCTGATAATATTATTATACTAGTTTTTAGCCCGCGACTTCGTTCGCGTTTATGTAGTTTTCGTCACTAAAAGTGCGTTGCGTCAAATAGTTCTTTTGCCTACATGTTGGCATTCCTGTATATTAATAACGTAAACATGGTAGACACGCTCTGCGAATATTCATAAGTTTTACTGTGTTTAAGGGTGATTAAACTGATGCTGGTAACCCTATTTCACTAAGCTGTAATGGCGGCAACCCGAGCTTGTACACATCTGATTGGAATTATTGGGGCCTCGTTACGTTTTTCACGTTCACAAAACTCTTTCACTCTTAGCACCATCATTCTTTCACCACTCTTTAATGTTTTCGGCATGATTTTCTCACGAAATCACAGTAAAACATAATGAATACTTGCAGAGCGTGTCTACCGTGTTTACGTTATTGACAGACAGGAATGCCAACATGACGGCAAAGGAACTATTCGATGAAACGCACTATATAATCAATCAGAGGGCCTAGACAAGTGTCAAGCGATTATCTAAACGCCAACAAAATGTATGGGATTTGACATTAGTATTCGCTAGCGAAGCGATGACTTATGTGTTGAGAGCTCTGTCAAGTGTCGAGCGCGTCGGTTTGTTTTTCCAAACTTTTGCTTATTCATTTGCCGGATTTGGTATCTGATATCTTTATATTAGTATATATTTATCTTGTTTTGTCCTGTGTTCGTGGTAAGTGTTTGTTTTAAGTGTTTTATGTTACCGTAAGTCATGGAGGGAAATGAACCTCCTGACCCTGACCCCACGCCTCCTGATATCCCGAATGATTTTCCTTACTCCCCCGTCTTAACTGCTCCTCTTTCATCCTTCACAGCTTTAGAAGCTTCTGCTAGAAAAAGATCCTCTACAACTCCGTTAGTTTCTTCTTCTAAACAACCGAAACAAAATGATCACAGAATTCTTTATAATAATCATGATAAGCGGCCTTTTATAGTTCATATTACCAAAGTAGTGAGTGATCCATCATCTAACGCTACTCTTCATCCTGTTAAATTTGGCCAGTTCCTTAAGAAAAACGATATCCAAGGTATACTCAACGATGGCGTCAAACGTGTTGGTCGAAATAGACTATCAATAGAATTTATATCTTACGAATATGCCAACATTTTTTTGACCCATCCTTCTCTAATTGAAAACGGATTTAGCTCTTCCATACCAACTTATAATATAACTCGCATGGGGGTTGTTAGAGAGATCCCCACTGACTGGTCACCAGAGGAAATCATAAATAATCTCGAGGTCCCCTTAGGATGCGGCAAAATTATAAAGGCTCGACGATTTAATCGCAAAGTAATAGTAAATAACTCCACAGAATGGCATCCTACCCAATCCGTAATTTTAACTTTTGATGGCCAAACCCTTCCCCCTAGAGTTTTTTGTTTTTACACTTCACTTCCTGTGGATTTATACAAATACCCTACCGTCCAATGCTTTAATTGTTGTCGCTTTGGTCACACAAAAAATCAGTGTAGATCTAAAGCAAGATGCTTCAAATGCTCTAAAGAACACAACGGAGATAGTTGCTCCATCACTGAAGATCATTTCCTCTGCCTTTACTGCTCAGGCTCTCATTCTGCGGTAAATAAAAGCTGTCCAGAATACATAAGACAGACAGAAATTAAGTCAAGGATGGCTGAGCAAAATATTTCCTATGAGGAGGCTTCTAAATTTTTTCAACCGTCATATCGGTCTTATGCTGATGTCTCAAGATCTAAATTTACTCAACAACATACTCCCTCTCCATTAGTTATCCCATCATATATTAATAAACCAATAGGTTCTTCATATAGAAAAACAGTTTTTAGTACTAGAAAACCTCGTCCTGTCCAAGTGCCAGGTTATGACAAACATGCTCACAATGCAATTTTAAATAGTTTTAGAATCCCGGAATCTCAGGATGGCTGCGCCCTGACTGAATTAGACTCATCAGTAACAATTGATAATAATTTTAATATAAAGGATTTACTCATTAATCTTTTAGTGAATCTTATTAATAAAAAAGACTCAATATCTGACCACGTTGCACATAAACTATATACAATTATCAACCAGCCCAATGGATCATCTCAAGATGCTACAATGGAATGCGAGGAGCATTCAGTCCAAAAAACATGAACTTATACACATCACAAATACCTTGTCTCCTTCTGTTATATGTGTAACAGAGACATGGCTAAAGCTTAACCAAAACTTCTACCTATCAGGATATTCATCATACCGCGATGATCGGGATGATGGTTATGGTGGATCTATGATTCTTGTAGACAATAATATTACATCTGTCAACTTAACAATTCCAGAACATAACAATAACGATATCAACATAGTTGGTGTAAAAATTGAAGGTGTTAATATTTTATCAATTTATATTCCCCACCCTGATATTTCTATTTTATCATTTCTTCGTAATATTTTTATTAATTTTCCCCCTCCCCTCCTTGTTCTAGGAGACTTCAATTGTCACAATATAATGTGGGGCTCAGAGGTAAACGACTCCTTTGGTAATGATCTTGGAGAATTGCTAGAGGAGTTAAATCTCTGCATCCTAAATAATGGACAAGCTACAAGAATAACTCTTCCTGGACAAAGAAAGAGTTGTGTAGATCTCTCATTTTGCTCAAATGACTTGTCAACCCTTTTACAATGGGAACGTTTTGACAGCACATATGGAAGTGATCATTACCCTATTAGTATTGTTTACCCTCTTAGATGCATCCCTCATGTAGATCATATCCCGCTACTTAAATACAGATTGACTCGCGCTAACTGGGACCTATACAATTCTATTTTAGAATCAAAAATTTCATCATTACCTGTAATCAATCTAGTAAATTTAAATCAATGTTACTCTGAGTTATGTAATGTTATATCTGAAACTGCAGATTTACTTATACCCATTAAAAATTCAGTCAAAAGAAAAATATCGTCCCCTCCATGGTGGGATAGTGAATGCACAGAGATGATAAAAACCAGGAAGTCGGCAGAAAAGACGTATAACAGAAACATGACTGAAGAGAATTTCTTAAACTACCGTAGAGTATTAGCTCAATCTAAACGTCTTTTTAGAAAAAAGAAACTTCTCAGCTGGCGTCAATTCTGTGCATCTCTCTCCCCCAGTACTAGTTCTAGTGTAGTTTGGAATCAAATAAATAGATTTCGTCGTGGTTGCTCTCCTATAAATTTTCCCCGTATTTCTTTTGAAGTTGCCTCATCCTTCTTTAATAAAATTGCCCCTCCCTTTGTCCCTAACATTTGTGACTTGCCAAATACTTCTCAATCACTCCAAAATCATCAACTCTGTCATCCTTTTTCTATGTCAGAACTTAAATCCGTCCTCTCCCATGTCAAAGATTCCACCCCTGGAGTTGATGGCTTCCCTTATTCATTTCTGAAAAAAGCTGGCCCAAAATTTTTAAATTATTTTCTCAAACTTTTAAATTATTTTTTTGACTATAATTCTATTCCTCAAGAATGGAAGGTACAAATAATTTTACCAATTCTCAAACCTGGCAAACCACCAGATGAATGCAATAGTTATCGACCCATTGCCTTGTCCTCCACTTTCTGCAAAGTGTTTGAACACCTCTTAAAGAATCGGATTGAATGGTTTGTAGAAAGCAATAATCTTATTCCGCCTTGTCAATTTGGTTTCCGCAAAGGCTTCAGTACCCTTGATAGCCTTAGTATATTACTTACCGACATAAATATAGCTTTTTCTAGAAAGGAGTTTCTTATTGCTGCATTTCTCGACATATCGGCTGCATATGACGGAGTCCAACTCTCTGTGCTCAGGTACAAGTTACAACAGCTGAATATACCAGAGAAGTTCATCCTCGTCATCTGTAACCTGCTGATGGGCCGGAAGGTAAATCTTCATGTCCCTGGTTATCATTTTGAATCTCGTTTGGTATGGATAGGTCTTCCACAGGGGTCGGTGTTAAGCCCAATCCTTTTCAACCTTTATTCCTCATACCTTCATTTCTCCCTCAATCTTAATTGCCGCATTCTACAATATGCTGATGACCTAGTCATTTACATTTTACTTTCATCATTTTTGGCAGCTATATCATCTCTGCAAATTTCATTAGATTCTCTTATTAATGCTTTACAAGAGATTGGACTTCAGTTATCAGCCTCTAAAAGTAATGTGGTAGTCTTCAGCAAGAAAAGAAATATTCCACATATAGATCTTAGAATTGGAGACCAATCCATACCAATGAAAGATAATGTTAACTTCTTGGGTTTAATATTAGACTCTAGGCTGTCTGGGTCCAAACATTTTAATTATATAAATAAAAAAACTGAACGCAATTTAAACGTCATGAGAGCTTTAGCAGGTGTTTCCTGGGGTTCCCATCCCTCTTCTCAAAAAATTATTTACAATGCCATAGTTAGAAGTGTCTTTGATTATGGCACTTTTCTAATCCATACATGTAATAAATCTTCACTCAAGTCCTTGGACCGATTACACTCAAAAGCACTTCGCTGTGTTCTGGGTTGTATGAGATCTACCCCAACAAATGCCCTGCAAGTAGAATGTGGCGATCCTCCTCTATCCATACGTTTCCAATTTTTGGCAGATCGCTTTTTCTTTAGAACAAGTATACGCTCAAATCATCCTCTAAAAAATAGACTTAAATGTCTGAATAATTTATGTTCCACATCTTCCTTCTGGCAACATAAATCTTTTCCTTTATTAATAAATAGCTATAGAAAACTATCAAATATTCAACAGAACATCCCCACCCAATCACATTCAAAACTTCCTTTATATGAATATCCATATGATACGCTTACTTATATTCCAAATATCTTTACTAATATTGGTTTTTCAAAACAATCACCCTCATCTAATGAATTATTTTTATCAGAATTGGATAAGAGATGGAAGAACCACCACTACTTCTTTACTGATGCATCTAAATTAACGAATGATGGGTATACTGGCATTGCAGTGTATTACCAAAACTCCAGGATAGCACTGCAATTCCAGTGTCCACCCCATTCTTCTGTTTATACGGGTGAATGTATTGGTATATTAGAGGCTTGTTTATTTATAGATTGCCATAATATATCTAATGCAGTTATATTCTCTGACTCACTGAGTGCCCTGGAATCCCTATCTTCTAACACAATATATAACAAATTATATAGCTCTATTCTACTCAAGATTAAACAATCTCTATTAAATAGTCATAAAAAAGGTTTCAATATTTCGCTTGTCTGGATTCCAGGACATTCTGGCATCAAAGGTAATGAAGTGGTGGATTCTCTAGCTAAGTTTGCTTCATCTCATGAAGTAGACCGTAAATATTTTGAGTATCAGACATATGACCTCCTCACTCTCCCACAAACATATGCCCGTAAATCTTGGCAACTAGATTGGGAACTGTCAAGCAAAACTAAAGGAAAATTCTATGCATCAATTCAACATTTAATTAGACATAAGCCCTGGTTTTGGAAATATAAAAAATTAACAAAGAATGTAGTATCCACCTTGAGTAGAATCCGTCTAGGACACTGCTGCACTCCTGTGTTTCTAAACAAAATTAGAGTAAAAGACTCCTCCCTATGTGAGTGTGGGTTAGATGATGGTTCCCTTGACCACATATTTTTCAACTGCCCCATGAATTCCCCTCTCTTACATATTTATGACCACCTTCCAAATATCAACATCCCTTTACCTATTGACTTCAGATCTCTTCTTTATCATTTTGACAATAACAAATTAATATTCCTATTATCCAAATTTATAAATCTAAATAAGATTAGCATGTAACAATTATAATTCTACCCCTAACCTAATCATTCGTTTTGTTTATCCTTGTTTGTCGACTCCACCTTTACGTGTTCTAACTTCATATTGATAATTGATTTACTAAATTTGTGTTTCAGACTCCAATACCAAAATCAAGCAATAAATTTTCATGTTCCGTTTTCGTTTCTTTTTTATTTTTAATACTTGACACTGGCAGAATGTCGCTAAAAAGCGATTGTTTGCCACAAATAAAAGAAGAAGAAGAAGAAGAAGATGACTTATGTCAAATCGCATACATTTTCTTGGCGTTTCCGATAATCGCTTGCCACTTGACGCCACTTGTATAGTAGGGCTGTGAATGTGATTTATTTTGTAAACAAAGCGCAGCTGGATAATATTTAAAAATTGCATATAAATTAAAAGTGTAAATCTAACACAATGCTCTTAAAGCAGGTTATTTCAAGTTTATGTAGAAATAATGTTTATAAAAATCCACTTCTTAAAAATTATAGTCTTATAGCATCTGTTCTAAAATCGGAGCTAGGTGAAACTGCTGAAGTAAAGGTTATAATTTTATATTTTTTTTGTTTCATATAAAATAAAAAAAATATATTATGTACTAATATAAGGTGTAAACAAAATTCTAAATGTATGGTGGTAGAATAAAGGCTATTTTTATTTTATTTTTATATAAGGTGTGTATAGTGTATACCTTCACAAACCTTCTTTATAAATTTTCAGGGCTGGGTAAAAAATTTAAGAGTCCAGAAGGAGTACATATTTGCTGATGTATATGACGGTTCTAGTGCTGAAAAATTACAAATTATTATACCAAAAGCCTTAAAAATTGATACTTTGACATATGGTTCTTCAGTACATATAACGGGTAAAATATCAAAAAGTCCCAGAGGACAGCTAGAGCTCACAGCAGAAAATGTCAAAGTAATTGGTCAATGCATTGTTATAGATGGATATCCTTTTAATCCACGAACTGCCCATCCTCCAGAATATGTTAGGCAGTTCCTCCATTTGAGATCAAGAACTAATTATATATCAGCAATACTAAGAGTTCGTCATTCCATAACCAAACATATACATGATTACTTCAATGAAAGAAATTATACTCACATTCATACTCCTATCTTAACATCAAATGACTGCGAGGGTGCCGGAGAAGTATTCAAAGTCGAGCCAGATAATGAAGAAACTATCAAAGCGATGATGCAAGAGGGTAAAAATAAAGAGACTGTTTATTTTGGCAAAAAATCATATTTAACAGTATCTGGACAATTGCATTTAGAAGCAATTTGTAGAGGAATGGGTAATGTTTATACATTAGGTCCAACATTTAGGGCAGAGAATTCTAGATCTAGGCTACATTTATCTGAGTTTTACATGCTAGAAGCAGAATTAGCATTTTGTGATAAACTAGAGAAGTTGAAGTTGACAATTGAAGACTTATTAAAACACATATTTATTGAAACAAGAAATACAAATGAGGCTGATTTGTTTTTGTTAGATAAAAATAATAAAGCCCCCAAATGGCTTGATAAAAATTTTGTAACAGTTACTTATGAGGAAGCTAAAAATTTATTACAGCAAAAAGGTAAAAATGCAAGTGAAGACGGTTTGAACAAAGAAGAAGAACTGGCTTTGGTTGAAATGTGTCAGGGGGTTCCTGTATTTGTTGTAGAGTGGCCAAAAAATCTCAAATCCTTCTATATGAAAGAGTCCACTTCCAATAGTAGTAAGGTATAAAGCTTATTACTTTTATTATAAATTATTTGTAAAGATAAAAATTTAGTCACTCCCAAGTTTCATATTACTGCTAACTGTTTTTTGAATTTAGTATTGATTAGAAATTTGACAAATGGGTTTTAAATTTGCATTTCATTACAGGTGGATGCCTTAGATTTACTGACCCCAATAACAGGGGAGATGGTGGGAGGCAGCCTCCGTGAGGATGATTATATGAAATTAAAACATAAACTTCCTTCAGATGCCTTAAACTGGTACCTGGATCTAAGAAAGTTTGGCAATATCCCTACTGGAGGTTTCGGTTTAGGCCTTGAAAGACTCATGCAAGTTGTTTGTAGTGTGTCCAATATTAAAGATACTTTGCCTTTTCCTCGGTGGCCACATAATTGTGATATGTAAAATTAAATTGTTAGCATAATGTAACAAAGCTATTAATGCTTCGATCGTGGGAATGACAGACACAATAGATATTCAATTATTATTATGCAGCTGCCGGGGGCCACTTGGGGCTTGATGGGTTAATAATATGTATTCATACATAGAATCTTTGTTAAAAGGTTTATAAAGGTTTGAATAAAAAGTAATTAATAAAAAATAAAATACATTTTATTTTATTGAACAGTTTATTATCAATGAAATACCGATCATCAATACTCCTTACAAAATATTGTGATTTTAACGAAAGACCTACCATTAAAGAAGATTCTGTTAAATATTTTATGATCTCAAACTATACACTAAGCAAAGATAAAAAGAAAAGAAGACATTTCTAATGCTAAAATAAACAACAGAACTATAGAAGTATAAACATTATATACAATTACTGTGTATATAACTACATTATTATTAAGGGATAAGTGAAAATTATTGTGTATTATTAAGATTAATATGTATAAAAAGTTACTTTAACTTTTACAATTACTCATTAAGGTTTAATGTAAACTGTTTATTTCGATTTGGATAAAGAAATAATAGACTGGATACAAAAAACTTACAATTTAATATCACATTTTATGAAAATTCTCTAGTAGGAAACAATGTTACATTCACTTATCTCAGTATTCCTAACACAAACATCGCAAAGTTATAAACGTTAGTTTACTTGTAATTGTTACTTAGTGTATTGAGGAGTTGCTACAAGAGTAAGACAAATCTTTTTTTTTAATTTATAGTATTATTTTATATTTCTAGTCAATGTACCAATTAAAACAGAGTAACCACACAGATTCATGTAATACTACTACCTAATAAAAATTTTTAGTGTGACAATTTTGTGATTTTTATTACTTTTTTGTTTAATTTGAATAAAAATTTTAATTTAGGTTTGATTCATAAAGGGAAAGGAAAAAAATACATAAGACATGGAAGGTATAAACTAATTGTTTCATTATAATAAGTGAGCAATAATTACACGATTATACATTTTGTCTAATCAGTAATCATCCAATATATTTACAGATATTAAAAAATATAATACAACTAATACACACCAAGTGTATACAATCACTTCATTCAAATTGTTTTTATAAATCTATTGTCAAAACTTAAATTCGGTGCCAAACGTTATTTTGTATATTTACTTGTTTACCCTAAAAACCTAAGAATACCAATATACAAAAATCTAAAACATAAGAACATCAAACACACTTATATACATTTTGACATACTTGTACAATTATCACTATACAAATCAATAAAAAAAAATGTACAGTATCTGTACAAATAAATCATTGGGCTAGTAAAAATACTAATCATACAACATGGCGTTGAAGATTATCACAACCCAAACAAAAAAGTATTAAAGTCTAACCAGAAAAGCATATTTACATAATAGAACAAAGACCGGATAATTCAGTGCCCTTGTGTACTGGCGGTTGGCGGCTGAAGTGTACTCCTTCCAGGCTGGGTTTGAGCTTGTACTCCAACTCGGTTTCTTCCCCGGGCGGGGCGGGCTCCTCATCGGCGCTCACATCCTCCAACGCTTGATCGTTGACCGGGGGAAGGGTCGGGAGGGCTTTGGATATATTAATTCGAATCCCTCCTAACGGCAACGTAGTGGGCGGCGCCGATTCCAGTTGGACGTTACCGTCGATGGAGGACATGACAGTCTTGTGAACGGTCTCGATAATCGGAATAATAGGCTCCTCCTCCGCTGTTATGACTGGTTCATCGTCTGCGAAGAACATAAAAGCTTATTATTTACTACTTCCCGACTGTCACTAAACTAGAGCTTCGACCCGAACGGGCCAGCTTGACCTGAGAGATACTTGGGCAAAGTAAGCAGAACTTAACGGGGTTATATTAGATAAATACGGAGACAAGTTTTACACGCGCATCATGATACGATAAATATATTGTATTGTTATTTCAAATCACACTGATGTGCGCGATTGATTCGAGCGATCTGGTATCATGACGCTGATAATAATTGAAACCCATTACTACCGACACAATCGAGAATCGAATCATCTCGATCTCAGTAGGATTTGGTACATCCACCGACCTCTGCACAATGGTGTACTATCAGGAGTTTGAATTAATGGATCGGAAAATTTGCCGTTAAGTCAACACAAATGACATTGATTCACTCCTAGACCAGGGCCCTGATTCACAATGCGTAATTCGACTCGGATTCGGTAACTTCATCGCGCGACATCCAATAAACGCTTACCGCGCTAGGCATTGACCAATGACCGCACGGTAAAGTTTCCGAATCCATGTCGAACGGGAATCGTGAATCGCCCCGCTGCTAAGATTAGTTAGCTTCACTCACCCGGGTCGACGGGCTCCTGCTTGATCTTGACTGCGGTGAAGTCGACGAGCCTGTCCCTGTCGGCACGCGCGGCGGCGGTCTCGTCGTCCGTGTCGTCGTCCTCCACGTCGAGCTGCTCCACCGGCTCCGCCTTCAGCACCACGTCGTCGTCCGCCTCGTCTTCTAGCTCTTCAATCTAGACGACATTGTACCATCGAAGAAATTGATTCATAGGCAGTTGACGGACCTATATGTCATTTGGTCGGATTATGTCAATAATTATCTGTGATCTGTCGGATGGGTTTGACATAACGCAAACAAGTTACGTAGGTCCGCCATCTGCCTATAAATCAACTTCTCTGATAGTATATTGGTGAGAAGGCGTTACTATGATGCCAAAGAGCGACGACGTATCACGACCTAATATTAGTTGCATGAAATTGTATTTGATATATTCTTGTAAGGAGCATTTGGGTGACATGAAATATGACACAAATCACAATTATTGGTTACTAGCTGTACCCCGCGGTGTTACCCGCGGTTTAAGTGATATATAATAAAAGACTATGAAAAGTACCAATAATGGGACCATACATGGTTACGACACGGGACGATACATGGTTCTATAATGGTTTATGGTAGTGATGATGATGATGATGAATGTAATTTGCATAGTAGTTCTTAAAACAACGTCGGAACTCCCAAACTTCTATCTATAAAGAGTCAGGAGTTCTCTCAGCACCTTCCGAACCATGGTATACCTTGGTGCAAAATCTTACTTGTTGGTAGCATATGCTTAGAATATTGCTCACGAAACCGAAGTCACCACATGTTTCCATATAAATTTTAGTGAGTTCCCTCAATTTCTTATGGATCCCTTCATCAGGTTACCACTTTTATGAATATGGTACCAAATTGGGATGATAACCTATACACCAAAAGAAAAATTTTGAAAATCGGTTCACAAACGGCGGAGCAATCGTTGAACATAAAAAAACGAACATAACACCTCCTTCATTTTGAAAGTCGGTTAAAATTGTAGCCTATGTGTTATTCTGATGTATAAGCTATATTATTGTAAAGCTTCATTAAAATCCGTTCAGTAGTTTTTGCGTGAAAGAGTAACATCCATACATACATACATCCAAACTTTCGCCTTTATAATATTAGTAGGATTATTATCCCAAAACGCATTTTTCTTTTTTGTTGTTGTTTTGCTATCTATAGCACTAATGTCTACAGTCTACAGATTTACCATAAACTAAAATTATAACACTAACCTCAACTGGCTCGGGATCCAGCTGTTTCTCGGGTTCAATGACCTCAACGACGGACTCTGCGTCCGACTCGTCGGCGTCTTCGGCGTCTTTAATTTCGATGGCTTCTGCAGTCTTCTCCTCGGGGGCCACCTCCACCACCGATTCTTCAGCCGGCTCCTCTTTCGCTTGGCTCGCCTAAAAACAGACATTTTGTAAATTGAGAGAACATTTTATATGTAAATAAAATTATTCTTAGAAGACTAACTTATTTGCAGCGAGTTTATAAAGCAAAGAACGCTGCGAACTCGTTGCGAATCCGCAACGTATTCGCGGCAGTTTCGTTGCACGTACGCGACGTATTCGTTGCGTGCCCGTCCCGCCCCGAAGCCGCTCGCCAACCGCTAGCCTATAATAAGGCAAATTGTGTACTACGGGCGTAAGTTAATACCTTGTAGTCCTCGAGACACAGCGGATGGTAGTATGTATCGTTGTGTCGCACGGAGTTCCGCAGGTGCCATTCATCGTGGTCCTCGTTATAGAACTGCTGGAAGCGGTCCCCGCAGAGCGCGCAGTGGTGCTGAGCCGCCGGGGCCCACGCGCTCGGCCCGGGCGGGCTGGCGGGCGCGCTGCCCTCACCCGTTCCCGCCGCCGCGCCACCACCCTCGCCAGTCTCGAACCAGCTCTTCTCTGTATGACACATGTTTATTTAAAATACGTGAGCAGTAGGCAATTTGGGAGACGCCCTGTATCCCCGTTATACAGAAGTTACAATTACATTATACATATTTCTTATTTATAATAAACTTAATGAATATTATCATAATATGCGTATTGTGTTCGTAATTCTATTTAATAATAATTTAATCCCACAAGTTCCTAAACAGAGCCCTGAAATTTTACGCGACTGCGTCACAGGCCTTAGAGCTTGCCAATGGTAGACTTTGACTTCAGCACGCCCTAGAGCCTAAACAGTTGGTCGGATGTGAAGAGATATCAACAGATTCTTCTTTGTAGTAAGGACATGTATTCAATGTCAGAGTCCAGCTTTCTTTATGAAACGGTTTGGTTATTATTATATTTAATAAAGGGCCAAATTGGGTGCCTCACAGTGCCCAATCCTCCATCTCTTATTACATTATCCCAATTTAGTATAGTATTAAAGAAATCATAACGTCATTCCATAATTAAAATTCCGCGACTTACCGCGCTCCTCTAAGTCTTCAATCTCCTCATACTGCAGCCAGTCGGGCAGATCGTAGTGCCAGCGACGCGAGTGCGCGCGGCGGGCGGAGTCGCGTTCTCGCCGGTTCTGGCGGAAGTGCCAGTCAAGATGCTGCGAGTAGCGCACCGTGTGCTCGGGCGGGAAGCGCGCGCCGCACCCGCTGCACTGCATCCCGCCGTATAACCGCGCTACTACGCCTGGCTGCTTCCTACAAAAAAAAAACTTGTCAGTTGTCTCATACTGCATAATATTATTGATCAATATTATTGGTCATATTTCTGTATGTTATATTTTTAAGTCAGAATTAGAAGTTATGATTTCATCACAGCTGATTTTATTTAAGAGAAACAAAACGCTCGTGTTGTCTGCTTATTTTCAGAATTATAATATAAGCTTTACAAAATCTCGAAAATAAATTACAATTAACACACATGACACAGCAATATAATATGTTGTAGGCGCCATTTCAAATCGATTAACTTCGGACACAAAACGTTACCGACGGTAACCTCAGTGTAGCACGGTAAATAATTCATCATAACTATGCAAATACATATAAAAAATATATCCCAGTACTTACACTCTCAAAGTTTCCGGTTTCAGCAAATCTACTTTTAGTATGACACTCTTATCTTCTTTTGGTTTCACTTTAGGTTCCTCCTTCTTCGGTTCTACTGTTGGTTCGGGTTTAGGGTCCTTTACCATAGGCACAATACCGGTGGCTACCAGCTTTGCAAACAAATCATTGACGTTTATATTTCCGAGCAATGGGATAGAATTCGCAGGTTTTTCATCCGATGGAGTCTCCAGGCCAGGAATTTTATCAGATTTCGTTATAATTGGTTCCGCTGAACTATATTCGGAGCTGGACGCTGGAGCCATACTCGTTGGCATTAAACTTGCGAGCATATTCAAACCTAAAGAAAAAGACAATATTTATAACAACAATTACTTGTGAAAATTATCAAATGTAACAAGGAATACACCTAATGTTACAAAATTAAGATATTTACCTTGACTAACACCTTCAGGACTTGGAGATTTTTGAGGTCGCTGGATGTCTTCATTTAATTCCATAGGCACAACCACTTCGGCTGCATCGACAACTGGTTTAGCAATGGCGGCCGACGCAGACAGAGCGGTGCCCTCCATGTTGACGATCTGAATCTGACCCGGCTTGATATTCTTCGGCAGTGCTGAAAATCTTATAAAGTGTTTTCCTGAACCTATAAATATAGGCTTAGGCAAGTCACCGAACTCCACCTTGAAAGGTCGTTCGTTTATCAGAACGGTCCGCAAGCAGTCGACGAAACGAATCGTGTAGAACTGTCCGTCGACTTGAAACTTTTGAACTTTAGCGTCCAAATAGACGGGGCATATCTGTGTAGCGTCTATAATTAAATTGATCTTTCCGGCCACGAGATCCGTTCGCTTAATTTTGCCGATATCCACCTGGGGCAGGGGACCCTCTAAGTGTACAAGACGAGGTTTCCCGTCGATGATCACACCCACCGGCTGCCCCCCGAAGTAGCACTCGTACCATCTCCCATTGATATACATTTCCCGCGTCGGAGCACCAAATCTTATGTCAAATACTTGATCGTCGATCTCCACCTGTTTGTAGCCTTCGTTAAAATTGAGGACGACAGAATCTTTGTTGTCGAACGTTACCCGCCGGCAGCCCGGCAAAAATTTGATTTCCCTAGGGTCATCCCAGTCGAGCATTATAACTGCAGTCTCGCCGTAAAATCTTATTTCCCTCGGTATGCCGTCTATTTGAATAGTCTTGACCGGGTCCTGATCGATGTATTCTAGAATTCTGAAGTCCGTCGGTGGAACCCCGTAGCCCGGAGCGCCGAGCGGCGGCGGGGTAATCGATCTTTCATACGGTCGCAAGGGAGATTCGCTCTGGCACATTCCTAGTTTGGGAGTAGGAAGAGGCATAGCCATTCTGGGATCGAAAGGTAGTCTCGGCATTCTTTTGTCGAATTTACCTCTATAGAATGGACCCATCGGGTTCGGACCCCTAAATCTTCGGGGACCGAATTCCTCCATCCTCATTCCGGGTTGGCCTCTCCACATCGGATAGGGGCCCATGAACGGCGGGACCGGCATCATCGGCGGCACGGGAAGAAAACCTGGCTGTACCGGTTCCATCATTTCGCCGGGATTTTTAATTCTCATGTCGGAGTCCTGGTGCGAATTCAAATTATTTTCGCTAGGCTCTACTAGGTTGGGCTTGAGAACTCTTTCGTCTATATCTCCGAAATTATTTCTGTCGCTAGGTGACGCTTTCGGGGAGGGAACTTTGTTATTCTCAATATGAGCATTGAGTTTTCTCTTGGATACCTCTAGTGATTCTCTTTGCTTAGCTTCTTTCAACTTCAGTTTTTCGTTCAGTTGAAGCACCTGATACATCAGAGTGTTGTACTGATTTTTATCCATTTGTCCATCATTATATTGTTCCTTCGCTTGGTTCATAATAATCGATATCGTCTTTTTATGATCTTGAGCATCGAAATCTTCCGCCTTATCGCTTCTTAGGTCTACATCCTCGGAGCTTATGGTACGTCGACGGTCCCTTTCTATACCTAAAAACATTAAAAATATTCAAGTTATAATGATTCTAAGTAAAACGAGTTTATTATTTATTTATTTATAAATAATAAAGAAGCAGTATTAAAATACGTACTTGGAGATTTGCTGAAGTGCAATGGACGCCCGATACGTTCCTTTCCTTTCGTGGCTTCGGCTAATTTGGCTCGCACGAGGTCTAGTTTCGAGGGTGTCTTCTTTGAATTAGTCTTTTCTTCTTTTTCTTTTACTTCGTTCCAATCTTTCTTCGGCGATCGAACGGGCGAAGCCATTTTAAAGTCAGGATCGGAATCTTTTTCATTATCGGACGCGTCGTTTGTGATCGAGGGCGGCGGCGGAGTCTCCTCAACTTGAGGCAACTGGCGGAGATCGACATCCTCGTTTCCAAAAAGTCTAAAATAAGAGGAAGCGTATTTTATGCTTAGGTATTCGACTATTAATGTTAAGACTTGTAAATTAACATTTTTATAACTTACATATCGAACTTATCGACTTTATGTTTTTTAACTTTTCCCTCGACGGTTTCGGTGGACGGTCTCTTCTGCGCGATAGGAGCCGCGACTTCGGCCATGGGAGGAGGTAAGACGCGCAAGTCGACGTCTTTACTTTCAGCTACTAGTTCACCTATATCTGAAAATATTATTCTATTAATTGCATCGATGAAACCAAATGTATCTTTTGAGCTAAGCGGTCCACAGACTGTTACCTGCTCCGGGGATTTGGAGTACTCATCCTTCCTTTAAAACATTTACACCTTGTTTAGAAACAACGGGCAGTTTTTCTCACACCAAATTGTGTGGAAGTAGCACTTCTCTGTCGATAACTATCGAGTCCACCCTACCATTCTTGTTTTCTTAAGGGCCTGTTTCACCACTGCCTATGTGCCGGGATAGGCTATCCACAACTTATCTGAGAGGTGAAGTATGGAATATCTGTCAGACAAGTTGTGGATAGCCTATCTGGTACCATCTGGTACTTATTAGGAAGTGGTGAAATAGGCCCTAAGTCTTATAATAAAATTTAATTGTAAAGTTTCTTAGTTATTTCACCAGTAATTTAAATATTTTTTGGATCCTCCTGAGAGATGACCCAGTGAGCTGACATCATAGTACTAAAATAGCATTGGTTTTCTAGAGCAACACCACTCAAGTCCTAGGGATTTATCACTTTCTCGAAACCTAAGTATGATTATGATGCAAGTTGTAGAATATCTACAGTTTTCAGAACATACAAACATACATTCATAGTCAATTAGGTACATTAACATTTTTTTAAGTAAGTCTCAGAGGTAGGTGATAAAGTCTGATCAGCAAACAAGGCGAAATTTGGGTGGCCTAACGCAACTTGTCTCTTCCACTCGCGCACGGAGACATTGCCATCTCAAGTTATACGCAAACCGTGTACCAATTTGCATACAGACTGAGATAACAATTAACAAGATAGTAAACACTCCCGTGAATGATAGAGGCAAGTATCATTAGGCCTCTATTAAATTTTCATTCCTTTCGTTGTTTTCATTCAATATATTTTTATCTTGAATATTATGGAAAGCACAAAATATTCATGACTGTTTTAAATCATGCTAGCAAACTAAATTCACTAACAATTATTCGCTTAAATTATGCAAATAATTTAAATTAAATAATTGAAAGTAAATGGCAAAGTTATTGAATATAACTGAAGTTATAAGAGCCTTAAACATAATTTGTTAAAACCATTGGATTTCATAGGACAAGAACCATTTTTTTAACCCAACTAGTGTTGATAATCCACTTGATCTGTAAGAATATCCTCACGCCAGATAACCCCGTCTTAATCAGGGGAATAGGTAAGAAGTTCCAAACTGCCAAAACAAGGGATGTTCAATTTCATCATTCTAGGAAAATATTGATTGGGAGATTAACTTGTAAGCAGCATACATAAATCGCCGATTTTAAGACAGATTTCGCAGATATCATGCTATTATAGGAAAATAAGCCACTAAAATCAAGTCAAATACAAAACAATCTATCAAGTCAAACATGGCATTTTCTTACCAAACCAAGTCTCAATACTACTATTAACTAATTTTGTACATATGTTAATCTATCCAAACCATACCAGAATAAAATTTCATGACTGATGTTCTCCTTTTTTTGCGCGATTAAATAAAAGCTACGTTGAAATTATTGTGAGCGTTAACTGTGTTTGTTACGCTCATTGTAGGAAACCGGAAGAACTTAAGAGTTTCGAGCCGCGAATTGTCTCGAGCCACCTCGATAGTGCGTCCAGGGTCAGCTAGTATCGCAACTCAAAAGGAACACTCAATAATGTATGATTTTATGCTCTTCAAAGGGTTAAACATTGTTACTGATATTGATGATATTGAGTTTCTATACATATTTTCGTGTATCCCTAAAAGACTAAGTGATAATTTTACTACAATAAGACAAACATATTGTAGAACTTGAAACCACTTTGCTAACAGGGAAGCAGCTATTTTCAATGCAGCAGGAGCCAAGCCAAGGATTCTTGAGCAGTTCCACATTGTGATTCTTCTGTTTGTAGTTGTGTCCACGTTATAGATGTACAGTATTATGCACAATTTCACTTTCTTTACCACTACAAATTTGTAGTTGTAGCTCATTCTCATTATTAGAAGAAAATCCGAAGTAAAATACTTTTTTTTCTAAACTACCTTTAAAATTTAAATAAAGATTTAAAAAAAAAACTTTAAAATTCAGTAATTGTAGATTCTAAGTTAAATTTAATATTCATGTATTAACCAAAGGAGCAACCACTACATAGTTTACCAGAAAAGTTAAACGCCTCTTGTGAACCAAAAATGGCAAGAGCAATACTTACGTGTACTATGGGTAATACTAAATACTTTTTTATTGACTATGATTGAATTGCCAGCTCACTGGTCACTATTAAGGTTATGACCGATGTAAAATCCATAACATTACGTGCAACAAGAATTATGTGAATCAAAAAAGGGTGCAAATCCCATACGTGGCAATATGAATACTCCAAGAGTTAAAAAATAATTTATTTTTCTTTTGCTGAACTTAATTCTAGTATTTATCACATCTTGACTAGACAGTAGATATCACAGGATATCACAGACTGGAATGTTTATCATAAATTACCCTCGTATTCTAAAATGTGTCTTACTTTTACTTTCATCAGTAGTCTTAGTATCTTCTTTTGGGACGGTTTCGGGGCTCTCAGATTTCTCCTTGTTGCGCCGCATGTACCGCTCCTTGTGGTAATTCTTAAGCTCCTTGAAAGCCACAACTTCTGGTTCAGCAGGTTTTTCTTCAACTTCTACACTCTCCTTCAGTTTGACTTTCTTTTCTTTGGTTTTTGACCGCTTCTCGGGGGACGAACTGGAGCTGTCCTTTTCCCTTTTCTTTTTCCTCTCATTATCCTCCTTTTTCTTTTTAGTCGGAGGATCCTCCTCTTCCCGAACTTTTTTCGGTATGGGGGGCAACTTGTTTATCTTTTTAGAGTCGGCAATTTGGAGCCGGTCGATGTAAGCGTCCACCGCTTTTTTATCTTGTTCACTTTTGTCGCTTTTGTCTAGTTTCTCGGGTTTGTCCGCTTTATGCTCCTTACGCTCTTTCTCCGCTCTCCTCTCCTCCGCTCTTTTTCGAATTCGCGAGCGATCACGCGCTGGACGCGGGTCACGGGCTTCCGGGCGAACGTCAATGGTGATAACATTTTTACGTTTAGTCACTCCGCGCTCTAGTGGCTTGATATCGAAAACGTTGGGCGCGATGGGCGGTACGACGGGTGGCATTTGCGGCACCGCTATCGAGACGGGCGGCGCGGCGACGGGCGGGGTGGGACGCGGGGGAGGGGCGCGGCGGGCGAGGCGCGGGTCCCTGCGAGCGGCCGCCAGTGCTCCGCTCACGGGCGCGATGCGACCGGCCCCCGCCACTTTGTTTACCGGCTGCAACAAATACACATCTTTGTAGAATTGTACGCGACAATTATACGCGATTAGAAAACCTTAATCGACTCGTATTCAATAACTTTCATACGCGATAGCCAATAACACATTTACCGATCCTTGATCAATAATCGCATTTATTCTAAATAAGTCGGTTTAATCAGGCCAAGTTCTTCAGAATACAATCTAATTCCGGAAAATTCAGGTGGCGCAGTGGCACAACAAAATGGCGTATCATACTGTAGTGTTAGGCATACAAAGTTGAATTACACTACTGGCGACTTAATGTGAGGGCACCCTTAGGCTGCTTTTCCATTAGAGATGTGTTGCCAGGAATGTGTTTTTAAGATCCAATAGCATCGCCGCGCTGAGTCATGGCAAGCTCACGTCAATGAAGCGATTCTATTGGTTCTCAAAAACACATTCCTCGCAACACATCTCTAGTGGAAACATAGCCTTAACGGTAATTCAGTTTCTGCTTAAAAAAAACCATACATATATGCATGTTTCAATAAATTATTATAAAAATAAAACAGTGCAAATAAAGTTTTACATAATTGACTTACCGGTCCAAGACGTTGTTTAGCAGGTATATGCATGTTGTCTGGCACCGGTACAACCGTGTTGAGCGCAGGTACAGGGCTGACCATCGCGACTGGCGCACCAACAACACCAGGGATCGTAGGAGCAGTGGCAACATTGGGAATCTGAAAGAAAAAAGAAATAGTTTATTAAAAAAAACCATTTAAAAAAAACAATTTGTTTAATAATAATAACTCCACATATTTAGTTGATGACATTTCATTACTTTATATGAGTCATCAGTATAAAAATCCTTCTTACACGTACAATAATTTATCTGATAATAAAAATATTTTGGAAATGTCACTTCACAAACCGACAGCGGCTGTGAATATCAAGTGACAACATACCAAAAGTTAAAATTTTAACAGCATTTAAATCTGATAATAGCAATTAGCAACACACAAAAATGAATTATCAGGTCATAAATCCATACTTCCATAGTAATATTATAAATGCGAAAGTGTGTCCGTCTGTTTGTTTGTTACATCTTCACACCCAAACCGCTGAATAGATTTTGCTGATATTTGGTATGGAGATACTTTGAGTCCCAGGAAAGGACATAGGATACTTTTTATCCCGTATAAATATACGGTTCCCGCGCGATAAATGAATTTCGGCACAATGGAATTGCGGGCGTCATCTAGTAACAGTAATAAACTTAAAACCATAAATACTCACCAAACTCGTTTTCTCAGCTATCTTAAGTTGTCTTCTTGTCTGCTCAAGCTCCATCTCCACCTTCTTTCTCTGCAGCATCAGCAATTCTTGTTCCTTCTTTGCAACAATACTCCGCATCTTTTCTTCTTCTGGCGTTAATGTAGTAGTACTTGTTGCCGGTGTCGGCTGCTGAATAAACAAATTTGTCATTTGTGGAATAAATTAACATAAAAAGCTGTTATCTAAAAAGACATTGCTAAATTTATCAGATATTTAAAAGTTCAGCAAGTAAATAAATTGTAGCTGAAATGAGCTATGTTGCAACTGGCTACAATATGTTGAGGTAAATTAAGTAAATATAGTTTTAAATCTTATACATAGCTGCATGAATTAAGAATGTTGTGAAGAGACAAGAAAAGCCTTAAATTAACACAAAAAAACTAAAAAAAAACACCTTTTTCAGAAAATTTGGATTTACATGGATGTTAGACTGCTGAGGATGAGCTTGAATCGGCCACGCTGGATCTATCAGGTTCACTTTCACATCCAGTTGGTACAACTTGGTGGACGGCAACACTTCATGCCATGTTTCACGCAGCTTGAACATTTGAGATCTTACTTTCTCATCCACCTGCAAACAAATCATTGATTTATAATATGCAAGACTCAATACAAATTAGATCTGTATCAAGTATAAAATAAGATAAATTGTGTTCATATCATTCTTCATATCAAAAAAATTAAGATTGTATTTACCTGTTTAAAGGTCTTTGTGAACATGTTGACAATACTTTGAGCAAACTTTTGTGTGTATGCCCCGCCGACATTCTTGATTATAGAGTCAACTAAGTAAAGAACTGGCAGCTTGATATCTGGAGAGACCTGTATGGAGGAAAAGTATTCTAATCTATTGAGGCATACCACTAATGATCATTGGCTAAAAATGATCCTTTTGACATGTATAGTGTGGTTATGGAAAATAATACAAAGTTTTCTTTCACACCCCTTTAATAAAAACTGATACTCAAAAAAATAAGAAAACACAGTTTGTTAAAACCTTTATTGTATAACATGATGTTGATATTACAACTGAAAGAATATCAGTCTGGTTTCTAGTTTTACAATAAAATAAATAATGACAATTTCCTCGTCTCAAGCTGGCTCTAAACAGGCATCTCCCAGGTGTATAAAATATGTTTATTATAATTATATAAAATGAAATTATGTAGTATGTATTGATAAAGTGTTATTTAACTTCTATAAACATACAATATTTGTGATTTTGCATTATTTATTCAGTTCTAAGCATGAACTTCAAAGTAAAATGACAATCACTGCGACTAATAAAATAGGGAAATACCTGTTTCCTTTTCAATTTCTGGTAATTACACAGAACCTTGAACGATTCGTTCAAGACATTTTCAATGAATTATTGTACTTATTGCGTCACCAAAAGTAACAATTTCTCTTTGTATCACGTGATTGCGTGGCGTTTCCGAAATTTAAAAATAAAATTCACCTTCTCCAGATGCTTCTCCACGGTTTCCACGATGACGCCAGCGTGTTCGATGTTTTCTTCAGCCAGGATCGTAAGCATATTAATCAGGGGTTTACTGTTGACCGTCAGGTCTGACAAACTAGATGCATACTCGTCCGCTATTTCCTTCGCCATCTTGATCACCGTTGGTTAGTCTTAACTCTTTTTAACATGCCAAGAACATAATATTCACTAAATCGTATGGGCACTGTAACAAAATAAAAGTATTCCTAGGTTAGACGTGGCTGTAAATTCAATATGGCGATTTTATGTACAGCATCACGTACATTAAAACTTACGTTATCATCGATAAACACTGTATCGTTTGCAGTTACACAATATTATTTCTTCACTTTGAACAGGATTACATATTGATTTAAAATCACGTACACGAACTAAACACGTATTTTATCAAACGACGAACGCGAAAAACTCGGCAGCGATGCTTCACTCACCTCGTTTTTACCGGAAGTCAAGTCCATTGACCATTCTCTAGTGTTGCCACCTCGGTTTTTGAAAAAGAGCAACTCAACAAGATGAAAGAGCTAGATTTAGCATTTTTTGCTATCAAAAGAGGAGCTAGAAAGAGCTAAAAAAAAATTCAGTGGCGGAAACTGTGTTAGTATTCTGTGCTCGCAGTTGTATTTGCATATGTTTCGGGCCATAAGAAATTAAATGAAATTTTTCAACAAGTTACGAAAACGAATGAAAGAAATGTTCGCTCGCTAGTCGATCCCTCGTCAATATTATAACACTGTGAAAAATACAAACACTAAAATAATATTACGATGAACAAGTTGTGATTACATTTTAAATTACTCGGTTTATACTAAGATACAGAATTGGGGGATTCCTCAGTAGAGAAACAGTAGGGTCACAAGAACAAAACTAATAATTTACCTAATGAATAATAGGCATGATGACTTTTTTTTTTCTTATTAATAATTGAAAGACCCTAGAAGAAACATCGCTGAAAGAATGACCCTGATAGCTTAAAAATTCACCAAGATATGACAATTCAAACATCTCATAAAATAGACCTGCCCGAAACGCTCCATACAAAGTGCTACGAAAGAATGACGTCACTCTTTCGTAGTTTGTACGCATCGGGAGAGAACTTTGTTCGGTAAGTATATTAAATATTGCGTTTATGAAAGTGGTTTTATAACAAAAGTTGCTTTTAATTGCATAAGTTTTCGAATGGTATACAAATATTAAGAAATTTAATTGAAAAAAAAATCGACTTGATTATCCAACTTTGAAGGGGCATAACAAAAAAAAATACAAATGCTATCAAGCTGAAATTTTGGGAACACTTATTTTTTACCATGATTTCTTTATTTTATTAACAAAATTCGCTAATCTTTGACCTTGTCATCATCCCTATTATGACTTATGAGTGACGAAATCTATGCTTTTTGATTTTTTCGTTTGGGGGAATGCATTTACGCATCCCCGAGGCCTGGGGAGAACCACCGAGGTATGTGGGACTCCCCGGGGCAGACGTAATATCCGCACCCGGGGCTACCCACTAAAACCCCAACGGTGTTCCTGCTCCTGAAGGTGGGACTACGGGAAACGCGTGATACACAACCGCAGCCAACGAAATCTATGCTACATGGCGCGCATTGTTTCATAACTCGTTAAGCACGGAGCGAAATTTCGTATCACATAGCGAAAAGAGCTAGATTGCTCTTTTGGGGCTAAATCATCAAAAAATGAGCTCGACTACAGCAAAAAGTGCTAGATCTAGCTCTAAAAGAGCTAAGGTGGCAACACTGCCATTCTCTTTGGTCAAGTGAAGCACAGAATAAAAATTACTCACGGTCACTCATTGACATAAGAAACTAAGAAACTGAGGTCTTTGACGGTCACTTTTTTTTTTTTTTTTATTATTTTATTTTACGGGCCTGGATTCTAGTCCTTTTAGCCCAGTCCTTAAAATACATTTCATTACACAAATACACAGAGCATTACGAAATTAAAGTTTTTTCCCAACATTTTTTAGAAAGCTGTAAAGCGGTCCATATAAAATATTTTTCTGAAGTAAATCTTTCAAAGACAAGTTGTCTATGCTTAAATTATCACTGTCACTGTCATATTTGTCCGTTGTTATTTCACTGATTTCACTACACATCAACGAGCGTGCTATATTATGCTTTCCACATCGAAGGACCAGATGATCAAGAGTCTCCTCTTCAACGCCGCAGTCACAAAGTGAGGTATTTACCATCTTCAATCTGTAGAGATGAGATTTAACTTGGCAGTGCCCAAATCTCATCCTGTTCATAGTAACTATAAATGATCTAGACATTCCTTTCAACTTATGGTACCACGGTTTGGCGGGCGGGACCTTTTGTATGTCGTAATACCATTTTCCTTTTTCAGATGACGTTTGGGTATAGTATGCCTTGAACAACTCTCCCAGGCAGTCTTTCATAGGAGCATGTATATCTGTATACGGTATGTGCTGTAGTTGACTGTGGTCTTCGTGTGGATCTCCTCTTGCTGCTGCATCAGCTTCTTCGTTGCCAGTAATTCCAGAGTGAGAAGGTACCCAAATGAATTTAACATTTTTACTATTATTATACATATGGTACAAAGTTTGCTTGATTTTGAATATCAAATAATTTGTATTAAACTTTAAAACCCTATTCTTAAGAGCAGTTAGAACACTAAGTGAATCAGTTAAAATCAAAAAATTGGTTTGATTAATTGAGGATATATACAATAATGCTCTATATATAGCATAACATTCAGCAGTAAATATACTACATTGATTTGCTAATTTTAAACATTTTTTAACTTTTTCCTGAGGATCATAGTAGGCTGATGTAACAATATTTAAGGTTTTTGAACCATCAGTATAAATTCTGTACTCATTATCTATAGTGTTGAGAAGATCATTTTGATTACTTATTTGTTGCTCACATATTGTTACATCATGCATGTAGGCATTATATTCAATATTATACATAGGCCAATGATTTTCTCTAAATATGTAATTTCCAAAATTTAAGTAAATGTTTATCATAATCCTTAAAAGTTCTGGCAATTTTCTAGAAATAATGTTAGAAACATTAGTATATGGACCCACATTCATACTATTTGATGGAACTATAGGAAGAATTCTATTTAAAAGATGATCATTTTTAGAGGCAAATACTTTTAGGCAAAATCGTTCTGCTATTTTTAACCTTATGATAGTTAGTGGAGGTATACATGCCTCGGCCTCCATAATATGTATAGGAGTAGAGCACATTGCACCTGTTATGACTCTAAGAGCTTTATTTTGAATAACATCCAATTTTCTTAATAAATTATAACTACAGTTATAATATGCTAAGGTGCTGTAATCAAAGTGACTACGAACTAAACTCTTGTATAGCATAGATAAAGTTTTAGGGTCAGATCCCCAGTGTACTCCTGCCAAAGATCTAATTATATTAAGACCTCCACAGGCTTTTTTGATTATTTGTTGGATATGATTTTCAAATTTTAACTTATTGTCGAGATATATCCCCAAAAACTTTTGTTCCGAAACCCAATTGAGACTGTTGTTGTGAATTTTAACATTAAATAAACTTCTTGGATCTGATTTAGAGAAAATCATGGCTGTACTTTTTTCCAAACTAATCCATAACTTTAATTTTCTAGTATAATAATTATATACTTGTTCTAATGCCTTATTCAATATATTTACAGCAATATTTACATCCTTATGACTACTATACACAACAATATCATCTGCATATTGTAGAAATTTAACATTACAACTTATAAGATATTTACACAGCTGACTTGTGTATATGCTATACAGCAATGGCGAGATAGTGGCACCTTGCATTGTGCCTTTATATATATGTCTAGGTCCATGTAAAATGTTATTAAATTTGACATACATTGTTCTTTTAAATAAGAATTTAAAAATCCATTCACAGACTTTTCCGGGGACACCTATATCTATCAAGACTTCAGCAAGGATAGTTGGATCAACATTATCGAATGCCCCCTGGACATCAAGAAAGGCACAAACAGTGGAAGAAAATGACTGAAATGAATCTTTAATATCCCTTAATAATGCGACAAAGCTTTCTACACAACTTTTACCTTTACGAAAGCCATACTGCTCCTTTGGTAAGATATTATTTGATTCAACATACCAGTCTAGTCTCACCTTAAGCATGTATTCGAATATTTTACCAACACAAGATGACAAAGATATAGGTCTATATGAGTTATAGTCACTTTCCGGTTTTTCCGGTTTGAGGATTGGTATAATACATTGTGTTTTCCATGAGTTTGGTATTAGATTGTTTGTCCATAATAAATTATAAATATCTAATAAAATTTTTTGGACATCTTTATGCATGTAACCTAATATTTTGTAAGGGATATCGTCTAAGCCTGGAGTAGTGTCTTTTCTAGATTTCAAAGCAAATTGAAATTCTTGCCACGTAAAAGTATTACTCAAAAATATGCTACTAGAATTGCCTTCTTGGGCAAAATATGAATTTAATAAATTTGTGTCTATATATTTTTCAGGTGGATCATCGGGTGCATACTTATCAAGAAAAGATGGAATCCATTCACTGTTTTTTGGTCTACTAACAGAAGAAGCTCTTTTAAATCTGCGGATATAATTCCAGATGACAGTAACAGGTGTTTGTCTGTTGAATGATTCACAAAGGCTTCTCCAACCATTCTTTTTCTTTTCCTTTAATAATTTTTTTTTAATGGCATCTATTTTTTTATATTCAATGAAATTTTCTACAGATGGATGTGTTCTATAAAAATTTAGTGCAGCTTTGCTTTTTTTAACTGCTTCTAAGCATTCATTATCCCACCAAGGAACTGGTTTTTTCCTAATGGTTGGGGAAGTTATATTTAGTTTTGGAATACATGATTCTTTTACTGTATTTAATGTAACACAAAATTTATCATAAGTAGATAAAGGTTCATTGTAATCAATAGAAAATGACCTGAATGCCTTTTCTGTTTCAGATGCAAAGAGTTTCCAATCTGCCTTGTCATACAGAAATCTTTCTATTGGTTGACCCACTTCAAAATCTTGTGGTTGGAGTTCAATAAACGTGAAAGTGGGATAATGATAGCTGCCCATTGGATCATCACTAACGCTCCAATGGCATAGAGGAGCGATTTGTGGGCTAACACAAGTAATGTCAATTGAAGATTGGCTATTACGTAAACTACCTACTGTTGTTGGAGCTCCTGAGTTCAGGATACATAGGTCAAATTCATCTACTAAATCATAAACATCTGTACCTCGAGGCTTGGTTTGAAGACATCCAAAAGCAACATGATGAGCATTTAAATCTCCAGATAGTATTATCGGTTTTGGTAAACTATTAATAATTTGTTTAAGTTGTCTTGATTTGAACCGGCCTGGTCTTGGTGGACTGTAAGTACATAAGATAGACAAATTACCAATATCAGTTTTAAGAACTATAGTTGCAGATTGTAAATCCTCATAAAAAGGTAGATTTACAGTAGTGTATTTGAAATTATTCCTAATGAGTATGCCAACTCCACCTCGGCCATTAAGGCCATGTTGATAAATAAAATTATAACCTGTTATTTTGAAATTGTGGTTTTGTTTTAAATGTGTTTCATTTAACAAACATATATCAATGTCATTTTGGTCCAAGAAAGTAATAAGTAGAGGTTTTTTACTATTAAGACTTTCAACATTAAATTGGCATATTTTCAAAAAATTACTATCCATGTTTAAGGTTATTTAATAATACTTCCTTTATTACTGATGTTGTCATTTTTTTATTACTGTTACTTAAATTTACTAATGTTGCTACTAAAGACTTTAAAATATTGTCGCTTTTTATTATACCTTGTATTAATTCCTCATTAGTTATCTCATGTTTTTTGTGTGGTAGAGCCGGGAAATCAGTACTGTAATGTGCCAAACTGTAAGTGTGGTCAGTATTTTTAGTTATATTTGCGTATGCCATTTTATTTTGTTTTTCCAATATTTTCTTTTGCTTAATCGGACAATTTCTAGATATAGCAAGGTGTGGTCCACCACAATTGGCACAATGCAGCGCCTGATCATCAGGGCACTGAGAATAATGGTGTTCCTTAGAACAAATCGAACATTTTTGGACACATTTACATATCTTAGCATGGTGATTAAATTTAAAGCACTTGTAGCATTGCAACAAAGGAGGGTTATATTCATATACTTTATAATTAAAAATATCTAATGACACAGATTGAGGTAATATATTTGAAAGAAATGTAACAGAAACCGTTTGAAACGGTTTTACTTTACCATTTACTTTTTTGGTAAACCTTCTCACTCCTATAATTTCATATGCTGAAGTTAGCTTTTTGAATAGTTCTTCATTACTAATCCTAGTGGGTACGTACCGTAGTACTCCAATTTTTTCGATGCTCCTAGCCGGGATGAAGGCTTTTAAATTATTCTTGAGATGGAAGGTTTCATTAAGCAAGTAATTATTGGCATAACTTGCCTGGGAGAACGCAATAGCTATTTTATTGGCTGCTACTCGTTTGATACCGATTATTCCTTTAATTTCTTCTTTGAAGATGGATGTTAGTGTAAGTGGATTTTTGTTGCCGATATTGCTATCAGTTTGGGTGGATTCTGTATATACTATATACTCCTGAGAGTGCGACTTCTCAGGGAATAAGCGTCTGTAGCCGGGTTTGCTATACGGGATGTAAAATGACTCATCTAGAACATCCTTGTCGTCGTCAATATCAGGGCCTCGCGGCCTTTTTCTACCGGGTTTCCCAGGGGTTGTCCCCCCAGGATCCTCCATTTCGACGTCTATTATTGTACCGTTTTGAGTTGTTTTATTGTTAAAATTCCTTATAAAAACTATTTTAAATAATTAATTTCGCAAAAGTTGAAAAAATACGACTTCTCTTTTTAAAAAGCCCGCCAACTTTTTCTTTGACGGTCACGGAGAAGCAGTGTTGCCAACTGCTAGCCTTGCGTCGAGTAGCTATAGGTCAAAGACCTCTAAATAGGTCTACCAGAATCTTTGACAGCAGATTTTCATAAAATATCTTTGATCATGGGTTGTTTTCTTTTTTAAATCTCCACCAGACGGCGCGACGGTAGACACTTTTAGATTTCCTATTGGTTCCCCACTGATCTGAAATTATCTGCAGGTTGGCATTACTGACCACATTGGTTGTGTTTCTAAAAATTTCAGTGTACTGTCAAGTGTGACATAAATTAAAATATCTTAAACCTAAGCTATCATTGGCCTAAGCGATTAAGCCAGTATACTGGTAATAGTTTAGGAACACGCTGACATAATAAAAACTTGTCAAACTGAAAACTGACAACTGAAAAAGTTTTGGCGGCCATGTTACTTTGAAACTTCTACTTTTAATTCTTGGTGTGGTTTTTATTATTTTTTCCCAAATTGTGTTATTTGGGTTTTTAATGTTCATTATTGGTAAAATATTGGCCATTAAATATCCGTTATCGTGCACAAGTGCAGATAAGATGTTTTTAAAACCAAAATTTATAATTCCTGTGACATTTGGTGTGAATAACGATAAAAAGGGCTATTTCTTCCGTGAGTTTTAATAACTTTATTATTCTATTCGTTGGAATATCATTGTGTCTTTTTCAAATTGAAATGTATCAAGCTTTACATTATTTTGCCGAGTTTTGTAGCAATTATTGATGACATTACCTGGTATTTCCGATAGTTGTCTACCCATACGCCATCTAGTTACTAAAATGGAAACTGTTTGACAATCAAATTAAAAAATAAGAAAATGCCCCATTGGATAAATTTTTATATTTGCATGTTTAACCCACAGAATCAGCCGCTATAAGAAAAAAAAAAGGATCAAAATGTTTTATTCCAATTACCCCGGTATTGCTAGGGTCAATTTATTTTCTCACTTTTTGCCATCAGATTCTGGTAGACCTATATATTAACCCCCTTACTAATAAACGTTGTATAAGCTTTGAATTGTTATATAGTGTTTTGTTCCTGTCACACAAGTGAAATTTTTAATTGGATTGAAGAAGACAAAACACTGTATAACAGATAACTATTCAAAGCTTATACAGCGTTTATTAATAAGGGGAATAATCATTGAGATATAGACAATATTGTATACGGGGCAATATGCTTTTTGTAAGTTTTCCATACTTAGCCCATCAAGCCCCAAGCGGAACCCAGGTGCCGCATAATAACTGAATATCTATTGTGTCTGGCATTGAGATAGACAATAGAAGAGAGCCTTATATCGGTGTATAAGCGTCAAAAGCGTGTAATGTTATGTCCTACTTACCAGGACATAACAAGGGAGTCGGTCTGCATATTTCATGTAATAAAAGTGTTAATAAAGGTTTTTAGTGAACATTTTATGCTTGATATTGTTGAGTTTTGTGGTTCCGCTAAATAATAAACTATAAGAACGGCCAATGAATGCCTCAAACACGTGGATTTGACATTAAATACGTAAGTTTTGAACAACGTTTTTTGGGCTTTTAAATCGGTATTTTTTGTAAGCTAAAAAGATTATTTATAAGTTTAATAATCCCTTATTCCTGCTATATAAGGCATTCGTGCTAAAAATGTCACATCAATTAATAATTTGGCTACAAAAATTGCATAGCTTTTAGGTGTGTTTACGGATTCTCATTACTTGAACTATAGTTTATCGATATCATGAACTAAATTACTTTCTTTTCTGGATTATAATGTGCTAGAAATGATCGACAAATATAGGTCTACCAGAATCTGATGGCAAAAAGTGAGAAAATAAATTAACTCTAGCAATACTTTTTTTTTGTTTAAACATGCAAATATAAAAATTTATCCAATGATCAAGGATATTTTTTGAAAATCTGCTGTCAAAAATTGCCATCAGATTCTGGTAGACCTATAGAAATATTCAAGAAAATACACGCATACTACTTGTATGAAAATATGCACGCGATGACGGGCTAAGATTACATCTATACTATAATACTTTATCTATGCATGATAATAATATTGATGCGTGTAATGCAATGTGTAATGCGCGGCGCATAATATGCGCCCAAATGCGCCAAGGACAAGTGACAGTGACAGATTTGACTTGAAGATGACATATCGTTTCTGTCATCTGTGCCTCATCGTTTCGGATTTTCGTTTAAAGTGCGTTTCATCGAATAGTTCCTTTGCCGTCATGTTGGCACTAATGCAAATTAGTGTTGCCTCATTACCCTTACTGTGCTACCTTAAATTAGGGGAGATAATATTATGTTATCACAAAAATACTTTTAACAATTCTCTAAAAAAAAATCATATAATTCTAACTTTCGCCCGCGGCTCTGCCTGCGTTAACGTCTATCGCTCGGGAATCTTCTTTTTCCCGGGATGAAAGGTACTCTATGTCCTTCTCCATACCCCAGACAATGTGTACCTATGAAAGTTTCATGATGATCCGCTTAGTACTTTATGCGTGAAGGCGAAACTAACAAACAAAGTAACTTTCGCATTTACTAGCTAAAAAGCCGAGCTTTGTGAATTGTGAGGGCTCGCGTCGTCAGTCGTCACACCTTGACTGACTGATGATAACACATCTATGAGTTTCATCAAGTACTTCTTTTGCCTACATGTTGGCATTCCTGTATGTTAATAACGTAAACATGGTAGACACGCTCTGCGAATATTCATTAGTTTTACTGTGTTTAAGGGTGATTAAACTGATGCTGGTAACCCTATTTCACTAAGCTGTAATGGCGGCAACCCGAGCTTGTACACATCTTAATGGAATTATTGGGGCCTCGTTACGTTTTTCACCTTCACAAAACTCTTTCACTCTTAGCACCATCATTTTTTCACCACTCTTTAATGTTTTTGGCATGATTTTCTCACGAAATCACAGTAAAACTTATGAATACTCGCAGAGCGTGTCTACCGTGTTTACGTTTTTGACATACAGTAATGCCAACATGACGGCAAAGGAACTATTCGATGAAACGCACTCTATACAGCATGGCAAAGAAGAGTGTGGATTAAATGAGGGCGTTTTTCTTTAAATATAGGCAACCCTACGCTTCGCTTTTGACACAATATGTACTAGAATTGACAAGTAATGTAGTGTTGTCATAAATAAAAACTCTTAGTTCCAGCTGTCACCGCGTCAGACTTTTACAATATATACCACAGATAAGTAGTATATATTGTAGAATATATACTCCAGTGTTGCCACTTTAGCCAATTTTTAGCTAGATCTAGCCACATTTACAGAATAGTTAGCTACATTTTTTTAAATATAATAGCTAAATTTTTTAGCCACACTTCATGGCTACTTTTAACACTGTTACCACTAGGTATTGGTTCAATCAATGTTGTTACGTAAAACGTACTTAGGCGCGAATGAATGCAACAACTGTTTTGGTAAGTCAAGAGTATCCTTCAAGAAATGGGAAAAACGAAGAAACCCATACTAAATGACGAAGCTGGAACTTCAACATCACAAGACGTCGACATCGATTTTGAAGACATATTCTGTAAATAATAATTAAAAAAATAAAATTTATAAAATTAAAAGACCTAATCCACCCCACTATTGGTTTTTTTTGTTTAGCTACTTTTGGCAACTTTTAACATAGTAATTTATTTCGAAACTAGCCACTTTTTACCGTGTGCTTAGCAACTTTTTCTTTGGGCAAGGTGGCAACACTGATATACTCTAATCTGTGGTCAGACTCTTTTTTTGCCAAGCTATACCTACGTCGCGGATATTTTATAAAATTTTAATAATTTTATTTGTATTTGTTTTAAAGTTAATTCATATACGGTTTGGCCTCAATAATGACAAACGTCAACACTGGAGAATTACTGAACTTTCAGGACTACAGTCCTGAACACAACGAACGCAGTGCGCGTATTGATGTAGAAGCTGTACATACAAATCCATATAACTCTACTTTATCTACTCCAAATTATAATTTCGAAGAGCCAAAGTCACCTGCTGATGAACAACCTGCTCCCACAAGTATGTAATTGACGCTAGTAGTGACTACTGATTAATGGACATGCCAATTTGCCCTTTCTGTACTTTTTTCAATGTTTATATTTATGATTCTAATATAAATTCACAACATTATTTAAGCCAATCATAACTTCTGGACAATTGAGTATTATCAGAAGTATTTCGATGTACAAACCAATGAAGTCATGGAAAGGATTATATCGTCAGTTCTCCCTCAAAAGGTGTCACGTAACTACTTTGATGAAAGAATTAAGGGGAAGCCGGATTTGTATGGACCTATCTGGATTTCTGTGACACTAGTAAGCAAAAAAAATTTTAAGTGCCAATAATAGTAATTAAAATGATGTAAAATGAAAAAAATTTTTGAACATATAATTTTTTATAATTACAGATATTTACAATTGCTGTAAGTGGTAATATATCAAATTACTTGCAAAATGCAAATAAAGCAGTCCATTGGAGATATGACTTTCATCTTGTGTCATATGCTGCCACAGCAATATTCTGTTATGTCTGGCTTGTTCCATTGGCCCTGTGGGCAGCCTTAAAATGGACAGTGCACCCAGACGGACAAGATGAAATAGAAACTCAGGTATGTTTTAACTAAATGTCTTAATATGATATTATGATAATAGAACATTAATTTATTGGTATATGTGAATTCCCAATTTTATTGTTTTTACAGGTTTCAAATTCACCAACAATGATGTCTTTGTTCTGCCTGTATGGATATTCACTCTCAATATACATTCCTGTTGCCATCCTGTGGACAATACAAGTTTCTTGGCTGCAGTGGCTATTTGTTTTGATGGCAGCCCTTGTATCTGGAGCGGTTCTCATATTCTGGTTGATGCCAGCATTGAAGAAGTCTCAGTACAGCCTGATACTGATTGGATCTATACTGGCGTTCCACTTTTTACTTGCTACTGGTTTCATGCTGTACTTCTTTCATGTACCAAGTAGTGATGTGAGTGTTACCAGTGCACCAGTTGTTTCAACATTAAAACCAACATAATTTAAATTGTACTATAATTAACACCTCCATTGTGGGTATTGCAGACACAATAGATTTTCAATTGTTATGCGGCAGCCATCTGCCGCTTGGGGATTGATGGGTTAAAGAAATTTAAATTTTCATTCCATATTTAAAAATATAAAACTATCCAAGAAGTTGTTTTTGTTTGTGACCTCAAAAATCATAAGAATATGGACTAAATTGTATTGATATTATCTTTAAGTACATAACTTTTTTATTTTACTTAGGGCCTGTTTCACCGCTTCCTGATAAAGCTCCAAATATCTATTCACCACATAAAAATATCTGCCATATAAATCCGCCTGATATATTTTTTTGGTTCCACCACGTACGTCTCTATTAAATTAGGCGCCAGATAATTATCTGTAACCTTATTTGACAGTCGGAGCGGCAACGTCGCAATTTCCTATCGTACGTTCCATTTTAAGCCTACCCAGCGTTCGGAACCGTACGATAATTATCGTACACATACGATAATTTTGAGCCTGTGTACGATGTACGATAGCATATTGTTATCGTACGCAGATTGTACGATAATTTTTCTCATGGTGCAAAATTTGAGAATTTATATTACTTCACTCAATACGTAATTTTATTTTGTCCAACAAAATTTTGGGAAAATACCGGGAAATACAAGTACTCTATTCCTATTGGTTTTTACGATCCGCTCTGATAAGTTTCACCACTGCCGAGACTGTAACTTTAACCAGCGCCGTTAATGGTTAGTATAGTATCTACGAATACGAACAAGAATATAAGTTCGATATTTTGATTATGTTCACACGTGTGAAAAATAATAATTAATAATATTACCTATACAATACGTATGAAGTGTGAATCATACGTATCGTATATTTTGTGTACAAAAGTTGGCACTCATTTCGTTATATTTATTTGATTTATATAGATAAATGTCTGTATTCGTTTTCAGAAAGGGAATTATTCAAATTAAGTGAAGAAAGAAGTATTTTTGCGGTGTTTTAAAAAAGACAAACTGTAGAGTACTTGCATACATATCAATATGACAATTTATATGATTTATTTATTTTTTTAGACATTGTCCTAAAAAGTATGATAATTTAATGAGAATTTCGATCAATGTACGATAATTTTACGCCCTTGGTACGATAGTCAGTCTGCTTCAGGTTGCTAACACTGAGCCTACCTTATAATGGAACGTACGATATTTTTATAATTTCACTTTATTTATTAGAAAAAAAACACCAACAAAAATAGAGTTGACGTATGTATTTACGGATTTATTAAAGTTTTACTTAAGAATTGTTATAAAAGAGTCAAAAGCTTTTGACACAACAACATAAAACGAATCGTAGGTGACACCAAAGAGAATATAATCACTATGGGTGACACCAAAATCCAAATTTCAAGACATTTGAAAATATTTCAGTGTTCTATGTAGTTTCTTGAATTTTATTTATATTATGTACTGAAGTGAAATTGAAAATTCGTTTCTTGAAGTCCTCATCACTATACTGCTTATGGGTTTTGAGCGTCGCGTAAATATCTGCGCGAAGGAAAATTACGGATTTTCATAGACATAATTTAGAAACCTAATAAAATCTTCCATGCTTTTCTCTAAACACGATTTCGTTGGAAACAGACAATTAAGACAATCAAGGAAGTTCTATTGAACTAGTGATACAATTTCTAAAGATTGAGGTTAGTCGAATGGAGGAAATCGGAAACGACTAAGAAGATGGATTTGTGTCTCCAATCTCTCCAGCTTGCTGTGCTCTCAGTCTCATGCAGTTCAGTCTTTAGTTGGAGATTAGACAGTTGATGCCTATATTTAAATAAACTCTCTGTAATCTGTATTAATAATGCATGTATCAGATGCCAAAGTTTATTTATACAGAATAATTATATTATGAAACAAACATTTGCTATGTAAGTATGTGTGTGCGAGTACAGTGATGGGCAAATGCAACAAATACTATCTTTGTATTGACATTTTACTTATTGTATTTGATTATTGTAGATATATTGGTGCAACGGATACACGGAGGGACTAAATTGTTATCCCAGAATCCCTGCAGGACATGGCAGACAATTTACTGATCCCAATGACAGCTAGTGATACAGCGGATGGTAAATATTTTCATTAGATAAAATCCTTGATAAAAAAACATAATGTAGATTTTAAAGTATGTTGTTTGTTTCCAGATTCCAGAATAGATATTCTTGTGCTTAGTACTTCTTGCCAAGTGGACAGACATTGTGGAACCTTCACCAAAAGTATGGGCCAAAAAAACAAACTAACCCATCAATCCCCAAGCGGCAGCCAGCTGTCTCATAACAATTGAAAATCTATTATGTCTGTGATAGCCATGATTGGGGTGCTACAGATCAAAAAAACTTCCTGCTCTGTGTAAGTTTTCCTAATACTGAATAAATATTTAATAAGTGAAAACCACACAGTCCACAGTGGACTTTTAGAACATTTAAATTACATTTACTCAGTTTTCATTTTAATTCATCCTCTGATCATGTCAGTTTCCTGTCTTATCAGATATAGAGAGTGAACCCGTGTGTTGCACTATAAACATGTTCAGTGCAGCTGGTTGATGTTGATCTTGGGCAGATTTGCCTCCCTAGCTGAAGTTTGCAGGATATCATTATTTAATTATTTGTCATGAAATACTTGCATATTAAAAAATATGTATTTCCTTACAGGTAAACACAAAGCAAAAAGATCTTTTGATAAATTAGCTGAAGAAAAGTTAGAAATTCTAAAGCTACAAAAAACCCTTCTTGAGGAAGAACTCCAGGAAAAAAATTTAAGAAACAGCTGATGCTGAAGATGGAAATGCTTTATAAAAAAGAGTAACTTAAAATGGAGAAGGAATAAAGGCCTTTCTTCCTTCTCCATTTCAAGTAACTCTGTTATTTTTAAAATGTGAATTAGAAAATAAAAAGTAGTTTTAAAAATTAATTTTAAATATTTCAATTGTAACAGTGAATATTGAAAGATAATAATATATATTTTTTGCATTAAAACTTTTATTTCTCTCTTTTTATTGACACATTCTATTTTGAAACACTAACATTATTTTGTTACATAATAAAACTTAAATGCCACTAACCTCATCAACTGCATAACTATTCCGTCTGTCTGTCTGGTCTGCCTGCCTGTCTGTCTATCTGTCTATCTCTAGGTTGTAACTCAAAAACGGTAAAAGCTAGAGATGATATTTTCACGGATTATGTACATCTCTTGCCGCTATAACAACAAATACTTACCTACTAAAAACAATAAAATTAATATTTATGGAAGCTCCCATACAACAAACATGATTTTTTTGGCCTTTTTGCTCTATATCAATTGGCTTATCAGACACTTGTGGAACAGAATTTTTTGCACTATCTGTCAAATAAGTTGTTAATAGCCTATTTGGCACTTTATCAGGAAGCGGTGAAACAGGCCCTTAGTATTACAACATTAAATACAAAATAAATTTGCTGTTGAGCTATAACTCACCGGGACGCCATCGCGATGTAGCCAGTGACATTACCATGTCACCTCTACGTCGCTGCAAAGCGCTGTTTTTAAACTTAACTTTAAGGCTAGCGCGGCAGCCGCGCGACTGCCGCAGTACTCGCGATTTAATGTGAAGGCAACCTAAGAAAAACACTGCTTTGCGGCGACGTAGACTGTAGAGACGCCTGACGTTGCTTGGATGTTGCCATGGTAACATCACTGGCTATGTCGCGTTGGCTTCCCAGTGAGTTATAGCCCTTACAATAATGCTCCCCACACCGGTTTCGGTGACGGTGGCCGGTTTCATTGAAACCAGGCCAGGTACGCAGGAGTAATTTTATAGTGCCCAGGTGTGTGCGCAGTACACAAGAGCACTCTCTATTCCTTTACGCTCATAACCCAGTGGGACGGAAGACCGACACGATTGGCGAGAGATCAGGCGCAGGATCGACTTTTTACATGCCCATCCGACGCATGGATCATCTTACTTGTCAGACAACCAGGTGATCAGCCTGCATTGTCCTAACCAAACTTGGAAATAACATGTTTCCAACGCGGGAATCGAACCCACGACCTCCGAGTCAAGAGCGAAGCTCTAGACCACTGGACCACGGACAATAGATATCGTAAAACAAATGAAGACATACAAAAATTATTTATTTAACAGTAGTAAATTAAAAATATCACAAATCAATATTTAGTCTTTCAGGGTGAATGTTTGAAAACTTTGAATCCAAGCCTGACTGTGGTAGCTGCCGGGCGGCTCTTCAGGTACAGCTTGAAATGTGCTCAGAACCTCTGATAATATATTACCTGTGAAACAAAAAGAGCAGAAATAAGTAATTTATTATGGTTATGTTGTTATAGTAATACATAGGCTGCACTAAAAGTATCGGGAATTGAATATTTTCACTGTTCCTGTCTTATTAAAATCTTTTACGCTCTGGAGTTAGGGTTGACTTTGTTATGTTCAATTTTGTGGTACATAAGTCGCTTAGAACTTGAATAATTTATTTTGAAACAACATTACCTATATTTTTATTAAAATCGCTATGAAAAGTACCAATTATTATAAGGACATAACGTGATGATATAATTATGGTGTTGTGGGGGCATACTGTATCCATATACAACCATGTGACACTGGTGACCCTGACGTAGTAATGATGATGATGATGATGATGATGATGATGAATGTAATTTGCATAGTAGCATATGCTTTCAGTTCTTAAGACAGCGCCTAAACCCCCAAACTTGTATCTATAAGGAATCCGGAGTTCTCTTAGTATCTTCGGAACCATAGTATACCTACCTTGGTGCAAAATCTTGCGTTTTTGTAGCATATGCTTAGGATACTTCTCATAAAACCAAAATCACCATATGTTTCCATATAAATTTTGAGGAGTTCCCTCGATTACTCATGGATCCCATCATCAGATCACCACTTTTGTGATAATGGGATCAAATTGGAGGGAAACCTAATAGAACAAAACAAAAATTTTGAAAATCGGTTCACAAACGGCGGAGTAATCGTTGAACATACAAAAAAAAAACAAAAAAATATATATCCACAGCCGAACATATAACCTTCTCCTTTTTGGAAGTCGGTTAAAAACCAGTCACGAGTTTGGGTGTTCGAAAATGAGTTAAAGCCAACAAAAATTGTTCGTTCACGGAGTGTTGCAAAAAAAATGGTGGCCACGTTTGTCTCCAAAACCGGCCATGTTGCGACTATTCCTCTTGAGGGACAAAGAACGGTTAATGCAGAATAGTATGCTAGCATTTGTTTGCCACAGGTCGTTTCTGAACTCCGTAAAGAGAACTGCAACCGCCGCATCATCCTCCATCACGACAATGCGAGTTCTCACACCGCGCACACAACAAAAGAATTTTAAGGCAAGAAAACATAGAATTATTAAACCATCCGCCGTACAGCCCCGACCTAAGCTCTACTGATTTCTATACTTTCCCTAAAATAAAGAATAAATTGCGTGGTCAGAGATTTTCATCACCTGAAGAAGCTGTGGACGCCTACAAAACGGCCATTTTGGAGACCCCAACTTCCGAATGGAATGGTTGCTTCAATGATTGTTTCCATCGTATGGAAAAATGTGTCAAATTTCGCGGATAATACTTCGAAAAGCAATAAATACATTTTTAAATAGTAGTGTTGTGTCATTTCCTTGATTCCCAAAATTTTCAGTGCTGCCCTCGTATCCTTGACAAGTTTTTTTCCATAATGAATTAAGCTGTTATGCATGCTAATTGCTAGTCCGTAATACCTCGATTGTGGAAATCGCAGACACAAAATAGATAGTTAAGTCGTTTTGACTTAACTTTGTTTGTTTGTTTTTTGCTGTATGTTTCCTAAAATTAATAATATGTGGGTAAAACAACCACATGATTCAACGATGGCTCTTTAAATCCCAATGATAATTATCGTAATAAGACTTTGGTTGAGCTCTAAAAATATAATTACCGATTTCCGGCACGTCCGCCATTTGCAGCAGCAGACCGCGGTGATAACGCAGGCGGTTCAGCCGCGCCGCCTGCCCGCTTAACGCGCCCGCCCCGCTCACACAGATGCGCCGCGCGTCCGCACGCGTGACGTCATCTGTCAGGACGAAAAACAATTAGTTCAGAGTTATTTTGCCTTAAAGGTACTATAGACATGTCAGGGAGTAATTCAACAGTAATATCGTAAATAATTATGTTTTACTCTATCAATATTATTTACCTGCAGTGCTCTCTGGAAGCAAATAGGTGGAGCAAATCTTGAGGGCATGAACCAAAACTTGTAACAGTACAAGCTGACATTCACATCTGAAAAAAAACCTCAATTTATAAAGAATTTATTGTTACATTTGTTTGGTCACATATACAAAAAGACACAACTTTAAGAAAATTAAAAAATAATTCCCATACATATTTTATATAACTTACTCTGAACTGTCTTCTGTCTCTACACTGATATAATTGTAGAGCAAAAGTAAATTGCTAGCTATAAAAATCACCGCCCCAGTAATTTCTTTCTTTTCTGCACATTTAAGTGCTGCTTCTACTTGTTTGTAGACAATTTGCAAGGTACAAGAATCTAGAAAATAAATACAATTGTTAGTACATAAAAAATATGTCAATTAAGCCAATTAATATTAAACAGAGACCAGACATACAATATTAAATACTTAATCAAAGTTTATTACCATTTTTGTACAATAAAACTCCTTGATCATAGTCAACTTTGAGATTTCCACTTTTTGTACACAGCCTTCTTACATTACCTGTATGTGTCAACACAAGCAGTATTTGACAGGAAACAAATGGCATAGGCCGGGAGTGGATTATATTCTTCACTATAGTGAGGTCAGACTGCCTTTTAGTTACATCTAGAAGATGTAACACAGAAGATAACAAGCCACTGTAAAACATAGCAGTTGACTGAAACAAAGTTATAAACATGATGTTGATAATAATAACTATGGTAATAAGGTAGTAATTTTTTAAATGTTTGACATTAGCCATTGAATTGAAAATCATCAGTAAAATAGGGGAGTGCCCACTCGAAAATGTGATTGCGACAAAAACCCTTCAGTAAATAAGCAGAACATTTACTTACTGTATTGTCTAATAACATACACATTCTTGTAAGTTTAGCTAAAATTTGTACTATAGGAGAGTTTTCATCATCCATAAGCTTCTTAAAAGTATTAAAATTTTTTGAATCCTCTAATATAATTAATACTAAAATTGCTAATAGCCGCCTGGCTAATATTCCTTGTTCATGTTTTATTAAAGACCTAAAATTTAAAAGTAATAATATGAAATGTTTCAGTAAAAATATTAACATAAAAAGCCTTTAAAAAAAAAAAAGAGAACCTAGACTGCTGCATTATTATAATATGAAGAGAACCTGTAGACTGTAGAGTATTACTTGTGTTCAATTTCAATATTTTATTGTAATATCTAAGGTCTCAAAGGTAAAGATTATAAAATACCTTCCACTTATCAGGTCAATCTTATTAATTATGTGCATAGTATTTGTTGCTTCAATATACTTTTCATCCATTTCCTTGTGAAATGCTGAAGTCATCCTTTGTGATATAGTGTCCAGATCTGTCAAAACTTCAGACAACACTTCTTTAATTATATCAAGTAACTGAAATAGGAAAAATGGTTGGTAAATAAACTTGTATAAAAGAAAATTACATATAATCAAACCCTGTTACTAATAAATATATTTATCAGTAAATAACTATACAAGTTCAGTTGTTTTTGTGTTATGGTGCTCCCGCATCGCGAGCATAATGTAATGTAACATTACAGATTCGACTTTGAACATTACATAGCAAGTTTACTTCACTGTCACATAGCATTGATGTTACAAGTTGTATCAAGATATTACACATTGTATCATTACAAGTTGCACATTGTAATTCTCGGTTCTCCTCCCTCACTGATGTAATGCTCGACTCTGTAACGTTACATTACAAGCAAATGCTCCCGGTGAGGGAGCACCTTTATGTAACTGTTCTAATGTTCCAGACAAAAACTAGCAGACCTTGTATGGTTATATACGTGTAAATATTTTTATTAGTATGGGGGTTACTGTTGATGTATGGGGGTTACTGTTGATGTATGGGGGTTACTGTTGAGGTATGGGGGTTACTTTTGATTACATTGTGATATTTCCTCTTCAAACACTCACCCTAATATAATTCTCGAAAGTATGTCCTTGATGTGATATGATGCTTGCTACATCTTTGTAAACGCAAGGTAATGATATTTTAGCCTTTTTGTTTCTTTTGTTAGTGTGAGGTGTGGACGGTAGCTGATGGAAGGCATACAACATGCGGCATTTGTTCGATGATAAATCAACAGGTCTTCTTAACTTTTCATTAAAGTCAAGTAGGGAACATGTTTCTATAGTAGGCTGCAATATCAAGGGCAGCATATCATCTAAATTGGATGAATCTAAAAAATATACAATTCAACACTTTAGTGTATGTGAACCACAATTATTATAAAACATAGCTGTTGCCCGCAACTTCGTCCGCGTATAATCGAGATTTAGAAAATTGAAAAGTGAATAGGTACCCATCAACAACTATTTTATTTGGATAGTAATGTTTTTGTTGTAAAGAAGTTCTGTCTATACCTCGAGGATCCCGAGAGAATCATTATTTATTATTATTATTATTATAGGTAATCAGGCGAGCAGTTGACACAACTGATGTTGCCTGTATCAGGTTGTTCTCTGTGCATTTTAACAGTGATTTTTCATATATCTGTCAAGTCTGTTCTTGAAATTATTTACATTCTGGGCTGCTATAACATCCTCTGGCAAGCTGTTCCACGCTCTTACAACTCGATTGCACAAAAAGTGTTTATGTGGATTGTTTTTTGAGGAACTGGCAGAGAGCTTCATGTTATGGCCTCTCAAATGTGTATTATCATTCAAAGTGAATATATTTTGTATAGGTATCTTGAATGTCATAATGTCCGTTCAGGATTTTATAGGTTTCTATTAAATCGCCTCTATCCCTGCGTTGTTTCAGAGTTGTAATTTTCAAGGCTTCCAGACGTTCCTCATATGACAGTCTTTTCAGTTTTCTGGGTATTTTAGTAAAGGAACGCTGTACTTTTTCCAACAATTCAATGTCTTTAACAAAATAGGGGTTCCAGATCTGGAATGCATATTCTAATATTGGTCTTATGAAAGTTTTGAGGATTTGGAGCATCATTTCTGGTGTAAGCTCACAAAATGCTTTCCTCACTAGGTATATGAGACTCCTTGCTTTCTTTGTGATGGATGAAATATGTTCTTCCCACTTTAGATCAGATGTTATCTTTACACCCAAGTCAGATTGCACATTGGCCTCTAGTAATTGGGTATCATTTAATTTATATTTCAAGTGAGGATTGCATTTGCCAATGTGCAGCACTGTGCATTTAGAAGAATTCAGGTTTATAAGCCACTGCTTCGACCAGTTAGCTATTTTGTTGAGGTAATCTTGAAGTCGGTTGTAGTCAGTTAATGGATTTGCAAATATTTTAGTGTCATCGGCAAAGATGCTTAGATTACATTGAAGGCAGTGGGGAAGATCGAAGGTGTATAGGATGTACAACACAGAACCAAGTACTGATCCCTGGGGTACGCCACTCAATACTTCTACGTGATCCGATTTTGCTTCGCCCACTCTCACTCGCATAGTTCTTTGTTGCAGAAACGCTTTAATCCACGCAAGTAACTTTCCTCGTATTCCTAGAAATTCTAATTTTTGCAAAAGCCTTCTTGTGGGAACTTTATCAAATGCTTTTTCGTAATCCAGGTATATAATGTCTATTGGTTCTCTCTTATTAAAGTGGTCAGTCCATATAGCGAGACAAGTCGGTAAATTTGATATTGTGGAACGGTGCGGGCAAAAACCGTGTTGTTGTTCCGGAATTACTTTGTATCTACTAAAGAAATTTCTTATGTGCCTTACTATAATTTTCTCCATCACTTTGCGTACAACGCTGGTCAGGCTGATAGGCCTATAGTTAGCAGGTTCTAGTTTGTTTCCTTTTTTGAAGATTGGCGTCACTGTAGCCGTTTTCCAACTATCTGGTAGCGTTCCAGTATCGTACGACTTTTGCATTATTATGGCCAGGTATTCGGCAATGTCGCAATTTTTTAATATTGCCACAGGGACGTCATCTGGTCCAGGTGAAGAGTCAGATTTAAATTCCTTTATCACTTGACGAATTTTATTTTGGGTAAATTGGATATCCTCGATTGAGTCCTCGATTCTAAGTTTAGGGTCTAGAGTAGGTAGCTGGTTATCTGGTTCTATTTGAAAAGCATTTGCAAACTGCTCTGCAAATACGTTGGCAATTTCACAGGGCTGAGTTACATTTTTGCCTTGTTTGTTGTGTAGTATATATATATGCTAACCTTGGATGTCACTTGTTGTCTCAAGTATGAATAAAATTTCTTAGGGCCGGCATTTAGAATGTTTTGTTCATAAATTTTGCGAGCATTTTTGATTTTATTAACGATTGTTTGCCTCTCTGTACTCCTTATAGTTTTTGTCAAGTCCTGTTAATTTGTATTTTTTCCACAGTGTTAATTTGTTGTTCATCAAGTCCTTTATCACTTTTGTTACCCATGGTTTGCTTTTACTGTCATAATTAATTTTGGTGTGCGGCACATAAAGACTAATTGCCTCTTATCAAGTCAATGTTTTTGTAAACATGGTATCAAATTCGGGTTTACAATCTATACAACAAAAAAATTATTTTAACAATTGGACCACAAACAGCAAAGTAAACATTAACTCCAGGGGCGTAGCTACCGCCGTATATGCCCTTTCAATTATAGGGGGCCCCCGGGTTACAAAGGCCTTTAAAGTGAATAGAAACTTTCCATTTCTTTTATTAAATTCACAAAATATGAGAAATGTAAAAAATGCAACCTTTCCTAAGGTTGCCTTTTTTACATTTTGCCCCCAAACAAATTTTATATGGGGCCCCGCTAAGGCACGCTACGCTTCTGATTAACTCGGACTTCTTTTTTGGAAGTTGGTTAAAAGAAAGTATCTAAGATGTTAACCGGGGATGTAAGATATCACCATGCCAAATTTCATTGAAATCGGTCTAGCGGCTTCAGAGATTAGCCAGTACAAGCAGACAGAGAAACAAAAATTTCAAAAACAGTTAAGATGTGTTTTATTACACTTCTAACATGCCCGTGAGTCGTGACTCGTTTTTTCAAGTTTATTTTCAATGTCCAATAAATTTACCTCTACAATTTTATTCTATTATGTATTGTGCAAAAATGAAACTTTTAATAGTTCATTAAATAAATGACAAAACATACCCAATCTTAACACTGTACTTAATTTTAGGAAGTGTGACTTTCCATCTGTTTGTACTGCATTTGATGTGGTCTTGGTTCTATTATATTTTCTGTTATTGTCATAAGCTATGGAACTATTGTTGTGTTTCTGGCTGGAAATGAAGAATACAAAATTGATTGCGTTTACTTACCTATATACTTTTTATAAGCCATAGAAATATTTTAATTTTTAATGTATTCATTTTGGAATACTATTTTTAAATTAAATTTCGAATGTTTACCTGGCAGATATATCATTTCCTGCTATTGTGACTTGTGTTAATTTTACTTTTGATGACTCCAACATTTTGCATTTTTCTTTAATGCTAATAATTTCCAAATTCTGGAAAAAATAGAAAACTTTATTTTATTCTGTACTAGTTGTCTCGCGCGGCTTCGCCCGCGTTAATTAGGAATTTTACGGAAACCGTACATTTTCCCGCAAAAATTCCTACTCTATATGTGTACCAAAATTGTGCCAAATACCATAAAAATTGCTCCAGTAGTTCGTGAGATAAAGCCTTTCTAATAATTTTCCCGTTTTGCTATGTGTTATTCTGATGGATAAGCTATATTGTTGTAAAGTTTCATTAAAATCCATTCAGTAGTTTCTGCGTGAATGAGTTACAAACATCCATACATACATCCAAACTTTCGCCTTTATAATATTAGCCTCTCACTTGTCAAACGCCCAAAATGGGCGTCGTAAAGCGTGTCCCAGACAGACGCGGCCTGCGGTGGCGGTCAGTTGGATGACTTGAGAGTTCTAGGCCACACGCAGCCATGCGGCCAAGCCATTCAACTGACCGCCACCGCAGGCCGCGTCTGTCTGGGAGACGCTTTATACGACCTAATATAAATAAATAATATAAGCCAGCTTATATTGTTTCTCTCCTTGTTACACTTCTTACAACGTAAACAATAAAACAGAGATGTAAATAAATTAGTGTCAGTGTCAGTGTCATGTTCTAAAATCTGATAGACATTGATAATATTCATATAATATTCGTTTAACCGTCACGCCATTTTCGAAAATTGAAAAATTTTTGAAAATGGCATGACAGTTAAACAATTAGTAGGATGTTGGTCAAATATATTTTATTTACAACTATTTTATAGGCTAAAGCTGGTTTCAGACTACGCTATAATATAATAGCATATAGTATATAGCTCATAGCACAAGAATATCATGCACCATACATAGCGTATAGCAAGCCAATAATAATATATAGTACAGTACAGTATGAATGTGTCCATAACAATGTATGGTGTGCGATATTCTTGTGCTATGAGCTGTATACCATATGCTATTATACTATAGCATAGTCTGAAACCAGCTTTATGATCTGTGAAATAAACAGGTACCTTAAAGTCTAGTTGTGTACGTATATCCTGCATTTGATTATTAGCTGCTAAGAGTTTTTCTGACCATTCAATTTGTGCCTTCTCCTGGGCTTGTATTTTTTCTATCCTTGCATTATCAACAGCCACTTGGCATGTTTTTAACTGACTCCTCAAGATGGATGCTTCCCCCTCTTTTGTTACACATTTCTCCATAAGTTTTCCATTCTCCGATTTTAATTTAGCATTTTCCTCTTGTAACTGAAGAAGTTGTCTATATGCATAGTTTGGGTCACGGTTGTCACATATTTTGTCACTCAAAATTAAATCTTCACTTATGTTTATACCATCATTCTTTTCTTTAGAGGATATACCAGGAAGTGGGGAAGATATTCTGTCACTCTCTTTAACCTTGTTTATATTAACGGGAGTTATGGGCTTTTTGAATGCAAATGCTGATTTAGAGGTACTCGGAACTGGTTCACAAATTTGAGTACTGGTGGAAGAGGGCTGCATAGCAATACTGTAGTCTGGTAGTAAACTAATATCTTGACCTCCATATACCTCCTCACATGCTTGACTAGCTAACAGAAGGATTTCATCATCATTATCATCACCCCATGTGTTAGCTTCATTGGTAACTGAAATGTAATATAAACTATTAAACTATTAATTATAACACATATAGGTCTACCAGAATCTGATGGCAAAAAGTGAGAAAATAAATACTATATATAAACTCTAGCAATACCGGGGTAATTGGAATACAACATTTTGATCCTTTTTTTTCTTATAGCGGCTGATTCTGTGTGTTAAACATGCAAATATAAAAATTTATCCAATGATCAAGGATATTTTATGAAAATCTGCTGTCAAAAATTGCCATCAGATTCTGGTAGACCTATAGTTTCGATTGATTAGGTGTAAGTGATGAAATAAAAATGTAATAAATAAGACAGTTTATACCTTCTCTGGATCTAGCAGCATTTTGACTGAGAGGAAAATTATGATCTGCAGCAGTAACATCTAATTTAGCTTTTTTCCTATCCCCGACTTGCTGTTGGTAGATAAAACGTTTCGACATTATAAAAGTGTTACTTAAACAAAATGTATCGGTATAGTGTGTTTCGAGTATTTTATTTTAGACTTGACTTAACAAAAGTTTCTGAAAAATATTACAACTTTTAAAAATTTATTAATCTTGCGGTTTGGATTTCTTCTTCGTCCTCTTTTTTTTGAGTATTGAACGTCAGCTGTCAAATGTCAAATTGGACGGCCCGGCCCCACAGACCTATAAAGGAGCCCGGCCCGCCATGTAACCACTGACCTCCATCAACAAGCCATGGGGCATTTGCTTATTTTTTTAATTTGATTGTCAAAAAATTTCCATTTTAGTAACTAGATGGCGTATGGGTAGACAACTATCGGTAATAACTAATACCAGGTAATACCATCAATAATTGCTACAAAACTGGGCAAAAGAATGTAAAACTTGATACATTTCAATTTGAAAAAGACACAATGATATTCCAACAAATAGAATAATAAAGTTATTATAACGATATTTTAGTCAAAACTCACGGAAGAAATAGCCCTATTTATCGTTATTCACACCAAATGTCACAGGAATTATAAATTTTGGTTTTGACAACATCTTACCTGCACTTGTGCACGATAACGGATATTTAATGGCCAATATTTTACCAATAATGAACATTAAAAAACCCAAATAACACAATTTGGGAAAAAATAATAAAAACCACACCAACAAAAAAAAGTTGAAGAAGTTTCAAATTAACATGGCCGCCAAAACTTTTCAGTTTTCAGTTTGACAAGTTTTAATTATGTGAGCGTGTTCCTAAACTATTACCAGTATATTGGCTTAATCGCTTAGGCCAATGATCGCTTAGGCGTATGTTTTTCGTGAAATTTAAACTAGAGGGACGAAGCAAAAAAACATAGTAATATATGGAAATATATAAATACATACAGTTTTATGTTAATATTATGCTAACGGAAACTAGGTTCAAGATATTTTGATATATTATGTCACACTTGACAGGACACTGAGATTTTTTAGAAACACAACCCATATTTAATCAGTGATGCCAACCTGCAGATAATTTCAGATCAGTGGGGAACCAATAGAAAATCTAGAAGTGTCTATCGTCGCGCCGTCTGGTGGAGATCAAAAAAAGAAAACAACCCATTGGAATAAAATATTTTGATCCTTTTTTTTTCTTATATCGTCTGATTCTGTGTGTTAAACATGCAAATATAAAAATTTATTCAATGATCAAGGATATTTTTTGAAAATCTGCTGTCAAAAATTGCCATCAGATTCTGGTAGACCTATAATAATTTGGCTACAAAAATTGCATAGCTTTTTAGGTGTGTTTACGGATTCTCATTACTTGAAATATAGTTTATCGATATCATGAACTAAATGACTTTTTTTTTCTAGATTATAATGTGCTTCGAAATGATCGACAAATAAATATATTCAAGAAAATACACGCATACTACTTGTATGAAAATAAGCACAAAATGGCCACGCGATGACGGGCTAAGATTACATCTATACTATTAGCGTTTTCGGCATCTGCACTGCCCCGGGGCAGGGTGGGCCGACAGGATACGGAAACATCCGAAGCTTAAATTAAGAACATAAACTACGTATTGCAGAGTACTAGTGCAATACGTACAGCTTGGCAAAGAAGAGTCTGATGCGGTGACAGCTGGAACTAAGAGGTTTTATTTATGACAAAACTACATTACTTGTCAACTCTAGTATATATTGTGTCAAAAGCGAAGCTTAGGGTTGCTTGTATTTAAAGGAAAGCACCCTCATTTAATCCACACTCTTCTTTGCCAAGCTGTAGTTTATGTTCTTAATGGGTTGTTTTCTTTTTTTGATCTCCACCAGACGGCGCGACGATAGACACTTCTAGATTTTCTATTGGTTCCCCACCGATCTGAAATTATCTGCAGGTTGTCATCACTGACTACATATGGGTTGTGTTTCTAAAAAATCTCAGTGTACTGTCAAGTGTGACATAAATCAAAAGCTAAGCGATCATTGGCCTAAGCGATTAGGCCAGTATACTGGTAACAGTTTAGGAACACGCTGACATAATATAATACTTGTCAAACTGAAAACTGACAACTGAAAGAGTTTTGGCGGGCATGTTACTTTGACACTTCTTCTACTTTTTATTGCTGGTGTGGTTTTTATTATTTTTTCCCAAATTGTGTTATTTGGGTTTTTGATGTTCATTATTGGTAAAATATTAGCCATTAAATATCCGTTATCTTGCAGAAGTGCAGGTAAGATGTTGTCAAAACCAAAATGTATAATTCCTGTGACATTTAGTGTGAATAACGGTAAATAGGGCTATTTCTTCCATGAGTTTTAACTTAAATATCGTTATAATAACTTTATTATCCTATTCGTTGGAATATTATTGCGTCTTTTTCAAATTGAAATGTATCAAGTTTTACATTCTTTTGCCCAGTTTTGTAGTAATTAATGATGGTATTACCGATAGTTGTCTACCCATACGCCATCTAGTAACTAAAATGAAAACTGTTTGACAATCAAATTAAAAAAATAAGAAAATGCCTCATTGCCATTTGCCGGTCCCGACCGGGGCAAATTTTGCCCCGGCGGGGCAGTTCAGATGCCGAAATTCGAAAACGATATATAATACTTTATCTATGGTTTGTACGTTGTACGTACTACCTGTGGTACTAGTATCTTAATTCTTAGTAGTCTGTGGAGTCGACCATTAGTCATCTCTACTTGACACTCGTTTATGGTTTAGTTCTTCTTGAAAAGTTGTTGAGAGTGGAAGTGTGGTGGAAGAGCATCATGTCTGTTGCTTACAAACTTGGAGATTTAGTTTGGTATGATTGAAAACATATTAGAATTTTATCTTAAAGTTACATCTAAATTGAAATTAAACTCAATATTCCGTTATTCTTTGTTTCAGGGCCAAAATGAAGGGTTTTAGCCCTTGGCCCGGCCGGGTAAGTTGGATTGTTTAATTTTCATAAAAAATGCTTACACTGTTATAATTACACCCGTTATTGCATTTTTATTTGTCCGTTAACATGTGGCTGATCGATTTCATAAAATATTATTTTTAAGTTTTGTAGTCGAAGCACTGAGCGGGAAATTTTTATCATAGTAGTATGCTGACGCCAACTGGACCTAAAGCGAAACTAAGCATAAGAAAAGAATTAAGTGTTAAAAGTTGCTCCTATATGATATTGTTGTGGGAACAAGTTATCATTGCATCGTTGTCATAAACATTGGGGTTACTTTATCAGCTGCTGGTGATGTTTAAATTTTAACCCTAACGTTGGTTATTAATGGGTTTCAGGTAGCTGTTCCTACGCCGGAACTCAAGCCTATGCCAAAGAAGTCTATGAATGTCCAGTGCATATTTTTCTTTGGTTCTAATAACTAGTGAGTATGACAATATTATATTATGGTATAAATTAGAACAGCCTGACCTAAATTTGGGTTGAACTGAACAGTCACTGAACAAGTCTGACAATAGAGTTAAGTCATTCCACTAGAGATGGTGCAGGCTTGATGTCAGGTTCTGGCATGTATTTAAAGATTTTTAAACACACTGAAAATAAACATTATGAGGAGATCACTCATAGTTTGCTTATATCTGTGGCTCCTTATTTTTTGTATAAACCAGAGCATATTATTTAACTTGGCACTCTTAAATATGCCCTAATATGTTTTGACCATAATAATATTCTTTTGGTATACTAGCATAAGATTGTTTAGCATTGTTGAGACCGTATTGCTACTCCAAAGAGGTTCTAAATGTTTTAAAAGTTTGAACCTTATCTAAACCACATTTTATGTATGTAGTACCAGAGGAGTTCATTCATAGGCAGATGATGGACCTATTTTATTTGGTTGTGTTATGTCAAACCCAGCCAACACGTCATCATAATTAACATCGAATTGACATAACCGGACCAAATGACTTAGGTTTGCCATCTGCCTATGAATGATTTTCTTCGATGGTATTAACAAATAAAAGGCTTCAAATTGACCCATGATAGACTGATACAATTAATGTTGCCAACACCAGATAAAATATTTGTCTTAGACAACCATAAAACTAATGTTCATGTGGCAATATCTTAAAGTATTATGTAGTTTTAAGTTTTTTTTGTAGAATAAATTCTTAAATATTATTTATCCCATTAGAATATTTGAAATGCAATTAAAAATGTTTCTATATTCTTAAGTTGAATTTTGTAAACTAATAATTATATCATAATATTATTTTTAACAGTGCTTGGATTGAGGAGCATAACATTAAACCATATCAAGAGCACAAGGAGCAGCTAATAAAATCATGTAAAACAGCAGCTTTCAAAGAAGCTGTTGCTCAGATTGAAGAGTACATTGTTAATCCTGAGGTTTGTAAGCTATTTATACTATATACCTACATACTACAAAAGCACCACATTCTTTTTAACACTAGTGCTACCATTGAAATCCTTTCTCTCCTTAAAAATTTTAACTATTTAAGTTATAATCCTCAATATATACTTAATATTATAAAGCTTAAGAGTTTGTTTGTTTGAACGCGCTAATCTCAGGAATTACTGGTCCGATTTGAAAAATTCTTTCAGTGTTAGATAGCCCATTTAAGAGCGCGCTGTGAAAACGCTAGCCCCGCCTACACACAACGCTATCCTCCAATTGTGATACAATAATTCCATGATTAGATAGCCCATTTAAGAGCGCGCTCTGAAAACGCTAGCCCCGCCTACACACAACGCTATCCGTCAATTGTGATACAATAATTCCATGAATCGTGCTCCCGGGCAATGTACTTTAGGTTGCAGCTAATAGTGAACAATATCGCGTAACAACGGTTCCCGCATTATAGCACGAAAGTAAAGGTCGTAAGTCCCAAAACTGTTTTTTGATGATTACTTAAAAACTAAATACAATACTAATATTTCCTTTAGCTATTATTTTTTAGTAGTGCAAGTTATTTAATGATAATAATTCAATAAGTGTAACAGATATTTGTTGAAATGCCCAAAAAGATACATAATTTCGAAAAAGAAAACTATCGAGTCAAAATAAGTGAATCGTGTTTCCGTTAGCTAAATATCAGATAAATATACAATGATTAAATTAATCTCAATTTCATTTGAGTCAATCGTCTTCCGGGATCGTAATACTTATTAGAAAACACAGCAAAATTGCATAGCCCGCTCTTAACGAGGAAGGCTATAGGCTATATAACATCACGCTGTGACTTTTAGGAGCGAAGAAACATAGGAGAATGTGGAAAAAAGCGGGAAAAATTATTCATCTTTGAGAGCTTCCGTTGCGTGCGCTGCAAAAACGGTCCAAGATACCCAAAAAATATGTATGGAAGAATTATTCCTCTTTAAATGATCTAAAAAAAATCCGTGATAGTATATGTCTATCTTTTAAGATTTACTCACAATAATCGTTTTTATATGGTCTAAGAATAAAATTTGGTCGAAATGAATGTATTAATGAAATAGACTCAGACGAAGTCGTGGGTAATAGCTATAATTTATAAAGCTGATGAAGTTATTCGCCATAATAAATATGATGCCCATAATAACTATTCCACGCGAACAAAGTCGCGGGCACAGCTAGTATAGCATGATAATAAAAGCTTGTCGCGAGACTTAACAATCTGTCAGTACTTGATAAATTTATTAAAATAAAAAATATAATACTAAACTCAGTTGAATTGGTAGCGGTCATTGACTCCCTGTCAAAAACTTGTCATTTTCTAAATAAACCGCGATTGACAATGAAGTGTCAGATGTTGTCAATTGTGACCGTTATCGCCATGGGTGGAAGTTGACCCTCATAGAGTTGGTTTCCAATATAGCAGATAGTTCATATTCTCAGGATGTGATGTCAATAATAGACTTATTAAACATACACAGTCTCGATTGAATAGGTCTAATACTTTAGATTTTATTGATATCTAAAATACTTACGCCGAAATTTGGTTACGCCGTAAAATAAGTTTAGTAGGGGTAACGGAAGTTTAAATATGAGACTTTCACCAATCTTATGAATTAGGACATAAAAGTTTACAAGGGGTAGACATTAACTAAAAACCTCTTAATTAAAAAAAAAAAAAAAACTAAAAAGACTGCCTAGCAAGTAGCAACTTACAAAAAGGACTGAAATCCCACCAAAAACATTTCATGTAAAATGTTACCTCGACGACCACAAAAGGTTTGCCCTGTGAAAAAGACATCAGATCTAATGTGGAGCCAAGCTTCTGAATATACACGGACTAACTCCATCGACCCTAACTCCAACAAATTCTACATATCAGTAAGTAATGTATGGCTTGGCTGTTTCGTTGCTTACTTTAGATCAGAAACTAAATATTCGTCTCACCTCCACGACGACGGTAGCGAAACAGCGAAGCCATACATACTTTCTGATATGTAGAATTTGTTGGAGTTAGGGTCGATAGAGTTAGGCCGTGTATATTCAGAAGCTTGGCTCCACATTAGATCTGATGTCTTTTTAGCAGGGCAAATCTTTTGTGGTCGTCGAGGTAACATTTTACATGAAATGTTTTTGGTGGGATATGTATGTGTTACGCTCAAAGACCGAAAACGCTCAGTGAGCGAAAAAATGGCTCACAACGCGTTGTGGTCATAGTGAAACGGCCACGACGCGTTCTGGTAATCGAGAAAAGCCATGACGCGTTCTGAGCATTTAAAAACAGCCACGACGCGAATTCGCGTTGTGGCCCTAATGAAAACGGCCACGACGCGTTCTGAAACCAGGCCAGTTACGCAGGAGTAATTTTATAGCGCCCAAGTGTGTGCGCAATACACAAGAGCACTCTGGTTTCAATGAAACCAGGCCAGTTACGCAGGAGTGATTTTTATAGTGCCCAAGTGTGTGCGCAATACACAAGAGCACTCTGGTTTCAATGAAACCAGGCCAGTTAGGCAGGAGTTATTTTATAGTGCCCAAGTGTGTGCGCAATACACAAGAGCACTCTGTTCAATGAAACCAGGCCAGTTATGCAGGAGTTATTTTATAGTGCTCAAGTGTGTGCGCAGTACACAAAAGCACTATAAAAATTAGTATAAAATACAAAAAATATGACGTCACACTATGGCGGACAGTGTTTTCGGCGCCATTTAAAAGGCACATTTTTATGGGTTTCTACTGTTTAAAATATTAAAATATTAGTTTTTTGGTGAAAATGAATGATTAAGAAGCGATTATAGATATCAGTTATAGATATCCAATAAAGCAAAGAAATATACTCTATTATTTGTTCATAATGTTATTTGGTTCCTATACATACATATTTCGATTTTCCATAGAACTTGGCACTCATTTAGATCTCCATCCTTTTAACGGCGAAGTCCATAGACAAGAATAAAAATATGTTTCTATGGAACTTGGCTCTCCATTTTTAAATTTATGTTTTTGGTGGGATAGTTTATTTACAAATCGCGCGACAAGCTTTTATTATCATGCAAATTAATATATTAATATATTAAGGACTAGCTGTGCCCCGCGGTGTTACTCGCGGTTTAAGTGATATATAATAAAAGACTATAAAAAGTACCAATAATAGGGTCAAAACGGGACGATACATGGTTCTATAATGGTTTATGGTAGTGATGATGATGATGAATGTAATTTGCATAGTAGCATATGCTTTCCGTTCTTAAAACAACGTCGAAACTCCCAAACTTGTATCTATAAAAAGTCAGGAGTTCTCTCAGCACCTTCCGAACCATGGTATACCTTGGTGCAAAATCTTGCTTGTTGGTAGCATATGCTTAGAATACTGCTCACGAAACCGATGTCACCACATGTTTCCATATAAATTTTGAGGAGTTCCCTCGATTTCTTATGGATCCCTTCATCAGGTCACCACTTTTATGAATATGGTACCAAATTGGGATGATAACCTATACACCAAAAGAACAATTTTAAAAATCGGTTCACAAACGGCGGAGTAATCGTTGAACATAAAAAAACGAACATAACACCTCCATTTTGATAGTCGGTTAAAATTGTAGCCTATGTGTTATTCTGATGTATAAGCTATATTATTGTAAAGTTTCATTTAAATCCGTTCAGTAGTTTTTGCGTGAAAGAGTAACAAACATCCATACATCCATACATACATACATCCAAACTTTCGCCTTTATAATATTAGTAGGATTATAACTTAATAGTTAAAATTTTTAAGGAGAAATTTATTTTCTTCTTTTTAGACTATTTAAATAAAACCTTTTTTTTAAAAAAAAAAATTTAATTTAATTTATTTTCTGCATTTTATTGTTTTCTCATACATTTCTTTTAAATATTAAGCAAATTAATAAAATAAAACCCTTTCTTTAAGTTTGCCATAGCCCTTATTACGTATACGATTACTTTCCAGAAATTATTCCTTACTAGCAACACTATAAATTGACGCAATAACATAGGGCGTTTTTCAATAAAGTGCTCTAAGGCTTTAAATGAATATGTCAATGGGCGCTGCTGGTAAAGGAGAACTGTCAATTATTTTTAACAAAAAATTAAAACCGACTTCCAATGTAAAAACAATAATAACATCCTTATAATATGAACTAAAAAGTATTAAATAATTTTTCCTATCTAATAGTGCCTTTTTCCGAATTCGGCTAAACCTCAACTATTTCTGTACTCAATCTTCATGATTTTGAAGTCGGTGCCAGTTCCAAGTTTCAAATATCTATTCTGTCAGAGAACTGAAGATTCAGCTATATCTGGTACCGACTTCAAAATGATGAAGATTGAGTACAGAAATAGTTGAGGTTTAGCCGAATTCGGAAAAAGGCACTATTAGATAGGAAAAATTATTTAATACTTTTTAGTTCATATTATAAGGATGTTATTATTGTTTTTACATTGGAAGTCGGTTTTAATTTTTTGTTAAAAATAATAATTTCACTCTTTTTAGTTACCTAGTAAACCATCGCGTATATTCTACGTATCTTATTACAATTTGTTAAGTGTGACTCTTAACAAATTGTAATAAGATACGTAGAATGCGATTGTGTTTCTTATTCCTATTACGATGTAGATTGTTTTCCTATGTAAGTATTTTCATACTAAGTCTTATGTTCTGGAGTTAAGGTTGACTTTGGTATGTTCAATTTTGTGGTACATTAGTCGCTTAGAACTTGAATCATTTATTTTGAAATAACATTATATTTTTATTAAAATCGCTATAAAAAGTACCAATTATTATAAGGGCATAACGTGATGATATAATAATGGTGTTGTGGGGGCATATTGTATCCATATACAACCATGTGACACTGGTGATCCTGACGTGGTAATGATGATGATGATGATGAATGTAATTTGCATAGTAGCATATGCTTTCAGTTCTTAAAACAGCGCCTGAACCCCCAAACTTGTATTCTCTTAGTATCTTCGGAACCATAGTATACCTTGGTGCAAAATCTTGCGTTTTGGTAGCATATGCTTAGGATACTTCTCATAAAACCAAAATCACCATATGTTTCCATATAAATTTTGAGGAGTTCCCTCGATTACTCATGGATCCCATCATCAGATCACCACTCTTGTGAAAATGGGACCAAATTGGAGGGAAACCTAATAGAAAAAAACAAAAATTTTGAAAATCGGTTCACAAACGGCGGAGAAGTCGTTGAAAAAATAATAAAAAAAATAAAAAAAATATATCCACAGCCGAACATATAACCTCCTCTTTTTTGGAAGTGGGTTAAAAATGACGTTTTTGTATGAAAACAGCGTTAGTTCCTTTTCTCGCCATGTTCATTTAAAGCCTTGTCGAGCTGTAACTTTTTTTACCTGTTATTCTCGTAAACTTTTTTCTCCAATGGCTTAGAGATTTTTCGTCATACAATCAGGGTCGAGCCGCCCCTGTGTGCAATGTGTGCGGCGCACATAGGCGCCAAGACAATAGGGGCGTCGCGGTCGCTATCAAAATTATTTTTGTTACTTGTTAGACATACTTTATTTGTAGTGGAGTATCGATAAGTAAGTACAACCTGGCGCAACTCTAAAGACCAATTTTAGACCAATATTTTGTTAGCCACTGTATGAAGGGAAGTCTATTTTCGCCTACGTTCAATACTATAACACGATCTATTTTTTTCTATGAGACTCCCGACTCTTAAAACGAAGTGAATTACATACTCTTTGAGTAAGTAGGTTTAATAGGCGCAACTAATGCCTCGTAAACAATAAAACATATTATTGCGTTATGTTAAGTTTGACAGATCTAAAACTATCTTAAAGGCTCTAGGGTTCTGTTCAGTGACTTTCGTTCTATTATAACACTTTCGCTTTACGTTGAGCTGTAATAACTTAATATTATACTTAAATAAACTACATAAAACAACGTTAATATATTTGTCTCAATAAATTTTAAGGAGTTTCCTACACACCTGATAGATCTCATGATTAAATTACTACCTTGGTAACCTCATCAGTCATCACCAAGTTTGAATCATTTACAAGTTAAAACAACATTATAGTTTTCAAAATCGCTCGACGAACTCAATCTTAAAGACGATGAAAAGTGCCAATAATAGGATTATAATGTGATGATGCATGGTGTGGTTATAGTGATGATGAATGTAATTTGCATAGTAGCATATGTTTTCAGTTCTTAAACAATACCGAAACCCCCAAACTTGTATCTATAAGGAATCCGAAGTTCTCTTAGCACCTTTGGAACCATGGTATATCTTGGTGCAAAATCTTACTTTTTGGTAGCATATGCTTAGGATACTTTTCACTAAACCGAAATCAAATATGTTTTCATTTATAAATTTTGAAGAGTTCCCTCGATTAGTCATGGATCTCATCATCAGTTCACCACTGTCGTGAACATGGTACCAAATTGGGGTAAAACCCTATACAACAAAATAAAAATTTTCAAAATCGATTAATGTGGAGTAATCGTTAAATATATAAAAAAAATATACACAGCTGAACATATTATAACCTCCTCTTTTTTGGAAGTCGGTTAAAAAAAGGCGTTTCATAGGTTTCGCACACAGGCGCTGTGGGGGGTCTGAACGGCCCTGCATACAATGCAGCTTGGGTACGGGTTCCATACTAAAAGGCCCTTCCTCTTTTTGACAAACACTGCGACATGAGATTTTTATACACCATCATAGATCAAGCGTCAAAATTTAAGAAATTTGTAACACACATTGTCATCCCTTAGTTTGAAAAATCAATATCAACTATGTATTTCTATTATCCGTGAATCGTGTGGTAATAATAACTAATAAATACCAGCCTATATTTTAGATCCGAAAAAATTAATCGCTCTTACCGATAAGATTATGCTCAAGATCATTATTAGGATGCTGTTTTGATAGAATGTATTTAATTGCTTATTTGTGGCATATCCTCTGAGTGTGGACGTATAAACAAGATTTAGCACTCAACTATGCTGAAAAGTTGTTACTTAAGGTTGAATATGAACCGAAGATCACTGTAAAGTCTAAATGGATCGAACTTAAAGCGAGATACCCAGTTCAAATATCTCGGACACTACGTTACGGAGGATCTTAAAGATCACGTCGACATTGAGAGGGAACGTAGAGCCCTAGCTGTAAGGTGTAATATGCTGGCCCACAGGTTCGCAAGATGTAGTAAGGAGGCAAAAATAACACTTTTCAAAGCGTACTGCCAAACTTTTTATACGGCGAACCTGTGGACTAACTATACACAAAAAAGTATAAATAAAATTAGGGTACAATATAATAATGGCTTTAGAATACTGTTGGGACTGCCGCGGTTCTGCTCAGCGTCAGAAATGTTTGCAAATGAGCATACTGATGACTTTTATGCAATCATAAGAAAAAAGACATGGTCCTTGCTGAGCAGACTGCGATCGAGTACCAACGGTATTCTAAAGATGCTGGCTGATAAATATGACTCGCCGATACTAGAACACCATTTAAGGGTTCTAATTAGGAAATAAATGTAATTTATTTATTTATGTATCATAATCAAAACTAATAAAATACTACCCACTAACCTAATTTTTAAGATCTTTGTTACTAACAATTTGGGCCTTAGGCTGCCTTCACATTATGTCGCGGGTACCGCCGCAGCCGCGCGACTTCCATACTAAAGCGAGTCGCGCGGCTGCGGCGCGACTCTGTTTAGTATGGAAGTCGCGCGGCTGCCGCGCGGCTGCGGCGGTACCCGCAACATAATGTGAAGGCAGTCTTAAGTAGCTCTAAATAAAGAAAATATTTATTTATTTATTAAAGAGGCTATTTCTCAAGTGTGATCAAACCTTGACTTAAGCCTTCAATCCCCAAGCGGCAGCCGGCTGCCGCATAACAATTGAAAATCTATTATGTCTGCGATACCCACGATGGAGGTGTTAATAGTAGGGGAGGCCAAGATGGGATTTCGCGACATGCTCGATCGTGTCAGATTAAGTTGTAATGTATAGGCTTCCCACATGTCTCTAATTATCATGGTACTAGATGTTCCGCGCGGCTTCGCCCGCGTAATTTAGGAATTTCACGGAAACCGTACATTTTTCCGCAAACAATAGCCTATGTCCCTTCACGTGGTCTATTCTTCATGTGTGCCAAATAACAAAAATTTCTTCAGTAGTTCTTAAGATAATAAGCAATTTCAAATAATTTCCCTCGTTTTTTCCACATTTTCCTCTATTTCTTCGCTCTTATTAGTCTTAGCGTGATTAAATATACCCTACAGCCTTCCTCGATAAATGGGCTATCTAACACTGAAAGAATTTTTCAAATCGGACCAGTAATTCCTGAGATTAGCGCGTTCAAACAAACAAACTCTTCCGCTTTATAATATTAGTATAGATATATCAGATTTCTTAGTTGGTGGGTTAAAAAAAGTTATTTTCAAGTCTTGCTATATCATTGGATCTTTCAGATTAAGATTATTATTAAGGGATATTATGTATATAGCACTGATGATTTAAAGGTACGCTAAGCCTGTAGGAACATTTTAAAATTTCAAAAAATAAAGTTTCAGATATTTTATGTCGCACTCGACTTGTTGTCCTTGTCTTCCTAAGACCTAGTTATCTAAAATCCTATATAAATTCTAAATAATTGACAATTGTGATGTAAGTTTCAAAATATTTGTATACCTTGACGAAGGTGGAAATGTAGAGAAACCATTATTATTAAGTTTTAACACCTTTTACATGTACCTGCATTTCACGAATAAATTATATTCTATTTTATTCTAAAAAAAAATAATAATCATCTTGAAATGTTGAAATCTTTTAACAGAATTTTTCCATATCTTTCAAAGGTTGCAAGGCCTTTTCACATGAACTTGACTTTAGTCTGTATAGTGTTTGTACATTTTGCAGTATAAGCCATAGCATATTGTTTTCTTTAGAAATTCGCTGATCTGGACGACCACGTCCGCAACCCTGAGGAGGAATTTGATAAACTGAAAGATGTCATTAACGAAGAGTCTTCTGATGAGAAGCCACCGGAAGCTGAGCAGGCCACACCGGAAGTCAAGAAAAAGAGCGCTACACCCAAGGTATAATAGACAAATCTTATTACTACTCTGTTATGAAAAGAAGAGCCTGGCCAAAAAATGTAGAAATTATTTAAAGTTAAAAATGTATATAAGGTCAAATTCCGTAATACATCTAATTCACTGACCTCCATTATACAAGTACGCTGGACCTATGATACCCACTTTTTTTTGTGCCTATTTGAAGCGGAATCAGCGCCCCCAGTGAGCGGGAAGAGAACTAAATTTGACGTAACTTGCAAATGGCCGCTTAATCGCTTAATAATACTAGTGATGACAACCAATAAGGTTGTCATCACTGGTATTAGTTCCAAATACTCCCACTACTGCTATCAGCGCCAATATGGCGACTTTCGAACGTCATTTTTACGTCAAATCATAGACAAATATATTTGGTTATTGGTCAAATTTAGTTCCTATCCCTCCCATCGGGGGAGCTGATTCCGCTTCAAATAGGCACAAAAAATAGCTGTCATTTCAAAGGGTATCATTAGTCCAGCGTACTTGTATAATGGAGGTCAGTGATCTAATTAAATTATGAAGTACTAAATATGTAAAAAATTGGACACCCACAAACTTATTATTAATTATAATAATTTTTTATAATAGATTTTTAAGGAATTATTCGATACTTAATATTATTGAAAAAAAAATTGAGATGTAATTTGACTACCGCAACTGGCGGCCTAGAAGCTCTACAAGAGTACAAGCAATAGCTTTTTGTGGTAAATCTAGCACATTAAACTGGTTCTTTTTTATTTTAAAAAGATAGAGGTTTTCATCTTAAATAAATTCCTTTACTTCTATGCTCAAATAGTTTAGAAGTTTTAACGATTTTCTTATTAATGAAGTATTGGTCAGATTAGCATGAGAGCCAATGAAAAAAATTTTTTTCAAGAGTTATAGAAATTTTTTTTTGTTGGTTTAAGGTTTACCATTTATGACGTATAAAAAAAAAACTCCTTGCTAGATCTCGTTCAAACCAATTTTCGTTGGTAGTTTTTTTAGTAAAGTACATCATATATATTTTTTAGACTTATCATGTAGAAATTAGAGGGGAGGACACACATTTTACCACTTTGGAAGAGTCTCTCTCGCAAACTATTCAGGTTAGAAAAAATTATATTAGAAACCTCAATATGATTTTTGAAGACCTATCCATAGATACCCCACTCGCATAGATTAGATGAAAAAAATTTTTTTTTATATAAATATAAAAATATTTTAAAAAAACTACTTGCTAGATCTCGTTCAAACCAATTTTCGTTGGTAGTTTTTATAGTAAAGTACATCATAACTATTCAGGTTAGAAAAAAATGATATTAGAAACCTCAATATGATTTTTGAAGACCTATCCATAGATACCCCACACGCATAGGTTAGATAAAAAAAAATTTTTTTTGATTCAGTTGTACCAATGGGGACCCCTAAAATTTTTAATATTTTTTCCATTATTGTATCAAAATCTTAATGCGGTACACAGACTACATCTACTTACCAAATTTCAATAGTATAACTCTTATAGTTTCGGAGAAAAGTGGCTGTGACATACACGGACAGACAGACAGACAGACAGACATGATGAATCTATAAGGGTTCCGTTTTTTGCCATTTGGCTACGGAACCCTTATATTGAAAGCCAATTTGTCAAAAAAATACATATTCCATACATCATAACATTAAAGGATCGGACACCGGTGCTGGGACACATTGTATATACTAGAGCAGATTAGAAAAGGTTCATCTTTACTCATTGTCCACATTGCTAATCTTACTAATCAGCTTAATTTAAGAATTTTGTCAGAAATTACAATAAAATGTGAAAAAAAGAAATAGTTGACAGCAAAGAAATTATGTAAGCTGGTAAAGTATTATTACATGCTGTAAATTTACGTTAATGGTTTTATTAAAGTGAACTCATAAAATATTTAAGGTTATTTAATATTTTCTAACGCTAGTAACTATAGGTCTACCAGAATCTGATGGCAAAAAGTGAGAAAATAAATTGACTCTAACAATACCGGGGTAATTGGAATAAAACATTTTGATCCGTTTTTTTTCTTATAGCGGCTGATTCTGTGTGTTAAACATGCAAATATAAAAATTTATCCAATGATCAAAGATATTTTTTAAAAATCTGTTGTCAAAAATTGCCATCAGATTCTGGTAGACCTATATCTATTTCTATCATTGTCATGGTAACTCTGAATTCTGAAATATTCAGGATATAGAGGTTTTGAGCAAAGTAATCACTAGAGATCGGATTATATGCACGATCAAAGTGCCGAAATATGCATGCAAATGTGCACGAAAAATGTCCGAAATATGCACAAAATATACACAATCAAAAGTCACTTATAAATTTAATTTATTGTTTTTTTTAAGAGTTTTCCGGTAGTGCCGTTAATAAATGCGCCAATATATTCATCATTCCATCAAATCGGACTTTTCATTTCTTACTCAGTACAAATAATTTTCTACCAACATTTTCCGATTGCAATCTTAGTGCCCATGAAAGTTGAAATGAAAGTTACTTTAATAATTTTCTTTCTAATGTTGCCATTAATTACAATATATTGTACCTATCGGGTGTATTGCGGACGTCTCGGGAGTAAATAGGGATGGGATGGGGCCACATATTATTTGAAGTATTTTGATCTATCGTACCTACCTCTATTTCGTGACATCGGTGTGTATTATGATAGCTAGTTTGGAGACTACGAGGGCATAAAACGACTGAAATATGCACTATCAACGAAAAATTGCCAAACTATTCTTTTTGGTTAAATGGACTCTCCTAATGATACCTAAGCCCTAAAAAAATTTTGGCCGGTAGGTTTAGTTGCACCCTGTATATTCGGAACCAGGGCCGGATTTACATTTTTTATGAGTATAGGCACAGAATATATATTAGTAGAACAGAATTCCCACTCGCGAAACCCGTTTAAAGAAATAACGACTCATGCTACGATACTATAAAGTTCAAATTCCGACCGCGCAGTGCTAGGTGCCTAATTATTATATTTACCTACATGTGCGCTCTCTTTCTATCGCGTAAGAGGTACCCTTTCTGACGAAATCAAGATTGTCACCTTTTAGAAAATAAAATAATCTTCTTTTAATTACTAAAGCTACTAATAGCAAATTTTTTTATATTAATAATCAAATTTTAGTAACCCAACCTATATTTTATAATAGTTTTAAATTCGATTATAGTGCAGGAGCTGGTCTGGAATTTTTTTACAACTTAAACATGTAACTTGTGTTTATTTCTGTGTAGTATGTGGTTTGTTTGTAACAAATTGGTTTATTTGATATGTTTTTGTATTTTTTTATCTTTTTTTTGTATTTTAAAGTCTTAAATTACCTTATTGAAATATTTCTTTGACCTTTTTTCAATTGTTCATATATCAGATTAACGATTCTGTCACAGCGGTTAAATCAGTACGCATATAATATCATGCGACGAAAAAATCTTGCGCGTGCGTCACCGCTCGCTTGTGAGTCCCTAGTGATCTGCCCCTTTGAAGGGGTACTTACATTTCGATACCTACACGCGCGAGTGGGACAGGCCTGGTATAGGCCAGTTTAATTTTGCCGCTCCTATGTACGAACTCTGCCGTTATCCTAGGACGCTGCCGCCCTCCCTAGGACGCCATAGGACGCTGCCGCCTATAGCCCATGGCTTATACTGCCTATACATAAATCCAGAGCAGTTCGGAACTCTCTGAAGCATTATTATTTTGTTTTGTTACCTTGTATAAGTCTGAGGTTTTATATATACCCAATGCATACTCTTGTCGATTTGGTAACATTTTCCTATGATTTTTTTTTATTTTAATGATGAAGTTATCACATATTTCATTGCTGTTGACTCTGTAAAATTGTTATGATGGGCTACCATTAGCAGTGTCAGATTATTATATTCACAAAAAATCATTTAGTGCGACTATCTGCATGCTCAATGTTCATTCCATTTCTCAAGATCGAATTTTTATCATTCATCAATATTTATAGATACGTTTGGGCATTTCAAAGGTGAAATCTGTGAAACGGTCCTCCTCGGCTGGGCTAAAGTCTGCTCCACGCAAGAAGGTGAAGACTATTTCTAGATCCTTCACTGATACTGACATGGAACATGAGAAGCCTTCCATGTTGAACCATTCCTTCTCCAAGAAGTCTAGTTTGCTGCAACGCCCCTCCAACATCATGGGACCTGTAAGTATAAAATATAATTTACTAGCTGACCCGGCAAATGTTGTTTTGCCATATAAATTATTTCTAGTATCAATATAAAAAGTAGAGAAGTAGAACCTATTCTCAGGCCTAACGAATGTACATACAAAATTTCATTAAAATCGGTTGAGCCGTTTTGGAGGCGTTCCCCACAAACACTGTGACACGAGGATTTTACCCCCTTAGAAATAAAATCATCACTATAAATGCTCTATACAGACTTTATCTATATATTAATATGCGAGCGAAAAACTTTGGATCCCTTTTGACGAAAAATGCGGAAACGTAGGTGATTGAAATTTTGCACAGTTATAGTTTATATGGTGAAGGAGTACATCGAGCTAATATTATTTTGAAATTTTGCTTTTATCATACATTTTTTTAACAAATAAAACATTACACACACTACAACACACACACTAGGAGATTTTGATTGACAAGCCTATACACACGAATTGTACTCTTATATTTATGGTTGAAGTCTGTTGTTAAATTAAAAATAGATTTAGTTTTTTTTTACTGAATCTTAAATACTGTTAGACAATTATTACACGGCCAGTCTGTCATCATTTGACGTTATTAATCTGAGACTGTCGCAGGAATTATGTCTAAAAAATAATAAAGTCAATATTTTGAAAATAGAATATCAATAGGAAAGCGTTGAAATTTGAAACTCATAATTTAATTTTTTATTTGAGGTCGAATTTCGACCATTGGGCGATCTCTAGTAATTATTTTTATGAATTGCATAAAAATAATTACTAGAGATCGTCCAATGGTCTTGTTTCTGATGGAACTTTTGTAGCTTAACAGACAAGTACATATTATAATAAATATTGTCTCACAACAAATTTTAACATGAGCTCTATCTATACTAATATTATAAAGCGGAAGAGTTTGTTTGAACGCGCTAATCTCAGGAACTACTGGTCCGATTTGAAAAATTCTTTCAGTGCTAGATAGCTCATTTATCGAGAAAGGCTATAGGTTATATTTTGCCACCTTTAGTGAGCATATCGGCTAGGGTTGAGAATTGGACAATATCTACTTTTTATATTGATAAGTGCATTTGTTGAATAAATAATAGTAAATTATTACAACTCGAGACTGACGGCGACCATTGTTTGTGTGACGAGATAGCGATGGACGTTGCCATGGTGACATACTTATTTAGCCACTACAATAAAATAATAATATGGGCGAAAATCGAAATACTTTATACGGCAAAACTACGTTTGCCGGGACAGCTAGTCTTATATATAAAATTCTCGTGTCACAATGTTAGTTACCGTACTCCTCCGAAACGGCTTTACTGATTTTTACCAAATTATATATGCATATTCAGTAGGTCTGAGACTCGGCTACTGGCCACTTTTTATATTGATAAGTGCATTTGTTGAATAAATAATAGTAAATTGTTACAACTCTGGACTGACGGCGACCATTGTGCGATGGGATAGCGATGGACGTTGCCATGGTGACTTCCTTTTTTAGTCACTTCAATAAAATAATATGGGCGAAATACATAATTATGGCAAAACAACGTTTGCTGGGACAGCTAATAATCTATATAAATGTATTCAGTCAATCCTGAGATAACTTCATAATTAGGCTGACAGAGTAGAGAAATAATTAAATCTTAGCAGAGTCAAAAGAGAACTATTTTGAGATAAATAAACTAGATGACGCCCCCAACTCCGTTGCGCCAAAAATCGTTTATCGAACCGTACATTTTTCCAGAATAAAAAGTAGCCTATGTCCATTCCCGGGACTCAATCAGTTCAGCAGTTTGGGTTTGAAGAGGTAACAGACAGACAGACAGATACACTTTCGCATCTATAATATTACTAGATGTACCACGCGGCTGCGCCCGCGTAAATTAGGAATTCCACAGACAAAATATTAGCCCACAAAAAATAGCCTATGATCCTTCACGTGGTCTATTTATTATCTGTGCCAAATAACATAAAAATTGCTCCAGTAGTTTGTGAGATAAGCCCTTTCAAATAATTTTTTCATTTCAATTAATTTTCCTCTGTTTCTTCGCTTCTATTAGTCTTAGCGTGATATCTATCTATACTTAATATTATAAAGCGGAAGAGTTTGTTTGTTTGTTTGAACGCGCTAATCTCAGGAACTACTGGTCCGATTTGAAAAATTCTTTCAGTGTTAAATAGCCCATTTATCGAGGAAGGCTATAGGCTATATTTGATTATACTAAGACTAATAGGAGCGAAGAAATAGAGGAAAATGTGGAAAAAACGGGGGGAAATTATTTGAAAGGGCTTATTTGAACGCGCTAATCTCAGGAACTGCTGATCCAATTTGAAAAATTCTTTCAGTGTTAGATAGTCCATTTATCGAGGAAGGCTATAGGATTTATTTTATCACCTAATAGAAGCGAAGCGAATTTTTTTTTTTTTTTTTTTTTTTTTTGAAATATGGGGGCAAACGAGCAAACAGGTCACCTGATGGAAAGCAACTTCCGTCGCCCATAGACACTCGCAGCATCAGAAGAACTGCAGGTGCGTTGCCGGCCTTTTAAGAGGGAATAGGGTAATAGGGGAGGGTAGGGATGGGAAGAGAAGGGAATAGGGGAGGGAAGGGAAGGGAATAGGGTAGGGGATTGGGCCTCCGGTAAACTCACTCACTCGGCGAAACACAGCGCAAGCGCTGTTTCACGCCGGTTTTCTGTGAGAACGTGGTATTTCTCCGAAATCGAGCCGGCCCATTCGTGCCGAAGCATGGCTCTCCCACGTGTAAAATAATAGAGGAAAATGTGGTAAAAACGGGGGAAATTATTTGAAAGGGCTTATCTGACGAACTACTGGAGCAATTTTTCTGTTATTTGGCACAGATAAGAAGTAGACCACGTGAAAGATCATAGGCTATTTTTTGTGGACTAATTTGTCTGTGAAATATCTAATTTTTGCGGGCGAAGCCGCGCGGAACGTCTAGTTATGTATACTTATAGCCTATAGCCTTCCTCAATAAATGGGCTATCTAACACTGAAATAATTTTTCAAATCGGACCAGTAGTTCCTGAGATTAGCGCGTTCAAACAAACAAACAAACAAACAAACTCTTCAGCTTAATAATATTAGTATAGATAAGTAATAAGTATGGAAGTATGGATTATAATCTATACTAATATTATAAAGCTAAAGAGTTTGTTAGTTAGTTTGTTTGTTTGTTTGTTTGTTTGAACGCGCTAATCTCAGGAACTACTGGTCCGATTTGAAAAATTCTTTCAGTGTTAGATTCCATTTATCGAGGAAGGCTATAGGCTATATTTTATCACGCTGTGACTAATAGGAGCGAATAAATAGAGGAAAATGTGGATAAAACGGGGGAAAATTATTTGAAAGGGCTTATTTCACGAACTACTGGAGCAATTTTTATGTTATTTGGCTCAGATATAGAGTAGACTACGTGAAGGGACATAAGTTATTTTTTGAGGGAAAATGTACGGTTTCCGTAAAATTCCTAATTTACGCGGGCGAAGCCGCGCGGAACATCTAGTATTATATAAGACTTTAGATATTGTCAATATATAGTACGGATATTTAGATACAACGTCCATATTTTAGGAAACCGCCGCTCTGGACTTGGAGAATGTTTCGGAAACTTTGCTCGAGAAGAACATAAAGGCTAGCCAAATGAAGTTCGGTTTCCTAGGGCTGGGCATCATGGGCTGTGGCATCGTTAAGAATCTTCTCAACTCCGGCCACAAAGTGCTCATCTGGAACCGTACAGCTGCAAAGGTAAGTGGAATTGGATAGATGAATGTTTATGTGAATTATGGATTAGAAAAACAATATTAAAAACAGCAGAAACAAAGGTGATAAAATGGGATGTTTCCAATATAATTAGAACATAGTTTACTATGTTGTGTAGTAGTAGAACATACAATATAATTGGTACATACTATGTTCTTGTACTCTATCTTAGCTGTGTTTCGTACGGTGATGGCATGTTTTTCCAAGATATTTGTATAATGTGCAGTCAAAGACACAAAAATCGGCCAAGTGCGAGTCGAACTCGCGCACGAAGGGTTCCGTACCGTTATAGAGCAAAAATAGGACAAAAATTTTGTTTTTTGTATGGGAGCCCCCCTTAAAATTCAATTTAATTTTTATAATTAACTATTAAAGTACACATATAATTAAAAATTTTGTGAAATTTTCAAGTGCCTATCTGTTGTCATTATTGATATAAAGCAAAGGGCAAAAAAATCCCGTTTGTTGGATGGGAGCCCCCGTTAAATATAATTTTTATTTTGTTTTTAGTATTTGTTGTTATTAGCGGCAACACAATCTGTGAAAATTTCAGAAGTTAGCTATAGCGGTTCTTGAGATACAGCCTGGAGACAGACAGAAAGACAGACAGACAGACGGACAGACAACGAAGTCTCAGTAATAGGGTCCCGTTTTTACCCTTTGGGTACGGAACCCTAAAATCTGGGCAGTTCTGGAAATAATAAATAACCGACTTAAAAAAATGAATCATCTCCTTTTTACGGTTCCGTAGTCAACAAGGAACCCTTTTAGTTTCCGTCTGTTTGAAGTCGCTTAAAACAGCATACCTTTCAACCTTATTACTTGGTGATGACTTTCAAAAGTGGACTGTGCATAATTTGAATAATAATTTTTGGGCGACCATAGTGTCCAATACAGAAAAGATCCTTCGTGAAACCTTTATCTGAATTCAGTATTTTTAATACAATATTAGATCAGCTTTAATCCAGACGTTTACAAACAGCAAAATAGTATTCTTATAATATAGTGAGTGTGGCAAAGTGCGCCTACCCGGCGAGTGTGCCATATAGCTATAATTCCATACTGCCGATTGGAGATTTCCAATCAGCAGTATGGAATTATAGCTATATGGCGCACTTGCCCGGTAGGCGCGCTTTGCCACACTCACTATACTTCAAACGACTGATCAAATTAGAACGCGTTTGTTAGACATTAAATGAGGATACCATTTTGTAGTTTTATTGTAAAAATGTAATAGGGAATAATATTGCGCAAAGGTTGGAACTTGGAGCAGAGCGCGCTATTAGCACATACAGTAAAAAATCCAACCAAAATTCGACATGCACACGTCATATCAGAGTATGTATTGACAGAAACTTTGTCATTAACGCCGAACAAAACTTTTTGTTTACTGTCTATGCTGGTGCTGCCTCTAGCATGAAGATATTGCAGTAATACATATATTCTATTGTAGCTAAATAGGATGTCTTCCTTGCTAAAATATTAGCGCGCGTTCAGACGTGCGCGATTTTTGCGCGTTTTCTGCGCGGGCGGATTCAGCGTGCGTCGTTTTTTCCCAAACGCTATAGCAATTTGAGGTTCTATTCTAAATTACATAAAGCTTATTTTCATACATTTCCACAAACCGCGTACGCGCAGTAAACGCGCATGTCTGAACACGCCCTTAGTGATTGCTTTTTCGTGAGCCATATGCATTATTATATAAGATAGTTCAAAATTTCTGCGCACTTATACTTCCTAAAATAATAGCTTATTTACATAAAAAAATAATAATTTAAAAATAATATTTTTCACCAGTATTCACCCAAGTAAAATAAAAAGTGTTAAATGCTATTTCTTTTTGAGAGGAAACCGAGGAACAAATCTACTACTAAAAGTCTTTACTTTTTGTCTATTAAACCACATCTGATTTAGAAAGGCGTTAATTTGAAATTAAAAGTAAAAGCTTAGACTTTATAGAGCAAAAAATTGTCAATGGTATTTTTCCTCTCAACTTCGTTTAATAAATGAAAAAGCTAGCTATAGGCATAAAATATAATAATATGTTAGGATGTCATAGTATTATACTACCTATCATATTGTATTTACTATAATATTTAAAATAAATTCTTCTAATAGTTTTCGGTGTTTTATTTTACAGAATAATTAAGTTCATTTATTTTACTACATGGTAAAGATTAATCGTAACAGGGTAGCATTATTATTTTAAGCCAAGCATATTTTACTTTCGTAGAATCGCTGTTTGCATTTAAATATTATTAAAAAGTAACTTATTTTGTATGTAGAGGCGACAATAAGTTAAATATGAAAAATAAAACCAACAGAATACGTTGAAAAATAATTTATTTATTCTTCATAATTTTCTATTTAGGTTTGTTTATAATATTTAGAAAATTGTCAACAATATTTGTATATATTAAGAAAAGTTATACAATAATAATTATTAATCATTGCTGGTTTTGTAGTATTTGGCATATCACTGCAAGAGTCATCTGATCAATGTATACAAAATAGAAAATAAAATGATTTATAAACATATACCACATATAAAGTCACCAGGGGATAGTTAGTGTTATTTACCTACGATCGTGGAGACATGATGTAATATGCTTACTTATACGATATACCAATGTACGTTAACCTCGCAATAATTACAACAAGTAACAATTTCCTCGCCACATTTAACTTCATTTTTGAACATATGAAATGCATTATGCTCTACTCTACTAGTTTACTCTAAAGTACCATCAAAATTTTGAAATGATTCAAATAAACCATTGATGTATTTACATGATTTTAAACACTCACGAATTACTTTAATTAACATTTTGTTCACTAAGAGAACGCGACCCGCTCTTCACTTAACACTACATGAAATGAAATTCGCTCTAAAAGTACGTTATTCAAATCTAATCTATCACAGCTTACTTAGAAGTACAAGCATTACTCATCACCCAGAGTCCCACGATGTGCATCAGCTGCCCTCACTATTAGGATAGAGTAGGATAACCAGATACGATATTTATTGAAAATAATTTAATTTTACTATACAACATCGCTCGCTCTGACAATGGACCGATTTATTAAACACGAATAATCTGGCATTCCCGGGCAAGATAAGTCATACATAAGATGGCGATTTGCTATAATCACAGAGTTGTATGTCTTGAGAACACTGACCTGACTGGGACTTCAACGCGTAGATTTTAAACACACGCGTGAGAAGCCTATACTACAAGGGCGTGTTCTCGCACAGTTTCGCACACTCGCCGCACACCAGCTGACCGGCTGCGTGCCGCACCTGACACTCCGGCTTGGTGAATTCCACGGCCAGCAGCACCCGCGACTGCTCCTTCCCGGGCTCCTCCAGCACGCCGAGTTCCGGTGAACTCAAACTCGCAGCCATGGTCTTTCGTTTCCTGTCCTCTCTGAATACGTCGTGATGACCCAGCAGCGGCTCGCTGGAGGGCTTGGCGTCGTCCGTGTACTTTTGTTTCGAGGTGTGCGCGGAGCTTCTGGAGGGGGTCTGGATGCCGGAGGTGGACTCGGTCGGCGGGGGCGCCGGGAGGGGCTTGATCATCGCGAGCAGGCGGGGCGGCGCGGGCGGCGCCCTTTCTATCATGTTGATGTGGATCCCCTCCGGTATCGACATGGAGTTTTTACGAGAGTTGACAGATCTCTCCGTCGGCGTGTAGTACACGGACACCCTGCTCTCGTCGTCTAATATCGGGCTCGGCAGTTTGGCTAGCTTTTCGATTTTAGTTTTCAGGTACATGTCGATGACCTCCACGTCGGGATCGAAAGCCATGGAGTCGCTCCTTCCGCAGGATCCGCTGCGACAATTCTCGAAGTAGAAGCTCGGCAAATTTTCTAACACCTTGTTCAGAGTCTGCTGCTGGTACTTGTAAGATTCCCGAAGTCGCAGTATTTGATGCGCGCTGAATTTTCTGATCTTGTTTCGTTGGAAAACGTAATTTTCCCGAACCCAATTTAGCTGGCACGTGGAGTACTCGCGGACGCGTTTCACCTGTACAAACAATCGTCTCTATTAAACTGAGTATGTTGTATACTTTACCAGATATTTTTTATACCTTTTAACTACTATACTTATATTTTTTTCTGCGTTAGAATATGATATTTTCTAAAATAGATAAGTTTTTAAAGTACCTGGTCATAATACTGATCTTTCATGGCGGTCAAATGATTCGTTCCTATATCTCTTATGTTGCGCAAGTGAGTAGCTTGTGATGAGTAGCTGCTCTGTATCCACTCCATTTGCTGCGTGCAATTCTCTTTTATTCGATGAACCTAAAAACATAACCATAAACATGAGTAAAACACTTTACACATATATTATGCTATTACCTAGGGTAATTCAATCACTTACTTGAACTGCATAGTTTTCTCGTAATTTCTCTAATTGCTGTTGTTTGTATTGTTCGATGTTATCTAACATACTGTATATTTGGCGCGTTCGGGGCGCATCGCGATTGACGCATGTACAACAACTACAACAAGTTTCCAAAAGACGAAACCTGAAAAAATACACGAGTTAGTAAAAGCCTTTAAAATTATGTAAATTATTAATTATACGAAATATGAGTCTGTTTCTTACCTGTAAAATATGTACCGCAATGCTTGCACTGCTAATGTTAGACCAAGAAAACCAATCGCACAAAGCGCGCCAAACAGCAAACTGTACATCTTGATTTCAAACATGGTCATGGGATCTATGTTGAGAACTACCTCCACGGTAGCGTTAGCAGTAGGATTCGATGCAAAACATATGTACGTCCCACAGTCTTCCCTGTGGATATCGGTAACTATTAAAGAACCATCGTCGCGAATTTTCACCCTCGAATTGGCGTAATCGATGGCACGATAATACTGGTCGTGGGCGATGCCGTGCTTGTGGAATATGTCAGGCTCGGGGTCGTTGGGGTTCCAATGATAGACATCGCGCGTAGGCGTTACCCAAGTGATGGAAGGTGCTGGGTTACCTTCGAATTTGCATTGCAAGAGAGCATCCGTTTGTAGTCGGTGTAATGATAATGGGCTGCTGTATACGAGATTAGGTGGCTTGCAGTTTGTATTGTTTAAAATTGCTAGCATGTCATTTGGGTAGGCCATTATGCAGCTCAGATCAGTTTTCACTATATCTTTCCTTTTCTCGATCCAGTTTCCGAACCACGCCATTCTGCAATCGCAAGCCCATCGATTTCCGTGTATTCGTAGCTCCTCTAATTGAGTTAGCATATTCAGTGATAGCGGCAAATACGTAAGCGCATTCGAGCTTATATCTAAATGAGTTATGGTCGGAACGTCTTGAAAAACAAATGGCTCTATTTCTTTTAACCACTCGTTACTTCTAATAAAGAGTTGCTTCAAATTCTTTAAGCCTTTAAAGTTAGTATTTTGTATTACTGCTATGTCTGTGTGATCGAGGTAGATAGTTTCTAAATATTCGTTATATTGGAAGAGCAGCGAGGGCATAACTTTCAGTCTATTCCCACCCATATTCAGCCATTTTAATTTACTGAGATTTTTAAGAGCATCTTGTGATATGTTCAGAAAATTATTGTAACTTAAATTAAGTTCTCTTAACTCTTCTAGGTTATCAAATATAGATTTAGGTATATTGTCTAGTTTGTTGCTAGATATATCCAAAACTTCCAATTCCTTCAAGTTGACTAGAGCATTAGATGTAATTTTGACTAGGCTATTATTATTTAGGAACAGTTTTTTCAGTTGGCGATTTGGTTGAAAATAGTAATCTAAGAATGTCGCTAGTTTATTGTATGATATATCCAAATGCTGCAAACTCGTCATCTGTCCGAAGACCTGGAATGGTATCGCTTGCAGATTGTTGTATGAAATATCTAGATATTCCACGTTTACCAAATCTGCGAATGTAAACCTAGGTAAATCTTCGATTTTATTTCTCGAGATATTTATATGTTTTAAATCAATCAGTCTCGCAAACAGCCCATGTTCAGTCCTCTGTATTTCGTTTCTGCTCAGATCGATGTATTTAAGATTGTTTAGCCCGTCAAATGCATTTTCTATGGTAGTAATATTGGAGTCTATCCAAACGATTTCTTCCAGCTCAACTCCATACTTGTTGAGGGTTGATTTTGTGAGCTTGTCACCGGGAACTGGGGTGTTGGAGCATCTTAAACTTGTCCGCGTGCAAACGCAAGTAGAGGGACATTCTTCTGCACGAACCACTGCTGTGCAAATTATTGCCAGCGTCAATATTTTGTGCAGCCACTGCATTATTTGACTACACTCATAGTCTCATTGACTGAAACAAAAAACACCATTATATATCTAATAAGTTCAAAACTAACAGTACTGGCAAAACTAAAAATTGTATGTGGTGTATGAAAGCTTTTGTTAACACTTATAAATGTTTTTAAAACTAACATAGTATGTACCTGCAATATAAGTACATAATATATTGAATAAAATAAAATGTTTGAATAACTTTTATTTGTAAGAAAACATTTTATTCTTCTATCGTGTTATTGTAAATGTGCCTATTTAGAATTTAAGTTTGAGTTATGATAGTGTCTTACATGCGTTTTATTGGTGTCGCCTAAAAGTGACAAAAATGTTAAAGTAAAAATATTCAACACTTCAATGATAGGCAATGAATTAAAAAAATATAATTTTCAAATATTTTGCTGTCTTCCTACAGTATTAAACTAAAGAGTATGTTGTGTAAAAACTATATTTTACCATTAAAGGTATGTTTGTTCACTGAAAAAGATATGATTTGTCCTGAATATTAAACATATATTCTGTAATTACCACAAAATCATTATTATTATTTTGTCATTTAGAAGCACTCGAACTCAAAAAAAAAAAAATATTTAAGCATGAAAACAAAATATTTTTTACAATTACATTTTTAATTTTTAGTGCAAAATTTTATTTCAGTTTAAAAATGATTTACTCTTTCTTTATCTAAAATATGGGTAAGTTCCAAGATATATTATAATACAAAAACTTTTTACCTGTTCCTTATGGATTATGGGTACCTTTGAGTTCTAAGAACCTACAACTAAAATAACTGTTCATAACATTTTCAATAATAATTATTGTTGCTTCTTTAAATATTTTCCTAATCATTCGTAAATTTTAAATTAAATCATGAACACAAAGAAGCACTTCAATTTATTTTCCGTACCTAATGTGTGAATAATAATGAAGCTAAGTTCACATCAACATTCTAAGGAAAAACAATCACTTTATGTTTTACAGTATAAAAATAGATTTCTTGTACAACCAATTAAAATCATTATTTCAATAATGATTTTAATTGGTTGTATTGTGCATATTTAACACAAAGTAACATATTTTGTATAATAAATAATGGTGTAAAACTTTTCCATGTTACTTTTAGTCTGAACGTCTTTTGGTTCGGAGATATTGTGTTAAGTGACCTAAATAAATTTCACTAAAACAATGCCTTCAAAATCTTGCAAGAATCACTACCTAGAGCTCACCTTTACAGGTTGTCGAATATGGCTAATATTCGACAATGTATTTTTTCAAAATATTTCATTCATGTGCACCAACTTTTTACATTGAATTACACGATATTTTACCTAATTTGCGTCCATATCTCATTCCAACTTGCATAATTCAAGTTATTTCGTGATGATAACAGATGTGAATACGCCAGACATACTTGTGTTCTTACACAGTTACACGTCACATTCTACACATCACGCACGCAAATTCTTATTTACTACATCCACTGATAACGTTCGATGGCACTAAAATATATCTTTGGAACTAATCATAAAATTTTCACACTAAAAACGTCGAAGCTCTCGCGAAATATAAAACAGTGTCACTACGTTGAAGTCGACCACTAGAAAGAAATAAATGGCGGCGCTACGAGCTGCGCGGTTTGCTGTCCTTATTTTCCCTGTCGGGTTTTGTATCGCGCTATCTCGCTCCGTCTTTAATCCGTCAGCTGTAAGCGGCGATCGTTGTCGACCAATGTCGAATGTAGGCGAAAGTGCTTAACCCTCCGCGCGCCGCGCATCGTTGGGAATTTTCTTGTCATTACTTTTCAAATAGCTTGAGATCTGAGAAAACAGTAATATGTAAAAAATTGGCCAAGTGCGAGTCGGATTATAGAGCAAAATTAGGCCAAAAAATGTGTTTTTTGTATGGGAGCCCCCCTTTATTTTATTTTAAAATTATTATTAAATATTAAAGTACAAATATAAGTAAGGACTTTGTGAAAAATTCAAGTACCTACATGTTGCCATTATTGATATAGAGCAAAAAAGGCCAAAAAAATCACGTTTGTTGTATGAGAGCCCCCCTTAAATATTATTTTATTTTATTTGTTGTTATAGCGGCAACAGATATACATAATCTGTGAAAATTTCAACTCTCTAGCTATTACCGTTCTTGAGTTACAGCCTGGAGACAGACAGACGCACAGACGGACAGACAACAAAGTCTTAGTAATATGGTCCCGTTTTTACCCTTTGGGTACGGAACCCTAAAAAGGGTTTTTAATAATTTATTTCAATTGTATATTTAATATACTTAAGCTTATATTTTTATCTAAATTAACACTATGCGATTTCATTTGCGTTTATGTATAAACTAGCTTTTGCCCGCGGCTTCGCTCGCGTGAAATTCGGAAATCGCCTAAGCCTCTTTTGGGATCATAATGTTTTCCTAAGACCAAAAGTAGCCTATGTTACTTTCCATCCTTTCAACTAAGTCTATGCCAAAAATCAAGTCAATTGGTTGCTTCGTTTGGGCGTGAAGGAAGGACAAACAAACAAACTAACAGATAAACAAACAAACAAACACAAGGTTGGAAGAAGACAAATATATCTACGAAAACCGCATTCAAATCAGATCAGTAGTTTTCGTGTTAAAGAAAAAAGTTTGATATAAAATCTGACCCCTTCTTTGGTCCCCTTACGGCCGTTCCCAATATTTGATCTATATCTGGTTTTGCCCTACTAGAGATAGGAATAGCTCTCATTAGACATTAGAGACATATATTTTATGTCAATTCAATGTTAGCTGCGATCGGTCGTATGTCAAACCAGAGATAGATTGAATATTGGGAACGGCCGTTAGAGGGGTGGGGGAAAAAAAAATTATACATTTTTGGCTTCTATAGCGATGTAGTGACACCCCCCCGCTTATTATTTTTTGAATATCTTTAATGTACAGAATTTTCATTTCTATAGTTTTATTATAATTATGTATAGATGAAGGAATTAATTTTGGTTTCAACATTTGGTAGTAAAATTCATTTTCAGAATATCTATTGCAATGGTTAGTTACAAGAGAAAAAAAGATTGGCAATAGGGCAAGATCGTAGAAAGTATAGTTTATAAATAGGTAGATAATTCTTGCAGATAGAAACAGCGCTAAGCATTACTTTAACTGCGTTTTTGTGGTTCCAGACCCAAAAGATAAAATCGGAACCTTACTACTGAGATTTCGTTGTCTGTCCGTTAGCAATTCTCGTGAATAGAGATAGCTGGGCACTTGTAATTTTACTTCTAGTCGACGTGTTTCTTTAGCATATTTTTCTATGACGTGATTTAGCCATATCGTCTCGTATGTTAGTTTAGGGTTGCGTAATCTCCGTCTACCGGTAGCCGCAGTCCGCAACGGACAAAGTCCTTCAAGATCCAACCTTCGTACTATGTTACTTAGATAGTCGTTAGATATTTAACAGGGGGATTTCACTTATTTAGAATTTAGCTGCTAGAATCTAGCACCAAAATTTAAGAATGCACCTGACCCTCACTTGACTACATACTTAAACCTAGATCTCAAAATCTAAGGTCTAGAAAACTGATTGACTGAACTGATTTTTTACACAAGTAACTTCAGTTCATGAAGATTAAATGCTCAAGACAAAAACACGATTACTTACTGAAAAAATGCTCGATAGTTTTTTTTTTACAAAAAACCGTGTCTTCAAAAAAATCTAATGTTGTCTAAAATACATAAGAATGCATAGTATTCAACGAGCATGAGGCACTCGGTTTACAATGCTGCATTGCTCTGTCGTATTTTTATTATTATATTATGAGGCAGGAGAGGCCTGTCGCGACTCGCGACAGCTGGCCGTCTGACCGGCTTTTGGTTATAAATACATTGCACGTGAATTTTTACCGCGCTTCGTGATCACGTGTCCGCTGATAGCACTTGCACTGTATCGAAAAGATAATATAAAAGTATAAAGGTAAATAAACGTTGTCCAGGCCCCGTCCAATGCCTCATGCATTGCCAACGAATCTAGATTGGGAGTTGGCTAAATATTGGTATGCTCAAACAGCTCAATACATTGAAAGGGCTCGTGCAAAATTCGAGAATTAACCGCAAGCAAATGTTAGGTCATCTTTTTCGCTTCCCTGGTCGATCGATTAGCTAGAAAGAGAGGACGTTGTACGTAGCGCGAAGTACGTAGGTTCTACGTAGATAGGTACGCGTTTGATCTTGAACTTGTGTCTGTAGGGTTTCACCTACAATCTTGTTTTCAATGAGCTGGGAAGACTTAGAAGCTAGGCACATAATACCTCTACTTCTAGTACAATGTGTAACTAGGCAGAGTAGATACATTAGAGAGTAAAATATTAAGGTACTGGGCCTGTTGTTTGGAGCAAAATGATAACGTTGTGCTTAGAAGACAACATAGTTGGGATATTCATTTTGTTGCTTACTGATCAAGACATAATAAATAATAATCTTATGTAATAATAGTATGTTGTATGATATTTTACTTCATAAATAAGCACATAATAATATATCATGCTTTCCTTAACGAGTAGGTTAAATGTGGTTTCTAATAATAGAGAATACAGACATTAGACATATTTTCCTTGTTATAATAATGTTTAGTCAAGACTCAAGAGTGATTACTGCAATAAACGTCGTACCCGATACGATATAGAATGTAGAATGTGTTTCAATTTATCATTTGTTGTAATAGGTAATTCTACAATTCTACTCTAGTTGTTATCTATACTTCTATACTAATATTATAAAGCGGAAGAGTTTGTTAGTTTGTTTGTTTGTTTGTTTGTTTGTTTGTTTGTTTGTTTGTTTGTTTGTTTGTTTGTTTGTTTGTTTGTTTGTTTGTTTGTTTGTTTGTTTGTTTGAACGCGCTAATCTCAGGAACCACTGGTCCGATTTGAAAAATTCTTTCAGTGTTAGATAGTCCATTTATCGAGGAAGGCTATAGGCTATATTTTATCACGCTAAGACTAATAGGAGCGAAGAAATTGAGGAAAATGTGGAAAAAACGGGGGGAAATTATTTGAAAAGACTTATTTGAACGCGCTAATCTCAGGACCTACTGGTCCGATTTCAAAAATTCTTTCAGTGTTAGATAGTCCATTTATCGAGGAAGGCTATAGGCTATATTTTATTACGCTAAGACTAATAGGAGCGAAGAAATTGAGGAAAATGTGGAAAAAACGGGGGGAAATTATTTGAAAAGACTTATTTGAACGCGCTAATCTCAGGAACTACTGGTCCGATTTGAAAAATTCTTTCAGTGTTAGATAGCCCATTTATCGAGGAAGGCTATATAGGCTATATTTTATCACGCTAAGACTAATAGGAGCGAAGAAATAGAAAAAAATGTGGAAAAAACGGGGGAAATTATTTGAAAGGGCTTATCTCACGAACTACTAGAGCAATTTTTCTGTTATTTTGGTCAGATAAGAAGTAGACCTCGTGAAGGATCATAGGCTATTTTTTGTAGACTAATTTGTCTGTGAAATATCTTATTTACGCGGGCGAAGCCGCGCGGAACGTCTAGTCATAATATAACATCCAAATGCTTTGGATTAACAATACATTTTATGCTCTTGATCTGATGCTGCTTTATAGTTAGTTTGTCTGTTGTCATCAAATCATTGTGATATAATCTATGACCCCCCATAAGAAGTAAGAACATCTTTAAAGCCTTATTAAAATCTGCTAGAGCCGTTAGAGGTACATAGTAGTTAAAAGCTAGATAAATAATACATTTCGTGTCTGAGCGCAATTAATATTAGAATGTCCTATTTACATTGCAATAACGGAATGAATAATTTAATGTTCTTCAAGTTCGGAGGATATATAACTGTCCAATCGTTTGATGTCTTCTAGGCCATCACTCACGAATAAAATCACCTATTAGTGTATTACATAGTAATTATCATAATACTAAAAGTAACTCAGTCGAGTTTTTCCATTTATTTATCAGTGTCTAACCAATTAAATTAAGTAATGAGTTTTAAATATCCACCTATGTAGTTGTATCGTAAAAATATATTCGTTGTTGTTGTTTTTTTCTTATTTAGCTAGAGGCTAAATTAGCTTTATTACCTTTGTTTTGTATTTGAAAGACGTCGATTACTATTATAAACATGTATGCGACAATAGTAGGACTGTAGGAATATGCATACCTAAATGTAGGTCAATAAAAACTGCTAGTCATGATTTCACAATTAAAATATAATATCATATTTATTAGCTCGAAATGTAAATAAATATTAGATAATATTACTTATGGGTCATTCCGCTAGAAACGGCCCTCAACAAGAATTTTTTAATTGAAATATACGTAAGAAGATGTGTATTTACTAAAAAAACATTTTATCGGTAAAAAATGGAATTTGAATAATTTAGAGCGTTTTTAAATAATATCATCTAAGGGAAGGGACGCGATGTTTTTCCCATATTTTTAAATAAAAATAACATATATTCTAAAATTTTATTCAGTTTTATTATGATAATGGGCTGCTGTATACGAGATTAGGTGGCTTGCAGTCTGTATTGTTTAAAATTGCTAGCATGTCATTTGGGTAGGCCAGTCTGCAGGTCAGATCAGTTTTCACTATATCTTTCCTTTTCTCGATCCAGTTTCCGAACCACGCCATTCTGCAATCGCAAGCCCAAGGATTTCCGTGTATTCGTAGCTCCTCTAATTGAGTTAGCATATTCAGTGATAGCGGCAAATACGTAAGCGCATTCGAGCTTATATCTAAATGAGTTATGGTCGGAACGTCTTGAAAAACAAATGGCTCTATTTCTTCTAACCACTCGTTACTTCTAATAAAGAGTTGCTTCAAATTCTTTAAGCCTTTAAAGTTAGTATTTTGTATTACTGCTATGTCTGTGTGATCGAGGTAGATAGTTTCTAAATATTCGTTATATTGGAAGAGCAGCGAGGGCATAACTTTCAGTCTATTCCCACCCATATTCAGCCATTTTAATTTACTGAGATTTTTAAGAGCATCTTGTGATATGTTCAGAAAATTGTTGTAACTTAAATTAAGTTCTCTTAACTCTTCTAGGTTATCAAATATAGATTTAGGTATATTGTCTAGTTTGTTGCTAGATATATCCAAAACTTCCAATTCCTTCAAGTTGACTAGAGCATTAGATGTAATTTTGACTAGGCTATTATTATTTAGGAACAGTTTTTTCAGTTGGCGATTTGGTTGAAAATAGTAATCTAAGAATGTCGCTAGTTTATTGTATGATATATCCAAATGCTGCAAACTCGTCATCTGTCCGAAGACCTGGAATGGTATCGCTTGCAGATTGTTGTATGAAATATCTAGATATTCCACGTTTACCAAATCTGCGAATGTAAACCTAGGTAAATCTTCGATTTTATTTCTCGAGATATTTATATATTTTAAATCAGTCAGTCTCGCAAACAGCCCATGCTCAGTCCTCTGTATTTCGTTTCTGCTCAGATCGATGTATTTAAGATTGTTTAGCCCGTCAAATGCATTTTCTATGGTAGTAATATTGGAGTCTATCCAAACGATTTCTTCCAGCTCAACTCCATACTTGTTGAGGGTTGATTTTGTGAGCTTGTCACCGGGAACTGGGGTGTTGGAGCATCTTAAACTTGTCCGCGTGCAAACGCAAGTAGAGGGACATTCTTCTGCACGAACCACTGCTGTGCAAATTATTGCCAGCGTCAATATTTTGTGCAGCCACTGCATTATTTGACTACACTCATAGTCTCATTGACTGAAACAAAAAACACCATTATATATCTAATAAGTTCAAAACTAACAGTACTGGCAAAACTAAAAATTGTATGTGGTGTATGAAAGCTTTTGTTAACACTTATAAATGTTTTTAAAACTAACATAGTATGTACCTGCAATATAAGTACATAATATATTGAATAAAATAAAATGTTTGAATAACTTTTATTTGTAAGAAAACATTTTATTCTTCTATCGTGTTATTGTAAATGTGCCTATTGACTATGAAAACTAAAAATTTTTTACAATTACATTTTTAATTTTTAGTGCAATCTTTTATTTCAGTTTAAAAATGTGGGTAAGTTCCAAGATATATTATAATACAAAAACTTTTTACCTGTTTCGTATGGATTATGGGTACCTTTGAGTTCTAAGAACCTACAACTAAAATAACTGTTCATAACATTTTCAATAATAAATATTGTTGCTTCTTTAAATATTTTCCTAATCATTCGTAAATTTTAAATTAAATCATGAACACAAAGAAGCACTTCAATTTATTTTCCGTACCTAATGTGTGAATAATAATGAAGCTAAGTTCTCATCAACATTCTAAGGAAAAACAATCACTTTATGTTTTACAGTATAAAAATAGATTTCTTGTACAACCAATTAAAATCATTATTTCAATAATGATTTTAATTGGTTGTATTGTGCATATTTAACACAAAGTAACATATTTTGTATAATAAATAACGGTGTAAAACTTTTCCATGTTACTTTTAGTCTGAACGTCTTTTGGTACGGAGATATTGTGTTAAGTGACCTAAATAAATTTCACTAAAACAATGCCTTCAAAATCTTGCAAGAATCACTACCTAGAGCTCACCTTTACAGGTTGTCGAATATGGCTAAATTTTGTAATAAATCTATTAAAATAAAGTGGAATAAGTGCAAGGAAAGTGTATAATTATTTAATTGAACATGAATTTCCACCAAGAAGTGACAGTACATTCAATATCATATATAATTCAAGTTATTTCGTGATGATAACAGATGTGAATACGCCAGACATACTTGTGTTCTTACACAGTTACACGTCACATTCTACACATCACGCACGCAAATTCTTATTTACTACATCCACTGACTAACGTTCGATGGCACTAAAATATATCTTTGGAACTAACCATAAAATTTTCACACTAAAAACGTCGAAGCTCTCGCGAAATATAAAACAGTGTCACTACGTTGAATTCGACCACTAGAAAGAAATAAATGGCGGCGCTACGAGCTGCGCGGTTTGCTGTCCTTATTTTCCCTGTCGGCAGGGCTTCATAACGTTATCGAATACCAGAAAAAATATCGTTACGTACCGTTATTTACATAATGGTAGCCAGATAACGGTATTTTTATAACGATATATAGGAACATAACGAAAAAATATCGTTATAAAATACCGGTATTTTTACCGGTAAATATATCGATATTTTCTGGTATGCGACGTTGCCAGCTCGACGCGACACATTTTATTTTTACCGGTATTTTTTGGTATGCGAATTGCGACGTTGCCAGTTCGACGCGACACCTTCCGTTCTATGTTTGTAGATGCACGAAATCAGCATTCAGCAATCTCACTCGCAGCCCAACTTCCGACTTCCGAGCACCAGAGTTTTTTTTGCGAGATTTGTGCTTACCTACTTTTAGGAGTTTAATACATAGAAAAAATATAATAAAAATACTAGTTATGGTTTTGGAGTAAAAATGGGCCGTAAAAAGCAAAACACTGTATATAGATACTTTGACTTAATAAGTCAAGATTGTGCTGCAATTTGCGTAGTCAATGAATGCAGAAAATTATGCAAGGTATGTCCGTATATATTTACTTGTTTTAATTGTGGCGAATGCGGGGAATGGGCAAAATATGGATAGTCATATTTTGTATGTCTTAGTTTAGAGCCAGTGCACACGGCGCGTTGAGTTGCGTTGCGTCGTCGCAACGCAAATATTTTAACGCATAGCCGGCCACACGGGTGCTGTGGCCTGTGCCATCGCAGCGTTATTACGAAGCAGTTGCGACGACGCAGCGCGCCGTGTGTACACCTTAGTTATTTGTATGTAAAACAACGCAACGGCACCACTGCGTCGACGCCGTGTGGACTGGCTCTAAACTAAGACATACAAAATATGAGTATCCATATTTTGCCCATCCCCCGCATTCGCCATAATTAAAACAAGTAAATAAATACGGACATACCTTGCATAATTTTCTGCATTCATTGACTACACAAATTGCAGCACCATCTTGACTTGTTAAGTCAAAGTATCTATAAAATCGGCCAAGTGCGAGTTGGACTCGCGCACGAAAGGTTCCGTACACAGAAATAAATCAAGATTTCTTTATTTATTTCTGTGGTTCCGTACCATTATAATTATGTCGAGCAAAAATGATGGCTAAGGTTTAGAATCATACCCAACGATTTTGGTGGTGAGATGGGTTGAGGAGGGATGGATTGGATGAGGAAGGTTTTCCTCATTCCTCCCCCGTACCACTCCCACCCTCAGGAGACCCTCCGTTTATGAGAAATTCGTATTTAAAATTTTCTTAATTTCGAGGTTAGGTCATCTGTTCTCTGGTGTTTAAGAAATGTTTCCAAGGCATCACAAGGCTGTGGTGAGTGGAGGACTAATATTTCATCATTCCAAAACTATATACAGGGTGCAATTAAACCTTCCTGCCAATTTTTTTCCAGGGCTTAGGTAGGTATCTTTAGGAGAGTCCATTTAACCAAAAAAAAAAATTGGGAGTTATTTTTTTTAATGACATATTTTATCACATTTAATATCGTTGCAGAACGGTCACTCGCGGCGGTGGGTATGAGCGGGAGTGGCGCGGGGGGAGGCGCGCGCGTGGGGACATGTCATGCGCGGGCACGCGTGTAGTGTCCATTAATTGTAGTGTTTTTTAGGATAACTTTCGGAAGCTATTTCTCAACATTTTGGTACTGAGTGATTATAAAAGAAAAAATACGTGTTTTTTATTTTTAACAAGGATCAATATATCAAAATTTGGCAGCAACCTGTATAGACCAGTGCAGATACCTTAAAAAATAATAAAAAGTGAAAAAAATAATAATAGTAGGATGAAGCCCATTAGAAAAGGAGGAGAATATTATAAAAACTAAGGGAAAAATAATTTACGGGCGATCTGAGGTCGGAAAGGGGATGGGGGTGAGTTTTTAAGGGTGAAAAACGGTTTATCTCGATTTCCGGCAAAACTAAAAGTCCTATGGAAAAAAGTCAAATGGCAAAGTTGTAGGTAAGTAAATGATCTAAAACTTTTGTTAATTTCACGCTTTTTTCCAATCTTTTTTCACATAACCTCAAAATTTATATGAAAAATAAAAAAAAAACATGTTTTTGGTTTTTTAATTATATCTTTTACAAAAGTTTTTTTTTTCACGAAATTTGGTGAAAACTTACCTTTTTATGTCCCAAATAAGCTGTAATTTATTTGATTAGAAATATTTATTTTTTCACCGTATTTTGAATTAATATCGAAAAAGCACCTTAATTTTTAATCGAAAATGCAAAAAATCTAAAAAAAAATAAAATTCAAAAAATTCTTTTTTGATCATTATGAATAATTTCATATATAGGTCTACCAGAATCTGATGGCAAAAAGTGAGAAAATAAATTGACTAGCAATACCGGGGTAATTGGAATAAAACATTTTGATCCTTTTTTTTCTTATAGCGGCTGATTCTGTGTGTTAAACATGCAAATATAAAAATTTATCCAATGATCAAGGATATTTTTTAGAAATCTGCTGTCAAAAATTGCCATCAGATTCTGGTAGACCTATAAAAATGTTATTGCTGCAATTTGTTTCAATTAAAAAGTTGATTTATTTAATTTTAATTACATTTCTGTCATAGAAAATCTCATATTATATACATAAAATATAAATGTAAATCTATACTTATAAAATAACATGTCCTGACTGACTGACTCATTCATCATCGCTGAGCAAAAACTGTTAAAGTTACAGCCACAAAATTTGGTGAGTAGGGTTGTTTTATTAAGTAGACGTAGACACCCACTAAGGAAGGAATTTCGGACATTTTACACCGAAGGGGGTGAAATAGGGGTTGAAAGTTTGTTTGAAAGTCCGTCATTTCTTAAGTTAGAAACATGAAAGTTTATTTTTGGGCAAGTGATTAAAAATGAATGGATACGACGTATGTAAGCGTTTTTGGAAATTTTACCCCCAAGGGGGTGAAATCGACGGTCCCTACATATAAAGAGACATGTCAAAAGTAGTGGTTTTCAGGAGACCGTTTTTAAGATTCAAACTGTTACTGTAGATTACCATAAAACATAAACACAATTATTTTTGTTGATCTGTAAAGCTTAATGTAGGCCGTTTGTCATGATATAACACAATTTTAAATATTTACTGTATTTTCGCCAAAATTGCAAGATGACCGTTTTTACGGTGACAATTCAAGACTGCCCATAACGGTTAAGTTGTACATGTCCGTTTATACTTTGTTTGTATAATTTTTCAAATCGGACCAGTAGTTCCTGAGATTAGCGCGTTCAAACAAACAAACTAACTAACAAACTCTTCCGCTTTATAATATACTTATAATTATGTACTATGGTTACTGTTTGTTAACTTTAATAAATAAATAAATAAATGTAATAAAATGAAGGAATTAAACTTAATATAATCAAATTAGCGACATATGGCATAAATTGAAATGCTACCTAGTTGCGTAGTTAAAAAAGTTGCATTTTATTAAAATTTACTTATTTACTCGCATGTCGTGGATCTCTGCGGCCATGCGACGCTGGCCACGTGGTTATTACAACTAGAGATGGGCGATGGGTAAATACCCAATCTACCCACCTGGGTATTTACCGGGTAGATTGGGTAAATACCCAAAAATGGTGGGTATTTATAACTAAGCGTACGTTTTTACATATATTTTGTTGGTAAATCCTTAGCAAAACCTCCATTAAATAGTGCAAATTTGGTCACTAGCCCGTAACTGTTTGAATATGCCCCTTAAAGTCTAAAACTAATGCATGTTTGCAATACAAAACCATGTTTTTCATGAATTTCGGTGCGCATGTCAAAGAGTGACGCTGTGTTTTTGTACTTTTTTCCTAAATTTTGGCTTTGTATGTGTGATATTAATATTATTTAAAGTATACTAACTTTTTATAGTGATAAAGTTAGCATTTAACACTTTTGGGGGTTGAATTAAAATAAATCGTCTTAGTGGACGCCTTCATCGTTAAGGGAAACACGCGTGCAAAATTTCAAGTTTTTTTTCTGTGCTTTTATTGAAAACATTAATCCCTCCTTTAGGCTAAACTTTGAAAAATTCTAAAAAATGTACGTACTCGTAATTCAATATTTGTTGGTAGGCACTTAATACGAAATATTTTTGTGTAATTGTGTCTAAGAAATTATAAGGTTCCACTAACTAACCTTGAGCCTATACAATTCCAACCTGAAGGGGGTATGATGCGCTTGCACTGTATTTCCTTCAACACGCATAAGAGAATGCCGATCTTATCACATACTCTTTGCGTCCAACTCGACCCTTGATGATGAGGGACAGAAACCGCCAACCATACCGCGATGTACGAGCGTCATGTCGGATATTCGGCTTCATAAGCGCTCAGTGCACTGAGTTAGGAGTAGCTCCAGTGAGGGCTCCAGAGTTGGCTCCGGTCTTAACGCGTCTTTTTTGGCTCTCCTATCCTTCTCACATAGTTTTGGCTTCTTGAAAGACAGCTTTTTGTGAACCCGATACTTAAAAATGTGACCGTTCCAATCCAATCTGCAGACTGATCACTAAAACCTCCCTCTTCTCGAAGATGATGGAATCCATTATCAATAGCCAGCTCCTTCGACACTTGGACACTCAGGGATTACTAAGGCTCGGCTCGGCTCTCTTGGCGTGCCTAACTCATCGTTGGCTCAGGCGATTGAAACTATGGGTATTAGCTGTTAGTTTGGATATCGCGGAGGCCTTTGATCGGGTTTGGCACAAAGCATTTTTATCTAAGATTCCATATCATACGGAGTCCCCAAGAAATTATGCAAGTGGGTCACAAGTTTCTTAGCATTCGTAGTTGATGGTGAATGCTCTGATACTCTTATCTATTGACGCTGGTATCCCTCAGGGCTATGTGCTATCGCCTACCCTATTCATACTGCATATGAATGACATGTTACAGACCAACGGCATTCATTGCTATGTGGATGATAGTACAGATAATGTGACCCTATATACTGGCTTCCCGCATATTTCTCGGCTAAATGTCACTGAGAGCCGAAAACTCTCTGAATGGGGTAGACGTAACTCAGTCCAATTTAACCGCACCAAAACACAAGTCAGCGCGTTCACCACAAAAATGTCACCAATGGTCGTATATTCTCGTTTGGGGGCACCACTTTAACAATCTTCCCCAGCATGAAAATTGGCGCAAACATTTCGAGTGAAGTCTAGAGGATAAGGCCAAGCTAGCTTCGAAAATGTGTGTCTTACACTCTGGAGTTAATATATTCGTTGTTGTTTTTTTTTTATTTAGCTAGAGGCTAAATTAGCTATATTACCTTTGTTTTGTATTTGAAAGACGTCGATTACTATTATAAACATGTATGCTACAATAGTAGGACTGTAGGAATATGCATACCTAAATGTAGGTCAATAAAAACTGCTAGTCATGATTTCACAATTAAAATATAATATCATATTTATTAGCTCGAAATGTAAATAAATATTAGATAATATTACTTATGGTCATTCCGCTAGAAACGGCCCACAACAAGAATTATGAAATGTGGCATTCGTACCTTTTTTTAATTGAAATATACGTAAGAAGATGTGTATTTACTAAAAAAACATTTTATCGGTAAAAAATGGAATTTGAATAATTTAGAGCGTTTTTAAATAATATCATCTAAGGGAAGGGACGCGATGTTTTTCCCATATTTTTAAATGAAAATAACATATTCTAAAATTTTATTCAGTTTTATTACAAACTTACTAGTAATATTATATATTCTATGTCGAAAATGTAAAAATTTGTTAGAGGAATACGATAAAATTCACCTGTAAGAGATTTGAGAATTTTGATGTTGCACGCGCGATCGTAGAAATGGTTAATAATTTCTAGTACTTATTACTATAATCTAATTACATTGTTTTTTTTAATGCTATTTTGAAATCAAGGCAAGTTATTTTGTAAAAGTTTCACAATAACCAGTATTCACATATGAACTCGTCACAGTTCTTAATTGCGGGTCAAATTGGTTGCACCCGCGATAGCACTTCAAACCTGTTTTGTGGCCCTTCATACATTTGATTGAGGTTTTCATTTATATTAAATCATTGTTAAACTGGTTAAAATGTATCCCTTCAAGGAATAGTTTATTAATAAATACGTTTTCTTTTGCCTGTAGGAAGCTTTAAGTGTGTCAAACTGTTGCACCCGCGATAATGGAATCGCCCTTATATTATGTAAGTGTTATAGTTGATAATTATGTATACTGTACTCGGCGAAACATGGCGGTAGCGGTCATTGACTCCCTGTCAAAAACTTGTCATTTTCTATATAAACCATAAAGTTAATATAGGTACCTAGCGGAATAGAGAAACAAAGGCCTGAGCAAGCGAGATGTCACTATTAGTAACACTGCGTGGTAAAAAGAGACGTGTGATACATGACAGCAGAACCAATTTTTTTCATCTGTTTGACGTCCAGTCGGCACTTATCGGCACGTTGACAATTTAATCTCTTAGAAAAATGCTTGTGTAAGTGTATACGTACACATATTTTTACACACAGACGTAAATCAATTTCGGTTTCGTTTGACAGCTCGAGATTGTTGCTCTATTCCGCTAGGTATATTAACTTTATGATATAAACCGCGATTGACAATGAAGTGTCAGATGTTGTCAATCGCGGCTTTCTATAGAAAATGACAAGTTTTTGACAGGGAGTCAATGACCGCTACCGCCATGTTTCGCCGAGTACAGTATAATACATTTTACCTACAAGTTAGCGGTAGAAGATAATATATTTTTTTATAAAATTCATACACAAGTAGTGTAAGTAGACTAGTGGTAGACTAGAAGTTCTTATTATTATTGCTCGTTTTGACGGCTATTAATTTTTTATTAACAAGTTTTGGAACAGGAATCTGGTAATATTACCGTCGTAAATTACGTCATGTCATAATATTTTGTTCTGAGGATGTCGAAAACAGGAAAAACTCTATGGCAGTCGGCTTGGAACTGCATCCTAAACCCTCTTTCTAAAAGTTTATTAGGTATTCATTTTTAGGGTTCCGTACCCAAAGGGTAAAAACTAAAAACCCTACCCTATTACTAAGACTTCGATGTCTGTTCGTCTGTCTGTCTCCAGGGTGTATCTCAAAAACCGCTATAGCTAGACTTCTGAAATTTTCACAGATTGTGTATGTCTGCTGCCGCTATAACAACAAATACTAATAAAATAAATTAAATTAAATATTTAAGAGGCGGGCTCCCATACAACAAACTTTTCTTGCTCGAAATTTTCACAAAATACACACATGTATTTATACTTTAATAATTAATAATACAATTAAAATAAACTCAACAATAAAGGTAGAATCCCATAAAAATGGTACGGAATCCATCGTGCGCGAGTCCAACTCGCACTAAGCCGATTTTTCTGTAGTAACGACGCGACGGCTCTAGCTTCTAACTCAACTCGCAATAATGAAGTAATCACACCGTGAACTAAATATGTATCGATTTTCAACATATTCTGTATAAATATATTAGTGCGTGACGGAGAGCTATTACGCATTACGTACCTACTTTATAAAACGATTTTTATCTTATTCTTACACCCAAAACTAAAGAAATATATACCACTTAGAACTATACTTGCTCAACTGTCAAGTATTCATCTATTTTGAGACAGTCAAAAATGTGAAACGGAGGCCAAATTATACTAACGTCATTGGAATACGAAGGCGTGATTCATACGAGAAATTAATACCTGTCCTTTAAACTTTGATACTAAATAAGACTAGCTTTAGTATTTTCCTACCAACTTAAATATCCCATAATAAAATAACAATATTAGAGGATTTTAATTTGAATTATTGTGGCTATATAATAATTTAATTGGGTACCTATTGAAATATTATGTTAATACATAGTACGGTTAACAGAACGAAAGTAAAAAGAACTAAATTTTGAATTAAATGTTTTCTGAAGATCTTCTCATACCACGGGTTCGGGAGTTAAGTACTAACTCGGCGAAAAGAACGAGCGTAGAACTCGCACAAATGTTATAATCAATATTGATATCAGAATGTAGGAAAAAAAAAAAAACCATAAGTACACGAAGCACGGGGCTATCTTTTATCAGTTCTCATGGCTGAGACAAACAGAATAAAGCTTATCACGAAACCTATAGATAATATTCATTCTGCCTCGTTGATTTGGAAAATAGCTTAGGATATTAAAATCTACTTCATCGAGCCAGGGGCTCTGTGTCGTCGGATTAAGATATAAATTCCAGTGAAATGTCTCGTTGTCTGCGTGGTGTCCTTGGTACAATTTTCATGTATAGACCGTCAATAAGTTTGTCTGTAGGACGTTTTTATTTGCACATGTAAATTGGAGCTTGTATTAAACGGAAGAAAAGAAAATTACATCGGGAAATTCTTGGGTTTTCTGTGACTTGGTGGTACTAAATATTGAAACTTGTAAGTGTTTATTGAAAACATTATATTTTGTACATTTTAAGACAATATTAAATGCAAGTTTTGGGTGCTTAATCCTACTACAGGTTGTCAATCTTAGGTCATTAATCATCATCCATTAGTCATTAGGAAGTTTTCTAAAAATAATAATTTTTATTATGTATTATATGAATTATGACGATTGACGATTGACAAATGACGGGCTATAGATACTATTTTGTTTCTTTATCGATAATACTTAATCCAAAACCCGATTGTGGGATTTCTTTCACTTGCACTTATCTGATAACATTCATGCAATTTAATGTTAAGAATTTATATAATTATTATTGTATTTGATACTTACTAAACAAACTGTATCACGTTCGTAAAGATTGCTAGACAATGCTTGAAATTTCAACTAGGCTGTTTCCAAATCTTGAAACCGGCTCTGAGTGGCTGTAGGTTAATTGGAAAGTCCATGTAAAAATACTAAGTAGTAACCGGTATATCTTCTATATAAGTTAACGATTTGTTATTTACTATAATATAACAAATCTTAATTTATTAAATATATTATGTAATGTTTTTGCTAACTCTACCCAAATTACGTAGACAGAAAACAATCTTCATACAAAAAGTCCGCATTGCGAAATCGTGTTTTAAACATAAGCAAAGTTGGCAATGATATATTTTGTCAAAAAAACTTACACTCTGATAAAGTACTCAAAGTAATACTTATTTTATTGATAAATGGATAATCTCATAATATGGATAAATGTGGGATTACATTGCACTCGGTGCACTGTATGTTACATTATATAAAATCGTCTTATTCCGAAATCCTAATTGAATACATGAGTGGATGAACCGGAAACCGGTTTTGATTTCAAATTATTTTTCCGGTCCTAAAGGCTCTATATTTTCTGCAAAAAAGACAGTTTTTAATTGTTACTTATACGGTTTATCCACTCAATGGCTTCAATTGTATTAATTAGTTTTGAACTTTTATACTATAGCTGGAAAGGACATTGACCAAAAGCAATATGGAACAATAGTAGCTTAGACTCTGGATTAACGCATAGATTTCTATCATCGCGAAAAGCTAGGCTTCAAAATATTTACAGTTCAGGTTTTTTACCTGTGTCAAGAGTCAAGACTTATGCTTACGTCTTGCTAACTTGTAGAAATAAAAAATATACTTATATATTATATTAATACATATTCCACATACATACTATAAAGTATAAAGATTGCCATGAGTTAACATGTTAATCTACCAGCAACGGCGTTAGGTAACACGGTACCTAAGCGCACATAGCGATTGTTTTTGACCCACTTTTGAAGGCTAACTGAAATACAGTGAATTTCGGTTATAACGACGGCGGAGGGACCACTTTAATTTCGTCGCTATATCCGAAGGTCTTTATATCCGAAATAATAAAAAGTCATGCATATTGTATTAACTTTAATTTATTTAATTATGTTATATACGGATGTTATATTCCACTGTATACGTTTAGTTTTTTGCCCATGCTGTAAGGTGTATGCCAATTTCATAATTCCATCTACATCAAAATTATTTCGGCCTTAACCAAATAAACAGTACTGTTTAAGAATTACTGTTTACTCATTAGAATTTTGCTTTCTAACTCATTCATAAGTTTAACTTCGTACACGTGCTAAGCAGTCCTACAAGCAAGAAAAACACTTTTTTGACCATCTGTGAATGCAAACAATGGATAAGAAAGCTTAATAGTTTTATGAATGAGTTAAGTGAGACTCAGTCGCAATACCCGTAAGGGACTGTCATTAATGGTTCATAAAAACTAGTCGCTATACCCGAAATTGGCGCTATATCCGAAGTCGCTATTACCGAAAGAATTTCATCCGAAAGTATGCTTTAAATTCAAGGGACATAGGTTTGACGTCGCTATTACCAAAATGTCGTTACAACCGAGGTCGTTATTAACGAAATCCACAATAAAAGTAAACTTACTCATATTATGATATTGAGTGTTTCTGTCGTCCGTAATACATTTAAAAATGGATATAGGACACCCACATCGCGTTACAGGGGTTAGACTTGAAATAGAGAAGTAAGTAACAATGTTTTTGTAAGTTTTGAGTCATGCTATTATAAGTGAACGAATTTCGCCTGTCTTCAAGGTGTAACAAAACTAAATGATGATATACTTTAGGGTGTGTAAGGGGCCCCTATATAGAGTTTGCTCTGAAAGTACCAGCGCTGAATAAGTATTTTTTTTACTTTTGTGTTGGAAAATTCGTGACGCTCACGCTCGGGCGCTTGAATCGCAAAAAAAAAATGCCCTTCCAGCGCTGCTACTTTTACAGTGAACTCTATATAAGTAACACATACACACCCTACAGTATTATCACTTAGTTTTGTTACACCTTGTATAGGATACTATACTATCTGCGTTAATCACTGAGATAAAAGTACTACGTATAACGTAGTACTTATACCTCAGTGGCGTTAATTTACATATTTACTGCTTAAGAGCCTACTGTCAAAACGCTAGCCCCGCCTACACACAACGCTATCCTCTAATCGTGATACAATAATTCCATGAATCGTGCTCCCGGGCAATGTACTTTAGGCTGCAGCTAATAGTAAACAATATCGCGTAACAACAGTTCCCGCATTATAGCACGAAAGTAAAGGTCGTAAGTCCCAAAACTGTTTTTTGATGATTATTAAAAAACTAAATACAATACTAATATTTCCTTTAGCTATTATTTTATAAAGTGTGTGATTGTAGTAGTGCAAGTTATTTAATGATAGTAACTCAATTCCCAAACTCAAAACCCAAAAAGATTCATAATTTCGAAAAATAAAACTATCGAGTCAAAATAAGTGAATCGTGTTTTCCGTTAGCTAAATATCAGATAAATATACAATGATTAAATAAATCTCAATTTCATTTGAGTCAATCGTCTTCCGGGATCGTAATACTTATTAGAAAACACAGCAAAATTGCACAGCCCGCTTTTAAGGTGACGCCGCGTTAAAGTAAAAAAACCGTGTTGGATATGTTTTAGGTTGCTTGTTTCTATGAGAGGCCGGCCCGGCCTCATAGAAAACATGAAATGGAACAACAAGAAATGGAAAGTTTTTGTCGCGTAATTTAAAAACCCTAAATATATTTCATATAAGCTATGGGCAAATTATAGTGTATGCTTGAACCGATCTATGTACAAATTAGAATCCCTTTTTTTACAGAGGTCTTTTTGATTGATTATTCTGTGTTAGAAAAGTTGACCAATCGTGTTATGCTATCGGTAATTCAAAGACAAAGACATGACGAATACGCGTCTCGCGTCGCCTTAAGCTGAGTAGGTACTGTGCAGTTTTGAACTGTTTATTGTTCATTGGATTTTTTAGGTGGAGCCATTTAAGACGTAAGTTTGTGATATGAATATTTAATTGTTTAATAGCTATTATAAATGTACGTGTAGGAAAAATCCATTATATACGTTTATATAAGGTTTCTGAGGATTATCTCGATGTTAATACTTAATATAATTAGCATAATGTTTTGTTTTTCGGCTGTTTCTGCGTCAACGTTTACTATTCATTGTATTTAATTATTACATATTTGCGAAGACATACATCTAGCCATCATCTAGCAGTAAGAGGAGCTGATGATCGATGAATTATGGCTAAGAACACTCGATCATATGACATATCAGCTTTCATTAAAATTGGCCCACTCGTTTGGATGCTGCGATGCCACGGACAGACTCTCACACAGACAGACATGTCAAACTTAACAAAAAAACAGTGGTGTTTATAGGAATTAGGACCACTATCAGTGGCAAAAAATGTAGTAGTAATAATAGTTGTAGTTAAATTAGTTTCCTTTTGCCACTTATTGTGTGCCACCAATTGCAACTAATATTGGGTCAATCAAAACGGCAAGTTAACGTCACTATTAACCCGTCGATCGTGGGAAAACGAGACACAATAGATATTCTATTGTGTCTCGGTCACCGGTGACCGTATGGGGCTTGATGAATGGAGTATAGAGAATAGGGGTTATCGCGTCATTGCACACACAAACTTATTAGCATACAAAAATAATATTGCGTTGATAACTGTTCGAACATTATCCATCTACAGAATGTATTGCGCATACCAAAATAAATCAAACAATTACAAATTATAATGGATAGAGCCATCAACATTCAGATTTGGATAGATGCTGTAGCAAACAATAGAACAGAAATATAATTGTATATCTTTAAACGAGTGTAAAACAAAGTTAACTGAAAACTACGGGGCTAAAGTTTTATCAATCCAGGAAGATAAGGAATAAACCATAAACATACTTAATATTATTGTTTACACTTTACCACAATAGGCTACTTGACCTACTTTTTTTCTTCATGCTAATCGCTTCTTAATCATTCATTTTCACCAAAAAAACTAATATTTTAATATTTTAAAGTAGAAACCCATAATAATGTTGATTGAAAAATATGCCTTTTAAATGGCGCCGAAAACACTGTCCGCCATAGTGTGACGTCATATTTTTTGTATTATATACTTTCTTTTTTGAATTTTTTTTATGTGCTAAATCTACGAGTCTAAAAGTGCCAAAAAATTAGTAAAGAATTAAATAAGAAATGAGAAATCATTAATTGTAATGTTGAAAACTTTTGGAGAAAAGTATTGGCCATTTCATTTCCCAACTACAGTAAATGGAGATAATATATAAAACTGATGTTTTATTTGAATTATTCAAGAAAATATATTTTACAAATCTTTCTAGGCTTATTCTTATTATTTATGTACCTACAGATAAACTTACATATTATACCGAGCGCGTTAAATAAAAGATATTAAATTACTAGTGTGATGACGTCACATCCAAATCGGAACAGGTACTTCCGATTTGGATGTGACCGCCGCCGCCGTCTACCGCAAAAGCGTTTTCGTCAGTACAAATTAAAAAATATAAAATCATATTTCCAAATCGACTTTATTTATCAATCATAAGCTTTTATTTGATGATAAGGGTGAAATACGGTTTCCTAGGCCAAGTTCTACAATATGCATTTGTTCAATGAATTTGAATATAGGTCAAGTAGCCTATTGTTTTTATAACTTATACAGTGTAGCCTCAATACTCAATAGTTATTTGGATATCCAATGTTTAAATAAAAATTAAAATCCATGATCATCTAGACAGAGTCTAGACTCTAGACATCTAAGTAGTGGTGTCTGATCTTTCGCATTATACGAATGAATTTTCATTAAGAAATCAACATGCTATAAAGCTATTTAAAAGCAACATAGATATATTTCTATGTATTTACTGTATACTGTATAGTGTATAGCATGTAAAACGTCATCAAGATGTTATTATGAGTGAAAATAAATCTATTAAAGTGTGACCTTCATTGACTTCCAAGTTGAAGACGATTCCCGCATCGATAAACAGTCGCCGCCTTCTACAGAGCAGGTGGCCTAGCTGGGATGGTGAATGTATTTAAACTATAAACTAATGATACTGAAAATAGATTTCTCACTACTAAGAAGACTTATAGCTACTATCTACCTAATAGTAATAAATTAGACAATGGACTAGAATATAGGAATCTTAATACAATGTAGATATAATAATTATTGTAGTACATAATATTGCTCAGCATTAATTAATTTTGGTTAAATAATAAAAATTATACCTACAATTTTCCTTGTACAGTGTTAGTGGTTACTTTAATTCATTTTATTGGGTCGAACTTGTTATACTTACCTACTAATTTTATTATTGCTCTATATAGTAAGTACCTATGTGGTAACGGAGTAAAATATATGGACGGTTAGTGCTGCATAATATGCCTACAATAATTTCTACCTAAACCTCTATCTATTCTGTGCCCACCGACCACACAACCACGGTTGTGTGGTCGGTGTCTGTGCCTAAACAACCTCATGACCTTTTTTATCATCAATACGGTTTCGCTCTTATTGTTTAGCTGTAACAAAATGCGTTTCAGAGTACGGATCTTTGCCTGAGGTCAGGTATAAAATTCCGAATGCAGAATAATGGTCTCGCTGGCGCGGTGGCATGGCTGTGCGCAACGAGAGTTAACCGTTATCAAAATGGCGGCCGTGGCGCTCGCCCGTTGCCGCCCGCCATTACGAGTGTGGGGTCGTTGACGCTTGTTGGCGTGGCGGAGCGATTGCGTGTATTGATTCACCGGCTACTATAACCCAGTCGCGCCATCTGTGGCTTTGAATGTGAAACGTAGTTTATCGTGTGAAACATAGATGGCGTTGTATCTTTATGGAATTAAAATATTTTGTATTCACTATTCAGTAATTTATTTTTGCGCTGTAATTATATTATTGTATTTTGATTCTATTTTCGTTGAATAAATTTTATTCTACAAAAATAATTTGTCCGTCAGATTTGCTGTAAAGATACTTGCTTTATGAGTATAAAAATAATGGCATATTTTATATGAATTTTCAGTAAACTAATACCACAAATTTTTGTTTCAGTGTAAAGACTTCGAGAAGGTCGGAGCGACGATAGCTGTGACGCCATGTGACGTGGTGGAGGAAGCGGACATCACCTTCTCCTGTGTCGCCGACCCACAGGCTGCGAAAGAGGTAACCGTTCTATCACATTAAAGAATGGCATAACAATATTTCCCCTTACCAATATTATACAACTAATACAAAGACAAGCTGCAGACCTCTTATATGTAAAATAACTGCCTTTCTTGGTATGGCACATTGGAAAAATCATATCACAGACAAAGACAGCATACCTTAAATATTTATAAGCTGAAATACATCTTTATTAGTAAGAGTGAGTATGTAGAAATAAGTAGCATATAACATGAAAGGATTCACCTTTAAAATGTTTTCAATAACTTTTTAGAATGACCTATAAAACTTTCTTATAATCCCTGTAAATGTCATTCACATGCCTATATTAAAATATGTACACATTTCTGCACAGCGTATTTCTATTTTCAAATATCACTAGTCTAGATAAAGTTGATAAAGGTCGGGTAGTTCTGGCTAAAATATTAATATTAAGTTATTTTTAACTGCTTTTGATGAAGAATGGAATTCCCTTCCCCACACCATTCGTGATAGTCCCACAATCACTGTCTTTAAAAGACGCTTGAAGGAACACTACCTCAATACTGAATCCAATTAAGATTATTATTAAATATACATATAGTATGTATCCATAATATAATGTTCAAATATTTATAATTGGTATATATTATGTTGATATAGTCTGTAATAAATTATAGTATAATATTATTAGTATCTAAGTATTGTAGTATAATAGCATAATATAATTATTGTATTTTAATGTTGTAATTTAAATTGTTCATCAATATTAATTTATCTGTGCACGCCCTATCTGATGTTTCTGTTCAAATTTCTCTACTTAGGACTGCTGGAAGAAATTTCTTTTAGAGATAAGCAGTACCTGTTGTGTCGTCTTTCTAATATTATGTTAATTTTTAATGGTTTTGTGTGCAATAAAGTGTAAATAAATAAATAAAAAGAATTGCAGTAATTTGTTTTGTTAACTTTGATGCGTTAATTTTAATTTCTAACTGCAAAGCTAGAAGTACTGTCGCCAATCCGAAACTTAAAATTGTTTATTAACTTGATGATATGTCCTGACACCAATAATTCCTGAACGGTATATATGGTGGATGACAACTTCTTATAATAATAAAATTTATTTTGCTTTGTATGTCCTTCAAGCTTATGAAACATAATATTGTTTACCAGTTGGTAGATTATTTAAATGCGGGATACGTATACTGTACCAAAGATATTATCTATTTAAATAGTTTATCCTCGTTTTTACTGGTCGGAATTTAATAAGGTGCTAATGCTACTTTAACGGAGAACTCTCTATAAAGGACACAATATATACTATCAGAGAAGTAGAGAAGTAGAAGTAGATAGGCAGACTGCAGACCTACGTAAATTGATCGCGTTTTATCAAACCCAGCTAACAGATCACGAATTACATTGAATTGACATAATTCGACTAAACGACATTGGTCTGTCAACTGCCTATGAATCAATTTCTTTGATGGTACATCCTGAATAAATATAACTTTCCACCTTATACAGTAATACAAATGGTTTATTCCAGATGGTGTTTGGCAACTGCGGCGTGCTGCACTGTCCGTCCCTGGAGGGGAAGGGCTACGTCGAGATGACGTCCATAGACGCCGACACGTCGCACGATATCGTCGAGGCCATCAGCGGTAAAGGCGGCAGATATTTGGAAGCACAGGTATGTACAATACTGCTGTTGCTTAACTTTAACTTGTTTATTTCTAATTAACCCATCAATCCCCAAGCGGCACCCGGCTGCCGCATAACAATTGGAAATCTATTGTGTCTGTGATTACCACGATCGAGGTATTAAAAAATGTTATATTCATAGTAGTTTGATAAATATTTCAATGGCGATAGCCTCTATAGTCTATGCCTTTATTTGCCTGGCCTCGGGTCCTGGTGAAAAGAAAATGTGTAAGAAATTGCATGACTGCACAATCTTAGCGTTTGTGTAGAAAAAGCTATAAAAACGACGAATCACGTGAAAGATAGGTGTTGGTTGCATTGTCTCGACTATAACTATCAAATAACCTGCAAGAAACCCAACCTTGAAGGGTGTCGCATTAAATCGAAGATACTAATTAACTGTCGGTGTTACAAATTGCAATTACCTTTTATTTTAAGCCTATCTTGTGAGCTTATTACTATTTATTAAAAAATACACTTTTTTACATTTTAATTATTACTGGTAGCCATTTATGGTCTTGTGGTTTATAAAACCGCAGTCACAAACCCTATTCTATTTATTATCCTTCTTGAATATCCTGTTACTTAGTATTTGTATGTTATTGCTTGAATACACTAAAAAAATAATACGTAATTTATAGAACATCCAAAAGCTAATATAATTATATCAATTACAGATTCAAGGATCCAAAACTGAAGCGGAGGAAGGTACCCTTATAATTCTAGCGGCGGGCGACCGGACGCTGTTCGACGACTGCCAGTCGTGCTTCAAGGCGATGAGCAAGAACTCCTTTTACCTTGGTAGTAGTCAGCTTGTCCATTTTGAGCCGCGAGGAAACTTGGACGTTGACAGTTTGAGCATGTCTTTATATTATTTGCTGATTAAGCTTTTGCCTGTGACTACGATATTATTGCTAGGGGAAGGCTGGTATGCAGTAATGTTAAACAATGTGAAAATCACCAATGTTCAGTTTGTGGGTTGAAAATTGAATTAATTATGTGTCAAATTATGATTACCTCTCAGTAACGAATTCCGTTTATTTACTTTGTTTTTGTTCACAAATCCTTTATTATTACAATATAAAAAGTTGCACCTGATTATAATTGATGTAAAAGTAATTTTTGATTATCTTATTTGTGAAATGTCATGTCAAATAGTTTTTGCATGAAAACCTAGCTAGTCTATAAACCTTTAGATGTTGAAACTGGCATTATGTTCTTGTATCAGTGTAGCTTTATTATTATTTTGTAACTTCGCTTTTTATTTTTATTTAAACTGTCAACGACTAAATCTGAGCGGGTAAAAAAAAACAAAAATTGGGATTGCATGAAGACAGACTCCTCTTACTCCGCTGAAGAGAAAGAAGTGAAAGGTGGTGTATAAAATTTAGCATTCAAAATATGAAGAATAACGAATTACATTACGAATGCAAACTTTGACGTACATGGATGGGAGCGAAGACTTGCTGACTACATGACTGCTGTCACAGCCGTACATCGTTGCATCACGTCACTCAACCGATTCGTTGCGATTTTCAATTTTGTTAACAAAACTGTAACCTGTAACAGGTTACAAGCTCAAGTTTCTTATATCATTAAGTAAAGCTATGACCAATCAATGACAGAAAATGCATGTTATGTGTATGTGATCGAAAGCAGGAAGTCCCAACCAGTAGAGCGTGACACCTTATAGGTGTCAAGAAAACTTGATACAAAATTGAGTGTACTATCAGAGAAGTTGATTCATAAGCAGATGGGGGACCTTCGCAATTTGGTTGCGTTATGTTAAACCCAGCCGACAGTATACAGCTAATGGCTGCCATACACGCTGTGGTCTACCGGAGAGGTAGGTCCACCTGTGCAGGTATGCCTGCGCAGGTGTCAGTCGAAAGAGTTGATTTTAGATTTTGCGCCGGTCGCCACATTCCGGTTTAACCTGCGCAGGCATACCTGCACAGGTGGACCTCTCCGGTAGACCGTAGCGTTTATGGCTTACATTACACTGAATAGACATAAATTGACGTAGGTCCGTCAACTGCCTATGAATCAATTTCTTCGATGGTACATATTGGTTTAATGTATTTTACAATTTTATACACATTTTTGATACACAAACGCTTTCTTGGAAAAAAATATCTAGTAAGGGCACGAAATTATTATTCTTAACCTAGATGTTGCCCGCTACTTTGTTGCGCCTAAATTAGTTAATTGAGCAGGCATTGTTATTTTTTTTTATAAAATCTATCGTGCCTTTTTCCGGAAGTATCTCCATGTGAAATTTCAACAAAATTGGTTTAGCTGAGCGTGAAATCCCAAACAGATCTTGGCATTTACATTAGTACTAGATGTCCCGCGCGGCTTCGCCCGCCTAAATTAGGAATTTTACGGAAACCGTACATTTTCCCGCAGAAAAACAGCTTACGTCCCTTCACGTGGTCTACTCTATATCTGTGCCAAATAACGTAAAAATTGCTCCAGTAGTTCGTGATATAAACCCTTTCTAATAATTTTCCCAGTTTTTCCACATTTTCCTCTATTTCTTCGATCCTATTAGTTTAAGCGTGATAATTTATAGCCTTTAGCCATCCTCGATAAATGAGCATCTAATACTGAAAGAATTTTTTAAATCGGACCAATTCTAGTTCCTGAGATTAGCGCATTCATGCAAACATAAAAACTAACACTTCAGCTTTATAATATTAGTATAGATTTTTTTAATCGCTTGACAAACTCGAGTCTCAATCTAAAAGACTATGAAATGTACCAATAATAGGGTCAAAATAGGCTCGACATAATCATGGGGCGATGCATGGCATAATATGGTAGTGATGACGATCATGATGAATGTAATTTGCGTAGTAGCATACGATTTCTGTTCTTAAAACAACTCCGAAACTCCCAAACTTGTATCTATACAATATCAGGAGTTCTCTCAGCACCTTCCGAACCATGGTATTCATTCATGAAAAATCTTACTTATTGGTAGTATACGCTTAGAATACTTCTCACGAAATCGAAGTCACCACATGTTTCCATATAAATTTTTAAGGAGTTCCCTCGATTACTCATGGATATCTTCATCAGGTCAACATTTTTAGGGTTCCGTACCCAAAGGGTAAAAACGGGACCCTATTTCTAAGATTTCGTTGTCCGTCTGTCCGTCTATCTGTCTGTCTGTCTGTCTGTCGCCAGGCTGTATCTCAAGAACCGCTATAGCTAGACTTCTGAAATTTTCACAGATTGTGTATATCTGTTGCCGCTATAACAACAAATACTAAAAACAAAATAATATTAATATTTAAGAGGGCTCCCATACAACAAACATTATTTTTTTAGCCTTTTTTGCTCGATATCAATAATGGCAACAGCCTACCTGTTGCCATTATTGACTTGAAATTTTCACAAAGGCCTTAAATAATTATATGTGTACTTTGATAATTAATAATAATATTTAAATAAAATAAAAATGTAAGGGGGCCATACAAAAAACACAATTTTTGGCCTATTTTTGCTCTATAACGGTACGGAACCCTTCGTGCGCGAGTTCGACTCGCACTTGGCCGATTTTTTGTGAATATAGTACCAAATTGGGATGATACCCTATACACCAAAAGAAAAATTTTGAAAATCGGTTAACAAACGCCAGAGTAATTGTTGAACATAAAAAAAAAAAACGAACATAACACCTCCATTTTGAAAGTCGGTTAAAATTATAGCCTATGTGTTATTCTAATGTATAAGCTACATTATTGTAAAGTTTCATTAAAATCCATTTAGTAGTTTTTGCGTGAAAGAGTAACAACTAACACATCCATACATACATCCATACATCCACACTCACAAACTTTCGCCTTTAAGGCGACGCCTTGATAATTTGGCTGTAGCGATATCGATTTTTCTCAGCAATGACTAAAGCTAAGAAATTGAAGTTCATTGCCAGTATTCATCATGTCTTTGTCTTTGAATTACCCATAACATAACACGATTGGTCAACTTTTATAACACAGAATAATCAATCAAAAAGACCTCTGTAAAAAAAAGGGATTCTAATTTTGCCAACAGAGGATAGTGATTTAAGCTTCCAAAATTTGTACATAGATAGGTTCAAGCATACACTTTAATTTGCACATAGCTTATATGAAATATATTTATGGTTTTTAAATTACGCGACAAAAACCAATTTGTCGCTTATGCCCTTTTCATTTCTTGTTTTCCGGCCGGCCCGGCCTCTCATAGAAAACAAGCAATCTAAAACATATCCAACACGGTTTTTTAATTTAACGCGGCGTCACCTTAATATAATATTAGTAGGATGGATTTGAGGAACTCCGTAAAAAAGGTCTCAACCTTTTTCATAGAGTTCCTCTAATTTAAAACGATTCACGGTTGATTATGATAACTAAACTTCCCGTTCCACGTTGCAGGTGACATCGGCAACGCGTCGAAGATGAACTCGGTGCTGCAGGTGGTGGGGGGTGTCTCCCTGGCGGCGCTGGCCGAGGGGCTGGCGCTGGCGGACCGAGCGGGGCTCAGCCAGCGAGACCTGCTCGATGTGCTGGCGCTCACGCCGCTCGCATCGCCCCATCTGTTGAGGAAGGGACGAGGTATTGACACACTATGACAACCTGAAATTGGCAGGCACATTACTTATATTATAATAAAAAAAATAAATGGCAAGAGTAAGACTCGATCTTCTTGCCACATAGGCTTTTTGACGCATGATAAATGATAATAACGATATTATGTATATGGGTACAAAAACTTTTACAGTCCAAGGCATCGTTTGAGTCAACATGCTTAATATTTTAAGTATTCACTTGATTTAGAGTTTGAATGTAGATATAATCCTGGTTTGCATTGGCATTGACGGGATTTTTTTCCACAGACATGATAGAGTCGTCGTACTCCACGCACCAACCGCTGAGCCACATGCAGAAGGATCTCAAGCTGGCTCTAGGCCTGGGAGACGCGCTGGAGCAGTCCCTCCCCCTCACCGCAACCACTAACGAGATCTTCAAGCACGCCAAACGCCTCGGCTACGCGAACCACGATGTCGCCGCCGTCTACATACGCGCGAGGTTCTGATGCCCTTTTTTTGCGTTGGGGAAATGTATTTACGCATCCCCGGCAGTTTGGGGAGGGCTACCGGGGTATGTGGGACTCCCTGGGGGCGGAGGGCCGCGCCCGGGCATACCCACTAAAAGCCCAACGGTGTTCCTGCTCTTCCTCAGAGCCACGGGATACGCGGAATACACAACCGCGAGGGTTCTGATGCCCTGGTGTAGTTTTTATCGCACGAGGATTTATTTTTAAATCTTGTATTGACATTGTACGCGTAACCGTCGAGACGCGCGGTTTTCTACCGTGAGTTTGACAATTCCTTTCCTGTATAGTCGGACGCGGGTGACTGACAAATTCGGCCGATGACCTCTTCTTTGTTAGTAGTTCTGTTTTTTTTCATTTTATTCAATAAATAAATGAAGTACTTATACCAATAAAATTTATAATCTTTTTTCCAATGATGAATTTTCACGATATTTAACTAAATATGTCGTAAAAAAATGATAGACGACCTATGAAATACATCGATTCCTGAAGAATATTACAAAATTGGTTTACAGTTACATAGCGTTGTCAATGGCTGAATTCGCTAATGCATGTCGTGATCCGCGTCTCGACTATATTAGAAACTTTTTTGTTGCCTAAATCCTAAAGGTCCGGTCAATCCAAAACTTTTATCCGAATCTTCCCGCCCTAACGCCCTTTTTTGTACTCAGGTACTCAAATATTTAATCAGAAACAATCAAGATTAATATTGAAGATGTGGGCTATCGGCCCAGTCAGTCAAACAGTCGAAAACGCCTAAGGACGTTGTTTAAAGTTGACAAATGACTTGTAATGATTTATTAAAATTAATAAAAGAACTTAAAAAGAAATCAGTTCTATGATTTACAGTTTACATTTTTATCAGAAACATTTATAAACGATAATATATGTGTAACTTGTACAGTGTCCAATGAGAACTACTTTATAAAATTTCCTGTATAAATGATTGAACATTAGATTTAGAAACAGAAATGGCAACCTTATACGTATTACGTGCACTAGCATTAGTTTTAATGTTTAGTTTATCTTAAATGTTAAGTTGATACTTAATACTTCATTGACTCGATAAGAAATCGTTAGCATATTGTGTGTATGTTATATATTTACAACGCGGTATCTCCGTTCAAACCAAAAATGCTATTCGTTAGAATTTTAAAACATGCGGCCTTATCATCTATTTATCATTAATTTTAGAACTGAATTCTCATTACGAATGTTGGCATTGTTTCGATATTTTAGCTGCACCTACAAAATTCAAGCGAATTGGTCGTTTAATATAATAATTATCATAATATTATCGATCGAGCAGTTTTACTGTTATTCCAGAACTTAACGTTTGTAATTTGAATTATGAAGAGCGTAAAATTAAATGTAATTTTTACTGAGTTTTGTACTTCACAAGGTTATTATGTATTGTCAAATCTTATCTTAAGTGTAATAATAATTAATAAAGTATTATGTTTTAATTAAACTTTTTGTTTTATTGAGTTTGATGTGAAAATCACATAAAAAATATTTACTAATTAGTGTTATCATGCGTCCTTGTGTCAATGCTGATATAAACAAAATGAACTGATAAAATAGCTTCATATAGAATATTAAATTACAACTTTTATTATTATTTAATCTAAACGAATGAATTAAATTAATTACGCTCTTAATAATTCAGTTAAGGGCCCTTCCACACGACCAGGGCTCGGAAACCTGGTTAATCTTCGCGATCCTGTTCGTTAGAAACGCCACACCTTTCCAAAAGAGCGTTTTCATTACGATTCCGCTCTGAACGGACCGAAATTATTCCTGGTTTTATTCTAAGAGCAAAATGAAATTGCTCACTGCTCAAAATACCGGTTAGAACCGTTCGCGGTTATGTTCGCCCCGCCCACTCACACACACCACGACCATCACCCATTGTCCACACATAAACAAGCTATGGCCTATTGGCTATTAGATGGTGCACTAGAAAGGGATAGAAGATATCACTGCACTAGTTAATTTCCGCGTGAAATTAACCAGGTTAATTTCAGAAGCAATACCGCTCGCATCTCGATTTCGCTCCGAACACTTACCCAAAAACCTGGTTAAAGAGCGTTTTAACCTGGTTAAAAAAATACCGGTTCCGAGCCCTTGCACACGACGTATTTTTTGCGCGCTGACGACGCGCGTTTCTGATGCGCACGTCTTCTGCGCGTTTTCATCACGTTTTGGCACATATAAAGTTAAAAACTTTAGGCTTCCTTGCGTTTGCTTTCAACTTGCGTTTGTATCGATACAAACGAGCGTAAAAAAACGTCGTGTGGAAAACCTAACTGTTAAAGATTAAGTTCCTTTATAAGAGATCCAAAGTAGTTTTGCATTTTTTTCTAGTTAATAAATTATCTTACGTTTACCTTAAGTTTTATGTACTGTGTACCTTCATGATTATATTATTTTATATTAGGTGGAATTGATACTACTTATTTTGCAAGTTTATCACATAATAAAATAAGTTAGAACCCAAGAACAAAAAAGATCAACCTAATATTATAATAACATACAAGAGCAAGAGAAGTTGCAAGATTTATTTTATAAGCTTAATTATTATTAAACTAACATCTTTAATGGAAAATCGACTTAATGAATTCAATTTTTAAAGACTTGACAACATTTTTCCTACAGTTATTATTAAAATATAATTACTTTCGAATAGTTTTAAATTTTTTACCAACCACTGCACTTAATATTTGTTTTTTTAATATATGAAAACAAATTTATTGTAATATGAGATCAGAGTATAAATAATATAAGTAATTAGTAAATAAATGTTAAATATCCATTTATTATTGGTGTTTTTATTTTTAACTTGACAACATTTATATAAGTATCTACTATTTTAAAATTTTTGCTATTGGTACTTTTAGTTTAGAGGTGGAATGAGGTTTGAGTATTTAAGTAGGTACAATATTAACTTTAAAGGCGACTATAGCAAAATTGACGATTTTATAATTGAATCGGTCATTTCAAAAACCTCATAAGGGTCAATTTATACTAGCGCAGAGTCGAAGCGTATCGAAGCGAATTATCAAAACTGAACATAACAAATTCAACCTTAAGTCCAAAATATTAATTTCTAGACCAACGCTTTTTGGTGCGCGCGCATTCTCGCGCATCCATGCGCCCACAAGCGTCACCACAGTAGGCATTCTGGCGAATTCGCGCGCATTCGTTCTACTTGTTGCGAATTTGACGCTTCGATGCGCTTCGACTCTGCGCTATTATAAATTGACCTAAGTCCTAAGTCACATTTTTAGGGTTCCGTAGCCAAATGGCAAAAAACGGAACCCTTATAGATTCGTCATGTCTGTCTGTCCGTATGTCACAGCCACTTTTCTCCGAAACTATAAGAGCTATACTATTGAAATTTGGTAAGTAGATGTAGTCTGTGAACCGCATTTAGATTTTGATACAATAATGGAAAATTATTAAAAATTTTAGGGGTCCCCATAGGTACAACTAAATCAAAATTTTTTTTTTCATCTAACCTATGCGTGTGGGGTATCTATGGATAGGTCTTCAAAAATCATATTGAGGTTTCTAATATCATTTTTTTCTAACCTGAATAGTTTGCGAGAGAGACTCTTCCAAAGTGCTAATTTCATTAGCCTATTTTATCACCACTCTTGTCGTTTTCCTATAAATAGAGCAAGAAAAAAAAGTTAGCCTGTTTTTACAATTTCATAATACGTTGGTGGCTGTACACAGAAATATATTAATCTTACCACTATGTAATGTAGTATCGTTTTGTAGGTAGTTTATCGACGATGATTTTTTTCTCTGAAGAGTAAACTCCTCAGTCTTATCGTTTTCGTAGAAAATTCGAAAAACCAGACGCAGCGGGCGGACTGATCGGTCGGTTGTCGTTGTCCGTCAGGTCAGGCAGGCAAGGCTACACCCCATTCCACCACCCCGCGCCCCTAATTTCGCCATAGCTCTGCTGATACCTATCACGCGGTCGCGCGTAGCTATTTTAGATATTTAGTACACATATAGTACTATCTTTAGTAAAATGTTTGCATTTTTTAATAAAACTTCAAAGTTACATGTACATATTTTGTAAACTATAAGTTCTATCAACATACGTCCAAAGACAATATTGTAGATAAATTAATGAACAACATATTGTTCTTTGACAGTTTTCTGATAGCTGTACCCGTTTTCATAAAAAATAAGAAAAAACACGATATAGCATACGATACATACGAGGGAAGGGAATGGGGGGAAAAATAATTTGTCGACATGCTTCTATATCCACATTAAAGCACATATATGACAACTACATCATTTTCACTGTATTTTACTGTATTTTTAATAAATTTCTTAAAACCCTTAGCTCTAAATCTAAGAAATTGTAAAAAGGTAAAAAAACGAGTACTTGAGTCAGACGCGGTAAGCTGTAACTCTGGAGGTAATGCCTCTACGATTATGAAATAGGAGTCATTTTGTAGCTCAATGTATAAGGTATCTAACTTTTGTGGCCTATTTTATCATCACTCTTGTCGTTTTCCTATAAATGGAGCAAGAAAAAAAAAGTTAGCCTGTTTTTACAATTTCATAATACGTTGGTGTCTGTAAACAGAAATATATTAATCTTACCACTATATAATGTAGTATCGTTTTGTAGGTAATTTATCGACGATAATTTGTTCTCTGAAGAGTAAACTCCTCAGTCTTATCGTTTTCGTAGAAAATTCGAAAAACCGGAATGAGGGAGATAAAAGGGGGGGGGGGGGGGGAGGGGGGGGGAAAACATTATTTCTGGACGTGCTTCCATATCTACATTGAAGCACATACATGACAGCTACATTCATGCCAAGTTTCATGCTTTCTTCAGGATGGGACCGTATTTTAAGTTAAGGACTCCTACTAATAAAACACTAAACAGTTTTTATTGATTCCTGAAAAATGTAATTTGAGTGACTTAAGAGGTTTTTGAAATGACTGATTCATTTTTTTACTTGAATATAAGCCCCGAATTGTTTCATTTTTTAAACGTAGTCGTAGATACTACATTATATTTCCGAGGGTCTGACCTAGCAAAAACACGATATCTTAAAATTTTCTCAATAGAAAAAATCACAAAGTTGCATCTAATTTTCACGAATTTTTGATATATTGCCAAAACCGTGCATTAAACTGAGTTGACTGACTTAATATTTTAATACATTGTATAAAATTCTATCACCATGGGACTGACCCGGCGGATTTTAAAATGTTGTAAATTTATCGAGTTATTACGAAAAAACTATCTTGGCGATGATTCCGCGTCGTCCTTTTTCACCTGGCATATGGCATATGAAAGATGGGCGTTAGTGTGATGTAACACTTGTAGTAGGTGTTAAATAAAATTATTAGTGAGTATACTTAAAAATATATTACAATAAGTATAGATTAAATTAAAATTAGAATTTAGGAAGCATGGATCGTGGTTCGGTCGTTCACAAAGAATGTACCTTGTTGTACCAATGGTACTTTACTTTCCTGGTGGCTGGAGTGCAGGTGGAGGAGTCCCGGAAGGTAGGTTGTAGATGGTTAGGTTGCGGAAAAGCAGGACGCAGGCAGGAAGAATTCGGGTAGGATGTAGGAAGGACGCAGGCAGGTAGGTAGCTCTCGCAATGACTGCAGAGCCCGTCGCGGTGATGCCCGTCGCGGTGATTACCGTCCCGGTGATGCCCGTCGCGGTGATCCCTTGAATCAGCATCCAGACATTTTTATAATTGCCCAGATTCTTACTTTGACTGCGACATCAAATCTTTAAAACTACCAGCCAGACAAGATTGTAAAGTACAGTTATTGCATGCTAGTAATTATTGGTGAGGCAGTCAAAGAACACAAAATAAAAAGCAAATACAGAAAAATAAATAATAATCATCATAACAAAATTGAGGATGAATAATTATTATAAAGATGAAAATTATAATATCTTACAAGTTATTAATTAATGTAAAAAAAGACTTATTTCTGATACACAACGAAATAAATATTTACAAGAACTTTCTATACCCATTTAGTTACATTACCAAGAATGGTCATATTTATGAAATTGAGTAAAAATATAAGTGGTTTATAAAGTAAACTTAAAATAATTATTGCAACACTTACCCAAGTGGGGATAGTATATATTATTATTTATAAACTGCAAAAGTGGAGAAATTATTTAAGTTTTCCCAAATTCGTCTATTCGTAACACGTGGTAGAAGAAAATCAGAAGCAAAATGTCAACGTGAAAAAAAACAAAAACAGTTTTGGCGTCCCAGCCAGTATAGAAAAAATTACATATACAACCTCATTCATAAGATTTGTAGAAACAATAAAATCGTTACAGTGAAGCCAGAAGGTCGATGTTTGATTTTTTGCTTTACTCGCCCTCTTAAACCTTTTTTTTTTATTATTATGGCGCTCGGCTTTTTAACCATGGCCAGTGTCAAGTATATAAAATATGGCGGGAAAACAATTTTCTTGTGTACAATTTTCGGCATCGTTTCTCTACATCGTCAGGTCATAAATCTAGTCAAAGTTGGAGTAAAAGTCAATACAGTCAAGGAGTCATGTCGGTCGATTCAATAAAGTGGTAGGCGCTTTACTGAAACTTTCGATGGAGTTTTGGACACAAAATAGCACGTTTCTGGATGTTGTATCACTTTTCTGCACTTGCATGATAACATTTGCACATGCAAGATTACACATTAAAAACCCAGTTAACACAATTTTAGGAAAATAATACAAAAACACAACATCACTATTTCACATTCCCGGCAAAACTCCTTAAACCTTATTAATCATTATAATATGTAGATATATCGCAGTCATCTAGATAAATCTGCGATTCGATTGAATGACTAGCGCATTCATTGAATGACACCATTCAATTGAATGACTCGGCCGAACGTCGATTGAACGATCGTCACTCAACGTCCAACTAGTTAGCGATTTGTAACATAGCCCTTTGAAGATAGCGGAAATGAAATCAGTCAGGTAATTGAACGTATTTCACTTTTTTCCCACTGCGGCGCTCGTAGTCACCAAAATAATTCTTAGGTAATTAATAGCAATGTATTACTCCGTGTTGGCCCAATACGACTTCATTGGGTTAGGTTAGATCCAGAGATTAGATCCATAACCTCATAATTGCAGCCAGTTTCTAGATTAACCTATTATTACGCCACCAACAAATACTTAAAAATATCACAACATTCCATTTAACGACTTCACTATGATGAAGTTTAGTCAAGACGTTAAACGTTACAGTCAACGTCTTGACTAGTTGTCCTTCAGTCACTCAATAAAATGGTGTCATTCAATGAATACGCTAGTCGTTCAATCGAATCACAGACTGAACCAGATGCTGCGACAGATATACTGTGAGGTAGAGTTGCAGAAAATGCATTAGGTATTATTTATTTTAGTCAATGCGTTTCATTACTCATAGGATATGGACCTTTTTCTTTCGCTTTTGATGCTACATGCTTATAAAGCGATATATCGGCATGTCATGGCGTGCCACCGCCATACATTTGTCAGCACACCGAGCCACGTCGGGCCGACAAATGTATGACGGTGGCACGCCATGACATGCCCGATATATCGCTTTATAACTTTGTATTTTTGTTTTTTTACATATGCAAAAATGCGTTCCTACCGATTACAAACATGGTCGAAGACTGAAAAGACGATGCCACACAAATTATATTTGGCTTTCGCAGATCTCGGTCGGTAAAAACTGAAGAGGTCTAGATAGCCAGTAAACTGACTTCCATTGAGCCCAGGTAAATTCGCTAATGGTGTCTAAAGATCACCATCAATCATCGCTAAGTTAATCATCCAAATGTACGGCGGCACGTGGCCCAGCGCTGACACCGCCGATCCAGGGCCGGACCGTGGCTTTGGGGGCCTCTTTTCTTTGATTAAACAGGGGAAGCGCTCTATGCGGGCCCCGGGTTGGGGATGTGCCTCAGTTCATCAGAAGCACCTCGGGGGTATGTGGGATTAGTCGGCGAAAAGTGCCAGCCGACCCACTAAAATCACCTTAGTCTGGATCTTTCAAACACAGGACCGACGGCCGGTCTACCTCACAAGTGACCGGATTTCCGGAGTCCCTTACTCCGGAAAAAAACGTTTCGGCAAATTGAAATCCTCGGCGCCGGGACTGGCTAAACCGGGCAGGTTGAGTTAAGGGGGCCTCTTTTTTTCATTACTCGGGGGAAATGCTTTATGGGTTGGGGATGTGCCTCAGTAAACTAAAGCACACCGTGGTTACGTGGGAAGTTTAGGGGACACTGGAAATTGGGATAAGACTACTTAGGGTTAGTTCAAAGTCTACGAATAATAAAAACTATTTATTATTCGTAGTTCAAAGTACCTAACCAATACCGAAAAGATGACACAACATTAATAAACGTAGACTTGGCAGTTGTCACTTGAATGAAATGAATTGAATGATTTTGATTGATCGTAGGATTTGCATGGGTAGTTTAGGTATATACTCTTTGTTGCATGGCTGCAAACATGATTTACGGGTCTCTGGGCTGAAAGTTGAAACCTAAAAAGCCATATTATGGTAGATCCGGCCCTGCCACCGACCTCGCCAAACCAATGCAGATTTACGACAAATTAGCGGTTTCGCTAAAAATACGACGGGTGATTTACGTGGCTTAGTCACGCCATCCGTCATACTTCATAAAAATAATATACACGAAAAAGTATCTATGTGCTCCATAGTCAGGGGTATGCTAATGTTGGGCTTTGATAAAATTTGGATGATTTGTGAATTAGTGGTAGCGCCGTGTTCGTCAGATTTTTATCGTCGATGCTCATTGTTCATAATCTTTGCAATATACATAGGTATCTGTAAAGAGATTTTGGCATATTTTAAACTTTAAATTCTAATACTTAATATGCCGTTGATTTTTCAAATTTTGTTAATCAAGATCTGACCCGAGCCAATTTTATTGCAATAGCAACTCGAAATGTTATATGCACTGACATATAAGTACTACGTACTAGACTTGACACCGCAACGCATATGACGACCTCTGTGGCTCAGTTGTTGGGCTGTTGGTAGCTCAAGCCGGGGGTCGCGGGTTCGAATCCCGCCGACGGAACAAAAAGTTTTCAAAAGTTCTTGGGTCATGGATGTGTATTAAATATGTGTATCATATAATAAAAATCTTAAATATATGTATAGTATAAAAGTATTAAATATATTTCCGTTGTCTGGTACCTGTAACACAAGTCCATCAGGTACTTACCACGGGGCCAGACTGACGTGGTGTGAAGCGTCCATAGGTATTAGTTATTATTATTAACGCAATGCTTGGTCACATTCAACAGAATCTATATAGCCGCAGCGCACTTAGTCGGCCGCAAACTCTTCTGCGCACTAGACGTATGACATTTATAAAAAAAACAAAATAAGAGTCACAAAAATGCCTTGGTGTGTCTTAAGATACTGTAAAAATAATTCCAAAAACACTTCCAAATGCGACGGAATAACATTTCATCGGTTAGTATTCTTATTTAATTATTTTCAATTAAAATACGAACATTAAATTACTAAGCGAAGACGCGCGCCATTTCGCATTGTCATAGAGTAGTAGAATGAGAGGGGAATGTAGGCAGAATACAGATATCTATGATGAGACGACGATGAATGAAGTATTCACGTAGACGAGTTTGTATTTTGGTAATATAAATACGGTATTACGTGTACATTATACATGCGTACATTATAATTGTATTTATAAATATTTAAGTAATTTAAATAAGGTAAGTATGTAGTGGACTTTGGGGCCATACTTATTATAATATAATTATTATAAATGCGAAAGTGTGTCTGTCTGTCTGTCTATCCGTCCGTCTGTCGGTCTGTCCGTCCATCTGTCTGTCTGTCTGTCCGTCTGTCTGACCGTCCGTCTATCTGTCTGTCTCTCTCTGTGTCTGTTACCTCTTCACGCCCAAGCCACTGTAACGGTTTTGCAAAATTTTGGTATGTAATATTTTAATTTTTGACCGACTTCCAAAATAGGATGTAATACGTTTGGCTGTATGTATGTTTATTTTTATTATTTTTTTGGTACGGAGTTAACTCGACCGTTTGTAGCTCCAAAACTGGGGGGTTTGTATAAATATGGCCGCCAGGTACGGAGTTAACTCGACCTTAGAAATGCTCGGAATTTTGAGGCTACGTCATATTCTATTCTCGGCAATTTGCGGAGTGTTTCTTCGGAGTGATGCCTTCGGAGTAGAGTGATGATGATGATGTTTTTTAACTGACTTCCAAAAAAGAGGAGGTTATATATTTTGTATGTTCAATGATCACTTCGCCGTTTGTGGACCGATTTTCAAGATTTTTTCGCTAATGTATCGGGTTTAATCCGAATTTGGTACCATGTTCATAAAAAAGGTAACTTGATGATGGGAGCCATAAGTAATCGAGGGAATTCCTCGCTCTTTATACTAAAACCCCATTTATCTGGATGATATTGTGATTTTGATTCATAATCTGAATTCTGAAGTATTTCAAAATGGAAACTTATGGTGATTTTGGATAAATTAAGTATTCCAAGTAAATCACACCAAAAAGTCAGATTTTGCACCAAGATTTTGTTCAAAGGTGGTGAACAGATCTCCGGCCTCCTTATGTATCTAACATGTTTGGGGGTTTCTACGTTAAAAAAATCGTAAAAATCTAATTAACTTCTATGTCCTTGAGAAATCGTACTTGATGTTGATTAGTGAAAAAACCGTGTCTATATTTAGCGACTTGTTATATTATTATTTCGTTTATTTCTGCATGACTTAAAAGTTGGATTTCACTTAACTATTTTTAACTGAAATCCAATTCTTTAGTCATGCAGAAATAAACGAAACTTTGTTTGTATTCCCCTATCTTAGATGAGCCGCCATATTGGATGTAGAATGACATTACATTCGTTTTCGAGTTATTCTCAAAAAGTTCTTTCATTTAATATCCATACTGTTATTATAGGACGGCATAGAAAATAACTATTCCGCTATCTTGGATGGTCGGCCATTTTATATTTATAGTGATGTCATACTGTATCGTGCATTGTCATTCAAACCAAACGTGTATACAAAATTTCAGCTCAATCGGTTAAAATATTATACGTACATACATACTTCGAAATTGAGTTCAAAAATTCCACCCGAACTTACATAATAATATGTACTAATATATTTAATAATATGTACATAATAATATACAGAGCAAGTTAAATAAAAGCTTTTAATAATGTTTAGTAAAAATCTTTGTTTTATTTTATCCACTTACTCAAATAGAGTTCATTCGAGTGTAGGCACAAAACTTGGTCACTTCTGCGGTACTGATCTATAGCCATCACCGCCCCGCCTCTCACCCCGCTGATGCCTCAAGTGCGACATGTTTTTTGTTTGCAATGGCGCCTCCAGTACGTAGTACATAATATCTCTATGGTTATTTGCGACTTTTTTAAACTCTCATACACAACAATTACAATTACATAATATATGTCAACTGAAAAAATAGTAAATTTTCAAAAAACAAAAAAAAAAAAATACATTCATTGAAATTTCAAAATGTTTACAACCGCTTTTTCAAGAAACATGCAATGTCGTGATTTCGTGAAACGAGCACAGCAATCTTCTTCAGTAAGACAATACCAGTCGAAAAATTTACAAGTCGCTACATGGAACACACGGGGAGTGTGTTTTTAGATAATATTTAAAAGATTTTCTTGTCGAAGAAAAAGATCCCACATCAAGATGTCCTTTCTTACGGAATACATAGATGAATACCGTGCGATTCCTATACAAAAAACTAAAATGTAAGTGGGGGCAAGGCCTTGTCTATAACCTATTTTTTTGTTTTTATCATTCAAATTTCATAATAAACCTATATAACAATTAACAAGCACTGGTGAAAATAACAGGTGTCGACCAGAGGACCGATGGGCGAGAGTAGAGGGAGAATGGTTAGACCCAACGAGTGGCTCTGAAAATGTAAGTTTTTCCAGCATGTAACAACCATAAATACATAGTTAGTCTGATAACCTATCACTTGTTTTCTCTTACACTCGTGCACGATTATAATTTACATTGCCGTTTCATTAATAACGCATACAGAAAAACAGTAAGAGAGACAAAAATGTCACTATTTTTACGTAATTTGTGACCGAATTCGAGGTACCTAGCGAAACATTTGACCTTATTCATCAGTAGATGACGCCTGCAACTCTGTTGCGCCAAAATTCGTTTATCGCGCGGACACCGCGGAACATTTTTCCGGGATAAAAAGTATCATATGTCCTTTCCCAGCACTCAAAGTATCGCTATATCAAATTTCATCTAAATCCGTTAAGCGTGAAGAGACAGACAGACAGATATTATACATTTTCGCATTTGTAATATTGCCTTCAGTATGGATTAAATTTTTTAGAAAGAATGGACGGAAGAGGAAATTGATAAGTTCATTAAAACTACCATGCAGAGTCTACGTGGTCGGTCTACATACTACAACCATTACTGCGCGAAACTCTCACCAGGTACGGAAAACATTAAATCTTATGTTTTTTATTTATTTATTTGCGGTTGACAAAAACACGAATTCGTAGAAAACCAAGATTAAAAACTTGGCAGTAAATTTACACTTACTGGAAGATATTAATGTATTCAGTAGGCGGAGAGGGCCATAAATAATTTGGTAAATTATGGAGGAAAATTAAGTTTTTCCTCGTAGGTAAAAGCTGTGTCTATTCGAAATGGCTTTTCATGAGAAATATGAATATGCAATACTTAATAATTACACTCGAAATATGGCTCCAAATGGTTAGTAAGTATAAATTAAAAACTAAAGAAAATCTTAAGTTTTTAGCGAAAAGCGAGCTATTGATGTAAAATTATGGCGAAGTACGCTCTTTTATCATTTTCACCTAAAAGTGGCTTTATTTTCATAGAGTTCAAAACGCGACCATTCCAACCGCGCCCGAAAAAGAAGAGACCTTGTAAGCAGCCAGTGGTGGCCGTGGAGCCGCCATCTTCACAAAAGGAGGTCCCCAAACTCGCCATCAAAGATACGGAGCTGATGAAATCTGCGAAAGACTTGTATGAGAGGGACATGGTCAAACCGACACTGCAACCTTTGGATACGCATTTCAGAAGTTAGCTGTTATCCAACAAAAGCTTGGGCTCTCAGTACCTATTAATAAGAATAGTTAACGCTTGTAATTTCTAATTAAAAGGTTATTCATTAAAGCAGGTGTGTAAAAGTCCTCATAGAAGATCATTATCTTCAGGAGCTTGTTATAATCAAGTAGATAGACTACTAGGTAAAATATATAGGTACTAGTTAAACATGCGGTCACACCAAGCTGACTGTCAGCCGCCGAAAGTGAGCGAGCGTTATGCACTTTTTGTTTACGGTCAACGACTGACAATAAAATATTTAATTCATACTTCATACATTTTTGTTATAAGCGTACCTTAGCCATGGGAAACAATATTAAAGTACTAAACTGTTTATTGCTCCCCGGGGACGGCCGTAAATGACAATGTGAGTATGTTTGAACAACAAAACAATGCATGCGGTAGTCAAACAATACGATACACATTGTTGTTATTAGTCACACACTTTGATGGCCATTGAATCACTCATTGAGTGAATGGCTATTCTGTTTTTAGGGTTCCGTAGTCAACAAGGAACCCTTATAGTTTCGGTCTGTCCGTCCGTCTGTACGTCTGTCTGTCTGTCTGTCTGTCCGCGGTTTTACTCAGAGACTATAGGACCCACAAAGCTGTAATTCGGCATGAATGCACATATTAATGGTGCCGACAAAATGGTATATAAAATCTAAAACAAATATTTTATGGGACCTCCCCTACACATCAAGCGGGGATGAACTTTTTTTTCGCGCCCACCCCACCGTGTGGGATGTCGTTGGATAGGGTTTTTAAAAATATTACGAGTATTCATAGATCATTTTCCGATTTAGGGATCCATTTGTGAAATATGAAGTTTTAAAGTGGTTAGAGTCCAGTGTCCCCCTCTTCTAACAGCTAAACGGTTGCTTCTAGAAATGTGAAAAAATTCACGAGAGTAGGAAATATGCTGAATTTAAAAGAAAAACTATCACTGCTAATAAGACTTCATAAGTTATTGAGTAATAGTCGATCAACTAAAAAAACGTATTCGGCGAAGTATAAAGGAACTTTTCATTTAAATTCCTATGAACGTAACTGAGATGATGTTGTTAGTTAGTGTAAAACACGTTATAAATGTCCTGTCATTGACCAATCAAAAATTAACGGTACGAACGGGCCCGACACGCATTTGGCCGGTTTTTAAAGTAATCAGATAGAGATCCGACATGTGCAATGTACACACATTGCATAGAGAGTAAACATACGTATTTTTACTAGGAGATAGAAAAAGTTTAAAAGTTTAAACTTCTCATTTCGAAAATTTTGTCGCAGAATATATTGAAGCTTATGTTTCTAAATTATTTTCACTTTTAGGCCAGGGGGCAGGGACATACTATACTTACATCTAAATATTATTGAAGATAAGTTACGATGTTTAACCATTTGGAAGATAAAATTTAATAGGTATATCTACCAAGTACAAAGATTTCAATATTTGTAACTAATTGTAACATTGCATTGGAAGGCATCACCGTCGCGTCGTCTACGATTATCTACGAAATCGTAGAGGTCTACGATTCGTAGACATAAGCTACGGGCCTTGCTACGAATGTTAATCAATGTCCTTATTTTAGTTAGCTATAATGATAAAAGAAATGTTTGTTCACTAATTGGTTTTAACGTTAAACTTAGGTCTTTTTATTTTTTTTAATGCCAGTATGAACTTTTTGATACAAAATAGTATAGGTCTACCAGAATCTGATGGCAAAAAGTGAGAAAATAAATTGACTCTAGCAATACCGGGGTAATTGGAATAAAACATTTTGATCCTTTTTTTTCTTATAGCGGCTGATTCTGTGTGTTAAACATGCAAATATAAAATTTTATCCAATGATCAAGGATATTTTATGAAAATCTGCTGTCAAAAATTGCCATCAGATTCTGGTAGACCTATACCTTCCTAAATTCGCATATTTTTCCAGTTTTAGGCTACGTCCGTCCGCATTACTTCAAGACGGGGATCTCGGACTATCAAAACGGCATAGCTCGGTTCGCGTACGAAATGATACGCGACGAGAGGTTCCCCCAATACCAGTCCCACAACGGCTGCCGACCGAAGTGGGGACTACCACCTGAATCCAGGCATCTTGAGCTGGACATTATACCCCTGGATGGTGAGAGACTGTATCAAATTCTGAGAGGTCAATAAACGTTTTTTATTCATTGGATTTTTTTCTCAAACCGTTATATTATTATAATGTATTATTAAAGTTGTAATCAACTAGATGTTGTATCGCGCTACAAGCGGGACACATTTAGTCACAGTAATGTCCTTTGACCTTTTCTTTGACTCAAAGTATAGGGAAATATACTATAAATACTTTTAATAGGTGTACTATAGTTATTCATAAAAATCGGCTCAGAGCTTTCGCAGTTATGATGTAGTGGACCAAATAGCCTGCATCGCGCTATCGAAGTTTCTTAGATCGGCAAGGCATATCTATACATATAATAAAACTGTAGAAATGAAAATTCTGTACGTTAAAGATATTCAAAAAATAATAAGCGGGGGGTGTTACTACATCGCTATGGAAGCCAAAAATGTGGTTACTTTTTTGTCTGTCTGTCTGTCTGTCTGATGTTTGTTCCCGCATCACACGAAAACTACTGATCCGATTTAAATGCGGTTTTCGCAGATATATTTGTCTTCTTCCAACTTAACATCTGGTGTATAATTTTTTTTCCCCCCACCCCTCTAAGGGGACAAAAGGGGGGGTCAGATTTTGTATCAAACTTTTTTCTTTAACACGTTAACTACTGATCCGATTTGCATATGGTTTTCGCAGATAAATTTGTCTTTTTCTAACGTAACATATGGTACATAAAAAAATTCCCCCCACCCCTCTAAGGGGACCAAAGAGGGGGTCAGATTTTGTATCAAACTTTTTTCTTTAATGGACTTACTTCATATTATTTACTGTGTTTTCCAACTTAACAACCCCCCCCCCCCCCACTTCACCCCCCCCTCTTGGAAATGTTGCTTATAACAAAGTGGTGTCGCGTAGTTAGTATTGACTTTTAATTCTCCTTTTTTAGGAACAAACTAAGGTATAAATTAAAAGTGAATATCATAACGAAATTATTCTAACCTAAACTAAACATACAGATTTCGAGTGTCGTTTGATTATTATGCGGGGGGCTTTGCCCCCGGATACTACTTGGGAGGACTGCCCCCAAACCCCCCCCCCCCCCCCCCCCCTCCTGGAAAAGTAGCTTTTACCAAAATGGTGATGCGTCGTTAGTGTTGAGTTTTAATCCTCCTCTTTAGGAACAAACTTAGTTAATAAATAAAAGTGCAATTATTCTAACCTAAACTAAACATACACTTTTTGAGTGTCATTTAATTACTATGAGGGGGGCTTCGCCCCCGAGCCCCTCTACTTACTGCGCCTCCTTCCTCCCACACCTGGAAATGTTGCTTATAACAAAACGGTGTCGCGGCGTTAGTGTTGCGTTGTAATTCTCCTTTTTTAGGATCAAACTAAGGTATTAATTATTAAAAGTAAATATAACAACGAAATTATTTTAACCTAAACTAAACATACAGATTCCGAGTGTCGTTTCATTATTATGCGGGGGCTTTGCCCCTGGACACTACTTGGGGGGCTGCGTGCCCCCCCCCCCCCCCCAAATAATAGCTTTTATAGTTATAAGCTTTTCATGACTATCGATACTAATATTATAAATGCGGAAGTGTGTTTGTTTGTTTGTCCTTCCTTCACGGCCTAACGAAGTAACAAATCGATTTGATTTTTGGCATACACTTAGTTGAAAGGATGGAGAGTAACATAGTCTACTTTTGGTCTTGGAAAAACATCATGTTTCTAAAGGAGGTTTACAAGAATATTCGTATTTTACGCGATTTTTGAATTCCACGCGAGCGAAGCCGCGGGCAAAAGCTAGTACAACATAAATGACGACAGTGGGCTCCGGCCTGACCGAGCATACAACCTCGCTCGGTCGGAAGATTTTCCTTTGCGACCTCCGTCCAAGTTCGCTACAGTGGTATTGGCATGGAAAGGATTGAAAGTAAGCACAATCAGCTGCTATATGTCATTATAGAAAATATATATGGCCACGCTCACCTCTTTTCTAATGACGTAGGAGTTTTTAATGTTGGCACTTCACGAATTTATTGGTGTTAATGCCATGTATTGTTTTGATGATCCTACGCGATTTCCTTGTTCTTTGACATTTAATACTTTGCGAAAACGAGTAACGATTTCCGTGACGCCAATAAATTTAATTGCGCCTATAACAAAGTTTGAACAACAGAACGAGTCAGATTTTAATAAACTGACGACAACAGACATGACACGTTATTGGAAGTCACTCGTTTGACCAATCAGAGGAGACGAGAGATGTGTGTGTTTGGAAAGTCTAACAATGTCCTAATTATGACCGTATAAAGTGATATAAAGTTCTGGCAGACTTCCAGCCTAGAGACAAAGGGTTCGGCTTCCTTTGTACTCCTTAACAATTATGACGACATACCACTCGCAGTATAATAAGAAGCTACGAATAATAAAAACTAAGGAAGAGTAACTGTGTCAAAAAATTTGTTCCGATTCTACAAAATGTGACTTGAATACATGCATACTTTATGCAAAAAGAGACCCGAATACATACAAGAATTTTGTGTAATTATAGAAGTGACAATTATTATTGTCAACGGATTTATTTTGTCAATTTGAATGTAGTGTTTCGTATCTATTGCCATATTATTTTAGTGTGCGAAAAGAACCTTGAGAACCAAATTCAAAACGATTGAAGTATGGGAGTTACGTTTCCTTAGTTTTTATTATTCGTAGTATAGAAGAAAGTCCTGTTAGTCGCATTATTTATAACATAAAAATGACTGAACTGATTTGACTAAAAATTGCAGGAGAAGTAGCTTAAAACTAGAAACGGAACATCGGATGTGGCATGAAGCGTGGTAGGACAAAACGCTATTATGGCACATTAATTTGACTCTTAATTTTTTACACTTAGGGCCTGTTTCACCACTTCCTGATAAGTGCCGGATAGGCTATCCATCACTTAACTTGACAGATAGAGTATGGAGAATCTGTCAAATAAGTTGTAGATAGCTTATCCGGCACTTTATCAGGAAATGGTGAAACGGGCCCTTAGATTCTAAATTTCAGACTATTATGTTTTTTTTTTAGAAATAAAGGGGGCAAACGAGCAAACGGGTCACCTGATGGAAAGCAACTTCCGTCGCCCATGGACACTCGCAGCATCAGAAGAGCTGCAAGTGCGTTGCCGGCCTTTTAAGAGGGAATAGGGTAATAAGGGAGGGTAGGGATGGGAAGAGAAGGGAATAGGGGAGGGTAGGGAAGGGAATAGGGTAGGGGATTGGGCCTCCGGTAAACTCACTCACTCGGCGTAACACAGCGCAAGCGCTGTTTTACGCCGGTTTTCTGTGAGAGCGTGGTATTTCTCCGGTCGAGCCGGCCCATTCGTGCCGAAGCATGGCTCTCCCACGATGCAAGGGAAATATATTATACATATAAAGTAAGCACAAACATTGTTCTTGACCTTACAACTGAAGATACACAGTCGCAATTCCTGATGCTTGGCCGTTGAGTGAACAGTTAATTACCACAACTTTGTTAGTCGCCGTTATTGATGTGGTTTCATTTAAATGTGTGATGTGTTTACAATTTCTAAAATAAGACCAACGTTTAACCGTGCTGCACTGCAAGTTGCAACAGAAATTATCCATACTCAACCTTACCTTAGTTCATTATAGTTCCCATATCTACATTAGGATATTATATATACACATACCGCTATAAAAAAGTTACATATTAAACATAATGTTACAAGTATTTTTTATAATAACAATGATTGAATTATATTTTCTAGCTTTGGTTATTAACGCCGGTAGGAAACAGTTGTTCGACTGCAGTTATTTCTAGTTGTATACTAAAATAGTGGATCAAGTTACTTTACGTCAGTGCGAGTAATTACAGAGGCTTTGAGAGTAATAGGCGTTTATGGTGGCTCATAATAATCCTCGGTTACGCACTTACTTTCCACGAAAAGCTGTGCTCTTTGTTCGCATCCCGGAAACCTAATTGGTGGTGATTTATTGCCATCTCTATAGCACGAGCCGTCTGCTCGAGTTATTTATCGCTTAATTGTGTTTGTTCTACTTCTAGTTTACTTAGTAATCTATTTTGCGACTTCTTGTGAAGCTGAAATCACCGGCTTATTCAAATTTCGAGGGAGTGAGGTATGCTTATGTCTATGAGTCTAATTGAATGCGATATAAAACAATTGCTTTCTAATTTCTTAGGTTTGCAGGCTTTTCATGCGTAGAGTATGACGTGCTGCGGCCAAAAAGAAAGCGTAGAGAATATTTCATTGAATACTGTTTCGGTAGAGTAGCGCAGTGGCTAAATAGGTACCTATAGTAACTACAGTATTGAAAAGTGTTGAAAAGTAGATTCAACCGTCCCATAGTGGACAGGGTACTTAGTCAAATAGCATTCGATAATTTCGAAAGCAAAGTAAGAAATCAAAAATGCAATACGCATCGCTAAGTGACATGGCTCCTGCGATGTCAATCGGCCATTGGCACAGTGCTGGGCGAATCTTCCGCGCTGACGTAGCGGTGGTGTTGGCACGGCATCAGTCCGGTCTGCGCCGCGGTACGTTGCGCCCCCATCCCGACTGCCACGCGAGTGACAATTTGACATTTTAATTATAAAGTGATTAAACTTTTTGTGTACAAAAAGTTTCTGTGACTTGTATCGCTTCCTGTTTGGACTATCGGACTTTTTTCCGGGTAAGATTTTCTTTGAAGTCGTTGAAGTATAGGTACTTTTCTGGTTTGTTAATTTTTTTTTAATGTTAATCCTCGATTTTTGGAAATGAGTGGACTTACACGCAATACTTGGGTCGCTTGCCTACGCGTGCCTAAGGTGGAGTTTGGGTTTTACAGAGTCCTTTAGGATTAACAAGTCTTGAAGCTTTTTCAAACGCAACGTTTTTGTTTTATCCACCTTAGAGAGCTAGAGCTCCAACAGACTGAGCTATACGTAAATTAGAGACAAAAAAAATTAGCCTTCGCAAATGTAATGTTTAAAAATTATTGAAATATGAAAGGAAAGGAAGGGAAATGTGAAAGTAAGACAACCGATTGTTGTATATTCACTGGTTAGGAAGTTTTAGAAACAGGATAGAGAGTACTTTTGCACACTGACTCGTCCTAAAGTTTTTAATATTTTATATTTCTTATAATTATAACTTATATTCTTTTATAACATAATATACTTGAAGATATCCGAGTACTAGTTTATAACATACTCGTATACGAGTAGTCAGTAGAGTTCATAGTTAAGGATCAGAAAAATAAATACCTCACCGTCATGAAAATCAGAGCAATATGTTTTATATTCGCATTAAGTTTTGGCTTAGGCTATATGCCTAATGTTATAAAGTAAGCAACAAAAATTTATAAAAGTGCATAATTAGTGGGAAGGTGCCATGAGTCTGCAACAAAATGGTATAATTATTTCCTGAAAGTTGGCACTGATGGATCGTAAAGTGATAAAATCTATGTAGGCCAAGATCATTAAATCTGAAACGGAAATCTGCTCGATTCTAGGCAACTAAATCTTTCAATTTTCAATGATAAAACTCTATCTTACGTTTGAAAATACTTTGAGCATTTAAAATAAGATATTATAGAAATAGATAGAAAGAAAATAGAATGGAACGTATTATTTTTTATTTCGGTAACCAGAAAAGTTTTATTCAAGGTGGGATTCTTTTATTTAAACACTAAAATCTCTAGACTACGACTTTACCTTTCAGAATTATAGTCAATTCTGAAAGTCGTATCGTATAATTATAGCTGCATCTCTAAGTTTGTATAATTTAATATAGCGATACTTTTTTTCTTACCCTTTATAAATATATAAATATTTTTTGCTTAACCAATATCAAAATTTGCAACCGGATTGAGAGCTTAAATAGCTACAACTGCTATTTGGTGCTACAAAAATATAATTTATCTTAGTTTTGAAAGTTACACTGGGTGCGCCAATCAATGGCAGTCGAGTTTATTTTTCCACAAAATTAAATCTAGTAAAGTAGTACTAGGTATCTACTGGCTACTACTACTAATATATATTCCGTGTTACTACTTACAACACACAGAACATAACACAATTACTCAAACCAAACGTAAAGTTGTAATTACTAATTGCTTTATGAATGCGCTAGCGGTTTGTATTCGTAATAACTCCAGCGTTTGTTGATAACCACGGCCCATTGTCGTCAGTCGGCACTAAATGTAACATACGTAACATATACATCACAAAATAGCAAAGTAGGACGGATTCCGGAATCGTTTGATATGTTTTACTATCCGCACTACTGCCTTTTGATCTTTCGCTTAACGGGTGCGATGTGTTACACAAAAGCCATTCATTTAAATTATTGTAAACTATATATATATTTATTTATAAGGTAAATTCAGCATGTAGATATGTCGTTTAGACCTATTAAACGCTTTTTCAGCGAATTCAATGTAGGTTGCGTATATAATGATAATTTATCTAATTTATAATTATTATAACGATATGATAATGATTGTAAAAATATACTAACTGCAAGTTTTTTATATTATATCACTTGATACGCAAATTGCAAACAGCTCCCTCGGCTGTAATAAAGTGCGATAGTGCTTCTGAGTTACTGCCTACGGGCGATTCACATGAGTTGATTTTCGCCATGCTTTTGACAAGTCAACTCAATCTTCAATCAAGGCAAAATTGCCTTGTTGCGTCGCCGAAAAAATATTTAGATGGTTGTCCAACAATCGACCTACGTGAATCTCGCGTTTACAGCTTTTTTGTTCTAGAACAATTGAGGACGGTCTGCTCAGATACAGTAACTATTAAAAATGTAAACAATAGTGTATTTGTGGCGTGGTCTAAATATACCGTAGTAGTAAATGTGCTGGCCGTTGGCGTGTCGCCATGGGTTCACGGTGAGACACCCTGCTCGATCACCAGCAAATTGAACATCTAATGCCAGGGACATACCGATGAAAAACGATGTTAGATGTTAGATGTTGGTAGATTTATTTATTCACACTTTATGCAATTTACAAAGGCGGGCTTAATGCCTTGTGGCATTCTCTACCAACCAACCTTAGGGTGATACTGAGAATGTATAATACAGGCGCATTCGTGGTAATGAGACACACAGGATTAACGATAAAATAAATGGATTTATATATAAATAATTAATAAACCTATTATATAAATTTAATTACAATAAACATACATAAACAATAAAATACATATTATATTAACACTTATATAAATATAATATTCATAAACTATAAAATAGAATATGCCTACTTACATAAAGTATGTCATTGCAAAGCTAATGTATCAAAAAAAAAATTATATTGTCAAATATTAATTCAAGTGAAAACATAAACTAATTATTAATTTTAATATTCATTATAGAGAAAAATAGTACTGATATTCATTCAATTGATTTTAAATATAATTGTCGAACTCTACGTTTAAAAATATTTTTATTAGGGGACATCCTGATTTCTAGGGGGAGGGCGTTCCAAAGGAGAATGGACTGTACATAAAATGTAGATGAGTAATCAAAATAAAAATAACGATGTAGCAATATTAAATTTTTGATCAAATATTGTAATGAAACACTGAGTTAATTAACGGTGTTTTTCGTTAAACTACAATGCGATATAAAGCATGTTCAAAAGGCTCTTACGAATGTTCGAAACATAAAAAAAAAATAGTTAAACAGTAAAGTATTGGAAGAACTTTTTTTTGGGTTAGAAGATACGAAGAAATTTTGGGTTTGGTTCTTACTCTTGTATGAGTTTGTGATATTGTGGGTGTGACAAGCTGTTTAAATTGGCCAATGAATGATCGTAATACCTGTACGTGCATTCGCAGCTTCCACGTTTTTCAGCTACCTACCTACTTGCTTATGTGACAACGTTTACACCTATTTATAGTTCGGATTTATTTAGCGGCCACATCACTGATGATACGTCACAGGCTCGGCCTTAAATGTCCTAAATCGATGGACGATACTTCAAAAATGTGCCCTATGCTGAGACTAGCAAATTAGAATTTACATTACACTTCGAATTACACTTGTCTTATTAAATTAGACTTGCGGTGACGTTTCTGTTGGACGCTACTTCGCACGAGCTGGCCAATACAAGGTGTCATAACAAATAACTCGTAGTTCGTTGATGTTATGATAAACTGTGAAAAAAACTTGGTACGAGACTCGGGTGTTAATTTTTATGAAAAACTGACAAACACAAAGTGCACGCGCCACTCCTAATTAACTATTTCTAGAAACGACTGACAGATATTTGTATGATTTTTGTGAACTTACGTCTGGCGCAAATTACAGCACCGAGACATTATGAAATTGTAGGTTTGCTTATATTACTGCAAGATCCACAAATTGAAGCACATAACACGTTTTAGCTAACAAAACAACCTTCAACCGCTGTATTGCATTAGCTTTATGATCGGTAATATTTATAGCGCTCCCTGTGCAGTAAATGTAGAGACTAGTTTTAATATAATGTTAATAGGAAGTGGGTTTTATTATCTATTTAGGATTCCTGGTTATTAAAGTAGGTAATTTGTAACAATAACTACATTTTTATGCTTATATTGTAGGAAAATAATAATGGAATAGTTTTTTTCGTAGCTCAGTAATGAGCACTCACGGCTGCACTTAGAGACATTTAACTTCAAATTTGTAAAGGTTTTAATACAGATTTCTGTCAGTCTTTATTAAATTAAAGTTAAGTAATCATTAAATGAGCTCTTCTTGAGAATCTCAAGCGAAGAGCTCAAGAAGAGCGGCCGTAAGTACGGTGTTAATTAATTTTTTTGAATAAGGACTCTATATTCCTTTTGATACTTCAGAAAAATCGTTGAAAAAGCTGCTAACAAACGACAATAAAATCTTGTTGAAGTGAAATCACTGCGGTATGCGAAATCTGTTGTCTTTAGGACTTTAACTACATAATAACGTTTACGACGACTTGTTCGTCTGAGTGTGAACACATTTTGTCTGTTATTGTATCGTCAAAACTCAAAGCTATTATGCTATAAGTGTTGCCAATGCCACCTCTATTGTTTCCGTGTACACGAGATATATTGCCCGACATATTTCTTAATTAATTTGATCACAGACCACAGTTAAGTATGTATCAATTCTACATTTTTTGTCAGGTTCCTCCGATTTAATACTCATTGTATAATAATCCATGATGGACCAAGAGCCTGCGACGGCCAGGCCTTCCTCAGTTTAGGAAAGCTGAAAGTTTACTCAGAGTCTAATACTTTGAGAATGTTTAAGGGTGTCTGGAAGTGGGCAGCAACTTTAAAAAATGCCCGGCACTGGAAGACGAGATTCCTCCACTTACCGCGAAGAATGTAAGCTATGAAATTGAGCTTTACTCTTTCTCGAAGGTCAGGTAGACCTTCAGAACTGGATACCTCCTAAAGTAACCGCGACCGAAACTCCATGTTTGCTGGTCGTTCTTACCTCTGTAAAGGTAACAAACAGGTAAACTTTCAGCTTTCCTAAACTGAGGAAGGTCTGGCCGTCGCAGGCTCTTCACTACATAGTATAAAACAAAGTCGCTTTTTTTGTCCTCATGTCCCTTTGTTCCCCTTAATCTTTAAAACTACGCAACGGATTTTGATGCGGTATTCTTTAATAGATAGAGTGATTAACGAGGAAGGTTTATAAGTATAATAACAATCATTAAATAGTAGAGAAATACTGTTATTTTTGAGGTTTCTAATCTGATGTCGTAAATAATTACATTTGTTTCCGCTTACATTGCAAACGCAGGCTGAACCCTACGAGATTTATTAAAATAATGTACTAAGTATTGTACACAATGAAAAGGTCTACAGAAAACTCCGTGATAGTATATGTCTATCTCTTATGGATATCCCACAATAACATTTTTTTGTCATTACTTTTTACTACAAATAATGGCTAATTATCGAAGCGATTTTAACCTAACCAATACGGCATTAATCCTTATTAAATTAAATACATTTTTGATTAAATATATATCTATATGGCCCTTTACAGCATATGATTTAAATGAATATTTACGAAGATATTACAGATTTAAAAATTGCGGAACGTAGCTTTTGCGGCGGTACCGGCCATTAATGCGGGCCACGGGTAGTAATGAATATAAATCAAAACTACTGAATCGATTTTAATCATTTTTTCAGTGAGTGACATAGGCTATATTATATTTTATACCCGTGCGAAACCGGGGCGGGTCGCTAGTACTCTATATGTTTTATAACCTGAGCAGTAATTTACTGTGTCTTACGGTTATTTCCATTACGATGTAAGGGTACATAGAAGTGTATTGTTTAAGATGTAACTTAAAATTATTTTGATTTATCATTTAGCAATACAAAATATTACTCATCAATACCTACGATACACTTAAATATATTTAGTACCTACCTACCTACTCGTCACTACTTGGAATAGTGTACATCAATTGTTTTACCGAAGTTAAACTGTGGAGATTGTATTTATAGTATTATTAGTACTTATCTGGGAGTAGCTGGAACAGACAGGATCACACTGAACAGTTGTACAAAATGTTCAGTACTCACTACTGTGACGTCAATGAGTAACGAAATTAATGACTCAAATCGTGTGGTGACTCTATTCTTTTTAGGGTTCCGTAGTCAACAAGGAACCCTTATAGTTTCGGTCTGTCCGTCCGTCTGTCCGTCTATCTGTCTGTCTATCCGTCTGTGCGTCTGTCTGTCCGCGGTTTTGCTCAAAGACTATAGGACTACGAATAATAAAAACTAAGGAAACGTAACTCCCATATTATTACCGTTTTAAAGTTCTAACCTAACCTAACTTATTTTGGAGTTTCTGGATTGTGTTTGTTTTTGTTTTGGCGGGCGGCTGCGCCCCCCGAGCCCCCCTCTTGGAGGGGCTGCGCCCCCCCCGCGTCCCCCCGCTAAGGTATCCGTGGCGTTTCGAACTGCCATGTAACGTCAGCCTGATACCGCTGAATGCCACTGCACCTAAATATTGCAAATGTATTGAAAATGTGTACCGTACACATTTTTGACAAGTTTTGTAGAACATGTTTTTTGACGTAGTTACTTTTCCTTAGTTTTTATTATTCGTAGCTATAGGACCTACAAAGCTGTAATTTGGCATGAATGCACATATTAATGATACCGACTAAATGGTACATAAAATATTTAAAAAATATTTTTTTAATGGTACTTACCTCACCTACACATCAAGCGGGGATGATTTTTTTTCGCGTCCATCCCATCGTGTGGGGTGTTGTTGGATAGGTTTTTTAAAAATATTATGAGTATTCAAAGACCATTTTCCGATTTAGGGATCCATTTGTGAAATATGAAGTTTTAAAGTGGAAAAAATCGTTAGAGTCCAGTGTCCCCCTCTTCTACCAGCTAAACGGTTGTTTTAAAAGGAAAACTATCACGGCTAAGAAGACTTAAAAAGTTATTGAGTAATAGTCGATCATCTTAAAAATGTATTAGGCGAAGTATAAAGGAACTTTTCGTTCAAATTCCTTTGAACGGAACTGAGATGATGTTGTTAGTAGTGTAAAACACGTTATAAATGTACATTGATTGACCATACAAAAATTATCAAAAACTAGCGGTACTACGGAACCCTATATTGCGCGTGGCCCGACACACACTTGGCCGGTTTTTTCGTCTTACTTCGGTAATTATAAAACTTTTAATTTTTAGACTTTGGACCGGCTTGCCGGGATCTTATTTTGTGAAAGTAGAAAAAAATATAATTATAAACTTTACCTATTATGATGTCGTTTACTGCCGTTTTTTGGTCGCATTGAACTAAAAACTTAAACCTACGGTATTCGGGGTTCTTAAACCTTAATTTGATTTGACATAATAATAAAAAAAATAAAACCAACCTCAAAATTCCCTATCTCAAAAACTACTGAACCGATTTTGATAAAACTTGCAGAATACTGCAAGTTTTATCAAAATCGGTAAAATTGAGAATACTCAAAGTTGAACAATACCTAGTACAACAAAAAAAGAATTATTTAAATTAGACTTGCGAATCCGGAGATATGCGAACACAAACATAAAAAAATACAATATACACGCATTTAAACTTTTGAAAATACATAACTAGAAATATAACATACATCATACGGGTCGAATTGATAACCTCCTTTTTTGAAGTCGGGTAAAAACCGATGAGTCGTCCTTGAATCTCGCATGAAAATCTGCAGCGAATAATATCGTATGATCTTCTGCTGTTCCCAATTTTCCACATGCGTTTAATTTATTACCCGAGTCTACGTGGCTTTGACGTCACGTTATAAAGGTTTGTCAGTTTATTACCGGCGGCCACATTTAGCGAATGCGATAATTATTTTATTGCAAATAAAAACACGGCGTGTTCGATGCGCGAACATTGTATTGGTTAATATAACAATAGCTTTATTTTGTAACGAGAGTTTAGTATGCTGCGATTTTTGTACTTTCAAGGTGGTCCTGTTAACGGTTAATAATGTCACAATTAGGTTAAATACGTGCAAGGGTGTAACTAAAGTCGTTTGTGCGTACTGCTTGACAAGTTACATTACGTTTTAACAAAACGGCATGATATTAGGCTGCAATATTTTTATTAGCGTGTAAATAACGTCTCTATACAGTAGCCTTGAAATACCTCTTGTCCTCAAAATCTGTGCCTCTAAATCAATCGCTAACAAAATAACTATGAAGTTAAGAACTAATGATTTGCAGCATGTGTTTAAGATACAAAAATTTCTAGCTTAAGCAAAACCGTGTTGGATGTAGCGAAACAAACTCAGGAAACGGCGTATTTATATTATTACTAGCAATGACGGACGAGTAATTTTAGATACGGATCGTGCCGTCTGATCGAACCGTTTGTATTAATACGTAATCCACGAAACTATTCCAACTTACACTCCGATGAAGGTCGATATCGAATACTTTAAATGTACGATTCCATAGCGCTGATTTCATATTTCATGTCGGCCAACGAAATCGAAGGATATTTTATTTATTTTTATTAAGTTTTTTTATTTCTTGATGGGGATTGGGTTAACACCTTTATATAACACTCATGAACGCCTCCGTGGTCCAGTGGTTAAGAGCGGGCTGTAAAATTTTGCTGTGTTTTCTAATAATATTTGTAATATATATAAAATTGTATATTTATCTGGTATTTGCCTAACGGAAAACACGATTCACTTATTTTGACGCGATAGTTATATTTTTCGAAATTATGAATCTTTCTGGGCTTTTCAACAAATATCTGTTACACTTATTGAGTTACTATCATTAAATAACTTGCACTACTACAATCACACACTTATTAAATAATGGCTAAAGGAAATATTAGAATTGTATTTAATTTTTAAGTAATCATCAAAAAACATTTTTGGGACTTGCGACCTTTACTTTCGTGCTATAATGCGGGAACCGTTGTTAGGCGATATTGTTCACTATTAGCTGCAGCGCAAAGCACAATGCCCGGAGGTACGATTCTGGAATGTATGAATGGTGTGTAGGCGGGGCTAGCGTGCTTTGATATTTCTGACAGCCCGCTCTTAAGAGCGTGGCTCTTGACTCGGAGGTCGTGGGTTCGATTCCCGCGTTGGAAACATGTTATTTCCAAGTTTGTTTAGGACAATGCAGGCTGATCACCTGATTGTCTGACAAGTAAAGTAAGATGATCCATGCGTCGGATGAGCATGTAAAAAGTCGGTCCTGCGCCTGATCTCTCGCCCGTCGTGTCGGTCTTCCGTCCCAATGGGTTATGAGAGTAAAAGGAATAGAGAGTGCTCTTGTGTACTGCGCACACACTTTGGCACTATAAAATTACTCCTGCGTAACTGGCCTGGTTTCAACGAAACCGGCCACCGTCACCGAAACCGGTGTGGGAGTTATTATTATAACACTCATGGAAAATCTTATTGTTATTTTTTTAAACCGCGATAATATTGTATTAAACCGCGATTGACAATGAAGTGTCAGATGTTGTCAAACGCGGCTTTGTATAGAAAATGACAAGTTTTTGACAGGGAGTCAATGACCGCTACCGCCATGTTTCGCCGAGTACAGTATAGTAACTATTGTTTTATTTTCATTATTGGACGTACGGGCCACTTTAGGTTTGGGTTCCTGAAATGAAAAGGTATCCGCTACCGTTCCTATAACTTTGTCACCTTTTTTTTTTTTTTTTTTTTTTTTTTTTTTTTTTTTTTTTTTTTTTTTTTTTTTTTTTTTTTTTTTTTTTTTTTGATGCGCAGGGGAAACCCATCATGGGTGCCCCGGGTTGGGGATGTGCCTCAGTTAGCTGAAGCACCCCGGGGGTATGTGGGACTCCTACCCACTAAAACCACCTGCGGTTTGCCTTCAGCCGTATACGGAGGGATGTCCTGGATCTGTCTAACACAGGACTCCCTCCACGACCGGCCGGTCTACCTCACAAGGGACCGGACTTCCACCAAAGTTAGGGAACGCTTAGGCAAACTGAAGCGTTCCCCTCGGCGCCGGGACTAGCTAAGCCGGGCAGGTTCCCATCCAGACCCGGAGCCCCGTGGGACGGAAGTTATTGGAGGTTCGCATAGCGACGCCTCCGCACTCCCGTCCTACGCCGGCGGAGCGGAACGGAGGATGGGTCATCCTCTCTGTTCCGCTCCGCGGCCTCTTTCTGTGAAAGGACGGTTTCACAGAAAGAGACCGCCGCCTGCCAGGCCTCATCGCTCTCGAGCATGCAGCGCACCATGCTCGGGAGCGAGAGGTCTCCACCTAGCACTGCCACTAGATCGTGGCGCTGCACGGCCCAACGATCGCACACCTCGAGGGTGTGCTGGGCCGTGTCCTCCGCAGCGCCACAGTCGTGGCAGGCTGGCGTAGGCTCCCTCCTGGAGACCTTACACAAGTACGCACCGAAGCATCCATGCCCGGTGAGCACCTGTGTAAGGCGGAAGGTGAGGGGTTTCTTTTTGCGGCGCATCCACGCCGCAAGAACTGGGCGCAGAGCCTGAGCAGTACGTTGACCGTACTGGGCCTGCGCCAGGTCCTCACCCCACCTCCTCAACAGCCACTGCTCTCCTAGCCTTCGGACCCGCTGGAGCTCCTCCCATTGCAGGCCTTCGCCCCGCGACCTCCTCTCTGTAGCGAGGAGGTGCAACTCGGCGAAGACCCTTGCAACCAGCTCCCACGGCGGGTCTCCCGCCAGGGCAGTAGCTGCCGCCCAGGAGACCGTACGGTACCCCCTGATGACCCTCACCGCTATGACCCGCTGCGCACTTCGCAGCTGGGCCTTATTACGAGCGGTGAGGGAATCCGCCCAAATTGGGGCACCGTACATGGCTATACTCCGACAGACTCCGGAGTATAGCCGCCTGCAGGCTTCGCTGGGCCCTCCTATATTAGGCAGGAGCCGGCCCAGCGCTGACGCCGCCCTCACGACCTTCGGTCCCAGCTGTTGGAAGTGTGGGCCGAAGGTCCACCTCCCGTCCAGGATGAGCCCAAGACATTTAAGCGTCTGACTCATCCTGACCTCCGTCTCTCCGATAAGGAGTCGAGCTCCGGGTGGGGGTCCTCTCCTCCCGGGTCCGCGGAAGAGCAGGGCTTCGGTCTTGCCTAAGCGTACCCGAAGCCCCAACCGCTCTATGCGGCTGACAACGAGGGATGCTCCCACCTCAGCCAGCCGCGCAGCCTCCTGAAAGTTCCGTCCCCGAAATAGTGCATAAGTGTCGTCGCAATAGCAGACTAGCACCATTCCAGGGAGGAGACCGCTCCGCAGGACCCAGTCGTAGCCGACGTCCCATAAATCTGGGCCCACATTCGAGCCCTGAGGGACGCCGACCTCGACGCTCCGCCTCTTTAGGGACCCCGACCCGTCCTCGTACTCGACCTCCCTATCGGAGAGATACTCGTTCAACAGCCTCCCGAGATACGGAGGCACCTCGAAATATTCCAGTGCCTCCCGTATTACGCTGTGAGGGAGGCTGTTGAAGGCGTTGGCGATGTCAAACGACACCGCCAACACCACCTCCCCTCGGCGTTCCGCCTCTTCTGTCACCGATTTAAGACGCCTAATGGCGTCGACGGTCGACTGACCGGCCCGAAACCCGAACTGATTATCAGACAGTCCGGGTCCAGGGCCTTCCTCCAAGTGGTGAACGAGGCGGGAGGCAAGTATACGCTCAAACGCCTTACCCACCTCGTTCAGCAACACAATCGGCCGCACCGCCGACGCACAGTCCGGTGGTCGCCCGCCCTTAGGAATAAGGACGAGCCGACCTTTCTTCCATGCTCCCGGGAACTGTCCGCTCTGAAGGCAGCGGTTAAACAGTTCCCGGAGCCTATCTTCGAGGTGCACGAGAGCTAGAGCAAGAACTCTACCGTGCACCCCGTCCGGACCAGGCGCCCTCTTCTTCCTTCGGAGACGGAACAGAACCGTCTCCATTTCGGCATCGGTGACGGGAGGCGGAACACCCTCCTCCATCGAGTCCAGCGTTCGCCGGGCCATCCGCGGCGGAGCGAAGCCTACTGGAGGGTCCGGGAATAACTCCCGGACTATATTCTCCAGCAGGTGCGGCTGGAGCGTCTCCGTTAAGGGGGCCGACTGGGCGCGAAGTTTATCTCGCGCCCGTTTGTACGGCCAGCCCCAGGGGTCACTCTCGAGCCCCTCTACCAGCTCCAGCCACGCTCGCTCCTTGGCCCGACTGATGGCCAGCTGCAGGATCTCCCTTTTTGCCCGGTAGACCCTGTACAGCCGGTCATCACGCTCCACGTCCTGGGGGCGGCGCCGCCTGCTGCGACAATAGGCGCGACGCGCCGCATTGCAGGCGGCGCGAAGGTCGGCCAATTCTGTCGACCACCAGTATACCGCTCGCCGAGGCGGGGGGGGACCCCAAACTTTAGGCATGGCTGCTCGGCAAACACTGTGTAAAACTTTGCCGAAACAGCCAGCCATTTCTTCCACCCCCATGGCCTCAGACGACGGGAAGCTCCAGCGGCCGACTATAGCCGCCTCCTCCGCCAGTTTCCGGTTGAGCTTAGAAATTGCCCAACGCGGGAACACACTTCGCCCCCTAGACCGAGACGCTGGACTCGATGCGGAGGCTGGAGACACCTCGAACCGTATATATCGATGGTCCGAGAGCGTCTCCACCTCCGTTACCACCCTCCACCCCTCCACCCTGCGCGCTACGGCGGGAGTGGCGAACGACAAGTCCACCACTGAACCGCCCGTCCGCCGCACGCAGGTCTGGACTGTCCCCGTGTTCAGTAGGGACAGTCCCGAGGCTAAAGCCCACTCCTCCACTTCCCTCCCCTTCGGATCAGTGACAGAGGAACCCCACGCCGAGGACTTGGCGTTGAAGTCCCCTGCCACAATGACGGGGAGGGGGGCTAGCCTCCTGATCAGCGGCCCTAGAGCATCGAGGAACTGCTCTAGGGCGGCTAAATTGCGGTTTGGGGAGAAGTATACCCCGACTACGGCATACTCTCCCCAAGCCGCCACCACGTACCCGGGCCCTCTCGTTCTGGGTATTAGGGGAGGTCCAGCGCCTGGCCTCACGACAACGGCGACGGAGCCCTCGTCATCCCCAGCCCAATGCGGCTGAGGAGGAACATAATAGGGCTCCGAGACCACCGCCACGTCAACACTCCACTCCGCCACGGTCTGCAGGAAGAGATCCTGAGCCGCAGCGCAGTGGTTTACGTTGGCCTGAAGGAAGCTGAGATGTCCTGGCATTATTCGGACATTTCAGCTTCCGGCGCCGCCTGTCCCCTCCCAGAGGAGGAAACTTTTCCCCGGGTTACTGGGGGGTTGCATGATTTACCCCCCATTACGTGGTCGGACGGTTTGCCCGCGTCAAAGCAGACCGCGCACTTTGGACGCTTCGCATTGCAGAAGCTTCGCCCAGACGCAGTGTGTCCGGGTGCGCTGCATCTGTAGCACAAGCCACTGCGATCCTTCATTTTGGGGGGGCACATGGAAGCAAAGTGCCCCAACCCTAGACATCGGAAGCAGTGACTTGGCCGCGCGTCCACGAGATGCGCCACCACTCTGCTCCATCCGACCGCAAAGCTGCCCAGTTCCACCAATTTTTTAGCTGCCGTTACTGGGCAGCTCATCCGGGCAAAACCCATTCCCACCGAACCCCTTTGGATATTGCTCACCCACACCTGTGATGGGGAGCAACCACACTCCCTTGCGACTGCAGACTGGACGGACTCCACGGTCGCAGCGTCCGAAAGGCCCGTGAGCCTGAAGTTGGAGCACTTCACGGGCCTGGAAATATCGGCCTCCTCCGCAAGAACTTCGGACAGTCGAGCCGCCAGAATGTCCGCCTTCTCATGGCTGGTAGAGCCAGGTATCTCTATCAACCTGGCTCCAGTAGCCGACTGTCTGATACGGAGGGGGCCGAGCCCCAGCTCCTCCAGCTTGATGGCGCTTTCTGCCTTCATGAGGGCAGAACTGTACGACATACCTTTGTCCACCGCGTCCGTCCTCAGTTTAACTAAGACGGCCGTGGACCGGGGCAGCCGTACACTCGGCTTTTTGGCAGCCTCCTTTGCCGGCTGCTTCGGGGCCGCCTTTTTCGCCGGGGTCTTTTTACGGACGACCTCCGTCCACCCATCCAAAGGCCCCGACGAGGAGACCCCCAAACTAACATCCGCAGACTCTACCGGTCTACGAGTCGATGCCTCTCCGGATATGGAAGCGCCGGGATTGGCCGACAATGGTTGGTCAGCCCCTTTGCCTTTCCCTTTGCCCTTGTTCTTGCCCTTGCTCTTCTTGGGTTGAGCAGGAGCTGGAACTGGGCGTACATCCGGGCGTACTGGAAGTGCGGGAAATTCCTCCCGTTGGCGAACGACCGTCGACATCAGCACCGGTGAGACATCTCTAGCTGTGGCAGCCACCGGTGCAGGACTCACTTCGGGGACCGGCCTCTTCTCAAGAGCCGCCCGCTTCTTATCGGCCGCCAATGGTGGACGGACCACAACGGGGGGAGGCAAACGTGCCTCTATCCCCGCCAGCCTCCCATCGAATAACTTTGTCACCTCTACCAGCAACCTGCTGAAAGAAAATGCTAAAGAGCTTTACTTCCTGTGTTTAACAAGTCTTTACACGTATTATAAGCCAGTTCCAATGACGCATGAACTTGTGTAGGGCCTTACTCACTCCCCGACATGCATAGTGAATCATTTTGCCACTTACAGACGCATAAATTTAAAATGATGTCAATTTAAATACTTTTTTAATTCTCTGAAATGTTCACACGTGCTGATAATGTCGTAAATTAATTATATCTCTTCGTAAATAAATTGCCATTACAAAAACGAAGGAGAGTTCACGTTTTGTAATGGCGACTCTTCGTTAGACAGTGATATCATAGCAAAATTTCTTGGCCCCTGGTGTCAGATTAACGGTGTAAATTGGTAAGAACTTAAGAAGATCAAATTTAATATTGGCGAGTTTGCTTTGGCACGCACGGTTTTTCGTAAACATCTTAGATTTTTTTCTGAAAGGATTTGAGCATTGAATTAGCAGGTTGAGTAATTAAACGTAAGAAAACATATTTTTTTATATTTCGGAAGAATGTACCACTTTTCAAAATTGCTACCCTGAGCAGTGAAACATCCTGTGAAAAGAAACAAGGCAGGTGCTACGTGCGCGAACAAAAGTTCAAATGTTTTTAGGGTTCCGTACCCAAAGGGTAAAAACGGGACCCTATTACTGAGACTTCGATGTCTGTCCGTCTGTCTGTCTGTCTCCAGGCTGTATCTCAAGAACCGCTATAGCTAAACTTCTGAAGTTTTTACAGATTGTGTATTTCTATTGCCGCTATGACAACAAATACTAAAAACGAAATAAAATAAATATTTAAGGGGGGGCTCCCATACAACAAACATTATTTTTTCGGCTTTTTTTGCTCTATATCAATAATGGAAACAGGTAGGCACTTGAATTTTTCACTAAGTCCTTTATTATATGTGTACTTTAATATTTAATTATAATATTAAAATAAAATGAAAATTAAAGGCAGGCTCCCATACAAAAAACATAATTTTTGGCCTATTTTTCCTTATAACGGTACGGAACCCTTCGTGCGCGAGTCCAACTCGCACTTGACCGATTTTTTAAATGTCTTCTGGGCGATAGTCAAAATAAAAACGTACACTATAATATGATATATTAAAAAACTGATTCATGACCGAATGTGACGCAGGCGATCCTGTCTACGGGGCTGACTCATACGTTGTGATTAGGTATATTAACTCTATTTTTAATATATTAATACGCGAGCGAAAAACTTTGGAACCCTTTTTACGAAAAATGCGGAAACGTAGGTGATTGAGCACAGTTATAGTTTATATGGTGAAGGAGTGCATCGAGCTAATATTATTTTGAAATTATGCTTTTATCGTACATTTTTTTAACAAATAAAACATTACACACACTACAACACACACACTAGGAGATTTTGATTGACAATAGCCTATACACATGAATTGTACTCTTCAATGAGGTTATATGATAGGAGGGCGCCTTATATTTTGACAGCTGATAATGTTACTCTTTCTAACTAATGATTCAGTAAGTTGGGTGAAAGAGCAAGCTCATATCGGTGTATAAACGTCAAAAGCGTGTAATGTTATGTCCTACCAGCCAGGACATAACAAAGGAGTAGATCTGCATATTTCATGTTTAAAAAGTGATAATAAAAGTGTTTAGTGAACGTTTAATGCAATATCTTGTTGGGTTTTGTGGTTCCGCTATATAATAAACCACAAAAACGGTCATGGAATGCCTCAAACACGTGGATTTAACATAACATACGTAAGTTTTCAACAACATTTTTTGGGCTTATCAATCGGTATTTTTGTAAGCTAAAAAGAAAATTTATAAGTTTAATAATCCCTTAATCATGCTGTTTATGGCATTAGTGATAAAAAGGTCACATCAAGTAATAATTTCGCTACAAATATGGCATAGCTTTTTACGTGTACTTTAGGGATGCACCTTGCTTGAAGTATATAATATATCGATAAAAATATTGTCATGGACTAAATGTTTTTTTTTTCAGGATTTGAAAATGCTTCAAAATAAACGACGAACAGAAATATTTGGACGCAAGTTTCTTACTCCCTTAAGAAGACATCACAATATTGGGATAATCATTTCAAACGTAAGTTTGAAACAATGATTTTATTGAAATAAAAAAGTTCTAACGGAGCGTAAAATGATTAAAACAGCTCTCACACCTCCCCCCTGTAAGTACTCAAATCGTTACTTGGATCTACTTTTTGAAATTTTATCCTGGCATTATTCTTTTTTAATAAAATGTCAAATTTTAATAAGGCTAAAGTCATAATCATTTAATAAAATAAATTTAATACCTCGATCGTCGAATACCAGACACAATAGATATTCAGTTGTTATGCGGCACCTGGGTTCCGCTTGGGGCTTGATGGGTTAAGTATGGAAACTTACATAAAGCATATTGCCCCGTATACAATATTATATATGTATATATTTTATAGTATTAAGTACATTTAATGACACTAAACCAACTATTTTTTTAGGTTTTTGGAATGCTTCTAAAGAAGAGTTCAATATGATGGTGATGACGGAGAGACCTATAATGAAGATAATATTATTTTTAAGTTTAGATTAAAACCGAGTATTCTTCGAGGTGGTGAGATGGAGTCAGGAGGGATGGTTTAAGTGAGGAAAATCCCCCCTTATCACTACCACCTTCAGGAGACTCCCCCGTTAAGGAGACTGTTGTCAACTGTTTTCAGTGTTTTCGAGGCATTTTTTTTTAAAGAAGGCAGGTCGCTGTAGCCCTGACGTCACTGCGACCCATGAGGATCTATTGTGACTCCTTCGCACTAGAGTATCATCCCCAACCCAATACTGCTCATAAATTGAACGATATGGTTGGGGTTGGTGTCACGAATTTCCTCTGTGGATGAGTGTTCGTGGCGACCAAGGTGTCTGTTCCTGCTCTGTAGTAGAGCAGGACAGTCGAGGGGAAGGTGAATAGGTGTTTCATCCTCCTCCTCACAGAATCTGCAAGTCGTTGTGCTACAAATGCCCATTCTGTTTAGGTGTTTGTTGAGCTTGCAGTGCCCAGTTAGGCTTCTGGTAAGGATTCTTAATTGGTTCCTACCCAAGGTGAGCACTAATTCTGATAGTTTCTTGTTGAAGCCAGGAATTAGTGCCTTGGAGTGTTCAAGGCCAGGGGTCTCAGCCCATTGCTTCCTGCATAGTCTGTGACCCCATTCCTGTGCAAAAAATGGAATAAATACTTTTTGAATATTGATACTAAACAAAATATTTTTTAGGTTAAAGAAATGCTCCTAGAGAAGAGGTCAATGTGATGATGATGACGATTGAGAACCTAAAAGGAAGTTAATATTATATTTACTTCAAAAGCTGCGACTAAGAACATATTCAATAAAACCTTATGTTTGAATATTTTTCATTTAATTTCAAATTTTTAATATGTGTGTAAATATATTATTCAATGTGTCCTAACACCGGTGTCCGATCCTTACATGTTATGATGTATGGCATATTTTATTGACTGAAGGATCGGATACTGGTGTTGGGACAGTGGACACATTATAATATTATTATGTGTCCCGTCACCAGTATCCAATGCTTTAACGTCTTTATTTCTTCGATAATACATAGTAATTGTTATTTTACAAAATTGTTGCTTAATAGTTAAGTATAATAAAATATATTGGTTCTTCTGTAGTTTATGTAAAAACTGTTGATTTTATTGATATTACACTCCGGACAAGCCTTCGGAGTATACATATTATGTATATTTTTAACTATTATATAAGAGTGTAATTATATACTTAAATATTTTATAAATAAAATAATATATTTTCACCATATTGAAAGCGACTTCTAATTTAATGAGCATAATATATCCTACATTGAACATGCGGGTCGAATTGATAACCTCCTTTTTTTGATGTCGTTTAATAAAAATCTATAACATAAAATTATAGTCGACTATTGGTCGCTAGCTGTAGTCTAATTTTATATTTTTATCGATATACAAGCAGATATACGCCCATCCCTACACGCACACTACGGCAATTGCACACAAGCATAAAATGGCCACGCGCTGGCGAGCTAAGAAGCCATCTACCTATATGCTTAATCTGTGGTACTCTTATATTTATGGTTGAAGTCTGTTGTCAAATTGAAAATAGATTTAGTTTTTTTTTTATTGAATCTTAAATACTGTTAGACAATTATTACAAGGCCAGTCTGTCATCATTTGACTTTATTAATCTGAGACTGTCGCAGGAATTATGTCTAAAAATAATAAAGTCAATATTTTGACAATAGAATATCAATAGAAACATCACAGGAAAACATTGATAGAAAAGCGTTGAATTTGAAACTTATTTTTTTTTTATTTGAGGTCGAATTTTGACCATTGGGCGATCTCTAGTTTTAAATTTTAATAAAAAGTCTGTCTGCTGGACGTCGGCGTACCGAGACTGATTCTTACCACACTTTTTCATCATCACTACAAATTATAAAACAAAGTCGCTTTTTTTCCCTTATGTCCTTTTGTTCCCTTTAATCTTTAAAACTACGCAACGGATTTTGATGCGGTTTTCTTTTATAGATAGAGCGATTAAAGAGGAAGGTTTATAAGTATAATAACAATCATTAAATAGTGGAGAAATACTGTTATTTTTGAGGTTTCTAATCTGATGTCGTAAATAATTACATTTTTTCCACTTACATTGCAAACGCAGGCTGAACCCTACGAGATTTATCAAAATAATGTACCAAGTATTATACACTATGAAAAGGTCTACAGAAAACTTCGCAATGGTATATGTCTATATCTTATGGATATCCCACAATAACATTTTTTGTTATTTACTTTTAACTACAAATAATGGCTAATTTTCGAAGAGATTTTAACCAATAAGGATTAATTCCTTATCCAATTAAATACTTTAAATACATTATTGATTTAATATAGATCTATATGGCCCTTTACAGCATATGATTTAAATGAATAATTTGGAAGATATTACAGATTAAAAAATTGCGGGACGTAGCTTTTGCGGCGGTACCGACCAATGAGGGCCACGGGTAGTAATGGATATAAATCAAAACTAACTACTGAATCGATTTTAATCATTTTTTCAGTGAGTGACATATCACATAGGCTATATGTTTTATACCCGTGCGAAGCCGGGGCGGGTCGCTAGTTTCCAATAAAAAATTTATGTAATTGGTTTAAATCAATTGCCATTCCATGTCTGACAGTTGCTCACTGCCTTGTACCATGAAACTGTTTTGAGACTCAAACAATCGGACGAGAATGCCGCGTCCTACTCTAACAAACGTGAAATGACGTTGTTAGAGCAGGACGCGGCATTCTCGTCTGATTGTTTGAGTCTCAAAACAGTTTCGTAGTAGGCCTACTGAACTTAGTTGTAGCCTTTAGCTACATGCGTAAGTTAAGTTTATATTTTTTAGTTCTTACGTGTGGAACAAAGAGTTTACTGGACTACGGTATAACGTATACAGGCATTACTTATGTGGACTGATTATCATCGCTTTATAGCTTAATCAACACTTTTATATTTATTGCTATCTGGTTCTCAATCGTATTAAAAAAAAATTACAATGGGTGTTTTTGGTGACTCTCAGACACTGACCTCCATTATACAAGTACTTGTATCTACTTGTATAATGGAGGTCAGTGCTCTCAGAAAATATTCCAACCGCTTTTTTATGTAATTTATCAAGCAGTCAATAATATTATGTTATAATCTTTATTCGTTTGCATAATATTATGTCCAACTGTGAAAATTCTAGAGCCCTTTTTGATGAACGTCCAACTGGCAATAATTTTGGCGCCTGCCATTAATTAGTATTTTGGTTGTTTACAAGATATTGAGATTTGAGATGTTTACTAGATGAAACAATTTACTTTACGTGTATAAACTTTAAAGAAATAAATGTAGTTAATTATGAGCTACGGTCTACAGACTCATTGCAAGTTTTATTGAAATATTTTTCGGAACACACAGTTCCGCTGTCGGTGTATGTATTGAAGTCATAAGAAATAGTTAAGGCACGTAAATATTAAGTAAGTTTTGGAAATAATATTATCGGTGCTAGCCTTTAGACGTAAAAACTGGAAAATTAAAAATGCTGCGCTAGGAAATAAATAGTTTTTCAGTTAAAATATTGTTATATAGCTTAGGACTTGACAATCTCTAGATTGCAAATTATCTTAAAATAAGCCATACTCGTAAAGCTATGCATGTTCAATTTAGGTATATGCACAAGATCACAAGATACATCCGTTATTTCATGTTTATTCATGGATCACGATCCACGGTGAATTTATGTAAAAAATGACACATTTATTACGCTTGAATGATATTTGTGATTCAATTTAGTATATTACATAATTTTGTGTCAGTCCGGGAGCGCACAGATATTTCGATATATTTTTATCTAAAGCTATAAACTATGACTATGTCGTCGGTGTAGCGGTGACAGTGGAATTTTACATTTAGGCCGCATTCAAACCCAGCTTCATTGTTGTGGGTAGATTTAAATACAGAATTCAGGACACACAGCTTTCGATTAGTTTAGGATAATAGAGTTTTAAATCTATAAGCTGTTGCACGTTATAAAATAAATTATTCCAGTCACATTAAATATTATGTATTTTTTTCTACGATTTAATATGTGTACTTCGATATTCTCTGAAGTTAAACATCTTCATCAACAAAACTCGGCCGCCGAGACGAGCCAAGCAAAGCGCAAGGTCACTATCCTACCTTTTCTCGAAGTGTTTCGTCGTTTTTTTAAACCCTCATTGCGTAGGTTTTACGATGTACCATATAGTTCATATTCTCAGGATATGATGTCAATAATAGACTAATTTAGGGGTTCCTAATCTTTTTCAGCCTGCGGCGGCGCAGTTACACGTCACAATATTTTGTCACGGCGCCCTACCCTACCTAGCTATTACAAAAAGATACATAAATAAACACCTTTGATGATTATTATAATTAGGTTAAACGTGTAAATAATAAGTAGCTGACCCGGCAAATGTTGTTTTGTCATATAAGTTATTTCTAGTATCGATATAAAAGTAGATAAAAAACCTATTCACAGGTCTAATGAATGTAGTACATACAAAATTTTATTAAAATGGTAGAGCCGTTTTGGAGGAGTTCGCGCACAAACACTGTGACACGAGAGGGGGGGGTGGAGGTTTATAATATGAGACTTTCACCAATTTTATGAGTTAGGACATAAGAGTGTACACGGGACTGTAGACAGTAACTAAAAAACCTTTAAATAAGTACTTACAAGAACCAACATACAAAAAGAACTGAAATCCCAACAAAAACATTTATTTTAAAATGTTGCCGAGACGACCACATAAGGTTTACCCTGTGAAAAAGATATGAGATCTCATATTATAGAGATTCTGAATCTACACGGCCTAACTCTATTGACCCTAACTTAAACAAATTCAACATTACGAGTATATCAGTAAATATGTATGGCTCGGCTATTTCGTTACTAACTTCAGATCAGAAACTAAATATTCGCATCACCTCCGCGACGGTAGCAAAACGGAAAAGCCATACATATTTACTAGGGTATGTACAATTTGTTTAAGTTAGGGTCAATGGAGTTAGGTCGTGTAGATTCAGAATCTTGGCTCTACATGCGATCTCATATCTTTTTCACAGGGTAAACCTTATGTGGTCGTCTCGGCAACATTTTGCACGAAATATTTTTGGTGGGATTAGATATTTAGTCTCGCGTCCCCAAAGCGTCATCGCGCTACGTGAAGCTGGTAAAGTGATGGCGCGTCACTAAAAAGTAATTTCATCGGCTGTTATTTTTTACGTGCTACCTTTTATCTGCTTATAAATAATATAAAAACTCTGTTTAATATATAACGTTCGTGTCAAAACAAGGTTTATGTCCAAAAGATTAATTCGAGGTGCAAATGAAACGAACGCTCGAATCATTATTTTTATAGCTCGAACAACACTACTATATCATGAAGGCAGCCGCAGCCTGTTAGAATTTGGAGCGGTCGTTGGCAGGCGTGTCTTGAACAAACGAGAAAATAACAAGAAAATTATAAATACGCTTTATTTTCACTCCTTTATTGGCGTTATAATTGATTGTAAGTATCTGTCATGTTTCAAAGGGCTTCAGCATAATGTTATGTTCGTTACTTTTCAGCCGAACTGAAATTGCGAGTACTTGTTCGTTGAGTATCTACGTATAACTTAATAAGACACTAAAAATTGTGAGTTTTTTACAAAACCGCCTGGCAATCTGAGTGATCGTATTGAACTGAACATGAAGATTTTCACACTTACCAGCTAGTATCTAGAACGTGTATGAAAAGCTCTATAATTTATAGCGATGTAGTCGGAATCCCAACCCTGGAACTGGTGACCATTTATTTACGAGCCGAAGTGCGTCAGCAGAAGTCGCTGCACTTTATTTGTGTTGGCTCTTTGCTCGTTTAAAGGTTTTTTTGCAATAAATACGTAATATGTCTGTGAAAATATACTTTAAGGGGCTTGGTGCCTGCCTAAGCGAGCCCCTTTGTACTTGAAGCATTAAGTAACTAGACCCAACTAACTGATAAATCGGTAGTAACTAGTAGTAGTACCTACTGGAGACAATGCCGGTTAGCCGTAATAGGTATGTTTTTTTAGAGGATTAACAACATAATATTATAGAAGACTTCTTGGTTAATAATAGAAAATACTAGAGAGGCAACATTGAGCATGGTGTAAGCCTAGGGATCCATTATCGCGCGGTTGCGTAAATCGCACTTGAATTTCTCGTCCGTGTCTGGTTTAAATTAGAGGAATATATTTAGAACTCAGTTTACAAACGATGCACGATGGCGGTCTGTCCCTGTTCAACACAAATATGTAAACACTCATGTTTATATATAATAATAATTCGATCATTTTAGATATTGCGTTAAAAACATTTCGGCATATCAAATTTTTTACGAAGCCTCCAGGGTTAGGTTAAGTTAGCCCCCTGACCTAACCTAACCCAGGAGTGAACTGTGCGCCGCGCCGCTGCTGAGTACAGAACGGCAATAGTGCGCGTACGCATTTACATCGTGGTTTTAGAAATTTTAATTGACAAGGAAATAAATATACTTCTTTATTATATCTGAAATAAACGATTTTTCATTGATTTCTTTTGCCTATAACTTTTTCCAAAAGTGATGAGGCTGGCCCCCATTATAACAATGCTAGTCACAAAAAGAGCTTTCTAACGACATATTATGTCTCAGCGTGATTGGTTGTGGGTACATTTTTCCGTCTTCCTTTGAAAGCAAATATAAAAATCGGCCAAGTGCGGTAGGACTCGCACGCGAAAGGTTCCGTACCGTTATAGAGAAATAGGCCAAAAAAAAATCACGTTTGTTGTATGGGAGCCCCCCTTAAATATTATTTAATTTTGATTTTAGTATTTGATGTTGTAACGGCAACAGAAATACACAATCTAAAAATTTCAGAAGTCTAGCTATAGTGGTTCTTGAGATACAGCCTGGAGACAGACATACAAACAGACAACGAAGTCTTAGTAATAGGGTCCCGTTTTCACCCCTTGGGTACGGAACCCTAACTACCTTAGAATGTTAAAAATGATATTGATAGATTTAAAACTGAATTATGAAGTTAAAAATAATACCACTGTAATAAGTATTTATCTCATAAAAATAATCAAAAATAGACATATTTACATTTTAGAGCCAACTCAGTGCTGCTTTTAGTTTAGAATTTATATAGCAGCTGATCATTTTGAGTTGTCAGTTGTCAAGCAGTCTCGCCGAGTTTGTCAAATTATAAAAATTATGCCGCTGCTGCGACGATTCTGACAATCTATACGTAAACTTCAATGAGTATCATATTATTTTCGTTGGTGATACAATTTGCCAAAATTTTCTGGCAAACGCCTAGGTCGAGTAGTTGATCGTAAACGATGGAAAAACTATTGGAAATCTCTGACAGATATTGCTCTGGGGACGCAAGGCTCATGCGGTAAAGTTGAGACTCGAGTAGGTGTATTTTTAAAAGCTTTTTAAAAGCTTTTATTTAACTTGCTCTGTATGTATGTAAGTATGTGTGTTACGGTGGAATTTTGGAACTCAATTTTGAAGTAGATATCTTCAATCGATTGAGCTGAAATTTTGCATACACGTTTAGTTTGGATGACAATGCACGATATGGTATGTGACATCACTCTAAATCTAATATGGCCGACCATCCAAGATGGCGAAATAGTTATTTTCTATGCAGTCCTACAATATGGATATTAAATGAAAAGGCTTTTTGCGAGTAACTCGAAAGCGATTGTAATGTCATTCTACATCCAATATGGCGGCTCATCCAAGATAAGCGAATAGTTATTTTTAAAGCACTTCTGCAATATGGGTATCAAATAAAAGGGCTCACTGAGAGTAAATTGAAAAGTAATAGAGTCAAGTCAATTCAAGTCGAGTCGTGTCGTGTCGTGACGTGACGTGTCATATCATGTCGTGTCGTGTCGTGTCGTGTCGTGAAGTGTCGCGTCATGTCGTGGCGTGACGTGACGTGACGTGACGTAACGTGACGCGACGTGACGTGACGTATCGCGACGAGTCATGTCGTGACGTGACATGTCGTGTCGTGTCGTATCGTGACGTGACGTGACGTGTCGTGATGTGACGTGACGTGACGTGACGCGACGCGACGCGTCGTGTCGTGTCATGTAGTGATGTGACGTGACGTGACGTGACGTGTCATATTGTTATGTCAAGTCGAATCCAGCCGGGTTTTAGAAAATGCCCGGTTAAATCCGGTCACTTTTGTTAGGTAAAATTTAACTTTTTAGTCATGCAGAAATAAACGGAATATAACAACTCGCTAAATATAGATACGGTTTTTTCACTGATCAAAATCAAGTACGATTTCTTAAGGACTTCTGTTAGTCAGATATTAACAAATTCTTGAAACAAAACAAACTACAATCAAATAGACTAATAAATCTAGCCAGAGATAACTAAAAAGCAAAAAATAAATTATAGGCAAAAAACTTTTTGAAAAAAAGCTTTTATTTAAATACTCCAAAAATAAGAAAATAAATTTCTCCTTAAAAATTTTAACTATTGAGTTATAACCTCAATATAAATTATACAATTTGCATGATAATAAAAGCTTGTCGCGAGACTTAACAATCTGTCAGTATTTAATAAATTTATTAAAATATAAAATATAATATGAATTTACTCAGTTAAATTGGTACTAGTTTATTTACAAATCGCGCGACAAGCTTTTATTATCATGCAAATTGTATAATTTATATTGAAGTTATAACTCAATACTTAAATTTTTTAAGGAGAAATTTATTTTCTTATTTTTGGAGTATTTAAATAAAAGCTTTTTTTTAAAAAGTTTTTTGCCTATAATTTATATACTAACTCCCACACCGGTTTCGGTGACGGTGGACGGTTTCATTGAAACCAAGCCAGTTACGCAGGAGTAATTTTATAGTGCCCAAGTGTGTGCGCAGTACACAAGAGCACTCTATTTCTTTACTCTCATAACCCAGTGGGACGGAAGACCGAAACGACCGGCAAGAGATCAGGCGCAGACCAACTTTTTACATGCCCATCCGACGCATGGATCATCTTACTTGTCAGACAATCAGGCGATCAGCCTGCATTGTCCTAACCAAACTTGGAAATAACATGTTTCCAACGCGGGAATTGAGCCCACGACCTTTGAGTCAAGAGCCGCGCCCTAAACCACTGGACCACGGAGGCGATGGATGCTCTATACTAGCTCTATCAGGTACTCACTACTCAGCCTGCGGCCCGCGGGCCGCATGAGGCCGGCCGGGGCCTTATCAGTGGCCTGCGGGAACAAAAACTATTTTGAAATTCACTCCTACCGGCAAAATATTGACGTCGTCGTGAAAGTCGTTAAATTTTTCCACTTTTAAATCGCAAATTTAGAAGAACGTTATTTTTTAACCCTAAAAAATTTTGATTGCGGTCCGCGACAGCAAAGACAAAACGTGTTTATGGCCCGTATAAAAAAGGTTGAGTACCACTGCTCTATACTATAGGATTCAAGAGTTTGATCGTCCTCTTTTGTTCGCGTTTTAATGTGACGGCAATACTCATTGGTCAATTAAAAAAAAGGCATACTAATTTGGAAGTTATAACAATATTCTAAATAAAATTATTATTTCCTCGACTTTACCATTTAATACCGTAGCAATTACCACAAATTGTTTTAGCAACAGACGTTTTAAACATCATTTATCATATTTTCACCGCAAATATTGTATATGAAATCATTGTAGTGCATTAGTTAGAAGTAAGATTGCACTTGAATGATTCAGTAAAAGGAGCACCTAGATGTACTCTTACAAAAAATATAATCATTTAAAGTTTTTATGCATCATTATTTTAAATAATTAAAAAATGCTTAAAAGTTTTTACATGCTAAAATATAATTGATTTTGATTATTGCGAGTTTCTTACGCCGGTTCTTCTCGCCAGGGTAGTTTCCGAACCGGTGGTAGGTCAACCGGTAGACTTACTAAAATGATTTGTTTCAAATTTACTCAAAAATAAAATAATTTTTATTTTATTTTTATTGAATTTAGATGTTTCAGGGATTGTTAGACTTAATTGCATTCCCGGTCGTAAAATGTACGAATATTGTTGTTTAGTACATGACGTACAGCCAACTGCATTATTTATGAGCCATGTATTCGGTAAGCTTCGTGTAAACAAGCCGTTGAACATGCTTGAAATATTCTTAGCAGGTCTATCAACGTCTGCAAGCATCTAGTTTACAATAATTACTTCATAAATTCACTTTCTGATTACTGCACATCCGCCTGACAGCTGAAAAAATGGCAGGTGGATATTAAAAGAAATATATAATAAATTGTAAAGATTTGAATACAGAACATGCAAGATATTGTGAAAATTCAAAACACTAATGGCGCAAATTATAATTTGCAAAAATGTTTTGATATTAAAATATTTCATTTTCCTCCAGTTACTTATATAATTCGCACTCTCTATATTTTATTTGTGTAGCGTTACACTATTAATAAATACTGATAATCTCAATGATAATCTCCTAAATTTGCGTTAATCGGAACTTCTGCCAGAGAAGTCGCATATCTTTCATATTTTTTGATTGACACACATAAAGGTTATGATAAAGCGGAATGAGAAGTTAAAAATAGTAAGATATCGTACAGTTCACCTGGTCGGTCACGTGTCGCTAAATATAATCGAGGTAATGACATTGCGAGCTAATCGCCCACTAAATCTCTCTTATTAATTGGACGTACCAAATCGACCGCGATTTATTGCAATTAGCACGTCGTTTTAAAAAATATAACAGCAGAAAATACACCTGCGGTGCGCCTAAATGACTGTAAACTCTTTGGATTTCTATTTCTATTATATATTTTAAACTTTGTGATAATAACAGAAATAGATTTATTGTAAACGAATTATTATTTAACTTTGCTTATTATTAATCGAAAATATTTAGAATTATTGTCTTGTTATATATGGTCATTTTGTCAATACTTACTATATAATAATAATGTTCTTTATTCAGCTCGAAACATAAAAACCTTAATCTAGACATACAATTACAATGCTAATTATTTGATTTTACAATAGTTTTTATATTAGTTATGTTAATTAAGATCGCAACCGGCAGCTTAGCTAGGTTACAGTATAACCTGTGTTAAAGCCACCGGTCCCTTTCCCAACCACTGATGGCATAGTTGCTGAATTTACATAGATTTCAGGCAATTAAATTAGATTATAAATTAAATCAAAGTTTAAAATTATTCAAACTTGATACAATAAATAATTATAAAATATAGTATAAGAATTCCAATCAATTATATATTATCCAATATGGTCCAAACCTGTACTTTTGAAATTATACGAAATTTTGTAATAAATAATCATACTTTTGATTTTAATATGAAGATTTATATATATAATATGAAGATAATAGAACTTAGGAACTTAACTACAACACAATAATTATTATTATAATTTCGTGAGCTGTTCTTGAAAAAGTTGAGATTGCCATCACGGATAGACGTTATCAATAAAAGAATTAACGAAACTAGCACGCGAGGAAAGAATCATAACATTAACATCACTACTAACATAGCCGGTCCGGTTGTTCCGCATATTTGTCAACTGTGAAGTAATTTCAGCGTGTTTTTCATTTCAGATGCGAGCGGCTATGGCGATCAGGCGGTCATGCGGACACGTCTCAAATCTCGCCCGGAAAAAAATTGCTAGTTCATTTCTTGGCCCGTAATTTATAAAAAAAAAAAATAAAGTGTCCATGGATCGATTAAAAATATAGGCTCTGAATTATAAGTGATCTCGAAATATGTGAAGTGATGTGAAGTGGTCGAGCCATGTGAACAGTGAAACGGCAGGAATATAAAATGACATAACCCAATAAACATGGGAATACAAGTGGAGAATAGTGTTCAATATAATACCTGTAAGTATGGCTTACTTATTAAATATTTTTGGTAGCTGGTAAGAGAAATAGCGACTTTTGGATTTTAAGTTACAGAAAGAGAGACTTATTATGTAGTGTGGATTCCCTTTCTCAAACTCTATTTCTGGTCGTTTTGAATGGTGAGGTATGGTAATGGTGAGGTAGGCTAAACGTACGAATTTAAGTGATATTTATAGGCGTTTTAAACAAATTGTGTGTTCTATTTTGAGGGATTTTAGAATAAGTTCAATGTCGTGGAAATTTGTTTCGACTTACAAACGAGCGAGTGCGACTGATATTGATGGCGATCGATTTATATTGTCTATGCCGTGTGATCTAGCGGAATCTGCTACACTCTGTAAACTGTTAGGCTTTCCACCAATAAATAAGCATCGAAGTATTATTAATTTTAGTCCTACGTCTAGTTAAAGTGTAAGCGAATGTTGTTAACGGCCGCACTCAGAGACATTTGACAGAAATGTATGAAGTTTATGAAAACCTTTTAAGTTAAGAAATCATTACATTTTTCTGAGTGCGGCCGTAAGACCCCTTGTGTAAAAGTTCTGGGAAACTTGGTTGATTAAAAAAATTAGACAACATTTTTTGTTATTATAATATTAAGTCCCTGTTAACTTACTACGTCGGAGAGTAGATTTAAAACATTAAAAATACGATGCGCGACGTGTCACAACTCGTACCCTACGTTGTTTTTAAGTAAATAGCTTAATAACGACTGCAATCTAAGACAATTAATATTAAGTTAACTTAAATTTAATGAATAGTTCAACAGAATGCATGAAACATAATATTATTATATTATTAAAAAAAACCTATGGAACAATGTAAGAAATGTAGAAACAATGTAAGATCCTAGTTTAAGGTAATTACGTTATCATCTAAAATAGCTAGCAATGAAATATATTGTTTATAAAGTTATCGCGCGATGCATCCGTTCTTTGATACATCCATACTAATATTATGAATGCGAAAGTGTGTCTGTCTGTCTGTCTGTCTGTCTCTCTGTCTGTCTGTCTGTCTGTCTGTTACCTCTTCACGCCTAAACCGCTGAACCGATTTTGCTGAAATTGAGTATGGGAATACTTTGAGTCCCGGGAAAGGACATAGGATACTTTTTATCCCGGAAAAATGTACGGTTCCCGCGCGATAAACGAATTTTGGCGCAACGAAGTTGCGGGCGTCATCTAGTTTATCATAAGATTGATCTGATTGTATATTTTATAAACGTCGATGTATTTACTCATGAGTAGTATTGATGCTAAAGACAGTGTTATGATATAAAGCTCAATTTATTGTAATAATGTTTATATTTTAAATATACTTAACATGTAATATTATGTTATACAGCAGATATATGAAATTCATGTAATATAACAGTAATAACTTAGGTTGCCAAATATTTGTAGTTCAAGTTAGTTTGTTTTTTATGGATAAGTACTTTTAATTGCTACTTTAATAAAATTAAACTGTGTAGGGGGAGAGCTTGCTTTTACAAACAATTATTATAACTAGAGATCGCCCAATGGTCGAAATTCGACCTCAATAAATAATTAAATTAGGTATAAGTTTCAAATTTCAACGCTTTTCTATTGATATTCTATTGTCAAAATATTGACTTTATTATTTTTTAGAAATAATTCCTGCGACAGTCTAAGATTAATAAAGTCAAATGATGACAGAGTGGCCGTGTAATAATTGTCCAAAGATCTCTAAACCTAATTGTCTAACAGTATTTAAGATTCAATAAAAAAAACTAAGTAAATTTATTTTCAATTTGACAACAGACTTCAACTATAAATAAAAGAGTATCTACAATTCGTGTGTATAGGCTTGTCAATCAAAATCTCCTAGTGTGTGTGTTGTAGTGTGTGTAATGTTTTATTTGTTAAAAAAAATGTATGAGAAAAGCATAATTTCAAAATAATATTAGCTCGATGCACTCCTTCACCATATAAACTATAACTGTGCAAAATTTCAATCACCTACGTTTCCGCATTTTTCGTCAAAAGGGATCCAAAGTTTTTCGCTCGCATATTAATATATAAATAATTGTAAGAAAACATTTTCAATGTTTACCATCATACGTTCAAAAAAAAATTACGGAAAAGAAGACTAATAATATAGAAAGAAAATATGGGCGCTCTAGAGTTTAGTGCACTCAACCTTCTGAGTGAGTGAGAGGTATAGTTCTCACTCTAGTCTCTAAAGTCTCTTCGAATATAAATTATTTACCCACATTCCAAATGCCCACATATTCTTCTTTTACTTGTTTCATTTTGGGGACTATCTATTGAAGAATTGCCAAGAAGAGGATTAAAAGGATATAAAAGATCTAAATATGGCACAGTTATTCGGTAATATAATCATATGCTTATTATAAAATTAGAGTCCACATCTTACGTAAATTAACAGTTTACATAAGTATAATATTTTAACAATAGTGGGTACTTTGTATTAATAGAACAATTAGGTGAAGGCAAATATTTTTAGTGTCACTCAATATTGTCAAATTGTCATAACAGTAATGCTTCGGAACTGTCAACTTTTCTTTTGAATTGTCATTTATATTCTGAAAATCCGTTTCTGACAGTGTTTAAGTTTAATTACGCAATTTTTGAGGATCAAAAAAAAAAAAAAGAATGCTACCACAATGATTAATAGATATTGTAGAGTCTAAAAATCTCTTTTCTTACATTTCTACTAGTATCTAAAAATGCAATGAAATAGAACTTTCTAACCTATCTATATAGATACACAGTAATTTCTACGTATATTGCTTAAGATTACATTTAAATGTTATCATAAGCAATATATAGTATCTTGAGGGGAAATTGTAAAAACTAGTCTCTCTAATCTGGGATTGTAATTATGCCATGTTATTAGCGCACATCGCCGAAACAGTTCTAATTTTTATAACAGCGGAAATTGGCTAGTGTCAGTGTTTCTCAGTAAATAAGGGCGGAAATGTACAGACTATTTATCAAACTGACGTGTATACAGTATGTACAGTGAGCAGCGATAACTAATAAAGATCAACATTTAAATTAAAAAAAATAAAACATTCGTAAAACTTAAATGATAAATAAAAAAATTGAATAGATACCCTATGTGTTCATTGGATAGCTAACGCAACTATCTCCAGTCTCCGTGTGGGCCACATGATAGTCCATCATTACAAACTATCGCGAACATAATATATTCGTCAAAGATTAACTATGATTGATAAGTATACTTCCTAATATCTAATGTGCATGTACATCTTCTCAATCATCGTCATCCATCATGGCCCAGCGTGGAAAAGAACCTTAATATATCCTCGAGTTATATAACGGAGATCAATGCACTAAACTTAATATTTACTTCCAATCGTAAAGACGATTCGAATGAATATATTTTCCTTGACTGTACGTGTCATACGCGATATAAAAAGCTTGACGAAGAGACACGCCATTTTTAGGGTTCCGTACCAAAAGGATAAAAACGATACCCTATTACTGAGACTTTGATGTCTGTCCGTCTGTCCGTCTGTCTCCAGGCTGTAACTCAAGAACGGTAATAGCTAGAGAGTTGAAATTTTCACAGATTATGTATTTCTGTTGACGCTATATTAAAAAATACTAAAAATAAAATAAATTAAATATTTAAGGGGGGCTCCCATACAACAAACGTGATTTTTCAATCATTTTTTGCTCGGTATCAATGATTACAACAGGTAGGCACTTGAAATGTACACAAAATACTCAGCTGTATTTAAAATTTAATAATAAATAATAAAATTTAAATAAAATAAATAATTAAGGGGGGCTCCCATACAAAAAACACAAATTTTTACTATTTTTGCTCTATAATGGTACGGAACCCTTCGTGCGCGAGTCCAACTCGCACTTGCACGCCGATTTTTCAAAGTTCACAAATCACTCGGCTAATGGCATTCATTTTAATGTAACATTTTCCGATCTCAAGAAAATGGGTACAAGCTCATATAAACGTTTATTGTTACTAAATATAAATACATTTAGTAACAATAAACGTTACAAATTAAAAATACATCACATGCTAAATTATCTTACAAAAATAGACTAAGTTAACATATTTTAAAATAATTTATGCAAATAGAATTAAATACTACTCGCAAATCGCTCTTATTAATTAGATAAGTATATAGTTATTTCAATAACATGTTAGCTAGTTATTAGGTTGGTTATCATGCTGTACTGGAAATAAAACTAAAATAAATTCAAAGTCTAAACGGTAAATTGAGGCACAAAACTTTATAGAAAATTTTAAAGTCTAGTCTGTATGATTTTCTGTGCCTCGTTTTTGATTATTTTAACTCAAATGATTGAGTCTTTGATGTTTCCTTTTAGTTTTTCTACTTACTTACTTACTATACTTCTTTTAAATTATTCACATAAGTTTAAATATTATAACAATAAACTTGTTATTTGATTCTTTTTTTAAATTTCATTTATCTCTCTCACTTGAAGCGAGTATATAACTCTTTTTTGAATATGTCGCCACTTTTAAATCTATTTTTTTTATATGTGACAGTATAGGTACTCGTAGTTTCTAATCGTTTACAGACGAATGAATTAATCAGGTCACATCAATCGTCACCTGTGTATATTTTCCCGTAGCACTTACTACCAAGAACAATGCGTGTCGCTGCGCCAAAATTGATATCATTCATTGTATAAACAAGGTGCAAACATTTGTGTGAAGTGCCGATCAATATTCATACGAAATTTAAAAGAAACGTACTATCATTGTTTTGATATATTTTATGGTCTGCTCTACGTTGAAAATGATCTGACTGTGCTTAATTTCACAAAAATCTATCTACTATCCAGCTTTTAGGGATTACAACACATAGTGGGTTTCTGAGGTTACGTCGCTAATACGTAGTCTGTAGAGAGTAGTAGCAGTAGACTCTATAATTGTAGAATCGCTGTCGGAGGGCCATAGTTTACTGTCACATGCTCTTAACTACAACAATGATTCAAGTGTAACAATAATTAAATGAATCTATTTCGGAGGTGACAAGACACATTATACCGGTCTCATAATCGATTTGGCAGCAAACCGAAGCCCACCTTTATCTTGTGACGAACGCTGCGTCGGCGCCTCGTCATATTATGTAGACCAACCTCGTCATACCTTGATTCCCCTTTTACGTTAGTCCATGATGGATAACCGTAAAATCGATGTCGATTATGGCCATTCGTAGATGAATATGCCTCTTTATATTATATTTTTGTAAAATTGGTCTAGCATAATGCCAACTTGGGGTGGCCTACACATTATGAAAACCTGATTATTAAGAAAGTTTTTTGTGCAAATTGTCACTCATTTTATGTGTAATATGCATTATAAGATGCATATTACACATAATATGTGTAAGTACGCCGTTTTCATTTAATAGATTTTCAGAAAGGAACTCATTTCATTCATATTATTATTATAATGTATACAGCAGCGCCATCTAGTCAATATGTAAGAAAAGCGCCTACCTAAATCTTTATCGAGCAGCCGGAAAACTGGCAAGCTATCAATTTTCCTCGTTCGAGCTCCCAACAGTAGATGGCGCTAGTAGTATGAAATGATGGAAACAATCAAAGTTTATTTTTAAAGCGGAGCATTTTATAAGTGGCCTAGGAAGCGAGTATGACACAGACCGTGCAGAATGTTGCAATCCAGATTTTTCCGAGCCGTAAACATAATATAACATTGATAAACGCTTATCAAAGCTAGGTTAACAGTAAAATCAATTTGCTTAGGTTTTCACAATTTTCTATTTTCTGAATTGACTGCAGACGATTTGTTTGAAAATTGTTCTTAACCCATACGTAATTAATAGACATAGCATGTGGAGGTCAAAAGTGTGGTAAAAATAAATAATAGCTTAGAAAAACTAAAAAAAAACTGTATAAAAAAAATGATTTTTTTTTACAAATTATTGCATCACTACCGTACCACGTATGCAAAGTTTCGAATTAATTAGACTACTGGAGATAGGTGAAAATCGTGCTCAAAGATTCCGTTACATACATATAGTCCAAGCTAATAAATGCGTGTTAAAAATGGGCCCACTGCTTGGGCCTTTGACATGACGTAAATGGCGCAACTTTTTCTTGTATGAAGATTTTTCTCTCCTTATACTTAAAGTGGGTGTCATATCTGAGTTTTGAAAATTTTCACAGTATTTAATTGCGACACCACTATTTACCAGTAATCAAAAAGTGAGATGTGAAAGATTGTTTACTATAATTCCGGAACAACAAATAAAATTTACGTGTATGTTTGTAATTAATTAGCAGCTTCCCTGCATATTAAAGTAACATTCCTTAAATCAAAACGTCAATTTCAATATTTTTTGTCTATCAGTTCTTCTGTGGGTCTTCGGATAGTCTCTGGAATGGCTGGACGAATTTATTAATTATGCCTCTCTGAAGTTTCTTGAGTAGACAATAGACATTACTTTTTCAGTAGCATTATTATTTGGTTAACTATTTTACCTAAAGCAATCCAAAGCGCTATTGAATAGATAAATTCCTGTAAAAAAACTTCAAAAACGGTGCATTATTAATATAAACAATTAAAGACGTGAGTGAAAGAACCAGATAACTAACATTTTATAACATAAGGACAATTTCTTATTCTTTCTCTTATAATTTTGACAAACCTTGTAACTTACTTGTTCATCATCTGCCTAATATATACATAAAATTCACAGTTCTTATTTTAATTATAATTCCGACCCTAAAGCCTCCATTTATGCAAAAAAACGGCAATTTTTTTACTGTTATTTACCTGCTTCTTCCACTAACATCTTCAATTAATAAAATAAAAAACAACTGAAGTAACATAATATTACATAACTAACATGACAATTATATAATTGTCATGTTAGTTGGCCGTATACGATTAAATGTAGGGACAAACAACACAGGTGGTGTATGTTGCAGGTGAAAAACCTAAAAACAAACGCGAGCCGACCTCAATTACCGTGTTTACTGCTCGCGATAGACTTTCGAGTGATTCTGACCAGACGATCTACTAAACTCCGCTAATGAAAACCGCAACAAATTAAACAAAACTCGCCCAATTTTAAACGTGTTTCTATGTTTTAAAATGTTCTGTCTGTTATAAATAGCCACAGTAGTAACAAGTTAAGTATATTCTATCGATATACCTTTATACCTATTTATTAGATATTTTTAAGCTCTAAATCATTATATTGTAGGTTTTCGTGGTTCGTTACCGCTCTCGTTCATGATCGTGTCGACTTTCCTACAAAAGGGTGGAAAGAATAATAAAGCTAATAAAAAATATAATAATAATAACAAAAGCATCAAAATACAACTAAATTTTTAATTATATTGTATTCGTGCTTCGTTTAAGGAAAATATAAACATAAACTTACTTTTAAAATAGCTGGATAGGTAGTGAAAAAAAGCACCATTAAAATTTAATTAATTTTATTCGTATAATGCATTAACGTTACTTAATTTTGTATTACGCATACGTTGATAGTCGATACCTTCTAAATTATAACAATAATAATAATTATTATATTTATTTTTTATTATTCCGCCAAGTTGCTGCTACGCAGTGCTACGACGTAGAGGTAGGCTCGCGTCGTAGCTTAGCGCGTAGCTGTGTCGTAGCACCATTAAAGTTAACTCGTTGATCGTATGTCGATTAACATAACTCGAGTCTGTTATTGTAGTAGATATTTAAATTTTACCTTAGCTTATTTAAAATCTTTACTAATCATAATAATAATCATAATCATATTTATTTGCTCAAAAACATGGTTACATGTGTTGTTACAGTTATTGTTACAGTGCGGCATGTTTTGCTATGACAATAGCGTGCAAAATTGAAAAAGAAACATTGTTTTGATTTTATCACTGTTTAGACTTTTAGAGTCTCTACACATAAGGTCATAAATTATATATTTTTTTAGTCCTACTACTAGATTCTATCTACAAATTCAGCTTAAAATAAAATTATTACAGTTCATTTTTCTTAGTTTACAATGAATACACACAAACTTCATAATATAACACATATTTCATAATTATAATTTATATATTTAAAAGATGTCAATATAATCTTGATATATTATTAAGTCAATTTATTATAAAACTCTTTAACACTATAGAAATTCTGGTTAGCTATCCATTCATATAATTTAATTTTAAACATTCTTGTGCTGAGCGACTTGATACATTTCGGTATTCTATTGTATAACTGGACACACATATTAATACAGCTATTGTTAAATTTGCTTAATCTAGGGTTGTCGCTCACTACTAGTCGGTGGGGGTCCCGTCTACTGTGATCACTTATCTCCCCTGCCGTAGTGAATAAATTTTTATGTTTCCATACGAACATGCATGTCTCAAAGAAGTATAGACCCGGTAGTGGTAACAAGCCCAATTCCTTAAATGCCGGCCTACATGATTCATCAGGTTTAAGTCCACAGATTGCTCTAACGCATCTTTTTTGGGCCTTAAACGCTTTATCATACTGTGTGCTATTGCCCCACATTATTACACCGTAACGCAGCAGTGACTCTACATAAGCGCGGTAGCATAATATGGCGGTTTTCTTATTGGTGAATTGTTTTATATGTCTTAGTGCGTATACAAATTTATTAATGCTAGATGTCAATTCATTTATTTGTTGTTTCCAGTCGATATTTTCGTCAATTATAAGTCCTAAAAATGTTGTATGACATACTTCCTTTAATTTCGGTATATTGAGTTTTATTTTACGTCTGTTGTTATAAGATTTATTAAATTGAATATAATTTGATTTATTTAGGTTAATTTTTAGATTATTCATGTCGAGCCACTTAATTAAATTGTCAATAGTATTATTAATGTCAGTTTCATGTTCACTAATTGTATTATATTTTTTATCAGATGTCACAATAATAGAAATGTCGTCAGCGTATAAAGTAAACTTATGTTTAGTAATTGTAACCACGTCATTTAAATACAAAAGGAAAAGCAAAGGGCCCAGGACGCTTCCTTGTGGCACACCACACACCAGTGTTGCCAGAGTATACTCAGCCCAGTTTGCCATTTGTAGGTTCAAATGTTGCCATCTGAAACCAAATGTTGCCATTAGAAAAAAAACCTGTAAAAAAACGTTCTGTGCCTTTTAGTAATATAAAAATATTTATACCTACCTATTGAGCCAGAGACCAAAAAAAGACAAAGAAGGATTTGTTAGATCCAAATTCCAATGCATATAAGTTTTATTAGAGCAATTTTTGTTTATCAAAATATAATATAAAAACTGAAGTGCATCTGTTCTCGAACCTACTGTAATGTAGACGTGTACACCGAACACAGATCGCACTTGTTGAGTCTTCAATCAGTAAAATTGGTTTTTCAAATAGGTCTATAGGTAGCTTCTTCGATTAAAACAATAAAGAGAACTTACCAAAAGATTTAAAAACAAAAGTATTAGAAAACCACGAAAAAATTTCCTTTGCAACGCACTACACAGTGCACACAGTCACACACAAAGAATTTATTTAAAACACTACGTATTAATTATCTGCTCTGTGGTCACAAAGTTTCTTCCATTTTTGTTTACATAAAATTGCTTTTATCTCTAGCTTCACTAGAATAGACCTTTTGCTGGTAGAAATATGGGTACAATTTCTTTGTCTAATATGTAAGTATTGTTTTCATTTGGGAATAAAAATGCGTTCAAGATTTTGATTTTGTTCAATTCGATGAGTTCAGTTCATCTGCGAAATATATTCGATATTTTTTTACCGGTGATCGCGCGACAAGTCGAAAAGTTGCCAAAAAGTTGCCATTTGAGCTCGGTTGCCATTTGGTTGCCACGAAGGGTCAAATGTTGCCAAAATGGCAACCAAAGCCAAATAGCAACGCTGCCACACACATTCTTTTTATATTGCGACAAGTAATTTGTTAATATATTAAATTTATTTATTCTTGTAACCATAACACATTGTTGTCTATTACAAAGGTAAGAAGTTATCCATTGTAGAGTTGGCCCTCTTATACCGATTTTTTCTAGTTTTCGTAAGAGTAATTCATGGGAAACTAAGTCAAATGCTTTAGATATATCAAAGAATAGCCCTGTAGTTAGTTTGTCATTATTTATATTTGATAATATAGCTTTTATAAGAGAGAAAATTATATATATATATATATATATATATATATATTAATATAATATAATTGTTATATAATATTATATAATTATTATAAGCTTAATAAAGATTTTAAATAAGGAGTACAATTATTGTTATTTTTAGTATTTATTTTCAAATTGTTTTAAAAAACGAAATGACATGTTTTGCCAAGTTTCATACATCATGGAGTTTTGGAGTCGTCGACGTCCTGGAGTTGTGGTCGGGTACTAGGTTGCAAGGGGTGGCGCAGGTGGCGGCGCGGAGCGAGTGGGACGCTGGGCGGGCGGGCGGCGTGGGCGCCCGTTTGTTTACGCAGCCGCAGTCCGCGACGAGCAGAGCGCCGTCGCTCGCGCACCCTATATTCAGTTCACGGCCGCTCTATTAACGGACGTCTATTTCGGCGCATAATATTTCGAACGGTGCGGAGGAACGCTCAGTTTCGCGCGGGCAGGTGCGCGCATCGAGGCCAGGAGATGCGGCAGAGAGACGGTCGCCCCTGACGTCGGCATGGAGCGCCGCCGGCCTTCGCGCCTCGAACTCGCCGAACCCATGACCAAGACCGTGCGACGTCGGGAACGCCCGCGGGAACGATGGCTGCTCACGCGCAAGACCTGGAAGTACATGTCCGATGCGGGCCGCCGGCTGATACCGGACGGGGCCCAGAATCGATTGGAGGACGTGCCGCGCCTGGAAGTCTACTTTCAGGAGGTGTGTCAGAAGGAGCCCCGGTTCCTGCTGTGGAGGAAGAGCTCCTACCCGGGCGTCCTGCCCAAGCCGCGCCGGAAGAAGCGCCCCCGAGGAGGCTCCGTGCGCGCGCGCTCGCCGTCAGATGACGTGGCGCTTTCGATAGCGCGGCCCAGCGAGCTGTACATCCCACACACTTCGGGCGGCCGCTTCGATATCGCGAAGCTCCGACGTGATTTTTTTGCGGCGCCGGCTCCGTCGTCGGCACCGGCCCAGCGGCCCTCGACGTCCCTCAACAACGGTTGCTCGAACGCTTCGGAGGACGAGGGCGTGCTAGTGGATCTTCTTAGGAAATATCTAAAATTGGAGGACGAAAAGATTCCCGCGAAAGTCGCCGAATCCGAGGAGCTCGTCAGTGCGCTACGGAATTATCTGAAGAAGCTCTCGGACCGGCGGCCGGCCGGCTCGGACTCGGACCCGACCCAGAGAATATTGCGGGAGCACCTCAGTAGGTATCACAGTGGTTCGTCCAACAGAGACAATATCGTGCAAGATTTACTAAGCGATAGAAATTCGTTGAGAAGTTTGTACCATGACCTCCGCAAGCCGAAGCCGTACAGGGGCGGCCGGAGCGGGGGCTACGGCGGCGGAGGCGGCTACGGGTCGAGCGGCGTCAGTGTGCCGAGCCTCCGGAGCGGGCTGCGGAGCAGAGTTACTAGTAGTGTTAATTTTAATGATGATTATTCACACGGATCTCCAAAATCTCCCCCGCCGCTCATCGAAGTGTTCGGGGAGTCCCTGGAGGAGCGGCTCGTCGACGCCGCGACGCAGACGCTCCCCATACCCGAGGAGGTTCTCGCGGAAATCGAGAGGCAGTACAGGGAGAAGGTCGAGTCGGCGACTGCCCCCACGAGCCCGACCAGCCCCCCCAACGAGAGGCGGCCCCGCCGGCGCTCCAGCGTCGATCACGACGACGTGTCCCAATCGGTCAGCGACACGATCAAGAGGTACCTGAGAATGGCGCGGAAGAAGAGCGTCGACGCCGAAAAGACTGACCGCTTCAAGCGCATAAACTACGATAAGAATCTCCGGAACATCAAGCCGCGGCCACCGAACGAAGTGGATGACGACGGCTTCCACAAGGGCTGCCAGACCGACGAGGCCTGGATCACGTCGTACCGGGATATGCAGTTCGCGTCGGTGGCGTCGACGCCGACGTCCCCGCTGTCGCCGACTCAGTCGCACTCGTTCCTATCGACATTGCTAGGCAAAAATGCAGCAGTGTCCGCCCCCTCAGGTGCCATGCAGAAGTCCCGGTCGTCGAGCAGCGTGGTGCAGAGCGTGGGCAAGCGGCTGTGGCGCACCCGCAGCCGCTCCTCCAGCCGCGCCGTCGCCACCTGGACGCCTCAGGTCTGTCGCTATGCATATTACTTTCGTCTTACTTATTTAACACGCTTTACACGTGACACGACACCTAATATACAGACTAATTACTAACAGTTATCCTTAATTCAGTTAAGTTTAATCCTTATAACAAAAATAACGCACGTATTTGTGTCAGATAGAAGAGACATAGACATAGAAGAGACAGTACTTGTTCCATTACTCTTCGATCAATAAAACTGACAAGGCTGGCTCTTGTGCTAAGTATGTTAAATTATACACGTAAATATTTGTTTGTGATAAAATGGCTTGACTATGACTCATCTATGGTTATTGACAAAATGTTTTTCAACTATTCATAAAGTTGTGCATACTCTTTTGCACTGTTAATAATTATTCAAACTCGAACTCAAATTGTCTCCGTACCAAATTTCAGCAAAATCGGTTCAGCGGTTTAGGCGTGAAGAGGCGAGAGACAGACATACTTTAGCATTTATAATATTAGTATGGATATTATAATACATATTATTATCTCATAAATATATATTTGTGCAAAGCATGATATTTACAAATAAACACAGCACAACTGCACAACCAACCTTGCCTAAACTACATCGTAGAAACCAATACACGGATTTTCAAACACGTCGACAAGTTTTTATTGATTGCACGCCTACTACTGTTTGATGATTTTTTCATTGAAGTGATTTTCCACTCACGCTGTACAATGTTGATACAACGCCAAGCATTTAAAAATAATCAAAGTGTTACTAATAATTCTTTTATATGTCCTGTCGCAGCTGGTTGGACGTTACGATGTAGCCACTAAACCTCATTTTTTCACACTTGCACTTATTAAAGTCTTACATTCATTTGTTATGTTTATGCAAATATCATTCGTTGTAATTTAAAAAATATGTATATTAAAATGCGATGAAAAGCGTTAAAGTTCTCTTTAAATGTTCAGCTGATGTAAACTTAGTTCTACTAGCAACATTTCTCTAAACCATCTTGATTGCTTCGAAAACTAGGTTTATGGAGAGCACTACTGCTGTTGTTTTAGGGCCTTTCTACACGACGTATTTTTTGCGCACTGACGACGCGCGTTTTGTCGCTCGTCTTCTGCGTGTTCTCAACGCGTTTTGGCAGATATAAAGTTTAAAACGTGTCGGCTAATTCCTTCCGTTTGCTGAGCGTTCAACTTGCGTTTGTATCGATACAAACGAGCGTAAAAAAACGTCGTGTGGAAGGGCCCTTACAGCTTTAATTTTAATTATCGCGGTAAATCGTTTGTCTCGACGCGCATGAATCAATTGCATATAAACTTCATAGTTCCGAGAGGATGCATAAACATGTGTCAAAACAGTAACGATGGGAAGGCGGGGTTTGGAACTGAGCGCTTCTCTTGAGATGTTATTATAACTCGAGCCTCAAACTAACCGCTGCCAATAATCTGCCCCTTTGAAGGAATCCCATCTTCTTGACGGTAATTGATCGTCTGTCGCGATACAATCATCAACTAACGCTAAATACCTAGTCAAAGACACCTTCACCTACTTACTGATTACTCATCTGAAGTTCCTAAATAGTTGAATAATTGACATTCACAAAGTATGTTGTATGTAGTGTGCTGTATATGTCGCAGCCAATTGGTTAAAATAGCCGTTCAATCAAACAGCTAGCCCTTTGACTGAACGATGCCATTCAATCACACTGCTATACGTTGATTAGCCGACTTGTTGACTACAACGTTCAACACTACAGCTAGACGATGTTTAGCCAACTGATTAAATGGAAAATTAACTAAAGTGACCATTAGTTTAGCATGTAATTTGACAGAATTGGAAAACTTTTTGTAATTTCTTGGAAGATTATTCTATTGCAATAAGTACCTTTGTGATGCATTTCATAAACCCGTAATTTCTCCTCGAATATTTGTTAAAATTTTTATTCACTCGTATCACTCGTATGTGCCCCCATAATTTTCGTCTCTTTAATTAACACTTGTAACGTATATTAACTAATATATTTCCGAAAAATATCTTGAAACAACCATAAACACCGGCTAGTAGACGCCATATTGTAAACAAAACGCACCTAGCGCCGCAGTGGTGAGCGCTGAACTAATTGAATTAGACGGCGGCTTTTGAATTAGCTGTAGTGTTGAACGTTTTGAGCGACTCGAATATTCAATTAAAAAGCTAGACGTGTGATTGAATGGCGTTGTCCAGTAAAAGGGCTAGCTGTTTGATTGAACGGTTATTTTAAGCAGTTGGCTGCGACATATATATAATATGACTCAGTTTTTTGTTTAATTAAACTAAATGTTCTGGGAAATCCAAAATTCTTATTTACAAAATTAAAGCCGATAAACTTATAAATCAGTCGCGCTAAACGAATACTATTTCCGACCGCGACAGTCATCATAGGAAACATATTTATTGATGACTTTTCTCTCTGAATTGAAAGAATTAGCGACACTCTGATTCACGACCGCCTTATCAACTACCACACAATTATTTTTTATTGTGCAATAAGTTTTTTTCGCTCCTCTGCAACGATTTAGTACGAATGTTATGTTCGCGATGATAGTAAATCGAATTTCGCAAAACATTTATTACACATTATTTTTGTCCTCACTCACTTTATAATATTAGTACTACTCGTGACTCTGCCAGTGCCAGCTCGTAAAATCATAACGTGGGTACAATTATTATTTTAATCGGTTTTGTCTCTGGAATTATTATTATAATAATGTTGGTCAACAGAGTCTACATAATCTAGTTAGATACTATTACAGTTTACCGCATTAAATTAAATATTAGATAATCATAATAAATGAATTTGAATAGTTTTTACTTTTCTCTGGACTGTTTTGTAACCATGTTATTATTATGAGCTCCGAAAAGCTTTATAGATGTTCGGAAAGGTAAATATAGCTTTTGATAAAAATGTATGCAGGTAACGTCATTCATAATGATATTTATACAGCAATAAAGTCGCTTTTGTAATAAAAATTTAAATTTGTATTATCACGAATAATAAAAATAACAGTAAATCTTGGTGCTAACTACATGGGCAATTTACAAGAATTAGTATTGTAAATGATATTTTTATTTTTTAAGTTACGATTTTATTGCATAAAATTAGGTTATTTCCTTGATGAAAAAATGGCATAGCTAATAATAATATTTTTGTTCCATCCGTAAACCTTGTATTTCTTTAGAAATAACTAAAATTATGATACCACATGATACATTTGAAGTCCCAACGATTTATACATTATCATAGAAATTGATTCATGGATTAGCGGATCGACGTTACTTTGTCGGGTAATGTCGAAAAATAATTCTACTAAAATTTATTTAACATAAACCGGCCAATTAACGTAGGTTTTCCGTCTGCCTAAAAATCCATTTCTCGGATGGTCCATTTTTCTGCATTGATGTCAATGTTTTTTTATGATTCTGTACCCAAAGGGTAAAAACGGGACCTTATTACTGAGACTTCAATGTCTGTACATCTGTCTCCAGGCTGTAACTCAAGAACGGTAATAGCTAGAGAGTTTAAACTTTCACAGATTATGTATTTCTGTTGCCGCTACAACAAGAAATACTAAAAACAAAATTAATTAAATATTTAAGGGGGGCTCCCAATACAACAAACGTGATTTTTTAATCATTTATTGCTCGGTATCAATAATGACAACAGGTAGGCATTTGAAATGTACACAAAATACTCATCGGTATTTATACTTTAATACTAAAATTTTAATAAAATAAATAATTAAGGGGGGGCCCCCATAAAAAAACACAATTTTTTACTATTTTTGCTCTATAATGGTACGGAACCCTTCGTGCGTGAGTCCAACTCACACTTGGCTGATTTTTCTGATGATACGTCAGTAAGACGGACAAGAGAATGATGAAGTGGAGTATGAATGACCCGCAGTTATATAATGATTATGGCATAATATCATATGTACAATGTGTACATATTATATTACGCCATAATGTTGCATCGATGTCAATGTAGCATAAATTGTTTTGACGACGCGTCAAAAAGACGAGGGCTTTTAACACCTTAAGCAGTTAAAGTTTCTTATCAACATAGAGCTCGCTATTCCCTACAGCGTTCTCGCTACCAGGATAACATAAAGTCGGCATGGTGTGATGACGTAACGCGTTGTGCAGGGCAGTTGTGTCTGGGCAGACGGCGCCGGGCGGCAGGTGCGGCTCGCAGACACCTCGCTGTTGTCGCTGAGCGAGGTAGAGCGGCGCGCGCTGCAGCAGGCCGCGCTCGCCAGGCTCAAGGAGCTCCATCTGGGGACTATCATCAAGATACCTGAAGGTAGGAGGAACTGACGTTTAAGGTTATATTATGTAGCTTGTTGAGTCATAACAATCATATATTGCACTATCCTACCATGTTTGCGCTATTGTTTACGCTGTGCACTATCGATGTCAATCGTAGACTAATATGCTTTATACTTTTTTATTCACCTGCGATTATTATCGATCATAGCTAACGCGAGGGGTAGTGTTGGTGTTGTCAACAACATGAACAATGGGGGTTTTCGATATTTCATTTCCTGCTAGGGGGAATACCCGACACACACGAAGCGCTGCCTGCCCCTTGATTCACTAAGCGATTCCGCGCGGAAACTTCCCGATTTCGGAAACTTTTTCACTTTCAAGCAAATGGCAAGTGAATACTTTCAGATTTTGCTGTCATTTTGACAGTAGTGACATTTCTTTTGTATGAGTGAAATAGTTTCCGCCACGGATTCGATAACATCTCACCGCGGATGGGAGTTTGACATCCGACGGCGGAAAATTATCCGAGGTTAGAGCCATTTTCGCGGAATATTACCGCCACATCCAAGACCCGTGAAATCTTTTCACTTCGAGAACCGTGTCATGGCGGATATTGTTAGATAAAATTATTTAATGATAGGAATAAAAGAAAGCAATTATTATTAATAGTTAGTCGTGTCTTGTTTAAAATAAATGTCGTACTACGTAATAAATAATAATTATGTAATAATTATGTGTTAAAGCTTTAGGAAGTGTTCATTGAACAATAAATATTTTTTATTTATAAACGAAATATTTGTACTTAATAATATTTTTTTAAATTTTTTATTAATACTTAAGTATTATGTTAAAACATTATTGTACTTTTACAATTTTAAATAGTTATTTAAGTAAGTATCATTATAATTCCAAGGTGATACTCACCACCCGGGAACTTCCACATCTAATCACATCAAATAAAATCTAATATTAAGTAAATGAAAAAAAAAATTTAGAACAAAATAATAATCAAAAAACTTATTGAAAAAAAGCTTTTATTTAAATACTCCAAAAATAAAAATTTCACCTTAAAATTTTAACTATTAGGTTATAACCTCAATTATACAATTTGCATGATAATAAAAGCTTGTCGTGAGACTTAACAATCTGTCAGTATTTAATAAATTTATTAAAATATAAAATATTATATCAATTTACTCACTTGAATTGGTACTAGTTTATTTACAAATCGCGTGACAAGCTTTTATTATCATGCAAATTGTATAATTTATATTGAGGTTATAACTTAATAGTTAAAATTTTAAGGAGAAATTTTTATTTTTATTTTTGGAGTATTTAAATAAAAGTTTTTTTCAAAAAGTTTTTTGATTTTTTTTTTATTTTTTAGTTATTCTCTGGCTAGATTTCTTAGTCTGTTTGATTGTAGTTTGTTTTGTTTCAAGAATTTGTAAAAATCTGATTAACTTAAGTCCTTCAGTGAAATACTATGTTCCGTTTATTTCTGCGCGACTAAAAAGTTAAATTTAACTTTACAAAAGTGACCGGATTCAAACGGGCATTTTCTAAAACCCGGCTGGATATGACTTGATATAACATGAAACGACACGACACGACACGGCACGACACGTAACGTCACGTCACGTGACACGACACGACACGACGCGTAAAGTCACGATACGACACGACACGACACGACACGACACGACACGACACGACACGACATGTCATGACACGACACGACACGATACTTCACGACACTTTACGACACGACACGTCACGTCACGTCATGACACGACACGACACAATACTTCACGACACTTCACGACACGACACGACACGACACGACAAGACACGACATGACACGTCACGTCACGACACGACACGACACGACTTGACTTGACTTGACTCTATTAATTTTCAATTTACTCTCAATGAGACCTTTTATTTGATACTCATATTGCAAAAGTGTTTTAATAATAACTATTCCCCTATCTTGGATGAGCCGCCATATTGTATGTAGAATGACATTACATTCGTTTCCGAGTTACTCTCAATGAGCCCTTTCATTTGATACCCACACTGCAGAAGTGCATTAAAAATAACTATTCCCGTATCTTGGAAGAGCCGCCATATTGGATGTAGAATGACATCACATTCGTTTTCGAGTTACTCTCGATGTGCCCTTTCATTTGATACCCATATTGCAGAAGTGCATTAAAATAACTATTTCCCTATCTTGGATGAGCCGCCATATTGGATGTAGAATGACATTACATTCGTTTTCGAGTTACTCTCAAAAAGCCCTTTCATTTAATATCCATATTGTAGGACTGCATAGAAAATAACTATTTCGCCATCTTGGATGGTCGGCCATATTGGATTTAGAGTGATATTACATACCATATCGTGCATTGTCATTTAAGCTAAACGTGTATGCAAAATTTCAGCTCAATCGGTTAGCTCAATCTACTTCAAAATTGAGTTCCAAAATTCCACCGTAACACACATACTTACATACATACAGAGCAAGTTAAATAAAAGCTTTAAAAAATAAAAATATAAAACAAATTTAAATAAAAAAAAAATGATTTTAAAGTTTAAAGTTTGTGTAACACACAAAATAAAGGTATTCTCACACATGACACAATCAGTAATCTCACAACAACTTACGGATTTGACAGATTGTCATTGTCACTCGGCAGTCGGCACATAGACAATATTTTTTGTTTTAATTCCACTCTACTCCCAAACAGCATCCGGCTGCCGCGCTATTTGTACTTTGTAGTTTGTACTGCGCGGTGCGTCATTCACTCCAGCCCCAAGCGGCAGCCGGTTACCGCGCTCTTTTATTCAATTATGTAACATATTTCGCTGAATTACAAACTACTTTTGAATGAAGAAGTTTGATTAGTTACGATTTTTGATATATTGGCCACATTCTGAATGAAAAATATTACAATATAGTCTGTGGGCAATTAGTATTTTTTCGGCTATTCAATTATTGTGCGCTATTTAGTGTGTGCTGCTATGACTTGTACTTTTTTCGATGTTTTTTTACTGGATTTTACGAATGTAAGTAGTGTTTTGTATTTTTTTTTAATAAGCTGATTTTTTGTGTAAGGTAAGACTAATCTTAGTCTTATAAATTTTGTTCATTAAATTAAGAGGTGCAGGAAAATTTGGAGACAATTATTTTCCCGTCGTTTATCTTGATACTGACAGCAATGAATAACCAAAGCTATATGCCGTAGCACTTATTGCCCAAAAAAAAAACTAGTTTCAGTTATTCTCTTTGATTTCGGATTCATTTCCGCGACGGAAAGTTTGTGAATCGCTGTGTATCCGACAGAATATGACAAAATACCGCGTGAGAACTTTCCGACGATCGTGAATCGGGGGGCTGGTAGTCTCGTGTTTTCAAAAACTGTCAATTAATAATAACTAGAGGTCGCCCAATGGTCGAAATTCGACCAATAATAATTTAAACTATAAGTTTTAACGCTATTATTTCGCAATGATGTAGTCGTAATTCATAAGGATAGTATTTATTGAAGTGATCTTTAAAACAAAGTATATAGACACCATGGTAACCGTTGTCGGTGTCACAGATAATTAATGTAATAAAATGTATAGGTCTACCAGAATCTGATGGCAATTTTTGACAGCAGATTGGATAAATTTTTATATTTGCATGTTTAACACACAGAATCAGCCGCTATAAGAAAAAAAAAAAGGATCAAAATGTTTTATTCCAATTACCCCCGTATTGCTAGAGTCAATTTATTTTCTCACTTTTTGCCATCAGATTCTGGTAGACCTATAGCAGTGTTTGAGATTCAATAAAAAAGTTTCTATCCATTGTCAATTTGATCACATACTTCAACCATAAACCAAAGAGTAAAATTCGTGTGTATAGGCTTGCCATTTAAAAAGATAAAGTGCACATTGTAGTGTGTGTAATGTTTTATTTGTTAAAAAATGTATGAAAAAAGCATAATTTTAAAACAATATTGGCTCGATGCACTCCTTCTCCCACATAAACTATCTCTGTGCGAAATTTTATGCTCCTACGTTTCCGCATTTTTCGTAAAAATGGGTCCAAAGTTTTTCACTCGCATATTAATATATAGATGACGTCGATAAGTGCCATTCGTCTGTAAGAAGCCTAACCTGAATGATTGAAATGAAATGAAATAGTTTATTAAATCAAGTTACATAGACTCACTTGTTAGTAAAGGCTGACAATGGGAGTTTTTACTCCCATTATCAGCTTTCATTTGAAAGAAAATTCCTGTAGTATCGGGGAATAGAGCTCATATTTTCATTCAAAATATCGTTCCCCGAGCAGTCTTTTGTCTTAATCTTAGGCACGAAGATGATATAAACATACAAATGGAACAACGCTCGCATTATACTTAGTTAAATAAATAATATTTTTCCTTATCATATAACTTATTAACATATACAAAATATCTAGGAATAGCAAAATAGTTGAAGCATAAAACTTTTCAGAGTGTTTTTGTATTTATCAAAATGCTTACAGTTTAGGATAAACAGATTGTTCTGAGAACGAGCGGGATGGCGCGGCGTTGGTGCCGTGCCAAGCTGTCCAGTTTTTATCTCGAATCGTTAAACTTCAATTTATGCGATTTTATTAATTTCAAATAAAACAACCTACGTGATAGTCCATGATAACTGAAATGTGCTATCATAGAACTGTGTTTTTAGCCCAAGATTTATTTTAACTGTGTTTAGATGCATTATATTCAAGCAGACTGTCACGTATATCTGGAACATTTTCTGAAGGATTAAAAATACCTAATTATGAAATGAGTAAACCTTATTTAATAAGTGTACAAAATTTAATTTTTATGTTGTCTTTCTGGGCTAACTACGTGATCTTATCCACGAGCTCCTGTTAGCTCTCTTTATGAATCATTCAGTGTTGTAAAGTTTTCGGTATGTAGGTCAGTGTTGACAAAATCGTAAATTCGATGAAATTGAAAGATATTTTCGGCAAAAATGTTAGTATCTTGTAATTTAAAACAATAATTAAAATTACGATAGAATTACTATGATTAAATACTATACAGGGTGTAACAAAAAATTTTTTTTTTACTTTTGTATGGGCAAGGGCCCGAGCGTACAAAACAAAAGTGAAAAAAAATGTTGGTCTTTCAGCGCTGCTACTTTCACAGTGAACTCTCTACAAGGAACACGTACACACCCTAAAGTATTATCACTTATTTTTGTTACACTCTGTATGCAACTACTTCATACAATAAACTAGATGACGGCCGCAACTTCGTTGTGCCAAAATTCGGTAAACGAATACGGAAACCGAACATTTTTTCTTTTCCGGGACAAAAAGTATTCTATGTCCTTTCCTGGGACTCAAAGTATCTCCGTACTAAATTTCAGCAAAATTAGTTCAGCGGTTTGGGCGTGAAGAGGTTACAGACAGACAGACACACTTTCGCATTTATAATAATAAAATAATATTAGTATGGGTACCTGTTAAAATTACTTAAAGTTTTAGTAAAAACCCGATACCTGTATTTTCTTTTTATTTACCAGACTATTATTTCAGCTTGCAGTAAATAGAGCCATTAGACTATTATGTAAAGCACTCTACAGCTTCACAGCTGGACGAGATGGAGCTGTCTGCCATCAGTGTGCCTATTATGCGCACAACGAGAAAATTTTGTCTACATGTTTTCTCGATGTTTGATACGAACCCCAATGAATATTTCTACGTCATAGACGAACCCTAACATGACAACACATTTTTATCGAGTTTTGTCGAGATTTTGACATTATGCAAAGAGTAGTTTGTCGTCTACGGTTTAGAAGGTAGAGAAGCACGCTTGCAATGGCTGTCGCTTATTTTAATTATTTATTGGGGGTTTATAAGGAGCGGGAAGTGAGGAAAATACAAAGAAAAAGGATAAGAGACATGTGTGATCACTTTGATATGACCGATGGGGAGTTTCAGTCCCTATGGCGTATCACAAAGCCGATGGCTATTTATTTGATAAAAAAGCTTTCCCCGGATTACCCGCTTGTTAGGGTTCCGTACCCAGAGGGTAAAAACGGGACCCTATTATTAAGACTTTGTTGTCTGTCCGTTTGTCCGCCTGTCCGTCTGTCCGTCCGTCTGTCTGTCTGTCTTTCTGTCTGTGGGTCTGTCCGTCTGTCTGTCTGTCTGTCGCCAGGCTGTATCTCAAGAACTGCTATAGCTAGACTTCTGAAATTTTCATAGATTGTGTATTTTGGTTGCCGCTATAATAACAAATACTAAAAACTAAATAATATTAATATTTAAGAGAGGCTCCCATACAACAAACGAGATTTTTTTGGCCTTTGTTGCTCGATATCAATAATAGCAACAGGTAGGCACTTGAAATTTTCACAAATGTCTTAGATATATTATATGTACTTTTCATAATTAATAATAATATTTAGATAAAATATCCCATACAAAAAACACATTTTTTCCCTACTTTCGCTCTATAACGGTACGCGCACGAAGACGGATCCCTTTCGACTCGCACTTGGCCGATTTTTTTTTGGTTCATTTTCGATTTTAAAAGCGCTCAACAAACAGGAAATCGTTGCCGTTCGTAGCCTAGCTTACTCGATAAGATAATATTATGTCAATGATGACATTTGAGATATACAGCATGACTAGTGAGACATGTTCAATACTCGAGGACGTGATATTTGGCTATTATATTAGATGAAAAAAAATAATTTAAAAAGTTATTACAATTGATCACTGAGTAAATGCAGCTTAAAGTTAAATAATTACACTGCGTTACACGATTTTGGTACCCACTTAACTGTTAGGTGGAATAAATAGGAAATGAGTAGGTATGTCCCATCCATCACGTCTAGTTTTCGAGGTACATGCCAGTTATTATTTCCAGTCCTTAGTGTACTAGTAATTAGTTTATACGTAAAAGAAACAGTTACTGTTTTCGATATATTGTACTTCTTATTTTGTTTTGTTACTCTAATTTGGACGCGCTTTTACTCAAGATAAGCCATGAATAATGGCGTTTAAAAAAAGAAAAATTTTATAGCGGGAAAGAAAAAGTTAAAATTTTTCGTTATTTCGATGGCAAATTTGTTTGTACGCGTTTATCTCAGGAAATACTCGTTCGAATTGAAAAAAATCTCTATACATGTGATAGTTCTTTTACCGAGGAAGGCATAAAGCTATATAACATCACACTGCTGCCAAAAGAAATGAAGAATCAGAAATGAAAGAGAGAGAGAAAGTATGGAAAAAAACGGGAAATTACAAAACATTTGAACGTGCTTATCTCACAAATTACTGAAGCAAATTTTTATTTTATTCGTCACACATAATGTATAGTAGACTACTGGAAAGGAGATAGGCTACTTTTTCCGGGAAAATGTGCGGTTCCCGCGAAATATCTTTGTTACGCTGGCGGAGCCGCGCGGAAAGTATAATTTTTCGTACGATTTGTTGGCACATCCTTATAGAAAAAAGGAGCAAAAGAAAATTTGTATGCAATGTTAAAAGAAGGTAGCTATAAATACAAAAAAAAAACGACATTTCAAACCGAGTACTAAAAATTTATTATCATTTGTAACGCAGTGTTATGTTAGTGTTATTTACCCAACGCATGGACACCGCGCGCGGGAAGGGTATAGCGGCGCGGTGTTTCTTTGATGGCGCACCGCATAGATACCTACTTGCCTAGCCGCGTAATTTACTTAGTGTCCATGATTAATTTATTTAAAGGGGGTCAAAAATTAAGTACCTAATTTTATTACATAATTATAATGAGAATCGAGTACCGAGTACTCTCTATTGAACATGTCTCACCAGTCATGCTGTATATTTTTCCTATAATATTTTCTAATAGTGTAGTAACATCGATTTATTTTATTTAATTTTGATTCGAAATCGTTCAATTATGTATATTATGTGCGAGGGTGACAGAATTGCCTAGACATTAAGAAAATATTTGAATTTTGAGTTAACAAAAATTGATTTTGAATTGTTTGGCAACGATTTTCTGTTTGTTGGGCGCTTTTAAAATGGAAAATGAACCAAAAAAATCGGTCAAGTGCGAATCGGACTCGCGCATGAAGGGTTCCGTACCATTATAGAGCGAAAGTAGGGAAAAATTTGTGTTTCTTGTATGGGAGCCCCCCTTAAATTTTTATTTTATCTAAATATTATTATTATTTATTAAAGTACATATATATCTAAGACATTTGTGAAAATTTCAAGAGCCTACCTGTTGCCATTATTGATATCGAGCAAAAAAGGCCAAAAAAATCACGTTCGTTGTATGGGAGCCCCCCAAATATTAATATTATTTAGTTTTTAGTATTTTTTGTTATAGCAGCAACCAAAATACACAATCTGTGAAAATTTCAGACGTCTAGCTAAAGCGGTTCTTGAGATACAGCCTGGCGACAGACAGACAGACAGACATACAGACAGACAAACAGACAAACGGACAGACGGACAGGTGGACAGACGGACAGACAACGAAGTCTTAGTAATAGGGTCCCGTTTTTACCCTTTGGGTACGGAACCCTAAAAAGCGGGTAATCCGGGGAAAGTTTCTCTAACAAATAAATAGCCATCGGCTTTGTGATACGCCAAAGGGACTGAAACTCCCCATCGGTCATATCAAAGGGATCACACATGTCTCTTATCCTTTTTCTTTGTATTTTTCTCACTTCCCGCTCCTCATAAACCCCCAATAAATAATTAAAATAAGGGACAGACATTGCAAGCGTGTTTCTCTACTTTCCAAACCGTAGACGACAAACTACTCTTCTCATAATGTCAAAATCTCGACAAAACTCGATAAAAATGTGTTGTCATATTAGGGTTCGTCTATGACGTAGAAATATTCATTGGGGTTCGTAGACAAAAGTAGCACAGATTAAAAAAAACACAATTATCTCTAATTTTGACGACAGATCTACACGAGAAAAAATGTATGTCATGTTAGGGTCAATAAAGATGAAGAGACAAACCAAACCGGTGGTAGGCACCAGTAGTATCAACGTTCTGAAAGTATTTTTTAAAAATCTATTCAGAAATACAACAATTTTTATTTTTATTTTATTTTATTTATTTTAACAATCAAACATCGAGAAAACATGTAGACAACACTTTCTCGATGTGCGCATAATAGACCGGCAGGTCACGCGACTCGCACGCGAATTACCAGATATCGATTATTCGACCTTTATCAATATCAGACGTTTACACTTTCTATCGCCGATTCTATAAATACACTGACACATGCAAGACATGTGGTCAGAGATGACGGAAATAAAATATATAGTGTGCGCTACGCATATGTGACGCGCCGTGACGTCACCGGCGCCGCCCGATTGACATATTGACACTTCCACGGCGTCTACAGGTTGCAGAAATGCAGTAACATTTCTGCAACCTGTTGCCAATATACCAAACCAATAATTAATAGTTGCAATAGTTCTCTCTATATGATGCAACACCTGCAGCCTCTTAAACCAACTATGCGATATAGTATAAGCCTTGCATACCTTTTTACCTTCTTTCTTTGTAACTTTAAAGTTATTTTAATTTTAGTCATTGGCTTACTTTATTTTATTTCTTTTAACTCCCTAAACTTTATCAATTAAAGTTCTTTTGAATGTCACAGTTTACTTCTATTTTATTCTTGAATTTATTTTTAAATTGGCTTTTTTACATAACCAAACAATTAACATTAGTGGTCTCTTTCTAAATTTACTCGCGAATGTTTGGCTCGTGATAGTAAAACAATAAAAAAAACTTTGCTAAAATAATGAAGCGATAATTAATATTAGTGAGACCTGTTGCTGCTAAGCAGATTTAATAGATAGACAGTTTCCTAGCTTCAAAGCAAACATAATTTTATGGACGCATAAAAATTTAACAGGTCGATTAGCAATTAAGTGCAAGCTAGCCGTCAGCTCGTCTGCCCATCTGCGCCGCGGGAATGTATTGTAAATATAAACGGGCAATCGTAAGCAAACTCGATTTACGTATTACGTGGAACAGACATCGATCGTCCCACGCTTACGATACACGGGCAGTAAACGTTCCCACCTGAGCTGCGCGAGTGCAGGTACACTATTGTTCCACACTTGGCAACGCCCGTCGCCCGCCGTCCGCCGTCCGCCGTATCACATGACCCCACTACTTACTATAATATATTCGCGATTGTGATGAACGCAGGCGGATACATAATTTTATAGAAGCTTTTCGGAGACTTGGCAAACGTTTTAATATATTTTAGTTTATCGACTTGGAAATTTGATTGCGAACTTGACCTTTTTTCACAACAATGCCAAAATATGCAAACCGACCTAAATACTTTACGCTTCGGGGAAATCAAGGTTAGGAATTGTTTTTATTTACAAACTAATCGACTCGTTTAATTAACATTTGCGACGGATAAAAATTGGAATTTTGTTCGTCGCAAATCTGGTAGGAATTTCCAGTATTTTGAGAGCCCTATTTACTCTGGAATTTCATGTGCCACTTAAACAAAACAATAATATACTCTGTCGTCACGTAAATCAACGTTATCCGCCAGTGTAGCCCAAGTACGAAACATTTACGCGGTGTTTATAGTGGGCCGGCTGCATAGCGGTCAGTTATCGGCGCGCCTGATTGACATTTGTTATGAGATGGTGCCAACACATTAGATTCGCGGATCCGACCTAACGCCGTAAACTACAGACAGTCCATCTCCGCATTCCGCGTGTTTGTTTGTCTCTAGTCTGGCCGTCACACCGTCCAAACATTACTTTAAGGTCTCGTCAGCCTATACGTCAGCAGATTAACAACGCAATTAACGCAACGCAACTAATTTTAGGGAAAGATGAGTAGTTAAATTTGTCTTACTTTTTTAAGTAAGGTTTTTTGCATATTTTTCGGCATTCTCTAAAGTTCTCTAAACCTTTACCCAAAGGACAAGGAAATAGTGGAAACACGAAAATTATGCCTAGTAGAACAGGCTTCTAGCTTGCTCATATTAAAGCAATTAAGCATGCTTATAAACTGCACAGATTAAGTGATCATCAGTTAAAAATGCGTACAAATTCACACAGTGTGTGCCGGGTAAATATAGCAGGCCGTTACCGTGGTCGTTGGGCGGGCGCCGGGGTGCATTCCGCCCGTTATTGCTAACATGTGTACGACTGACTGTTGCCGAGGTGTTACAATTTTTTAACTTGCAACACTGTTGGCTGTATTATTTCATTTCCTCGCCAGACTAGTTACGAGTAAATTGCGAAGTGTATCACTCAAAACAAAAGCGATTTTAGCATACAAAGCCCTTGTATGGATAAGTAGTAAGTTCTAAATATAATTATTTAAACTGTCTTTTTCAGTAATGCTGATCAACACCATTTGAGGTTAATAAAAATCTAGCTTTGAAGGCTTAACATGAGATATAAAACGCAATGATCACATTCATGTGCATACTCGTGTAAAAGTTGTAATTAAAATATCAAAACTATTAGCGTAGCGTTTACTCTATAAAATTGTGAGGAATGCTCTCTCAATAAATCATAGCTTTGAGGTGTTTTACGACCGCTTTGAGGCTTGCGGATCGCTTGAAGAATCTCTTCAATCTTTTTTTATGTTAATTTATTTTATACATACTTCTTTTTCTTTTAAACATCGTGTGCGGTCAGTTTCTTCGACAAAATGTACCTAAAGACGATAATACTTTCGCCAACAAAAAAATTACAAAATGACTTGAATCTAGATATAGTTTGTTGTCTTTATACTTTTTCTATCATCAAAAGTTTTTGTAACTACGCTGTAGTAGATTAAAGAAAAACACGTTATTGCTTTCTTCTCTTCGGTCGTTTTTGTCTTTTATCACATTCGGACGATGTACACCGCTAAAATTAAGAGACGTTCCTAAAATTTTCGTTTAAATCTTTCTAATAGCATGTTGTTGAGCTGAATATAGATAAATTAGCGTGGTTTAGATACATCTAGAATGCGACGTTTGATTGTTGCGAGCCAACTGTCTGTGAGGTGGGCGACGGTTCTGCCGCGTGGGCTTCGTCTGATATTCTGGTGTGTGCTCCAGGATTGTCTATCGTGCTTTGTGGCCAATCACGTGATACTTATGTGTTAATTAGCAAGGAAAAGCCAAGGATTTTCCTGTGGTAGCTACAGCCCTGGTTTACAAATAAGCCTTACAGACCGGAGGCCCAATCCCCTACCCTATTCCCTTCCTTTCCCTCCCCTATTCCCTTCTCTTCCCATCCCTACCCTCCCCTATTACCCTATTCCCTCTTAAAAGGCCGGCAACGCACCTGCAGCTCTTCTGATGCTGCGAGTGTCCATGGGCGACGGAAGTTGCTTTCCATCCATCAGGTGACCCGTTTGCTCGTTTGCCCACTTATTTCATAAAAAAAAAAGGGCGCGGCCTAGGGGCGGCAGCGTCCTAAGGGGCGGCAGATTTCCTACACGGGGCGACGGAAATAAAATGGCCTACACGCATAAAAAATATAAATCCGGCACTGGGTATAGCTACTAAAATACTTTTTAGCCCCCCAAATGGCTTTAATTTTATATTTTAATTGGACTTAAGTAAAAATAACTGTGAAATGTAATATTTCTTGGAATAAAAGCGAATAGAAACCCTATAGGTAATTTATATTTTCAACTATCTTTCTAAAAAGGTGGGAGATTAATGTTTGCTTGTGGATATTTTTAAGACATTCATTGAAAATAATAATATCAGTGCGATTCACAACTCCAGTGAATCCTTGTATGACATTTGAAATTGGCAAAAAAATAAACATTCCGTGGGCGTTGAGCAAATGATATTTTCATAATCCAATTAATTTCATTTATTTCTGTCTGCAGCTAACACATACGATACAGCTATGAGTGATTCAGCGCTTCCAAATTATATTTATTTTTTGCATGTTGTAGAAATTATTACTAGGGGGTATTCAGACGAAATATAAGTAATTAATATATTAACATATTTAGCAAGAGCTAAAAGCACAAAACTTAATATGATTTGAAAAAGTTTAAAATATGTTTATTGTTTGCCAAATTTTTACTAACTTGCACTAGAGTCACATTCGTTTGAGCAAATAAACAGCCAATGTTTTCGAACTAAAGTTTTAATATTAGTCGTAAATTAAATTGTATAATATATCACAATTTAGTTCAAAGTTGCGTTGCGAGCGATTAATAACGTGAAGTTGGGCGGCGCGGGCGCAGGGCGGCGACACTCATATTATGTTTGTTTGTTGTCTTTATTTCCACGAATTTGTAGTATTATACGACTAAAAGTCTTTATTTATGTCTATATTTATTCTATCAGAGAAATAGGCGGCTGGCGGACCTATGTTACTTGGTCGGTTTATATCAAGTCCAGTCGACAGAATATCACGACTAACACTGACTTGTATTTTGAATAGTGTAGATCCGACATTTATTTAAATTTCTGTAATGGTGCTCAGAATGAATTAAAAAATCTTTATTAGTATGAACTAATAAATAATAATTTTGAATAGCTAGCTAATAGCTATTCAAAATTATTTGTTTGTTTTCTTAACTTTACAAAAAAATAAAACAGTTTTCTTAAATTCTATTTCTACAAATAATATACAGTATTATTGTGTCACAATACTATAAGCTGTGACGTAAATTAACTCCTACTTTGTGTGATATTTCAACCAATATAATATGTGTGATATCACAATAATTTTAACCGAATAGTTATTTTTGGTGAAACATATAGTTTTTGATTTAAAATATATTTCTGCTGACGATATTAGATATGTATTTTAGTTCTTCAATGTATTTTAAAACCGTAGACAATTAATGCGTTGAAGAGTATCAGTAACATTTTTCTGGGCTAAAGGTATCCTATGTCTTATCCTGGGACATGTGATACTAGTTTCTATATTCAAAGTATCTTCATACCAAATTTTAGCAACATCGGTTGAGCGGATCGGACGTGAAGAGGTAACAGATTATTTCAGGTCGAATGACCACCCAACAACGCGAGCACCTTTCAAGAGAATTCGAATTCTGGTTTTATGTCTTCGGAAATAACAGCGAAGTGTTTACGGGCTACGTCGATATTATTAGTGACGTCACACATACCTGTACACAACAACGCGCCCATCCAACATCACTATAGGGAAAGTTAGCGAACTATACGTGCCAGCGAGTAAATTAGAGAGTTTCGGCACCTTCGTCGCGCACGTTCCCTATTTCTATGAGGAAAATCATCTCAATATGTTGCTGCTTTACACGTCAGCCAATTTTTCTCGGGAAATACTAAAAAATATTTAGCACTGTTGAGATTGATGCGCAAATATGTTTATTTTTATCGTTGCCATTAATAATTTTTAAGACTTCTTCGTAATCTTCAAGTAAACAATATACAATTTATATTGTCGTCTTACATCAGTTCTCATTAAAATACGAAGCTGCTTATCCGTTTCTAGACTCAATACACATAAAACAAAACTAAAAGTATAGATAATAATAAATGAATTTTAAAGATTATGGTTCGATTTAAGCGCGTTTTACGGGCTTTAATTTTTAATGTTATGTGGATTAAATTCTGCTTTATTCACGAAAAGGAAAGCATTTAAAATTGAATGTAATTGTGTATGTTTGAAATAATTAAATAGTTTATTTATTGTGCAGAAAATGCGACTGCTGTGACGACGAAACCAAAGAGAAGAGCTCACCTGTTGAAGAGGAAGGCCCTTACTACCAGCTTCTTCGACCAAAGCAGAACCAAAGATGGGGATAAAGATAAAGGTATTAGTTACTATTTTTAACTTAAATGCACTCAGTAGGTAGGTTAGTTTTTATTTTGCTGTCCATCAAATAAAAACAGCCATACTCAGAGAGAATTAAGGTAATGTTTACTTACCTTTCATTTAACGAAGATCTTGACATAATCTCCATAAGTACATTTCCTGTCAAACTCTTCATTAAGGTTAAGTAATCTAATGATTAATAATAATAATAATAATATAAGCCTTTATTCAACAATCTTACAAACTATGATACAAAAGAATAAATCACTTATTAACACCGGTTACGAGATTGTCTTGCGTCGTCGCATAGGCCTCCCCTAGAGCCTGCCATTTCTATCTGTCCTGTGTTAATCTTTTCCAATTGGTGCCCGCAATCTTTTTTATGTCGTCTTCCCATCTAAGTCTTTGTCTTCCTCTTTTTCTTTTGTTATATCTTGGGCACCATTCTGTCACATTCCTTGTCCACTTATCTTTACTACTTCTCATCATATGACCTGTCCATTTACATTTTAGTTTTTTAATTGATACTTTTACATCATTCACTTTTGTCTGTGACCTTATTTTTTCTAGTTTTATTTTGTCTTTTATCTTAATATTAAGCATACTGCGCTCCATGCTATGTTGGCATGTTTCAACTTTTCGAAAATTTTGTTTTGTAAGACTCCATGTTTGACAGCCATAACAGGACTGGAAGGATACAGGCATCGAAGATTTTTTTCTTTCCTTTAAGTGGTACTTCGGGATTTTTAAAAAATTCTTTAAGAGACCAGTATCTTTTCCAGGCCAGTTGGATCCTGTTGTTGACTTCTTTTGATGATAGGTCTTCTGGCGAGATTATCTGTCCCAAGTATGTATATTCGTCTACATATTCTATTGGAGTACATTTTAATGTGACAGGTATTTTGTTGGAGTTAGTCATCAGTTTGGTCTTTGTGGGGTTCAAATGGAGCCCGGCCTTCATACTTTCTTTTACCAGCTCCTCCAGCATTTTTTGCAAGCTTGCTGGGTCTGTGGTGATCAATATTAAGTCGTTAGCAAATCTTAGGTGATTTAGATGTACTCCATTGATATTGAGTCCATATCTGTTCCAATCTAGTTGTCTAAATATTTTTTCCAAAACTGCTGAAAAGAGTTTAGGAGATAGTGGATCCCCTTGTCTTACTCCTTTTTCTATAGGGAAGAGCTCACCTTTTTTTTCGGTTTCTATTCTTGCTTTCATATTCCTATATATATTTCTTATTATGTATATATATTTACTTTCTACTTCTTGGGTGCTTAAGGCTTCCCATAATTGTGAATGTTTTAGAGAATCGAACGCCTTATTATAATCGACAAAAGCAAGGTAGTATTTGATGTTATACTCTGAACATTTTTGTATAATTTGTTTAATTGTATAGATATGGTCAATTGTAGAGAAGTCACTGCGAAATCCCGCTTGTTCTTTTGGCTGGTTTTCATCCAGTATTTTTGTTAGTGGATTCAGTAGAATTTTGGAAAATATTTTGTAAAGGTTAGACATGAGGCTAATTGGTCTATAGTTCGCAATGTCGTGTTTGTTTCCTTTTTTGTATAATAATCTAATGATTACTTAAACTTAATAAAGAGTTTAATAATGTCTCTAAGTACGACTGCAAGGTACATATAAGTATTTCTCTTAAAAATTGCAATTGCTATTTTGCTTTCCCATACAAAATTGGTTATCTGTAAAGGTATTTATATCCATGAGTTTTACAAGAAGTAAAAGTCATTACTCGGTTTTATAACCTTTAATAATAGTAAAATTAAAAAACGAAAAAAGTAAGTACTGTTTTTCGTTCCTATATGGAAGTCGTAGGCGTGCTACGGCGTAGCTTCGCCCTCGTAGGGGCCTACGTAAGGCATGACATATTAAGATCTACGACGACATAGCCACTTTATACGGTCCACTGACCAAATATTTTGTACAACCGTCGTCGGTCGTACAAGTTTGAGTACATCATCTTAATATGCATAAAACGTGTTAATTAAAATCTTGTCTCAATTAAACATTCTATTAATAGGGAACGTTATTTGTCAATAGTGTTGTTTAAAAAATTTTGGCGGAATGTCAACAATTGCGATAATATGAGTCCAAGTGAGTAATGGGTACTGGCAGCGCGGAGGGGTGTTCGGTTCAATGTCGTGTTCTGTAATTACACCGCGCACCGGTCACTGATACCATCTGATAGATTTGATCATAATTGGCATTGATTTTGTTCTATTAGTATGGGGCTATTCAACGTTTATAAGTACACTTTCATATTAATATTATAAATTATGTGAAAGTCATTTTTTGTATGCTATTCAATGCTGCCTATTTCCTACCTCTTAACCTTTAAGCTGCCCAACCGATTTGAGTGTAATTTGGTATAGAGCTACTTTGAGTCCGGAAAAAGGATATAATATTAAGATTGTTACGGAAAGTTTTTGTAAGTTTTTGTTACGGAAAAAGTACGATTTTCAAGCGATAACCTAGTTAAGATAGTATTATGTTTTACAATTTAATTACATTTTATTTGTTCATAGTTAATTATTATTGATATTGAGAATTTACGGGGATTTAAAAACTAAATTTTGAAATGAAAATATACTTTATTGTGCACAATCATTACAAAGACAAAGTCTAAAATAATACAAATAATATCTATGAAGAAGGTATACAAAGGCGGCCTTATTACTAAGCGGCAATTTATTCCAGGCAACCTTTGAGCTAGAGAATTAAATTGCTGGATACGGGTATAGTGCTTAAAAGTATAAAAAGTTAGTATAAAATATAATAAATATACATAAACAATAACATAATAATTATACTTATAAATACATAGATAGATACATATTATACTGAGTTATAATATATAATATAATATAATGCATATAAATATTATTGCTATAAAATACATTTTTTAAATTTAAATTTGACACTTCAAACTTAGATAATAGTCTTTTAAAGAAGACTTAAAAATATTTAAAGTTTTGGCTTGCCTAATTCGTGTAGGTTGGTAGGGAGTTCCAGAGGAGAATGGACTGGACGGAGAAGGACGAGTGGAAAAACTTTGTGCGGTGAGTAGGGATATCTAGTAAGAGATTGGTCGATGACCTCAGCTCTTGCCTGTCGGGACAGCGAAATGTAAAGGTTTTTTTAAGGTATTCAGGACTGTTGGGATCAAAAAGGATGGTGTAAAGGAGTGAAAGTACTCGAGCATTGCGACGGTCACGTATCGGCAGCCACTTCAGCTTATTGCGAAACTCTGAAACATGATTAAATTTGCGTAAAATAATTTTATTACTGAAGTAACAATATTCGTGAGATTTTCCTGGTATTTTGGCGCCGTGTTAATAGAGACGTAACGCGCGTCGTAAAACGCCATCAGGATTTTTATTCCTCACTGTAAATCCAACAGACTGCTCGGAGTAATCGTGATAACAGATCGTATAATTACGCCTCTGGAAAGTTTCACTTTTTACGCTGCTTCTGGATTAACAGTATTAATTACGACTGATGTATATCTAAGTCAAGACTCTATGGCCTACTTTTGCCAGTCTGAATTAAAGTTAACGTTGGGATAAATATATGGTAAATGTTAAAATATAGCAAAATAATGTAAGGGGTAAAAGGGGTGAATGTTATTTAAAGCATAAGATAGTTAGGGATAAATATTAAATGTTAAACTAATGTAAGCATCAAACGGCAGAAATTAAGCAATATTAGTTCGTCTGAATATTCAGTTTAGTTCTTATTTGCTTTGGAGTTTCAAATGTTTTATTGTGTAATCAGACGCGTCACTCAGAATGAAAGATGCCGAATAAAAGAGGAAAACGAACAAAAATGAACCGTCTGATATCAGCATAAGTGCGTGACGACACACAAAATTCGTGTACAGTCAAAATGTAAATAAACGTTTGAGTACTCGGCAGCTCATGGCGCCGCCACTATTTTTATATCGCAAATACTATGACTTGGCGACCAACTTCTAGATTTTTTCACATAGTTTACATCCTCCTCTGAATTAGAAACCCTTTAGCTATAAACTTATATCATATTATTATTAAAAACTATAACTATAAATGCTTGAAAAATTTAGAAAAAACTTATTTTATTTTTCAAGGTTACCTTCCGAGTTTTGTCTTGTCTACACTTTAGCTTTTTAATATAATATTAAAATTTAGTGAATACCAGACCTAAATATAATATTATATTGATTATAGTTTCCGTATCTTTATACATCACATACGTTAATAATATAACTTTAATGTTGTCTCTCTATTCCGCTAGGTGTGGCAACTTCAATTATAGTTTGTAAACTTTTCTTGTTTTCATTTGTTTTGAGCAGGTGCCAAATTCTCCTTACATTGTAAAAGTGTGACGCTAAAACTTCACCTTTACACTAAAATATTGCAAGATTTGTAAGAATAAGAGGTGTATTATTTTTCAGACTATTACTAATCATGTCTTCTATAATAGCTTTAGAGCAATACGTAAGTTGCTTATACCAACCTAGTATAAGGAATTTTCGTATACTGTGTCACTAGAACAAATTTAAATTGAGGAAAACCAATCTTATTTTAAATTCGAAGGAAGCACGTGCTCTATTTCTTGCTAGAACTTGCAGACTTTGGCTAATTAACATACATTCATTAATCAATCCTACGCACAATTTTCGCAAGCTTGAGCTAGGACAAGGCGGAGAATATTATCTACTAATTATAATTAAAGTAGGCTGCGGCTATTATAATTTGTATCAGATGATATGTTAATGTGCAGTTGTATCCCTAATTGTTATCGACAACAACCATTTCGACCAAAAAGTAATACCTACATGTGTTGCTACATTGCGATCTTCTTAGCAGAAAGTATTTCATAACATTGTTATTGTAACTTATTGATTTGCAGCGCTAACTAATAAATAATTCATTTAATGCATACTTTTGTAAGTTATTTACGCGTGTATCATTAAAATGATCATCAATTCAACGCTGTCTTGTTATTCGGTCTAGTTGACCCATATCTACTCCTACAAAATACATTCGAAAAATTTATAGCGCAGTTATAAATAAAATGTGTCATTCTCTGCGTTTTATACGTTTATAACAATTAATGAAACTTTTTATGAAATACAAAATGTCTTTATTGTATTTAATAGCGATTTTATTTACTTACTGATACATTAAAAGTTTACAAGTATAAAGATCGTGAAATGTTCATTACATCACACAAAGATACCAGTAGGTATTTTATATTTTACACCTGATCAAACATCTTGTGAAACTATAACTTACATTTAATATAACGTTAAAAGACAAATAAATATACTTACGAATCACTAGCACAGCTTACTATAGCGGTATTACAATAATAGAACGTTATAAATAAAAGTGCAATACACACGTAAATATTTTGGACACCAACAGGTGGTGTTTAAATATTTGCGATCCAAATATATAATTAAACCGGCAAAATGTGAAGATGTTTTCTTAAAGTCGTGTACTCATTCCTCGTATATAAATGATAATACTCGAAAGGCCGCGCTATTTCGGTCCGGCTATTCGCAGCGAGCTATACTGGACTCACAATGGGGAAATACACGCGTCACGATGTTGTAAGAGATCCGCCTTCCGCGATGCTGCTCGGACCAGTCGGAGCCTAGCAAGACCTAGCTGTTTCTCCTCTCTCCGAAACTGGGAAAACCCACTGATCATAATCGTGTATGCCAACAGTGACTAAATATGTATGCCAACAGTACAAATATTTCCATAGGTCTTCATTAGATCCCTACATTTCCCTTAACACTCTTATTACTAGACTCATCAAACGAAGTCATAAAAATATTGAATTTTAAATTTGGAATAATTATAATTTAAAATTAAAATACAGTAGACTCTCGCTAATCCAGCCCCTGGCTAATCCGGCGCCCCTTGTTATCCGACATGCCTATTCACTGGTTAATTTAAGTACATAAACAATATTTTGGCCAATCTTTATTTAGGTACGTAATTTTTTTGTTACAATGCATGCAAAGCTTTAGGAAAATGATTTGTAGTTCAGATAAAACCTTAAAAATTTGATTTTAAAGTATTGTAATCTGTAAAAAAATGTATGCAGTACTCTATAATCCAACAAATCCGCTAATCCGACACGGCCGTGAACAATGTGTGTCGGATTTTTTTTTTAATACCCCTACTGCGGAACCTCTTGTTCCCCCTTCCGAAGGGAAGAGCCAATTGTTTACAGATTTCGTTACATCTGGGTAGTTATTTATGTTTATTTACAAAGGTATTACGTTTGTCGGATTAACGCGGGTCTACTGTATTAGTTTAATGTTTTCTAGATGTTGTTTGAGAGTAAGTTGAAAAACCGGCCAAGTGCGTGTCGAGCCATGCGCAATGTAGGGTTCCGTAGTACCGCTAGTTTTTGATAATTTTTGTATGGTCAAGAATGTACATTTATAACGTGTTTTACACTACTAAGTTACTAACAACAACATTTCAGTTACGTTCAATGGAATTTGAGCGAAAAGTTCATTCGCCGAATAATTTTTTTTAGTCGATCGACTACTCAATAACTAATGAAGTCTTCTTAGCCGTGATAATTTTCCTTTTAAATTCAGTATATTTCCTACTGCCGTGAATTTCTTCACATTTCCAGAAGCAATCGTTTAGCTGGTAAAAGGGTCCCTTCTGGACTCTAACGATTTTTTCCGCTTTGCTTTGCAAACTTCATATTTCACAAATGGACCCCTAAATCGGAAAATGATCTATAAATACTCATAATATTTTAAAAAAACCTATCCATCGACATCCCACATGGTGGGGTGGACGCAAAAAATAAAATATCATCCCCATAAAAAAAATAAGATTTTATATACCATTTTGTCGGCATCATTAATATGTGCATTCATGCCGAATTACAGCTTTGTAGGTCCTATAGGTCCTATAGACAGACAAACAGACAGACAGACGGACAGACGGACGGACAGACCGAAACTATAAGGGTTCCTTGTTGACTACGGAACCCTAAAAAGTACACCCATAATTGCGACTATGCCTTTAAGTAGCGTGTGCTTTCCAGAGTCATCGGGCAGCGTGTTCGGTGTGCCGCTGACGCAGTGCGTGGAGGCGGAGCGGGCGCTGCGAAGACAGCACGGCGGGTCCCGGGTCTCGCTCGCCTCGCTCTCGGGACTCGAGAAGGGGGATGATGTAAGCCTTTAAGACTTCTTACTCAGTACTATTTAAGCGTGCCACGGCAAATTACAAAAGCGTCCATAGGCCACTAGAAGATACTGCGTACTGTTGATTGACTGGCACAAATCAACTGCTCAGGTTCTCCTACGATCCCCGAGAGTGCTGTGTAGCAATTTGTACTAAATAGTGTGTTTTTGTAGGGCCATTACTATTATACCGTGACGGCAAAAACTTGCCGTGCCACTGCAAATTGCAAAAGCGTCCATAGGCCACTAGAGGATACTGCTGTTGGCGTACTGGCACAAATCAACTACTCTCGATCCTCAAGAGTGCTGTATTTAGAAGTGTGTAGCAATTAGTAGTAGTAGTTTGTATTTTGTAGGGCCTCTGATATTCTCCCGTTTTTGCCCTTTGGGTACGGAACTCTAAAAACAATTTTATATTTTCGTTAGTTTTGTGATTTGAGTAAAGCAAAAAATTGCTTTGATTTTGTATATAAACTATGTCAGATGAAACTTAACCAATATTTGTATTGCAATTTAAATGGCAATGAATATCATATCGCTTCAATTGCATATATTGCATAACATTACAGCCACAGGGGTTGTTTGGTATGTACTGCGGAACCCTAATGAATCGCAACATGGCAGGAAACAGTTTTGTAAGACACTTGATTAGTACCCTTCTAAAACTACTTTTTCCTATAATAGTCTTATAACACTCTAAACAATTCTAATAAAAATAAAATGTCTGCTACCGCAATCGATTCTAAATAATTTATTAAATAATTATTAAATATTTGTCGAATTGAAGAAGCGCATCAAAAATTTAGGCTATATCCTAATATATTTCACATGAAATTCCCGTTCCCCTATATTGTAAAGCAAGTGTCGACAATGAAAAATTATACTAAGTACACCAGAAACAATAAATTTATTAATTTTAAATACATAATATTATCTTCAAAATGTATTTATTTCAGAAATACTTTGTAACACAATCTCGTTCCACATGACAAGTGCGAGTTTTGTAAAACACTTGTTTGTGTTTTATAAGCCTATTACAAGTGAAAATCGGATTCACGAAGTATTCAATTAGCATGCTATAAGAACAAATAGTCTTATTATTTATAGAGTGGGCCCTTTTGCGGTCTAGGAGAGAGAGAATAGTGTATTATTAGTGTAAGAAATTAATGGTCTTGAGATAATTATAAGAGTACTGTTTGCTAGTTGGGACAGTGTCCATTAAACCCTTGCGGCCACTGAGTGTACTCAAATCTATAAAGGTTTTATATCATCATCATCTATATAATTAATACGTGAGCAAAAAACTTTGGACCCCTTTTGACGAAAAATGCGGAAACGTAGGTGCATGAAATTTCGGACAGTTATAGTTTATATGGAGAAGGAGTGCATCGAGCCAAAATTGTTTTAAAATTATGCTTTTATCATATCTTATTTTAATAAATAAAACAATACACACACTACAATGTGCACACTACGATATTTTGAATGACAAGCCTATACACACAAATTATACTCTTTTATTTATGGTTGAAAGTCTGTTGTCAAATTAAAAATGGATTGTTGTTTTTTTTATAAATCAGAAATAGTCAATACTTTAAACGGGGAGCCAAAAGAAGAAGAAGCAAGTCAATATTTTGGTAATAGAATATTAATAGCATTGAAACTTATAATTAAATTTAAGGTCGAGTTTCGACCATTGGGCGATCTCTAGTATTTAATAATACGCGAGCGAAAAATTTTGGATCCCTTTTGACGGAAAATGCGGAAATAGTAGGTGAATGAAATTTTGCACAGTTAAGTATTGTTTATATGGTGAAGGAGTGCATCGAGCTAATATTATTTTGAAATTATGCTTTTATCATTCATTTTTAACAAATAAAACATTATACACACTACAATGTGCACACTACCATCTCTTTGAATGACAAGCCTATACATACGAATTATACTCTTTTGTTTATAGTTGAAGTATGTTGTCAAATTAAAAATGGATTGTTGTTTTTTTAGGGTTCCGTACCCAAAGGGTGAAAACGGGAACCTATTACTAAGACTTCTTTGTCTATCCGTCTGTCTGTCTCCAGGCTGTATCTCAAGAACCGCTATAGCTAGACTTCTGAAAATTTTACAGATTGTGTATATCTGTTGCCGCTATAACAACAAATACTGAAAACAAAATAAAACGTGTATTTTTCGGCCTTTTTCGCTCTATATCAAATGGCAAGAGGTAGGCACTTGAATTTTTCACACATTCTTTTTTTATATGTGTATTTTAATATTTAATAATAATATTAAAATAAAATAAAAATATAAGGGCGGCTCCCATACAAAAAACACAATTTTTAGCCTATTTTTGCTCTGTATCGATACGGAACCCTTCGTGCGCGAGTCCGACTAGAACTTGGCCGATTTTTATTATTCAATCTGAAGTAGTCAATACTTTAAACGGGGAGCGAAAAGAAGAAGGTTATTAAATTTAAGGGCACCTTCTCCCTAAATTAGCAGGTCGATGTCTGTTCAGTGAGAATATCGACGTAAATTACATTAAAATAACATTCATATCAGCGCGCCTTGTACGGTGGCGGTTACGACGCTCGCCGCGTCCATGATAGGGCGAAATAGGAGAAAAAACCTTTTTACTTAGATAAAAAATATTATAATTAAACATGTATCCAATCATTTCCCTGTAAAATTTTAATAGTAATCGAACTGTCCAAATTATTTTTTGATTGAGTCCCTGTAAGTCCTATAAAACTCAAAATGTTTTTAAAATCGAGGTTGTTTCGGAATTTTATTTTATCGAGTAAAATTATCTGTATTGTGTTTCTAACCAAAAAAGTCACTAGATAAAAGATGTGTAGATACATGTATAGATACATGTATATATTTTTCAGTTTTTTTGAATGGCGCTTTCTTTAAAAATTACTCATTCTAGAAACGTGAATTTGGAAGAAGGTGCCCTTAAGGTCGAATTTCGACCATTGGGCGATCTCTAGTACGCATTAATATCAATTACATCATTAGGAAAGTGGGTGAAAACGTATTTGTCTTAAGTAACATGATGACTGTAAAAGACCGCTAGGTCCTAAAACACATAGCGCTGGGTGCGGAAGCTAAAAACTGGTATTAAATTATTAATTAAATAGGTTTAATTTCAAGCTCACGCCTTATATATATATACTGATCGTAGAGATCCAGTCTCATTTCGCCTAGTTCAAAGCAGGCAGTTAAACAAGTCCTCTTTGTTTGTTAAGGGCCTTCCCCTACGGAGATTCCGTAATTTACCGTATTTAGAGCCTTATAAACTCATAATTTGAAACCTACAAAGTTATAATAAATATACAGCAATAATCTTCAGTATATCAACATTCCTGTCCCCGTTTTAAATTTTCTATTTTTGTTTATTATACTCATGATATTAGCTTTCAAAGTAATACCAATTTATTAAAATTGAAGCATACTTTCAGCATCTCCCTAGTATTTACAAATTACGTTTATTTGAAACACACGACAATACATAGACAATTTCATTAACTACATATTCCCCGTTTTAAATTTTTTTTAGATCAATTTTGAACTAAGATAAGTAAAAAAATAGAATTTTTGTGCGGTCTCGGAAACGCGTCAAATGTATGGTCAAGGTCGTTTGCTCGGGGGATGGCCTTAAAATAATAATATTATTATACAAAATAAGTATTTCTATACACTACACATTTCCTATCAAGATGTTTTCAAGCAATTCTTTACACTTTCTAGAAAACATTCGTGTCTTATCTCTTAATTTTTAACCTACCGATTGTACAATTAATCATCAACTACACCATAATTAACGAACCGAAATTAATCATAAGTTGCCTCACAACTCAGTAGCGTTAAAAAATTACATCCTGTACACGCACCTCGTAGTGACCGTGTATTTGTGTAATGGCTTTGTTATGACGTTTTCCTGCCCGATCTCTTTACACAAACTTTAATTATGTTGAAATATTTATAAAGCAAGGACAGTATCAAGGTAGTAGTTAATCCGAGCGGCGAGGAACTCCGATTTTTCGCCGAACATATGCTAAACTATCAATCAACAGTGTTTTAACAAGACTGGAGCTCTAAAAATCGATTTATTAGCAGTTTTAATATATTGGGTGTTGCGGTTTCGCGATTAGCCGCAGTTGTAGCAACACGGTAGAATGAACAGCAACGTGGAGAAACTTGTGCTGATTTCTGATTACGACTGAAATAATGTTTTACTTATCATTATCATAGGTTTAGTGGATATTATTTAATAAATATTCACCGTTTACCAGACCAGATTTTATTTATTTTTGGTAATTATCAGAAAAATCCCATTTAAGTACTCGAAGGTACATTCAAAATGGTGTCAAACAAATCAACCGATTATTAATTGATTTTAGGAAAATGTTTTATAAAACATTCGTGTCAGATTAAGGTGGGCGTTAACCATGTATCCAAATATTAAACGCAACGACATCAAAATATTGTTTGAAAAATTTAACAACATTATTGACTATGAACTCGGGTTGAACGTGGATGGAACTTTCATTCTGTCGGCGATATCTTCATCAATACCAGCCGATGAAGTGTCTTCAATAAATCACGAGCATTTTATCAAGATCAATAAATTATTAGTACGTCATAATACCCAGTCTACTGAAGTGCCACTTTAAAGTGAACTCGGGGAGCGAGTGAAAACGTAGCGATATATCAAACGGGGAAGGAAACGAGGGGTCTCGCTAAACTGGATTATGACCAATTGGCATTCGGTGTTTCGGATCAGAAATAGTCTCGTAGTACTCGCCAAGACACAGACACGTTTCTCACACCTGGACCTATCCACAAATCGTGCGATTGTGGAGACACTTCAAGTTACACGAGAAACGGCACTTCGTTTCTAATGAAAAAGTTTCAGTGACATTTGATTTTTTTATTAAAAGTCTATTCCCGTTTCTGCATGTACGTTTGATGCCATCACTTGACCACTATATTTATTGTACGGCACCAATACAGGCACCTAAATACATATTATGTTCTAGGTGTCTTTAGAATCGGTTCAAACATATAAAACCCAAGTTTTAATCACTATCTTAGATTCATCATCATTGGCCTCTTCATCAATTACTGATGATTTAGGTAGGGGTCATATGGGTGCAAACTGCAAGCTTCTGTTTCAGACAGTTCTTTTGATGACTATAGAATCCAATTCTCGATCGACAAGACCGTCCGCAATTTGTGCACAAGAGAGCATTGTTTGATGGATGACGTTGTGAATTATCGCTAGAGCTTGCTTTGACACGCCTTTTAGCCAACCTGTCGAACCATTTTCGATCATGGTAATGGACTCCCTGAGCTATACTTTGTCTCCACCGGTTTCTGTCTTCAGGTAAGTCGGCATGCGATGCACATGTCCAAGCCAACGCAGTCTTCGCTGTTTGAGTATAGCCGCTACACTTGCTAATTGTGCCTTAGCAAGGACGTCCTCGTTCGTGACTATCCTCCCACTTAATTCCAAGAATGCCGCGTACGCAACGCATGTGAAATGTATTAAGTCGTCGCTCTTGTTTTGCATACGTAGTCCATGTTTCAGCTCCGTACACTGAGAATACAGGCCTGCTAAACTAATATTTTCGTTCGGACCGTGAGGTTATTATTATCCCATACTCTTGCACGAAGCTTTCCAAACAAGGTCGCTGCTTTACCAATGCGTATCTCAATTTCTGCATCAAGTGAAAGATTGCTCGTGACCGTCGAACCAAGATAGCAACAACTTGTCAACAACTTCTAAAGGGGATCCGTCTAATGATATGATTGGTTTTTCTGATGACCCCTGTGTAAGTACTACAGTTTTCCTAGCGTGGAGAAGAGCCTACAAGCACGAGAAAATTGATCCATAATAGCTTGGAGTTCGTGAGGTGATGTGGCAACAAAAGCGGCATCGTCGGCGAATAAAAGATTATCAACGAACAAGTTTTCACGGTCTCGTTTTGATCGTAAGAGAGAAATATTGTAGAGTTTGCCGTCTTGTCTAGTGTACATGTGCACGCCTTGAGGTTTGTCGCCAAATGCTACCTTTAGTAATAATGCGAAGAAGATTCCAAATAGTGTCGGAGCCAAAACATAACCTTGCCGCACACCTCTGCGCATATCAAAAGGATTAGAAGTGCTGTCGTCAAATATAACAGATCCTTTCATGTCATCGTGGAAAGCCTTGATTAGTCCGAGAAGTTTCGGTGGGCAGCCTATCAGCTCGAGCGCTTTATAAAGTCCCTCCCTGCTGACCGAATCGAAAGCTTTATTAAGGTCCACAAAAGCTATAAAGACAGGTCTGCTGCTCTCTGCATTTCTCCTGAACTTGTCGCAAAGTGAAAACCATGTCAATTGTCGATCGCCCTACTCGGAATCCACACTGAGACTCTGGGTAAATGCGGCTAGCGAGACATTGTAGCTTGCTAAGAACTACACGACCTACAAGTTCACCAACGACACTCAAGAGAGATATGCCACGATAGGTGCGATTGTGGAGACACTTCAAGTTACACGAGAAACGGCACTTCGTTTCTAATGAAAAAGTTTCAGTCACATTTGATTTTTTTATTAGAAGTCTATTCCCGTTAATGCATGTACGTTTGATGCCATCACTTGACCACAATATTCATTGTACGGCACCTTCGACACCAATAGAGGCACCTAAATACATATTATGTTCTAGGTGTCTTTAGAATCGGTTAAAACATATAAAACGCAAGTTTTAATCACTATCTTAGATTATTTATCTTTAAATAAGGACAACATTATATAACTCACAAATTACACACCTAAAATCAGACTTCCATTAACATTTTCATCGATGATGCTCTTCGAATAGCCTAGTTCCCAGCAACTTTGTCAGATGAGATTCTACACGGAAGAAGTAAAGACTTAAAACTTACAAACAAATTGAACCAAAATAACAAGTATATTCATTATATAACTCACAAATTACACACCTAAAATCAGACTTCCATTTAACATTTTCATCGATGATGCTCTTCGAATAGCCTATTTCCCAGCAACTTTGTCAGATGAGATTCTACACGGAAGAAGTAAAGACTTAAAACTTACAAACAAATCGAACCAAAATAACAACGTTAGCATATTGTATTGTGAAATTTTAGTTTTGGTACAAATATTCACAAGTCTTAATTGAATAATAGCATTTTCCGGCGGTATGCGGCGAGCTTCTCGATTTTCCACAAAACACGGAGTTATGGCGTCGTAAACTTTAATGTCATGATTTGTTTTCAACTGGCAAATAAATATATTAAGCGTGAAGTAAAGCATTTAGCATATATTTTAGTGCATACTTGTAACAATACTCGTATAAAATTAGTTTAAACATGGTCATTGGTCAGTGGTCATCCGCTCTGGAATACTCAATATTAGGCCTAGTTGCACTAAGTTGGGCATTGATACTTGGGTAAATATTATGTTGTTCACTCGTTAAAAAGATTTCCAAAAAAACATGTGTAATGTAAATATTAAATAAATCATGCTTATGGGGAAACTACCCATTGTTGGCACTTGACAGTCATCCTATTGAATTCGAATTTTGTTTAAAAACACCATGAATGCTAATAAATAATAATAAAATGCTAAACTTTTGCTGCAGTATGAACTCTTGAAATGCCAATAATAATAATTGATTATTTTATCTTATACATATTTTAACACAGAATTAGTAACCCCTAGATCGGCAAAAGAGGGACTATTCACTATAGTATGCGAGATGAAAGATTTTTAGCGACGTACACAAAGTTAAATATTTTTGCAGCAAGGCCTTAATTTTATGTTGCTGCTTTTCTACAATTTTAAAATTCTACTTTAGACCTTTATAACCTTAATTAAATCCTAATATTTTTTTATGCATATAAATCTAAAGAAATAAATCTATTGGTTATACCTAATTTCAAGTATTTTCAAAAGAGGAGACAGTTGTATGTTTGAGAGTATATTTTTTTTACAATTTAATTCAGTCTGTTTGTTTTAATTCTTTTTATAAAACGGAGTATTCGTAAATTGTTACATAGTTTATAGGTATATAACGAGCGTCCTTTCAAAGCGAGTAGAGTCCGATGATTTGTGGGTAAACAAACGTTTTATAGCTGATAAATTTTCACGTCAAGTCACCACCAGGGGTTCATGAACGGCGAAGGGTTCAACACGAATATAGAAAATCCTACCAAATTTACCGCCCTATTTTTATACGAGATATTGTGCGCGTCAGAAGATAAAATTATCTCGGCCTTAATGAAAACGAACCGCTGTAAGGCCGGCCAGGTAACCGGACACCCGTGACGTCATTGTGACGCCGCGCTACGTCAGATTTGACCTATTGGTCTCGATTCTCGCGAGTGCCACCCGAAACTCCCAGAGGAAGCGATCATAATTCAATATGGAGGTCGCCCGTAAACATCGCTCCTACATAAATAATGTGAAAACAAGACATCATAATGTATGCCAACTATTACAGCTTCTGCTTCTGAAGTTTACTAGAGTGCTTGAATAAGATGTGACAACAGTCGAACAGACTCAAATACTCAATGACACAGTTTGATAAAAATATACAAACAGCATCTTTGTCTACCTTTATACATACAGCAACAAAAAAGTAGAGAAAAACTAAAAAATAAGTTAATACGTTTAGAGACGTATTAACTTATTTTTTAGTTTTTCTGGACCATATTGTAAATAGTAAATGCTGTGCCCAGAGTAACATGGGAATACTTGTAATTAACACTTATGAAAAAGATAAGCATCTAATTCAGCACATCAATTGTAAAATTCCAGAGCGATACCTGTGACTCGGGCGAGTGTCTGGGGCTGGAGGACGGCGAGGGGTGCCCCAAGGTGCCGAAGATAGTGTCGGCGTGCCTGGCCCACCTGCGCCGACACGGCCTCCGGACAAGGGGCCTCTTCCGCGTCTCGGCGTCTATCAAGAGAGTTAGACAGGTAAGACTTGTGATATTTTGAAGAACTCGCCCGATTTCACCTAGCGAGTAGAGTAGCAAGATAATACCCTCGGCCGAGCACTCGGTGCTCTGTGGCAGTTTCATTGCCCAATAGCACTGTCTCGCTACTATACTCGGTAAGTGTAATCAAGGCATTACTGTCCTTGCGATCCTAGAAGCAAGTTCAAGGTTTACTCGCCAGATAGAGAGGGATTCGGCCTTTGAACTATAAATATAGTAGAAATACTTGCCTCTCTCATATGAACCTTAATCTTGAAAAACTTGTTAACGTCTCGTAAACTGAATTAGTGGACCACCTGCCCGTCCGAGTATACTTGTTTATAATATTCGCAGATTATTACATACAATCTAACCTTGCGGAACTGCTAATATTACAATATTAGTTACACATGGCGTTGTTTTAGTAAACTCAAACGAAACAATGTACGTGCGAACTTGATTTAGAAACTCATTTTAACGTGTTGCTATGACAGGAAATAAAGCAGTAAATCAAGCGAGCGGTGTTTACGAATCGACGATCGATACGTACGAGAAATGACCGACGAAATTAGATGTTTAGCATCAGATCAGGTTTTATAATATGTTGATGCTTGTTGACCCAGATAGCCCGGGATTTATTGCGAGTGTTGTATACTCAGAGAAAACAATCAATGAGATATTGGATGATTTAATACTCATTGCGATTACCGAGGGCCACTCGAATGTGCTGTTAAGGCACATTTCTGCAAGTGATCGCTCGTTATGAGGCAAGATGTAATCATGTCTTAATCGGCAACGTTTACGTCAGTTACTTATGAAGTATGCCGGCACCCTTTAGTGTATTTCCGCTTAAAGCATTCCAACTGAGCCAAAGCGATATAGTTCACTTCCAAATTTATTTCCACTATTTCTCTGTAGTTGCATCAGTGACGTAATCGAGCTAGTTGCTAACCCACTTACTTGTAAAAGATTGCTAAAGACTTCTTCCGCAATGGACGCTCTTTATCTAATCGCCGATCAAAATGTATGGAATTAAGCGTTCGATAATAATTAATATAAAGTTGAAGTTCGACTCGTGTAATGTCGATTCCATATATTTTGATCGGCGATGCTATAAAGAAGCGATAAAAAAAGAGTCTTGGCTAGGGGCTCTGCACTGTAGCCACAAAATATTATGTAATTTTCAAATATCCATGTGTGGCAATCGCATGACACGAAACGATTCGTCTTGTTTTCTCATTTATGTGTAAAAACATTCATCATTGGACGTTACGATTCCAGCTTCGAGAGGAGTGGGAGAGCGGCGTGGAGTCGGCGCTGGACGGGGCGGTGTGTCCGCACGACGTGGCCACGCTGCTCAAGGAATTCCTGCGCGACCTGCCCGACCCCCTGCTGTGCAGGGACCTCTACCCAGCGTTCTTATCCACACAAAGTATGAACCTTTACTGTGAAACTTTAATTCTTACCGCTAGTAAGGCAACAAAATGACAGCATCAATTTACTTACTATGGTGGTTCTCGGTGCTGGTAACTTGCCCAGTCTATCAATGAGACATTTTCTGATCTCAAGTACACAATACGGGCGCTCGTACGGTAAAGGAAAACATCGTGAGGAAAGCCGTACATAGTTGGTCCTAGACGTATTGAAATGTCCATTCCTCTGCACTAGGCCGACTATGTTGCGAGAATGTCGTAATGCGCTTGGGCAAGGACATATTTTATATTCATATCTCAGACACTATCTTATTATTTGTATAGTGCAGGTTACTTCACTTCGAAGATACTGTATAAATCATACACAACGAATGCAAATGCCTAGTTTCATGCGTATTATATTATGCATACATGCTTATTTTTACGCGCAAAGTCGATGCTTTAGGTTTATTCAAATTTTTGAGTGCCCGTCTCAAAAATTTGAATTTAAATTTTTTGAGCTTTAGTCACTGACCTCCATTATACAAGTACGCATAATGGAGGTCAGTGGCTTTAGTCCAACATACGTTATGTTGACGACCTCTGTGGCTCAGTTGGTGGGATGTTGGTAGCTCAAGCCGGGGGTCGCGGGTTCGAATCCCGCCGACGGAACAAACATTTTTCAAAGTTCCTGGGTCATGGATGTGTATTAAATATGTGTATAATATAATAAAAATCTTAAATATATGTATAGTATAAAAGTATTAAATATATTTCCGTTGTCTGGTACCTGTAACACAAGTCCATCAGGTACTTACCACGGGGCCAGACTGACGTGAAATGAAATGAATGAAATGAATGAAATGAAATGAATGAAATATATTTATTGCAAGAATGTAGTACATAACATAGATCTTCAATTTATAATACTGTTCTAAACATTCTGCCATCCAGGTGGCGTGCAAAAGTCAAGGTAAACATAAAATATATTGAAAATTAATTTATAGAATTACAAAATTAAAATCTATTACAAAATAAAATCCATCCATAATTATTAAATTATTACTAAAATATCCATTGGAAGTCAAAATAAGTAAAATTTATAAAAAATAAGTAGAATAATATTGTGTCAAAATGTCAAAGTTACAGTAGGTATAAATAGTATTAACCCGTGGATCGTGACGACATCTGTCAAAAATAGTAATCCAACACAAGCAAAAAAAAAAATGGCGCCCGGCCTTACCCCCTTTTTACAAATAATATAATATTTTTACATCCAAACCATATTTTATGTTTGTGTGAAAAACATTAATAGCTATGTTAAATTTTCTATCTATCAACGCACCATAATATAGTATTTAATCTGAGTTAATATTCTTTTCACAAGTATATATTTTGAAAAATATTTTTCTGACTGTTTCACATGAAATAAGTTAATATTTTGTTATAATCTACACGACGGAACCCTAGTGCAGACCCACAGAAATACAATTCATTGTAACAACTTGAGATGTTTATAAAAACAAGTCATAAATATTACCCGAAAAAAATGGGTTTCGTATTACCCACAAGCAAACTTCGTCATTAGGGCTTTACAAATAAAGTTCAAAATGGCCGCGGCCGGCAGAATATGGCCGTTACCTGCGCACTTTTGTCTCAATTGTTTTAGTAACGTAATGCATACTATCGATATAAATCGTCTTGCAGACGTTGTGTAATAACTTCTATAAGCGTTTTACGTAATTAGTTTACAAATATATGAAGCAAATTGCGTTCAAATAACATAAATCACACACAACTTTTCGAGTGTAACCTAGAAATCATTACGATGTATTTCTTGCAAATGATTATCTAAATTGTCTTATAATTAATAAATTAAACTATTTTACTACTTACATTCGTTAAATCCATCAATTATTTCAAACAAATCACACAAAATGGCAGAACACACACGAAAAAATTCACGAATTTCTAATGACTGAAAAATATTCGTCGACCACAGATTGTATAATATTTTGCATTCAGAATGTGGCAAATGTATCATAGATTATAACTAACCAAACTTCTTCATACAAAAGTAGTCTCTAAGTGGACGAAATACGTAACTCAATCGAATGAAAGAGAGCGGTCGCATGCGACCGCTTGGGGTTTGACGGAATATTTGGTCCGGTCGCATGCGACCGGTTGGGGATTGAGAGGTTAATTAATGATAAAGCTATTTTCAATTATTATAATTCATGTATTCTTGGATACTGTAAAAACTTCTTTCTCCTAACCACTTTGTAATTTCTCTTTTGAAGACTAGGTTATTAAGGTCTTTAAAATGGTTTGGCAATTTATTATATATTTTAATGGCATTAATGTATACATTTCGTTTAAAAATATCAAGCCTACACTGGGGCATATATAATTTAAATTTATTTCTTGGTGGGGCGGTTCTTCCATTTGCATTCGCACTTAGTGCGAAGTATTCTGGATGCTGTTTTACAAATACATTAATATCTCTTAAGTTCGTGGTGTGAAGCGTCCATAGATATTATTATTATTATTATTATATTATAACTTCTCCAAACATTCCGACCACTGCAACTTCTGTTTTTGTTTATTCCATTTAACGACGACTCAGGTGCAAACAAATTCCCGTCGAGTATTCGTGTTAAAAATTGTCGATATAATATGGCTATAAATTGGCGACTACCATTTCAGAAATTCGCAACCCCAAGCTGCAGTGGGAGGCGCTGCGGCTGCTAGTGCACCTGTTGCCGGCGGCGCACCGGGACACGCTGCACGCGCTGCTCTCCTTCCTCTCTCTCCTAGCCTCGCACTGCGCGGACGACGTTCAAGCCTCCAAGGAGGGTAACATGATGAACGCCGCCAATATAGCCACGATATTCGCGCCCAATATCCTCCACAAGAATAAGGGGAATGAAGCTGCGGGGTGAGTTACTTTTTTCGACCAATTACATGCCATGTCCAGCTTATAAGATGTTTACACAAAGGAACGGAATCTCAGCGATTTATTATTATTAGGAAATCTTTAAAGAACCCAAAAGAACCTTTATCGAAGTTGCCATTATTAATAACTACGAAAAGTTTAGAATTTAACACAACACAATATGGCGACATGTCACTTGCGATGCTATTATAGTTAAAGCTTAGGACTTCTGCTAAAGTGTTAGGACTCCTGCTAAACACGTTCTTGCCCAACCACTATAAAGCATTCACACGTATTCCAGGTCGGAGCAGCTGTCGGAGCGCACGGACGTGATCGACGTGGTGCGCACGCTGGTGGAGCGGCAGGCGGAGCTGTGGACTCTGCCCGCCGAGCTGCTGCACGAGGCCTACGTGCACCTCGCGCACTCCGCGCCCGCGCAGCTCGACGCGCTGCTGCTGCACCGCGCCGAGTGAGTGTTACTGTAGCATGCTGGAGCAGCTGGCGGAGATACGCTAACTTAAACATGAATAAGAGATCCGAGAGAGAATTAATGTCACTTGTTTACAAGTTGATTGTTTTCGTTACTCTTTGGTACCATCGGGAAAGTGATTCATAGACTTGCGTTACCGCATTTCTCAGATGGTGTGTGGTAAGGCGGTTGTCATGAAATAGGATAGGACAGGAACACTGAACAGAATATTATTATTTTGTATTCCATATCCTTTCTTCTTATAATATCTTTGAATGTACTGAATAGCCAGTAATAATCATTTTATGAAACATTCCAGTTGTGCAGCCGAAAGCGTGAGCCCCACTTCAGACTCCAAGCGGGTTTGGACTCGCGAGGCGCTCCTCCACACAGACACCGCCACCCAGTTGCTGATGAATCGGGAACTTCTACATAACTACAATTCCACCGTACTTACGTATGTATACTTCTGTTTTATCAATTCAGAGGAATTCATGAATAGGCTATATATAGAATAATATAAATTATAATTTTCTATTTTCAGGGCACGAAGTAGTGGTACGCAAGATTCTAACGATTCTGCCAGTGACTATAATGAGGTAATTTGGGTTTCATTCAAGAAAAAGGGGTTGAAAGGGATGATGATAGTCTGTTCAATGATTACTTCGCTGTCTGTTAACCGATTTTAATTTTTTTCTTTGCTGTAAGGTTCGTTTCTTAATTGCACTTTCTGATAGATGCGGGTAGGCTAGTAACTAATAAAACAGCATGTTCTCCAGGCTGGCGTGACGTCAGAGGACGAGTGCGTGATTACGGCGTCGCTGCGCATCCCGGGCGTGCGGGCGCGGCGCCGCTCCACGTCGGGCTCGAGCTCGGGCAAGCGCGACTCAGCGGTGGGCTCCTCCGGGCCCTCCCCCTCCCCCGCCTCCCCCGCCTCCTCCACCTCGCCGCCCGCCTCGCCGCCGCACGCGCCGCCCAGGCTCGTCGCACTCGGCAGGTATCACCCACACACCCGCATCACTCACCACACTAGTAGTGTCGACGTAGTTCGATGTAGAACAGTCAATTTAGCCTAGATGGGTCGGTATAATTTGTTTGGGGGCCCTACTTAAGGTAACGTTGCCTTTTTACATTTAACAAATGGAAGTCTTATTAATTTTTGCTTGCTATGGCTCTGCTAATAGCGCCATCAAACAACTATCAAAGAATATGTTCTCTTTAATGGTTGGTGCCGTTACCGGCCATAAATACTGGTAGAAGTAAGGAAAAACCCCGCGCCATTTTGGTCATGCAATATTGCTCTAACTAGAGTCATAACGTTTTTTATGTTGTCGTGGCATATCACGAGTACCGTTCCATACTGAGTCCTTATCAAAGTCAAACAAAAAATAACGCAATGCTTTTGTATTCAGAGAACGGATCACGTCGGACGCGCGTGCAGTAGCGGTGCGGCAACACGACGAGAGCGTGACGCGCTCGCGGACCACCAGGTCGCAGGAGCAGACCCGACATGAACCCGTCAAGAGCGAGACCAGGCTGCGGAGAGACGAGAGGAGAGAAGACAGGAGAGAGGACAACCTGAGGAGAGACGCCGTAAAGAAGGAAGATTTAAATAAGGAGAAAAGAACGATAGAGGGACCGCTCTATTTTAAGAGAGGTGAACTCATATCGAGCACGTGGAATAGGCCCGCATGACATACTGTAAACTCTGCTTTTATACATAAACGTCTATTTATCATATCGTCTTTCATTTCGGGTATAACTGCCGCGTATATAGTTTAATACGTTTAATGTCTGTCCGTGATTTTATTATGCTTATAATTATTATTATATCCTTCGGAACTCTCATACTCGTACGTATCACGTAAGTGGCGATATGCTTGAGGTTTTCCATTAATGTGTAATGTAAGAATTATTGCTTCCAACTCTGTAAAAACTAAAAGCTAGAAAGCAGATAATATTGTGTCGTTTGCGAAAATATTATTATTCTCAGTGTAAATAAGGAGTGGACGGAGTAAATTATTTATTTGTATTAAGATCAAAGATAAGAATATGTCTTCCAAAGAATTTAAGAAATATATTTTTAATTTTTGTGTATGTTATTTTATTACTATCGTACGCTTGAAACGCCCGCCTTGTATATTTTTTTGTTCTCTGTTTAATTTCAGCGACTCATAATTTTCATTGGTCAAGCAGGTGGTATTTTATTTATTTTTTATTTTAGTTCTGTGCAATTTATCCCGCATTATAATTCCTCCTAATTTGGACACGCCATCTTGATATTCTGTCTTTCCTAATGGCGGTATTACCGTAGTAGTTTCTGAAACAAATGTATCAAAAATTTTACATTAAGTACCGCATATAATTCTGTTTTATTATTTTACTTTATTAACGGGTCCAAAGCAACAACTAACAACAATGCATTTGGAGCGTACCAATTTTCGATCTAGTTTCCATAGGCTGGTTGCTGGCACCCTGCTTGGAGATGGTTTTGGGGGTGAACCTCTTGGGTGCGGGCCGCACTTTGCAGGGGTCGCCCGGGAGCCGCATCGGTTGGGAACAAGGGCCCGTGCCGCTCACGTCGGCAGCACGCTGTAAAGCCGCGAACTGCGCTGCTGGACCTGATATTATATTTACCGCCGATTAGTTTGATATCAGCAATATGTATTTCAAGGATCTTTCCATTCAAAATACACTTGAACTTGAACTTTAAGTTTTTTAAGTACAAGTTGGAAGCCGGCTACCTGAAGTTGCAGCAGACGACGTGTCGTCGCGACACTACTGGTTTCTATGTATTTCTATGAAAAGTGTCGTTAGCTTCATGTCGCTAGCTGCCCAGGATATTTCATAGAAATACATAGAAACCAGTAGTGTCGCGACGACACGTCGTCTGCGGTTGCTTCATGTCGTCCGCTGCCAACCGGCGTCCTTTAGATTGTGGAACAAAACTCGTAGCTATGTAGCTACGTCGTAGCTTCGATGTATCTACGACGTAGCTACTGAGCTACGAAAACAAATAGACTGTGAAACTAAAAAAATATATAGACGAACACGGAACGTATAATGTAACGGAACGTTACATAAACTCCATTTTTAAATATTATTATATTTTATACTTATTTTGCCTTATTATACTAATATTTACATTCTTAATAATTCATATTATTTTTTCGAAAAAGGTACATGTTTAGTTGTAAGGAAGAACTAACGTTCGGTTTGTCATTGTCAATTTCTGTTCTGTTTAAAAAAAAAAGAAACTAAATTTAAAATTAAGAATTGTATTTTATTTTTATTTGAAATATTGGCTCTCGAGTTTTCTGTAATGAAAAGAAAAACGATTTGAGACCGTTGCCAATGCTATTATTCTGCTTAAATACATTATTTTATTTAATCTACGCATAATTAGCTACATTAACTATCTAATGGTTCATTGAGATAATTTAATTCGAGAAATCCCCGTCTTAGGGTAAGTTTTGTTAGCACACATGTAGTTAGTACTAATAATAACAAAAATCTTGTAATATAGATATTTCTAAATTGTATTTAGCTTTATTTCTATCTTAAGATTTAATTTCTTAACTATTTAATAACTTGCTTTGTATTAAAAAATATAACATTTTCTAATAGATTGAATTAGTTTACTATAGGAATTTATGTTATTAAGTTTTTTATGTAAATGGTAATTATTATTTCCTGACGGCCTACCACGATAATACCGCTACCGCTGTAGGTAGAGGGCGCTCTTCTTGGGCTTCCGCGTGGATAGGCCGCCAGACGCTTGCGAGGAAAGTGTACTGAGACGGAATATCGTTTGCAGGGATCACTGCTCCGAATTTATTTGTCTGCGTCGCACGCTCCTTCCTGTAACCATCTTCTATTCAACGCTGCGGCTGAGAGGGAGCACAGTACCTCCAGCGTCCCAGATTCACATCATACCAGGAGAGTAGCCCTATGGTCCATAAGTGACGATCAAGTAGGCCTTACCACGACTATAAATTTTGTGTCTCACCTACCGGGCATCTTTAGTTTGTAATTTTGTTAAAATATATACTAAGTTGTTATCTAATTGTAATTTTATTAACCCTGTACTGTAACGGTAGGTGTTACAATAATCTCCTCCTTTTTGGAAGTCGGTTAAAAAGTAAGAAGCGGAAAGCGGATTTTTTAATTTTCCATCAGTAAAATTATTATTATTTTCAACTTGGTACCTACGATACAAGATACAACTAAATAAGTATACTTCGTACTTCGTAGGGTTTTCATTATACTTATTCGCGAAATATGAATGAGTGAAAGTGAGTGAATGAAAAAAATTAACGCCTCCGTGGTCCAGGGATTGGGCACTATAAAATTACTCCTGCGTAACTGGCCTGGTTTCAATGAAACCGGCCATCGTCACCGAAACCAGTGTGGGGGTATTATTATTATAATATTGAATTATAGATTAACAGATCTTTTTACCAGTTTCACAGTAGTCGATCATGTACGATGTTTTGTTACGGTCGCGGTTCACACGCTGCTTCAACTCCGACGTCGGTTCGGTTTGCAAGATGTCGTACAGCATTGGATACTTCTTTTGCAACTGTAAATTAAAAATATTTTTTAAAGCTACCCTGCTAATTTCTGATTGATTCTTCTATTTTTCAATATGGAATACTAGGGTCAAGCCGCAAAACTGCGTTGCGGCGTCATATCGCAAAAACAACATCGCACAACAATGCGATTTTGTAAGTGCAGCGGAAGTGCATCGTAAATTTTCACGATGCTTTTCAAATACGCAACGCAATGTTGTGGTTGGGCCTTAGTGTCATTAGTTCTTTAACGTACCTTATCCAAGAAGGCATTCGGTTGATTATAACGTGACGAGGGTGTTTCTGGACTGGCACCCATTTTTAATGGAAATATTTTTGGATCTAACATAGGCCCCATGATCTATAAGAAAATAATAATTGTTCCACGATTCGTTAAATTGTGATAATATAATATAAGGCTACAATATAAGGCTAAGATATATAGAGACTGGCTAGAAAGTAGAAAGTGGCAAATTTCTTATAGAAGCTTCATTGTTATGTACATTTTTACTTTGAGAACGTTAGATATAGTGAGTGTGACAAAGCGCGCCTACCCGGCAAGTGCGCCATGTAGCTATAATTCCATACGGTTTACGGTAAACAGCAGTATGGAATAATAGCTATATGGAGCACTTGCTAGGTAGGCGCGCTTTATCTACTTAATATTTTTAGGTTTTTAAGAAGTTTGTGTAGAGCTATCAACCTCATTACGGCTCCAGCCCGACTCCGCGCCGGTCGCAAGTTCTTGTGGTTTTCCTCCCACTTCTGCATACAGAGGACACTTACATCCTGAAGGTTTACTAACTCGATTTTGGAAACTGTGGTGGTCAAATTCGTCATCTTTGTCAGATATTCTCGGGGAGCTGAAAGGGACCAAAACTAACCTATTTTCTTTTCTGGGGCTCTAAGTATTTCTCTGCTAAATTTCATTAAAATCAATTTGAAAGTTTTTCCGTGAAAGCGTAACTAACATACCAACATTCTCATTAGTAATTGCACCTTTATAATAATTTATCTTAACATTTTCAGAATAAAGATTTCTAAGCAGGCCCCTAGACGATCAATTTTATTGTGCAACATCACGTATTGTACAATATTATTGACCGTCTAGTTGTAAGTATTGAACGCGCCCGCCTTTCAATCTTATTGTCAAATAAGTTGTTTAATAAAATATTGTTCAATATTATTGTAGGTCTAGGGGCCCACTAAAACTTCCTATTAGAAACATAGTTAATACATAAAGATTTACCCAATGCTTTGGATTCCTTTTGGTCTTTGGATAACATTTGGTGTTGACCACAAGTAGTCCTTTTTGTAAGTCGTTAAATAGTGATCCATTATATATTTTAAATATAAACTGTAATCGTTCTCTTTACTTGTCAATTTTCTCTCGAACCTTGTGTTAATATACAATAAATTTTAATCACATTCAGAATAATTCTGATAACACTGCAAAAATATAAAATGTTATTTGACAATAATTGGTTTTTCAATCATTTGCTCAATTTTTTTAAACTCGATGTTCTAGAGGCCATGACTTAAAAATCAACATGTTTAGGAAACGATTACAATATAATAAATTTTAATCGACATAATAGACATCGACATAATATATTTTAAAAAGATAAAACCGACTTTTAAATTGTAAGTAATTAAGAATTAAAATTCCCTATTTCAAAAACTACTGAACCGGTTTTGATGAAACTTGCATTATTACCAAATTTGAACAATATACACTAATATAATTATACGAAAACTGGGCAGTTTTGGAATTATTACACATAGTCGAATTAATAACCTTCTTTTTTTGAAGTCGATTAAAACATAAAATGAAGCCAACAATGCCTCATCAGCAGCTTGCGCAAGAAGCATAAATTAATGCAGATAAGAAGTGTCAATTACTAATGTCACCTCCGCAATCGCTCGGTCTTAAATACTGATGCATCCAGCAATAACCAAATAAGGGACATCTCCATTTACTCAATAATGCCAACATTAATCACAAACAATTTTATTAAAATCACAATAACAAACATCTAAACCCAGTAAGTATATTGATGGGGATTCCTCCAGCGTCCATACGTGGGTTCCTCACGGGGCGGGCCGTATGGGTTCTTGTCCAGGACCACCTTACCCAGCAGACCGTGGCTTACCATGTACGTGGACTCTCCCGTGTTCACGCGAAGAATGCGACGAAGTTCATCTGTTTGAGAACATGCTAATTAGTGATTACTTATATTTTCATGTATGTACTAAGTAACTAGAATAGAGTATAATACTACGAATAATAAAAACTAAGGAATCGTAACTCCCATACTATTACCGTTTTAAATTTGGTTCTTTCGATCTGTCATGTAACGTCAGCCTAGTACCGCTCAAGGCCACCTAAATATTGCAAATGTATTGAAATCACTGACCATCATACAAGTACGCGTACTTGTATAATGGAGGTCAGTGATTGAAATGTGTACCTAAGGTACACTTTTTTGATCTTTAGAACAGGCATTCCATACAATCGTCAGCGCGAAAATGTGTCACCCTCGAAATGAGTGAGCTCACTCATCTGAGAGCAGTGTGCCTTAGGACGCGGTGACAGTCGGACGTGTTTAATGCATTGATTACGTAAAATATGCATTGAAAGCGTGAATGAGTGAAAGAGAAAGTAGTATATTATGCTATTACTGTAAGACAAAAAAGGATGACAATATTTTCTCGATACACATTTTGCATGCAAAAACATTGCTACAGTTTTGATGGCGTATGCCATATCCAAGTATTGACATCGTTGTTTTTGACAAGTATTGTGGAGAATGTTTTTTGACGGAGTTACATTTCCTTAGTTTTTATTATTCGTAGGTATAATAATTATTATTCTGTCTACTAAATAATATTAAAATTACACAGCGCTACCTGATACTTCCACCTTTATGGGCTATTGTCCAAATTCCAATTGAGATAAAGCTTTGGCTTTCAAGATAGCTGCAGCTATAGAATGACGATTGACAACTATAATTTACGAACTTATGAGTTTAAACGAGATGCAGGGGTAACAGCATTCAAATAAAAATACTAATCTTAATGTTAAGTATAGCTTATTCCCCTAAAGACTTATCGTGGACTGTGTAGTAGTGAGTAGGTTCGAACGATGCAATATGTAGCCACTTACTTTGTAGAGACGGATCTAACTTGGGTTTCATGGACCATACGGACGGAGGCTCCTTGTATTTGTCCGGCGGTGGCGAGCGGTAGGCGGCCAGGTTGCTCGTGCTCGGCACGAACGTGTCGTCGGGCAGGTGTAGAGTCTGGAGAGCTTTGGCGCGACGTGCCAAATTAACAGACATAAACGGCAGATCTGTGAGCAAAATAGCTATAAATACTAAAGCGCCCTTTTGCTTACGACGGATATCTTTTTGGGCAATGCGAATTCGCTCTTACCTATCCAAAAAGCCTGACCATCTGTTTTAATCCATACTAATAATATAAATGTGAAAGTGTGTCTGTATGTCCGTCTGTTACCTCTTCACGCCCAAACCGCTAATCCGATTGTGCTGAAATTTTGTGTGGTGATAGTTTTGAGTCTCGAGAAAGGACATAGGCTACTATTTATCCCGGAAAATTGTACGGTTCCCGCACGATAATCTAATTTTGGCATAACGGAGTTGCTGGGGTCATTTAGTAATAAATATTAATAAAGTAAGTACTCAACTCTAGAACAGTATTTGTTTAAATACTCTGTGCGCTTCAAGTCCTGGATTTCGTTGTCTACGGGTGCGGAGTCAATGACCTTCGACATGTGCATTTTGGTCACTTTGGGATGGTCCTCAGAGAACTACAAATTGTTTTTAACATTACTTTTAAGTTTTAGCAGTCAAACTAAATGAAAATACATAATATCAATTATTACACAAGTAGAGTCATTTATTAGTTAGTCTTCCTCATACAGTAGCGGGCGCCAGTATCATTGTTAATACTGATTTCATTTATCATTGATGAAAACAATGGTAAATGAAAATGAAGTCAGAGCTGATTTTCATTGAAATTTGATAATGTTGTATTGGGTGTGCGATATAATATTATTTACTAGCGCCCCTAACCCGGCCCGGTTTCGCACGGGTATAAATTAATATAAAGCCTATGTCACTCACTGAAAAAATGATTAAAATCGAACCAGTAGTTTTTATTTATTCATACTGCCCGTGGCCCGCATTGGCCGGTACCGCCGCGCCGCGCGATTTTTAAATCTAAAATCTGTAATATCTTTGAAAATATTCAATTAAATCAAATGCTGTAAAGGGCCATATAGATCTATATTAAATCATTTAAGGTATTTAATTAGATAAGTATTAATGATGTATATTGGTTAAAATCGCTTCGAAAATTAGGGCCCATTATTTGTCGTAAAAGGTATAGGGTAAATTACAAAAAAATGTTATTGTGGGATATTCATAAGCGATAGACCACTGCATCGCGGAGAATGTAATTTGCATAGTAGCATATGCTTTCCATTCTTAAAACAACGTCGGAACTCCCAAACTTCTATCTATAAAGAGTCAGGAGTTCTCTCAGCACCTTCCGAACCATGGTATACCTTGGTGCAAAATCTTACTTGTTGGTAGCATATGCTTAGAATACTGCTCACGAAACCGAAGTCACCACATGTTTCCATATAAATTTTGGTGAGTTCCCTCGATTTCTAATGGATCCCTTCATCAGGTCACCACTTTTATGAATATGGTACCAAATTGGGATGATAACCTATACACCAAAAGAAAAATTTTGAAAATCGGTTCACAAACGGCGGAGTAATCGTTGAACATCAAAAACGAACATAATACCTCCTCCATTTTGAAAGACGGTTAAAATTGTAGCCTATGTGTTATTCTGATGTATAAGCTATATTATTGTAAAGTTTCATTAAAATCCGTTTAGTAGTTTTTGCGTGAAAGAGTAACAAACATCCATACATCCATACATACATACATACATACATCTAAACTTTCGCCTTTATAATATTAGTAGGAAGTAGGATTTATAATATGTAGTGATTTGGTTTTTGGTACCTACCCGTTGCACAGCGGCCTTGTAGTACTCCAAATCGGCAGGACACAGCACGTCGTAGCACTCGCGCGGAGTGTCACGCACCTTCAGCGCGTCGCGACTCAGCCCGATGATGAGGCAGCCGTCGTCTAGCATTTTGCGTCGGGGACTCTTGCTATGAGTAGTATGTTTAGGGTTATGACAAGACCTCTGGTTATTTACCGCTATCAGTAATCCCTATTCCCTTCAGACGACACTCTGTCAACCGAGTACCTTTAGCTGCAGTGTCTCCTCTGCTGGCTGCCGCAAAGGCAAACAATATGAGTTATTCGGATTCGGAATTCGGTTAGTCGGATGATTCTATAAGCAAGATACTTCCTAAATCTACTATAGAAGTATGGAGTTTACAGTTGTCTGTTCCGAAATCTTCTGTAGCGCTTACATTTGAGACTTCACAGTAACATTTCTGAACGAATTTTTATTGTAGTTGTGCTGCCACAGCTCCTGTTCTTTTCTTTCGGAATAGCTATATTATACTCCGCCTATGGCCCTATTGTATGTCATACCTTGCTACATGCTTCTTGGTAAAACAGGTAGAAACCCATTACCAAACTTACTAATAAACACTGACATATAAGTACTACTAATAAAATACCTACGGCTTATTCTTCTTATCGTAATCAGCCATGTAAACAGACTTCAATTCCATTTCTCCATCAAACACAGACATTTTAATACTGTCGATGTAACTAAAAATATTAAATTAAATAATTATTGTGGACCGCTACCACTGCTACCGTTACTTTTGAACACTTGACATATTGATTGTATAAATTGTAAATTGTCATTTTATATTATGTGTCATCTGGTGTCATCATAACATTGCAGCATTGTCATAAAAAGACGTTTCACACCACACGTCCCGTTTTCCCCGTTTTCGACACGACAAATGCGACACAACAATTTATACGTGGGAGAGCCATGCTTCGGCACGAATGGGCCGGCTCGACCGGAGAAATACCACGTTCTCACAGAAAACCGGCGTGAAACAGCGCTTGCGCTGTGTTTCGCCGAGTGAGTGAGTTTACCGGAGGCCCAATCCCCTACCCTGTTCCCTTCCTTACCCTCCCCTATTCCCTTCCCTTCCCATCCCTACCCTCCCCTATTACCCTATTCCCTCTTAAAAGGCCGGCAACGCACTTGCAGCTCTTCTGATGCTGCGAGTGTCCATGGGCGACGGAAGTTGCTTTCCATCAGGTGACCCGTTTGCTCGTTTGCCCTCTTATTTCATAAAAATAAAAAAATAAAAACTTTGCGACAAACGAGTACGACACCGGACACCTCATGAGAAATGACAGTGCAAGACGGCCGCGGCTTGGACGTAACATATTATTTTTAGGGTTCCGTACCCAAAGGGTAAAAACGGGACACTATTACTGAGATTTCGATGTCTGTCCGTCTGTCTCCAGGCTGTAACTCAAGAATGGTAATAGCTAGAGAGTTGAAATTTTCACAGATTATGTATTTCTGTTGCCGCTATAACAACAAATTCTAAAAACAAAATAAATTTAATATTTAGGCTACGTTTCCACCAGAGATGTGTTGCGAGGAATGTGTTTTTGAGAACCAATAGAAACGCTTCATTTGCCTGACAACATTCAGCGCAGCGATTCTATTGAATCTTAAAAACACAGCAGTCCTCGCAACACATCTCTGGTGGAAACGCAGCCTAAAGGGGGGCTTCCATACAACAAACGTGATTTTTTTTACATTTTTTGCTCGATATCAATGATGACAACAGGTAGCCACCTGAAATGTTCATAAAATACTCAGTTTTATTTATACTGTAATATTTAGTAATAAAATTTAAATAAAATTAATAATTTAGTGGGGGCTCCAAAATATACAGTGTGTAACAAAAATAAGTGATAATACTTTAGGGTGTGTACTTGTTCCTTGTAGAGAGTTCACTGTAAAAGTAGCAGCGCTGAAAGACGACATTTTTTTTTTCACTTTTGTATGGGCAAGGGCCCGAGCGTCACGTCGAGTTTCCCCATACAAAAGTGAAAAAAAAAATTTGGTCTTACAGCGCTGCTACTTTCACAGTGAACTCTCTACAAGGAACACGTACACACCCTAAAGTATTATCACTTATTTTTGTTACACCCTGTACAATATCATAGGGGGCCCATACAAAAAACACATTTTTTTCCTACTTTTGCTCTATAGACTATAGTGGTACGGAACCCTTCTTGCACGAGTCCTACTCGCACTTGGCCGATTTTATTGTAGTCAATGACATATGGACGTAGGAATAACTGCTTCTAGGATTCATGGCGACGAATGGCCTATAGGTGAGACTAAAGCGACACGATACAACGCGACACTACGTTCCACAGAACGTACTTTGTAACTTTATAATTATAGTTAAGTAACTTTATAGGGTTCCGTAGTCAACAAGGAACCCTTATAGTTTCGGTCTGTCCGTCCGTCTGTCCGTCTGTCTGTCCGTCTGTCTGTCTGTCTGCCTGTCCGCGGTTTTGCTCAGAGAGTATAGGACCTACAAAGCTGTAATTTGGCATGAATGCATATATTAATGATGACTACAAAATGGTATATGAAATCTTAAAAAAATATTTTTTTATGGTAGATACCTTCCCTACACATCAAGCGGAGATGAAGTTTTTTTTTTTCGCGTCCACCCCATCGTGTGGGGTGTCGTTGGATAGGATTTTTAAAAATATTATGAGTATTCATAGATCATTTTCCGATTTAGGGATCCGTTTGTGAAATATTAAGTTTTAAAGTGGAAAAAATCGTTAGAGTCCAGTACTGTCCCCCCCTTCTACCAGCTAAACGGTTGCTTCTGGAAATGTGAAAAAATTCACGAGAGTAGGAAATATGCTGAATTTAAAAGGAAAACTATCACGGCTAAGAAGACTTCATAAGTTATTGAGTATAATATTGAGTAATAGTCGATCAACTACAAAAAATGTATTCGGCGAAGTATAAAGGAACTTTTCGTTCAAATTCCTTTGAAAGTAACTGAGATGATGTTGTTAGTAGTGTAAAATACATTAATTGACCAATGACCATACAAAATTTAAAAAAAACTAGCGGTACTACGGAACCCTATATTGCGCGTGGCCCGACACGCACTTGGCCGGTTTTCCGTTAGGGAAATGCACTTGTACGCATTCCCGGCAGTCTGAGGAGAGCCACCGGGGTACGTGGAGTTCCTGGACATGTGGAGGCTGCGCCCGAGCATACCCACAAAACCAACGGTGTTCCTACTTTTCCGCTTCAGGCTCCACGGGATGCATGGGATATAAATATTATAAAGCGGAAGAGTTTGTTAGTTTGTTTGTTTGAACGCGCTAATCTCAGGAACTACTGGTCCGATTTGAAAAATTCTTTCAGTGCTAGATAGTCCATTTATCGAGGAAGGCTATATTTTAATTTGAAAGGGCTTATTTGAACGCGCTAATCTCAGGAACTGCTAGTCCGATTTGAAAAATTCTTTCAGTGTTAGATAGCCCATTTATCGAGGAAGGCTATAGGCTATATTTTATCACGCTAAGACTAATGGGAGCGAAGAAAAAGAAGAAAATGTGGAAAAAAACGGGGGAAATTATTTGAAAGGGCTTATCTCACGAACATGTTATTTGGGTCAGATAAGAAGTAGACCACGTGAAGGATCATAGGCTATTTTTTGTAGACTGATTTGTCTGTGAAATATCTCATTTACGCGGGCGAAGCCGCGCGGAACGTCTAGTGGGCTATACAAGCGCGACCCTGCCAGATAGTTTAAAGTACCTACAAGTTAAATACATACTAACATATTAATAAAAAGATTTTAACCATTTAATTTTATTTATTTAGCACTTCTTTTGTTTTTCATACAAATAAAATTACTCTATTCTTAGTAACTGAATACAACTTAAAAATATAAGAACGACTATTAGTACATGAATATTGCCATGGATACATTACAGTTGCAGCAGTATTTAATTGAAATAACAACACGTTTAGGGTTACTTAAAAGGCAGATAAGAATTATGCTGTATTACGCCTACTACATTGGCTTTTAACAGATGTAGTTTTGCAGTAGTACTGGTTACAAATTATTTTCTGCATAAATAAACAAGTTTCAAATTTCAAATTAATTTACAGTTTATACAAAAGAAGGATTATAAAAGTACATTTAAAATTTCAATTTACATATTCACAAAGTTCAAAATGCTTAAATTAAATATTTTAACATATTATATTTTCTAAAGATTCTTAAGTAGTCAAAAAGTGATACTGGCTATTGTTAGAATTAAGATTATAATTTTAAATTCATATTTATAGAAAAGGTATTACGCAAAATAGCCTTTTGATTAACTTTACTTCAACAATCGATAACGAGCTTCATGCTGCATGCATTATTCAAACAGTTATCAAAAAATAACTGCTGAATGTCAGTTAAGGCGCCATACATTAGTTTAATCACTGACTTATTTTCATTGAAAAATAATTGGTGAATTAATTAATAAAAACAGTTTTATTGTCCTGGATTGTACAATATTTAGAGTCAAATAAAGCTGGGTAAATAGTATAAAGCAGACTTAGAATCGTTAACATATTAGGTGTTAAATGTACTAACTTTGATTTTATAAAAAACGAAAACATAACTAGGCTCCTAAGCACCGAATTATCACGTATAAAGATTATTACACTGTTGCAGCTGCAATGATTTTATTTTATATTTTTAGATAAAACAGTTTTATCATTCGTTAATTTTGTATGATATAACACATAATAATATTATTACAATAGTTGCTATTCTGTACTCGGCGAAACATGGCGATTGCGGTCATTGGCTCCCTGTCAAAAACTTGTCATTTTCTATATAAACCGCGATTGACAATGAAGTGTCAGTCATTCAGATGTTGTCAATCGCGGCTTTGTTATAGAAAATGTCAAGTTTTTGACAGGGAGTCAATGACCGCTACCGCCATGTTTCGCCGAGTACAGTATAAAGTACCCCTACCGCCATGTTTCGCTGAGTACAGTATAAAGTACCCCGCAAACGATCAAATTGTTTGTCAAATTTTACGAGTTTGTCAAACAGTTTGATAGTGTACAGCTTTGTTTGAAGCGTTTGTCAAACAAACTACGCGTTTGACCTGTTTGAAGAAAATTTGGATTTGCGTAGCGTTTGACAAACGTGTTTGAACGTGTTCCGCTGTATTTGTCAAACAAGATCTCATGATCCCAAACCGATTCTAGCTAATTGTTTGACAAACTTGTTTGATGCACGTTTGATCGTCTGCGCTGCTGTTTGATGAAAACGTAAATTACATCAAACATGTTTGTCAAACAAATTTGATCGTTTGTGGGGTACTTAATAGTTTTCAACAATCTCTGTTTCATTAAAAAAATGACACAATGTTGTTACATCGATTTCCGAAAGCCATTAACATCGTGGTTATACTATATCCTTGTCATTTTGTTAACCATTTACAAGTGTTGCACACTATATTTAGCTATTTATGTATACAAAGCTGTATATCAGTAGGACGATTATAAACCCACTTACAAATATATTAAACAAAATCTTATAACATTTCAATAAAATTGTCCATCAGTTTTTATAACTTTGACCACTATAGAAAGGAAAAAATGAACTAAACTCTTACAAAATTTGCATTATGAACAGGTTTTTATGAACAGGTTTTATGTAGCCAGATTTTTATTCAAAGCACTGTTTTTAATTATAATTTCTACCAAAACCTTAGGCTGACTTAAATGTCGCGCGGACAGCTAGTTGAACATTGGTGCTGACAGCAAAATTCATGAAATATTGCTAATGCGACATTCAAAAGTGCTTCCTCGAATTTCATACACCTCGGGCCATCAGCGCCGACGGAGCGCGTGCGGTCGGCGTATGACTAAATCAGCCTCAGCAATGCACACAATAGCCAGTTGCAAAGTGAAAAGCGGAGCTTGCTAGCAACGTGTGGTCGAAGTAATATTTGTACATCTTTTTGGAACGAAGTTCCTTATCGCGCGTTACGAAAGGGGGCTAGACGGAAAAAGTTGTAACGACACATTTTTATTAGTTCCTGCGCTGTAGGGGCAGAGGGCGTTGATAGTATTCCTAGGCGTCAACTAGATGGCGTTTTTGAGAATAAACAGCGACATCTACCGGACGTTTAAATAAATTTTATTACAATTCCACAAAAGTGTCGTTAGTATACCTGTGCGTCAACTAGATGGCGTTTTTTTATAACTTCGATCCATTCGGGTGTCCCTTGACACCTCTGAAGTTTTTTTTTTTGAGTATTTATTCAAATTTATTACAAAGTGACTTAACCTAATAATCGCCAAACTGTATATCAGTTTGTTGGCGATATAAAAATGGTTGGTATACTAACACCCACAAGCCCGTGCCGCGTTGTGTTGCGCCGTCATGTCCACATCAAATAGTTTCAATAATTTTTTATTAGGTTGTATAAAAAACTATAGACTTGTTGCACACTGCAAGCGAGCTCCCCTTTCCCCACACTATTTCCTTGCATGGTTTGGCTATGGTTATTGTGTCCAAATAGTTTTATAAGAAATTGTAATAAAATTGCTTTCTTTGTAACACTGTTTATATTGAAAATGTTATTAGTTGGATTATTATGGATAATTGTCACTCCCTCCCCACATGTGGTCAATAGGCACGATCCTCAGACATGGAGGCGGAGCTCCGCTGCTATGGCACCCTGAATGGAACCACTAAGTCCTCATGATGTTCCACATGCAACTCAGATATGGCAGCTGCGGCTTTCTTCACAGCATTTGTTATCTGCAATAATTTGGAAATAGATGAAAAAAAATATATGGATAAAAGTAATTCACCTATAACTATAAGTCACCTTTATTTACTAGACTGATTTTCAAGAAGAAACAATAATGCATTGAGTGGTTTTACTCCTGGGATGATAAAATATGTGGTTGCACAGTACACTCACCAGTTCTTTGTCAGTTGTGGACAATGCCGGAGCAGCAAGCATAGACCTTCTAATAGCTGGCGGGAGATCTGTCAGCAGTCTGACGCGTGGCGCAGGCGGGAGCGCCGCCCCGGCTGCTCTGGTGGTGTATGTTCTCACTCTCTCGCTGTACGCACTAGCTTCCAAAGAATATGGCCCCAGTGCTCCCACATCAATCACATTACTAAAACGAAACATTGCAAATTAAACTTCTATTTTTTGAATATAATATTAATTAAGATTGATAATAATCTCTTGATACAATCACAGCTATGTATTAACCATAAATTGAGTATAGAGAGCCAAAAATACTTTTACAAATAGTCTCTACTGAAACTTGAGAATATAATGTAGTGTTTAGCTACATTATGCAGTATTGAAATGAAATATGAAGCAGTCAAGTAAATATCTGTATAGTGCCTTACGTTGCAGTCTCATGTAATATCCTACTAAGTGCACTCTGTTCATCGGGCTTCCTTGGCGGAGTGGAAGCGCATGTGTTCACTGACGGAGTCTCTTGCTGCTGTTCCGCCACTTCTAGTAGATGTGTTCTTTCATTTATAGCATTATCCTAGAGCAAAATTTATTTTAAACACAATACATTTTATCCCAAAATCATTTTTGTTTGTGCAGCAGTTAAGTTTAATATCAATTTCGTTACTATGTCATCAGTCATCATACATATGACGACCTCTGTGGCTCAATTGGTTGAGTGTGTGGCAGCTCAAGCCGGGGGTCGCGGGTTTCTGGATGTGTATTAAATATGTGTATAATATAATAAAAATCTTAAATATATGTATAGTATAAAAGTATTAAATATATTTCCGTTGTCTGGTACCTGTAACACATGTCCTTCAGGTACTTAACACGGGGCCAGACTGATGTGGTGTGAAGCGTCCATAGATATTATTATATATTTATAATCAGTAAATATAACAAATATAACATTTGGATTGGATGCCTGCAACAGGCACTTTTAAACAATACCTGATATAATCCTATTGTTTATGTTATAAATACATTCAGTAAAACAATGAATAAAACAATGAATAAAATAATATAAATTTATATTATTTTATTAATTAGCAAAGGTGTATAATAAATACAAGGAACTTTGGAAACCATAATATTATGTAGTACTCTGTACTACAGTTACACTAGAGATAATACAATACATACAACAATTGATTATTGTTTATTAATTGTAATGTTTTGTTATTTTAAGATAGTAATACGCATTGCACTATGAATTACCAGGAAATAATTAGTCATCCATAAACATTTTTTTTTATATAAGTATATTACAACAGATTGTGTTTTTGTTAGAACATGGACACAAGATGTAAAAGGTGATTAACGATTATAATGAAATACATTCTACGTGGATGTTTGAATGTAGTAGAAATACCTGGAGATTTGTTTCTTTTTGGCATATTCCGTAGCAGCAACCCATGACTGCGTTTTTCAATGAGCCAAAGCATGAATGCAGTAAGCCCTCCTCACTGTCGGACTGCATAAATATAGTGTTGCTTTTGCAGTTATAAATAGAAATATATGCAAATTGATATTATTACAATGTCATTCTTTGTCACTTTACGCCTTTTAATTTCGACTTTCGTTGCTATTCGCTAGTGAAAAATCAAAATTTCGCTGTAGCAAGTGTGTTGATTAAATAAACGTCAAAACTTTGTGGACGACAGACGTCAACGTCACACGGACGTCAGTTGGACGTCCGATTGACGTTAGCTGTAAATATTTTTTAATTTCATTATTTAGAAGTACCCAAAGTACCTATAAATGATCCATAGCATTGAGATACTATAGACTGGGAGAGAGCCTTATATCGGTGTATAAGCGTCAAAAGCGTGTAATGTTATGTCCTACTTACCAGGACATAACAAAGGAGTCGGTCTGCATATTTCATGTAATAAAAGTGTTAATAAAGGTTTTTAGTGAACATTTTATGCTAGATATTGTTGAGTTTTGTGGTTCCGCTAAATAATAAACCATAAGAATGGCCAAAGAATGCCTCAAACACGTGGATTTAACATTAAATACGTAAGTTTTGAACAACGGTTTTTGGGCTTTTCAATCGGTATTTTTGTAAGCTAAAAAAGATAATTTATAAGTTTAATAATCCCTTATTCGTGCTATATAAGGCATTAGTGCTAAAAATGTCACATCAATAATTAATAATTTGGCTACAAAAATTGCATAGCTTATTACGTGTGTTTACGGATTCTCATTACTTGACCTATAGTTTATCGACATCATGAACTAAATGACTTTCTTTTCTGGATTATAATGTGCTTCGAAATGATCGACAAATAGAAATATGTAAGGAAATACACGCACACTACTTGTATGAAAATAAGCACAAAATGGCCACGCGATGACGGGCTAAGATTTCGTCTATACTAAAATACTTTATCTATAGTTAGGCACTTGAAATTTTTATGAAGGCCTTAGTTAAAATATTGTCTACTTTAATAATTAATAATAATATTTATAGTCTGTCAAGAAAGTGATGACAGGCGGGAAAATCTTCTAAGAGTGGGTTGCACCAACTAACTTTAACTATAACTTTAACCATAACAAAAAGTCAAATGAACTGTCAAATCCCTAGTAAAAGTCCATTATGGACGCCATATTTGACGATAACTTTAACTTTAACTACGCCTCTGGTGCACCGTGCAACCCACCCTAAACGTAATCACGCTTAAAAGGTGTTTTTTTTTATTTGTATTATCACAGAGAACGCTTATCACATTTTAAATATTGTCACCTTGCACATTTTTATCTCGAATATTCTCAGTTCTCATATTATTTTTTATTTCATTTGAAAAATTTCGCGCGGTTCTTTACTTTCTTGAAAGACTATAAATAAAATAAAAATTTAAGGGGGGCTCCCATACAATAACACAATTTTGGCCTATTATTCCTCTATAACGGTACGGAACCCTTCGTGCGCGAGTCCAACTCGCACTTGGCCGATTATTTATTTTTATGTTTGTGTGCATTGTTGTATAGGTCTACCAGAATCTGATGGCAAAAAGTGAGAAAATAAAATGACTCTAGCAATACGGGGGTAATTGGAATAAAACATTTTGATCCCTTTTTCTTCTTATAGCGGTTGATTCTGTGTGTTAAACATGCAAATATAAAAATTTATCCAATGATCAAGGATATTTTTAAAAAATCTGCTGTCAAAAATTGCCATCAGATTCTGGTAGACCTATAACTTGTAGGATGGACGCGGTGTACTATAATAACTGATTATACTGTTTCTGGCGCTGGCCAAGCTGTAAACTGGGCATCATACATAGATAAAGTATTATATAGGTCTACCAGAATCTGATGACAAAAAGTGAGAAAATAAATTGACTGTAGCAATACCGGGGTGATTGGAATAAAACATTTTGATCCTTATTTTTTCTTATAGCGGCTGATTCTGTGTGTTAAACATGCAAATATAAAAATTTATCCAATGATCAAGGATATTTTTTGAAAATCTGCTGTCAAAATTGCCATCAGATTCTGGTAGACCTAAAGTATAGATGTAATCTTAGCCCGTCATCGCGTGGCCATTTTGTGCTTTTTTTCATACAAGTAGTATGCGTGTATTTTCTTGAATATTTCTATTTGTCGATCATTTCGAAGCGCATTATAATCCAGAAAAGAAAGTCATTTAGTTCATGATATCGATAAACTATAGTTCAAGTAATGAGAATCCGTAAACACACCGAAAAAGCTATGCAATTTTTGTAGCCAAATTATTAATTGATGTGACATTTTTAGCACTAATGCCTTATATAGCAGGAATAAGGGATTATTAAACTTATAAATAATCTTTTTAGTTTACAAAAAATACCGATTGAAAAGCCAAAAAACGTTGTTCAAAACTTACGTATTTAATGTCAAATCCACGTGTTTGAGGCATTCATTGGCTGTTCTTATGGTTTATTATTTAGCGGAACCACAAAACTCAACAATATCTAGCATAAAATGTTCACTCAAAACCTTCCTTAACACTTTTATTACATGAAATATGCAGACCGACTCCTTTGTTATGTCCTGGTAAGTAGGACATAACATTAAGCGTGTCCCAGACAGACGCGGCCTGCGGTGGCGGTCAGTTGGATGACTTAAGAGTTCTAGGAACGACACAGACACAAGCCATTCAACTGATCGCCACCGCCACCGCCACCGCAGGCCAGCGTCTGTCTGGGAGACGCTTTACACGCTTTTGACGCTTATTAGCTCATCTGTCAAGCACCCAAAATGGGCGTCTTACTCTAAAACTATTCAAAAGTTCTTCTTCTACTTTGCAGAGCACCGATTTAGTATTTTGTTTCAAATAAAAAACTATGTGTATTTGCGACTATAGCTTATTTATTAAAAATTCTAATTATATAAAAATTATGTATAGCTTTCATGGTAATTTCTTAAGATAATTTAATCAGTTTAATGAGAGTAATTGAAAATTGAAAAATTTTCGAAAATGGTTTGACAGTTCGTGACAGATGAAAGGTTGTACACCGATTTAAGAAAAATATGATGCCATTGAGATAGACTATAGGAGAGAGCTCCTATAGTCTATCTCAATGGCATCATATTTTTCTTTACTTCTTCCGTGATCCGAATACTACTTCAAAAAAAAAAAGTCAACGTATCGTGATTCGTGACATTGATGTGACGTTGACGTATGACGTCCTACGTCAACGTTTGTGTTTCTGTGGTGTTTTCCCTAGTGTTTTTCTACGAGATTCTGCTATTATCTACCTCGTTTGTGTTAATGAATCTTTATGAAAATATTTATTACACTTGTTAATCATGATTAGATACAGAGGGAAAAAGAAAATAGTGGAAAAAGTTAGAGAACTAGATGCTTTTCCCAAAGTACCGAACGAGTTCACCGATAGCACGCCGGTAGGCGGTACTTTTACTGTTTTAACGTTTTTATTAATTGTGTGGTTGGTCTACAGCGAAGTAACATATTACTTAGATAGCAATCTTGTTTTTAAATTTGTGCCTGATACTAATTATGACTGGAGAGTACTAATAAACATTGATATAACGGTTGCAATGCCGTGTTCGAACATCGGTGCTGATATTTTGGACTCCACGTCTCAAAGTGTTTATAGTTTTGGTGAACTACGCGAAGAAGATACATGGTTTGAGTTATCACAGGAACAACAAGACTCTTTCGACGCTGTAAAGCATCTGAATTCATACTTACGAGAAGAATATCATTCCATATATCAATTGATGTGGAAAAGAGGACACGAATCAATACGAGCGACTATACCCGAAAGGAAAATAAAACCAAACCGAAGGCCCGACGCCTGTAGATTGGAAGGGAATTTAATGTTGAATAAAGTTGCTGGAAATTTTCATATAACAGCAGGAAAGAGTCTCCATTTACCCCGTGGTCATATACATTTGAACATGCTTTTTGATGATACTCCACAAAACTTTAGCCACAGGATACACAGACTAAGCTTCGGTTTGCCATATAGAGGCATAATTTATCCTTTAGAAGGAGACGAAAAAATTGCAAAAGATGAAAACACTTTGTATCAGTACTTTATTGATGTAGTTCCAACTGTAATATACACTGAATTCGATATGATCAAAGCCAATCAGTACTCAGTAAAAGAATTGGAAAGGCCAGTGAGCCACTCGAAGGGTTCACATGGGGTGCCAGGAATATATTTTAAATATGACTTTGCAGGTCTAAAGGTGACAGTTTACCAGGAAAGAGAAAACTTGTTACAGTTTATGTTGAGACTATTCTCTATTATTGGTGGTATTTATATTATAATAGGTTTTATTAATACCATTGTGCTAACTTTACGGAAGAGATTCCTGAGCTTGCCGCCAACGAGAAGTACAAAGCTTGGAGGTGTGACAGAAGCACCGCATCTCACATCAAATTTACTTTTACAAACAGATGATAGCATTCCTGTAGATTTAATAAGACAATGATAACGTATTATTAAAAGTATTATTTAAGTACATATAAAATAAATATAATATGATCTGACTATGTAAATTTTAAATATTGTAATATTTGTACTTCCAAAATGCTAAATATCTTGTGTAATTTACTAGTTAATTGGAGTAATAAAATTCGTTATTTATTATTATGTAACTGGATTTTTACAATATGATTTGTTTACTACACTTCCTTGCATACAGAATTGGTTAAATAATTATTATTTATCTAATTTTGTAAACATCTAAACAGATCAGCTGCAGATATTAATAAAACAATTTGTAAGAATTATAAATATTATCCTTTTAATTAGTAAAATATATTATAAGCACCTGGGGTTTTTGCTTATTGAAGTTAGATTGACATGGTCAATTTGTAAATAATGTTAATAAATTGAGACAGCAAATAAATGAAAGTCACATTAAACTATCTATTTTATTTATTGTATTATAAAAGTTCTATCATGATATTTGTAAACTGTAAAATAATATAAGTAATTTGTTTAGAATCAATTTAGTCTGAAATATTATTTTCTAGTTTAGAACTAATAAAAATATCTTGGTATTAATTAATAATCCTGGTGCCTAAAGAAAACATTAATCTGTTACATTTTTTTGTAAATTAAATACTCTCTGGACCATACTATATTTATAAAATATACTGTACTTTCTGTACAGTAGACTATCTTTGTAAAGTAAAACAGTTCATTATTGTATTGTGCATGCATTCTCTATAGTTTTATATTTTGTGCTGTGCCTGTGTTGTAACTTGTAACAGCTTGTAATTTAGGATTTCAATAATTGAAAAATTAATTATTCCATTTGTTATGTATATTTTTGTAATAAACTTAAATATGTAACTTTGGTGTGTATACAGTATAAGTTTGTATAATAATATTATGAATTTATGCACGAAAACTAAAATCAATTATTTAAAATCATCTAATCTAATAACTAAGGGATTTGGATGAACACAAACTGTGTTATATTTTTTGTATTTCATAGGTTTAGTAATAAATAATAATGTTTTGTTATATAAACCCTAATACAAGTTAATGATATATAAAAAAAAGTTTTCTATTGGTTCCAAACTTGGTTATCCTCAGATAAGAAATAGACACTTCTGCACGAATATTGTAGAGTATATCACATTTTTGTTAAATGTTAATGAAAAGTGACACCGTATATTCAGTTGTTAAAATAACATTTAAACTATTTTTATGTTATTTTCTCATTTCTTTTCAATCCCGATAAGATTAAATTAACGACAAATAAATTAACTACAAATTTTGTAGTTTGTACTAAAATGGTATCTGCTTAGCTGTTACCTTCGGCTGTTACAGTAATTGGTTATGTTTCCTGCACAACGGCCGCGGCGCGGCAGCGTGTATTGGGGGCTTACTATAAGGAAGAGAGTTCCATCATTGGGGGCTTATGAAAGGTCTCCGTCGCACGCATTGTCGTTATAATATCTTCTGTCACGCTCACGCGCTATATTTCTCAGAAAGCCATTCTTTTCTCCCAAACGGTTCAAACTTCACCGCGGTTGTCCAGTTGTCGCTCTATTCACAGTCGCTCATCGCTTGCGAGTCGCGGCCAGCCGGCAGACGGCAGCAAAACTTTGAATGCCATTCGCGCGGCGCCGTCGCCATGGATTGACGTGTTGTTAAATTTAACCGACATCTAAAAAAAGTTTACTGCTTTTGGTGGTCCGCGCATGTTAATCATAAGACAAAACTTGTAAATGTCTATTAAAGTTGTGCGGTGATTCAGAAGTGGTCGATTATTAGTGTGTGAGAAGTGCTTTTTGTAATTTACCGTTGCAACTTGCAATTGAACGTTACTGTATCAATAAAAAATCGCAAAAACGACTCGTGCTTAACGCAAGAGAGGGCCGTATATGGTTGTCGATTCTTTGGTCTGGCGTTAACCGGTGAAAGTAGACCTTTAAGTTCATAAGGACATAGGCTTGCAACTAACTCGAAACGAAGTGTTTCGCGTTCAGTTGAGAGAATAAGGTGAGTAACTTTTAAATTATTATGATTATTACTGGCTATTCAAACTTACAAGGAACGATTCATCTAATTATTCGATTATTATAATAATTAGGTAGGTACCTATTTTTACTTTGTTGATTTGCTAGACGCATTTAAGTTATATTTTGTAGTTTCCAATATCTTAAGTCTGAACAGTTATGGAATAAAATCGTCCTGTCTGCTTGCACTTATTCTACCAGCTGTACAGCTTGTGCTATTCATGCAGCAAGCACCGGCGACTGTAGGTCAGTGCCCTATAGCCTACCTGTTGACTCTGCATTTGCCGTCAAGCCGGTTTGCTGGCGCGGCGCTATCTCAAAAATTGTCTAGCTTCCGACTTGACATTGAACTAACATTGTATCGAAAAAGGTCCAGACAACTATTTGAACAAGAGAGCAACGAGGCTTTGAATAATATTTAAAGAAGACCCGAAAAGGTACTAAATTAAATTTAATGAAAAAACCTGCCGAAAAGAGTTTGAGCTTTTTCTTTTTAAAACACCTTAGTATCTACTTAACAGAGATTTGACTGCAGTAATTTAAAATAAAAAAATCGGCCAAGTGCGAGTTGGATTCGCCCATGAAGGGTTCTGCAGCAGGAATAAGGTTCATTTTTATGAAATTAAAAGGTTTTTGATTTATTTTTATATTTCAGTTGATTCAATGAAAGTTAAATTAAGGTTTACCATTTATGACGTACAGGTCACGTACGTCATAAATGGTATGGTATCAAGTAATGTCAACTAAAATCGGTCTTAAAACCTTTACCGCCTAAAAAACTTAGTTTTTTTTTCTAGAAACTTTTTTGGTGTGGTTTTTGGTGACGTAAGAGAGTGATGCCCTAAGGACGGTTTTTTTGTGCTTCCTCTGGTGCCCCCTCAGACGTGATGCCCTAGGCAATTGCTTAATTTGATTAAAGGTTAATCCGTCACTGATGACGTATAAAAAAACTACTTGCTAGATCTCGTTCAAACCAATTTTCGTTGGTAGTTTTTATAGGTAGGTAGGTATATACATCAGGTACATCATATTATATTTTTTTAGACTTATCTTGCCTCTACTTTGAAAGTTAGAGGGGGGGGGGGGGGTGGACACATTTTACCACTTTGGAAGAGTCTCTCTCGCAAACTATTCAGGTTAGAAAAAAATTATATTAGAAACCTCAATATGATTTTTGATTTTTGAGGACCTATCCAATAGATATCCCACACGCATAGGTTAGATAAATTTTTTTTTTTGTTTTAATTGTACCTATGGGGACCCCTAAAATTTATAATAATTTTTCCATTTTTGTATCAAAATCTTAATGCGGTTCACAGACTACATCTACTTACCAAGTTTCAATAGTATAGCTCTTATAGTTTCGGAGAAATGTGGCTGTGACATACGGACGTACAGACAGACAGACATGACGAATCTAATAAGGGTTCCGTTTTTTGCCATTTGGCTACGGAACCCTAAAAACCGGTCAAGTGCGTGTCGGACTCTACCGTACTATCCGTACCGTTATAGAGCAAAAATAGGCCAAAAATTGTGTTTTTTGTATGGGAGCCCTCAGCCCACTATAAATTTATATTTTATTTTAATATTAATTATTAAAGTAAACATATCATTAAGGCCTTTGTGAAAATTTCAGGTGCCTACCTTTTGCCATTACTGATGAAGAGCAAAAAAGGCCAAAAGAATCACGTTTGTTGTATGGGAACCCCTTAAATTTTTTTTTTTAGTATTTGTTGTTATAGCGGCAACAAATATATTATACAATCTACGAAAATTTTAGAAGTTTAGCTATAGCGGTTCTTGAGATACAGCCTGGAGACAGACAGACGGACGGACGGACAGACGGACAGACAACGAAGTCTCAGTAATAGGGTCCCGTTTTTACCCTTTGGGTACGGAACCCTAAAAACGATTAGGAAACTTAGCTAGTTTTCGGTCGAGATTTGCACGAGTCCTAAAAAAACTAACTCTAACCACGCGTTCTTTATTAGCAATGGATAAGTATTACGTATATTAAACACTGAACAGTCAATACAAGAACAATAAGCGTCTACGTCTAACGAGAAAGGTTTAACAGGTAAAAGTTAGCTAGTAAGAGTAGTAAATCAAGTCATAGTATAAAATCTGTCAGCCAGCCGAGTAAAAAATAGAGATCAATGGTGATAACTGAAATTGGTTAGTCGATCAGTAGGTTACGTATGCGAAATCGCCCGTGTGAAGCCGATCCGATTCATTGCCTCGTGGAAGAAAAAAAATTCTACTTCCTATTACTGTTTATTGAAGATGTATCTTCTTTTGAGATGTTTCAGTGTATGGATTGGGAAAATCTAAACTTTCTTGTAATTCAGTGTATCTCTTTGATTTTGGGTCACGAGTCACGACTCATGGGTCACATAAGTCACAACTCATAGCTAACTCTTTCGTAATGAACTCATATTCTGATTCAACGAACTGATTTGGTCCCTGAAATGCTGATATATTATGTTTACAGACCTCATTTTAAAATTATTTTGGTTTGTATGTCGCCAAGGCAAACTATTCTAGCTCTACATTTTAAAATTTGGAGACAAGGTTTATTATGAGCTGTTGGTACGTGTTTCTTTTACCCTCCCAGTATTTTTTATTTTATTTTAACATCTGAATGTAACTAAGGTTTAAACCGTAGTTATTCAGCATAGTGACGACGAGCGAATATGTAAATTTCACCATCCACCGGCGGCAAAACTTCGCACTCCAGTGAATTTGACCTCAGACCTGACCTCATTAGAAATATGTAGTTATTCATATCAAAGTTCGTATTAACCAACTAACAACAAATTTATTATTTACTTTGTACTAAGGTTTAAAGTTTTAAACCCAATAACGACAAAGTTGATATTTAAGGATAAAACTGACAAAAAAGCAGGCTTTCCACTTTGATAAGTGCGAGTGCTTAGTGTTTAGTGCTCGTGGGAGTACCTGCCCAATATGGTTAAGTTGCTGCGCAACTAAACAACGGTTGACGGTAGTGAGTTTTTCTTTGTTAGGCTTTTTTTTTTTCAAATTTTTATTTCAAAAACGGACAACACGTACGCAAGCGTCTCGTACTCCTCTCAATGCGTGAATGCACTAACTAAACACTTAACACTAAACAAACCTGTCCCAACTACCAACGTGTTTAGTAGCAGGCATGCTGCGAGTGCAGGGGAAGAGGAGGCGCGCCGGACGGGGTTACTCGCAAAAAAACAGAACACGGTTTTATTCGCTTTGTTTTGTACGAGTTGACTGTTTACTAATCACTCGCACTAATCAGTTGCTGTCCACACGTGTTTTGAACTAATCACTTAACACAAATACTCACTCGCACCTGCACTAATGAAAGTGGAAACAAGCCTTATAGGACAATAATAATAACTCCCACACGGGTTTCGGTGACGGTGGCCGGCTTCATTGAAACCAGGCCAGTTACGCAGGAGTAATTTTATAGTGCCCAAGTGTGTGCGCAGTACATAAGAGCACTCTCTATTCCTTTTACTCTCATAACCAGAGACCAGAACCAGAGAGATCAGGCGCAGGACCGACTTTTTACATGCCCATCCGACGCGACGCATGGATCATCTGACTTGTCAGACAATCAGGTGATCAGCCAGCATTGTCCTAACCAAACTTGGAAATAACAAGTTTCCAACGCGGGAATCGAACCCACAACCTCCGAGTCAAAAGCCACGCTCTAAATCTCTGGACCACGGAGGCGTCTATAGGACAATAATCCAGTATAGAACCTATATAAAAATATTAAGTACTTTGTCTACTATCCAGTACCCACCACCTAAAGTTTTTTTAGACGTAATATATTATCTTGTGTAGGTAATCTTGTAGAGTATAGACTGCACTTGAAGGCGAGAAAACAAAAGTCCCGGATATTTAAAGAACAGGATGCGGGCGACGACACGAGATTTTTGTAACGCGATACGCACTTGTCCGCTATGCACGATGGTAGGGTATCAACTTTCCATCGGTCTAGTATCGATTTTTAAAATATACTTACTTACAAGTTACAACTTATAGAATGATCATCCGTTCTATTAGTTGCAAGTATAATTATGTATAACTAGAGATCGCCAATGGTCGAAATTCGACCTTAGTTTCAACGACATTAGGACTATCATATTTTTTTCAACTCTTGTCTCTGGGATTCAGCTGATCTCAGACTGGCCGTGTAAGCATTGTCTAATAGTATCCTAGACCTCGACCATACATTTGACGCGTTGCTGAGATCGCACAAAAATCCAATTTTTTTACTTATCTTAGTTCAAAATTGATCTAAAAAAAAATTAAAACGGGGAATATGTATAGGTCTACCAGAATCTGATGGCAATTTTTGACAGCAGATTTTCAAAAAATATCCTTGATCATTGGATAAATTTTTATATTTGCATGTTTAACACACAGAATCAGCCGCTATAAGAAAAAATAAGGACCAAAATGTTTTATTCCAATTACCCCGGTATTGCTACAGTCAATTTATTTTCTCACTTTTTGCCATCAGATTCTGGTAGACCTAAGTTAATGAAATTATCTATCTATTGTCGTGTGTTTTAAATAAACGTAATTTGTAAATACTAGGGAGATGCTGAGAGTATGCTTCAATTTTAATAAATTGGTATTACTTTGGAAGCTAATATCATGAGTATATTAAACAAAAATAGAAATTTTAAAATGGGGAAAGGAATGTTGATATACTGAAGATTATTGCTGTATTTTTATTTTAACTTTGTAGCTTTCAAATTATGAGTTTATAAGGCTCTAAATACGGTAAATTACGGAATCTTCGCAGGGGAAGGGCCTCAATATATACTTAGATTTAAATTGTTAAGTAGAAAAATAAATGGTAGCGCACAGTTGGGTAAGCATGTCATTTACGTAAAATAAAATTAAAATAAATATTTAGAAAGCATGCAAAAATATAAGCATTATATTTCTGTTACCTTGCTTTTTTTTCTAACGGTACCTACCCAGACATTCAAACCTGAGAGTATTGGAGCACGACAAAAAGTGCTCTCGACTGTTCGGTTTGCGCTGAAAGAATTAGGGGAGTGAATATTTTAATATTAATTTTGGTGTCGTTTGCAAAATGTTTGCAGACCAAGGATTATTAAGCAAGTTGTAAAACGCAGTTTAAAGCCTATACTCTATCTTGAAGTTTTGGAAATATTGCTACATCCAATAATAAAACCGAGTCCTAAAAGTAAGTACCCTTAGCTTTACATAGAGTTTGCGAAACTTTCTTATTCTATGTTCGCGAATAACTGAATGTTCTGCTCATTTAATCACAGTAATAAGATATAATTACTGTAGTCTGTAAGTCATTGCACTGTAATACGATTTATAGGATCGAATTATCATACACATGTTGGTTGTATCGACGCTTTTGCCCGTACGTTCTCTGACCTCATTATCTTCGCCGTATTGTTAAGCAGATTAAAATACACCACATTTTATGCAAAATGATATTTTGTCATCATTATATTTATTATTTTCCATTTTCATTATTTCGTATTCTGATTATTTGAGTACAAACCGTGACATTTTGTTTTTAACATTTGAAAGCCGGTAAGGTAAAATCAAAATATTTGTTTGGCGCCTCTTTGGCGCCAAGCCGATCAATGAGTCATAACTCTTACAGTACCGATCACCTCTGTGGGTACTCACTACTCGAGTTTGTTTCGTAAGATCGTGTGCCAACATTGATGATGATTGATGACCTACCTCTACAACTACCAACGAAGCGATAACTACGAGGTGTATCAGAAATTTGACACTTGTATGCTATTAGTGGGCGTAGTGCTTACTCCAACTTACGTGGGCTTCTTGACTGCAGAGTGCAGATGAATCTTGAAGATTAATTAATGAGACGAGCTCTATTTTGCAACTCGACTCTTGCATAGGAAAGTTCATTGTGCCGATAATAGTATGGTACATAATATACCTTCATACGATCGAGCAAAAGTTTAGTTTTTCGTAGGATCTATCCTACGAAGGTAACCATGTTTTCGTCTGACAAATACATGTTACGGCTATAATCGATTTAGTACGGGAGCCCTAGAACAATTTTTTTTGATTACTATCAAGCCAATTTTTTGTGAGTAGCTTAATTTTGATAAGACGAACAACATTTTTATTTGCGAAAAATCTTGAAAGTGGTAGCTAACAGAAATAGAAAGGATTTCATACTTTGACTTGATAGTCCTAAAATATGGATAGTTCTATTTGTAGGAAAATGTTACTCTTAAATTATATAACTATTAACCTATCAATATACAAAAAAATCAGTTTGTTAGGGTTCCGTTTTAGGGTTCAGTAGTCAACCAAGTTTTGTTGATTACAGAACCCTATAACGGAACCCTAACGAGCTGATTTTTTGTATATTGATAGATTAATAGTCATATAATTTTAGAGTAATATTGTCCTACAAATAAAATAGTCCATATTTCAGGACCATCAATTAAAAGTATGAATTAAGGCGAGCACTTACCTCAATTCCAAAATGATAACCTTGCGAACGCAATGCCAAGCGTGTATGCATCGCAATAAGATTAATTTTAGCTTAGCATAAAATTGTAAGTTACGACGGGCGGATCTTCTCTATTTTATTTTTCGTGTGTTTTTTTTAAATATCTTTCGAAATAAATATTAAGAAAAAAGATTATTCGTTACAGAACTTTTTAAAATAGATTTATTGACAATTTATTAAAATAAAATATAAGTTATTCTGGTTAATACTTATATTTCGATGACAAAGAGTTTTGTCGGAGGTGAGTTTGTAAATTAATTATAGCGAAAGTATTATTTTTTATTAAAATGTTTTTGATTTAAACCCTTTTAAATATTGTGCTCTATATCTCATATTTTTTTACATTTCGTTATTATATTGGAACTGGGTAAATCGGGTATCAAGAAATAACAAAATGGGGTTTCAGCCCGCCTTAATCATTTCTATTTCTGTTAGCTACCACTTTCGAGATTTTTCGCAAATAAAAATGTTGTTCGTCTTATCAAAATGAAGCTACTCAAAAAATTAGCTTGATAGTAATAAAAAAATTTGTTCTAGGGCTCCCGTACTAATTGAACAAAAGCATAAATAATAGTATTTTATAAAAAGATAAAACCGACTTCAAAATTGTACGAAATTGAGAGTTAAAATTCCCTATTTCAAAAACTACTGAACCGATTTTGTTGAAACTTGCAGCATTCCCTAAGTTGAACAAAACCTAGTACAACAAAAAAATAATTATTTAAATCGGATTTGTAGTTCCGGAGATATACGAACACAAACATAAAAACATACATACATACATATACATACTGTATACATACATACATACACTTTTGAAATTTTGTACATTTGTTCAGATGTTGATATAGACTAACATATAAGAAAACTGGGCAGTTCTGGAAATATTACATACATACGCGTCGAATTGATAACCTCCTTTTTTGAAGTCGGTTAAATAGTCTTATTAAATAACCTTTTACCAAAAATTACGATTTACGTGTTTGCTCACTTTATCGATTGGGTAAGTTATTTTTGCTTGTGGAAATAATTATTTTTATAATATAGCCGTAGTTACAAAGTATAAGACGGTAAATTTTCTTAAACAAGTACTTAACCTTTACTCTTTAATTACTCCCTAGAGGTACGCCAACGTCGCTATTATAAACAACAATATTCTTCGAAGCAAGAATATAAAACTTATATTATAAAGACTGAACTTTGTGTGTATAATATTATGTGCTAAGTTTGCCTACAATATCCCTACATATTTTTCTCATAAAACATGGAATGTTTTTAGGGTTCCGTAGCCAAATGGCAAAAAACGGAACCCTTATAGATTCGTCATGTCTGTCTGTCTGTCTGTCTGTCTGTCTGTCCGTGTATGTCACAGCCACTTTTATCCGAAACTATAAGAGTTATACTATTGAAATTTGGTAAGTAGATGTAGTCTGTATACCGCATTAAGATTTTGATACAATAATAGAAAAAATATTAAAAATTTTAGGGGTCCCCATAGGTACAACTGAATCAAAAAAATTTTTTTTTCATCTAACCTATGCGTGTAGGGTATCTATGGATAGGTCTTCAAAAATCATATTGAGGTTTCTAATATCATTTTTTTCTAACCTGAATAGTTTGCGAGAGAGACTCTTCCAAAGTGCTAAAATGTGTGTCCACCCCCTCTAAAATCTTAAGTAGGGGCATGATAAGTCTAAAAAAATATATGATGTACTTTACTATAAAAACTACCAACGAAAATTGGTTTGAACGAAATCTAGCAAGTAGTTTTTAGGGTTCCGTACCTCAAAAGGAAAAAACGGAACCCTTATAGGATCACTTTGTTGTCCGTCTGTCCGTCCGTCCGTCTGTCAAGACCCTTTTTCTCAGGAACGCGTGGAGGTATGAAGCTGAAATTTATATCAATTACTCAGGTCTACTGTCCCTTGAAGCTGTGAAAAAATCAAACTTCTAAGCCAACGCAATCAAAAGATACAGCCGTTTATGCCGCAAATTTTCGACACTTGCAAGGGAATCAAAACCTACAGGGTGCTTCCCGTGAACTCAGAATCTTGAAATTTGGTACGAAGCAACGTCTTATAGCATAGATAAAGGAAAAATTACGAAAACCATAAATTTTTAGTTACATCACATAATATATTTTTTTTAAATAATTTTAAACTTACTACCCATTTCCTCATAAACGCGTAGAGGTATTAAATTGAAATTCATACCAAATACTCAGGTCTATAATACCTTTAAGCTGTAACAAAATCAAACTTTGTAAACCTTGCAGGTTTGTACGGAACCCTCGGTGCGCGAGTCCGACTCGCACTTGGCCGGTTTTTTTTTATATTTTTATATTGAAATAAAAAAAAATTTTTATTTAACCTATGCGAGTGGGGTATCTATGGATAGGTCTTCAAAAATCATATTGAGGTTTCTAATATCATTTATTTCTAACCTGAATAGTTTGCGAGAGAGACTCTTCCAAAGTGGTAAAATGTGTGTCCCCCCCCAATTTCTAAAGTAGGGGCATGATAAGTCTAAAAAAATATATATGATGTATTTTACTATAAAAACTACCAACGAAAATTGGTTTAAACGAAATCTAGCAAGTAGTTTTTTTATACGTCATAAATGGTAAACTTAATTTAACTTTCATTAAATCAACTGAAATATAAAAATAAATCAAAAACCTTTTAATTTAATAAAAATAAACCTTATTGCTGCTGCGGAACCCTTCGTGGGCGAGTCCAACTCGCACTTGGCCGGTTTTTTCTATATTGTATTAGGTATTGTGTTTGTACCTATAAATCGTTTTTTCTAACGTATTATAGGTATAAACAAGCACAGTGTGTCTTATAAAATTAGTCTTACTGTAATTTGATAAACAAGTAAACTTGTAACTTGAAAGTAAAAATTGCTGAATACATGTCCCTTTTATTGCTGAAAAATTACGCTGCGAAAGGACATCCTTTGCGTTCAACCAGTATTTTTAGTGTAGTTTGTTCCGGGATTGAGGTCGGTAATACACTAATACCAGTAATCCGCGCGTGCGGCACTCGAGTGGCGAGGTGTGTCGAATTCCTTTCTTTGTCAGTTTCTCGCATTTCAGCACGTTCCTCCTGCTCGAGAGCCATCAAGAGATATTCTCGATTGCAGCCAATGTTGCAAGCTTACCTGTTCAAATACTTGTGTATTAAGTTACTACAGTAGCTAGCTAGTAGCGAGCTTATGCACATCCTCACTTACGTAACAAGTATTCAGTACAAATACTCTTTTAGAATTTACAATATCCCACCAAAAACTTAATGTAAAAAGGAGATGGCTCGAAATGGTTCGTGTAATATTACACACAGTGCTGCTCGCCAGTTCTGTTTTACTTGAACTTGGCTTGACACGCTACCGCGTGTCTAGATATTTTTAATAACTCTTAATACCAATAAATGCAGACAATTTTAACTGCTTCTAATGACATAGATGTACGAAGATTGTAAAAGGTTTCCACTAAAATAGGTTTGCAATGTTTGCTGCGAAATGGTTGGGCCTCGAGAGCGGAAAATGGAATATCGGAAATATCATTACAGTGGATTTGGAGAGGCTACGAAATGCCGAGAAGAAATCCCGTATCGAATCACATCACGATCCCTTGATATTACGGTTTTCGCCAAACAAATTGAAGTTTCCGAATTTATTATTACATTTTTATGCTCATGATGATTGGTCAAAAATAGTTCAACGACACTCGGGCGATTGGATAATCTAAATACAAATTTCTTCGTCGTCGCTCGCTGCTGCATCTTTCGTATTCATTGTGAGTGTAATGTTATATGGATGTAATGTAAAATAACGGTTCAGCAATTCTTATGTGACTGAAATAAAAAAGAAACACCTACTCAATAAATACAGAGGAGGTGTGGAGTGGTTATAACGGGTTGAGATACAATGCAATGAATTCGCTCGCAAATATATAATGTAGACTCTACCAAACTCAAACTAACAATATTCTCTACATTATAGAGAATTTAAATTAATTATTCTCAGTTCGTACATTTTCTTTCTAAATTCAATATTGTGTTCTCCTATAAGCTAATAACTATCCATAGTATTTCGTACGATTGATTTATCCTCGGCATAACGTGTTGGTGGATAAAACGCTATTTCCGTTTTAAATTTCCACTCTACGAAGTAAGTTTCTAGGTGGAGTATAGTTTCAGTGCTTTATATAACAGCGTTCCCGATTCCCGTTTATGTGGTTACTTTATCTGGTCAAGGCTGAAGTTAACCCTATCTCGAGCTATTAATATGACATTACGGAGACGATGGAATTTTATCTTCGAGCGATAAAGACGTTTATTTTATGACGCAGACAATGTCGGCCGTGACCTCGGATCCTCTATGTGCAGTAAAAATTCTTCCATACGATCCTTTGTGTGGAAAAACCGGGCATTCTCACACTTGGCTTACTTTATTAGTCTAGTCTGTGGATCCATGAATCCCTCAGCCAGTTTTGCTCGTCATTTATTATTATCTTTGTGGTTAAGAATAGCTTTTGTCTGGACTGTATTTGTCTTTCCCCTAACGACTAGTATGATTTGGAAAAAGCGAGCTTTATCATCACCCTACTAGTCACCGACTAGTCGGTAAAGCCGACTATCCGGCCACGTTTGCAGTCGGCGACTAGTCGGCGAATAGTCAGCAAAAAGCGCCGACTAACCGGCTTTTTATTATTTTACTATTATTGACATTTGAGAAAAACCTTGATTTAAACTTATATTGAAATTAACTACATTCGGTCGCCGCGCTCAAAGCCCGCGATAAAAGCTATGCAATAGCTTAAAATGTATTCTTATTTAAATAAAATACTTGGATTTTGTATTAACAAATCAGGTAATTATGTTACACATGATGTACCTACAGTAAAAATATATCCTGAAAACCATCAACTGTATCATGACGTTAACATAACCAAAACACGACCCGATACGTTCGGAGGCGGCGTATGCGACTTACAAGCGAATCAGTCAGTAAACGAAGCGTTACGGAAACATCCGAAACTATGATCGGCTAGGCCGACTAGTCGACCGATTAGTCGGCTTCTTTGCAACCGACTAATCGGCTAGTCGGCTAGTCGGCCATAGTCATAATCGAAACATCTCTAGTTATTATGTTCTAATTAATTTGTATTATTTTGTACTAATTACTAATACATTTTAGTTCATCCTTTCGTTAATAAGTAAATGCTAGATAATTTTTATTTCTATTACAATAGAATTTTATAAAGTCTGGATAATATTTTTCATTTATATAATGTTAAAATTACCATCTTCAGGCAAAAGTGTAGTATTTGGTTCCTTGTTCTTACATTAAATATGGTCTCTTAATTGATAGTGGGTTTGATATTGCTACTATGATATGTTATTTATTACATATAGACAGTATAAAATATGGATGTTGAATTATGATGAACATAATTTGCACAGTATCATAATATGCTTTCCGTTTTTAAAACAACGCCGAGACCCCCAAACTTGTATCTATAAGGAGTCAGGAGTTCTCTCAGCATCTTTGGGACCATGGTATACCTGGTGCAAAATCTTACTTTTTGATAGCATATACTTAGAATACTTCTAATAAAACCAAAATCACTATATTTCTCCGTATAAATTTTAAAGAATTCCCTACATACCACATGGACCCTATTATCAAATTGCCACCTTGGTAACCGTAGCACCAAATTGGAATCATGTACTTTAACACAACAAAATAATTTTCAAAATCCCTAGTCAAACGCGAGACTCGATCTAGAAGATTATGAAAAGTACTAATATAGCCCCATAATGTGCTGATGATGGTCCCCTTAGAGGGGTGGGGAGAAAAAAATTTATACACCAGATGTTAAGTTGGAAGAAGAGAAATATATCTGCGAAAACCGCATTCAAATCGGATCAGTAGTTTTCGTGTGATGCGGGAACAAACATACAGACAGACAGACAGACAAAAATGTAACCACATTTTTGGCTTCCATAGCGATGTAGTAACACCCCCCGCTTATTATTTTTTGAATATCTTTAACGTACAGAATTTTCATTTCTACAGTTTTATTATATGTATAGATAACCATCGGACACATAAATCCATTGTAAAGTGAGAACACGCTTATACATATTTAGGTCAGCACCATTGTAAGCCGAATGTCATCAAATCCATATTGAAATTCGGCATACATACGTGTACCAGTACATGTTCTACGATCGTATTACCGGAACACAAATTTCAATGCAACTTCGTAGTTTGAAAGTTACTATCAACCTTTGGTTTTTCTACTTATTTAATGATAGAAAATACCTAAGGTTTTTTATTTAAGGTCAAATTTTATGTTTATTTTGCGGAGTAGCCAAAGACATTATATTTTGCTTGTTATTTTAATTTATTATCCCTTGCTAGTATAGTAGTCGATGAAATGTAAACTAGTAACATTGAGAACATGTATAATGTTGTATGTCTTTAAAACCCTTATATTATTATGATGATTGATGCACTACCAAGAATATGACAAAAAGTTTTGAACCTCTGCCTCTACAATAATAGGCCAAGGCCCAAATCGAGAGTATCGGAATCAGTTTCAATTTAATCAGTCGTAATGTGCTCGTGTTTAAATTAGGGAGCAAACACAACTCGTAATCAAATACTGTTTATTTGTTAGTGCTATATTGAGTTAGGCCGGTTTCATTGCTTTGTTTTATGGCTTCAATTAGTTTGGTAATAAGAAGGAAAGCTTAGTTTAACGCCCATATAGTCATGATGTTGGTTGAGATATTAAACTTGAATTGACTTATTATTGAAACTTACATACAATATGGCCCATTGGTGCCTTATTGTGGTCTCATCCAGGCAGCGAACTTGTTAGAAATAGCATGAATTTTACCTTTAACATTATGTAATTATAATTTAAAAAAATTCTAATTGTCCAAGTTTTCTAGCTAGCCTACCTTTAAGTAGGTTACCAACGTTAATGGTAATGTACTATGTAACTATTGTGTTATGTGTAGGTAGCGAATACTTACAAACAAGTATATGTACAGGATGTAAAAATTGCTGACTTACTTGGCTTTAAATCAGTTTATTAACATTTTTTGTTATAAATTAAAAATTATAATTGGTGCTTTAAGAAATAATTTTGTCAACAAACAAGGTTCGTTAACAAACCTCTTCTAACTCGTTATCGCTTCAAACCAAACCTAAAGATTTTGCAGCTTTTGCAATGGGATAACAATGTATTGCAATTTGCCATTGTTTTAAATGCATTATAATCGTCTTTACTCTTTACATAAGAGTGTCGCAAGCGGTTGGGAGATCCGATAGTGGTCCATCTGATATACTTTCGTAATATGCAGATTGCAGATGATCTAATTGCCGTCACGAAACACGGAAGTTCGTGCGAACTGTTTCCACAGTCACTTCAAACACATGGGTGACCTACCTTATTAATGCGGTCGTTAATTTCTAGCCGACTTTGAAATAGTAGGAGGCTCTATGTTCACACCATTTTTCCATTTCGAAGATCATAATAATATTATTATTACAGTGAAATTGAATATGAAAAAAATCTTTCTGGTCTCTACTTTAACAGTAATTTATTATCAACGTCGATTGGGCGAAATCACAAATTAGTTAAAAATAATTACATACAAATTGCAATAATTACACAACCGCTTTATTTAGCCTTTTAAACCCCCTTTAAGATTGTTGTTCCTAGCAATAAAGGGATTTCAATTTTTGCAGTTTCTTTCGCTTTGTAAGAGGAATTCTACTAATATTATAAAGGCGAAAGTTTGTATGGATGTATGGATGTTTGTTACTCTTTCACGCAAAAACTACTAGATGGATTTTAATGAAACTTTACAATAATATAGCTTATACATCAGAATAACACATAGGCTACAATTTAACCGACTTTCAAAATGGAAGAGGTGTTATGTTAATTTTTTATGTTCAACGATTACTCCGTCGTTTGTGAACCGATTTTCAAATATTTTTTTGATGTATAGGGTATCATGCCAATTTGGTACCATGCTCACAAAAGTGGTGACCTGATGATGGGATCCATGAGTAATCGAGGGAACACCTCAAAATTTATATGGAAACATGTGGTGACTTCGGTTTCGTGAAAAGTATTTTGAGCATATGCTACCAACAAGAAGTAAGATTTTGTACCGAGGTATACCATGGTTTGGAAGGTGCTGAAAGAACTCCTGACTCTTTATAGATACAAGTTCGGGAGTTTCGGCGTTGTTTTAAGAACGGTAAGCATATGCAACTATACAAATTACATTCCTAGTTAGAAATAATTCCAGTACAAAGTAAAATATATTATAAATGTTTTTATGGATGGCAGCATAGATAATAGATTTATGATTGGTCTTTCGTTAGGGCTCTGACTGAAGCGAGATCAATGCTTAATCTATAACCTTTAAATGTAGTATGTTTTTCAATATTACGGCAGTTAATATATTTCGCGTTCGCAGTTCACATTTGGCACGGTCAACCGCGCTCCATTTCAGCAACTGATTGCCGGAGATGGGATACAGGTCAGCTACCGATAAATACTGCTACCTTCAAAAACGTTGTTTCATTTAAAAATGTAGTATTTGAATAATATAATATAATTTTAAATTCTAATAGTCACGCTATAACTTGAAAAGGGCTGAACCGATTTGGCTAACTTAAAACTTAAAATATTTGTGGAAGTCCTCCCTGGACTTCCACAATTAATATTTATACGGTGAGGAAATTTAGAAGTTGAGTGATACGAAGTTCACGGGTCATCTAGTAATTTATATTATTAATTATATTAACTTAATTTACTTCTACAATGACAGACTTGATAAAATAATTTTAATTATGAATGAAAATTGGTTTTCATAAAGTAAAAAAAAGCTTATTTTATGACGGTGCTCTTGTCAGTTAACGAGTTCTTCGTCAAGTTTGTGAAATATTTTTTTTTTTGGAAAAACGATAATGTAGTCAACGCCTACATAAATTATGGATAAATTTATTAAAATTAAGCAAACTTTGTTTTAGCTATTTTATATTTTCAACAAAACTTTCAAACAACCATTATGACTTATTCGGCTAGATTTTATTAGATTTTAGCTATTTAAATTATATTTAATAGTTATTTAAATTATATTTGAGTAAGAAATCTAGACATGTATTTCGATACATATTTACCGAGAACTAGCAATAATTAATAAAAATTGACACGCATAGAGCCGTGGGAATCAACTATTCAATAATTTCTTCCGACACAGTCTTGAAGAAAAACCATTATTATTGCGGCTTCATGGATACTCCTGGGACTAATATGTGATAATAATGTGTCCCAAGGGAATCATATATTTTCCAGGATAGAAAACAGAATAGATACATCTCTACATTTCACTCTATCGAAACTATTCGTTCAGGTATTTCGGCTTGTTTGTGGGACAGGATCTCTTTTCTCTCTTTTTCTTTATTTTCCCTCTCTTTCTCTCTAATATTTGATATAGCCTCTATGCTCAGTAACCTGTGGGCACTGGGCAGCCCACGTGTAGCTCATCGATCTCGTCCAGTTTTGAGGTCAGTGCATTTCGCTCGATGCGCCTCCTCCGCTGTTGCGACATTCAATTTATTCGTAAATTGTTATTATAATGACTCATCGATTTTGAATTGAGAGTGTAGCGTTTCAACAGATATTATTCCTGTTTTAGGAGAAAATGTTATACACTACTTGGCAAGTTCTTTTAAAGTTTCATTTCTTAATTGGTCGCTGTTAAGCATTTTACAATTACCCACTTTTTTTTGTTGAGTTATGAATGCAGTCTTGTCTAAAATGTAAATGACCTAAAGAATATGACTGCATTCATATCTCGATACGTATTTTTTGTGGGATGATACACAAATGTTTAACAGCGTCTAATTGGTATAGAGTCCGTAAAATACACCTTATAATATGAAGCAATTTTCGTTAGGTTTTATTTTGTAGAGCTCCGATTGTATTAAATATTTTCATTTCTTGTGTAACAATGTATGTACAAACGGACATGTATGTAACTGTAATTGTAAATGTTTACGAGAGGAATTAAACGGCTGTTGTACAATCAGTCACGGCGACACTCGATCAACGTAACAACGTTAAACATCACGTAGTTGCGTCATGTTTCCTTACACTTTACCTGGTAGAACATCAATTACACTGGACACACTCATTTGTAGTTGTCCAATAAAATTGGTTTAAGTTCGATAATTCTAGACTGCTTCGGTAGAGAATTACAGGTTATACCGAAGAGACTCGTAGACTTGAGAGTTGGGATGGATTGTAATTTGCAGTTTTCTAAATATTATTGCATATTAACTAGAGTCTCTTAAAAACACATTGTTAGACTAGATGACGCCCGCAACTCCGTTACGTCAAAATTCGTTTATCGTGCGGGAACCATACATTTTTCCGATACAAAAACTAACCTATGTCTTTTCCCGTCGCTCTAAGTATCTCTATACGAATTTTCATCTAAATCGGTTAAGCCGTTTTAGCGTAAAGAGGTAACAAACAGATATCCACTTTGAAGAAGTAAACCTAAGCCTAGGATACTATGTTGTGTGATAGGGCAGTATAGAGTATGAAGTATCCAGAACTTACTAGCCTATACAGGTTGTAACAAAACTAAGTCATGATACTTTAGGGTGTGTATGTGTTCCTTATAGAGAGTTCATTGTGAAAGTACCAGCGCTGAAAGACCAACATTTTTTTTCTCTTTTGTATGGGGAAACTCGTGACGCTGGGGCGCTTGCCTATACAAAAGTGAACAAAATTTATAAATTGGTCTTTCAGCGCTGCTACTTTCACAGTAAACTCTCTACTAGGAACACATACGCACCCCAAAAGTATTATCACTTAGTTTTGTTACACCCTGTATACATTTGAATATTCTGATTTCCACGTGAATTCCAGTAATGTGCGGCACTTTCCCTCGCCACAGTGTGGTTGTCCGACGCGCCGCCACGAATACCTAACGAAGTAACGACCACTACAATGCCTCGCTGACGCCTATAAATGATGGCAGTGTTTTTCAACCTGTGGGTCTGCAGAGCCAGAGGTTGAGAGAACTATTTGAGTAAAAAAATCAATAAAGAATAAAAAGATTGATGTGTTAAGTAGGAGAATTTTACCAAAGAATATATTTACATAAACGGGAGGCGCATCATAAAAAGGTTGAAAAACACTGGACTATAGTCATGTGTCATGACTCATGACATGACATGACATAAAGAATTGGATGGAACAAACTACAAAGTAATGAAAAATTTCAACCGAAACGATATTGGCTGCGCGTCATTGTGTGAGCTGCTAAAGTTTGGTTGAATTTAGTACTAGCCAGGATGACACCGGTTAAAACTAGTTTTACCTGACAATAAGCGGTTTAAAACTTTCAACTAGATTTTACAACAATTTCCAACTGGCTCTAGCCTATTACTAAGCTCTAGCTTTACGTAGCCACACTTCGAGTTCTAGCCGCGCATTGTCGTAAACTAAACTTGGAAATAACAAGTTTCCACAGCGGGAATCGAACCCACGACCTCCTCGTCAAGAGCCACGCTCTAAAGTCAAAACCACTGCACCACGGAGGCGTCTACAGTACTGAAGTCGAAACAGCAATGATACGATCGTATATATTAAATTATTAATAATTAGGTATATGAAAGACGCAAAGTAAATATATAAAATATGTAAAATATCATTGCGAAACAGTCAATATACCTTGCTTTAGCAAATTATTATTAAGATTAAGATATAAAATTAATGTACTATCAGTAATAATGATTACATGAATAATTCAACACATATTTGCAATTTGCATTTTTAATAACCTCTAAGTTCCGGCAAGGTTATCAAATGTGTACACAGTGCGTTTATGTAATGTGTTTTGCTTTTAATATATAGAGTACTACAGCAAACGTACGTAGTAATTATTTAGTAATCAGTGACTATAGCATCTTCTGGTAGGTATGGCCGCTTATCATACATGGCCAACATTGCCCACATAGCTAATATATGGCTCACTTTTAAGAATTCAGTTATTATGTTCTTCTTAATCATTCATGACTTTAAAGTTTAACTTGTTGATTTAGTCCACACTTAAGACAATGTGTACTTAAGTTTTACATAAGCATAGAATAATGTCTTTTTTTTCTTTTCAGGTAATAAGCATTTCTAAACATTGGGCTCGGGCGCTTGGGTAAGACGAATCAGCAACGGCCAACGAGTTATTGGCTAGCATTACGAACCGTTTTGTCTACATAATACAATGACTGGTTTTTACCTTATGTCTAAACGATTATTTATAGATCATTTACATACCTATTAAATTATGCTTATACGCCTACGAACGATATAAAATATAGGTATATCATTTATGATCGTTCTAATAGCGCTTCAACTTTTATAAATCCATAAAAGGCGTGATCTTCCGTTCATTACGACTAAATAAAGCTATATCAGTTTCTTCTGATATAAAAATTACATTGAAATAGGAGCCATTAGGAGTACAGTCAACAACATCAATTTGTTTTTCTCAGTCAATGTCAATTGTCAAATCAGTCGCGATAACTGAAGTTACTTCAAACAAACTCGAAGATGAATATAAATGTTGACATTAAATTAAGATGTTAAAATATGTAAATGTTGATAAATTGGTTGAAGTAGGGATGCCACGAGTAGTGAATTGGCCAAATACCGAATACCGAATATTCGGCAAGGCTGTCGGCCGGAGCGAAGCGAGAGGACGAAATACATACTTTTCAGGGGCGCGGTAGCTGGATTAAGACAAGTCGCAACCTGTTTTCCTAGTTGCGTTTTCAAACGAGTCATTTGCGTGAAACGAGTGTGATTTTTATTTGAAAACAGTTCGCCTAGATCGAAAGGCCGATCCTTACAAGTGGTGGTTAGCAAACGAAAAACAATACCCAAACCTTTCGAAATTTGCCAAAGTTTATCTCCTGGAAGTAGCATGTATAGTGAGAGGTTATTTTCTGATGCTGGTAATATTTACGATGAAAAGCGTAATCGTTTGCTACCAAAAAATGCTGAAAAGCTTGTTTTTATCCATCACAACTTACCATTGATCAATTTTGATTACTAAAGTGTCGTAATTTGGAAATAAATACATAATTTTGAGTTATATAACGTGTTTTTTTTACATGATTTGGTATTCGGTATTCGGCCGAATAGTACGTATTATTCGGCCGAATACCGAATAACAAAAAAAGAAGCCGAATAGGCCGAATACCGAATAGTTGCCGAATATTCGTGACATCTTTAGGTTGAACTACGTTCGTACATTTACAATAACTTTTATTGCAAGAAAATATTAAGTGCATTACATACGGCAAACATACGATTAGATTTCATCTTATGATGTGTTATAAAAATGTATAAGTAATTCAAAATATACATAATATATATTTTATGATCTTCATATGTGATAATTTCTTTTAATAGCGAGAGATGTTGTAGCTTCAAATCTTATCTTAGCCGTATGTGATACACAACGGAAAACTTCCATAGGAACAAGTATAGAATGTTTTGTATACCCACTACTCAGTAACTGAGCAAACATGTGCATGATTCACGAGTAATCCTTAGACGTGCCTTATTCCGTAAAACGTCTTTAATTAACAATCCATAGTCTAAGGTTACATATTAGCCTCGTCGCTCAATACAAGCTATGAGAATATAGGAAGCTACAGACAGACACCATGGAACTTTTTCTAAATAGTTCATCTGTGAATAACGAAACTCTACTTTTCTTACAATAAAATATGGACTGAAAACAATAGAAAGCTGACACCTGGATGAGAAATATAATAATGAATGAATGGCTATGCTTTATTGTGTGTGAATCGCTATGAATCATGATAATAATCATTGTAAGTAGCCCCTATTTGTTATAGACCTTTGTAGTGTTTTCGGTAATTTTTGTTGGTTTCTACTACCTGTAAACCTTAGCTATTGTTTTAGAATCGCATAGCTTCCTCACTGGATAAATGCCTGAGACGTGAGTCATACATTCACAAGCCTTACAGCGAATTGTCCAAGGACCATAGTTACTTAATGCTCCAAATAGACCAACGTAAACAATAAGTGTATTGTGAGCTAAGTTTATTGAACCGACTGATAAGACGCCATCTGTTGAACCTAGACCCCACTTAAATAACTAATTAGCTTAATATTGTTGAATCAAATGAATGAAATGATTGTCGAAATGAAGACGAATGAAAACCGTAAAATAAAATCATTGTTGTTTGAATTTATCTACGCAAAACAAAGCTTTTGAAACGTACTGTAAGCATAACTGTAAGGACATCCTATCCTACTAATATTATAAAGGCAAAAGTTTGTAAGGATGTATGGATGTATGTATGGATGTTTGTTATTCTTTCACGCAAAAACTATCTACTGAACGGATTTTAGTGAAACTTTACAATAATATAGCTTATACATCAGAATAACACATAGGCTACAATTTTAACCGACTTTCAAAATGGAGGAGTGTTATGTTCGTTTTTTATGTTTAACGATTACTCCACTGTTTGTGAACCGATTTTCAAATTTTTTCTTTGGTGTATAGGGTATCATCCCAATTTAGTACCACGTTCACTAAAGTGGTGACCTGATGAAGGGATCCATTAGTAATCGAGGGAACTCCTCAAAATTTATATGGAAACATGTGGTGACTTCGGTTTCGTGAGAAGTATTCGAAGCATGTGCTATCAACAAGTAATATTTTGCACATAAGTATATCATGGTTTGGAAGGTGCTGAGGAAACTCGTGACTCTTTATAGATACAAGTATGGGAGTTTCGGTGTTGTTTTAAGAACGGAAAGCAGATGCTACTATGCAAATTACATTCATCATCATCATCATCACTACCATAAACTATTAGGGTGCATTTCCACTGAAGCGGAGCGGAGGTTAGCGGTGCCCGAATTGACCAATCGTGCTATTCCAGCGGAATGACAGCGAAGCGGAGCGAAGATTTCGAGCATGGTGATTGGTCAATTCGGCACCGCTAAGCTCCGCTCCGCGTCAGTGAAAACGCAGCTTTATACCATGCATCGTCCCATTATGACCCTATTATTGGTACTTTTCATAGTCTTTTAGAGCAAGACTCGAGTTTTCAAGCGATTTAAAAAAATATAGAAATGGTTGTTTTAAAGTACATTATTTATTATTTAATCTTGGTGTTACAGGTATCAAGGTGGTAACTGGTAATTTAATCAAGGGATCCATAAAGTATGTAGGTAACTTTTCAAAATGTATTAATTATGGAAACTCACGGTGATTTTAGATTTAGAAGAAGTATTCTAAGTATGTCATGGTCCCGAAGGTGCTGAGAGAACTCCAGACTTCTTATAGATCGAGTTCGGAGGTCTCGGCGTTGTTTTAAAACTCATTAAAACCCGAGAATGGCTGAACCGATTTGGCTGATTTTAGTCTCTAAATAATTATACGTGGAAGTCCAGGGAAGATTCATATTATGAGAGAAGTGATACGAAGTTCACCGGGACACCTAGTTATATTATAAAGTACTACCTTTATTAAAATTTATACCTTATATAATGCTATACATTTATCTTAGAAATAGACCCAGTCTCGAGATTAATAGAGGTAGAGGCTGAGTTTTATTGAAGTAAATAATATAGCGAGTGATATTTACGTGCGCAATGAAGATGTAGATGTCGGAGATAAAGCCCCACTATCAGCTGCCATCAGCCCATTAACCCATTTGCATTAAAACCATCGTTTGTTACAAAATGGAAGGCGCCGTAAATTGGACCGTTTTACACCGCCCGCGCCATGGTGAAAGTATTTAATACACCTCGTTCATGAGAGGGTAAAATTATTTTAAATATAAGATAGACTAACGAATGTGTACGAAGGGTTTCGACTTTTGTACCTTTATAGAGCGAAAGTAGACAAAAAATTGAGTTTTTTGTATGACCCCCATACATTCTTTTATATTTATTTTATTTTAATTATTATATATTACGACTTAATCCCTATCGGTATCTGTGTTTGGTTGATATACGTTAACTATGTAGATTGTAGTGTATGCGTTTCTAACCCCATACGAATTACCATTGTCGGAATGTCCCTTTATTTTGGTAAAAGTAGTCTAATAGTTTTAAACTCTGAAACTCTTGAAAAATTTAGGAGGTAATTTGGCCCTTTTGGCCAACAATTTACATTGACATACCCCAGGGTACCCAACCTTTTAAATGGAAGGTTAGTAACGCTTTTTCCCTGCGAGATCAAAAAGAAAAGGAAAAGGCCACCAAATGTCACCAGATTTAAACACAAAGGAAGTGTCTGTGTGTGCATGTGGTTTCTAAGAATTTCTATGAAATTTCCTCGCTAGCTGTGTGTTGCTAACTACGCAGGCAATAAAAACACAGTAGTATTTCTGAGGCCTAAGATTCGTCGTTTGCTACAGCAACAGCTACAGCTTTACGTTGTCTGCTATCAATTTTTGTACCTATATTTTGCTCATTGAGTACCCATGCACTGACCATTTGCAAACCAGAGAAAAACTGAAGCATAGTGTGCGTTACTGCTCAACGCAAATTGCGTGTCACACGAGCTATCCGTTCCACTATACGATTCCCATATTACAAGATCAAAGAGATATTATGAGATGTGGAACGCAAAGAGGAGGACAGACATACTAAATGTCACGAGAGCGACAGGGACGGATAGGCGACAAAAAATAAACACTTTATGAAAGCGTATAATTATGAAGTTAGCTGTACGTCAAAACATTCGGTCAAGCTTCAAAGTGCTGGCCTGTGATGAAGGCCGTAGGAGATAGTACCTATCAGAGTCCAGAGAAGTTGATTCCTAGGCAGATGGGAGACCTACATAGTTTGGTCGCGTTACGTCAAACCCAGCCGACACTCGACAGATCACAATTAAGCACTAACATTATATTGACATGATCCGACCAAATGACGTTGGTTTTTCAACTGCCTAGGAATCAATTTCTTCGATGGTACTTAGAGGTGAGGACTGAGGTTACAATGTAGGGCGTAGGCGCTGTTGGTATGCAGACTGTAAAGTGTAGAGCATACTAAGTCCACACATAATATGATTCTATGGCTTACAGGGTGAGATAAACTTGACATTTCTTTGTTTGTAATTTAAACAAACTAGGCGACTGTATGGTGCCTTGTATCGCACTTTTATAACTTATAGCTCAAAGCTCATATTTTATTGCCATATTGTCATTTTTTACGATTGATCTAAATTATTTATATTATACCTTCATGACTTAAATTAGTTTAGTCCCTCGGTTACATAAGAGATAACATAATATTAATTAGAGGGAAAGTGCGTCAATAGAGGGAGATGACTCCGCAGATAAGTCAAGTGTTAACTGAAAGTCATCTAATTACGACTTACATAATATCACCTCACTAAAATGTAAAATGTGTTCAGTAGGAAATAATCATCATGAAATAAAAATATAAATTGCATTTTGTTGTTGTACTTATTAAGAAATGTATCTTATTTAGCGTAATATTATTATGTTGTTGAGTATCTAAGTTAATTCTAGAATATTTTGATGTTCTAGACCTCCTGTGCTAAATTTATGATGTACATATATAGAATTAATCTGTTCAATTAAATGTATCAACTAATATTATTAATGCGAAAGTGTGTCTGTCTGTCTGTCCGTCTGTTTGTCTGTCTGTCTGTCTGTTACCTCTTCACGCTTAAACCACTGAACTGATTTTACTGAAATTTGGTATGGATATACCTTGAGTCCCGGGAAAGGACATAGGATAGTTTTTATCCCGGAAAAATGTACGGTTCCGGCGCGATAAACAAATTTTGGCGGAACGGAGTTGCGGGCTTCCTCTAGTGTTTTAATAAAACGCTAAAGTTTATTTGTTTAATTTAATGTGTCATGTCACTCATGTTTAAAAATATTTAAATTAAAATGACTTTATTGTTAAACAGACAAAATTTTTAGAACTTCGAAAGTGATTTTGGCAGGTTATTAAACCAGCTGAAATTACTTTTTAAAATAATTATTTGTGAAATAATTTTATGCCTGGCATAAATAAATACAAAGTAGGCAGGCTAAATTATGGTTTCCATTTAGAATAAGCCGAGGACCGCGGCAAGATTGCTTACCTTTTAAATTTTAATGACCTTAATAAACGTATCATTTAACTCAGCATGAAAATAATGTTAATTTTGAACGAAATAAAAACGGATAATAAATAAGGAAATATTGAAGTAATTTATCTAAAATAGTCACGGTTTGGAACTGCAAATTCGGTGCAAAAAAGTTGTTTCGTAAAGTAGACTTTACTGCATCTGCCTACAGCTCTACCAGCCATAGTCACAAAAACAAAATCTTTTTACGGAAAAATATAGGATATATTTTGTCATTTTGTCCCTAAAATTTCTACTGTGCTCATATTAAGCCTGATGGTGGAGTATCAGGTAATGTTCTACCATAGTACCTCTAGGTAAAAACCACTATTTCGTAATATTTAACATCGTAAAAAAAGTAATATGTTTTACCGCGTTCTAATTTCATCAGGGCAATTAACGTGGGCGTAAAAAGTTGTAAAAGATTTAGAGTCGCGTCCCCTGGAGGCCTGAACTCTAAACTCTAAAGGGCATACGTAATGAGCCCCACTTGACCTCCTTTCCCCTACATCTTATATTAACTCGCGAAAATTCGCAACTCTAATCGTCAAAAGTAAAATTTTCTCGGTAATGTGTTTTCTTACGTTATACCTTCTTTTTAATAGCTATAATTCGATTTACATATTATTATGTTTGTTGCAATCATTCAACATCATTTTGTTGATTTAATATTGAAGTTTTGGAACGAAGTTGCGCCTTGCGGGGACTAGACGGAAAAAGTTGTAACGACACTTTTTATTAGTATCTGCATAGTAGGGGCGGGGCAGAAGGCGTTGATAGTTTAGTTTTTTTTATATTGAATCTTAAATACTGTTAGACAAATAATACACGGCCAGTCTGTCATAATTTGACTTTATTAATCTGAGACTGTCGCAGGAATTATGTCTAAAAAATAATAGTCAATATTTTGACAATAGAATATCAATAGAAAAGCGTTGAAATTTGAAACTTATAATTAATTTTTTTTGAGTGTACACAGGTTTTTTGTACATAAGAAATAATAAACTGGAACTTCGTTTCATCCGAGTGTCCCTTGACACCTCTCAAGTTTTTTATTTGAGACAAACTATTGAGTATGTTCAAATTATACGAAAATACGCGACAAAGAAGGTGATGTGTCGGTTTCGCAAAACATTTTATCGACTACACGTATTTTCCAAAGACAATGAAAACAAAATGTTTAACAAGACGTGCCATTCAGGAAATCGAAGACACGAAAGTGTTGTTCCAAATCGTCGTAATGACAACCTGCTTAGCATGACGTTGTCAAATGTAGCCCACGTATGTTTAACACTCGTCTAGGTTTCGTCGTGTCGTCATTAGCGCGTGAGTCATAATTAACTTATTAACGCCGGACCGGTCATCAACACTAATAGACGTGGAACTAAAAATGTAAAAGGTTGCCTAGCTGATAGCTCTACGTAGCTCTACGTGGCTCTATCTACATGCAGCCATCGTTCTCACTCAAATTGTATTAAAAAGTTTTGTACTTACATAATTTTAAACTTAGGAAAATCGTATATTAAGCAACTTCAAGAGATTATAATATCTAACTCTCTTTACATAATATTGATCACGATGCTAAAATTCTATAAGTAGAATAGATATAAGAACTTCGATAATATTAAGAACTTCGGATTCACTTGATTATATAAAATTCTTCATAGATAGGCAGAATATAAAATTCTTCGAAAACAGCTAGCTAGTCCCAAACGCCTTGATTTTTTGGGCTACCGTTCCGCGCTCATTATGGCTTTTAGCACTTTCGACTGCGTTTCGAGCAATTACCAGAAGAGCTCTAACTTGCGATATTTAAAATTTAAACATGGCGTCCCTTTTTCTCAAAAGTTATGGTCGTTCCTACAAGTTTTTATCTGTTACATTTCCACACTCTAAAATAAACATAAGGAACGTGGGACTGCTGTGAAGTGAAAAAATAAATAATCACAGAACTCGTTCACCAACTAATGAGAGTTGCACAAAAAACTGAACGTGTTTACCGCATACTGAAGCCATCTGTGTGCCCTACAGTAGGACCACAATCACACCACAATATACATATTATGCAGTAATTTACAGCTTACATAGATTTGGCTGTGTTCTTGAAAATATTCGTGCAATCAAAGACAAGCTTTACGCAAAGGCGACGCGGCGACGTCGTAAAATGTTCTTATGCGCTCCAAAGTTCTCTGAAATTATGCTTATGTCTGCGTGTACCTGTAATGAGTATGAAGATAATCTTCTGTTTGTTATTTGTACTATGGTACACAAGGCCACATGTGTAGGACTGGCAGGAAATAGGTGCAATTGTCAAATGAATCATATATCATTGTGCTCGTTAGGTATTCAATATATGCAATAATATACTTGTATCTCACAGTCGCCATTCGAAGAACAAAGTTCTTTTCATCGTCACACGCGTGCACGCCTACGAGTAGATGTGGGAGTGTTGTTTATAGATATTGTTGATGTCGGTGTATTTGATTTTCGCGGTTTACCAACTAAAATCTGTTTTCAAACTAATGGAATACATTGAAAACAAGATTAGGCACCTAATAGGAAATTTAAGTTGAAAAGTTATATCTCTAGTTTGATAAATAAGAAAACAACGAGTGGTACGACAGTTATCACGTTATCTATCTATACTAATATTATAAAGCGGAAGAGTTTGTTAGTTAGTTAGTTTGTTTGTTTGTTTGAACGCGCTAATCTCAGGAACTACTGGTCCGATTTAAAAAATTCTTTCAGTGTTAGATAGTCCATTTATCAAGGAAGGCTATAGGCTATATTTTATCACGCTAAGACTAATATGAGCGAAGAAATAGAGGAAAATGTGGAAAAAACGGGGGAAATTATTTGAAAGGGCTTATTTGAATGCGCTAATCTCAGGAACTACTGGTCTGATTTGAAAAAATTTTTCAGTGTTAGATAGCCCATTTATCGAGGAAGGCTATAGGCTATATTTTATCATGCCAAGACCAATAGGAGCGATGAAATAGAAGAAAATGTGGAAAAAACGGGGGAAATTATTTGAAAGGGCTTATCTCACGAACTACTAGAGCATTTTTTCTGTTATTTGGGTCAGATAAGAAGCGAAGACCACGTGAAGGATCACGGGCTATTTTTTGTAAACTGATTTGTCTGTGAAATATCTAATTTACGCGGGCGAAGCCGCGCGGAAAGTCTAGTTATTAATCTTTTCAAATCATTTTTGTTAGGCGATGATTCAACCTTGTTGTGGTCTAAGTTTATATAAATTTCATACGTGGGAGAGCCATGCTTCGGCACGAATGGGCCGGCTCAACCGGAGAAATACCACGTTCTCACAGAAAACCGGCGTGAAACAGCGCTTGCGCTGTGTTTCGCCGAGTGAGTGAGTTTACCGGAGGCCCAATCCCCTACCCTATTCCCTTCCTTTCCCTCCCCTATTCCCTTCTCTTCCCATTCCTACCCTCCCCTATTACCCTATTCCCTCTTAAAAGGCCGGCAACGCACCTGCAGCTCTTCTGATGCTGCGAGTGTCCATGGGCGACGGAAGTTGCTTTCTATCAGGTGACCCGTTTGCTCGTTTGCCCCCTTATTTCATTAAAAAAAATAATTTTCGGGTTCTTTGTTTATGATTTCCTATTGCCCACACGGGGAAGAAATTGTGGACAAATGACAATTCTTTTAGTCTTTACATTACTTCCTTTTAATTTTATCATACCTTTTACTTCCTTCCTCCTTATAGCCATATTACTATCTACGGTGGTATTTTACCTCTGCTTTGTTTCCTTTGTCCTTTGTGTTTTTGTCCGTCTGTGACACTTCCCGGATGTAAAAGCTTATTGAAGCTTCCATAAGTGACATTCCCGTATAAAATAGCTGAGCGTGTTGCAAATATTCTACTGCACCCTCAATAATATGGTTTCGATACAATAAAACTACGTATATTAGTGTTCGCATCAAGTGTAAAAACCAGGGTCAAAACTGAAACACTAGAATAACTAGTACTATAACTTGAATACTATTTTCCTGTTTGATAGGATTCAGAATGGATCGAATCTGTATGAGTGTTGGATATAATTGCGGAATCGGAAACAGAGAAAATAGAGCTCTGATTTTAAGTACTTAACTGTATATTTTTTTATTTATTTAAATAGCTATAATACTTTAATAAGTTAATTAGCTTACGATTACGATAATTGAATATTGCTAATCCACTTATAGGCCGAATTCGCGAAACAAACCTAATATTATTAACGGTTATTACGTAATAGTCTGCTAAACTCATCCTTGATCCACGATTAGCGCCAACCTTGACTTAGAAATTATTAAAATACAGAAAGCTGATACTGACTAATCGATCAACACAAAGGAAGAACCTGTAGAATTATTATAAACTTAATTACCGAGTATACGTATGAAAATCGTCTTATGATGTTGGCACTTGGCGTCCACTAAAAAAGAATTTTTGAAAATATTACCCCCAAGGTCGTAAACGGGGAGTCAAAACCATATTTTACGCCAATGGGAAAAATATGGTAGTTGACAAAAATATATCTATAAAGGAGGTTCTATGTACATTCCAACATAGAACCTCCTTTATAGAAGTCATTAAAAAAGTTGGCTGTGTAGGATTTCCCTACAGAAAAATCATTTTAAGAATGTCTTAATATGATTTTTGTGTAAGGACATAGGCACATCACGTGGGAAAGTGTGCAAGGAGTCCAGTCACGAGCTGACTTTGAACACTCTATATCGTAATTTCCGCTTACGTGTCCAGAATGACTGTACTTTCTTTTTCTTTAGTCCTTTTTGTACAACAGCTGTGTTTTTCAAAAAGTTTTGGACCCTTTGTATGTTGTTTTAGATATCTTTCGGAATGTGTAGACAAGAAGCTACATAATTAATGCCTTTTCCCAAAAGTTGCACACAAGAATGAGCAACATATACAATATAATGTTTCCTAATTGTTTTGAATTTTGAAACACACACTTAGCTTAAGTACTTTGTGTTTATATTTCACATTAAAATACATATTTGTTAAAATGTAGTCCGCGGTGCTCGCTTGCATTTCGACATGAAGTGAAAGTTTGGCGATTCGCCAACTGTGATTTAGAGTATGGACTTTATGGCTTATGGTATTGACATGCTTGGCGAATTTAACTTGTCTAACTAACACATTTAACGATATGCAGCGTCTATTTCTGCAATAGTTTAAACCTGCAACATTTAGGACGCGAAGTATTTTAATTTTCACAGTAAGTAAATAGTTTTGAGGGTGGGTTATAATAATATAATAATGGCTATCTCTTTTTCAGTTTTAAATATTTAAAATCTTACGTGAACAAAATTATCTGAAGGCCTCGTGGCTTTAACTTCTTATGGTCAAGCCAAACGAGCGTAATTTTGTGAGTTGTGAGTCGCAGAATTTCGGTTGGCAGAAATACTGCTGCATTTTTATAGAAAATTCTTACTTCATTCACACGAGCGTAATTTTGTAAGTCATGATTATAGTATGAAAAATTTATTACGCAACCGAAATACTTACTGCGATTCACGACTCACAAAATTACGCTCATTTGGCTTCACCCCTAAAAAGCTTTTTTTCTATTTCAGGTGTGTAAGCATAAGATTATTCCTGAATAATAATCGAAATTATATCTCAATAATTAACACATCCCATCAGCGACGCCATAGACACTCCTTTACATGGCTATCGTTGCCAATTGATTAATAAACTGAGACTCGCCCACAATCAATTAACAATTTACACACCATTTTCTAAAAAGATTTTGTGTAGGTGTTTTTTTTAATTAGTCCTTTATCCAATGTAAGTTTCCAAATCCAAAAGCAACAGCCAATAAATTAAAAATGGTATCGTAAAATCTTTGTCATACAAATGTTTATTGAACACCAAATGTAACCTAGATAATACTTAATGATACTAATAAAAACAAAAACGATTTGATAAGAGGAATAATGCTATGTTTACAATTCCTTGATACAGTTATTTGAAGAAATGATAACGTATACACTATACAGTCTAATTATGAGCCACAAAGACTCACTTGTGCCTACTAATTCATTCTCGATTAAGAAACTAATTAAAGACAACTTGTTACTTGAAACTGGTACAGTATTATAGACTCTCATATCTTATTTATAGGGTCTATAATTCATTGCTTACTAAGGTACTGCTTTTGACGTATCAAATTTGAAACACGTGTTTCAAAGGAAACGTTGGTCCAGGTACTTCCGTATAGAGGTAATTTAACTCAAAATAACGAATTGGGTCTTAACTTTTAACCTAAAATAAATAAGAACTGTATTCCTTTATTTAAACATTGTGTGGCAAATATTTATATTCTTTTGAAATATTTTAAGTGGGTTTTATTAAATTTCTCTTGAATAGATTTCATGGTGTCTTATTTTGTGTGTAAGAGAAAGTCGCGAGGTCTTAACCAGCGCGTGCCCTAAGTGCACGATCGGTCTTTTAATAGGTTACTACAGAACTAGTTTATGTTGTTAGGTCTGGCCGACTTTAGTGAAAAGGAAAACCAAATTAAACTCCAATTGTTGCTATAATCTCTCTACCTACTTATTTCTATACTATGACAAACTTTTGTTAATACAAAAAATATTCACGAAGAAAAATCACCTAAATAACTCTGTAAAGTGACAGAAATTTCAACAAATTGCTGTCACTTTACAAAGTAGAAGGAAATCATTATAACTTGGTCTGCAGCATATCTGTAGTGATAACCATCAAATCTAATATCTGTCTCTTAGATTGTTCCATAAATTTTCTTTTAAGGCTTTTAAAATGACGGGAAGCGCCTCGCGAGCCATCACGTCATTCTTCATTGTGCTACAGCGAGCTTTCTGAACTGACAGCTTAGAGCTTTAAAGTTAAAGACGTTACAGAGTGTACTTACATACTTCAGTTTCAATCCATTTTCATTTAACTCGCTTCGAGGGATTTTAAAATTTTGATACTGACGCCGTGATAAGTTTGATCGTTGAAAGTAGCGAATTGAAATATCTCTTATTAAAGGCCTACTCTGACCCGAACATCTTTTATGCGTGACCTTTCGCATAAACATCTCCAAAAGTTCTGCGTAACATTTGCGTGGTATTTAGTAGTTCAACCTTTGGATGGGTCCCGAGGGTACCGCTGAAATATCATAAATTAGGTTCTGTCAGATGGACGCTTACCTAGTGAGACTATTTAAGAAGTGATCAATGGTTCTCATTCCCAGGTGTTCTTCCTCACGCAAATATGTTTGGGGCTTACTAATTATGCCTTTAGGTATTCTTATTCTAATATTAATGAATATCTTAATAGGTAATATACATAAAACGAAGATATTTATGTGAATTTCTAAGGTAGAGAGCCAGGATAGAAATAATTGTGAATACTATATCCAGAGAAACCAAGTTTGTGCTATTTCTCGTCGTACTTGTCGAATTAAATATGTATATTCAGAAGTCGCAGCAAAACACGGTCCCGCTCAACTGCTCGCGTTTGATTCTATAAATAAACTAAAAGGATTGGTTCTTGACTGGTGAGCCGTAGATCCAAGCTACTCTCTAGTCTCTATTATTTTTTTAGAAATAGCTTATATTCGTTTAGTAAAGTTTATTACGGCCGCAGTCATAAAATTATTAAATAATTATTTAACTTTAATTTAAAGAAAAGTTTGACGATAAAAGTATCTCGTCGTCGATCACCCTAATTTAATAAAAGAGTGTATGTCGAAATCTCATTAATAAGTTAAATAACAATCATCCCTGAGTATTGGCAGTGCCAGAATAATCTAATACCTTTTAAAGTTATTCCCAATTAATCTATGATATTTTGATTGTTTTGCTGCTGTAGTTGCTTTCCAATTATTACCAGAGGCAGTTATTTGCAGTTAGCAAATGCCAAAGCTTTCAGCATTGGAGGCTCGCTGTAGTAACAAGTAGTGGTTTAAGCAAGAGCACCTATTGTACTGTATTAACATAATATTGTAATTTGTAGTCCTAGAAAGGTGATTATAAGGTAGGTTATAAATTTCGAATAGGTATATGCGCAAAATTTGAAATAGATTTAATAAAAAATATTAAAGATGGAAACGAAGACGTATAAGTAGTCTCAAGAAAAGTCGTTAGTGTTCTTTTGATTCAATTAATTAAAACACTTTTTTTGGTAACATCTTTTAATGTATCATTGGTTTGTTCTGTTTCTGTAATAGCCTAGAATGTAGATTAAAGTTGATTTGGATATAATTGACATGATGATTCGAAGGGTATAAATTCCCTTAAATGGACATTGGTGTTTTGCTTCAAATTTTAAACCCGTAACAACTTCATACTGCATTAAAAGAAAATAATGAACGTCAAGTATATTGTTAATAAATTGGCATGTTAAGGCACATGCGGCTACTAAGTCATAAATTGCGGCAGCCGGCAAGAAACAAAGCAATAATGAGGAATAATCAGAAAAGTTAGATAATTACTTGAGCTTCGGCCAACTTAATTGGTTTATCTTTCCTCGGCTCAACTACGTGAGGAGACTAGATCAGTCTAGTCTCCTCACGTAGTTGAGAAGACTAGATCAGTCAGTCAGAAAGCTGAGCCTTATAATTTATTGTATGTTGCCCGTAATTTTGTTGCACCTAAATAAGTTTATTCTGTCGCAATCAAAACTATAAATAATACTTTTCAAAATATTTTTTACCACTTTTTATCCAAATCGGTTCAGTGATTCCAATTCAAATCGGACAGAGAGGATGACAGATCTAGAGTCTAGACACACTTTCGCATTTTAATGCGAGAAACTCTGTATAATACTAGTAGCTTGAATATATTTCTATGTTCATTGTCAACAGGTTCTTATTGGTTTTAAGGATTTGGTAGTCGATCACCCTAATTTAATTTAGTCCACCCGTACATGGCAGTCCCGAATCATTGACTTGCCCATCTACATAATTAGGATTTACGTATAGTGTCACTTCGGTGTCGATGGCGGCGCATTCCGAGCCGCAAATAGATCGGCCGGTGTCCCTTTGCCTCGTTGAAATAACTCTACATTTTCTTAGGCCCACTTGCGCCAGTTTGGGTTAAAGTTCATCCTAGGTTAAATATTATTTGTGTCGTTCCTTTTCGTTTTCTATTTATGAGACGGATCACGATACTTAACACAGGGTTAACTTGTTAACTCGCTTTGACGCAAGTGGACCCTAGACTTCTAATATTTTATATGTTTCTACTTATAATGTTGTCAAAATTGAACCCGAAAATTGTTATTTATAGCTAAGTTGTTGTCAAAGTACAAGAGTGCATGAATGATAATAACTTGACTGTGATTGATAGAACTTATCTATTCCACTATTGTCAACAACGACGCGTTTGATAATAACTTTTGGTTTGTCTAGTTTAATAGTAATTAATCAATAATAATTAATTAATTATTTAGCTTTATTTTTTTATTCTAATTGCGACTAATATGTGGATAGTACTCCCAAATTACACATACGGACTCTACATTAGGATAAATAGGTACTGGTGGTCAAGCGCAAGAAATTATTACATAGATGCTAAAAGCTCTACAATCGACATGTCTATCTAAGACGTGTAAATAATAATTTACGGCGAACTTAGGTGAACAACAACAGCAATAGTTAGACGACTGACATGACGTTGATAGTGTTTAGTAAAATATACATAAATTTAAGGGTATCAGTGTAAAATATCATTCGATATCCGATATCGGACGGAGGAAATTGATTCGACTGAAATTGAACGCGGTCGAGTTACCGAACGCGGAACGGCACGTCTGCTGTGACGTTATTGGATTCAATTTTTCGATATTCGTCAACGTGCCATATAGCTAATCAAAAACTGGTCAGGTCAGTGATAAATTCAATAACAGCGTTTCAAGCTAAAATTGCATGGGATTTACATAACGCGACGCTAAGGCCCTGTTTCACCACTTCCTGATAAAGTGCCGAATAGGCTATTCACAACTTTTTTGACAGATTTTCCATACTTCATCTATCAAGTTAAGTGGTGGATAGCCTATTCGGCACTTATCAGGAAGTGGTGAAACAGGCCCTTAGTCGTCTAATTAATTACCCAGATATTGAAAATTATATCGTTCAAAATATTCTGAATAACAAAAATCGAGCTTGCATCGCACTTTCTTACTCCGTCCCCAGAGTCTGGACCTAATTTTGCCATGAGATAGAAAAACTTTTTTCATTACGTCAATAAGGCTCTAGGTTACAATACAAGTTCTAAAACTTGGGCCTAATATATTTTGTATAACTTGGATGTCTAAATTATGTAAAAAAGGAGGAATATTGGTCAAAACCAGAGCTTGATTTTGAAAGATGTAACATAAGGCACTTAAAATGACGTCAATATTTGGTGAATACAAAAAAGTTTAAAATGACGTGACCATAACAATGGCTCGCTCAGGTACGCAAGGCCAACGTCCTTGGGCAGACGTTGCGCGGTGGACAGTCGAGATGGTTCACGGTGAAACGCGTTGTCACGCCTCGGTACCCACCCCGCAATCTAATTAAACATTACAACATCGTGCTTAATTATTTCAAAAGTATTTCGACGGAAACACGAGATAGAATTATCGACCGAAAGAATTTTTATCAGATACCAATGGGCAATGCTATTATATTAAACATTGCTTCGCTCGACAAGATGCGGCACAGCTATAAGCAAGAGCTTCGAATATACGGCAACTTTATAGTTTGAAAAGTGACAGCATGACAGATTAATAAACTGTGTTGAAAAATCTAGAGTACGTAAAAACTTCGTAGCTGGTAGGTAGCTACAAAGTTTTTCTCCAATTTTATAGGAAAATTATAGTCTAATATAGGTCTACCAGAATCTGATGGCAATTTTCGACAGCAGATTTTCAAAAAATATCCTTGATCATTGGATAAATTTTTATATTTGCATGTTTAACACACAGAATCAGCCGCTATTAGAAAAAAAAAGGATCAAAATGTCTCATTCCAATTACCCCGGTATTGCTAGAGTCAATTTATTTTCTCACTTTTTGCCATCAGATTCTGGTAGACCTATAGTTACCGTGTGACAGCTAGTGTACGTCTTTCGGACTTCTGGAATAAAGGGGCATAATATGACGTAATCAGTAATCAATTGCTTGGTCAATGAAATATGTAAATAAAATTAATTTACTTAGATGAATTTACTATATCAATTTGGGTAACTTTGAACATTTTTCACAGTTTCTGTGATATTACAAACTGATTTATACTCATAACACTTTCATTTTATCGAATAAATAGTGTTCTTTTGAATTGTATTAATTTTCTAATAACAACAATTCCCGGAAAAAAACAATAGAATTATCCAAAATTTTACCCAAAAGTAAAATTCAAAGTTACCTTAAGTTTTGGGTAACTTTGAATTTATTTTTGTTTGGATGAAAACCCACATAATATTCGAATATTTGAAGGTTGTATTGTTTTCAAAGAATTCCTCAATCATTTCTCGAGTGACTTGAGCCCTCTTTCTGGATATGTTGTGAGCAACTTTTGCTTTAAGTTCTACATGTCTTTCCAGAAAAAGCACACCCTATTCATAGCCGGGCAGTTATTTTTAAATTGAGGCTTTGTTATGTTGTTGGTATCTAAACTATGTCTAACATGCAGATCGATATGCCCAGGTCACTAAGTAGCAGCAAATGGGATTAAAAGCTTGTTTCTTCTTCTTGACTGAAAGTTACGGGCTTGCCCAAGGGTTAACTATGCTTGCTTTTTAATTTATAAAAAAGGGTCACTGCGGGTAATTTTTTTCGACGCAGCAAGTCTTGACATCGCACAAGATTGAATTTTGCTCAGGGCTTCCTCGAGTGTTTCAGGTAGGGATTGCAATCCGGCGTCATTTTCAATCCGGACCGGATTTGATCGGATTCCCATCAATTTTTTTGATTGATGAAACTGAAATAAGAAGCGAAAAACATTCTATTTTTGCTTTTTATTTCAAAAACAATGCCTATGCAACCCTTATAGTTAACTTATATATTACTAGCGAGTAGCGATCCGCCCCATCTTCGCACGGGTATAAAATATAGCCTATGTCACTCACGGAAAAAATGATTAAAATCGATTCAGTAGTTTTGATTTATATTCATTATTACCCGACACCCGTGGCCCGCATTGGCCGGTACCGACGTAAAAGCTACGTCCCGCAATTTTTAAGTCTGTAATATCTTCGAAAATATTCATTTAAATCTTATGCTGTAAAGGGCCATAAAGAATATAGATCTATATTAAATCAACAATGTATTTAAAGTATTTAATTGAGTAAGGAGTAATGACGTATTGGTTAAAATCACTTCGAAAATTAACCATTATTTGTAGTAAAAAGTAAATGACAAAAAAATGTTATTGTGGGATATCCAGAGATAGACATATATCATCGCGAAGTTTTCTGTAGACCTTTTCATTATGTACAATTATACTTAGTACATTATTTTGATAAATCTCGTATGGTTCAAATTGCGTTTGAAAACCTCTTAAATAACAGTATTTCTCTACTATTTAATGAATGTTATTATAGTTTAACGCCTCCGTGGTCCAGTGGTCTAGAGCGTCGCTCTTGACTCGGAGGTCGTGGGTTCGATTCCCGCGTTGGAAACATGTTATTTCCAAGTTTGGTTAGGACAATGAAGGCTGATCACCTGATTGTCTGACAAGTAAGATGATCCATGCGTCGGATGGGCATGTAAAAAGTCGGTCCTGCGCCTGATCTCTCGCTAGTCGTGTCGGTCTTCCGTCCCACTAGGTTATGAGAGTAAAGCAATAGTGAGTTCTTTTTTAGCACACATTTGGGCACTATAAAATTACTCCTGCGTAACTGGCCTGGTTTCAATGAAATCGGCCACTGTCACCGAAACCGGTGTGGGGAGTATTATTATTATTATTAAAGTTTAATAAACCATCCTCTTCAATCACTCTATCTATTAAAGAAAACCGTATCAAATTCCGTTGCGTGTTTTTAAAGATTAAAGGGAACACTGGGACACAGGGACAGTAAAAGCGACTTTGTTTTATACTATGTAGTATGTAGTGATTTTCAAAGCAATATAACCACTTTCTTAATACTTTAGTGCCTGGAATAAGATTTTAAATTTCCGTATAGTTGCTAAAGCACATACCTACGGCATTATCGCTACATATTCGGCCTTCTATACGATGTTTCCTTCACCGTACAAGCGTCCGTATTATGTACTTGAAATCTAAAAATGTCTTATTGGTTCACGGCTTCACCCAGGATCGGACCTACCACCATCGTACTTAGATGTATGCACTAATGGCGAGTTAATATTTAATTATATAAATCAAGTTGTTGCTCATCATTTAAAAGTAACTCATGGGTCACAACCAAAGAGTCACGTAGAAATCGACTTCTAATAGAGCTGCTTATGGCCGAAAGACTATAGTATACTAATCGGCCTTATTGTCAGCATTATAGAATCATAAAAAAAACGAGAAAAAGCTTTTTCACCAGGGGTAACGCATTTAACGTAAGTTATTTAAGCAATAATCATATTAGTTTGCCACAAACTGCTTACACCGGATCCGGTCTCCGGATCATAAAATGATGCCGGATCCGCCGGATTACCGGTTTTCCGGATTGCAATCCCTAGTTTCAGGGGAGTAGTTCCTCTTTAACCCATACCTCCTAACGCCGCCCGGGTTTAACTTTTTGGTTTTTTCTGGGCATATTTGCATTACAACTGTAAAAAGGAATATTTTGATGATAACCGAGCAACATTGTTTTTATAACAAAATAATATTTTTATGATACAGGTAACTTTTTAACGATTCAATGTTACCCAAATTACTTCGATTTTGAATGTCGTCAATACTTTATCAGTTTTACGCAAAATTTAAACATCAAACATGTATAAAGATTTCAAAATAATAATATATTTACTATATTTTAAAGATAAACACAAAAACATGCCTGTTTACAGAAAGTTTTATATATTTAATCATGATTTCAAATTCGTGCAACAAACACATTCAACAACTTCACTACGGAAAGGAGGCTTTTTTCCAAAATTATAATATTAACAGTTTATTTTTTTCTGCTCGTTTGCTACAAACCATTTTGGCGATTCATTTAACATAGTCTCTATAGTGAGACGTTAAAAAGTTTACATGTAAAAAAATAAAAATCTTTTTCACAACTTTGTTTAAAGTTAAACCGCAATTCAAAGTTACCCATTGAGCGTAATGAAATTAATAAGTGGTTTTAACGTTAGCTTTTCTAAGATTATAACTCGTTGAAGTCGTATAATCTATTACTCAACCGGAGTTTCTAGTCTAAAAACTTAACTTAACTTCATTCATTACCTAAATACATATTGTGCTACAGTCGCATTTCGTAGAGTGGTGACATCTTTTCTCGCAACGTTATTACGCAATTCGTAGGTATCCTAATTTGACTGTTACTATTGTCATTTGAATTGATAGTATGTAGTTGTCTAAATTCTCACAATGTAGACGAAAAAATTTAAAATACTCCTAGAAGACTTTTTTGTAAGTTGGCCGCAGCTCTACCCACTTAGTAGTAGTACTGGTAATTTCATTGCCATCTATTATATATATATATATATATATATATATATATATATATATATATATATATATATATATATATATATATATATATATATATATATATATATATATATATATATATATATATATATATATATATATATATATATATATATATATATATATATATATATATATATATATATATATATATATATATATATATATATATATATATATATATATATATATATATATATATAATAGATGGCAATGAAATTACCTAATGAATATGGATTTTAGAATTATACATAGCATATTATATATAGCAGACTTCTAGGAGTGGGGAAGGGTTTTAGTGGGTAGAGCTGCGGCCAACGTACAAAAAAAGTCTTCTAGGAGTATTTTGAATTTTTTCGTCTATATTGTGAGAATTTAGACAACTACATCTACTATCAATTCAAATGACAATAGTAACAGTCAAATTAGGATACCTACGAATTGCGTAATAACGTTGCGAGAAAAGATGTCACCACTCTACGAAATGCGACTGTAGCACAATATGTATTTAGGTAATGAATGAAAACTGCTGAGGTGTTGCAACATCACTAGCAGATCGGGTTTCAACTGAAAAATTATGAAATGCGGATATGTACGTATGTGAAAGTCATATATTAGGTCGACAGTATCGTTTTATAAATGCAAATCATTATGTATTAACATGAAGGTTCAGGGTAGGTCCTATTTAAAGACTATGTGACGCCAAAATTAACCTTATACCAAAAATAATTATTTCGTAAAGGTCGTCGCTAGTTCAATTAAATATTTTTGGACATTTTATGCCCGAAAGGCTTTTTATGTAGTCTAAATAGAGGCGGTAACTCAAATGTTGGTCCCAAAGTGAAAGCTTGGGAGGAAAGTAATTTAAAAAATCAGCCAAGTGCGAGTCGGACTCGCGCACGAAGGGTTCCGTACCAGCAAAGCAAAAATAGGCAAAAATTGGGTTTTTTGTATGGGAGCCCCCCCCATTAACAAATTATTTTATTTAAATTTTATTATTAATTATTAAAGTAAGTATAAAAATAATTGAGTATTTTGTGAACATTTCAGGCGCCTACCTGTTGCCATCATTAATATCGAGCAAGAAATGGCAAAAAAATCACGTTTGTTGTATTGGAGCCCCCCTTAAATATTTCATTTATTTTGTTTTTAGTATTTGTTGTTATAATGGCAACAGAAATACATAAACTGAAAATTTCAACTCTCTAGCTATTACCGTTCCTGAGTTACAGCCTGGAGACAGCGCAACGCTGACGCAACTCGCCGTGTGGACTGGCTCTTATATATCAAAACAAATTATTAGTGACTATATATATTATATAGTAACCAATAATAGGAGGATGATGTACAGTTATGCCTATATATATATTATGTAGTTTAAAAATAGAAGAAAAAAAATTCTGTAAAGGTATGCCATATTAGGTCTCCACATAATTATAGTCATCGTTAAATCCTATGTATGTCAATTTCTCCATACGCTCTAAATACTTGATTGCGGTATCCAAAACCAAATTGGCTATGTAAATTTATCTGGACAATAAATCGCCTTTGTGCACGTCCTCATTCCCATGGCGAAGGTCGCAGTGACCAATATACACAAGTTTTTGTTTCACAAGAGCATTGTTAACGAGGTTCGGGCTTGGCCTTGTTCACGGTAGTCATGTTTTGTTCGGAGATAGCCTAATGTACCCGAATTATGTTTGGTAGAGTCACGAATTATGGTCAACGATGAACTTGTGAGTTATGCTCTTATGTTAAATTTTCTTCCTTCTTCCGTGAAACTTTCTCTGCTTGTCATAATGACCGAACATTATCACTTGAAATGCTCCTAAAGATGCGTTAGGATGATTTAAGGTGATCGCACATTTATCAGCACGCACGCGCCGAATGTGCCGCAGTATAGAATTCTTTGTATGAAACATCATATGAAACAACATTTACATCAGTAAACCTCGCACATTCGTCAGCAACTCAGCACCGTACGCGCCGCATTTCGTGTACTATGCGGTGCGTTCGACGCGTACGGCGCCTACGGTGCTGACAAATGTGCAGCTCATCGTTTTTAAAGAAGGTATATTTCTTGCAAGATCTATATCTTATATATAAGATAAAGGTAGAGAGAAAGTTTTGACGACCTCTGTGGCTCAGTGGATGAGCGCGTTGGTATCTCAAGCCGGGGGTCGCGTGTTCGAATCCCGCCGACGGAACAAAAAGTTTTCAACAAATAGTTCCTGGGTCATGGATGTGTATTAAATAATAAAAATCTTAAATATATGTATAGTATAAAATTATTAAATATGTTTCCGATGTCTGGTACCCGTAACACAAGTCATTCAGGTACTTAGCACGGGGCCAGACTGACGTGGTGTGAAGCGTCCATAGATATTATTATTATTTGTATTTTTAAAAATTCGTTTCTCCCTTGTTGCGGGGTAGCTACTGCAGTTGCGGGCTTGTGGCCAAACAACTGCATGTAATTATTATTATTATTATAAAGTGAATTGTACTCGATACTAAATTTAAGTATCATAACAAAGTCCTAGTACAAGTGTGAGGCTAATAGGTGAATCATGGAGCTTTAATAAGCGGCATTGACTATCAAGTGGTTAAATTAGATCGAAATGGAAACTCGCAGCTGGTCGCAGTCCATCAAACCGAGTACTAGACCACCTACTGGAAGATATTGAGTATGTACTTGAGTATTACTACTATAGTACCTACAAACTATAGTTATTAGTATGTACCTACCATTTTGCAACCGGTTTAAATTAGTCATCCTAATAATTTTAGGAATGTCACGGTTTGTTTTTAATATAAAAGTAAAATAGCTAATATGAACATATTTTATACTTATATTTAATATTGCAAAAGACAAATTGTATAGGTTGGAACTATCTACGCAAAGTTTAAAATGCCTTTATGCACTGTGAAAGAAATAATGACTGTGAAAGAAACAGGAACCTTTTTGCCAAATACTTCGGCACGAATGGGCCGGCTAAACTGGAGAAATACCACGTTCTCACAGAAAACCGGCGTGAAACAGCGCTTGCGCTGTGTTTCGCCGAGTGAGTGAGTTTACCGGAGGTCCAATTCCCTACCCTATTCCCTTCCTTTCCCTCCCCTATTCCCTAGGCCGGCAACGCACCTGCAGCTCTTCTGATGCTGCGAGTGTCCATGGGCGACGGAAGTTGCTTTTCATCAGGTGACCCGTTTGCTCGTTTGCCCCCTTATTTCATAAAAAAAAAAAAAATTGGAAGTTCGGGACGTATTTGAGCTTAAAAATTCCAAATTATTAAATTTCGCATTGATGCTATTGTCAAATGAAGCTGACAAATTATTATGAGTCTCCATACAATCTAATGCAGAAATGTAACTTATAAAAGAACCGGCTTGAAAATGAATTGGGAATCTGGTTCGTCTTCATTTCATTCAAGTGCCTGCACACGAAGTTTTTACAGCGACGTTCAATGTCGCTACTCGCTAGTGGCATGTGAACTTGTAAGGTTTCTTGCGTTTGTAGACGCTATAAAAGTTTTAATTTTGCGTTCATAATATAAATAAATGTATGTGTCCTGGAAAAAAACTTATTCAGAGGTATTATAACTATTTTCTAAAATCTAAGTGTTTGTTATCTCATCTTAATTCACTGTAGCCCAAATTATCTTTCATATTTCACTCAAGATGGATCTGAATATTTAAGATATACGTCCACCTACTACCATTTAGCTATCTTCAATCTTTAATATTATCTTCGTGGAATAAAATTATCGAAACATCGTACCGAATAACAAAGTTTAGACTCTTTCGAGATAGCGCGGTTCTCATTTCCTCGAATTTCGGTTCACGTGGATCGTGTTGATTTGAATTCGATTCCAAAAGATTTAAATATAAAGAACAATATGCTATAAATACTAAAAGAAATGTGCACTCATTGGAACACAATATCGCGATCGTTATAAGCCCAAGGCTTTGTTCTCCTCGGGTTTTTGTTCAACGATTCAACCTGACTGTTACCGGCTTGAGTTTAAATGCAAAATGGCACTTATTTCCGATACGTTAGGGTGATAATAGCTTTCATTGTTTGTCTTTTATCTCTAAGTTCAAGGTTTTCAGTTTCCTAGTTTTTCGTTGGAGTGTAATGCATGCGAATATAACGTCTCTGTGATCGTTGTGATGTTGAAAATTGTGTAATTTGATTTGGTGAGTTGAAAGACCTTCTCACTACTCAGTTATTATTATGACTTGACTGCCAGTAATTGAGTTTAATCTCGTTTGTATATTTGAAGTGGCAATAAAGTGTTATCTGACTGTAGTTTAAGTTTTAACTTGATGTCTTACTCCAGTTACATTGTCTTGTCTCTTCGGACCAAATAAAAATAGACGATGACTCATAGCTTCGTATAGTACTGTAATATATTTTAGATGAGACAGGTACTTTAAAAAATGTTTTTCGTTCCTCGTTGAAATCAGGTAAAGTTAAAGTTTAATAAAAGGTGGATTATTATAACTAAGCAGTAAAAATATTAATTCACCAGTAAAATCTAAGCTAGTAAGAAACTCTTTAAAAAGGTTTACTCAAAAGTAAAAAAGAGGCTTTAAATTCACGTTTGTAGCATACGAAGCCGCGTAAATTAATTCAATTTCAAGAACTCACTCTTGTTCCCATTAAATTTGGCTTAGAATTCCATTTTGAAATCCAATTATTCGGCTCTTAAATTTTAAAATTTAATGAGACCTTCGTACATGAAGGCTTTTATTGTGCCGTATTTTCTCTGTGTATTTCGTTTTGTATCCATAGACCGTATAATTACTGACGTTCTTTTTTTTCAGGGCAAAATCTTGCAAACATGTTCGTTCTTTCGTGTTTTATGCGCTACTAGAATTTTATCGATAGAGGCAAAACTGCACTGCAGTAGTATAATTGCGAAATTTTGCCTTAAGGTGCCGGTTAGCAGCGAGCGACATGAAGCAACCGCAGACGACGTGTCGCAGCGACACTACTGGTTTGTATGTATTTCTATGAAATACCCTCCGCAGCTAGCGACACGAAGCTAGCGACACTTATTCATAGAAATACATAGAAACTAGTAGTGTCGCGACGACACGTCGTCTGCTGCAACTTCATGTAGCCGGCTTCCAACTTGTACCTTTAGTGATAGATTGATTTAAAACTTAGGTGGTTCGCCGACTTTTTATTAAACTTGATTAACGACTTTTAATCAAGTTTTTTTTTCAAAAATTATTTTTAACGTGTCCCAATCACTAGCTGCTTTAAGCATAATGATTTGAAGTAGGTACATATTATATATTGTGGCAGCGTATAAGGAAATTAAGGAAGTACTTTTTGGTTTCAGGTCGTGTCGGGGTCGCCGGTAACCATGGACGCCGGCGTGGAAACAAACCCATAAACTAGCGGGTACGTGTTAACTAGGACTTAAAGGTCTTCGCCCATTCTACTCCAACACTCGCAGGCTAGAAATTATAAGAAAATGTAACGTAGCCCTGTATAGTATCCAAATACAGGGTAAGTCGCTTTAACTGGTATTAGTAATATTGTATGTAACCTTGTTTAGCCTTATACTTCGAACGCGATAATCTTGTAAATGTTACGTATTCTATAATAAATATTTTGAAAATTGTTAACTGTATTTTTATAAAAATGTGTATGTTTTGAGGAAGAAAATTGATCTAGTATTTTTGAGTTTTTTTACATGTTTTCGATCATACTACATAATAAAACTGGAGAACGCTTTTTAAAATGGGCGTAACACCAATTTGCCAATTAACTCTGTAGATTAGAAGCAGAACATAAATCTGTATTTTAATGTTATTGGTTTCGGTATAATGTGAGAACCACTGCAATACTTGTAGCTGCTACTGCTTTATCTACGGGTAATATGGTACTTATGGATACTGCAGTCCTCAGAGATGAACAGAGCACATTAAAAATAATATTAGGCCAATGTAGGAATTGTAATTTGTAAAGATGTAGTTTTTGATAGAGATATGATGCGCCTAGCTCTACAATTTAAATGCTAGGTTGTCCTAAAGTTTTATTATAACCAGGAACACTTTATTTATAAACAATTAATACAATACTATGAATTATTATTGTATATCATAAGGTTGCTTGATAACTTAATATCAATGTTGAACTTAGTAATTATATTATGTCAACAAACGTAGAAAGTCCATAAAGGCATAGAGTCTATGCCTTTATGGACTTTCAACGCTTTTTTGAATGTACCTATATTTTATTACTGAGCTAAGTGTCAAATAAATATTTTTAAAGAATAATAATAATAATAATAATAAAATAATAAAATTTATTTAACTTAAATCGGTTTTACATGAGTTTTACATAATGCGGGAAACACAATGAATCTATACATTACTCAATAAATAGCGTTGGGAGCGGCACTAGTATAAACTGTGACACAGCTCCCAGCGACTTCCACTCTGGAGCTATCGTATACAATGTTCAATTAATAATTCAAGCTATAGTTATTACAATGCTTATATTATATTACAAAGTATTAGATATAGACATAATTTAGGTACTAGAATTTTACAAGTAATTGTGTGACTAAAGAATACTGAAAAATAACAATTAACTATAATCTACTATGTACACTTTACTACCTAATTCCTACCTTATTCTCAAGTGTTTTACAAGGAAGTAAGCTATAAGACCTGCGAGTTTGAATTGCAAGTTTCCATCAACAGTCAGAACCAGCTGCTCGTAAATTGGTAACCGAGTTGGGCGGTCTGACTTCTATCATTCTCATGACTGGAACAGATTTTGAATGAGCGTTACGATTCACCATTTACCATGCAGTGTCTCTGTCTCTGCGAATGAAAATAAATTATGAGCAAGTCACAAACCATTGCACAATCACAAAAATAAAGACTTTGGTTGGACTGTAAAACTGAAATTGTAAAGAATATTAGGGTCGCTAACTCGCTGATAAAATGTTTTATTTGTATTCAACCCTTAGACAACCCACGTTTTACGCAACGTAGACGTTTCATTCAGTTCACAAAGATGATAATATAAATTCTAGGGATTAAACGATAAAATTGTAAGGAAAGGCGAGTTGATGTAGGTATCGAATATACCTCATATTTAAGCATTTATAAAGTAAGGACAGCAAAATCTTTCTCCAATTGCTTATCAATTATCATACAAAAAAGTAATACAAAACACGATCTATTTCGCGAATCCGCTACATCTCGCAGCGTATTTGAATTTATGATCGCATTATGTTTTCTCCCGCAGCTCTAGAAATCTTGATTGTTGAATTAAATTAACGAGAAAAACGATCGTTATAATGAATTATACTCAATGCGTCTATCGGACTAATCGCTTTGAATGTAAAGCCGATAAAGAGGTAAAACTAGGTAGGATATGCAACATTATTATTTTTAAGGGTTATCTAATATTATTAAAGGTTATGCTCAATACTTACCTACAACCTTAAATCTTAAATCTTTTTTTTTTCCACATAAAAACCTCTTAGTTAAGTCTTTACTTGCTCTTAGCCTTCTCTTAAGCTCTTAAGAGTTTGGAAATTAAGTGCAGTTTGCCTCAAAGCTTTGAGTGGTGGAAAACTCGCAGAGATTTATAAAGAGTATTTTAATTAATCGCGTTCTTGCAAATGTAGCTTACCCTAGAAAAAAAGCTGGTTCGAAAAGAAACTCTAGCACTTTTCGATGGAATCACGAAGAGCAAACAGTTCTATCTCCGTGATTACAAACACTTTTACTGCCTTTGCAATTTGTAGAGCGGATTTTTTCTCATTCAGCAGAGTAAGTTACTAGGTCAATCCTACATCTAAAATAGTGTAGTATAGATTCAATAAGTAATATTATCATAGATACCAATTAATTCATCAAGCCCCATACGGTCACCGGTGACCGAGACACAATAGAATATCTATTGTGTCTCGTTTTCCCACGATCGACGGGTTAATGTTATTGGGACATTCAATAAATAATTTTTTGCGGCATAAAAGGCTCTATACTCTCGCAGAAAAACAAATATATCTCTTTTAACAAGACTAATCCATATTGACATGGCCTAATTCATGCTTTAACGATGAATTCGTAAGCGAGGTCGTTGAGAGGCTTCAATACATCTGTACAAATACAGTGTTAAGCGTCTCCCAGACAGACGCGGCCTGCGGTGGCGGTGGCGGTGGCGGTCAGTTCAATGGCTTGGCCGCGTGGCCGCGTGTGTCTGTGTCGTTCCTAGAACTCTCAAGTCATCCAACGGACCGCCACCTACTGATGGGTAATTTTCCGAAAAATTTCAAAGCTCGGAAATTTTTCAATTTATTTTTCTGAAAAATTGAAAAATTGGAAAAATAATGGAAAAATATTTTTTATCGAAATTATTAGTTTAAATGAAATAGTAATACATATTTTAATTTGATATTATCAAATATAGTTCATATTAAGTTGAAATTCAAAGGCTTAAGAATGGCTTTAGGTGTTGTTTAAAAAAAACAAATGTGCGAAGTTAAACTACAGATATATGTATCGAAATTTTAAATAATTTATAATTAATAACGTCACTTTTATGATTATTTTAAATATTAAATCTGAATCTATAAATCATCATAAAAATAATCTTCATCATTATTTTATTTTGTACATAGTCTGCATTTTCAAATACGTTTGAAGATCAAATCTTTTTTTAAGCATATCTCCTTTATTTATTATTTTTTATGAAAATGATAAGGACCAAAGTTGTCGCAAATTTGATTTTCTACAACTTTAGTCCTTATAATTTTCATTGTAAAATCAGTATTTACGGAAATAACTGCAAAAAAAACAAGTCAAAGTATGATTTCGCCTCCATCTCAATAATTATAATCGAATTTAGCGCAAATAATTACTGAAACAAAGTTGGAGATGATAGATTATTAAATTTCCTACAAATTTGATCCTTATGATTTTTTCAGAAATCAATATTTAAGCTCCTACGCCTATGGTAGGTAAATACTAAATATACCGGGACCCAAGCGACTGGATAAAACTGGATATTTCTGAACATGGATTAGACCCTATAATAATAATAAATAATTTTTATTATTAATACAAAAAATTGGGCAAATGCGAGTTGGACTCGCTCACGAAGGGTTCCGTACCATTATAAAGCAAAGATAGGCAAAAACTTATGCTTGTATGGGAGCTAACAAAAGCCCCCTAAATATTTATTTTATTATTAATAATTATTAAAGTACAAAGACAATTAAATATTTTATGCATATTTCAAATGTCTTAGTGCAGCTGTTTTTCATATAGAGCAATAATAATCGGCCAAGTGCGCATGAAGCATCGAATCGCGCAAGGAGGGTTCCGTACCGACATAGAGGAATTGGCCAAAAATTGTGATTTTGTATGGCAGCCCCCATTATATTTTTATTTTATTTAAATATTATTATAAATTATTAAAGTAAACATATAACTAAGGACTTTATAAAAATTTCAAGTGCCTAGCAGTTGCCATTATTGATTACGAGCAAAAAATACCAAAATGCCAAGGCCAAGTGCGAGTCGGACTCATGCACGAAGGGTTCCGTACCACTTTAGAGCAAAAATAAGAAAAAAATAGTGTTTTTGTATCCCATACAAAAACACTATTTTTTTCTTATTTATTATTAATTTTATTTAAATTTTAGTATGAATTATTAAAGTACAAATAAAACTGAGTATTTTATGAACATTTCAGTCATCATTGATAACGAGCAAAAAATATTGAAAAAATCATGTTTCTTGTATGGGAGCCCCCCTTAAATATTAAATTTATTTTATTTTTAGTATTTGTTGTTATAGCAGCAGCAGATATACATAATCTGTGAAAATTTCAACTCTCTAGCTATTACCGTTCTTGAGTTACAGCCTGGAGACAGACGGACAGACGGACAGACATCGAAGTCTCAGTAATAGGGTCCCGTTTTTACCCTTTGGGTACGGAACCCTAAAAATCACGTTTGTTGTACGGGAAATTTTTCCAAACAAATACTATTAACATGCTTTCCGAGCCTCAGCAAGCGTCCACAAGCACGAGCGTGGAAAGAGAGTATCTGGCTAGGCTTGCGTGAGCTTGCGGACGCTTGTATACGATCCGGAGTAGTGTCGGTTTTTGGACACAGATCAAAGGGCGTTTGCGGCAAACGTTTGCGACGCGTTCACACGTTGGCGCGCGCTTGGTAGCCACTGTGAGCTCGCGACGAACGCACGTATAGTTCTGAGTTCTGACTCAATAATCGGCCAAGTGCGAGTCGGACTCGCGCAAGAAGGGTTCCGTACCGTTATAAGAGCAAAATTTGGCAAAAAATTGTGTTTTTTGTATGGAAGCCCCCCTAATTTTTTTATTTTATTTTAATATTATTATTAATTATTATATTACATATATAATTAAGGATTTTGTAAAAATTTCATGTCCCTACCTGTTGCCATTATTGATAGCGAGAAAAAAAGCCAAAAAAAATCACGTTTGTTATATAGGAACCCCCCTTAAATATTAATTTTATTTTGTTTTTAGTATTTGCTGTTGTAGCGACAATAGAAATACACAATCTGTGAAAATTTCAGGTTCTTGAGATACAGCCTGGAGACAGACAGACAGACAGACGGACCGACAGGCGGACAGACGGACAGACATCGAAGTCTCAGTAACAGGGTCCCGTTTTTACCCCTTTGGGTACGGAACCCTAAAAATTTGTAGCTGGTCGAACGAAGAGAGTTTATCGTTTTTGGAATATTACCAAACCGAAAAAATGTATCTGGAATCCCAAAGATTTTAATAGCCGACACAAGTTCGGTGTCCGCCATGCTTGGATGTACGTAATACACTGACCATAAAGTAACTTAAATATAGTAACACTGACGCATTCACAAGCGTGTAAACGACTTCCAAATGCATAGCGAGATTTGTGGACACTTGTGGCTTGTGGACGCTTGCCAAGGCTCGGCAAGCATGGAAACGTAGCATAATATTTGATGGGGCTTCCATTCAACAAACAAGATTTTATTTGCCTTTTTTAGGGTTCCGTGCCCAAAGGGTAAAAACGGGACCCTATTACTAAGACTTCGATGTCTGTCTGTCCGTCTGTCTGTCCGTCTGTCTGTCTCCAGGCTGTAACTCAAGAACGGTAATAGCTAGAGAGTTGAAATTTTCACAGATTGTGTATTTCTCTTGCCGCTATAACAACAAATACTAAAAATAAAATAAAAATTCAAGGGGGGCTCCCATACAAAAAACACAATTTTTGGTCTATTTTTGCTCTATATTGTTACGGAACCCTTCGCTCTTGACCGATTATTATTTGCAATTACTTCCGTTAAAATGTACATAAGAATCAAACTTGTAGAGAATTAATTTTGCAACAATCTTATAATTTTTGTAAAAAAATGAAAAAGAAGATGTGGTCAAAAATAGGCACCTTCAAACCATTATGGCGGCTAAGGCGCCTACCACACGTGCACGCTTGACCACAGTTTTGCTTGCGCATGCCGGTTTGTACACTGAACATTGTGCGTGTAGTTGGTAAAACGGTAGTATGCGCAAGCCCCAAAGTTTGGCTTGATGGTTTTTAAACTTGCTTGAAATTCTGGCATGCAAGCCTTCGTGTACCAACTTGTCTGCGCGTGTGGTTGGACGTTCAGTGTTCAAGCCAAGTTGTTTAATCGCCGACGATCTCGTTAAGAATGTGGCTTGCGCATGCATAACTATTCCGTGTGGTAGATAAGTCAGTCTTCCGTCTTTTCATGCGAGAAGCATGTGCCAGCAAAACTGTGGTCAAGCATGCATGTGTGGTAGGGACCTAACGCACCCGTCGGATTTGGTCGAGCTTTTGAATTTGTGCTATTTATGACCTCTTCTAAACACTAGCGCAAAAAAAAAACTTTCTATAATTATTAATTTCAGAAAAAATCTAACGCGACTGTAGTAATCACAGATCTTATTTATTTATTTACTTTAATAAGGTTCACCAACAGTACATACATTGATACACGTGTAAAATAGCTAAGCAAAATAAAGATCTGATGTATGTACCAATTATGGGCGTACACATCATTACAATTGAGTGACAAATTATTATACTTAATGATATGATATTAAACAAAGATAACAATATGACTAATATTTGAAATTACAAGAGAGAGTGCTAAATGGTTTGAAGGACATTCATCAAAGTGTTTTTAAATTTATTTATGTTAGGGATAAATATGTCTACATCTTTACTGTTAGCTTTTAAGAGCTCGTTATAATGACAAGCCATTCTAGTAATGGGGTTAAAATATGAAATATTGTTTTTATAAACTTATAACAGAAAAAGATTTGTTTTATTCGCTCTGCGTGCACTGTACTTAATATTAAAGTTTAGACAAGAAAGAAGTTCAGGACAATCTATTAGAGAATGTACAATTTTGTAGAGGTAAATGCAATCAAAGTATTTACGACGTGTTTCTAAGGTTTGAATGTTAAAAATACGGAGCCTGTCTGCATATTCTAAGTCTGAGCGTCCGGGTTTATGACGATAGAAGAGAATCTTAAGACACTTTTTTAGAATCCGCTCCACAGAATCCACATGTGTTTTATAGTGAGGTGTCCATATTAGACTACCATATTCCAAGACACTGCGGACCAGTGCAAAGAAAAGGTAAAGGAGACTTTGTGGATTTTTAAATTCTAGGGTAGATCTACAAACAAATCCAAGAAGTCGAAATGCCTTTGAAGTGATATACTCGTAATGGGCTTTAAAAGAAAGCTTGTCATCAAACAGAATACCAAGGTCTTTTACTATAGTAGATCGAGCAAGTTCTTGATTGTTGATATTATAACAATAAGTAATTCTTGTGCGTTTGTTTGAGAAAGAGATGACAGATGTTCTCAACTTTCGCAATGCGAGTATGTAAATTTATTAGACTAGATTGCGATTTAGCTAGTTCATTTTCTAACGATTTAATGCGCAGGTCCTTTTCTTGTATATTATTTTTAATATCATTTTGTTCAGCGCACAAAAAGTCAGTCGTCTCAGTAAAACCAGCTTCGAACTTAGCAAAGGCCTGTTTAACTTCTACTGCCACTAATTGCTCAAGGTCTTTCTTCAAAGCAGAGCGCAAGTCGTTCATGAATGCCGAGTTAGGTGCAAGTTTCATATCAAACAATCTACTAATACTCGCCATAGTGACAGGCTCGTTTGTATTGCTTGCATTAGAAGAAGAGTATACAGGTTCCGATTGATATTCGCTCGATTTATTCGAGAAAGAAACTTCCATAGTATCTTGTGACGAGGGATATTTACATCGGCGAACTGGAGTATTTTCATCACATTTACGCCGGGTTATGTTGAGGCAGGAGGGACAATCGAGAGCCGCTAAATGCTTAGCACTGAGCTGTTTGACCGATTTTGGCGATATATTTAAGCAAACGTAACAACACATCGATGCAGAGCTGTTACATTTCAGATAGTTATTTTTACTGAGCTTAGTTTTGCAGCCCAAACACAATGTAATCGTATTCATTGTTGTGATTTGTAAATAATATATCGATTAATCACGAAGTAGATCGTTTAGCATCACTGCATCCAACGTTATTATGATGCACAATAGTTTTGTAATAGTTCGAAATTATTGAGACAAAGTTCAATTCACTTCGATGCAAAATGTCAACACTCGGCGAGAAGAATGTCATAAGCGCCGTGTTTTATGATGCTCTTACGCGCCAACACAAGCAAGTCCAGGCTGATGCAATATGGCGATTGCAAACGATAACACAAAGATTTTATTTGTATTGTATCTGATTAACGCTGTCTTAATGTGTAGAATTCAATCACTTTTTTATTAAAGTTCACTTTATAAATGTTTTAAACTGTAGATCACGTATCACTGGTCATTAAAACTCGATAATCTAAATTAATTTTATGCAGCAAAACAAAAAGCTGTGTCACTCGGAAGCGCGCAGTGTTATCTAGCAAGGTTCGCGCTCTGCGCTTACGTAGTAGAGCTCGACAAGGCTTTAAATGAACGTGGCGAAAAAAGAAACTAACGCTGCCATCATACAAAAACGCCATATTTGAGATGTTTTTGACAGTTATCCTTTACCAGCAGCGCCCCGTCCACGTTCATTTAAGTATTAGTAGGTAATTGTAAGTGGTGATGAACGCTGTAATCTTAGCGGCCCTTACTAGACGAACAATTTTATTGTGCCATATCACGTATTGCGTAATATTATTGACCGTCTAGGGTTGACATTTAACATCGCGCGCCTTAAATCTAATTGTCAAATAAACTGTTCAAGAAAATTGAAGCGTGATATTCCACAATACAATTGATCGTATAGGGGCCGGTTTATGCAAGAAATCATAGAAATCAAGATAAAGAGTAAATAAAAGCCTTAAAATGTTATGCCGTAGTTATTTTCAAATCTTGGTTGACATTTCAATTAGGAAAAATATTTAAAAAATATTTGAAAAATTGGAAAAATACATTGGAAATTTTTCTTTTTTCTTTTCTTTCATTTCGGAAATTTTTCCATTACCCATCTGTACCGCCACCGCTACCGCCACCGCAGGCCGCGTCTGTCTGGGACACGCTTTACATTCTTTACATGTGATGACAGTGATGACTGATGACGCATTACGATAAGTTGCAAGAATAAGTGCGACCGCACATTGGAGTCACGACTGTAGTTAGTCAGTCTTGTTTCACATAGACAAGTCAGTCTTACGATTAAAGAGAAACTGTTGTGTCTATCACGTGGCGCACACCAAGTCAAAACTGTCTTGACTACGATGACGCAACGCATACAATTGTATATTAAACAGTAGAGAACGCCCGGACAGAGTAGACAGAATTATAGAGTATGCCGACTTAGAAGTTAGAAATTTTTAAATTTGACGTATTATGACGAAAATCGCTAGGGTTGTTAACTTGTCACTACGAACTTAAAACTATGAAAATATATTACAGGCATTAGGGTTTCTTATTTCTGAATTTCTCTGGGATGTTAAACATGTTAAACACGTTAAAAACGGGATGTGAAACACGTCAATTTGAAATAATTTATGTTTACAACTTAGGTATTACAAATAACAAGTTGTATATTAATAAAATTAAAACCGGATTCAATTTACTACTGAACCAATTTTGATGAAACTTAACTAAATTGAACAATACCTATCACAACAAAGTCAACAAAACAAAAAAAGAATCACTTAAATCGGACTTGTAGCTTTTAAAAGTTCCTACATTTGTTCAGATACTCATAATATACGAAAACTAGGCAGTTCTATAAATATTATACATACCTAAGGCTTAAAATTGTAATCTTTTTTTTTAAAGTTGGTTAGAAAGCACAAAAAATACAAATTATAGCCCTTAATTAAAAATATCGGCCAAGTGCGAGTTGTAATCGCGCACGAAGGGTTCCGTACCACTACAGAGCAAAAATAGGCTAAAAATTGAATTTTTTGTATGGGAGCCCCCCTCAATTATTTAATTTATTTAAATTTTATAATTAACTATTAAAGCACAAATACAATTAAGTATTTTGAGAACATTTCAATTGCCTATGTGTTGCCGTTATTGATTAAGAGCAAAAAATAGCAAAAAAAATCACGTTTGTTGTATGGGAGCTCCCCTTAAATATTTAATTTATTTTATTTTTAGTATTTGCTGTTATAGCGGCAACACATATACAAGATCTGTGAAAATTTCAGAAGTCTAGCTATAGCGGTTCTTGAGTTACAGCCTGGTGACAGACAGACGGACAGACGGACAGACATCGAAGTCTTAGTAATAGGGTCCCGTTTTTACTCTTTGGGTACGGAACCCTAATAAATTATATCAGCCAGCGCGAGGCACATTCTATTCATAATCTTAGTGAAACCCGACGAATTTGACATAATATATTGAAACCTGTCCGTCTCTTTGCAGTCAAAGTCCAGAGCTTGGAACCGGTATTTTTTTAACCAGGTTAAAACGCTATATAACCAGGTTTTTGCATAAGTGTTCGTTCGGAGCGAAATAGAGATGCGAGCGGTATTGCTTCTGAAATTAACCTGGTTAATTTCTCGCGGAAAGTAACTCTCGGAACCGGTATTTTTTTAACCAGGTTAAAACACTCTATAACCAGGTTTTTGGATAAGTGTTCGTTTGGAGCGAAATAGAGATGCGAGCGGTATTTCTTCTGAAATTAACCTGGTTAAATTCTCGCGGAAAGTAACTAGTGCAGTGATATCTTCTATCCCTTTCTAGTGCACCATCTAATAGCCAATAGGCCATAACTTGTTTATGTGTGGACAATGGGTGATGGTCGTGGTGCGTGTGAGTGGGCGGGGCGAACATAACCGCGAACGGTTCTAAACAGTATTTTGAGCAGTGAGCAATTTAATTTTGCTCGTAGAACAAAACCAGAAATAATTTCGGTCTGTTCAGAGCGGAATTGAAATGAAAACGCTCTTTTGGAAATGTATGGCATTTCTAACGAACAGGATCGCGAAGATTAACCAGGTTTCCGAGCCCTGAGTCGAACTACTGGTAGTTATGTCTATTGTGGCTAGACAGTTTTGTCGTAGATGTGCGCGCTCGCATACACTTCAAAGGGAAGCCGACAGTCGTTAGTCAGACTTGTCGCGGGGCGCATTAGACAACTTTGTCTATGAGACGTTTTGTCTCAAATGTGCGCATCTAGTACATTTTATTATGCGATAGTCTGTCTTAAGACAGTCGTGTCTCAGGTGTGCGGTAGCCCTTATTCTCTATCAACAAAACTAAAACTCTACTACTACTGAAACGTAAAAGATGTCGTTTTGGCAATTATTTAATGTTCACGAATAACTTTTACGAACAGATTAGACATTGATTGTTAAAATAAAGTTTATAACGTAGATCAAAGGCAAAATTTGCCAGCTAATAAAATTAATAAACTACTTAATTACTCGCTAAAATATTTCAAATTCATAATTTTAGAGCTGTTAATTCAAATTAGTTGGATAATTTATTAAGCAGTAAAAGGTATTTTGATATTTATGATAACGTCTTCTTGTCAGTGGAATCTCTATCAAATTAATGATTAAAGTAATTAAGATTGTCTTACCCTGTAATTAAAGTGGAGAAATCGTTGTAATCCCTTTCTCCTCAACTAGTGAAGGATTTCGTCGGATAAATCACGGAAACTCAATCTACGAGCGACCATCGATACGATCGAGAAATAACTAGGTACCTATTTCTTACCGCAAAGGAGGTGGTTTAAGGTCCGTAACATAGAATTTAAGATGATTCAACGTCGCAATTCGCAATTACATGATAAGCTGCGACACAGCTATAGCTAAAATTATCTTATTCCTTTCCTGTCCTTTCTGTTCATTTAAAGACTTTTAGTTAATTGTTATTTTACGTTTATACCCGCTTTCTGAGATTATTCAACTTAAGTTAATCTGATAACCATTCTTTTTATTGGATTGGATAATATTTTGACGTAAGCCTATAGGCATACGTCAAAATATTATCCAATAAACAACGCCTAAATAGATAAACTCTTGTCAAAAAAACTGCAAAAACTGGGCGTTAAACAAACTAAACTTGCACATGTGACATGATCTATTGTTCATGCAATGTATCTCATTCTCAGTAGACAATAACAGTGGTATCATATCAGCCTTATTCTTGTCGTAAAGTCGCACGACACCGCTATGTTGCCATAATTTGCTACAAAAGAATAACCCGAGTTTATTCACTGTAACAGTAAATTAAGAAATGGATACGTAATAAGATAGCTATTAGTGATTTCATGAGCACTAACTGTACTTTTAATGATACCATTAAACCGACCAGCAAATAATTAATATCGTTAGTTAATGCGTCAAAGCAATAGACTGAACACCTTGGTAAAAGTCGAAATGCAAAACAAAAAAATAAAAATAATAAGTTATAAAAAATAATTAACTTGAATTTAGTTGGATTAAGTAAGAAATATTTTCCAGATTCCAGGGTTATATTATTTCTGTAAATCTAGAAATTGTATTGCTCCTCTGTGAACAGGATAATAACATAAAGCGAAGTACTACGTAAAACATCATTATTTGAATAAATGTAGCTCGGTTTCAATGTCACAGAGAGTAATCCTTGTGATCTACCGTCCTTGTTCTACTCTCTGCGCTCTCGTATCAGCCGTCTCTCTCTAGCCACAGCTCTAGCGCAGCATCCATATCGATCGGATGGATGGCCTTGACCCTGGCCCGTGTGGATAAACAGAGTCCTGACCTTGCCAGGATCGGGATACACCTGACTACATTTTCCCACATCAACTTTATCACGTGAAATAACGTAATTAGTTTTTCGAGGCTGAACTAGAGAGAGTGTTCTTATACATACATCTAATATATAAAATTCTCGTGTCACGGTGTGCGTAATTGAACTCCTCTGAAACGGCTCGGCCCATTTATATGGTAAAACAAAGTTTACCGGAACAGCTAGTTCAATATAATTTCGGAAAAAGCGTACATTTTATCCAAATAAAAGGGATCAATATCTTCCCATCCTCTACTTTATATCTGTGCCTTTCATAAAAATTCATCATTCGATTTTATATTCGATGAAAACCAATGAAGAAACCCTTTCAACTCTACAAATTCTTCTTTAATTATGTTTAGCGAAGCTGAAGCTTCGCTCTGGTTTTGAAGCGCCAGGTGAATCCAGATTATTTTTGAGATTACACCTAACCTTCCGGATTAATGTAATATGCTTATAAAATAATATAATATACCTTAAGTGTGTCACACATTTTGATGGTCAAAGAAGCCTTACGCGCTATCTCTATGTTACTGAAACTACATCTATACTAATATTATAAAGCGGAAGAGTTTGTTTGTTTGAATGCGCTAATCTCAGGAACTACTGGTCCGATTTGAAAAAAAGAAAAGTCAAACCCTGTGTGCCATCAACTTTTCCCAGCAATTTTTTGTAATTACCTTTCCCGAGTGCAATGTTGAGCGGAACTAAAGCTCCATTTGCACAGACCTTGAAATGGAAAATTATACATACAAATCACAAATGGTACAATTTTACGTCCGGAATAAGCGCAAAATTGAGCTTCGTGTTTAAATATATTTCATGTTTCAGAGTATTATTTATGTAACAAAGTTTTTACACATCTGTTGCCTAATTCATTTTATATAGTTTTGAAGGTAAATACTCTTAGATCTGTAACGTTTCGATAGGATTATTGATGGAAACTAACGATGTTAAAAATTTAAGTAGCAACAGCATCACTGCATCAATTAAAACTTAGAAGGTGTTTCAACATTTAAATAGTCAAATAGTGTTAAATACTGTTTTGATGTTACCATACTCTTATACGTGTCTTACCCCCTTACTAATAAACGTTGTATAAGCTTTGAATAGTTATACAGTGTTTTGTTCCTGTCACACAAGTGACATTTTTAATTGGATTGAAGAAGACAAAACACTGTATAACTATTCAAAGCTTATACAGCGTTTATTAGTAAGGGGGTTAATGTTTAGCACCATTTCGACTCCCTGTTTGTTGGTGCTAGGGTCACCTGAATGCATTAGCTATAGTCCACCACGCTACATATTTCCTTATGTACCTAAGTATCATTGAAGTTGATTCATAGGCAGATGGCGGACCCAAAGACCTATGTAATTTGGTAGTGTTGTGTCAAACCGAGTCGACAGATAACAATAATTAACATTGAATTGACACGATCCGACCAAATGACGTTGGTCTGTCAACTGCCTATGAATCAATTTCATCAATGGTACTATGTAATAAGTGTTCTATGTAATTTTGCAGGCAGTGCGGATGTCGGGCGGCGGCGCGGGGCTGATGTCGTGCGTGCGCGAGGGCTCGCTCGAGCCGCCCTACCGACCGCCGCACGCCGACAACAACACTCATGGTAAGTATTCGTAATTAGTCAGATCAAGGTATTATTTTTTATAGTAACCAATAAATAATATATAGATATATAGATATTTCGATTATGATAATACTAGCCTTTACCCGCGTCAGCCGCATGGAAAATTGTTCCGGGCCTACAAATGATTCCCTTTGGAATGTTTTAAAAACTCTTACGTATTGGATGCCTACCATGCCAAGTTTCAAGAATTCTAAAGGTATAGATATTTGTAGTGCACAAGGCACTGATGTATCATAGTCTTTATATTCCGTGGATAATAACCGCGCTGTTCAATAAATAAATCAGTTATATAAGCAAATGCCAGGATTTCGCATACCGTTAGCGGGGATCAGGGAATGTACCCTTCTTTTGAAGTGTGAATTTGAAATACAAACAAACCACACGAACTGCCCGCAGTGAATTACAATCCAATGCACATCAAAGAGTGAAATGTTTCCAATGACCTTTTTAACAGTTACATAAATATTTTAGTGCATACTACCTATAAGTAATCAAAATGATGAGGCACAGAATTTCATACAAATTAATTTTAGATGTCGCCTGTTCTTCATAACCACCCGAATCAGATTAGCTGCTTAAGAGTGAAAAGGTAAACTTGTGACTCTGAGACATACGGCTACGTTTGCCTGGGAAGGCATCGATTGCGCCTAGTGTTAGCTGCGCAATTTGTCAATCATGGCTTATTATCTGCACAATTGTTGTATTATACACTACTAATCCACCTTCGTATATTTTCCAGGCGAGGGGCGCACCGGTCGGTTCCTGCGCGGGCTGCGGCGCATGTTCCGGCGGCGGGGCTCACGCGTCGACAGCGAGCCCGACCCCAAGAGCAGCTCCACCAGCGAGCTGCTCGACACAGACCGACACAACAAGAGAAAGTAAGATATGGCTAGGGTTACGAGTTACGACTATGATAATCATACAAGTGGCTATACCAACTGTTTAAATCGGCAAAGGGCCTGAGAGCCGCACAACATTTTTGATACGGGACTAAAGCCGTTACTCTTCGTCTACTTTTAAAGCAGATATAAAATAGTTATCTCGTTTTAGGAGTAGGATCTATACTACTCCTAAAACTGGATAACTGGACACTTTCTCCAGCTGAAAATAAAGTAACACATCACAACGATCATAAGTCATAACAATAATAGCAATAAAGAGGCCCTATTAATTTGAAAAATAAATTTTCGGTCGAATATACTGCCAACGCCATCTGTATTCATTTATAGAAAACTGTATACGATCACTAGATGGCGCTACATATCATAAACTTTAAAGGTCCGGCTCCACGTTGGGGTCATCTATTCACGATGGATAATCATGTTTGCTACCATGCGAATCAGCCAGCATGCAAAATCGTGGTCAATTATAGGTAAACATAGACGAATATGTCCTCTACGTCCTGTTACATCATGATTCATGAGCCAAGGTATAGGGATCGCTGACCACATTACAAGTATCATGAAATTTAAAGCATTCATTGAATTGGTGTCCTTCCTAACAATCCTAACAGCTTTTTATCTCCTAATGTACGGTTCCTTAAAGAATACTTTTCAAAGTTCTTTCCTCCTTCCTAACAGCTTTTCTCCTAATCTACGGTTCCTTAAAGAACACTCTTCAACGTCTCTTTTCTCCCAGGGAAGGGGCGTATGGCAGCGGTCTCTCCGTGTCGCACGACTCGGTGTTCACCGCGGAGCGCTCGGGCGACGAGTCCAGCGACGAGCGACCGACCCCCCCGCACCCGCTGGCCCATGTCGCCGCCTCGCATCGGGTATGTACCATCGACGAAATCGATTCATACGCAGTTGACGGACGTACGTCATTTGGTCGGATTATGTTAATTCAATGCTGCTATAGCTGTGATTATGTGAATTGTGATCTGTCGGATAGGTTTGATATAACGCGACCAAATTACGCAGGTCCGCCATCGGCCTAGGAATCAACTTCCCTGATAGTACCATCGAAGATATTGATTCGTAGACAGTTGACGGACCTGCGTCGGTTGGTCAGATTATGTCCAACGCACTGTGCTACTTAAAGTATTTTAGCTGTAACGATAAATAAAAACAGGCTGTCGATAATATTTATAAAGTTTGTAATAAATCTAAAATATCTAGGCACCGCAATCCAAATATAATTGGGAAGCTCTGGTATACCGTACAACCCAACAACAATAGATAAATGCTATTGTAACCAAATTGTAACTATATAATATGTATAGAGATAGAATGAATAATCTTCTAATTTTGAAATAAGAATAAGTATTTGTTTTTTCAAACATTTTTTAATATCAATTCTCTACGTTAAATTGCCTTTGTAATATCCTGCGTCAAGAATACTATCTTTACCTGTATTAAAAGTAGCTTACCTTGATCATTATGTCTTGTGTGTAAAACATTCCCTATATAAGTTCGTACTTATAAAACAATTTATATAAGTAAGGCGTAGCAGCAGGTGCTACGAGGAAATTGTTTGACTGAGCTTATAATCGCTTTTCAGTAGAACGATTTTCATTAAACTTTGCCAAATAAATTCGTCAGTGTTAAGCATTTCTGATCTCTCATTCACTTTCGACTTTCGAGTATAAGCGAACATCACCAAAACCTACCTTACCGTCAATAGTCTATATTTCCATACTTTTTCCTCTCTTTGCAGTGCTAGTCATCGTCGAAATTGATTCAGGGAATATTTTATTCATGCTTACAGATAGGAGTCAGTAGGTATCTAATATTGTATTATTTACAGTTTGCTGTTCTCAATGCGAAATTTATATAAACATTTATATGCGAAGCTTTATGACTAGATTTTGCCGTAACTTCGCGCCGAAATTCTATGCCCTTACCATATCAAAAATTATCTTCCATATTTTTCATACAAATCGTTACAGCATGAAGTACCGGACGCACTTTCGCATTTGTAATATTAGTATGGGATTATAAGTTAAACGAAGTTGCAGATAATATCTACTACTGAATGTATCAACAACAACCAAAAGAGGTCAAAAGCAATATCGAAAAAAGAACCTACAAAAAAGAACAAGCTATTGAGTTAAGGTTTGTGCAAGAGCTTCCTTTGATGATTATTATCTTCAAAGCTTTAAGACCTTAATCCATGTTTCAGTTATCAGTGCAAATGCAGGTTGTATAACGTATTATTGTAAGACGTTTATACAAACTTGGCCGTCTGGATAGCTTCAACAATTACTAAACCCATGAGTAGTCTGAGTACGCACAATCGAATCTTGCTTCGGGTTTCATTATGGATCAGATTAAGGTTGTTTTCAGACCTGAATCCTGACTGTAGATATTAATATAAAATAAAGATTCAGAGGATAAAGGAAAAAAGAACTAAATAGTTGTTTTACATTGAAATGTAATAACTATTTGGACAAGAAAATAGTTTTGAGTACCTGGAATGTAGAGATTATAGAGCTAGAAAATTATCTACTCCCTAGTAATCGATTTAAAGATTATAATATTATTATTATTATGATAATGATATACCGCCTTAATATTACTACTGAATCGTTTCTGAAAAAGTAAACATTTGACTATGGCACGTTAATGTTTAAATGGAGCCTTCAATTCCCTGAATCCTCGTGAAATAGAAGAAAATTATTCATGCAATCTACATAATAAAGCTGCCCAGTCACGCGCTTCATAGATTTTGCAGGATAATACTTTTCCGCTTTCAACAGAGACGAGATGATATTGGAAATCAAATATTCTTATCAAATATATTATAAATTATATGGAATAAATCAAAACTCTATTCTTAGATACAAAATATTATGTAGGTAGGTCAAAAAGAATCATCATTTCATCATTTTCAGGAAAGTCGGTTAAAAAGTAAAGTCATACTTAAAGTCAAAATGACTCCAGATGACACCAAAGAGGTACAATTATTGTCTGGAAACTCATCTTGCCTAGATCTGCCATATCATACGGCCGTATCAATAATTTTGAAGACGGATTACAGCCCATAGAAAATTACCCCACGTCCTACAGCAAAGTGATGTACCTAAAAAAATAATAAAATAATAATATAAAAATATGACATACTTCCGAACGCCATCCTTACTGTCTGACATACGAAAAAAATGCTATGAAAATTCTTTCAGGCGCAATATAATATACTTAAATACAATAAATAAAACTAATAAATAATAATAGGAAATAGGAGTATGTGCTCATGTTATGACGATTTTATACTATCTAGGATGGATGAGACACAATCCAGAACCTATGAACCACCCGGCAACTTTTATAAATGATACATTACGTGATGCAGAGAATGATTAAAAGTTATTCAAACAAGGTCATTGTTTTTTCTTTCATACACCTACTCTTCTTATACTTATTAAAGCAAAGTTCAACAATATGTACAATTATGTAATATAGAACCTATTTATCAAAATCACTTTCGATAGTTCAGAAATTCTCAGATGGTGGTAGCTATTACACAATAACAATTCATATTTTATTCGATGATCGAGTACCATTATCCAAGTCGAGTCAATAGCCGGGCGTTTCTGTGGTATATTTTAGTATCATATTCATTATACTGCGCCTGAAAGAATATTTATAGATTTTTTTTCATATTTTATACTGTCCGCCACATTTATTAGTATTTTCGTGTATTTTAGTACAGATATTCTATATCACGAAGTCCGTTTGGCTTTGGTTGTAGTAGTGACGTACGGATAAGGGCTCTTGTGTATGTAATCTGTAAAAGTAAACGTAGGAAGCGTATTTACGCACACTAAAACAATGTGCATGTCCACACCTGACAACATCCATAGTCAAACGGACTTGATGAAATAGAATATCTGTAATGGTGCGCTTATACGGGCAACTAAAATTGCTCAACTCCAGTCAATTCTCGTCAACTTTGACGTCACGACTACATCAAGCAATTTGCGGCAACAAGCAGAAATATTGCACAATACAATATTGAGTTATGTGGCCATCGAATATTTGAGCGACATGAAATAAATCGCTCCATATTGCTCCACTAATTGCTCCAGATCGCTCCATTCGTGTCGCCGAGCAATTATTGCCGCAACTATTGCCCGTGTAAGCGCTTTATTAAGTGTCTATTCACACTATGCCGAATTTCCGCGGTGGAAGTTCGGCATGATTCCGCCTGCAATGTATTTTAAATTACCGATGACACACTATGCCGAAATTCCGTCGCATTATATTGTATGCGTTGGACATTGCTGACGTAATCATGCCGAACTTCCGCCGCGGAAATTCGGCATAGTGTGTTTAGATACTAAATTAATTATATTGCGCCTGAAAGAATATTCATAGCAATTTTTTTTGTATGTGAGACAGTAAGGATGGCGTTCGGAAGTATGCCATATTTTTATATTATTTTTTTGTTATTTTTTGAGGTACATAACTTTTCTGTAGGACGTGGGGCAATTTTAATCCTTCTTTACGTTTATAAATAAGGCCGGATAGTTGGAAGAAATTTCTGGGATATAAACTATTATTAAAAATGATTATACAGTACATTTAATATATTCGCAGTAGGTATAGTTTAAATAAGTTTTTTATATAAGTTACTTTAGTCTTTAAGATGCATTATGTTACAAAAATAATAGTCCAATAAACTTGCCCCACTAGTTATAAAGTTATAACGACCGTGATTCTATGTTAGGTTGGCGTTGATACACATACAATAATATTAAAACATACTATTCGCATTCGAGGAATGAAATAATTCGCGGTGCGATACAACTTTTTGTTTTCCTCTCCGAGATGGGATGAATCACGCAGTCTCTAGTCGCCATCGTCGCGAGGCGGCGGTATCGATGGTTTAAATTTCGAACTTTCGTCGTTTTTTTAGGGTTTTTTAATTTTGTCCCAAAATGGCACAAATGCTATCGTTTGCCAATTTAAACTGAAATTCGAGTTTTGAAAAGAAATCTCGCTAAACATTGCGGATATACTCGTCGGTGATTTGTGTGGTGGAGTGGTGATATATTAAAATTTCTGTTTTTTATGCATTACTAGTGTAATTGAGATTTTGGTGCATGTGAGTCATATTGTGTTGCCAGTATAAATCAATAAAGCTTCGCTGTGTACATTTTGGCATTGAACTGTGCAGATGGAATAAATGTTAGGGATCCGCAATCAAATTAGTATTTAATATTTAAATTGTTCTGACCGTTTGGCCATGCAGTTCGCTTTCCCCTCCTAATTGTGATTATTGGATTTAGGTAACGTAGACTGAATCGTCTTCAATTGACTCGTAGGTCAAGTGTAGGGTATAAATCTTTAATCTGGTTTATGATTAACCACGAACTGCTCATGAAATGCGCATCTTTATAAATCAAGCAGTTTCAAACACACTGCAATTTCAATAGGTATTGCTAGCAGTTCTGTTTAGTAAAAATCGTAATGTATCTCACATCACGCAATAATGTGGTATTTCGAATTTTTTGCAAAATTACTAACCAATAAAAACCTTCTTAAAATCTTTAGAAAATTTAACATTCTATTAGGCTTTTTGAAGGATGCCATATGAACATCAATACTTTCCCATGAACTTCTAATTAGGTAGTATTGTGATCATAACATTAAATGCATGACGATTTCGAGGATCTCTATGTAAATATTTTCTAGATATTTTTCAATTTAAAACACTTAAAGTATGTGATCTTTCTTAATACATACGTGATTTATGCGTCGGTGATTCAAACCCGGCCAGACCGCATTTCGTATACTGATAAAGAATATTCAAGCAATGAGGTCCAAGGTGAATCATAATCAAAAGTATTACATATAATATTTTAAACCATATGATGCCTGCAACTCCGTTGCGCCAAAATTCGTTTATCGCCCGGGAACTGTACATTTTTCCGGGCTAAATATATCTCCATACCAAATTTCAGCACAATCGGTTTGGGCGTGAAGAAGTAACAGACAGACAGACACACTTTCGCATTTATAATATAATTTATAGTATATTAGAATATATTATATAATATTATAGTTTGTCTTGACAAAACAAGGTCCAGTGCTTACCGCGACCACTGTTAACGCTTAACATAATATTAATTTGTGTCAATAGGTTGCAAACGTAATATTCGACAGCTATAAAAATGAAAACGACTGGGATCATCGCGGCGAATTTATCGTTAGATTAAACTTGGACATAATTTTTATACGGTGACATAAGCACATCGTTATATAAATGGCAGAATATTAGATGCTGTTGATATTATGCTAAAATGAATTAAAACAGAAATCACTTTATTGCTCTATTAACTATGTAGAGCGTATTAGCACCTTGTATTTATATTAATCTGGAAAGTATCAACTGTCAACCCTAGCCAGAGTGTGAAAATGCCACTCAGGTCACCGACAGGCCAAAGCAGTCCTTTGGTAAGCAATGCACGTTTCAATTGAAACAAATCTGTCGGACTTAAGAAACTAATGCTTGTTACAGTAACTGTAATAAAGTATGATTTTAAAGGTTAAGAAAGCTCTTCGTTTGAAGATTCCTGAAAAGTTTCAGAAGTTTTACTTATTATAATTACTATGGTGATTGTATAATTTACATATTTTTAAGCATTACAATGTAATGGGTTACATAATAAATTATAGTAGTTAAATATCCAGAACTCAATAGAGGCAACCCTGGATATTTTGGCTCAATTAAAATCGGTGTCGAACGATTGGCATAAGTCAAACAAAAGACACGTGCTTAAGTTTTTTTTTAATTATCATACATGAGATGGCAATCAGCGAGGGCTGCCTGAGGGTACACAGTTAAAGGGGTATTGCCTAAATTGTTATTCGAACATAATATTAATTCTTAAATAGTATTAACATCGTAACTTCGAAAAAAACTTTTCGAAGGAAGATCCTGAAACGTGATAATTTACCTAACCTTGCTTATTGTTTTTGCTCTATTGCTCTATGGTAGACCTTATTTGCTCTATCCTTTTTGATGAAATTACCAAGAAAAGAGGACGATAGTCAGTCGCCCTTAGACCCTCGTATACATATTATACGGTTACCTAGGTTTCACGTCTAACTGCTTTATTGCGAGCTACTGTCTGGTCTTTAAAATCACCATCCCTTTTAAGTTAGGTCTCCCGAATCCCGATACCTCACTTGCTCGGCGAAATACAATATTACCTAAGCGATGTTTTGTAAGGTCGGCTGACTGGAAGATCCATGCTTCGGCAAAAATGGGCCGGGAAAATAGTGCCGAAGCAGGTCTCTTATCTCCCATATTCGTTTAATGATAATATCAATCTTATTAAACTAAAGCTTAATAAACTACTTAAACGTGCTATATTCGCCAAGTTGTAATTCACAACTTTTATTTTTAGAATTAATTAAAGTCTACGAATATGGTCAGGATTGTGGTCGAGTTATTCAAAGTTTTTTTACCTGGCATTTTATAAAGTGATCTTTATGTCGTATGAATAAAGGCCCCGTGAGAGCAAAATATATCTTAACGGATTGTAGACTGTAGTTCTGTGAATCCGAAATGAGTATCGGCAGTCAATCACACGGGACCGGTTGGACCAGTCTTCACCGTAAAGTGGTCGTGTTATATCATTATACACTATAATAGGGGCAGAAATATGGTTGGGTCAAAATTAGGCTATATTTTGTTATGTAGTCTCACCATTTTGTCTAGACAGCTGTTGGTTGTAGTTTCGTTTATGGCCGGTTTACATTATTCCAATCTAGTGATCCAATCCAGCGCTTTTTTTGCAAAATTGCATTCCAGTGCATTGCAGTGCCCGTTTACATTATTCCAATAGTAATCCAGCACTGGATTGGAAAAATGTAATCCAGCCATTACGCAAAATCCTACAATATAATGTTTTAGCGCATGGTCATCCAAGCTATAATGTCAACAACTTCACGGCCGGCGGCCGTAGAATGGGACACATCTGTTACTCAAAGTTACACCAGAGATAATTCTAAATCTGAAAAATAATTGGCTACATGAAAAATGTTGAATATGGATGACTTAGACAGAAGGCCAGGAGTGTGTAACAAGACTGTAACACTTTAGAAGATGGCGTTTCGGCCGAATTATCTCTGAAAGTTTATAAAACGAAGATCCTTGTCCTTTGGCTTTTACACTTATTACATTATATTCGACTACTTAGTTACCTTGAGTACTGATTATAATATGAATCGAGGATGTTCAAAATTGTTACCAATTCTAGCATCCTTAAATATTATAATTATCCTTGCAATCTGAATATAATTTTTTGTTATTAGCAATATTACTTTATTAGATATTTATTGTTTCTATTCACTATTCCATCTTTTTAACCGACTTCTAAAAAGGATAAGGTTCTCTATGTTTGGCTGTAGATATTTTTTTAATATCACACAATATCTTGTTTTTATTTATGAAACTTTGTTACTTACAATTTTTTCAGAGATAGGATATTGTAAGCTTTTCTTATTATCAATATCAAAGTCGCATCGCAATCGCAAGTCGCATGTGGTAATCCTTGCCAAATTTTATTTCGATTAAACACATTGCCACAATGTATCTGTCGTACTTTTTAATTTTTTGTAAGATTCTTTTCAAATTGTCTAAATGGTTTTGCTTATTAATATAAATTTATTATCTGTCATACCGTAAAGCAAGAAATAAAAGGCTTTTTTAATTTTTTTTATCAGTCGTACACTAATTCGTTATGAACGTGAATGATAATCATGGCCTTACGTGTCAGCTGTACTTGTACAACAATATACCGTGTAGAAAGTAAAGATGATTCTTCAGATAGCGATGTTTTTAAAACTGACGGTAAAGGTGGCGACAAACACACTGGCGACTTTTTAATAATAGTAAATAACAATTCACTATTATTTGCCCGTTCAATAAAAAATGGCGACGTGTTTGTTTTTGTTCTTTTGTAGGTGTTAAGATTTTTAGTATATTTTAAATGCAGTTGAAAACTGTTAGATAATTTTAATATACTTTGAACTATAATTAATATAATTAATAACAGTCATAATAGGAGAACCATTTGAAACTTGAGAGTAATCGTATATCGGTTCAAACTTTTAGGTACGAAGATGCGGATTTTGAAAGCACTTAAAAGCTTTTCAGATTTCATTCTACTTTCATATTTTTTCGCTATCATTGTTTATCTACATTTCCCAAATGCTCGTAATATATTGAAATATATGTAGAAATTATTGTAGAAATAACATGTTTAATTTATAAATTGGAATATTTTTAAAATTGGAATATTTTTAAAATTTCTATGAATGTTGATCTGTGAATAATTTGCAAGTCGTCCAGTGTGTTGATCGCGCGTTTGGCTCGTTGATCGTACTTTCCAAAAACCTCTCAGTGCAAAATACGCTTTAACAAATTTTAGTGTGTCTTCCACCTTTACGGGCTACTGTGTGCGATTCAGTTTCATAGTAAATTATATTTGAACGTCATGTTTTAAGTGATTTTTAATTTATCGTTGAATTTATTGAGTGTTGTGAAACAGGTTGTGGAGATAAATTGTGATGATTTTTTATTGATATTCGTCGATTAACAGCAGAATTAGACATGGCTCGATCGTTAAAAAAATCCTGGCAGACTTTTTGGAATTTCGCGTGTTTTTTTTCTGCGAAATTATTTTGGGTAATTATAATTTTTATACTTTAGCGGGTAGTGCGACTATACTGACTTAAACTTAAGTATTGTTTGTTTGTTTCACCTGTTTCTTTTCGATCCCATTTTTTCATTATATTTTATTTACCAATTTGTTATTAATTGTTCAATTAGTATACAATATTTTTTTAATTTGTTTAATCTGTTTTCAATTTATTCGTATTAATAAGACCATCATGATAATTCAAAATTTCTTAACAACAATTTTATTTTCTGTAGTAAATATATAATTTAAATAATCAAATCACCTATATATAATTCTTGATCTTTTCATATTTCTCCAGCATAAGGTCGCACTCAGAGATATTTAATTATAACTTATTGAATTGAAGATTATGATGTCAAAATCTTAGTTAAGTTATCGCAAATATAAAATAAAAAATAAAAAAAATTATAAAAAAAAATCTCTCTGAGTGCGGCTGTTAGCTACACAGCTAACAGCCGCACTCAGTCATACTGCCGCTGTTTCAGTTCATATTTCCTACTGTGAACACACATTTATGGAATTAAAGTATGCATGTCGGAAGCTTGTTAACAGTTAACATTGAGTAAACACTCACAGTAAACTCTCAAATAGAAAGTTAATACAGATGCGAAGATCTCCGGCGTCCAGCGTCACGGTCGCGCGCCGTCAGCACTCAAGTTCCTGGCATAACTTTCGATAGTCTTACCGACTTATTTAGATTGTTATGTGGCATATACCTACTACATACCATCTTCATCATTTACAATATATTGTTTTGAAACGTACCTATTTTATAAAGTCTCTCTAAGTCCAGTGTACTTATAGCTTTGGAGTTACCTTCTCTACATAATATTTAAGAGCATATTTTTATGATTGTTTATTTCGTCTATACTGAGAAAATAGTAACAGTCAATCTGTGATACCTTATATTCTAGGATTTAATTAGACTAAGATAACGACGATAAGCTATTACTCTTTAGATTTTGAATTTTCGATTTATATGTTCAAAAGATAAGAAGAAGACTTTCTGAAAATATTAACAAATTTCAAAAATAAGTTAAATTTATTCAAATATGTACTCTTTTCTTCATTAAGTAGTTAATTTTATTAGTGTTCTTTACCAATAAAACCATTGTTATTCCCATATTCGTCTTAGTCATATTATAGTTACCAGTTAGAGCTGATAACACAGAGGAAAACTATACGAGGCATTGCCTTGTTTACGTTATGACGCTCGAATAACCGCAAGTCACATATTATTTTATGGTCTTCTGTCCCATGATAATGGCCAATTTGTTGAGCAAAATTCCTTATATAAATTAATTAATTTATTAAATCAATTTAATCTTTAATTCTTCTGTATTAATATTATCAATTGCAAAAGCCCCGAATTGTTTCATTTTCTAAAATTTAATATAGTACTACATTATATTTCCAAGAATTCTATCTGAACAAAAACACGATATCTTAAAATTTTCTCAATAGAAAAAAAATCACAAAGATATTGCATCTAATTTTCACGAATTTTTCATATATTTCCATAACCGTGCATTACACTAAGTTCATATTTTAACACATTGTATAAAATTCTATAATTGAGAATATGACCTAGCTGATTTTTAAAATATTGTATATAAATCGAGTTATTAAGAAAAAACTAACTTGGCGATCGTCCTTTTTCACCTGGCATATGATAGACGGGCGTGAGTGTGAAGAGAGAAGGACGATGTTTGATTTTTTGGGTTAGTCGCCCTCTTAAATAAATAGATGCTTACGGTTGTGTTATGTTTTTGTATTATTTCCATGTTTGATCCTTTCGCCCGTCGCATCTATACAGAGCTCTACAATAGCGCTATAAGTTATAACCCGTTCCCCGAGCACGGCCATACTCCACACCTACGGCTAACCTGAAATGTTTGTTTACGTATCTGTTACCTAAACTTATATCATCATCATCGATTCATCACAATCGACATTTGCGAATAATAATGATGATAAATTTATGATAAGCCCAATCTTCTAGCCATCAATATAGAGTACATATTAGTACTTGTACCTATATGTTTTCTGTGGTATTAGTGACGAAACCAGAATTTGTAAAATACTCTGTAATAATTCGTGTTGATCTAAATAAATAGAAAAATAATATGCTTTATTGCGGGGTTAATGCGTGACATTTAAATTGGTAGCGCTATAGCACCCGTCTTTGTTTACAATTAGATCAAGATGAACTGAAATTTAGTAGCAATGGAACCATTTATCTAAACACATTATAAAAAAAGTTATCAATGAGTAATTAATTATAATTATAACTTGTATTAAGTAATTATTATTAATAGCAGTGAGTTGTTGATTATTCAGAACATTAGTGCTCATTATCCTGTATGTTTGTAATATTTCGAGTTCGGGGAATTGATAGTTGTGACTCAGATTCAATGTTTAGTATTAATTTAGTAATTCGCTGTACACGGTGTGTAGTGGACCTCTATATTTAAAATAAAAAAAAGTATAAAAAAAACAATAAAATTTACAATACTATGTTTGGAAGTGGCTGCAAAGTATTTTCATAATTTGACACCTAAGAATCATATAAAGATTCCATCTGCACTTTTCAGTTATATTTAAACTGTATACAAGAATAAAAATAATCGGCCAAGTGCGAGTCGGACTCGCGCACGAAGGGTTCCGTACCGTTATAGAATAATAAAAAAAATATTGTTTTTGTATGGGAGCCCAGGGGGGCAGGGGGTACGAAATTAAAATAAAATAAATAATTAGGGAATTATTTATTTTATTTTAATTTTATTATTAAATATTAAATTACGAATATAATTGAGGATTTCGTGAATATTTCAAGTGCCTACCTGTTGCCATTATGGAACACGAGCAAAAAAGCCAAAAAAATCACGTTTGTTGTATGGGAGCCCCCCATTAATATTAACTTTTTTTTTGTTTTTAGTATTTGTTGTTATAGCGGCAACAGATATACACAATCTGTGAAAATTTCAGAAGTCTATCTATAGCGGTTCTTGAGATACAGCCTGGAGGCAGACAGACAAACAGACGGACAGACATCGAAGTCTCAGTAATAGGGTCCCGTTTTTACCCTTTGGGTACGGAACCCTAAAAAAGAAATATTAAGCTGAAGCGAGAACTTGATGACACCAAAATCTCATACTTATTCCTTGCAGTTAGTGATATAAATGTGATAAGTGATACCAAAGTGCTCAATAGTCGTAAGTGTAAGTGCCAAGTGAAAAATGTCGACACCATGGAACAGGAGGTTCAAGTTCCTGAAAAGTGGAAAATTCTCTGCTTTATTTGTAGGTACACTTTATGTAGAAATCGAAACATGTTCCAATTTTACTGAATCTAGATATAAATACTTACCTAGAGTCAGTAAAATTTGTGATATTTATGTATTAAAATGTTTCATCTGTTTTTAACTTTTTAAGTTCGTCAGTTTATGTCTGTGTTTTAAAAAATAATATACACGACAACATTTTATTGAACTGTTAAAGTAGGTATCTTAGATATACTTTTAACTTTCTGAGCCTTTTTAATTAATTATGATTACAAAAATAAATTTATTTTAAAAGATCTCCAAAAAGTTATACATTGCTCTACTTTTAAAAATATAGTTCGGGATTTCTCGGTACTCAGTACATTTTTCAAAATTATGCGTTTAAATATAGTCCAGGTAATCGGTAAATTTTCAATTTTGGTCAGCTGGGACCTGAGGCTGGGCCCAAAGCAAACATAAATTTACAATATTCCAACGAAATACGTGCTCGAATGTAGGTTACGACAGCTTCAAAATTCTTTACCATGCTTAGAAGCGTAACTTGGTTAATAAACTTAAGATTTATATCGATTATAAGGTTTAATAAAATGTAAAATTTGAGGTCGATTTAGTTTAATTACAAACTAGAATCATATGAGGTCAAACACCAGTTGTAAGTTTGTATAGTCAGACTTGGTGCCAGCTAACTGGTGGAAGCGATAACATTATCACTTCCTTTTGACTTTGCTCCCCATTGTTCCTGCGTTGCCAATCTGTTGCTGTTTGCGAAATATTTGCTAAACGTAGTTCTGTCGGTAAATATTTGGTACATTGTAGTGCCTAAGCTACGGAATTAATTTGTGTGATGTCAATAGATAACTTTCCAGTTTCCGTCATCTGCCTATGAAACAATTTCTTTGGTGTAAGTATACAGGGTGTAAAACAACTATGAACTAAGTGATTATACTTTAGTTTAGGGTTTGTATGTGTCCAGCGCACTGTGAAAGTAGCAGCGCTGAACGAGCAAATTATTTTTCGCGATTTGTATGGGCATTGGGCAAGCGCCCCAACGTCATAATTTTTCCCATACAAAAGTTAAAAAAGCTACTCTTTCAGCGCTGCTACTTTCACATACCCACCTTCCACACACACCCTAAAGTATAATTATCACTTTGTTCTGTTACACCCTGTATAATAATATATGCTCGTATGAATCAATTTCTTCGAGTCTACCTTCGAGTATATTAATCACATAATAATTATTTTTTAATATTAATTATAATGTTTGTCACCAGGCGGAGCTGGTGGCGGCTGTGAGGAGACGCGGGCGCGGCGACAGCGACGAGGAGGAGGACCTGGGCCTGCCGCAGAGCCCCCCTGCCTCCCCGCCCACCGACAAGGCTGATAAGGTGAGGATGTGAGGATATTGCTCAGGCATAAGTGATATAGTACGGGAGCCCTAGAACATTTATTTTTTTATTACTATCAAGCTAATTTTTTGTGAGTAGCTTCATTTTGATAGTGGTTGAAAGTGGTAGTTAACAGAGATAGAAAAGATTTTATACTTTGAATTGATGGTCCTAAAATATGGACTGTTTTATTTATAGGACAATGTTACTCTTAAATTATATAACTAATAACCTATCAATATACAAAAAATTAGCTCGTTAGGGTTCCGTTATAGGGGGTTCTGTAATCAACAAAACTTGGTTGACTATTGAACCCTAAAACGGAACCCTAACAAGCTGATTTTTCGTATATCGATAGGTTAATAGTTTTATAATTTAAGAGTAACATAGTTCTACAAATAGAACAATCCATATTTTAGGACCATCAAATCAAAGTATGAAATCCTTTCTATCTCTGTTAGCTACCACTTTCGAGATTTTTCGCAAATTAAAATGTTGTTCGACTTATCAAAATGAAGCTACTCACAAAAAATTAGCTTGATAGTAATCAAAAAAAAAAAAATTGTTCTAGGGCTCCCGTAGTAATAAGTGATACCCCTGGAAGGTTTTATGCTCTAAAAAGAACACTATACAAGGTGTAACAAAACTAAGTGATGATACTTTAGGTGTGTATGGGTTCCCTATACAGAGTTTGCTGTAAAAGTAGCAGAAAGAGTAACTTTTTTTTCACCTTTGCATGGAAAAATTCATGACGTGCGGGACAAATGACAATAATTTGCTCTTTCAGCGATACTCCTTTCACACTTAACCCTCTATATAAGGGGCACATACACACCCTAATGTAGTGACTATTATCACTTAGTTTTGTCAGACATTGTATAACAAATAATCAAACGAATGTGCTTAATATATAATAATAATATATAATGTTGTGCGTCTTCGCTGTAACGAGCTACGTAATACTGACTAGGCGGCACAATAATAATTTTGGTTGTATAAAAATAAATATTATTGATTTGTGTTACATTAAATTGGCTTAATTTTCCTTGCCGGTCAGACTCTACATTTTATAGACTCTACATTCGCTCGCGCTTTACCGTGCAAGCGCCATCTATTTAAGGATCAGCGAAACTTCAAGCCATTAGTTTCATGTTATAAATATAGATGTCGCCGTGCTACGTGAAATTAAAAAAAATGTCTCTAGACATAGGTAATAGGAATTAGATAATATTATTATTTTACATTTTTATCTAATCAATAATATCTATTAGTGCTTGATTCATGTATAAGTAATACACTTTTACAAGGTTAATCTAATTAGATTTAAGAAGGTCAAAGTCAGATTAACAACAATCGTACTAATTCGTTTATATTGTAGAGTTCTTAGTTTTCTCATTGAAATAATACTTATTATTTTTAGTAGTTTACTCGTATAAATCGTATTTACCCTACATACTTTTGTTACTAAATCGTTTGATTTATTGAACATACAAGTTACAACAAAATTGTCTGTCGCTAAAGTTCTAGGCAGTTATAATAGTAGTAATATGCACTTAAAGTCTCAATTAGGAGAATTATAAATAGACTTCCTTTTTGTTGCGTTGTTTGTATCTCTTTAGGTGTCTTTATGTGTTGTTAAATGTAAAAGCTCTTGAACTTAAAGTGAACAAAGTGCAATTAAAAGTGTAGTGTTGCACACAAGCGCGTTACAGTAATTGCGAGAAAGTCTGGCGAGGTCATCACTATCGTAACACTACGGTTTATAATACAATTGTATATTCTTACATATAAATGCATTTTCGCAATATTTCCTTATTCACTAATCCGGTAGTATGCTGATTTTGGTGGGCGATGTGTATTGTTGTATGTTGGAATAGATCTCTCAAATGTCACCTTTAAATAAGGGAACATCTATGACTCAGAAAGATGTGAAGAAACCGCGCACCAAGCTCTAAGCAGGCTACATTTTTTTTTCTTTGAAGTTCGACGTCAACTTATTTGGTGCGTTGGGTGTTTTTGAGGTGGGGTTGTAAATAATTAATTTAATTGAATAACAAATACAAATAGTCGGCCAAGTGTGAGTCGGACTCGCGCACGAAGGGTTCCGTACCGTTATAGAGCAAAAAAATAGTGTTTTTTGTATGGGAACCCCACTGAATTAATTATTTTATTTTAATTTTATTATGAAATATTAAAGTACTCGGAATCTAATTCAAGATTTCGTGAACATTTCGAGTTGCCATTATGGTTTACGAGCAAAAAAAGCCAAAAAATCACGTCTGTTGTATGGGAGCCCCCCCTTAAATATTAATTTTATTTTGTTTTTAGTATTTGTTGTTATAGCGGCAACAGATATACACAATCTGTGAAAATTTCAGAAGTCTACCTATAGCGGTTCTTGAGATACAGCCTGGAGACAGACAGACAGACGGACATACATCGAAGTCTCAGTAATAGGGTCCCGTTTTTACCCTCTGAGTACGGAACCCTAAAAAGCAAGAAAAAAATGCCTAGTCGTAGAATTTTTATAATAATAATTATACGTATTTGCACTACTTGCTAAGTGACAATCTATATCTATACATATAATAAAACTGTACAAATGAAAATTATGTACATTAAAGATATTCAAAAAATAATAAGCGGGGGTGTTACTACATCGCTATAGAAGCCAAAAATGTGGTTAGTTTTTTGTCTGTCTGTCTGTCTGTCTGTCTGTCTGTATGTTTGTTCCACTATCACACGAAAACTACTGATCCGATTTGAATGCGATTTTCGCAGATATATTTGACTTCTTCCAACTTAACATCTGGTGTATAAAAAAAAAATCCCCCCACCCCACCAAGGGGGCAAAAGAGGGGGTCAGATTTTGTATCAAACTTTTTTCTTGAACACGAAAACTACTGATCCGATTTGCATACGGTTTTCACAGATATATTTGTCTTCATCCAACTCAATATAGTGTATAAACCCCCCCCCCCTCCCCCTCCCTCTAAGGGAACCAAAGAGGGGGTCAGATTTTGTATAAAACTTTTTTCTTTAATGGACTTCATATTATTAACTGTGTTTTCCAACTTAACATCTGGTGTATAAAATTTTCCCCCCCCACCCCTCTTAGGGGACAAAAGAGGGGGTAAGATTTTGTATCAACTGATGAAGTAGAAATACTTTAAATGGCAAAACAACGTCTGCCGGCACAGCTAGTAATGATTAAAATTAGATAGAGTACACAAAATAAGAATAATATGCCTAAAAGTTACAAAATAGAAAATTGTCGAGGTCGTATAATAATTGTTAATCCTACCATAAATATAATCCAAGGATTTCTTATTAGGTAGCGTATCCGTTATAATAAAGTTGATATAATTTGCTGGCAGGTAATAGTTTTAGTTTGCATACGCCAAGGTAAGTAAACCGCAACAACAGGTTAAATAAGGTTAAGTAAATCAAATATTCTACTAGATATAATGTGTACGCCTATGAGTAAAATGTAAATACATTAGTATTAATTATTTACATGCACTAAAACTGTACAGATTAATTAATTAAAGTATCCATACTAATATTATAAATGCGAAATTGTTTTTGTCAGTCTGTTACCTCTTGACACCTAAACCGCTAAACCAATTTTGCTGGGTATGGAGATTCAGAAAAGACGTTGCGCAACGAAGTTACGAGCGTCATCTGCTATACTTTTAGGGTTCCGTAGTCAACAAGGAACCCTTATAGTTTCGGTCTGTCCGTCCGTCTGTCCGTCTGTCCGTCTGTCCGTCTGTCCGTCTGTCCGTCTGTCCGTCTGTCCGTCTGTCCGTCTGTCCGTCCGTCCGTCCGACCGTCTGTCTGTCCGCGGTTTTGCTCAGATACTATAGGACCTACAAAGCTGTAATTCGGCATGAATGCACGTCATATTAATGATGCCAACAAAACGGTAAGTATATAAGATCTTAAAAAAAATATATTTAAGATACATGTATTCAAAGATCATTTTCCGATTCAGGGATCCATTTGTGAAATATGAAGTTTTAAAGTGGAAAAAATCGTTAGAATCCAGTGTCCTTCTATCACCTAAACGGTTGCTTCTGGAAATGTGAAAAATTCACGGGAGTAGGAATTAATATGCTGAATTTAAAAGGAAAACTATCACATATTCTTCTGCAAAGTAAATAAATTAACTTTCTTTTGTATTAATTGTTTATATAAAAAAAAAAATAACAAGATTTCACATTTAACTGCGGAAATTAACTTCCGTCTCAAGTTATCAAACAAACGAGTGTTAAATTCGGAGACAGGATAAGGTTTCAACATTTTGTTTAAAAAATTAAAAGTAGATAACAAAAAATAAAAAATTAAATCTACATAGATGATGACCGAAACTCCGTTGCGCCAAGATTCGTTTACCGGTATAAAAGGATCCTATGTCCTTTCTCGGGACATAAAGCATCTCCATACCAAATTTTCAGCAAAGTCCGTTCAGCGATTTGGGCGTGAAGAGGTAACAGACAGACATTCAAACATATTTTCGCATTTATAATTTATTTTATTTTATTTTTTATTTTATTTTACCATTTATTTCAGGCATCTAGGTTCATAATACCTTACCATACCTTACAGACTAACATACATATTATTATTATATACTTAAAAACTACACTTTGTCACGTGTTGACGGCTACGTGACGCGCTTCGTTCCGTAGTCTTCCCCGGAACCTCCGGTAGACCACATCCATCGGCCAGAACTCCGGCGCCTCAAAGGTCGAAAGAAGATTCGTCGGTACTCTCACCACAAAAGAGCTAAAGTTAATTTTTGTGGCGAGACTGCAGACGCTCGACTCTCAGGCGCAGTGTCGTCTTCTTTTGGATGTAGTCCACGATGTCTTCGACCTCCATGGACCAGTGCAGGCGGGATATGTACAGGGGCGTCGCGGAGACCTCGTTCCGCAGACGCAGCTCCGGTACATAGGGCGCGGTGCCGCGATGGTTGCGGGCGGCGGGCTTCTTCCTTCTCTCCACCAGTGTGAAGCCCTCCTCATCGCATAATATTAGTATGGATTTGATTAAGTAAACCGTATAGTTTAAACATCTCTACGAACTTCTATTATAACTTCGGCATTACCACAAATAAATTATTTGTTGCTACCTGTATACCATTGGTACAATCAGGAAGACAAAACTCTAATGCACGTGACGTCATAGGACAGGCGCAAGATAAAGTGTAACAGTATGTAAATAAAGTTCGATTATGTAAATCTATTGCCATATTAGGTAGTAGTGTCGCAGCCAATTAGGGCTTCGCTATCTCCACATAGGCAGTCTATCCGCGGCCATTGTTTGTAGCGCACGCGCGCGGATTTTTTCCAAGTGATAAAAAAACTATTAAAGTGTTGTTACCTATTGGGTTCGTGATGTGATTCGTGAAAGGTTTAAAAATAACGTAAATATAAAAAAAAAATTGGCACTTAATAAAAATATTAGGTAATTTTGTTGTGGATAGTTTTGCACGAGCCGTATATTTTTTGGGCTTTCATTGATATAATTTTAGGAAAACGTTAACTGAAATAAGTACCTACAATAAAATAATAATAAAATCGGTGATAGAAAAAAAACTATTGATTTGAACAGTAAAAAGTTAAATGAAACAATTTAAATGGGATTATTTATTGATGTAAATTTAACATTTTATTACGGGTCCACCATTGGGCCAATTTTTTTGGGTCCAATCGCCCAAGTACTCGTAAAAACACCCGGTTCTTAGAATTGGAAAATAATGACTTAATTAAAATCTAACTCTACTAAATATTGGCTTATAATGATATTTGGACATTTAACCCCGAAACAAATGCAAAAAAAATACATATTTATAATGAAAATACCCCCTATATATGCCCCCCTCCCCCCTGCCCCTACCTGGGTACGCCCATGATGGGAAGAATACACAGAATCACGGAGCGATCAGTTTGAACATTAAAAAACTATAGCCAAAAGATTTCGTGACCTGGGTGTAAAAACACCGTAGTAGCCTTTAAGGGTTGTCCATGTTGTTGTTATTTTTGTTATCTACATTTATACATTATTTTCTAACACTATGTACACAACAATAATATACTTATTATTGACCATCAAAATATTTCTCGTAGAAATTCGTGTAAATAAGTATAAAATATTTAGTATTAATTAAATTACTAAACGATGGAAAGTAGATCGAAAATTAATGAAAGCTAATTCCAACAGGAAACGTATAAAGTAGCTGATATAACATAAACATGTTAATTAAGCCAAATTAAAATGAGATAAAATTTCTAAAAATCGAAAACTTATACTCTATTTTTTTTATTTTCGTATTTTTGACGAGTTTTTGTATTTAAGACAAACGCTGTAATATTATTTTATGAATGTTTTATGTCAAATAACATGTTTTTCTTTGGTAGTCTTATATTACTACAGTTACTATTCGTTTAATTTTGCTGCTCAGTTTTCGTCAGACGTTGTGATAAAATAATACAAATAATTTTCGCTATAAGTATAATATTTATACTCGTATAATATTTTTTCGTGGAAGTCCAGGGAATGTATATAATTATATTGTATACTCGTATAATATTTGCGATATAAGCGTTTGATGATTGATGAACTTTTCTCAAAACATTCTTTGAAACTAGACATTTCCTTATACTTTACTCTAACTTCGAGTTATCTAGTGTATCTCATTAGATACACTAGATAACTCGAATTTAACCTATCAAGCCCCATAAAATGACCGGTGATCGCGACAACAATAGAATAACAATAGATTTCCAAGAATCCACGATCGAAGGATTAATTACAGTTTTAAGACTAATATAAAAGTAATTATTTGCGAACTAACGCTAAGAATTGGCAAGGCGAGACATAAAAGTCAAGAATTGGCAAGGCGAGACATAAAAGTAATGACTTTTATGTCTCGCCTTGCCAATTCTTAGCGTTAGTTCGCAAATAATTACTTTTATATTTGTCTTAAAACTGTAATTAATCCTTCGATCGTGGATTCTTGGAAATCTATTGTTATTCTATTGTTGTCGCGATCACCGGTGATTTTATGGGGCTTGATAGGTTAAATTCTAATAATCATTAAGAATTCGCTTATACTCGTCGCATCACTATACATAAGTGTACGCGGATATAATATCACACCTGTTACGTTCCATTATGTGTGCTATAACTATTTTTAACGTTAACTGTAAAATTTCTAAACACCTTTTAAACGTCGAAATTTCTACAAAGTAAACGCGTTTGACACTCGTAATCTACGAGTCAATTGAAGACGTAAGTGGATCAAGTGGGTAACTAACAATTTGAAAACTGTCGTTTTTTGCATAAATGGAGGCTTTAAGATCGGGAAAATGATTTTAAATCAAGAAAATCTGGCTTCTATGTATTATGTATAGCCAGATATATTAGCTAGATGATGAAGTAGGTAAGTTACAAGGTTTGTTCAAATTTTATGGAAAAAATTAGAGTTATTTAGAGTAATTGCTCTTATGTTGTAAAATGTTAGTTACCCACTTCACCCACTCATGTAAACTGTAACTCACTTCAATTGTAAAAAAGTTTCGCACGCACCGGCGTCTCACAAACGCGAAACCGCTCAGAACAAAGTGACAAAGAAAGTTAACGCTTACCTCTACGTTATTGCAACTATTATCTTTTGTTGGAAATTGTGTGAAATTCAAGTCCAAGTTTAACATTATCAAGATCTTAGAATATCAAGAGATTAGAGTAAAAATAGGTAGACTGATTGATGTGCGCAAAATATCTCTAGGACTTTCTTAGTGTCGAGCTTTTGTATATAGTAGACTCCTATAATTATATTTTTAAGTAGGTATGCCTATCCAGTATCCACGTCTCTGCTAAAAGAGGGGACCATTTAGGCACTCACTAAGCTACGAATAAAAATAATCCGTGGTTAAGAGTTTAGAGATTTTCATTAAATGTTTTTGTGATGTTGTCTTAAATAAGAATGGAACTCCTATTCCATTAGAATTTTTAGGTATTCTTTGACAATGTCGACTATTAATTTATCGAAATAATAATTATAAAATTAATATGATTTTGACGAAAGTGGGACTAGAATTTCAAGGATAAAAAAGAAAACGTCTTCTTATGTTATAATTGACTATTATTACCTATCTGTGTGTTCTAAACTTTTAAATTACACTATTAGAAATGTTAATGGTTTCTAATGAAATTCTTTTCTTTTCCTCGTAACCTCAGCGTTATTTATGATTGCGATTTCTTGTTACTCAACGATGACTCTTTGACACAAGTCCGATTTCTCTTTATTAAAATCACATTATTTACAATACAGTACAGTTTTACAACAATTATTGTGGTTTACCTAGATCTACAACGATGGTTTAAGTGAACTTTTTGTTTTATAAAATTGTGAGGCTCGACAATAATCGAATGGCGAAAAGATTTCTTATTCAATCAACCAAAATATATTTTAGACTAAATTGACAATGGCGACTAGAAGAGGAAGTAATTGTTTATAACGGGCTAAGGAAATAATGACCAGAACTAAAATGTAATTATTAATTCAATGCTATCCGAGTCACATAAAATGATCACGCGTATACAGTTTCAGAGGACACCGGATAATTTTACCGGAATGCGTTCGATAAATCGGATCGTGTAACCGATATCGCATCGTATCGGTATCGGAGAGTCTGCCCGCAGTCACCCGATACGCTGCGGCTTGGAAGCACTTGGAATACCGGCTGCTATTTTCGATTTGAAATCGGTTTATGACGTTCGTCTTAATCCTTTTATACGTGTGCGTCACTTGGATATAGAAGATAGCGCACGTGGAAATCGTGAATGTATCTTTGACATCAATATTTTGAAGACACTGTATAAGGCATATTATGCACTTAGATCTCTTCTTATGATTTTAAAAACGATATTCTAAAACCAACGTTTTACTTAGCTTCGCTATATACTAGTAGCAAGACCATAAGAATTGCAAATCCTTAGTACAATTTTTATTATGAAGTATGTGAAATTGTTTATCATAATCCGTTAATTACCATACTATGCGGTAGATGGTTTTAATATCATAGTATCAAATATATTTAAGGGGTTGATATATAATAATAGGTATATATCAACCCTTAAATATATTATATAATGTAGTGAGAGTAATATATAATGTTGTGTCTTTAGCCAATGCTATAAATAACCTTTTGTCTTTAGAAAACAAAAGCTTGCCAATATTTTATTGCTGCCGTGAAATTGGTTAATCGATTAATTCGTAGTTTTCGTGATCGAGAGGTCAGGGTCAGTTCTGTTGCGTCACTGTCAGTTGGATTTAGTTTTATATTTGTTTGACTACTATGCCATTGTAACTTTACATTCATAATAATTATTATTGTAACAAAACCTCTTCATGTTAAATTATGCCAAGATGAAATTGCTGATTAACACTGTCAAAAAATAATAATATAATAATAATATCTATGGACCCTTCACACCACGTCAGTCTGGCCCCGTGGTAAGTACCTAATGGACTTGTGTTACAGGTACCAGACAACGGAAATATATTTAATACTTTTATACTATACATATATTTAAGATTTTTATTATATTATACACATATTTAATACACATCCATGACCCAGGAACTTTGAAAACTTTTTGTTCCGTCGGCGGGATTCGAACCCGCGACCCCCGGCTTGAGCTACCAACAGCCCACCAACTGAGCCACAGAGGTCGTCAAAAAAAAAAAATCTTATCTTCGACTCTATACGCTCATACTTTATAGGCCCTAGCTTTACAAACTGTACATCTTAAACAAAATATAATATTAAATAGGAAACTGTAAAACCCAGTCTCAAATAATATAACAGTAACAATGATATTATTAATATGGATTACGTTTTCTCTTATCTTTGTATATTTCCAAATAATTGCGTTTCGAGATTTCCCACATTGCTTAATTACTTAGATAAATATTATCTGTACCGTGTATCGTTCACTAGGCCTACAAATTGTTTACAATTTTATATCATTTGACATTTCAAGTGTTATTTTATTAATACAATAAAATATATTTTGTTTTTTTTTAACCACTCATAAAAGTTAATATTATGTTTTGTTGCATGTTATGCTTTAATAGACCTTTTTTCCAAGTTTTATATTATTAGTTTTAGGCATTTTGCAAGAATTGAAAATAATTGTATACTTTCTAAATAAATACAATGTTCAGTGAAGACTCACGCGATTTTTAATAACATATTTGCACAAATATTATAAATAAGTAACGGCTTAGTGGGGCGTAAATATTAGGGTTAAAGTATGAAGTAATTTTACACCGATTTATTTAGTTTAACATTAATTATAATTAATTTACTCATAATCTTACTATATAAATAAAATTGAGTTTAAAATTTTGTTAGTCTCGCTAAAACTCAAGTACGGTTGAACTGATTTGGCTGATTTTAGTCTTGAAGTATTTGTGGAAGTCCAGGGAAGGTTTATATTGGAAGGGAAGTGATACGAAGTTCACCGGTTCATCTAGTAATAAAATATTTTCATGTTATTGTCTTTATCTACTTATTGACTTTCTCAGCTTATCAGACGATCACAACATGTTTGTAAGCGTAATGTAAAACTTTAGGTATGGGGGAAAATACATGATGGAACTAAATTACATAATTGAATAACGATTTAATTTTATAATTGAGGTTGATTCTAGCCTTAGCAATTAATATTATCGGTAAACCTTGACACGATAAACACAAAAACCGTAAAATATTGGTAAATCAGTAGATTCGGAAGCACGTCCGTTTGAACTAATTGCGTAAGCGCACCGAACCGCGGAGAAATGTAACAACAAAAGGTGGCCAGTGGCTGGTACCGACGATGCAAATGGCCGATGTACGTCCTATTTAGTACAGTGGTAAAGTACAGACGGTTTTTTTGACCATAATTGGAAAATTTGTAATGAAAAATAGAGTAAGGACCAAATGTAGAGCAGCGCTACAAACCTCCTAGAGAGTGCGAATTGACTGCAAATCTTTTGCTAAGCCTCTTTCGTTTTTTTGTTTTATAACTTGTTCACTACAATAAATATTTTTTTACTACAGTAGATGAATTTTTATCGATTCGTCTTGACTTGTATTATTTCTATAGTGTGAGTGCGTGTGTAGACTTACGGTTGAAATTCGCGTAAAATTGAATTTAAGTAAGATAAACAAGGCATCAATGCGCGTCGGTTGTAACTGAACAATTGAACTATGGAAAGCATTAGAAAGCGTGCGCGTAACCCCGTGCACGCGCCATCTTTCTTGTTTTAATTAAATAATTAACAGCCTATTCAAAATTATAATAAAACAACTGCGTAGTGCGTCCTTTATGGGCGTGCAATAAAATGTTTTGACTGCAAATATGGGACGGAAAATTAAGTACACAATTTCTATGGCAAACCTTATCAATTTACTCTTTGTTTTACATAACATAATGATATTTATATCGGACAAATACATACGTTAACCTATATTATGTAACATCTTGATCTAGAGATCGGTTATCTGGTTAGACGAAGCAAGGACGCCAGTCACCAAGCTAAAGTTACTTGTGAGTTGCAAATCAATAACATATTGCTACGATGCAATATAAAGACGGTGGCATTAATTAAAACCTTCGTGGTACAAAAAAATGGTTAGAAACAACAGAGTACGTTTTAAATGACATGAAAATCACTTTCGTAGCTCCGGCGTAGCACTTTAAGGAAAATGTCTTATTGATCAAAAATCGTATGCAATAAAACATCATACGGTCGTTTATGTTTAAAGCAAAAATGCGGGATAATTCTATAATTTATAGACAATACTTTCTTTTACATAAACCTTTTTTTAAACACGAGTTTAAATCTTTGAAGATGTTACTCACTCAAGTTTTAAATTTATAGTAAAAGTTCTTATTCTTTAAGTATACTGCGTAATATGTAAGTACCTTATAGTGATAAGCACAATAATATTAAGACACCATATCATAAGGAACCGCATAAAACATTGTCATTGTTAGCAATAATGTCCACTTAAAATGCTATCAATATTTCTATGGATTGATAACAAAAACATCAAAGTAACAGTTTATGATATTAATAAACTATATGGATGTGTATCGATTGTAATCGGCAATCGATGTTTTCGGACTGATAAGACTGACGTCAGGCGAGCACTCGACCACGAGATTACAAGTTAAAGATCATTATTTTCGTTTTATTAATTTTAACTCAAAACATTCCTTTTACGAAAAAAAAAGAAAGGGGTGAAAAGATGGGCCAAAAAATTGACCGGCAAGATTCACATTTCACATTATTATTCTATGACCTTTCGTTGCCTTAAATCTGTTGGCGAAATATCGTCACTCGACACTCACATTTTACTTTCTTTATGGATCACATAACGAACACTGTCTTTATGGATTAGTTTAAGGAATAGTTTAGCAGAAGAATATTTTACCAGCCAGCTACGTAAGCCGTCTGTCCGTCTGTCTATCTGTCTGTCTGTCGCCAGGCTGTATCTCAAGAACCGCTATAGCTAGACTTCTAAAATTTTCACAGATTATGTATATCTGATGCCGCTATAACAGCAAATACTAAAAACAAAATAATATTAATATTTAAGGGGGGCTCCCATACAACAAACATGATTTTTTTAGCCTTTTTTGCTCGATATCAATAATGGCTACAGGTAGGCACTTGAAATTTTCACAAAACCCTAAATATAATATGTGTACTTTAATAATTAATAATAAGATTTAAATAAAACAAAAATTTAAGGGGGGCTCCCATACAAAAAACACAATTTTTGGCCTATTTTTGCTCTATAACGGTACGGAACCCTTCTTGCGCGAGTCCGACTCGCACTTGGCCGATTATACGTTAGATCGCGTCTTTAGTAGTAACACGGTTGTAGTTTTATGCATGCTGCAAGGGTTAGGTTAGGTTTTGGTTAGAAATAAGAGTATCTACTAAAATTTGAAGCAGTAAAACAATTGGTGCAATAATTATAGTTAACTAGCTTTTGCCCGCGGTTTTGCTAGCGTTAAGAATTATTATTATTATTATTAATTAGGTATCAACGTCTCAGCCCGATCGGTTTAAAATGCGCGGACTGTCATTGCATCGACGCAACGTTGTGGTTGCGATGTGGTCGGCCACTAGTTCGCTTGTGGTTGCAATGTGGTCGGTATCACACAAGTGGTCGTCAACGACTGCAAAACGTGGTACGTGTGAATAGTCCAGTTCATTTACAATACGAAATATACGCCCGACCACGTGGTGTGGTTGTGGTTGTCGTGTGGTTGTGGTACGTGTGGGTTGGCCCTAAGTTACGGTTAAATATTAGCAAAAATATGATCAGTGTAAATATTTAAAATAAAAGCGTCAAAAACGACTTTCAAATACCCTTGTCACTTTGATCTGAAATTTGATTTTAGTATCAATTTCCGATATCATACATCAAGTTTTATCTAAAAGATTTTTAGGAAATTTTTCGTGTATCCATAACACGATTTTAATACCCTTTTTGAGTAGTTTTTATACTTTCTCTACACGGAGTTACCCACATTTTTTTCACTCAAGTGTAATGAACTCTACACAGTAGTATTTTATATGCAACGGTTCAGAAACAACGCTACATGAAACATGCATTAGTAATTGACGAAACTTTATATGTAGGCCGTAGCACAACACAACATAGTAACACAATAACCTAAAGAAAATAATGCACTATTCAGTGGACGTTTTCACCCGTAACAGTATTACGTAAGTAGTTGTCCAGTATTCAGCAAGCGCGATTCCTCACACATAACAATAATGTCGTGCAGAAAATCAATATGCTACCGGTCAGGGCTCTTATTAACAATTCAACACCTTTTAAAGCATGTGTAGACTTGACAAGGTGTGTTTTGTTAGAGTTCTGCAACAACCTGTCGATTGTTATAGAACGATGTAACATGTTAACATAATCTTGACGTCGATGTGAAGAATAGCCCTATTCTTAAAGCCCTGACGTTGCTATTTGTGATGATAATAATGAAGTACTTACTCATACCGATCTAATATATAAAATTCTCGTGTGACACGAGTGTTTGTGCGCGAACTCCTCCAAAACGGCTTAACCGATTTTAATGAAATTTTGTATGTACATTCGTTAGGCCTGAGAATAGGTTTTTATCTACTTTTTATATTGATACAAGAAATAATTTATATGGCAAAACAACGTTTGCCGGGTCAGCTAGTAATTCTATAAAGTTCAAGTGACGTTTGAATTTCGAAAGGAGGTTCAATTTGAAAGCCTTACTAGGTGGTAAATGTTATCAAAACTCCATAATTATGAAACGAATCAACGATATCAGCTAAGGTTAAATATACACTTTTTTATGGTTGGTTGTAAAAGAAGACTCTTCGTGTGAACACTCTGCGACGTCCGCTATCGAAAAGGTCAATACCTAAAGTAACAATTTATGACTTCCCTGATAGATATTCAAATGGCTTCGTCTATCATTAAATTGCGATTTTGTTGAGTGAACATAAATAGTGAATCCGGGTGATTATTTTGGTATAACATCTACCAATGTTGTTCATCTACAATAAATATAATATACTAATAATGGCAAATGTAGAGACTAAAAACACACTCATAATACTTATAATGTAGGCTAAAATTTTGTGTTTGTTATTTCTATTCTTTTTTTAGGGTTCCGTACCCAAAGGGTAAAAACGGGACCTTATTACTAAGACTTCGATGTCTGTCCGTCTGTCCGTCCGTCTGTGTGTCTCCAGGCTGTAACTCAAGAACCGCTATAGCTAGCCTTCTGAAATTTTCACAGATTATGTATATCTATTTCCGCTATAACAACAAATACTAAAAACAAAACAAATTAAATATTTAAGGGGGCTCCCATATGACAAACTTGATTTTTTTGCTATTTTTTGCACGATATCAATAACGGCAATACATAGGCACTTGAAATATTTACGAAATACTCAGTTGTATTTGTACTTTAATAATAATTAATAATAAAATTTTAATAAATTAAATAATTAAGGGGGGCTCCCATACAAAAAACACAATTTTCAGCCTATTTTTGCTCTATTGTGGTACAGAACCCTTCATGCGCGAGTCTGACTCGCACTTGGCCGATTTTACTTAATGCAAAAACTTTACAGATTTCGATAAAAGTTATGGTAGGTATAGTTTAGACTTTAGACTCTGGATTAACGCATACTATATGTCTTATCTCAAAAATTAGTCTTTGGGATACTGTTGTAAGACCTTAAAAATAATAAGCTTAACTCTATAGTATATATTGTGTAGAGTCATTACAGCGAAATCTTTGTAAGCCTAATTTGAACAGTCTGCGTGAATAGGTATTTTTCGAGCGCTTATGGGAATTGGTTGTACGCAATTCGCCAGCGATCTCCGGCTCCCAAGTCGATAATACGAACAAATGAGCATTGCAAAACATCCGCGATCATATCTCCCCCACTTCCGCGTACAGTTGACAACATTACAAAACCCGGCGGAACATCGATGGTTCCAGCCCAGAGAGTTTATTCTAAAAGTTCTAGATTTTATGCGACATTTGTAAAACGGTTTGTTTCATGGTTTTCCGACTCGATTGTTAAAGGAGTTGAGATATTTTCATAATAGTTATAACCAAATTGTTAGCTGATGAAAACACGGGAAGGTTCGAAAGTCATCGCGTAATTTTTTATGTATCACCACGCTTACGGCATATGTAAAGCATAATATGTATTCTGTGGTAAAGCTAGAGTGAAGAGACAGACAGACAGAGAGATACCTTCGCATTTCAAATACTTACCTAATATAAGTAAATATTTATTCGAAGAATTTAAAACTATAAATTACTTTACCTTGCGATATCGTTAAATATAAAATGCACCGACTATATTACTTAGATAACTGTTACACTAATCAGAAGTGATAGGTGTATATTAAATTTTCAACACGTGATTTCCTCCGCTGAAAGACTTTCGTAACGTTACGGAAGGCGTACAAAGGGAATTTAAAATATTAGATAAGCGTTATCTAACCTGTTGCGAGGACCCCTGGGTGTTGCATTATAGGAAGTGACGGCTATGTCCTTACTCCTTAGATAGGAAGTATTCTATAGCTTTTGCCTGTACCCCGCGTCGCGTCGCTCAGTCTACGGAAAACAGTGAATTTTATTCGGCATAAATGTTGGCTTCTCTACTCTCTGTGTTACTCTAGAGTAGTCTAGACTCTAGAGCATAAAGCCGTTTTAATTGATATATGACGACCTCTGTGGCTCAGTTGGTGGGCTGTTGGTAGCTCAAGCCGGGGGTCGCGGGTTCGAATCCCGCCGACGGAACAAAAAGTTTTCAAAGTTCCTGGGTCATGGATGTGTATTAAATATGTGTATCATATAATAAAAATCTTAAATATATGTATAGTATAAAAGTATTAAATATATTTCCGTTGTCTGGTACCTGTAACACAAGTCCATCAGGTACTTACCACGGGGCCAGACTGACGTGGTGTGAAGCGTCCATAGATATTATTATATTAATTTGTTGCGTATAACTTTTATCCACCGATTCTCTAGAAATTTAAATAAGAGTATAAAATTATAGTCTTAATTTAAGATAATAAGTATTATTTTACACACCAACAAAAGGCAAAAGGATGTTTCTTGGTGGACAAACAGGTGATATCCTTGCCCTTAACTGACTTAAAACTAGTTTCGTGAGTACAAGTATCTTATAAAGGATGTCTTGACTCTTGACGCTTGTGAGTTCTGCTCCTTTCCAGAATCCAGTACTTCTTAGTTCTTAATTAAGGCAAAAAAAGTTGCAAAACCTAGAAGTCTTTAATTACCTAACTACTAGATGACGCCCGCTACTTTTCCGGTACAAAAACTATGCATAGGGGTGAGCCAAGATCTTTTCTTTATCGCTTCGTTATAGAATCGCCGATCGAAATGTATGGAATTGACATAAGACGAGTCGAACGTCAACGTCATGTAAACGAACGCTTATGTCAATTCCATACATTTTGATCGGCGATTCTATAACAAAGCGATAACGAAAAAGCCTTTATCGTCTTTCAAAGTATCTCGATACCAAATTGCATCTAAATCAGTTCAATAGTTTAAGCGTGAAGAGCGAAGAGACAAACAAACACATTTTCGCATTTATCGCATTTATAATATAGGATAAGTTTAAATTATTGTTTATACCGATTTTTTAATACATAAATGAAAAAAAAAAATAGGACCGTATTACTCATACAAAAAATTGTTCCTTTATTTTATTTACCACAAATAGATTTGTCGTAGCAATTAAATATTATGACGTTAATTGGAAAAGAAACCTTGACAGGTGAAGGTTACCTCGACACAAAAAATATTATTTGATGTTACTAGTGACTCATAGCCAGGAAAAGCAGCTAATTAGGAAATGTGCTACGTGAAAAATAATAATCATAATGTTATCTATATATCTATGTAATCTTATATCTATATATCTTGCTAAGTTTTTTTGTAAGGAGATTATATTTTAAAATTATTGTCAGTAATTTGGTGCTAAAAGCATAATATATTTTTATATTATAATATGCTTTTAGCACCATAATATATTACTGAGCTTTAAGCTTTTAAGGTGTAGTGTAGGTACTAAAGAATATCATTATCGGGAAGAATATACAAAGTTTTTAAACAAATATAGAGCTGAGAGTGACAAAGAAAATACCAAAGCAAAACTCTATAGTCCCTTGTAATTACCTAATTAGTGTCTGTATATGCTCTTAAGATAAATTCTTAATAAAATTTTGATTAAGTTCAAGTAATTGTACGTATAAGGTTATTTCAATTATTATTTATAAATGCAACGCGATGAATTGCTATTATTAGCAAGTGGCATTAAACAACTAAAAATGAACAACGATCTAAAAGTCATTCTATTTCTCGCAACCAAAAAAACATCTAAATCGATTCTGGCGGAAATCGATAATGGACTCGTTCGCGATATTAAGCACCTCTTTAATTGCTTACTATTATTTTTCTGTAATAAGATTTATTGCAATAAACACGCGAAGCGCGTAAGGTACACTCGTCCACATGTTATTGTAAAACTTACTATTTAACATTGAATCCTTTGCTTGTCAAAAAAGTCAACTAATATTGTTAATTCTGCAAATTAATTTGTAAATGTTTAAGGCATCGATGTTATTATTTAAGTGCCAAAAGTTATCACCAATTACATTAATTGCTTAGCAACTACTGAAATTAATACATCAAATATTTTTCATGTACTTACCTGAAATAATGTCCGCTGTAAGAGACAATTTTATAAAGTGTTTTAAATATATTTTTCTAGAAAATTTGCAATTGCTAAGTTTCATACGGTCGAGTGTACCTACAGGCGTACCCTGTTATTTCGCTGGTATATTGAGCACATTGTAACAAGTACATTGTACAACGCATTCGAAACTGACACATACATTGGGAAAGCTATAAATTATGCAAAATCTTAATGGACGCATTCGTGTAATACGCGTTTTTATGAAACAAAAGTAATGTAGATGTCACTTTTAATAAAAAGTAAAAGTCAATTATTGTATATTGTATCATGCAATTTATTCATTGCAATAGTGCGTCATTAGTCATTATAGCTCCTACGTCTTACCTATACTGAAATACTCTTATCGATAAAATATGTGTAAATATATCGGCAGATAATTCAATAGGTTTAGATTTTCATAAGGACGATGCGTGATGATAGTCACGTGCATATTCTTGGCCTGTAATAATAAAAAAACTTAAAATGTAACAAAAAAAAAATTAAATAGATCGCAGTAGCATTCTTTTAAACCAAATAGTGACGTTCTCCATTATTTCCAGCGAATTATTAACATTGTAGTGACGTAAAAATGGACTATGTGTATGTGGTAGTGCTGTGACAGTCGTTTATCGATATCGATACAAAATGATGTTATACGTGACGAACACGACTGGGGACGTGGGGGTGCGCAGACCGCCGAGACGACGGATCATTAGTGCTAAGATTAAGGTTTGTATGTAGCAAGTACTAAAGCGGCTTAAAAGAACTCTTTAATACGCTTTAACGGATTAGACAGGTTAAAACAGTATTGCATTGCTAATACTATAGGATTAGTAAATGTCTTCAATAAACCTGAATCTTTTTTTTTTTTTCTTATTATGGCACTTCGGCTATAATAAAATTATAACCATGGCCAGTGTCGAGTATATTATGGCGGGAAAACAATATTTTATAATACAATTTTCAGCATCGTTTTTCTATATTGTCAGGTCTATAGTCTAGTCGAAGTCTAAGTAAAAGTCAATATAGTCAGGAAGTCAAGTCGGTCCATTCAGTAAAGTGGTAGACGCTTTACTAAAACTTTCGATGGAGTTTTGGAGGGAACGCAAAATAGCACGTTTCTGGATATTGCATCACTTTCCTACACTTGTGCACGATAACGAATATCTAATGGTTAATATCCTACCAATATTACACATTAAAAACCCAATTAACACAATTTTAGGAAAATAATACAAAAACAAAACATCACTCTTTCACATTCCCGGCAAAACTCCAACCTGAATCTTGAAGCCTTTATTTCTATTGCAAAATTGATTAACCAATGTTTATGGTTAGTTTTAACTGGGTGCCTTTTCTGGAAATTCATAATTGTATTCCCTGTCACAAACATAATAATGTTCTGTTCTGAAATAAACAGTGCAAGGGTGTCACTGTAATACAAACTGAAGCTAAAGCTTTGAGAACAACAATGCATAGATTAATTCCAGCCACTGTCTAAAGCTGCCTCGAGCGGTATGTGATATGCTAAGTTCTATTGCAGTTTCAAAATAATCTCCATAATCGAGACAGTTCCACGTTCTATATTGTAGTAAGGGATAATTGCTTTTTAAAGGCGATTTTTCCTCAAAGTACACAGTCTCATCTGTTTAATAATTTTCTTTGATGTAAAGGATATTTAAATAGTGAAGAAGAATATATTTTTGCTGTATTAAAGTTTGATTTTTTCTTAATTTCAGCGGCACCATGCAGGCATATCGCAGTCTTCCTTCAGCGATGGCTCCCTCCTCAGCGTGGGCTCGTCGGAAATGGACGAGGATAGCAGCAGCGGCATACACCACTCCCACGACCACTCCACCAGGAGTGACCAGTCAGAGACATACAGTAAGTTGATACATTCAAAAGTTTGTATTTCCAATCTGATTATATTATTATTATCGATATCGATTAGTCCATTAATGACTTCTCTACCTACTTACTTTTAAGAGTTGAATGTGTGTAATTTCTACCACTTTAGATAGAATTAAATAGGCTACTTGACCTATATTTAATTTCATTGAACTAATGCATATTTCTAGTAGAACTTGGCCTAGGAAACCGTATTTCACCCTTATCATCAAATAAAAGCTTATGATTGATAAATAAAGTCGATTTGAAAATATGATTTTATGAAAATATGATTTGTACTGACGAAAACGCTTTTGCGGTACTTCCGATTTGGATATGACGTCATCACATTCGTAATTTAATATATTGGGAGTTCTAGGAACGACACAGACACACGCGGCCACGCGGCCAAGCCATTCAGCTGACCGCTACCGCCAACGCCACCGCAGGTCGCGTCTGTCTGGGAGACGCTTTATTGTAGTTGGGAAATGAAATGGCCAAAACTTTTCTCCAAAAGTGTTCAACATTACAAATGATTTCTAAATTATTTTCTAATTTTTTGGCACTGTTAGACTCGAACGCTTAGCACATAAAACTTTTTTCAATAAAGAAAGTATAAAAATACAAAAAACATGACGTCACACTATGGCGGCACAATGGCGGGCAGTGTGTTCGGCGCCATATAAAAGGCATATTTTTCAATCAACATTTTTATAGGTTTCTACTGTTTAAAATATTAAAATATTAGTTTTTTTGGTGAAAATGAATGATTAAGAAGCGTTTAGAATGAAGAAAAAAAGTAGGTCAACTAGCCTATTATACATCACTTTTTTTAATTTACGAAATGTTGTATTTCCAGATACATCGGAGCCACCAACGGGCGTGGCGCCACTGTCGCACTCTGCCGCCAAACATAAGATGGCAGTGAGGCCGCGACGCACGCACGGGGCACCCCGCAGGAACAAAGCAAACTCTGTAAGTTCTACTTTAGACTACAGACTAGCGAATGCAATATTATGACTAATATGCTCTAGTAATAAGATATTAATTTGTTTACTTATATTTTATTTACTTCTTATACTTATTAACCTATATTTTATTTTTATTTTACAGTTAGCCGCATCTGCCTTGCCCATAACGCCCGAACTCAACGAAGAAATCATACGAAGCACCACTCCGGAAGTCACACTTAAAACTACAGAAGTCGTTACTGGTACGCTATATAAACCTTTTAATTTGCTCTTTACATTAAATATACTTAAGTAATTTTTAATTACATATTAACACTTTTTTATGATAAGAAACAATCTAAGTAATGTACTAACTTGTTTATTTTTATTTTCAGAATCGTTCTCTACATCGACAACTACGAAGCACCACATGATCGTCAAAGAACAACACCAGCTTATAAATAAAGAATTACAGAAAGTACTCGAAACTCCAAATGACACCAAACTTAAATCATCTTCTCTTCCTCCAGGATTGGCTCTTAACCATCTTGGACAGTCGCAGACAAAACTAAGTATTGCTGAATCAAATACGCCACGCTCTTCAATAAAAAGAAGTAAGTCCAGTACACAAGATCAAATAAGAGAGTGTTCACCGAAACCTAATGATCGTCAAAGCTTACAACCCGAACAGCAAACTGTAAAGTATCGACATGACAAAAAATATGCTGAAGAAACTTGCCTTGAAAAGAAATCAAAATCTGAAAAGAAAATTGAAAACGAAGTCATAAGGTCTTCAAAAAAAGAGGAATCGTTTTTCAGTAGACTTTTGTTGAGAAAAAGTGGCAAAAAATCTAAGAAAGAACAACCAGACGGAGAGTGCCAACAAGAGTTTAAGAAAACTAAAATGGAAAAATCTTCAACTCAATATAAATGTATCGACGCAGAAAAAGGTTTGCACTACGAAGAAGTAGGACAGAATTACAAGCCTGTTCCTGCCGAACGCACTTATAAGTCTGCTGGTCAGAAAGTTTTTGCTAACCAAATGCATAAGAGAATTGATAACAAAGGAGCATATGTACATGATGGGGCATATAAGGACGTATATAGCGCAGCAATTGTTTCTGGAATGGAATGTAAAATAACGGATCTCAAAGCTGCTGATGAGACAGATAAATTACTAAATTCTGACTCGAAAAGCAGATTTAGCCGCTGTGAAGAATACAGTCATGAGAGAATAGAGAAGATAGAAAGAAGACGGTCATCTTCCAGAGAAGCAATTGACGACACTAAAAAGGAATCATTTAGTCTTCACCATGATAAATCTAAGAGGCCAGCTTCAGTTCAGAGACTTATAGATCCTTACTCTACTAAAGCATTTATAGCAAACGAATTAGCTTGTAGAGCAAAAGAAGAATGTTTATCACCAGCGCTTGAAATAGAGGAAGATGAACCACATAAACACGGCATACAAATTAATAATACTAAGCGCGATTTTGTTTTCCATAGTGGTAGCATGCCTAAAAATATTCCTTACTTTAATCCAAGTCTTTCGGTATCAACATCCCCTAAAAAGCATATAACGCACAGTTCAGAAAACGTAAAATATATGAGTCGGTCTTCAGAGTACAATGATTTCCGAGAAAGAGAAATAACATACAAGAAAGAACTACCACAAATTGTACCTAAAAAGGAAGACTCCTACATAACTGCATGTATGCGTACACTGGGTGAAGATCACGTGGAGCATAGGAACAGCATTGGCAAGTCTCACAGTTTTCGCTATGCCTCTGAATCGCCTTCCATAAGTTCCCAAGACAGTCAAATGCCCAGTCTACCAACCATAGTCGGTATTTCAGAACCTCTTTTAGAAAGCTGGGAAGTGAACTATAGGAGGAACTTAAGTGAAAGGCAAGATTATGTAAAGAGAATTAGCGCGAGAAACTATAATATTCATGCCAGTCCTGAAGTGAACTATGATAGCTTACCAAGTACTGAGAGCAGTTATCTCGACAGTCTCAAAACAGATCTAAATGACGAGACAAAAGCTTTCACAAACAGTATCCAAGTAACGATGGATATTCATAAACGTGATAGTGATATTTCGCAGATTGAGGCGAAAATTGATGATATTATTAGCTCTCCTAAGCCATTCATTGCTCCAATACTTAAATCTAACTCTTTGGACAGCATAAAAGGGAGTCCCGAAAAGACAGTTGACGACAGACGAAAGACTATTTCTGTCGAAAGTGCTTTAAGTCAAAGCAGTAAAAGCACATACATTAAGGAAAAATCTGAAGAAAGTTTCGTTTCTGTGACACATGTGAATAAGGAAAATTCTTCAGCGTTCAAGGCGATTGACAGCTCTAAATCTAACAAGAGTGATGAAAAAATACAAAAAATTGGAAGTCTTAAACCAGGTGTGCCGGAATTTTTAAACGTTCAGTTAAATAAAGTAGATGTGAAACCAGCAACACATGTAGTACTTACAGCTAATGTAATACCAAAGAAAATTGATAGTCCACCAGCTGAAAAAGATAAAAACATGGAATCTTTTTTAATCTCGGAAAATAAAATCGTTAATCCTGCAGTCAAATCTGTTAAAAGTTACGAAAACATAAGTACTACAGTTTTCGAGGACAAGAATTCGAATGTCGCTATGAAAACTAGTCCTACAAGCCCTAGAAGCCCCGTTACACCTAAGCATTTCATGAAGAAGAAGTCAATAAGCATTGAATCACAAGATCGAGTAGAAAAACCTAGAACTTGCTCTGTCAGTACAATAGGAAGTAATGATATAATAGATGACAATATATCGCTAGACAGAAAATCGCACTCCAGTTTTGGAAGCAAGAGTTCGATTCAAAGTACTGAAAGCAATGAACATAAAATACCAGACCGCCACGATGAAACAGTCATATTTCGAAAAAAACACGTGATAAATAGAGAATCGAAAAGTGACAAAAGTAATGACGATGAACCTGAACTTATGAAAGTTTTTGCTCGAAGATCTCTCAAACTTAAAGATAGTGAAGTTGATAATTTAGCTCAAGAAATCGCAGATGCCAGTGCAAAAAAAGAAGTCGATAATAATGCTTCCAAAACTAAAATACTCAAAAATGAATTTAATGCCTCCATTAAATCGAGAGACAGTGATAAGGAAAACGAAGATAGTAAAGACGAAACAGTTGAAAACAAATTTGTTGATATCGCTGCTCGCGTCAGTCAGTTTGGAGTGCCGCATTACCAAAGGAGTGTTAGCATACAAAGTGTTACTACAAAACGGGACAGCGCTCCTGTTTTTAGAAACGAAGTTAACAAATACAAGAAAGAAGTTTCTGATTCCACACCAGAAAAACGATTGAGAAACAGAACGTTCCCTGATCCTTCGAACGATCGCGAAGATATAAAGAACATCGCAAAGAGCGAAGCGATGGCTTATAAAGCTGATACTCTTACGAAGCGGCCATGGCAAACGAAAGACGATTTCAGACAATCGGTAGAGAAAGAGAAACGCGACAGTACTGTGATAGAAAAAGATGGCGAGAGCGAGAAAAGTGAAAGTGGAAAAGAAAGGTCAGTCGAAGAGGCGGATGCATCACCACAGTTTAAGGGAATTTTACAAATGAGAGCCGAATGGGAGCGACGGGCGAAACAAGGGATGACCAAATGAATCAAGGTGCTAGTAAGGTATTGATAGGTAGTTCGGTATTGTGTTTTCTAGTTGTAGACAAAAATAGATATAACAGGCCTATGAGTCAGTACATGTATGCGATACATCAACATTGTTGATTTTATAGTTTTCTAGATTATAAAGTTTATCTATTTAGAGTAATACGAACTACTAACTAGTAGTCTAATTGTTTAGAGAATTAAAAAATTACAATGACTTAGGACATATCGCCGATTGTAATCATTTGCCAAATAGAAATAATGAACATTTTGTGTGAATAAGTAATACACCACTATGTATTTATTTATAGGGGGACTGGAGTCTTGTATTTATTATGTTATTTATGTGATTAAATATGACGTAATTCGTTTATTTTATATCTAATGTACGCATTTTTACTGATATTATTATGATTTCGTTAAAGTAATCAATAAGAAAGTAGTTGTAGGTGGTACTCGACTAGTTGAGACTTGATCTCTTTAAGGTTTTAAGTTTGCTCGCAAATTATATTTTACTACTCCTTTAATTGATTTATTATCAGAATGTTTGAAATAAAATTTCCTAAATTTAAAAAGTAAATACGATAGGTCTGAGAGGTCGAGATGTTTAAAAAACTATCCGGTCCCCGGTTTAGAGAGCACTAAATGTAAACCCCTAGTAAAGTCAAAATATATTTTTCCAGAAATTTCCAGTATAGATGTTACTTAACATAGATATAAAATTGTAGATCCACATATTCTCAGAATAACGTATAAATATAATGCTAACGTTCGTTGTTAAGCCAATGTATTTTTGAGTGTTATTAAAACGATATATCGTATTATATTTTATTAAAGACTACTTATGTATTCGACATTTCTGAATTGTGAAATACAAATTTTATTCCTATAGTTTTTTTGTTGTTTTCTTTATGATTCCAAAATAAATTCAATGGTAAACATGATTCATATAAAGAAGTACCTACTACCTAATGAATTTCAGTAACTCATACAGAATAGGCCTATTGCACGGAATTAGAATTTTCCTATGCCGTTCTGAAAAAGTAAGTTAAGCCGTTTTAATTTAAAGTCATGGGATACATGGTATTCCAATAAAATAATCCCCACCAAGAACCCTGTAAGAGAAGGCGATTTGAAGGTTCATACAATTTTAAGGGTATAAAATTCGTTGAACCTTCATACACTCTCTCGGCTTCCATACTCTACGGCTCTCTGGGTTAGTTCATCAGGTCAGCGCTAGATGGCAGTATAAGGCTTAAGGGAGGTATTTTTAATACTTCATTTTACTACTCGCTTGGTCCAGGAGGTCAAGTGTGCTATTTTAACACTACGCTCAAGCGATTGATCATCGATTTTACTATTGTTTCTATGCAAACTATCTTTGGCTCAATTTGATAAGGCTTTGTCCCACTAGTAGTTAACTAACCTTCCACTCATAAGGTTTCCGAGCCCTCAAAGAACTAATTAATATATTTTGATTGGTATACAGAACTACATGTCTTAGCAATAATATATAGAAATTGGTATTGTAGATCCTAAAATTCGCCTAAATCCATATTTTTTTTTATTTTATTAGAACTCGAATGCAATCTCTATTATTATGCTCTATATACTGATATTAATCTCAAGCATATGAACGGTTTCCTAAGCTAACATTTGCCGGAGCCAAGTTATTACGATCCAGGATATTTCTGTCAATATAATATTATACTTTTTAATACTAGCGGGGAGTATTTTCACGCTTCGATTTGTCCGGATATGAAAATATATTATGATCTGTAAAAGAATTTTGATGTAAGTACTGAAAAAAAGTAAATTTTATTCGGTAAGTAGTTAGGTATTGATAGTAATAATATGTTAAATAAATAGTAAATAAATAAAGTATAATAAACTAATTAAAATAGCTCCTTCCATAAACAGATTAAAAGAATTGACTCCTTCGGTTAATTATTATTTTTCATATCTACATCTTGTACAAAAGATTCATTCACAAATGTTTAAATTGTGCGATAGATGAGTAACTCTCCACAGAGTAAAGAACAGCCTGTACCATGTTGCTAGCATTACTCTGAAAATGAGTGATATCAATGATACTAATTTTATTCAGATATTTCCAGAATACAACTAAAAACATCGTTAAAATAGGGAACGATTTCGCAAAATCTTTAATTAGAATGGCTTAAAAATCCTACATCTTAATGTCTGTCTGGGTGTTAAAAACAAATAGGATCAACCCTCACGAGAGGGTTTCTAAACGCAGGGGTAGAGTCGACGCATGCGCGGACATCATTCCGAGTAACCCCAAATCACAATCGCGAAGCAGTCAGCCACCATTTTATTTTCGTTTATTTCTATTTCTCCGTCTGTAATTCGAAAACTCTGGCGTAGAAAGTGCGAAACGATTTAAGAACATTGTGCCGTGGTCATCCCGCTGGGGTCTTGAATCTCTTGTGCTTACGTAATATTGGTTATCTATCGAATATTGACTTCGACTACAAAAAGGTAAGGTTTTATATATTCATATGTTTTTTAGTGAGCACGTCGAAAACAATATCGATTTTCAATTAAATGTTACATCTCTAAGCCTCAAAATTAAGGGTAGATCGTAGAGTTCGTGAAATACTCGCTTTTTCATGTAAATATAAGGTACTTTAATAATTAAACAGTTAAGTAACAATGTTTATTATATAATAGATATATTACCAATACAAAACAACGATAATATTATATCTACTAAATACACTAGCTACATTATTAAGGATTTAAAACAAATTTTCCATTTGATGCGTAGAGTTCTGACATGATACTCGTAGCAATTTAAAAGTTACAACTTACACATAAGCAAAAGCATTAGATAATTTAGAATATTAGCCAGTATCAAATTTCTTCTACCATACTAAGACATTAAATTAGGACACATGAGCTAAAAGAGATAATGTAAAGATCGCTTGATAGCTGAGGAATTGCGAGCAAAAGAGACAGATGATATTTGTTAGAATATTTTTTCTTAGTGTAGGATTCACAATAGTACCTAATTAATAAAATACTACCTAACCTACCTAAAACTCTAAGAAAACATGACATTCCTACAAAATGTGACGTAGGTCCCTCCGTAGCTTGCTCGTAGCTACGTAGTATTTTTTTAGATTCCTATGTCAATTTTACAACGTTGCGTCGTAACTCCGAACTCGTAAATAGTATTTTTTCATTTAAAAATATCATAAGTAGCAAATAAAGTTTATCACGTTTTGAATTCAAATTTCTAATTTCCAATGTTATATTCAAGTTTCCAATTTCTAGTTTTTTTGTAGCAATGGGATTTTTTTTTTATCACCTACTAAAAATCCTTTCCTCTATTTAAACACTTTGCTATAGAAACGTAGAAAGTCCCATAAAATGGCCTCTTTAAATCTCGTTATCGTGTTTCTTCGAGAAAGTAGAGCAGACCTTAGAAAATACACCTAATTTCTTATTAGAGCGTTCTAACATGACGCATACATTTCTAGGTTACGCTGTAAGGCATTACTGTTCCTCGAAGGTTTTTTCAATTAAAAGTCTTGACATAGAAAACTACTTCTTATAATATTCCTCATATTAAAAGCAAGTAGTATGCTTGTCAGTTACGATAAATATATTTCAAAGCCCTACTTCACGTTGGGCCATGGTTTATGATTGAATGCCATCATGTTTGCATAGCAGCTAGCCAGTCTACAGTATGCATGTGACGTCGATCATGGGCAATTAACCCGTCGATCGTGGAAAAACGAGACACAATAGCTTATCTATTGTTATCGCGGCCGCATGTGGCCGCTTTGGGCTTGATTAAAGACGAAAAACCCCCTACAGGTGCGTAATCGCCCGTCCATCGTAGGGCAACTGAAAAGTCATGTGACCATAAATTTAATAATTTGAAAGGAATGGACAAAAACCCTAGAAATTGGTAGGACCATCTATTTGTTTGTATCATCGTTGATCGTTATTATTTAAAAGAAGTTGAAACAAGCATCGGTCATTATAAACTACGTGCAGCTTATGCAAACTAAAATCACTTCGAGTTAACTAGAGTGAAGTCAGCGGCGGAACGTTCATTAACACCACCGGAGTGAAGTTCTCTTCAATTCAGCAATAATCCGGCAAGGAGCGAAGGCTTTTATCAGGAGAGGTCTCCACAGCCGGCGGAGTCGAGGGCGCACTTGACACTAAAGTGCTGGCTGGAAACGCTGCAACGCATTTAATTATCACTTTTATTAACGCCTTTTCTTTTGAATTTGAGTATTTCCTTAATGATTCTGCTAGAAAAATAATGATGGAACGAGTCGTAATGTATGGATTGATTTAGAAATATATGGAAATCTTAACAACAATGCGAGGAAAAATTTTTTTTTCCTGAAATAAAAATAATGTTTCCATAAGCAAGCAAGCTCCGGATACCTACGCACATTATTAGGATAACATAAAATGTTCCGATTATCATCATAAAATTTTTCTTGGACGCGTGCTACGTGTTTAAAACTTTATCCATTTCTCGTGTCTACCGTGACGGTGGAGGAGTTATGGAGGGTAGAAGCGATGTGGTCTCCGAGACCCCGCGGTACATTACCGTGACTAACGGCCGCGAGACGCAGACGAGGGTTAAGTGAAATATTATGATTACAACCCTGTTTGTAATGTGGCTTAATTAGACACAACCTACGCCTACAAATACCGTATTTGTAGGAAACGCGTAGGTAAAACAACTTGTATGAAGCCTCACCACGTTCGGCAACGATGGATGATTAAATAATCATGATTTCCACCACGACTGCGAAGCTGTCTATGCAACACCGACGTTACTCATAGACGAATATGACCACACGTTTGTAACTGCTTGTGTTGGTCCATCATTAGCCAACGTAAGGTCCACACATAAAGTTAATATACCTAGCGGAACTAGGTATATTAACTTTATGGGGCCACATGAGACAGACAGACAAAAAATATACACGCCATAGTAAAAGAATTGTGTCAGGCGATCGAGTGTTTGTCAAGTGAACGTTGGCCGTAAACAATAAACCTCTTTGACAAAAGGTGTTTACACACCTTCGTGTTGACCCTCCGACCTCACCCACGACACGAGTGCTCACTGAAAGTGGGAATTTGACGATTATTATTTACATTTATAGTAGCATTTACACTAAAACAAATACTAATAATATATTCTGACATTGAAGTTTTGTGTTACGATTCGTGGTTTGGATATTAGTATCATCATATTATTATGTCACTTGTATTGCTTTTAATAACATTATCTATTTTCTACAATACTCTAATATGTACTCGTATACAATACTCTCTATATGTAATCTGAAAAAGATTGGGAACCCCTGGACTAACATATTATATGAAAACTGGGTAGTTCTGGAAATATTACATACATACAGATCGAATTGATAACCTCCTTTTTTTGAAGTCGGTTAATAATGGGAAACTTCATCCTTATTATACTGGTACCCGACCATGATCCTTATTATTCTGGTACCAGGACGTGGTAAAAGAAGAGAAAACATTAAGATTATCAAAAACGTCAGGATTGTAAGTTTTTTTGTAGCGGGGTCCATCAGGGACTACTTGACGCTTGCCATCAAAGAGATAATTCTTGTTCTTATTATAACTAAAAATCTCGTACGGATTTTTGGGCTTTTACATTCACACGATTAAGAGGTACGAGTATCGGATCCTTGATGGTAAGCATCAAGTAAATACCCCGATGGATCCCGCTACAAAGGACAATCCAGGCTTTTATTATGTTCTAAAAATCTTCCTCTTCCTTCTTCCTTCCTTTATTAGGGCCATTTATTTTCGTACCCCAATCCCAAACATTCCTCATTAATCGAAACAAGCACCGCCATTTTCATGCTGAGCTTTAACAAAATTTCATCGTACTAATCACAGACATAGATCAAGATATATACCGCATGTGTATGTACTATTACTTCGCGTGTCATATCGCGTTCCCAAACGACGAGCAATGCTCGTCTTTCGAAAGTCTGTTCTTTAGTCTGCTATCGGAATCGGACGTCAATCGGAATTTTAAAAATGCCTAAATACCTAAAAGTGCCGTATTGAGCTGTAGAAATTCAAATAGAAACGTTGGCCTAGATAATGGACACGTTTCTTATCATCAGTACGTCACAGTAGGTAGGAAAAAAGTGGCACGCTCGTTTTCAGACATGCGGTATCTATCTTGAATCTTGATCTATGTCTGTGGTACTAATAGAATATCGTGTGTAGGTGCAGCGCGATGCGCGTGGTGTCGCGCTAGGGGATGCTCTGCGGCGCCATCTGGTCCGCCGCGCCGGTGTCCCTGCGCGGGCTGGCGCCGCCGCTGCCCGCGCGCACGCCCATCCTCGCGCAGCTCGTCATGCACGCTCTGCATGCGCACGATGACTCCAGCTTCATAGGTGAGTGACTTGTCAGTATTAGTTGTAGCCTTCGAAATACCATACTATGGAAGTGGAACTGATTACTCGTAAGAATGGTGCCTAGAAATGCACACGGCACACCATGTTGGTTGTCATACTCGGGACGGTCAAACAATTTTAGCTATGCAACGAAAAGTTATGCTATCTATCTATAAGTTACTATCTGCACACGCTTATGATATTCTGAACAAATATGAAATATGTGTGTGAGTTGTGACTTGTGACGTCACTACTTCCTATTACTACCAGTTACTACCAGTAGGCATAGCTAAGTCGTAAGTGATTTGTGATTGTGTCCCTAAATTATATAGACTGTACAAAGTCGGTTAATTATACGGTTGCTCCATTTAAAGACCGCTCGTGCTCTACGAAGGCAATACGTGAACATATTTTGTGTTTCTATGATTAATTAATTATTATTATTAATCTGGTAACAGGTTTACATTATAGTGCGCCGAAAATTAAATCGATAACAGAATGCCCAAAGGTAATGAACGATAGTCATCTTAGCGTTCTTACAGACGAACGGCACTTGTCGACGACAATCGGCGGCTGCCGTCGACGCGCGCCGTCGACAAGTGCCGTTCGTCTGTAAGAAGCTTACTTTTGTTGACATTTAAAATTTTGATAAACAAGGCGTGCTCTTACATAAACATTTATAAATATCTTTAGCATTTACCTACTATGAGCTTTAAATATCAAGGCGAGTAAGAGCTCTTCATTCTCCATTGATTATATCTACCGTCCTTGGGCTGCATACATTTAAATGTTTCAAGTTTACAGTTTATGGAAACAGAATAGTTAATAAAATAAAATTTTATGATTTCTTACTTTTTATACCAACACAAATGAAATATTTATTCCATAAAGTTGCCTAGATTTTGGTGCTTCGTAAAGTTTTTTTAGTAATTATATTTTCTTCTAATTGATTATTAAATTGATAACCTGAAGCAAGTTTACACCAACGCAATAATCTTATCATAACTTTATTTACTAAAACCTGAAAATTAGTCCAGAATACTTAATCCAGTATCTACAGCGAATTTGAGTCTCAAAAAGTACTGAAAGCCAACTGAAAACTTCTATGAGACATTAGTTCAAATGGGTCACATAAAGCCTTATAAGCTGGCGGCAGTCCAGAACGTTCTGAAACTCGGAACGAATATATTATGAAACGCGAAGTAAAAGCGACTTCCTACCGTTCTCGATGCGCCGTCAAACATGAAGATGCCCATGATTTTGATGATTTCGAATCGCACTTAATGAGATTTCATTGCAATGCAATTAATCTTATTAGCTATGGTTACGATAATCCGGTACCTACTATGATGAAGATCCAAGATATTCAAAGTACAGTATATGTTTTAGGCTTAGTTGTTGTGTTGTTGCTATTATAATATAGATATCAACAACAAAGTAAGCGCATAAAATTGAGCCAATTCAAGGAACATTACCACTAGAAGCGGTATAGATCGAAGTTTACAGAAGATGCCGGCTACTTAACTGAGCAGTACATGACAGACAGGACTTACAAAAAGAAGAGTTTCTCTATATCTAGTTCTGCCTGGTTTGCGCATGTTGCGATTTAGGTTACTTTATACTACAAGCTTTAAGCTTTGTAATTTATTTCACTATTTTGGTATAGAGATACTTTGAGTCCCGAGAATGGGTACCTACAGACCTTTATACCCTATGTACTGCATATGAACTTGTACGTTTTTTAACCCGTCGATCGTGGGAAAACAAGACACAATAGATATTCTATTGTGTCTCGGTCACCGGTGACCGTATGGGGCTTGATGAATTAATTGTATGTTTTTATGCAAGTGCAGTGAAACATAAAGTTCAAAATCGTACAATTCCTGCACAAAACTCAAGGCAACTAGTTAAGGTGCAAAACAACATAAAATATGGGTGCGATGTTATTCAGTACCATGCCTTAATATTATGCTTCGTGGCGCCGAGATGTCTGGCGATACCGCTCGCGTGACCCGCCGCCCGTTTCGGCTGAACCATGTTATTTGTATTACTAATAACATCGATCAAACCGCACAATTGATTTTTATGCTAATAACATTAGGCCCACCTGGCGTTTTCGTACACTAAAGCCTATGGTAATGGAAGCTCCTTGATTGGCTCTACCTGAATGCTGCTAGGTATACTCTCTATCTACCTTTATGGTGGTGGTTGGTTAATCTACCTTTTTGGAACTCTCTTTCTACCGCCACAATTCCCGAAGGACTCAATCTAGTATAGGCTACTCCTACGGTGCTCGACATTCTATCTACCCCTAATGTACAAGGTCGTCTCTTTCTACTCCTGTAATGTTTGAACTTTGAAGCTTACTAATATTCTGAATCGATTCAGTACATTTAAAAATAATCTTTAAAAAAAAGACGGTTACTTAATTATTCCACGAAACAATACAAGTTTATATAAAAGTAAATATAAATATTAGATATGCTTTTGTTGTCATGTTTTTTTTTAAAGCTTTTATTTTTTTTAACTTGCTCTGTATGTATGTAAGTAGGTATGTGTGTTACGGTGGAATTTTGAAACTCAATTTTGAAGTAGATATATTTAACCGATTGAGCTGAAATTTTGCATACGCGTTTAGTTTGGATGACAATGCACGATATGGTATGTGACATCACTCTAAATCCAATATGGGCGACCATCCAAGATGGCGAAAATTATTTTCTCTGCAGTCCTAAAATATGGATATTAAATTAAAAGGGCTTTTTGGGAGTAACTCGAAAACGAATGTCATTTCATTCTACATCCAACATGGCGGCTCATCCAAGATAGGGGAATAGTTATTTTTAATGTACTTCTGCAATATGGGTATCAAATGAAAGAGCTCATTGAAAGTAACTCGAAAATGAATGTAATGTCATTCTACATCCAATATGGCGGCTCATCCAAGATACAGAAATAGTTATTTTTAATGCACTTCTACAATATGGGTATCAAATGAAAGGGCTCATTGAAAGTAACTCGGAAACGAATGTAATGTCATTCTATATCCAATATGGCAGCTTAGTCAAGATAGGGGAATAGTTTTTTAAAGCACTTCTGCAATATGGTTATCAAATAAAAGGGCTCATTGAGAGTGAATTGAAAAGTAATAGTCAAGTCGTGACGTGACGTGACGTGACATCAAGTCAAATCCACCCGGGTTTCAGAAAATGCCCGGTTGAATCCGGTCACTTTGTTAAATGAAATTCAACTTTTTAGTCATGCAGAAATAAACGGAATATAACAACTCGCTAAATATAGATTTTTCAATTGTCAAAGTCGAGTACGATTTCTTGAGGAAATCTTTTATTATCATGCAAATTGTATAATATATTGAGGATTATAACTTAACAGTTAAATATTTTAAGGAGAATTTTTTTTTTCTTTTTAGACTATTTAAATAAAAGCTTTTTATCAAAAAGTTTTTTGTTTATATTTAAAAACTACTTAATAAGTAATTTTAATTTTCCCTTTATTCCGTGTACGTTGTCAGTCTGCTTTAAAAATGTTAGTACCAGTTACGTCCTTTTTCCACGGAGAATTCGTTTGTGTGTGTTTGTGTAAATACAGATACTTTTACTTTTCCCATGCGAATGTAAATGAGGTCTGATGGTGTATATTTAAAAACACATTTTTATTAAGGAACTAGATAGATTAGGAATTTCACGGAAACCGTACTTTTTCTCGCAAAATAATAGTCTTATGTCCCCTTCACGTGATCTACTCTACATCTATGCTAAATAACATAAAAATTGCTCCAGTACTTCGTGAGATTTTCTCTTTCAATTAAAAAAAAATCCCCGTTTTTTCCTCATTTTTCTCTGTTTCTTCTCTCCTATTGGTCTTGGCTTAATAATATACAGCCTATAGCCTTCCTCGATAAATGGGCTATCTAACACTGAAAGAATTATTCAAATCGGACCGGTAAGTTCCTGAGATTAGCACGTTCAAATAAACAAACAAACTCTTCAGCTTTATCTTATAAATTCTCGTGTCACAATGTTAGTTACCGTACTCCTACGAAACGGCTTTACTGATTTTTACCAAATTTTATATGCATATTTAGTAGGCCTGAGAATCGGCTACTGGCTACTTTTTATATTGATGAGTGCATTTGTTGAATAAATAATAGTAAATTATTACAACTCGAGACTGACGGCGACCATTGTTTGTGCGAGGGGATAGCGATGGACGTTGCCATGGTGACGTATTTATTTAGTCACTTCAATAAAATAATATGGACGAAATACTTTATATGGCAAAACAACGTTTGCCGGGACAGCTAGTAATATAATACATAGTATAGATTTAAAAAACTACAACAATTTATTTGTTACAGATTTGTTATATAAAGTAGTAGGTTCGGACGTTTTGTAATACTGGAAATATTAAAATCATTACCATTTTGCTTTTTTGATCATGCTAAGTAATAATGTATTCCTTATTAGACGTAATGAGGAAAAAATCATAACTGAGATTGATCAAAAAAGCTATGGTCAAAAAAACTATTTAAAAATTTATTCATTTCAGATCTAAATAGGTATAGTTAAGTTTTACTTGAGGGTACGGGGTACCAACCACCACCTTTAGGACCCAAACCAACCTAATCTGCCTGCAGTGCCCTCTGCCAACGAACCAACGAGGCTCTGGCAAGTGGCAACCCGCCAGACCGTATTGGAACAGCGTGGTGGGGACACAGCTCAATCAACTAGAGAAGACATATTTAAACTTCTGATTGTGGAAGGCACAAAACTTTCTCCAAATCAAAGCGCGCAATAATTTTTCCTTTTGAATCTGACGTTTCTTTTTCTTCATCCTAATTTTTCAGCCATAAATGTCCACTGCTGAACATAGGCCTTGCCTGTGGGGGATCGAACTGTGTCCCCGCCACACTGGTCCAATGACGGTTGGCGGGTAGCCAGAGCCTCGTTGGGTGGTCGGTAGAAGGTACTATAGGTATTGCGAAGCGTCCAAGAACCTACTAAGTAACTATGACAAATAAATTAATGAAGTTTTTTTCAATTTTTTTCTTTTCGTTTACGGGTCATGTTGGTCCGGAAATACTGCTGCCAACAGTTCTTTAAAGAGTTTTACAGTGCATGGCAGAAAGTTGCGCGAAAAACGCACGGTGGAAGACTGCAACTTATCAAGGAGATGAGGATGGGATAATTTTTGCGTGGAACGAAGTTGCAGGAGGTATAATTCTGAACAATTCTTCAGAACGAGGATATACGACCATTGGTAACCTTTTTGTGGTGAACGCGCAGACTAGGCGCCAGGCGGAGTTGAATTGGACTAGGTTACGTCTACCCCATTCAGAGATTTTCTCAGACTCAGACTCAGACTCAGACGCAAAAATGCGGCCGCATAGCAATGAATACCGTTGGTCTGTAACATGTCATTGATTGATATGCAGTATGAATTGGGTATGCGATAACACACATAACCCTTAGGAACATCAGCATCAACAGACTATCAGAGCATTCACTACGACCTTCATGCTTCTAACTGCTAAGGAACTTGTGACTCACTTGCATTATTTCTCGGGGAGCTTATATGTGGAAGCTTTGATAGGAGTGCCAAACCCGATCAAAGGCTCTCGTATTGTCCAAACTAACAGCCAATGCCCTTTGACTCAATCCCCTGAGACCAACGATGAGTTAGGTACGCCAAAAGATCACCAGCCGAGCGACCACTACGGAACCCGTACTGTTTGTCGTTTAGTAATCCCTTAGCGTCCAAGTTTCGAAGGAGCTGGCTATTGATAAAGGGTGGCATTATCTTCGAGGACAGAGAAGCTGTAGTCTGTAATTGGAAAGATTGGAGTGGTCACCTTCTTTGGGGATCGGGTAGACCAAGGCTGTTTTCCAAGAGGCCGAAACTATGCCAGAAGAGTAAGAGAACCGAAAAATACGCGTTATGACCGAAGCCAAATGAAGCCGAATATCCGACAACGTGGTATTGTCAGCGGTTTCTGTCTCCCGTCATCAAGGGTTAAGTAGGACGCAAAGAGCTTGTTCAGAAGATCGGTTTTCTCCTAATGCGTCGTAGGCCAACGTACCATTTCTTACGTGTAGACATGGTAGAAATGGTTTGCTGAAATTCCTTTCAATAGCTTTGCAAAGAGAATGCACGGGTACCCGAATGGTATAGCCCAGGGGTTCCCGAACTTATTTTGTCTACTGCCCACTTTGAGAACAAATATTTTTTTACCGCCCCCATTGTGTCACATTTAGATGAAATGAAATTACAATTATTAATCACCCGCCAAGTCTCGACACAACACCCCATTTTTTTCTGGGTCCCACACCGCTCCCCTTTAGCCTTCAGCGCCCACAAGGGGGCGTTATCGCCCACATTATACCAGATAGCCCATCAAACCTTATTTAGATCCGCATGGTTATTCATTTTATTGTGATAACTGCATAGGAAATAATTCAGTTATTATACTTGCATACTACTACACATTATTTTATTACCTAAAGAACTACGTTACTCTTATTAAACAAAACGGTTTCCACAAGTTTCGTAGAAGAAGGAAGTATATAGAATTGCACAACAACTTGGTTTTTAAATGTTCGTAGAATATGTACGTAAGTAGAATTGTATAAAAATTTTCTTGAAAACCGTCGTGGAATATTTTTGTTAGTTCGTTTACGACTTTGTTCCAACCAAAATTGTAAAGAAGTTCAATTTTGTGTATTTACTTACTTGTTACGGCGGAAAAAAATAATTTTTGATGTTGTACAATTTCATTCTTTTTAAATTTAATCCCTCATTTTTTACACTATCTTTACGAAAATTTGTGAGAAGGTGTAATATTTAACGCCCGATAAAAATATCGACGGTGCAATGAAAAAATCGACGCAATTCGACTTGCGTCCTTCTTCCAGGAAGTGTGCGAGATAGTTAATTTTAGACAAATATTGTACCTAAAATTAGTGTCCTAAATATCTCTAATATTTGTATTTAGAATATAACCTTAGGAGTAGGGCATCGAGACCGGGTTTTCCCGAAACCCGAAAACCCGGGAAAACCCGGGTTTTGGGGATCACGAAAAAACCCGGGTTTCAAAAATGGAACCCGGGTTTTTCGAGCTTTTCGGGTTTTTCGTTTTTTTGATAATTATTAAAGGCAAGACCTGATTTAAGGTAAGGTATAAGGTATAACAAACTAACATACAAATTCTTTATTTTTATAATATAAGTATAGGTTTAATTATTTCTATTGGTCATAATTAAACAATATATGGGCCATTCCGCTATAAAGGGCCCTCAACGAGAATTTTAAAATGTGGCATTAGTTACATTTTTTAATTGGAATATATGTAAGAAGATGTGTATTTACTAACAAAACAACTTTTATCGGTAAAAAATGGAATTCGACTAATTTAGAGCGTTTTTAAAGTATATCCTCTTAGGGACGCGATGTTATTACCCATATTTTTAAATTAAAATAGCATATATTTCAAATTAATGTTTAGTTGTAGTATAGGTATACAGCAATACGTCGAAATCTTTTGTATAAAATACACTATTCAATCGTTCTTAGTGATTTAGACGATTACTTTTGTCAGGCCAATAAACAACTAAATTTTTTTTTAAAAACTACAATTTTGTGCAGTTTTATAACAAACTTACTAGTATAATTTATATATTCCATGTCGAAAATTTTAAAATTTGTTAGAGAATTACGATTTAATTCACCTTTATGAGATTTGAGAATTTTGATGTTGCACCCGCGATCGAAGAAATGGTTAATAATTTCTAGTACTTATTACTATAGTTACTTCTATCTAGTTACATAGTTTCTTTGTTTTATGCTATTTTTAAATATAGGCAAGTTATTTTGTAAAAGTTTCGCAATAACCAGTTTTCACAAATAAACTCATCACATTTCTTAATGGACGGTCAAATTGGTTGTACCCGCGACACCACTTCAAACCTGTTTTGTGGCCCTTCGTACATTTGATGAAGGTTTTTATTTATAAATCATTGTTAAACTAGTTAAAATGTATCCCTTCAAGGGATATTTTATTAATAAATAGGCTTCATTTTGCCTGTAGGAAGCTTTAAGTGAGTCAAACTGTTGCACCCGCGATAATGGAATCGCCCATATTTTAAAGTACCTAAAAGTTTCGTTTCAAGAGCGTTAAAGACTAATTGTCACAAAAATATTTATTAATAATAATATTTTGAAAATCCTACCAAAACTATTCAATGTAAAAAAAGCCAAATCTCTTCAAACAATCTATCCATCGCAAAAAGTTTTCAAATTTCATAGAAGCAAGTCTTGTTAAACTTATTTTATAGTTTTCAATCAACATTCAGTGATTGACCACAGTTTTCTTTATTATGTGATCAAAGGCTCACAAAATAAAGTGAAAAAAGCTGTCCAAGCTTCAAAGGGTTCTAAGTCTGCTGAAAGTACCGTAGACTTTTGATGATGGGCAAGTCACTAGTTAGTGACAAAACGTTGGAACTTGTATGGACCGTTGCTGATAAAATACACCCATCAACAAAGTCATAGGGATATTTGTATTTTTGGAATATGTAAAAACCTGTCAGGAATTTTTGAAGGCAGTGTGTATGGAACAATGATAGCTTATTTTTTGGTATTTAATTTTTAGAAACGATAAAATTTGGAATTCTACAGTCATAAAAAATCAATGATAAGTCAACAAATCTTTATTTCGTTTTATAAACTGAAATTTTCATTTGAATGAGATATTTTTATTGCTAATTGTCAAATAAATAGTAATAATTTATACTGATATATGTTTGGCATACAGTATTTTTACTAAAAAATATTTTTTGTGCCCTGCTGCGATATGACGCCGTCTTTTTTGCAATTTAAAGTCATTATTTTCAGTCGTCTAACTTACTAAAAACCTTAAAAGAGATTTTTATTTGTCGTTATGCTTTTTGTCATTATTTGTTATATTCACAATATAAAAAATAACGACAATATTAAGACAATGCAATCAGTAAAAAGGTTCCAAGAGAGCCCCTAGAAACTGACAAAACCATGCAGAGGAGTTTCCATCAAGTATGATGTGAAACCATTTTGTATTCCAGTATTGCAGTCTGGTAAATGCGGCAGATTGCTTTTCATTGCTTGAGAGACTGATGTTGGTAACACATAATAGGACTAATGATGGCTTTCCTTAGCCGTCCGTGGATGTCATACTCACTGCGGAATTATTAAAACACGTGATTTTAGTGAACCCAGATGAAATATAAGCCGAGTTTTATCAGCACCAGCGCCAGAGACAATTTCTTGTGTGTAACACGTGCCACCATGGTTAATCTTCCAAACTCATTAAAAGCAACTTTCCGCATTTGCCACGTGGTCTGTTCTGATCAATTACATGGTTATCTGACATGAATTCTGTCTATTGTGACTAGAACTAATAACTACAAAAAGCTTTGAGGTGTAGTGTAATGTAAGATTTTTCAGTAATGTAAGATTTTCCAGTAAGTTAGATGACAGCGAAAAGTTACCTTAAATTGCAAAGAACATTCGGCTTCATACCGTAGCAAGGCAGACGAAAGGCAATTTCAGGTAAAAACTAGGCACAAAAATTTAATTACCGGTATAAAGTATGCCAACATCAATTAGGACTAAATGATTATTAATAATTTGATAATCAGCAATAAAAATGTAAAAGATTAAATAAATATTTGTTGGCATACGTTTTATATTTAAGGTTATTTAATGTCTTCAAAAATTCTGGATACATTTTTATATATTTCATAAAATACAATAATATGTAATTTGGAGGTGAAGCTTGTTGTAATACTTAATCTTGGCCCGAAAATCTTAATCCCTAGCTTTGATAAGATCCAAAATATAGGAGAGGTAAAATAGTCACATCGATAAAAGTATGATACGGCCGTGCCAGCTTACTCGAGAATTGGTTGGGCACTGCTGCGACCCCAGACAATGGTATTTAAATAGTATTTTACTGGATAGGTGATGGCAATCGCAGAAAATCATGTGTAAAGTATTTTCGCATTGTTAATTTTTGAATTGTTAAAAAACCCGAAAAAACCCGAAAAACCCGGGTACCCGGTTTTCATCAAACAAAAAACCCGAAACCCGGGTTTTGAAAATTGGGTCCGGGTTTCGATGCCCTACTTAGGAGTACTAAGGTCAGATAGGCGATAGCTATCACTCGACGGTCTACAGAGCTTCCAAGGACAAGATGATAAATAGACCTTGTCACATGCAACTTAATAATTTTCTACGCGATCCTAATAAAGTGACTGTCTTCTGTTTTCTTTCACTTCATTTGTTAAAATAACACCACTAACAGCGCCACTCGAAGACATTTAATGATCGCTTAACTCGATAATTATATATTCTGTCACTCTTCATTAAATTAAAGTTAAGTTTAAAGTTTTATTTACTCTCGGAGGGCGGATTATTATCAATATTGTTGTTGCATTATTTAGTATGTTCCAAAACCACTTGAAAGACAGTAGGTAAGAGAGAAATATTCTTATGAATACCCTATGTAGTGAAAAAAAAATGGCATTCGAAATATTTACAAGAAGGACCTCATAAAAATTTAACTAATCTTTCCCCTAAACGAAAACGTATCATAAATATTAAAGGATAAGGTTCTATTTCGATCAGGTCAGGTTGTTTATAGGCCAGTGGGAAATACGGTTGAGTCACTGCTGAAAACTGAAGTGCGTCATAACCTACGCGGCGCCATTCACAGCCTTCTTGGAAACATAGCTTATACACATTTTATTGTGATCTAGACACGCGGTAGTGTATCAAGCCAAGTTCAAGTATAACAGAACTGGCGAGCAGCACCGTATGTAATATTACACGAACAATTTGCAGCTACTTTTGACCCTCTCATAATTCAGAAACTATTGCACATAAACGTTTCAAATTTGGCTCATAATTGAGATTTGCGAGATACATATATGCTCTAAATTTCATAAACAGATCTCGAACAGTTATTTAGATATTAACGTCCGAAAGTCTACATTTTTATCACTGACTGACTGACTGACTCACCTATAGATCAAAATTATAACCCACTTCCAGATGACCTAGAAGGATGAAATTTGGAATCCAGCTTAGTAATTATGTGTAAGCATAGGGAAAAATCAAAAAACAAAAAAAATCGGTCAAGTGCGAGTCGGACAAAGCGAAACTAAGCAGAAATTGTGTTTTTTGTATGGAAACCCCCCTTAAATATTTCTTTTATTTTGTTTTTATTATAAATTATGAAAGTAAAATTATGATTAAAGATTTTGTGAATATTTCAAGTGCCTACCGGCTGCCATTATTGGTAATGAGCAAAAAAAGGCCAAAAAAATCACGTTTGTTGTATCACTTATTTGAAGTGAAGTGAAGAAACTATATGAAATGAATAGAGAGTGACTGTATGAAGTGTGTCTGTCGACTGACTGTCTGTCTGTTACCACTTCACTCAAACTGCTTGTACTGAAATTGGTATGGAGGTATCGTTTGAGTCCCGGGAATAGACAAAGAATTGCGAGCGGCATCTGTCTGTCTGTCTGTCTGTCTATCTGTCTGTCTATCTGTCTGTCTATCTGTCTGTCTGTCTGTCTGTCTAGGTTCACTGCAGGCTCTTAAGGTTGCGAGCGATTATAGTCGAATATGTAACTGGGAGGATTTAGGTGTCTAAACTTGCTAGGAAAATTTTCTTTACAAAAAGTAATGATATCCCACCAAAACATAAATGTAAAAAAGGAGAGCCAAGTTCAATACAAACATTATGCTTGTCTAAGGACTTCGCCGTAAAAAGAATGGACATCTAAATGAGTGCCAAGTTCTATGGAAAATCGAAATATGTATTTATAGGAACCAAATAACATTATGAACAAAATATAATAAAGTCTATTTCTTTGCTTTATTGAATATCTATAACAATTGCTGTTATTTAAACAATGTGAGATCTTAAATTAGATTAGATTTAACTTGGCCAGTTTTTATCAAAATTAAAATGTTCAATCACTTTATGAAATGACTGATGTAATGTCCCTTCAGAGATTCAAAGCTTTTCTTAACTTTTTTTAGTATAGTTCACTATAATAACAAAATTTCATCTAAGCAGGATAAGTGGTTTAGCGTCAGGACGAAACAGACACACAGACGTAAATAGTTTCACATTTTAATCATTAATATAGATTATAATTAATTATATTAGTATATTTCTTTGCATCAAAACTCTACAAAACAAAAAAATGATCACTCTCTCTCAAGGGCAGTTTCGCAAAATGCCACCAACGTTACTTAACTGTAGTCCATGATTTTCAAGGGTGTATGGTGTATCACGTCACGTGGTTTAATAAAAGGAATAGGTACAATAATAAATTATAATATTACTAGCTGTGCCCCGCGGTGTTACCCGCGGTTTAAGTGATATATAATAAAAGACTATGAAAAGTACCAATAATGAGTCAAAACGGGACGATACAATATGGTTCTATAATGATTTATGGTAGTGATGATGATGATGATTAATGTAATTTGCATAGTAGCATATGCTTTCCGTTCTTAAAACAACGTCGAAACTCCCAAACTTGTATATATAAAGAATCAGGAGTTCTCTCAGCACCTTCCGAACCATGGTATACCTTGGTGCAAAATCTTGCTTGTTGGTAGCATATTTTGCTTAGAATACTGCTCACGAAACCGAAGATACCACATGTTCCCATATAAATTTTGAGGAGTTCCCTCGATTTCTTATGGATCCCTTCATCAGGTCACCACTTTCATGAATATGGTACCAAATTGGGATGATAACCTAAACACCAAAAGAAAAATTTAGAAAATGGGTTCACAAACGGCGGAGTAATCGTTGAACATAAAAAAACGAACATAACACCTCCTCCATTTTTAAAGTCGGTTAAAATTGTAGCCTATGTGTTATTCTGATGTATAAGCTATATTATTATTGTAAAGTTTCATTAAAATCTGTTCAGTAGTTTTTGCATGAAAGAGTAACAAACATCCATACATCCATACATACATCCAAACTTTCGCCTTTATAATATCCCACCAAAAACATTTCATGTAAATATTACCTCGACGACCACAAAAGGTTTGCCCTGTGAAAAAGACATCAGATCTAATGTGGAGCCAAGCTTCTGAATATACACGGCCTAACTCTATCGACCTTAACTCCAAGAAATTCTATTTACTTAATTTAACTTAATTACCCCTACTATACTTATTTTACGGCGTAACCAAATTTCGGCGTAAGTATTTTAGATATCAATAAAATCTAAAGTATTAGACCTATTCAATTGAGACTTTGTATGTTTCCCGGGATTCAAAGTATATTCTATACTCAATTTCAGCAAAATCGGCTCAGTGGTTTGAGCGTGAGGAGGTAACAGACAGATAGACAGACAGAGAGACACACTTTCGCATTTATAATATTAACTAGCTTTTGCCCGCGGCTTCGCTCGCGTGGTATTAAAAAACCGCGTAAAATACGAATATTCTTGTAAACCTCCTTTGGAAACATGATGTTTTTCCAAGACCAAAAGTAGACTATGTTATTCTGCATCCTTTCAACTAAGTATATGCCAAAGGGGAGTGGGGGGGGGGGGGGGGGTTGTTAAGTTGGAAAACACAGTAAATAACATGAAGTAAGTCCATTAAAGAAAAAAGTTTGATACAAAATCTGACCCCCTCTTTGGTCCCCTTAGAGGGGTGTGGGGAATTTTTTTATGCACCAGATGTTAGGTTAGAAAAAGACAAATTTATCTGCGAAAAGCGTATGCAAATCGGATCAGTAGTAACGTATTAAGGAAAAAAGTTTGATACAAAATCTGACCCCCTCTTTTGTCCCCTAACGGCCGTTCCCAATATTTGATCTATCTCTGGTTTTGCCCTACTAGAGATAGGAATAGCTCTCATTAGACATTAGAGACATATATTTTATGTCAATTCAATGTTAGCTGCGATCGGTCGTATGTCAAACCAGAGATATATTGAATATTGGGAACGGCCGTTAGAGGGGTGGGGGGAATTTTTTTATGCACCAGATGTAACGTTAGGAAAAGACAAATTTATCTGCGAAAACCGTATGCAAATCGGATCAGTAGTTAACGTGTTAAAGAAAAAAGTTTGATACAAAATCTGACCCCCTCTTTTGTCCCCTTAGAGGGGTGGGGGGAAAAAAATTTATACACCAGATGTTAAGTTGGAAGAAGACAAATATATCTGCGAAAACCGCATTCAAATCGGATCAGTAGTTTTCGTGTGATGCGGGAACAAACATACAGACAGACAGACAAAAAAGTAACCACATTTTTGGCTTCCATAGCGATGTACCGCACCCCCCGCTTATTATTTTTTGAATATCTTTAACGTACAGAATTTTCATTTCTACAGTTTTATTATATATATAGATATATAGATTAGATACTGATAGGTTCAAAATAATATATTTACATCCTCCATCATCCCTTATTTTATCCCCATGGGGGTTGAATTTATCAAAATCCTATTTAAGCGAAAGTTTTCATCATAGAGGCTCAAATCTTTAATAATTTCAGTTTAATCAGTCGAAAGTCTAAGAAAATTCATAAAAACTTTCATCACCTTTTTCATCCCCTTAGGGGTAGAATTTATTAAAATCCTTTCTTAGGGGATGCCTACGTCATAGTCGCTTTATGCATACAAAATCTCAGCCCGATCGGTTTAAAATTGACAAAGTTTCATACAAACTTTCATCCCCTATTTAACCCCCTTAGGGATAGAATTTTTTAAAATCCTTTCTTAGGGGATGTTTACGTCATAGTAGCTTTATGCATGCAAAATCTCAGCCCGATCGGTTTAAAATTGAGAATTTCATATAAAATTTCATCACCTATTTTACCCCCGTATTTTTTTTTTAAATCCTTTCTTAGAGGATGCTTACGTCATAGTTGCTTTATGCTTGCAAAGTCTCAGCCCGATCGGTTTAAAATTGACAAAGTTTCATACAAAGTTTCATACCCCATTTTATTCCCTTGGGGGTAGAATTAGGGGTGGAATTTTTTAAAATCCTTTCTTAGGGGATGCTTACGTCATAGTAGCTTTATGCATGCAAAGTCTCAGCCCGATCGGTTTAAAATTGACAAAGTTTCATACAAACTTTCATCCCGTATTTTACCCCCTTGGGGATAGAATTGATCAAAATCCTTTCTTAGCGGATGCTTACGTCATAACATTTACCGGCATGCCAAATTTCAGCCCGATCGGTCCAGTGGTTTGGGCTGTGCGTTGATAGATCAACATATCAGTCAGTCAGCTTTGAGTTTTATATATATAGATAGTAACTATAGTATGGATTATGTTTAACCGACTTCAAAAAAGGAGGTTATCAATGTATGTATGTACGCGTATGTATGTAATACAAATATCTCTGTAATTTATTTTACAGAACTGCCCAGTTTTTTTTATATGTTTGTCTATATCAGTGTTTGAACAAATGTGCCAAATTTCAAAAGTGCATGCATGTATGTATGTATGTATGTTTTTATGTTTGTGTTTGCATATCTCCGGAACTACAAGCACAGAATAGGTAGGTAATAAATAGTACAAGTACAATGCTACATTTTAGTTATTCTTTTTAGTCGTCATTATTATGATGAGGTTTTAAGATGGCCTTAAAATTTTGACGTTCGTGTGTTTACGCTACATATTATAAGAAAGTAGGTACTGATTAATTATGAGTACATGACGGGGTTTACTTTCGTTAGTTTTTTTCGTGGACAGAAAGTATTTCAAGAAGCAGGTTTTTAGTTTCCGGAAATCGTTAAATTCTTAATACCTCCATAGTCCGTACGCTCTTAAATCGACAAAAATCGAATGCATCTACAGGGTGTTACAAAATAAGGTGATAAATGATAATACTTTAGGGTGAGTATGTGTTTCTTATAAGGAGTTCACTGTGAAAGTAGCAGTGCTGAAAGTGTTCACAGTGTACAGGTGACTCATACACAACCTAAAGTAGTATAACTATCTTTTGTTACACCCTGTATAAATATACCTAATGTTTATGAATTCATAATTCATAATTTTTTATTCACATGAAACTACCATTATGTGGCTTTTAAAAAATAATCTGACATTAAAAAAAATCTTGTCTGCACTAATTATAGTTAAGTACATAACTATAATTAATATTTAATTATTATTACATAACTATTATTAATATTAAATTAATATTAGGTTGGTAAATACCAACCTAATATTAATAATATGTTCTCATCAGCTTTCATGCCATACGTAATGTATTCGTAGCATTAGGGAAATCTGTTTACATTATACACGGCCAGTTCCTTGATCCGGATATTAGGGAGTCACTCACCCTACTACACTAGTTTTTTGTATGAGAAAAAATAAGAATAAAGCCTTGCATTTCTGCAATTGATTGTACTGTCGGTTCTTGGTGGAAATTCATTTTAAACACAAATAAAACACAATATTTATTTATTTATTTATTTATTCACACTTTATGCAATATAAAAAGGCGGGCTTAATGTCTTGTGGCATTCTCTACCAACCAACCTTAGGGTGATACTGAGAATGTATAATACAGGCGCATTCGTGGTAATGAGACACACAGGATTAACGATAAAATAAATGGATTTATATATAAATAATTAATAAACCTATTATATAAATAATATAAACCTATTACAATAAACATACATAAACAATAAAATACATATTATATTAATACTTCAATAAATATAATATTCATAAACTATAAAATATAATATACCTACTTACATAAAGTATGTCATTGCAAAGCTAATTTATAAAAAAAAAAATTATAAAAAAAAAGTTATATTGTAAAATATTAATTCAAGTAGAAACATAAACTAATTATTAATTTTAATATTCATCATAGAGAAAAATAGTACTGATATTCATTCAATTGATTTTAAATATAATTGTCGAACTCTACGTTTAAAAATATTTTTATAAGGGGACATCCTGATTTCTAGGGGGAGGGCGTTCCAAAGGAGAATGGACTGTACATAAAATGAGGAGTGGACAATACTGGAATTATGAGAAGGACAGAGGAGTCGCAATTTTTTAGATGAACGAAGTTGGGTGAAAAGAAGAAGGGTGTTAGTGAAAATTTTTAAGTGAGACGTTAAATATCCTCCATATTTAGCGCTGGGAGAGTGAAGGAGAGAGTACAACATACACAGTGCACGCAGTGACCGACGTTGACGAATGGGCAGCCAGTTCAACTTAGATCGGTAATAAGAAACGTGATCAAACTTACGAAGATTAAATATGAATCTAATGCAGTTGTTTAACATACGGTCAAGTTTATTAAGCAGTTCCTCCCGGAGTTCAAAACAACACACATCACCATAATCGAGTAGTGGCACTATAAGAGCCTGAATCAGCAACAACTTTATATTATGAGGTAAAAAGTTTTTCAGACGGTAAAGAGATCGCAGGGAGCCGGTAACATTACGACAGACGTTGGTAATGTGGGTACACCAGTCAAGGTTGGTGTCTATGTGTAGCCCGAGATCTTTAACGCTAGAGCTAAATGGGATAACACTGCCAGCAAAGACAATGGGTGGTAGGGCTCCAACGTCTACTCGGCTTAACAAACGTGGGCTGCCAATCAAAATGGCTTGACATTTATTAGGGTTTACGTGTAGACCAAAATTAGCAGACCACGTGCATATCGCCTCTAAGTCCCGGTTCATGTTCCTGATAGCGGTAGGTAAATTTTCAACCCTCTCTTGGATGTAAAGCTGCAAGTCATCGGCATAAAGGTGATACGCAGAAAATAGTATAACTAGGGATATAAAATTAATAAATAATGAGAACAAAATATAGAGAGAATACCGCCTTGAGGTACGCCAGCTTCCAGATCTACCCAAGTAGAAGAGGAATCATCAACCTTAACACTCTGCTGGCGTCCTCGAAGATAGGAACGAAACCAATTCAAAACTTCAGGTGAGAGTATACGAGAAATAATCTTTAAAAGGATGTCATGGTCGACATTATTAAATGCGTTGGAAAAATCTATCAAAACCAAGACAGTAATCTTTGAATCCTCCATGCCAGCCCTTACATCAGTAGTTATTTTTAGCAAAGTAGAGGTGGTACTGTGTCCAGGTCTGAATCCTGATTGGAGTGGTGAGAGGATTTTGTTTTGGAGTACAAACCCAGAGAACTGCTTTTGAACACATGCCTCTAGAACCTTGGATAAAAAGGGAAGAATGGAAATAGGACGAATAACGACAATATTACTAGCACTTTTTCCACTATATTCATTAATTACTACAATTTACAATAATATTTAAGTAAACATTGTAGTAATTAATGAATATAGTGGAAAAAGTGCAAGTAATATTGTGTTTTATTTGTGTTTGCATTTCTGCGTTCCGGACAAAAATCTTGAAATACTGTAACTCTACACTTTAATTGAAATAGTCAGGTTTTTTAAGTACCGAAATCTAAAGCAGGATTTTAAAAATTATTATAATTATTTTTTTTATGATAATACATTAATAATAATCATATCAAACTCTTCAATAAAGGTTATCATTAAATATGTATCTCTCGTATGACCGTAAGTTTTGGAAGTCTTATATTATTAGAAAAACAAAATGCTTTAATTTCTTGTGTTTCAAATAAAATAAAAACGTATGACTCTAAATATGAATATTAAGGTTTCAGCGATACTGAAATCTAAACACAAGTCCGGGAAACTTATACTATTTAAGGTGAAGTTTATTGATTTACTATTAAACTCAATTTGATGGTGGATCAGTAAATAGGCCAACGAGGACATCATTTATTCATCCTAAGTATACCTACGGGCTACAATTAACAAAATATGATCAATGATGTACCCGTTTGTAGAGTATTGTTCAAAATTTTTCATGTGTTTCATATGGGAAAAACTAAATATTCCCATGTCGAAAAGTTTTTACCTCGTAAATATAAGAAAAATAATTTTCCCCCATTTCTCAATGATGAATATCTTCTTTTTAAATACAATAATCAAGTTCATGACGACCTAGACATCTTAACAATTTACCTAACATTGATTAGCTAATCGAAATCAATATAAGATAATATCACAATGATAAAATATTGGAGAGTTATCAATTAGTTGTATCACGTAACTTTTTAAGAATGGTATCTGATTTGAGTAAAAATTACCAATCAGATATATTCTTTAGAGGTAGATGCTAGGTCCTATATTATATTAGGTCCTTACATATGAAATTGGCATTTTGTATGGGATGAATATAAATTCGTTTTTTTTTTTGTATAATATATTTAATTAATCAAAGTATGTACCATTGGTATCGATGCATTTTTGCCATCTTAAGGGTAGTTCGTTGATCCCTTTACTAAAAAAAACGGAGGGACGAGAGTCAATAAATTCTTTGAATGCGGTTTGGACTGCCACATCAGACTTGAATTTTTTTCCTTGTAGGAAGTTATCCAAGTTCCGAAAAAATGGTAATCTGTTGGAGCAAGGTCCGGGGAGATTAAAACAGTTTTATCACTTACACCGAAGCCTGCAGCTAACTCTGAAGTGGTTTGCGATGGATTCGCTTCCACAATAACCTTTAATAATAATAATAATAATATCTATGGACGCTTCACACCACGTCAGTCTGACCCCGTGGTAAGTACCTGAAGGACTTGTGTTACGTGTACCAGACATCGGAAATATATTTAATACTTTTATACTATACATATATTTAAGATTTTTTTTATATGATACACATATTTAATACACATCCATGACCCAGAAACTTTGAAAACTTTTTGTTCCGTCGGCGGGATTCGAACCCGCGACCCCCGGCTTGAACTACCAACAGCCCACCAACTGAGCCACAGAGGTCGTCAATTCTTCATTATTCATTAATTAGGTCTCGGGTCGTCCACGGGGCTTGTTCTGAAGGTCGAAAAAAATTCCAGCACGAAAACGTTGGAACCAAAACCGTACCGTGTTTTCTTTTGCGACACCAGCGCCATACACATTGTTAATTCTTCGAGCTGCTTCTGCAGCACTCGTGCCACGGTAGAACTCATATTCGTAAATAAAGCAATATTTCAATTTTGCCATTGTGCGATATGAACGACTCCAAAGAAAAAATAATCAAGATAAAAACAAATGAATGACTGTTTTGGAAACTTAAATGTACCAAATAAATGAATATATCAATTTGAATTTGGAATTCTTAACCAAAGAGGGGATATTTGAGATCAAAGTGGCCTGTACAACAAAACGCCAATTTCATATGTAAGGACCTAATAATAATATAGAACCAAGTTACGTACTAAATGAGGTAGTTTACAAAACTTCATGCACTTAAGTATGACATTTACATGAATTCATATAAATGTAAAAAATATATTTGCTCGCGTCGTGGTTTGAATCCTAGTACGGTATTCGTAAGGTATTTTTTTACGTCATTGTGATTGTCCTATTATGTTCCTCCTCTGCATTTCAATAGTTCTCGTTAACAAGTCCAATCGCTAGAGCCGATAGTTGCCAAATAATTGAGCAGTCGCTATGTCGGTTGCAAAAATATAATGCCTGAGCTTCGCTAAGGTATGCAGATTTCCTCACGATGTTACATTTGCAGCGCCAAACTTATTAACATACTAATGATACAAATGCAACTAACGCACGAAAACGTCAGCATCATTATTGCAATTTTCCGATTTGTTAGAAATTGGTACTAAGTAGACTGTGTGGTAAGTAAATCAAACGATTGAGTTAGGTCTAGCCTCTACTCCTTCCAAAATATTTTAGTATGAATCTTTTTTTTCTGTATTTGAAAATTCAAAACAATCGAGAATTATCGCGAACACTATTAGCACCTATTATAATATTCCTTTTTTACAGAAAAATACAGATTTAAAATTCGAATAGTTGCTTTGAATTTTGTCTTAAGAATATTTCCCTAGGAACAGACATGTCGCACGTAGTCACATGAGTGTGCACTGTGCAGTTCAAATACCACAAATACTCGAAGAAATGGACAGCTGCAGTCCGCAACGGAAATCGCAAAACATTTGCTCGAACAAACGTATATTATGGTACTTGTGCTAAGTAGAACGTGTGTTACATTTTATGCGTCAGGTTAGGTTAAATCAACGGTTCTTAAGAGCGCGCTGTGAAAACGCTAGCCCCGCCTACACACAACGCTATCCTCCAATCGTGATACAATAATTCCATGAATCGTGCTCCTGGCAATGTACTTTAGGCTGCAGCTAATAGTAAACAATATCGCGTAACAACGATTCCCGCATTACAGCATGAAAGTAAAGGTCGTAAGTCCCAAAACTGTTTTTGATGATTACTTAAAAACTAAATACAATACTAATATTTCCTTTAGCTATTATTTTATAAAGTATGTGATTGTAGTAGTGCAACTTATTTAATGATAGTAACTCAATAAGTGTAACAGATATTTGTTGAAATGTCCAAAAAGATTCATAATTTCGAAAAATAAAACTATCGAGTCAAAATAAGTGAATCGTGTTTTCCGTTAGCAGCTAGTCTTCCGGGATCGTAATACTTATTAGAAAACACAGCAAATTTGCACAGCCGGCTCTTAAACATTTTTGGTAGCGGAACAAGGGTCAAGAGGGTCCATCAAAAACGTCAGTTCTTAAGAGATTAAGAAATGAGGTTTTCTGATGATATTTCTAAAAAATATTTATATATCGGTCTTAGAGCCCCTACAAGGTCTTTGCGGAGCACTAGGGCTCCGCGGAGCGCACTTTGAGAATGGCTAGTTTAGATAGAATATTATATTATATTGAAATTACATCAACAAATTCTATGGGAGAAGATGTGGGATATAGTTTCGGCAGCCTGTCTAATGCCAGATTCCTCGGAGCTCAGGCGCGGTGGTACAAGTAGTCGACTAAGAGCTGACGACCAAATCGGTCATGTGGCTTCAGCTGTATTAAAACTCCGTTAGCTACTTCCCTGAACAACCCTTTCTGATAATAATCTGCGTGCTGGCAGGCCGTGGGCGGTGGGTGTGGGCGTAGTGGGGTGGGGAAAAAAAATGGAAAAAATGTAGGTTCAGCGATTTTATTTTTTTTTCCAAACAGTTGCTCTGTACTTCCTGTGTACCCAAAAAAAAAAAATTATCGATCGGGTGGTGGGAGGGGCTTGCCAGCGTTAATTACAAGTAGGAAAATTATTATTATTTTCACGTTGAATTTGTACGAAAATTCGCCGATTTCAACAATTGTTTTCGGTACCTTCCCACCGATATTTTTGTCTGGCTATTTTTTTTTGGAATTACGTACTAAATAATCTCGCGTCAGAAAAAAAGCCAACACAGCTGAACCCACATGATAATAAAAATAATTTTCCTACTTTTAATTAACGCTGGCAACCCCTTCCCACCACCCGATAGATTTAATTTTTTTTTTGGGTACACAGGAAGTACAGAGCAACTGTTTGGAAAAAAATTTTAAGTCGCTGAACCTACATTTTTTTCCATGTTTTCCCCACCCCACTACACCCAAACCCACCGCCCACGGCTGCCAGCACGCAGATTATCAGAAAATGCTGAACAACATTTTCTGTGTCAAGTAGCTAACGGAGTTTTAATACAGCTGAAGCCACATGACCGATTTGGTCGCCAGCTCTCCGTCGATAGGTACATAGTGCAGAAAGCAGGCATATTTTCTCAGCTAAGTATTTGTAGCAATTTTGAAACTCATCTGTATAGAATTATTCTGCCGTACATTTGACATATTTTGCTAACGTTACGATTACGCTGCTGAGCAGCCAAGACGCTGTTTATTGCTGATTAGTATAAGATGCTGCCATTTTCATACTTATTTTCGGTAAAGTTGAGAATACGTAGTCAATTGTTCCTTCTTACCCCACATTGCGCTGCAGTAACTACTGGGCACCATAATTTAGCAGTGTAGTAACGAGCTGTGTGCAGTGGAGCACGCCTTTACACAATGCATTGTGTAATTCGCCTTGTTTTAGCCAAACGCACGCATAAGTAGCTACTGCTCAATTAGTGAATTACTATTTAAATATTTTGTATAAGATATTGATTGCTCTGTGTTTTTTTTGGGTGAAATTAAATGTAAAAAAAAACTGATTATTACAAAGTTACCTAATGTAAAGTTAAACTCTTACGGTGGTATGAATAAAAAAATCTTAGTGAAGGTTTTAACAGTTTTCTAACTTGAATGTTCGCTAAAGTTAAAAACCGTCTTATAACACACCATATGAATAAACGCTTACTAAGCCTTCGTTAAGTAAAATACTTTTAGATGACGTTTTATAGTTTTTTTTTTTTGTGAATGTTGGTAGTCTGCCAATTTATTGTGTTCAATGTGTCAAAAATAATGAGTATTTTGTAAAAAAAGTAAATATACTTTATTGATTTCATAAATTACGTCATAATAGAGCAAAGTAGACTTTGACATTGGCAACTCACTTGCTGACTACCATAAAGTTAATATACCTAGCGGAATTCAGCTAGGTATATTAACTTTATGCTGACTACTGAGGCCGCCATAATAAAAAGAAGAAGAAGAAGAATGACTAAATTCCTTCGATCGGGGATTCTTGGAAACGCTATTGTATTCTATGGTAAAAGTTTAGAATCATGCCCAACGATTTAGGGGGGAGGGGGGAGGTGGAGGAGGGGGGAGGGGGGGAGGGGAGGGGGGGGGGGGGGAGGTAGAGGAGGGGGGAGGGGGGGGGTTGAACCCCCAGTACCAACTCCACACTCGGGAGCCCCCCCGTTTTGGAGCTACTTACCTTTGAAATTTTGCTAATATTGAGGTTAGGTCATCTGTTCTCGGGTGTTTACGAAGTGTTTTTGAAGCATCACAAGGCTGTGGTTGAGTGAAGGTTTCAATTTTGTTTCACGATATAATCCAAGTTTTGTTGATAAAAATTAAGTAAAATTAACAAAATTCACTACCTACAAACTACAAATAAAATCTACCGTGTTATCACTTGACATTAATTTGACGTTTTTTTTTTTACCATAATGCAGCCTTCTGCTTAGGAATTGTACTCTAGGGGTTGGCAAATTCGTTTTTGAGACCATGTCCGTTTGTCACGTCTCCGGCGCTGCGGGAAATGCAGCCCCTTCGCCCTTGCGTAACGAAACAAAGAAACCAGGACTCGCCTTAGGCAGCTCCGGCTTTTTGGTCGCCTTCGGCGACCAGCCTCCGCCGCCACGGCGAGTCCTGATTCCTCGTTTCGTTACGGCGGGCGGAGGCTGCTCTCCCTCCGCGCCTCCGGCTTAGGAATTACACTCTAGGGGGTGACTACGTGGAGTCGGGGTTGACAGATTTGTTTCTCAGTTATAATTGATTTCATAAGCATATTTTCAGATAAAATAAAATAAAAGGCTCAAGTAATCGGCCACACTTCAAGAAATATTTTTATACATTGTATCAAAGACACATTTCTTATTTAAAATATTAATTTTATTGTGATAAAAAATAAATAATATTACCTAAGTATATTTATTTATGAATCAATATTGAAATATTACACTACGTAAAATATAAATAATCCTTAAAAAAAATACGAAAACAATGCAAATTGGAATGTCGAAGTGGCAAAGTACACCCTCAGTATCAGTGCCAAAAGCCAACAAAAGAAAAAGAAGAAGAAGAAGAAGCCAAATATTTATTAGCCAAACCCGACAAGGCTTTATATGAATGTGTCAAACTGTCAATGGGCGCTGCTGCTGGTAAGGAGAACTGTCAAAAAATACGTTTGTGTATGATAGAAGCGTTAGTTCCTTTTCTCGCCACGTTCGCATACAGCCTTGTCGAACTGTAGTAGTGAATTTTGATAATTTTACCTAATTTTTATCAAGAAACCTTGGATTATATAGTTTTGGAATGACGGAATATTCGTCCCCCACTCACCACAGCCTTGCAATGCCTTGAAAACACTTCGTAAATACCAGAGAATAGAAGACCTAACCTCGAAATTACGAAAATTTTAAATGCGAATTTCTCATAAATGGAGGGTCTCCTGAGGATGGAAGTGGTACGGGGGGGTTTTCTTGATCCAACCTATCCCTCCTCAACCCATCTCACCACCAAAATCGTTGGGCATGATTCTAAACTTTAGCCTATTCTATTGTTGTCGCGATCACCGGTGCTCGTGCGGGGCTTGATGGGTTGATACAATTTTATTCTGTGTAGTTTACTTTTGAGGCCTTCAATTTATTTTTAAACAAACTACGTTATATATTATCCAAAATGCAAAGTGATAAAATTAAACGCATCCGAAGTGAAAACTGGCTCGATGAGGATAAAGTTCAGGTGTGATGCCGCTGCCTCGTCTATCTTTTTGTAGTTCTTCAGACACTAATGACACAAATGTATCGTACTGATTCTTTTGTAAATCTATTTTTTTCTAAAGTCGTTCTCTGTTAAATCAAATGGATTTATTCTTATCTTACATACTTTTTGTCGACGAGGGTGGCTAGAAATTCCTTCAGAAATTGCAATAATGTCAGAAATCGCGATAATACTCGATATTTCGTTCATTTCAATCTCTTAAAATGGTCTTAAAGTAGGTCCGAGGCTTCACTAAAGTTTGCGAACTCCTATTTGACGTTTCGAGCCTAAACAACTGTTAGCAAACGTTTATTCATATCGATTATGCTTAAAATGTTCTTAAAATAGGTTTATAACAGGCACGCTATTTTTTGACAGCTGTCACCTTAAAAAGGCGTTAGAGCACTGTTCGGGAACCTTTATTCATAATAAATTTTAGAACAGGCTTTTAAAGCTAATATAAACCCTCGCTAAGTTTTTATTCATACGACCGTTACTCTAAGGTTAAATATAGAATCGCTATTAAATAATTGCTAGTCAAACTAAGACCTAAAAGTACCTGAAAATTTAAGCTAGTATTTCAACATAATAATATATCAATAATGATTACAGCCTGTAATTAACAGGTCCTAACAAAATATAGGACTAGGCCTAATTATGTTCTAATAAGCGTTTAATCTTGCTAAGATACCTAAATTGTTGTAAAATTAAAATTAAGTTAAGTAAACCTTGATATTTAGCGTTTATTTGTTTAATATAGTTTATTTGTAGATATTACTTTTCTTTATTTCAAAAATAACTTAATTTATCAACAAAAAATATCATGGAAACTCAAAAACTAACCTTCACTCGACATTTTTAATTAGCATGCGTATGGATGTGAAGGATTTGCGAAATGAGTAGCACTTTCATTGGGATCAGCGACCTTTTGACATTTGCATGTTCTCTACCTTTTCATACGTGCCTTATTTAGAAGTGACGTTTCACGAATAGTAATGGGCCTTTTTGATTTCGGAGTTTCTGTTGACTCATTGTATCTAATTAATTCTTTGCTGGATGAGAGTGAGTTATGGTTTTTAAAACATAATGCTATGCGATGGTACTGCGTTAAAATAACCAAGATTCTTACAGAATATCTAGGAGTAAGTACTACATAATTGAAGACTGTTAAAAACTAACTAGATTTCTTATATTGAATACCAAAACTGTTGAATAATATGAAATATAAACCATTGTTATTTTTAAATTTTATTTTCTTTAATCATACTATATGGCCACAATATACTAAAACTGTGCGCAGGATATCAATTTTTGACAGCATATTTTCAAAAAATATCATTGATCATTGGATAAATTTTTATATTTGCATGTTTAACACACAGAATCAGCCGCTATAAGAAAAAAAAGGATCAAAATGTTTTATTCCAATTACCCCGGTATTATATACTTAGTTTTACTATTCCACAGTGTCCCTATGGAATTCGCCCGATCTCTCATTTCGATCGAAGATCATATTTCGAACGTTGAACTGCCATAATTCCAATGAACTTGAAAAGTAATATAATTCCAAAGAAAATATAAATTCTCTGCGTTGAAATATAATTTCTATCGTCCTAATAATGAAATATTTGAACTGAAAGTTCAAATTACTAGACCGATATTCTACGCAAAACTTGCAGTATTACTTATAAACTATAATAATATAGAGATTTAATGTTTATTGTTCGTTATAAATTATAATATACTTATTTCTTAGGTTGCAATATAGTATTATAGTAGGTAAGCTGGAAATATAATGTGCAGCACATTATATACATAACACATAATATGTGCTATGTATCAAAACTTGTCGTTAATTATTTTAACATTGTAAGCAGGTTAAGTAAAGTATTTCTACCTCTGTTACAAATTTTCTGGGGTTGTTTTTGGTAGATTAGTTTTCACGCAAAACTACTGAAGAGATTTTATGGAATTAGAAATGTAAGAAGATTATATTCTGTAGCATGTAGAGTTTGGAAGTTTTGGAATAACACAAACTTCTTTTCGGGAATAGATGGTCGCTGTTAATTGTATTTTTTTGTGGGTTGAAACTATCAACCCAAAAAAAAGGTTTTGTTGAATTATGAATGCAGTCTTGTTCTAAATGATATAATGAACAAGATTGAATTCATAACTCAATACGTAATTTTTTCGTGGGAATCAAATGCTTATCAGCGTCCAAATATTAAAATGCTTCCTACTGTATTGGCGGAGCCTCGGAAAAATTACTAGCTTTTGAAAATATATCCTACAACATTACAATATGATGTTAGAAACTGACCTGTAACGCACATAATGCTTATGGAATGTAGGTTGATTGGCTATGCGAAGCCTCACGTAGCTATTATACAATTTGTAAATCCCCCGGTCTCGTCCGAGCACAGATTATCCTAGCTGTCGGCTAGATCAATATGCGCTGTGGCCTGAATTATCTGCACCCACTGAATGCGTTCCAATGTAATTGTACAGAAATAGATAAGAATCACATAATGACCAGTTCCAACGTGGTTTATTTTTTATTTTTAAAGTCTCAACATTTCGAAATATTAACGTCTGTGAGTCATTTTGTGACCCTGCACAGACTGACCATATTTTAGGGCAGGGGTCACCAAATGGCGGACCGCGGTCCGCATCCAGACCGCCGACCCACTGTGTGTGGACCACCGACCAAACATTTTCGAAGATGAACTTCGTTTAATGTTATAGCTTGCACCAATTTCACTTCAAACTTCAGACAGATAATAAGCAACAAAAATTGTCGCTTTTCTCATTGATATGTAAATAAATACCTTTGTAATTTCCGTATTTACCTTTATTCAAAAAATATTTTTTTTAAAAATGTGTGGACCGCGAAGGTACTTTCATTCCCTTAAATGGACCCCGAGCAAAATTAATTGGTGACCCCTGTTTTAGGGAATGTTCTCTTTTATTTTGCACGTCTGTTGCAGGTCAATTCGTATGACTAACTTAATTACTTCTCCGAAAATATTAATTTATAAGGGTAAAGAACGGATTATAAGAATAGTTACAAAAAAGTTACATTATCTCACATTGTAAATGCAATTAAAGCTTTTTACAAAAAGCTTTAACATTTTTCTTAGAACTGAGGTACACCGTACAAAGAAAATTGTGCAGATTTTCTACGACATTCGCAAGATTAACACATCTAATAAAACTAAAAGTAGAAGTGCAATAAAAGGGCAACGTAACAAATGAACGGCCATCCAAAGGAACGGTTATGGCCAGAGACAATGGAAACTAGGATCAAAAAGTTTTTATTATAAAATCAGCTGTGTGGAACATTGTATGGGGAGAGTGAAAAGGGCGAGCGCCCTCTCTCCCTCCCTCTCGCCTCCGCGGCCAGTCCTCGGCCAAACGCGCGCGACTCCGCTACTGTCTATGGTTAAATTTTTACTCTGTATTTTAGTGACATTTAAAGTGCTGCGAACGATTTTGTAATCTATATTTTAATCGTTGATACATCGAGACATCGCGTGAGGTTTTGTGTAACGGAGTGGTATTTATGAATAAATATAAGTTTGTCTGTAGGTCAATAAGATTTAACGAGTGTTTGTTTAACGTTTTTATTTAATTTAACGTGACTCATTGTGACTGAATTAAGTTAATTACCGTAATATAGCGTTAAAACAAGTAAGGTATTGAGCTTATTTTGTTTTTGCCGCAAAGCTGTATATAATAATATAATTGTTATAACTCATTATTCTTTTAATTACACTTTTTATATTTCAAGAGCTTGGAATTTAGTTTTCATACTTAATTAATATTATTACTTACCAGTGCCAACAAAATATAGACAAAGGTTTAAAAAAGCTACTGGCACTAGATATTACTTAAAGTTATAACAATTTAAAATGGTTATTAATGAGAGTGAATATATACTAATTTAAATTGCATTTTTTTTTAACATTATTTTTGTTGCAAAAGTTGAACAGATCTTTTTGATTAAAATATGAATGGTTACTACTAGAACTGAATTTAAAAACATTGGAAATAGTAAATTAATTAAATATGTTCTAAATGCGTATTAAGGCCATCCCCCGAGCAAACGACCTTGACCATACATTTGACGCGTTGCCGAGATCGCACAAAAATCCAATTTTGATTACTTATATAAGTTCAAAATTGATCTAAAAAAATTAAAACGGGGAATATGTAGTTAATGAAATTATCTATCTATTGTCGTGTGTTTCAAATAAACGTAATTTGTAAATACTAGGGAGATGCTTAAAGTATGCTTCAATTTTAATAAATTGGTATTACTTTGGAAGCTAATATTATGAGTATAATAAGCAAAAATAGAAAACTTAAAACGGGGAAAGGGATGTTGATATACTGAAGACTATCGCTGTATTTTTATTATAACTTTTTAGCTTTTAAATTATGAGTTTATAAGGCTCTGAATACAGTAAATTACGGAATCTCCGTAGGGGAAGGGCCTTAATAGCTATAGCGCAGCGCAACGCGTCGTAGCGGTTCGTAGCACTACCGTTTACGTGCGTATCCTTAAGGATCACATTGTCAAAATCATTTTATTTTTAATGATTACTAATTATTATTACTTAACCCTTTAACTCATCAAGCCCCATACGGGCACCGGTGGTCGCGACAACAATAGAATACAATAGCATTTCCAAGAATCCGCGATCGAAGGGTTAATAATAATGACGGTAAGGCACCGTATAACCATTTAAGGGTTCCTGTCTTTGTCTGCATATAACTTTTCAACAAAGACAAGCATACCTTGTAAAGTTATTTGTTGTTTAAATATTTTTATTACTTTTAATTCACATTAATTTTTTCTATAATTAATGAGAATTAAAAATAATAAAACACTTAATATTTACTTAATATTTTTCTATTATTTATTTGACTAGACGTTCCGCGCGTCTTCGCCCGCGTAAATTAGATATTTCACAGACAAATCAGTCTACAAAAAATAGCCTATAATCCTTCACGTGGTCTACTTCTTATCAGACTCAAATAACAGAAAAATTGCTCTAGTAGTTCGTGAGATAAGCCCTTTCAAATAATTTCCCCCGTTTTTTCCACATTTTCTTCTATTTCTTCGCTCCATTAGTCTTAGCGTGATAAAATATAGCCTATAGCCTTCATCGATAAATGGACTATCTAACACTGAAAGAATTTTTCAAATCGGACTAGTAGTTCCTGAGATTAGCGCGTTCAAACAAACAAACTAACAAACTCTTCCGCTTTAAATGGGCTATCTAACACTAAAATAATTTTTCAAATCGGACCAGTAGTTCCTGAGATTAGCGCGTTCGAATAAGCCCTTTCAAATATTTCCCCCCCCCCCCCCGTTTTTTCCACATTTTCCTCTATTTCTTCGCCCCTATTAGTCTTAGCATGATAAAATATAGCCTATAGCCTTCCTCGATAAATGGACTATCTAACACTGAAAGAATTTTTGAAATCGGACTAGTAGTTCCTGAGATTAGCGCGTTCAAACAAACAAACAAACAAACTAACAAACTCTTCCGCTTTATAATATTAGTATAGATAACCCCCCTTACTAATAAAAACTTCTTACACATCCGTGTAACGCATGAATAGTTAAACACGGTGGTTGTTTACACAGGGTTTATACAGAACTCTACTAATAATCAAATGATAATGACATTTATGACTTGTGTAACTAAAATCGTGTTATATACCATAGACTGTAGACTCAAAGGAAAACGTCCAGGAATTAAGTAACACGCTATCTGATGTTCGGGTGAACATCTATTTGGGGTCCGCAACGGGTCATTTTATTGTTTTCGATGCATTTCCATTCGCGCTGATTGATCGCAACGCAGTTATAGCGTCGGAAGGTGTCAAAAGAAAGTATAGTTTTGAGTAAAGACGTGAACCTGGTAAAAGCTTATGTAAACAGTTCTCGGTCATATGCTAAACATGTCGTCTCACGTTATATAATTGTATCGGCTATAGAATCAATAGTTTGTATTCTCATTACAGTTCGCTTTCGTTTCGTGTTGTCTTCGTTTATGTTTATTTTATTCGATTTGAGACCGTTATCGAATTATGTAACTGCCCCCTATTTAAATACGGAAATATGACTATGCGGGTGGCAGGTATTTTGGAATAAAAAAGTAGAACAGGTGAAAAATAATATTATAACGAATCTGTATTCATCAATAATAATTAATTATTTGGTTAATCGTAATCTTAGCAGTTCTTATTGCTACTATAAATATTTATAGTAGTTTCAATGTTAAAACGTAACGTAACCATACCCCGCTATTCATACACCACTAAAGTCATGCAGCGTAAACTTATTTTATTTCTTAGAAAGTGAGGTTTATGAGTACGTTTAAGTGGACGCCTTTGCGAAAATTAAAATTTTGTTTTCACGCGTTAGCGGCTACACTTTTGATGAAAAATATTACGTATCATTTCTAACTAAATAAATTAAGATATAAATAAAGGTATGTACCAATTATCAAAAAGGAACAAACGCCTTGTTAGTTTTTTTTAACGTTTTGGGGGCATAGTTAGTTCTGAGTCAAAATCAAGCGCACACCTTAGGGTCAATTCAGACCGCAACACGAACGCGTAGATGCATTTCTAAATAAATTTGTATTGAATTGACAGATTTGCACGACGTCTCACGCAATTGAAATCTGTCAAATCCATACAAATTTAGAAATGCGTCTACGCGTCGCGTTGCGGTCTGATTTGACCCTTAGGGGTCAATGTTATTTAGTCTGGGGTAATAAACATCAAAAATGAAAAATCTGCATGCTAACACAAAACTAGCATGTTAAATTAATGTAAATTAGGTTCACCAACCCGTAACAGCGTGACATTAACTCAAATCTTTCTGGAAAATTAAAATATTAATTGTTAATAAACTCCGACCGAATGCATACCAAAACAAATAACCTCGTCTAAAATGTCACAGCTGAATAATCCTCCCACGACAGTTCAACTTTAAGAAAAACGTACCAAAATCTAAATTAATCTTTTAAGCACCCAATCGTAAATTAATGATTGTAGTAATTATATAATTGTTTTATAAACACGGAAATAGCACTTTAATTAATGGGAAAATGAGGTTAGTTTCAAGGTTAAAACGTAACCAAATCATGAAATACCATTCATGACTAACTTTTATATTGATCTACTGTAAAAGCTTATTTAGTAAGCAAAGTAGTTATCGTGTTTCATCTTTAATTACTTTAATTGATCAAATAAAACCATGTTAGTTCATTCGTAAAGGTTGATTATAATGTAATTATTTTTTAATAGGCACTAGCCCAGGAGCCAGGACACATTGTTCCACTACCACGACAGAGAACCATGATATTCTCAGGGATAAGCTATCAAAGGACAGGGACAGGGACAATACTGTCTAATATCTATGGACTAAATTAACCAAAACAAATAAGAGGATGTCATAGATCAAAATATGGTAAAACTCATCGTACGGCTGAATAAGGGTTGATTCAGACCGCAGCGCAACGCGTAGATGCATTTCTAAATTTATATGGATTTGACAGATTCGCAAGACGTCTCACGCAATTGAAATCTGTCAAATCCATACAAATTTATGCTGCGCCGCGCCTCGTCTCGCCTCGTCGCGTTGCGGTCTGAATTGACCCTAAAGAGACAATTTCACCAGCACATGTTGTTGACATGCACCACGTGATATTGACATGACACCTACCTATTAGAGTTGCTGTTTACAAAATTACGATGCAATATAACAAAATGTTGGTTTGGTTTATACCTAGTTTTAGGCTAGATTTAGGCTTGGAATTAGCACAATCGCCGTAGGGTTAAGCTGAATTTTATGTACAACTTAACGAGGAAGCCTTAGTGCTGTAGGCTGTAACTTGTAAGCTATAAAGTGCTAAATTAGAACACTGACTTTGCGAATGTCAATTCATGTTGACGAATAGACCACGATGAATAAGATCATTACTATCATTAAAATAATGACACCTACGGTAATGATAATGATACGTAATGATGTATTCAGGTGTTGATGTGGCCCTGTAATTTCATACGTTCGGTATCCTCAACGATGCTCATTACCACCAGTATTTCATATAAATGAGTTTTATTCAAACATATCGAGTAAGAGACCCAAAAGAGGGAAATGATTGATGGTTCGTAATAAATTGCGTAAACAGTATGATTGATCTGCCCCCCCTCCCCCGCGGCTGTGCGTGCTACCCCCTTCCTAACCCATTTACTCTACTTACAGCTTACGTCACGATTTTTAAAGTGTTCTCGAATCAATATAAAAGTTTTCCGCTCCAGATTTTAAAGAGCGAACGTTTTGGGTCGTAAAATGGCAAACATTTTGCACAAACTAAAAGGCCTCATAATTTATATTTTTACTTATAAAAGTAAAATGTAGGAAGTGCTGCTACTTCTAAAATATTAATAAAATAGGAGTACTTAAGCGAACGGGAGGAGAGACTTAAAATAATACTTTTAAGGATATTCCGGCGCGCGGGCACAATGACTGAACAAGGCATTATACAAAATAATTTTGTGCACACAATTTGGCGCGAGCACAGTATTATCTTTTATGGCGAATCTGCAGCTGAGCTCGTCCGCTCTGGATCTCCTGAATAATACAAGAGTATCTGGAGCACTACGGCCATTCAACTGCTGACAATGCGATGACGGACATCTGTTTTCCCTGTTACTATGTGTAGTTTACATACATTACAAAATCGTGTCACGTGAACCGAGTGTAAAAATTCGAGCAATAGTCTCACACGATTTGTAGCATCTGGTTGTCTGAAACATAATATCACACAAACTACCATTTTTATCAAATTACACAAATCCGAATAAATTCAGAAAGTCGTTTGGAAGTCTTTTTTCACACATCAAGAATTTAAGGGAATCCTTACAAGTTACAGTATTCTATACATATAATAAAACTGTAGAAATGAAAATAAGCGGGGGGTGTTACTACATCGCTATGGAACCCAAAAATGTGGTTACTTTTTTGTCTGTCTGTCTGTCTGTCTGTATGTTTGTTCCCGCATCACACGAAAACTACTGATCCGATTTGAATGCGGTTTCCGCAGATATATTTGTCTTCTTCCAACTTAACATCTGGTGTATAAATATTTTTCCCCCCACCCCTCTAAGGGGACAAAAGAGGGGGTCAGATTTTGTATCAAACTTTTTTCTTTAACACGTTAACTACTGATCCGATTTGCATACGGTTTTCGCAGATAAATTTGTCTTTTTCCAACGTAACATCTGGTGCATAAAAAAAATTCCCCCCTATAAAATCTGACCCCCACTATTTTTCATCCCACCCCTCTAAGGGGACAAAAGAGGGGGTCAGATTTTGTATCAAACTTTTTTCTTTAATGGACTTACTTCATATTATTTACTGTTTTCCAACTTAACAACCCCCCCCCCCCCCCCCCCCCCCCCCCCCCCTCCCTCACCTTCCTCCTGGAAATGTTGCTTATAACAAAATGGTAACGCGTCATATATATCATAACTCCCGCACCTGGGATTTCCCCCCGGACCCTGCTTAGGGGGGGCTGCGCCCCCCCAAACCCCCCCCCCCCCCCCCCCCCCCCCCCCCCCCCCTCTCCTGGAAATGCAGCTTATATCAAAATGGTGTCGCGTCGTTAGTGTTGAGTTTCAATCCTCCTTAGGAACAAACTAAGTTAATAATTACAACTGAATTTATTGTAACCTAAACTAAACATACACTTTTTCATCGTTTGATTAGTATACTGTATTACTATACTTCCTGTATATCTACCGTCCACTGCTGGTTATAAGCTTTTCATGACAATCCATACTAATATTATAAATGCGAAAGTGTGTTTGTTTGTTTGTCCTTCCTTCACGGCCTAACGAAGCAACAAATCGACTTGATTTTTGGCATATACTTAGTTGAAAGGATGTAGAATAACATAGTCTACTTTTGGTCTTGGAAAAACATCATGTTTCCAAAGGAGGTTTCCAAGAATATTCGTATTTTACGCGATTTTTGAATTCCACGCGAGCGAAGCCGCGGGCAAAAGCTAGTATTTTATAATCTACGCGAACTAAGTCGTGACCAAAATTAGATACTAAAATACGACAATACAAATCTTAGTGTCTAAACACACTAGGCCGAAAATACGCGAGCAATGTCGGCATGGTGTATCATCGGTAATCCTACTAATATTATAAAGGCAAAAGTTTGGATGTATGTATGTATGGATGTTTGTTACTCTTTCACGCAAAAACTCCTGAACGGATTTTAATGAAACTTTACAATAATATAGCTTATACATCAGAGTAACACATAGGCTACAATTTTAACCGACTTTCAAAATGGAGGAGGTGTTATGTTCGTTTTTTTTATGTTCAACGATTACTCCGCCGTTTGTGAACCGATTTTCAAAATTTTTCTTTTGGTGTATAGGTTATCACCCTAATTTGGTACCATATTCATAAAAGTGGTGACCTGATAATGGGATCCACAAGAAATCCCCTCGATTTCTTGTGACTCCTCAAAATTTATATGAAAACATGTGGTGACTTCGGTTTCGTGAGCAGTATTCTAAGCATATGCTACCAACAAGAAAGATTTTGCACCAAGGTATACCATGGTTTGGAAGGTGCTGAGAGAACTCCTGACTCTTTATAGATACAAGTTTGGGAGTTTCGACGTTGTTTTAAGAACGGAAAGCAATATGCTACTATGCAAATTCCATTCATCATCATCACTACCATAAACCATTATAGAACCATGTTTCATCCCGTTTTGACCCTTATTGGTAATTTTCATAGTCTTTTATTATAATATATCACTTAAACCGCGGGTAACACCGCGGTGGCAACAAAGTTTAAAATACATGGCAGGCGTAATCATGCCGAACTTCGGCCGCGTATTTTCGGCCTAGTGTGTTTAGACACTTAGAAACTTAATGACTGTCTGTAGACATAACATTATAGTTAAACAGACATAGGCATAATTAATAAATCATTGTCGGCTAATGGATAAGTATGATTTAAGTCATGTCTGATAGTAAACAGTTGAAAAGGTGAAGGATAGTGTGGGTGGAAACCTTCGTCAGATCAGAACATAAAATACCTAATCCGTCATGCGTCGTTACCTATCATTACCCTTGATCTACTGCAAGTAATAATATGATACTTAACTATAATAGTACTTTATTTAATATATACCTCGTTGTTGTTGTTAGAACTATTTGACTCTGTGTAATTTCTATATTTATAAAGACTTGTACACAAATCTTCAAGATTCTCAAATCTCACACTCTCACAATGATATTCAGGTCAAAATCAGAACTAATGCTTGAGAGACACGTTTCTCACCCTGCGTCCTACGTGTTGCCTAACACTACTCCAATATCATCCTAGTTTAATCTTGAATGTGGTCGAATTATGAATTTATCTCTTATGTAATTTTGAGTGTCAGCAGTTTAGCATCTACGCCCCCATGAAATTATCATGTGCCACGAGATCCTTGTAGCTATGTATAATAGAGATTACATTTTAAATAATTAAGGAGAATATTAAAGAAGAGGCTTACTTTACAATGTTGTTCTTCCTGCTGCATGTCATAAAGTTTTTATATAGGTAAATCCTCTGTTATCTCGTAAACATTTTACGGCTTGCCTTTCAGCTTTTCAAAGCTAAGCGTATCACTTTTTATGACACACAGGTCAGTGTACACATATTCTGAGAAAAAATGCATTAGAAGATCTTATGTTCCCACGAACGGGGAGAAATAGAAGATTTGTGCAATATTATCTAAACAATAACATGTGAGAAAGATGTTTCAGAAAAATTCCTAATTTCGGCAATATTGCGGCAGATAAGTTGAAACCTAATTATTAATTATTATCATTGTTTGAGAATTGAGGTCTACAACAATTATTGTTTTGTTATTTTACTAATTGCTTACGATCTTTAGTATCTTTTATTAATTAGTAATTACTAATAAAACATTACAATATATTTTTTAAATTATTTTTATTAAAGTTGCAATTTACAAAATTAAATGTTTTTCTAAATATTTTAAACATACTTATAGCATAACCTATTACAACGAAACTACTGGCAGCGGAGATATGGTCGACTACGTGTTCCAAATTACAACCTTGTACAAAGTATACGAACATTTAATTTGAAACACTAATAGCCTGTATTCTCAATTGCTATTTTACATTAGGGCCAGTTCACACTGCAACGAAATGCAGTGAGACGCAACGAGATAATACGTTGTAGCGATACAAAGTTGAAATGTCATGCGGCATCACGCTTTGTATTGCTTTTTTGCATCGTCAAGTCGCACTCCGTTTGGTCCTAAAAGTTTTTACAAAGTTTTTCACTGTTTTGCATTATAGTACGGGAGCCCTAGAAAATTTTTTTTTATTACTATCAAGCTAATTTTTTGTGAGTTGCTTCATTTTGATACGACGAACAACATTTTTATTTGCGAAAAATCTCGAAAGTGGTAGCTAACAGAGATAGAAAGGATTTCATACTTTGAATTATTGATTGTTCTAAAATATGGATTGTTTTAAAATATTCTACCAAGTAGGTACAAGTTTTGTAATCAACAAAACTTGGTTGACTACTGAACCCTAAAACGGAACCCTAACGAGCTGATTTTTTGTATATTGATAGGTTAATAGTTATATAATTTAAAAGTAACATTGTACTACAAATAGAACAATCCATATTTTAGGACCATCAAATCAAAGTATGAAATCCTTTCTATCTCTGTTAGCTACCATTTTTGAGATTTTTCGCAAATAAAAATGTTGTTCGTCTTATCAAAATGAAGCTACTCACAAAAAATTTGCTTGATTTTTTGAGCTTGAAGTTTAAGTGCCTCCTAATTTAAGTACAATTAAACTATTTGCCGACATTCCGCCGTTGGATCGTCGCAATTATGCGTATTAGGGAAGCCATAATTCGGCAGAGACACGCTTTAATGCGTTTCTACGACTTCTTTCAGTTCCTAACTAAATTAATTAAGGTAATAAACAGTATTGCTTTGCGTTTTTAGTAACGAAAATTAGTTTTCATAATAATACATTCCTGCTTTGGTCATAGGTTCAGCATATAAGTACTCTGATTTGCCTGCGCGGTACCGTAGAGTACTCATAAAATCAACTAAAACTATTTTTTTTAAATATCCATAAACTTAAATTATTTTTGTTATTGCTACACTTCATTTTGCGAAAATTGGTTTCCATGTTATGTCTTAGCGATAAGTACGCTAATTCGCTATTGGTAGAGCGTAGAGCCCTTTGGAAATTACAAATTTGTTTCTCTTTTTATTTTTCTAAAATCATAATACCTAATATTATAATAACACTTCTCACTACCCATGTGAGTCGCGCTTCTGACCCTGAACTAGTCATGGCCAATGAGCTAGTCACCCTCATTTTATTAACGGTCGAAATAATACGTATAATTTACTTTCTTTTGTATAATATGAAGCATAATAATATTAAACATAAATACAAAAAGAAAAGATTTTAATTCTGAGCAGCCAATATTTGTTTTGCATATGAAAATTAGTTTGTGACCTAGGAATGCCTTCTACGTAATATTTTTGAACGAAAGTCGAGTAGATTATTTTACTTTCACTTATTTTGTACAGTACAATAGTGAAGTACAAATCCTATTTTTTTTACAAATATATTTTTCATCTCTGTCTGTAATTTTCATAGAATACAATAATTTTCAAACATAAAAGCACAACTAAAAGTCATAAACATCTTGCCTTTATTGCAACTACTTATTGATAAATTATTTTTATCAATAAGTAGTTGCAATAAAGGTATATTATCTACAACGTGACATTTTAGTGGTTGTTTTCCCGCAGCAGAACGATTTACCCATAGTAGTACTATCGAATCATGCAAGTTATTTTTTGAAAATAAAAAATATTTTGGATGTCGTACTATGGCAACTTTATGCCGATAGGCGCAAGCGGCTATATGAACCGTCACCCGGCCGAATTATATTTATGATTTGAATTAAAAAAAAAAAAAAAAAACTTTACAAATCTATGTACTTACTACTAAGATATAATCATTTTACTGCGGGAAAGAATCAGCAATTCTCAAAGTGTGCTCCGCGGAGCCCTGGGGCTCCGCAAAGGCCTTAAAGGGGCTCCGCGAGCGATACATTAACGAAGATTTAGAAATGTCACCATCACTCATCAAACATCAGCACGGAAACACTTCAAAGACAAAACAGTATTTTTTTGGGGTCCAACAAAAATATCACTTCTTAAAAGAGTTCCACCACCAAAAAAGTTTGCGAACCTCTGATCTATATAATACAGTGTGTGTTTCCCAATTTAATTAATAGTTAATACAATGTTTATCATTAATATTCAGCAACCACTCAGTTATGTAAACCTCAAGTTTTGTCTCCGAATTTGGAACGTTTAGGTAATTGAATATCATTTCGTCAGTCACTCTTTGGACTGCTACAGAATAGTGATGGGTCGAAAGTGACGTGATAGAAAGTTAAGTGTATTCGCGGCACAACACTATGTTTCACTGCGCTTGTTGAAATAACACTTCAAGATGGGATTGCATAAACGCGAGAGTGAGTATTTTTTTGTTTACATAGATATCTAAGTCTGCGTTAAAATATTTGAAATAAAGACACAATAATTTTAGGTGATTATAGTGATTAGTGGGTGGTGACTGGTGCATCAAGATTCAAGATGAGCACTTAAAGTTCTATGCATAGCGTGTGTTTACAATTGAATTGCAACTACTGTTGCGGCGATCTCTGCAAATCTGTCTCCGTTTATCAGATTCTTAGGTAGCCCATCTTGCCCCTCCATTCCGTATTACATATTTATATATATATATATATATATATATATATATATATATATATATATATATATATATATATATATATATCTGTGTCAGTTGACAAATATCATATGAGCGTCAATTGCTTATGAATCAATTTCTTTGTTAATTAATTCAAATTAACAATTTTTTTATAACATTAAGCCACAAAATTAGCAAGTCTAACCGCCGTACTCAGAGATATTTAATTATGATTAACCTTCAATTTAATAAAGAGTTTGACAGATAATGTATGGCGTTTATGTCAACATTTTAAATTATTTACATTTAAGTAATTAATGTTCCACTCTGAGTGCGGCTGGAAGACTTAACTTGTCCTAATTACTCACAAACAGGAGGCTGAGACGTACATGTGTTAAGGTTCAGTAAAAAGAAATAATTGAGGTTAGGGGAGAGTTTTCCGACGATACGCTACGCTAAAGGAACCAAATGAGGCTCTTTGAAGCACCGGCTTGTCCTGTTTCACAAATGGACGTTAATAACACTTGCTTTATATCAAGGTTCCATCTACACTGTATTCTTATATATTATAAAATTCTCGTGTCACAATGTTAGTTACCGTACTCCTCCGAAACGGCTTAACTGTTTTTTACCAAATTTTATATGCATATTCAGTAGGTCTAAGAATCGGCTACTGGCCACTTTTTATATTGATAAGTGAATTTGTTGAATATAAAATAGTAAATTATTACAACTCGAGACTGACGGCGACCATTGTTTGTGCGTCAGGATAGCGATGGACGTTCCCATTGTGCCATACTTATTTAGTCACTTCAATAAAATAATATGGGTGAAATAGTTTATATGGCAAAACAACGCTTGCCGGGACAGCTAGTAATATTATAAAGATTTGATTTTTTGTTTGTTTGTTTGAACTGAATAGGCTCCGAAACTACTGGACCGATTTGAAAAATTCTTTCACCATTCGAAAGCTCCAAAATCCAATCCACGAGTAACATAGGCTAAATTTTATTCTGGAAAAATAGGGTTCCGTAACATATTTGGGTTTTTCAGACACAAGGTGTAAAAAAATCAACCAGAAAAGTTACTTATTTTGCGTACGCTGCCTAAACTATAAAAGATAGAACCATAAAATGTTTTAATTAATTGTAGATCTAATAAATATCTACAAAAAAGTCCGCGACATACTATACCTACTTATCTATGTCGAGTGAGGCACAACAACCATTTTTTTATTTAAAAAATCTTGAATTTTTTTTGGACTACATTTAAACGCGTTTATTTTACTCAAGCTATTAATCCTTATCAAAATAAATTATTTCATCACTAAGTACAGTTTATGTAGATAATATCTGGTCTTCGGATGATTAAAATTGGATGTTTAGTTTAGAAGTTATGGCGAAATTAAAATATTACGATTTCTGCTGCACGGCCCGTTGCGAAGTGGGCGTCACCAAGGCGGGGGTGCGCGTGCGGGAGCCGGGAGGGGAGTTTAGATCTATGAGTATGGTACCCGCGCGGCTCAGACGCGAGGTCGGCTCCTTTAACATCCACAGAAAGACAATCTGTGCAGCCTGCGGATAATGACTGCGTCGTCGATGTTAGTGTCGGTGTCTGTGAATTGACCTGGGATTTGGGAATCATTTTGCTGACCGTGTCTTTCCTGGGTAGGCTTTTTGCAACGGTAACCGACATTCACGCGGGCGACCGCTAGTCTAGTTATAAAATGTGATTCTAAATGGTTTCCAGCTACTTAATAATCGAATAGCACTTAATACAGTCATTGCCTTTTCTCGTGAAAATTCACATTATGACAGAGGCATTAGAGATTAGGACAGAGGAACTCCTAAGTAGGTACTTAGGAACTATCATTAGTGCCACACAAATTGGCTCCAAAGTTACCAGGCTAACATGATTAATAGGAGTTGTCCGGCGTATGCAGGAGCCGGTATTATGACAGTCGCGGACGTGGCCGGAATGCCCGCGCGGCGAAGGTCGGACCGGATCGATAGCGGCTCCTCCACTACTATACGTTGGTAGATATCGCCAGACAGAAGGGATATTATTAGCAGCCTTGAAGGTGACAGCTACTTCTGTAAAGGTCTACACGTTGGTCCATTATGGTCTAATACATGAAAGTTGAAGAGGAGCATATTCGTCAATAATAATTGACAGTGATAAACGTCTATTGTGCATCTTATCTTATAAGATCTTCACCAGTCGGCCATTCTGGTCAAACGTGAAGAGGAGCTTTAATGTTAAGACTTATCAGTAATCACCAAAGCTACATGACTAGCGCCCCACGAAACCTACTGGGGATCAGTCAGGCATGAGCGTGGTGCCATGTTCATTCTCTTCCAGCAAAAAGAGGAATGGAAATTTTAGCACTCCTAAAAATACTAGAATTCCAAAATCTCCTTTACAAAACCCATAACATTATAATATGTATATATGTCAAAGTTCGTATCAGTAACCGTGAGATTTAGCCATGAGTTTAAGTATTATGTAAAACTGGTTAAAAAGCGGTAGGCCTGATCAAAATTCTATGCAAATTGCTTAATAATGGGTCTTTAATATGGATTTGGCTCACCATACCTACTAGGTATACATTTTCACGGTAAGATGCCAAATTGTAAGATGTAAAGTACCCTTAATAGATAAATTTTATCTGAGAGCGAATTAAATACTAAGGAGAGGTAGGGTCTTTAGGTTCTTGCAAGGAAAATTGGCTAATTTATTTTGAAATGCGCCAGAATCTCAGAAATTTCTAAGAGAATATAAATATATTTAAGAAATTAGAATTAAAATATGATAAAATTGTATTTTAAAAAGATAAAACCGACTTGAAAATTGTACGTAATTGAGAATTAAAACTCTCTATCTTCAAAACTACTGAACCGATTTTGATGAAACTTGTACTATTCCCTAAGTTGAACAATACCTAATACAACAAAAAAAATTACTGAAATCAGACTGGTAGTTCCAGAGATATGCGAACACAAACATAAAAACATACATACATACATACATACATACATACATACATACACTTTTGAAATTTGGCACATTTGTTCAGACGCTGATATAGACTAACATATACGAAAATTGGGCAGTTCTGGAAATATTACATACATACGCGTCGAATTGATAACCTCCTTTTTTGAAGTCGGTTAAAAATTAAGTTTGACAAACAGTGGAATAGCATTAAAAGTTCCATTATGACGGTTTAATGCTGTATGTCAAGTTCAACAGAGAATTCATGAAATGCATTCAGCATACCCCTCTAATGGATGTCGCATGTTGAACCATTTATTGTTTTGACGTAGGTTTTCACTTAGGGCTGACAGTTGCTAGAAAAACGGAATAATGCAATTATCTTTTCTGCTGGATTTTTGAGGCTAAGCCTAGCACTCTCTTGAGATACGACAGTAAGCAGACTTACAATTTAAAATATTATATGCTTGTGAGTGTGAATCTTGATGTGTTTTGTATAGCAGTATTTTATAGTAGCCTAAAACCTCAAAATTCCAGCTCTTGATCAAATAACTAGACTTATATGAACGTCTTAAAGTGGGTAAGTATAAGATATTTTATACTTACCCACTTTAAGACGTTTAAGACGTTTATCATAAGTATATTAGTAGGTATATTATAACAAAATCAAGTATATTTATTTACTTGATTTTGTTGAACAGATAATAATATTATTATATTGTGTCTGTGTAATTGTTATTAAGTCTATACGTTATATCAATATGTTAACCAATATTACAAATCGTGCACAATTTGAAACCGATTGCTTGCTCTATTTCCCTCGAGCAATATGTTCCACATTTTATAGAGCCATTATGGTGCTCATAACACTAAGGGCCTAGGGTTGCTACCTGAGACAATTTAATCATAATGTAATAATTATATAAGAATACAATATAATAACCCAAAAACCTCTGTTTTTGGTACAAACTATCCATAGTAATTATAAGCCAGCGCCTAAATTTAATTAAAAAGCAAACTTAATAATTTGTGTAGCGTGTAGTAAATAGAGATAGTAACGCATCGTTACATGGAATTACAATACATTTTAAATGCTTTCTATTTGGAATTCAAAAAAAAAAAAAAGAAAACATAAGTTATTACTTTAATTTCGTAGTATCCACGCCCTAAGCAACAGTTTATCCGAGCAAATCGCGCGGCAGACGCAGTTGGTCGGCTTCGGCGTCACATTTCAGGATAACCACCAAGTGTCGGCATGCGTTCTTTCATTAAGCCGGAAATTGTTCTGAGACGCGACTAAGGTACACGTGTCAGGGTTTCGCCTTAAGCCTTTTACAGCAAGAAGGTATTAACTATTTTCTTTTCAAAGAGTTTTATAAGAATAAAGCATACTTCTAAGTGGTAGGGAGCAGGCAGTATAAGGTAAAGCTACAAATTTTGTAAAACATGAATAGTTTTTGAAGTTGCTTATTTCTGAAACTGATGAAATATTGTACAAGTACTTTACTATTCTTTGAGTGTCATAATATAGGTAAAGTGTCTTATTATATAATACGTTTTATTACTTTAACAGTTATTTCAATCAAGGTTTACAGCATTTCCAAAAACGTTTAACTAAAGTAGAAGGGTACACAATATTTGTTATGTAAGTGTCCTCGCTTATTCCACTTAATAACAAAACTTCTAAGAACTCAGCAACAACTCATAGCAAGTTTAGTCATCAACTTCATACGGCTTACTTTTGAAGGACACGCGCTAAGGGGTGGTTATGACATTGTTTATGGGAAATATCGCACACTGTAAAAAGTACTTACCTTATGACCTAGGCAGGTACCGATACCTATAACAGTAGTAAAATAGGCTGTTTGCATTACAATAGCATTGTCATATAAATAACTTTACCGATACTACATTTCTGAGGTAAAGAATAGGAGCCTAGGTATATTATAGTTATACGGTATGTAGATAATGTTCTATCTACATCATACATTCACCTAGGTTTTGAGAGGACGATAATATGCGAAGCCTCCGATTTATACTATAAGACTGTGGCGGGTTTATAGACAACAGCTCAAGCATAATATAGTCGTACACTAGTTTCGGATTGGTGACACCAGATCACATCACCTTTGTTACCCACGTTCCCTATTGTAAGTCTACCAGTTGCCCACCACAGGGCGACAATCTGGTGCAAACTCCACAATAACTATGACATTTTGTCCACAGAGAATGGTCTTCTCTCGTACGAGAACCCGAACTACCACTTGGATCCAGCGCGCCTCGAGTCTGCCATCTACAGCGACCTCTACGACATGCATGACGACAAGAGCATGCCTGACGAATACGACAATTACCTAGACAATAGGAGGTAAATCCAACTTTTCTACTTTACCAACTACATATTTTAATTTTTTATGCTCAGCTTCTGAGTATATTCAAAGGAGGTTTATTGATTCACTAGTATTTGGATTGGTTAACGCCAGAATATGAACCAATCATCAACGCTGTTGAGTAGAGAAACGGAGGTCAAGCTAACTAAAGCTAACTAAAAATGAATATCTCCTACTCCTCCTACCTTACTTCTGATTAATTTCGTTGCGGGTCCCAAGATAGATTTAGCTTGTCCCTCGGGTACCCCTGAAATCATATTATCAAAGGGTTTTCGTGGTTGGTTATCACTGTTGATCCTGGCGACACAGGAGTTGCAGTGGTGGGAATGTGTGTGAAGCCGCCCTTAGACTAAAAACATCTGTTACTGCATTATCAATCGAGTTCAAAAATTCAGACATGAGAACGATTATCGCTAGGCAGACTTTAAATGTTTACGACGTTGGGATATCCCTTCAACTGTGGCGGCCATATTGCAAAAATAAGCCGCATCTGTGGGGCTACTTCTGGATGATCTCTCGGGTCGCGTTAAAATGACTATAACTCTAAAATTCCCTATGGGGGATGTATGTAATAACTATGTCATTGGAACCAGTATGAATTAAGCAAAGATTATCAAAATTAATTTATCTAATTTTGCCAAGTTAAGTTTTATTAATTTTATCTTTAAATTATAAACTTTGAAAATATTCGTCTAAATCTCTACCTATCCTACTAATGTTAGATCCATTGTTAGGGTTTCTCTCTGAAGAAGTCTATGCTACAACTGCTCAGCATTTTTGTACATCTATCGTGGAAAAAAATACAGAACACAAATTAACATATTATGAATATCGAAATTACTATCAGCCAGCCATATTAAATTGTACTCGCGTTCCCATGAACATACTTCCACAATCAACATAATATTGGATTGTCATCCTGAATTCCAGAGGTATCGGTGTATTACATTACACATGGGATATTATTATAGTAACCCTTCCATGACACATTTCGATGCGTTTTTCACTTCATTTATTATGATCCACGTTTACTTTAGCAATATACAGCACAGGTTTCATACATAATAATATAGGTCTACTTAAACTGACGAAGATAAACATACAACTATAATAATTAGGTAAATATGCACTTGCAAAAATTTACTCTTGGTTTCAATAGATAAATAAATAACAAGTCAAAGTTAGTCACGAGTACGAATGATACAAACAGTGCCAGTTTTAGCACTACCAGCGCCCTGGGCTAGATTTCTTTGGCGCCCAGGGTGCTGGCAGTGTTGCCACCTTGTTGCCACCAAAAAATGCTAGATCTAGCTCTAAAAGAGTCGAGTCTTTTGTCTTTTGCTGTAGTCGAGCTCGTTTTTTGATGATTTAGCCCCAAAAGAGCAATCTAGCTCTTTTCGCTATGTGATACGAAATTTCGCTCCGTGCTTAACAAGTTATGAAACAATGCGCGCCATGTAGCATAGATTTCGTCACTCATAATTATTCATTAGGTAAGTTATTAGTTTTTCTGGTAACCCTACTGTTTCTCTACTGGGGAATCCCCCAATTTTCTATCTTAGTATAAACCGAGTAATTTAGAATGTAATCACAACTTGTTCATCGTAATATTATTTTAGTGTTTGTATTTTTCGCAGTGTTATAATATTGACGAGAGATCGACTAGCGAGCGAACATTTCTTTCATTCGTTTTCGTAACTTGTTGAAAAAAGTAGAGTAAAATGAACACTGTCTTGTCTTCAGTATTATTGTTACAGAAAGTGTGCGAAAAGTTAGGAAAAATGGACCTACCAATCCCTAAAAAGACAATCTACAAACAACATTATAAAAAAGAGTGGGAAATTGAATTTAAGTGGATTAAACCAGTGCCAGGAAACTCGTCGAAAGCTCTATGTTTATATTGCAAAATTGAGTTATGTGCGAAGTTATTCGATATCCAACGACACAAAGAAACAAAAAAGCATAAAGAAAATTCAGCTCCGTTCACATCATTCTCACAAGCAAAAATAGTTGTAAATAAAGAAGATACCGCAAGTTCATGTGCTAGGCGCACTGACCTCCATTATATAAGTATAATGGAGGTCAGAGGCTAGGCGCTAGCACAGTTTCCGCCACTGATTTTTTTTAGCTCTTTCTAGCTCCTCTTTTGATAGCAAAAATTGCTAAATCTAGCTCTGTCTAGCTTGTCGAGTTGCTCTTTTTCAAAAACCAAGGTGGCAACACTGGGTGCTGGTAGTGTTTGCTTGTTTGCCTTTGGCGCCCCAATGTATCCGGCACCCTGGGCGGTCGTCCAGCGCCTCAAACGCCGCTACTGGGTACAATTATAATCATTGTTCTGGGTAATATGAAATATCTATTTATGGGCGTAGTCGTAGGATTCATACAGTATTACAATTAACAATAAATTCCAAAATAAAGACAACAAAGCAAAAGATAGATATGGGCGAGTGGCTGTGAGGTCGCATGATTCATGCCGTCGTCATCTTCGCGTTTTAAACTTGAGCGTGGTGGAGGTCGCTTGTGCAATAGAAATCGACTAATTATTTGGTTTTTATTCGCATTTTATACTGTCAGAAGTTATTACAAGATATTGAATAATAAGCATAACGCATCTATACAGGTTGCAAGATTTTCATCTATAATTATTAGTTTCTATTTTGTTTGTAAACTTATAGTTATTTTATTGTAAGCATATTTAAAAGCCTTCTTAGTTTTTAGTTTGCTGTAATATTTTCACAAAAACTCTCTTACTTACTTTTCCGTAGAAGTTTCGAAATAAATTCATTTCTTCAACAACAAGTTAGATGTAAGTTGCAACTGTTATTTATAACTACTGTGCAGCTTGTATTTAGAAAGTATAAACATTAGGAAACTAATTTTCAGTAGCTTCTTAGCTTTTTTGTAAAAGTTTGTGAGGACTATGCATGGATGGATGGCAAAAGTAATAAACGAGTTATAGTGAAGTTTCGAGTAGTATAGCTTAAAGACTTTAAGAGGCTTTAAGTAGTTGCAAAATATTGTAAAACATCAAAATAGTTAGGTACAATACTGCGATTGTGCTTTACGTAACTCGTAAGTATACGTTTAGTATCGTATTTCTATGTAAAACACCGCCGTTAAAGCTTACAGGTAAAAGCAGTAGTGCTCTATTTCATAAAGAATTAACATTAACTAAAAATATAGCAATTAAGTTTTTTTTTTTGCTTTTCTAAACTAATACATAAATCCAAAACAGTCCCTTGGTCCATACAAAACTACTTTATAAAATACATAGACCAAGAGCGTAAACGCATATTTTAGGCAATAAATCGTAGGGTAGGCCAAGAGCCAACAGTCCCGGGTTTCCCCGTTACGTCACGGGAGCAGCGACCTGCACAGTGCGCAGTCTCTGTGCATCGATCGCCGATGCACCGCGCTTCCGCCTTGGGCCACGGAAAATGTGCCTCCGAACACATACCGTTTATTTGCCCACATATATTTTATTTTTGTTAAAATTTTTAAGGTAATATTTTTCGTTTGTTTCTTTTGAGCATAACCATTTAGCTTTAGGAAATCAATTCGCAACAAAAACAAAATTGTTTTATTGCATAATATTTACACTATAATATAGTACAAATGTTCAAAACTTGCTATAAACATTAAAATATGACAAAATATCGCTTTCATCACGAGCTTTCAAAACAAAATAAAAGTACAAACTACAAAGCACGTGTTAAGTTTTATGAGCCATTTCGCAAGCTTTTATGTAGCCAGGAAGTATCTTGTACATTCGTCAAGCGGCACATAACGCTAAGCTCTCGCCTGTTTAGTGGCCCCACGCGGGCGTAGCGAGCGTAGCAGGCACAACATCCGCCAGGCGCCGAACATACAATGCTGGGGCCTGGTGCAATTTAAAAGCGATTCATTTAAATAATTCTAGTAGCGCTTAAAGGCATTTTCGATCATTTCTTCAAATTTTATTTGTGTTTGGCACTATAAACACAATAGGTTTTTAGCAACTTGCAACATTATTTTAACAATGCGACTTAACTACTGTCAAAAATATGACAACTATATTAATTAATTACTTTGTAAAATTATCATACAAATACAAATCTACGATACTGGATGAATGAAAATGAGAGATTAGAATTACCAGAATTTACTAAGCTGAACAAAGACCCATTCAACTACGCACTAGAACTTAAATACACATAACACAACACATAGCAAACATTTGTAGCTAAATGCACCGTATATTTTGCGCTTATCCGCTTAAGCTTATGGCGTGTAGCACAGTTGGAGTTAATACGATACGTGAGGTATTAGCGTCGGTGCAGCTCGGGACTTTATCGAGCCTCGGCGCGCTCAACAGCTTGATAACAACGTTGCAGTTTCATTTTCCTGCCAAAACACACTGGAGGCACTATATTAAAACCCTAGCTGCGGTTTGCCTTATCTTCGCATACTTGAACCAATTGGGGTGAATTTTTGGAAATATCCTTTCAAGAGTAAGGGCCCTTCCACAAGACGTTTTTTTACGCTCGTTTGTATTGATACAAACGCAAGTTGAACGCTCAGCAAACGCAAAGAAGCCTAAAGTTTTAAACTTTATATCTGCCAAAACGCGATGAAAGCGCGCAGAAGACGAGCGCATCAGAAACGCGCGTCGTCAGCGCGCAAAAAATACGTCGTGTGGAAAGGCCCTTAAGGTTTATAGATAAAACCACAGTCAAATGGCGTTGGTATAACAAAATATCTATAAATTCATAGGACGGCCACCTATTGTCGATCGATTGTTTCAATTCATCGCAAAAGAACTGATTTCTAATATGCTAAACATAATATTTGCTTTAAAAATAATTCATACCAGTTCATTCACAATGGATCGATACGATCGATCGCAAATAAATGGCCATACATCAATGGTTATCCACGCTTTAAACTTAACCTTTTGTCATATTGATAGGTTTTATATAAAATATGCAGGTATTCAATCTATTGCAGCATTTTCTATATGAGTAGTCTTGAGTTTGAAAAATATTTTGGCAGTGCTACAAGGTCACTAAAGTGGTGCAATGGTACTCTAGCATGGTAGAGCTAAAACCTAGCCAAAGCTTATTCATCTTGTACTGAAATATTTCGTTCATCAAAATCTTTCTATCAAATATGAAAATATCATAGGACAATATTGACAGAGCTCCTGCTCAAACAATTTCATGATATGCCTTTGCACTAGGTACTATTTACTAATTGCACACTTTTAGCTTAAAATGTCTGAATAAAAAGTGACCACAACGAAAGCAGACATTGGACTATGTGACGCTTGATGGCAAGCCAGATCAAACAGCAACTTTGTCGAAAATACCTACCAATATAACTGGTTAATATCAAGACAAAAAGCACTTAAAAACTTTTGTTTTATAATCTTATCATTTAAAACATTATTTGCTTATTAATTATGAGTGTTATGACTTTTTACCGGGAGCCCTAGAACAATTTTTTTTTATTACTATCAAGCTAATTTTTTGTGACTAGCTTCATTTTGATAAGACGAACACCAATTTTTGTTGATTACAGAACCCTATAACGGAACCCTAACGACCTAGTAAGACCTAGTAAAGACCTAGATTAAAGTGCCCAAGAATTATACAAATACATTAGAGAAGAAGTAATTGGTACTCAAAGAAAACAAAATTAGATATTTTAGTTAATAATGATAGCGGTTGTACAAGGGAAATAATGGGAAAAACATGCAGCACTAACCTTTCTCCTTTCTGGAGCTGCTTTTGAAGGCGCCTTTAGGATTCCAATTCCTGCGATTACACACACGATAAAGTTTAAAAGTAACACACGCGTTAATAGATATTCGCTGATTGTAGTTCCAGCTGACGGTGGTTCAAATTTCGAATGCGACCAATGAAGCGAATGCGACTAATTTGACGCGCGCGAAGTCGCCGCGGGATACATGGTTACTGAGTACAGGGAAAGAGTGAGGGTAGGTGGAAAACTTAACCACACAACGTCAGTATACTATCCTACTTAAAAAATCGTCACTTACCAATACTCGCAATAATTAACAATCCATTAAATGCGAAAGTGTGTCTGTCTGTCGGTCTGTCTGTCTGTCTGTCTGTTACCTCTTCACGCCTAAACCGATGAACCGATTTTGCTGAAATTTGGTATGGGGATACTTTGAGTCCCGGGAAAGGACATAGGATACTTTTTATCCCGGAAAAATGTACGGTTCCCGCGCGATAAACGAATTTTGGCGCAACGAAGTTGCGGGCTTCATCAATATAATTGTTTTCGACTAACTCATGGCCGACCAATTTTCATGTATTGAATACAGCTGAAATTAAACGTAAAAATCCAATAACCCTGTCTACCCTGTTAGGACAAAACGCTGTAACCTGTAACACGTCAACTTGCGAAAAATGAGTTTTAAACTTTTTAGCTCAAAGCACGTCTTAGGGGACGGCGAAATGTATTATGGAATATTTTGGTCGAAAACTTATTAAACACAAAATTCAGTTTGTGGGTTCAATCAATACAAAGCTTACATCAAGTAGATTAATTTAGACTATATTGTTACAAAACGATGTAACCCGGGTTGCATTGTTTTGTCGTAACAGGGCCGCTGTTCTTATTCAAATCGGAACATCTGGTACGAAATCCGTAAAGTGGGCGATGAAATGCAAAGTGCACTATATAGCTTGTTTTACGAGCTGTTTCCGAGCTATTTCAAGCCGGACGGGCCACGGGGCTGTAACATTAACGATTACGTTATCGATAGACGTTTTGTCGGTCGTTGGTTTTATCTATTGCTCCTACATGCTGCTGAAATCACGTAGTAATGGCTACGTGATTTTAGCTGTTTCTTGTAGCTATACTTGCACTATAATGCATTAATAGGGGGTTGTTGCAGAAATGGCATTTAATTAGTTTTATTTTTGCACAATTAAGGGAGGTATTGTATATTATTAGTGTATTAGAAGTATTTAGAGGTAAATATAAATTAGATTTCTGTGACGCTTTTGATTGAATTTTTAAATTAACGCCGCTATCTTTTAAGTTGTAAAATCACTTGAGTGACCACTGTTTGACACCCACGCCCAGTGTTGCCAATTTAGCATATTTTATGCTAAATTTGGCATATTTTTACGTTGTTTAGCATATTTATTTGTTGTTTAGCATATAGCATATTTTTAGCATATAATTATTTAATAAAAATTGGGCCATGAAACAAACGATCCGATTTAATTACTAAGCGTGTGTTCTAAAACAGAGTAATAATTACTCTGACAAGAGTATTTATTACTCATTATTATCACTGCCACATTCTAACGCTGAAATTGAAAGCGTTTTCAGCCAAATGAATGTAGTTATACGTGGGAAAGCCATGCTTCGGCACGAATGGGCCGGCTCGACCGGAGAAATACCACGTTCTCACAGAAAACCGGCGTGAAACAGCGCTTGCGCTGTGTTTCGCCGAGTGAGTGAGTTTACCGGAGGCCCAATCCCCTACCCTATTCCCTTCCCTAACCTCCCCTATTCCCTTCCCTTCCCATCCCTACCCTCCCCTATTACCCTATTCCCTCTTAAAAGGCCGGCAACGCACTTGCAGCTCTTCTGATGCTGCGAGTGTCCATGGGCGACGGAAGTTGCTTTCCATCAGGTGACCCGTTTGCTCGCTTGCCCCCTTATTTCATAAAAAAAAAAGTTTAAACCAAACTTCGCAACCGTTTGTCGGTAAAAACTTTAAATGCCATTTTATACATCAGATTCGGCCTAAAGAGGACAGGGAAAACCTGTTATTCTTACTCAGTTCCGGATAACGTATTGCGCTCGATAGGTACCAAGGAGAGTTACAGTTTAGGCAATGAATCTTCTACGTCTACATATTATAATATGTACATCAGCAGCATCAGCTATCGATGAAGACCAATGATATTAATATTTTGTTCGATAATATAATTGATTAAAACATAAAATAAATAGAGATTTTGTTGATTATTAAAGATTGGAAATTAAATAACGTCTTATTTGAGTTAGAAAAATGTTAGCATAATTTTATAGCAATTGGCATAATTTTGGCAGAATTTTAACAGCAGTTTAGCAAATTTTGTATTAGTCGTGTTGGCAACACTGCCCACGCCCTCGTGTCAATGTCATCCAAGTATCAATTTTGGCATAATAGGGCATCCCGTGGCTCAAAAAGGAATTGTCAATAATGTAATTTTGAGTGGCAGCTGTTTCGCATCCACGCCCCTATGAAAGGATCCTTGAAGGCCTGTAATTAAGTTTTTAGCGTACCTAGTCTAGATTTAACCCGTCGATCGTGGGAATACGAGACACAATAGATATTCTATTGTGTCTCGGACGACGGTGACCGTTTGGGGCTTGATGAAATAATAGGTACGTTAGTTGTAGCGTAACATATGAAGATAAGGTGTTAATAGATAAACACTTAATCAGGTCAGTGCACGGATTTGGCGACGACGGTTCTCGTCCATTTGCAGATTTGCATTCGAAAATGTCGGCAAATACCAGGGTGTCTTTGTCATGAGCCTCCTTGTTTGTGCCTTTGCATTTAAATGACTTGCATTTTAAACTAGGTCTATGAAACGAACCATTGTTAGTTTTTCAACTCATTGCAGGCTTTTTTTGGACGACATTTTGTGACCGGGCTTTGTAACTCAAAAACTTCTTTGAAATGCGAAAAGCAGTAAACAAAATGAAAATGGGTATTAATTTCACCCGAACATACATACAGAGCAAGTTAAAAAAAAGCTTTTAAAATTAAACTACGTTACTATATTACTTTCAAGTAGAAGTAAGTTTGCTAATGTTGACTAAAATTAATATAATTATTTTGATAAAATGTCGCTATTTGCCTAAAATAAAGATTTTGACATTAGCCCCATACATTTCTGTCAAACTCTTCATTAAATTGAAGGTTAATCATCATTAATTACAATTAAGTAATTAATATTCATCTCTGAATGCGGCAGTTATTGCTCAATGTATAAATAATTAGAAGATACGAAAAATTATAGTAAATAAAAGGCCCTGAAATGTAGAACTGCAAGTCTGTAAGCGTATTATCCGAATCAGACAAGCAATGAGCAATAAATTTCGACAATTAGCACAATATACGAGGGAGAGATGAAATAAAGGATATTCAGAGAATATTATCACAACAACTTTAGGGCTGTATGGTGAACTGAGGGTTAGCAGCGAATAGCGCGAGCGATACAACTACGTATTCTTTTAACTATGAATATCCATACTAATATTATTATAAATGCGAAAATGTGTCTGTTACCTCTTCGCGGCCAAACCGCTGAACCGATTTTTCAGGGTATGGAGACACTTTAAGACCCGGGAAAGGACAATAGATACTTTTTATCCCGGAAAATGTACGGTTTCCGCGCGATAAACTAATATTGGCGCAACAATTCAACAATTATTGTTTATGCACCTTCCTTTGGGTACCGATTATGTAGGGTCCTTAAATTATCTAAGCATGTATTTTGAATTTCCTGTCCATACGATTCTTCATTCTACTAGATTATTAGTTTCTTAACAAGAGTCGCTGACGATTAGGTTTGAATTACAAGTGGTTGAAGGAAAAATGCTAATAGCATTTTCGTCTTATTATTTTCCGGATTAGTGCCTAAATTAATACGTCAATGAAATAACCACAAAATTAAAAAATACCCAAGCTGTTAATTTTATTTACAGAGCTTGATTGAGAATATATTTTTTGTTTTATCCCACATTAAAGTATATGAGTCGTAACGAACACGAACTGGTTGAAATCTTCAATGAAAAATAAATTAAATTATAGATGGACGAGTCCATAATTTTATCTTTGCTATTGAGGTAAATGTTACTGAATATTTATGTGTCATATAATATTATTCTGTGTGCAATCAATTGTTATAAGATTTTATATAAATAGAGAATTTAAAATAATTTCGATTTGTTACAGGGTTGAAGACGAAGCGTCTTCGCCTGTTAATAAAGTAAGGTAAGTGTTTTGATAGAGCCTTATTGAAATCAGCAAATACAACGCACGCATACGACTAAACAGTTTTGTCTTGTTAATACATTTTTAATGGAAATGAGTAAAGTAAATATTTCAATAGGTAGACGTATTAAAAAGGTTAACGAAATATTTGAAGAGAATCCAAGAAAACAAAAGGAGGATATATTCCAATGAAGCCTCCTTTTGAAAGTCGGTTAACAATAGTCTCGTTACATTATAATAGAGCCCTCTGGAAACTCTAGTAAGTGGTATTAGTAGGTTTTATTAATAAAAATTAAATTAATTACAATCGTCCTCTGAGTCGTACCCTAACCTTAAGGGGGCGACTAACCCAAAATTGTCGATTTTATAATTCATTTTTATACTTGAAAATAAGCCCCGAATTGTTTCATTTTCTAAACATAGATACTACATTATATTTCCAATAATTGGATCTAAGCGAAATCACGATATCTTAAAATTTTCTCGATAGAAAAAAATCACAAAGGTGCATCTAATTTTCACAAATTTTTCATATATTGCCATAACCGTGCATTAAAATAAGTTAATATTTTAACACATTGTATAAAATTCTATCATTGAGACACTGACCTGGCGGATTTTTAAAATGTTGTATATTTATTGAGTTAAGAAAAAACTAACTTGGCGATGATTCCGCGTTGTCCTTTTTCACCTGGCATATGAAAGACGGGCGTGAGTGTGAAGAGAGAAGGACGATGTTTGATTTTTTGGGGTTAGTCGCCCTCTTAAGGATCTGTATAATTAGCAGACGGGAGACGTCTAAACCGCAGTGTATATAGTTCGTTCAGCTTTTATATTTACTTGCACAGCTTAATTAATACGAATTAAAAATGGCTTCTCTTGAAGTTCTTTTTTTTCCTAATTACTGAATGTTACTGAAACAGGGCTTGTTTCACCACTTCCTGATAAAGTGCCGGATAGGCTATCTACAATTTTTTTGACAGATTCTCCATACTCTTTCTGTCAAGTTAAGTGGTGGATAGCCTATCCGGCACTTATCAGGAAGTGGTGAAACATGCCCTTACTGTATATAATATTATTTTGCATAGCAGGTCAGTAATATTTAAAGAAGCGGTCGTAATTAATTAATTTACCGCTCTTCTTGAACCAATCCATGCTCAGTTTATCCTTCGAGTCTCCCTTTATAATGTACTTATGTGTCAGAATCTTCTGTTCTGGGTTCTCCAAATATACTTACGGGTTTTCCTGCTACATCTCTCTTTTTCCCAGTTTACCAGCTAGGTAATTATTCTAAAAGCAAAATAAAAAAAATGAAGCAATACATTGCCACGGCAATTAGAAACTGGAAAATGCACAGAAGCCAAAACATTAAGAGAATGGACGATATTCTGATCAATTTTTACATTTTATGTCCAAGGTCACGGCGATTTACATGTTTTAAATGTCGATTATTCCGACTTAATATTATGCATCGGAGTCTAGTTTTGATGCTGCAATTATTTTTGCCGCGACCGTCGCGCGGGGTGTGTGTCCGTTCTGTTGTGTGCGTGCTGTGTTTGTTATGGTTTTGGTTCATAGGATGAAATACAGGAGCAGACCGGCCATACCATTTAAATAGTATGTTTTTATTTCAATTATTTATTATTTTATGTAGAAACTACAAGCTTCTTTTATATCTTTAATTAAATAATATAAAAATAGTGATAGTTTATTACTAGTTCGCTAAGTATTCAAATTTATTAGGAGAGTATCCGGAACGGAAACTCGCTTGTCCGGTATTTTAAAGACAGTGTTAAGGTGAAATGTTTATGTAGATTTTAGGGAACTCTAAAGTATTAAACTGGATAATAATAAATGGTCTACTAGCAGAGGCGTAACTACCGCCGTATATGCCGTATCAATTAAACGGGCCCCTTAGGCCACAGGGGCCCCCAACGTGAATAAGCAAAATTAATAAAATTATTAATAAAATTAATAAGGGGGCCCTTTAACTTTTTATATGGGGCCCCGCCAAGGCACGCTACGCTTCTATGACTACCAGCAATAAAATTACTTATGTGTCAAAATTTTAAGGGTCTGGATTGACTCTACATTTAACCCGTCGATCGTAGGAAAACGAGACACAATAGATATTCTATTGTGTCTCGGTCACCGGTGACCGTATGGGGCTTGATGAATTAAGTGTATGATTACTGCTCTACATTTAAGCATAATATGATGTTAGTAGATACTTTATTCTGTTATCACCTAATCCAAAGTTATCAACGCGGGTCGTGAAGCCTTTTAGGAGGGTCGCTAAAGTCCTGTAAGTTGCCGGGAATTACCCCCAGAAATAGAAAATATTAACTAACATAAAAATAACATAAAGTAAAAGGACTTTTGTCCGGACTGCAGACACCGTAGGTACCTACTTTTAAATTTTACGCAGTCATTAGGTATTCTAATATCTAATACGCTTCTCTTTTCAACATTAACAATCTTACTTAAAAGTACTCCTACCTACTCCCGTCTGTTTTTTTTTTAAATATAACTATATAAAATACAAACAAAACCACAATATTATAATGTAAGTTTTAACTCAGAATTAAGTATAAAGTAAATCGTGTTAAGTTTTTACTCAAGACTTGGTCGGACTGTAGACTCTACAATTGTTTTGTTTTTGGTTTTTGTGAAGGGGCCGAATAATCGTTTAACATTTAGTCCACACTCCACAATAAAATTCTCACGTCTCCTTGTATTGTTTCTTTTGTTGCGAAACCTGTTATTTTCATCGAAACTAGTCCGGGTTGCTAAGTTAATCAGTTGTTATGTTATAATGATTTCAAATGTGCTCCTTATTTTAAAACCAAGGTCTTTCGTTACGTACTATTAAAACGCTATATTCATTTCTTTATAGCAATGAAAACTGTTGTTATACAGGCTGTCACAGAAGTAAGTGATAATACTTTAGGGTGTGTATGAGTCCCGTGTATAGAGTTCACTTTAAAAGTAGCAGAGCTGAAAGAGAAAAATTTTTTTTTTCACTTTTGTATGGAGAAAATCGTGAGTCGTGACGCTGGGACGCTTGCCCATACAAATCACAAAAAAATTTTGGTCTTTCAGCGCTGCTACTTTCACAGTGATCTCTCTACAAGGAACACATGCACGTGACCCTAAAGTGTTATCACTTAGTTTTGTTACACCCTATATAGAACATCATTTTCAGTCATTGCCTAGAGTCTAGACACATTATGAACGCGGTTGTAGTCACTTAGTTACTTATTATATACATCGTCGTTGGCTTTATTTTAGTTGTCCTGTAGGTATAGGCATATCGATGCCTATACCTACAGGACAACTAAAATCGAGCATCTACGCATTTTTATATATATATATATTTTAACCATAACTAGAGATCGCCCAATGGTCGAAATTCGACCTTAGTTTCAACGACATTAGGACTACTACCTATATTTTGTAAAAAAATATTGACTATCATATTTTTTTCAACTCTTGTCTCTGGGACTCAGCTGATCTCAGACTGGCCGTATAAGGATTGTCTAATAGTATCTAAGATTCAATAAATAAAATAAAAAAAAAACTAATCCATTTTCAATTTGTCAACTTGTTGTCAACGGACTTCAACCATAAATAAAAAAATATAATTCGAAAGTACAGGCTTGTCACTCAAAAATCTGTCATCTTTTCTAGTGTGTATAATATTTTATTTGTTAAAAAAATGTATGATAAAAGCATAATTTCAAAATAATATTAGCTCGATGCACTCCTTCACCATATAAACTATAACTGTACAAAATTTCAATCACCTACGTTCCCGCATTTTTCGTCAAAAGGGATACAAAGTTTTTCGCTCGCGTATTAATATATAGATAATAATATTATGAAGTAGCTTTATGACAGTACAATAACCTTCTCAAAATAATAATATTTTAATTTAATTCATACAAGATACTGTTTTTTGTACTTTTATTTATGTACCTGATTTTCTGCCTAAGCATTTGCACTAACTGGGTTCATAGGCATGGGATGGGAGCATAGTTCATAGATGCTAGGCCTAGTACTTTTTTAAGGGTTCCGTACCCAAAGGGTAAAAACGAGACCCTTTTACTAAGACTTCGATGTCTGTCTGTCCGTCTGTCTGTCTCCAGGCTGTATCTCAAGAACCGCTATAGCTAGATTTCTGATTTTTTCACAGATTATCTGTTGCCGCAAAGACCAAAAACAAAATAAATTAAATATTTAAGGCGGGCTCCTATACAACAAACGTGATTTTTTGCTATTTTTGGTTCTATATCAATAATGGCAACAGGTAGGCACTTGAAATGTTCACAAAATACTCAGTTGTATTTATTCTTCAACAATTGATATTAAAATTGAAATAATAATGGTACGGAACCCTACGTGCGCGAGTCCAACTCGCACTTGACCGATTATTTTGGACTATTATACGACGCCCAGCCAGTCAGATCACGACGATAATGTCATAACGATCTTTCAATGAATCGATTACACTGCAGATGGTACATAGGTTGCCTAAACAAGCACATCATGTGCCCCAAGTCTGATTTGAAACAACTAAAAATCTCTCTTTTCCCAAATCATATTCCCCAAGGTATTAAACATCCATTTTCTATCTCTTTTCAGTGAAAAGAGCGGCCTAATCACGCCGCCGCAACAGAATGGCGGGGGGGAGTCCCCCCCTCCGGAGAAGGAGCGGGCCGACCAGGAGGACACGGAGAAGAGCCACGCGGGCCCCGTGCCGCACTGCGCGGAGGGGCCCAACGCGGACCTCTACGCTATACCGGTCAAGCTGCGCCCCAAGAAGGAGGTGCTGCCTCCGGGGTGGGAGAAGCATGAAGGTAAGGCTTCTTACAGACGAACGGCACTTGTCGACGGCAGTCGACGGCACGCGTCGATGGCAGCCGTCGACAAGTGTCAAAAAAATCAATGAAAAAAAAATCCGGCGACTGCCGTCGACGCGTGCGTTGTGTGCTAAGTTATGTGATTAGGAATTTTAGTAAACTCGGAGACAGTAAAAACAACATAGGAGACATTCAGTACTAATGCTTAGATTTCTGGGACGATAGAGGTACGAATAATTTTTGGCGATTTTAACAAAGGTTTCGACATATTTAACACTGACGTAACGTAGTCGTAGTAGTGGTAGTGGAAATAGGAAACCGACAGAGATATTTGCTAAAGCAAAGTAGCCACAGGGTTTGTAGCACATTCTCACTAGAAGTAAAAGGTTCCAATGAGAATAATGTTTAGACTTTAGAGCAATAAGTGGAATCTACTTGCATTTTTTACATCTTGCAATAAACCCTCTATTGTATGTAAACTTTTATTATGAGCATTTAACATCCAAAAATATTTTTATTGACTAAAACAAAGCTATTAAGTGATAGATAACTTGTATCCTTATAAAAATGTCAGCCCGGTTTAATTAAAATAATTTATTTCTAGGTTGTAAATATTGTTTGATTTTTTTAAAGAAACAAACCAGTTTGGTATTACATAAATAGGATTTTTATGTTTATTATAATATTATGTAGACTGATCTTATATTACTGTGGTTAGACATTAACAACCTGTTCTGTGTTTAGGGTAATTTAGATATTTTGTAAAGTAAATTTTTTGCTTTCTTATTTTGAATTGCTTCGAACATTTAAAAAATATTTAATAAAACATATACTAATGACGTTGCTTCATAATAACTGGCTAGCTCACCAATTAAATGCAAAGAGTGGATTATAGCTTTTTTTAAAGTACTTAAAAATGAGATTTTAACAAGAGTACGTTTATCATTTTAGCAGCGTTGTTGGTCGGGGAATGTATTCAGATTAGCCAATCTAAAATAGTAGGAAATAGAAAAAAAATCCTGTTCAAAAACAACAAACCAAAACTATCAATAATAGCTAAAAAATAATTGCAGCTTTAAATAAGACATAATATAAGCTTGTACGATTTAGGTCAGAGTTCTCGACGCTTCCTGGCCGTTGTAGAGGCACTTGGGAAGACATTTTGTATCATACTTATGTCTTGTACCTCGCTTTGTGAAAGGAACAAAGGGATTTCCCTTAAGTCTTAAGGGGACTTGATTCCACTATGCCGAATAAAAGAACCATGTGGCTACAATGTCTCTAGTTGGTTACAAGTGGTAACAATATTGCTTACGTTTTTCCAATGCGAAAGTTATGTTTTTGAAGTGCATTTTTAATCATCTATAACATTTAGTTGTTTATACTCTGTCAAACAGAAATTATGCAGGATACTTATCCTAGACTTTATACTGAGCATGTAGATGTTAGACCAATTTTAATCGCTATTATTAGGACTCGAACTTAATATCAGTAGACATCGGTGGAGACCCTTAAACATGTCTACAAACTATACCAACAGCCATAAGTCAATCATCAGTTATCTGTAAATTCTACCTGATTCTGTATTTAATATCAAGTTTTTAACCGACTTCAAAAAAATAATCGTTATCAATTCGACCCGTATGTATGTAATATTTCCAAAACTGCCCAGTTTTCGTATTTAATATGAATAGTTAGTCTATATCAGCGTCTGTGCTATATTTAAAAAAGTTATGTATGTATGCATGTATGTATGTGTGTATGTTTTAATGTTTTGTGTTCGCATATCTCCGGAACTACATGTCCGATTTAAGTGATTCTTTTTTTGTTGACTAGGTATTAATCAACATAGGGAATACTGCAAGTTCCATCAAAATCCATTCAGCAGTTTTTTAAGAAATACTTTTATCTTTTTAAAATACTATTATTTACTTCCAGACAACGACGGCCCATACTACTGGCACATAAAGAGCGGGACGATCCAGCGCGAGATACCCAAGATGCCGCCGGTCGAGGCGCGGGAGTCCCGCATCTCCATGGTGCGGGACTGTTCCAATCTCTCCGAGCTCAAGTACGACGGACCCATGACGTCGTCCGTCACTAGGAGCACCACGAGCGGGGCTCTGGACCAAGTCGACCATGACGCCGAGAGGAAACGGAGAGAGGAGGTCGCTTACAAGTAAGTATGAAGATTCATACCGAATATTGCAGGCCAACCTCCAGCGGAGCCAAATCGCCACAAGGCAGTTGTCACTCGAGGACACCAAGCGTAAGGCGTGCGTAGCGTTGCTGCATGAGCCCACGGTGAGGCGCGGAGTATGAAGACATAAAATAAAGTGAGGGTCTACCAGAGCGACGGGGAAGGGGGCGGTGTGGTCATTGGTCAAGGCGTGTGTTGTACGTAGTGTTCGACGACACGCTGGATCTGGATATTGTAATTTTACTGGTATATTATTATATTATATTGGTCATTAGTAGATACTAATGTTGCGGAGTAGGAATGGGATATCGCTAGTCTCTTACACTCGCACACGATTGTATTTCTATCTCGTTTCTACATAGATACACAGTAGGATCGCGATAACAATAATTCTGTGTCAAAGAAAGATACTAGTCACGATGGGTCAATAAAACAAATTAGTGTCCATCTTTAGGAACCTGAAACGCTCTTAATGACTCTTGATTAACAAACTCCTAAACAACATCATATCATTGTACGTTCCACGCCTGGTCGTTATTGTTTTATGACAAATAGGACAAATGACAATATGTGGACGCAAATCGTAATACCGTTTCGTGTATAGAAGCCATAGACAAGTGATTCTTTGTCAAGTAAGATTATTTCAATTTTTTATTCATGTGGCAACCCTAACTTTCAGACGTCGCAGTTTCCCCGCCCGCCCCGAGCCGGACGGCCGTGCCATCCGGTTTTTCGTCCGGTCTCTAGGCTGGGTGGAGATCTCCGAGGCCGATCTCACACCGGAGCGGTCCAGCCGCGCCGTCAACAAGTGCATCGTGGACCTCAGCTTGGGCCGCAATGACTTACTGGACCAAGTGGGCCGTTGGGGCGATGTAAGTTATATTCGTGTGTATTACGCATTTTATAATTGTTGATAACATTAGTAAATTTGAAACTTAATATACGAACCACAGTCACATAGAAAAGTAAAAAAAAAAATCATACAAACGCGCTGCGATTGGCCGAATTGTGCCAGCGTGCGGATAGGCGACGCGCGCGCATACTAACAAACTAATCGCAGCGCATTTTTACGACGATGTTCTACTATCCTTTACTGTATACTGTACACTTACTAAGCTAATTTAATACTTAACAGTTATGCCCTTGTAAATGAGCCTTGAGTGTGTTGCTAGCGCCGCTTGGCTCCAGTAATTACTATTTGATTCGTATCGGCAGAACAAACATAATATTACACACGATATACAAATATTTTTAACGCAGAAAAAAAAAGATTAAATTGTGAATATTTGGACATTTCCAGGGCAAAGATCTGTTCATGGACTTAGACGACGGTGCTCTGAAGCTGATAGACCCGGAGAGTCTGAACACACTGCACACCCAGCCCATACACACCATACGCGTCTGGGGCGTCGGGAGAGACAACGGACGGTAATTTATTTTATTTTATTGGGAAAACTAACAGCAAATAACAGTAACGGTAATAAATACATATTAAATAACGACATGCCAATAACAAGTTTTCGCTAGTAAGATAGAAGTAAAATGATTTTTAGCATCTATTTTGTTTTTAGAGAACGGAATTAGAAAGAAGCGACATTCGATTTTTGTGATATTTGTATTATTACAACGAACTGGAAATTGTAAAGTGAAAAAGCTATCGCGACAATTACTTAGCGCCATCTATCCGCTGTATATGAAATTAGCTTTAAAATAATTTTTATTCTCCTCTTTATTTAAGTGATTTAATTAGTAAACATTTTTGCTTTGTGCTTCATTGGAACAGCGAGAGGTAAGAAGAACTATTACGAGAAATTTTTAAAGGCTTCCTATGTACCTTAACTACCAAATACCGATATAATATGTATCTAGGATCTCATATAATAAAACAATCTGAACTTAACCTATTTGACTGATATCAACCTTATTGTGTAACTTTTATAAATAGGATTAGATCAGTTTAACATTTGGCGTTTTATTTTGAGTTTTAAGTTCATATTTACACGCATATTTAGGGGCTTTAAGAGTATACAACGTGTGACAAAACTAAGTGATTTTGGGGTTTGACTTTAGGGTTTATATGAGTCCCCTGTATTACTTTAGGGTTTATATGAGTTCCCTGTATAGTTCACTGTGAAAGTAGCAGCGCTGAAAGAGTAACTTTTTTTTACTTTAGTATGGGCAAACTCCTGACGCTGGGACGTCTTCCTATACAAATCACAAAAAAAATTGCTCTTCCAACGCTCCTACTTTCACAGTGAACTCTATACAAAGGACACATATACACCCTTAAGTATATCACTTAGTTTTGTTACACCCTGTATATAAACCGATATCAATGCAAGCAACTTTAAACTCACAGGGACTTCGCGTACGTGGCTCGCGACCGCGTGACGCGCAAGCACATGTGTCACGTGTTCCGGTGCGAGGCGCCGGCGCGCACGATCGCGAACGCGCTGCGCGACATCTGCAAGCGCATCATGATCGAGCGCTCGCTGCAGCCGCTGCCGCGCCCCACCGATCTGCCCGCCGCGCGCCGACCCAGACCTCTCTCTGGTAACACAATTATACTAACATGAGTATTTTGTATCAATACAACTTTAAAGACCCCTCAGGGTAATGATTACTAAAGTGGTGCTTAAGACTTTATGTTTGAACTATAAGTTATTATCGTAAAATGTAAGGTGAGGTGTCCTGTTTCACAATTTACCTATGATAATGAGCTTCCTGGTATTTGTTGTCTCTGTCGAGTGATACAAAGTGGAAATAAACATTGTAATTTTTGTAAGTTAATTCAACAGTTGTAAAAATGGAAAATAGCCCTGGAGAAACTGATCAGAGTAGTAATAATGGTAAAAATTAAAACATGCCTTTAAAGTTTAAACATTGATAATAATAACATGAAAAGAAGATTTACATTTGGGTAATTATTTATTAAGTTTGAACAAGTGTAATTAGTCTCCCTACAATAAATAATTTTGTTTAAAATAGCTCAAAATCGTATCGTATACAAATACGTCTGTATCCTTATTTGGGTTTAAAACTGCTTACCCGCTACAAAAGCTGCTTTCTTATATTTCCAGGCGCATCCTTCCCCACGCCGATGGAGGAGCCGCGCAAGACAGTGCGCGCGCGCTACCTCGGCAGCGCGGAGGTGGGGCGGGCGACGGGCATGGACGTGCTCAACGACGCGCTCGAGCGGCTGGCGGCCGCGCGCGCGCCTTGCGCCTGGCGACCGGTTGCTGTGGCTGTTGCGCCGTCCGTCATCACTGTTACTGAAGAAGGGGTGAGCGTAAGGGCGAATTCAGACCGCAACGCGACGCGTAGATATGCATTTCTAAATTTGTAGGTATGGATTTGACAGATTTGCAAGACGTCAAATCAGTACTTTAGAAATGCATCTACGCGTCGCGTTGTGGTCTGAATTAACCCTAACGCTTAAGATATTTATAAAAATCGTTATTAATCCATATTTTTGTCATTGTCTGATAAATAATACTAAATGTGGAGAGTTTATATTGTCTGATGTACTGTTCAAAATACTTGCCAGTCAAATAGATAAGTTTAAAGGTTGAATAAAATCGGATACCCTAAGATAGTGAAGGTAATTTGGCGAGAGTACAATAAATGACTGGTATTTTAGTCCGGAGTAGAAATTCGTATTGACTTATCGTTTTATCTTTCACTTGCGAGTTGCGCACAAGTTTCAATCTGCTCCACAACCTTATTTCAGGCATCTTCATATTTTATTACCGCATGTCTAGTAAAATTGAGTAAAATTTGCTCTTAACACACTTTTGGATCATTTTTTTTTATTGGACCATAAAAAGTAGAATAGATTTTACAATCTCAACTATCACCGTACTTATATAAAATTTTCGAATACCCCTTAATTTCCTATTCCAGGAGAGCACGCCGCTGGTCGAGTGCCGCGTGCGCTACCTGTCGTTCCTGGGCATCGGGCGCGACGTGCGGCGCTGCGCGTTCATCGTGCACACGCCGCACGACCAGTTCATCGCGCACGCCTTCCACGCCGAGCCCTCCTCCGGCGCGCTCTGCAAGACCATCGAGGCCGCCTGCAAGGTATTATCTAATATATAAAATTCTCGTGTCACGGTGTGCGTAATTGAACTCCTCTGAAACGGCTCGACCGATTTTCGTGAATCTTAGCGAGCATATCGGCTAGGGTTGAGAATCAGACATCTACTTTTTATATTGATAAGTGCATTTGTTGAATAAATAATAGTAAATTATTACAACTCGAGAATGACGGCGACCATTGTTTGTGCGACGGGATAGCGATGGGCGTTGCCATGGTGACATACTTATTTAGTCACTTCAATAAAATAATATGGGCGAAATCTACGAATAATAAAAACCAAGGAATCGTAACTCCCATACTATTACCGTTTTAAATTTGGTTCCTTTCGATCTGTCATGTAACGTCAGCCTAGTACCGCTCAAGGCCACCTAAATATTGCAAATGTATTGAAATGTGTACCTAAGGTACACTTTTTTGACAAGTATTGTGGAGCATGTTTTTTGACGGAGTTACTTTTCCTTAGTTTTTATTATTCGTAGGGCGAAATACTTACAAAAACCATACAACGTTTGCCGGAACAGCTAGTAATATATAAAATTCTCGTGTTACAGTGTTTGTGCGCGAACTCCTCCAAAACGGTTCAACAATCGGTTTAACAATGAAATTTTGTATGTACATTCGTTAGGCCTGAGAATAGGTTTTTATCTACTTTTTATATTGATACTAGAAATAATTTATATGGCAAAACAACGTTTACCGGGTCAGCTAGTTATATTTTGAAAATAATTTTCAGCTTCGCTACCAGAAGTGTCTGGACGCGCACGGCGGGTGCGTCGCGCTGGCGTCAAGCGGGTCGGTGTCGAGCGCGGGGTCGGGCGAGCAGCGCGCGTCGCTCGGGCAGGCGCTCAAGTCCTTCGTCGGCTCGCTCACCGGCCGCCGCGCCTCCTGAGCAATCTGTCCACGTTCGATTATAGGTACAGTCTGTCAAAAAAGAATCGACGCTGAACTATTCTCTTTTTCTTATTCTAATTTTCTAATCGTAATCAGTATCGAATGGTGTTTTTTTCGCCTCGTATTTTCACTGCTAACGTATGTACACTTCAAATATTATAATTCTGGCACATTTTATATTTGGTTTAGTAAAGTTTTTCAATATTTTATGTGATTTAAAATTTGTTCGGCGTCAATTTTTTTGACAAGCTCTAAACACCTTCTGAAAAAAAAACAGGATTTAAAGCCGTGAAGCTATTGTTTGTATGATATCTGTAGTTCTGTGCCACAGTTGATTATGTATGAACGGGGCTAGATCGCGTATGTATAATTCCTAATGCTAAGTACTCCCATACGGTTTTACTCGATCGAGCAATCACGTAGAGTAAAAACCACGGCTCGGGCTTTCGTCCTTCAGCAATTACTCGATAGTTTTACTCCAAAACGAGTAAAAATTATCGTGTGGACCGCAAAACTCACACGCTTGAGTATGGCTTGAGTAAAGCTCGACGGCTCGCGTCGAGTAAGTTCGAAGGAAATTAGATTTATTTAATTCCATCGAGCCGGCTCGATGCGAGCCTTCGAGCTGTGAATTTTGCGGTCCATACGGTAATTTTACTCGATTTGGAGTAAAACTATCGAGTAAAACCGTATGTGAGTACTTGGCATAAGATTTTTTTTATTGGCTAGGCTCATAGCGCGCGATTACGTGAGAAGCACGCCCTTGTGTCATCGGCATCACGTAGTGAGGGATATGTATTTGTTTCAATATAGAACATAATATGACTCTCTCACATAGTGCAGTTTACAATAATTACAATGTGCGAACTGAAATAAACGTCCAGGTGTCTGTTCCTACTCGTTTACATTACAAATATTATATCATACAAGTTATAATTTTTAGTATTAATATTTAGCTACTTACATTATTTCAGGCATACCCCACGGTGCACGAGTGGAGAGTGCCGTAGCGTAGTCACGCATCGCAGCCGCAACCGCAGCGCTGCCGCACGCCGCACACCGCGCACGCACGCAGCGATTAGCCTACGGTCCTAACCTTTAGTTGTAATCCTTACATACGTAACGACCATTTGGATGCAAAAAGATACTTTTAGAATTTACACCAGTCTATGTTCATGTTATTCATGGTTTAAATATCCTCTTTATCCCTCAATTATTTGTATTATGAAAGAGATGGCAAGATATTTAATAAGCCAGACTGGCACATGAAAAAATTATACGAGACAGTCAAAATATAACATCTACCAAACATCTTTAACCCCAAGCCAACGTTAGAATTCGACCATAGATGTCGCAACATAATAACCTTTTTAAAAATGATATTTTAATTTATTTTATATTCAGTTTTCGTTGAAGCCAAAATGCTCAAATGGTCGTTATCCAAGATTAAAATTTAGTTTTACATGAATCATAAAATATTTAAGCACAAATGTGTATCAAAAATCCCATGACATAGCTGTGTGTAAAATGGGTTTTGCGAAACTGTATTGAATGTATTCATGTCGTTTATAACCTTAAACTTAAGACATTATATTCTAAAAAAAGTATGTATACCTAAAGGCTAAAGTATTAATACAGTAATGACACAAACAAATTTCCCAGCTAAACCCTGACCATTCCTCTATTGAATAATCGCGAATGACAGTATAAGAAGACAAGGACAGAAAATCATGAATTGGTACATGTATCAATTTTGTTCTGAAAACAAAACATAAGCTTAACAAATTAGAACTGATAAAAGTTATGTGGAATGTGAAAATATTAACTGTTTAACCGTTTCATATTAACACATAACACACATTTTAGGCTTTGGTCTGGGTGTTAGCAGGGCCAAGCATTATTCCAATGATACGTTATTTTAGACACCATTCCATCTGCAAGCATTTATGGATTACTTTTACTATTATAACTTGACATATCCAAAAGAGATGGTGCTTTTTGCGCTGTTAAATGTTCTATTACAACTCAACATCACCGCTTCTCACATTTCATACTGTTGTTTAAATTTGAACATTATGGGAGCCTATTTGTAAAAAGCCATGTTAGTGCTATATTTTTATTGATTCCTTTAAATAGGCAATATTGTACGTGTTTGTTGGTCGAACAATTATTATTTTAAGTTGATGGTCTCATATAATTATAGTTACCTATACTAGTCCTAGTTCGTTGTGCTATTGTAAATTTTATGCAATTAATAGTTAGATTTAGTCACAGACTTCTCGCGAGTCGAAATAATCGAGTCGTATTTTAAACCGGCAACACTTAATAGTTGGTAAATTCGTCAACACCGATTGACCAATTTATTACACTTTTGTAAGTTTTCACAGTTTGAATCGTTAAAGACATTTTTTGCAATTGCAGTATTTATACCGATATTGTTTTATAATACATTTATATATATATAAGCGAATAAGGGTTAAGTAATATTTATAGACTTAATGTTGGGGTGAATTGTAAATATGTAACAGTGTACACTTTAATGGGATTCGACTAATTTTAGCGTTTTAATATGTTCGGGAGGGGTTTTACGAGCAAATCCGTGGTCCGTGTTTATATGAAAGTTATACGCGGGCTTGCAGAACGGCAGGGTGATAACTTATCTCGCGACAGGGCGACAGGTAAGCAGCAGGCGTTTGACAGCAGATATTGCACTATATCTGCAACCTGCCTGAAATTTTCTAAACCAATTTTTCGTCTGTCAAACACCTATTGCTCACTTGTTGCAAGATACATAATCGCCATGCGGTTAATATTATAATTACTATGACATTCAATCGGTAATACAAAATTATACCACAGCAATTCTCCAACGCTGCGATTTCCCAGCCCTCTCGCTGTGAGAGCACCTCTAGGTCTTCTTGGCCTGAAAAATATAAATTTTTGTTTAGAAAGCTATCATACGAAGATAATGTTTGCATTATCGAGATTGGATTAATATTTTATCTTATACGTTGGATGTAGTTAAAACGATTAGGGCTCTAAGAAAATAGCGAAAGAGTTTATTTTTGCTTAAGCTTGTATAAAATACGTATTTAATTGCAAAGAAGTAATATTTTCGTATATCTTCGCGATGAAAATCGCGGTATCGATATATTTACGATGAGTAGCTTATATAACTTAGTTTTCGGGCGAAAGAGTGTCTTTTACAAATCTTAAAATTTTCATAAATCATTTATAATTATAATTTGCCTTGTTGGCTAAATACAGATAGTATATTTTATAATGCCTCTTCAGAACAAGGGTGTATGGAATCATTGAGCTTTCGATAAATATATATTTGTATTTATATCTTAAATGAATCGCGAATATATAGATATATAGTAGCCGCCATTTTGCGTAGGAAACGAAATGGCGGACAAACGGACAACAACAATCGGGTCACAGGCTTAGTAGTTTGTTTTGTATATAAGGAAGAATCACACTGAAGTGGGACCCAAAGAGATGTAACTATTGGGAAAGCACTTTTTAAATGAATTTAAAGGTGTTTTGTGTCTATAATACATAATATATAATAGAATATTGATACTCTATAGGAGCCAATATACCTTTCGAATAAGCTTAAAATATAGTAAGTTGTACCTTCTCAATACAATAATCATGAATAGTCCTGGAACTTAATATTGTAGCCAAATTGGCCATCTACCATCCTTACACAATTTACAAATATAATCGAAAGGTTTTATTGGCAAGTCGGTATAGTGTAATGCGTTAGTTATCACAAATTAGCTTCAAAGTATATCTACATTCGAGTACGGTAGCTACTCGCAGGACGCGACGCTGGACCACACGGTCAAAGCGAAACACACCCTGCGAGCGGCCGCATTAGTGATCAATGTTGCTTGTCGTAATATTACGCCATATACACGGAGCTGTTCTTATTATACGTAACATAGATTTATTCCCACGTTAATGTTAAGAAAACAAATATATCAATATTTAACGAACACTCGAGGTAGTCTTATGTAAAAACATTTTCGACATAAGATTCTGTCAAGTCGTGCATCGTTTATACAAAATAATATTCATATTTACTGGTCACTATACAAAATATGTAATTTAACGAAGCGAAAACTGAAATTAAGATTACCTGATTTTAGTTTCAGTGTCCGCCGTTTTGTCTCTGTCCGTCGTGAGGTCATCTTAGACTGAACTAGTTGCTTGGACTGCCCTCCGTCGAGCGGCGGTATTTTCTAACAATGGTTTATTGTAGTCACTAGATAGCTTCCGAATTAAAGTTTTCTAGCTCACGGATGGAAGAGATGAATTAACATCGCTTTGACAGCTTAAAAGCCTTAAATTGTGGCTTTTAATAAATAATTTTGTGAAATTAATAAAAAAAAATAATTACAAACACATTTTGTTTTATTTTTATAGAGGGTATAGCCTAATTAGTACGCTTTTATTTTTAATTATTAAGGCTTTACGTTAATTATAATATTATTCTTCTACATTTTAGTAAACTCAAAACTGAAGGTGGTACTTACAATATAAACAGACATTTGAATGAAACAAAATATTCTCTATTTATTATAAATATTTATTCATTAAATTGGACATAATTTTGATTTCTTCAAAATTACCATTCATTTACAAAGAGGTCTATTTCCGATTTCTATAATATTTTTACTCATTAATTTGCACAACGCTAGGCTTTTGGCTTAAAAAATACTGGCAGTGCAAAACAACTCTATGCTCATTGCTTCGATTACAATATTGGAGTCTACATAGTTTTTACATTTTAAAAATATAATTAATCATCTCTCGGCTATTAGTTCTAAACATGACCGCGAGATGGCGCTCCGACTATAATATCCTTTATATACTCGTTTCTCAAAAACTTTAAGATCTATTTTATATCTACAATAAATATTATATTTTGATGTATACCCGAGGAAATTGATTCCTAGGCAGTTGACAGATCTACGTCGCTTGGTCGGCTTAACGCGACCAAATTACTTAGGTCCGCAATCTACCTAGGAATCAACTTCTCTGATAGTACAATAAGTTTTTATTTCACTGGTTTACGCGACCCAGTGACCTCAATTTTGCATGTTTTTCAGTGTTTTGGAAGGTTTAAAATTTTTGGAACTATGTATATTGACTTTTAATTACAATTTAAAATTGTGATTATTAACGCCTCTAGTACACCGACACTGCGAAACGCGAAACAGCGGCGAACCGATTTGCTGTCTCACTCGCCACACGACAATGCGTTATATGGCATCTCGCTCTATTCCTGTGTCACAGATATTTCGCGTTTCGCAGCGTCGGTGTAGTAGAGGCGTAAGATACAATTTTTTCTGGGCCTTCATAATCTGGAGCCGTTCCAAAAAATGTTTTCAACTTTTAACCTCTGTCACCATCACGTCCAAATCGCGAATAAACTTTTGGACTTTAATTTTACAATACAAAGATTTTTTTCAAGCATAATTTGTTGATACATTATAACAAAATTAGATTTTGTAACAGTTCAAAATTAAATATGATTCAAACTGTATAATATAGCTTGTTAAATATAAAGTTAAAAAATACTCCTTTTCGATTTGTAAGAACAAAAAATGATTTTAAAATGTAACCTGATCCAGGTAATACTAATCACATTTTGATTTCTCTCTCATCATCATCTTTATATCTTAATCTGCCCTATGCTAGCTATCAAGTCTTTCTTTTTTAACAGATTTTAAGAAACAATTTTATACGCGCTTTTGATAATACATAATTATAAATTTACCACAGTAGAAACAAAATATTGACATCAGTTTATACAAAAACGTGTAAAACTAGTTTACATTACTCTAATTTTTATACAGTAATCACTTAATCAGTAGTATTATACAGGACTACTGTTGTCGCTAGCCAGTACTGTCCAGCGCCAGAGACGCGATAGGAACGATAAGTACGTGCTATAATACAATGTGCAGTCGGCTACTAATTTAAACGACACATAAACTACGCGAAAAATCAACAACTTGGAACCACATAGAAAATATTACACAGTAGAGATACTAAGGACGCCTTTACATTACGTCGCCAGTAGTGCGGTAGCCGCGCGACTTCTAAAGAGTCGCGCGGAGCTTCCTTAAGGCGCTCCCCCTACGGAGATGCCGTAATTTACAGTTTTTTAGAGCCTTATAACTCATAATTTGAAAGCTACAAAATTATAATAAAAATACAACAATAATATTCAGTATATGAACATTCCTTTCCCCGTTATTAATTTCCTATTTTTGTTTATTATACTCATGACATCAGCTTCCAAAGTAATACCAATTTATTAAAATTCAAGCATACTTTCAGTATCTCCCTAGTATTTACAAATTACTTTTATTTGAAACACACGCCAATAGATCGATAATTTCTTTAACTACATATTCAACGTACGCAACGTTTGAATTTTTTTAGGTCAATTTTGAACTAAGATAGTAAAAAAAAAAAAATAGGATTTTGGTGCGATCTCGGCAACGCGGCAAATGTATGGTCAAAGTAGTTTGCTCGGGGATGGCCTTAACAATGAACCTTAAAATCGAACCCGCTCAACATTGCTATTTCATGTTATATTATGAAATCTGGCTAGTGGCGGCCTTAGGGTGAAGCCAAACGAGCGTAATTTTGTGAGTCGTGAGTCGCAGAATTTCGGTCGCGTAAATTATTTTTAAATAATCATGAGTCACAAAATTACGCTCGTGTGGGAATTTTCTATGAAACTGAATGCAGCAGAATTTCTGCCAACCGAAATTCTGCGACTCACGACTCACAAAATTACGCTCGTTTGGCTTCACCCTTACTCATTGCGAAGCCAGGGTTTTGCGAGGCCCTTTGTCTTACGAAAAAATACCTATGTTATGCGAAAGTAGGGATGATAAACTTTAACAGTTGATATTTGCGCTTTTACAAGATTATGTCTAATTTAAGCACAATAATCCAATTACTTTCCTTGACGCGAGGCCCCGGGTGATTGCCCCGTTCGCCACCCCCTAAGGCCGCCACTGAATCTGGCCAATGTGTGCGTGCGCACGATCCGGGCGGTCTAGTATCAATACCGTCTAATATTATTCTTATTGTGTTGGAACCTCCGTTTTAAAAGGCCATAAAATACTATTACAATCGTCAAATTATTCAAACAGGTATTGTTGCATTTGGGTCTTTTTGTACACATTAAACAATATACATTTTCTACCTTAAATCAATCCGAAATAACTAAAGACATATTTGGCATAATTTTCACATAAATGCAATAATACCTTTACTTCCTTATCGGCACCATAAAAAAGTGTTTTATAAGTGCCAAATAATAACTTCGAAACAATTTTTCGTTTGGCACAAAAATATTGACAATGATATAGCTGCCTCTGGATAAAATATTAAAAGAAAAACGTGGCCGACTGACATACAGCAGGCAAGCACTTACACTAAATAATCTTCGCAGTGGATTCTTATTTTGAAAAATATTACACATAGTTTAAAAAGAGAGATATTTGTGATAACTTTTCATTATAGAGGAATTTATAAACTTAGGATTTTGCTCTTATTAAATTTTCTTTGGTGTCTCGAGCCAGATCAGATTAGAGATAAACAAGATAATAAACAAGAATTAAAATTATTTTTAACAGAGAGCTATCCAATTACGTAAAGAGAATGTATTAGAGGGGTCATTTTAGATAATAATAATATTATGTGTACCCATATTTCAAATCCACTGCTACTCACACAACCACTGATGACTTTAGATATTAAATACAAGGCAGCCGTGTTATGCAGGCTTTGTGGTGATGAGCATTAACCTGAAAAAAAATATACATTTTTACTAAGTATATGGTTAAAATGTGTGAGAGGGCGCGCAAAAGGTTAATAAATTGATTTAATGTGAAAGTGAATAACTTTTTTGTAAGAACTATGTTATAGATTTTTTTAAATTCCTTGTTTATAAATTATAAGTAATGTGTATCAAGATTCATTTACCTGTAATAGCATTACATCCATCCATTTTGTTCAAAGATGCTCGTTCTGCGCTGAAACAAAGGTGTCCCTCTATAGAAATCTATTTTATTCCTTCTATAAATTGAGACTTATATTCTCTTTTTTGGTGATAATGTAATGATTATTATTTATCATTGTTACTAAAAGTTGGATGCTTAACACAGACATAGATAGATCAAGATTCAAGATAGATACCGCATGTCGCTCCATTTGTATGAAAACGAGCGTGTTTCCACTGTGACGTACCGATCATAAGAAACGTGTCCATTATCAAGGCCAACGTTTCTATTTGAATTTCTACAGCTCAATACGGCACTTTTAGGCATTTAGGCATTTTTAAAATTCCGATTGACGTGCGATTCCGATAGCAGACTAAAGAACAGACTTTCGAAAGACGAGCATTGCTCGTCGTTTGGGAACGCGATATGGCACGCAAAGTACATACACATGCGGTATCTATCTAGATCTATGTCTGTGATGCTTAATCATTATTATATGCCAAAAATCGGCCAAGTGCGAGTCGGACTCGCGCACGATGGGTTCCGTACCGATACAGAGCAAAAATAGGCTAAAAATTGTGTTTTTTGTATGGGAGCCCCCCTTAAATTCTTATTTTATTTTAATATTATTATTCAATATTAAAAATACACATATAACAAAAGAATGTGTGAAAAATTCAAGTGCCTACCTCTTGCCATTATTGATATAGAGCGAAAAAGGCCAAAAAATACACGTTTGTTGTATGGGAGCCCCCCTTTAATATTTATTTTATTTTGTTTTCAGTATTTGTTGTTATAGCGGCAACAAATATACACAATCTGTAAAAAAAATCAGAAGTCTAGCTATAGCGGTTCTTGAGATACAGCCTATAGACAGACAGACGGACAGACAACGAAGTCTTAGTAATAGGGTCCCGTTTTTACCCTTTGGGTACGGAACCCTAAAAATTGTTTGTTTCTTATTATTAAGTTAAGCAGGAATTGTTAGTACATATTATACTAAAGTAAATAAAGATTCAAAGTATTAAATAAAGATTCAATTTTCTCAGAAATCTAAGGATACATTTTCATCCGACCGATCCATGCCAGAAGAAATAATTTGTGGACTAGTTACAAACTATGACTATGGATGTGATTAAAATTATAATTTTTTTGTTATCCAGAGTTTAACTAAACAGATAGAAGAAGCAATCGAAAATCATTAGAAAGAAAATAAAATTTATAGCACCAAGACTAAACGCCTGATATTAATAATAATTCTGGGAATGAATAAGATACAGACTACAGTGGTAAGGTGAGCAAAAAATGTTACATGAAATGAAAAAAGTCCCCAAACCAAATTAATGCAAAGAACTATAAAAACTCACTAGAAACTCAAAGGAAGTAAGTATAGTTTGAAAAGCAAGCTCTGATTGAACTAAATATAAGACGCACTGCAAACTTAAAAAGGCATATTAAAATAGTGCAAGCACATAATGTGCAATCATAATAGCCCTAATAGTAGCTCCTCAACCAAACTTACAGTTTGTCTTTATCGCTATGCGGATTGAAAACCGGCTGATTGTATTTGGAAGACTCCTTCTTGGCTGACCAAAAAAGAATATAATTAAATATCTTATAATGTATGCAAATATATTCAATATTCAGTAGAAATATCTGTTTAACACTATGCGATGAACATCCCAATAAAGCAGTTATTTATAATGAAATAATGACGCATAATGAATCATTTGTTTTCGTTCTTTATGCTCTATATTTTAATTTTTAAGCAAGTTTTGTTTTTTAACGTAAGTACATAATAAATATTTCAAACCCTCAATTAATATACACATCGCAATTGTTTTAATAGAACTAAGCAAGAAAACTAATTCCCATGATTTAATACTGGAAACCATTATACCAATCCAATACTATTAAAAATACAGGTAGGATAAAAAGTAGGTGTGATTAGCATTTTAGACTAAGGGCCTGTTTCACCACTTCCTGATAAGTTCAGGATAGGCTATCCACAACTTATCAGACAGATAGACTATGAAGTAATATCTGTCAGATAAGTTGTGGATAGCCTATCCGGCACTTAATAGTAACGGCCGTTCCCAATATTTGATCTATCTCTGGTTTTGCCCTACTCGAGATAGGAATAGCTCTCATTAGACATTAGAGACATATATTTTATGTCAATACAATGTTAGCTGCGATCGGTCGTATGTCAAACCAGAGATAGATTGAATATTGGGAACGGCCGTAAGTGGTGAAACGACCCCTAAAGCTTTTGAAATTTTTTAATGTTACAGATATTTTCTAATGAGCACCAAACTCAATTTCTCTGAATAAAAAACCGTTCACACCTATCTTTTATATTGCCATGCTTTCTCTTCGAAGTAAAAACTTAAATCCCATTTATGACAACATAATTAGTATACTCACCATTATTGATAACACCCCCAAATGAGTTGCAATTCAGTTTCTGAGGTTTTTGTGAATTCTGAAAAAAAATATTTAAGAAAATTTTAAGTGTTGTTTGGATGTTTCATAAAATTCTGTACATAATATAAATAATAGTTTAAAATATAAGTTGTGCTCTATCAAAATCAAAATTTTAATGAGGTGCTATACTGTACTCGGCGAAACATGGCGGTAGCGGTTTTTGACTCCCTGTCAAAAACATGTCATTTTCTATACAAAGCCGCGATTGACAACATCTGACACTTCATTGTCAATTGTGGTTTATATAGCAAATGACAAGTTTTTGACAGGGAGTCAATGAACGCTACCGCCATGTTTCGCCGAGTACAGTATAGTTATATCAGTTTGACAAGGCAGATTGTATACAGGATGCAAGGCAAACTTTTCACAGACTTCCAAATAATATAAAACAATAAGATCAAACATCCAACTTACCCCCATTTCTGTGATATTTCTCAACAAGGTCATCATGTCGTCGGGACCCTCCTCCATGTTTTGTTCCACCCTGTCAGTCTTCTCTGTCCTACATTCCTTGTCCTTAGAACTAACACTTTTCGTTTGTTTAACACTGTTCACGTTTTTGTGATTTGTAGAGTCAATGACTTTGTCCTTTGAAGGCACTTTATCACTTTTTTTATCACTTTTATTATCACTCTTAGGTTCACTCGGGTCCGATTTGTCCTCGATCACTTCCACGTCACTACTACTATCGTCCACGGCGAGGGGCTCCTGAGGAAAATCTGCCAGAGGATCCATATCTGATACTATTAATACTTCCTTCTTTTTACGCGCGTCGGGCGGCCTTTTATCTGGTTTTGCGAATGTTGGGGAATGTTTAGCCACCAAAACCGGCCGAGGTATATTGTTCTCTGCTATCCTCATACTCTCAATATGTTTTTGACTTATTTCCTCCAGGTTCTTTGGACTCTGTGTCGATTCTTTTTTACTTTGATATCCAGTGTCGATGTGCAACGGAGTATCAACACTCTTTTCTTTAACATAATTTGTTGTTTTATCTTTTTTCTGTTTTTCCTTTTTATTTACCATTTCATTGAGTGCCGCCGGCGATTTAACTCTCAATAGAGGTTCCTTATTTTTGTCGCTACTGTTATTTATTTTTTTCTCAGTTCTTACAGGGGTTATAGTTATACTGCCGATGTTATTGGGACGAATGTAGTCCTCTTTACCCTTATCGGCGGCGTCATTTTTCCTGTCGTCCATATTATCTGTACTCGATTCCTTATTTGGTAGGAAGGAATTTACGATGGTTGTAAATGTACCTGGATCATCCAATTTTCCCTTGTCCATAGGCTTCATGGTTGTCGTGACAGTAAGGGAACTCGGGAACTGTATAGGCTCTATAAATGGTTGCGGCGCAGATGTCGCAGGCAGTTGAGGTAAGGCAGCCGCTGCTGGTGCTCGTTGAAATTTAACGTCCGAAGCTTTTATCTCCTTGTTTAAGCTGAAATAATTAATGTTTCTTTTAAATTTCTAATACATAAGTCTTAAAACCAGCACTAGTTTACGGATTATCCTGAGAAAATTTATTTTACATCTAAAATAGCAACTCACTCTGCTTGCTTCAATAGCGTGGGCATTCGTACGAAGCCCGAAGGGAAGAGGGGCAGCGCTCGCGCGTGCAGCAACTTGGCGGCGTCTGTGGGCGACGCGGCGAGGTGGGCCAGGCGCGCCAGCAGCGAGCGACTCCGCGCGCACCACGGGAACCGCCTTTTGGGCAGCCGCTTGTCGATGTGCGGACCGCCGCTCTCAGCCGTGTACTGAGCTAGCTTCTTCCTGCAATAGTAATAGTACAATTATTATAGTAGTAATAAATTTTGTATGTATTTTTAAAACCAATGTTGTCCTGATTGTCAACTTCTCATATCGCACCCAGTCTTGACCCATAAATGCACATAGTTTTGGAATCTGAGTCGAAATAATTGTGACATCTGATATAATTTTTTACTGATTTAAAATTTTTATACAATTTAATATAACATTGCCATGGCACACATTAATATCTATATTATACTTAATTAAATGAAATATAAAAGTAGTTTACCTCTCTTCCTGTACTCTTTCACACTCTGCATTGTAAGCAGACATCATAGAAGGCTTTCTCTCGTCTATTAATTCTTTTAACCTGAAATAGAACAAAAATAATAAAATATTACTTCACCAACATCAAAAATTGATTGATGTACCACATGAAAGTTGTACGTTTTTGTTACCCTCATAAAAAATTATGTTTTGTGGGTACTCACTTTTTCAGTGTTTCAACAATCTTTGATTCCTTTTCCTCTGGTGACATTTGACTGACGTCCAAATCTTTGAGTTTGTCATCTGCTTTCCGTTTACTCGTTGTCGTCGTTTTGGTTGCAGTTGTAGTTGCGAGTACAGATTTAGTAACAATAGTAGAAGTATTGGGTTTACTGATAGTGGGGGCGGAGGCTGCTTTATTCAAAGTAACTGGGGTACTTTTACTTGTTGGTACTGATGTGTTAGGTACATTTTCTGTTGTTGTAGTAGCTGCCGCCGTTATAACTGACGTACTTGCAGTGACGACTTGGGATGAATTCGAATTCACAGATAAAGTTTTGGCTGCAGAAAAGTACATTATTAAGACAAGAATGTTAAGGTTATTGAAATGAATTATGAGTAGTTTATTCGATTATTATTATAGATAACTGTATCTAAAAATTGATAAGAGATAGTAAAAAGTAATCACAAAATCTCTCAATGACTCAATATCAAAGAGACAAAGCTTGTAAACTGACACTTTATCTGTAGATCGTAAAACGGGCGTTTAGCCAACGATTATAGTAATAATGAAGCAGTAACTTGTGTACTAACCGTCAAGAGCACGTGACCTCTGTAGCAGGCGCGCTCGGGACACATGCAACACCTTTGACGCTCGCCCCCAAGCGACGCGCTTCACTCGCTTGTCAGCATTCGCCTTATTTAGCACACGATGTAGCCTGCATACAAGACATCAATTTCAATTCATTTTAGTCTAAATGTTTAAAAAAAATGTGTGTGTTGATAGCTTTATGTTCACCCCTATTGTTCTTTAGATTGTGTTTGTCTTGTTTGGATCAAATGATTTGACGCGGAGTATAATTAATTTTATCAAAATATTTACATGTTGTGTTAAAAGAGAATCATCATCCATTTCATTTCAAATTAAGTTGTAACATTGAGCATATAAACTCATCATGTTTGATTCATCATGAACTCATCATGTTTATGAATGTAACTAAGTTATGCAAATAATTCTAAAGTTTATATTGTTGTATTTTGCATCTAATTACCTTAATGCATACTGGTCTATGATTGAGTCTGCTTCATTTGTATCTTTCACTCGCACATTCTGTGCCTCAATCTCCTCCAACAACTGACTTATTGGAGGTGGCAGTTTTATTTCAACCTTTGCTTCTGTATCCCTGTAAAATTCAAAATATTAATGTAAAACAGATTAATGGTCATTTTTTTTGCGACAAATTGTTATGCCTATTATGAAGCTACATAATTATTATACCTTGAGCTGTCAGAAGTAATAGGATTTTCTGAACTAGGCGCCGGTTTTGACGTTAAGGAGTCCGACTGTGATGTTCTCGAGTCTGCACTTTCAGCATCTCCAGGAGCATTGTCTGTAAACGATTTAAAGGGGTTAGCATAATAGTTACTTGTGAGTGGTATGCGTTTATAAATAAGAATATTTTAATTTTTTTTTATATTATTATAACGATTATTATAAAGTAATTAAAAATCGCATGTTTAATGTAATTCTCAGGATGTACTGATAAAAAAGTAAATACCATCTGACGTCTGCTTTCCAGAAGTGGCAGCAGAAGAATCAGTCCGTCGAACCTTTTTGGCTTTTTTCTTATTAACATCCTTGTTTTTCTGAAGCAAAAAATAGTTAGTTAATATCCATATCTTTATCTAGTTTTCCATTAACTTTTGGCTGTATGAAAATGGTTTGTCATATTGTAATCCATAAAATAATATAAATTATAAGTACCTTCTTCCGATGTTCTATTTTATGTGAGTCAACATCTCCATTGGCGATAGCCTTTGTATCTTTCGCCTCCTGACTATCAGATTCCGAAGAACTGTCTGATGACGCCTCATCGCTGCTGCTGGAAGATATTCGCCTCTGCCAAAAAAGTTTGTTATAGGTCTGTTCTTTAAAATTTCAAGCAATGACAAAAAATATGTTTTATAAAGTAATAACAATACCTTATTGCGAACATGGTTTCTGTTAGGTTCACAATCAGATGTGGCAGTTACATTTTCTGGTACAGTCTTAAATTCAAGAGATCCACAGTTGATGTAGAACCCACCATATAGAGTATCACATTCAGGTGGAATCATCTCATCATACTGAAAATAATGACATTCTTTATTTAAGAATATAATATAAAATATGAATAAATAACTGTATAAACAACACCTTGCAAAGCGCTAAGTATGCACATAAAACCTTCTTAGAAGTATAATACTTACACCATCTGTGTTATCAATAAATGAGTCGTTTTCGTCATAACCAGCACCAATGTCTGCAAACTCATCATATTTGGACCTGCCTTTTCTCCCATAGGTGCTTTTTCCTCCCTATGAAGTAAAATCAAAAATTTATTAATTTATAAGCAATTTAATTAAAATTTTGTACAACATTATAGTAATAAATTGTTGCTTACATATTTTTGTTCAAATTTCCTGGCAACTCTTTCAACGTCATCATCATTGTCTGAAAATGGGTCCAGCCCTTCAGTTTTACCATTCTCCGTACGCTTCTTTCTCTGAAATGGAAAATATTTTGGTAACATTTTGGTTCCCTTTTCTCATAAAAAGTACTGTAAAAGTAAAAGTATCTCATATTTTATTTTGGATCCCGAATAGCAATCAAATATGGAATTAAAACTTCATCAAAAGTTAATGCCATAGAAAATTTCAATTGGACTTGTGCATCTGAGATTGCATTTAATATTATGACTGTAAAAAACTATAAGAAACAGCAAATGCCAGTAAAAATTAAATTTGCTCATTACTATTGAATATGTGCAAGTCATGGTATAATAGTTAGGACTTAGGACAATGCCGGCTAATCCATATTATGTTGGATTGCTGATGTTAACCTGTTTCCATCTGATCTCTTACAATCCTCATTAATTTATCTGACCTTAAGGACTTAAGATACGCGAAAAATAACTTTGACAAGAAAAATTTAATTATTTCTGATGAAACATAATATAATAATTGATTAATTGAGTACCATATATATTTATATTATCGTAAAATTATGTATTTTACGATAGTAAAAGTATGGGTGATTCTACAAAAATTGGGTAACTCGCTGTCACCAGTCAATATAATTATATTAAATCACATTATATTTTAAAGATTTTATATTTAATTTTAAAAGTATGTAATCTCCTTTGATTGGTCACTCAAATTCAGATACTAACATTTAATAGAAATTGTATAAAAAAATAAAAATAAAAGAGTATGCTCAAAACGTCAGTTCTTTGGGCTGTCACAAACCCAAAAATGTTCAATCAAGAGACTGTACATCAGATCTTTAATGTACGTTAATAATAAATTTCAGGACTTTTATAATGTAAAAATCTTCACATTGTATTAAAAAAAAAAAGAGGAAACTTTGTCATTAGTTTATTTTGTCAGTCCTTTGTGTACTTTTCAAATGCGAAATTTTTCGCCAAAAAACACGTATGCGTGGGCAAATACCTATTATAGGTCTACCAGAATCTCATGGCAATTTTTGACAGCAGATTTTCAAAAAATATCCTTGATCATTGGATAAATTTTTATATTTGCATGTTTAACACACAGAATCAGCCGCTATAAGAAAAAAAAAGGATCATAATGTTTTATCCCAATTATATTATTTATAGGTATTGCTAGAGTCAATTTATTTTCTCACTTTTTGCCATCAGATTCTGGTAGACCTATAATTATGTTTAGTTGGTAATATTGTCAGCTAAGAACTGCAGCATTTCTTTGCCACTATTACAGTGTGAGTGATAGCTCGTCGGATATGACATAATCTTGCGCCGGTCCAGTCAAAAACTCAGTACTGTAGGTAAGTCGTTAATCACTACATAGTAATAAAACAAAGTCGCTTTTTCTGTCCCTATGTCCCTTTGTTCCTTTTAATCTTTAAAACTACGCAACGGATTTTGATGCGGTTTTCTTTAATAGATAGAGTGATTGAAGAGGAAGGTTTATAAGTATAATAACAATAATTAAATAGTGGAGGAATACTGTTATTTTTGACGTTTCTAATGTGATGTCGTAAATAATTTCATTTTTTTTTCCGCTTACATTGCAAACGCAGGCTGAACCCTACGAGTTTTATCAAAATAATGTACTAAGTATTGTACACAATGAAAAGGTCCACAGAAAACTTCGCGATGGTATATGTCTTAGATCTCTTATGGATATTCCACAATAACATTTTTTGTCATTTACTTTTTACTACAAATAATGGCTAATTTTCGAAGCGATTTTAACCAATACGGCATTAATCCTTATTCAATTAAATACTTTAATTAATACATTGTTGATTTAATATAGATCTATATGGCCCTTTACAGCATTTGATTTAAATAAATATTTTCGAAGATATTACAGATTTAAAAATTGCGGGACGTAGCTTTTGCGGCGGTACCGGCCAATGCGGGCCACGGGTAGGAATTAATATAAATCAAAACTACTGAATCGATTTTAATATTTTTTTCAGTGAGTAACATAGGCTATATTATATTTTATACCTGTGCGAAGCCGGGGCGGGTCGCTAGTTCCTTATTTAAAATCCTAATTTTATTTTTATTTCTATATTGTTAACTATGGTTTGTAAAAATTTAATATACTTATTGATATTAGAAAACACGAAAAGAAAAATAAACTTTAATTATAACCTTAAATTTATGTCGATTTCATCAATCCTTTGGCGTCAGTCCTTTGACTGAAATCGTGCCAACGAACTGACATGTTGCCAGAGTACTGATGTTTTTTTCTTTAATATTACTTTTATCACAACAATTAAGGTGTGTTAACCATTTGTTTATTTATTTTAGTGTAAAACATAATGGCGCCTACCACAAAAGACAAATTTGACCTGGAAGGATAATATATTAAATAAGAAAAGAGAAGCTGAAAAGACTTGTTTGCCGAGAATCAAACTACCTCTTCAAATAAGCTGCATTAGCAAAGAAAAACACAGATTACAAAATGTACTTTAAAAAAGAAGAAAGGGCAAAGAAAAAATGTTAAAGAACACTCAAAAGCAACGGTTAACTTGAAAAAATTGGTCAAGTGCGAATCAGACTCAAGCACGAAGCCCTCCGCCCTCGTGCCATAAAATGGCTATTTTCGTATGGGAGCTCCCTTTAAGTGTTTATTTTATTTCCATTTTATTATTTACTATTAAAGAAGAAAAAAATTGAGTATTTTGTGAATATTTCAATTGCCCACCTGTAGCCCTAGCATGGCCACAGTAGAAATACGAAAGTATAGATAAACTGTGGAGATAAACTGAAGGTGCCGTTTCGATCTTTACGGCGGCTATCCGCGACCGACAAAAAATCAAATATAATGCCACTTTATGACAAAGTCATAGACTATAGTCCTAATATTCAAATAAAATACTACTTTATGACATAAACTATAGTCTATATCACAAATTGGCATTTTAATTGAATTTTTGTCGGTCGCGGCTAGCCACGGTAAAGATCGTAACGGCACCTTCAGTTTATCTCCACAGTTATCTATACTTTCGCATTTCTACTGTGGCCATGCTAGGGCTACTGGTGCCATTTTTGACATTGAGTTAAAAGGACAAAAAAGTATATTTGTTGTATAGGAGATCCCTTAAATATTTATTTTGTTATCATTTTATTATTTATTACTAAAGTAAGAACAAAATTGAGTATTTCCAGAGTATTTAAAATTACCTGGTTGCATTAATGACATCGAGCAAAAAAGGGCAAAAAAAAAACACGTTTTTTGTATGGGAGCCCTCTTAAATATTTATTTTGTTTTTATTTTTGTATTTTCGTTATAGCTGCAACACAATTATAAGTCATTTGTGAAAATAAAAACTATCTAGCCATCGCTGTTCTTGAGATACATCCTGGTGACAGACAAATAGACAGATGGACATACTGACGCACAGTGGTCCGAAATCGCTAAATAGTGGACTTTCGCGAAAAAGTTCGATTTTGGTGTGGAAAAAAATACCATTCGATAGATTTTAAGAGGAGTAACAATAAATCCTTATTAAGTATTTTATAAAAATGTATTTTTTAAGGTGAAAAAAAATAATTACGAAAATGTTGTATGGGAAAGAATCTATAAATAGATTTTTTGCAAAAACTAGTAGGTCATACTGGTTCATTTTTGAAACAAGTAAAGTTCTAGTGGTATATAAGGTTCAAAAAAAAAAAATTAGGGAAATTTACGTGCAGCCTTTTGCAGTAGAGGGGTTCAAAATTTTGAAATAATTTTACTAACTTTTTAGATGTGGAAAAAATACCATTCGATAGATTTATTAAAGAGTAACAATAAATTCTTAATAAGTTTTTTACAAAAATGTATTTTTTAAGGTGAAAAAAAATAATTACGAAAATTCTGTATGGGAAGGAATTTACAAATCGATTTTTTTGCAAAAACTACTGGGCCATACTGGATAATTTTTAAAACAAGTGAAGTTCTAGAGGTATATAAGGTTTAGAAAAAAAAATGCGCAAATTTACGTGCAGCCTCTTGCAGTAGGGGGGTTCAAAATTTTAAAATTTATATACTTACTTTTTATTGATCTGTTTGCTATTTTTATTTAATTTCCTTTATTTTACTTATTTTAGTTAAGAATATAAAAGACAAAATAAAGTATAAATGCTCAGTACTGTGTTTAATATACAATTATTAACGAAACAGTTTAATGTTATTAATAGTAGATAATTATTACCTACCCAACATTTCCTTGACAACTAATATTATTTTTTAATCTGAAAAACAACAAAATTAAAAAAAATTAAAGAATCAGTTACAAACAAAAATTACTATATTATCATCCATATGGCTTAGGAATTGGGACATAATTGGCAGGCTTAAGCATTAAATTAAGCAAGTAAACAAACCCAAGAACAATAGCGGTAACACTAACATAAATAACATAATTCTTTTGTTATTGTGGTTTAAAGTTGTTTTTTTTTATGTTTCTTTTTATACAATAACAATTATTAGTGTTACGTTACATCTATTGTTTTTGGGTTTGTTTACCTGCTTAATTGATAAGCCATTACTCCCTAATCATCACTGTTGTTTTTTGTTACTGTTTTTATTATATTCTCTCTACCGGAACCGAAGTATATCAGGGGGTTGCTTTAAAGAAATACCCCATTGTGTGTTTAGTGCGTTGCGTTATAACATTACGCGTTTTATGTGGTAAATAATGTCTGGCTTAGTGACTTATTTAGATTTGTATATATTTATACGAGGAAATGGAAGAGATGCAAAAATACTGCATCAGTTTATCCTCAACAATATTCCCACTGAGATATCATCTGAAGATACTCAAATTCTACAACACTTTTGTGGACATGTTGTTTCTAGAATAAATGCAAGATGGAAGGAATCGTCGAGGTGTGAAAAAACGTTTTTAAAAAAATATATAGACTGGCTTGAAACTTATATCGCATGGCCTCAGTGTTCATCAGTGAATTTAGCAGACATTTTTTCGGAAGAACATACAGATGAAAATGCTAAAGCCAATACTGATATGAATACAGATGTAACTGATGTTTCAATAGATGAAATTAGTATAGCATCTGTTGAAACATCCGCATCGCAGCCTTCTACTTCATAGAGCGGGGTTGCGAAAAGTGAAATAAGGTTGAGAAAAGCATTTACTGATTTAAGTAATAAACAGAAAAAGAGACATTCCGACCCTCTGTGTGACAAATCTGAAGAGGAACTAGTGTATTGCCTGATTGAAAAGTTAAAAGTAAATAGCACCTTTTGAAAAAACCTGAAGATGTTCAGATTGTTAAAAACCTTTTGTTCAATAAGGAAAAGATAAACACTATTCAGCTTATCAATATAGATCACTTTCGAAATTATTCTAGGGAAACAGTAGAGCTGTATGTAAAGCTTTATCCGTGGTACTTCATGCCTGCAAGTGTTCACAAACTCCTTATACATGGTGCTGATATTTGTAAGCATTTTGGCTTTATTCCAATTGGCTATTTGAGTGAAGAAGCTTCAGAGGCAAGGAATAAAGAATTTAGAAATACTAGAGAGATGCATACTAGAAAGACGAGTCGAGCTGAAACTAATGAAGATTTGTTGCACAACTTTTTAATAAGCTCTGATCCATATTTGTCTCACATTCGTCCAAAGTTGTCTAAAAATAAACACCAAGAATTTCATCCAGACACAGTCGACCTGTTGCTTGAAAGACCTCTTTTATCAGAAGATTACGAAGAAAGTGAAGTTGTGTCATTACAAGGCGACGATAGCATTGGAGATCCACTTTGTAAAGCGCGTTGGTTTAATTGATTATTATTCATTATTGTTTATTTATAAGTTTCATTTGAAATTATTGGAGTTATTAGTACATAATTTTATTTTATTATAATTACAATAGTTTAGTCAGTAGTTAATTTTAGTTTAATTTTGTTTTTGCTATCCATGTTTGTAAATATTATAATTTATAAGTATTGTTGCTTTGTAAGGACTCGTTTTATATTATATATTATACCTATTCGATTCTGTGAATGCGTTTCTATAGCGATACACAAAAGAGGTGCATATGTGGTTTTTCTGCTTAATTTTCAATTTGGCGTTGTAGGTATCTGCCTAATTGCCTATTCACCAATGTGTTCATGACAGCCTGAAAAATATTCTGGCTTGACCCAAGACCCAGAAGTTGGTTTGTAAATCTGTACAAAAATGGTATTAGTAAATTATTAAAAACCTAAAAAATAACGTAACAGCCATTAGAGAAATAGCAAAAAATTAAAATGTTAGTACAAACATTTAAAAACCCCCTAGTGCAAAATGCTGCACGTAAATTTGCGCATTTTTTTTCTAAACCTTATATACCACTAGAACTTCACTTGTTTAAAAAATGATCCAGTATGGCCCAGCAGTTTTTGCAAAAAATCGATTTGTAGACTTTCCCATAGAGAATTTACGTAATTATTTTTTTTTCGCCTTAAAAATACATTTTTGTACAAAACTTATTAAGGATTTATTGTTACTCTTTAAGAAATCTATCGAATGGTATTTTTTACGCACCGAAAAAGTTAGTAAAATTATTTCAAAATTTTGAACCCCACTATTGCAAAAGGCTGCACGTCGTAATTTTTTTCCTAAACCTTATATACCACTAGAACTTTACTTGTTTCAAAAATGAACCAGTATGACCTAGTGGTTTTTGAAAAAAATCCATTTATAGATTCTTTCCCATACAACATTTTCGTAATTATTTTTTTTTCACCTTAAAAAATACATTTTTATAAAAAACTTAATAAGGATTTATTGTTACTCCTCTTAAAATCTATCAAATGGTATTTTTTTCCACACCAAAATCGAACTTTTTTGCGAATGTCCACTATTTAGCGATTTCAGACCACTGCACTGTGTGACGGAGAGATGGACAAAAGACGAAAACTATAATTCTATTGTTTGTTGATATTAATTATTAATGTATACTGTTAAGTAAAAATATAGTATGGGAGCCCTAGAACAATTTTTTTTTTATTACTATCAAGCAAATTTTTTGTGAGTAGCTTCATTTTGATAAGACGAACAACATTTTTATTTGCGAAAAATCTCGAAAGTGGAAGTATATTGATAGATTAATAGTTATTTGATTTAAGAGTAAAAGTACTACAAATAAAACAATCCATATTTTAGTACCATCATATGAAATCCTTTCTATTTCTGTTAGCTACCACTTTTAAGATTTTTCGCAGATAAAAATGTTGTTCGTCTTATCAAAATGAAGCTACTCACAAAAAATTAGCTTGATAGTAATAAAAAAAAAAAAATCTAGGGCTCCCGTACTAGTACTAAAAAGTAAAAAAAAATGTTTATTACAATTGTCAAAATTCTTATTTAAAGGTTGTGATAGTGTTTTCCCTGCATTATTATAAAATATTTTTCGATATTTAACTTAATAAGAACTTGATACATAAAAATAATTAAAGTGCTATAATTATAGTTTATATAAGAGTTTAATAAATGCCATAAATGTCATATATTTCTAATGAGTTTTCATTATCTATCAATCCTTTGGCAGTCAAATTCAGAAAAATCAAAATATTTTAAAAACTACTCTAAAAAGTGACTGGCCAGTTGCAACAATATTATTCATTATATTACCCATCTTATAAACCCAAACTTGTCTAAATTTACCATAAAAACTACTGTAAACAAAATATCCCTAAAAGTTACCCAATTTTTGTAGGACCACCCGTATAAACTTTTATAAAATATACTCAAAATTAACATTTCTCTTTCAACTTCAATAACAGCATGCGATAAAGAAACTCACGAAAAAGAAAAAACAATTCCGTATTTTAACACGAGATGTCAAATTAAAGCGGGCTCCACATTCTCGAGTTTTGCTGAAACACAAAAATTTTGTCAAAAGTTCAAAACTCTCTACATTCTCGATTGGCTCAGTTCAAAATAGACCTTCGTACGATATGGATGTCACCAGAATATGAATGCTACTGTAGGATTCGCTGCAGCATATTATAGCTATTTGGTGATTCATGAAAGAAGAGTACCTAAAATACGCTGGAAAAAGCGTAGGTAGTGGATGACCGCCATACATCGTAACAGAAAATCCTGAAGGTAGTCATCAAGGAGTCATTTTTAGGGTTCCGTACCCAAAGGGTAAAAACAGGACTGAGACTTCGATGTCTGTCGGTCTGTCTGTCCATCTGTCTGTTCGTCTGTCTGTCTCCAGGCTGTAACCCAAGAATGGCTATAGCTAGACTTCTGAAATTTTCAGAGATTGTGTATTTCTTGTGCCGCTATAACAACAATTAATACTCAAAATAAAATAAAGTTAATATTTAAGGGGGCTCCCATACAACAAACGTGATTTTTTTGGCGCTTTTGGGTGTATATTATTACTATTATTATTATATTAGGATAACTATTGATAATAATAATAGTTCTAAAAACCATAACTCCAGTTCATGTGTCCAATTTACCGACATTTAAAAAAAATGACATGCATTCAATACGGTGACTGTCCACCGACTGGCCCGAGGCCTGAACGACAGCAGAATCTGGAGAGATAGTTTTTTTGCAAGAACACAAAACTTAACGAAACTATCCGAGACGGCGAGAACCCTTTGATTTACCGACATCGAACGGAAAGGCAAATATATCTAGACATCAAAAGGTAAATATACACGAGACAATACGAATATAGACGAATATTCTCTGTACACTCTCGTATTCGGCAAGTCTCGTGTAGTTTTGCCGGGAATGTGGAGCGGGCTTTACGAAAAATATACGCCAGTCGCCACTCGCCAGTCGCCAGACATCGAAATAACCTAAAAGCTGCCGAGCCGTCCGTGAAAGGCAAACGCAAAATACTTTAGCGCAAGAAAATGCCCTTATATTGTACAAAAGTTATGTTTCGCTCACAAGTACACCTATATGCTATTCACACACACTACACAACAAGTATAAACTGTCACCCACACTTATTACATTATGTATAACCTAACCCCGTTTATAATTTACAAAATCGATTTATCATCAAGTCATAGTAATTATCGTTCAAAAACACGTTCTATAAGAGCCAAGAACGTTACAAAAATGTCATAAGAACACGCAATTAATTTATGAGACATTAGCACAACACAAATAAACATTATGTAAATGTGTTATAATTCCATTCATTAATATTTTGAACGTATGCAGTTGTATACTGCAAAAATATAATCCCTATTTTATCAACGCAACTCGCAGACGAACACACAAGCAGAACACACACACACACAAACGAACATAACGTAATCATCTGACAGTTATATACTATCAAAATACCATATTATTAGCAACTTTCTATATAATTATATCATTTTCACAATAAAAATAATCATAGCAAGTAACCTAAAATAGCCCTTCTGTGGAATACAAACAACACTACATAGGCGGGTTAACCTAGGTCATCCGTCCACTACTTTCGCTCCTTATTCTATCAGATTAAATTATCAATACGTAAGCGATTGTTTGTGCATGGCAGTTGTTAATACAATAAATATAATGGTTTCTACGAAAATATTAGGTACTCGATAATATACTTACATGCACAATAACATTGTACTTATTTTGCCCTAGGATGACGATCGTTCGTCTTAAATTATTGCAAACATGGCGACCGATATCTGGGCTTCCCGCACAATCCGTGAACGCAAAATCATGTAACAAACCTAATGCAATCCTATGTAACGTAAGCAAAAAATATCCTAAGTGCTCAAGATGAGTTCAGATGAGAACAACTTTTACGGTCATAGAAGCCCTATTTATTCGGAATTTTATGATTTCCTTATGTACTTAACAATGCAAGGAGCTGAAAAACCGATATGGTTGCGTAAATTACTATGATTTTCTGTTATAACTTACCGCTGTTGCTATGACTAGTTCCTTGTAATTCAGTTCTGGATATTTACTTTCGTTGCTTTCATCCAAGTTTATTGTTAATCTCACTGTTTTATTCACATTATTCTTCACATTTTTTGTAGCACCCACTGTTATAAGAGTAGCACGTTTAGGGTCCGACATTTTCCACCAAATTCAAATATAGAATGATTTTTTTCAAAGCATGACACGGCCTGCATTTTCAAACTGTGTACCACATTGCCACCATGTTGGAATTTGTTGTTTGGGTTGTCAGCGCTACGGATTTTCACGGTACTAAAATAATTGTTTATCAAATAAGACACAAGATAGCGCAGGAATCGACTTAAAATTATATTCAAATTTTTATTAATTATTGCTTGTCTTTGATAAATATTTATTATAATTAAATAAAACATCACTTTCTCATCATTTATTTATCGAAATTTTATAGCGATTGTAATTTTCAGGATAAAGTCGAAATTAGATTTTGTTAAAAACATAATAACTACTGCCATCTATTATTCAACCTCGTATTCATATTATCAACTGAGGATCATATTGTTTCTAAAAAATTTCGAGAGATGGCGCTCGTTAGTTGATCTGCTTTACCCATGGGCCATGACTGATTCAAAGTTCAAAACGTTCGGAAAAAATTCAAACTTTCAAGACAAGGTCGAAGTTTAAAAAGTAATTTTACAACTTGTAGTTTAATTATTTGAAATATTTAAATTAATTTTTTATCAGGGCGAGCCACAGTGTGATAAAAACCTCGATTTTGTTTCATCGCGTTTTTCTTTCAAAATAATATAGTTGATAGCTATTATAGGTACATTAGAGTAAAATTCCGAGATCGATATTCTTTGTAGTTTTTATTTTAAAGAGTGTCAAAGTTGTCATTTTTCCGGGTCATAAATTTGCATAAAAAAAAAAAAAAAAAAAAAACTAATCTAGTAACATTAATTTTCTTTATACCAATTGAATAAGCACTTAATATTTTAATTTTTCTCCAAATATGGTTAACCTACTTGATCATTGATCAAGTAGGGAGATATTAATTTATTTATTAATTTTAGTTTTTAGATCGAATTAGAAAAAGTTTTAAGCATGAAACGATAGTGTGAGTAATCCTTTATCAATATTATTAAAAATCACACCCTAATAAATCCAATTCAATTTATATCCGGATTTTTTGTACCTAGGGTTGTCACTAAAGGTCTCTTGTTTGATTTTTTCGGTTGATATTTTATTGTCCCCGACTACATCAGACGGTGATTACTGATTAGATATTATTGTTTCAGCGTATAAATTAATTAATGTAGGTACGTTATATTTTTTCACTTTTAAGATTATTTTTTTATTAGGCCTGCCTAAACGTGATCTTGATAATTTTCGTAGGTATAGGATATCGATTGCGAATTTGCGTATCAACCGGATAAATCAAACAACAGACCTTTAGTGACAACCCTAGGTACAAAAAATCCGACTTTTTATTAAAAAACAATTTGAAACGGATATAACTTCTGACACAGAGGTTATTAGAGTGTGATTTTTAATAATATTGATAAAGGATTACTCACACTATCGTTTCATGCTTAAAACTTTTTCTAATTCGATCTAATCGCAAAATTAAAAATGAAAAACTAAAATTAATAAATAAATTAATATCTCCCTACTTGATCACAGTAGGTTAACCATATTTGGAGAAAAAGTAAAGTATTAAGTGCTTATTCAATTGGTAAGTATAAAAAAATTAATGTTACTTGATTAGTTTTTTTTTGTTAATTTTTTATGCAAATTTATGACTCGGAAAAATGGCAAGTTTGACACTCTTTAAAATAAAAACTACAAAGAATATCGACCTCGGAGTTTTACTGTAATGTTTATATAGCTATCAACTAAAGTATTTTGAAAGAAAAACGAGGTGAAACAAAATCGAGGTTTTTATCACACTGTGCGAGCGAAGCGAGCCCTAGTATATCCCACAACCTTTACATTTTGAGGTACACTTTACGGAAAAACTATCATGCTTTTTTTTGATTTGTGCTTTAGGCCGTGTTCAAACCAAACTGACTGTCAGCCGCCGAATGTGAGCGAACGTTACGCGGTTTATTGTATTTCCATACATATTCACTTTTTCGTTCACATCTAACGGACAATACGTTATTACGCTATGCGTAGGCGCTGACATTCGGCGGCCGATTAATATAGCACGTCACAGTCAGGTCAGTGATGCCAACTCTTAAAAAATTTCATCCTAAAGCAACTTTAAAACCCACTAAATTTCAAACAAAACTCCCCAAAAATCCAAATATTTATCACTCGGGATGCGTTCGACTAAGAAATCAATGACGTCATCTTAAAAGACACATCTTAAAAGGTGGGTCGAATTGGACATTTTTACATAATATTATGCAAAATAAGTGGTTCATTGAATAATTATAATAATATATTATGATTAAATAATAATAAAAATGTGAATAAAGTAAGAGTATAAAAGAAATAAAAATGATAATAATAGTACTAAAAACGAAATAAATATATATTAACGCTGCAAAAACTGTACCTACCCCGAAAAATATCCCCAAAAAATTTTACCCCCTAAAAACCCACTGTTTTTATTTTTTCCCACTAAATTTAGTGGGAAATCCCCATAGTTGGCAACATCATCATCATGACGTCACTACGCTCCGCGGACGCTGATTAGCTACGTAGCTACGTCAGCTATACTGCCGTACAGACACTAAAACGCAGTAAGTGCAAAATCATGGTTCGGAGAAAAAAGCATTTAAAGTTTAAAAACGTAAAAAAAATATATGAAAATATATTTGTTTTGTTCTTTGTCGACTTTATCTCAAAGGGAATAACGTAAACTTAATCCTAGACATAATGAATGCCCTGAAAACCCCATGAATAATTTATTACAGACATTAATATTTTTGGGGCCCCTTTACTGCACAGAAAAAAAGAGAATTACATAACCGTTGATCGTGGGAAAACGAGACACAATAGATATTCTATTGTGTCTAATCTATAAAATGGTGGAACTGAAAAATAAGTGGTATAATAAGTAACAAGACGTTTACGAATTAATCAGTCTTATCAGGGCATGTAGCATAATCTTATACTATAATATCAATGGATATTCTTCCCTGAAATAAAAAAGAAAAAACTATCGAAAATTAATATTTTCAGCAAAAAAAAAATCTTTTACATCGAAATGAAAAATATAATAGTAATGTTACGATAATACAAATAACCTTAACTGTCGACTGAGCGACAGTTAAGGTTAATTTTAGCAATAACTGTTATTAACAATAATCATAAAACTTAGCAAAATATGTCTGTTGGATGGTTGGATCATCATTTTTTTGTTAATAATTAAAACCAAAGAGTTTGAGAGTATAAAAAAATTTGTCGGCACCCAGGGTGCTGAGAGTTGAAAAAATTTGGCGCCCCTTTTGTTTGCCTTCAGCCTCTTTTTACTTTAAAATCTATCCAAGAACTCCTGCTCAATACAACTAAGTAGGTACATAATATTTTCTATAAGATGTCAAGCAATAAAGAAATTTTTTAACTTATCAATTATCATTAATAAAAATTAAAACCGGCCAAAATTAAGCGATTACACTTATTGTTAATTAATATGGCGTCATTTTAACCATTTTGATATAGTAAAATCTAAAATTGACCTCGCCATGCAATAATAATCATTATAATTAAATATCAAAATACGATTCACAATAGCCTGCAAGTACTTATCTATTTGTAAAAGATAGATGTACGAATTGCATACTTACAACTCTTTCAAAGACTACTAGGTATACAAATACTGCATTTTAGTAAGTAGTATAGATTATATCAATATAGCAATTAACTTTTTAAAATGCAGTATTATACCAATGATTATACCTGAATTTACTGCAGTTTAATTAGTAATCACTAGTACTGATTAAACTGTCTTGGTCAGGCTTCGTTCACGGTATGCTGCGCGCGCGTCGCCCTTAACGCCCTTATCTCGTCGCTATGTAGGTCAGTCGTCAGCTGGGCGCCACCTGTTTTGATTGCCAGTTGGGATGAGAGGGAACTCTAATGCTATTATATAATATTTTATTTTTACACTATAAAATCATTCTCACAACATAATTTCCCTATATTATATGCCATTTTGCCTATATATTATATATATATATATATATATATATATATATATATATATATATATATATATATATATATATATATATATATATCACATCATTTTTAGGCTTATCTACTATTATTTTTTTAATTATTATGTATTTTAAAGTTTTTATATATCTTATTATTCAGTTTGTGCTGACGCCAGTGTGCATCTGTCGAGCGATTGACAATAAGGCCTCACGGAACACCAGGGATCGCGGTATAGGTATTATACCGTGATCATCACCTGAGTGGGGCCTTTTCGGTGGAATTCGCATTACACTGCATTGTATTTTGTAATTTGTACCCAAATAGACACTAACCTATATTATTTCCGTCTGCTTATTAATGTTCTTTTTTATGTTATTTTTGTTATCTATGTTTTCTATATACTTACTGTCTTTTTTTGTAAAATGTTTATTGTATTGTGGTGTAATGTGTATGTGCTGAATAAACGCTTATTCTCTTAAACTCCCCGTTTAAAGTTCAGAGATGCAAATTAAAGAAACATACCTACATAATTATTATGAATGAGTTTTCACCATTGGCGAATCTCTGTTCCAAATTGCTTTTGTATTTACGTAAGTTTTCACAAATTAATTCGTCGCTGGCAAAATTGAATTTTAGCAAACGTTGATGAGGTGGACATCATAAAGTCCTGATTCTATTAAGATAAAAGGTATAAGTCTTACTCGAGGTCGACTTAAATCGAGCCATTACCTGATGAGAGTTATAAGTAGCTTATCAAGTATAGATAACTTCTTAAGTGGAAAAAGTTCAATCTCGGTTTACAGTTTCCTCTTCGCCGCTTTAGGTCTGCCTTGACTCTTGATGACACTACAGTTTTTCATTATATTGGCAAAATATTGAGTAAGTCCCGAGTACAGCACGATTATTCACTGTAAAAAATCGGCCATGTGTACCGTTATAGAGCAAAACTAGGCCAAAAATTGTGTTTTTTGTATGGGAGCCCCCCTTACTTTTTTTATTTTATTTTATTATTTTTATTAATAAATAAAGAACACATATAATCGACTTTGTGAAAATTTCAAGAGCCATTGTTGATATCGAGCAAAAAAGGCCAAAAAAATGACGTTTGTTGTATGGGAGCCCCTCTTAAATATTAATTATATTTTGTTTTTAGTATTTGTTGTTATAGCGGCAACAGATATACATAATCTGTGAAAATTTTATAAGTTTAGATATAGCGGGATACTTACAGCCTGGAGACAGACGGACAGACATCGAAGTCTCAGTAATAGGGTCCCGTTTTTACCCTTTGGATACGGAACCCTAAAAAATGATAATGCTTATACAGGCTTTTAATATCGTACCTATGTTGACCTTACTTCCTTCGTCAAACATTAGTCTTGTATTGGTAGTAGCTGGTCTACTCGATTACGGTAAAGAACAAATATTATAATTATTTAATAGTGAACTTACACAGTTGAAATAAATACAACATTTTTCCGCGATACTAACACCACCCTTAATGCCTCCGGTCTCCGGAACCAAAGTATTTACTATCTGCATACCAACTTCCAACCGGCCGTTTAAAGTGACGCGGACGTCCTAACAGACACACAAATACATAGACAGAATAATATAGATACATCTCCAGATTTAAGATATTACTTATGAATTTACAGCTACACCATTTACAAGGGGCGTGGGCCAGATCTAGATTAAATTTCTGAATCATTGTTAGGGGCTTTGTCCGTTCAAAAAATTGCCTGTTCAACCGAAATGGCTGAATTCATGTTAATTAAATTGTATTTTATGACGATCGTTTCATTTGAATTTTGAATCGGGAAATTTGACCTGCCTAAACCCTTTGGGTTATTGCATTATTTATTAGGATTTAATACTTAGTAAAGTTTGTATTTTGGAGCCATCTCTATTAAATTATGAGCAAAATAATCCTTAAGTAGAGAATAGCAACTGACTAAGAAAAGAAAGTGAGAAAAAGTAGGTATGACTTATCAGGGATAGGTAGAAGAGCATTTTCAGAGTTTTATATCCAAAGTGTAAAAATAGTCCTATTACTAAAAACAGACGGACTGAGAGATGGATGGACACTGAACAGGCATTGCTGTCTATCCGTCTCTGTCTCTCTCTGTTAAAAATTTCTGCTTATAAACTTTCGTTTTGTTTTCATCCGGTAAAAGGTATATTCACCTTTTACCGGATGAACGTCAAATCAATTTCGATATAAGTAAATCGATTATGCATCGATTTCAATATAAGTAGGCATTTAAATAAATTTCATCATCGAGCGAATACACTTCCTCCGATTACAATATTTATGAGCTTCCATGGTTGGCGCGTGACTGAAATTTACCCTTTCTTCCAAACGCTACTTCGCAATTACCAAGAATGTCGAAAAATCCAATGCGGTATTTATGAACAAAAAAAAAAAACAGTGATTTTTTAAATTAAATTTTATTTTTATATAAATCAAATCAAAATTATTTATTCACATAGGTCACACAGCACACTGTACATAGTAATACTTATAAAGGTCAAAATTATATGTATGTCGGATTTTGAGGTCTTGATAAAATTTTCATTGAGAACATAATAACTAATTGTTTTGTTCTGAATTCTAGCAGATGGCATGTCTTCTGCTTCGGCTAAAATACTTTTAACTGGACTCGTTTTAAATGCACCGATACTTATAATATAGTCTAAGGCCTTGATTATGAATCGCTTCCAATGACTGCAAAGCACGTTTTTGAGCAGAATCATATATTATAGACCCGTAATCAATTTTTTGTTTGATTATAGATTGATGAGCTTGTAATAAACATTTTCTATCAGCTCCCCTCCCAGTATGAACTTAAACCAAAATAAATACAGCCTTTTAGTATTAGAGCTGCTAAGTATTTGAGTGAGCTTAATATTGATGTCCCACCAATCTATAAGGAAACCATATCTCCTCTTAAACCTTGGGATAAGCATGACTTACCAATAAACCTCGAAATGTCAAAATATCAAAAAGAACAAACACCACAGTACATAATTATATAAAAATCAATTTCACGGAATTAATAATAAATATACTGATCATATTAAGATCTATACTGACGGTTCGGTTATGAATGAAAGATCTGGATGCGCGGTAGTATTTGATAATGAAATTTACAGAATATATTGATTGATGGATTTTTTCGCGGTATTTAGTTGTGAAGCAACGGCGATTCTTAAAGCTTTAAAAATAATTAAAAATAGTTCTATTAACCAAAACTGCATAATCTATACTGATTCAAAGTCATGTTTGACGGCAATAGTTAATGATACTAACAATACCCCTATTATAAAAGAAGTAAAATTATTAATTATTTCTCTTTTAGAAAATAAATATAACTTAGAATTAATATGGATACCAAGTCATCAAGGTATATTCGGCAATGATAAAGCAGATTTAGAAGCTAAACATGCTACAAACGAAAATATTATTTGCGATTCTGTCAGCTCATCCTTGTTTGATTTAAGAAAACGTGTAAGATATAAAATAAAAAAATTATGGAATCATAATTGGAAAATAAATAATACAATTACTTAACTGCTATAATATGTTAGAGACTCAATTTTTGATAAATCACCAAGTTCATTTGCCTGTAGAAATGACCAAACAGTAATAACGCAACTACGCATTGGTCAAACAAACTTAACACAAATACATTTAATTACCAAACAAAACGTAAACAAGTGCAAGTGTGGATCTGAATTATTAGTTTTTCATTTTGAATGTGTAGAATTTATTTTACAAAAGAGATTAAGTAATCTACCTGACAATTTAAAAGAGTGTTTGAATGGAAAAGGCTGTAATTGTACTTTAAAATATTTGAAATCGATTAATATGTATAAATGTATTTGAGCTAAAATTATTTGTATTTAAAGTGGTCGTTTAATGATCTTGATGTTGAAAACGACCTTAAATAAATATTTTTTTTATTTATTTATAATGCACTTAACTACTTATAGGTACAATACCTAGTCAATACATAGTCAGGACAATTTAAGGTGGCACCAGCGGTCATTGATCTTTCTAGTCTAGGAGCTTTTTTTTTATAAAATAAGGGGGCAAACGAGCAAACGGGTCACCTGATGGAAAGCAACTTCCGTCGCCCATGGACACTCGAAACATCAGTAGAGCTGCAGGTGCGTTGCTGGCCTTTTAGGGGGAATAGGGTAGGGGAGGGTAGGGAAGGGAATAGGGTAGGGGATTGGGCCTCCGGTAAACTCACTCACTCGGCGAAACACAGCGCAAGCGCTGTTTCACGCCAGTTTTCTGTGAGCCCGTGGTCTTTCTCCGGTCGAGCCGGCCTATTCGTGCCGAAGCATGGCTCTCCCACGGTATGTTAAAAAGCTATGTGAAAAATACTCGCACTGCATTCTGTTAACTTAAGAATAAAATTGAATTCTTGTAAAGAAACAGACTATTATATTATTATATTTTCATCGGAAAACGTCTTGGTTACCTCTTCGTATAATCTCCAACTATTTATGAGTTTGAAGTGATATAATTCATACTGTGTTCACATCGTGTATGCAAAATACGATATAGCCCTTAGACTAGAAACATCTTTCACTTCATTGTCAATCGCGATTTGTATAGAAAATGACAAGTTTTTTGACAGGGAGTCAATGACCGCTACAGAAAGAATTCCGCGATTTGAGAATAGTAAGGGAATTCAACTCTAACTAGGATTTGCATCTCATAGCTGCACAAAGTTGTAGTAATAATCCCAGACTCATGATTCCGAATACAATACGTCGAGCTTAAAATATTCAGAAAATCTGAATAAAGTAATTAAAGTCGCATGTAAGTGTGAAAAGTACAAGTGCATAGGTATTTTAGCCTGTAATCCATAAAATATTATTATAATATTTATGATGTTCCTATCGACCCTAGACATTATAAGATTGAGAAACTGTGTTGTGATTTAAAGTGGACTTATATCTTGATGGAAAATAGAAAATAATGCTACAGAGATTTAAAACAAAGAGTATATTGTCTAGTTGCGAACTATTTGTTACCTGATTTTACTTTCACATAATAAGTGCTACGACTTAAAAATCTGTCTTTTCAATGCCACATCCACATAATTTTATCTACATCTTATTCTCAGGCAGTATCAATAGAATATTTGTATTGGATATTTTCTAGTTCAATATAGCTACTAGCTAGATCGAAAAGGTGAACATTGGATAACACCATACCCATGGTATAACTGCTTAGATATACTATAACCAGTAGATTTTGCAGTACGCTAAACATGTTTCTCTTAACAAAGACTTACCTAAAAATAAGGGGAACAAAATTAATAATACCTCTATAAGGGTGAGGCATAACGAGCGAAATGGCCTATCCACATCTCCACGTCACGACGTCGTCAACGTGGAACGGTGCGGTAACGTGGCACGGTACGTTGACGTGACGTGAAAATTTACGTCAACGTAACGTGAAAATGCACGTCACGGTGTAGCAACATTTTACGACTTTTTTTTCTTTCTTAAATCTCTCTCTCCGTCTTCTTAACAATAGCAGAAGCAGAATACGTAAGTATTGTGCGGCCCATATCTAGATAAGTAATGAAGAATGTAGCAGTTTTACCAGGCATGGTGACGTACAATGTTGCTACATCGTGACGTGCATTTTCACGTTACGTTGACGTAAATTTTCACGTCACGACAACGTAATGTGCCACGTTACCGCACCGTTCCACGTTGACGACGTCGTAACGTGGACATGTGGACAGGCCCTAATTCTGTGAGTCATGAGTCGCAGAATTTCGGTTGGCAGAAATTCTGCTGCATTCAGTTTCATAGAAAATTTTTACTTCATTCACACGAGCGTAGTTTTGTGAGTCATGAATCGTGATTAGTATGAAAAATAATTTACCGAAATTCTGCGACTCACGACTCACAAAATTGACAATGATATGGCGCATGACAATGTAAAGATTTATATGGATAAGCCGTCTATGCCCGCTGATTTTGAGACTGAAGCCTTAAGGCCATCCCCCGAGCAAACGACCTTGACCATACATTTGACGCGTTGCCGAGATCGCACAAAAATCCATTTTTTTTTACTTATCTTAGTTCAAAATTGATTAAAAAAAATCTAAACGGGGAATATGTAGTTAATGAAATTGTCTATCTATAATTGTCGTGTGTTTCAAATAAACGTAATTTGTAAATACTTGGGAGATACTGAAAGTATGCTTCAATGTTAATAAATTGGTATTACTTTGGAAGCTAATATCATGAGTATAATATACAAAAATAGAAAATTTAAAACGGTGAAAGGAATGTTGATATACTGAAGATTATTACTGTATTTTTATTATAACTTTGTAGCTTTCAAATTATGAGTTTATAAGGCTCTAAATACGGTAAATTACGGAATCTCCGTAGGGAAAGGTCCTTAAGTGTATTGCAAAGAGTGATTGCTCAGGTACTTACGGGTGCACTTAGAGACATTTAAGGATTACTCAACTTAATTAAATGAAGAGTATAGTCATTAAATGTCTTTGAGTGTGGCCGTTACATTGAGTGGGTGTCGTATCACCTTGTTATTTACATGAAAACGTAAAATGAAAGAAGTTGCGGTAATCAATTTACTATGTCTATAATATGTTATCGTGGCGAAGGCCCCAAGGATCTCAATATTTTATGTACTTCCTACAGGTGTAGTATGAAGGGCGCTGTCGATGCTTTCTTAAGATGAATTTCGCAGGAAAACGGGAACGTTTTCCTCTCGTACTTGTTTCATCTACATTTCTATTTCTTGTTCTATTTGGAAAAAAATAGTCGTGTAGTTCATAATCATTAGAGGGGCCAGCCTTCAACAAAAAGTTATCAATTTCAAAAATACTCTTTAGAATAAACGGAACCACAACATATTCTGTTTATTTTTTTGATAAGGGTTAGTTAGTAGGGTAGTAGGGTAATAGTATACATACATGATAATAACAATGTCTATGGACGCTTCACACCATGTCAGTCCGGCCCGTGCTAAGTACCTGAGGACTTGTGTTACGGGTACCAGACAACGGAAATATATTAATTACTTTTATACTATACATATATTTAAGATTTTTATTATATTATACATATATTTAATACACATCCGACACCCAGGAACATTGAAAATGTTTTGTTCCGTCGGCGGGATTCGAACCCGCGACCCCCGGCTTGAGCTATCAACTCGCTCACCAACTGAGCCACAGAGGTCGTCAATATCTATATATTAATACGCGAGCGAAAAACTTTGGATCCCTTTTGACGAAAAATGCGGAAACGTAGGTGACTGAAATTTTGCACAGTTATAGTTTATATGGTTAAGGAGTGCATCGAGCTAATATTATTTTGAAATTATGATTTTATCATAAATTTTTTAACAAATAATACATTAAACACACTACAACACACACACTAGGAGATTTTGATTGACAAGCCTATACACACGAATTGTACTCTTTTATCTATTTATGGTTGAAGTCTGTTGTCAAATTGAAAATAGATTTAGTTTTTTTTTATTGAATCTTAAATACTGTTAGACAATTATTACACGGCCAGTCTGTGATCATTTGACTTTATTAATCTGAGACTGTCGCAGGAATTATGTCTAAAAATAATAAAGTCAATATATTTTTGACAATATAATATCAATAGAAATGATAGAAAAGCGTTGGAAACTTATAATTTAATTTTTTATTTGAGGTCGAATTTCGACCATTGGGCGATCTCTAGTACTTATAGTTAAAAACATTTCAGAATTTGATACATTTTTATTTTTTATTTTAACTTATTACCATTTATAGTTATAATAATATTATGACGTTGATACTTGCAGATATAATTAGGTATATACTGACCACATTTTAGTAGTTTTAATAAATTTTAAAATCTATTATCCGTTTTCCTAAACTAAAAAAAGATAAAAAAAAAGATAAAATATCTAAAATCTAAAAAAGACGAAAAATGCATAGCATGTGAATTTGATAATAGTTCAATTTTTTAGCAATTAAGGCCACAAAAATTCCTATACCACACACCAATGTGGTATAGGAATTTTTAAATAAAAATCATTTCACGATAGAAATCCTTTGTGAACGAGTATTTGAAACGCTCAAAAGCACTCCAAATAGCTTTAAAAAGGTTATTAACCTATTTATTCGTTTATAGTAGTTAGAAGTTGTTGAATAGTTTAAGCGTTGAACTTTTGTCCTGGGGCGGAATTTCGAAATTCTATCCTATTGAATAAGTGCGCTAGAGAATAAAATCAAATTAGTTTCCGAATTAAAAAGAGTTTAGAGTTTTGAGCTAGAAGTTGAGAAAGTTTCGGATACGTTGCAATTTGTACTCGTAGTAGATGATAGTGTGAATATTAGACTTTAATTATATACAAGTCATAGATTTTTATTTTACGAGTACGAAGAAAATAATTTTTGTTAAATCACCAAACCACCAAGATACTACTTCTACGAATGATTGTTATTTAAAGCAATACAAAATTCGTAAAAAATCGGCCAAGTGCGAGTTGGACTCGCGCACGAAGTGTTCCGTACCGTTATAGAGCGAAAGTTGAGAAAAAAAAAGGTTTTTTTTTGTGTGGGAGCCCCCCTTAAATATTTATTTTATTTGAATTTTATTATAAATTATTAAAATATAAATATAATTAAGGATGAGTATTTTAAATAAGAGTGAGTTTTATAAATGCCTACCTTGACCATTATTGAATACGAGCAAAAAGGTAAAAAAAAATCACGTTTGTTGTATGGGAGCCCCCCTTAAATATTAATTTTATTTTGTTTTTAGTATTTGTTGTTATAGCGGCAACAAATATACATAATCTATGAAAATTTTAGAAGCCTAGCTATAGCGGGTCTTGAGATACAACCTAGAGACAGACAGACAGACGGACAAACGGACAGACATCGAAGTCTCAGTAATAGGGTCCCGTTTTTACCCTTAGGGTACGTAACCCTAAAAACTAATTGACCGTGTTCGATGGCCTTAAGTGTATCTTTTGTTTTTGGGAACTTGTTTTGAACGAAATCCGCAGTAGCGTCGCAAACAAGAATTCACAGAAAGGCCTGTTAAAAGGCACCTGAAACGGACTTACAAAGACCAAGGTCGACTAGATGAATATGGAGTATGGATGCTAACATTTTGTGCCCCTTTTTATCAGATCCTACGTTAGAAGAATTCATTTTTGAATAAAAGTCTTTTATTTCATCCTGCAATTGCGCTACAATTTCCAAGATGAACCTATAATATCTTCATCAAACATGTTGTCCTGGGATGTAAAGTATTTCCCTAACAAATTTCACCAAAATCAGCAGTTTAAGCGTAAGGAAGTTGCAGATAGAAACAAAGAAACACTTTCGTTTTTATGACATACTAACTATACTGTACTCGGCGAAACATGGCGGTAGCGGTCATTGACTCCCTGTCAAAAACTTGTCATTTTCTATACAAAGCCGCGATTGACTACATCTGACACTTCATTGTCAACCGCGATTTATACTTATAGAAAATGACAAGTTTTTGACAGGGAGTCAATGACCGCTACCGCCATGTTTCGCCGAGTACAGTATAGTAACTACATAAGTTAATTGACAAGAAGTACAGATACCCACTAAGAAATCCTAACGTATCGTTATATTGACGCAACTCCATTGGGCTGGAATTTGTTTATCGCACGGGAACCGTGCATTTTTCCGGGATAGAAAGTATTTTCTATCTTTTCCCGGGACTCAATCAAAGTATCTCCATGCCCAGCAAAATCGGTTCAGATGGTTTGGGCGAGAAGAGGTAACAGCCAGATACACTTCCGCATTTATAATATTAGTATGGATATGGATAACTGGTTATCTACTTATAGTTACCAATTTTAAATTTACTATTTAATACTGTGTCGTTTAAGTATACCTGTAGTCTGAAAACTCCAACAGCTATTTCCTGGAATACGTTATAAGCACAATGAAATCACCCTCTTTAATCAATTTTCCATTGATCCGATGACTTGATAGCGAAACGATCTTTATAATCAAATATTAATGTAGGTACCCACTTATTGGGGAGTGGAAAGCCCTCCCCCGCTAAGCCTCGAACTCTGGTGTTCAATAACACTTAGTTACTTTGTTACAACGGAGAAAACAATTTCTCGTTAAAATAAAGGTTCGTCAAAGGACTTTAAACAAATAATCGGCTTTTATCCTGTTTGACAGGTAGAGCCTAAAGGTTGCGATATATTGAGCAGTTTTCTGTTCAATATATTATTATATAATTTATCGCAAAATTCAATAGAAGGTTATGTTCTTGATATTACCAAAGAAAATTAATGTTCCATTCACAAATTGTTTCAATGGGATAAGGTTACAGGTGATAAAGCAACAGAGACGACACAATGATTATAGTAATTTTATAAATATATTTTGTTGAGTCTCATTTACTTAATTTTTCGGTTGAAGTTGGTTAACCATCGATTTGTCAGAGAGTTTAGAAATTGATTAATGGTTGCCTTACTTTTATTTACTAAACAAGACACTTGACATTTTTTAAATTAGGTAGGTATTGTAGGCATCCGCTACAGATGCTTTTTGAAATTCCACCCCTAAAGAGTTAAATAAAGATATCTAATTTTAAATTGCAGGAATACTGTATCACGCGAGCAAGGCTGCTGAAAAATATAAGTTAGCTAATAATATTTATAAAGTCCCCAAAACGCTAATTATAATTTTCAATAGGTACATTATGTTCCGTGCTCGGGTAATCTTTTTCAATTTTGATAGAAGTAACGAGTAAAATATTGCGAGCCTGTGTCTCGGATTGTCCTCATTTCTTCTGTTCCCTCTGCGCACTCTTAGTCTGTGGGGTGCAGGTGCATATTGTGTCACGTGACCCGGATTCGCCCCACACGGATTTACATAGCATTACCTGCCTTCGCACTCAATTGTTTACCGGCTAAATCCAATAGAGCAGCGGTCGGCAACCTTTTGGCAGGCAAGGGCCACAAGGTGGCAAAACAAACTAAAGGCGGGCCGCAGGCTATTAACCCTAGAAGCCCAATATACGTAAGCATAATGAGGGATTTACTAGACCACAATTTAAAAAAATCAGCCAAGTGCGATTCGAACTCGCTCACGAAGGGTTCCGTACCGTTACAGATCGAAAGTAGGAAAAAAAATGTGTTTTTTGTATGGGAGCTCCTCTTAAATATTTATTTTATTTTAATTTTATTATTAATTATTAAAGTACAAATATAGTTAAGGATGCTGTTAAAATTTCAAGTGCCTAGCTGTTGCCATTATTGACTACGAGCAAAAAATGCAAAATAAATAATGTTTGTTGTATGGGAGCCCCCCTTCAATATTAATTTTATTTTGTTTTTAGTATGTGTTATTATAGCGGCAACAGAAATACATAATCTTTGAAAATTACAGAAGTCTAGCTATTAGAGGTTCTTGAGATACAGCCTGGAGACAGACAGACACAAACAGCTACGTTTTTAAGTTGCGATAACTACTGGCAATATTAGAAAACATTGTTTTTGATATATTTTATAACTTATTCACAAAACATTCACGGGCCGCAAGTTAACCGTTCGCGGGCCGCATGCGGCCCGCGGGCCGCTTGTTGCCGACCGCTGCAATAGAGCTTACTATAAAAATGTATGCCCCTATAATATAGCTCAGCTCTGTTTAAAATTTAAATTTCCTACGCCTGGTAAAATATTAAAATGCATTCGTGCTAACAGGCCTGTAAATAAATAGTATTTATTAGGTAGAGCTGAGAGGCTGATACAATCATTCATTATTCGTATTTAAGCTAAACTTTTTATTTATTTAAAAATTATAATAATCTAATCGTTTTGATATTCTATTAGCTGATTAATCGTATTTGGGCTAGTATTGTGACTCGTCTCATTTTGGTTTGACAATCACCAAAACTAGAAAAGCGAAATCAAGAAACATGATCTAAATTATATTATTGTAAGATTTTTCAGGCACGTGAGTTAACGATCTATTTGCTTTAAGCCGGTAAACACCTTATGTGCACTAGCATTAGACGAGCTATCGAAATACCTTAACATAATATGCACGCTCATAACTTTGCGGTAACATTACTATTCCTTTGACTAATGCATCAAGACACGTACAGGGCTTAGGCCTCAAAGCCTGCATGCTAAGACTCTGGCTTCCAGGCCGATTTGCTTACATTTACAATAGCCCAGTGCTTCAATGAGACGTTCGACTTATTAGAACTGAAATCTAGTATTGGATTACAGTGTCAAAATACAGCAGTACGTAATGAAATGGGTGAATGTTTTGCTAAAAATATTGAAAGTTGGACTAGGCATGAGTCTATAGTGCGCGCACTGACATGACTCCTTGCTATCCACAAGAACGATCAAAGTATTGGTTAGCTAAAAATCGCTAGCGCCCTATGGTACGAAATCAGTGAGTCTCTGATTTATGTCGTTATAATAGCAGTTAACAAGATGGCGTTAGGCGTAATGTTTCATACATTAGTGCCGAACAAATAACGTCGGTGGGACAATGTAAGGCGGAATTAATATGAAAACTTTGATCAAAAGCTAAAGTTTTCCAATCAGCGACGTGCTTTTGTGGCACTACAATTAATGGCCTCACACAAATAATGTGTGCTGTTCTTTTGTTTTAACTTTGTGTACTCACTTGCTTACCTGAGTAATTTAACGTAATTTCGTGTAATTGCTGTGAACTTTATACCCGCAACCTCTTGCTTTTGTAATTGTACAGCTATTGTGTCGGTAAAATATAACATAGTAGATGACGCCCGCAGCTCCGTTGAAATTCATTAATCGCGTTGAAACCGTACATTTTTCCGGGATAAAAGCTATTCTATGTCCTTTCACGGAACTTAAAATATCTGCATACCAAATTTCGTCGAAATCGGTTTAGCGGTTTAAGCGTGAAGGGGTAATAGACAGATAGATAGACACACTTTCGCATTTATAATGTAGTGTAAATTTTTGGTTTATGTATGTCACATTACTTTTTATGCCTTGTAAGCAGACAAGTTTTATTAAAGCATACTGCGGCTGTCTGCAACCATAAGGGTGAAGCCAAACGAGCGTAATTTGTGAGTTGTGAGTCGCAGAATTTCTGCCGCGTAAATATCTTTTCATACAAATCATGACTCACAAAATTACGCTCGTGTGAATCAAACAGGACTTTTGTATGAAACTGAATGCAGCAGAATTCTGCCGAACCGAAATTCTGCGACTCACAACTCACAAATTACGCTCGTTTGGCTTCGCCCTAATCTTGGATAATGGACATAATATCAGAGGAATGTAAAAGCATATAGTGCGTAACGGGAATAAAATTAATTTGTTGCATGAAACGTTTCGTAATAATAAAAAAAATATTAGTAAAATTTATTACTTGGCTTCCATTTCAAATTATTTCTAACTAATAATTACAAGAAATAATGCTCACTTAATATTAATATTAACTCGTTGCCGAGTAATAAATATAAAAAAATGAGAAAAAAATTTGTTCAATACTCGATTCGACAAATCTAGTAACAAACTCCGAGCGACGCGAACCTACGACTTTTTTGGACTACTACATTCAGTACGAGTTTTTCCACAAATAAAAAATAATGAAAATTCTAAAACCATTTACTAACCAACCAGTTTTGGCCTTTATACGATACTAGTTGACGCCCGCAACTCCGTTGTGCCGGTATTCGTTTGTCGCGCGGATACTTCATACTGTAGTGTACTTTTTTCCTTTCCCGTCTTCCGTAGTATCTCCATAACAAAAATCAAAATCGGATGTAAAGAGATACCAGACAGACAGACAGGTCGACAAACAGTTACACTTTTTGTAATAAATATTAATAAGGACTTGAACTTGGTATGGGAGTCTAAAAGGAAATAAGCGTTATTAGTTATTAGTTATTACTTACTAGATGACCCCGCAACTGCGTTGCGCGAAAATTCATTCATCGCGCGGGAACCGTACACTTTTTCGGGATAAAAAGTATCCTATGTTCTTTCCCGGGACTCAAAGTATCTCCATGCCAAATTTCAACAAAATCGGTTCAGCGGTTTTTGCGTGAAGAGGTAACAGACAGACAGACACACTTTCGCATTTATAATATTAGTATGGACACGTCAAGGCGTCTGCACATTTCCCGTCCTATAAAAAATCATAAGGGTTTTTTATTCAACGCCAATAAAAGTCCTTATCCGGCCGTAATGAGATTATGAGTCATTACAAATATGGAGGAACAACAGGTGGCGTCGCTAACGAGCCGCAATGCGCCAGGACCTTTTGTCTCCCGTGACCACGCGCTTTTCCTTAAAAATAACATTTAATATATACGCTGACGTGGATTAATGCTGTCCTTATTGTTTACGGATTAAGGGACACAATATTGGAAAGTAAGGCCGCGTACAACTTAAGGATCGCTCTGCAAAAATGGGAGAAGGCGCAGTGTATTTACTTAAATCTCTTTGGCGGGGCGAGGAGTGAGCGGGGCGGGTGCATACGGGGACGCTATTGGTCAGTGATCAGACAGACCGATCTAATACAGAAGTGCAATAGAATGCAATATAAATTATACATGTAAGTTTTTATAGCTGAAACTTTTTTCGCAAGTTTTTACCATCGGTTTGACTGTTGTCTAAACTTTTGTAAAAAAAGTTGAATTATTTTCCCTAGTTGGTTCCCTAGAACAATTTTTTTTATTACTATCAAGCTAATTTTCTGTGAGTAGCTTCATTTTTATAAGACGAACAACATTTTTTTTTATTACTATCAAGCTAATTTTCTGTGAGTAGCTTCATTTTGATAAGACGAACAACATTTTTATTGCAAAAAATCTTAAAAGTGGTAGCTAACAGAAATAGAAATTGTTCAATTTGTAGGAAAATGTTACTTTTAAATTATATAACTATTAACCTATCAATATACAAAAAAAAAAACAGCTGGTTTTGGTGTCAGCCAAGTTTTGTTAATTACAGATTTTTTTTATAGTAATCAAAAAAAGTTTTGTTCTAGGGAACCCTGACAATTAAGCCTCTTCATTCAAAAAATTTTATTAGAAAAAAACCCGTCTTCATTTTTCTAGCAAAGTGAATGCAAGAGAAGAAAGAGTATGTCGATATTCACTGAGAGGGCAGGAGCCGAAGCGAGCCACCCCTGGGGCCCTTGCTTTTCCTTTACTGCAGTGTCGAGCGAGTGTGAAAAGCTGTAGTAGGAGCAGCGTTGCCAGATTTTTTTTTGTGTCAAGTCGGGAATTTGGAACTTTTTGAGTGAAAATAGCGGGATTCTTCCGTCAAAAGCGGGACATAGTAAAAAACGTATAAAATCAATAGTTCTACAATTTTATTTTTTATTTACTTAACTTATAATTACGTTTACGTGACAATAGATAGCAAAAGTAGCCATAGAAAATTCACACCTCTTTCTCCTACACTCTTTATCTTCGTTACACACCTTTCTTTCTCAGCACGCTGCGCGTACGTTCGAGTTATCCCCGAAAAGCGGGACTGAGCCTGTCCCGCGCGGGACATTAAATTTTGATTAAAAAAACGGGACGTCCCGCCGAAATCGGGACGTCTGGCAACGCTGAGAAGGAGTGAAATGAGGGTTGATAGTTATTTTTAGTACTTTATATTATCCTTTAATGTTCAATTGAGTTAATGGTGAATCCCAGCGCTAGGTGATTGACCAACTCAATTGAAAATTATAGTGTTACCTATTGTAATACACATAAGTTAATAATATAACATCTAGACTCAACTAGAGCATGCATATATATTATTCTTTTTGCACGCAACAAGATACCTACAGAGGCGGGCTTGATGCCTTTAGGCATTTTTTTCCAGCCAACCTTTGGGTGATATAGAAACAAGATTAAGTATATATTTATCGATTTTGAAGTCAGAGAAACATATTTTGTTACGTTTATTTTTTAACTTAACTGATGTGAAGGAATGCCTTAAACATGTTATGTCAGCACAGATATCCTAAGAAACAATACTTACAAAATCCATAATATTATGTAGGTCTAAGATTGTAGCAATGCGCAACAAAGCAAGCGGAAACGTATTCTATTATATATGTTACGAGTATGAAATGCGGCCGTATTATAAGATATGCGGCGAGTGTAATCCTTAATTCGCTCGAGCACAATTTGGCTTGTAAGTTATTCGTTCATATATGTGACATGGATTAATGCGGAACAAATAGGCCCCCGTCGCGGAACGCATTTGGCTTCGAATCACTGCCCCAGGTAGTGACACCAGAGTGCGCGATGCTATAGCTGAAATATTTTTTAAATTAAATTTGGAAAAAGAAGGAAAAGAAACGGAAGTTGTTAGTGCAAATGGTATGAATATAATACCTTAATGTGTTCATTACAAAATCAAGATTGTCGTGATCCAAGAGCGCGGGGGAAACATGTGTATAGTCAGTCTGTTTTGAGAATACAACATTTTATATTGCAAAATTAAAATTTATTTATTTACAGATTTCAGTATGATTCATAAGCTATCATGTTTAAGTGCCTTTTATATAATATTACAAAATAACTTTTCATATTTTTCGAATTAAGTATTTGTAAAAAATGGCCAGAATTTATAGCTTTGCTTCCACTCCACTACGGCCGTAAACAAGTTCGAGAAAACAACTCTTTTCCCTTTGCCAAGTATTGTTCTTAATGAACATAGCACAAAGGATGTGTAAGAGGGAATAATAAGTATGGTGCTTTACTGACCCTACGTTAACTTTTCAGTTTTAAGAATATAAGAGAACGCCCGAGGTGATGTGCCTATTTTTCTCAATAGAAACTAGAATGCGATGGTCGATGTAAAAAGGCTTTTTAAAAGCAGCTTATATTCTCCATGTAAAACGAGGATTATCTTTTTTGCTTGTTCGGAAGGCTGGAAAATAAAAACAATAAAGTTTATTGTTAGTAATACGCGATCTCTATATTCCTGAAACAGTGGTAGGAGATGTGTTACTCTAAAAATATTTTAATCCTTTTAACATTTTGGGCTATGAATGTAGATATTGGTTAGCATCGATATTAGCTACCTATGCTTGGTCGTTAAATCTAAACTTACAATCATAATAAATTATCAATGTAAGCGTTTTTTGCATAGACTAAAAAAAAATATAAAATTCGCATGAAATGCTGCGCGTAAACATTTGTCGAGTAGGTAAATTCTCTTAACACCTAAAAATGCCGAAAAAAGAAGAATTCAGAAACGTGAATCGATGTAACGTGCGAAGACCTCACTGCTTTTGGTTATCAGAATCGATTCTCATTACCAACGGTTAATAATCCCGCTATAAACAGCTCCTTATGGATTCCGTATTCCAATAGTTCCGTTCCACTTAGCACCGTGTATTTGATATCTTTATTAATTCGTTACATGAATTTGTTGTGTGTTAAGTCAATTATTTCGGCAAAGAGAAATACTCACAAATACATACAAGTAAGTAATTTTTTAAGAAGACATAAACTAAATTACTCATTCAAGGTGTACAAATGAAGCTACGGAATAAAGATTTTTGTCCATGTGATACTCTGGTATGTAAAAGAATAATATTATAAAATTTTAAATTAGGAGTTCACATTATTATTTCACTTAAAATAAGTAAATAATTTTGTCATGGCGATGGAGATTATCAAATTGATAGACATGAAAAACATATTTATAAGAAACTAAATATTGCTAGAAGCGAAGTTATTCTGTTTTTTTATTCACACCTTAGGATTTTTTCCTGGATAGCTCTATATGGAATACACCGATAAGGAGATATTAAGGTACACGATTGCTGTACGGCTTATCGCGTACCTTTAACATAAGCGCACAGTGCGACGCTTATACTGCGGGCTCAGTTCATATCTTATACACTACTATTCATTGCTTGCGAACTCTATTTAAAGGGGTATTTTCATTAAAACGTCGCACTATTTCAGAAACTTTGGTGTGCATTAATCTAGTAATTAGTGTAAACGATTTTAACGGAATGTTACAGACGTAATAGTTTGATCGATGTTGGCTGTCTATGATATTTTGTTACGTAGACATTCGAAGTAAAAATGAATTTTTATAACATTAGAAAACTAATATTAGTTAGTTCCATCTCCTCTTTGCGAGTGCTCGACCGAAGACAGCCCGCAAGAACAAACTGCTCATCACATACTCTGGGAGTGCGGTCTCTGGCATGAGGAAAGAACCGATTTATTAAACAGCCTCCAATGTGTCTCTGGAGTCGTATATTACGATGACCTCGTAGGCAGCGCAAAGAATTTCCGTGCTTTCAAACGTTTTTGTCATAAATTCTATTGGAAACAATCGAACACAAGTTTGCCATTATAAATAAATGTCTTTTTTTTTTTATGAAGTAGGCATATTATATTAAGCATAATTATTTATTTTTCCCGTGGTGCTTCCCCCTTTTTCGGACATCAATGTCATTACAATTTTGGCTGTCTCCCGCTTTGCTTGGGGAGGGAAATTGGATATCTCCTACTCCTCCTACATTTCTTCTGATTAATTTCGTTGCGGGTCCCAAGACAGATTTAGCTTGTCCCTCGGGCATCCCTGAGATCATATCAAAGGGTTTTCGTGGTTGGTTACCACTGTTGATCCTGGCGACACAGGAGTTGCAGTGGTGGGAATGTGTGGTGGGCCTTTTGCCCGTTAAAAAAAAAACATTAGAAAACATAAGCACAGATGTAGTAATTACAATAATAATATTAGAATTTCTAGGTTTGTGCTGTTTTCTTTAAAATTATGTAGATACGTAAGGAACAAAATAAAAAAATAAAACTGAAAATAAACATCAATAATGAAACCATTTAAATTAACTTTTTAAAAACCTTTCAAATAGTACTAACTAGTAACTACTTAGGTTGGATATTCAGACTTAAAATACATGAAATCATACATACATTTATAAAAACATTCAACTGGCGAAAAATTAATGAAAGTTTTAATATGAAAATATTTATTATTATATAAACCCGTTCATTGAGTGTAAAAATGATGTCGCGTGGGCGACAAAGTTTTGGTCCTGACGGCCTGCCTTGATTAATGATGGCGGCAATCACGGAAGGCTTTCATGTAAACTTTCATAATACCCCCGATGATAAATACAAATTACATTCTGAATATTCAATTTTTAACCATAATATCATAAAATGTTTTGGGTACGCCGAATATTTAGGAGACAAGTTTTGTTACTGAATTAAATAGTTTCGTACAATGGGATTTTTCAGTTACTTAGACTTGTACTATCGATCTATTTTTATGGGCAGAGCTAGTGTAAACTCGACTACGTTCCGGGGAAGAACTGGCTACTTTTTATCAAATTTTTCGGCTTAAGCTATAGGGAACGTGCAGGAAATATAAGTGGCAACGTGTTTCGTTCTCTCGTTTATCGCGCGGGAACCGTACATTTTCCCGGGACAAAAAGTATCCTTTGTCCTTTCCCGGGACTCAAAGTATCTCCATACCAAATTTCAGCAAAATCGGTTCAGCGGTTTGGGCGTGAAGAGGTAACAGACAGACAGACTCACTTTCGCATTTATAATATTAAGCATGGAAGTATGGATATATATATTGCGCGTACGGAGTCGATGACAGCATAAATCGTAGTAGTAGTTAAAGAATATTGCGACGCAATTTAAGACCGTAATACTATGTTGTAACTTTATCGGTCGCTTATAAGATAATGTACATTATACTGTGGTACATTGTAGTGTCACACTTCAGCAAAATTATATGCTACTTGCATATAATTTTGTAATAAATGTTATAAACTATACAAAGTCAGAAGTTCGGAGAGGATCTAATCATTCTAACTGCAGCTAATATCTACTTGCACATCATACTATGAAGGAGACAACTACTTTTGCTGCAGTGACAAGCACTGCAATGTACATTTTTATGACATTTTTATCACATGTTGCATGTAATACTTGTCTAGTATTAAAAAATAATAAGGTTATGTTAGACTAGTTTGAATCGCCAAACTTTCATATAAACACGCGTCCTAATTACCTTTATTTATATCTGTTTTGTGACCGAGCTGTACAGTTTTATCATTGTGTGTGTAGTTAAATAGACAAAATATTTCGTACATAAGTGAGTTGTGTAAATTATAGTTGAAAATATTTCAATAAAGTTACTTTAAAATTTTAAATTTACGATCCTGTATCGAGCTCTAACAAAATAAATGACGTAATTAATACCTTTAGCGGTACATGTTAGCACATTGCCGCCTGCGTTTATAGTTCGGAAAACTTTTAATCATGTTAGATCTTTGCACGGAAGGTAAAATAAACTCCCTGTCTCCCAGAGGCAGACGCGGTATGTTGTACTTTGGCGAGGGATAAAATACTGTTAATATAAAATAATCCATACTAATATCCATACTAATATTATAAATGCGAAAGTGTGTCTGTCTGTCTGTCTGTCTGTTACCTCTTCACGCCTAAACCGCTGAACCGATTTTGATAAAATTTGGTATGGGGATACTTTGAGTCCCGGGAAAGAACATAGGATACTTTTCATCCCGGAAAATGTACGGTTCCCGCGCGATACACGAATTTTGGCGCAACGAAGTTGCGGGCGTCATCTAGTTTTAAATATATAAAGTGCATAAAATTTAAAGAACTCAATTTTTTAATAAATATACGCCATTTCTTTAGTTACCTTACTGTCCTGTGGTGCGGTGGCTGTGTTTCCCTAAATGTGATGACTAGACAGTTGAAAATTTCAGACACACAACAGACGTATTATAGCTATTTTGTTTGGGACCCTTCGTGCTCGAGCAAATGGCAGATTTTTAGGAAAACGAATGTGACCATCCCAGTAATAAATCGGTAATAATGAGCATAAATCAAATTAGGTTTACGGCTCATGTGGTCGCCACAGTCGGTCATAACCGATGGCGGTACTGCCCGCTCTAAACCCTGGTAATGGTCGGGGTAATCGGCAATACGCGTATTTATCGGCCGATTTCATGTGTACTGCGTAGGAATTTCAATTTCAATTGATAGGTGTTTCGAGCGCTAGGAATTTTAGAACACCTGAGCTTGATCGTAAATATGGATTGGACTTGTTGCATTGATATCTTTGTCCTATTTTGGATTTAGCATCAAGCTACAGCTGTTCAGTTCGGTTCATTGATGATAATAATCCGCGATCGAAGGATTATAGATTATTATCATTATTATATATTATATAATAATGATAATAATCTATAATCCTTCGATCGCGGATACGATATTCTATCGCATGGCACCGGAGCACCGGTACTCGTATGGGGCTTGATGGGATAAGACTCACTATCAACTTTCGGCAACGGTTGTGTTATGAAATTAAAGACTTTCATAAGCTATGTGCTGAACATAAATTTTGTCATCTTCTTATAATATATAAAATTCTCGTATCACAATGATAGTTACCGTACTCCTCCGAAACGGCTTTACTGATTTTTACCAAATTTTATATGCGTATTCAGTAGGTCTGAGAATCGGCTACTGGCTACTTTTTATATTTATAAGTGCATTTATTGAATAAATAATAGTAAATTATTACAATTCGAGACTAACGGCGACCATTGTTTGTGCGACGGGATAGCGATGGACGTTGCCATGGTGATATCCTTATTTAGTCACTTCAATAAAATAATATGGGCGTAATACTTTATATGGCAAAACAACGTTTGCCGGGACAGCTAGTGACATTTATAAAATTATTAATAGAAAAAAAAAATTTATGTGATTTTATATCGTCTATTACAATTGGCTTTAATTTGCTGAGGGTGATATAGATATCGGATTATATGCACGATCAAAGTGCCGAAATATGCATGAAAAATGGCCGAAATATGGACAAAATATGCAGAATCAAAAGTCACTTTTTATTAAATTTTTTTTTGAAGAGTTTTCCGGTGTTGCCCATAATAAATGCGCCAATTTTCATAATTCCACCAAATCCAGGATTTTTTTCTTCTTTCCGATTGGAATCTTAGTGCCCATGGAGGTTCATTACCTACTTTATTAAATTTTTTTCTAATGTTGCCAACTACAAAGAAACATTTTGTTTTTAGAAAGATATTGTACCTACCCGGCGTATTCCGGAAGTCTTTAAACAAGGATGCGGCCAAATTGAAGTATTTTGATCTATCGTACCTCTGTGTCGTGGCCTCGGAGTGTATTATGATAGCTAGTTTGGAGACTACTAGGGCATAATACGACCGAAATAGGCACTATCAAAGGAAAATCGCCAAAATATGTACTAGCGCCTAAAAAGTGTCATTATATGCATTTGCATATGCAAATATGCAAATGCATATAATCATCGATCATGATTAGATAATTATTATGACTTATTTTTAATATATTACCTATATATCTGCATTTTCCAAAAAGTATGAAACGAAGTATTTTCGGGAACATTTCTTTAAAACGTGAAATGTTGTATGAGCATTTGAATAACAAAATTAAGTTTGGTATGCCCGCAGTCATAACTCGGTTTACCAACAACAGTTCTGGAGTGGTATAAAATTACATAAAGTGCGTCTTCCCAAGTTTCGCAACTTCTGACTGTAGCCATACTAATAGGCAATTTAGTTTTCAATCCGAGCTTAAACCCCAAGGCGTTTACACTTTATAGTCGAGCCCGATACTATTTAATGAAAGATCCCTTTGTCGTTAGAGGTCCTAAAACTTTAGGCAGTAACACTAACTGAATTTTAAGACCAGCACTTGTGAAGTTATACATGAGCTCTTAGTTTACTTCTCGCTTGACGCTATCGCAGGTGTGTCTCCATCAAGAAAATCGTTGCGCAATCGATTTGAGATGATCAAAAGTAAAAAAAAATCTGAAAGCATAATTTCATATATTCAATTATTATTCAAAGAATTTTCATTAAAATATTATCACAACTTATCGCCGTAAAGCGGATTAGAAAAATTCCTAATATAAGTCCTGATTAGTCCCCGACCCTGAGTGAGGAGATTCGTTCCAAGTTATCAAAATCACTTTTCGTATTTCGCTAAATCTGGTGAACGAAATTAAAATGTAAATTGCTTTACTTGACACCATGGCCGTATAATGTGGCGCAATAATATAATTTGACTTTTTTAGGTATTTTACACAGCAGCTGCTTCACCACCTTATAGATCTTTACCTTATTCAAATATGAAGTTAACTATCATAATTATTTATCATTTTCATCATCATTTTCAACCAAACTGAATATTTTAATTTGTTTAAATTAAAATATTTGACGTAAGATTCAATTAAATAGGACAATATAAATTAAATAAATAAAAAAAAATATATGTAATTCTGTGAGTATTCTATTTCTGCTCCACTTAATTTTTGTGTAAAAAGCGTTCCTTTTGAACCGTACAGTAATTTCCGTACCAAGACGGCCGAGTCAACGTTTTTATCACGAACAAACTTGTGGATAACTGATTGCTTTATTTTTTCCAACTGCGATCATGCTAGAGTAAACAAAACTTCGTTATAACTTCGTTAATGCGATACTGAGACACTTCCTACGCATTTATGTTGATTTATTCTGAAATTTTATGCTGAAATTTCAGTTCTTCGCAAGAAATTAAAATTAACCTAATGTTATAAAAGTTCTAGATAAGGTATGGTGATCATTTTATGTTAGGAAATTGCTAATATTATAATATTTGCTTCTTTCAGTGTCACCAAATTCAACTCATGAATACCCAACTTATACGAGCTTTACCGTTCAGCGTAAAGATAATATCTTATCTTATTATTTTTCATATTACTAAAAATTTATCGTTGTGAATTTCTGAATAATTTATTCATAAAACGTCTCATCTATTAAAGACCTTAAGTGTCAAGTTTGATGAAGATTTAACACGAAAGTAACACGTATCTCGTATCTCAAGCTTCATAGCATTAATAACTTGCTTGCCACGTTTTTACTTGGCAGTTTGTGTGCTGATCTAATAGGAAGTGTGCGCAGAAATTGTACTAAACTAAATTATCTCAACTTCAACTCCTCTCGTGCTGTAAAGTGTGTATAATAATTTGTTTGCATCTCATTACACTTTGTCAGTTTCCAGTTGGGATTCGAGTTAACGTGAAATTGACAATTATGCAGCGCAAAAAGACCGCAAAGACCTGGTTTTGGCGACTACGGAAAAGCCAAAGGTAGAAAATTGACTTTAGCAATCTAAATATTTGTTAATAATTTGGTATATTTAAATTCGTAAATTTAGAAGATTGTGCCTTATAGTCTAAATTGCTGATCCAATTGATATGTATGAGTTCTTATAATAAATTCCTCATATTGTTAAGGGTAACACATTACACAATATTATAGGCTACTAGATGACGCCCGCAACTCCGTGTATCGCGCGAGAACCGTACGTTTTTCCGTGATAAAAACTATCCAATGTCCTTTCCCGGGATTCAAAATATATTCATACCGAATTTCATCAAAATAGGACTAGCGGTTTAAGCGTGAAGAGGAACGAGGAACAGACAGACAGACACACTTTCGAATTTACAATATTAGTATAATCCGTGGGATTTTATAACACGTAATTTAACCAGATAGAAAATCGTTGCAATTAATTACTTAGCAGTTGCACTAAGTTGGGCGATAAAAAATGAAGAGAATCGTTTCTATATTATATGATCGGGCCCGCAATATCCATTCGCTCGTCGTCATTTCGCTAAAATGTAATTCGAATACTAAGCGCCCTCGTAGCGAAGATTTGGCGAATGTAAAAAAGTGGGTCAAGTATTTTTTTACATCCACACCTTCTCCAGGTTCTGTCGTAAACTTTATTTTCAGATGCATCTGAATAAAAATCGAAATGAATTCCTATTTACGACTTTATAAGGATCTTCTGAAACGAAAACGACATGAACGTGATTCGTTTTCGTTTTTGTCTGGTAAACGAATTTGTTTATGAATGATTTTGTGTACATGAATAAAATAGATGCGACATTAATTAATATATATTATTATTAGTGTCGTAATCAGCGAACATGCATTTTATACGCTCGTGATAAATCAACTGTATGTTTTTTCACGTCACTTATACGAATAGCGTAGCTTCGTTACGGATAGCGTAGCTTATCTACGGACAGCGTAGCCTGGCTAACAGATAGCATAGCGTGGCTACGGGTAGCGTAGCTTGGCTACGGATAGTGTAGCTTGACTACGGATAGCGTAGCTTGGCTACGGCTAGCGTAGCGTGTCTACGGACAGCGTAGCTTGCTTACTCATAGCGTAGCTTGACTACTGATACCGTAGCTTGGCTACAGATAGCGTAGGTGCTTCGTTACGGGTGGCGTAGCTTGGCTACGGAAAGCGTAGATAGCCTACAGACAGCGTAGAAAACCTGGCGTTTGCATAGCTACGAAAAGACTAATATTTAACATAACGTTAAGAAACAATTAATTAATTATTGACAAATATCTCTTTGATTGAAATACTTCGCCCCTTTGCCATGCAAACACAAGACCCTTTGACTCCGCAATGTATCAATAGCGTGTCTCCAGACGGTTGCGGTTAATGCGTTAAAGTGAGTGATACAATCTCGCTGTCATGTCCCAACTCCCGTGTGTATGTGGTTTACAACAACACGGTATACTGCAATAGCTCCCGACGGCCTGTCAAGGTGGTTACGTACAATACTGGAAATGAACCGCCACGAGTAGCTCAAAGGGATGTTGGGTGAATGATCAAAGAAATCTAAACTATATTGTGTAACTAACACTTGAACATGATATTATTTCATTACTGAATAAATATTAAGTACCTTACAAAAAAATAGAAAAACAAATAGGTAACAGTTGTTTTTTGCTAAATATTATTATCCTTGTAGTTTATTTTTTATTTTATTACTCATATCAATATGAGAAGTAAAATAAAAAATATACTACAGCATATATCGATATAATATAACTTATAACTAACGATATATATCGTATGTAGCTTATGTATGAATTTACAAAATATTTTAGGATTTTAAATTTGATCATTAAGGTATTTGCTAAATTTTACTGAAACGATTTTATCAATTTATTTTATTATCAAGATAAATATCAAAACATCACAAAACCACAAGTGTTGTTATTAAACCGATATTCGTGTAAAGAATGAGAGGTATTGTCCCAGAAGGAACCCTTAAATGTAGCGAGGAGCGTAACTACCCACTCCAGCCCTGCGGCCCTCGACGCATCGTGCTAAGTACCTTTGTAAGACAACGGAGGGCTGTTGTCGATTTTAAGATTTAGGGCCTCTCACGATTCGTGTCAAGTGGGAGGGTGGACTGAAATATTACACCGAAATATTCTATAGACCCTCGACATTTACATTTTATCGAAAAATCTGGAGAAATCGTCTGTAACCTACATTTTCATTACTGCTGTCAATTACATGTCGTGTGTCGGAGCTCTAGTTTTTGTAGTAGTCGTCATTTATTTTATGCTATTTTTGGAAATCTTTTATTTAAGCACATTTTTTCAAACGAATATTATGTGAATAAAATTTAAATGTTTATTCGTAGCTTTAACGCCATGAATAACGAAGAATTTACAGTAGTCAAAATGCACTTCTGTCACTTTGTTTGATATATAGCTATAAGTCCCCGGAATAGCTTGACCGATTTTGACGAGACTATGACTATCAAATAGCTAAGTTTCCAAAGCAACATTTGTCATTTCATTCGGTTTCTAAAAGTTTTCAGTTTTAACATTCAATATGTTTTACAATTCTTAATTATTTGGAGACAATTCCATAAAAATGGAGCTCTATAAAACATTGCAATAACGTAATATTCTTCTAGAGCACTCTCCATTTTACATCATTACCTATTCGATCTTCATTTGTAAAAAGAGAATTAAGTAGAACGACTGCAAAAGGCAACATTTACATATCGCGTGTGTCAATAGCAAATGAAAAAAAAATTGCAGCCAATCTACGATTGAATAAATCATTGTACACTTGTAATATTTCACATCTGCCGCCAGAGGTCGTGTAATGGAGCTACGTTTCATTTTTGTGTTCTGTTATTTTAATGTGGACTGAGGTATAAGGTTGCGAACAGATGTGGCGTTATATTATTTAAAAATATGGTATATCGAATCGAATTTAGTTATGAAAATGATTATATAAACATAAGTTACCAATTAAAATATACATAATATAAAAATATACATAGAATGCTGAGTGAGTGCTATCTTATTAAAGAAGAAAGTACCTACAAAATGGAAAATGATATTTGAATTAACTAACACAATAACAAAAAATTATAAATTGCAGAATATATTACAGCAACTGATGTAGCCTTAGTACTATCAGATGATAACATTCTAGTATTCTAGTGTAAATTATAATATAGAAAAAGCCACATAGTTTAATGATAATATTCATATATGATAATATGGTTTTTTAGTTACATACTTCCCCTAACTTTATTTTGAAAAGAAAATTTATCATTTAGTTTTTTGGTATTATGATTGTAAATAATATAATATTATATTAGGTATCAGTTTAATATACAAACGCTATATCCGCTCCGTGTATACGAAACTGAATAGTTTTTTGTTGGCTAAGCCGCGCGGGCGGTTAGCTATTGCAACAGATGTACCTGAAACAATATCCCACACTCACCTTTGTTATTGTTTTGCCTTATAGAGTAAGAGCCTGCGACGGTCAGACTTTCCTCATTTTAGCAAAGCTGAAAGAATGTCCGGCACTGGACGAGATCCCTCCACTTACCAGTGGAGGGATCTCGTCTCGCGAAGAATATATAAAGTTATGAAATTGAGCTTTACTCTTTCTCGAAGGTCAGATAATCCTTCAGAACTGGATACCTCCTAACGTAACCGCGACCGATACTCCATAGTTGCTGGTCGTTCTCATTCTGTAAAGGTCACAAACAGGTAAACTATAAGTTTTTCTAAAACGAGGAAAGTCTGGCAGGCGCAGGCTCTTGGTCCATTAGGATCTTAACTAAATTTAGCATTTACACACTACCTAAGCTAATATAGTAAGCTAGTGATTTTCGTCTTAAATACATTATTGGACAATGAGGCGAGAATCTTACCTTAAAAAAGAACCTTACCTTAGCTTAGGTTTTAGACTTCAAAGAATATAAAAATCTAATAGGAGGAAACTGTAAACTCTGTTCTTAAAATCTTCTAACGCTATTTACCTGCATAGCATAGGTAGTAAATAATAACGTGCTATAACAATAATATGCGAAGATATAATAATGTGCGGTGTTTTATGATTTCATATAAGATCTATTACTGAGAGTGATGTGCTTTATTTTAAGGGGAAGTCATACTACTATTATGTCTACAAAAATAATATTCAAAATATATTGCTAAAGCAATACACACACATTTAAGACGAAATAAAATTCGTCTTTAACTCCTCAATCCTCATAAGGCGCAAGTGGGCCGCGAGAACAAAAGATTTCCAAGAATCCGCGATCGAAGGATTAATTATAACACTTACCTCTTTCTTCATACATGAAAGACATGTACCAATCTTTCATAGACCATTGTATAAAATATAATAATTATTATCAAATGATCTCGTTGCCTTAAATTTTATAAGTTGGTTAGACTTTTAAAAGTGGAGGAGTTTATAGTAAGTTAAGCTTAGTTAAGCTATGGTTATTATACGTTTTTAGATAATATTAGCCAGTTTAGAAATAAAAGCATAATATTGATATTCAATATCTCAATATCGTTGTACCCGATAACATTAGAGGAGTTGTGGTACATTACTAGTTATAGCCAATATTGGTTTATGTTAGACCAGGACGCCGAGTTATAAAGCTTCATAAACATTTATCGTCTACTACAGCATCGTAACGAGCGAATTAGTACCACTATTACCTATTATTATTTCAATATTTTATACAATAGCGCGCTTTGAAAAATGGGTAAGTTTTTTAATAAAATTTAGTTTGGCTAGGGTAGTCTTTAGCTAAATGTGGTTAGTGAGTATCTATCTAGTAATACCATTTTTACACACGGACAAGATAATATAATCATTTCACCCCCCCCCCCCCCCCCCCCTATCTCATGATTGGTATTATTCATTCTGTAATAAGCTGTAATAAATTAAAATGTATTTAATATGAACAAATCAAATATTTTCTAAAACAGTTAATAATATTGTTTATAACGTTTGAACTAGCTAAACTCATAGAATTAGAACGTTAGAAAAGGCATTCCATACAATCGTCAGCGCGAAAATGTGTCACGCTCGAAATGAGTGAGCTCACTCATCTGAGAGCAGTGTGCCTTAGGACGCGGTAACAGCCGGACGAACGTGTTTAATTCATTAATTACCGCGTTGTTTTTCGCTACATTTCGCTCCAGAATGCCGTCGTGTGCCTTCCGACAGTGCAGTAACAACACGAGGAATACAAATAAAGCCAAAGGTGTAATATTTCACACGTAATTACTAAGATTTTATTAATATTTAAATTATTGTCTTCCATTTTAAGAGCAAAATCAAAGCGAAGCGTAAAATGAGCGAAAGAGAAAGTAGTATATGATATTACTGTAAGACAAAAAAGGACGACAATATTTTCTCGATTCGATTAAAGCGTAAAATGAGCGAAAGAGAAGTAGTATATGCTGTTATTGTAAGACAAAAAAGGACGACAATATTTTCTCGATACACATTTTGCATGCAAAAACATTGCTACAGTTTTGACGGCATACGTCGTATCTAAGTATTTTGATATCGTTGGCTAAACTAGCTTGGCTTTTGCCATGTAAATTATTTACATTTTACACCGATTCTAAGAAGAATTATTGGTGTAAAAAATTTACACGGCGATGCTATGCTTTACCAGCAAAATTTTGTTATTTGGAGTTGTTTGGAGGTTGCAACTCACTCGTTAGTTACGTGGTGGACAAATTCTATACGATGATTAGCTTTGGTGCACACGAGGGTAATAAAAAGTTATCTTGCAGTCAAATTAATGTTTCCAAACACACAGTTCCAACAACAACCATCATATCTAACTAGTTAGTAGTTACACTAATATTATTAAATTGGTTAAGCTTTTTCATAAGTTACTTTCTAGATTGCTACTACTATCAGAGGAATAACCGGTACGTTACCTTTAACAACACTTTTCTACTAAATTCTATAAGTACTTATGAAAAATTACAACCAGACCGTTTATAAAATATTATACTCAATGTTACCCGAGCCACTGTTACGAATATATTAAGACCTATTGACACCCCATATGCTGAAACCCAATCAGTAGCTTAAACGTGTCGCCATCAAAGTTTGTTTATGTTTGTGTATGTTTATACACAAATATAAACTTTGGCCGGGCGTAGTCTGGTAAAAACATTTTCAATTGAGTAAAAACATCTCATAGCTATTACCATAATAGCGAAACTAGAAGTGTCCATCGAGTTCAAGCGATAAATTGAATCGTTTTATTATAAAGCTTCGGTGCAGTGAGTGTTTGCGGAGTGAAATTGAGTCGGCGAAGTGTGTACACGGGCCTGTTGTGCTGCCACTTAATCTTTTGCTATGAATTATAGACTCGCCTTCGCTATTAAATGTATTAACATCCCGGCTTCGAGATAAGTGACAGCATTATCGAGTGGAAATGCACCGACGATTTAATGTATTATGGTCGTATAATAATAGGTGGAGGGCCGGACTTGCTTGCTATTAAATCTTGTTGAGTTATTTAAATATTATTATACTTACGAGAATCAATAAAGAAGCGATGCCACATTAAACTAAAATTTAATTAAGGCGCAGTGGAAGAATACCATGTTACCAAATTTACCACGACTAGACATTTTTATCTACGTACCACTAACAACGTGATAAATGGGATCTGCCTTCGCTTTTATATGTTTTTGTACAATACAAGCATAGTAAAAAAGGATATACGAATAATAAACAAGGAGACAGAGAAGACGTAAGTGAATGAAGTAACTAACTAACATTTTTTAAATGTTCTTTTTTTTTTTAAATTAGACTTTAGGACCGAAAAAAAAAATACGGATGTAATGTTGCCAAAGTATAAATAAAATCCATGTTTTTTATACTTCCGGTCCTAAGCCTCTATTTATGCAAAAAAGGCGAACATTTTCAAAATGTCTATTTGCCATTTACAAAGACTTAAATAGTAATTTGGGATATATACGATTGACATTAATCTATGATTCTCAGTAAGCATAATATCTTGTCTGTGGCTAGTAAACTAACTCTTCTAGTTAATTGTTAGTTCAATACTTAAACTTTGCATGCTGCGCTGGCTTAGCTAAATTCCTAGAACTAAAGTAGCTTAATAAAAGTTTTCTGTTGTGGCAGCAATTGATTTAAATTATGTTCTTTTTACGAGCTATGTTCAGGTCCGTAAATGTTTGGGATTTTTTATGGAAAGAAAATACTGAAATACAGAGATTGTGGTAAAAAAAAATGTTGCAAAAAAGATGAGATTATTATATTATGTTATTCTACAAAAAGCTCAAATTCTTGATTAGAGCACTTTTCCTCTCATGCCTGTTCTTTTTTATTTTATTTATTAAAATGCACATTTACAACAACACACACATATTAACTCGCGTGAGGATCTGGTCCGCATGCGGGTAACTTTCACGCAGACCAAATCCACGCGTGGGCAAACGACTCTCATAGTGTATTTTTATTTTATTTTAATTTAAGCTTTATTTTTATTTTATTACTATTGACAAAGTGTAACCTTCTAAATAAAATTAGATATTTTGAGACAAAATAAGAGTGAGATACATAATATTTCGTCTTAAGGGATACAAAATGTATACTTACGCAAAAGTAAGTAAAAACAAGAAGGCATTCAGAGCAATTTCTCAAATGTTTTTCATAAAGCATAGTCTTATATCAAGCATATTATGCTTTATGAAAATATAAAATTCAAATATTGAAAGTAATTTTCTTGTAAATGAAATACTTTTGCAAATCAATCTTGACTTTCAAACTTTGATTAGAACAATATCGATCTATTAATACATAATATTATATTATACGAAATGTATTTAAACGTGTATTTGAAGCTCATAAAAGAAGTTGAAATAAAACATTTTACATTTTATTTTTACTTTATTTTATATATAGAATATATTTATATTAACAAACAATGTCGAAGAAAATTCAATATTGGGATTAAAATACTGAAAAAGCTTACCTAATTAAATCAATTATGCTCTTTCAAAGTTTACGTTTCAAATATTCATGATTCTGAAGTACACACGTAGATTGAAAACGTTTTCATTGTATTCACTTAATTACATAAAGATCTACGGATTTATTGATGAACAATGTTTATTTTATTAATATTTCTCGCTGGAATCATCTGGACGTTCTTTTTTTTTTCATTTAATTACCATGTGACTAAATTACTTAATTCAGATATGTTATTATTAGACTCAACTATCGACTTTTAGAGTTCATACTTCAGAAAGTCCTACTATCAGAATTCCTAGAATTTTCAAACAAATAGAAGGGTGCCAATATTAAGATGACTGCCAACGATTAGGTACTTGTATAATATTATGATAACATTTTGTAGCAACACTCGTTGACGACTCTTAACCACCTTTGTTACAGTAATTACTAATTAATATCGCTAAAATGATATTAATTTAGGAACACAACACAAGTGACGGATGAAATGTGGTTTACAAACACACAAACATCTGGGTTGAAACGGGATGGCACGCTGCGGTCACCGGTACACCAGCTGTCATAAAATTATCATACCGTCAAACCTCGAAATTATTTTCAATAATGCAATTAACCCGTCGATCGTGGGAAAACGGGACACAATAGATATTCTATTGTGTCTCGGACGCCGGTGACCGTCTCGTCTGGGGCTTGATGAATTAAATAATATTTTGATAGTGATTATGAAGCCAAAATTATTTGTTGCGCCTTTGTAGGTTTCCTTTAGAATGTTTGATAATAATTTTGGTGAAAATTAATCTACTAGATTATTAGACTAGACTAAATTATTGTTTATTTATATAGGCAGTACCTTTCTAGTTTATTTATGGTTACGTTTTACAGTTTTTATCCTCTATTGGAAGAATTGCGGTGTATTACGTATATGAGTTGTTTTGTAGACAGTAGTAACGTAATCATAACGTGATCAATTGATACCGATTAATGTCAAATGTATATTCTATTTCATGTTTGTTAACAGCAGCATATATTAACATTATGTATTCGAAAATATGACGCTTACGTTACTTTCTTCTGTTACTCATATTGTCTCATATAGCTTGCGCGACTTATAGCTTGTTATTTATTTACCGTAATAATAATTAATTAACCACATTACTACATAAATAGGTGAAAACTAACGAGCCCCTCGCCCCAGCTACAGATATACTCAAACACTTGAATTTTAATGAGTATTTTTTGGAGCGTTTTAACCTACTTTGTCCACTCTGCGCGGAGGACTTAATTACTCGTTAGTTTTTTAAATCTTAATCCCTTTAAAAAGTCTTCATTTGCTCACTTAACCTGCTAGAAAATTAAGCAATTAAGCTAATTTTCTATAAAGTGTTTCTGAATTTAAAAGTATTTTTCTTACGACTTCAAAATACTTTAAAAAAAAAGACAAAATTTAAAAATTCGAAATAAAAATAAAAACTGCTTAAAATATACTTAATTGTACACGTAAAAAAATAATGTTCTTAAAAAAATACTTTCTCGCCGTACCTACTGCATATTTCGGCTCAACACTGTATATATATATATATCTCTAAAGGATTTTAAAGCTGTTCCATGAAAGAGCTGCTTTAGAAATGGCTACTAGGAATTTCGTTTCAAATCCTAAAAATAAGTTTTGAATACGAAATAGCAGTGGGCTTACTTTGAGCTTAGTTGCGTCTATAACAGTTCTGTAAGCCAAGAGCTTACGGCTATGCTGTCTGTCCCAGATAAAATTTGTACATTCTATACAATGACTTTAAAGTCAATTTGAATTTATTTGCATATTTCTCTTAAAGTGTTAAAATATTGTTTTGTGACTTTCAATTCTACTAGGATTTACAGATTATTATCGAGTTGGATAAAAAATAACAAAAAGCGGTTGAATAAATAATATCGAAAAAATACCGATTTAGGTTAACTTGCATGGGTCTGGAATATACTTATCTTTTTTATTTTGTTCTTCACGTTAAATGACATATTGTTATTATTATTACTTAACCTATAGTTAACTAGAAACCTGGATGTGTGAAATTGTACCCTAAAGGATGAAGTTTTACGTTCCGATATAAATAATTATATCTATTTTACTTTACTGCAATAAAATAAGAGTTAAATACAATAATTAAACGTCATAGTCCTCCCAATAAAGCGCAAACACACTAAGATGAAACACATTTCCTCTTCGGCTAAATACGTTACGGTAATATAACTTGCAATAAGGCTTCAGTACCCCTTGTACGCCTTAAGCAACAGGTGGTAATGGCCATTTGTTCCAATGATAATTGCTTATAATTGCCACAAAATGAGTGCGGTTTGGCAATCTCAGCGTAACGCAGAATTCTAATGTAGCTTGTGGTCGCACTGCTTTATTGATTCAACGGTCTTTTATTCGTTTTCATTTTTAGGGTTCCGTAGTCAACAAGGAACCCTTATAGTTTTGGTCTGTCTGTCCGTCTGTTCGTCTGTCCGTCTGTCTGTCTGTCTGACCGCGGTTTTGCTCAGAGACTATAGGACAAAAATACACATATTAATTATATTATAATATATATATTACTATAGAACAAGAATACACATATTAATGATGCCGACAAAATGGTACTTACCTAAAATATTTTTTTTTATGGTACCTCCCGTACACATCAAGCGGGGATGGTTTTTTTTTCGCGCCCACCCCATCGTGTGGATAGTTTTTTTAAAAATATTATAAGTATTCATAGATCATTTCCCGATTTAGGGATCCATTTGTGAAATATTAAGTTTTAAAGTGGAAAAAATCGTTAGAGTCCAGTGTACCCCCCTTCTACCAGCTAAACGGTTGTTTCTGGAAATGTGAAAAAATTCACGGGAGTAGGAAATATGCTGAATTTAAAATGAAAACTATCACGGCTAAAAAGACTTCATAAGTTATTGAGTAATAGTCGATCAACTAAAAAAAATGTATTCGGCGAAGTATAAATGAACTTCTCGTTCATATTCCTTTGAAAGTAACTGAAATGATGTTTTTAGTAGTGTAAAACACGTTATAAATGTACATTCATTGACCATACAAAAATTTTCAAAAACTAGCGGTACTACGGAACCCTATATTGCGCGTGGCTCGACACGCACTTGGCCGGTTTTATAAAATATGTTGCTATCGTTTAACGTACCATAGCGAAAAATGGCAATGCTAAATAGTTGCCCTTGTAAGTAGAAGTTCTTAAAAGATTTTGTTATTGGAGATACTTAGTGTTCTATCAGATTTTTTCGATTTATTATACTTTCTAACTAGTGGGCTTACTTTACTAATGGGCTTAATTTAAAGTGTGAAGTGCTCAACTCGCACTTGGCCGATTTTATAATACCTTTAAACCTATCTACAGGAAAAGCGTTAAATATGTCCCAAATATAGACAACCCAATTAGCAAAATAAAATCGTATAAAAATCGCCAGCACGTTTCAGCAATTGATATCTGATTGCCATCATTTCACACATTAGCTGTTTACAAGCCGGTAGAACTTCTTTCATTCAACTTTATCATGGTAGAATAGCAGCCCATGAAGCAGCAGCCTAATATAATAATGAATGGGAAAATCATCCCCTATTAATAGGGGATGATTTTCCCATTCATTATTATAATAACGTCGCATCGACGACAATGTTTCAATGGTTAATTTGAAGTAACGACTGTTGATTAAATTTAATTAAATTCCTTTGATGTCTATAAATAACATAATATATCATAAATGTCGTCTTTTATTATCAGCCCTCTATCAAAATAAATTGATGGTACAGTCGCCCCATTCTTGTGTTCGTAACATTTAGACAATGATTTTAAATTTCTGAGAAGATTGTTTTAATATAAGAGTGTTCCACCTATTTTAAGGTATCTTTTAAAATACAATAATCTCACAGAAAATTCTACTCAATTAAAATACGAACAGTGTTTAAAATTGAATACACCTAATTCCAGGGAAACTAAGAAAAGCCTGTAAAAAAGGCGAAGAATGAGGTCCGCGCGTCCGCCGTGTGGGCAGTCGTGACGAATACTAAAGAACCTCGAAAACTTAATTGTGGTGAGAAACGAATGTCTAGATGGGACATAGGTACGTTGTTTTTTTAATTGAAAGGTAAGCTAGAGGTGTTGTCCATTTTTTTAAGTGGGAAAAAAATGTTTAAATCGCGTCAGTTATTAAGAAAATTAGTTACGACGGGGGGAAAGTGAGTGGCGAAAATGTATTGCTTACTCCTGTTGTTTATAACTTTTTCCGGTTCTCCCGGAGTGCAGGTATAGAGTGAAATACTTATTACGATAATATTAGGTAAGCAGGGTAAGCTGTTTCGTTTGAAAGAATAAAAAGCCAGACATTTTCAGAAGGCGATAAAAATTTTTGCTCTTCAAAGTCGGATGTTTCTTCATTTTGTTTAATTAAATTAAGGAACTTTATTAGCTCAAGATATAAGTTTATAAATATCTAGTGTCACCTTATCAATTTAAAGACCATCCGTGTTTTCCTAGACGCGATTATTAAAGCCTTTTATTTTCACATTCTATTGCACGCCTCTGAGGATTTTCAAGTAAGTTACTAATTTAAACATGCGCTTAAGAATTTTAAATTTAGCTTAACAAAACTTGAAAATTTTACTAAAAATGATGATTTTATCTGTTACTTGATGCACCCTGATAGCCAATAGCTGGATTAAAATAATAACCTAACCTAACCTAACTATAGGCCATTACATAATATGTCAATATTAAAATTAGGCACCCTACCTTTTTTATTGGCATATTTTCAGCAATATTAGACAAAGTATATTTTCCTCTTAAAACTGGAGTAATAAACTAATGATAAAACGGAGTCTCATTGTATTTTGTCGTCAATTGATTAAGAAAATGTCTGTTACATTTTATCTTTTGATTTTGCGTCAATTTCGCAAGTTACGAATTAGGGTGATTCGTTCGGAGGATTGAACCATTGCACTTGAAGGGGACCCTTTGTCCCGTAATTGTTGGTTTTATTAATTTCGATTTCGGCTCGAATTCGAGAAATCTTCGAAGAAATTCTCTGTTAGAATCGCTTTTATTTTTGCATTGGCATTTAAGTAAATTGAGTATTGACAAAGTAAACCTAATTAAAAATTGTTTTATTTTAACATGTAACGAGTACTATGAACTGACACAGCAGTCGAAACTTCGTGAATACGAAAAAAAAAAAAAATTAAAATGCTTAAGTTAAAAAAGTAATTGTATATAATATATGTCGCAGTCATCTGGTTCAATCTGTGATTCGATTGAACGACTAGCGTATTCATTGAATGACACCATTTTATTGAATGACTGAAGGACAACTAGTCAAGACGTTGAAGCTGTAACGTTTAACGTCTTGACTAAACGTCATCATAGTGAAGTCGTTAAATGGAATGTTATGATTTTTTTAAGTATTTGTTGGTGGCGTAATAATAGGTTAAACATCTAGAAACTGGCTTCAATTATGAGGTGACGGAGCCCCGCTAGGCGGGGCTCCTACTTCTGGGTGGTTTACAAAAAAATAACCACGATGGCTAAAGCGGGAGCTTCGCTGCGCTACGCTCCCGCCTTAGCCATCTAACCTAACCCAATTAAGTCGTATTGGGCCAACACGGAGAAATACATTGCTATTAATTACCTAAGAATTATTTTGGTGACTTCGAGCGCCGCAGTGGGAAAAAAGTGAAATACGTTCAATTACCTGACTGATTTCATGTCCGCTATCTTCAAAGAGCTATGTTACAAATCGCTAACTAGTTGGACGTTGAGTGACGATCGTTTAATCGACGTTCGGCCGAGACATTCAATTGAATGGTGTCATTCAATGAATGCGCTAGTCATTCAATCGAATCGCAGATTTATCTAGATGACTGCGACATATACATACTTGTGACGTAAGAACTTGTTACGAGTTAAATAAGAATTATTAAGTTTTAAATATCATAAGATAATTTCCTCGCGTAGCTGTAGCACACGTGAAATCTCATAGCGAGACTTGTGTTTACTCGGAATTTCAACACGTTCCGAACAACGGTGAAGTTACGTATCTACATTAGCGGTAACTATTTAATAGTATTGCCGGTGAGAAATTATACCGGCTGAGATTAACGAGATTACAACTAATAGCGAGCTAATCGAACCGTTATCGAACGTTTAACTTTCGTGATTCCCGCTTATAACTAATTAGGCTATTAGGCGAATTTGCAAACAATAGAGTGATGTTGTTTAACGCAGATGAATTTAATGTTGTGCTTTAACTTATGTAGTTTAATGATTAGAATTATAAATGTCGACATAAGAAAATGAAAATATGGACAATAAAGAACACTTTATGGATTTTATATTCTAAGTTTATCTATAGATAAACTTAGAATATAAAGAGCGAGTGTTATAATTGGTTTCTAGTTGAGCATTTGGATTAAAGCATATTATGGTAGCTAAATCCAGCGCAGTATACAATACATTTGGCTGACAGTCAGACAGTAGTAGGAAGATTACTCAGAGTATATTATCCATAATTTGCATGAGAGTGTTAAGCGGTAGAAAGTCTTGTTAAGTCTATTAACAGAGAATTATATGAATATTAGCTTGGCTGAAAAGACAATATGTTTTAAAAAAAACTCCTGTTGAAAATTGACCAATGTATATGGACGATAAAAGTCTTCATAATTTGGTGATGAAATTCCATCTCTCAATCTAACAGACAATTTTGAGGTTTTTGTTATTTTTAAAACAAAATATTATGTTAGTTTAAATCACTAAATAACCAATACAAGTTTCTTACTAAGGCCTTCATTCACCACTACAAAGAGTGAAGGTTGTTTCTAACCATAAACGTGTGAGCATACGAAAGTTATATAACAGTGTTTTCCGTTAACACTGAAGCTATGAAAGTGCAGTGTCGATTTTTAATTCGTGATATATTATTTCTCCAGTAGCCGGTAACGTTCGCTAACTGTAAATAACTACAATGCCATTGTTAACTTTCCTCCAGCCAGTTTAAAAAGTTTGTGATAACAAAGTGTGTCAGACACAGAGACGCCGACGCCGTATCTCGGAAACTGATGCCAAATGTATTGGGGATTACGGTAAACTTTTGCACCTACGCGATTCATTTTTACCGACAATACTTCCTGGAGCTTTCAATTTTTTTGGCATTGAGTTTATCGATTGACCGTTTTGTTAAACGTTTTACTGTTGAATTTTTTATAGAAGCTTTTTTGATATTAGTGAGGTAAACGTTAGGTAGTTTACACTCTAGTAGAATTAATAATTAGATATGAATATTGATCGATATTATATTAAAGCGTATCGAATAGGCTACAAATATAAAGCCAACGATGGGGAAAGTTAAATTTTTTGTACTATCAGAGAAGTTGATTCCTAGGCAGATGGAGGACCTAAGTAATTTGGTCGCGTTACGTCAAACCTTTTCGACCGATCACAGCTAACATTGAATTGACATAAGCCGACCAAATGACGTGGGTCTGTCAACTGTCGAGGAATCAATTTCCTCGTTGGTACATTTGTACAACGTAGATATTTGGGATTACAGTTTATGTGGGATTTGCTTTTGCGCATACATATCGCGGACACCATAATATTATTATTATAGTCAAGAATACCATTGCATCGTTGCAGAAATATTCAGTAATTAGTAAAAAGCGTTAAGTATGATTGTGTAAAAACTTCGTTAATTGAAAAGTAGGCCATTACGAAGTTGTACCAAAACAAAGACAGAGTCTAGGGGTAGAGTAAGTTTATTATTGAACCAACTATAAAATACGAAATTGCTTCCTACCTTTCAGCCAAGTTTTTTAACTCGCTAAGAATTATGACAGTCCTATTTTGTTTCAGTTGAATTTATATTGCATTTTCTACCACTTCCAATTCAAGGCTATTGTCTTTCGCCGGAAAACTTTCATTACAACTTGTTCTGAGATGTCAAAGCAATGTGATTTATACAAGTTGTTTCACAAAATACGGACGCCAGGTACAAAATATCCGACAGATTATTGAGTTAAAAAATGCCCCTGAATAGCGATGGTTCGAGAGAAGTACGATGTCTCTACTTCGTAATATTTTTAAATAAATAAAAAAAGCGGGATTTTAATAGCGTTAATTTTAACGCTATTAAAATCCCGCTTTTTTTTGCCCGAATTTATGATCAAAGTGCCATAAAGCGTAGCAGTATAATTAAAATTTATATTGCACTAGATGACCCGGCGAACTTCGTAACACTTCGAAAAATAAAAATGGACGTGTTTAGTATTTTATTCCCATTTTTTTCATATTTTCTCACCGTACGTTACTAACCTTCCTCCAACATCAATAAATATTTAAATACCAAAAATATCCAAATCGGTTCAGATATAATTTCAAGTTTTAGCAAGACTAACAAAATTAAAAAATTATTTTTACTTGCATGCTAAACTTACTCAATTTATCTGTACCTATAAAAACCGGTGCAGTATCATCGAACTCTATTTATTGCAGATAAACAAAACTAACTTTTATTTATTTATGAAGATTAAACGTAATCTTAATCTTCTGAAAAAAATATCACGTGTACCTAATTTACACGCGATCTTGCGGAAATACCAGCCGTAAGGTCAATTCCAGGTTACGGCGGGATTTCCCCCGGGACCTCCATCCTAAAGCCGCCGTATTAATTGACGTCAAACATCATTTTATATTAATACGATATATTAATGGATAGGTGTTTAATTTGAGGATTACTATTTAATAAACAAACAAAAATATATAACTATAAAATATAAAACTCTGTTGCGACAAAATTTGTCGAACCGTACATTTTTCAGGATAAAAAGTATTCTATCGCCTTTTCCGGGAGTCAAAGTATCTCCATACCAAATTTCAGAAAAATCCGTTTTGTGGTTTAGGCATGAAGAGGTAAGAGACATACAGACACATTTTCACATTTATAATATTTCTAGCGACCCGCCCCGGCTTCGCACAGGTATAAAATATATAGCCTATGTCCCTCACTGAAAAAATGATTAAAATCGATTCAGTAGTTTTGATTTATATTCAAATTACTACCCGTGGGTCGCATTAATGGTTGGTACCGTCGCAAAAGCTACGTCCCGCAATTTTTAAATCTGTAATATTTTCGAAAATATTCATTTAAATCATATGCTTTAAAGGGCCATATAGATCTATATTAAATCAACAATGTATTTAAAGTATTTAATTGAATAAGGATTAATGCCGTATTGGTTAAAATCGCTTTGAAAATTAGCCATTATTTGTAGTAAAAAGTAAATGACAAAAAAAATGATATTGTGGGATATCCGTAAGAGATAGACATATACCATCGCGAAGTTTTCTGTAGACCTTTTCATTGTGTACAATACTTAGTACATTATTTTGATAAATCTCGTAGGGTTCAACCTGCGTTTGCAATGTAAGCGGAAAAAAATTTAATTATTTACGACATCAGATTAGAAACCTCAAAAATAACAGTATTTCTCCATTATTTAATGAATGTTATTATACTTATAAACCTTCCTCTTTAATCACTCTATCTATTAAAGAAAACCGCAACAAAATCCGTTGCGTAGTTTTAAAGATTAAAGGGAACAAATGAACATGAGGACAGAAAAAGCGACTTTGTTTTATATTATGTAGTGATAGCATGTATTTAAAATTAAAGAGAAAATATACGTTTTTATTTTAATCAAATTTGCTTTTTTCACAAAATGTTTGGAGCAGACTGGTCGAAATCACCTTTCAATAAACCTAAAATGAATCCTTACTTATCATTGTCACTTATCTATTGTTTGGTACAGACTGCCTAAACTAGAACCCCCCGCGATGCCTTGGTACTAGATAACTATGTATAATAATATTATAAGTATCTACCTAAAACTTTATAACAGAAAAAAATAAATTAAGTACCTTCTGTATTTTAAAAGTGAAAGTTACTAAAACAGCTTGCTGTTTGTATTGTAAATTATGTAAAAACGAAAAAGTTACTACGATAAACTCATTCAACCGAAGAATTGCCCAACGATAAGAAAAAATAATTGATCAAACTTTTTACAACAATAAAAATGATTTTAATTTTTAATATTTCTTTAAATACATATAAACAAGGTCTGAGAAAGTAGACTTCTTAATTTTTTTTCTAGACTATTATAAATCTATTTGAAAGTAATTATAATAATAATTTTTGCATACTGATGAAAAAATAAGTTCTTAACATAATATTTGAAAGTTTAAGAGAAAGATAAGATTATTAAAATTTAGATGTTTATGTTCTGACTTCTTAAATGTGATAGAGTTTTACTCAATACTCCTTATTATCATAGTAATAAGAACGAAAATGATACACTGTTGGGGACGTCCACATCGCACCGAATCATTGTGGACACTTTATACAAAAAAGAGACAAAATTCCACCCCGCATACTTTCCCAACGGAGTACGTAATTTAATTAGAACTTGTGCTTTGTCACATAAATGTGGTCCGTTCGACTAGACTTCATTTCGTTTTTAATATGAAGGTATATCATAAAAATGAAGAAAAGGGTTAAGTATGAAACGGTAAATCCGTAATAATGTTACAAATACGAAAGTGTTTGCCTGTTACCTCTTTGCACTATAGTCCGCGGAGTGCCGCCTTTAACTTTAACCCGGCGTGAATGAGGTGAAAAATTATTACACCAGCTATGAGGTGGGAGATCAATTTAGAATAATTCTTATCACTGTAATAATTAACATAAAACAAATGAATTATTACAATAAAACAACCACGTCCAATTATAAAAAAGCATCTTATTTTCTATTAGTAACAAAGTGGTATTTTTATACGCACAAATCAACTTTATATAGGAACTTAGACTTAATACATAAAATTTCGACAAATTGTGATCAACATTGTAATTAAAATTAAACAATAAATCACTCTCTTATTCATACCAATATTATAAATAATATATAATATTGAATGAATAATATTAAACAATAAATCACTCTCTTATTCATACCAATATTATAAAAAATTATATATTTTTTTTGCGGGTAGGCGTAGCTACAACACTCAAAATTTACTCGGGACTATAATTATAAATTAAAAATACTTACAATCTTTGAAACAGCCCATGTATTACAGTAAATAACATTTAGAACCCTTCTTTGCTCGCCCAAATATAAAATATCCTTAACTTTAGCACTTTCACCACTTTCAAAATATAAACGTCACTATAACCTCAAAAGAACAATGGACATGTCTTCACAACTTGCAGCCAATATGGAGGATCTGGCCAAACTATTTCAATCCCGCATGGACTCGTATGAGAAGCGACTTCTGGGTGCCAGCTCTGCAAGTCCAACACCGGACATCACCACATTATATAGTTAGTTCACTGAATTCAAGAATTTTGTGTGGCAAACTTTGTCCAAATTAAAGATCCAGTTAGATCTCTTAACTTTAGGCCTAGACAGGCATGAGACTTTTCTTCGTAAGAAGATATTGCTGTTCCACGGCATATCTGAAACGAAAAATGAAAAGTTATTTGATGTTGTTTCAAACACGATCACGGACAAAATGAAAATGGAATTCACCTGCAGTGACATACAGTCCTGTCATCGTCTTGGCTCTCCAAATACAAAAGCTCGTGCCATCCTAGTGAGATTTCGAGATCTGGAGCAGCGGCGCTTAGTCTGGGACGGTCGACCCTTAAGAATACCGGCATTGTCATATCCGAGTTTCTAACCAAAACTAGACATCAGGTGTTTATGACGGCACGCCAACACTTTGGAGTACGTAGCTGTTGGTCCACTGAGGGAAAGATTGCGGTCATATTGCCAGACAAGTCACGTCGAAAAATTGAGAGCATGCAGGAACTCAAAGATTTGATGACTTCGTTTCCCGTTGTCAAGGACACAAAGACAGTTCCTTCGCCGGCTGATACCAGGAGTGGCCTTGGAGTGGCTTCAAAGCCCAGTACAGCTGAGAATAGGTCCCCTAGAGCTGCATCTTTATCTCGCCATGTTAAAAACTTTTAGTTAGGTGTCGTGAACGTCTCGTGATTAACTGTTCAAGTGTTCAGTGTTTGTAAAGTGTCTCCTTGTCTAGTGATTGTTTCAACCGATTTTATGTTTGTTTATCTGCATAGTCTAAGGTAGTCTTGTCCATTTTTTACTTTCACCCGTTCTTATAACTATAAATAATTTTAAATTACGGTAGTACCAATGAGGTTACATGATAGGAGGGCGCCTTATATTTTGACAGCTGATAATGTTACTCTTTCTAACTAACGATCTATATCGGTGTATAAACGTCAAAAGCGTGTAATGATATGTCCTACCAGCCAGGACATAACAAAGCAGTAGGTCTGCATATTTCATGTTTAAAAAGTGATAATAAAAGTGTTTAGTGAACTTTTAATGCAATATCTTGTTGGGTTTTGTGGTTCCGCTATATAATAAACCATAAAAACGGTCAAGGAATGCCTCAAACACGTGGATTTAACATAACATACGTAAGTTTTCAACAACGTTTTTTGGGCTTATCAATCGGTATTTTTGTAAGCTAAAAAGAAAATTTATAAGTTTAATAATCCCTTAATCATGCTGTTTATGGCATTAGTGATAAAAAGGTCACATCAAGTAATAATTTCGCTACAAATATGGCATAGCTTTTTACGTGTACTTTAGGGATGCACCTTGCTTGAAGTTTAAGTTATATCGATAAAAATATTGTCATGGACTAAATGTTTTTTTTTTCAGGATTTGAAAATGCTTCAAAATAAACGACGAACAGAAATATTTAGACGCAAGTTTCTTACTCCCTTAAGAAGACATCACAATATTGGGATTATCATTTCAAACGTAAGTTTGAAACAATGATTTTATTGAAATAAAAAAGTTCTAACGGAGAGTAAAATGATTAACAGCTCTCACACCTCCCCCCTGTAAGTACTCAAATCGTTACTTGGATCTACTTTTTGAAATTTTATCCTGGCATTATTCTTTTTTAATAAAATGTAAAATTTTAATAAGGCTAAAGTCATAATCATTTAATAAAATAAATTTAATACCTCGATCGTCGAATACCAGACACAATAGATATTCAGTTGTTATGCGGCACCTGGGTTCCGCTTGGGGCTTGATGGGTTAAGTATGGAAAACTTACATAAAGCATATTGCACCGTATACAATATTATATATTATGTATATATTTTATAGTATTAAGTACATTTAATGACACTAAACCAACTATTTTTTTAGGTTTTTGGAATGCTTCTTAAGAAGAGTTCAATCTGATGGTGATGACGGAGAGACCTGTAATGAAGATAATATTATTTTTAAGTTTAGATTATAACCGAGTATTCTTCGAGGTGGTGAGATGGAGAGAGGAGGGATGGTTTAAGTGAGGAAAATCCCCCCTTATCACTACCACCTTCAGGAGACCCCCCTGTTAAGGAGACTGTTGTCAACTGTTTTCAGTGTTTTCGAGGCATACTAAGGTTAGCTAAAGTTTATATTTTTATAATATGAATTTAAGTATTCAATACTCGTATACTCGCAGTTAAGCATAAATTGTGGGTCAACCCACATTTTTTTAAGTTATGGATGCCGTTTTAAATGATCTTTAGATCATTTAAAACATGACTGCATTTATATCTCAATACGTAATTTTTTGTAGCATGATACACGAATGCAGTAATCAAACAGAGTCCAATAATTATAAAACAGACAACCTTCCCCGTAAACCATATTTAAAAATTGCTAAATTCATAGTTTTTCATTTAAATCTTGACATGTCCAAATTTTGTTATGTGCAAAAAATGGAATTTTTGAATATTGATACTAAACAAAATATTTTTTAGATTAAAGAAATGCTCCTAGAGAAGAGGTCAATGTGATGATGATGACGATTGAGAACCTATAAGGAAGTTAATATTATATTTACTTCAAAAGCTGCAACTAAGAACATATTCAATAAAACCTTATGTTTGAATATTTTTCATTTAATTTCAAATTTTAATATGTGTGTAAATATATTATTCAATGTGTCCTAACACCGGTGTCCGATCCTTACATGTTATGATGTATGGCATATTTTATTGACTGAAGGATCGGATACTGGTGTTGGGACAGTGGACACATTATATTATTATGTGTCCCGTCACCAGTATCCAATGCTTTAACGTCTTTATTTCTTCGATAATACATAGTATAGGTCTACCAGAATCTGATGGCAAAAAGTGAGAAAATAAATTGACTCTAGCAATACCGGGGTAATTGGAATAAAACATTTTGATCCTTTTTTTTTCTTATAGCGGCTGATTCTGTGTGTTAAACATGCAAATATAAAAATTTATCCAATGATCAAGGATATTTTTTGAAAATCTGCTGTCAAAAATTGCCATCAGATTCTGGCAGACCTATAATTGTTATTTTACAAAATTGTTGCTTAATAGTTAAGTATAATAAAGTTTATTGGTTCTTCTGTAGTTTATGTAAAAACTGTTGATTTTATTGATATTACACCCCGGACAAGCCTTCGTGGCTTATGGAGTATACATATTATGTATATTTTTAACTATTATATAAGAGTGTAATTATATATACTTAATATATTAATAAATTATATATTATATACTTAAATATTTTATAAATAAAATAATATCTTTTCACCAAATTGAAAGCGACTTCTAATTTAATGAGCATAATATATCCTACATTGAACATGCGGGTCGAATTGATAACCTCCTTTTTTTGATGTCGTTTAATAAAAATCTATAACATAAAATTATGGTCGACTATTGGTCGATTGCTGTAGTCTAATTTTATATTTTTATCGATAAGCAGATATACGCCCATTCCTACACGCACACTACGGCAATTGCACACAAGCATAAAATGGCCACGCGCTGGCGAGCTAAGAAGCCATCTACCTATATCCTTAATCTGTGGGTAGTACTTTCCATGTTCTAACAAATTAACAAATTGACATCTGACAGTTGTCTATGGCAAATGGCAATGTATACGTCAAGTGTCAAAGTCAGTATCATTTTGTGTAGTATTACTATAGAATTTGTAAATGTTTTTATCGCTTCAGCCATAATCTATGGTGAGCTAAGATGGGTTATGCACAGTTAAACTAATAAGATATAATTTGTTTAATATAATTAGTATATTAAGTACCTATTATATTATTTAAGTATTATTATTATATATTTTGTTTATTAGTTAGGTTATTTATCTATATATTGGTAGTTATAGTATGGATTGTGTCGATTATGATGCTATTGCTGACGACTTTTTTTCATGCTCTTCATCGTCTGATAGTTTTGTTAGTGTGGACAGCACTGGTGGTGAAAGCGCTGCTACTCTTTCTGCTCATGAACAATTAAATCAGGCCTTTTCCTCTTTCCCTAACAACTTCAATGTCGTCCATATAAATGCCCAGAGTATACCACGCCATTATTCGGATCTACTTTCGATGTTTGGTAATAACTCTCATGTTGACGCCATTTTAGTATCCGAGTCTTGGCTTAAGCCTTCACTTTCGTCCACAGCTTATGCCCTCCCGGGCTATAAACTTATTCGTAATGATCACGTAGGGAAAAGCGGCGGTGGAGTGGCTATTTAACTTCAAACTGATCACAGCATCACCAAGCAGCTACTCCGGCGCAGCTGAATATTTATGCATTGAGGTTACCCTACATCACAAAAAAGTCCTGCTATGTGTGCTCTATAGTCCGTCTGTGCGTGTAGATTATTTCAACACTCTAGACTCTCTATTAGCCACACATAGCCCCAATTACGACCACACTTTACTCGCAGGGGACTTCAATACATGCTTGCTAAGATCGGATTCGCGCGCTCGTACACTCCGGGCATTATTCACATCCTTCAACCTCAACATACTCCCACTCTCAGCGACCCATCACTCTCCAAATTGTACACCCTCCTTATTAGATCTCCTTGTCACCTCCTCTCCCGACCTTATAAAAGCTCATGGTCAAATTCCTTGCAACTCTCTCATATCTTATTTTCCTCTCCCTTAAAATAAACCACCTCGCCGTAAGACCAAGTTCCTTTTCTTACGAAAATTTAAGGGAATTGACTTAGACGCTTTTAAACAGGAGTTGTCTAATTTTGATTGGTCTCCTATTTATTCGGCTCCTAACATAGATTTAAAGGTAACACTTTTAACTAATTTTGTAACTGGGATCTTTGATACGCATGCTCCCCTAAAAAAGGTTAAGGTTAAACACGTACCAGCACCCTGGCTATCGGATGAAATTGTCACCTTAATGGGTAAACGTGATCGTGCCATGCGTAGATATAGGAAAAGACATACTTGCGAAAACCTTGACAAATATAAGTATCTGCGAAATAATTGTAATCGTCTGTGTAGAGATGCTAAGAGACGCCACATACATTCCTCTATTGAAAAAAGCAACCCTTCATAACTATGGAAGTTTCTCTCAACATTAGGAATTGGCACGTCACCTGCTAGCATCAATAATACAGTCAACTTAAATGAGCTCAACACTCATTTCTCCGTTCCACCGGTAATTGTCGACCAGGATACAAAAACCCATACCATATCCCATCTCCGCTCTCTTCCCCTCCCTTCCTGTTCTCCATTTTCATTTAGGCCTGTCTCTGATGATGAAGTTTATAGACATATGATGGCTATAACTTCTAATGCAGCAGGCGATGATAACCTGAGCCCTCGAATTATATCCCTTACCCTTCCTGAACTCTTGCCGATTCTCACTCACATTTTTAACTATTCCTTGACAACGAGTTCTTTCCCTTCTGCATGGAAACGTGCGAATATTATTCCACTTCCCAAAACCACTAACCCCTCTTCCGTGTCTGAATTTAGGCCAATTTCCATACTACCCTACCTCTCCAAAGTCCTGGAACACATTGTCCATAAACAGCTTTCCCAATATCTATCCTCCAATAGTTTGCTCTCTCCCTTTCAATCCGGCTTCCGATCTGGTCACAGCACTGTCACAGCACTGCTAAAAGTTACTGACGATCTCCGACTAGCCATGGAGAACAAATGTGTTTCGATCCTGGTCTTGCTTGATTTTAGCAGTGCCTTCAATTCTGTAGACTTTGATATTATCCTCTCCATCCTTTGCTCCCTTAACATATCTCCCTCAGTGGTAGACTGGTTCGACACATATTTTCGGGGGCGCTCGCAACGTGTCCGCTCTGATGAGGCCACCTCAGAATGGTGCGATATCGAAGCGGGTGTACCCCAAGGTGGCGTACTTTCTCCTCACCTATTTTCTATTTTTATTAATATGATAGTCTCTCTGATATTTTCTAATTTTCATCTCTATGCAGACGATCTCCAAATTTACCGTCACTGTAATATAGATGACATTGATTCTGCAGTTGCCTCAATTAATTCGGATTTACAGCGCATTGCAGACTGGGCTAGATCTTATGGCCTGTTGGTCAACCCTAAGAAATCACAGGCCATTATAATAGGAAGCCGATATATGACCCAGCAATTACGTAATGTACCTAATGTCATATACGACGGTGTTACTATTGATTATGCAGAGACGGCAAAAAATTTAGGTTTAATTTTAGACAGCAACCTCTGTTGGAAGCCTCAAGTTAATGAAGTCAGTAGAAAAGTACACCACTCGCTGCACATGCTGAGGAATCTCCAAAACTTTTTACCTATCCAAACCAAAATTTTCCTTGTCCAAACTCTAATTTTTCCCATCCTTGACTATGCCGACTCCTGCTACTTAGACCTGACTGATAAGCTTTTAACAAAATTAGAACGTTTGCAAAATCTTTGCATACGCTTTATTTTTGGCTTAAAAAAGTTCGACCATATATCAGCTCATAGGTCAAAGCTTAAGTGGCTTCCTATCCATCTCCGTTGCAATTCCCATATCCTTTGTCTATTGTACAATATCCTGTATAACCCCCTCTCTCCCTCCTACCTTGTTGACCGTTTTAATTTTTCCCGACCACTCCATACCCCATGCAGGTCCAATATTAGAACGAACCTTTCACTTCCTCTCCATCGTTCCAACTTTTACTCCTACTCCTTCACCGTCCATGCAGTCAGATTGTGGAACTCGCTTCCCCATACAGTTCGTGATAGCTCCACCATCAATGTCTTCAAGAAACGCTTAAAAGAGCATTATCTTCAAGACTCTCAATCCATTTAAATACCGTTATTAAATATACATATAGTATTTATTTATTATAGACGTATTGGTTATAATGTATCATATTTATTATTAATATTGTATTATTTATTATTAATTTTGGTTACTTTATACCTGTATGTTTGGTTTATCTAGTGTATTTAGGTTTAAAGTTTAATTTTGTAACTGTGCACGCTCTATATGATGTCTTATATCACATCTCTCTCCGTAGGGCTGCTGTAAGAAATTTCTTTTGAAATAAGCAGTTCCTTTGTGTCGTCTTTCTATGTCAATTTTTTATGTAAATAGTATCTTGTGTGCAATAAACGTTAAATAAAAATAAAAAATAAATACGAAAGTAACTGTCAGTCTGTCTGTCTGTTTGTTACCTCTTCACGCCCAAACCACTGAACCGAAACCACTGAAATCTTGCTGAAATTTGGGCATGGAGATATTTTATGTCCCTGGAAAGGATATAGGATACTTTTTATCCCGGAAAAAGGTACGGTACCCGCACGATAAACGAATTTTGGCGCAACGGAATTGCAGGCGTCATCTAGTAAAATATTATTTCAACTTAATATAAAATCAATAAATAGGACAAAAGACAATTGTCTAATTTACAAATTATAATATGATATTGTAGAATTTACGCACTTAAAAATAAATAAACTTCATTAGGTATTAAACGCATAAAATTAAAAAATAACCGAAACACAAAATAGTGACACCGACTATGATGTCGGGTATGACGTACCCGCAATGCGTTTTGCGCACTTGTAGTTTACATCGCCAAAGGTGCAATATTGTAACTTTCACTTAAAATCAGTCCTCAGACCACCCCCTCCAGCTACTGAACCAACCAAGCTCCAGGAATCGCACAGTTGAGAAATATTAAGTGTATTGTATACCGCCGGGTATGAAATACCCTAACTCACTCACGCCGGGTTAAATTCAGGAAAGGATTTGGTATAGTTTTTACCCCGGAAACTAATTTCTTGTGCGAAGAAAATCCTATAATTAATATACTAAGGATACGCTATTATTAAAGTAATGTAAACCACAAATAATATTACTAATTCGTAAATAGCAAGCAAGTTAGACACTAGTTTACATGATAAATGTTGTAATAGGAACTCCTTAGTTAGTAATCTAAAATATTACCTATGAAGTATGATGTCAATCATAGAATAATGTCTTCTTATTAAAATTTTCTTATGCACAACACGTATTTCCTTCAACCCGTATTTCCTTATACACAACACGTTATCAGCACGAAGCTGTAGGTTTAATAATAGATTAGTAGATTAAAGGGAATGTGTTGAAATGGCAAGCTCTAGTGGAGATGGTGCAATCAGAAGATCCTCAGGTACTACTTTACCTAGTATATGCATTCAATTGTGTGGCCGCGAGGGCTACACGGCATGGAAGTTTAAAATGAGGAATTACCTTGTGCACGAGGACCTGTGGGAGACAATAATAGGGTATCCGGAAGGAGATACAACTCCCGAAACAACTAAAAAACGTTGTGATCAGAAGGCGTTGGCAAAAATATGCCTTAGTTTAGATGGTCCGGCCATCACACATGTCCGAACTTGCCAAAGTGCAAAAGAGGCTTGGGATTCCCTCAAAAACGCATATGAAGACCGCGGAATGGGACGGAGACTTGCCCTAGAACGAAGATTATACAGAATGAGTCTCTCTGATTACGATAATGTGGAAACATATATTAATGGTATAATGAGTACTGTACAAGACCTGAATGATATTGGCAAAAAGATTGAAGATGCTTCAGTAGCAGCTATATTATTAGGCGGACTCACAGAAAAGTATAATCCGATGATTATGGGTCTCGAAAATAGCAACATCGAGATAACCACTGTTTTGGTTAAAACTAAACTTTTAAACGAAATGTCACGCAGTGAAGAGCCAGAAGCTGCTTTAAAGGCAAGTAAATTTCGAAAGGCATTTACGAAAAAGAAGCCTAATATAGTATGCTATGACTGCAAAGAGCCTGGACATAAGAGACCAGAGTGTCCACTTCGTAGGAAAAAAGAAAAAGCCAAAGAAAATACTGCTCTTACGGCCCTGGCTGTCTCTGAAAACAAGAAAGATGTTTGGTTTATTGATTCTGGTGCGTCAACACATTTAACTTCGAGGTTGGACTGGCTATCTGACGTAAAAAACGTGAATTTCGATAAAGTTACTGTTGCTAATGGAGATGAGATCCAATGTCAAGCTATTGGTAATGTTAATATTAATACTAAATCCAATATTATAAATAGTATAAATGATGTCACATATATACCTAAGTTAAGTGTTAACTTGCTTTCTGTTAAAAAGATAGTAGATAAAGGTTTTACTGTTTTGTTTGATAACAATGGGTGTAACTTTTTTAATGCTAAAACTTTTTCTTACACAGGCAAATCTCTTTTACATGGTTCAGTTTGTGATGGTTTGTATAAATTAGACTGTACAGTTAATAAACCTCATAATGCCTATGATGTGCACTCTGACTCGACTTCTAAATTTCTATTATGGCATAGAAAGCTAGGTCATTTGTGTCGTATAGGTATGAACCAGTTGAAGAATAGCAACGTCGGTATCGACTATACTATTGTCGATAAGACAAGCTGTATTGCTTGTGTAGAAGGTAAGCAAGCCCGTAAACCTTTTAAGCAAGTTCCTTACGAAAAAGGTACAAAGATTTTGGAGTTGGTTCACTCGGACATTTGTGGACCCATGAGTGCAACATCATTTCAAGGTAATAAATACGTATTATTATTCATTGATGATTATTCTCGTATGATTTTTGCTTACTTTATCTCTTCGAAGACTGAGGTTAAGGATAAGTTCTGCTCGTTTCAATCACTGGTTGAAAGGCAGACAGGTGCTCAAATCAAAGTTTTAAGAACTGATAATGGGACAGAATATGTAAATAAAGACTTTCTGGAACATTTAACGGCAAAGGGTATAATTCATCAGACAACTGTGCCATATAGTCCACAGCAAAATGGCGTTGCAGAACGCACAAATAGGTCTATTGTGGAAAAAGCACGTTCAATGTTGGCTGATAGTTCACTTCCGAAATCTTATTGGGAAGACGCGTTTAATGTAGCTGTTTATCTTAAGAATAGAAGCCCTCACAGAGCTTTGAGTTGTGGCACGCCTTATCAAAGGTGGTTTAATACTAAGCCTAACTTGAGTCATTTGAAGGTTTTCGGTTGTAGAGCACTTGTAAATATTCCATCCTGTCATAGAAGTAAGCTAGATAGTAAAGCTAGTGAACATATATTTGTAGGATATTCAAATGATCCTCATTCCTATTTTCTGCGTGACGCTGCGAATCCTAGAAGATTAGTAAAATCTAGAGATGTAGTATTTTTTGAAGATTGCTTCACTGGGTTGAAGACTAATAAATCTGTAGATTTTTCGCCTGTACATAGTTTAGACAGGAGTTTTAAAGGGGTGATTGTACCAGATATAGAACTTGAAAGTTCTACTGCTATGAATTATAATGATATGCCTGTGTATAGTGAAACTGATGTAGCTGAACCAGAAGCAATTGATGTTAATACTCCTGATGTTCCAGCTACTATTCACGAGGATGTACTTGTCCATAATGAATCAGATGTATCGGAATCAGAAGCAGTTGTTGCTGTTGTTCCTGAGGACGGACCAGCACAGATAGACAGGCGTTACCCGGAACGTGTACGTAAGAAAACTAAGTTTTTTGGTTTTGACTTCATGTCTTGGTTAACTAACTCAGTTGATAGTATATCGGACGAACCTAAGAGCTATCAAGAAGCTATTGATTCTGTAGATAGCTGCAAATGGCGTTCCGCTATGGAGGATGAATTTAAATCTCTACAGTTACGTAAAACATGGACTTTGGTCGATAGACCTGAAAAGAAAATAGTTCCATGTAAATGGGTATTTAAACTCAAAAAGGATGCTTATGGCAATGTAAAGAAATACAAGGCTCGTCTTGTCGCAAAAGGTTACGCACAACAAGCGGGGATTGATTATAACGAAACGTTTGCCCCGGTTGTACGGAATTCTTCCTTTCGTACCCTTTTGGCTTTGGCGGCGGAGATGGACCTGAGCATGCAACATCTCGATGTGGATACTGCATTTCTTTACGGAGATCTTGAAGAGGAGGTTTATATGGAGCAGCCTCAAGGTTTCATTGAAAAAGGAGAAAATAACAAAGTTTGTCTTTTAAAGAAGTCACTTTATGGTCTGAAGCAAGCGCCAAGGGCTTGGAACAAAAAATTAAAGGACACCTTAGTTTCTTTGAACTTTATACAAACTCCTTCGGAGCCGTGTGTGTTCACCAAAAAGTTTGCTAATGAGGTTGTTATCCTGGCCGTATACGTCGATGACATTATAGCTCTGTACAAAGACAAGAGTCATTTTGACATTGTCAAATCGGACTTGGATAAATATTTTTCTCTTAAAAGTCTAGGTGAATTGAATTTTTACCTCGGCTTAAATATCTCTAAGAAAAATGGTGTTATTCGTGTAAATCAAAAGACAGTGATTAATTCGTTGCTAGAGAAGTATAACTTGTGTGAAGGTAAAGTCGCTAGTACTCCTTTAGCTGTAGAAAAGTTGAGTTTGAACGAAATGGAACCATTTGAAGATTGTCGGTCGTATCAAGCATTAATAGGCTCTCTAATGTACATTGCTATAAATACACGACCAGACATATCGTATGCTATGAGCTATCTAAGCCAATTTAATGCGAATCCTGGAAGGTCACACTGGGAAGCCAGTAAAAGAGTTTTAAAGTATCTGAAAGGTACAATAGACTACGGCATTACATACAGAAAAACTGGTGAGTATTTGTCTGGATTTGTAGATGCAGACTGGGCGAATGATCCTAACGATCGTCGTTCTTATACAGGATGTGTATTTATATTAGGTGGTGGTCCTGTATCCTGGGAGGCAAAGAAGCAACCTACGGTTGCGTTGTCTTCTACAGAAGCGGAATACATGGCTTTGTGCTCTGCTGCTAAAGAAGCTGTGTTTCTTAGACGCTTTATTTATGAGGTAAGTGGAAGGATAGATACTGTTTCTCTTTTTGGTGACAGTCAGAGTGCACAAAAGTTAGCACATAATCCAATCCACCACGGACGGAGTAAGCACATTGATACGAAATTCCATTTCGTAAGAGAGAAAGTTGCCGAAAATATTATTTCTTTAAATTTTATTCCGTCAGAAAATCTTATAGCTGATGTCTTTACGAAAGTTTTAAGGCGTACATCGCATTTAAGATGTGTTAAAGGTTTAGGGTTGATAACCTAGAATTTTATAGATATTTTAATTTTTCTAGGGTTGTCAATTTAAACTTTTAGTTTATTTTTCTATGAGTGTTACTTATTTTAATGTAATATGTTTAGATTATGGGGGCATGTTGTAATAGGAACTCCTTAGTTAGTAATCTAAAATATTACCTATGAAGTATGATGTCAATCATAGAATAATGTCTTCTTATTAAAATTTTCTTATGCACAACACGTATTTCCTTCAACCCGTATTTCCTTATACACAACAATAAATTACCTAGATAAGACGTGATACAAGCTTACAAAGTTTATCCTTAGTGCGATATGTAATGTAATAGCTATTATACTTTGAAAGTGTATCACTTTACCTAGTAGGTATAGTAGGATACCTACTTAAATACTTAAAAGCACTAAATAAGTTACTACCTTTTTTAACTTTTATTTTTCACATCATATTGGGTAAAAACTGAAAATACAAATTTAAAACAATAATCGTATTTTAAATAAATCCAATAATTCAACAGCACCAATTAACGAAATTAAATAACAATATACATGAAATAAAATACTTTATGATATTTTTATTTCACAGTGTAATTTTATTTTCCTACTGATTGATTTTTATACACCAGATTTTGAGTTGGAAGAAGACAAATATATCTGCGAAAACAGTGTGCAAATCGGATCGGTAGTTTTCGTGTTAAAGCAAAAGTCTTATACAAAATCTGACCCCCTCTTTCGTCCCTTTAGAGGGGTGGGGGGAATTTTTTTTATACACCAGATGTTAAGTTGGAAGAAGACAAATATATCTGCGATATATCCGCATTCAAATCGGATCAGTAGTTTTCGTGTGATAGTGGAACAAACATACAGACAGACAGACAGACAGACAGACAGACAGACAGACAAAAAAACTAACTACATTTTTGGCTTCTATAGCGATGTAGTAACACCCCCGCTTATTATTTTTTGAATATCTTTAAAGTACATAATTTTCATTTCTATAGTTTTATTATATGTATATATTATGAACTTACGTAAACGTAATTTACCTACTTGAAATATTAAATTATTTCCTTTTTTTATTTCAGTACGAAACTATTCAATATGAAAGGATGCCGGCTTGTATGCGTAACTTCCCTCTGAATAATTTTGAGTTGTAATCACATTTTTGATTCATCATCGGCAGCCAAGAGCTTACTTCGCGCCTAGCGATTGCTGGTAAGTATACATTTTTTTACACAATGTTAGTTTCCAAGAAATGGGAAAAATCTAGCTAAACTTAATATAAAATAGCTAGCTAAACTTAATATAAAATCAGTGTACTAGCTGTCCACTACCCGTAGACTTATTAGTGAATACCGAAAGCAGTCACGTGCATGCATTAATTATATCAGGAACTAGCCATGGGGCTGGGATCGGCCACGGCTAAAACTGTGATATCCAGCCCCGGGGACACGCTAATACTGCTCTGGGAATTGCTACCGAATTAGTCAAAAGAACATTTGGTTCCACGTAGATTACAGTTCGGCATAAAAATATATTATAATATTACGTTAAGCTATCGTGTAACGCGGATACGAGATAAAAATAATTTTTAAGGTATTTGTAAGCGAGTAAAAGAGATTAATTCCGATGGGTATAATATACGTATGTATACGAATTTCTATGTGATCGACGACCTTATTTTAGACAATTTATGGCGTGTGTACTTCTGGTAGAAATATTATATCATAGCAAATATCAAGTGTAACTTTACTTCCGTTATCTATGATTGAAATGTGTTTTAATACGTCTTAGGAATCCTCGAGGGAATCGTAAACTAAATTGTTATCGTAATTTTGAAGCTAATTCAAGATAAAACAACGTTTCTTTCTATTTTATTATAATATCCAAAATATTATAATTGTGTTACGTATAATATTCAAAAAATATATTCAAATACACCACATGATAAATAAGTTACGCGGGACATAATAAATGTTATCAAAATAATAAACGGCGAGCGTTAACTGCAACTGATAAATTAAGTTTTATGTGTAACAATTAAAATAAACGGTATCAGTGGTATCCATCATCACAATAATACGGCTCTCTTTAATTCAATCAGAGTTACGGGTGAGTGTTAGAGTGACACGTCTGCATCACTCGTTACCACGCGTGACAAATGATGATTGGTGCAACGTGATACGTGATAGCGTAATTTACGCGCACTCGGTAACTTAACGGTATTTACGACGATGGCACTCAGGGGTTCCTGTTACTTTGGTGTTCCAAATTATGATTAATTGCGCGGTTTTGTGTGATTCGTGAATTAATTTGCACGTTGAGGTAATGCTTTGAGCGACGCCACATTGTTACGTTGCGGTGCGTTGCGTTGTCGCAGCGATGACGCTCCGCGGACGCTGATTCAGTCATCGGCTTGGCCCTTTCGTCTCCTGACTTAATCCGAAGTCCAGCATCAGATGGAGGCTGCCTGCGGCGAAGACAAAAGAGAGGTAGGTAATTACTACTTATCCGAGTTTACTGATTTATGTGTCATTGATAAAAATAATATATTCAATTTATGACGAAAACCGTATCATTTTTGCTACCAGGTCACATTTCCGACTTTTCATTATTGCATGAAATATTAATTACTGTTAGTACTAATAACCAACGTTATTATACAATTAGATTATGATATAACAACTGCAATCAGCAGACTGTGCTAAGTGCGGGATTATCCGGCTAACAAACATGGCGGAGTATTTATTAGCGCTGCTATGAGCACGATTATAAACTTTTACTTTTATATTTTCCGATATTTTATATTTTTTTGGTATACGTGTCGGAAGCTCTACTATTACTATTAACCTCAAATCTTATCTGATAAACCTTCAAGCATAATTTATATATTTCAACAAAATTTATTGTCATATTTAACTATTTATTATCTACAAATTATAATTTACTAATATATTATTGTTCTTCTATATTGTTAAAAATATTTTGGAATTTCAGTCCAAGATACATATTATGAAAAATATAGAATATTAAATATGACAGAAAAATATATGAAATAGGAAAATACAGGTAATTCAACGAGACACATAGTAAAATTAAATAGTTTATATATATTTGTATATTTTAGAATGTATTTTTTAGTGTTTAGATTATCTGTTATCTATTATAATTACTTGATAACATGTTATTACATAAAATTATGTTTGTAATAAACCTGACGTTTATTGTATCACATTTTGTATATTTTCGAGCTCCTTAAACTTACGACGTCCAGTTTTTGTGCAACTCTTGAAATCTTGCGGTCTTAACCCTTCGCCGTCGTCGGTTTAGGCTCCTTATAGAACATAACTGAGTAAAAACCTTACACAACTTTTTAGGATGCTCTAACCGATATTTACCCTGTACTTAGCAACACAAACACAAGTTACCCGCCCGCTGCTTTCATGTTATACACATTTTGTTTACTTAGGTTAAAATTGTAACTAAATGTAATACAAATACCCCTGAGGTTGGGTATCATGTTATCTTACAGCCAGCTTAATTCATTAACGTTAATACACTGCTCTCTATAATAATGTATTTTGGAAGTTATATAATTAGACATTTCATGTTTTTATGAGATATAGTTGAATATTCAAGTTGGCTACAAATAGGTTACATGGCATCGTTAATAACTTTAGAAAATTATTTAAAAATTTAAGCACTACTAAACCAAATATGTTATTCTATTGGCACTTCGACTGAGAAAGCTCCTATTTTTACGTTTTGCCATTCAAATGCAAGACGTAATAAAATTTGTTTATTCCGTAAACTTCAAATTTATTGTCTTCTGAAAAATCTCCGGAGAAAACACTACTATGAATTTTAAAACGGTTATTCGAATCCTCTATGATATATTTTATTGCTTTTGTTTTTAAATATTTATTTCATTGGTAAAACTTGGGGAGGGGCAACCGGGGGTCAGTGGCTGCGGTGTGAAGATGCCGCATTTGGATAATATATTATGGTACTTAACCACCACGATGAACATTCCCGCTTTCGGCTGAGCTACGGGAAGGATCAGCGGGCGGTGATCTCAAGATGGAGTCAATGATAGAAATTGGTAGATCTGCTAGCGCGATGCAGACCCACCTAAAAGGGGCGTTTCACTGTCGCCCCCCAGGCTAAACACAGGCCCCACTTGAGGAGCTTGCTTAGGCCACACTTAATAAAGCTTGCTTCACACTTGATATTTTATTGTCGCGATAAATCGTGTAAATTTATGTTTAGGAGGTTATAATAAGCCCACGATAAGCTATAATAATAATAAAAACTATGTCGTATGCACACACGATCATCAAATCTGCACAAATATTATGTTCAAATTAAGTAAAATGTCAAATGTGCAACAGGGTCTGATTTAAAAACGTAATCACAACTTACAACTTAAAATTTGTAGGTTCTCCATCATGTGTTCCGCTTAGTTCATTTCCCGATAAATATTCTTCCATACAAAATTTCTTTCAGGAAAAAAATATTTATAGGAAAAACAAGGACAGAACTGTAAAATATAAAATAATAGGACTTCAATACCTTAATATCATCAAAAATGTAACATCAATAATTTTGTTTCGCGGAAAATTCACTCAATTACCTTAATTGAATGTATCATCGTAAAAAGTATCAAAAAAAGTTTTCGTAATAATAACTTTACCGACGTCATGAATATTAAAGGAGTTATGAAAAAACTCAATTTACGTTCGTACGTTGTAAACATATCTGGCGCGGTTACACTGGGGAAATGCGATTGTTGAAATATTATTTAATGTAAACTCCGCGCTATAAGGGCGGGTACACACGGTGCGTTTTACGGCCACGTGTAAACACGCTTTATGGAGCTTTTTATACAACCGACATTACGTTCGAATATGTTTTATACAACGAACTCATAAATGCACAAGTTTAGGTATCTTTTTATTAATAAAAAGGTTAATCTTATTGTAGCAGTTGTAAAGAGAGATCAGGCACACAAAGAAAACTACGAGTTACGACACAAATTTCGCTGGAACGCCAATTTCTTCCATGTGCTGATCTATCTCGCTAGGAACTACTTATAGCGAGTGATACAATTTTATGCTTAAAACTCCTTTGTATAACAAACAGGCAGTCGAACTGGCAGGATAGATAAAAAAATGAAATTTACAAGAGAAATGAAGTGCGCGCGTGAAAGCAATTTCCCTCAGAGAGCGTCGTAATGGCTACTTGGATCCGCGATGCGAGAAATTATTAGATACGGCATTTGCATACGTTTTAAACAAAATTATAAAACTATTTCATTTAAAGTGTCAATCGCGGTTTATATAGAAAATGACAAGTTTTTGACAGGGAGTCAAAGACCGCTACCGCCATGTTTCGCCGAGTTCAGTATAGACTACCATTATAGGTTATGTGATTACTTTAAAATTTGGATATTTTATTTAGGTTTTAAACGACGTTCAGCAAGATTAACTGTAATGTAAATAGAATTAAATATAACACTACATCGAATCCAATTATTATTGTCACTTAAACTGCAGGTTGGGTTGCGAGTACATCTTTATACCCTTTCTAAAGATGTCTGACTTATCCTCGTGGCAAGCGATCGCGACCGACAAAATTAAAATAAAATGCAACATTATGAGTTAGGCCATAATTTTCATTTTGCTCTACGCTACGCTACTACAAAACAGCGGCGGCATGGGTCGCTAATGTCGGTAGAAAATGAAACTCATCGCCTAACCTAGCCTAGGTCATAAAGTGGCATTTTATTTAAATTTTTATCGGTCGCAGTCACTTGCCGCAAAGATTGGAAAGTCACCTTAACGCGAGGGAGAAACGCGCCCAAGTAATGTGACAAAATTCAAATGATAACATCTCATCAGCAAAATCCATCACATCCATACTTCAAGCATTCTTGTATGCACGCGGTTGTACTCAGTGGCTTCTTTGTGGAGAGTTTTCATACCCACCACCCTTTAATTTCAGAATACAGAATAAACTATTTCTCGAGCAACGATTACCTTATAAAAATAACGCTGGCGAGTTTCTTTTCTGTTCTTGATTAGGTTTAAGTTTTCGATGTTGTTTTTGAAAGTAGAAGAAAGAAATATTCCATTTGTAGTTGTTTGGAAGACCTAATAGCTTTTTCACTCTATATACAACAAATCATTTCTGTGTAATAATGTACACAAGATGCAATTTTTCTATCATATTATTTTATTTTCTACGAATCACAGTAAATTTAGATTTAGATTTTATTTATTTATATGTTACCGGAAATGTATGAAATCTAGGAATTGTATACAAATCCCAGGAAATTTATACAATTCCGAAACTATTTAGGAAATATATAAAATATTGTTTCAAAAACTATTTAATACATAAATGTCCTAGGAAATGTATACAATTCCTAGGAATTGTATATAATTCCAGTATCGTATTAGTAAATGTTTTCTGTAATAAAACACGTTGTTTTAATGATAATAATCATTTTTATTAAAGTACTCGTTGAAATAACAACGTCCAGGTTACAATCATATCTAAAAATATAATAATGTTCATAATATACTACCTACCTACCTACCTAATTAAAGCCTCAAAAATCTAAAACTATATTAGTAACTTTTAAAATTCATCACAAAATCGATTTATATTATTGTTATACAGTCAAACTTTCGTTTGGTAAGTAATTAGTCTGTTATTTCAGTAATTATATATCATATAACTATGTCACAATATTAAAGTAAGGGCTGATTTTTCAATCTTCAGATAATTTTTAACTGAGGAATAAATTAGACGCTTTGACAGATTTTGTATGAAAAAAATGTCAAAGCGTCAAAATAATTCCTTAGTTAAAAGTTATCTGACGATTGAAAAATCTGCTCTTCGTCTTAATATTAAAATATACTATATTAAATGTAAACGAGTACTGACATTTAACATAAAACATAGACTGCCATATGGCTATTTTTTTTTGCAGGGTAAGCTGGAGTGGCACTTGGAAGTACACAATAATTTATTTTTATAGCACAGACATCATGCTGTAGTACAGCTTTTCTTGCAAAGGCACTTTTTAAATCCCTGGCCGGTCCCAGAGGATTGTAGGTTAGTAACTTACCGAAGTCCCGCCCCGCTATCCCCGCGTAACCATTGATGTCTCAAATGTTTTACATTTCTGATTACTATTTAGGAAGGTATAGATTTCCTAGGAAATGTGTTTAATATAATGAATTTTACACATTTCCGTTAGATTTTAGGAATTACATACATTTCCTAGGAATTGTATACAATGACGGATTACATACATTTCCGGTAACATATATATCATTTACTATTCATTTAATAACAATTTAGCATATTACATAAAAAAGTCAGTGATGTTGTATTCACCATCTTTTCATAATGTAAATTTTATTAAGCTCCTCTTATCTCGGGTGGGAAACACGTGTTTCCCCTAATCCTACTGCTACACATACATCTGCAGTATTCGAACACCTTTAATGGCCGGAAACCTTTTTTAATGAATGTGCGATTCCCGTGGTCCATAATTAATTAGCGCCGGGCTGAGCTGTAATCGGGGGATTTATTCTCGATCCCATTTTATATTTACTAGCAATGATGATAGATTTTATTGGACCTTCGCGATTAATTATTACAACGCACTTTAATATTTTACAGATAATCGGAAACCGGTCAAACTGGGATTAATGGCTTGCCATAACTTAAATTAATACTGGTAATTTCTTAATTTAATTTAATATGTTATGTTCTATTAGCAATTCAGTAGTATTCGTTTGTTATTATAAATATTTAAAATCGATACTAGGAATTTTTAAAAAGTTTTTTTTTAAACCCGCATATAAAATGAAATTGATTGAAAGTTATAAGGGTCAATTCAGACCGCAACGCGACACGTAGATGCATTTCTAAATTTGTATTGAATTGACAGATTTGCATTGTGTTTGCATGACGTCTCACGCAATTGACCCTTAAACGGCAGTTCGATGAAATATATTATGTATTTTATTTTAATGAAAGGTACGTTCAAATTACTGCTCAAATTCAGAGTTCTAAAGAGAGAGCTTTTGCATTAAAATATATTAAAGTATTTAATTTGTATATGGCTGCCAATTACGGAACAGAACACAGTGAATTATCCCGTTTGTAATTTAATAATTATAGAGCGACAACTCTTAGGGCCTGTTTCACCACTTCCTGATAAAGTGCCGGATAGGCTATCCACAACTTATTTGACAGATTCTCCATACTCTATCTGTCAAGTTAAGTGGTGGATAGCCTATCTGGCGCTTATCAGGAAGTGGTGAAACAGTCCCTTAATGTTGCTGCAGGAAACATCCATTAGAGATGATCCAATCAAGAATTTTGTCATCTCTATTTCTTTACTTAGAGACTTACTGTTTCGTATCCAAAAAATAATACCTATTAAGAAATCGATTTTTATAAAATTTTAAGAACATGGGCTAGCTTTACCTTTAAAAAGTGTTCTCGGAGGTACTCCCGTGCCCGCATTCCGTAACAATATGAAGTTTTAACAAAATCGTACTAGGTTTGATAGGCAACCATGTTAACAAACTTGAATGGTTGTACTCACTTAGTACTTATTTTTTATATTATATTGTCAGTACTGTCTCCAAGCATAATAATAATAAAAGTAAAAATAACTCCCCAATTGCAAGTGTACGGAAATAAAATTGCAAAAACAAATATCCAATTCAGACAAACAATTGAATGCATACAAATATTTGTTCCTACTGCGATATCGGGGCATTTGGCAACAGAATCACCCAACTGTAGTTCCGTGTGCATCTAGCGAGAGAGAGAAATATAATTTTTTATATTTACGATACCCAGTAAGCCGATTTCTGGTGAAATATAAAAATTTCGTGGTAGAACGTGGTATACAAACTAGGATATGATTAAAATCAGATTATGGCGCGTCAAAACTACAATATTTCTACACTACTGTTATAAAGAGGAAATATTTAGATTTTCGTGTGTATGTTTGCAATGAATAAATTCAAAAACTACTGTACCGATTTCAAAAACTCTTTCACCAAATGAAAGCTACATTCACCCTAGGTAACAAAATATCCTACTAATCCTACTAATGTTATAAAGGCGAAAGTTTGGATGTATGTATGGATGTATGGATGTTTGTTACTCTTTCACGCAAAAACTACTGAACGGATTTTAATGAAACTTTACAATAATATAGCTTATACATCAGAATAACACATAGGCTACAATTTTAACCGACTTTCAAAATGGAGGAGGTGTTATATTCGTTTTTTTATGTTCAACGATTACTCCGCCGTTTGTGGACCGATTTTCAAAATTTTTCTTTTGGTGTATAGGTTATCATCCCAATTTGGTACCATATTCATAAAAGTGGTGACCTGATGAATAGATCCATAAGAAATTTATATGGAAACATGTGGTGACTTCGGTTTCGTGAGCAGTATTCTAAGCATATGCTACCAACAAGCAAGATTTTGCACCAAGGTATACCATGGTTCGGAAGGTGCTGAGAGAACTCCTGACTCTTTATAGATACAAGTTTGGGAGTTTCGACGTTGTTTTAAGAACGGAAAGCATATGCTACTATGCAGATTACATTCATCATCATCATCATCATCACCACTACCATAAACCATTATAGAACCATGTATCGTCCCGTTTTGACCCTATTATTGGTACTTTTCATAGTCTTTTATTATATATCACTTAAACCGCGGGTAACAAACACCGCGGGGCACAGCTAGTGCTATATATTTTATTGCTAAAAAAGATTAGAGATCCCCTTACTAAAACTTAGGTAACGTAATTCAAGGTGTAATAATATATATATCGATTAATCGATTAATAGACTGCGCAGAACTGCAAAATTTAATTCACACTAAAATGTCTTTTAATCGATTTCCTGGTTATGGAAATAAAAAAACTGACAAAAACCGACCATTATAATATTATATTCGCTATGCGACTATGAATAAAACTTAAAATCTAAATCTTATCCCAACGAACATAGAAAATATAATATCAGGATATATTACAAACACGTACTGTGAGTATGCACTATGCAGTAACAGCTTTCCACAGTAAATCGGCTATTGCATGAGGAATTTTTGAATCGCCGAACCTTATTGACGTGTTTGGCCGATGTCCAATTTTTCGTAACTCAAGTGTCGGACAGAGGCGCGTTTAGCTAAAGCCGTATAATTTGTGAGCGAACAAACATAATTCCGACATATTCGAATATATTACGCGTTTGGTCGGTTGAAAAATTTAAGAGAAAACTTGGAAATGTGAAAAGCATTGAATAGTTTTGCAATTTTATCCACGTTTATGATCATTGTAATTCATAATTATATTACCTAGACTGGATAGCATAGACATTATGTTTTGTTTATGTATCATGCATGCATGCATGCATGCAACTTAGTTATCAAGTTTTTTTTCAATTTATCAGATAAAAACGAGATAATATTCATTACAGTACATTAATTAAGCTATACAGTGTATCAATATTTGGGTGAGGCCGCCGATTTTTCCTGATTTTGCAATTATTTTTCTCCGCCCTTTGTATTTTAAAAAGTATTGTGTTTATCTTATGTTCGAAAATTGCTTCTAACGAAGAAAATAAAGTACTCAAGCATGCATTACATTAATTATTTCAGTTCAAATAATAGTCTAAAAATGTATATTTACAATTAAACATAAAAAAGGTAAGAAAATAACTTAAAATATACTATTCGCCGTCATTGAAGAGATGCACTTTAACTGTCGCTGTAGCAGTAAGTATAAGAAATTTAAAAATAAATAAGATATTATTATGTTACGAATACTTATACTATAAATGGCTAACTCATCTAATTTTTATACATTTTAAGATGACTTTCTTTATAAACTTTTTAAAATCAAGTGAATCGGAAGAAATATCAATTTTACGCCAATTTGTCAACGTTACCAATAATATCCATTTATTATTATCGTTAAGAGTTAAGTAAGGTAAAATCGGGAGCTGGAAACACTGAGTTTTCACATACTTTTTGGAAAATGGCGTAATATCCTCCATTTTTTGGCAATTGATGTTTGAAACTCAGGCGGGTTGTGTACACAGTTTTTTCAAAATTAGTTTTTTTGCGACAGAAATATAAGTATTACTGTTTCACCTAAAACTATCAATGCATCATGTGAGTAATTAAAAGGGCCGTGTTTGGGGCTATAATTCAAATCAGATTGTGCATTATTTACAGAGATACGTTTAATTTTTCTCAACATTACGGTGGCGTAGAAGTAAAAATTCATTACCATTTTGTTACTTCAACGTCACCGTTAGCGTACATATTTTCCACGTCCTCCTTTGCCTTAACAATAATTATTCGTCACTTTAAACGCTTTACTTCTGCGTCATATCAGCTAAAATTTGCGGCCTCACTTATTTATTTTTATTTCTACGGGGGTATAGTAAATAGTAATACAATTTTAAAATGCTAAATATGTTTCACATTTCATGTTTAAAATGAATACGCATAAAAATTACATACGGGGTATGTTTACCCACATGGGTAGATACATACAACATATTCCTGGAATGTGGCTGCAGAAATACATTTTTCCAAATATTAAAAGGTTTTAAAACCCTCACGGGTCTTTTCCGTTTACATTGCGTTGAATGAACATGATGGTGCTCTGTTGTATTAAGATTTTGTGGACATTACAAAACGTGTGTTTGAAGTTGAATTAGGCAGCATGGACGTTCTTTTGAATGCGTATTACTTATCATGTAATAAATAAACATTATCTTACTAAATAATCGGCCAAGTGCGAGTCTGACTCGCGCACGAAGGGTTCCGTACCGTTATAGAGAAAAAATAGGCCAAAAATTGTGTTTTTTATATGGGAAGGGGGCCCTTAATTTTTTATTTCATTTTAATATTATTATTAATTATTGAAGTACACATCTAAATAAGGTTTTTGTGAAAATTTCAAGTGCCTACCTGTTGCAATTATTGATATCGAGCAGAGAAGGCCAAAAAAATCACGTTTTTTGTATGGGAGCCTCCCTTAAATATTAATATTATTTTGTTTTTAGTATTTGCTGTTATAGAGGCAACAGATATACACAATCTGTGAAAATTTCAAAATTCTAGCTATAGCGGTTCTTGAGATACAGCCGGAAGACATACAGACAGACAGACAGACGGACAGACAACGAAGTCTTAGTAATAGGGTCCCGTTTTTACCCTTTGGGTACGGAACCCTAAAAACCATAGCGGTTACCCTATTCACATTAGTATGTGAATAGGGTAACCGCTATGGTTTTTAGGGTTCCGTTCCGTTTCCTTTACCTGATATCATGTTAAAATATTATTGGTTAGTCAAGTGTTGCAATTGTGAATAACATAGTTGCGTAATTATTTTTATAAGCGAAACTTTAATGCTATAAGGCCTATCTATAAGGAGTAAAGCACTAGAGGTCAAAATATTAAGTAGTTAATATAATGTTTGAACCTCTAATACTACGACTACAAATAATAACCCGTATATGGGGCGAAAAACAATAGTAGTATAAGCAATAAGCATTATATTTCGCAGTACAGAAGAGTGTATTTTCATTATACTTACAACTTTAGTTCGCAATACGCCACGTAATCTAGATTTATGTGAACTACGTTTTTCAAGCTGTGCACCTTGTGTGTAGTGAGTTTCTCTGTCCTAGCATTTGCTTAGAAAAACAAAACTTTTGTTTCTGATTATTTCTATGTTTATTCAACTAAATGTTTTGAATCAATATAATATCTACAATCTAAGTGTTCTCATAATAATTAAAATTCATGGATAGTAAATTTCTTTGTTTTTATACAATTAAGTAACTAATTTACAAACTTTATTCTGTGGTGTGTAAATTGTAAATAGTTTTCACAATGTAATCGCAAATTTTGACTGCCGCCAGTAAATGCATGTAGTGCCGTAAAATCTGAGTGTACTGCGAGAGCCGTGTTTATAGTATGAAATAGCTTAGCATATATAACATACGGGGCTGTAATTTCACTGAAACTGCTTATTAACTGGCGACCAAAGATTCTCGAATCACCGCGTACATTTTTTACGTATGACCATTGATCAAGCATTTCTTTTTATAGAGTAGTCAGATTTTGGTTATTCAATTCTTTCTAAAATTTTAAAAATTATTATTTATGCATGAACCTAACTTATGGCCTAAATTGTATGGCAAGGTCAACTTTGAGGCCATTTTTGGTTAAAGCACCATAATTATTGTCTACGTACTTTAAATAATTTTGGGTTAGTAAAATATTATTACCTACTAAATCACTTAACAATTTTAGACATAGCTAATCCAATAACATGAAATATATTCATAACCAGCTTATCTGATAATAAATTGATACTGTTGAATTATACTTCATTTTTACAAAATAAATATCCTCTCCCTTTGTTATGTTTTATTATGAATCGCGCGTGGGTAGACCAAATTATTTTTCGTATATTCGGGAAGTACGTGTGTTATAAAATGCGTTCTCGCGATGACATAGTATGGTGCCGGAGAGTGTTTGAAATGATATAGGTTAAGTACTGTGGCATAATTATGATCATAAAATCATTCTCAGCGTACACAATATTGAGGAAATGTGGTTTCTTTGTTACATAATATCCGCTTTGCAAGAGGACTCCTGGTGAAAAGATCATGTTTCATTGTTATTCACACGTAGAAAGGAATTTTGTGTCTATTTTCTCTACTACACTACTGTCTACTCATCTACTGTGTATACCTACTTTAAATAATATAATACCCTAGGTTGCCAAATCAAATTTTTAACAAGATTGTATTCCGCTTGATGTTTACTTAATTTTAAATATTTCAGTTATAACTTAATATTTAATAACAGTAATTGCTATCGAAAATGTGCAAAAAAATACGCAACCATCTTTTCGAAGGCGTCGTTTCTGTCATCTTTATTGGAAAAATAATATTAATATTCAAAAGAATGTGGGCAACATTTTTAATTCGAAATAAAAAAGCTTGCAAGAGACAAGCAGAACGACAAGAAAATGTTATTCGCATCAAAACATTGGACAGAAGCGCATCCAGTGACCGCAGCTTAGGTATTCAGTAATCTTCCCGTCTTTTACGATAATGCAAAGGAGAACGTGCGCCTCAAACTGGGTAATTGACATAAAATAACCTCTATTGTTAAAGTGATAGAATTCAATCTACATGAAAACAATGTTAGCGACGGCAGTGTTATATTTTGTCAGTGTCAGCAGGACCACCTCATATCTAACCCTTGTAGTTACGCACGAAAACAAAATTACTCCTATTTCAAGAAGTGGAAAGTTGATTTTAGCTTGAAGTCGAGAAACGGAGGTCTAAAATTAAAGTTGTTTTCTTTATTAGATGTGCAAGTGAATGGGGTTTAAAAACGTATTCGAGACGGTATTGGAGTTGTTTATGGAAATAGGCTATGGTCCGTGCTTGGTGCCTAAACGTCGCTCCGACGACGTTGCAGGTATTACGTGACAGGAATGGCGCCATGCTACGTATGCTAAAAGCTGATAAAAAAGTTTTACGTTAGCTTGAAAATTGATTGCAGATACTTTGAAATAAATCTAGCTGAAATATTAACCTGGATTGCAGTTCCTAGCAGTCTTTCGGCCGCACTTGGAGAGATTTAATAATTGCATGCCCTTTAATTAATATAATTTAATGAATATTTTTAAATAACTTAATTCCATACATTTTCTGTCAAACTATTAATTAAAGTAAAGTAATTATAAAAATATGCCTCTGAGTGAGAACGTAAGGTGCTTTGTAAATTTTGTAATGTGAAATTAAGTTTTAGGTATATCACAAATATTATTGTGATATACCTAAAACTTAATTTCACATTACTTATCAATAAATATCATAGTTCAAGTTTATTAAATAAATAAACTTTGCAGTAAAGTGATATCGCAGTATATTCGGCGATGATTAAAGAGCATTCTAAATGTATTTTTTATAAGCGGCGCGGAGATTTAAAACGTTTTTCTTATCTTTGAGACTATTTAGTCGGTCGCGACTCGTGGCACTAAAAGGTTGAGAAATTGTGACCTAAAAGCTTTCAAAATCGAGTTTGATAAAAAGATTAATGGTGTGTTCGCTTCGCTTTGTAAAATATATTTTCAACAACATTCAAAAATGTAAATATTTGTAACGTACAATTTGTTATTACCATTTTTGATTATTTCATTGGTCGTATAATAGATCTTTAACTGAACCTACCTGCATAAGATGGGAACAGTCTTTCTACAGTTACAAGAGAATAAATCTCGAGTACAAAAATGTTAATATTATACGTCACCAAAATATATTACGCAGTATTCCACATTTTTCTACAATATACTCTATGAATATACCTACCAAAATATTTTGCAATCCGCCAATTACTGGTCACTGATATAATCTGTTTATTAAACTAAAGCTATATTAATAATACTGTGAATAGTATAACAACGTCCTGTTCTCCGCCGCAAGACTTCGCTCGTTAGGATAAGTAAATTTAAAAACTGCACCCAGTGGCTTCTTTCCAACTCGAAACTTGGAAATAAGCCGCGAGCTTTGGGAGTTGAATATTGTGACAACATTATGATATTTGTTGTATGTTTGTTTGACTGAGCCATCGAAATACAATCACTTTAGAATGATAACTCTAATACATCGTACTGTCTATATATGTATACAGGTCCTTTTATAAAATGGTAGCTAGGGCATCGAAACCGACCCGAGTATAACCAAAAATAAAAAGTATGAGTTGGTGGGCATTTAGCGGAACAATTGTTTGACTTTCAGTTACTCTTCTGTAATTTGGTATTTCGAGATACACAGAAGTTATTTGTTTAACTATGCATGTACTGACATAATATTTTGTTTGACTATGCAAACCCCGGAGTATTAAACGAGAATAAAGTAACGTTGTAAGACGTTTAGCTTTGTGAATTTCATACTACGTTTGCTCACAAAGTCGATGGTTTACAGAGTGAAAGACAATATAGCAGGACGACTGCAGATATATTATTGAATTACCTATATTGACGTATGATTTATCTACAAGGTGTAACAAAACTAAGTAATAATACTTTATAGTGTATGGGTACCCTATATAAAGTTCGCTGTAAAAGTAGCAGCGCTGAAAGAGTAACTTTTTTTCACCTTTGTCTGGAAAAATTAACGACGCGGGGGCCCACACAAATCACAAAAAATATTTGCTCTTTTACTACTGCTACTTTCACAGTAAAGGGAAACATACACACCCTAAAGTATTATCACTTAGTTTTGTTACACCCTGTATATAACTAGAAGTTAACAGTGAAATTTCAAATCTCCCATTTTACACTATAAAATATAGTCCGTATCAACATGACAAGAGTATAATTTTTAAATCTAAATAATGGAAGTTACATAATTTGTCTGAGATCTGAAAGTACTGTTAAATTGACTTCGTGGTAGGCTAGTCTTAATAAAGGTTTAACATACAAATGTTATACTTAAGAGCTTTAAGGTTACCAACATTAGACTCAGTTGTATTGAATCATTAATTCCATTTCTGTACATCAAATAATGGTTATATCAAATATGATATTCGCTGTATATAGAGGTATAAACGAAAAACTTATCTAAAAACAATTCATCAAACTTTGCTCGATCATTCGCCGATGCCATGATTGATGGCCGAAACTTGCTAATTGTAATTTTTGTTTCTACTTCTAAAGTACATTATCTGTCGTGTGTAGCATCAGCTCCCACATGTGATTAATCATGTTTAACTTCACGAGTCAAAAACGGAAATATAACAATCATTATTTGATAAAAAATGTAGTTAATGGTTTTAATCAAAAGAGACACAAGGGATTATAGAAAATGACGACTTGGTGATGCTCATAGTATTAGTTTGAGCATAATATTATAATTTAGTTATGACACATGAAATTGGGACACATAATTTAATTTACAACAAACAAGATCGTAGCCATATATACAAAAGAAAAATATTATAATTATTGTGTATGGATATTTTTAATAAAAACTCTAAATCATTTTCGACAATTTTGAAAGACATCCTCCATAACCTGTTTATTTCGTATAAATTTGAAGTATAACTACAATATAATATTACTACATAACACAATACCATGTTATAATTATTATTTTATTATTATAGGAACTTAAACTTGTTAATAAATTTAGATTGATGAGATAGATTAGATTAGTTGTATGCACATAGTTTTACGTTACAATCCAGCTTAGATACCAATGTAAACAACCTTGTATTGTTTTGATTGTACTGTGTATTGTGCTTTTCAATAAATAAAAAAAAAAAAAGTATGGATATGACTTGTCGCGTCGTAGCATGTAGCACGTCTACGGCGTAGCTCCATGCGTAGCTCTCGTAGCAAGTACTGCGAAACACTAATCAGTAAACTAGAACTTCTAAATTAAACTTATTATTATTTAATAAGCAATTTTATTTTTATAACCATCTTATTCTTGTATTAATACTAATGTGACATAGCTTTTAAATTTAGCTGGATATATTTATTATGTGAAATAAAAAAGTGTCAAAAAATTTATAAATAATATTATGTGTTAGAGTACTTTAAGAAATTTTAAATCAATTGTAATAGCTATTTAAAATACAAAGTGAAGTTGTTAATAACTTCATCATTGTTTCTATTAACCGAAACAATTATAAGTTTTCAATTACTTTCACTTTTTTAAGCAAACGCCTTATCTTCAAGCCACGAAACAAAAGATAACAACGTAGATTTTATTGGTTTATCTAACCGTAATAACCAACGTTAAGTCTTTAAATGATTAACGAGGAAGTATAAAGTGAAAATTAATTCTGAATTTCAGGACAAAGGCCTAATTATTGCCCTTTGAAGACACTTCGCGAAGTTCCGAGGCTAATTTAAATTGGCTTCATTATTCCAACCCTCAAGTAGCCTTTTTTCTTAATTCCGATTCCTTTAATACTTAAAGTTTGTGCGATGATTATATGATTTGAGTTTTATGGTATATTTTTTCTTTCAATTAATGGTTAGCATATTACACGCTTGTACCCAGTTTCAGCGCATCTTTAATTAAAATCTATGTCATGGTAAGCAGACTTTAGTGTTTTAAAAGTCTTACAAGTCGGACAGTATGAAATGATGTTTTTGTAAAATATCAATGTCGATATTTTAATATTGAATGAGAATAACATAATTTTATAGTTTGATAGGAAACTGTATAAAATAGTAGAATCAGGGTACACTTTAAACATTCAAGCTAAAAATAATAAATGGATGCAATTTAACAAAACTGAACAATACATAAAAGGTTGTGGTTTGCGTTTGTTAACTAAATTTATGATCGCCGCTGCAGTACATTTGTGAAGTTAATTGCGTACTTATGCCAACACGATCATTATTATTAACTTCTATCTCATGTATCTCATGGGGCTTATTTTAATTATTATGGAAGCAGTTGCAGCTTCGTTAAGGGTAAAAATTTATAATATTTCTAACTGAATGCAAATTAACAAAAGGCCTAAAATCTTGAAGGCTATAAAAAGTTATATCAAAATATAATTACGACAAGACTACTTTTAATAATCCAGTTCAGATGGCGAACCCTTATCACATTAAACTCCTGTCGCTTCAAAGCCTGGATTACTTTCTTGACAGATCAGCTTTGGGCACATTTACTGAAACAATGCTCAGACTACGACGTGAACAATGCATTTTACGGACTTGTTTTAATTGATATAAAAACTATGTTGAAATCAGCAACGGCCGGTGTCCATGATGATAGAGAAAAACATTTTAGTAAGCTTTATTTCACTATCGTTACTATCATGTTTTTGCATCAGTTTAAGCGTCTATACACACAGTAATTAATCACAAAGGTGAATCAGAATTCAAATTTTAATAGGTATGTAGCTTCTTAGTAAAGCAACAAGCGATAACACGTGATTGGTTCGATTCGTGAAAATCAACTGACTACCTCATCTGAATTCTGAACCGCCACTAGCGAGAGTTTCTGTATCGTTCTACAATCTGCAAAAACTTGCAGCTCCATGACTTGCGGCAAAATTACTCTACGTATGGGAAATTTGATTTATACTTAGTATTGAGTACAGTATTATACTCTGTTTTTGGTAACAACTAACAGATCTAATATAATAAAAATCGGCCAAGTGCGAGTTGGACTCGCCCATGAAGGGTTCCGCAGCAGCAATAAGTTTTATTTTTTGAAATTAATAGGTTTTTAATTTATTTTTATATTTCAGTTGATTTAATGAAAGTTAAATTAAGGTTTACCATTTATGACGTATAAAAAAACTACTTGCTAGATCTCGTTCAAATCAATTTTCGTTGGTAGTTTTTATAGTAATGTACATCATATAATTTTTTTAGACTTATCATGCCCCTACTTTAGAAGTTAGAGGGAGGGGGGACACACATTTTACCATTTTGGAAGAGTCTCTCTCGCAAACTATTCAGGTTAGAAAAAAATTATATTAAAAACCTCAATATGATTTTTGAAGACCTATCCATAGATACCCCACACGCATAGGTAATAGATGAAAAAAAAAATTTTTGTTTCAGTTGTACCTATGCGGACCCCTAAAATTTTTAATAATTTTTCCATTTTTGTATCAAAATCTTAATGCGGTTCACAGTTCATCTACTTACCAATTGTTTAATAAATTTTTGCCATTTGGCTACGGAGCCCTAAAAATCTATCGAAATTAACCCAATACTTTATTAATGCTACATAATATTCCTTATTAAAAGCGTCAGAAAGTTTTTCCTTAAGTTAAACCCCATGTACGTTTTTGGTTCAAAAGGGTTTTGGACACCATAAAACTTACCTTTGAAGAATATTTATAAAAAGCGATTTGAGTAATACATTCAATACACGCCTATGTTTGATCGTTGCTTACTTAGTCTAAAGTAGTAATCCGGGGATTTTTCCTGCAATATACCAACACATTTGGCCGACATGGGTCAGCTGGTTGATTGATAGGGTAAGGTTTAGGGACCGCGTCGTTATGACCTATATATATATATATATATATATATATATATAATTCTAATTATTTATTAAATAAATGCACTTATCAATATAAAAAAGTAGATAGTAGCCGATTCTCAGACCTACTGAATATGCGAATATGTTACCGTTAATGTGCGTAAAAAAGTTAGACTGCAGATTAACAAGGTATTCTGCAGATTATCTGGGTAAGTCAGTTAAAGTGCAAAAAGTTTATTCTATTCTCGTTAAATTACATAAAACAGGTTCTTGTTTGAATAACACATGTTATTTAGTTGTAGAGAATTATTTAATATAATTTTTGGACATAAACAAAGGAATAAATTATTAGATTTTAAGTAAAATGTTAGGGGGTGTCCACAAATTACGTGAGGTGTTTTTTTTTTTTCAATTTTCTGACCCTCCCTCCCCCTGGTGAGATTTCGTAGGATTTTATTCAACCCCCTCCCCCACCCCCCAATCTCGTGAGATTTTTCAAAATGTGAGTTTCTTACGTAAACGCGTTGGATTGTTTGACAGTCAGTAGATGTATAACTTTTTTTTTTTTTAATGAAATAAGGGGGCAAACTAGCAAACGGGTCACCTGATGGAAAGCAACTTCCGTCGCCCATGGACACTCGCAGCATCAGGAGAGCTGCAAGTGCGTTGCCGGCCTTTTTAAGAGGGAATAGGGTAATTGGGGAGGGTAGGGATGGGCAGGGAAGGGAATAGGGGAAGGTAGGGAAGGGAATAGGGTAGGGGATTGGGCCTCCGGTAAACTCACTCACTCGGCGAAACACAGCGCAAGCGCTGTTTCACGCCGGTTTTCTATGAGAACGTGGTATTTCTCCGGTCGAGCCGGCCCATTCGTGCCGAAGCATGGCTCCCCCACGTATGAATGAAATTATTTTCTTTCGAACGAATTAGTGAATGATCTTAATCGTATTACGATTACGCTTACGATTTAATCTTAAGCATACGTACAATCTAGATGGAATGGACCAAAATAGTATTTTTTTTAACAATGAGAAAAAAATTACGCGAGATTTGCCGAGACCCTTCTCTCTCCAACGTAAGATTAGATGAGATTTGACGAGACCCCCTCCCCCCTTAAACACCTCACGTAATTTGTGGACGCCCCCTTACTCCACTAATAAAATATAACAGATCGTATCAACTACAAAAAAAAAAAACAATCAAAACAGTCTTTTTTTTTTTTGGTGCGCAGGGGAAATCCTTTATGGGTGCCCCGGGTTGGGGGTGTGCCTCAGTTAAAAGCTGAAGCACCCGGGGGTATGTGGGACTCTCACCCACTAAAACCACCTGCGGTTTGCCTTCAGCCGTATACGGAGGGATGTCCTGGATCTGTCTAACACAGGATTCCCTCCACGACCGGCCGGTCTACCTCAAAGGGACCGGACTTCCACCAAAGTTAAGGAATGCTTAGGCAAACTTAAGCGTTCCCCTCGGCGCCGGGACTAGCTAAGCCGGGCAGGTTCCCATCCTTGCCCGGAGCCCCGATTAGACAAAAGTTTGGAGGTTCGCATAGCGACGCCTCCGCACTCCCGTCCTACGCCGGCGGAGCGGAACGGAAGATGGGTCATCCTCTCTATTCCGCTCCGCGGCCTCTTTCTGCGAAAGGACGGTTTCACAGAAAGAGACCGCCGCCTGCCAGGCCTCATCGCTCTCGAGCATGCAGCGAACCATGCTCGAGAGTGAGAGGTCCCGGCCAAAATCAAAACAGTCTTAGGTTAACACGCTTAAGTCAAAGTTTTTAAGACTTTTACGAAGGAAGAGAATGCAAACTAACTAGGTAAAGTGCAAATATAAGCTTTTTTCGTTTCACACTTTAACGGATGGAATCAGGGGATCTGAAGATTATCTAGGTAATGTGCACGTTAACGTATTCTGCATTCTAACAATAATATGCATAAAAAATTTGGTAAAAATCAGTAAAGCCGTTTCGGAGGAGTAAGGTAAGTAACATTATTTATATATAAGAGATTATGTAATATAATTCATGTGATTTTAATTTATTACACTCTACAGTAAATATTAATAGTCTAAAAGAGCACAAATAAGAAAATGTTAAAGACACTCTGCCATTTACCCATGTCAAATATTCTAAGAATGCATGATATTTCGGCAAAGAAATTCAAAGTCACAGTTAAACGAAGAAAATATATTGGGAATATTTATACAGTGTATAGATCAGTACAATAGACACGGCGGACAATATAAATGGTTTTACGTTCTAGTTTCATTCTAACAAACGCGACATGGATTGATAGGACATCGAAAATTGGAATTGGTTGGTTGAAAATTGAAATTTTCTGTGAAAAATTGCGCGCAGAGCGCTGCACTCGGCAAATATTATATTCCGTCAGTGTACCGACGTGTGATAGTGTTTTTAGGGTTCCGTAGTCAACAAGGAACCCTTATAGTTTCGGTCTGCCCGTCCGTCTGTTTGTCCGTCTGTCCGTCCATCCGTCTGTCTGTCCGCGGTTTTGTTCAGAGACTATAATATGACCTACAAAGCTGTAATTTGGCATGAATGCACATATTAATGATGCCGACAAAATGGTACATGAAATCTTAAAATTATTTTTTTTTATGGTACCTTCCCTACACATTAAGCGGGGATGAATTTTTTTTCTCGCATCCACGCCATCGTGTGGGGTGTCGTTGGATAGGTTTTTTAAAATATTATGAGTATTCATAGATAGTTTTCCGATTTAGGGATCCGTTTGTGAAATATTAAGTTTTAAAGTGGAAAAAATCGTTAGAGTCCAGTGCTTCGGTTGCTTCTGGAAATGTGAAAAAATTCACGGGAGTAAAAAATATGCTTAATTTAAAAGGAAAACTATCACGGCTAATAAGACTTCATAAGTTTTTGAGTTATAGTCGATCAACTAAAAAAATGTATTCGGCGAAGTATAAAGGAACTTTTCGTTAAAATTCCTTTGAACGTAACTGAGATGATGTTGTTAGTAGTGTAAAACACGTTATAAATGTACATTCATTGACCATACAAAAATTATCAAAAACTAGCGGTACTACGGAACTCTATATTGCGCGTGGCCCGACAAGCACTTGGCCGATTTTTTTCAACTCCGGTGGACAGTTATTTAAAAACATATTGTACCTTTTCAAACGTTTGTATTGGACGCTGACAAACAAAATCCTATTTCCAGGTGCAATAAGTGTTTAGCTACAATATTGAACTGACCTCTAAAATAGTTCTGTTTTTAGTGTTGTTTGTTTATTTGTCCGTCTGTTTGATCTATATATATTTTATAACAAATATATTAAAATTTACTATAACAAACTTTGAAACATTTATTAACGCGATGTACCCTACATAGAGTTAATAAATGAAAATTTTGTCTTGAGATATTCTCGTGGATGTATTTGAAAATCGATATTGTTCAATAGAGTAAGACGAATCCGGATTATATATCAGATAATTCCGGATCAGAGAAGCCTTCGAGCGCGCTGGTCTCGTAAGTACGATGAATTGAATGGAGTTTATTTTTATATCTGATAGAAAAATGACTAAAATACAATTTTTGGGATATAACAAACTACTTTTTTCCATTGCGCATATTTCTGTTATTTGTGTAACAAAAAATAGATACTGGGAATGAAAATGTATTTGTGAAATGCAAACAAAGACATTTAATATGACATCTTCACTAATTGTGTACTTTGAATAATGGTTTATATGATAAGTAGGTATGCAGTTAATTTTGATACTTGCTAATATAATATATAGTACGTGACAACCTCACATCTTATACCGGTGTTGTATTTATACGTTGTTTACTGACAAGATGTGATGCTTGTAGTTGGCACTACTATATTATTACATAGTACAAGAGACAGCTAAATTTTGAAATCGTCACAAAAACTTACAACTTTACAGTTTACTTACATCTAAATAATAAAAATATAATAGTTCATAAAATTTGTAGGCAGCGTAGGTATCTGCTAACTATAACACAATATAGTAATTAAATTAAGAAATTAAAAAAAAAACCCGCCAAACAACTTTAAAAAGTAATGAAATAATATTTACTGACTTTAAGTTTAAATAATTCCTAAGTGTAAAGTAATATTTTAGTCCATAATTGTTGTCACGGTGTGTCGGGGGACCGCCAAGTTAACGACGACAACAGCGACTTTTACATTTTGTATCGCTGATTGTCTCGATTCAGTTCGCTGTGAACTGACCTTTAAACTATAATGTTATGTGAAATCAAACATCTACATTAGCGGTCCCCCGACACACCTTGACAACAATTATAGACTAAAATATTACTTTACACTCAGGAATTATTTAAACTTAAAGTCAGTAAATATTATTTCATTACTTTTTAAAGTTGTTTGGCGGGGGTTTTTTTAAATTTCTTAATTTAATTTTATGTTATGTTTTTTAAACTTGTGTTGGTTATAGTGCATAATTGTTCCTATCAACAGGATCATATCCCAATGAATACGATCTATAAATATCCTCTTGGATGAGGCCGTCAATACGAGCCCAAACATGAAACCTCCATCCTGGGTTCATACGGAGCTCGGCTCCTATACAATCCAGGTGATGCTGCAGCAGCAGCATGCAAATATTTACTGCTTATCTACGTCTTATTGGTTGTCGCAATTAAAATGAGCCCAAATACGAAACCTCTGCTCTTAGTTGGTGAGGAGTTGGGTATCCTTTTGATTACCAGGTGATGCTGCAGCACCAGGGTCAACTTTCCATTAATATGTATATATTCATAAGTGTCACGAACCAGAATGCAAAATATAAAACCCATCAAACGACTGCAAGTTGCTAATCGGCCTATCACGAACCAGATAAACCGTGATATTTCAGCAATAGCTAAGAACACTCTCGGTCATGTCAGCTTTCAAACAAAAAAAACTAGCTCAAAATCGGTCCACCCGTTTGGATGCTACGATGCCACAGACAGACAGACAGACAGACAGACCGACAGACAGACAGACACGTCAAACTTATAACACCCCTCTTTTTGGTCGGGGGTTGAAAACCGGAAGGCGAGTTTTATTTCTCGTCTTATTTTATTTATTTATTCTTTATGCTCAAAGTTATAAACTTTCATCAATATTTCAATTGTCGAGTTGTTATGTTCGTTTAGCCGAATGCTTTAGACCAGGGGTCACCAATTAGTTACGCTTGGGGTCCATTTAAAGAAATGAAATGACCTTCGCGGTCCACACAATTGATATAAAACAAAATTATTAAACAAATGTAATTACTAATTACGGAAATTTATTTACATATCAATGAGAAAACTGACAATTTTTGTTGCTTATTTGGAGTGAAATATGTGCAAGCTATTCACATCCTGGAGATGTTCATGAGTAAGTCAAGACCAAAATTTAATTTTAACGAAGTTCATCTTCGAAGATGCTTGGTCCGCACACAATGGGTCGGCGGTCCGGACGCGGACCGCGGTCCGCCATTTAGTGATCCCTGCTTTAGATCATAATACATACATACTGCTTTAGTACATAGAACACACCTAGGTGTGCATAATATGACTCACCGCTAATACTTAGCGCCATTAAGTTTGATTGATGAGCTTTGCATAAATAATATAATATACATTAATATTATATTACGTTCATATTCACTGTCACATCCTACACTAAGAGCATGTGTAGATACTGCAATAGAGACTTAACATAATATTAACGAGGTTCTTGCTTTAGATTTGCAGCGATATAATCTATCTTGACTTAATGTAGAGTTTAATAATCTCCTTGCCAGAAACCTGCCTCTGTAAATATAATATGTAATTAGCTGATGTTCCGCTTAAATATCAGTGTTCGAAAGTATCCATATACACTACTTCACTACTACCACTACCAATATAAAAAATGCGAAAGTGTGTCTGTCTGTCTGTCTGTCTGTTACCTCTTCATGCCTAAACCACTGAACCGATTTTGCTGAAATTTGGTATGGGGATACTTTGAGTCCCGGGAAAGGACAAGGGATACTTTTTATCCCGGAAAAATGTACGGTTCCCGCGCGATAAACGAATTATGGCGCAACGAAGTTGTGGGCGTCATCTAGTAATATTATAAATGCTACAGTGTGTCTGTTTATTGTTTGGCACACAGACAGACCTTTTTTTTTTGCCTCTCCTTTACCTCTTTATACTTTACTGTGGTATAAAATAGCCTATTTCTTCCTTCACAGTCTCTTTTACACCTGTGCTAAAATACATTATTATTTATCTTATAATTTCGGAGTCTATTCGATGAGAAGAAACTGAATATTTTAATTTAAATAACAAATTCTATATACTATGTTTACTGAAGGGTGTTGTGATTCTAACACACAATGCAAGTCAATGATGATGGGAAAGGGGAAATTCAGTCATACGAAAATAGTTGGATTGACAGTTGGGGAGTGAGATATAAATTGGTTTTGCATTTTATTTCCGCACATGTTGCAGGCACTTGAGCTATATTAAATGAGCTCCTTGACTACACGCCGAGTGATTTACCTCGCGCCGTCGTTTGTTCGACCTTTTTCCATGTTACATCATTTTTGTTACATTTCACGCTTTTTGAATCTACTGTAGAAATTTTTAATGAGATTGTCGTTAAAATATTTTAATTTTTTCCTAACAAATATTATTGCGTAAAATAAGAGTTAAAATCGATGACCAATAATATTGCAATGAAGAATCTTAGTGATGGCTACCTATAGGTTATTTTTGGAATACAACAGTTTAGATACTAGTTATGTTTTTGCCTTTATTTCAACGACAGCTTACTGTGGACTAGCATCAATTGAAATGATGCAATGTTATTTCTTTTTATAACTTGTTTCCTTAAATCATAGGGGAAGGAAGTATATATTTTTTTTTACTGAAACTTATGTTTAAAACGTGTAATCTTTTATTTTTGCGCCGTGTCGCATCTCTACTTAAGCTGACTGCAAAAGCATGTTCCCAATAAAGTGGATTAATTGTATTTTAAATCCACATTATTCATTTCTAATTAATAAGCAGTATATATAATTAAATCGCATTGGAAGCTGTAGAGCTTCGTGGAATTCGATATTACATAATGTTTTTAATTAAAGTAATTAGCGATTAAAAATCAGTAATGCATTATCCATTACATCGTTAATGGAGTTAGTTACATAGATTACGCTTTCATGCTTTTGAATATACGACAAAACTTTTATTCGATTATTTTAAACACGAATTAACAGATTAAAAACGAAAATTTTAATGAGATATTTAAACAAGCAATACTTACCTACCCAATACCATAGTATTAAAACACAAAAGAAATCAATGCATCTTCCAACCAATCTTGAAAGTGATATAATAAAGTAATAATTATTTAAAAGACAACAGACACAACTTCTCAAAGTAACCAAATACATTATGTCAATATCTGATAGACAACCGTAAATACGCGCAATCAAAGAGCCAAATATCAATAAGTTATTCTAACAAGACGTCTTGCAAACGATTTGACGGAGCCTTGTATGCATTTCCGAAACTCTGAACTCATGCAATATGCATTGCAAACTACATTTCTCCGTCAACACACTTCACGCTTTACTAAATTGAAAATTATTAATGTTAACCCCATGAACAATTGTTTTCGACTGAATTAAAGTTTTCAGGTCAACTCCAACCTTTTTGAAAGCGTGTTAGGACAAGATATTAATATTATAACTCTGCTATTATATTATATTTTTTTGCAGTAAAAACTTCTTTAGTGGTGCTGTGTATTTTTTTGTGATGGGTATTAATGGTAAGTTCGCGGCAGAATACATGATAATATAATGTAAAAGATGGAGGCAGAATAGGTGGTATGTGATGTGGCATAGGACAAAAAGTAATGTCCTCTCTTTTTACAGGGTGCCGAAAATGTACGCCTGCACTGCTGTTTCGTTGTTTTTTGACATAAGCTAGCAAAATTGTAGTTCTTTATTAGTAAATAAACTCTGATAAGTCGCGGCTAGACAGCCGACATATTCAAAGGACATTCAAATTATTCTGTTTTTCTGGTCGTTTTATCTATATTATTTTATTAATACGCGAGCGAAAAACATTGGATCCCTTTTGACGAAAAATGCGGAAACGTAGGTGATTGAAATTTTGCACAGGTGAAGGAGTGCATCGAGCTAATATTATTTTGAAATTATGCTTTTATCATACTTTTTTTTAACAAATAAAACATTACACATACTACAACACACACACTAGGAGATTTTGATTGACAAGCCTATACACACGAATTGTACTCTTTTATTTATGGCTGAAGTTTGTTGTCAAATTGAAAATAGATTTAGATTTTTTTATTGAATCTTAAACACTGTTAGACAATTACTACACGGCCAGTCTGTCATCATTTGACTTTATTAATCTGAGTTTTTATCTAGTTTTTATAAATCTGCATGGTTTTTTTCCGATCGTTTTAGCGAAATAAAAACAAGGCTTATTTTGTTGATCTTAATCCATTTATCAAATTACGAGTAAATTCAATTATACGTTAATCAAATTTGGATTAGTCTGAACCTAGAATCGTGTGAAAGTAACAAAATAAATGATTTCATTGATTCAACGATAGACTGGGATTGCTTACCGATCGCATAAGCTATCGTAAGCTGTTTGTCTCCGTAATTGGAAATTTCCAGAAGGCGACCACTGAGTGGCCACCAGGGGGCAAATTAGTCAATACCGGAGCTGACCTCATCTCACACCGACCACACTACGTCCGTCACGTCTTGATCAGAGTTGGACATATCTGTACAGGCTTATTTTCACGTATAATACATAATATTATAAGACAGTTATAGTCGTTTATAGATAAGCATCTGAAACGCATAAGTTTCTTAGCTAAGGTAGGTAATTATTTAACTTTTATTACAGGAAGAGTTTGACCAAAAAATTGAGTTATCATTGAATTTCTCTGATTGCAGCTGTAAATAAATCTGCAGTTAGTCATATTAAGACCCAATTTCACCAACGACTGTTAATAAGTTAACGCTCGAATTAGTATTACGTCACCTCTTTCGTTTTTCTTGCGAATTAAAAAGAAGACATGACAATTTAACAAGTTGTTAACACTAACAGACGTTGGTGAAATTGGGGCTAAGCTTATCAAATATGAAATAATGTTAATCATTGCTGAAAGTCAGCTAGCAACAATATCGAAACTTACTTATGTACTTAAAGTTTTCGTTTGCGAATGAAATCACCGTCGTAATCACCTTACAGCTTCTCATTACCTGCCGCTTTTCACATTGTTACTGCGTGGCGCGCACTCCACGTCACTGTTTGTTCAGATATTGATTTCAGGTCGGTGCCAGTTTGAAATAATTAAGCTGTTTTACTTCATATAGTAGTAATTTGCCTTATCACTTTGTTGTGAGGAGAAATATTTCCGAAATTTATCATTTGATACTTTCCGAATAAAATCAAAACGCATCAGCTGATCTAGACTAAATGTTGAACTCATTCCACATCTCTAATGTTGCCAATAAATATAACTGAAATGGCCGATCGCACCACAATTGCACAAATAAATCACAATAACCTAACCCGATGAACATTTATCATCGCGTTCACAGCGACCATAATACAGCATAAGCGCTGCAATTATTACCTTATCTATTCACGAAACTATTACTTACAGGAACACTGTTAAATAGCATATTTACTTGTTCCCGTGCAATATAGCGGCGTTCTGCACTAAAGCGGGTCATATTTCGCGCTGAACCGGTCGAGGGTAGAAATTAATTAGAACTAGCGTCGGAGCAAACGGTTATTGAGGTTTACAGAAAAATTTATTGCGGAGACGGCCCAAAGGGAGCGAGCGCGCGGAACTATCTTTATAATTACTATCTATAAAGTATCTCCATCTATCTTATGCAGCGTATAATGTAATGGAACTAATGCAAGCTAGGCGAAAAAGGTTAACACTCTTCTCTTCTTACACATCTCTCTCTTAGTAACCGATATTCTGTTTTACAATTTGTTTTTTTAGATTACAGTTAATTTTAATCATGCGTTGCAGTTTTTAAATGTCTCCAATGTACCTACAGGTGTTTTTATATAAAAATATAAAATAAAATAGAGATAATCAAACATTGAATTTGATGCAAACGTAATGGTAAACGTATAAATTGAAATAAGCATAAGCTGTGTGGGACCTGTTGCCAGATATGAAAAGCATTTTGCTTATGAATATTGTTGAAATTCCCGCCAAGGAAGCGCAGAAACTAAATATATATCCTAGCTCGTAATATGCATTCAGTGTAGTAACACTAGAGATAGCTCGGCTGAAGATATCGCAGACCTCGCGGCGCGCTTGTCGTATATTTTCGCTTTGAGCTCAATACCGCCACGGCCAAGTTTGCCAACCCTTCTAATTAATTTCAACTCCGTGCCCGTAAAACGAGAATATTGGGTATGGAATATGGTACAAGAAAATCAGCATTTTTCAAGTCGGGTCGACTTAAAAAATATTTCTGTCTATCCGACTTACACTAAAAACAGTATACACGTTTTAGTCTCCGCAAAAGTTCTGACATTATTATTTTAAACGTATACTAATTGCTAGATAAGAGCTTGTAAATAATAAGACGTGTTACGTTTGAGTAAAAATTTGTTTAGTTTGAGTTATAATTAATTTAATTCAAACAAGCATAAAATAATAATTCATTAAAAAGAAAGCCGATACACAATTTGCTTAAGTGTACAGAAAAAAAAAGTATTTCTATTTTCAGAAATACTTTTTTTTCTGTAAACAATATTATACTTAATTTCGCTACCTCCTGTGAAATAAAATATATTTTGTTAAACAAGGGAGAATTCAGGGAATTCAGTGTAGTAACACTAGAGATAGCTCGGCTGAAGATATCGCAGACACCGCGGGAAAACTATCACGGCTAAGAAGACTTCATAAGAATTATTGAATAATAGTCGATCAACTAAAAAAAATGTATTCGGAGAAGTGTAAAGGAACTTTTCGTTCAAATTCCTTTAAACGTAACTAAGATGATGTTAGTAGTGTAAAACACGTTATAAATGTACATTCATTGACTATTAAAAATATATCAAAAACTAGCGGTACTACGGAACCCTATATTGCGCGTGGCCCGACATGCACTTGGCCGGTTTTTTTACATTGTGTCCTAAGAATTTCGTATCTTGTCTGGTATTTTATCTCTTCGGGTATTCATATTTAGGTCTAGTTTGCTTTTTCTTCATTATTTAAAGGGCCTGGGATATTTTTGGCTTATTATTGTCATCACAGCTGACTGGTCTAGGGTCGAGTCTCAAAGCTGCGTTCAATGAACTCGACTCGTCCTTTTGTAAAGTGTTTGAATATGTAATTTGGCAAGTGTTGTGGGTAGTTTACATCGGTAGAGAATAAAGCAAGAAATACGCTGAAAATTTATGTTAGTATAATTACAAATTGAAAACTGAAAACAAAATAGATCATTCCTTTTTATAGAACTCGCAAAAACAAAAGCGAGAAATAAAAGGCGATAAAATGAAAATCATCTTACCGATGCTGTTTTATATCAGTAATAGCTTTGTTCCCTTTCTGAGAGATTAACACAAAAAACAACATAGGCCCGACTGGCAACGTATTTTTATGGCAGTTTATAAACAATGGCAATTTGTCGTAATGTCTAAACGAACGACTACAACGTCGGTAACAAAATGTCGGAGCCTAAGACGGCCGCTAATATCGCTTATAAATATTGTTTATGTTGTAGTTAGGCAGCAGTTTTTGGCGAAAACTTACTTAACTAATGAAATTTGAAGAAAACGGCAGGATACTTCTGGGAGTTAGTTTACTCTGCTTCTGGCAGTTAGTTCCAGGTATATTTACTTGTGATATTTTATTTGAGCATTAAGAAATGATTAATTAAGATACCGACCAAGTTGCGATAAAGACATTTAATGAAAAATAAATATTATACTGCATGACTGCTGAGACATGTTCAAAACTCGAGGACGTGATATTTGGCTATTATATTAGATGAAAAAAAATATATAAAAAAATAATATCAATTGATCACTGAGTAAATGTAACTTAAGGCCATCACCCGAGCAAACGACCTTGACCATACATTTGACACGTTGCCGAGATCGCACAAAAATCCTATTTTTTTTACTTATCTAAGTTCAAAATTGATCTAAAAAAAATTTAAAACGGGGATTATGTAGTTAATGAAATTGTATATTTATTGTCGTGTGTTTCAAATAAACGTAATTTGTAAATACTAGGGAGATGCTGAAAGTATGCTTCAATTTTAATAAATTGGTATTACTTCGGAAGCTAATATCATGAGTATAATAAACAAAAATATAAAATTTAAAACGGGGAAAGGAATGTTGATATACTGAAAATTATTGCTGTGTTTTCATTATAACTTTGTAGCTTTCAAATTATGAGTTTATAAGGCTCTAAATACGGTAAATTACGGAATCTCCGTAGGGGAAGGGCCTTAAAGTTAAATAATTATTTACCCAACGCATGGACAGCGAGCGAGTGTTTGTTTGATGGCGAACGCCGCCGCGCCGGCCGCATAGGTATGCCTACTTGCCTAGCCGCGTAATTTACTTAGTGTCCATGATTTATTCGGACAAAAATTAAGTACCTAATTTTATTACATAATTATAATGAGAATCGAGTACAGAGTACTCTCCTTAAGTATTAAACATGTCTCAACAGTCATGTTGTATATTACAATAAGAAATAAGAAACAAACAATATTATTAGATCTAAATCTAAATATATATAACTCAAAGGTGACTCACTGACTGACATAGTGATCTATCAACGCACAGCCCAAACCACTGGACGGATCGGGCTGAAATTTGGCATGCAGGTAGATGTTATCAAAATCAAAATCAATCAAAATCAAAATCAAAAATATTTATTTCTAAATAGGTTAACAAAGTTAACACTTTTAGAACGTCGTGTCTACATGAGGCCTACCACCGGTTCGGGAACTAGCCCGGCGAGAAGAACCGGCGTAAGAAACTCGCTCGGGGCCATCTTTTACTAAAAAGATGGAAAATTACAAAAGTAACTTATACTAATTTACAAAAAGTATGTAAAAATATGTTATATTTATATAGAAGCAGCTTACAGTCAGTCAGCTCATTTTTCCCAGGGTGTGCTGTCATTGAGAAAATCAGTTATCTTATAATAAGCCCTAGCACACAAACGTTCTTTAACAACTTTTTTAAATTTATTAACTGAAAGATTTTGGATGTTTTCTGGGATTTTATTATATAGACGTATACATTGACCTTTGAAAGATTTGCTCACTTTGCTAAGCCTGGTAATTGGTATATCTAACTTGTGCTTATTTCTAGTGTTCCTGCAGTGAATGTCACTTTTCGTTTTAAAATTATTTACATTTTTTCTCACGTATAACACATTGTCCAAAATGTATTGAGAGATTACGGTCAGAATTCTTATTTCTTTAAACTTTTCCCTGAGAGATTCAAAGGATGATATTTTATAAATAGATCGTAAAGCTCGCTTCTGCAGCACAAATATTGTGTTAATATCAGCAGCACTTCCCCATAATAGAATGCCGTAAGACATTCTACTATGAAAATAACTATAATAAACTAATTTTGCCGTATCTTCATCACAAATTTCTCTAATTTTTCTGACTGCATATGCTGCGGAACTGAGCTTATCGGCTAGTTTGGCAATATGAGGACCCCACTGCAGTTTATAATCTAGTGTTACTAACACTGTAGTGTCAACAAGATTCATTTTCTCATCATTTAATAGCAAATTGGTTTGCACTTGCTTAAAATTTGGCAAGGTAAATCTTAAATATTTTGTTTTATTAGAATTTAGAAGTAAGTTATTTACATTAAACCAATTTACTATTTTTGAGAGAGCACAATTTACCTCGTCATAAGTCGACTGTTGTCGCTTCACTTTAAAAATAAGTGAAGTGTCATCAGCAAAAAGTACTATCTCGTTATCATTATCCTTAACTAGATAAGGTAAGTCATTTATGTAGATGAGAAAAAGAAACGGGCCCAAAATGGATCCCTGTGGGACACCTAATTCTATTTTGGTCCCAGTGCAACTTTTACTATTGACATCAACCCTTTGAGTCCTGTTTCTCAAATAAGATGTCAAAAGGTTGAGTGCCGAGTCCCTTATGCCATAGTGGTGCAGTTTCCTGATCAATGTAGCATGATCAACACAATCAAAGGCCTTAGAAAGGTCGCAAAATACACCTAAGGCATCCCGCGACTCCTCCTAGGCTTCAAATATACTACAAAGAAGACCTATACCAGCATCCGTAGTGGAACGACCCTTAGTAAAACCATATTGATTATTATGCAATAAATTATTGGAGTTAAAATGTACTAACAATTGTTTTAAAATATTTTTTTCGAATATTTTACTAAAAGTCGGTAGAATAGATATAGGTCTATTATTTGTCGGATCAGATTTAATTCCGGCTTTGAATAAAGGAACCACCTTGCTATGCTTCATTAAATCAGGAAAAACACCATTCTTTATACAGTCATTAAAAATATTGGCCAGATAAGGAGCTACGATGTCAATTATTGATTTAATAATCTTAGTAGACAGACCCCAAAGATCGGTTGTATTTTTGATGGTCAATAATTTGAAGGTGGTAATAATATCATTAGAATCAATTTCTCTAAACTTAAAATTGACATCACATTCCTTTACATACTCTTTGAGTAATTTTTCAGCCTCTGCAGGCGAAGAATTTAAATTTTTCGTTGTTGAGACCGAAATGTCAGCAAAAAACTTTTCAAAAACCGCCGCTACTTCTATGTCAGTAGTAATTTTTTTATTTTCAATATAAAGTTCAAAATCCGAGTTACGACAGGTGACGTTTCCGGTCTCACCAGCTATAACTTTCCATGTTGCTTTTACTTTATTTGTCGAATTCTTGATTTTATTTTTTAAATAAATGGCTTTAGCAGCATTACATACTTTCTTAAAAATTTTTGAGTAATTTTTAACATATATTTTAAATGTTTCATGGCTATTTACAGATTTTTCATCATATAATTCATAGAGCCTATTTCTGCATATTATTATTCCTTTGGTAGCCCATTTAATAAAGTCACTTTTTTTGTTATTAGTTCTAACCGTCTTAGAAGTTAAAATAGAATTAAATTGGGTTCTTATTACTTTAAACAATTTATTATAAGCTTCATCGGAGCTATTAGATTCACCCAATGATGGAATATTTGAAATTAGTTTACTTCTAAATTTCTCAATACGTTTTGAGTTCACAGGAATAAACACAAGCTCTTGTTTTTGTTTTCTGTCACAATTAATGTCAAAAGATGCTAACTGACCATAATGATCAGAGCTAAGCTTATTAATCATTTCTTTTTTGCATGGTGTGAGATTAGTAAATATATTATCTATACAAGTAGCCGTTGTGTCACACACTCTTGTCGGCTCATTAAACAAATAACAAAGGTTATATGATTTAAACAAAGATGTGAATCTATCCGTATTGGAGTCTGAATCTAATAAGTTAATGTTAAAATCTCCACCAGTTCTCCAGTTATGATGTAGACATTCGCTAAGAAAGGATTTTGATCAATTCTACCCCTAATGGATAATAGGGGATGAAAGTTTGTATGAAACTTTGTCAATTTATACCGATCGGGCTGAGATTTTGATACCTAAATAATAATAATACTTCTTAACGCGAGCGACGCCGCGGTCAATAGCTAGTACATAATAAAACAATAAGCGTTTGTGTAAATGACCATCATTACCATTAGGGTCAGCGCACATCCGCGGCGGAGACAAAATGTAAATTTACGCATACAGGAGATTTATGTGCCGGAATGGCGTAACAAGACGTCACGACGTGAATTACGTGACAGCGGTAAATCTTCTCGATTGTTCTATCAAGAAAAAATGGAAAACTGAATAAGACGTTTTCTATTAAGCTAGATTTGCCGCCGACTGGGGAATATAAGGATGATTGAAAATTATATACTTTACTGGATAATTAGTTAAGTTGAGAGTAGCAAGATGCTGAATTAGTAATTACTTTTTAAATACTTGGAGCAATAATAACATTTTCCTTAATATGGTTTTCTAGGTTCATTTGGTTCTACAAATTCAGTATATTAAGTATAAATTTTTTTTCCTTAATTTGACCAAAGTCGGGATTTAAAATACTATTCCACTTACTAATATTTTACAACAAGGAATAAGCTACACAATGTTTTGTCATTGTCTTTTGAGCGACTTTACCAATTTACATATAATTGCAAAACATCATAATATAGTGTATCCAGAATGCACTGTATGTATTTTTATCAATAAGGGGATTTTTATTCATAAGAAACCTTTTTCAAAGTAAACTGTCTTGTTTGGCAAGACGTTAAATAAAACTGTGACAAACACCAGTAAGATACACATCCCCGAAGGTACACATACTTCATACTTAATGGGGCAAGTAACAATAATGGCATGACATACTAAAAACATGTTTATTTGGTTCCAAGCGCAATATGAACTAAGTCGAGTCGTAGCTACCAACATACAACTTATATCCACTGAACTGGTAACTGTTTCTTTCTCTTAGCATAAACGAGTGTCACAAAATCAATGCAGGGCAAATGAATCCGATAAGTATAAAATCCACACCTTTTCTATTCGTTTACATTAATTATTGTGATTGAATTTTTATTAAATAATTTGATTCTTATCCGGGAATTCTTATATTTTAATTTTATCTCTTGCTTTGTAATTATTTTGTGGTAATGTGCTTAGATAGATTAGATAGCTGCACCTGTTGGCACTGGTGCTTACAATCTGTCTTCATAATATGCAAAATATAGGATACTTTCGCATGAAATCAGTTTCACAAAACCAGCACTAAACTAGCAACAAATAACTCACGTTATTTATGTATGCGGATGAAAGATAAAAGTTTGGTTTTGTCGCGGATAACCACACTTTTGGGTGGATACGGGTCCCCGAAATTAGGACCATAATAATATCCCCGTATAAGGTCAGAGTTGCGAATGTTTCGATGGGGGTTGCAAACTTTGTAAATCAGTGTTCAACTTTTACAACTACCTACGCTTGTATATTAACTCTACTTTGCCTAGTGCTGCAAACTTACTGCTTTTTTTTAATTTGCTAAAAAATATATGTTTTGTCTGATGGAAGCAGGCATTTGTGTAGTGTAAAAATTGAGACGCAAAAAATGTTGACAAAATAAGGAACTGCCTGCACCAATTTTTTTCTGCAAATTTATACGTGGGAGAGCCATGCTTCGACACGAATGGGCCGGCTCGACCGGAGAAATACCACGTTCTCACAGAAAACCGGCGTGAAACAGCGCTTGCGCTGTGTTTCGCCGAGTGAGTGAGTTTACCGGAGGCCCAATCCCCTACCCTATTCCCTTCCCTACCCTCCCCTATTCCCTTCCCTTCCCATCCCTACCCTCCCCTATTACCCTATTCCCTCTTAAAAGGCCGGCAACGCACTTGCAGCTCTTCTGATGCTACGAGTGTCCATGGGCGACGGAAGTTGCTTTCCATCAGGTGACCCGTTTGCTCGTTTGCCCCCTTATTACATAAAAAAAAAAACAAAAATCATCTCACTCAAGAGTCAAGATATTCACTAATTCGATGGCTTACCATGGCAATCAATAAATTTCAATTAAGATGAGCAAGGATTCAATTAAATATTTGATTTCTTTTCTTCGCCACCTTATTACACGGGGCGCGGTCGGGTAGGTTACAATATTATCTTAATTATGATCTTAATTTTTCCTAGTGTGGGGGGCGGTCATAAATTTCGTTAGCCATAATAAATGACGATCCAATGAGAGTGTTACGCCATTAAAAACACATTAGCTCGCAAATCGCTGAGGTTTATAGGTCATTTACCAGTGTATTGTAGCTGGCTGCTGGAACAACGGGATGCGTTGACATTAAATGTAAATTCACGGGGAAATGGGGAAAAGTCAATGGAGTAAATCGCAAGTGAAATATTCTTATAGTCGTTTCAAAGATAAAGATATTACGGATGGTATTAATATGAACCCGGTGGGGTGTTGTTTTATGTATCGTATTTTAACGCCTACAGATATATTTATACATTAAAATATGGTATTCTTACTCCTATATTCCCATATTACTAAACAGAAAATTCAACGTACTTCAAATAGTCTTCGTCGAGTCTACTCAAATCAAGTGTTAAAGCAATTTTACCAAAGATGTAGAGCATCAGTAGGTCTTGTAATAATCCAGTACATACAGAAAAAAAGACATATTTACCACTTGTGGAGATAAGATATAATGACCAGCACTTGACCTTTCAGTCCTTGTTTTATGTAGTAAGCAGAAAACGTAACAAATACGACTAATTTGAAGATCGTTAGGGCAAATATTCGGCTCCGTGCCAACTACTCAACACTTTAGTCCCAAAATTGTTTATATATTGAAGCAACCTCTCGGCACTATTATAATGTTTCAAATCTCGGTATCTCTTTCTTACTTTTAATGCGACAAAACTTATTACGAATGTTGCACTTTTAAACCTAAAATTGTCAAAAACTTATATGTAACAAAATTATTATTATCTTATATATAAAATTCTCGTGTCACAATGTTAGGCCACGTACTCCTCCGAAACGGCTTTACTGATTTTAACCAAATTTTATATGCATATTCAGTGGGTCTGAGAATCGGCTACTGGGTACTTTTTATATTGATAAGTGCATTTGTTGAAAAAATAATAGTAAATTATTACAACTCGAGACTGACGGCGACTATTCATTGTGCGACAGGACGGGACGGGACGTTACCAGGGTAACATACTTATTTAGTCACTTCAATAAAATAATAATATGCTCGAAATACTTTATATTATTATGGCAAAGCAACGTTTGCCGGGACAGCTAGTAACTTATAAAGTTTAGTATACTATTTAACGTCCAGGATTAATTTATCACCATTTATTTTAGTCTAAATATTTTATACTTAGCTGACCGGGCTTTGCTTGGACTTTAAAAAACACAAATATAAAAAATCGGCCAAGTGCGAGTTGGACTCACGCACGAAGGGTTCCGTACCAAAATAGAGCAAAAATAAGCTGAAAATTATGTGTGAGCCCCCCTTAATTATTTAATTTATTTGAATTTTATTATAAATTATTACAGTACAAATAAAAGTGAGTATTCCATGAATATTTCAATTGCCTATGTATTGCCGTTATTGATATCGAGCAAAAAATCCCGTTTGTTGTATGGGAGCCCCCCTTAAATATTTAATTTATTTTGTTTTTAGTATTTGTTGTTATAGCGGTAACAGATATACACAATATGTGAAAATTTCAGAAGTCTAGCCATAGCGGTTCTTGAGTTACAGCCTGGAGACACACAGACAGACAGACAGACGGACAGACATCGAAGTCTTAGTAATAGGGTCCCGTTTTTACCCTTTGAGTACGGAACCCTAAAAAGTAACTTAAAATTTTCCAGGAATTATTCCTAGCTCGAAAATGTTTCCTAAAAACCCCCTATTTAATTTTGTCATGGAAATACTTGCAGCCGTTGCCGTTAAATCAATCATATAATATTATGTTTAAGACTAGGTGACGCCCGCAACTCCGTTGTGCCAAAATTGGTTTATCGCGCGGGAATCGTACATTTTTTCGAGATAAAAATTATCCTATGTCCATTCCCCGGACTCAAAGTATCTCCATACAAAATTTCAGCAAAATCGGTTTAGCCGTTTGAGCGTGAAGCGGTAACAGACAGACAGACAGACACACTTTCGCATTTATAATATTAAATACGTAAAGTAATAGTATGCATAAGCCAACGTCATAGTATAGTGACGTCACATAATCTGATGATGCTGACGACTTTCTGGCACTTAGTCCCGCGGCACAGATCGCGAAGGATAAATAATTCAGTCGCTAATAGTGGCAGCGGAGTAGTGGCTCGTCACAGTGAGTAGGTGTTTTACTGCTCGGGCCACTACAGCGTATCTCAAGCGAACAGACACCATTAACTTTACGCGGTGCGCACATGTACGCCGCTGAAGCGAATCGCGGAAAGTAAAAACAAGTTCGAATAGCTTTGCGTAATTTCTATCCAAAAGCTCTCCGTACTGTGCTTAAACTGGTTTTCAAGAACAACCTTTTCGTTGCCTGATTTAAATTTTTAAGTATAGAAGTATATTTTGTTTACAGCACCTATAGTAATGTTATTAAGAAAATACTTTCTACCTAGACTGCATGGTACTGGTAATTGCAGTTATTGTGTACCCACAAGACAAAAGTAGGGTAGAATAAGTACACGTACATATTACACTGTAAAATTTATGTACATAACGGTCCGGCCATTTATTTTAATTAAAAATACCAACCCGACAGTGTACAATGTGCCTCCAGTATATAATTGAAAAGTTTGAATAGCGTCGCTCATCAGCGTGACTGTAGCCTACCAGTGTCGTAGGGCGTAACCGTGAACGTAATGAACTAATGATGCTGACGCATTCCTCGTTAATGTGACACTGACTGACAACCGACCCCCAGTATCGCGGTTGTCAAAATACTCAGATATCGAGCATTTGCGTTTTCCAGGTGATTTCGACGATTTTGGACTTGGCGATTATATTTAATCGCCGAGCCCAAAATCGCCTTGCTTTAAATCAAGTTTTAGATACTATAGTTCTGGCCAATGTTTTTCTTTGAGTAAATACGTTCAAAAATCCTATAAATCCAACATTTCCGTGTTTATAAAAGTTATGAATAAGTCACGTTTATCGTTGACGTGTTGGCATTTGCCTATTAGGTAAATACTTAATTTTTGGCCTTTTGAGTTTTGGGTTATGAGCAATCAATAAAAAATATGTGAATGTTTTCATTTACAGCACCACCAAAAAGCAAGGCAATATTATTGAATGTTTACCAAGTAACATAACAACATGAAGCAAATTCTTGGCGTTTAAATATAAAGAAATTAACATAAAACGCAAAATTGGCTATTAGGTGCCATCTTGATAATAGGTTAAGCCATTATCAAATTTACATTTCGTTATCGATGTGTCCTAAAGTTGCGAAAATTTGCCGATAAAATTATCATAATACCTTACAGAAGCCTGAAAATGATTCAGGAAATATTACACAATCTTTTCAGTAATGCAAAAATGGCCAAATTAGTTTTTATAATATTACTTTGAATCCGAAGTTGGATAATATTACATTCAATTACGGGAGCGTTAGTGTGACTTATATTTGAAAGTTTAAAGCTATTAAAATGTTATGTTATTTTAATAAAGAGACGTTTACACACATGAATATTATTATTTTTCACCATGCATTTTAAGCATGTAGCATTTCTCTAGTTAGTTTAACCAATCAATCCTCAAGCGGCAGCTTCAATTAAAAATCTGTTGTGTCTGCGTTACCCACGATGGAGGTGCTATGTGCAATAAAATTTAGTTCAACGTCAGGGTTATCATTACATAATCCGTGTCTCTAGCTTTCAAATGTTAAATTATTCAACAGCTCATTAATCGGACAATCTTTTAGAACCGCTGACCGTGCAGCACTACAGCCATTTTGGGGCTACGAAACTAGCGACCAAAGTACTATTAAACCTAATTATTATTATTAGAATAATTATTCTTGTAAGTATAGAAAGGGTACCGTAAGGTAAGGTAAAGGTTTGTTCTATAATATTAATATTGTAATGCTTTATATTGTGACTGTTATATAATATTTTTTAGGGTTCCGTACCCAAAGAGTAAAATGGAGCACCTTACTAAATACTAAGACTTTAATGTCTGTCCGGTTGTCCGTTTGTCCGTCTGCCCGTCTGTATGTCTCCAGGCTGTATCTCAAGAACCGCGATAGACAGACAGACTGACATTTTCACGAATTATTACATGTATTTCTGTTGCCAATATGACAACAAATACTAAAAATTAATTAATATAATAAATATTTAATTGGGGTACCATAATATAATAAATGTGTTTTTCTTTTTTTTTCTACTTAATAATAATAATGGCAACTTGAAATATTCACGTTACTCTTTTTCGATTTTCCTTTATCTACCAACTTTTTAAAATTATAGTTAATCGTTTCAAATAAATAAAAAAAAATGCATTCCATTATTTTCACATGCAGAATATTGAACACAGAGACAAATTTTACTTATATCTGTAGTCATAATGCGTGGAATATTTTATAAAAATCTTTTGGCACGTGACCAGCTGAAACCATACAATTTAACTTGGTGACTTTGCGCTAAATATTTGCATTTTTATTCAGGCATACATTTTTACTGAAAAAGAAAACTGTACTCTCATAGTTTTAGCTCAAAAAATATTTAATGAGAGATTAGAATATATCTAAAAGATATAATACGATTCGATAATAACATTTTGTAAGGGTACGAAGATGCAAGTGTGGCTTATTCCAAACAGCTTATGTCAATAAATATTTATCTATTTTGAAGCAAAGACATAGTTTGGTGGATACGAGGTACAATTTATTAAGGTACTTTTTTGCAAACAACTTTTACAGGCGGTGTTTAACTTAAAATAATTTCGAAAACGGAAAAGCCATCCTAAGAACATAGTTTATTTGAAAATACTTCATATTTAATGGCCTCTTTAAAAAGCTATTCATGGATGACGCTGACGGCGCGGTATCGGCGTCGAGCCGCGGAATAAAGCGTTCCTTTGAAACAGCTTGAAGCATGATGCGACACCATAGCCTATTTAGACGACCTACGATAAACTCTATACAAAACGCCAAATTGCAATTATACAGAGTGTAACAAAACTAAGTGATAATACTTTAGGGTGTGTATTACAGGTCCCCTATAAAGAGTTCGCTGTGAAAGTAGCAGCGCTGAAAGAGTAACTATTTTTTTCACCTTTATTTGGAAGAGTTCGCTGTGAAAATAGCAGTGCTGAAAGAGTAACTATTTTTTTCACCTTTGTTTGGAAGAGTTCGCTGTGAACGTAGCAGCGCTGAAAGAGTAACAATTTTTTTCACCTTTGTTTGGAAACAACACTGAACAGTCATGAACGGGGGTGCTTGCCCATACAAATCACGAAAAAAAAATTGCTGTGTCAGTGGCCCGCGCTCACTTTTACAATGAAATCTATTGGGACACATACACGCCCTTAAGTATTATTACTTAGTTTTGCTACACCTTGTGTACATTTTTGGCATGCATGCAATTAACAGCATAAAAGACACTAACGTTTAAAGAGTATGAAATCTCAGTTGCAATATTGTTTATAATCAAACTAAAAAAATAAAGTTCGTGCTCTGATGAATAAAGAATTAAGGAACATTTCCGGCAAATAAAATTCGTAAAAATAACCATAAGCATCTTTTAACATTTCAATATGAACGAGAATAATTGAAATTCAGAAGACCCTTTACTCCATATTGATGCGATAAACATACATTCGAGTACATGAATTAAATATTACCTTTTCGGGGGAATTTTTTTAAAGGCTATAACATTTTTCATCCGTAACATTCGTCTCATTAGCTATAATTTACTACGCGTAGGCATTTCTGCGCTTAAATTTCCACCATATTTTAACTTGTAAGCGTCCTTTCAGATTACAGAATGGCCCATGACAAAAGCTTAAGCGGTATTCATTTAAATAATTTATTACGTTTCACTGTAAATTACCTTCGTAGCATATAAATATTCTACAATTATTTAAAAGTCGTTTAAAATTATGCTGCTCGATTAATTACAATTTATTTTGGCTTTAAAATGTGCAATAAGTGGCTAGAAACATTTTAGCAGGTACGTAGTTGATAATAATTATGTAACCGTTTCACGCTAATTATCTACAAGTTGAACTGGTTGGGAAGTATTTAAAGCAATGATTGAAAATGTGTGTGGTGGTTAAGATAATAATATTTGACTACTGAGTACTGGCAACCAAATTATAAATATTATATTTTATAATTTATCTATTCATAAGGTCTTGAAACATTAATAATTATTTTAGCATTAATATGATGTTAATATGACGTTGAACATTTTATTTTCTTAGTTCGCTTTGTAATTATCGCTTAGGCCACAAACCTACCATCTGTGTTTGAAAAGATAATTTTCTTCTTAATTAACCCTACGCCATTGGCACGTGTGTTAACTGTGACAGAATTCGTTGAACGCCCCTAATTCTACACTTTTAATTAAAATTCAATTAAATGCGTGCGGTTGAAAAAAGTTCCTTTTTAAACTTGAGCAATAACAATTAGGTAAGCATCGAAATACTTTTGTTCTTGTTAAGCTTACTTTGGCTTTCTTGAGAGGTAAGTACTTAATTGAAGACATGAGTGGATGGAGGCTTTACCGTGGATGAAGGACCGGAAAAATGGTTTCAAATAAAAAAAATGGATTATAATATTATGTATACTTAAATTAGCTACATGATGAAGTAGGTAAGCTACAAGGTTTGTTAAATTAAATTATAAGGGAAAATTGAGTAATTGCTCTTATGTTGTTAAATGTTACTTACCCACATCATCCACTCATGTTCTCAATTAATAAATGGCAAATACGTTAACAATTTAATATATTATTATGTATAATAATATCTAGTATTCAAGTAATATCTAGTAATCACTAGTAAAAAAATTTCTTCGTCAATAAAATAATTTCACCAATGCATATTAATAAACTAATAACAAAACGTATGGTAAACATAATGAACATATTCTATTTCCTCCAAGTTTCCAAAGCAAAGTTTCAAATACTAAAGAGTGGTGTTAGTGTTTGAGTCTTCAAAATTCAGAACACGGATATCCACTTAAATCCGTCAACTTCGCGAATACTTAAACACGGACTTAGAATTCACAATTAATAAGGGATTATATTATTTAAAGCTCTATTAGATTTCAATTTGCGTGTTTAATTGATACATGAGTATGATAACATCTGGAATACTATTCCGTACGTATAGAAATAGTTATTTGTCACGAAATGTTACTAGTACGGGAGCCCTAGAACAATTTTTTTTTTTGATTACTATCAAGCAAATTTTTTTGTGAGTAGCTTCATTTTGATAAGACGAACAACATTTTTATCTGCGAAAAATCTTGAAAGTGGTAGCTAACAGAAATAGAAAGGATTTCATACTTTGATTTTGTGGTCCCAAAATATGGATTGTTCTATTTGTAGGACAATGTTATTTTTAAATTATATAACTATTAACCTATGAATATATTACAAAAAATCAGCTTGTTAGGGTTCCGTTTTAGGGTTCAGTAGTCAACCAAGTTTTGTTGATCACAGAACCCTATAACGGAACCCTAACGAGCTGATTTTTTGTATATTGATAGGTTCTTAGTTATATAATTTCATAGTAACATTGTCCTACAAATAAAACAATCTATATTTTAGGACCATCAAATCAAAGTATTAAATCCTTTCTATTTCTGTTAGCTACCACTTTCAAGATTTTTCGCAGATAAAAATGTTGTTCGTCTTATCAAAATGAAGCTACTCACAAAAAATTTGCTTGATAGTAATAAAAAAAATTTGTTCTAGGGCTCCCGTACTATAAGCAATTGATGCCTACGCGCGTGTCGCGGTTGGTACAAACATTGCACCTAGTTACAAAATATCGTAAGTAAGGTCATGCAAAAGCCTGCGCCACTATTAATTAATATTATTCCTTCATATATATTAGCGGTTGACCATCGACCAAAACTGTTTATTTTTTGTCGAGGGTTTTTTCTTTTTACAATAGTTAGGGTCGTCTATGGGCTGTTTAGTGTTCACCCATATCCTTTTTCTGTCGTTTTGTCGAGAATTTGTACTAATAACAATTTGTTTTAAAACACTTAAATATTCTTATATTAATGTTACCACGAAGTCCGGAGAATTGGCTACTGACTCGTACCTAATAAAATAAATTAATTAACACTTCCGAACCGGAGTTAAAATTTATTAGCACTCATTTTAGGGTTAAATTCCATGATGGGGTCTTATTTAATCGCATAGTTGATTACGTCGGACCGTTTATTAATAATTTTACACCATAACCCAGTAAAATTGAAATAGGTCATTTATCTCTAGGACACACGCCTTTGGCAAAATTATTCTGAAACCATAATCCAAATGCCAGTTCCTTAATCGGCCGGCAGATTGTTCGGTCTCGGCTGAAAACAGTCCACTTCGCTCAAGACTTTGTGATGCTGCACAGCTCCATTGTCGTCCGTTAAGACGGCGACTAAAGCAAAATTGCCGATTTTATAATTCATTTTTATACTTGAAAATAAGCCCCGAATTGTTTCTTTTTTTAAACATACATAATATATACTACATTATATTTCCGAGGGTCCGACCTAGCGAAAACACGATATCTTAAAATTTTCTTGATAGAAAAAAATCACAAAGATGCATCTACTTTTCGCGAATTTTTCATATATTGCCAAAACCGTGCATTAAACTGAGTTAATCCTTAATTAGGCGCATTAAAAAAAAAACACACAAGTAGTCGCATGGAGTCTCTACTGACCCCAAATTAAAAAATGAAAATAAAGTAGAATAAATTATTAAATCGAAGTATTAAGTATTCACATTGTTAGAATGCTTTATTATAATTAATTTTAATAAACTAAAAACTTTCTTTGCCTCTATACAACTAAATAAAGCAATCAACTTATTTTCTGTCTCGTAATCTCAAAAATATCACTATAGCTCTCAACTAATCGAGATAAAAAAAATGTATTATATTCACTCTGATGACCAGATTTTTTGCAGCACCGAAAGAAGCAGGTCTTGAGTTAATATTGAAAAACATATTTTCCTCATTTGTATAATTCGTCACGCACTTTTGGTCATCAACCCCCCACCATTATCATCATCACCATCAGTGGTCAGGGATTATTTTAGGCGTCTCTGGACTGTTCCATTCTGCTTGCTGATTCACGGAAATTACAAATAGGTGCATAGTTTTGAAGTTCGGAGGTTAGTCTATTTTATCTTCAGAAACCTTCTAGCCGCTAGCGTATTTCACTGTCTTGATCCATACTGACATTTTTGCAAAGCAATTTTGTAAAAAGTGTTGTTAATAGAATGATAAACACATATATTTATAAAACATCCTAAATTATAACAAAAATAATTTAACAATTAAACATAATTTACAAAAAGAGAAACTCGTCTTGTTACAAAAAAGTCACGTAAGTGGTCGCATGGGGTCAGCGCTCAAGAGAGTAGCGACGCGTGCACCAGCGCCGGCTATCCGGCTATCACTTATTAGGATACCTTGATTGGTCTTAGATAGTTACTAAGAGCGTCGTTGCATTTCTGGAACTCTAGCACATCTTTTTTTCGGTTTGAAAGTGATTTGACCCCATGCGACTAATTAAGGGTTAATATTTTAACACATTGTATAAAATTCTATCACCGAGGGACTGACCTGGCGGATTTTTAAAATGTTGTACATTTACCGAGTTATAATATAAAGAAGATACTAACTTAGCGATGATTCCGCGTCATTCTTTTTCACCTAGCATACGAAAGACGGGCGTGAGTGTGAGCAAAAAATCAAACATTGTTCTTCTCTCTTCACACTCACGCCCGTCTTTCATATGCCAGGTGAAAAAGAACGACGCGGAATCATCGCCAAGTTAGCTTAAGTAACTCGATAAATATACAAAATTTAAAAAATCAACCAGGTCAGTCCCTCGGAAATGTAATGTAGTATCTATGTTTACAAAAAACCGCGGCTACGCGCAATATAGGGTTTCGTAGTACCGCTAATGTTTGATTGGACAATGACAGGACATTTATAACGTGTTTTACACTACTAACAACATCATATCAGTTACGTTCAAAGGAATTTGAACGAAAAGTTCCTTTATACTTCGCCGAATACATTTTTTTTTAGTTGATCGACTATTACTCAATAACTTATAAAGTTTTCTTAGCCGTGATAATTTTCCTTTTAAATTCAGCAAATTTCCTACTCTCGTGAATTTTTTCACATTTCTAATAGCAACCGTTTAGCTGGTAGAAGGGGAGGACACTGGACTCTAACGAGTTTTTCCACTTTAAAACTTCATATTCACAAATGGATCCCTAAATCGGAAAATGATCTACGAATACTCGTAATATTTTTAAAAACCTATCCAACGACACCCCACGGTGGGGTGGGCGCGAAAAAAAATATTCATCCCCGCTTGATGTGTAGGGGAGGTCCCATAAAAAAATATATTTAAAAAAATTTATATACCATTTTGTCGGCACCATTAATATGTATATTCATGCCGAATCACAGCTTTGTCGGTCCTATAGTGTCTGAGCAAAACCGCGGACAGGCAGACAGACAGACAGACGGATGGACAGACCGAAACTATAAGGGTTCCTTGTTGACTACGGAACCCTAAAAATGAATCAATTCGGGGCTTATTTTCAAGTATAAAAATGAATTATAAAATCGGCAATGAATAAAATTTGATTAGGTACTTATTTCATTCCTTGTATTTAAAAACCGCGACGACTGTTTAAAAACAACTCACGGTCAGTTTATGAGTTGGGCAAATTATTATTTTTCTTATGCGAAGTAATGACGATAATACCTCTATACATGATGATGATGGCAAAACGACTGCCGGGTCAGGAAGCAGCAACTTATATTATATGGACTAATATTAGATGGCGGACCTTTGTCATTTGGTCGGTTTATGTCAAGTCAATGTTAGCCGAGATATGTTGTCCTATTTTGACATAGTCTGATTTAACTGCCCAGATCCGCCATCTGCCTATGAATCAACTTCTCGGACAGTTCATTTTGTAGAATGACGACCCGCTTGAGAATGGAACCAAATCATTGCCGGCTTTGGGTTTATTTCCTCAGTAAAGAGTCTAAAAGCGTGCAAAGTTTGCGAGTTGGCTTAAAGTTTAATCGGGACATTCACAGCATCTTGTTGTTGGATTTATACTGTTTAATGTACAGACAGCCGCGGAATTGCTGACCGTTATTGCTTCATTAATGCCTAACTTTATAATAGGAAAATAAATTATAACTAGTGGGATTAAATATAGTTTTATTTCTACTGTTTATTATATTGGATCTCGCAGCAGCGTTTTTCAGTATCAGGATCAAAAACATACTGATAAGTTTATGAAGTTAGTTTTGCAGTTATGTAGTAGCAATATTTATATAGAATCATTTCTTTTAAGTTCAAAAAATCGATATCTGTTATAAAAACTTAGAAGTAAAATGAACTAAAGTAAAATGTGTTGAAATATTAAAATACTTACATTATAATTGTATATGTTACGCTCAAAGACCGAAAACGCTCAGTGAACGGAAAAATAGCTCACAACGCGTTGTGGTCACAGTGAAACAGCCACGACGCGAAATTCGCGTTGTGGCTCTAATGAAAACGACCACGACGCGTTCTGGCAATCACAAAAAGACCATAAAAATAGGAAAAATAGCTCATACAACGCGTTATGAGCTATTTTTCCGCTCACTGAGCGTTTTTGTGCGTAACATATACACAAAACCTAATCTACAATATTAGGCGCTTAGGGGCGATTTCACCAAAGAAATGGAACGCGTTCAATGCACACTGAACCGGTTCAAAACGTATAAACGCGATTATAATATGGAATTGCATTTCACCAACATAAACTGAACGCGTTCACAGCAAATCCGAGTTTTAACTTCTGAACGCCCAAAGTCTGAAGTTTAACGTCATAAAAACCGTTCAAGCCCTGTCATGGCGAAACGAAAAACATAGTAGCCGTAATTTTTTACCGGGCTTTCCGTAGCGTAGCGGTGACATATTGTAAAATACTCGTTAAATTATATTCATGGGTCACATATTTTCATAAATATGTGAAAAAACGAGTTCCTTTTGGTCCATTACCCGTACATATTTTAAAAACCTAATTCAATGTAATCAATGTAAAAAACAATCACACAAGTACGTGTTGGCTCGCCCACGAAGGGTTGCGTACCATTATATAGATTACTAGATGATGCCCGCAACTCCGTTGCGCCAAAACACGTTTATCACGCGGAAATCGTACATTTTCCCAGGACAAAAAGTATCCTATGTCCTTTCCCGGGACTCAAATTATCTCCATACTAAATTTCAGCAAAATTGGTTCAGCGGTTTGGGCGTGAAGAGGTAATAGACAGACAGACAGACAGACAGACAGACAGACGGACGGACGGACGGACGGGCGGACGGACGGACGGACGGACGGACGGACGGACGGACGGACGGACGGACGGACGGACGGACAGACAGACAGACAGACAGACAGACAGACAGACAGACAGACGGACAGACAGACAGACAGACAGACAGACAGACAGACAGACAGACAGACAGACAGACAGACAGACAGACAGACAGACAGACAGACAGACAGACAGACAGACAGACAGACAGACAGACAGACAGACAGACAGACAGACAGACAGACAGACAGACAGACAGACAGACAGACAGACAGACAGACAGACAGACAGACAGACAGACAGACAGACAGACAGACAGACAGACAGACAGACAGACAGACAGACAGACAGACAGACAGACAGACAGACAGACAGACAGACAGACAGACAGACAGACAGACAGACAGACAGACAGACAGACGGACAGACAGACGGACAGACGTATTTATAATATTAGTATATAAGTATATTAGTATGGAATTAGTATGGAAGTATGGATAGAGCAAAATGTTGCATTGATATGAGAACCCTTTTTCTTAATTATTAAATTATTATAAATACGATTGAGTATTTTGTGAACATTTCAAGTGACCTGTTGCCATTATTAATATCGAGCAAAAAAAGTCCAAATAGATCACGTTTGTTGTATGGGAACCCTCTTTAAATATATTTTATTGGAACGAAGTTCCTTATCGCGCGTTGTGAAACTCACTCGAAAGGGGGCTAAACGGAAAAATTAAGACCAAAAAGTTGTAACGACACTTTTTGCCACCGACATAGATCAAGATAGATACCGCATGTGTATGTACTTCGCGGGACATGCGGTATCTATCTGATCTATCTCTGTGCTTTTTGCTATAGTTGTAAGCCGTACAGTAGCGCATGTTTCTCTCTCTCTCTCTCTTTTTTGTTGAGTGTATACAGGTTTTTTGTACATAAGAAATAACTTCGTTCCATCCGGGTATCCCTTGACACCTCTCAAGTTTTATTTTTATTTTAGCCGAATTCCAAAAAGGAGGAGGTTGTTCGCAGAATTTATGTTCGGCTGTGTTTTTTTTTTGTATGTTCAACGATTACTCCGCCGTTTGGGAACCGATTTTCAAAATTTTTATTTTGTTGTATTACGTTTCACTCCAATTTGGTACCATGTTCACAAAACTGGTGACCTGATGATGGGATCCATGAGTAATTGAGGGAACTCCTCGAAATTCAAATGGAAACATATGGTGATTTTGATTTTATATGAAGTATTCCAGGTACATGTTACCAAAAAGTAAGATTTTGCACAAATATACCATGGTTCGAAGGTGGTGAACTGAAATCCGACCTCCTTGTAGATACAATATGTTTGGGGGTTTTGGCTTTGTTTTAAGAACTGAAAGCATATGCATATTAGATTATTCGTCATCATCATCTAGTGATGATGAGGGGGCTAGACGGAAAAAATTAAGACCCTTACACCACGCATCATCATATTATAACTATACATCCTGATGATGGGATCCATGAGTAATCGAGGAAACTCCTCAAAATTTATATCGGAAACATATGGTGATTTTGGTTTTATGAGAAGTATCCTAATCATATTATGCTACCAAAAAGTAGGATTTCGCACCAAGGTATGCTATGGTTCCAAATATACTAAGAGAACTCCGGATTCCTTATAGTATAAGTTTGGGTGTTAGGGCGCTGTTTTAGGAACTGAAAGCATATTATGCTTTAACTATGCAAATTACATTCATCATCATTATCATCATCATCACTACCACGTCAGAGTCACCAATGTCACATGGTAGTATCAGAGTAGACAGAACTAAGGAGTACCTCGACTTCAAACAAACGGGCGAGTATTATACGCGAGTTGGACGCGATTGTCACTATCAACATGTTTCCACAATGCTGAGTAACCACTGACCTCCATTATACAAGTACGCTGGACTAATGATACCCTTTGAAATTACAGCTATTTTTTGTGCCTATTTGAAGCGGAATCAGCTCCCCCAATGTGAGGGATAGGAACTAAATTTGACGTAAAAATAACGTTTGAAAGTCGCCATATTGGCGCTGATAGCAGTAGTGGGAGTATTTGGAACTAATACTAGTGATGACAACCAATAACGATTAAGCGGCCATTTGCAAGTTACGTCAAATTTAGTTCTCTTCCCTCTTACTAGGGGCGCTGATTCCGCTTCAAATAGGCACAAAAAAAAGTGGATATCATAGGTCCAGCGTACTTGTATAATGGAGGTCAGTGTGAGTAACTCATAAGTACTACGTGCACCAGCCGATATGACAATATTATATAGTACGTCAAACGTATAAATTTCGAGATCTCTTCTGAGTCGGCCTACTCTTTAAATCTGTTTACTCTGGTAGTATATAGATACAATATGTCCCCACAACACCATGCATCGTCACATTATGTCCCTATTATTGGTCCTTTCATAGCGATTTTGAAAAAATAATGTTGTTTCAAAATAAATTATTCAAACTTAGTATATTTTATACTAGCGTAGAGTCGAAGCGCATTGAAGCGAATTACCAAAATTGAACATAACAAATTCAAACTTTACTCCAGAGCTTAAACACACAATATTACTTCTGAGATTTTAAAAAGACGCGCGAAATCTCGCTACTTTGCGCGTCTGCGGGCGACCAACGCTGATTGGTCTCGCGCAGAATCGCAGAAGTAATGTGTGGGTTACGCTCTGGAGTTAAGGTTGAATTTGTTATGTTCAATATTGGTAAGTCGCTTCGATTCACTTCGACTCTACGCTAGTATAAATAATTGATTGTGTTGCGTTTACCAAAATCATGGGATCTATGAGGTATGTATAGGAAAGTCGTTCAAATTATTGGGAGTATTGTAGTTTTAAGTACTTTAAGCATATTTTTTTTATGTTAAGCTGATGAGTTTCCATGCGGAAGTGCTACAATAGAACGACAGTCACAGAACAGAACTCTAGAGCCTTTAGAGATAGGTGTTAAACATTTCATTTTCAGCATTACTTGATAAACGCAAATACAGTTGTATATGGCTGCTGTTAAGCATTCGTGTTCTATTCCACAAAAAATCGAATTTCGAGTAATGTAGTTTTATTCTTTAGAACATAAGGTTTACGGAAGTGAAATCCATTTTTTTGAAAACCCACTGTAGCTTATTCTAGAGTGCTAAAATGGTTATTGCTTATTTCTCTAAGTGAGCTTTTGTAATTAGCATTTATGTACTATATGCGTTTACTCCATGAATGCCATCATGTGTTTCAATTTGCAACGCAAATATTTTTGTTCCAAAGTTAAACAAGGGAAGACCTCTATGATTTACAGCAGCTCTGCTTGCTACTTTGTCTTTAGACCTAATCCATAATATCTACTAATATTATAAATGCAAAAGCGTGTCTATCTCTCTGTCTGTTACTTCTTTATTGTTGAACCGCTCAACCGATGAAACTTGGCATGCTTGGTATACATTGAGACCCGGGGATGGATATAGGATACTTTTATACGGGAAAAATGTTCGGTTCTCGCAAGATTGAAGAAGAACAAAATGATTTGCGCTTAAACCGCTGAACCGATTTTGATATTTTTTTGTACGCAGATACTTTGAGTCACTTAAAATGACATTAGGTACTTTTTTACCCGGAAAATGTACGATTACCGTGCAGTCAACAAAAATGATTTTGGGTTATATTGCTAAACCGATATCGATGATATTTAGTATATAGTTATTATGTTAGGTCTTGGAGAAGGACAAAGGATAATTTTTATCATGGAAAATGTACGGTTTTCACGCAATAAACTTTATTAATTTGCGTTTAAGCTGCTGAATCGATTTTGATTCAATTGAGTTAGTGTAGAAATTACTTATCACGTGTGAACCGTACATTTTACCGCATTATAAACTTTCCTACATCCTTTCCTGATCCTTAAAGTATCTCCATACCAAATTTCCTCAAAATCAGTTCTACGGTTAAACCGCAAAAGATTAAAGTTTTTTCGAGCGGGAACCGTACATTTATGGGATATAAAAACCATTATATATCCTTATCAGTTATCCGGATCTTAAAATATCTATATAACAAATTTCATCTAAATCGGTTCAGCGGATTTTCCAGGATAAAAAGTATCCAGTGTTCTTTTCCGAGAAACAATGTAGCCGCATACCAAATATCATCGAAATCGGTTTGGCGGTAAAGCATAAATCATTTTTATTCATTGCGTGGGAACCGTACATTTTCTGGGATGAATAATATCCCGTGTGCTTTCCCGAGACTATAAACTATCTGCATACCAAATTTAATCAAAATCAGTTCAGTGGTTTAAGCGCAAAATAAAAAAATTATAACGCAGTAACCGTACATTTTTTCACGATAAAAAATATCTTATGTCCTTTAACGAGAGTCAAAGTATGTGCACACCAAGTTTCATCAAAATCGATTCAGCGGTTTAGGAGCAAATCATTTTTGTTTATCACACGGGTACCGTACTTTTTCCCGGATATAAAGTATCCTATGTCCTTTCCCGAGACATAACGTATATCTGCATACCAAATATCATCGAAGTCCATGTAGTGGTATAAGCAGAAATCATTTTTATTGAATGCCTGGGAACCATACATTTTTTCGGAATAAAAAGGATCCAATATCCTTTCCCGGGACTCAAAGTATCTCCATACCAAATTTTAGAAAAATCGGTTTAATGGTGTGGGTGTGACGAGGTAATTTTATAACATTTTGTTAAAATAAGCACTTAAATTTGTATTGAAAGAACAATTAATTGTAATTTTACATTAATGTATTAAATCACTTAGGACATTAATTGCTAAATGTAATAAGACCTATAGCAATTTAGCATTAACCATTTTTATACTTTTTCTCTTAAAACTGAATGTAAAATTAAAATGTTTTTTCATAATCTGCGCATTTCAACAAAAAAAAAGATATCGCACAATAACATTTTTTTTTTTTGCTTAAAATAAGCAGAAAAGAAAGATCATTTCAAAAATAATTAAAACGCCGATTACTCAAAACTAGTTCGATGTGGGATAGTACCGTACACGAATGCTTGACAGCATCAATATATTATGCTTGGAGTTCTTTAAGAAATTCTGAAGTGGTAGTGAACTCAGAACTCAGATAATGAGTTGAAGGTGTATCCTGGATCCAAAGTTACTAAGTAGAACACATTAGTCTTTGCAGACAGCCTTATAAATGAGTATCTAAAAAGAGTGAAGTTATATTAATTATAGGTCTACCAGAATCTGATGGCAATTTTTGACAGCAGATTTTCATAAAATATCCTTGATCATTGGATAAATTTTTATATTTGCATGTTTAACACACAGAATAAGCCGCTATAAGAAAAAAAAGGATCAAAATGTTTTATTCCAATTACCCCGGTATTGCTAGAGTCAATTAACTTTCTCACTTTTTGCCATCAGATTCTGGTAGACCTATACTTATACGCATTCTACCTAGAATATAGGTAGATCTTATTTTTTGATACTTCTCAAATACAATCTAGAGTCTAAACTCTAAAGTCTTATAAGACTATGGTTAAGACTGTCTAAACCATATTAATATTATATGCTTACTTACTGAATATTCCCTTTTAACTTTCTTCTTTCGAGATTTTCATTTCAAAATATTCGAGGTCGAAACTAGTTATGCTGATGTCTGCGGGTTAGTCAACTTGGTAGTAATTTTATTCTGTAGAAATGAAGTTAGCGCAAATTAATGCCGGTCGCCCCTCAGGCGTAATAAAATAAATGCACTGTTCTCGTTAAAATTACAGTCAGGCCTAGGATATTTTTTAATTTGAAAATGGTTCATTTCATGAGAATTATGGCATTAAAAAATTTTAGGGTAATTGACGAGGAATCGCATATCAAAAACTGTTTTTTATAAAGTATGCGCAAAGAAAAAAAAGTGTCTGGACTCTGTAACGTGTTATAACGAAATAAGAAGCCTTATGTTATTCTACCTACTTTTATCCAGATACAATTTTATTGCCACGTTTATCGAATATGGCCTGAACAGGGAGCCAGTACAAAAGTTGACCCCAATCTCCTCTCATAATATGGGAGTTCTTATTGAGTATCTTAAAAAAAAACATCGTTTTTTGGCGACGGAGTTGAATAAAAACCGCAAACATTTATTCAAACTGTAGCGCTATTCAGATTGGCGTTGAAAGGCGCTGAAAGTTTGCACTTTTAACAATGGTTAAGTAATCACCCGGGCCTCTTGTGAATGAATATTTTTCAGTTCTTTCATAAAGATACAGATTTTTGAGCTCCTACAGTGTTTGAGGGGTTAAATGTTTCACATTCACTTTTGTGTCGAACTTCCCCGATGGATTAATGAAAGAGTCTACCTCGAGGCCCGAAATAACCTTGTTGGAAAGTTTCTTTTTATTTTTTATCAGACATTCTTATACTTTCGTCTCTCCCTATATTTAGACACTTTTTATCACTGTACAGACAAAAAGGTCGCTACGTCAAAACCTTACAATGTTTATGTATACAAAACCAGCGGGTGTAAAATGGGAATACACGGTATATTCTGAGCATCGAACTTCGAAATCAACAGAGCGTGTTATCGACAAATCCTGGCGATGGATATTTTTATAGAGCAGGCAAATAAATTACTTTATTTTCGAATAGGTAGGTTGTGTCGAAAGATGTAGAATATTATTTACCAATCTCTATACTCGGCGCGGCGAACCTTGGTGGTCGTGTGACATTTAACGACGACGTAAGTTTTGCAGGACGTAAACGTAAATTCAGATTGAGATAATTTCTTGTAAATGTTTAGAATTGTTAAAAATTCCAACGGAATATCATTGTAATGGCATAAAGCTACGTAAAATTTATAAATGGCCTCCAATATGATCCTAATTTAATAGTGACGCCACTACAATATTATTAACTATCAGTGTCAAAGGTACCAAGGTTCGCCGCGCCGAGTATAGCTAGCTAGCTAGAATTATTGGCTATTATGACTCAAATATTTATTAATTTTGAGTTGAGTCGTACTGACCTAGCAATTGGTGATTTTTTTAATTCGCTTCTGGTAACACCATGACTTGGACAATTAATAAATTACTTTTTTTTAGATACGCAAAAAAGTTAAGAAGCTGTATTAGGGGTAGTAAAAAAAAGCCGAATTCAAACTACATACCAACTTTCTAGGGCGACCCGTTTATTATTTCATACAGTAGTTAAACACATGTAAGTTACTAACAGCCGGCCATGAGGTCGGCGTGATACAAACAGAAACAATGGTGTGGCGTGTAAATGTAATAGAGTGGGGATTTATGTTGCATTGTTATAAATGCGGCCGGACAATGACGGACATTTGCTCGGATTCATCACGTGCATAGCTACAAATGCCACGCACAGCTTAGCGCGGACACACGGCCGGCTAGCGCGGACAACATGCGCTGATAGAGCAACAGCAAGATGCTCGAAAGAAACCAAATTGATGACGCTTATACCTCAAAACTTGTTACGAAAGACAAACTCTTTTGTTTAGCGGCGCTACTAACAGTTACGGGATGACTTGGAATCGAGAATATACCGAGCGCATGACTTTTTGAAACCAATAGGTAAGGTTATAATAATTATAATTATTGTGAATAGACCTACTGGATAATGCTAGCTGTTTCTTTCTTCTGTAGGTAAATAGTATTTTTCAACCCTCAATATTAGAAACTCTTACTTTTATTTTTTGTCGTATTTCGCATAATATTCTAAACTCAATACCGTTCACAAACTCTGTGCTCGCCAGTCTACCGAACCGACACTCGAGCGTATGTTGCTTGTTTGTCTAAGCACTGCGTTGTCCTGTTGTCCCATTCGACCTCTGTCGCTGACTTTGATTGATGTCCATGGACTTTGAACGCGAGTGTTGCTCTCTTGGGCTTCTAGCAATCTCGGATGATGAAGCCCCCTCATATATCGTATAATATTCAAATATTCACCCTTTGAACTTTTAAAAATTTAGGGCATTTTCTTCAAACAAAAGAATTCTATCTTCTTTCATAAATAACCATTACTTTAGGGTTTCCTTTGACCTTTTTTTTCAATTTATCATTCGCTTTTGTGTCCTTATTATAAAGTTTTAGAAATGGAGTTGCCGTTCATTAAATATTTAAATGTCTAATTACTAAAGTTATTATATCATAGCTTCAATATCAACTAGTGAACGCAAACAAATGTACTGGTGAACCAGTGTTTAATTTTAGCCAAGCCGAGACGTTATCTATAATTATTAAGGTAGCATTTGCTGGTATTCACATTGCTTGCATTCATGCATTATATGTAGCTCGCTACCGTGCGGCGTGTGGCGCAGAAATTGTTTACTACCTCTAGTTGTCGGTATAAATATTTACTCAGATGCTTCAACATAGGAACCTATTTAGAACAATGAAAGCTTCTGTATGAAATGTTTCGTCTTTAGGTTTTGGTATGTCTACCACATATACAAAATAATTTGACATAATGTTACGCCTCCCTGATACCAGTTATTGGTTGTATTTTGTTATTAAGAGTTATGGCAATATGTTCTATAGGAGTTTTATAAAGATTTCAAAAAGTTAGCTAAGTCCACTGACGTACATTTTCTTAATCGAAGTCACTAGAATCCTTTTCATCGAGTTCATTCACGATTTCACCAATTAATTAACAAAAACATTAATTTAGTGCAAGGTTATTTAAAAGTTAGTGACACCGGGACGAAACGTCAAACGAGGCGTTGGCGAGGCGAATTTTTATTTTCAATACGAGGGTGTCCACGTACTGTGAAGTGCCACCAAGCTTGAACTACAAAGTCATATTACTTAAATTGTGTAATCTTTTTTGTAGTAATAGTTTTCTCAGCTTGCTATGTCAAAATGAAAGTGTTTCTGTGTGAACTGACCCTAACACGTTAATTAATCTGCCTTAAAAGGTTTAAAACTATCATTATCACCTAGTCGTGTACCCTCGTCACCGCGTGTACTTAATATTTAAAGCTCGCTCGCCGATGTCGAAGTAAATCTTACTTAGGAGACCCTGCGCTGCCCACTGATTACATTACCCTTGGCGTATGGTAGACACAACCGTAAGACAGTTCTTTGCTCTTGACTTCTTGACACCAGTATAGCTGTATCTTAATTTTTCTTTTATACAGAAATAATATTATGTCTATTGTAATCACTTGAAAAAAATAAACACCATTATTTTTATACTCGATTCTAAAGAAGTAAATTATAAATATTACTTTATTACTTAGGTACATTTCTGCTTTATCTTTCAGTGCCTGTTCTTATGGTTGAAAGCGCACCCTCCGTACTCTTTAAGCGGCCTCCACACGCTGGATGTTTGTCATAAACACCGCAAACAGCAAACACAGTCCCAAACAGCAACCACAATCACCCATCACAAACAGCCATCCACATGCTTGGCGAACGTTAATTACATTCCGAATCGGCGAACATGGCGGACGACGAGCTTGTGGCAGCTATTACTTTCGGGTTGACATATTTTTATTTTAATTAAAGCAAGAGAAAGAAAACCGAATAGAATCTTTTTTTTTTTCTTCAGCTGGCCGATTTTGTATCGTACATTTGTGAGTTAATCACTGAGTTAGTAGCAAAACGGAGGAGTGAGTAACGGAAAGTCTCACTTTTGTATGCAAGTGAATACAAAAGTGACACTTTCCGTTACTCACTCCTCCGTTTCGTTAATAACTCAGTGATTAACTCACAAATGTACGATACAGAATCGGCCAGCTGATGTCTGCGGAACGTAGCCATCAGTATTTCTTTTTTGGCCTTCAATTCCTTGACACTTTTATTCATTATAATGCTGATGCGAGTCCATGCATCATTAACCTTTTGCCGGTTTTTGTGATCGGCATCTTTGGAATTCCAGAGACATGGCTCATTTTGATAAGCCTCCAAAAATGTCAGAATCGTAGGTGCTAACCAATCACTTATTTTTTACGCTTTGCGCGCCAACTTAAAAGTATAGCAAGCAAATACGTCCGCCTCCCGCAAGCTCGCGCGCATTACTGATCGCTGTTCAAACGTGTGGATACGTCGCAAACTGTTTGCCAAACATCCTTTGATCTGGCAAGAAAAACCGACACCGATGCCGAACACTGCCCAACACAAACACAAACAATGACAAACACCCATCCACACGTCCATGTTCGCTGTTTGCTGTTTGCCATTGTTTGCCAAGCATGTGGATGCGTGGTTATAGTTACAGTTATGGTCAAAGTTATGGTTATAGTTAAGGCTAACTTAACTTTAACCTTAACTTTGACTACGGAATTTGACAGATGTCTGTTGCGTTTATTTTTTTGTTAAAGCTACAGTTACAGTATAAGAAAATGAATTATCCGTAAAAATCGACTGGAAAAATATTTGTTATAATAACACTGTGATCCATGGTAAATTTTCACGAAAAAAAAATCTATATAAGTTTGATCGGTTATGGTTATCGTTAAATATGGCGTCCTTAACCAAAGATTTGACATTTTGCATTGTAGTTATTAGTTAAAGTTATAGTTACAGTTATAGTTAAAGTAAGTTGGTGCAACCCAACCTTAAAGAGATAAGTACCTACGCCAATGTTATATTGTCACTATTTAATGTCTTAATTTTGTACATATAGATAGATACAGAGAATAAATAAATAAATTAACATGATATAGAAATGATTTGGCGCAGATATAGAATACACCACGGGGAAGGACGTAGCCTAATTTTAACTTTTGCAAAATGTACAATTAAATCAGACTTTGTTTACTCATTTGTTTGCACTGTGAAAAAAATTTTATACTCGAAACTCGGCGTATAAAGACAGTTTTTCCTTTGCTATTAATAATAAAACATGTTTCAATGGAAATATTCATTTTATAAAACTAAAGGTCCCGCAGGACATCTGATAATTTGGCGAATATGTCATAATTTAACTAATGGTAAATCATAATATTATAGAATTAAAAATACTATATAGAGTTAGGAATATTATAAAGCATTACATATCGGTTTAATGGGGATCTTGTGCAATGGATAACTACCAGGCGGACCATTATCTCTATTGGCCAGCGCGATAGTTATTCTTATCATACCTATAAAAACGCAATAAAGGTACGCGATATTATGTTTTAATCTTTAATCATAATTTTCTTTATAGACTTCATAATAATTATATAAGATATATTTCATGCTTATAAACTTTTGTATTTTTTTCTAAAACGATTTTCTTGTAAAGAAAACATGTTTTGCTTGGTTAGTTTAATAACTATACAAACGTTACACATTACTGGATACTTAAAAAATCCATACTTATATACTTATTTTAATATTATAATTGCTAAAGTGTGTCTATCTGTCTGTCTGTTAATACCTCTTCACGCTCAAACCGCTGAACCGATTTTGCTGAAATTTGGTACAGAAATACTTTGAGTCCCAGGAAAGGACATAGGATAGTTTTTATCCCGAAAAAATGTACGGTACGCGATAAACGAATTTTGGCGCAACGGAGTTGCGGGCATCACCTAGTGAAACATAAATTTTGTCTTAAAAACTTCTATCTAAACCTCAGAAGTTAAAAAAAATGGTTCGCGTCATTCGGCACTTGTTGATCCATGTTTTACTTAACAAGATTTAAGTTGAAGATTGAAGTCTGATTCGATTACGAGCAGGCTTTCAGAAAAACGTTCTAATAATGAGAGTACAGTCGGGGAATAAAAACGTTTTCCTCGAGCTAACGACTGAATGATGTCGTTAATGTCAGATAAGTTCCCGTGACTGGTTCAACTCGTATTATAAGCTTATGCGTATAAAGTTTCAGATTTTAAAATTAACATTTTATTTCAATTCTACAATAATGATTTTCCAATAATTTAATGAAAAAATGGTCCAAAAGCGAATCGGACTTAAAAGTCTCAACTCTACTTAAGTTAAATTGCGGTTTACGATTAATTGCATATTAAAAAAAAACTGCTCACGATATTTCGTTCAAACCAATTTTATAAAATAAACAACGTAACATATAATGAACAACTTAACAATACTCAAATTTAATTTGAAGTACTCAAAAACTTCATACTACATAATACTCAGAAGTGGGCGTGAAATGACTTTTTAGTTTTTAACGTTTAACTCTTCAACTCCCAAGCGGCCACATACGGCCGCGAGAACAATAGATTTCCAGGAATCCGCGATCGAAGAAAGTGTTTGATAACTAAGTTGAAAGCTGGAGAGCATTCACCGTAGTTTTATGCTTCACATTTCTTCACTTTATTATTTATTTTTAAAGTATTTTTGCATATATTTTTTAATTTTATTACAAGCCATTTCATCTTAACTTAAAGTTAGGTTGGTCGTTTTTCATTATTTCTACCACTTCAGTGGTAAAGCGAAGCCTGGATTTTATTGAATACTTCAAAAAAAGAGGAGGTTATGTTCAACGCGTAGGTTTTTTGTTCATAGAGAGAATTCAAAGGACAATGCAATTCTCGCATGAATACAGCAGTCAAAAATTAAACTATTCTATTTCAGCGAGGCATTATCAGCGACCCCCGGTGCACATTGATCAATCAGATCTAGTTCACGAGCGGCGCGTGAAATTCCTGTTTGTCACGCACTAAATAAAATATTTTTAGTCTATCGCCCGCTCGCTATTGTAATGATTTTCGCTGATTGCTTTTTGATTGGGGAAATATTTTCAAATATAATTTGAAAATATTTTATTTGAATGTGGCGTGTTATTGACACGAATTGTACTAATTACGGATTTATTGGTTGATAGTTAGCAGTTGTTAAACAACTGCTAACTATCAACCAATAAATCCGTAACAAAACGTTAACAGTGTTCAAATATTCATAAAAAGTCTGCATGTCTGTTTGTAGCTAAAGTTGTATATTGTCACAAATGCCATTATAAAGCTGTACTGCAGACAATTTAGAGTTTATCTCAGCTGGGCAGATAATTTGAATATATTAGATATAAAGTTCCACTAAGTATTATGCACAAGCTTATGATTCAGGATTGTCCAGGACCAACTACGTGACTTGAGCTGTGTTTGGGAACTAAAACTTACCTGGATTCTGGTACCAAACGACGAACTTCAGTAAATACACGTAAATATCTAGATACATATCTGAAATACGAAGCGTATAGTATATTACATTCTAATACATTATTCGTGACTAATCTCGATTAACCAAAAAACATTTTAAGAATACAAACAAATACTGCGTTTGTCAATGTAAATCTTAGAGTCTCCGCGAAAGGAAAAAACGAAATTCTTAATTTAATGAAGCCAGAAAGCCGACGCCTTCAAACGGATCGTGTCAAGTCGCCTCTGAGGGATCTGCTCATCTCTAAAGCCGGTCAAGTGGAAATCAACGATGGGGTTTGTGCTGAGCCAGAATAATTAATATAGTCCAGAATTAGCATGTTGAAGGGGCAGCGTCAGCGAGCGTAGATACGTTATGGATTTTAAATTATCTAATAAGATTTTTCTTAATGCTTCCTCGATGAAAATATATAACAAAGAGTATGTGCGTCTCTACAAACGTACTACTACATAGTATGATAAAAAAAAAAGCAAACGAGTCTCCTGATATAAAACAATTATGACTGTAACACCATACCCGTCAAATAGGTAGGTAAATTACCTGTATGTTAAGAAGGAATACACTCCATTCCCAAAGTTGCACATCGTTATTAATACAGACGCCAGTTTAAATTTCAAATTTTGTCGTTAGTAGCAATAAACATAAAGTATACACTATACATCTCACAGTGGAAAAAGTGGTGTCACAGTTAAAAAGAAGACACAAATTCAATCACAAATCAAAAAGTGCAATAAATATATAAATACATTAAAAATGTATTAACAATATTATGTCTGTTACTTTGAACATAATTTTATTATGTCTTTCAGGTAATATAGATTTAATGCTCTCTGAGATATAGTTTCGAAGAACAGTAACATAAGCACAAAATGTTCTATGACTATAATTGTGAGAATTTAGGTAATCAGAAACTCGTTTCATATGAATCGCGTAATCGTAGCTCAAGGCTTTAACCCATATTCTGCCATAAAAAGGGTTTGATACGAAGCGTACACACTCAATTGCGCGCTTTTGATCTTGCGCTCAGAAAGGACTTGACAGTTAACCAGCCAGATGGTTTATATAGTTTGTTCTTTATAGCAACTGGCACATCTGTACTCAGTTCGCGTTTAATCGCAATAATGTTGGTTCATTTTTTTTATTAAAATGTCAACAAAACCAGCATAACACTAAAAATATGCATAAAGCAAAAAGCAAGTATTTTGTTCTATTTTTTGTGTTTGGCTGGTTTTGTGAACATTTTATTTAAAAAAATGAAAGTTACATTATTGCGATTAAACTCGAACTAAGTATAGATGTGCCAATTTAGTACAGTAGTGTAAGACCTTATTGAAGTGAACACAGCATGCTTTATTATATTATAACTGAAATCGGCACAATATCCTGTCGACCTTGCACCAAGTGCCTAATCTTAAACCTTGTTAATGTAAACATCCCTAATGTTTCTTATTGTCATTATTATAATAACATTTATAACGATAGTAAACAATATATAGCAGTAAAGGGGAACAAACCACATCATAGAAATAAAGAGGTTCTACTAATTAAATTTAACGTAAAGCCTCTTTGATTTCACTACAGTCTTCTATTAAGGGGGCGACTAACCCAAAATTGTCAATTTTATAATTCATTTTTATACTTGAAAATAAGCCCCGAATCGTTTCATTTTGTAAACATAGATACTACATTATATTTCCAAGAATTTGATTTGAACGAAAACACGATATCTTAAAATTTTCTCAATAGAAAAAAATCACAAAAATGCATCTAATTTTCACGAATTTTTCATATATTGCCATAACCGTGCATTAAACTAAGTTTAACACATTGTATAAAATTCTATCATTGCGACACTGACCTGGAGGATTTTCAAAATGTTGTATATTTATCGAGTTATTAAGAAAAAAACTAACTTATGCAGCAATGTTATGCGCGAAGAAAGTTAATTTTTGACTGATTTTTTAGTGCAAAAATAGTGATTTTTTGGAGAGAGAAATAATACGTCTAGCCTCAGTGATAGAAATTAGCGTATATTTTAAAATTTACAATTGTCATGGATAACGGGAAATTCGGGGAACAATTAGCCAATCAGCGACCTTGACGTACGCGCGTAAATTTAACGTTCCCGTATCGATCAGCTGATTGGCGTAGGTATATTGACGTTTGTACCTACTCGCCGTCTTTACTCTATGACATCACAAATTATAATACCCAACATGCCCGCGGCCTTGAAAGCAGTAGCTTACAACGTCTTCTGCAGTCTTAGCTCCCTCATCATTAGTGTTCGTTGTCCACCAGTGGACATATCTTGGTATAGGCTCGCCTCAGGACTCCCGACGACGTTCTGATGTCGGCTACTCTGGCAATACCGTCGCTGCCGTTAATCGTTCTCACGACACGACCGAGCTGCCACTTCAGTGGGGGAAGAGAAGAGTCCTTGATCAGAACCAGCTGGTCCGGTGATAGATCCGCCGAATTCTGCCTCCATTTGGTCCTGGTCTGCAGCTCCGAAACATATTCTTTAGCCCAGCGCGTCCAGAAATGTTGCCGGAGTTGTTCAACCCTTTGATATCGGGTCAATTGATGTATCGGTTCCTGCGTCAGGTCCTCCTCGCATACTGGCGCGGTGAGGGGTCGACCGATGAGGAAGTGTCCAGGGCTGAGTGGAGAGTAGTCTGCTGGACCCGACGACAGGGGTGCCAGCGGCCGTGAGTTCAGTACCGCTTCAATTTGTGTCAGTACTGTGGTGAGCTCCTCGAAGGTCAGGCGAGCACCACCAACCACTCGCCGCAGGTGGTACTTGCACGATTTCACCCCCACTTCCCACAAGCCACCAAAATGAGGGGAATATGGAGGTATAAACGAAAACTCGATATTTTGACATCTAGGGTTATCAACAATATCTTTGCTACATGAAGATAAAAACTGAGCGAAATCATTACAAAGACCTACGAAATTGCGTCCATTGTCAGAAAAAATTTGACATGGCTTTCCACGTCGGGAAATAAACCGCTTGAGAGCGAGTAGATATGCGTCAGTGGATAGGTCGCTGACAAGCTCCAAGTGTATAGCTCGTGTAGTAAAACAAATAAATAAACAAATGTATGATTTTATTAATTTCGCTCCCCTACCTTTGCGGCTTAAAACGAACACCGGCCCTGCGTAGTCTACTCCGGTACGATCAAAAGGATAGCTGGGTATAAGGCGTTCCCTAGGTAGGTTGCCCATAAGGGGGCTTAGCGTCCTACCTTTAGCTCGCGTGCAGACAACACACTGATGAGTCACCTTCCTAGCTAAATTCCTGCCGGATATGGGCCACCACTTCTCGCGCAAGTAGTACAACAGAGCCTGTGGTCCGCAGTGTAAATATTGCTTGTGTTCGTATATAAACAATAAACGTGTAAAATTGTGTTTAGAACACAGCAATATGGGATGTTTTTTATTGAAATTAAATTCGACAGAATTATTTATTCTGCCGCCTACGCGAATTAAATCATTCTCATCCAAAAATAAATTTAAACTAGCTAGTCGACTTGACTTTATACATTTACCATTTTTAAGTAAATCATATTCCTGTGGAAATGACATTTTTTGCGCCCATTTAGCTAATAATAGTACGGCACGTCTCACTTCATCTATACCTAACGCACCCGTCAGCTGATTTGCCTTGTTGCACGGCCGACAGTTGTGAGTGAAACGTAGAATATAGGCGGCGGAACGACTCATACGATTAAATTGTGAAAATTTACTAAACGGAAATAAAGTTTCATCTGTGTAATTATTGTTATCAACTTTACATGACAGTGAGTGCAAAGTATTTGATTTTAGTTCCGGTAAATTATTGAAAGTGTCACTTATATTGGAATTCAATTGTGCAGAATTATAATCAAAATTAAGATTTCTCAAGAACATAGGCCCTTCCCTATATATAATTCCCAAAAAAGTGACGTCATCGAACTTACGAGTAAGCGAACTATTAATTTTATCGTATAGCCTAGCACCCAGCACCGCACCGCACAGTTCTAGCCTAGGTATGCTGACAGGCTTTAATGGAGCAACCTTTCCTTTGGAAATTAATAACCTTACTTGTACGTTATCTCCACGTATAGAACGTACGTATGCGCAGGCGCCATATGCAGTTTGTGAGGCATCTGTGAATATGTGTAACTCATTACGACTTACGAGTTGAGTTGCACTGAAAGACATGTCGCGGGATCTTAATTGCGGAAAGATAAGACAAATCGATAACAAACCGGTTCCATGTTTTTATTACGTCAGTAGGAAGGGGATCGTCCCATTGTAACTTTAGTAACCACAGTTTTTGTAACAGAACCTTACCGATAATAACAGATGGACTCAATAGACCTAACGGATCGAATATTTGGGAAACTGTTGACAAAATTGTGCGTTTTGTGATTGAAGTGTCGGATGGCTGGAACTGTGTGCTAAAATAAAGCTCATCGCTGACGTTGCACCAACCCAAGCCTAATGTTTTGCTTTGAATATTATCACTAAAGTTAAAGTCACGAAATGTGTTTTGTGTATTGTCGTTATTATTATTTAGAGACGCAAGATCTGCATCTTCATCGAGTTCAAAGTTGAAAACCCATTTTCTTAATGGAAAGCAGCCGGAACTTAATGTATCAGCAGTGTCTTTACAAATTTTTAAAAGATCGACCTTGACCTCACCGGAAGTTAGAAGGTCATCTACGTACATGTCATTATTTATGACCCTTCTGACCTCAGGGTCAGAACATTCGGTAGCTAGTTGCTTTAGACAGCGCACACTGAGAAAAGGTGCGGATGCCGTACCATAAGTAACAGTGTTTAAGCGATAAACATCTAGTGGCATCGATGGATCCTCGCGCCATATGATCAGCTGCAAATCCCGCTGAGAGGACGCCACTAGCACTTGCCGGTACATTTTAACACAGTCGACCTTTGCTGTAAACTTAAACTGTCTAAATCTTAATAAAATACCTAACAGATCTCCCTGAATAGGCGGCCCGACGCGCTGAATATCGTTAAAAGAAATTCCGTTGCTAGTAGCTGCGCTAGCGTCAAACACAACACGAAGTTTAGTCGTTGTACTGTGTTCGCGAAATACTCCGTGATGTGGCAAAAAGTTATTAAGGTTCGAGTAGGTATCGACCTTGGTCATGTGACCTAGGTCAACATACTCTCGCATAAAATCAACGTATAGTTGTTTGTAACTAGAAGGTGCGCGAGATAGCCGCTTCTCTAATGCCAAGAAACGGCTTTTAGCTTGGGAATAAGATTCACCTAAAACTTCGGCTGAGTTTTTGAGTGGAATGTGAACCACAAATCTACCATGATTGTCGCGTGTAGTATTTGTAACGAAACTTTGTTCACATGCCAGCTCGTCCTCCGTATGCGAATTCTGAGGCAAAGTTAACTCTTCGAGTTCCCAGAACTTACGTAATTGATCGTCTATAGTGGATGGACTGACCTCAGTACTAACGTTACATTGGACATGTCCCCTGCGTACAATGCTAGAATCTATTGGACCCGAAATTATCCAACCTAGCCTAGTGTTTTGTAAAAACGGACCGCTCGGTAGACGCATCTTGCCATCGATAAGCAAGTCCCAAAAATGATCCGCTCCTATCAAAACATAAATTTTTTGTGACCCTAAAAACTGCGTATTTGCCAGCTGAACGTTATCAGGAATTTGAAAGCGTTTATCAGAATTATGTACCTGAACAGCTGGCAATGTAGGTGTTATTTCGTTTAAAACGTAACATTGAATTTGTGTTGAGTAGGCACTCACGCGAGACTTAATTTGTATATTACAAGAATGCGAAGAATGTGATACGAGATTGCCTACTCCGCGTATTTCTTGAGTGGACTGTATAAGCTCGATATCTAATTTTTTACAAAATGAGTTTGTTATAAAACTGCTTTGGCTACCACTGTCGAGTAACGCGCATGCTAAATGATAAATATTGTATCTATCGGGGATCTCGACCATAGCAGTAGATAACAAAACGGGTTGCACATTAAGGCAGTGCGAATCTATTATGCGCGTGTCTGTGTGAACGTTATTTGCCTGAATGGGATTCGTCTTCTCACATTTACACTGTACAGGGAGGCGCGATGCGCTTGCACTTGAAATCGACGATTCAGTTGACGGGTTCTTTGCGACAAAGCTCGATGTGTTGTCGGAATCGTTAAAATGTAATAGCGAATTATGTTTCAAGTTACATTTCTTACAAGACCCGAATACGCAAGTGTTAACGGAGTGCCCGGCGCGCAAACAGTTGTTACATAGGCTGTGTTCTTGGACAACTTTAAGTTTAGAATTTAAATCCATCGCGATAAATTGTGCACACGTGTAAAGTGGATGATTACTTTTGCATACAACACAAATAGGCTTGCGAACAGTGCGACCGGCTGACTTATTAGTTGAAATATTATTACAGTGTGAAACATTACTTCTAACTGCTATATTAGGTTTTCTATTAAAATCAGTGCTAGGGTTATCTTTGCTATGCGATAAAATTAAAGTTTCTAGTAAGTCAGCCTTATTTTTTAGAAATTTAATTAAATGGTCAACCTTTAAAACTAACTTGGAGTTACAATCAGACAAAAGAGAACCTTTGTGCTCCTCCCAGTGCCTCTGAGTAATTTTATCTAACTTTGAGGTAATAATATAAATTATTAGTATGTCCCAGGAGTCTGTAGGTTCACCTAGGGTTTTTAGAGCGCGTAAATTATTAATAATAGTGTCTATAAGCTTCCTAATTAGTGAAGGTGACTCTTTAGACAGTGGTTGTATTGAAAATAGTGCCTTAACATGACTCTGAACTAAAAGCCTAGTGTTGTCATATCTGTTCAACATCAGTTCCCACGCAACAGAATAGTTTGAGGCTGAAATTTCTATGGAATTGATCACCATCTCTGCGCTTCCTTTGAGTGAGGATTTAAGGTAATGGAATTTTTGTATATTGCTTATATCCTGTGAATTGTGTACCAAAGACAAATAAGTATCCCTGTACTCTAGCCCGTGTTCATATAAGCCATCAAATGTAGGTAAAGTGATAACCGGTAATTTAACGGATGATTGTGTAGTACTATTGCATACCTTGGAGCTATCTGCGGCCTCTCCATCGACACAGAGAGATTCTGCCTGTGACAGAGTGCTGTAGTAACTGTCTTCAAACTGCTGACGCTGATCTAGTTGATCATCAATGTCACAGTCTGGAACAGTATTTTCAAGTTGTGTTTGAATATCACAAAATTCATTAAATAACATATGGACACCGGTTATTCTTAATTTTATCTATTATCTATTTTAGATTCTCTGGTTACAGGCGTTTTAATAGTGTGAACATAATTAGCAAATTTTGTCAATCTGCCTTTGAGAATTCCGCGTTTTTTAATTAGATCTCGCATGATTTGCTCAGTTTTACCATCATTGACGTTTTTATAGGGTGATTTGTCGCGGGTATGGCTAGACTGACTAGACCGACCTTCCATCTCCTTGTCCATTAATGACATAATAGTGGCTTATATGATTAAAGGGGTACTCACGTGAAGTAGTCACCGCAGGAGCAGTCAGCTGGTACTCTACCTGAGATGCTCTGCTCTCCGTTGCATTTCGAAGGTCGCTGCTCGGATTTGATGCCCAAATTTTTGATTAATTTGGCTGCGAAGGTCCACTATGTTGCCGCCAGTGATAAGCAGCAATGTTATGCGCGAAGAAAGTTAATTTTTGACTGATTTTTTAGTGCAGAAATAGTGATTTTTTGGAGAGAGAAATAATACGTCTAGCCTCAGTGATAGAAATTAGCGTATATTTTAAAATTTACAAATGTTATGGATAACGGGAAATTTGGGGAACAATTAGCCAATCAGCGACCTTGACGTACGCGCGTAAATTTAACGTTCCCGTATCGATCAGCTGATTGGCGTAGGTATATTGACGTTTGTATCTACTCGCCGTCTTTACTCTATGACATCACAGATTATAATACCCAACAGCGATGATTCCGCGTCGTCCTTTTTCACCTGAAAGACGGGCGTGAGTGTGGAGAGAGAAGGACGATGATTGATTTTTTGCATTAGTCGCCCTCTTAATTAACGATGTGCGGTCGGTAAAGCTGTCGTCTAGTTATTGATTGTCGGTAAAATACTCAAAGAGATTAATAAAAAAAAGGTACTTCAAAACAAACCATCCAAATGAATTACGGATCTTACCAAAAAATTCAATCATTTAAGAGTTTTTTAAGCTTGTAATTACGCATTTTTTCTCGTTACTGCCATCCATTAAATCAGAAGATTAACACTTTGAATTATTACTCGGAGAATTCTTTTCGGGTCTCCCGAATACTTCACGTGCTGCTTAATTAAAATTGTAACAACGTTGATTCTAAACGACTTGGTGTTAATTAGGGATTTAATATACGCTTTTTATATTAAAATGCCAAGCCATGTATTAAAATGTAATTGGAAGTTGTTTATGTAAACAAAACACTATAGGAGCTATTTTGATCTTTAAACATTTTAATATTTAATGACAAAAATTTGAAGTAGGATTTACAATCATTGTAAAACAGCTTAATTGATTCATATAAAAGGTTGTCTATTTTGGATGACATTTTGATTTAAACTATACTTCGAAGACAGATATTAGGCTCGATTTATATGCGTCCATGCATTATAGGACAGCATGGATATAAGACCACTAAGTGACATTTTACAAGGTACACGCCAAAACATCCCATCCGTCTATAAATTTATTATGCTTTTAGAAATTTATAGTATGACAACCAATAAAGCTATAGACAGATTTGAAATGTGAAAATAGGAGGAAAATACTCCGATTCTCATAAAATGAAAACGCCAATAATAGTGGGGATTTCTAATACCAATATAAAATCATCTTGCAAATGTAAACTAGACATGGACAGGTTTGCCTTCGAAATTGATTATTGCGGGTAGTTAAACTGTAGTGCAGGTGCGATCGAGGGTAATACAATTATACCTACTGCGAGTGTTTATGTTCCGTTTGATGTACTATTGTTGGAAATTGTACCGTTTCAAAGTAAATTGCTTATATTATTTGAATTCGTCTGCATTTCTCCGTAAAACTCATCTATTTAGATCAAAACACGATTGGAGTGTTTGAAGTTAGGATTAGACCCAACAAAGAGCGTATAGATGGAGTTTTTAACTTACAACAAAGTGTGGCCAGTTTTTATACATTATATTGTGTTTTTCAAATTAGGCTAGGCTGGAGCCAAGATAAGGTGGACCTTATCTTGGTTTTTACGAAACAACACATAATCTTACGAGTTTTTTGCCTTATATACATTTAGGACACTTGTAGTAGTAACAAATTAGTTACACGAAATCTATGTAGCGAACAATACGATGGTACTCTATAAAACAATTATAAATCACCATAGCAGAATCCGCCCTATCTGTACAGATAATACAAAGTATGTTCGAAGCCAGAACAGACATGGATGATTTGTTGATGCGCAGTGTACATTAATTTGAATAATTTATTAGAATAGTCACAAAACTCATTAGCATTCACGGTCAATAGACCACTCAGAAACGTTCCACCTAATTGATGACTATTGAGTCGGGACGGAATCGTGTTTAATATTAATTTTGTGTGGATGTATGATTAGTTGATTGCACGTCACGAAGAAAATTGGATTGATAGTGGCCAGGATTATCCACTCCATCTAAATTTGTGATTAATTTTCATCCGCTCAACCTCGTGATTAACGTTTATCAATTTTAGTTTGTTATCCGTTAACATGTAACATTCGTGATTTAGACAATGGACAGTGTATTTCATTATTTACTTTCATTACTTATTATTATTTATGTATTTTATTTAATTTGTTCAATATTTTAGGTCGTAATTTTTATTATCAAACTTAAGTTTCAGGCATTGACAAGCAATTATTTTAATGAGCACTATAAAACCTGACAATTAAGAAGCTTTGGTTTTATAATAATTAATTAAAAAATAAGTCATTAGGACGTTAAGATTTATTTTATTTTAAATTAATCACGATAATAATTATGAAATGCATAATATACTTTAATTTAAAAAAACAACATGATGACAGGCATCTGTCATCATGATTAAGTTAATATTTTTGACAAAGGTCCTCAGTAAGTAACATTAATTCATAAATATAAATTACAAAATTCCGCTGTCTTCTTTAATCTAGCCAGAAATTATGAGATTGTCTTTTGCAGGTGGACGTTAATTGTGGAATTCATAACCGCAGAAGTGGGAAGTTTTTGTAACAGGAAGCCGTGTCCTGGCTCGTCACTTTGTAATGGAAATGCCGTTAATGGAGTACAAAAACCAGAACGAGGCCTCACAAATTATTTACATAAATTTCAAATTATGATCAAAAGTGTAGTCAGAAAAAATTATAAGTCGTTATTATTCTTTTAACTGTGCTGTAACCATCTTCTGGTTTTTCCGCAAACGAGCTCGTTAGTACAACAAAAGGTACCTAGTACCGACCCATAATAATTTAATATGGTATTATAAAATCTATTATGAAACTGTATCTCAGTCTATTTGTCTCTTTGTTACCTCATCGCGATAAAAGCGCTTGACTAATTAGAAAAAAATTGGTAAGGAAATACTTGTGTTCCTGAAAAAAAAAATCTAAGGATAGTTAATTATACGAATTTTTGCGCGAGCGAAATTGAGGCCAATAATAATAGTTTTGTGATATTTTATAGTACCTATTCATTGTCTATCTTCTTAATATTTAATTATTATTGGTCTAAGTTGCCTTGATTGCTTGATTGGATTAGAATGCCAAAGTGATACTTAGAATCGGCAAGCATAGAGCGCTTAAACGCATGACTGCTTATGACTAATATATCGTCCCGACCGGGGATATTCTGTAATAGGCTAATTACAAACATGCATACCGTATTGATCCTCGAATATACCGGTGCATAATAATCTCGCATATCGGAGCGCCATTAACAACAATAATACTAAAACAATACGATCGGCTCATCACTCAATAGTATAAAGGCAGTAAATTCGTATTAGGGTCAATACATGAACTTATGTTAATAAGGCAGTGGAGCTGAGGCTCAGCTAACAGCTGCTGTTTATGGCGCATTTACATAAATATTGCAACCCCGTACCATTACACGTCTGCAGGTAAATTTTGGAATTTTCCTCCCGACTCTAATTGAAGTTGTAATGCCTCGTTGTGGATATTTCGCAAAATTTAAACCATTGTCTTGGGCCAGACTTGAAATTATTTTACATTTGTTAAAATACGCCGAATTTCTCTCGTCCTTTGTCTGTGCAGTCTAATAAAAATAAAAAGATTGATCGCTCCGAAACATGAATACTTGGGAGCGAAGCAGCAAAGTTTTTGAAGCCCGAACATGAAAATTCAGCAAAAACAATACTGTAATTCGACGGATTCGATAACAAGGAATTAAAGATAAAACGTTCGAGGCGATGGTTTATTTACTTGTAATGAAACAAATAAACAATTTCGGAGAGGATCTATGAAATTCCGTGAACCCATTTCGGATATTTGTTAGGATTTGGAAATTCCGATCGTCGACGTCTGATAGTACAGCACTATAAAAGTAAGGAATTTCCAATATTATAAGGACACGATAGCTATTCGTAGGTAGTTAGAAATTGCAATACTGCGGGCCAAAATAAATGGTACCACAATATAGTATTAATTCGTAAGTGGATAGAGTTTTTGTAGGTATAACCACTTTTTGTTTCATACCTACTTCAGCAATGTTTAAATATTTATTTAATATGCCTTTATACAAAATACAATAAAAGCTTTATCAATCTAGGACTACTGGCCTACACTGAGATGGTTTCATTGGATTTTCCTTGGTAATGAGAGTTACATGATATAAAAGTTACACAATACACAGCAGTTGAATTTTGTTTTTAAGAAATGGACAGTTTATTTTGCCGTGCAGTGTACGGAGTTTCGTAGGCTTACATATACGTACCAATATTCATAAAGGGTATCACGCTCAGATCTCATTCGGTGTAAGTCCGTCAGCTTTAAACCTGTTTACTAGAATATTTCCCGGATACTATGAAATTGGCAAGCAGCCACGTAGCTTTTGTAGTAGAATATTGAAGTAGAAATTGGGTTACTTAGTTTTAGTAATGAGATATAAAGAAGCTCTCCATAGTAACTGATTTACATGATATAAACAGGAGATCCGAGGTTTCTAAGATGATAAAAACTTAACTTGAAAAGAGGTATTTTAGAAAGATGCTTATGAGTTATGACATATTAATAAATATCATAATATTATCGCAGTACCTATCTAAATACTAAATGATAACGTAGATTCATAAAACATAGGATACAAATAACGAATATTTTAATTTTAAAAGTCGATAAAAATTTTTGAGTAAATAAAAACAATTTTTAACATTGAATAATGAAAAAAAATACAAAAATTGTTTGCAAAAAACCTTCGTTTGTCACATCTCAATCTAAGCTTCTTCCAAAGTTATTAAAACAATTTGATTAAAAACAAAATTGTTTCCGAAATTAACGAAGCAGAAAGAAATAAACGTTTCTCAAATAAGATTAAAATCATCCAGCTGCAAGTCGTTACATCACAAGATGTACATTTTATTTACCTTGTCCTTGAAAATACAGCAACAGTACAATAATGGAAGGGGAAGCCAAAACACAGTTTACAAAATTTCATTGTTAAAATACAGTCAAACAAAATCCAATTATTTCATCTTTTCGTTTGTTCTATCAATAAAGACACAACTCTGAATTTAATGTATCCAAGTGACAATTTTATTAAGATGGCATTTTATTTTGGGTTACTGCAGATGAAGTTTGAGAAACATAATTTGATTGTATAATTTTTATTTAGTTCATGTCTGTTCATAACTGCTGACGTAATTTATGTTTAATAGTATTTTGATGAATTTAATTCCCACATTTTAAATATAATTCGGCAAATTAATATTGTTTTCAAAATTCACTCACAAAGAGTTAATTATTCTAAATCGTATGAAGCCTTTGTTTATTCGCCGCTTTTGATTAAAAGCCGTAATTATTATCAACATCCAAGTAAATATTAGACATCATCATTGCATGAATTTTAGTGTGCTCCTTACAAAAATATACACAGCGGCTAAAAGTAAAATTTGTTTACCCGTAAGAGTACTCTACGATCTCACTTAATAAAAATATTACAGCAAAATCTCCATTATTTCATGAAGGACCCTCTCGGAAAATGACGTTTTTGACAGCTGACGTGAAATATTGTCACGTTACCGACTACCGTATACAGTGTTCTCTTTGTAAAAAAAATCTTTTTATTTTTACCTATGCAACGCTGTTTTATAAAATACTATACGACATTTATTCAGGGTGATTTGACTTTGTATTTGATGTGTATTTTATTCTTTTTTTTAAACCAAGATCATATTTAATTAAGACTACTTCGAGATTACCTGACAGATAGAACACTGTGTGTAAAAATCAGAAATGTAATTAGTGATTAAGTTACTGTATATTATGGTGGGCCACAAGGCAGTATTCTAGGACCAACACTATTCCTAGTGTATATAAATGCCCTTTGTCAGACTAGATCCTTACTAGTGCAAAAATAATAGATTTTTCTGATTATACGGCCTTACTTTTTAGTGGAACCTCCTGGCGCGAAGTTTTTTTCAGAATGGGATGAACTCAGTTAACAAATTGTTAAATTGTAACATGTTTAGCCTTAATGTCGATAAAACCAATTACATAACGTTCTCCATTAAAAATAATGACAAATCAAATACTGAGCTATCCAATGTCTCGCATACGTGTCCTGATTTATCTAATGACTGTCTTTGTACAAGGCTAAAAAATACTATATCCACTAAGTACCTAGGTGTGATCATTGATGACAAACTTAAGTTCCACGATCACATTAATTTTCTTGTTACTAGAGTACACAGACTAATAGCCATTTTCCATCCTTTAAGACATTCAGCACCTGGGTCAACTCTAAAAATAATTTATTATGCATTAAGTCAATTGCAACTTGAATATTATGTCACGTCTTGGGGCGGTACATGTGAAACCCATCTCTTAAAACTGGAAAGAGCACAGAGAGCACTTCTTAAGGTTGGCATATTCTTACCTTACTATCATCCCACTAGTGACCTTTATCTGAAATGGGAATTACTAACAGAGCGACAAATTTTCATCTTAAAAACAGTTCTTAAGCAACACACTCTTACGGTTTATGAACCAGATAAAAACAAGAAAAAATGAGTAAAGTATGCACGGTGCCATTATGCAGAACCACCTTTGCACACCGATTTTTTACTTACCTGGGTCCTAACTTATATAATAAAATCAACAAGAGTCTATCAATATACCTCTTAAATAAAAACAAATGCAAGCGTTTAACTTTAGACGGGCTGCAAAAATTCAATTTCAAATCTACAGAAAGTCTTAACAATACCAATTAATTTCAACATGTAGGTACAATTACATATTATTTACATCATACTTATTTATTTTATTACCCACTAGCCTCTACACAGTTTTATTCCCGATTTATTTAACTTGAAATAATTATAATCCGTGCTACTTTTTTATTAAAATTGTATTCTTTGAAATAAATAATCATAACGATTGTTAATTATTGGTCCGCGGTATTGGAGTCCTGGTTATCTGTAAAACAGGCTACTGCCTAATTCAGACACCAGCTCCTCACTTTCTAATGTACGACAGCATAATAATTCGTAAATTGTAGTGAGAAAATAAAGATTTATTATTATTATTATGTTATGTCTCCACGCCAAGGCCATGGAACCTTAGTTTTCCCCTGAACCCATGGGAATCACTCCACCGTTCCGCGGGTCATAATTGGAAACGTTGATTTTAACCCTTAACTGGTATCGGGGGTCAAAAAATACCCCAGGCGTCCGAATTTTTTACGATATCATTACTATTTAAACATGTACACTCTTGTGCTTCTGTGTAATCTCGTAACGTCGGGGGGTACTGCGGGTGACGGAAGTGCGTCACTCTACTGTTGCTGGAAGCGGAGGTATATACACTGCTGGGGTCAAAAATTACCTCCGATACCAGAAGTGTATGTATTTCTTCAACGTTTCATTCAAAAAATAATAAAAATTATAACAAGGTACCCTTGTTATAATTTTTATTCTTTTTTCAATATATCAAGAATTTTTAACAAAAATAAGCTTTAAGTAGTTAAGTACTCCACATCTGATTCAGAAATCACCCAGAAGAGTATGATAACAGTATGCGACGTCAAACAGTTAAGGATGGTAAGGAGAGAAGGGCAGTCAGTTGTTCTAACGAAATTATCTTAGGTATATGAGTCGGGCTCTTGTAATTCTTGCAGCAAGGAAGGTGTAGCGACTAGCGATATAGCAAATGCTTACCATTTTACGTAAAGAAAATTTTGCCAAAATCACATAATACCAAAATCATTTTCCAAAATCATATTATACGTATAGTAAAATTTTATGGGCAGTTTTTGGTCTCTGGTTTTACTGTCATTTTTTTATTCGACGACCTCTGTGGCTCAGTTGGTGGGCTGTTGGTAGCACAAGCCGGGGTCGCGGATTCGAATCCCGCCGACGGAACAAAAACAAAAAGTTCCTGGGTCATGGATGTGTATTAAATATGTGTATCATATAATAAAAATCTTAAATATATGTATAGTGTAAAATTATTAAATATATTTCCGTTGTCTGGTACCCGTAACACAAGTCCTTCAGGTACTTACTACGGGGCCAGACTGACGTGGTGTGAAGCGTCCATAGATATTTTATTTTCAGTTGATATCAAAAGAAATGTATGTGTTTTATTATTTACATTATATAAAAAACTAGATAAGTGAAAAAATCAAAGATATGTTTATGTTTTAATATGTTAAAGGACTCCTAAAGTAACAGTAATAGTCATAGTCATAATAAATAAGACCGAAAACTTGGATCTTTTTTATATAAAGGAAAAAATATATTTCATTAATGTTATTGGCCTTCAAAACTAAAATTTATTTAGGTTAAACGATGTATTTCAATATACTAAACTAAATACTTTGAAAAAAAGTTGGTTTGATATATTTTTTATGTTTCATTGCAGTGGGGTCACGTTTTACCCCCGATACCAGCTATGTTGCCTTTTTTAGCGAAACCAGCTAAGGGTTAAATTATTTATTCAAATTTTCAATTATCTCGTGCAGCACATACTTTTAAATAATAGCTCGACATTTCCACGACAACTTCTTATATTCCAGTAATATAAGGTAACATCCCAAGCTGTTCTCTATTTATAACATTAAATTGGGAGGAAAAATGAAGGCCTGGGAGGCTCGTTAGACATTGTTTTCGCTCCGAGACTTATAGGACGTATACATTACCATTCATTCCGGCTTTACCCACCATGCTACTGCTTATTAATAGTGAATTTATACAGTGAATTATTTAAGCGAAGCGATAGTTGTTCAGCGCGAGATAACAATATATTTCGCTGTTGCTAAATTTGCTGAAAAAGTTGTATGAATTATAGCGTCCTGATACATCATTCCTCATCGCTATCATTACCTGAATACTAAAGTAGTTCAGCGGTTATTCCAGAAAAAATACTTCGATTTTGCTATTTATTTCAACTCTATATTAATACAGCTTCGATCTAGTCCGGAACCTATCAAACAACAAAATAGTATTCCCAAATATGTCAAACAAACTTCAAACGATCGAATTTTGGAGTGTTGATCAATCAGAATTCAGAACGCGTTTGACGTTGGTTTGACATTTCATTAGAATAAATTTTGTAGATTTAACTATACCGAAACTGAATTGAAATCATATCGTACCTAAATACAAGTGTAAGATTATTTAGCACAATCGAATCTGTTTTGTAGATTGCACAAAGGTATGTATTACAGAATTTCTCATAATAATAGTTTCTAATTGACCACAACTAGAAACTTTTGATTTCTATTAAGAATTGACGTATTTTTATTTAAGTAACACAGAGTTGCGGTATCTCAATAGGCATGACGAAATTTTTTTTTCTTGTTGGTAAGTGAAGGACCATTCAAAAATAGAAATATCAGTGAAAAAATGACTCTGATAGCATAAAAACTCTCCAAGATATCACAATTCAAAACTCACATAAAATGGACCTTCCCAAAACGCTCCATACAAAATGTCAGCTAACTGTGACGTCCGCCTAGTTAGTTTGTTCGATAGCTATGTTAAATATTGAGTTTATGAAAGTGGTTTCATAAGAAAAAATGTTAAAAATTGCATAACTTATCGAATGGTACACAAAAATTAAGGAATTTTATAAAAAAATATTCAACTTGACTTAACTTGACGAAAAAACTTTGAAGGCTCAAAACAAAAAAAAAAAATAATAAGTTATGAAGCTGAAATTTTGGGAATACCTATTTTTCATCGCTATGTCTTTATTTTATTTAAAAAATCAGCTAATCTTTGACCTTGTAGTCATCCCTATTGTTCTCTAAAGAGTCGTCAGCTTGTTTGAATGGGGATAATAACTTATTTCGTTAATTATGAAGATTAAGAATAATACAAATGACATGCCGAAACAACTGTTATTAAGTAAATGAATGTTCGAGACATTGGAGAGAGAAAATAAATTAAATAAAGCCAAGTGCGAGTAGGACTCGCGCACGAAGGGTTCCGTACCGTTTTAGAGCGAATCTAGGCAAAAATCATATTGTGTTTTTTTGTATGGGAACCCCCCTTAAATATTTGTTATAATTATTTTGATTTTATTATTAATTAATAAATTACATATGTAATTACCGATTTTGTGAATATGTCACTGCCTACCTGTTGCCATTATTGATTACGAGCATAAAAGGCCAAAAAAATCAAGTTTGTTGTATGGGAGCCCCTTTTAAATATTCATTTTATTTTGTTTCTAGAATTTGTTGTTATAGCGGCAACATAAATACACAATCTGTGAAAATTTCAGAAGTCTAGCTATAGAGGTTCGTGAGAAACAGCCTGGAGACCGACAGACAGGTGGACAGACTAACGGACAGACATCGAAGTCTCAGTAATACCCTTTGGTATGATGGAACCCTAAAAACATCTCGCATAAGACAAAAGAGATTAATCTAATAGTAACTTTTAATTAAGTAATTCTTTTCTATGCTGTTTTACTTTAATCATATAATCCTTAACAATCATACTACTTAATTGATAATGTACCATTTTCTTAGTTTTTTACTGAAATGTTTTAACTGTTGACTGGCTTAGCTGTCTCAAAATATTAACGTCGGAAACAGTCAGATACTGGACATAAGACAGGAAAGCTATTAGACATGTGGTCCGTCAGTTCAGAAGCGACGTAGAGTGTTTCTGACTTTTCGCTAAGAACTAGACTAGTGTAAGCTGAGTTGGGGATTAGCCAGTCAATACTATCTTCTTTGATGCCTACATGATACAACTGAGAGCTGTACTCAACGGTACGAATTGTTTGCCTTTGTTAGTTGAATGTTTGTACAGACTTCATATTAACATCATTCGTATTATATCTTGCTTAATACTTATTAATTTTATAATACTAACTTAGCATATTATAACTGAATATTTAAATAGTCCATTGAAATGTTACATGAACTTTGCATTTTTTAGAGGATGCAATTTTATTTTTGGGACATGTGGGGAGGGTCAAGAGAAGCTTAACCTCAAGTTTGTGGGGTCGCCACCCTTGTCCCCCGGCCGCCATCTTGAAAAAAGTGGTGACAACACTATTTTCGAGATATCTTACAAAAAAATTGTAAAGTCATAATTTGTTGCAAATTATTTTGCCTATAAATATGTTTAAATAACTTTTACCCTAAATTAAAAATTTAAAATGTTATAATTTATAAGCAAAAAAGTGAGAAAATTAAAAAAATTTTTTTTTTGCTCTTTAGCATTGTTTAATACATTTTACAAAAAAAATACCTCATACCAATCTTGTAGATGATATTTTGAGTAAAAGATCCTCCCATCCCCCCCGATCTGGTTGGACTGGGAAATATATTGGCATGTGACATCTTCATCTCGGCCCATGATTGACAAATACAGGTAATTATGAGATCTGGACATAAAAAAATATTTGTAGGATAATAAAAATCGGCCAAGTGTGAGTCGGATTCGCGCACGAAGGGTTCCGTACCATTATAGAACAAAATTAGATCAAAAATTGTTTTTTTTTTTTTTACTCTAAATATTTATTTTATTTTAATAATATTATTAATTTTTAAAGAACAAATATAATTAAGGATTTTGTGAATATTTCAAGTGCCTATCTTTTACGATAATTGTTGTTCTCTCATAGAGCCCCCTTAAAAATTAATAATATTTCATTTTTGGTATTTGTGGTTATAGCGGCAATAGAAATACACAATCTGTGAAAAATTCAGAACTCTAGCTTCTAGTTCTTGAGATACAGCCTGGAGACAGACAGACATCGAATTCTTAGTATTAATATCCCGTTTTTACCCTTTGGGTACGGAACCGTAAGAAGACGTAATATCTATATATTAATACGCGAGCGAAAAACTTTGGATCCCTTTTGACGAAAAATGCGGAAACGTAGATGATTGAAATTTTGCACAGTTATAGTTTATATGGTGAAGGAGTGCATCGAGCTAATATTATTTAAAATGTATGCTTTTATCATACATTTTTTAGCAAATAAAACATTACACACACTATAACACATACACTAGAAGATTTTGATTGACAAGCCAAACACACGAATTGTACTCTTTTTATTTATGGTTGAAGACTGTTGTCAAATTGAAAAGAGATTTAGTTTTTTTATTGAATCTTAAATACTGTTAGACAATTATTACACGGCCAGTCTGTCATCATTTGACTTTATTAATTTGAGACTGTCGCAGGAATTATGACTAAAAAATAATACAGTCAATATTTTGATAATATAGAATATCAATAGAAAAACGTTGAAATTTGAAACTAAAATTTAATTTTTTATTAGAGGTCATAGAGATATTATGTACTACGTAGTACTTATATGTCAGTGTTAGAGGTCGAATTTCGACCATTCGGCGATCTCTTATTATTTTAGTAATGCGATAAAATAAAATAGTAAATTCATAAATTTGCTAGTGGTAACCACATTATGGCTGGACTATTTTATGAATTCGTTCCAGGAAATATTATTGAGTTGTAATTGGTATTGAGTAAACTGGAGTCCAATATTGTTCTAATAAACGTCGTAAAGGAAGGAAACAAACTAATAAATATGTATCAGGGCCCCATACGTAAAACAGATATCGCCGCAGGGCTCTTGGCGAAAAATCACTCTAGAATTTTATACCTTTTACCTACGAATAATAATAGTTTTTATTATTCGTAGCCTTTTACTCTTATTTTTTTTTTTCAGTTTTCATTTCCTAAATTAAAAATATTTTTATTTTTTCTACAATAAAACAAGTTTTATTTTTTTAAAAGCTTTTATTTAACTTGCTCTGTATATATGTAAGTATGTATGTTCGGGTGGAATTTTGGAACTCAATTTTGAAGTAGATATATTTAACCGATTGAGCTGAAATTTTGCATACACGTTTAGCTTCACTTGGATGACAATGCACGATATGGTATATGACATCACTGAGTAACTCGGAAACGAATGTAATGCCATTCTACATCCAATATGCCGCCTCAACCAAGATAGGGAAATAGTTATTTTTAAAGCACTTCTGTAATATGGGTATCAAATAAAAGGGCTCATTGAGAGTAAATTGAAAAGTAATATAGAGTCAAGTAGTGCCGTGTCGTGTCGTATCGTGTCGTGTCATGTCGTTTCGTGACGTGACGTGTCGTGACGTGACACATCACGTCACAACGTGTCGTGTCGTCTCGTGTCGTGACGTGACGTGACGTGACATGATGGGTCGTGTCGTGTCATGTCGTGTCTTGTCGTGTCGTGTCGTGTCGTGTCATGTCATGCTATGTCAAGTCAAACCCAGCCGGGTTTTATAAAATGCCCGATTAAATCTGGTCACTTTTGCTAGTCGTGTTATGTCGTGTCGTGTCGTGACGTGACTGACGTGACGTGTCGTGACGTGACGGGTCGTGTCGTGTCGTGACGTGACGTGACGTGACGTGACGGGTCGTGTCGTGACGTGACGTGACGTGACGTTTCGTGACGTGACGTGACATGACGGGTCGTGTCGTGTCATGTCGTGTCTTGTCGTGTCGTGTCGTGTCGTGTCATGTCATGCTATGTCAAGTCAAACCCAGCCGGGTTTTATAAAATGCCCGATTAAATCTGGTCACTTTTGCTAAGTGAAATTTAGCTTTTTAGTCATGCAGAAATAAACGGAATATAATAACTCGCTAAATATAGACACGGTTTTTTCACTGAACAAAATCAAGTACGACTTCTTAAGGACTTAAGTTAATCAGTCAAACAAACTACAATCAAACAGACTAGAAATCTAGCCAGAGATAACTAAAAAACAAAAAAAAATTATAATCAAAAAACTTTTTGAAAAAAAAGCTTTTATTTAAAACTCTAAAAACAAGAAAATAAATTTATCCTTAAAATTTTTAACTATTAAGTTATAACCACAATATATTATACAATTTTCATGATAATAACAGCTTGTCGCGAGACTTAACAATCTGTCAGTATTTAATAAATGTATTAAAATAAAAAATATAATATCAGTTTACTCAGTTAAATTGGTACTAGTTTATTTACAAATCGAGCGACAAGCTTTTATTAACATGCAAAATATTGTATAATATATTGACGTTATAACTTAATTCATCAAGCCCTATAAGTTCACCGGTGTTCGAGACACAATAAAATATCTGTTGTGTCTCGTTTTCCCACGATCGACGGGTAGTTAAAATTTTTAAGGGAAATTTATTTTCTTGTTTTTAGAGTATTTAAATAAAAGCTTTTTTCAAAAAGTTTTTTGACAATAATTTATGTCATAATTTTTAAAATCACTGTTTATTCCAAATGTAATAGAACAAATTCTTTCATTTTGTCATTTTGTCAAGTTTTCTATTCAAATATGAGACCATAAAGTTTTTGTAACAGGAAGGTATTGTGATATCTTAGATGCTTTGAAAATCACATTTTCGTATATTATCAATGTACAAAAAGGGCTTATATAATATTTAGACGGGAGCTTATAGCGATTTTAGAGATTCCGATATTTCTGCAAAAGTTTCCTTTCGAATAGATTCACAAAGTTATGTTTGGGAACGGAAAAATGATATTCCGGCGTGCCCGATTTGGATACAAGTGTATGCTGTAACAGTTTTGTACTTTTAGTCACAAGAAATAAATCAACTTTAATTAATAATAATATGTTATCGATTTCTCAGCAACGGTTACATGTATATTCAGGAAATTCAGTATTAGGTATACGTTATTTGCTCAGGGTAGAATTTGAGTCACGTGATTGTTTATAATTTTTATTTAAGTATTTTTCAATTTATAGTTTTCATTAACACTTCGCTACTGCTTAAACTCCAACCAAAGCTCGGTCTCCCATGTTCTTTACTTTATCCGACTTAGAATCCATAGTTCTAGTAATATCTATACCATCATCGTCTCCTATTTTAATACGAATTTCCAGAATCTAAATTATTATAAAACTGCCAAAACAGCAAAATAGAGTTAAATTAAATTTTCCATTGCATTAAAACCATAAATTACCTCAACAGATCTCGAAATGTCCGCCGAGCCGCCGAGTGGAATGGACTGCCATTACATAAATGAGGCTGTAGCGCACGTCTATCTGCTAACATCTTTACGTCCGCAACAAGTAATGCACTATTCTAAACCACTCCGCCGTAATACATATGGTAAACTAGGCAAAGTGGACAAAATCGTGGAGCAGTTATGGCTAGTAATGCTGTATTTCTTTTAATACTGTTTAGTTGCGCTCGAACATATTCTTTTACAGTGTTTTGGAAATCTTACTTACAAATGTATTGAAATACTCATTACGGTTAGGTGTTGTGTTATGTTATGAGAAGACAATAAAAATAGTGAAAACATTTACGCCGTGTTATGTTAAACCTACTCGGAATAATAAAAACTAAGGAATCGTAACTCCTATACTATTGTCTATTACCGTTTTAAATTTGGTTCCTTTCGAACTGTCATGTAACGTCAGCCTTATACCGCTGAAGGCCACCAAAATATTGCAAATGTATTGAAAATATTGTGTACCTAGGTACACATTTTTGACAAGTATTGTAGAACATGTTTTTTGACGGAGTTACTTTTTCTTAGTTTTTATTATTCGTAGTTTTAAACACATTATGAAATTTCATGATCAAGAACATAATACAAAATATGAAATAGAAAAAATCACATTATATTATTATTACAATTACATCACATTTCAATCTGTATGTCATGGTTGTTTTGGTGCAATAAAGAATTTTCATTCATTCATTCATTCATTCATTCATTGTGTACCAAAAATGTTAATATAAAGGTTTGACAGCTCCATTCGTTTCTCTTTTCCTCTTTATACAGCTCTATTTGTTTTGCTGTTCTTCAAAATGTAATTCTATTTGCCTTTATATTATTCCAAAACATTTTAGTTAAATTCTGCTTTATTTGTCCTTTATTGTTGTTTTAATTTTTAATATATTACGCTGTTTCATTTTTTATTCCATAAAATAAAATAATTATGTAGAACGTGGTATTTTATTGTTAGCCACGATTGTTTCTACATTGGGGAGAGGGAGAAAGGGACCTATAATTTTATTTTACAGAATAGAGAAATGTGTTAAAAGTCACAACTCACAATGCATTATTAAATCGAATCAGAAATAATTTAATCTCTTATATTAAAATTAATTTCTGCTTATACCCACAAATTCAATTCCTTGCAACAAAGCATGCAATTAGCGAGTGAAAATGTAGTACTTTTAATTTAAATAAACTTGGGAATTTAAGCTCAATTGGTCCAACGTTCGCTCGGTTAAACCGTTAAAGTTTCTGGGCGATCCGGGTCGGCTCAAACGTAAAACCACAGAACCAATCCGCCGGCGACACTGATCAAATCTTAAATTTCAATTCGTAGGCGAACACTTATGCAATGTGTGGTTACATTAAATTGTTCCAATATATAGGAATAGAACCATTCATGTACGGATAGCAAAATATATTATATTTTAAATTCAATTCGACTGTTTCGGTAGACTGAAGTGTAAACAAACAAAGTGATAATACTTTAGGGTGTGTTTGTGTTTCTTATATCTAGAGTTCACTAGTATATAAATACTAGCTGATCCGGCAAACGTTGTTTTGCCATATACATTATTTGTAGTTGTAATGTAGTTCTTTATTTTTGTAAAGAATATTAAATATTTTATTGATGTAAAGTGACCAATATCATTGGAAGTGAGTGGCCGTTCCCAATATTTGATCTATCTCTGGTTTTGCCCTACTAGAGATAGGAATAGCTCTCATTAGACATTAGAGACATATATTTTATGTCAATTCAATGTTAGCTGCGATCTGTCGTATGTCAAACCAGAGATAGATTGAATATTGGGAACGGCCGTAAATGAGTATGGCACCATGGCAACGTTCATCGCTGTCCCGTTGCATAAACAATAATGGTCGCCGTCAGTCTCGAGTTGAAAATTATAGGTCTACCAGAATCTGATGGCAAAAAGTGAGAAAATAAATTGACTCTAGCAATACCGGGGTAACTGGAATAAAACATTTTGATCCTTTATTTTTCTTATAGCGGCTGATTCTATGTGTTAAACATGCAAATATAAAAATTTATCCAATGATCAAGGATATTTTTTTTAAAATCTGCTGTCAAAAATTGTCATCAGATTCTGGTAGACCTATAATAATTTACTATTATTTATTCGACAAATGGACTTATCAATATAAAAAGTATACAGTAGCCGATTCCCAGACCTACTGAATATGCATATAAAAGGTAAAAATCAGTAAAGCCGTTTCGGAGGAGTAAGGTAACTATAACATTGTGACACGAGAATTTTATATGTAAGAAGAAAAAAAGTTACTCTTCTTGCACTACTACTTTCACAGTGAATCATACATATACTACATTATTATCACTTTGTTTTGTTACACCCGGTATAATACCCTAGTACTATTGAAGTATTCCAACGCAGTTACTACAGTTGATGTTTTTGTACAAGTGTTTCATAATATTCTCTTTTACTGATCTAGTGTTAGTATATCTACGTGTACCTAGTTGATAATAATGACAATAAGATGATTATTTAAAATTTGAAAATGGCTTTACGGGTTGGGTTGGGTTTAAAGCTCACTTATCTAGTAGCAATTACGTCGAAATTATGTTTGTGCACAATAATTCAACTTATAGTACTTTCGCCATTAAACGAAACAAGAAATCTTACAAATTAAAATGTTAAATAGCGTACTGTTGCTGCTTGACATTTTAATTTGTATCTAATACATTGCTGCATCTTGTCTCATTTCGGAGTAAACGGTATTTTGGACGGTTATTATAATAACGTATAGAAGAAACGTAACTATCTAAGGAGTAATAATAATACAGTTTAAGAAACTAAAAAGCCGTATAAAATATTTAATGCAGATTATAAAATTCTCTGCTGACCATACTCGTATATCCGCTGAATTAGCAGACCGCAAACGTGCAAGAGTGCACCGAACGACACGTAATGAAATTCGAAGCCTCCACTAAAGTGTACAGCTAGAAAATTATGTTTTTAGGTTTTATGCAACCTTTTTATAACATTTTTTTACTTCAAATATTTTTTGAATTTAACTTAGAGAATAATAAACTTTATCTCAAAATATTTACACACTTTCACATAATATACACTTTTAGTTTGTATATATTATAAATAGCGTAGATGTAATTTTGCTACATTAAAAAGAAATAAGTGAAAGGAATTGGCTACAATCACAATATATATTTTATGCAGATTTCCGCTTGAGAAAGTGCTTTACTCGTTTTATTCTTTGACCCGGATAATAATTTCAGAATAGTCTACCAATGAGGCTACAATTAAAATTTAAAATGAATTAAATGGGACAGTGCGATTTATTTGTTTCAGATACTCGCGGCCGTATCGGGTGCGTATTTAAATATTCACGACTAGCCTTTTTTAAACGGGTCATTATTTTATCTCTAAGGCTTGTGCACACTTGACTTGGCCTTAAAATTTGTTATATAATACCAAACCACTGTCCTGAAAATGACTACGATCGTTATATCATTGTTTTCTCATTTCAATTATTTTTCTTTTAGAAACGTATGCACACTGTATCGAACTTTTAAATGAACTATTGAGTTTATGTGAGTATATATTGATTATATTAAGATCTTCTTGGAAAGCGATTGCGAATTTCATTTTCAAGCGTAGCATAACGTCCATTTGTCCAAGTGTATCTACGGAACTAATACGTCCGATAGATTTCCCGGTCGAGTTCATATTTTAAAGATTTTATGAATGTTTCACGTGAATTATCGACTGGCAAAAGTAAGAATGAAAATCTACGTGAAATATTCGCCATCGAGTGAGCCTTTAAACGTTGAATAGAAACGTTGTTTGCTCTCAATAACACCTGCACTTCCCTGTAAATACTATTTATTGCCGCACCTCAGGCATTGTAACAGAATTAAAGCAATTACTACCGGAAAATGCGAGAGTGAGAAGAAAATAAACGGTAACATTCCTTTTAGTAGAGCCTTTCTTGTAGCATTTATTGAGTTAGAAAGGAATTCATTGTATGCACGGTTAACTTTCGCAAAATAGAAGTCTTCAACGCATGTTAAACCTCACCTTGAAAACTGCGACTTAGTAGTAGTAAACAGTCTCAAATGTAAGTATTAGAAGCAGACTCTTAAACATTCCAAATAGGAACTCGACGGCATGAAAATGATGGCACATAGAGCCTAATGATTATTATGATAATGATGACGATAATTTAAAAAAGGACGAATTTAATTTATTTTATTACTCCACTGAATCATGAGTGTCAGCGAAAGATACGAATTTTGCATTAAATTTGAATATTCTTTAGTGTTATCGCAATTATGTAACAAAAATAAGACGTTTAATTTAAAAGCGAAAAAGAATTCGACGCTTCATTTTAAAGTGAATTTATGAGGACGACATCAATCTCGCTAGTTGTAATTTTTCCGGACGGAATTTTGACGGACTTGATGACCTCGATGTCACTTCTACAATAGAGCGTCGACGTGACTCGTGATTAACAACACAAGAACACAAGCAGAGTAGACAGAACTAAGGAGTACCTCGACTTCAAACAAACGGGCGAATATACGCGAGTTGGGCGCGACTGTCACTTTCAACATGTTTCACAATGCTTAGTAACGCATTAGTACGGCGCGCGCCGGCCGATATGACATACTACGTCAAACGTAACAATGCACTTATAGAATATAGAGAGTATTAAATAAAAATAATTAGAAATTAACTTAAAAATATATTAAAAATAGGGTCGTTGTTCAATGTTCATAATATGTGATCTTGTTGTACCTATGGATACTTTACTTTCCTTAAAGCTGTAGGAAGGTAGGAAGATAGATAGATAGGAAGATCGACTTGAGTGCAGGTGGAGAGGTTCCGGTAGGTAGGTTATAGATAGGTAGGTTGCAGGTAAGCTGGATGCAAGCAGGTAGGGTTCAGGTAGGCTGGTTGTAGGCAGATAGGTTGTAGGCAGGTAACTCTCACAGCGGCCGCAGAGCCCGGAGAGGTGAGCTCGTAGAAATGTACCCGTCGCGGTGATCCCCAAGTGGGGATAATACAACTTAATATTAAATACAAATACTATCTCTTCTGAGTCTGCCTACTCGTTAGTTCTGTTTACTCTGCTACAATGATGTTTTAGGCAAGTTTGAAATAAAACGAATGTCACAATCGTCTAAAGTATCACACCAACGCAGCTATTTTACACCCACGTCCTACTGTGAATGTTATTCAAGTTTATTTTCGCTCTTAGCCGAATCCACGTTTTACACACGGCAAAAATATCCCTGTAGGTATATTATGTAATGTAATAATACCACAGTAAGGTTTTTTATTTTGAAGGTTTTTGAACCAAACAAATGAAACAAACAGTATATAAAAAAACAAAACTTTATTATGTAGGGACAAGATAACCGGGTATTAAAATCAAAGTAAAATCTCAGAGCGCTCGTAGTTATCATCTCCGGCTTACAGTTATCTCGTCGGACACCCGATCCTTAATAGTTTACATGGTAGTTTGATGGCGGAAATCTTAAGCCGGCAGTCAATTATTGCGGCCGACTAATCCGACACGTCAGCCCCGGCCGGATATCCGGTAATTTAATTTCAGCTCCGTCCCCGAGAATTCTGCTCCCGGGTAAACAAAAAAGTTTTTATATAAACATTTTTAGATGACCAATAACATCGCGAGCTTATATTTTATAGGTACAGAAAATCATTTAAAAATACATCCTTCTTTTAATTAAATTTAACAAAGTGAATTGCCCAAACATTGAAATAAAAAAAAACATAAAAATACGTAATAAAGTAAAAGGCAACAAACGTTTGGATTATCGTAGACGTGCTACGTATGCGCGTAGCATCACGTAGCACATTGAATTCGTAGAGCGTAGTGCTACGAATTAGACACGCTAGTGTCTGCACAACCAAAATATAGCTCTAGAAACACTTAGCGGGCTTCAAGCCAGAAGGTCGTATAGGAAAAAGGTAGTTTTATTTTTAAGAAGAAAATAGATATAAGTTCAATATTGAGAGTTTTGGAATAGTTAAATTACAAAAGATCATTTCACGGTTAAGGAAATACTTTCATAGACACTTGCAAATTTTCAGTTTTATAAAGTTCTATTTTTTTCTTTAAAAAAACTACTTTTTTTCTATACGACCTTCTGGCTTGCAGCCCGCGACTGTGAGCTATTAGTCTGCTTAAAACTATTTAATACTAGACGTTCCGTGTGGCTTTGCCCGCGTAAATTAGATATTTCACAGATTAAGTAGTCCACAAAAAATAGCCTATGATCCTTCACGTGGTCTACTTCTTATATGTGGCAAATAACAGAAAAATTGCTCCAGTAGTTCGTGAGATAAGCCCTTTCAAATAATTTTCCCCCGTTTTTTCCACATTTTCCTCTATTTCTTCGCTCCTATGAGTCTTAGCGTGATAAATATAGCCTATAGCATTCCTCGATAAAAGGGCTATCTAACACTGAAAGAATTTTTCAAATCGGACCAGTAGTTCCTGAGATTAGCGCATTCAAACAAACAAACAAACAAACTCTTCTGCTTTATAATATTAGTATAGAATATAATGTATCAATACAAACGCTTTATTCAGTATCTGATGCACTGTATTACAAAGTAAGGTGCTTACTTCTTACTTAAGTAATGTATTGATAAGTATACACGAAAGATTGCAAACAAAATATAGGAGTTTTCGAAAGCCATTTAACACTACGTATTTGTGAGATAGTAATTTACAAATATAAAACCTCAATACAACCGACACCAACCATTCGCTTTGGAAAATATTCATCGCATTTGTGGGAATATTTTTTCAGCCTTTACATATTGTGTAGGGTCTTCATATCGTTAAAATTTCTCGGAAATTCTTATAACATGTGCGATTATTAAAAAATATATCTCAATTAAAAATAGCATATTTTAAAATGGTGTCATAGCTACATAATGACTAGGATGGTCAAATGATATTTTTTTTGTATTTTATTATTAAATGATGCTTACTCGACACTATGTGCATTTTGTAAATAACATAATATTATTTATAATATGTTCAATAAAGATATTTTTAAATTTAAAATCTCGTCAATGTGTACAAGGCAAAGTATATTCAGCACTTGTAACGATGAAGCTCGCCGCTTCCGGTTCCGGTAAGCTCGTTATCTGTTCGCCAATAAGTCGTGGTCACCCTACAATCGGGTTATCTATACTGGGTTTTCCGTACAATTTACAGCCGGCTCTCCGCTGAAACGATGTCACCAAATCGCCGTTTTAGGAGATCCAACTGTTATTTGAAACAAGTGATAAATTTTAACGAACAGAAAACGAATATTTTTCTATTATGATAGATTCTGAAGATATTAAGGCAGTGGAATTGTAGAAGCAATCGATTTCAAAAGAACAGGCTCTTTAGCCAAGACGTTTAATTTATCGCTTCTTTATAGAATCGCCGATCAAAATGTATGGATGTGACAAATAAGCGTTCGATAATAATATGAAGTTGACGTTCGACACGTGTAATGTCAATTCTATACATTTTACGAGGGTGCACAGAGCGCACACATTACGAGGGTGCACAGTGGGACAAGCCACATTTTCCTTGCATGTTTTATGATCTAACGCGCACTCGGTCATTAAATATTATAATAAGTGTTTGTAATAATTAGTTAAAGTTTCAGTGTACATTATCTTTAGTAAAAAAAACTCGGCCAAGTGCGAGTTGGACTCGCGCACGAAGGGTTCCGTCGTACCATTATAGAGCAAAAATAAGTAAAAGATGTGTTTTTTTTTTTTATGGGAGGTCTCTTAATTATTTATTTTATTTAAATTTTATTATAAATTATTAAAGTATAAATACAACTGAGTATTTTGTGAACATTTCAAGTGCCTACCTATTGCCATTATTGATATCGAGCAAAAAATAGCAAAAAAATTACGTTTGTTGTATGGGAGCCCCCCTAAAATATTTAATTTATTTTTGTTTTTAGTATTTGTTGTTATAGCGACAGCACATATACACAATCTGTGAAAATTTCAGAAATCTAGCTATAGCGGTTCTTGAGATACAGTCTGGAGACAGACAGACGGACAGACAGACATCGAAGTCTTAGTAATAGGGTCCCGTTTTTACCCTTTGTGTAAAACTGTGTACTCTTTACCCTAAAAATTATAATAAATTTACATATTAATAAATTCGATCTCCTAAATAATATTACATTGAAATTTAAAGAACATACTGCTTCATCTTAAAAATATGTTTGTAAATATCATAAGCGTATTTGAGAGGTAAACTGATGAAAGTTGCAGGAGCTTACAAACTATGGAGCCAAATACAATAGTGGATCTGCAGATTTTACCAAAGTATCTACGTTTGCATACAAAGTTTGTCTACTATGTTTCTAAATCCAGTTTGTTCCTTGTACGAGATATTACAAAATCTAAGGATGCAGTATATTCTTTAATGGTTTACCTAGTTTTATTTATACTTTACTGGTTTTTGTCTGCACCTTTAACCGCTAAATACTGGATCCTGTTGGTAGATAAAATTTGTTGTTGTTGTTCATAAAAACGACTACTCCCAAACCATCATGCTTTTTCTTTCGTAAATACAAAAATAAATAGCTTAATCCACGTTTTATGACTACTCTTTGACGTCGTACGCAGTTGTACATGTGGGCCCAAGATTCTTATTTTTAGTCCAAAGATCACCCCAAAAATCAATTTTAAATCATAATTTCTCTCTCAATATACTGAATTGTTGATATAATATGCTGTAGTAGAATAATGCCTTGTACATTATAATTCAGAGTGTAGTCCGTAGTTAGCATACTGCTGTAGATGCAATTATAGTATAACACGTTGAATGCTACGCTGTCACAGACGTCACTCAACATGTAATATAATTTAATTTGCATAATTTACCGGTATCAGTGATGTGGCAAAATAATTAATATAATATTACAGATGACTAGCAGACATCACAAGTTAAGAGATGGAGTAAAAAAGATTATTTTGAAGTATACAACAAAAAAGACGAGTGACCCTTATTTTGTTTTGACTAGCATATAATAATAGACAGTATAGGCTTAGCAGTTGATTTAATATGTTATATACTAGTAGCCTTTATTATATATTTCAATCAAAACCATCGTTGATCGTCGTAATAATAACTTTAAAGAAAATAAAGTTTTTAAATTTAAGTGAAGTAAACATTCTGATGCTAAAGATATTTTACATTGCGTTTTAATACAATTTTTTCATTTTGTTTATTCTACGGGATCCGGTATTATGTTTGACGCGTAAAGCTTCAATAACCTCGGATACAATACACAGTTTTCCTTAGAAATATTAACTCTCTTTTCATTTCAATACGAAGGAGGTATAATAAGATATCAAATTCTTTACGACACAAAGGTAAGAAATAGAATGAAGCTAGTGAAATCACGGTGACAAGCTAAAGCCACGGACGCAAAACAAATTTTAACGTTTCGGATTTACTGAGTAAAGAACAACCTTACTAAAATTATCATTTTATTACCTTACAACGCTATTTTTGTTTTTTTGTTTAAATCTATATATAATAATACGCGAGCGAAAAACTTTGGATCCCCTTTGACGAAAAATGCGGGAACGTAGATGAAGGAAATTTTGCACAGTTATAGTTAATAAGGTGAACGAGTTTATCGAGCTAATATTATTTTGAAATTATGCTTTTATCATTAAATAAAATTTTTTACAAATAAAACATTACACACACTACAACACACACACTAGGATCAGCCTATACGCACGAATTGTAATTTTTTATTTATGGTTGAAGTCTATTGTCAAATTGAAAATAGATTTAGTTTTTTGAATTTACTTGAATTTTACTTGAATCTTAGGCTGCCGCACTACTCGCGACTTAATGTGAAGGCAGTCTAATTAAATACTGTTACGGCCGTTCCCAATATTCAATCTATCTCTGGTTTGACATACAACCGATCGCAGCTAACATTGAATTGACATAAAATATATGTCTCTAATGTCTAATGAGAACTATTCCTATCTCTAGTAGGGCAAAACCAGAGATAGATCAAATATTGGGAACGGCCGACAATTACTACATGGCCAGTCTGTCATCATATTTTAAATCTGAGACTGTCGCAGGAATTATGTCTAAAAAATAATAAAGTCAATATTTTGACAATAGAATATCAATAGAAAAGCTATTCGGTATATGTTTAAATTTTTCTGAGAAAAGCGTTGAAATTTTAAACTTATAATTAAATTTTTTATTTGAGGTCGAGTTTCGACCACTGGGTGATCTCTAGTATATTTAATTGCATGTGATCTCTATCATAATATTTCATATTCGTTCGTGTGTAGCTCATGATATTAATATATCATAATTTCACCCACACGATATATTTTTAGACCAGTTTTTATGCCATCTCCATTAAAGGATGGAGATAGGCGATGGCATAAAATAGTTTAATTGCTTTAGGCCATTACATGCATCAAATATCCCATAACGTAAAATGATGTGTTGATAAATGTGTTATTTGTATACGACATTCATGCATCGCATAAAGCATTTCTTTCATTCCTTCACCCGCTAAAAGTTAATCCAGTTCATTAGTATTCCGGTTTTTATGACCGCACCACATATTTATTGGAACACTTAAAATTTATGATTTCCCGGGTTCTTATTACAACATATTAAGGTTAATAATGCAATCAAATGTTACGTTACAGCTATCTTAGTACTTCTTCGGTGCCCGTTAATGGACCGCAAAAAGGTTGGGGCGACTTTTGACCGAATTACATGAATTAAGTATCGCGTTACATATGTATGTGGAAAGGGATTTTTATTGTCACCGGCGTAATACGTACCTAATAAGTATTATTTTACTTCTAAATGTGAGATGTTTCTATACTTTTCTAGTTTATTACATTGAGGTTTCTCAACATAATTCATTATTCAGTATACCTTTCTTACAAGTAGTAAAGTAGCATCACCACTTAATATTTCACCATTTTATAAATATTTTACCAATTCAAATATTTTTATTGACCTTCAACCTTGAAAAATGGACAGCTAACCAGACAGTACTGTGTCTTGTAACCTCAGCGAGACAGATTTAAGAGTCCATTCAGATGAGTGGTGCCCACAAAAATAAGTAGCTAATTGTCGCATGAAATGTTTCAGTAAAATAATTGCTTAGGCACATTGAGATTGCTAAAACAGATGACAGAGGAGTTGCCCACCGACCTACTGCTACTTACCTCTTTCACTCGCATACGAATAGATTACCATCTCGTTCCTGTATGTAAGGGCTGACGGACTGAATCAACTTCCATGAATTGTGGTAAAAAATTATTAACAATTAGCTGACCCGGCAAACGTTGCTTTGCCATAATATAAAGTATTTCGCCCATATTATTTTATTGAAGTGACTAAATAAGTATGTCGCCATCGCAACGTCGATCGCGTCACACAAACAATGGTCGCCGTCACTCTCAGGTCTCATTTACTATTATTTATTCAACAAATGCACTTATCAATATATAAAATACCCAGTAGGTAGTAGCCGATTCTCAGACCTACTGAATATGCATATAAAATTTGGTAAAAATCAGTAAAGCCGTTTCGGAGGAGTTCGCTGACTAACATTGTGACACGAGAATTTTATATATGAGAGATTAAATTCTTAAAAATACAATTACTATAAAAATACAACTACTTAATAAATAAATGAATAAATAAACACTGTAAGTAAAAAATTTGATGTACATCGGATTATTGTGGTAAAATAATATAATTTTTAGGGTTCCGTACCCAAAGGGTAAAAACGGGACCCTATTACTAAGACTTGGTTGTCTGTCTGTCTGTCTGTCTGTCTGTCTGTCTGTCTGTATGTCTGTCTGTCTGTCTGTCTCCAGGCTGTAACTCAAGAACCGCTATATAGCTAGACTTCTGAAATTTTCACAGATTATGTATATCTGTTGGAGCTATAACAACAAATACTAAAAACAAAATTAAGTTAATGTTTAAGGGGGGCTCCCATACAAGAAACGGGATTTTTTGGCCATTTTTGCTCGTAATCAATAATGACAACAGCTAGGCACTTGAAATTTTCACAAAATCCTTAATTATATTTGTATTATTAAAATAATTAATTACAAAAATAAAATAAAATAAATATTTAAGGGGGGCTCCCACACAAAATACACAATTTTTTGCCAACTTTCGCTTTATAACGGTACGGAACCCTTCGTGCGCGAGTCCGACTCGCACTTGGCCGATTACTAATGTAAAAGCAGTTCTAAGCAATGATAATTATTATATGTTACTAACTAACTAACTAGATTGGCAGTTTACGGCAGCAACGCGTTGCCACTACGAAGATGCCTGCAGGCATATCTGACGTACATAATGACATAATGACATAATGACTTGACATCGTCTTTTGAACTATCAAGTGGTTACGCATTTCTGAGAATCGTTTGTAAGACGTTGCTACTCAAGTATTTTATAAGCTCATTGGTTCTAAGAAATATCTATTTTCTTAGAGTCAAATAACAATGAATTACGTCTATAAATATATCATATTATTATTGTTATCAAGCCTAGTTTGAGATTTGCTTTGTTAAGTTTATTACTAAGAAAATCTTGGAAAAATTGATTTAAGTTTAGAATTCTTGTCAAGTTTCTAAGCCGAGTGTAGGAACGCCATGTTTTCTGTTCAAACAACTCATAAGTTTATGACTGCTACACAAACAACTTCGTATTTGTTATACACTCGTTGTTGAAAGAAGGCTGTGCGCACACTAATAAATATAAAATATTTTTTGTAAACATTATCATGAAATTAAATTTTAAGACTTAATATACGAAAATTTGTTTAGTCACGTACCCATGACAAACACGTTAAGTATATGAAAGTTTCATGGATGAACGAATACGAAACGCATATGAAGGTTTTATTTATAATGCGGGCAATAATTATTATTGAAAATATAAGAATTGACGTAATTTCTTAATATTTTCAAAAATAATTATTAAATAATTCGTGCGTGTTACTTACTATAGTAAGTTTTTTTAGCACATGCTTGTCCTCACTGTAAAATTACTGAGGAAAGACTAATGTGTTAATAACTGTCAGAGTCTAAACTCATATCAATAATAAATTCAGTTGTTTTTACTATTATTCGATGATTCTTAAACGTTCACGAACCGGATTCGCGTATAGCAAATAAAAATAATAGAAATTAATACTGTTATATTTGTTAAAATGTACATACCTAATTTAGATTATAATATCATCCATTAGGCTATAATATAGTGTAACATGGGCTAATTATTTTTTACACAGTTGAAAATACTACTAACTATCGAAATTATTAATCTTAAAGAAAAATCTTAATCATGTTTTAGCCACGTCAGACACAAAACTTGTTCGAGCGAGCAAACAAGAGCACACAAAATTGTTAAAGAAAGTTTCGTCTAAAATAGCATACTAACCGAATATCTCATTTAGTTGAAAGTTATGCGGTAACTTACATGTTATCACGCCGAGATATTTTACGACTTTAATAAGATCTCTTATCTCGCTCCGACTTTGGCGTGCGAAAAGGACGAACGGCTGAGGTTTTGATGTACTACTATTGTGTTGAACTCCAAGAATAAAGACTTAAGTTTAACCTAATCTTTCGAGTCATGTTTGACCCTACCGTAATTAGTACGAGATTAAAGGACCCCAAAACTATTGTCAAAGATTATGCCTACTTAAGGCTTATGTTATTAAAATAACTAAAGGTCGCCCAATGGTCGAAATTCGATCAATAATAATTTAAATTATAAGTTTGAACGCTATTAATTCGCAATGATGTAGTCGTATATTCGTAAGGATAATATTTATTGAAGTGATATTTAAAACAAAGTAGACACCATGGTAACTAACCGTTGTCGGTGTCACAGATAAAATGTAATAAAATATGTATAGGTCTACAAGAATCTGATGGCAAAAAGTGAGAAAAGAAATTGACTCTAGCAATACCGGGGTAATTGGAATAAAACATTTTGTTCCTTTTTTTTCCTTATAGCGGCTCATTATGTGTGTTAAACATGTAAATATACAAATTTATCCAATGATCAAGGATATTTTTTGAAAATCGGCCGTCAAAATTTGCCATCAGATCCTGGTAGACCTATAACAGTGTTTGAGATTCAATAAAAAAATTTCTATCCATTGTCAATTTGATCACAGACTTCAACCATAAACCAAAAAGTATAATTCGTGTGTATAGGCTTGTCATTCAAAAAGATGGTAGTGTGCACATCTTAGTGTGTGTAATGTTTTATTTATTAAAAAAAATGTATGAAAAAAGCATAATTTTAAAAGGGGAATAATTATAAAACGAGCGAATAAAAAATAACTTTGCGACTGATGATGACATACTGTTTTCATAACTTGTGCGGTATGAATTTGAGTAAGCGAAAAATTAACTAAACTAACGACGAATATTGATGATTAATAAAATCCAGAACGAGCTTACAGACAGTGGATTGTGATTAATCCATTTCAGATATTAAAATTTTATCTGAGCGACTGTATTACTAAGTGAGCGACTGGAAATACACAGAGGGCAACTTCAATATTAAGATAGATTAGATTTTTCTAAGTGAGGTTATACATAACGAACTACTAAAAAGTTCACTTTGAGCAAAGTTTTGTAAGCTGCTTAATGATTATTGGTTACTGATATTATATATGAGGGCTTATGTTTTTATTTTTATTTTGATACGTTTTTTAATGAAAACTACAGATTGTTAAATGCGCGCGAATTCGAATGGAGGCGGGGCGACGATTCGTTGCACTCACCTGAGTTGGGCTGCAGACGAAGAAGAAGAATAAGTTTTTATTTTTTTTAGTTTACTGAAGCGTCTTATTTTATTTTTGTAACATTTTAATTTTGATTCAGGTAAATGCATATTATTACTTTATTTACAGAGTATTTTGTTTTATTTAAGTACTTAACCTTAAATTTCAATAATGAAATTTCTTAGCTAATCGAATAGTGTTTCTTTAAATAGTTAATCCATATTATAATTTTTTTTAAGTTTTCTTGAAATAGTTATTTCATATTAATAAAAAAAAAGGTGAGCTCATTATATCTACTCTGCTCAATTTTTTTTTTGTATTCGAAACACTCCATTTAAGATAAAATGCCGCTCAGTATAAAAAAATACATTCGCTAAATATTGCAAAAAAATGCAGAACGTAACGTTGACACTCAAACAGATATTAGGTCGCTCAAATATTATGAAGCTGCTCATTTTGTATTTTAAGTAACTCAAATTAATGTTTGTAAGTTGCTGTTCTGTTGATTTCTCGTCACTCACAGTCAGTCGCTCACTTAGTAATTCTGTAACCCAAATTAATTAATTTTGATCTTGAAACTGTAATTTAGAGTCACTCGTTTAATAACTACCCATTTTAAAACAATATTGGCTCGATGCACTCCTTCTCCATATAAACTATCTCTGTGCGAAATTGCATGCTCCTACGTTTCCGCGTTTTTCGTAAAAAGGGGTCCAAAGTTTTTCACTCGCGTATTTATATATATGATATTATAACACAAACTTTGAAAACATACTAATAATAATCGATTGTAGTAAAATATATTTATATAATATGATACTTATATTGACCAAAAACATAGCGCGTCTGAGGAGACACAAAAGCAAAAAATATAGTCAGATCTTAAGCTAAAGTCAATTTTCGAAAACGAGGACAAAAAATGAGGGACCAACAAAGCTTAAACCTTAATACGTACATGAAAATCATGAATGTATCGTTGTTGGACGGGCGTTTCGTACCTGTATCGGGTAGAATTAACCTAAGACAAACACAACGCTTTATAAGCACCGGATTTCAAAGAACAATGTTATGTTAAATCAAACAATGGGCCGTTCCAATTGGCCGAACAATCTGCAGCTCGAGCCTAGATAAATACAATTAATCCGCAATTCCGACTCTTGGTTACAAATCAGGGACAATCCGTGTCCTTTGTTAGGCTTATTACTGCACGATCCCGTCCTCACAAAACTTCGGCAATTTGAATATTTGATGTTTTGACAGTTCCGAGGGACGCTATTCAAATTAAAGAAATCTCAACTTTCAAAGGGTTGATTTGTAAGCTTTCGGCCTTTTTCTTTGAAATTGTAAAGCAAATCCTCGTTTGCGCCGTAAAATGAAATAATAATTATATTATTTTTTTCACATTTCTTAAAACTTTGAATGTATTTGTATCAATAACAAATGAAAAGTATGTTCAAATAATACACAATAATAATAATAATAAGTAGAATCATTGGAGTTTATTTAGAAATGAATTTAAAAATCCTGGATACTAATATTATAAATGCGAAATTCCTGATTTAAAGAAGCATAGCAAGGTGGTACCTTTATTCAAAGCCGAAATCAAATCTGATTCAGTAAGAAAAATTTGAGAAATTTGTGATGAAGACACGGCGAAATTAGTTTATTATAGTAGAATGTCTTACGGTATTGTATTATGGGAAAGTGATATTAACACAATATTTGAGCTGCAGAAGCGAGTTATACGATCTATTTATAAAATGTCATCCTTTGAATCTCTCAGAGCAAAGTTTAAAGAAATAAGAATTCTGACCGTAATCTCTCAATACATTTTGGACAGTGTGTTATACGTGAGAAAATATGTAAATAATTTTAAAACGAAAAATGACATTCACACAAGCTAGATATACCAATAACCAGGCTGAGCAAAGTAAGCAAATCTTTCAAAGGTCAATGTATACGCTTATACAATAAAATCCCAGAAAACGTCCAAAATCTTTTAATTAATAAATTTAAAAAAGTTGTTAAAGAACGTTTGTGTGCTAAGGCTATAAGGTAACTGATTTTCTTAATGATAGCACACCTTGAGATAAATAAGCTGACATACCATAGGCCGCTTCTATATAAATGTACCACATTTTTACATACAGTGTAAATTAGTTTAAGCTATTATTGTAATTTTCCACCTTTTTAGTAAAAGGTAGCCCCGTGCGTGTTTCTTACGCTGGTTCTTCTCGCCGGGTTAGTTCCCGAACCGGTGGTAGGCTTCATGTAGACGTTCTAAAAGTGTTATCTTTGTTAACCTATTTAGAAATAAATATTTTGATTTTGATTTTTTTAAAGTGTGCCTATCTGTCTGTTTTTCTGACCTCTTCACGTCCAAACCGCTGAACCGATTTCTCTGGAATTCGGTATAGAGATTTCGAATCTCGGGACATAGATAGATAGATAAATAGATAGATAGATAGATAGATAGATAGATCGTTTATTTGCTTAGAATGCAGGTACAAACATAATTATTATAATACTTTTATCTTGAAAAAATTTACCGTTTCTACGCGATAAACGATTTTTGGCGAAACAGAGTTGCGGGCGTCATTTTGTATAACTAACGTGTATACGTCCCGCTTTCAGGCAGTCTGTCCCGCTGTCCCCCGCGAGGCCGAAATCTTCCCGCTTTTGCAAACCCGCTTAACCCATGTGACCACCAAAAAATTGGGGTAGGTTTCCGAACCTTAGCCGGCACTAGACATTCACAAAATACTCAATCAATTGTATTTACCTCTATACTTTTATTAATAATAAAAAAAATGTATAATAAAATTTATTTGGGGGGGGGGGGGGGGGGGGGGGGGAATCCGTAGATGTCCCGCTCTGACAAAAAAAAATGGTCACGTTAAGTAACTATAACATAATAATTTTATAATCTATTAGATTACAGTACCGACATGATAGGTATTTGTAATAAGTCAGTACTTAGTGGCCATTTTGCGTTGGTGTATTCACAGTAGGGCAGTAAATCCGAGTTAGTGTTGCATAGGTAAGTGGATTCTATCTCTGGCAACATGGCGGCGCGGCGGATGGCGCGCGTGGGGAAACTTCTCTGCAATCAATTAAGCACCATTTAGCGGCGGGGACACACTTTCATGAGTAAAGCTCTTCGGGTCAAAGATGTTTCAACGAAATTCAAAAATGTGCAACTGTATTGTCAAAATATGCTTCCACAGAAGTTTAAAAAAAATGCAGTTACCTACTTCATATTATGGATGATATTTAAGTAAGTGCATTTTTCACCCCCTTATGCGTGTATGGGTCTGTAGACCCATACGCGCAAATTTTATTTTTTTTAAACTATAATAGGGTACGGCCGCCAGTAGTCAGCCCCACACCAGTAGTCAGCCTTTTCCAGCTAAAAACCTATAAAAATAGCGTTCTATTGCAAATTAACCAATCAAGTTACTTTAAAAAAAAGCTTGGCCTTCTTATTGGTCAGTTCAGAACGTCACAATGATGCTATGTGCCTGCAAGAAATGGCACCTACTTTATTTTGTGTACTTACCCAACTAACAAAAATTGCTCTTGTATTGGCTTATATAGCCAAAAATAATATTCTTATAGGAGTCGTATTATCGCTAATAAGGGTGCATTTAGGCACAATTTATAACCTTATACCCTCCTTATAGTTGCTTTATTGTCCACTTTTTTTCCTTATACTTGTTATATTATTGTCCGATACAAGGGAGTTTAAACTTAATGCGGCAAATCAAAGGCTCTTAAAATCCGTTAGCCCTTTTTGCCGTCATAATAGTGATTTACATTTTCGCAACAGCTCGGAGAAGAAATAGAAACGTCACCCATTTTACTGTCAAGTAAACGATAAGTCATTATTTTATGTACAGTTTATTTACCTGATTTAGTGCTCGTTTATAGTGAAAAGTGTATGGTAATTCAAATGCATGATAAAATGTGATACGCTGTGTGTTTTGGTATCAACTCGCCCTTGAATTTAAGCTGTTTTTGGGCTAAAAATGTCATTCATTATTTAGTCAAGTTAAATACAGTGCTTTTAAAAGAACAACAGGATTCACACATCGTCTATAAGGAGTCTATGAGAGTAAAGACTTTATAACGGCATCAATTGCTTATTATGCTATCGCCATTTTACATATAGTTAGGGTTCCTTTCACTCTAACAAAATCGCACCTAGCTAGTGTTATTCCCGTATATTATATATAAAAATGATTTTTTTCCACTGTAGTTGGGTTGGCTGAAAGAGACCTCTTTTGTGCACTAATTTTAAGTTTGAAATATTATTAAAAATACGTGATTATCAAATTAATTGTTTTATTTTTTACTTTTCTTCTGTAACCATCGCTTCTTTTCAACTTCTTCCACTGTTTTGAATCTCTTTTTAGGGTTCCGTACCCAAAGGGTAAAAACGGGACCCTATTACTAAGACTTCGTTGTCTGTCCGCCTGTCTGTCTGTCTGTCTGTCTCCAGACTGTATCTCAAGAACCGCAATAGCTACAATTTTGAAATTTGCCCGGATTGTATGCATTTATTGCCACTATAACAACAAATACATAAAACAAAATAAAATTAATACATAATATAATATCTAAGGAGGCTCCTATACAGCAAACATGTTTTTTTTCGCTCTTATTGCTAGTTATCAATAATGGCAACAGGTAGGCACCTGAAATTTATACAAAGGCCTTAATTATATGTGTTCTTTAATAATTAATAATACTAATGTAATATTAAAATAAAATAAATAGAGAGGGGCTCCCATACAAAAAGAATCAATTTTTTGGCCTATTTTTGCTCTATAAAAGTACGGAACCCTTCGTGCGCAGGTCCGATTCGCACTTGGCCGATTATTCCGCTCCGCAAGATATTCACACAATCTGTTGTACGTTTAAAATGGCGAATTTAGTTATATAAAGCATTTTAATGTAACCTTAAAGAGAATAATATCTTTATATCACTGTATAAGGGTATATGGATTGCTTTCATCCTTGTTAAGGTCATATAAAATATTAGCATTCGTTTGTTGGATAGATGTCTTATTAAATGCCCCTATAAATTAAAAGCATTATAGTTACCTTGTGCATTACTTTTATAAGAATAATTGACCATATTAAAAGCCTTTATATGTCTTTGAATATTATAAAGCTAAAAAGCAATGTAACTAGCCACTATAAGATAAACATAATATTTCGAAGCCTTATAGTTGCCGTATATATTAGAGTTATTAACGTTTACCCAACCAAATTACAGGAATAAAGGTTATATTAGCCAAATCTCCTAATAATGTGCCATTATAAGTAACATTGACATAATGAATGCTCTTTTATAACAAGTATAAGAGTTTAGACCTTATTGACTTAATTTTATAAGGTTAGTTTGTTTGTTGGGTATTTAAGTTTTCTTGTCTTATTACACACAGAATGTACAGAAACGTCTCCAATTATTCTATAATACTATAAAATTGTATATATCATTTTTCTATAATCTATAGTGATAACTAATTTAATAGGTATTGGTGTTAGTCGACAAAATATGGTTTTTATGTTCTAGTACATGATACACATCAATTATCACGCGATGTTTAGGACGACCTACTTACATTTGCCCATTAAACATATTTCCGTCCGGTCAAGTCGTGTTTCAAAGTTATTTTTACGACTGGCAAAACGCCAATTCTGTTTTGATTGTTATGTTTTTATGTATGACCTTTCGTTTTATGAATTATATCCATTTCAACATTTTTCTGTTCGAAACAAGCGATAAAAAAATTTATGTGGCACTCAAAATTATAATTGTCCAGAATGTATTATTTAAAAATGTTTACCTTTATCGTTTGCAGCTTTTCAATGTATTTTAGTAACTGTTGTTTGCGTAAATATTACGAGCTGTTATGGTTTGTACATTTTATGCCACTGTATTGAAATTAAGTGTCGGGCAGGTCAGGCTTCAATAATTCTATTAACTATTTCAATAGATGCACTTTTTAGGGTTCCGTAGTCAACAAGGAACCCTTATGGTTTCGGTCCGTCCGTCCGTCTGTCTGTCCGCGGTTTTGCTCAGAGACTATAATATAATATAGGGCCTACAAAGCCGTAATTCGGCATAAATGCATTATGCACGTATGAATGATGCTGACAAAATATGGTCGGTCGGAAAAAAAAAATTATGGTACCTCCCCTACACATCAAGCGGGGATGTTTTTTTTTTCGAGTCCACCGTTGTCGTTGAATAGGTTTTTTAAAAATATTACGAGTATTCAAAGATCATTTTCCGATTCAGGGATCCATTTGTGAAATATGAAGTTTTAAAGTGGAAAAAATCGTTAGAGTCCAGTATCCCTTCATGAGAAAAAATTAATGGGAGTAGGAAATATGCTGAATTAAAAAGAAAAAATATCACAACTAAGAAGACTTCATAAGTTATTGAATAATAGGCGATCAACTAAAAAAAATATATTCGGAGAAGTATAAAGGAACTTTTGTTCAAATTCCTTTGACCGTAACTGAGATGATGTTGTTAGTTGTGTAAAACACGTTATAAATGTACTTTCATTAACCATACAAAAATTATGGGCTACTGCGGAACCCTATATTGCGCGTGGCCCGATACGCACCTGGCCGGTTTTATTTAAATTCTGAATACTCGATATAAAGAGTTCTTTCTCTCTCTTTCGTTACTAGAATTTAGTAAATAATTCGATTCAATAATATTGTAAATTGTAATTCATAATAATGTAATAAAATGGGCATCTAATTACAAAAAAAATACTTATGATTGGATTTCCCAAACCGCTTTTTTGCGCGGCAAGGCTGAAAACTATCCTATTCTTTTAAGATAAGGTTTTCATTTTTGATTTTGAAAGTAAAACATAATGCTTATAATTTGGCCCCGTCGTTATTTTTTAAAAATAATAATTATTTTCCAAGATAATAAACATTAAAAGATGATTTCCAATTTTGGTGGCTTGTCGTCGACCTATTTTACTCAATATTTAGACCGATTTACAAAAAACTTGATACTGGATTGGATTTTTATCTTTATGTAGTCGTTTAATATAGTTAAATCTTGATAATATATAAGTTTTATTGTACTAAGTTCTGTAGTTGAGTTTTTATGACACAGTTTAGGTCTGTCGCGGAGATTTTACCAATTTCGGTGTCATTTACGAAACGTTGTTTCTACAAAATACCATTGATCCCTTAAGCATAAAAAATACGCCATTTACTTCATTCAGCCACACGCTAACCCGTTTAGGAGGTGGCTGTGGGCTGGGTCGTACCAGTTTCCAGCCAGAAATGAAAGAAAACCGTTTTTTCACAAAACCTCCGATTTTATGCAATTTTGGTGTACTTAAATTATCCTACTTGTGGCAATAATATCATGTTGTTATTTTGAATATCGGTAGAGTTTTGGTTTATTTATAATTAAGTTAATGTGTTATAACTTTAGTGCACGTAGTTTTTTTTTAAAGATTATTCTTCTCGCAAATTCCAATTTTGGTGGGTAAATTTTGGTGGGTAAGAGGGTGTGTAAAACATTATTTTTACAAAATACCATTGATTCTTGAAGCATAAAAAATACGCCATTCACTTTATTCTGTCACAAGCTAACTCCTCTAGGTGGTGGTTGTCGTACCAGTTTCCCGTAAACACCTAGTCTCTAATTTTGGTGGAAACAAAAATTTCCACCAAAATTATATAAAAAATGCAAGTAGTTGAAATCCACTCTAATACAAATTGATGAGGAAGTCAGCTGAGTCGAGATTAAATAAATAAATCATATTTGTTATGAAGACTTGATAAAAATAACATAACATTTTCGTAACAGATGTAGTCCACGAATGCGATTGACCCAAAACATTTCAATCGGGCTGGATGAAATTAGCTCTTTGATGTGACATATAGTGATTCGTAAAGGAAACAAGACTGGATTATAATTAGCTCTACAGTTTCAAACTATTATTGGCTAGCTTCTGTTCTGTAATGTGACAAGTTGATTTTGGAGACTCGTATCCGAGAAAGTAAATAAGTGTTCTGAACTTAGAGTTCAGAACACTTATTTACTTTCTCGCAGGTTTAGATTTGTAACCAGATACGATACAGTAGTAGCATTACATTAATGATAATTAAACATAATAAATTATTTAAACTATTGTTAGCTTGTTTGTATTCTGTAATACGAGAAGTTGATTTTGGAGACTAGAATCTGAACTAGTTCAGAACACTTATTAATTGCTTTCTCGCTGCTTTAGATTTGCGACCAAATACGATACAGTAGTAGCATTACATTAATGATAATTAAAAATAATAAATTAATAAATATAATATTGAATATAAATATTTTTATTAATAATTAAATATTAAGCCTAATATTATAAGTGATAATGCAGACGAAGCGGAGACTCGATAAACGAAGTGATTCTTATAACGGAACATTAATAATATAGAAATCTTTATCAAACAACTACCCAGGTTTTATGTTAAATTGACTTTATAAATCCACACGTTTATAGGAAAATAAACTTTACGTCGTTCGCAGTAAAGACGATAATAAAACCCAAATATTAAGTATTCAGTATTTTATATCAGCAGTAAATATAAAACCTGTCGCATTGTTGATTTGTATAGTAAGTAAAGCGTAACGAGATACTGTAAATGTGGGTAATAGAAAATTTTATTATTCCGGTTTCATCCGGCGGGCGCCAGATTTTACCTCGGGGTGTGATCCCGATATAATCGAGAATGCGTGGACTTCTGAGTTCTGAGGTTACTCAGAATATTAATAAATAGCGTTTTGCTCCTGATAGTTGCGAAAAATCTCTTAAAAATTGTATTTGCGTTTATTAAAAAGGACGGAACCTTTTAAGTTTTTCAAGTTTTAACCTTTTACTCTGAGTTAATAATTATGCAAATGTTTATGATCGTAAGCTACTTAACACCAGCTGCGGTGTCTCCCGCTTGCATTTATAAAACGTCCACGCTTAGCTTAGCACCTTAATTTTCTCTTTTCTATCATCCCTCATTATAGCTTATAAAATAAAGTAATTGACCCCGACAGACGTATTTCTAAATTATGAAAATTGAGGGGTTAACGCAAATCATGAAAAGAAGAAAAAAAGTTTTGTTTAATATTGTAAAAATTTTCTCTAAAAATTGACATTAAAATAAAAAGGTCTTTGTTTTCAATTGTTTTAGTGTCTAAACACACTAGGCCGAAAATACGCGGCCGAAGTTTGGCATGATTACGCCAGTAATGTGCTACGCATACAATATAACGCTACGTAATTTCGGCATGGTGTGTCATCGGTAATTTAAAATACATTGCAGGTGTAATCATGCCGAACTTCGGCCGCGTATTTTCGGCCTAGTGTGTTTAGATACTTATACTACAAAAAGTCTGAGCCTGCCCATTCGGAAAGTCTTTTACCCTCATACTTTACACTTTCTAATTAAAATTATTCTGACGTTATTTTTTCAGTTTTTTAAATCCATCCTCATTATTCTGTCGCCTCTCCTCTTAAGGAATAATTAGACCTCTTAAACTCCCCCAATGTTTCTTGGAATAAATAAAAAGTTTCCATTTTAATAAGAGGAGTGTAAAAACAAATTATACTAATATTAAAGTTCATAATTACGAAGTAACAAATGTTGGTCTCACTATTACAAAGTACCTACGAAATGCAATTTGATGAAACTTATCAACTTGATGTTTTGTGATGAACCTTAACCTAGCTTATGGAATGATTAAAAAAAATCGGCTCCGGTTGATGAAATACTTTAAATAAACCTAATTATTAAGAAATTAACAAATATTACAAAATGTACCCAACGACTTCTTTCAATAATAATGATAAATGAGTTAGCTTAGATATTAGTTTCATTTATAGAATTTTCAAATCTAAAGAAGGTTCCTCCAACCTTCAGTCGCGTCTCAGGTGTGATTTGCTTAGCTTTACGACTCGACTATTGTTAAAGTTTCAGATGCGTTGAAAGTGTTGAGGTGTATGAAATAAATGAACAAAGTTTTTCTAAAGATGTACCTAAGTAGGACGGGTAGGATACCATTTAACATTTAATGAGGCACTGAAACGTTATAATTATAAGACAATGAAAACGTTAAAAATGTTGTTATTATAACGCAATCTATTGACAGCTAAATAATGAGATAAATAGGAGGTAATACAATAGTCAATAAGCCGGCAAAACTATAGAATCTTAAAAAAAGTAATCATAGATATTGTATACAAAAGCAGTTATAGTTGTTACACAAAGTAATCTTTAAATAGACAAAAATTTTAATAGTAATATTATATTACTAGATAACGCCCGCAACTCCGTGTGCGCCAAAATTCGTTTATCGCGCAAGAACCGTTACATATTTTCGAGATAAAAGTATCCTCCGTCCTTTTCCGTGACGCAAAGTATTTCCATACCAAATTTTAGCAAAATCGGTTCAGCGGTTCGAGCGTGAAGAGGTAACAGACAGACAGACACACTTTCGCACTTATGGATTTAAAAAAAAACACTTAAATTTGACCCAAGTCCATTGCCCACGCTCGAATCATAATGACAATGGGGTCGGAACCACAAATCTTGGGTTGACAGGTCGTTGCTTATTACTTATTAGCATATTCAGCCCACAAGCTAGTTGCCACCGCGGCCTTTATGGCTCGTCATGACGTAACATTATAACCTTTTTACGGTTATTAGTAAAAAAATATCAAGCTAATGAAAATAGAACATTGTTTGAAATAGAAACTAAACACAGTAAAAAGTAGCACATCTACGTTTACTTATCCTAAAATCCAGGGTTTTTAATTATTATTATACAAAGTGTAAGTCATTGATAAAATAATATTAAGAATCAATATGTATAGGTTACGCCAGAGTGGTAGGTAATTAGTAACCTTCCTAATTGAGTCCGTATTAATAATAATATTATGTACTATGTATGTTCGTAGCGGTCGTAGATCACCGTAGATGTCAAAGCTACGCTTAGCATAATATTATTTAAATTACTAGCTAACCCGGCAAACATTGTTTTGCCATATAAATTATTTGTACTTAGTTGTAATGTAGTTCTTTATTTGTCAAGAATATTATTACATACATACAGACAGACAGACACGCAGGCCGACAGAGAGAAGTTTCTCTAGAATAATATTTTGATACACCAGATGTTAAGTTGAAAGAAGACAAATATATCTGCGAAAACCGTATGCAAATCGGATCAGTAGTTTTCGTGTTAAAGAAAAAAGTTTGATACAAAATCTGACCCCTCTTTTGTCCCCTTAGAGGGGTGGGGGGAAAAATTTTTATACACCAAATGTTAAGTTGGAAGAAGACTAATATATCTGTGAAAACCGTGTTCAAATCGGATCAGTAGTTTTCGTGTGATGCTGGAACAAACATACAGACAGACAGACAGACAGACAAAAAAACTAACCACTTTTTGGCTTCTATAGCGATTTAGTGACACCCCCGCTTATTATTTTTTGAATATCTTCAATGTACAGAATTTTCATTTCTACAGTTTTACGAGTATTATATGTATAGATAAAATAATATATAAATCATGTACTTTTCGGGTAGTTTTGAGATTCTGCAAACTTCTTTATTCATACCTCTAAAATATTTCGACTATAAGAGTCCAGTAACAAATTTTCCAAATTACACTTTTTGGTGTATTTACAGTAATTAGATCATATTATTCTACCTGCTGGCTTAAAAAAAGGATTTGTATCTTTATTAATTCCGGAAATAAAATGACGTATACAGGGTAAAGTGCATGACTTACTTACCTTTGCACATGGAACACTGAGTCAAGTTGTATTCTACCAGTATACGCGGGACGCGAGCGCGGGCATTTTGTTTGAAATTGAAAGTTGACTCAGTAATCGTCTGGTCACCGCGAAGTGAAAAGACCAAAATACCACTCATTTAAGGTAGTTAGGGAGTCCAAAGTACTCTTTATAAAGTTAGTCGAGTGATCTGTAGGCCTATTAGGTTTTGTAGAATAGGTAAAACGGATAAAAAAATAATATGAGCGTTTTTATTCCAGCATTGAGTTCAGAGGCTACGGCCAATTCAAAGTTATGAAAATATTGAAAATATTTATTATATAGGTATTTATTATAAGATTTTAGACGACAAGGACTAAATCATTTAATCAAGTGCGACATTAACCATCTCTAAAGCTTATTTTCTTAAAAAAAAAATAAGTTTTATATTTTGAAATTTTAAAAATATGTCCGTGCAGGTTTACTTTACCTTTAAATCGTTACATGCAGCTTCTTTAGAGTATACTTAATATCCCCTATCTTAATCTTACGGATTCATGACATTTCAATCTATACTAATATTATAAAGCGGAAGAGTTTGTTAGTTTGTTTGTTTGTTTGAACGCGCTAATCTCAGGAACTACTGGTCCGATTTGAAAAATTCTTTCAGTGTTAGATAGTTCATTTATCGAGGAAGGCTATAGGCTATATTTTATTACGCTAAGACTAATAGGAGCGACGAAATAGAGGAAAATGTGGAAAAACGGGGGGAAATTATTTGAAAGGGCTTATTTGAACGCGCTAATTTCAGGAACTACTGGTCCGATTTGAAAAATTCTTTCAGTGTTAGATAGCCCATTTATCGAGAAAGGCTATAGGCTAAATTTTATCACGCTAAGACTAATAGGAGCGAAGAAATAGAAGACAATATGGAAAAAACGGGGGAAATTATTTGAAAGGGCTTATCTCACGAACTACTAGAGAAATTTTTCTGTTATTTGGGTCAGATAAGTAGTAGACCACGTGAAGGATTATAGGCTATTTTTTGTAGACTGATTTGTCTGTGAAATATCTAATTTACGTGGGCGAAGCCGCGCGAAACGTCTAGTACTTAAATAAAACTTTTAAATAAGCCAACTAGGGAATCAGATTTTTGTACCATGCTAATATTTGGGAACCTTATACAAGCTTAATCTGACATCTCAAGTATGACTCAAAATCCCATCCTGGGCTTCCCTACTAAGGGATCCATACCCAAAGGGTAAAAACGGGACCCTATTATAGAAACATCGGTGTTTGTCCGTCTGACCATTTGTCTGTCAGCAAGCTGTATCTCGAGAATCACTGTAGCTTTCTAAAGTAGTAGTAAAATTTGAACTGTCTAGTTGAAATTTTTACAAATTATGTTTTTCTGTTGCCACTTGCCACTACAACAACAAATATTCAAAACAAAATCCCTAAAACAAATATTTAAGGGAGTCTCTCATGCCATAAACATATTTTTTCCCCTTTTTGTTCGGTTTCAATGTGCCCATGCCCAGAATAAGTAAAAATTAACATGCTTAGTTAAGGGCCTTCCCCTACGGAGATTCCGTAATTTACTGTACTTAGAGCCTTATAAACTCATAATTTGAAAGCTACAAAGTTATAATAAAAATACAGCAATAATCTTCAGTATATCAACATTCCTTTTCTCGTTTTAAATTTTCTATTTTTGTTTATTATACTCATGATATTAGCTTCCAAAGTTAATACCAATTTATTAAAATTGAAGCATACTTTCAGCATCTCCCTAGTAGTTACAAATTACGTTTATTTGAAACACACACCAATAGATAGGCCATTTCATAAGCTACATATATCACGCTTTAATTTTTTTTTTGGTCAATTTTGAACTAAGTTATTTAAAAAACTTAAAATTTCGGTGCGAACTCGGTAATTCAGTAGACTGCGGGTCCGTGCGCGGGCGACGGGCGGCAGTGTCGCAAGACTTCTCGGACGGGGAACCCGTGTCTCTCGTACCCGCTGACTCTTGTTAATGCGCCCGCGCCTTCACATTATAATATTTTTATTTTAATTTGGCGTTTAATTTTGTTATTGTGTTGTTAACTGCGAAAAGACGCTCATATCAAATACCTATTGCGTAAGGACTCTTAGAGAATTCTTGAACCTTGTGATTGTGTTATTATTTGTGTATTACCTAAAAAAAAGAAAAAGGGCTCTTTTATTAATTAACCTTTTTATTAATTAAAATGTTCAAGTGGTGTTACGTTTTATTTGTAAAAATGCCGAAGCAAGACGTATCCGGCAAAGGAAAGAGAATGCGCAGAAAATGAACGAAATTATGTAAGTACCTACCTAATTAATATTATACCTAATTTAATTACTATAAATTACATGATATTATAATATGTAGGTATGGTGAGAGTTGAGACTGCAAAGTTTATAGCCATGTTATTTTACCAGTTTCGAACAGCTGTTCTACAAGAACAGCTGTTCGAAACACAAAAACGCTGTAAGTCAAAAATTTCACTTTTCAGTGATGTCAATTAATTGTATCGATGTATTAATAAAATTATTATTTGTTTTAGACTCAAGAAAAAGACAACTGCTTGTGAAATAGAAGCCTGTAAGTCGTCATTATCAACATTGCAATTTGCAACCGAAAGAAAATGATAACAGGTAAGAAAAATAAGCTCGTAATAAGATCGGTCGAAGGTAAAAGCTTAGATATACAATTTTGGTGAGGGGTGGAGGTTGAAACTTGAAAGGAGTAAACCCCTTTTGAATAAATTACTTTTTTTTTTTTTAATTTTGAAGTTTCGACTGTTCTCGGTCTTTTCGAGGCACACCAAGATTGTGTAAGATGGGGGACGAATATTTCAAATTTTCAAATCATATAATAGTAGGGGAGCCCAGAGTGCTATTCGTGTTACTCGAGCGTCATGGAGACTGCAGTCATTTTAAGTTATGAAAAAGAAAATATATTCAGAAAATTGCTTATTTATGTAAATTTTAACAAGATTTTGGACAACAAGGATAAAAATCATTTAGTTTAGTGCAACATAAAATACCTGTGAAAATCAGGAAAATATGAAGCTTTATTTTTTATATGTATTTTAAAATGTCCCTACAGGCTCACCTAATCTTTAAATTGTCAGTGAACATCTCCGTACTTAATCTGACAGATCCGCTGACATTTCAATATTAGAAAATAACTTTTTAACCCACCACGTAAGAAATATGATTTCTATACCATGATAACTAGACACATGTCGCAAGCCTTATACAAGCTAAATCTGACACGCTCGAGCATGTCGCAAAACCCTCTCTTGGGCTCTCCTACCATAATAATCCAAGGGTAGTTGATAAACTTGATATTTCTTTGACATTTTTTATGATAATAATGGCGCTAGTTTGTTTAGATCCATGTAATGATGGCTAGTCTTTTCCAAAAAAAAAAATATACATTAAAAAACTGACGAAAAAAAATGAAAAAATCTATTTTTCAAAAATCGATCTTATTGGCCTCTTTTTTTTTTGGATCGATATTCGGTCATGATTCGAATTGATTTAATTTTTTTTTCTTCAGATAGAACCGCCATCCCTATTATATAAAAAAAGTGGAAGAAATGACGTCAAGTGTCAACATGGTAGATTTCTATGTAATGAATTGTGCAAACTTTAGTTAATTTTTATTAACAAAGTACAGGTTCCCTAGAACATTTTTTTGACTTTATTACTATTAAGCTAATTTTTCGTGAGTAGCTTCATTTTGATAAGACGAACAATAATTTTTTGTATATTTTTTGCAGATTTTTTTGTATATTGATAGGTTAATAGTTATATAATTTAACAGCAACATTATCCTATACATAGGAAAATCCATATTTTAGGACCATCAAATCGAAATATTAAATCCTTTCTATCTCTGTTAGCTACCACTTTCTAGAATTTTCGCAGAGGAAATTGTTGTTCGTCTCATCAAAATTAAGCTACTCACAAAAAATTTGCTTGATAGTAATCAAGTTTAAAAATATATGTTCTAGGGAACCTGTACTGTATTTGTAAAAACAAGTATTTGCTTATAGTTTTAAAAGATTCTTTTTTATTTTAGAACCCAAGAACATTTGATAGCCGATCAACTGCCCGTGCAATCAATTTTTGAACTTTGTCAAGAAAGTAATAACGAGTAAGTACTAAACTTACATAATCATTAATTATACTAATATTATTATAAATGCGACAGTTTGTGTGTATGTTTGTTACTTTTTATACCCCTAAACGCCTGAAGTGAAATTCATAAAAATTGGTATGAAGCTAGCTCACACCCTGGATTAACACATAGGCTACTTTTTACTGTGAAAAAAAATTTGTCATTCCCACGGGAAAATCTATAGTCCGCGGATTAAACCGCGGGGGAGTTGATTGCAGTTATAACAACATCCATAAATTACTTATTTGAATACATCTTATGCGTAAAATAAATCATAAATCACTTGAAACTTTCGTTTAAAGTTATTTTAATTTCAGGTTAATTGCGATGGATGATCAAACTCAACAAATCGAAGAATTAAAAAAAAAAAACAGAAACCACTGGCAAAGATGATCAAGAGGTATTATTATTGGTTGAAAGGCTTATAATGGGTTATCAGTTAAGCGTGTGTCAGTCACATATTATATATTAAAGGCTTACCTACTTATTTCTTTTTAGTGCAGTTGCATACCACCGAAAAAAAGGACAAAGAATCAAATGGAAAATTTATTGGAAGGAGAGTTATCGCTGTCAGTCACTTTTTTCAAAATTGCAAGAAATTTTTAATCATGGACCACTTGGATGCAGCATCAATGAGAAACACAAAATGGCTTACAGTCGACGATTTTACTACGATACGACGACGATTACGATTACGATACGATTTTTAGATTTTTATGATTTTTTACTTGTAATGTAATTAATGACTGGAGATCGGAAATTCCGACGCTTTTATACCTAAACTTTCATAAAAAGCCATAGAATTATGTGGCCTTTTTACAAACAATTTTGAAAAAAATATTATAGTTTTTTATATTTATTTATTAGTTATTACTAGTATAGAAAAATAAGACTTATTTTTGTTAATCGATAAATTACGTTAGTAAAATATGTTTTCACTATTTTGTGTACTTTTACTGTTAGAACGTTGTGAAAATGCTTATGATTTAAGGTAGTAGTTGAAATTTTATAACCAAAACGTATAGTGGCATACATAATATTAACTACGTGTACCGAAAGGCATATCCATATTTTTCTTTCGTTATTTGAAGTAAGGTGAAGCCAATTTTTTGCCAGATTCCAGCCAGATTTTTCGATTTTTATTAATGACAGATGCTTACCCCTAGGGCTAGTTCCTTTATTTATTACAAAGAAGCAATAATATAGTAAATCGGTATCAGTTTTTACTTGCTTTTTAATATATGACTAAAATCTCTAAACCATGGGAGACAAATGTTAACGAGGGTAGAAGATAAAAAAAAATACAAAAAACATCCTGTATTATGTACATCAATTTATAGTGTTGACGTTAAGGAACCAGAAAGTAATCGTATATGCAAACTAGAAGAAAGTGTTGTATGTTGTTGTTTAATATTTAAAAGAAACTAGCTGGCCCGACAGACGTTGTCCTGTCTTAACGATGATTATTTAATTCGAATTGGTATAATATATATATATAATATATAGTATATAATATAATGTGTATATTGGTATAATATATTATATAAAGATTTGTTTATTGTATAATATACTAGCGACCCGCCCCGGCTTCGCACGGGTATAAAATGTATAGCCTATGTCACTCACTGAAAAAATGATTAAAATCGATTCAGCAGTTTTGAATTATATTCATTACTACCCGTGGCCCGCATTGGTCGGTACCGCCGCAAAAGCTACGTCCCGCAATTTTTAAATCTGTAATATCTTAGAAAATATTCTTAAAATCATATGCTGTAAAGGGCCATATAGATCTATATTATTAAATCAATAATGTATTTAAAGTATTTAATTGAATAAGGATTAAAGCCGTATTGGTTAAAATCGCTTCGAAAATTAGCCATAATTTGAAGTTAAAAGTAAATGACAAAAAATGTTATTGTGGCATATCCATAAGAGATAGACATAATATACCATCGTGAAGTTTTCTGTAGACCTTTTCATAGTATACAATACTTAGTACATTATTTTGATAAATCTCGTAGGGTTCAGCCTGCATTTGCAATACATTGCAAACGCAGGCTGAAAAAAAAGTAAGCGGAAAAAAATGTAATTATTTACGACATCACATTAGAAACCCGAACGAAAACGAAACGAAATCCCGAGACTCAAAGTATCTCCATACCAAATTTATAGGCGAAAATCATTAAAGTTTTTTGTGCAGGAACCGTACATTTTCCGGGACAAAAAGTAACCCTTGTCCTTTCCCGAGACTCAAAGTATCTCCATACCAAAATTCATCAAAATCGATTGAATAGTTTACGCACAAATCATAAAAGTATATTGTGCAGTAAACGTACATTTTTCCGGGACAAAATCATTCCGGGATAGTAATAAAAAAAATTCTTCTACGGAGCCCGGACTAGTATCCTATGTCCTTTCCCGAGTCTCAAAGTATCTCTATACCGAATTTCAGCAAAATCGGTCCAGCCGTTAAATCGCTATCGCTGGTGCAATAATAAAGGATGTTTTTTTTTATTCTCATGCAAAATAACACACTTGTATTATTGCACTATTTGCTATAATTATAAACAACTAGTTTATCGTTTGTTTCTAGTCGTTTATCGCGCGGGAACCGTAAATTTTTCCGGGATAAAAACTATCCTATGTCCTTTCTCAGGACTTAAAGTATCTCCATGCCAAATAATAGATAGAGTGATTCAAGAGGAAGGTTTATAATTATAATAACATTCATTAAATAGTGGAGAAATACTGTTATTGCTGGGGTTTCTAATGTGATGTCGTAAATAATTTCATTTTTTTTTGCTTGCATCGCAGGCCGAACCCTACGAGATTTATAAAAATGATGTACCAAGTATTGTACACATTAAAAAGGTCTACAGAAAACTCCGCGATGGTATATGTCTATCTCTTATGGATATCCCACAAGAACAGTTTTTTGTCATTTACTTTTTACGACAAATAATGGCTAATTTTCGAAGCAATTTAATAAATACAGCATTAATTTTTATCCAATTAAATACCTTAAATACATTGTTGATTTAATGTAGATGTATATGGCCCTTTACAGCGTATGATTTAATTGAATATTTTCGGAGATATTACAGATTTAAAAATTGCGGGACGTAGCTTTTGCGGCGGTACCGACCAATGCACGGGTAGTAATAATGAATATAAATCAAAACTGCTGAATCGATTTTAATCATTTTTCTATGTATTTTATACCCGTGCGAAGCCGGGGCGGGTCGCTAGTATTATACTAAGATACAACACTTTCCTCTATATTGCCATAATTATGCGATTACATTCCGGAAATAATTGTCTATGGTTTTGAGATTTTTTGTCATACAATAATATAATGTCCAACTTTTCAAGCCCTTTAATTTGTTAATATAAAGTGCTCCATTTCTTGGTACGATATGCCTCTCCTTCTTTATTATTATAATGTGAATAGTATGTTTTGTAAATAAAAGTATATTCGTAAATCGTAATAAATATTTTAAATATAATTTCTTTTTTTTTTATTTTACTTAACTCAAAAACACAATTATTTGACTTACACGGTTTCTGAAGAGAGTCGTGTCTGTTGTTAGTATCATAAATAAATACTAGATGGCACCACAACGCCTTCGATTTTATATTGGTACAAGCAGTCTACAATAGATGTCGCTAAATAAAATTACGTAACTTTGTAGAGGTGAGGCGGGGCGGTGAGGTAGTGAAATCCTCAAGGTCGTTTGCTCGGGAAACGGCCTTAAGTTTTTAAGACTGAGACTATTCTAAAATGATTTCTATTTAGTAATGAATAAAATTTTTCATACTAAGCAAGAATTAATGTGCAATAGACAATAAATAGTTTCTGTTTTGTTACTTGAAACCTAAGTCTTAGCTACAGAGGTTAACTTGGTTAATTTTATGAAAATAAAGAACTTTCAATAACATTTATTTTAATCTATATGTAATTGATTATTTTAATTCAAAATATAAGAAATAAAAGATTTTTTTAATTATTTTCCTTACATTGTCACACTTGACTCGCCATCAAAATTAGGACGCTTCTTTATATCCATGTATAGTGAGTTAGCTGCCAAGATTTATACAAAAACGATTAATGAGAGCAAAGTTATACGTGGGAGAGCCATGCTTCGGCACGAATGGGCCGGCTCGACCGGAGAAATACCACATTCTCACAGAAAACCGGCGTGAAACAGCGCTTGCGCTGTGTTTCGCCGAGTGAGTGAGTTTACCGGAGGCCCAATCCCCTACTCTATTCCCTTCCTTTCCCGCCCCTATTCCCTTCTCTTCCCATCCCTACCCTCCCCTATTACCCTATTCCCTCTTAAAAGGCCGGCAACGCACCTGCAGCTCTTCTGATGCTGCGAGTGTCCATGGGCGACGGAAGTTGCTTTCCATCAGGTGACCCATTTGCTCGTTTGCCCCCTTATATCATTTAAAAAAAAAAAAAAAAAAACCTTAGGAAAGGAAACTGTGAATTAAAAATAGTTTTACCATATTTTAGGCTTAGAACTGTCTAAATACGTAGATTCAATGATGCGACCTACAAATAATAAAAACTAAGGAATCGTAACTCCCATACTATTACCGTTTTAAATTTGGTTCCTTTTGATCTGTCATGTAAAGTCAGCCTAGTACCGCTCAAGGCCACCTAAATATTGCAAATGTATTGAAATGTGTACCTAAGGTATACTTTTTTGACAAGTATTGTGGAGCATGTTTTTTGTCGGAGTTACTTTTCCTTAGTTTTTATTATTCGTAGGATGCGACGTATAAAAATATAAGTGGTAGTTGATCCAATTTCAACTTACAGATAATCGACGTATACTAGTATATCTACATTACCTCAGTAAATAATAGAATAATGTATTTTTTTATTTTGCTGTATTGAAGGTCCTTTTTATAGGCAATTTATCTATGACCATTTATTTTTTCTTAATTTTTATGACGTTTAAAAATATGACGTTTCGTTCTTTCTGACGCTCTCCTGTAAAGTTTGCAACTTTTTAGTTGACTCAGTATACTTAGGGGCAGTCGATTTTAAGTCCACTGCAAATTTTTTTTAATACGTACAATTTTCCTGTCGCCTCTGAACTTTAATTGACGCAAATTAACTTATGGCTATATAAGTATTCTTTATTTTTCTAGTACTACACTACTCAGCTCAACACTACCTACTCAAATAATACGAAAAAATTCGCCTTCATGGCGAAAGTTTAAAACCACGAATCTAAGCAAAAAAGCCGTTTGAGTGCGTGAAAACGCGAAAATCGACAGGGGTGGCCAAACGGTGGCAATGTTGAGATATTTGTTGCAATTTATGCATTGCGCAGTACACGCGTGGTCCCTGGTCCCTCGACCATGAGCCGGGGAGGCGCGGGGCCACGCCGCGGCCACAAGGCCCCAGACCGCCGCGCCGCTCGAGCGTGCGACACCACCGCGACTCCGACTAGTGATGTTTCGTGCTTGTGAACTATGGATGAACTGAACGGAATGTTGTGATGTGCTAGATTAGGTCCAAGGAATCTTCGGTTCCTTTACATGGTAAGTGAGACTTGGATATTTTTTGGGAGAATTTATTGGAAATTGTTTTATTTATACGGAAATTATTTTCGTCGCCATACAGTTATTAATTGACTTAAAATATGTTATTTGCTCAAGTTATATTATTTTATATTATAACATTTTAAAAATTATAGACTAGGGAGGGACTCATTTTATTATAATTATTCGTGCCTTAAACTAATAGCAAGATAGATTAAAGATTTTAGATATTCCAGAGACTACCCGAATATGATTAATACTTTAATTTGGTTTAGTTTTGTACATAAAATATTATAGTAGCTTAATTGCATAACTTAAAATTTTATTCATTTAAAATTTAATAAAATTGAAAATATTTGTTACTAATAATTAGGAACCAGATGATACATAATTAATGCGATAATAATTATTTAATTTTTATTTTGTACATAAAACATCATTATTTATATAATGAATTATTCTCACATATAACTAGCTAAAAGCCGAGCTTTGTGAGGGCTCGCGTCGTTTTCCTGCGTGGTAAAAATCTTTAAGGCAGTTTTTTTTTTAATATTTAATAGTAACCAAACCTCGACTGACCGATGATAACACATCTACATATAAATAAAAATTAATAGGCGTGATAGTTTTCCCGTAAAGTGTACCACAAAATGTTCAGGTTGTGGGATATACTAGGGCTCGCTTCGCTCGCCCTGATTAATTAGTGAAATAGCCACATCATGGAGTGCGGGAAAGGTGATATCGAATTTACACTTTAATTTCATTATTACAATATTATGATTCATTATTTATATATAATTGTGATATATATAAGAACACTATACCATTCAAAAACAATAATATTTTTAATTATTATTCTGATGTATAAGTTTTCTCTAGTAAGAGTTTATTTTACAACCATTTTAATTCCGTACAGTGTACAGCTATTATTTTTATGACTCCGTTTCCATCTGAATGCGAAATCCCGAGTCAGCACATAAACTTCTGCGTATGTATCTTAATAAAATTGTACAGCTCAAGTCTTCGGGGGCCTTGTATTATACGGTATTCTAAGCGACTTTATAAAAGTTACAACGAATATCACAGACTTGACTTGTAAAAACTTTTAATGCGAAAAAGTATTTTATTACGTATTTTTTTTCTAATTCGCCTTTTAAATATGCTCCTCATAAATTTTGAATACACATTCTGCGTTATCGTAAAAGTACTTTCACATTACGCTAAAATTTCTGATTTAAAATTCCATTTAAGCACCGTCTTCGTTAGGTATTCCTAATTAACTTTATATTCGAGATTAAAAATATCAGGGCAGAAAATCCTCGCCCTCAGTTAACGGACGGGTTATTAAATGATTATAAATTTATAATTAGTTAAAATTGATAAACCAAATCCAAGCTTCAGAAAATTCAATGCGATAATCCTTTTAGAGATTTCAAATATGCAAACAAATCCTAAGACTGCATGAAATTGACTGTTTGAAAATAAAAACAAAATATTTTTAAAAATTCAACAATGATTATAATTAATGCATCACTTTTATAAATTACAAAATTCAAATCTCTGATGAAAAAATATATAGAACCTTCTAAAGCAAAAAGATCTCTATAGACGGTGAAAGTAGAAATTTAGAATAAGATCTCGTAGCTTCTCGATTCAAATTACCGGAGCTAGTTGTCATGTCTGGTATGCTTATTGCAGAAGACACGGGCACAGCTGAAGGCGATGGAACAAGCAATATCGTTACGTGAGAAGGTTTAATCTTGGCTAAGACGGAGCGCTTCCACCGGTTGCGAATTGCGATTGCAATGACGTCTTATTGCATTTTCATTGGAGTTTTTCTATGAAAAATTTATTTAATGCGTTCTGTCGCTTAGCAGCGCTTAAAGCGCTTTAACGCGTTTCTCAAGAATAACGAGTAAAACCTTCCGTAAGGGTTACTGTAATCTATATTATATTTTACTATTTTGTAGCGCCTTTCTCCTCATTTACTTTCAAGTTTCAGTGACAGACTGACAGTGCGAGAGAATGCCCATCACATCCGTTACATATTATTATATTATCGTCTTTCTTTAGGTGATCAGCCTGCGTTGTCCTAACCAAACTTGAAAACAACATTTTGTTTGGTCACAACGTAGACATCGAAACCACAACGACTCGGACTTCAGAGCTAAGAGCGAAGTCAAAAAACCTCTAGACAACGCGTACAGCGGCATTAGAATAACGAAGGAATAGTAAGAATAAAAAATAAAAGATTACGTCACAGTCTGTAAAACATTTGAAAATCTCAGCTGCTACGCTTCATTTCGAAACAAAGGTAATCGTTTTCCAACAGAGAAAAAACATCTACTTCCCTGTTTTGGCTGTTTAAATGGCGAGCTCTGGAAATTCTTCAGAGTTTATCTCTCGGTAAATGACGGTACGAAACGCGAGCTACAAAAATCACGTTACCGCTTTAGAAATCGCATACCTATAGGCTACATAGTCGTGTATGCGAATAATATGGATATATGTGACTAACGGCCGCACTTACTGCTGCACTCAGAGACATTTAATTATTATGACTTGACGAAAACTTCAATTTAATGAAAATTTTGATATTAGGATGTTTGGGGCTCTGGCGTCAAAATCATCAAATTAAGCAATCATGAATTCTCCCTAAGTGCAGCCTGGGCCCCTAAGTAGTAAGCAGTTGCAATCTGTCTTCTTAGTTAGATAGTGTAGAAGTTATAAATAAATAAATACAAATCTTTTTAATATAAAAAATCGGCCACGTACGAGTTGGACTCGCGCACGAAGGGTTCCGTACCACAATAGAGCAAAAATAGGCTGAAAATTGTGTTTTTTGTAAGGGAGCACCCCTTATTCATGGGCGTACCCAGGTTCTGGGCCAGGGGGGTGGGGGGCAAATCAGACTTTTTATAAGCTAGGTGTTTATAAAGAATAAAAAATTAATAATTTTAAGTTGTAAAAATATTGTATTGCAAACAAATGGCAAAAATTCGTTTTCTTAATTTTTTTATTTTTATAGATAAAAGTTCTAGATAAGATACTTAGTAGTGACGTCAACATGATCCAGGGCAGCTCCCCCCCCCCCTGCCCCCCCTGGGTATGCCCATGCCCTTATTTATTTAATTTATTTAAATTTTATTATTAATTGTTAAAGTACAAATACAACTGGTATTTCTTAAATATTTCAAGTGCCTATGTGTTGCCGTTATTGATATCGAGCAAAAACTACCAAAAAAATCACGTTTATTGTATGAGAGCTCCCTTAAATATTTAATTTATTTTGTTTTTAGTATTTGTTGTTATAGCGGCAACAGATATACACAATCTGTGAAAATTTCAGAAGTCTAGCTATAGCGGTTCTTAAGTTACAGCCTGGAGACATACAGAGAGACAGAAGACAGACAGACAGACAGACAGACGGACAGACGGACAGACATCAAAGTAATAGGGTCCCGTTTTTACCCTTTGGGTACGGAACCCTAATAAAAAAGAACCAGTTTAATGCAGTAGATTTTTCACAAAAAGCCATTAATTAAAAATACACTTTTTTCCTCAAAGGTTTTTTAAGTTTTATTCAACGAAATTTATAACGTAATGTCTGTGTAAGCGTAGTCCACAAGTTAAGCTATCAAATGAGACCTTTTTATGTTCATAGGATATTTACATGAGAAGTATTGGTCATATTAGTGTGATGCTGGCACTTCACATGGCTATTTGTATTTGCGTATTTGATGTATTCGCCAAACAATCACCATGTGTAGACGGTATGTTTGACAAAGTATTAGCCTTATTTGCCTATTTGACAAATATAACCAATACCAAATACACGTACGTATCCATACATTTGTCGGTTTTTGACGCACATCAAAGGTCAAATAGGCAAACTCACAAATAAACCGGTGCTGTCAACTTGACAACAGACGGTATATTTTCAAATTTCAGGTGATTTTCATAAATTTTTCAGTCATTTTCAGTGTTGTATCTTGAGCGGGAATCAACATTTTGTATCCTTTTTGGAGATTACTAATCCAAGTCCAATTTTTTGTAATAAATATTCGAAGTCTATAACTGACATCCGACATTGTATTGGTGAACACAAACCTGATTTAAAATTTCTGACTAGAATGTTTGTAAGTTTGCTATTTGACGGCCATGTGTGAAAGGTCGTATTTTCCTTTATTTGCTTGTTTGCGTATTCGTCAATAATGTTGCCAAATACAACAAATAGCCAATAGCAAATACAAATAGCCATGTGAAGTGCCAGCATTAGAGCCCAACAGAAATTATTAAAATGGCTGCCATTTTACAACCGTGAGAGAGAAAAAAAAATTTAGAGCCAATTTGTCGATAAAATATACCATACATTATGAGTTATGACATTAAAGGATCGGACACTGGTTTCGGGACACATTATATAAAACGAATGTGACTAATGGATTTAATAAAATTTTATAATTTCAAACAATTTATATATTATTGTCTAAATAACAAGCCTTTTAAAGTGTCTTAAGAAATATTCAATAGCCTTTGTCTTATAATCTTGAATTATTCGCATTACGCACTGATTGCCCATAGGGGCCAATAGTGTAAGTTAAAAAAAAACGGCTAAGTGCAAGTTGTACTCGCGCACGTAGGGTTCCGTACCACTACAGAGCAAAAATAGGCTAAAAATTGAATTTTTTGTATGGGAGCCCCCCTCAATTATTTAATTTATTTAAATTTTATAATTATTTATTAAAGTATAAATACAATTAAGTATTTTGTACAATTTAAGTACAAATACAACTGGTATTTCTTAAATATTTCAATTGCCTATGTGTTGCCGTTATTAATTAAGAGCAAAAAATTGCAAAAAAAATCACGTTTGTTGTATGGGAGCCCCCCTTAAATATTTTATTTATTTTATTTTTAGTATTTGTTATTATAGCGGCAACACATATACACAATCTGTGAAAATTTCAGAAGTCTAGCTATAGCGGTTCTTGAGTTACAGCCTGGTGACAGACAGACGGACAGACATCGAAGTCTTAGTAATATAGTCCCGTTTTTACCCTTTGGGTACGGAACCCTAAAAAAGATGTAGATAGCTACATCTAGATTCTAGAGCTATTCCATTATTGCACCAAGACAATGTAGGGTTATGAATTGTGGCCGTAGGGCGATGGAAATTGACGTATTAACGCCTTTAGTCTAGATTTTAGGTATTAGATCAATCCCTGATAGATATATCAGTAGCATATGGTTTTGTCATTGTAAAACACAAACAGAAGTTTTGAATTTAATTCAATTTCATTAGAATCAAGGATAAAATAAAACTTTTTCAACTTTTCAATAAAGCTTACATTGGCTTAAACTTGAAATTGAAGAACAAACGGGGGACACTGTTTCACCATTTATATACGAAAGACAAAACAAAGTTCAGCTAATTTTCTAAAGCCTTTTTGTTTCATCAACCCGTACCTACTGTTAATAATAATGATAAATGACATTAAAACTTTATGCATAATGATTGAGGATAATAATGATCACTATAACGACACGATGCGATGTTTCAAATTTCAATTAAGAGCGTTTACACCTAATTTCAAGTTTCCATACAAACCTAAGGCGGACTATTTGAATTTCTTTGCGCGCAGCGATTTATAGTAGTTTTAAAATATTTGTAGAAAAAAAAACAAAAGATTTGTTGATATTTATAAACATTTTTTTAAATTAAAGTGTTCTTCAATCATATGAAGCTATTATTATATTGAATTAAGTTAAATAAATAGGTAAATAAAATATTAATTCCTTGATATTTCTCATTCTTTGAATTTAAATTACATAAAGTTAATTGAAATACCTAAATGAAATATTTTTTTCTGCTAACTATTTGCTTAAGGATCTTGTCAAGAGGTTATTTTTTTTTCTAATTAGATCTGTCGCTGGTTTCGTAAGTTTTAAGCTTCGAAACTGATACTAACACGGAATTTAAGAAAACCTCTGTTATGGTATTGAGATTTAATGTACAATTAATACTCTATAAATCGTATTTCTATACTAACTATAATATAGACAGTAAAATTTCCTATAAAAATAAGTTATCAACATTTTTATAAAAATAACTGATAAGTGGTTGATGATTTTTTTCAAGTTTGAAAAGTATTGTTTCAAGCCAAATTGAGCGTTAACGGCGTAAACGCTCTTAAGCATTCTATCTATAATAAACCTAATTAATTATTATCAATCGAAACAATGGTTTTTAATTAATGCTTTTAAATATGAGTCTATTATTTATAGAACTCAACTGATAATGTCACAGTGTCCACATTCAATTAGAATAAATAATATTCCATAATCGGATCTACAATCAGAATTTTATTTTCGTGATTTGATTCAATGGAATCAAACTAATTCGCCATGGGCGAGCGAGCGTCAACTGAATGGATGAATTTGCGGCTTTATCAGTGTATTTTGAACCGATAAATCGCTCCTGGTGTCTAGTTGACCTGACGTTTGACCTATATAAATTAAAAATAGAAAATTTTACGAGCAAAACTGTCTGTAACTTATTATACGTAAAACGGGCCAAGATCGTATCGAGACGTCGCTTCGCTCTGGTGTTACGTCATCAAATGAATTGACCGGATCTTTTACTATCCGTTTGCAACGTGATCCGTACCAATCGCCGAAAATTAACTGTAAGGAATACGTTTTTCCCGAACGTATTGCTTACAAAGCTAGGTTATATTTTTAAACGCTTAGTTAATGTGCAAAAATGTCGCATAGTTATTGGGCTAAGTTCTTTTATTCGTAGAAAGTATTTAAGTGGCGCTTTGAATGATCTGTGGATTAAAATACAGTTTCTTGATCAATCAATATGGAATAATAAATTAATGTTTATTATTATCATGTTGATTTGCCCTATTAAGGTTAAAACATACTGAACGATGTTTTAACCTTTTGCGTACCTAATTGATCCCAAAGGTCCTGAAAGGCACGAGAACTTCGAGAATCCCTAATTACCCCAACTTATAACTCGATAGACCCGTGCTTAGTGATACGTGTTATTATAATTTAAGATTTATCATACTAATTTACATTACGGTACATGTTCCCTATTATAAACTACCGTCTAATCTAATCGTTAAATATTACGATTACCGCAGGATTCTGTTTTAAATATATGACATTGCGAAGAATTGTGATGATAATAATTTGGCATCTTAAATATTATGTCTGGACATATTTAAGATGCCAAAATTATTATCATCTACAGAAATTGACCCTGGAGTCAATTTCTGTAGATTTGTAAAATCTTGCTGTAAAGATGTCGAATGTAAGTGACATAGGTCTACGGAAGCTTACACTGGGCTAATAGGGTCGGCTACAAAATGCCCCGATTAATTTCAACACAACGGGTACCTACAGCTAAATTATTATGTAAGGCATTGTTATAATTGGCATAAATTGTAAGTGTTTGTGTTCGTCAGTCCATTATCCCCTAAACGGACAACAAGACAAGTCTCAAATTACGAGGCTATTATGACGACGATATTATTTCCATTTGTGTTTGATTATATGCCACTCAAGTTTGATATGCTAAAGCGATTGTAATAGGCGGTTTTGGTGATATTCTATTTCATTTTAATATTATACAGGATGTAAAAAAAAACTAAGCGATAATTCTTTAGGGCGTGTATGAGTCCCCTGTTTAGAGTTCACTGTTAAAATAGCAGCGCTGAAAGAGCAATTTTTTTTGTCATTTGTATGGGAAAGCGCCCGGGCAGCGTCATAATTTTTTTTATACAAAAGTAAAAAAAACTCTTTCAGCGCTGTTACTTTCACAGCGAACTCTTTATACACCCTAAAGTTTTATCAATTAAAGTTTTATTACACCGTGTAGGAATGGTTGAAATCAAACTTAAATTGTCAGATTAAATCATAAATAATATATTTTTGGCTTAGCATTTGAGACTAGAAAGACTTATAAATTTTACGCTTGAAATGCAAATGTTAGCTAGTATACTTTGTTAATGGTTAGTATAAAAGTAGTTATTTCTTCAACGAAAAGGAACGTAATAGTTTCTGATACAAACTACTTTCTTAACAAAAGGATATCATTAAAAATAATCATTTAAGATCAATAAATAAGAAGACCAAGTGAAAGCTGACTAATTCTCTTGATCTTCATTGGAGGGAAGCACTTTTCTTTCTACTTTTATATTATAATATGAAAACAAAATATTTGAAGGGGCGTCGATCGAAATTTAAAATTATAGAAACCATACTTCTCTATTCTATAGTATCATCATAGTAAATTTTGAAAATATCGTGAGAACGTATTAAATTAAAATTTCCTCATATCCTCTGCGACTCAATATTGATGTTTCCTGTTGTTTCTCTTTCGGCTTTTTATTTTCAACATTTTCCTTATCCCGGAGTCGGGAGACGACCCATGTAAGGTGATCTCTCAACTTTTCGTTGTACACAATAAATTCTAATCTAAGCCGTAAATCACGGTATGTAAGAATATACTTAGGAACATTCAGAAACGATTTACCACATTTCTTTTTATTTTCTGAGCCTTCTGTTGCCCTTAAAGTTTCGACTTTGAAAACATTTTAAGCTGTAAGTAATAATACATTTTCATTAATTTTAGTGCTTAAAATCGAAACGTTATAATTATCAGAAGTCAGTCATTCACTAAAAATATCGGAATCAATTGCTCTTTGTTACTCTGTGGCTTTATTGAATTTTAATAACGTTAAATAATTCAGTCGGCTGTTGCGGTGGAACCCAGACCAGATATAAATAACTGCCAACCTGGTTGAGGTTGTGGAAATCATTTTCGCAGCCGTCATGCTAAAATTAAATAACTTCAAAGTTGTTAAGAACACTTTCTTAAGCTACGATAACCGAATCTGTGTTTACAGAAATTGATATCGATAAGTAAATTTTAATATAAACAACAAATATGAAGTATAATTACTTATTGAACAATATACTCCGCATGAGAGCTCCAAGAAATTGTATTTTAACGATACGTGATAAACTAATTGTGACTCAACGAATTTTATTTTAACAGTACGCGATAAGCTGATTCCGCAACGAAGTTGCTAGCTACATCGTTCAGCAATCGCTTAGCAGTACATTTTAACAGTACGCGATAAGCTGATTCCGCAACGAAGTAGCTAGCTATATCGTTCAGCAATCGCTTAGCAGTATATTTTAACAGTACGCGATAAGCTGATTCCGCAACGAAGTAGCTAGCTACATCGTTCAGCAATCGCTTAGCAGTACATTTTTACAGTACGCGATAAGCTGATTCCGCAACGAAGTTGCTAGCTTCATCGTTCAGCAATCGCTTAGCAGTACATTTTAACAGTACGCGATAAGCTGATTCCGCAACGAAGTAGCTAGCTACATCGCTCAGCAATCGCTTAGCAGTACATTTTAACAGTACGCGATAAGCTGATTCCGCAACGAAGTAGCTAGCTACATCGTTCAGCAATCGCTTAGCAGTACATTTTAACAGTACGCGATAAGCTGATTCCGCAACTAAGTAGCTAGCTACATCGTTCAGCAATCGCTTAGCAGTACATTTTAACAGTACGCGATAAGCTGATTCCGCAACGAAGTAGCTAGCTACATCGTTCAGCAATCGCTTAGCAGTACATTTTAACTGTACGCGATAAGCTGATTCCGCAACGAAGTTGCTAGCTACATCGTTCAGCAATCGCTTAGCAGTACATTTTAACAGTACGCGATAAGCTGATTCCGCAACGAAGTAGCTAGCTACATCGTTCAGCATTCGCTTAGCAGTACATTAACAGTACGCGATAAGCTGAATAATATCTTGATACAACTAGCTATGGAATGCTCAAAGTCGAATGTTACATTACACGCGAACGCTGGTCAGTCAGGGAGGTAGTATTGTAATGTAATGCTCAAAGTCGAATCTTTAATGTTACATTACACGTGTAATGTAATGCTCAAAAACGAATCTATAATGTTACATTACAAGTAAATGCTCGCGGTGAGGGAGCACCTTAAAGGTAACAGACAGATATAATATTAGCATGGATTCATACAATATATTGCCAAAAACTTTACCGAATGTACGCTTTTATAATTTTGGACGTGGCGGTAATATCGTGAACGTTCACGGTAAAACGATAACATAGGGAAGTAAAATGTATGAAAATATATGAAGACGCTTTTAAATTTCCGTCGACGATAACTTTTTAACGTGCACGTTAGAGGCCATCACGACGTCTACACTCTTCTGAATCGCACAAAACTTCCGCGGTGCGTAAAATCATAAGGGCATTTAACGTACCCAACGTTTTATTGTGGAAGTCGGCGTCCACGATAACGTGACGTCCGGAATTATAAAAGCGCACATTGTTAGTTTACAATGTTACTAATAACAAACAATATTTAGGTAGCATGTTACTGATCTAATAAAGCTTCGCCCACGCTACGAGATACCAAGTATTAGGGTGGCCTGTAACGTTATTTTAACTCCAGTTGTAACTACGTTAAACCTGGATTTCTATTAAATACTAGACCATATACATATATCGATCTTGTTTCGGTCCATAATACATAGTGTAGATTATTCCTATACATCTGATCGTTCTGCTAAGCGATGATGCTACATAGGATAATAGGTACTGTATATCTATAATCCAATATAGTGCAATATTAATATAATATTAAAATTACTCTCCAAACTTTCTACTCAAACAAATAAAAGCAGAGAAATATTAAATTTTTATTAACCTTTAAGTAGTGACGTGGGTGTCCCACAGACGCCGTGTTGACAATTTGCTCCGTAATTTAGTCGTTTTAAATACTTTTTACCCGCGCGCCCCGCTAGCTTCTGGATTTGCGATTCCCATGGGCCAGTCGAGCTCGCGCTCTCGTCGAGTTAACAGTTTCACGTGTACGGTGCTTAGGTGTCTGAGAGACGTGAGGTCAGTATTAGTGTATTTATTTTTTTGGACGTCACGTCCTGGTTTGTGTGTTTATTTAGAAGTGTCTCATGAACGTCACGTCACTAAATGTTTAACTGTTTTAGATGGACGAACCAAGTACTTCTGGACGTAGCAATAAAAGAAGAAAAGTGGCGTCTAGCACGGCTCCAGACTTTGATGACACCATACAAACGTGGTTAGAGCAAGAACTTGAGGGTGATTTCAGCGATGTTGATGATGAGCAAGTTGACCCGGATTTCCACTTGGAAAGTGCACATGAAACCGAATCTGAGCAGTCCGAGCTTGAAGAAGATGAAAACACATTGCCTACCATATCTCAGACACGGAACATAATAGAACAACAGGCAGCAAAATCTTCTAATCCTGGAAATCAAAAATTTTATTTTGGCAAAAACGGTTTTAAATGGTCGTCAGAAGAACCTATTAGTAGATCGTGTCGTTCTTTGAGCCACAACATTGTTGAAATACCTCGAATGCAGCCCAGATCATTTATTAGTTGTGAAAATCTGTGGTATGAACTTTTTTCTCCTAATATGATCGATAAAATTGTTGATTACACTAATAAAAAACTTTCTCAAGTTCGTGACAGGTTCAAAAATCCTAATAAAGTTGAACTACGGCCAACAGATCGTGAAGAGATGAAAGCTTTCATAGGACTCTTATTTTACAGTTCCGTATTCAAGTCCAATCGTGAAAATTCTAAATACATTTTCGCCACTGATGGATCCGGTCGGGAAATTTTCAGATGTGTACTTTCTCAATACAGATTTCTTACTCTGTTGAACTATATTCGTTTAGACGACACGAATAGTAGATTAGACCGACTTCAGACTGATCCATTAGCTGCTATATCCGAGATTTTCAATTTGTTCATAGCGAATTGTAAAACTGCATATACCCCGGGGGCTTATTTATGCGTAGATGAAATGCTGGTACCTTTTAGAGGTAGATGTAGGTTTATTATTTACATGCCAAAGAAACCTGCCAAATATGGCATTAAAATTTTACTAATTTGTGACTCTGAAACATTCTATGTATATGATGCATATATATATCATGGCAAAGATTCTGATGGTGTAGGCTTATCGGACGTAGAGAAAAAGTTTGCTATTCCGACACAGAGTGTACTACGCCTTTGCAAAAACCTAGAAAAGTGCAATCGTAATATAACTGCCGATAACTGGTTTAGTTCTGTGGAATTGGTAGAAGAATTAAGAAATAGAGGTTTTACGTATATTGGAACACAAAAAAAAAATAAGAGGCACATTCCACCCGAATTTCAAGCTTCTAAAACTCGTCAGTCCGGAACGTCTTTATTCGGATTTACGAAAGATTTTACCTTGGTGTCATATGTACCTAAAAAGTTAAAAGCTGTTATATTGATTTCTTCCATGCATCACACAGCTCAATTGGATCCAGAAACTAATAAACCTTTAGTGAATATAGATTATAATAAGACAAAAGGAGGGGTAGATGAAATCGATAAAAAATGTTCAAATTATTCTTGCAGTCGTCGTACCCGACGCTGGCCTCTTGCAATTTTCTTTAGGATTTTGGATATGAGCGGTGTGAATGCGTACGCTTTATATAAAAAATGTAATAATGTACCTGATATACAAAGAGAACAATTCCTACAAGATCTTGCTCGACAATTAGTTCTGCCACATCTTAAACGCAGAGTTGAATGATCGTCTGCCAAGAGAATTACGATTGACCATAAAACGTGTTCTTGGGAAAAATTTACCTTCAGAGCCAGATAGACCTACACCAACTAACACAGAAATGGTCAAAAAAACATGTAAAATATGCCCCTCAAGACTGAAAAGGCGTACAAAGTATATATGTGTAGCATGTCATAAGCCTATCTGTCTCGGTTGCTCTAAAACTATATGTGTTGACTGCGCTGAAATTATTTAAAATCCTGAGTGATATTGTATCATAACTTTTTTTCTTATGTTAGTCATTACTTGTTAACTCATTTAAAAGCATTTACGTTTTGTTTTTTTTCTATAAGTTTCTAAAAATCTAGTGTATAAGTCAAGTCACAATTGAAAGACTGAAATTAGATAGGGCCTATCTAGGTGCCAAATAAATGTTGATTTTGCATATATTTTTTTCGTATTTTTATTTATATCACTCCAGAATACCTTTAAAATATTACATATTATATAATAATCTTAATTCATTTGAAATATATAAAGTAACAGGTAATTTGCGAATCCGTCCGTGAGACGTCACGTCACTACATATTATTCAACATAACCACGTCAGTACTTAAGGGTTAATATTCAGTCCCATTCACATCAGAAAGCTTTGAGAGTACATCTTTTATTGCATATAAAATAAAAATCTATTCCATCCTATTACCTCCAAACATAAATCGAAGGAATGTTCACATATGAGCATAAATAACTGAAAAATTCATGATTCAGAGTGCATTTTCACATCAAGTGCTATTCGATTTAATGGTTGAAGTCCGATTCGTTAGCCGATTTATAGCGTTTATAATTTGCATCTACAGTGAATGCTCTTTTAGCTCCACACACTTATACGGCTTATAAAAGCGAATGATTTTATTACCCTTCCACCGTTTGGAATATATAAATGGTTCTTTTAGTACTTATATGATTTTTATTGACTAAATGTTGTTGCTTTCTGTAAACATAAAAATTAACTTCATCCGAAAATTAACAAAATCCATTTCAACTAATGGCAAATAAATTGTGATGCCGTTATTAGAGGTTATAGGAACAGTCCTATCCAGGAAAAAGCGTCGCGTAACGTAAGCATTATACGAGTAATTACAATGTAAGAGTTTATGTATGTTTATAGTGTTTACGTTATTAGGCTTCATTTTGTAGCTGAAGCCTCATACATCAAATGACGTCTGAAATTGGCCTTAATCAACATGGCCGACACGAATCCGTCGGACACACGTGCTCGCGGCTGTAGTAAATTATTTCATAATGTGAGTTAATTCTGAACGACCCTTATGGGGCTATAATTGACCAATTAAAATTTTACATTAAAATTAACGCTGTGTCATGTGAATTCACTATAAAACCGTTCAGTTGAGCGCACATTGTTTGAGCAATATCGAGCACCACGGCAATTTAAAACATTAAATACTAATAAGGTGAGGTAAATAGCTTATAACTATATTGATCATGGGAAAATTAGTTGAGTGGATTATTTCAGAAAATCATAGCTTCTAGGTTACCCAATTTTCATCTTAACGAGGTGTCGTTACAGTCATTACAGTCGTAACAGACCGGTGGGTCTGTTAGACCCGTCAAACACCCCAAGGGTTAAGAAAATTCACACTGGCGCCGAGGAAAGTTAGTCATTCATTTGCTAAATTCATGTTAACTAGAGATCGCCCAATGGTCGAAACTCGACCTCAAATAAAAAATTAAATTATAATTTTCAAATTTCAACGCTTTTCTATTGATATTCTATTAGCAAAATATTGACTTTATTATTTTTAGACATAATTCCTGTGACAGTCTCAGATTAATAAAGTCAAATGATGACAGACTGGCCGTGTAATAATTATTGTCTAACAGTATTTAAGATTCAATAAAAAAGCTAAATCTATTTTCAATTTGACAACAGACTTCAACCATAAATAAAAGAGTACAATTCGTGTGTAAAGGCTTGTCAATATAATCTCCTAGTGTGTGTATTGTGGTGTATGTAATGTTTTATTTGTTAAAAAAATGTATGATAAAAGCATAATTTCAAAATAATATTAACTCGATGCACTCCTTCACCATATAAACTATAACTGTGCAAAATTTCAATCGCCTACGTTTCCGCATTTTTCGTCAAAAGGGATCCGAAGTTTTTCGCTCGCGTATGTATAGATGATGTGTAAAGGAAAGAAGCTTAAATCCTTAAGGCCAGGTAGTCCCTAATTTACATGACTTTGAATCAATAATAAACAAACAAATAGTGACTTCCCTTCATCTACGATAAGGCCCACTTGGGCCGCGAGAACAATAGTTTTACAATAGATTTCCAAGAATCCGCGATCGATGGATTAAAAGCCAAAAAAAAATATACACATTGTTGTTTACTTAATGTACTTTGACAATTTGTGGTTCGAAATAAAATATTGAAAACTTCACTCGATCAAAAATAATTCTGAAGAGGAGGCTAAATTAGAATATTTTGTGATATTTTTCTTATTTTTCATGAAGCTTATGATAGTTTTACTTTCAAAAATCATATCTACGAAAAGCTCATAACTTAAATAAGAATAATATGTGGTTACATTTTGGTCCTTATCTATGTGAAAAGTATAATTTTCTCCTATTTCAAGTTAAGGACGCGGCGAGCGTCGTAACCGCCACTGTACAAGGTGCGCGAATATGAATTAAATATTATGTTATTTTAATGTCCTATACGTCGATATTCATACTGACAGACATCGACCTGCTAATTTTAGGGACTACCTGGCCTTAAGGTGCCTGTTGCTTCTATTTGTAATTATACTCGTAATTATCCATTGTCATTATATTAAAGATTATATTATGTTGTTCATTTTCAATGTAAATTAAAACAAGTATTTCCATCATTTATTCACTTAAAATAAAAACAATACGATTTTTTAAATTAAACACATGTTAATGCAATGAGCTTATAATTAGTAACATATTATATTATCATTGTGTTAATGGGGTTGTGGGTGATAAATTGCGAAAGTTTGCGCTGACACTGGGGTCTCGTGTCAGAAGCTTCATTTAAAAGCAGTGCTTAAAAGTAATTATTTTATGCCTCTCCCAAACCATATATATTTATTGATACATGCTATTATTTTACAACGAATGGGATTTGTTTGCTTAGACTACGAGCATTTTACTTTTGCTCTTTATGGAGCATACTTTGGCAGCTGTTGTCAAAGTATGCTCCATTGGTAGTTACCAATCGCTACAAAATTATACATATACAGGTACCTTTTTAGGGTATCATCATATTCAAGGGTATCAAGGAGTAAACAAACAAAGAAAAAATACATTTAAAAGAGAGAGAACTTTAGATACCTGCTCTGGGACAGCATCTAAAGTTTTTCAGGCTTGCCTGGTAACATAGACCAGTCGGACATGTTAAGGGTAGGTATATTATAATATATTATATGTTTCATCAATATGGAGGCCAAATACTGGGTATTGGCGGTTTTAGTGGTTATGTGATAATAATCTACGATGGTAGCTCTGGAGTCTGATATAATGCTCTAAATAGTTCCTCCTATATTAATACGTAAAGTCCAATTTAAAAATATTTTGGTGTTGTAACCTTGACACTAAAACGTTTTCAAAGAAACAAATTATTACTGTTCAATAAAAGATTAATAAAACCGACATAAAAGTTTTACGATGTTCAAATCCACAAATCTTCCTTTACGGCCTGTGTTCCGTTTTATAAAGTTAAGGTTAGTTTATGCCTTATTATTTGAAGAAAATGGGTACACTTGTGAAATGAAACATGGGTAAAGGTTAAGCTAAATAAAGGGTAACTTTGTTGTTGCACTTTAATAAAAATAATTCCATCGTTATGGTGCTCCCTCACCGCGAGCATTCACGTGTAATGTAACATTTTTAGATTCTACTTTGAGCATTACATTACAACACCGACGAGCATTCACGTGTAATGTAACACTACAGATTTGACTTTGAGCATTACATAGCAAGTTGACTTCACTGTTATGTAGCATTGATGTTACAAGTTGTATTAAGATATTACACATTTTATCATTACAAGGTGCGCATTGTTAAGCTTGGTTCTCCTGCCTCACTGATGTAATGCTTGACTCTGTAACGTTACATTACAAGCGAATGCTCCCGGTGAGTGCTCCCTCATTTACATAAAAATAGCGGCAAATACATACATAGTTGTTAATAGACTCTAAAACCCACGGATGTAAAAGAAATGCCTTAGATACCAACCCCAATGTTTTTTCTATCGTAAATAAGAAGCTATGATAGTCAATGTTAGTGAAAAGAGACATCGAAATACAACATTATTGTGTTGCCATAAGATTACGTTTGCCATCATTCGCTTAAGAAATTGCTCGAGATTAAAAATGCCTCCGATGTTTTGAAAAACTTCCATTTTTCGGTCTCCGAGGAATTTAATATCTTATGCCGGTAACTTTGAATAGGTAAAATTTTTCAACAATTTTCCACCGGAGTTTCGAACGTCTCGTAAAAATAATTTATAGTTTTTTATCACAGAATTTATGTATGATTCTGTAGTATTTTACAGGTAGCGCCTGTTTGCGGCGGAATCTTGCTTTGTTATTAATTGTTAATAAAATATGTGTTTCGGAATATTATATTCCGAATTTATAAAAATAATATATCGCAGTAACTGGGGAGCCTAGCAAAAAATATTATTCCTATCCATTTCAATTTCTGATCTGGGAAATTATTAACTGGGAAAATATTTGTGCCGACGTCGAAAAAATCCCGCGGTAAAACTTTTCATTGAGTCGTGAATTTGAGAAACATATTCCACATCCACGACAGAATAAGTGAGAAATATTTTTTCACGCCTATAATAAAATATTCATAAAAGTTAGTACCTAAGCTCTAAGACGTATACAATATACATAGATTGCATAGATATGTATACATTAATAATAAAGCCAAACAGTTTATAACTTTGAACGCGATAATCTCACGAAACACTAGACTGATTTTTATGGAATTTGGCACAGGTATAGAAAAGAGTATAGACCATGGGGAAGGATATAAACTATCTGTTCAAGGGAAAATGTACGGTTCCCGGGAAATTCTTTATTTACGTGGGTGGAGCCGCCAGAACCGTCTAGTCTTATATATAAAATTTCTTATATATAAAATTCTCGTGTCACAATGTTAGTTACCAAACTCCTCCGAAACGGCTTTACTGATTTTTACCAAATTTTATATGCATATTCAGTAGGTCTGAGAATCGGCTACTGGCTACTTTTTATATTGATAAGTGCATTTGTTGAATAAATAATAGTAAATTATTACAACTCGGTACTGACGGCGACCATTGTTTGTGCGACGGGATAGCGATGGACGTTGCCATGGTGCCATACTTATTTAGTCACTTCAATAAAATAATATGGGCGAAATACTTTATATGGCAAAACAACGTTTGCCGGCACAGCTAGTCTTATATATAAAATTCTCGTGTCACAATGTTAGTTACCGTACTCCGAAACGGCTTTACTGATTTTTACCAAATTTTATATGCTTATTCAGTAGGTCTGAGAATCGGCTACTGGCTACTTTCTATATTGATAAGTGCATTTTTTGGATAAATAATAAATTATTACAACTCGAGACTTACGGCGACCTTTATTAAATTGGATGCTGTTAAGCATTGGTGTAGTAACCCACATCGAACTAGTTTTGAGTAATCGGCGTTTTAAGTTTTTTTGGAATAATCTTTATTTTCTGCTTATTTTAAGCAAAAAAATGTTATTGTGCGGTATTATTTTTTGTGTTAAAATGCGTAGATTATGACTATAAAAAACATTTTAATTTTACATTCAGTTTTAAGAGAAAAAGAATAAAAATTGTTAATGCTAAATTGCTATAGGGCTTATTACATTTAGTATTAATATCCTATGTGATTTAACACTTTAATGCAAAAATCTAATTTGTTCTTTCAATACAAATTAGAGTGCTTATTTTAACAAAATATTTTAATTAAAATAACCTCGTCACGCCCACACCGCTGAACCGATTTTTCTGAATTTTGGTATGGAGATACTTTGAGTCCCGGGAAAGGACATAGGATCCTTTTTATTCCGAAAAAATGTACGGTTCCCAGGCATTAAATAAAAATTATTTCTGCTTATACCGCTACGTGGATTTCGATGATATTTGGTATGCAAGTACGTTATGTCTCGGGAAAGGACATAGGATACTTTACATCCGGGAAAAAGGTACGGTACCAGTGTAATAAACAAAAATGATTTGCGCCTAAACCGCTGAACCGATTTTGATGAAAATCGGTGTGCACATACTTTGACTCTCGTGAAAGGACATAAGATAATTATTATCTTGAAAAATGTACGGTTACCGCAATATAAAGTTTCTTATTTTGCGCCTAAACCGCTGATCCGATTTGATGAAACTTGGTATGGAGATACTCGGAGAGTCTCGGAAAAAGCCATAGGACCCTTTTTATCACGGAAAAATGTACGGTTCCCAGGCATTAAATAAATTTTTTTCTGCTTATGCCGCTACATGGATTTCCATAATATTTGGTATACAGATACGTTATGTCTCGGGAAAGGACATAGGATACTTTACATCCGGGGAAAAACCGATTTTGCTGAATTTTGGTATAGAGATACGAAAAGGATATTGCGTAACTGGCCTGGTTTCATTGAAACTAGGCCAGTTACGCAGGAGTAATTTTATAGTACCCAAGTGTGTGCGCAATACACAAGAGCACTCTGGTTTCAATGAAACCAGGCCAGTTGAGCAGGAGTAATTTCATAGTGCCCAAGTGTGTGCGCAATTCACAAGTGCACTCTGGTTTCAATGAAATCAGGCCAGTTACGCAGGAGTAATTTTATAGTGCCCAATGTGTGAGCGCAATACACAGGAGCACTCTATTTCAATGAAACCAGGCCAGTTAAGCAGGAGTAATTTTATAGTGCCCAAGTGTGTGTGCATGTAAAAAGTCAGTCTTCCGCCCCATTGGGTTATGAGAGTGAAGAATAGTGCTCTTGTGTATTGCGCACACACTTGGGCACTATATTTTTTTTCTGCGTAACTAGCCTAGTTTCATTGAAACCAGAGTGCTCTTGTGTATTGCGCACACACTTGGGCACTATAAAAAATTACTCCTGTGTAACTGGCCTGGTTTTATTGAAACCGGCCACCGCCACCGAAACCGGTGTGGGAGTTTTTTATTTATTATAATAACCAGCATTGGACATTGGGCATAATTGAAATACTCGTTAGTCTTATTCTCGGGAAAGAATACTGGATACTTTTTATCCTGAAAAAGCCGCTACACCGATTTAGATGGTTATATAGATATTTTAAGACCCGGATAACTGATAAGGATATAATAATATATTAATGGTTTTTATATCCCATAAATATACGGTTCCAGCTCGAAAAAACATTAATCTTTTGCGGTTTAACCGCAAACCCGATTTTGAGGAAATTTGGTATAATAATAACTCCCACACCGGTTTCGGTAACGGTGGCCGGTTTAATTGAAACCAGGCCAGTTACGCAGGAGTAATTTTTATAGTGCCCAAGTATGTGCGCAGTACACAAGAGCACTCTCTATTCCTTTTACTCTCATAAGTCATAACCCAGTGGGACGGAAGACCGACACGACTGGCGAGAGATCAGGCGCAGGACCGACTTTTTACATGCCCATCCGACGCATGGATCATCTTACTCGTCAGACAATCAGGTGATCAGCCTGCATTGTCACAACCAAACTTGGAAATAACATGTTTCCAACGCGGGAATCGAACCCACGACCTCCGAGTCAAGAGCCACGCTCTATAACACTAGACCACGGAGGCGTCTAAATTTGGTATGGAGATACTATAAGGCCCTGGATAGGACGTAGGATAGTTTATAATGCGGTAAAATGTACGATTCACACGTGATAAACTAATTTCTAAATTAACTAAACTTAATCAAAATCGGTTCAGCAGCTTAAACGCAAACTAATAAAGTTTGTTGCGTGAAAACCGTACATTTTCCATGATAAAAATTATACTATGTCCTTCTCCAAGACCTAACGTAATATCTATATACTAAATATCATATATATCGTAAGCCAAAATCATTTTTGTTGACTGCGCGGGAACCGTACATTTTCCGGGACAAAAAGTATCTAATGTGATTTTAAGTGACTCAAAGTATCTGTATACAAAATCTTATCAAAATCGGTTCAGCGGTTTAAGCGCAAATCATTTTAGAAACATAGTACATAAATGCTAAATACAAAACCTCACTTAGAGGAATAAGCAATAACCATTTTTGTACTCTAGAATAGGCTACAGTGGGTTTTCAAAAACATGGATTTCACTGTCGTATACCTTATGTTCTAAAGAATAAAACTGCATTATTAACTCAATACCCGATTTTTTGTGGAATAGAACACGAATGCTAAACAGCAGCCATTTGTGCAACGGGATAGCGATGGACGTTGCCATGGTGACATACTTATTTAGTCACTTCAATAAAATAATATGGGCGAAATACTTTATAGGGCAAAACAACGTTTGCCGCGACAGCTAGTTATATTATAAACGCTTCAATCAATATACAATGGTAGAGCACGAACAGGTTTATTAATAAATTCATTCGGTTGAAATGTACGCCAAAGCAAGCTATGAATAAACTTAACATCAAGCACATTGAATTTCAGTAGTGAAGTGTTCACAGATATTGTTAATGTAAATTATTAAATTATTCCTATTTATGCACACTTATTGGCAAAATCTAAATACAAAGCAAACATAGTTACAAACAAATAGCGTAACGGCATTATAATAATATGAACTGGTAAATAATATGTACCAGTTCATTTATTGCTTATAATAAAAATTTTATTTATTATTAAAATGCATTACATATTATGTTACAAAATTATGACTTATTTACATTAACAGCTGTGCTGCTGATTTTTAGTATCTTAAGTTATGAATCAGCAAGTAATATTATAAATTGAATACCAACAATTGACAAGTGGAATGGAATTTATTTTTCTAACATAATGACCCTACAATAATATCGTAACTTTAATTATGGTTCAATAGAACTGCTCATTAGAAAAAGACGTATAATTATTTATAGACTATAATATTATTTTTCAAAAAATTTAAAATTTTAATGTTAACGATAAACCTTGTGCAAAATATATTTTGCAAGATCAGCTATTGGAGTTAAGAAATCGACTCTGCAAAGTTCCGCTTCAAGCGTTCTTATGCCACTTTAAGAAAAAGTAATCGATATTCACATAGTGAAAACTTTCAGTATCAAGTTGATACCTTGTCTTAAAACTTGTATTGCAATAGTTAAAACGCTATTTAATTTAAAAAGAAAAACTTTCTAGAGTATTAATTCTGTATTTTATACAGTAAGTAAAATATATAACGTTTATGAGGTTAAATATTTTATGAAATTTTAGGAAGATTTTTATTAAACGAACCTTTTCACAGTTTAATGTCTTATGGGCTTTTATTATGGGGATCACCAGCCGACTTGGACAGTATTTTTATTTTGCAAAAACGTGCAGTACGTGCTATGTATCAAATGAAATGTCGAGATTCACTTAATTCATCAAGCCCTTCTCTATTGTGTCTCGTTTTCCCAAGATCGACGGGTTAAAGAAAAATTTAAAGAAATTAAAATTATCACTTTGCCCTCGTCATATATATATGAAATAATTATGTACACTCGAAAGACCTTTTTAAACAAAAATGTGATTACCATAATAGAAATACTAGAAGTAAAAATAAACTGCATGGTCCTAAATTTCGCTTAACTAAAACATAATATAAGTCTTTTATGAGCAATACAACTGTATAAGATTTTATAATAAAATACCACATGAAATGGTTTGCTTGCCAAAAATAAGATTTAAAAAAATTGTAAAAAGAGTGCTAGTCGGAAAAGCATATTATAAGGTCATTAGATAAATGACAAAGATATTAATTGGGTGTAAATCTCTATTATTATATTTCCCTGAATTCTGCTCATTGCTCCTCATACACTGGTGATCTTTATATTAATTATGTTAATGTTTTCATTTTTTAATATGTTATTAATTATTATGTTGTCCTGTTATTATGAAATATGTTAATGTAATTGTGTTTTTAAATCTAAATTGTAATTATCTTTGACGTCAAAAAGTGTTTTTGTAAACCTATTTTGAATAAATTATTTTGAAGTTTGAAGTGTCGTGTTTACTGACATAAAGGACTGATTTAATGCTAGGCTAATACCGAAACTAATAGCGTTTTCGGCATCTAGAACTGCCCCATGGCAGGGCAGGCAGGGCAGGCCGAATGGATACAGAAATAGCCGAACGAAATCGGTGATCCACGAAGCACTTAGTGTCTAAACACACTATAGGCGGAAAAAACGCGGCCGAAGTTCTGCATGATTACGCCTGCAATGTATTTTAAATTACTGATGATGCCGAAATTACGTCGCTTTATATTGTATGCGTACCGCATTACTGGCATAATCATGCCGAACTCCGACCGCGTATTTTCGGCCTAGTGTGTTTAGACACTTGGACTTAGTAGGTACTAACTAATACGTAGTTTATGTAGTAATTTAAACTTCGGCTATTTTCGTATTAATTCGGCCTACCCTGCCCCGAGGCAGTTCTAGATGCCGAAAACGCTAATAAGCTCGCATCGATCTGCGACATTTTAAAATTAAATTGTCACTTGAGATGTATAGGTCTACCAGAATCTGATGGCAAAAAGTGAGAAAATAAATTGACTCTAGCAATACCGGGGTAATTGGAATAAAACATTTTGATCCTTTTTTTTCTTATAGCGGCTGATTCTGTGTGTTAAACATGCAAATATAAAAGTTTATCCAATGATAAAGGATATTTTTTGAAAATCTGCTGTCAAAAATTGCCATCAGATTCTGGTAGACCTATAGCCGTTTTATACTCACAATGATACTTGGATCACAATGATATCCTATCATTATTAAATTATTGTCATTTGTCATCCAATAATTTTGAGTGACAACCACTTTGTGATAATGTATCGACGGTCTAAAACATCCTCGCACTTCTAATCAGTTGAAACATTGTGTAGCGTCATTGAATACGCGTTAAAATATTAAGCAAACAAAGGCGCGGGCATTTGTTTTCTCTATCTGTTTTTATTCAGTTTAATGTGAACAAATAGTTCTGAAATAGAGCGGAAACGGGTCACGGTTGCGTTTGACGTGCGAACAGTTACAAGAAAACAACCAAGGATTAATCACTCCAGGTGTGCTCCAGAAAACAAATATTATAGACGTCTCATGCAATACTAAACGGTTTCTACAAAACGATTCATTGTAGAATTTGTTTTCAAGTTTTGCTTTATACTAATTAGCCAACTTGAAAGTTTGGATGTTACTATGAACATATTTTAAGAGTTCAAGTTGAGAGCCCCTCCTAAATTTTTGATTAAAATTTATTGTAACCACTTTTTTACAAAGTTTAAACAGAAGAAACATAGATAATATGATATGTCGTGGTTAAACGGCAGGTCAGTGGCCTAGTAAATCTGCAAAAACTCGTCTGCGGTTATTTTGCGCCCATCTCTGTCAACCTAACGACATACGTTTTTACTCGACTGAGCCTAAGCAAAAAGGAAGGGATGCTTTAGGGATGAAGGGTTTTGTACTGTTTAGGAAAACCTAACACATATTTAAGTTGAAAATAGATACACTTTATTTTCTTAAAATTGGCTGTTAAATCTACGTCATAACACATAATATTCAGTATGTGTGTTTGTATTCAGTGTATATTCAGTATGTTTGTTATTTCACGTGGAAACAGCTTTACAAATTGTGATACAAGACAACTGACACTTAATATAAACACATCTACTTAGGTCATAATTCCAAAAAACAGTTTCCTCGTGCGGTACTATTTTACCCCGACCGGGCCAAGTAACATTTAGTGTAAAATTTTATACAGTGTACAGAGTACAGTTTTCTGTCCTGCTTTTACATGCTATGTACTTAGTTCTCAGCTTGAAGATAACATGAGCTGCATTTACGATCGGCTTTAGTCAGCTAATGCAGCTTGTTAAATGTATCGGTGAGATCAAGTCTATCGGAAAACTGGCTTGTATGCAATACCTTAACATTAACTTACCTCCATCATACTTCATCAACATTTATATATTATATATATATATATATATATATATATATATATATATATATATATATATATATATATATATATATATATATATATATATATATATATATATATATATATATATATATATATATATAAACAGACTCTGACTTAAAGAAGTATAAGAAAACAGACATTCTCAAACCTACCTACCTATGAACGAAGCTTAAGTCGATAGCTGCCGAATACGGATCCAATAACTATTTATTGACATCTATATTAAAAGCTTTTATTTAACTTGCTCTGTATGTATGAAAGTATGTGTGTTACGGTGGAATTTGGGAACTCAATTTTGAAGTAGATTAAGCTAACCGATTGAGCTTAAATTTTGCATACACGTTTAGCTTGGATGACAATGCACGATATGGTATGTGACATCACTCTAAATCCAATATGGCTGACCATCCAAGATGGCGAAATAGTTATTTTCTATACAGTCCTACAATATGGATATTAAATGAAAGAACTTTTTGAGAGTAACTCGAAAACGAATGTAATGTCATTCTACATCCAATATGGCGGCTCATCCAAGATACGGGAATAGTTATTTTTAATGCACTTCTGCAGTATGGGTATCAAATGAAAGGGCTCATTGAGAGTAACTCGGAAACGAATGTAATGTCACTCTACATACAATATGGCGGCTCATCCAAGATAGGGGAATAGTTATTTTTAAAGCACTTCTGCAATATGGGTATCAAATAAAAGGTCTCATTGAGAGTAAATTGAATATTAATAGAGTCAAGTCAAGTCATGTCGTGACGTGTCGCGTCGTGTCTTGTCATGTCGTGACGTGACGTGTCATGTCGTGTCTTGTCGTGTCGTGTCGTGAAGTGTCGTGAAGTATTGTATCGTGTCGTGTCGTGTCGTGTCGTGACGTATCGTGTCGTGTCGTGTCGTGACGTGTCACGTGACGTGACATGACGTGTCTTGCCGTGTCGTTTCATGTTATATCAAGTCATATCCAGCCGGGTTTTAGAAAATGCCCGTTTGAATCCGGTCACTTTTGTAAAGTTAAATTTAACTTTTTAGTCAAGCAGAAAGAAACGGAATATAGTATTTCACTGATCAAAATCAAGTACGATTTCTTAAGGACTTAAGTTAATCAGATTTTTACAAATTCTTGAAACAAAACAAACTACAATCAAACAGACTAAGAAATCTAGCCAGAGAATAACTAAAAAACAAAAAATAAATAACAATCAAAAAACTTTTTGAATTAAATTAAGAAATTTAAAAAAAAAACCCGCCAAACAACTTTAAAAAGTAATGAAATAATATTTACTGACTTTAAGTTTAAATAATTCGTAAGTGTAAAGTAATATTTTAGTCCATAATTGTTGTCACGGTGTGTCGGGGGACCGCCAAGTTAACTACGACAACAGCGACTTTTGCATTTTGTATCGCTGATTGTCTCGATTCAGTTCGCTGTGAACTGACCTTTAAACTATAATGTTATGTGAAATCAAAAATCTACATTAGCGGTCCCCCGACACACCTTGACAACAATTATGGACTAAAATATTACTTTACACTTACGAATTATTTAAACTTAAAGTCAGTAAATATTATTTCATTACTTTTTAAAGTTGTTTGGCGGGGTTTTTTTTTAATTTCTTAATTTAATTTTATTTTATGCTTTTTAAACTTGTGTTGGTTATAGTGCAGAATTGTTCCTATCAACAGGATCACATCCCAATGAATACGATCTATAAATATCCTCTTAGATGAGGCCGTCAATATGAGCCCAAACATGAAACCTCCACCCTGGGTTCATATTCATACGGAGCTCGGCTCCTATACAATCCAGGCTGCTGCAGCAGCAGCATGCAAATATTTACTGCTTATCTACGTCTTATTGGTTGTCGCAATTAAAATGAGCCCAAAAACCTCTGCTCTAAGTTGGTGAGGAGTTGGGTATCAGTTACCAGGTGATGCTGCAGCACCAGGGTCAACTTTCCATTAATATGTATATATTCATAAGTATCACGAATGTAAAATATAAAACCCATCAAACGACTACAAGTTGCTAATCGGCCTATCACGAACCAGATAAACCGTGATATTTCAGCAATGAGCAGGCTGATGATGATGAACTACAGACCGACCGACCGACCGACCGACCGACCGACCGACCGACCGACCGACCGACCGACCGACCGACCGACCGACCGACCGACCGACCGACCGACCGACCGACCGACCGACCGACAGACAGACAGACACGTCAATCTTATAACACCCCTCTTTTTGGTCGGGGGTTAAAAAAAGCTTTTATTTAAATAATCCAAAAAAAAAAAAATTCTCCTTAAAAATTTTAACTATTAAGTTATAACCTCAATATAAATTATACAATTTGCATGATAATAAAAGCTTGTCGCGCGATTTGTAAATAAACTAGTGCCAATTTAACTGAGTAAATTGATGTTATATTTTATATTTTAATAAATTTATTAAATACTGACACATTGTTAAGTCTCGCGACAAGCTTTTATTATCATGCAAACTGTATAATTTATATTGAGGTTATAACTTAATAGTTAAAATGTTTAAGGAGAAATTTATTTTTTTATTTTTGGAGTATTTAAATAAAAGCTTTTTTTCAAAAAGTTTTTTGATTATTATTTTTATGTCTTTCAGATACCCTTTGAAGTTCTATGAAATGCTATTTTTATTATAATAACTAATATTTTTGCTAAACGATGTCAAGAAGAAATAGAAGATTATTTTTTGCGTAGGTATAATATTTTGTAATGTTACCTACATATCAAAACTTGACTAAAAATAAAAATCATACGTTTATTTTAGGTCTGATTTGCATACTTATGTGTTTTGACAAAAAAGTCTAGTGGCCGTGGGCTCGAGCGAAATTAAATAGAAAAGTTGTTAGCGACAAATCTACAAGTATTTCATATGAATTCGAAGGTGCAACATTTTATAGTTAATAATATCACGAAAACTGCTCCGATTTTGTAGAGTACCGCTTAGAAGTTTTAAGCACCAATAAAATACATGCTACTTCAATTATTTTTAAATTTCGAATAAGTGCTTTCGAATAAATACTATTTCGTTTGTATCAAAATATTAATAAAACAAAAAAATAAGGCTGTCGTATTCATTGTGAATGATTAATACAGTATTCTCCTAGCGACGTAACTGTTCTTGGAAAACTTAAGGGCCTGGATTTTTTTAAATGTCCATAATTATTGCACAAGGCACTGGGCCAGTGGCCTGGTCAGCTGGTCAACTATGTACGTGTACAAAGTTGACTTCGTGGACCAAGCCACTAACTGAGCCGTGTTTCCTCTATTTTGGTACGCGCTACTACTACCTGCATTGGGATCGAACTTGCGCGCATTCGAGGAAAAATCCACTTACCTGGCTACGTTTTTACATAATCCATAATATTATATTCATATTAGTGTGTTCATAATATGGATTTCCGTCCACTGTACTACCACTGTAAACAGTTGATCTAACTAACATATTTGTCTAAAAAATTAATGCACATACAACATCTCGTGTATTTCAGATAAATAAAACTTATATTTGAAAAGTCTGGCTCTATACCAATTGATCTTATCTTAAGTTTGACAAGTTTAGGATAAGGTTGCAAACGGTAAAATATTCCTGTACTGAAGTTAGGCACTTTATGCATACTGCTTAGGTTTCTCTGTCCCAGTAGTTTTATGCAAACATATGCGGGTATCCTTTTGAGAAAATATATAGTTGTATTAGGAACATACTTTGTGTTTTTTTACCGCCAGTAAATATAAGATTTAATATATAGTTTAAAAATATTATTATAATATAGTAACGATTTTAAATTAAAGAAGCGTAGATACTCATTTAACCTCGTAATTAAAGTTCATATTATTTGTACATAAAAATTACGAGGGAATGACATAGAAAAGCGCTTAAAACATAAAGAAACAATATGATCATAATATTATTTACCAACGAGACTTTAAAATCCATAAAAATGAGCGCATCACACGGTGCTGAAGTAATTTTCCTTGAAACTGATGAGTTTTATGTTCAAAAATAAGTTTTTTTACGCCCCTTTTAAGATGAAATATAATGGTTGTTTTACAAGCATTTTGTAGGATTTTAATTTTAATGAAATTCCTAACTTGAGTATCGTATCAAGTTGTTTTGAAGGGTTTTATTTAATTTGCAAGTGTAATCACTAATCAGTAGGACCCGGAAAAATATGTATTTAAAAATCTAAAATTTGTACTTATAATATGGACGAAAAAATCGAAAATATGGAAAAAATATGGAGTATAAAATAACAATATCTATTTATTAAGAGCGGGCTGTCAAATTTTGCTGTGTTTTCTAATAAGTATTACGATCCCGGAAGACGATTGACTCAAATGAAATTGAGATTTATTTAATCATTGTATATTTATCTGATATTTGGCTAACCAAAAACACGATTCACTTATTTTGACTCGATAGTTTTATTTTTTGAAATTATGAATCTTTCTGGGCTTTTCAACAAATACCTGTTACACTTATTGAGTTACTATCATTAAATAACTTGCACTACTACAATCACACACTTCATAAAATAATAGCTAAAGGAAATATTAGTATTGTATTTAATTTTTAAGTAATCATCAAAAACATTTTTAGGACTTACGACCTTTACTTTCGTGCTATAATGCGGGAACCGTTGTTACGCGATATTGTTCACTATTAGCTGCAACGTAAGCACATTGCCCGGGAGCACGATTCATGGAATCATTGTATCACGATTGAAGGATAGCGGTGTGTGTAGGCTGGGCTAGCGTTTTGACAGTAGGCTCTTAATACGCGAGCGAATAACTTTGGACCCCATTTTACGAAAAATGCGGAAACGTAGGTACATAAAATTTTGCACAGTTATAGTTTTTATAGAGAAGGAGTGCACCGAGCTAATATTGTTTTAAAATTATACTTTTATCATACATCATTTTAATAAATAAAACATTACACACAGTACAGTGTGCACACTACCATATTTTTGAGTGACAAGCCTATACACACGAATTAAAGTCTTTTGTTTATGGTCGAAGTCTGTAATCAAATTGATGGATTGTATAGTTTTTTATCTATTTTTATAGTTTTTTATAGTTATTGAATCTCAAGTAGGTACCTACCAACTATACTGTCTCATATTTTAGGTATAGTCAATATATCGACAATAGAATCTTAAAAGCGTTCAAACTTTTAATTTAAATTATTATTTAAGGTCGAATTTCGACCATTGGGTGATCACTAGTTTATCATAATTAAACATTTTTATTGTAAGAAAAGGGTCACTCATAACGAAACCAATGAGTTTCTAAAATACTAGAGTAGCAACATATTTCTCAGAAATGCGTAACCACTTGATAGTTCAAAAGACGATGTCAAGTCATAATGTCATTATGTCATTATGTACGTCAGATATGCCTGCAGGCATCTTGGAAGTGGCAACGCGTTTCTGCCGTAAACTGCCAATCTAGTTACGTTAGTAACATAGAATATCATTGAACGAAACTCATTGCTCATAACAGTCAACAATGGAAAGAGTTAGAAGGTCCTCATTATTATTATATTTTAGGAAATAATTATACTGTATATAGTTACAGTTACATTAAAAAAACGGCAAAAAAAAGGGAATTTTTTACTAAAAAAAAGAACAGTTTTATTGAACTTCCATTTCATTAGCCTTATTAAAATGGGTTGCAACTTGCAATACACAATGACGTGCTTCTGTAAAATATTAAAATTAAAACTCTGAGATAATAATTATTGTTCTAAATATAACCTAAGGGTCCTATCCAATGATGAAAAACTCAAAGCAGATATGTTACTACCGCGCGCGTTGTGAAGATTCAAATACGGCCCAATTGGGTCGTCTGTTATTTAGTCTGCATCGAGCGCAGTCACGAACGTGCCGCGTCTTGTCTTACCTAAATAAATTGAAAATGACGTCGTGCGTGTTTCGAAAATGTACCAATTATGACTCAAAAGAAAACAAAACACATGGAATCTCTTACCACATCCTGATTGCAATAAATACCTCGATTATTTACATTTTCAATTATTTTTTCGAACAATCTGGAAAAAATCGAATTTTCGTCATAGCTCAGGCGAGGAAAGAGACAGCGATACGATTCGACGTTTAAAAATAGAACTGTCTCTTTTATGTAAATGGTTTTTTGTATCTTTTGTTTCACTTATCTGTCAAATTTGTCAATGTTTGTAATTTTGAATTTGAAAATTGTTCAGAAGAGATTTAAGCCGGAAAATAGTATGGACGTAACAGATCTGTATAAGTAGAATATCATTGGTCCTATCAGACAGAAAGCGGTCACGCGGTCAAGCGTTCAAGCGGTCAGTTTTGCGTTATTTGTGTTGTATTACGCTAACCCACACGGGGGGCACACTTAAACATGCTTAATTCAGTAAATATTGGGTAAGCCACGTCTATAATATGCCCTCAAAACTTCCGCACAGAATTTTGTTATTTTTTTTAGTGTATTAAATCCTTTATTTTTATCCAAAACATACTTTAGTTTTTGTTTAGCCATGTCAGCAACAGGACCTTCTGCATCTGAAAATTTATTTTCTATTTCTTCAATAATCTTCTTTCGAAACAAAACATTACGATAAAACGCGAGAGGAACGAAATACGCAGCCGTGTGGTGGCGGGGACGTTTTTTTTTTTTGTATTCACAAATGAATATATGGATGATTGTGACATTTTCTTGTAAAATAGAGACTTATCCTTGAAATATTGAAAAAATATGGAAAATAAAACTTGGTTTTTCACAGTCTAAATATGAAAATTCATGTAAAAACACATTTTAGGCCGAAAATAGCGTAAATTAGAAATATGTATTTACATATAAATCCGGGCCCTACTAATCAGCAATCAGTGTAAGATCTTTCTTGTATTATATTATATTATCTGTTACTTTTTGTTCTTCTCGATAAATATTCTAACTATAATCAGAGTCTAAATATTCTAACTATAATCAGAATACCTGTCTCTACAAAAGCTGTGTAAGTTTAAGAAATTTAAGCAGATCAGATAAAAGCAGTTCATTTTATAATTCTAGGTTTACTTTTCTCCAATGGAGCTCAAAGTATAATGCATTCTTCAGCACTTTCTAATTATGCAATCTTGTGAAACTGTCTCACAAAGACTAGCTCTGCTTAATTCTAAGAACTTTAACATAGAGTAAATTGAGGACTCGTTCTTACTTACTATTGTTTTATTAAGTACATAGTTGTTGAGTTCGCTATATTTAGTATAATTATGTTTTTTGTTTAAAAATTAAGATATATGTAAACAAAGGGAAACACAATGGATCTAAACAAGAAATAATTAAGGAGTCTCAGACGACAATATTACACTTGAACAGTGAATTTAAGAAGATGAGTCCACATAGATTATAAAGTTAATATTTTGTTATTATTCAATATTTAACTTATTCGGTAGCTAACTCACGTAAGCTTTGCTGCTGCTTTGAGTGATCACTGTGAACAGTGATCACTCAAAAGAGACTTAGCCGTATTTAACTCAAGTAAAATTTCGTAGAAGAATTAGATTTCAGACCCAAAGGAAAACTTTTTAGGAAGATCTAATTTTCGATATATTCCTCTATAAAATCTTTTATGAGTACTTCTATGAACTTTAATAAAAAAAAATATCGGCCAAATCTGATGGAATGAACACCTTTTCCAGTGAACAATAATATGAATATTTGTTCAATTAAAATTAAAGCTATTGTAAAATGTATCAAACAAAGCTGATGAAAGCCGCGCCGTGTATTATCTGCCGTGTGTAAATCTCTTATCATTTGATTCGTTTTCATTTTTAAAGCTAATTTAGCCTTTTATAGAATAATCGAATATTTTAAGGCTTAAAATTGTTACAATTACTACTCGATAACATATATTTTAAAGGACTGACGTGTTGAAAAAATACATAAAACCTTTTATGTATTTTTTCAACACAATCCTCCTAGGATGCTTTAAGCTAAGCATCCTAGGAGGATAAATAAATCGACGTTGTTTGGTTCTACTGACACCTGCCTCCATAGAGATTCTTCAGAACGAAATGACTTATTTAACTTCTGAGTGTTAAAATGATCTAAATTCTAAATGATCTATATCCAGGTGACATTTAAATCCATTTGCTCGTTAATAATTCTAAGAAAAAGTGCGAAACATTCTACGAATGTAAAGAATTTTGCTGTTAAAGACCCGACTGATCGTCTTCAGTCGGAACTCGGATTCAACGAAGACGTAATAACGTAACTTCAATTCTAACAATTGCACTATTTTTAATAAAATAAGCGCTAAAAAGCGCTAGAAAAGTTTTATTACGAGTTCCCTTTGATGCACAAAAAGAAATAATTGCTACATTAATAGAAAGCATTGTGACAAAAAATATTGTGATATTATTTTACATCTAAATATAGTAAATTAATGCATGAATATCTTAAATTAATTTATATTTGTACAAATATGTACAAAATAAATTAATTAATTATATTCATGCATAGAAAACATAAAAGGAAACTACAGCATGCATAATATTATAATAGTATCAAGGAAAGCAAATTTTTCCCCTTGTCACATGACACATCACTCTCTTTGATAGTATCTCCGAGGGTCTGGATGAAAAATAACTCAATTTCCATTACATCAATAGTCGCTGCATAGTAATATATCAGATGATGTTGAAACAATGTAAGAATGTAACGAAAATTCGTAGTCGGAAGAGGTGGTATTTAATTAAGTGACTATTGTATTGTAGCGTTTTTTTTTAAATAGTAAATAGTATATCCTTTTTTTTTCTAATACTTAAAGCTGCTTAATTTCAAATAGTAAAATGTGAAATGAAGTTCGAATCAGAAACAAAAAAAAGTTTACGTCATATTACATAATCTGATTTAAAATTGTTTTGTTTCAGAAAGCATAAAATAATATATGTCATAAACAGTTTGTAGGTGAAAATAAATTCATGTATTGCGGACGTGTAATACCGACGCCGTCCGTTCCTATTAAATTCGTCTATGCCCGGAGCTTTGGCTTCATGAAATATTTGTAAGCATTTGTTTCCAACCTTTGAAAACATAGCAGAAGCCCGTTTTTCGTTTGTTTGTTTGAACTACGTGTACAGAAAATGAAATCTGTTATTATTTGCTGCAAGGGAAAACTTATTTCCTCATTTTTGTTGTTTTGATAAACAAAAGCATCCATTTCTAAAGTTGTTTAGTCATGTTGATCTTCAAAATTTTTTTTTTTTTTTTTGATTCGGAACTACTTTAAACATTTAGTTTTGGTTTTGACCTATCTTTATCTCTCTACTTTTTGAAAATTCGTATGTTTTACAAAAATGTATTGTATGTTAATGTACAAATATTTCATGAGTACCTAATTAATCACTTATGCCTGGATCCTTAAAAAAATGCAATTTTAAACAATTTTTCTCTTGACACTGTCTTGATAAGGTACATAGTAGATAATATTATTATGTATTTTATAATATATCAAAGAGCAAAGCCAACCCTATCGCAAAACGTAATTTGGGAATATAAAGGAATAACAGATCGCGAACATTTCAATGTTGTAAGTTATTATATTGTCTTATTTAGGTCTGGCCTAACCGAAATGTCTGAGACGTTTTCAGCAATATTAGTGCAAAATTGCTAACAATATTGCTAAACTTAAATGTTCTCATAAAAGCTTTGTGAAGCTTTGAATATAAACTCCTTTATTTGATAACAGAGATATTTTTGTTCGGTGATTATAAACGTATCTTGTATCACAAAATATTAACGCTGTTTTCAGCAAGTCGACTCGACCGAATATGTCGATATCTATGGATTCGTGTACAACAATGTTTTGAAAACTTTTTAATTGTAATTATTGTATTTTTTAGTAAGTAAATTATGACCAATTATTGCAATACGCAATAAATAAATATAAGTAGACAGTACAAACCTCTAGGATAGTTTTTAGTAACTACCGCTAGCACAATATAAAATAGCACTTGAGATATAGCTAGGTCAAAATGATACTTATACCTTGGATGACATTTTCATCCAAGTATCAATTTTGCATGTAGCCAAAATACTGACTTCCATTATACAAGTACGCTGGACTTATGATGCCCTTTGAAATGACAGCTATTTTTTGTGCCTATTTGAAGCAGAATCAGCGCCCCCAATGCGGGGAAAGAGAACTAAATCTGACGTAAAAATGACGTTTGAAAGTAGCCATATAGGCGCTGATAGCAGTAGTGAGAGTACTTGGAACTAATACTAGTGACGACAACCTGTTGTTATTGGTTGTGGTTACGTCAGATTTAGTTCTCTTCCCCCGCATTGGGGCGCTGATTCCGCTTCAAATAGGCACAAAAAGCAGGTGGGTATCATAAGTTCAGCGTACTTGTATAATGGAGATCAGTGAGCCAAAATAAAAACTCACTTTGATTGACACGCCGATGACAATGTCATCCAAGCGACAAAACATACATGGTTGATTTTTATGGATTCACCGTCAACTTCCATCATCGTTTGAATTTATATAAATTCAACGCGTTATATAACGCGTGATATATTATGATAGATATATCTATCATCCACAGCACAGATAGCACTCTAAATGCAAATCCTCCTCAGTTTTTCGATACGGTATCACCTAAAACTGAGGCCATTACAAATCACATCATAGTATGAGAGAAATTTATTATGAAATACATTTTATCCCCAACTTCGTTTGCGTGGAAATTAGCGGTAACTGTACATTCTAAAAGTATAAAGTAGAAGACAAACGCTACTCAAAAATCCATATAAAATTTCCTATTTCGATTAACGGTAGGACACACTTTCGCATTTGTAATATTAGTATGTTCGGATGGAAGTCGGGAAAATGCTTTCATTAAAATTTCGTATTTCGTTCGAGAGTGACTATTTTGAAATCTCATCTATTTGTTCATCAACCAGAGGCAAATAATCAATAAGGTCACCAGCTACCAACAATAGCGGCTCGGTACTTGTACCCTCGGGCATTCAAAGAATTTATAGCCTTTTGAGAATATTAATGATTTGTTGTTATTGACCGAGTATAACTACTCCACGATATTGGACCAGTCATAAATTTGTAATAATCTTGTGATATAATAGAAGATAACTTTATTACAAAGTGGACTCAGACGAGGAAAACATAGAGAGTATTTAGAAAACTGACACATATCTGTACTAATATTTTTAATGCCAAAGTGTGTCTGTATGTCTGTCTGTCTGTTACCTTATAGCTTCAGCGCTGAACCGATTTGAATGAAATTAGGTATAAAGATAGTTTGAGGGAGCCTTTGCCGGGAGCAAAGGACACCTATGTCCCTTAGAGTTTCAAGTTCCGGGAAAGGACCGTACATATTAGGATACTTTTTATCCCGAAAAATGTACTTTTTATTCCGAAAAACTTTACGGTTCCCGCTTGATAAACGAATTTTGGCTCAACGGAGTTGCGGGCGTCATCCAGTAAACTATAAATACAGAAACAATTTTCTGTTGTTAAATTAAATAAAAACAATATAGTCTTGTTAAAGATGTAAAATTTTATTATCTTCTGTAGCAATATTACATAGATCTTGTCTCTCTAGAACTATCTAAAAAGTTTTTAAAAGGCCATAAGTCATAATATAATTTCATTAATTTATGTATGGGCGACTCTACTTAACACAAACTCGGCCGTAACAAGACTTTTGTTTCTGTGGTAGTATTATTTTATGCCTGTATACTTGAGCAGTAGATCATAATATACCCAAAATATCCGCTGCTGATCTTGCCACACCTTATATTCTGCATATAATATAAAATAAAAAACTCATAATTATCGCCAACGTTTCAAACCGGTACAATTTGCATTAAGTTTTGCGCTCAGTTTCGTTTCGCATGCATTGTTTTCGTTCAGCGAAACTACAAAAGAGGTCGACGGCCGGAATAGACCGCGAGATGGCAGCCTGCCAGGATCTAATTCCGTGCGCATTAGATTGCGCAATTCACGCACATGCGGTATGCGGAAATGCCGAATCCTGTTAGATTTGGTCAGACAATTGCCAATCTCCTCAATATACACGAAATTTAATTGGAGATTTAAATACTCGTATGGTATAAATGTCTCATTTATCGAGAGCTTAAGCTTTTAGGATGTTATTTGCCTATTACTAATAACTTTTATTGCGATAATATTATATAAATTGGAAAAATTCTGCAAGAGATGTTGTGACGGATTGTAAGTTTATCCTTTTTTCGTGGAATATATAAAATCGAATAAATCTATTCCCTTCATGGTCATACGAAAACCTTGTCCCAAATCTAACGACGTAGGAGGTGTGAAAAATGTAACTAAAAATAACAAGTCCAAAATACGAAGTATAAATACTTTCACACCAAAGAGAAAACTATTTTTACGCGAAAAGGTAGGCCGGAATATCGAATATTTTGAGCTACATCAGTAAACAGCCTAAGCAAATAAATCAGGGTTGACCCCATCCACTTTATCACTGGTGTGCATGTGACGTCGCGTGACAAAGGGCATGCATACACAAGTTTAGAGTCAAAACATGCCAGTTCTTTATGATTATAGTCTATGTTGCTTCTAACACTCGATGACAGAGATATTTATGGTTAGTCCTAGTTTGGGGAAACCTTGAACTCAAAAGAAATGTAACACAAGGGAACTCCAAAGGAAGCATCGAGTGCCGAAAAACATAACGACTGCCTAAAGCGAATCTTTTGTTTAAACGATCGTCCTTCTTTTAGAAAAGTAAAGGACACAGTAAGCAGACATTAAAATGTGCCCAAAATTTCTTCATGAGTACCTTATGAGAGCCTTTGGTACCTTCAATAAAGTGGTCGATAAAGACTTAAATATGTATACGTATTGTTTACAGAAAAGTGAAACCACTTTGGTTAGTACTTTTCTTTTCAAATACTTTGAAAATTATTTACAGGAGAACCGAGGAGAACTTCAAGAATGTTGTTTAAACCAATGGAATTTTCGTATTGGCTTCACTTTCACCCTGATTTAAGCTTGTTCGCTTTTCAAATGCTTTCTAAGTTAAATAATATAAATATACAATAAAATACAAAAACACTTTGTTGCACACCAAAAAAATACAAAAAAATCAGCCAAGTGCGAGTTGGACTCGCGCACGAAGGGTTCCGTACCTTATTATTATCCGTACCGTATTTTGTTTTTAGTATTAGTTGTTATCGCGGCAACAGATATACCTACACAATTTGTGAAAATTTCAGAAGTCTAGCTATAGCGGTTCTTGATTTACAGCCTGGAGACATACAGACAGACAGACAGACAGACGGACAGACATCGAAGTCTTAGTAATAGGGTCCCGTTTTTACCCTTTGGGTACGGAACCCTAATAAAAACAATTGTAAGTACATAAAACAACATGACTGTATTTATATATTGATGCACAAAAGGCGAACTTATCTATAATTTATATTTATATTTTATATTAATTTTATATTTTTATATAATATTATAAAGCAGAAGAGTTTGTTTGTTTGTTTGTTTGAACGCGCTAATCTCAGGAATTACTGGTCCGATTTGAAAAATTCTTTCAGTATTAGATAGCATAGCCCATTTATCGAGGAAGGCTATAGGCTATATTTTATCACGCTAAGACTAATAGGAGCGAAGAAATAGAGGAAAATGTGGAAAAAACGGGGAAAATTATTTGAAATTGCTTATTATCTTAAGAACTACCGGAGAAATTTTTATGTTATTTGGCACACATGGAGAATAGACCACGTGAAAGGACATAGGCTATTTTTTGCGGAAAAATGTACGGTTTCCGAGAAATTCCTAAATTACGCGGGCGAAGCCGTGCGGAACATCTAGTTGCTAATAAGCAATCTCTTCCAGTTAACCTTTTGTTTATCGAATTGTCTATTAGAGATTGAGAAGATTGTGTAGGTGTATAAACCAGGTAAGGTTATTACATTTGTAAGTATTATACTACGGTTAGTGATGAGCAAAGCAAGACCAAGACCAAGACTCGACCAGTCTTGGTCTTAGTCTTGCTTGTGCAGTCTTGGTCTTGGTCCTGCTTAAATCTGTCTGGTCTTTGTCTTGGTCTTTGTCTTGCAAAAAGTCTTGGTCTTACAAACATTTTTCAAAACTTTTTGTAAATTTTTTAATTTTAATTTTTCTCGAAAAAACATTTTCAAACCTAAATTATTAGACTAGCTACATGATCTTATCTTAACTTGTTCAGAGAATGATTCTTGAATTGAAAATACTAATGAAAAGTCGAGAGCCAACTCAGCACAGGCTGATCTTTTAGCGGAAATAAGTCCTTAAGATAATCGGCCAAGTGCGTGTCGGACTCGCGCACTTAGCAAGAGTCTTGCATGGAGCAAGTCATAGTCGGTCTTGGTCTTGGTCTTGTTCTTGCACACCTAGTCTTGGTCTTGGTCTTGATAGTCTTAGGGTAGTCTTGCATTTTTTGCAAGACCAAGACCAAGACCAATTTTGCTCATCACTAACTACGGTATTTTCATTCCCTCTGTATTTAATTTTATACATTTAAATAGTAATTTGGATATTACTTGTATATCTGTCACAAAAATAAACAACCATAAAACAAACAATATGGATAAAACTTACGTCCAAAATATCACAAAATATTACGAAGCTACAAAATATAATACCAAAAAACACTCATAAAAATCGGATAATTTCTAAATTAAAAATGTCCCACAAAAGAAAAACTCAATTATAAAAATAATACATTTCGTTATAATATTGCTACTGGCGTTTTAATAATGAGGACACCGAGCTCTGAATGAGCTTTGTAAAGTATCAATTTATTTCGTTCATCGATACCTGATAAATAGTAAAAAACTCTATTTAATTTTAAATATAACCAGAAATGGCAAAATTAAAAATATGTTGCATTTGAATTGCAATATCGAATGCGCTTTTGCAGTTTAAATTGCGTTAATGCTTCTATTAGGAAAATTTTAGGAACAGTTTTAAACTAGTACATATTTAAGAATGCACCTGACCCTAACTTGACTACATACTTAAACCTAGATCTCAAAATCTGTAACGTCTAGAAAACTGTTTTTTTTACACAAGTAACTTCAGTTCATGAAGATTAAATGCTCAAGATGAAAACACGATTACGGAAAAAATGCTCGATAGTTTTTTTTTTACAAAAAACCTTGTTTTAGACACATTTTAATATCTAAAAAGGCATTGATAAAACCTAAATTTGCTCAAAATAATTTTTTCATAATCATTATAGTTCGTCTTTTATTCATAGTAAAACTAACTTGGCGATGATTCCGCGTCGTCCTTTTTCACCTGGCATATGAAAGACGGGCGTGAGTGTGAAGAGAGAAGGACGATATTTGATTTTTTGGGTTAGTCGCCCTCTTAAGAGTACACAATATGTGTTAACTGATATGGTTTATGAGATTGCATACATCATATTAACATCTACTCTTAAAGCTTTGTAATTTATCTACCATCCCCTGGGGAACACATAAAATATATTATGTTTGGGATAACCATAGGGGGCTGGCTTCCGATACTAATTATTCAAAAGTTTATCTGCTTTTAAATAATAATTCAAGTATTAGGATCTGCATTCACATAAAGCTAATGTCAAATTACTTTAGATCACAGAAGTAGATAACAGCTCAGCATCATGACATCAACACGTGGTAGGTGATCTATCCTACTAATATTATAAAGGCGGAAGTTTGGATGGATGTATGTATGTATGTATGTATGGATGTATGCATGTTTGTTACTCTTTCACGCAGAAACTACTGAACGGATTTTAATGAAACTTTACAATAATATAGCTTATACATCAGAATAACACATAGGCTACAATTTTAACCGACTTTAAAAATTGAGGAGGTGTTATGTTCGTTTTTTATGTTCAACGATTACTCCGCCGTTTGTGAACCGATTTTCAAAATTTTTCTTTTGGTGTATAGGTTATCATCCCAATTTGGTACCATATTCATAAAAGTGGTAACCTGATGAAGGGATCCATAAGAAATCGAGGGAACTCACCAAAATTTATATGGAAACATGTGGTGACTTCGGTTTCGTGAGCAGTATTCTAAGCATATGCTACCAACAAGTAAGATTTTGCACCAAGGTATACCATGGTTCGGAAGGTGCTGAGAGAACTTCTGACTCTTAATAGATAGAAGTTTGGGAGTTCCGAAGTTGTTTTAAGAACGGAAAGCATATGCTACTATGCAAATTACATTCATCATCATCATAATCACTACCATAAACCATTATAGAACCATGTATCGTCCCGTTTTGACCCTATTATTGGTACTTTTCATAGTATTTTATTATATATCAATTAAACCGCGGGTAACACCGCGGGGCACATCTAGTTAGTTATATTTTGTGAGGACTGCTCTTTTTTAGTATGAGATTTTTCTCGTTTTTAGTATGTATAGTAATTAAAGAATCAAGATTTTCAGAAACTTTTTATAATTACATTCAAAAGAAAAGTCCTAAATAAACACAAGTAACTAAATGTAAACGCCAAAAACAAAAAAGATAAAGATATCTCACGAAATAAAAACTTAAAAGCAATTTCATCTGACAGAAACAAGATTAAAGTACCATCGCCCTAGAGCAGAGTTTTTCAACCTGTGGGTCACGACCCTGGGGGGTCACGAAGCTTCTGCTGGGGGGTCGCCAGGGTTGAGAGAACTAATTTAGTAAAAAAACTATAAAAATTAAAAAATATATTTATTAAGCTGGTGAATTTTTACAAAAGAATATGTTTATAAACAAGTATGTTTATAAACATGTATGTTTATAAACGTAATATTCTTTTGACAAATCTTTTGTCGCGAAATATTTTTCCATATAGCAGGGGGTTCGCGTCATAAAAAAGGTTAAAAAACACTGCCCTAGAATGTATAGTCAGAGACGCGCAATATGATAACATTTATTATTGCTGTGAATTATGTATGACTGAACACTATTCCACATGGAGCCCACCGGCTTATTGAAATATTACGAGCACAGAAATTATAATACGCCTTGTTCGATTGCCTCAAGCATATAATATATTACAACAAAGTCATAATATAGTTGAATTATTTTTTTTTAAATAAATTATTATATTTTCATTATTATTAAACTTCCTAGAATAATGTATAATAAGAGTATTTTCTTTTAATTCTTGGTAACGGGGTCTTTGTCTCTGTTACTAAAAATGTCTTAAACCTAGAAAAACTAATTTTATTATTACACATTATGTAATAATTATGTGCTGAAAACGGTACGTTATTTCACCAAGTTGGCTCGACTTTGTTTATTCCAGAAGTTTTTGTACCTACCTGCATTGCGCCGCAAATTCTAGAAGTTTAAATAGCCAAGTGTTTGTGCGGAGAGTGCTTAAGGCAATTCTCGGAGACGCGCGGCGTAGAGCGCGTTATATCATTCTTGAGTTACAGCATTACACCGCCTTACCGACTTAGTGGATTATGTAATAAAGTACTTTGTTACATATAGCGTGTATTGATTTAAGCAAATATATGAGTACAGTTTTAAGTAAGCTACTTTAAAGAACGGTATTTAAACATATTTTAATGCAATTGAGCAGACTGTTTTATTGAGTTCCTCGCGTCACTATCTTGACTTCAGATAAAGTTGTAAATGGTCGCCCTTAGATGATACGATTGATCATTGCAATACATCGAAAATGATTTGTTATGAACTGGTTTTTTAAAGCAAATATAATGGAAACCCTCAAAACACACTTTGTTTAAGATTCAAGAAACAATCAATATAGTCGAATAAGACGGCCTATAATATTATTATAATTATTTATATTCACTAAATTCGCGGAATCTCACACATTTCATTAAGTTTGCCATCAGTGAATGACGTCATATCACCATAATGTAGCTTGTAGACCATTACACGTTTATTCCCAGTCCTTTAGTAATTATTATAGTTATGATCGTCCTATATTATGTTCTCTTTTGTGTTCGCTCGTAATTTTAATGAAAGCCATAAACCTTCGTCAAACTAATGTTTATTAGACTAAAACTTTTCCGAAAGCACCTTCACATTCTCTGCGTATTCTATACGTTGTTTGTTAAAGTTTAACCAAAATAATATGATACTTGTTCCTAATTTAAATTGTAATTAATTTTGTTTCTAATAGTGACCAAAAATTAAATTTAATTACTTAAGTAAAAAACGCACACATGTCCACACAAATAACATTCGGAATTCTAGAGAATACATTTTATATTATGTCTCGTATTGAGCTATTTATGCAATAAAAATACATCATGTTAATTAAGCTTTTATATAATTAAACTTAAATACGAGCACGGTTCAGAGAGTATTCCAAATTTTTCTGCCGGCCATTCGGCATAAATTAAGCTTACATTATTGTTTCAGTGATAATTAATTTTATTAATAGGTATCGTTTTTACTAACGTGTTCTTTACATGTCAGTGCTCAAAAACCTTTTTCATCATTATATTATTGTCAGGTAGACATAATAGTTTGAACGTGTCGTTTTATCATCGTAGAATAAAAGGATCTACTACTATGTAGCTGCGTAATATTAATTATAAAAGTCGCTTAACAAACAAGCTGACTAGACTTTATAATAATAATTATAAGAACAAGGACTAAACTTTATGACAATAATAATAATTGTAATTATAACGTTTCTACAAAGACAATGTTGATTTTATAAGCTTCTGAGATTTTAGTTTTTAGCCCATATGTAACGCAATATTTCAGTAATGAGAAAAGCTCAGCTGTGAGCAATTCAAACTATGAGGTTCTGCATTTCCGTGAAGGAACAATATTCCTTTCTGTAGGGAAAGTACTCTATTATGTCGGTCTCTGGAACAAAACGACCGGACAAATATCTCTCTTGACCATTAATCCTTCTAATCTAGACAGAAAACCTCCGGGCCGGAATACAGAAGACATTTATCAAAACAATATCGATGCTATGTTATATGACAGCGTATATCTGGAACATAATATTAATAACTATGTGTTTACGGATGGGGTATTAATATTATTTACGCACACATACAAATTGGTTTTAACACCACTGAGTTTAGTTGTAATTGTGTCTAAAAGTGAGTGAAATAATCATTGTTGTTCGTCTTCGTTGAAAAACGTTGAAATGAATACTTAAAACACATTATATTATTCCTATAAAACAATAACTTTCTTCATCTTGCTTTAATATGTCTAATATTCAGTCGGACTACGACTTAATTCCAAAATGATTGAGACAATGTTTCGCATCATAATTTTCCTCAGAACCCAATTGTATCCAATGCATTTATAATAAGCAAATATTATTAATCTTATGATATCTATTGATCTTATGATAAATTATTATTATTTATACAGTAAGCAGATCTAGTATAATATTATTATATCAACCTATACTCTGTATTGACAAACACGTGCAACGTAGGCGTGTTAATTGGCACGCCGATTAGATCTATTAATTATTATTATTATTCTATATATTGCTTATTGGTATACAGCATCAATTAGTAGATAAACTTATGTTTCATTTTGTATTTCATAAAATGTTTTCATAAATATAGGGAATGTTATAAAAACAATAATCAAATTAAACAAGTTTGTTGTTATCATACTCAGTTTTTAATTGATATCATTTCCTTGTTGCAGGCATACGGCCGGTGTAAATACAAATCCGAAATGAGATGAGTATGCGCGTGTCGTGGGCCAAGTGGTATTGGATAGTAATCTTCACGACTTGTACCGCGAGGACGGCTAGCGACTGGCTGGACTGCGCCCACATCGCGACCTGCCGCTGCAAGTGGTCCTCCGGGAAGAAAACCGCCACTTGTGCCTCCAGCGACCTACGCCGCCCGCCATCTCTATCATCCGATATACAAGTTCTAGATCTTCATGACAATCCACTGAGGAACCTCCCTCAGGAAGTATTTTCTAATATCGGCCTACTCAATTTACAAAGGTTGAACCTGCGCGCAACGAAACTTAGATCTCTACACGCAGATGCTTTTTTAGAATTAAGAATACTAGTGGAAGTCGATTTGGCCGACAACGACCTGGCGATTCTACCGAGAGACATATTCAGAGGCAACGAAAGGTTACGCATGGTTATACTGAGTAATAATCCCCTGACGACCCTGATTGCTGATCAGTTTCCGCCGCTCCCGCATCTCCGGATACTCCAGTTGGATGGTTGCAGAATACGAACGATACACACGAACGCGCTAAGGAATTTAAAATCACTAGAGAATATAGATCTACGAAGAAACCAACTCACATTCCTCCGTTTGATTACCTTCTCTCTGCCGGCTTTAAAAACTATGTCCTTGTCTGGTAACCCGTGGCGATGTGACTGTCGTTTGCGAGAATTCAAAGATTGGTTTTTGGATAGTACACTTGGCACAGAAGAACTCGTTTGCGTGGAGCCCGCCAATCACTCCGGATTCAAATGGCGTAATATTCCAAGCGAATCGATGGCCTGTCAACCTGAGGTAAAATCGAGCACGTTGGTAGTGAGAGCTGAAGTCGGAGCTCCAGCTTCGTTCGGATGCTGGGTCCACGGGATACCGAAACCCCAGGTAACGTGGTTACTGGATGGTGTGGAAATACACAATAGTACAATAGATTGTGATATGGAGGAATCCGATACGGTCGTCGATGATGACGATTCAGAAAATAGAGTACCCGGTAGCGTGAGGTGGGTAAATATTACGTTGTTAAATGTTACTTCGAGTGCTGCCGGAGAATGGACTTGCGTTGCTAAAAGCATGGCAGGGGAAGCAAAAGCGGTAATAAGCCTAGTCTTACCAAGATCTCAGACAGCTACAGCCCGAACCGCCCCAGGTATTCCTCAATTACTGGGTGTAGTGTTCGGTGCCCTTGGGGCACTGGCAACTTTGGGATTTATAGGAGCTGTAGCGTGTTGGCAGTTAAGAAGGAGAACGATGCCTCCTAGTAGAAGTTTTACCGATCAAGAAAAAAGATTAATCGATGCGTCGGTTGTAGTGAGCTGCGACAGATCTATTGCGGATATGGCTTCCCCGTGTGATTTCGAGCTCACGGAGAGATCTCTATCGATAGACGAGCAGCCTCGAGGTTGTGGTTTCGATCCCGTGCATATAACGATAGAAGGCACGCCTGGGGCGTTCCCTCCGCCGCCGGCCGAATTCGCGGTTCCCGTTCCGTATGGAAATATTTTTATATCAGTTCAAGTAGCCGGAAGAGGAGAATCTTCAAAGTATCCAGACTTACTCAGCGGTGGTGCCACTTTACCTAGAAGAAGTCGAACTTGTTGCACGGCTCCCGCATACGACAACATGGGCCCGAGAATAACCGCTACGGGGAGTTCTACTTGGTCATTACCGGGAGCTAGTTCTGAGAACTTGGAACCATCTGAGACTCCGGTCTTATCTCTGCCTCCGCCACCGCCCGAGTTCGTTTCCCTCTAGCCTCGGCCTCTGGTACTGGACGCTTCGAGTTTGAGGTGACCTGGTACCACACAGTTTAAGAGTCAATTAGACTATTTCCAAATTTTAATGTAATTATAGTTAGTAGGCTATGTGGAAAATTTCGAATTGTAAATACGTAGTGTGTGCGATTGACGCGAACGATACAAGATATGTTGTAAGATATAATAATGTAAGGTTGTTATCATTATTAAAGTGTACGAGTACTTGAACTTTTTAAAAGAAATGTTACCGATATGGGACTTTGGAATTACATTAAGTATCTAATTATTTCTTTAATAGCTATTCCTTTTATGACTTCGCATAAGTGTCTTCCCAACTTTTGTAAATATTATTTAGTCGTGTTTACAAACTTCCCAAATATAAGACTGACCCCTTTGTCTTATTTTCGTCTCTCTTTATGACTTAATATTGTACGACTGTATAAAGCTGTATACTACAAGCAAAAGATAGGCTTCTAAACATTTTATTTAAAAGCGAAATTAATATGAATTAAATCTATTACAGCTAATTTGTTTGTTTTATTTCTTATTAATTATCCTTGCCATGGTCTAGTATTCGTAATTAGTGTTTAATGATTCGTTAAAACATACATAATAATAACATGCACAATAATATATAGACAGAACGTCGTTAGTAAAGATATCAATTTTCCCTTTTACCTAAAAACAAGTAATTTCAAACTTTATTAAAATGTTCTTTACCTGGGAACGGTATATGAGGTTGAGCTGCGAACGTTTACCCTGAAGAATGTAAAAAGTCCCTTGCATTAGCTTTATCAGAGTAAGTAGGCACTCAGTATTTCCATAAAGATTCAGGCAAACAAATAAGCACTAAAGATTCCACGAGAACAGAATAATAAGAAGCTAATATAACAACGATATACGTACAGAAGAAACGATACATAATTTTGTGCCTAACCAGAAATTTTTGGCGTGGAATCGACGCATTTCTATGAAATAATGCAATCTTTAAACTGCCAAAACAATTTGTTACGAACATTCTCATAATATCTTTGGCCCACTTTGCGTTTACGAATTTTATCAATTAATTATTGCGAAAACAATTAAAAATCAGTTTCGATCGGTATCGGATATTATTGTTTCCGCGATTCAATTTGGAGACGCGTCAAGGTTGCACCAAAAAAGTGTTGAAACGAATTAATATTGTGGTTCTGGAATGGAGATGAAATTTCGTGATTGCATTTTCTGCTCGTTTCATGTGTCACTCGTGGTTTTTTCATTAGTCACATACATATTATTATTATTATTATTATTTATACAAAAAATACATTTCAATCATGAATTAGTACTCATACAAATAAAATGTAGCAATTGAAAACCGAGAAGAATAATTAATATATTTAACATAATTATAAGACTGCAATATTTTTATTCAAGGTGTAACAAAACTAAGGGGCGATTTCACCAAACAAATGGAACGCGTTCAATGCACACTGAACCAGTTCAAAACGTATAAACGAGATTATAACATCGAATTGCAAATCCGAGTTGTATCTTTTGAACGCCCAAAGTCCGAAGCTTAACGTCAAAAAACTCGTTCAAGCCCTGTCATGGCGGAACGAAAAACATAGACAAAAGAAATGTCAAGATGACAGTTTTGACACATGATTTTGGTTAGTTTATGTACTGTTTCTTGTTATGTTGTAGTTAAATGAACGTGAAAAGGCTTTAAAATTATGAATACATGTAAAATAATCGTGTGACGTCACGTAAACTAAGATTTAATAATCGCGATTAAAAGAAGTTTTTGAAATCCATTTGAAACAGAACGAGATTCACGTCACCGCGTGAACACGTTCAATGAGAACTAAGTTTTATAAAACGAAGTTTTGAGTGTGCCTGGTAAAATCCCACCTAAGTGATAATTTTTAACTTTAGAGTGTGTATCTCTATGTAAAGTTCACTGTGAAAGTAGCAGCGGTGAAAGAGCAAAAAAATACCCTAAAGCAGGGGTTCCCAATCTTTATCAGCCTGCGGCGCAGTTGCACGTCACAATATATTTTTGTCATGGCGCCCTACTCTACCCAACTATTAGAAAAATATACGTATTAAATAAACACCTTTGGTGTTTACAGTTACGTTATGCAGGTAAATAATAATAAACAAATATATTTTTATCATCTACCTGCTTTACCTAATTAATATTATAATTTTATTTTTTGATATTTGTGGTTTTGGATAATGATGGAGGATCGACTCACTGCGCCCCTCTTGCCTTTCCACGGCGCACAGTTTGGAAACCACTGCCTAAAGTATTATCACTTAGTTTTGTTACATCCTGTATAGACTCCAAAAATGGTTAATCATTGCAGGAGTCTACAGGTAATTAGTTTGAAATCTGTTTAAAACTCGACTCAGGTATAAAAAATTATTAATATATTTTACCATCATAATAATATTTCTTCTAGCAAACACGACAGTCCTATTTGTAATTTTCCTTCGTGTTGTATGAATGTCAGTGTAAAATGACCTGAAACTTTTGGCTGCTGGCCAGGTGTTGTGGTTTTCGTCCTCATAGAGGTAACAAATGTTCAGCAATGAAAGATAACGACGAAGCACTGCCCAAAAATGATGTGCAATATCTTTTTGTCTGGCCGAATATATTTTTGGCTATTGTCGATTAGCTACTACAAAGTCTACTCGATCGACAGTTAAAATAATAATAATACCTCCTACACCGGTTTCGTTGGCAGTGGCCGGTTTAATTGAAACCAGGCCAGTTACGCACAAGTAATTTTTATAGTGTTCATGTATGTGCGCAGTACTTACACAAGAGCTCTCTTTCTTCCTCTACTCGCATAATCTAGTGAGACGGACGACTGATACGATTTGCGAGAGAGCAGGCGCAGAACCGACTTTTAACATGCCCATCCGACCCGTGGATCATCTTACTTTTCTGACAATCAGGTGATCAGCCCGCGCCCCGCATTGTCCTAATCACGACCTCCAAGTCAAGAGCCACGCTCTAATAAGTTCTATTGGACCACGGCGGCGTTTTCTTTTCTGTATTCGACAGTAATTGTATTATTATAGAGTAACTAAACTGATACGGCATACATTGTCTTGCCATATTATACGATGTGGGAGTAGCGTGGGAAAATGATTGGGCCCACTGTTGTCATTTCAGAAATTGTTATGGAGACATCGCCACAGATTTCAGAAAACTCGATGGGAATCATTCTGGACTATGTGCTGTTTGAGATACAACGTTATTTGGAAAATGAAAATAGATATTGATAGCCGTTTCTCAGAACCACAGGATAAGCGCACTTAATATTTTCAACAATCTACCAACTAACCTGATCAACTCAAGTTAAGAACTAATTCTAAAAAATAAACTACAGCTATTCACGAGACATATCGGCGACATCAACGCTTATAAATTATTATCAAACTAAGCTTATTTTGTAAATCCATACTAATATTATAAATGCGAAATTGTGTGCGTTTCAGTTACCTCTTCACGCCCAAAAACCGCTGAACTGATTTTGCTGAAATTTATTATGGTGAAAGATACTTTTGAGCCCCGGGAAAGGACATAGGGTAATTTTTATCCCGGTAAAATGTACAGTTGATAAACGAACTTTAGCGCCATGAAGCTGTGTGCGTCAACTAGTAGTTACAATAAAAGTGTACAAAATGAGTTCAAGGTATTAAAACGGAGTGAAATCATTTCTTTTTACGCCTCCATTTATTGACTAATGGGGAGACGATCTGAATAGATCGAGGTAGCTAAAAATTTTCGGTGAGAGTCTAATAATAATTTAGGGTACCCTATATCACTGGAATAGGGATTAAAATAAAAGGTTTATTTTAGGTAACGAAGTGCGGAGATCGGGGTCGTAAAATAACGTGGGCTGAAAATAATAGACGTTAGCCCTGATACGCCCTATTTTATTATAATGCATTTAAATTAATTCCATTTCAGACCTTCTTTATTGTTATTATCTTAGTATTTGATTCGACCACTTTTTCTTGTGCTTTGAATTCGAGATATCTAATATTTTACTAGATATCTAATATTTAAAATATATAAAATTTGTTTCTTGATAAATATAATGGCTGATTTTAAAGGTTTTTTATTAAAATCTTTTCTTGGCTAACATCAAAACACGGACAAATTAACAACGAACCAATGAAATAGAGAAGAAATCCAGAAAGGAAGAAAGTCATCCAGCTCCTGCAAAAAGCCTCAGAAACTGGGCTTAGTAGTGATTAGTAAGGAAATGGTATAAAACCGCAGTGATTGACATTCGAAGGTAAGATGTAATGTAACAAAATATCCCACTAGGGGAGTTTGGGGAAAATAATGAAGTTCCCCGTCCTCGCACATTTAATCATCGTAAGCATCGTAATCTGCTATTTAAATCTTATTTTCGACGTGTGCTTATTGTGAAAATACCTATTTCCATGGATAGGGGTGTCTTCATTATACGGAGAGGGGAATATATGAGACAAGCTCCAGTCAACACTACTTCACCCAGTTTACATATCTCTCAAAAGGGGTAGGCGTAAAGCAAACACATCTTGCCCGTACCGAAATATTTTGTAAACAAATTTCGATCTTACGACCCTAAATATAAAAGCGATAATTCGTAACTATGATATCTAATATGTGTTAACGAATTTAGGTTAGTACATTGCTTTTGTGAACATATTTATTGTTCATTTCCTAACAGTAACATAACTCGATGGAAAAAGTGTAACGTATTTTGTGAACAGTAGGCACTTGATGTATTTGCTACTTTGCTCTATTTTGCAATTATTATTTGAGTAAATGAAGTAAATTAGATAACTTTTTTCAATCCAACTTTGATATTAGCTACTCATAAAGATTAATTGAAGTTTTGAACAATGCAATTTCGGGGAGTATTAAAAACGATTTGAAAAGATTTTTCGGCGTAGTCAAATTCGAATTGAAGAATTAAAAGATTTTTCATTTTAATGGAACCAATTTCACGAGTTTAAATTGTTGCGTTGGAGGTTGGAGTCTTATTACTTTGTACATGTGGGTTGTTTTGTTTTTCGTTTCGTCATTTTAGTACTCACATAATATCATTTTAACTTTATTACAAATATTTATACTTTACTATAATAATTATTTATTAACATGATATTGTATTGGATTGAAATAACGCTATCCCTGTGTACTATAATTAAGAATAACAATAATTAGTCCTTGTGGGGGTTTGGCTAATGAAACCAAATGTGTTCCCGAACATAAGATTTTATTAATTGTCCCACATAAGATTGATATATGATATAAAGGTGCTAGGGAGCACGCGCGGTGCTTACTGATTATGGACGCGTACTGACCGTAAAATGCATTGTAAAGTGAAAAATGCTACGGTGTGATTTATGACACCGTACAGTCCTAGTTTGAAATACAGAAAATATTTATTAATTTTATATAAATACAAAATTAACCACCTTACGTTTACGGCGTTCGTCTTATTTTGTGGTATAACATCCGATTCAACTTCAGTATAATAATATTTCAATGCATGCGCCATTAGTAATAAGATGATGCACTATTAGTAGTTTCTTATAAGAGATTCTCTCTTATAAGAAACTACTAATAGTGCAACTTACCGTTTTACAAACATAACCCATAAAGCGAAAACGTATACATACAATTATATACTAACTATCGTAAGTGGTCTGTTAAATAAATAAGATTAAACGAAACAGGCCCACAGTAAACGAGATCTGTTGTACGTTCACAGCGAGTTCTAATATTTCCGCCCGTCAGGACTCCATTCCAACCCATACTACACACACTTTTCCTTATTGGGTTTGTTTCTTTCTCTGAGTTGTAACAATGTTTATGTGATCGATTGCTTTATGGTTAAATAAATACCCCTTTATATTGCTATTGACAGAGATAGAAGGAAAATCATACGTTAGCTATTTAGTTCCAGAAATTTTACATACCATTAAGTTAAACTATTGCTTCAGAAATCTTACTAAATCGCTACTTACGAACACAAACTGCTTAGCTTGCTACTCTACCTGTTAACTGCTAACACAGGTTATCCGCTTCATACCTAAAAATCTAGCAAGACATATTTTTTATTTCACCAATAAACTTTATAAAATATCCACGGGGCGCAGGAACAACGTTGTCTGGTATCAGATAACTGTAGATAAGCATCGTTTATCTCACAGGCCCTTAGGGCACAGACGACGCCCTAACTACTACCGGGAAGGCGTCAAATAGGTCACTATAAAGCTTTTGCACGCTCCGGCTTCAAATTATTTTTAAAAGGTTTTCAAGCGAAAGGAAGCGCAAAATCCTCAACATTTTAAATACATAGACAGAAAAAAGGAGGTTTTGTTCAGCCAGAAAAATAGTCTGATACTGGCTGACCAGAAAACATTTGAGTGTCCGTATAAAATTTGAATTTGGAGCGCGACAAAAAAGGTTGAATTTATTTCGCACAAAGTAAATACGGCTGCGTGAAGACGCTAGTTTTATGAACATTACCAACGCCAAAGGCCTTTACATACACAAAAGACTTGGCACGGCACCGATTTGTTGTGGTATTCGCCCAGGAATTTTTTGACAGCCGTGTGGGGAATTGCATCTACTATGTTCTTATAAAAATATTTCAACATCTTGGGGCGGATTAAAAGAAATTCCGGTCGGAGAAGACGGCCGCGAAAATTTTACGTTTAGCAGATTATTTGTTTTTGCTTGTCATGTTTATAATGATAAACCAGCTTCAGCAATAATACAGTGATGACAATACCAAATGCCAATGATGGTTAAATTTAACGCAAACTCTGTTTCCCTTATTGACTGGAGTTAAACTACTGTGCAATAATTAAGGTACTTCCTTTTTATTATCATTTGTGCGTTCCGTTTGTCTATAGTAGCTCAAGTTGGTGGAATTATTTATAATTATCAAACTAGGTTTTCCGCGGCTTCAGTGCTTGCAAAAACTAGAAAGTGCAGTATACTACTAGAACACTCTTTTTCCAGGATGAAATGAATCCTTTTAAGTTAATACACAGCTTAACATTTGTACCATACAAATATAGATATAAAAACAAGAATTCCTTCGTGATATAACAAACACACACAACAATAATATAAAAATTTTGCCTTTTGTGTTACACATTGTGATGTCTCTAATGCTGGCTTCTCACGGCGCGTAATATCATGAGCCGCGCCGCGCCGAGCTGATTTGTATGATCGAGCACAAGCCAACAGGCGAGTCAGCACTACCCGTTCTCACAGCGCGTAATATCACGAGTATTCACGAGCCGCTCGAGCCGCGCCGAGTCGCGCCTTTGAAGTTACCGACTTCAATCGGATCGGGCGCGCCTGCTCGAGCCAACCCACACCACCTCGAGCCATCCCCTTCACACGGCACGTGGCTCAAGCTGGCGCGGCGCTATTCGTGATATTACAGCTTGTAGCTATCCGAGTTATCACATAAGTCTGTAGTTAATTGTAATGAATTAAACATCACTTAAGGCCAGGTGCTCTCCTGTAGTCGATATCGGTGACATCGCAATTTGCAACCAAACGGACGACCACTGGCACTCTGCCCGCCGCAACACGGCCGCTGTATCTTTTGGGGCTGCTTTAAAGTGCCATTATATTTTACGTACACCATCAAATTGTACGTATTCGAAGCGAGGACAAATCCTGGGAATACTTTAAGAGTTTATAATTTAATGTTTGAACTACTTTTAGGGGCGATTTCACCAAAGAAATGGAACGCGTTCAATGCACACTGAACCGGTTCAAAGCATAATATAAACGCGATTATAACATTGAATTGCATTTCACCAACATAAACTGAACGCGTTCACAGCAAATGCGAGATTTATCTTTTGAACGCCCAAAGTCCGAATTTTAACGTCATAAAACCCGTTCAAGGCCTGTCAGTGCAGTATCATGGCGGAAAGAAAAACAGACAAAATAAATGTCAAGATGACAGTTTTGACATATGCGTTTAGTTAGTTTATGTATTGTTTCATGCTATTTTATTGTTAAATTAACGTGAAAAGTCTCCAAAATAATAAAAACATGTAAAATAATCGCGTGACGTCACGTAAACTTAGATTTATTAATCGCGATCAAAAGAAGTTTGTGAAATCCATTTGAAACGGAACGAGATTTACGTCACCGTGTGAACGCGTTCAATGAGAACTAAGTTTTATAAAACGAAGTTTTAAGTGTGCCTGGTGAAATGGGAACCTTAGAGGTTTTCTATTTCGCTAAACAAGAAATTGAAGATAATTCTTCGTTCTATGAATTCATGTAATTTATTTTCGTGTAAAATGCTAGTAACTAGCGAAAAATGTTAATGTGTAGATATCAGTTAATTTAGGTCCACAAAAAATGTAGTAAGTAATAACGAATAATTATTTTGGGCGTTTTTGAAGCCAATTGGTCGTTACAGCATACAAAGTGCTTTTTACATACGACGAATATAAAAGTGTTAACATTGTAACAATAAGCATTGTATGGCCTAAAAACAAAAATCGTAGGAGCGACAATTAAGGGGTGTTTTATAAAGCTATTTTTCATTTAATATTACTCGCGAACACGCATTGCGGGCGCTTGCGGTCATAGTTGGTCGCTTTAAAAATGAAATCGTTTCAGCCAATCGTACATGATACATGTCGTGTTAGTAATTACCTATTGTTAAAAAAATTATTATTTATGAGTAATTTAGATATTGTTACGGCCTCATAAATCATTATTTTTTTGACTTGTTAGGCTGAAAGTGGACTGAAATTAGAGCTTTGGTACTGTCTACCTTTCTAACCATATTACATAATATTATATTTTTGTTATTAAGTTACTCTACGGTTTAGTTCTTGCAAAGTTTGTATAAAGGGTATGTCGTACCTTTAAGATCACGACATAATCATGCTATCTTCTTTGAAATGTCACTGTCATTTATTGTCACGAGCAATATAAACGCACCTGTATATTTTCCTTCATTTTGGTGCGCCAAAGGAAAACAAGGATATGATAAAAATTTCAAATTCATGAGGAATTTATCGAATGTTTTGCCTATTAAAACACACGTAATAACGTCGGGTTCAATCCGACCCACGTCAGCCGCGACACACGACGTGACATAACGTGAACGACTTTCTTTGTGTAACAATTTGCGTGTAATCCCGTGATGGTGACAATTTTACTGTAATCTAAGCATTATTATATATAGCTTTTGCCCGCGGTTAAGCCCGCCTAAAGGTATTCTTAAGATATAAAGAGGTTAAGTTGGTCAGTATGTGACGTTGTAAGGAGTAACCTGGATCTCCTGGATCTTAGCACTGAATCAATTTTAGAAATTCAGTCGACAAGTAAGCTACGTTATTTAAGTGTCGAAGGCTATAAAAATTAACTTATAAAACATAAAAGAAGATGATGTCCGCTAATAATAACTGCAAAGAAGTATTGACAATTATAGCAATTTTTTCAGGGTTGATACATAAGCGTGTGTAAAAAATGTAACAAAATACAAACACTAAAATAAAGGTAAACACAAAGCAGTGAAATATGTTTTTTATTATAATGAAGCAGCTCGTTAATCAGGTCTTGTTGAAGTGTAGCTCAGGTGCGTATTTGAATATGCAGGTTGTTATGTCGTTCCCGAGCTGACATTTTGATTCGTTGACCGGGATCTGAAAGAATTCTTTGTGTTACACTTCGCTTTTAATTATTATTACCGAGGTCTAGTGGATGGAGTAGATATTCTTTGTCAGCTAATTAATCGGTTAGCATAATACCTTATAAAAAAAACATTAACAGCTCCGATGTGAAAAAAAGGAGTCTATATTAAACAATATTTGAAAGTAGTTATATAAACGCAAATTATATTACAGACTACAGTTCAGAGTCAGTATACAAAAATGATCTGAAATAATATTTTTTTTATACGATTTTATAAGTTCAGCAGAATAATATTATATGTACATGTGCTAAATTATAATTTCAACAGGAAATCATAAAATTAAAATAGACCAATCATGTTATTTAGAAATAAAATGCCATTATTATAATACAATTATTATGTTTGCTATTAAACGTGTTTGCAACATATTAATAATATCTTTTGATAGTTCGTTATAATAATATATTATAATTATTATATTTAGATCACTAGTACAGAGATAGAGAAGAATGAGCTTCAATTTATAATTATTTATAGTTACGAGTTAATCAGGTTATGGATGTTAAATAAAAATTTAACGTGTTGATATGCCAAAATGGTGATGCTTCATTTAAGAAATGTCTAAATACGCATTATTAAAATTTTTTTGACGTTTGCAATGTATAGTAATAATTGGGTATTTGAACAAAATGTTTTTTTTTTTGTGATAAATGGAAAGATCATATTATATAATTAAGTTTTATAACAAAACATTTTTTTTTCGCAATAATTCAAAAGTTATTTCAAAATAAAAATTGGAAGACACGCCGACAGCTCCCGCACAAACCCGAGCGCGTGTGACGTCATAATGTTATTTTTCACCACAGAACAATAGGAACAGTAGAACTGACATACCACGAATTGTTTAACAAACGAATGTTTTGATTAGACGCACAAATAATCCTTAAATTTCTTATTTCGAGTCATAGGAGCATCAGTTTATTGTGGATTTACTAAAAAGTTTTGCTACGTAGATGGCATTTTAGTTAATAGTAGTTTAGGTTGACCTTAAACTTCAACGAAATAAGGTTAATATTGCCGTATACTATTGAAATGTATATAACATTATGACGTCACATCTCAATCATGGCGCGTTTATAAGTCACGTGACTTTATTTAAATTTCATTAATTTTAATTGTTTATAATTAATTGAAAAAAACATTTTTAAGGTTTTTGCATTAAATATCAATATTATTAATAACATGGTTTTAAAATACATTTAAATTTCACAATTTAAAAAATCAATAATTTATTTTTTTCAAATACCCAATTGCAAACGCTAATGTATCATCAAAGTAATAGATTAATGAGCAATAATTCGTTCCTTATTTACTTGCGTTATGTCGATTCAATTGAAATAGCTTGACCAAGTTACGAAAGTCCGCCTTCCACCTGCTTTTTATCTCTACCAATTTCTCTGTTTGAATAGTAAACCCACCTCTTTGTCACAATTTTCAGCGACAGTCTTCATGTGTTTCATCTTTTCTTCGCTATGCATCACCAGCGGCGCGACCACAGTTATGAATCCAACTTTAGAGTACTTTTGATTCTTCACGATGCCGATCTGTAAATATTATAAATTTTAATTTTCAAAGAGGATATCGATATTATTATTCTTCAGACAGATATTAATTAATTGTTATTTCAATGACAACTTTGTAACAATCTGAAATTTCTAATTGGTCTGTCAATCTATCAATATTCAAATAAAGGATTTACTTACCTTAGATTACTTACATAAAATAATTTTAAAAGCTCTAGGGATTGTTCTGTATTTTAATCTATCCCCAAGATTTTTCTGATTTTCAAAAGTATTGAAATGTGTAAATAATATGTTCGGCCGTATATTATAATTAAAAACGTACCCTTTCCAGTAGACAAGTAACAATACAGGCAGATTTCTCCGGAAAAGGCGGCTCTTCTATCAAATACTCTAGATCTGCTTCTGTCGCGTTGATCTTGGACATACAAGATCGGGCCGTAGCCCTAAGTGTCTTTTGCACTATTGACTTTATTGGACTCTCTGTAATAATTTAATAAGTAAACGTTAGTAAGAGCCAGTGACAGCCAGACTTAAGTCATTTTACAAAAGCTAAAAGTTTACCTATATATTATAACCCCTATAGAGGTAAGAACGTCCAGCCACTATGGAGTTTCGGTCGCGGTTACTTTAGGAGGTGTCCAGTTCTGAAGGTCTACCTAACCTTCGATAAAGTATAAAGCTCAATTTTCTACCTTATTTTCTTCGGAATAGCTGTAGGAATCTCGCCTATCCCACTGCCTGTCATATTTAGGGTTCCGTAGCCAAATGGCAAAAAACGGAAATAGATTCGTCATGTTTGTCTGTCTGTCTGTCTGTCCGTCCATATGTCACAGCCACTTTTCTCCGAAACTATAAGAGATATACTATTGAAATTTGGTACGTAGATGTAGTCTATAAACCGCATTAAGATTTTGATACAATAATGGAAAAATTATTAAAAATTTTAGGGGTCCCCATAGGTACAACAAAATATTTTTTTTTATCTAACCTATGCGTGTGGGGTATCTATGGATAGGTATTCAAAAATATTGAGGTTTCTAATATAATTTTTTTCTAGTTTGCGAGAGAGACTCTTCCAAAGTACTAAAATGTGTGTGCCCCCCCCCTCTAACTTCTAAAGTAGGGGCATGATAAGTCTAAAAAAAATATATGATGTACTTTACTATAAAAACTACCAACGAAAATTGGTTGGAACGAAATCTAGCTAGTTTTTTTTTATATTTAAATAAAAAAATATATTTTCATCCAACCTATGCGTGTGGGGTATCTATGGATAGGTCTTCAAAAATGATATTGAAGTTTCTAATATAATTTTTTTCTAACCTGAATAGTTTGCGAGAGATACTCTTCCAAAGTGGTAAAATGTGTCGTCGTCCCCCCCCCCCCCCTCTAACTTCCAAAGTAGGGGCATGATAAGTCTAAAAAAATATATGATATACTTTACTATAAAAACTACCAACGAAAATTGGTTTGAACGAAATCTAGCAAGTAGTTTTTTTTATACGTCATAAATAGTTAAACCTTATTGCTGCTGCGGAACCCTTCATGGGCGAGTCCAACTCGCACTTGGCCGGTTTTTAATTTTTGACAGTTGCTTCCTACTGCCAGACACCTCTAAAGTATTAAAATTTTAGACTTTGAGGTGATCCGGCAGTGGAAAGCGACTATCATATAAGGGTCCGGAAAAGGATAATATGACGCGGAGATGTAACAACTTTTATTACAAAAAAAAATTGTACCTATGGTCTCCGTGATAATTCACTATGCACGTTTAAGGTCGTGGGAAACATAGTATCAATAAACAATATTGTACATATCAAGTACAATCAATCAAGTTAACAAAGTAATTATTCACTATTGTTTGCTTCGTGATGGTTCTTATCATAATACAGTTACAATAATAATTGTAGAAACTTGTGGGTCTATAATATATATCTGACAATACATTGTTAAAACAATCGGATACGAAATTAGGATATCCTGATTACCTAGTAATACAATAAAATGAAAGCATGAGGATCATGTAAACGAATAATGGAAATAAAAATATCTCATTTATTAATATCGCCAATACTGCGAATATAAATAAATCAATTGTAATAAGAACTTTTAATTAAAAACAAAAGCCTCTTACCATGCTCCAATTCTGCGGATGTCGCGTAAATAAAGAGGAGATACAAAGGAATATACGATCTGAACATTTTCCACGTTGTGTCATACAAAAAGTGTACGGAGTAATGACGGAATAATTTGGTCCGCCGCGGATATAATCGATACAATCTTTCCGGCCGGATAATTTAACGGATCTCATGGTACATAATTAAGGGTCAGATTGATTGAGAGATTTTTTTGTTAACAACTTCATCCTAAGGTGCTTTACGTATCTGATCTTTGTACCACATTCAGGTAATTGAAAAGTTGGACCGTAAAAGAGGTCGTGTGTATAATGTTGGAAGACTCCATAGTATCAATCAGGCTTTAAAACTCAAGTAGCACCTATTTTAAATAAAATTCGTCATATATTTTTCTAGAAAGTTCGAAATTATAAGCTTTTTAAACTTTAAAACCTACTCATATTTTTTGATTTCTAAACTCTAATCAAGTATCAGTTTTTCACACGATACGCTTTAAGCTTGTCCCATTCAAATCTATCGAGTTTAATATTTAAAATTCAAGGGACCATATTGCAACATGAACGATCGCTTTCCCTACAGCCTTTACGACGTGAGTTTATAAGTGTGAAGAATTATTCGATATTAAATCACAGAGCGAGTGAACGGCTTTCAATAAATTTACCTGAAACTCGACTATTAAACTGTACGCCAATTCGACGCGCCGTCTGCTCTACTCGCTTTTATTTCAATGCAAAATACTATGTACTAACCAATCTAAATTTTAATATAGTTTCGATTATTTTATTTAAATAGCTTTTTTAAAAAATTTCGATATTACCGAATAAAATCCAAAAAAAATCAGCCAAGTGCGAGTCGGACTCCTGCACATTGAGTTCCGTACCGTTATAGAGCAAAAATTTCAGGTGCCTACCTGTTGCCAGTATTCCTATACAATAAACGTTTCTTTTTTAGCCCCTTGAATACTTAATTTTATTGTTTTTAGTGTCTATTTATTGTTATTGTGGTATAACAGAGTAATAAGTAGTATAGTATATGTTGTATAACAGAAATACACATTCTGTAACAGCTATAGCGATTCTTGAGACACAGCCTGAAGACAGACAGACAGACATACAGACAGACAGACAACGAAGTCTTAGTAATTGAGTTTTTACCCGTTTGGGTACGGGATCCTAACAATGAATATTTTTTTTGGGGAAAATAAGAGTTCATATTATTATCAAAATTTTCCTGGTTTGTTTGAAGTTTGGCTTAAAATAAATTGTATTCGTAAATAAAATCAAAATTATAAGATGCTTACATTCGCTTTTATAGCGTGAATGTATCTTTTTATTTTAGTTGTTCCTTGGGGTAACTTTGGATTAATGTGTATTTCCTCTGTATACTTTGGGATTGGCAACAACTTTTCATAAAGTAACATAAACATTTCTTACTTCATGACATCTGTTTGAAAATCTTGTTCGCCTAGGGAATTGACCTATATTTTAGGTACCTTAATATGACGATGGTAAGATTTCGACTGTATAAGCGACTAAGGGCCTGTTTCACCACTTTTTGATAAGGTGCCGAATAGGCTATTCACAGCTTTTTTGATATATTCTCCATACTTCATCTGTCAAGTTAAGTGGTGGATAGCCTATTCGGCACTTATCAGAAAGTGATGAAACAGGCCCTAAGTGTCTAAACACACCATGCCGAAGTTACGCGGCCGAAGTTCGGCATGATTACGTCAGCAATGCGCTACGCATACAATATAACGCGACGCAATTTCGGCGTGGTGTGTCATCGGTAATTTAAAATACATTGCAGGCGTAATCATGCCGAACTTCGGCCGCGTAACTTCGGCATGGTGTGTTTAGACACTTTAAGTAAGATTGAGTAAGCATAATATTATTATCTACGATAAGTGTAGTTTGAAAGGAGAGTTGAAACACAGTATTTTTAGACTTATAAAAATATTTTGATTTCATGTTAAACAGTTTAAAAGCAAAACTGAACTAAGTAACAATCTTAAAATTATATTTACAAGGTATATTATATATTTTTATGTTATCATAATATTTTGAGAATAAATTATCACTAACATAAATACTAGATAAACTAGACAAACATTAATAAACATTTATTTTAATATTTTAGTTAAATACCTACTACGAAAACTGTCTCCATAACGAGCTTTTTTCTTTAAAAAACTTAGCCCTAGGTTTTTCAGCGAAACACTTTGCAGGGCCTCGTCGTTATGTATTTATCACTTAAAATAATTTTGGCTGACTTAAAAGTATGGAGGAAACCTTTAGTATCGTAGAAACAAAATTTTTGCCTTTTATATATATTTTATAAAAGCCAAAATCTGCATCGTTCTTATTTAATCAGTAGAATTTAAAGGTAAAATAATATGCTTGAGTATATTTTTCAAAAGACAAAAAATTTCTTATTAACATGATGTTAAAATTTTAATTCCTTTAGCGAACAACTTATTTATTATAATATATTTTTATTTAAGCTATAAATAACAAGAATTACAGTCCGAGCAATATAAATTGTGCGATGGTCGCCCAGATAAAAATACCATTACGTAAATAAGTGTAGGTAATAGGTATATTATAATATTATGTATTGTATCAGATAAACTAATATTATGGAGACAGAACACACAAGGGACAACTGAAATGTATATATTTTATTTTCACACAAATAATAATTGTGAACAATATTGAATAATGAATTTGGGCTGTTTTTATTTTTTATTATCATAGTTATTTACGATTGAATTAACGAGTCTAGTAATAAAGAGGTCTAGTTTTTCTACTAATCTATAATCTATACTAATATTATAAAGCGGAAGAGTTTGTTAGTTTGTTTGTTTGTTTGAACGCGCTAATCTCAGGAACTACTGGTCCGATTTGAAAAATTCTTTCAGTGTTAGTCCATTTATCGAGGAAGGCTATATTTTATCACGGTAAACCTAATAGGAGCGAAGAAATAGAGGAAAATGTGGAAAAAATGAGGGGAAATTATTTGAAAGGGCTTATTTGAACGCGCTTATCTCAGGAACTACCGGTCAGATTTGAAAAATTCTTTCAGTGTTAGATAGCCCATTTATTGAGGAGGGCTATATTTTATCACGCTAAGACTAATAGAAGCGAAGAAATAGAAGAAAATGTGGAAAAAACGGGGGAAATTATTTGAAAGTGCTTATCTCACGAACTACTAGAGTTATTTTCTGTTATTTGGGTCAGATAAGAAGTAGACCACGTGAAGGATCATAGGCTATTTTTTGTAGACTGATTTGTCTGTGAAATATCTAATTTACGCGGGCGAAGCCGCGCGGAACGTCTAGTATTAATATATTATTGAGAAATTATGAACGAGAAAGAGTTTTCGTCCATCTGTCTGTTATCTCTTCACGCTTAAACCAGACGTTAAATAGTACATTACGCACCCAGGGCAGGAAAATAAGAAATGTCTCAGATCACATGTAATTGTTGGCCGAGGCGAAGCCTAGGTCAAGAAACATGTGATCTGAGGCTTTCTTATTTACTATTTTTCTCATCGACGGAGGCAGAAAACGGCAACATCGGTAAGCGCAGCGGGAAGTAAGTTGACGTTTTCCGCCCGGAGGTGAGAAAAATGATTTTAATGATATTTGATATAAAGATACTTCAAGTCCTGGTAAAGAACATAATATTGTCCAATGACCTTTCTTATTTGGGGCTATAATCCTGAACTGTATATGTTACGCTCAAATACCAAAAATGCTCAGTGAGCGGAAAAATAGCTCACAACGCGTCGTGGTCACAGTGAAACAGCCTCGACGCGAAATTCGCGTTGTGGCTCTAATGAAAACGGCCACAACGCATTTTGGCAATCACAAAAAGACCATAACGCGTTCTGAACATTTATTCTTACCATATCGCTAATGCAATAGCTTAAAATTAAAATCCCTAATCGTTTTAAGTGAAATATAAGTATTATTGACAAATTATTACCAATATTTTATTGTGTTCAGTAATTTATTACTTCATATTATGTTGTCTTTTTAATATAAAGTAATCTGATCTCAATAAATAATAAATAATATAGTTTAATTTTAATTTATATAATTTAAATATAATACTACCTGTTGATGCCTGCAACTGACAGACAGACAGACAGTAATAATATTAGTAGTAGATATTTTATAAATAATAATGATAAACTCGTTATGCAGTGATTTAGTAAAATAAATATTATTTTATAGTACGCGTGGTAATTCAAATATAATCTTCCATACCTATGGAATTCAAATTAGACTTATAATCAAGAAAAACGAAAAGCATATCAGCCACGACACGAATTTCGCTTTTTGGTCTTTTTGTGATTTCCAGAACGCGTCGTGGCCGTTTTTATTAGAGCGTTTTCGGTCTTTGAGCGTAACATATACATTGTACAATATAATTATAAATATTTCCTACTGTAATATAATAATAATTATAGCATATAACTATAATTATTTGCTATTCAAAATACGAAACGCGCCTTAACATTACACAGCATAAATTACAACAAAATGTAATAAATTAATTTTAATAATTAGCGTTTCCGCGTAGAAATCCTAACCGCACGCGGAATCACGATTGATTTAATTAATTGTAGTATAATGAGCTGTAATAAGCATAATTGTTTAAATAAATAAATAAATAAATAAATAAATAAATAAACGTTTATTCTGCCACCATTAAATGTTACACATATGACATAATATAGCTATATACAGAACTGATATCAAAAAGAACAAAATTAAAAACTAACCTATTTTACCTATTCTACAGCTAATTAATACATAAAAACTATCAAAGGTAAACAAAAAAGAAAAGAAAAAAAAAGACAATTAATGTATTGATAATTTGATAGCACAATAGCACGGCAGTGTAACACCCAAGTGTGCAGAAACGGAGACCACTCAGGTTAAGACGACCGAACAGTCGTCCCTGCACTTCCGTGGACCCCTTATTTTCGGGCAGAGGACAAGCAGAAGCTATATTTTAAAATTATAATATTATATAGATATTATATAAAAGACGTAGACATAATATAGTATTGAAAAATATAAATACATTCTAATATAACATTAAACTAATGAAAGAATACATATACAGATATATACATTGTTACTTGTTACATTTTTATAGATATACCATAATATTGCACGTGTTGTGTATTTTTAAGTATACCGGTAATATAGAGGTAATATAATATGTTTTATAGTATGTATGAAAAAGGACTAATATTTTTTTTTTCATGAATGCTACGATACTATATCACAGAGTTGTTGCTTAAGTAAGTGTAATTTATATTTATTTTTAAAGTTAAAACTATTCTTCAACGATCGAAGTAGTGGGGGCAAGTTGTTCCAAACTTTACTCGCGACATACCTAAAACTTCCTCTAAATGCAGCGGTATGATGTAG